>OW387023.1:97893628-102693628 GCA_936439885.1 Nowickia ferox | reverse complement strand
TTTTAGGCTCATGGAACTGGGAGAAGTTTCTAATTTTTATTTTCTTAACTACAACTAAAACACTTAAATTTAAAGCATCCACAAAATAATAAACCTTAAATAATGAGTATGTATGTGTATACTTTTGTTAAAAATAAAAATCTTTAAATGCCATTTCGTTAATTTCAAAGCAGTTTTCCTTATTCATTTTTTTTAGTTTAACAACTTTTTTTAAATATGTTTCTGTTGCTTTTACACCTGAGCTGGTTTAGTCTTGCCAAGAACCATTAGCACTTTCTGCAAGAACCTTGTTAGACTTACTGTGAATAAAGAAAAATAAAATTTATTACATATTTTATCATAGTTTAACAAAAACGTTTTGCTGTTCTTAACAACTAAATATTAATTATTATTTTTGACATGCAACATTTCAAATACAAACAAACAAACAAAATAAAAAATTTGGAAGCACTTCGGAATATTAAAATTTTCAATGCTTCCAACTAATTAAAAAGTGCATATCTTAAGGTAGGATCACACGATTGCCGCAAATACACCAATCTGACACAATTTTTATTGTGGTGAATTGGTGCACAATAATAAAATTGTCCCAATCAAATACGTTGCAGTCACATGATTGCCCCATTTTATAAAAATTTGATTCCCGAAAATTTTCGAAGAATGAATTTGTGGCAATAATTGTCGCATCCTAGTCATACGATTGTTCTAACTTGCGGCAACACAAACCAACAGCTGTCGTGGTAGTTTTTAGTTTTGTTTTGTTTTACGTGCAAATAGTTTTCTTTTAAAAAGAAATAAATTTTTTTGTTTTATTTTGCACGGGAAAATGTTTTATTCATTTAAAAGAAATACAATTGTCTATGCTTTGTATATTTTGTGCTCATATTTATGTTTGCTTTACAGTAGCGCTTTGGGGTGTTTTTTCATTAGTATTTGGTGCTTACGCTCTTTTGGGCAAATGCTTGCCAAATGTGGCCGTATCTCAAGGGAAATTTGTTGAATTTGTTTTTAAGTGCATTAGAACATAAAAATAATAATATAATCGGCTTTCGAGACGATCAAATAAACCCGTCAATCAGTGCATATGTGTGAGTGCCGTATGCTTGTCGCTTAAAAGAAGACGTGCACATAAACACGTGATACAGCATTTGTATTTTGATTTCGTAGCGTTCGTACGAGGGCGGATCAATAAGTCCGTGACTTTTCGAACTTCCTTCGTAGTTATATGAAATGCAACACTGTTCCGATCAAGTACCGAATATTATGCTAACTTATTAGACCGATTTAATGAGGATTATTATATGTAAAAAAAAAAGTTATTTTTCATCAGGATAATGCACGGATGCACACGTGTGCAGTCTCAATGGCAAAACTCTATGAATTGGGCTACGAATTAGTACCTCATCCGCCATATTCTTCGAATTTAGCCCCTAGTGACTACTTCCTATTTCCAAACCTATGGAGATTTAGCTCCAACGATGAAATTACAGTCACATTATTTCGCAGATTGCAAGAAAATGTTGCCAGATACATTTCATAAATTTTTCAAGAGTTAAACAGAGTACAAGCTTTGCAAAATTTTTTCATGAATATTTCATGTGAAATTTTTTTATATGGATTATGACAACATTTCGCCTGAAAGTAGACCAGAGTTGTTCGTACAAAGTAGACCAGAGTTGTAGAAATTGACTTATGAAAAAGGCTAAAATCCGCTGATAACAGTGATCAACTGTTAAAAAGGGACAAATATAGTGTGTTTGTTATTGAATATATTTTTAGTACAATAATCAAAACAAACAACGAAAATGTATACTTAGTGAAATGAACAGTTGAAAATTTTTACAAAATTAAATGAAGGATTTTGTAGTGTAAAACATTATTAGTATTATAAAAGTGATTAAAGTTAGTTTCCAAATGCTTACAAACTTAATTTTAAACATTTTCCTACAAAAATATTAATTTTTAAAGACATCGTTGTCAGGAGACCACAAAGCATAAAGTGAAAATACATTTGAGCAAATGGAGGAACTTGTGGTGTTGAATTAAAGAAAACAATGCAAAAAAAATTATTAGTACTAAAAAAGTGATTAAAATTTGTTTTCAAATGATTAGAGACTTCCTTGTAAGCATTATCGTTCACAAATATTAATTTTTATCATTTATTTACAAAAATTAGACAGCGAATGAGACCACAAAGTATAAAATGGAATTACGTTAAAATAATAACACGCGAAAGAAAACGTAAAGAGGATTTGATGATTGTGTGAGCGAGACCTCCGAAAACACAATTATCTTCCGTCTCGTGACACCTCTGGTATACTTTGTGGTACCAGGCTTTAAAAGAATCACAAGGAAGCATACGTTTTTTTTTTCTTAATCAGAATTGGAGACGACCTGAAGTCAAATAAAAAAAAAACTTTTTGATTTTCATCAATCGTTGCCGATAACACGTACGTATGGCCAAAAAAACACGCGTACAGCTATAAGATTGATAAGTTTATTTGATTGCCTCTCGGGCACTTAAAGCATTTTTACAAGAATGCACGACGCAAAGACGTACATATGTATGTGTGTCAAACGAACGTCAATCGGTTTGTCTTAATCCCGGGAGTGTCACTGAAGATAGGACAGTAGTCAAAATTCAATATGGCGGCCAACAGACGCAATATTGTGAATACGAAAGAAATAAAAAGTCGGCGAAACATATCAAAATGGGTATCATTCGACAGGTATTTGAAAATCATATTTAGGTTTCTCTTATGATTTTTCATTTCGAACGACTATTTAGGATATTTAACGGTTCAAAGTTGGTCGCAGCCGGTTTTTTTGATTTTTTTAATTACTACTTGCTTATTTCATATTTTTACTTTGTGATTTTATAGCTTTGCTACACATATGTATGTATATTTCTTAACCAAAATAAAATTTGTGCAAATCAAAAGATACATATTTTGAAAGAAAAATTGCATTCAAAATTATATCGAGCAGGCAGGCATGTTAGTCAAAAAGGTGCTAAGAAGAACTAAATTAGTACAAATAAAGTGTCATATTATTAACAAAATGTTTAGTGGGAAACTTAATCAAAGCTGTTAAATAATAACTCAAAATTCAGACTATCACAGCGGAAGTCATGTACATAAAACCAAACTATTTAATTATTTAATTGCTCTACTACTTTGTTATATTATCTTCTGGGTCAAAACGATTTCTAAGCTCCATCTTCTTTTGAACACCAGAAAGTGGCTTACTCTACTTTTTTTTTTTTTGATAGATGGTAAGACCCAATTGGGTCCATTGTGATAATAGATGGTAATATAAAGAATGTATTTACCACCAGAACAAAAACAAACAAAAAATTGGTTTTTTGGTAATTGGTTCTTTTACGCTGACAGCTTCAATTATAATCAAGAGTGTGTAATTCGATATTTTTGACTAAAATCTAAAGTAATTGATTAAACACAATGTCTTATCTACGGTCCTATGCTCCTTGTAGGAATAAAAGGAATAAATATACACAATATCTAATCAACTGATTGAAAAAAAAACAAATTTTTGAAAGTAGTTTGTACTTTAGTAGGATTATATATAATTATTTAATCTTTAAAGAACTTGATAAGTTTCAAGCTGCCTTGTAATGGCAACCAAGTAATAATCAGATATTGTTCACCAGATCGTTTACTAATCGCAATTTAACTAACAGCTTTGATTTGCATAAACATTTTACTAACAATAAGGTAAAAAGAAAAGAAAAAAAAAGAAAGAAAAAAGAAATTAAAAAACAAAATTCAAATAAAAACCTTTGAGGAACTTTTGGGTCGGACAACCATCATCATTTTTTGTAAAGCTTGAGTCAATCCACCTATAAAACAAGTTCAATGAATGGTTAAGTTTTATCAAATAATAAAATATATCAATAATAACAACTTAAAATAGAAGATGTTTTAAAAAAGCTTCTTGCTGATTATAATACTCGTATGTTTGAGGATTAAATATATTTTTTTTATTACATAAAAATGATTGAAGAAATGTCTAACTTACCCATAGTTTTTTGGAACCACATGGGCTTACTCTTCCACGCAATAAATACCAAATACACGGGTATACTGGACAAGATCATTAAAATGCCATAACCGGTTTCAACAGGACTGGCATACATGGGCACGACAGTTACAAAAATAGTGGCCAGTAAGTAGACAATAGGGAAGATTAAAGGTACACGAATTGGACGGGGTAGATTGGGTTGAGCCCAACGTAACCAGGGCAAGCATAAAACAGCAACACCAATACTTAACTGAGAATTTGGAATTAATATTTACGTATAAAAGCTGTTTATTGTATTGTTCTAAATAACTTACCCAGGTAGCGAAACCAACATAATTAATCAAGGCGAAAATATCCGAAACAGTTAAGTACAGCATGGACAATAAAGCCATGGCCAGCACCGCAGGTGTAGGTGTGAAACGTTGTATTTGTATCATGGTCAAAATTTCGGGCATTTGACCTTCATTCGCACCAGCATAGAACAAACGTGAAGATGTCAGTAAAATGCCATTAACAGCACCAAAGGTCGAGAGAGCCACAAAAACTAAAATATTTTTGATGTTTTTTTTGTTAATATGTAAATATAGATTTTTCATTATCTTACCGGGTATGGTCCAAGCAATAACACCAAAAGCCCTTTCCGCATAGGTTACAGCCACGGCTTGAGAGCCCAATACCTCTTCAGGCGATAGAAGCGTGTAAAACGATACATTTGCTAAGACGTAAACAACTGTAACCAGAGTACAAGAGATGGCAATAGCACGCGGCAAATTCTTAACTGGATCTTTAAGTTCCTCAATGATGAAATTTAAATAGTTCCTGTAAATTCCAAATTTATTATTTTTATATACTTATGTCTAACAAATAAATAAGATTATAAAAAACATCTACAACAGATTCCTTGGAGAATTACTATTACTCGTAAGACTATTAAATTTCATTAACTTAATGCTCTTCTGACATTTCATGTCTTCTCTTCTATACGCATCTCTGTCCTTATTTCAGCAGTAAATTCTAAATCCTATTATTTATTCTTTTAGCAAAATAATTTGTTTTCTCTGTAAGTCCCGTATTTACTAAACAAAAAGCAGCCAACAACTGTTTATTAAATTATTCACTGGCCCCTCGTCCACCCATTTACTTAACCTAAGTTTTAATTTCAATTTACTTACCAACCGTTATACGCAAACAGGCCAGAATAAAATGACAACGCTATAGATGTAACCTTAGTATCTGTATTGTCAAATGTAAAGTATTCTGTATGGCCCAAATACAATTGGTATAGACCAGATGCAATGATGATAAATAAGGCCAATAGCTGAAAACGATAAACAAGAATAAATACAAATTGAGAATATAAATTTAAAATTTAATAAATGCTGGCTTAACTCACTTTGGCGTATGTGAAAATATCCTGCACAGCGGTAGCCCATTTAACGTCCCAACAGTTAACAAATGTTAAGACACCTAAAAAAGGGGGATGAGTAAATATAAAACTTTACTGATTTGTTTAAGGAAACTGTTGTTTATTTTAGTATAAAAGAATTTTAAAATAGAGCAAAGTGCTTTTAAAATATAAAAAGAATTTTCAAGAAAGTCATTGAGTTCCAGAGCAGAGAATGACAAAAGTATCGTTTTAAGTACTCTTTGATTACTGGCTGTCAAACAACTATGAATGCGTATAGCTAAAAATAAAAAAACGCTCATCTGAAAGCACTCGCATTAATTTTAAGCCAAATACGTATAACTATACTCGTAAACAACCAACAACTATGTTCATGCACATTTCTTAAATTACGCAGCACAAACAACTATAACTAAAATTTACAGAGTGTATGAGCTATAATCATACTCATAGTTGTAAAAATACTCTGAGTATTAATCGGATACACATGTGTATATGCAAGGCTATTTTATTTACACCCACATAAAGCATGTTTTCAAACATACCCAAATACATTTTCCATTACATTTTATATGCACAAATATATGCATACTTTAGCGAATGATGAATAAATATCCTGAGTATAATGCGTATAGTTTTTTTGTCCGACTAAATATCCATGCTTTGAGTCTTACTATAAGTGTGCCAGAGAGTCAAAGGCTTGATATGCATTTACCTTTTTATTGATAGTTGTAGCGCATTTTAGTTTTTCCCATGTATACTTGAATCGGCTACAGCCATAGTTGCTTGAGAGAAAATATGAAGGCGTATGAATTGTTTGTGCTACAGTTATCATTATACGCTAAAGTATATTTTTTTTGAGTACTCATTGTAATTTTCTGGTTCAGATATTGTGTTACGGCAGTAGAGCAAATATGGATTATTTCCAATGATTATATTGCAGGCTTGTCATTGCTGAAAATTTGCCTCTTCATTCCTGTTCATTGAAAGTTATAAAAAAGTGATTTCAATTATGAGATTCTTCATCCGAGGAAATAAACAAACTCTTTAATGAGCTCAATTATGAATTTCCCGGGAAGTTTTTTAACTTCCCAATCATTTGTTGCCGAGAAAAATACTCCTATTCTAAATAACCGGGGAATAAGCAAATACGCTAGAGGGAAATATCTGGATCAGTAATAGAAATTTGAGAACAGGCTTATATTTTCATTACCGATGAGATTGTGTGTTAAAATAAATATCTGTTTTCGCTTAAATAAATAATAAAGTAAAGTGAAGCGAGAACTGAGCCAAATGCAGATGCGAATAGATTAAACTCCCAATGATTGTATGTACATAGAAAATTTAAATTTTTATAAAGTTTTTCCTTTTATCGGACTTGAAAATATTATAGGGAAACTAATTTTCCATTTACCTATTTTGTGAACTTAAAAAAGGCGTGCAAACTTGAGTGTAATTTAGTATATTTGCTGATTGCAGAAGTGTTTCATGTTTTTGAAGTGCATGTTTGCACTTCATAAAAATAAAAATTCCCAAAAACGAGGGATATATAACATTCCCGTGCTTATTTACTATTTTTAATTAGACTCTCTTCAAAATGTTTGGGGAGAAAACTCGTAATTCTTCCTCTCCCTCATATTTAGAATACCTGCTTTTTTCCCCGTGATGTTCTTCCCAGGGAAACTGTAATTCATGATAGGCGGAATGGGAGAAAGGGAAAAATTCCCGTAGAATTGTTTTTCATAATTGAATTGATCATATCAAAAAATTTTCAATAACTCAGAGCATTTGCTTCTAATCTTGTATTAATTGGTAAAAAACTGTCTGCAGAGTTACAAAACTTATAATAATTTCAAAATAAACTAAATGAGAGTTCTAACAACAACTAGAATGACAACATGAAGTAAAAACTCCAAGAAATATCACAATACATACACACACATATTCAACTTATTGTTCCACTGCAACTTTTTCCATCTCAAAATAATTTACTGCTCCATCTGCAGAGATTTGCGGCATGTATGCCGTTTACTTGCATTAACCCAGGAAAAAATAATTCTGATTTGGAAGCACTAACACTTATTTGATAACAAAAGCTTCGAAAAATGCTTCTGAAAAGCACTAACGTAAGGCGGGCTCTCACAAAATTATATATTATTACTTCTGTGAAGCACTTTAGTAAGACAAAACAAATGCATTCAGCTGGCTCAACTCGAACAAAAAAAAAATACCTTATTCATGCGCAACAGCAAGTGATTCTGTAAGATTGTGGCGTTATGTTGGTACTCATGTCTTTCACTTATGCCGACAAATTCCGGCCATTTTGAACGTTCAGTTAATTGTTGACAGCTGCTTTGCTTGCACGTGTTTTAGCTCGTCTTCGATTTTTACCTATTAAAAAAAATGGAACAAGGAACCTGTATCAAATTTTGTGTTAAAAGCGAAATTAACGATTTTTATTGTTGGAATCAGTCCGCGACGACTCAAATTTGCTCCAGAGGATCATAACTTGTGACGAATCGAGGGTTTATAGTTATGACGTGGAAACCAAAGCTCAATCATCGCAATGGAAGCTGCCGCACGAACCAAGACCGAAAAAAGCGCGCCAAATTCGGTCGAATGTGAAAGTTGTGCATCATGAGTTCTGGCCACAGGGTAGAACGGTCAATAAGGAATATTACCTGCAAGTTATGCGCAATTTGCGCGAAGCAATCCACCAGAAACGCCCGTATTTGTGGAAGAACAAAAATTGGCTTTTGCACCACGATAACGCCCCTGCTCACACATCGTTGCTTGTACGCGACTTTTTGGCCAAAAACAAACACTAATGACGCCGCAGCTACCGTATTACCCAGATCTGGCCCCCTGTTGCTTTTTCTTGTTCCCGAAACTGAAGAGGCCCATGAAAGGACTATGCTACGCTACGATTGACGAGATAACTACGGCATCGAAAGAGGAGCTGAACATGATAAAAAAAATCATTTTTTGAAGTGCTTCGAAGATTGGAAAAAACTTTGGCATAAGTGCATTATATCTGAGGGGGATTACTTTGAAGGTGACAAAATAGGTATTAATGAATAAATAAATAATTTTTGAAAAAACTCAAAATTCGCGATACTTTTATATATAATGACAAATCATATGTTCAATGACATCTAGTTTCCCTTCATCTTCGCACATCTTACAGAAATCTGGAGTGAAAGTTTCCCAAATGCTGGTCCTTTCTCTGGCCGAGCAGTGACTAGTCAACGTGCCTATCACGACTCGCATCACCTTCCTATTCATACCCAGTAGCAGTTTGGATCTTCCCGAGTCAAGTTTTGGCCACATAGCCCTCGAGACTCATCGATCGATTATTTCTGCTCACCACCCAGTTACTGAGTTCCCTGTAGAAATGACCCATCGGTAATTTAACCGATCTGGCACACATTTCTTCATCTAAGGCCGACCTTATTTTGACCTAACCGAAACCTAAATTAAATTTTGTATACCCTTCATCAAAAATGATAAAAGGTATACATATAAATATATGTATATATATGTTTGTCATTCCGTGTGTAATTTCCACAATGCAAATATGCGACACATAAAGTATATATGTGACAGCGCATAGAGAAAGGGACCTAAGGGTAAAAAAAAATCAATTTTCACTTTTTTTTTTTTGATATGTACAACATCTGAGCATCGAATGAGACCGATCCCATGTCCCAAAAGTGTTCCCTCCCAGAGATATGCACGTTTTATGATATGATGGTACACCAAAGATACACGTATTTAAATCTTTAAAATGGCTCTCCTGAACAAAAACCCTTAGGTCCCTTTCTATTTTGCGCGTCACATATATTTTTGGTCCTTATGAAAAGGGAAGACAAATAAGCGATGTCCGTCTGTCTGTACGTGAAATCGGGTTTTCGAAGCTCCCAGAAAAGCTAGAGACTTCGGTTTTGAACTGGTATATCACAGATTGTCGGAAATAGATTGGTATTGAAAATCAGCAAAATCGAAAATACCGTTTCAGAGCTGGAAAGTTTAAACTTTGTTTTTGCCATGTAAAAGTTAATATTTGAAACAAATTTTTTTTGTAGTTTAAACCTATTTTATATTTCAGTTAGAACTAAATTGGTATTGAAAATCAAAATAAATCAAAAGGGTTTAGGGTTGGAAGATTAAATTTTTTTGTGTATATAACAGTAACCTACTAAAGTAAATTTTTTCTTTTTCTTTATAAATTAAACATATTTTATAGTTAGAGAAAAATATTTTGCTGAAAGAAATCAGAAAAAACTAAAAGGATGATTCCAAGGTTGGAAATTTTAATTTTTTTTGTATATAAAAGTAACCAGTTCAGTTTATATTTTTCTTTTTCTTTAGAAATGAAAATCAATTGATGTTTTAGAAATAAAATTTCGACATACTAGAAAAATTAAAAGAGTTGGAAAACTTAAACTTTTTTTGTACATACAAGTAACTAAATAAAGCAAGTTTTTTCGTTATTAGTTAAATACATATTTTCTATATTAAAGAAAGAAAGACATAAGTATTCAAAATTAGAAAAATTGAAAAAAATATAGTTCCAGGGTTGGAAAATTGAAATATATATGAAATGTATATGAAAGAAACTAAATAAAATTATTTTTTTCATTTTAATTAAAATTTTTTATATATTATAAAGGCTTTTACTAAATTTTTATATGAAAATCTAACTTGACCATAAACATTGGCACTCATGAGTCTTACGCTGAGAAAGTACGTCCAATATGGATGTGCAAGCAAGTGACCTATTTCTCATAAAAATTGTTAAATCTAGAGCCAGTTGTTGCTAACTAGGAACTATCTAACTGACTAGGGCTTATTTCGGTTATCTTCCATCCTCAGGTGAAAAAATTTCACTTCACACCAATATTACAAAAAGTTGCAAAATATCAAAAGCTGTTAAAAATATGTATATAAAAAACATAAAATTAATGAGTTTTCTTGGTTTGGAGCCAAAATACAATATTTTGTATTTCGAAGCAACAAAAACTAGTAAAAGTAGTTCAAAAAGCGCTGGCTTGGCATCAAAAACGTTGACTACATGATGTCTCAAGGACCATTTCTCCACCTAAATAACTTACAATAGCCAAGGCTATTGAAAAAGCTTTCAAAATATGTACATATTATGTATGTATGTATATCAATAAGTTAACAAATCCTTCAACATGTAACTGGAGTACATATCACTAATTTTGGAAGATGTAAAGATTTATTTACAAACTAGAATTGGGCCTTGTTTTAAAAATTTCAAATTGTTTAATTGATAAATAAAACTTTTTTATTGTCCAATGGCTATAAATTGTTTTCTTTTTTTATTTAAATTTTCACCATCCATCAACGTCAAGTTTTTCTTTAAATTTATTACAATCGCTTGTTGCTACGATATTTTATTTAATAGGGTTATTAAACAACAATTGATTACGGATCAGAAAAATCTTTGTTTAGATTGTATGATGTAAGAATTTTAGTGGTTTACATAATTCTGGACTTTAAGACTACAAAGAAATAAAAACTGTAAAAAGGGGGGAAAATTAACAAAGATGGTTATAATATAACTTACCACGGAAACTTTAAGATGCTTATCTCGAATGAGTTCCATTTGCTTATCCCCTCAGCCATTCACAAAAAAAACTAATTGCTATAATAACATTTTTTCCACTTACAAGAGTTTTAATTGGCCTTAAGTAACATTTTAGAAAACAAAGATTTTTTCTATGAAAAAAATTACAACTGGTGCTCTCATTGCAAAACAAAATATTTTGAGTTATGCCTTTGTTGCAAAAAGGAGCCGGTTGTTCCGTTCTACTACATGTTTGTCAGAATATTTACAACTAACTCTGGTGTTATTTGTAAAAAGCAATACGAACTTAAGCCTGATCAAATCATAAATATAGAAACAAATGAAGTTCGAACAATAATTATTAAATTTAACTAAAAATCAGTGTAATTTGGTGTCTTCCTTAAGATTCCATTATTTGAAGTTCAACACATAGCAGAGCTACACGACCACTTTTTTCGCTGTCGCCAACTTAGGCTAATGCATTAATCATATTGATCCCTGCAGGCTACACGACTTCAAAAACCGCTAGCTGTAATTGTCGCCCTGTAGCCAGTTATTCAGTTATTTTGAAAACGGCAGCTGACTACACGGCGACTAATAGCAGTCAACAGCATTTGCAGTCGTGTTGCTATAAAGCAGAGATCTTTGAAATATCATATCTGAAGTCAATTTATTATATACGATTTAAAATGCATCAAATGTGCCATTATTCTATTTTTGAATACGAGAAATTTCTCCAGGCAGTCCTGGTATAATGAGAGAAAAATATATTACGCTAAAAAATAAACCACCAACACAAAATTTAAATGTGAATGTATTTGTGTGGGGATCACTGCTGTAAAGCTTGCTCTGTATCTGGATTTTTATTACAATAATCGATTCGTTATAATAAATATAATGAAAGCTTATTGACTTTGCTATCCATTAACATATTTTAACGATATTCGCTGTCGGTTGAACTAAAAAAAGTAGAACCACAAGTTCAAACTTATTTGCTTTTGTTTTATTCTTCTTTGTACCTTTCGCTTATTTTGACATTTTTTACGCGGAGATGACACATGATATAGAATTATTTATTTTATTTTTAACCCCGGACCAAAAAAACGGGTAATATAAGTTTGTATTGTGTGTATCTCTGTGTCTGTCCGTGTCCACGTACAGGCCAAACGGCTCGACGGATTTTGATTTAGTTTTTACGGTTTGAAAGGTGACTTGATCGAGAGGGTTCTGAGCTACGTTTTAAGAAAATCCGTTCAGCCGCTTAGAAGATATCATATATTTTCTAAATGTATCGGGGGTTTTTAAAATTTTTAATTTTTGTTATTTATTTATTAAATGTTACAAATACAATAACAAATTGTACAGTAACTAATTTTGTAGTGGTGGGAATCGAACCCACGATCCCCGCACTGAGAGCCTAGCACACTACCCACTAGGCTACCGGGGTACCCGTGATATAGAATTAAAACACAGCAGTGTATTAAACACAAATTACAGAATGATATTATCGTTACTGTAAGCGAATAAATATATCGATAACTATTACGATTTTCGGTTCGCAAAAAGTTTCTGAATGCAGCCACTGGTCTCTATAAATATTTCTCTTGATAACTTGAATTTCTAATTATCGAGAGTCGAACGTTATTAAGCAGCCAGTAGTACTTTCCTATTTAATGTTTACATTCAAAATATATACTCAATTAAAATCTTGGGTAAATGATAAGAACTTTAAAGCAGAAAATCAATTTTAGCAAATAATAATCATTAAGGTCATTTCTATTCGATTATTGATCAAATTAAAATCATTTATATACTTTTTTATTGACTTACATATACAGCACACCGCCAATAATCTCGATGCATCATCAGGTGGCGTACACTCGGGGAAGAAGGGTTTCATAACGTAAACACTAAACGTTAGAGCAACAATGGCCTGTGAACATGGCCGTACTATCATACACTCTATCCATAGACGTATGAATGCCATAAATGGACCGAATGTTTCCATAATATACGCATAGTCTGCACCAGATTTTGTTATCATTGTACCCAACTCAGCATAACAATAAGCACCAACCTAAAATAGATGAATGTAAGAAATAGAAAAAAGTTTAAGCGAGGCAAAAATATTATGTATGGTGTGTGCAGGCGAGGGAGGGAATCAAATTTAACCATTTGCAATACAATAAATATGTATGCTCAACACGTTTTTTTCTTTTGGATAAATGGGATTGACAGTTGATTTTCATGCCATTGTAAATATTGACACCACTTAATGTCTTGGAGATATTCTTTTTCTGTTCATACACTTGTACATATTTGCTAATTTAATAGAATGCAAAGAGAAAAATCGAAAATTTATTCTTATATCAGTGTGGTTAGGGTTGCTAACCCGGTTTTTAGAATGTATTCCTTAAGCATCAGTTTTATAAAGGTTGTCCCAAAACAAAGTTTATCTATATTTAGTAGATTTATTTAAAAGTAAGTTATGCCTTAACGAAACCTTGTTTATTACTTTAAAAAAAAAATCATGCACTCCAAATGTACATATGGGTATTTCCACGAGAAAGTTCACTTTTTTGTCGCGTGCGACAGCAAGCAATTGAGCTTGTATTTCATAACAAAGTGACTCGATTTTTCTTAAAATTTTACCCAACGTAGAGCTGCTGGCGGCCTACACAAATATATAAAAAAGTTTAGTTTTTTTTTTAAACAAACATATTTGTTTGGTGTCGCACGCTACAAAAAGTTGACATTCCTGTGGAAATGTCAATATGTAAGTCCCTGCGTTTAATCGACTAGTACAATTTTTTATGATGGCTTGGTCCTGCACAGCAAATTGAGAATGTACCTCTACAAGTAAAACCTTTCGACTTGTTTAGGCCCTTATTATGAGCTGCATTCGATTTTCGATCTTCGCTGGCTATTATATATAATTATAATTATAACTATGAGCATCGAAATTTTCCTTGAGCAACGAATTTTCTATCGAACAGAATTTTGTTTTCAATGCAGTATTTGTATGGGAAAAATTATTAAAAATCTAAGTGTTAAGCGATTGTTTTTTATTTTTGGGCATTCAAACAGAAATTGTAAACTATTTTTGTCGATTTTAGGTAGATCTGAGGTCGTAAGGCTTAAACATTTCGAAATAATTCACTTATTGAGGAAAATCCTAAATTTGCTGTACACTTGATTTTAACTTCCTTTACTCAGGATGATTCTTAGGCTTAAAATCTTAAGCTACTCTACCTAAAAAATACTTCATCGAAAGCTAAATTTTGTTCGATAAAAAATTCGTTGTTCAACGAAATTTTCGATGCTCATAATATGAATTTAACATAAAATTTTCGATGTTCGATACACAGCGAATATCGAAAATGCAACTCAATATAAGCGCCATTGTGTTATTATGTTACTCAACAAGTTTTTGCTTTCATTCCTTAAATTTCTTTATTGACTGAAAAAAAATATATTTTCAATAAGCGTTCAAACAATTTTGTTTATCAAATATGCAAAGTCGTCATCACAGAAAATTTAATATGTATTTTTTTTTTCATTTAATTGGTTATTTTCGTATTCAAATATCAAAATCTGTGTGCACACTTTGACCAACCGACTGGATTAACACTTGCCACTTTTCTTTACCGTTCTTGATTATCGTGGTCTTCCTGATTTTGGTTCTTCCGTGCCGGTCTCTTCGAACATATTGTGTCCATTTCCGCATGGCACACCATATAAATGATATTAATTTCTAATATTGCTACAGTCTCCGAATTATAAGTTTTTCAAAACTGTCGCACGCACAACGGACGGTTCTGTCCTGAAAAAATCCCCCAAGAGCCAATCTGCCAATTGACACACCCATTGCGTTAAGCTAAACTAATATAAATTTTCTTTTGAGAAACCTTTTATGTTTAATCAAGCCGTATTAATTTTGAAAGAAGCCTTCCTTCCATTGAGTGTACATTTTTTACTTACACAGAAATAATTTTACTCCTATAAAAAATTTTAATTGAAAAAAAAATAAATAAATGCAGTGCACTCGAGATAATATCAACCCCGCATTTCGTGAACATCGCAAAACGTCAACACTTTTTTATTGACTTCTCTACTCTAAAACGTTAACGAACCACAAATCTCTAAAGCAAAATTTTTTCAATCTATGTAAGGATTTTGTAAATTTGGGTGTTCCCTTTATAAGTATGTCATATAGAAATGTAGTTAAATATTGTCTTTTTCTGTTCTGTTGCTTTCTTATTCTCTTAAACGCCACGCGTATAAAATGAGCTCAAAGAACCCATAGTGCCTTCCATTGCACAAAAAAAAATATTTTAGATTTATTGCAAATTTTCAGAATTTTCAAAATTTATATTCGATTATTTCCAGAAGAAAATAAAACGCACCAAAAGTCTTTTTTTTCAATACTTTAGAAGATGTGTGGAGTGTAACGACAGGTACCAAATTTCAGTTTTCGCCACCTTATAACCCCTTAAAGTACATGTATCGAAAAGGTACTTATTATTAAAAAAAACCGATTTTACAATTTTTTGTCTCTTTTTACCCCATTCGCATTCGAATTAAAAAAAATACTTTTTAGTGGATCTATACATAAGATGGGGAACCTACACACCAAATTTCAGCACTCTAGATATAGTCGTTTGTGCTGGGCGATGATATGTCACTCAGTCATTTAGACTACAGTATCAATAGTATTTTGTTCTTAAATTTTCTCATTCACAAACGTCCACAATCTGACAAACGTCGACACTCGTGATGTTAATAAGTTGACGTTATCCCAAGAGCACTGTTATTCAATTAAACTTTTTAATAAAATACCAACTAAAACTTTAATTAAATTTTTAAGCAATTAAATTTTTAAACGCAAAATTAATCGATTCAATTAAATTTTGAATTAATTTTTTAAATCAGCAGATTCTTAAACAAAAGTTTAATCGACTCAATTAAATTTTTAATTGATATTTCAAACAACACAATTTCTAAAGCAAAGTTTAATTGACTTAATTCAATTTTTAATTAATCTTTTACTAATTAATTTCTTAAACAAATGTTTATTTGATTCAACTACATTTTTAATTAAAGTTTTAATTAATTAAGTTCTTAAACAAACATTTTATCTTCTCAATTAAATTTTAAATTGATTATTTGTATTTTTTTTGTAATCAAATGTGTCACTTAATAGAAGACAATTGTTTTCTGTTTATGTAATTCTAAAAACTACTTCACTATGATATGCTTTTGACATGCACGGATTAAAAAATTTTAATTCAGTTTAAACTAGTGATGGGCGCGTGTCGTATTTTTCCAACACGTACGAAACACGCACGCGAAAAATTTTCCTAACACGATACTGCACAACATAAGCAGGAAATGAAACTTAATAGCAAAAAAATAAATTTTTTATATTTAAATAGATATATATTTTTGTTTAATTTCACAACTTTAACCTTAAGAGATCTTCTCCCCCACACTATCAAAAAATTTGTTGATTTTACTTGTTTCTTTACTGGAAATTCATGCATACAAATTTTAAACCTAAAATCGTTTCGTGGTTTATCGCGTTAATTTTGCTCAACACGATACTATCCGAACACGCACGAAACCAGAGTTTCTGTCACGAACACTTCGTGTTGAGTCGTGCGTGTTAGTGTCACGAAAAAAACACGACACGCGCCCAGCGCTAGTTTAAACGTCCGCCTAAACAAGCCATTCAAATGTTAAATTTTTTCAAATACTGCCATTGTATTTATTACAAGCTTTAACTTTAATATTTAATTTAATATATATACATACACACGCACATATGTATGTATGTGTGTTCATATCTTGTGCGCATTCTTAGGCGAAATTCTTATTCCCTTATATTATTTCTTCATTTTATTTCCTGTAGGAGATGTACGCACACAGTCATACATAATTCCAGGGTATTTGTAGATGGAGTCAAGGATTAGTTCTGCTGCTGAAACATGTCATTTATATGAATGAATATTTTTGCTTTTTATTTTCCCAGCCTTAACTATTAGGAATTTTTCAAGTTATTTAATTATTTGTAGTTTGCTGGATTACAGACATCATATATACGATTAGTATTTATATTGTTCATCGGGAAATTCTGTGCGTGTGTGTATTTCAAATATGTTTAGTAATTCAAACATACGCCTTTTTTTAATGCGTTCCACTTGAAGTTTTGGTTTGTTTGTATACTCGTATCCTAGAGAATGGGTGAAAGCTTAGTTGAACAATAATTTGTGATTTGTTTCAAATAAAGAAACCTTAAATACATATTTTAAAATTAACTCAAGGAGCCGAAGAGATAAAAATTATCACATGTAATTATCACATGTAATTTGCCTTGAAAAGCGATAAGAACTTTGGCCTGATAACATCATAAAATATAGAAATAAATGAAGTAAGGACGTTATTTAAATGTCAATCTCGAGATACAGTCAATTAAAAAAACTATATTTAATGAATTGAACAGGCTAATGTTCGTATCGCCTTTTAAGCCAAATTACATGCGATAATTATTAATGAACAAATAACATCAAAGTTAGTTGTAAATATTCTGACAACACATAGTTGAACGGAACGGAAAAACGACAATGGTAAGATTGTTGTAAATTTAGTGATGGTAAATTTGGGCCTTCATTACAAAACACATTTCAGCAAATTGAAATACGATGAATCAAACCAATTCACATATTCCATTTGCAAAAAAGTTTCGTATATAAGGCAGAAATCTACATCAACTGACACCACACACAGTGGACCAAAACACAGAAGAACGCTGATGGTGAAGGTTTAGTGGCCTTCGAAAACGGCTGGCTGTTCCGTTCAACTATGTGTTGTCAGAATATTTACAACTAACTTTGATGTTATTTGTTCATTAATAATTATCACATGTAATTTGGCTTAAAAGGCGATACGAACATATTAGCCTGTTCAATTCATTAAATATAACAACAAATGCAGTTCGAAGAATAATAATTAAATTAACTAAAAAAAAGCTAATTTATACACATTGGAGCTCAGTATTAATATGTACGCAAATTGACTATCAAAGCACGGGCCTTAGAAATCGTGTTGACCTGTGTAATATTTGCCATGATTTGGAATTTTCAAAATATGTCGAATAGAAGCTAGGTTAGTCCTTTTTAGAACATTTAAATATTTTTAACTGTTACCGCATAAATTAAATTTTTTTTACCAATATATCTCACCTTGTGCAACACTTTGTTAGTATTTCATACTATTTCTTTTTTAATTTGCATGAAAAGCATATTTTTTTATAATTGATATAAGATTTGAGTCACTCAAAACAACATTTCCAAGAAGTCATGAATATGTAGAACAAATTTAGATACTCTCTTGCCATTGCAGCAGTTCTCTTTTACAATTCCTAAACACCGAAGTGGAAGTGATGTTGAGAAACATTTCCTGTTTCGGAAATAAGGGAAACAATTTCCCATTTTCGCAATTCGTTTCATTTTAAGCAAATTTAATCGCAAAACATTGCTTTCATATAAATTTCGATAAAAAGTGAAATAAACTCAGATGAAAATTAGTTCATAAATGTCGGTATTTTTTAAATTTTTTGGTACATGCCCTGTGTAACATATTACAAGTTGAAAGTTATAGCTGTTTTTTGTAAGGTCACGTATGAATCAATACACCTAGAAAAATCGTATATACTATATGTACATATTTACGCAAAATACTTGGTATTGACTTCAAAAATAAAATCGGCTCAAGCACATTACAGAACATTACATACGAGGTTTGTACAAAACGTATTGCGAATTTTGAATTTTCACTTGTTACTTGTATTCGAATTTTAATTTTTTTGTGGCGTTATGTTGGTACTCATGTCTCTCACTTATATCGGCAATTTCGGCCATTTTGAATGTTCAGTTAATTCTTGACAGGTGCTTTGCTTGCAGCTTCCATTGAGATGATTGAGCTTTGGTTTCCACGTCATAACCATAAACCCACGATTCGTCACCAGTTATGACCCTCTGGAGAAAATTTGGGTCGTCGTGGACAGAGTCCAACAGTTCATTAGCAATGCTTATGCGATGCTTTTTGGTCGAAATTGAGCAATTTTGATACGAATTTCGCGGCGACCTGTCTCATGACCAAATCTTTGATCAAAATCGAATGACACAAGCCAATCGATATGTCTCGGTCCTCAGCAACTTCTCTAATGGTGATTCGACGATTGGCCAATACCATTTCCTTCTGTTCATCAATTTGGGCGTCCGGCTCGCTCTTCGTGGTTCACATCTTCTCGGCCTTCTGAGAACATTTTGTACCACCGATAAACGTTGCTTCGGGCCAAGTTAGCTTCTCCGTATGCCACAGTCAACATTCGGAATGCATCCGCGCACTTAATTCCGATTCTCACACAAAATTTGATACAGGTTCTTTGTTCGATTTTTTTTAATAGGTAAAAATCGAAGACGAGCCAAAACACGTGCAAGCAAAGCAGTTGTCAACAATTAACTGAACATTCAAAATGGCCGAAATTGTCGGCATAAGTGAGAGACATGAGTATCAACATAATGCCACAAAAAATAATCAAAATTCGAATATACGTAAAATTCAAAATTCGCGATATGTTTTGAACAAACCTCGTATATATTTAAAATATTCTTTGTAAATAAATTTTTGTGTTTAAATTAAATCACCTGCTATTGAATAACTGGACGCATATCGCTTATCATTTTATTGCAAATATTTTGCTCTTCAAATATTAACTTAAATATTTAAACTAGTAAATAATTCAATAATTGTTATTAAAAACGTGTACAGATGTTTGTTAATATTGTTTTTATAATCGTAAAAAGTGTTTTAGAAAATATGCATATTTATAATTTATTTATTTTTGTTTACTTTTGCAACGAGATAAGCAAGTTGGGAAACATACGAATGCGCTCTTACTGTCACAAAAAATAAAATCCCTGTTCTAAAACTAAAGTAAATCGAAAAACTAAACAGATGTGGAACTTGTTATGATCTCCTCAATTTAAATAATACCCTACTGTCTGTCCGTTATGTTCTTGTTTCAGTATGTTTTGTATTTTGAACTAGCAAATGCAGTTTTTATATACATACACACATATTGCTCATTTACTCAAACAATGTCATAACTCAAAAATTCCATTTTTTGCGTTAATGCTGCAGAATTAATTCTCATATCGTTTTTCATATTGAATAAAAATTTCATACAAATATCTTGTTTACTCAACTCTTGAAAGCAAAATAAAATTTTATATTTCTATTAAGTTGTGTGTAAATTGACAACTTTAAACTCGTTTTCTGGCAAACTAGTTTTTTGACTTATGACATTGCACAGTGGCGTGAAATAAAAAAAATGGTAAAAAGTCTACAATCTTTGAAATAGTCAACCGATTTCGATGAAACTCATGACGTTTTGAAAAGAAGTGTTAAACTTTTGAGGCAGTATATGTCGAGGCACCCTGTTGTAAGACAGGGTAGCTCCAAATCATCAAAGTTGGAAACTGCGGTTGTCGAAATTCTTTCGGAATTCTTTAAGCGTTAAGAAACAAAAATAAAACATACTAAGAGTACCATTTTATCTCTTACAGTTTCCAAGTTATCTGACTTGAATTTTTTTTTTAATTTTTGGCCATGACTTTTTTAATCGTAAGTACACAACTTCTTTATTATTTAGCAAAACTCATCTGGTTTTGTTGTTTTTAAAAGATAACTTCATTAAAATTCATATGAAAAAAATCTTTTTGTTATCTCAAAAATTTTAGCAAGGAATTTTTTAAATTTATGAGAAAATTTTATATATTTTGTGAAAAAATTATCCTTATTTTTTTTTGTAATATTTTAAAATTTTTTTTAAGTATTTGATAAGATTTTTGATTGTTTCTTAGATGAAGAGGTATTAAGAGAAACTGTGAAATAAATTTAAGAGATTTTCGCTGGTGCACCCAACATCCAGCATTGGTTGAAAATTATAATTTTTTGTGCAAAAAATCGAATTTTTGGATGTGGCAAAAAAATTCCACGCTGTTTTTAGTGAAGTTTTTGATCTTTTATTATAAATAAACTTGTTGCAAGTAATTTGTAAGAAACTCCTAACATGCTACACATAAATGTAGGCAGGAGAGGGGATTTTATAAAAATGTTCTAATATTTCTAACACATTATTAAATTATATATTAGGAAACAATTTCATTTAATTCAGTAGTATACATTTAGTTTTGCAAACTGAAAAAAAAGTTATGCTCATACCTTCAATACTTTTCGAAATATTTAAAATCAAATTTTTATTATGAAATTAAATTTTCTTTATACAACGCGTTGTTTGAGTACATGAGCGATATGTTTTCTAAACGAATGATTTTAAATCTCTAGACTTTTGGTAAATTCTAAAATATATGTACTATTGTTAAATTTTTATGATTTTTTTTGTGCGTGTGTTGAATGTCCAAAATGTTTTCGCTAAGATTAAATCTGCACAAAAATTCTAGATATCAAATTTTGAGTCACTTTTTCGAGTTAGTTGTATATCATGAATAACACGAACGATGTTGGCCTCCAAGATGGCAATTGTTGCTGGTTTTCTCGAAATCAGTATATGGCTTCTTCTGTCTCCATATAGGATTTAGTTCAATCTTATTAAATCACATTTCGCTCGGTTCACCGTCATCTATATTAACAAAAAAATATATATATATATATAAATCACTGATTGTGGTAACTATTGAACGTAACGCGAGCTCAGGCTTTACTTTGGCAGGAATAAGGTCCAATAATGCCACCAACATGTAAACCGCAGCAAACGGTGCTTTTTTCTGGATGTTATGGTGTCTGTTGTAAATTGGTTTCACTCCAATCAATCAACACACGAAGTCGTCTAAAAGTTGCGTGACTTGATAACTGAATTTCAGAGTATAAATGTATATATATTCTCCTAAGGTTCCATGGAGGAGCACAGGGCCACAACACAATTTTTCCAATTTCTTCTGCCATTTTTTTTTTGAATTCAAGCCAGCTTCTGCCTAATGCGTTTATTTCCATTTCAATCATTCTTCTCCAAGGTTGGTCCGGTTGCCGTCTACTTCCTTGCTTGTTCCAGTCAATTACCATTCTTGCAATGTCATCTTGAGGCCCTTCTTAAGATACGCCCCAGTCAGTTCCATTTCCTTTAACTAATTCAATTCTGACTGGTACTTGCTTTGTTCTAAATTGCAGCTCGCTCTTAGATATGGTTGATTCGTCTTAAAGATTTGTTTGCGAAAACCTGTAGTGTGTTAATCTGATCTTTGGATGTATTCCAAGACTCACATCCGTAGAGCAGGATAGACAAAACATTTGAGAAAAATAACCAGAGGTTGGAGTTCTGAGATATCCGAGAAGATTTCCACACTGGTTGGAGGGATCCAAACGCTTGCTTCGCTTTATTTATACGACATTTAATGTCATAGATAGAATCCAACGAAGACAGAACAAATATGCTTTTATACTTTTATTTTTATTTTTTGTTCGCTTAGCACGACTCTTATTTATCATTAATTTAGTATTACTAAGTTTATGTCCGACATTGGTCGGGCCTAATTAATTATATTTAGATTTAAGATTTGAACACTTATTGTTAGTTCATACTTGAAGATACAATAAATAAATATGTAAAAAAAAAAAAAAAAATTAATGTCATCGCTTGAAACATCGGAAAGAGAAATGACTCTGCCAAGGTAACAAGAACTACCATTAATTTCAAAATTACTGGTATTGGTGGTGTTAATTCGCATTACCTTTGCTTTGAAAAATTTATTTTAAGTCCAAAGTTTTTTCCATCTCAGCGATCGCTCTCAGTTTTGCATGCATGCCAGCGAAGTTTTGTGAGAGCAAGCAAATATCATCAGCAAAATCTAAGTCCTCAAGTCTTCCCTGTAGACCCTAAGTGATCCTCTGTGACCTCTCATTGCTGCTGTTGCACGTCTCATGACCGTATCGAAAGTTATATTATATTATATTATATTATTATATTATATTATTATATTATATTATATTATATTATATTATATTATATTATATTATATTATATTATATTATATTATATTATATTATATTACATTATATTATATTATATTATATTATATTATATTATATTATATTATATTATATTATATTATATTATATTATATTATATTATATTATATTATATTATATTATATTATATTATATTATATTATATTATATTATATTATATTATATTATATTATATTATATTATATTATATTATATTATATTATATTATATTATATTATATTATATTATATTATATTATATTATATTATATTATATTATATTATATTATATTATATTATATTATATTATATTATATTATATTATATTATATTATATTATATTATATTATATTATATTATATTATATTATATTATATTATATTATATTATATTATATTATATTATATTATATTATATTATATTATATTATATTATATTATATTATATTATATTATATTATATTATATTATATTATATTATATTATATTATATTATATTATATTATATTATATTATATTATATTATATTATATTATATTATATTATATTATATTATATTATATTATATTATATTATATTATATTATATTATATTATATTATATTATATTATATTATATTATATTATATTATATTATATTATATTATATTATATTATATTATATTATATTATATTATATTATATTATATTATATTATATTATATTATATTATATTATATTATATTATATTATATTATATTATATTATATTATATTATATTATATTATATTATATTATATTATATTATATTATATTATATTATATTATATTATATTATATTATATTATATTATATTATATTATATTATATTATATTATATTATATTATATTATATTATATTATATTATATTATATTATATTATATTATATTATATTATATTATATTATATTATATTATATTATATTATATTATATTATATTATATTATATTATATTATATTATATTATATTATATTATATTATATTATATTATATTATATTATATTATATTATATTATATTATATTATATTATATTATATTATATTATATTATATTATATTATATTATATTATATTATATTATATTATATTATATTATATTATTTTAGAGTAAAACTGGATAATTTGGTACCGTTATGCAAGCGTCAATATATTCATGATAATTTGCCAGAGTATACTGATCATAAATGTTTAAATAGTGAGCAGAGTATGACAGTTCGTAACAGGGTTGTCAGATTTCTTTCGACTGACATCCCCAAAAAGGCAATTTATACTATTTTTACCGTTTCTGGAGATGGATCAGAAGTGTCACAACAAATTCAATTATTTTTAAAGTGTATATCAATTCGTAACAGAGATTTTAGCACTGAATTTTGTTTCTAATTTAATTTTTTATTGACTCCATTGCCGAAAAAACTCGTTCAATGCAAGCGTTGCTCGTTGATACACAAAGTAAATTTTATATATACAATACTCTACCATTTCTTTAAACGACCGTGATCCAGCGGCATCTTGATATGAACAAGCTTCTGCCCAAAACATGTTTAAGTTTCTTGTTATTTGTATATAAAATTGTAAGCATCAAATAAGGTAAAGAATTAATTAATTAATTAATAAAATTAGCTTATGTGCAATCTCCCAAATGCGAGTACCTGTTTGTCTTGTAATAAACCTTATTTAAATCTTGCTAACAACAAATGTTACCATTTATCATTTAATATTATTTATTAACGAAAAAAAGAGCAATTGGAATATGTATTGAAATTAAAATATTCCGAGAAATAAATAAAAAAATAAATATTAAAAAAAATAAAAAAAATCTCATAAAATCCCCAAAACATAAAATTTATCCCCAATTAATTCTTTAATCCCCAAATCAAAATTCTTATCCCCATTTGGAAAAAAATCCCCGATTTGGGGATAAATCCCTTAATCTGACAACATTGGTGCGTTAGTTCTATCGGGCATAAAAAACAGCCCACATAATGATAATTTTATGCGTGTGATCCCGTTCGCTTGAAAAAAAATTTAATATTGTGATATTGAAATTGAAAAATTTTAGTATGTAATAAATAACAACAGAATAGGGGGAATGGCTCAATTTCCAGCACATCACTGATACTATTTGAACGGAGATAGAAAACTAAAAGCATTTTAAAATATAACAAATCTTATCACAAACCTTGTATATTTATTTGAATGTGAGTTAAATAAGCGCAAATAAACAAACTTTGCCACAACATGAATCCACTTTTATTTACACAATATAAAGCGATTGCTTAAGATATTCACATTTGTACTACATCTCTGCCAGTACAATTGTTGCACACTAATAAATTATCTAATACAACAACATTTTATTTATTTACCGGTTAACAGTTGTTCTAATTTTTTATAATAAATTTATTTGAATTAAAAATTATTTAAATATGCATATTATTTTTTGCTATTTAAATGCAGTTTATAGGTATTATTTATTTTATTTATGGACGAACGTACGAGTATTTTTACATATATTTAAATGAAAAAACTCACCATTGAGAACAGGCCTGAAACAACCCAAACAATTAGGGCCAAATTAACACTGCCGGTGTTCATGAGGACACCTGTAGGCGAGACAAATATACCCGAACCAATTATGGAGCCCACAATTACAGTGCAACCATTCAATAGACTCATTTTGGCTTTGAGCGTTACTTCGCCACCGCCATCGCCATTTTCTGTTTTGGCCGCTGTTTCGCCATTGCCATTGACAATGGAACTTTTTCGCGAAGCACTCTTGGCGTTTAAAGATTCAGTCTCCATATTGAAATGATTTTTGCTTTTCAAT
Organism: Nowickia ferox; assembly: GCA_936439885.1. NCBI lineage: Eukaryota > Metazoa > Arthropoda > Insecta > Diptera > Tachinidae > Nowickia > Nowickia ferox. Next base: position 102,667,657 of record OW387023.1, on the reverse strand, counting down.
TTTTACTCTCTCTACCACACTAAAATGTTCGGTATTATTTGTGCTGATCTGAAAGTAAATAAAATTTAATTTAAAATTAACTTTTGGGGAAACTGTTTAATTGAGTTGTTGAGTAAATATAAAAAATTTATTGTTTTTGAAAATTCTAATACATAAACAATATTCAGCCAAGCATTTGGTGTTTTTTACTTTTGTTTAAATTTCGTATAGTCATATTTCTTCTCGCTCACAATTACTTACACAAGTTTTGTTTTTGTTAAATGAATTTGTTTAAAATCTGGCAATGTTAAATTATTTTATTTTTCTTACGACTAAGAAAAATATTTCAAATAATTCGACTAAAAGAATTCTAAGGTCGTGTTTAAAGTAAAGTAAGAGGCTAAATTGATAAAAGGTTAAAATTGAAATAAAAAATCATTATATACAAATACAAATTGTTCATAGTTTTGATTATAGTACATATTTTTTCGGGCAAAAGTATTATCTTTATTTTAGCTTTCGTGTACTTCTACCATTCTTTATTAAATTTAATTAGACTAAAGTTCGTATAGTTAAACTGCTTTTTTTTAGAAAAAGTACACATAAGTAAAGTATAACGAGTATTCTGACAAATCACTTGCAGAACGGAACAACATGCTATTTTCGAAGACCGCTGCACCTTCATCATCACCGTTCATGTGCTTACCCCTAGTTTTTAACTTAATATTTAAGTACGTAATTAGGTTGTTTTTATTTAAACTTAAACTTTAAATATGATTTCATTTTTTGAGTGATTAAAGTTGTTATTAAATACATACAGAGGCCGGTATAAACGAGGTTCAACTGTAATTATTTTAACATCATAAGACTTGGATTACATTTTGTGGACTGAATTTTGACATTAAATAATAATTTATGGTTATTAAATAAATGAGTTGCACAAAAATTAAAGATAACAGAATTTTTAACACTGTCACCATCTGTTACGGATCCACTACAGTCTAGTAAAGACTTCAATAAAATAACATATACCATACGCATCATTTTCAACAGCACAAGCTTCATTTTTATAAAATTTCAAAAACATAAAAAAGTTTAGTCCATTTGATTGATTGCTTCTTAACTAGCACTATGGGACTTGAGAGATTAAAGAATGTGATCGTACTTAAATGTGATTTAAATTATCAGCAATTTAATTTGATTCATTTAGAATGAAAATGTGGGAAAATCAATTAAACTTATTTCAACATATGTAAGTGTATAAAAAGATTTGATAAATTCGCAAATTGCAATAAGGGCTTTTGAATGAAACACATGTTTTTGAATAAAGAATCATTATAGTTTTCAAGGATACTATATCCCTTAAGCTTTACACACCGTATCCAACGATTCTCTTAACTTGTTTATTCCTTCCATAAAATACGATTCATTGAGGTCATCGAAATTTTGTGAGATGATTTCATTGCTTTAGTCAAAGCTCTTTCCACCTACATATTTCTTAAGGTTTGGAAAAAAGTAATAATCACTCGGTTTTATATCCTGAGGAAAGTTTGCAACTCGTAGCCCAATTCGTGAGTTATTGCCATTGAAACTGTAAATGTGTGTGCCTTTAGATTATCTTGGTAGAAGAGAACTTTTTTCTTGGTTGTTTTTTTTTCACCCAATTAGTTGGGTAATTTTCGTCATTGATTGTTTTACCCTTTCTAAGGTAATTAATACGGATTAAGCCTCGTGCATCCTAAAGACATTCGCCATGACTTTATTGGCTGACTTGGGCCTTCTTTAGCAGCTATTTGACTATTGTTTGGTCAGTTGTATGCTGTGGTGAATCCACGCTTCGCTCAAGGCTACGAAACAGCGCAAAACTGCGCGAAGTTGTCGCAAGATTGCGTTTGTTGCCGATTCTCAGCAACACCTGAACCCAGCATGCGGAAGGCTTTCGCATACCCAAGTGATTATTCAAAATTAAATCTACTGAGCCTACGGGTTTCAAAACTTCCCTTAATTAAAATATTCGATCAGACAACATCATATCGTGAATTTTTGCAATTGTTTTGGATGTAGAGATCTCAACTGGGCGTCCAAAACGTTCGGCATCTCCCGTGCTTGTACGGCCATAACGAAATTTTGTAAACTACTTTTTTATTATTGAATTTGATGATGAAGAGTGCCCATAGTATACCTCAAGCTTAGCCTTGGTTTGAATGATGTTTATTTTCTGCAAAAAAATACTGCTTAATGATCACACAAAGTTAATTTTTTCCATTTTCTTCTCAAATCACGCGGTAGTCTGTTCTCAATGGCTTTCAAATAGAAATCTAGGACCTATCCTACGATATCGACATCGTTCTTCTTGTCGCATATTTACATTTCAAACAACAACAACAAAGGACAGGCCCTTAATGACGCAGCTTTTTCAAATTTTGACAGGAGTCAACGTACCGTTACTTAAATATATTTAATAGACAATGTCATAGAATCCAACATTATTAGAAACTGTTTAACTTAATAAACTCGTGTCTGAGTCAAAAGGTTTTTCATTAGTATTTAGTGATAACTCACTTTTTGGCAAATGTTTGCCAAGTGCGACTGTACCTTTAAAGTAGGATAACACGATTGCCGCAATGGACCAATTATTTCTTCATGTTATATGCCAATCGTGTGATTTTACAATTTATTGCCCCATGCGACAATCGAGAACAATATTGTGATGATTTGCCGCATTCAAATGCAACTCTGGATAGACAACCATTCCCCAATAAAAATGCTAAAAATGCACCAATATTTATTGTGCTCTCGAGCGGCAATCAAAGAAGCCAATGCGCTACAATTTCTTAAGTGTTTTTGTAAGTACTGTAAACTTCAACTTACTTTATATGTAATTATAACTTACTTGAAACGTTAACACATGGAACTCTTATCCAATCCTTAACCCATATATTTAGCTTTTATTCGTTTAAAAGAACGAATATCGCATCTGCTTTGTATATTTAATAAGCACAAAATATGCAAAGCATAGACAATTTTATTTCTTTTAAACGAATAAAACATTTTCCCGTGCAAAATAAAATAGAAAAAAAATTATTTCATTTTAAAAGAAAACTATTTGCACGTAAAACAAAACAAACTAAAAACTACCACGACTGCTGTTGGTTTGTGTTGCCGCAAGTTAGAATAATCGTATGATGCGTCAATTATTGCCACAAATTCATTCTTCGAAAATTTGCGGCAATCAAATTTTTATAAAATGGGGCCATCATGTGACTGCAACGTATTTGATTGGGACAATTTTATTATTGTGCACCAATTCTCCACAATAAAAATTGTGTCAGATTGGTGTATTTGCGGCAATCGTGTGATGCTACCTTTAGACTCACAAGTTTTCTTGTTTTGCCATACACCTTATTGTTATGAAGTTAAAATTTGCAATTTTTTTATTTATTTTGTTTAAAATTTTATTAGTGAAGTTTTTTAATTGTGTTCCACTGTGCACTGCAAAGGAGCCCATTTAGTTTTCATACGCATGAATCAAAAAAAAAAAAAAACAAGATTGAACACTTTGCAGTACAAAAAAAAATTTTCTACTGCATATCTACGTCATCGTAGAATACAAATGAGTGTTATAAAGAGTGTGTGTGAGAGAGAGAGAGAGAGAGCAGTTTATATACAAATGTACTTTGTTTGCAAGCATATTCTATGCCTACGTCACACCATAATATAACGGACCTGTGCAATGCGCAATCTTTTTTTATTCATGCTTTATACCTGTTGTTCAAAAAACATTTTAAATTTAATATGATTTGCTTGCTTAGTTGAAAGCAAAAATAATTTTCCATAATAATAACAAGCTGTCTTACAGCTTCCAAATGCAATTGATATTGAGTCTTAATACACAAATATGTATTATCATTTAATGTCATAAATTTTTTATTGCTTTAAATTATTCCCCTTTACATGTACTTAATTTAAAATCCGGAAGTTACCAAATAGCACATTCACTTTTGTCAATTAAACAAAAACAACAAATAAATAAGAGTTGCTTATACATATTATTATTATTATTTTTTTTTTGAGAAAACAAAAAGCAACCACAATATTGTGTGATTGAACTTAAAATTATTGATAAAGAACAATTGAAAATACCTGACACATTTCTTTTTTTTTAACATCCGTAGTGGTCGTAGGCAGTATCTATTGTGCAGTAGAAATGTTAATGAGAACAGTTCAAATCATTAATGAAAAAAAATTATAATATGTGACAGCGCATAGAGAAAGGGACCTAAGGGTAAAAAAAAAATCAATTTTCACTTTTTTTTTTTGATGTGGACAACATCTGAGCATCGAATGAGACCGATCCCATGCCCCAAAAGTGTTACCTCCCATAGATATGCGCGTTTTATTTAGTGATGGTACACCAATGATACACGTATTTAAATCCTTAAAATGGCTCTCCTGAACAAAACCGGGGTTTACCCTTAGGTCCCTTTCTATTTTGCGCGTCACATATATGTATGTATGTTTGTTATTTTTAACAAAAACGAGTAGTTTTAAAAGTTGTACCAACATGTGCTTAAGAAAAAATTTAATATTTTCATAAATTAGCATAATACAATGGAGTTCAATCATAATGAACTTCAATTGATCAAACTCACCGGTCAAGCGGTGCACACTGGGGCGAAAAATGGCATTTTACGGATTAATAAATTAATAAAAACAAATGGGTAACGATGCTTTTGTAATCGAGCGTTAAAATTTTAAATTTTAAGAGAAAACTGGAAAAATAAGCACAAAAAAACTATAAACTTTGCGTAATTAAATTCTATTTAATTCAACTAATTTTGGAAATGTAATAAATTTAACCATGCAACCATCAAGTTTAGGTGTTCCTTCAAATGTTTTGCTTAAATTTGTAAAACAAATTATTTGTGGAAGTGCTTTTGTTTTTAATGTTTATATTGAAAATGCATTAAAATAAATGGATTTTCTTAGTTTAAGTGGACATAAAGTCATGATTTGGGCTCAGTTAGGAAGAGATTTTAATTTTATTTTAAATTTTGAACGAAGTTATGATCCTTTGTAACGCTTTTCGTAACAAACCCTAACCTATTTTTTCAAGGGCTTTTGATTTTATTGCAAACGCTTGCGTAGTACTGTTTTTTTTATTTTCATACATTGATACAAAACGTTTTGAATCAGAGAATTTATTGGTTATACGCAGGGTTTGGGATTTCCCGGATTTTGCAATTCCCGGGAAATAGGAATGAAAAAAACCAGGGAATTCCCGAGCAAAGTTAATTTTCTAAGTTTAGTTCATTTATTAGATGAAAATTGGCCAATTTTCGATTGTTTTGTTAATGAAATCATTCCCTTTTAAATAAAAGTTAATAAAAAAGCAGTTTTAAGCAAATTTTTAAGATTTTTTAAGTGAATTCAAGCAAATAGACTTTATATTTATTACGTAAGATATCATATAAACACTAATATACTCAGCTCTGCTGAATTTTACATGCTCTGAGCCAAAGTCTGTCTAAATGGCTTTGATTTTCATTTTACTTATTTTAAAACATTTCCGGCAGGGTTTCTGTGAGCTTAAAATGTCCAATACTCTTCTCAAAAACTTTTCACTAATTCGGCGAAAAATTACTACAAGTTCGTTTAACATCGAATTATTTACTTTAGGAAACGATTAAATGATTGCAATGATTGATACTTAAACCACTTTGTTCTGTTATAGTGATTAAAGGCCGTGATACACTAGCCTACACGATCGTGCGATTTTTGAGAAAATACAGCCCTGGTATGATGGAGTCTATGAAGATTTTCAAAAGACAAAAACAATTCATCAGATCAGGGTTGTATTTTTTCGTAGATCGCGCGATTGTGTAGGATAGTGAATCATGGCCTTAAGCGATATGCATTAAGGCTGTTTCAGACTTTAATACAAGTATTAATACTTTTGTTAGAAAATGCCTCTCTGATCTAATTTCTGTTTCCAAACTTTTAATAAACAATAACAACTGAACATGTCAGAGTTTGATTTTTCCGAAAATTGTTAATACTTGTAGTGTAGTCTGAAACGGCCTTCACATCATCTTGCATCTTAATTTTTCTCGTAAATTAATTGGGAGAAATGGTATGACTCTGATTTCATGGAATTTTTATGAAATTTCCGTATAAATTTGAATCTCTCACAATTTTTATTTTGTATTGAAAAAAATATGTATGAACATTTTACTGCTTTTTTATCGGTGTCGAAGTAATTCTTTCCTTATTACAGTTACATTGGAAACAAAATCAAAATTTTAGAATTTGTTTTTGTTTTAAATGAAATTGTTAGAATGAAAAATTTACCTCGACATCGATATACAGGTTATTAATGCTTAAACAGAAAGTGAAAAATGTATCAACTTTAGATCTTATATATATGTATTGGGTGTTTTTTATTGAGGTATAGAACTTTAAGTTGGCATCACTTTTTTAACTGGCGGCCAGTTTGTCAGCTGTCAAGTGATTAATATTTAGTTTGGTTTGCCATTTCATCATGAACAGGTTGACAAAAGAACAACGCTTGCAAATCGTGCAAATTTATTTCGAAAATAATGGTTCAGTTCGCGAAGTTTACCGCAAGCTCCGTCCATTTTATGGTCGACATAATCGTCCATCAGAGCAATTAATTCGGTTAACCATGGACCGTTTTCGCACTACGTTTACTCTATGTGATAATACGCATCCGCAGAGACGTCGAACAGTGCGCACCGAAGAAACAATTGCCGCTGTAGAGCAAAGTGTTGAAGAGGACCCGAATGAATCGATTCGCCACCGTGCACAGCAATTGGAGCTTTGTCCATCAACTTTATGGAAGATTTTGCGCAAAGATCTTGGCTTGCGACCTTACAAGATCCAGCTTGTGCAAGAATTAAAGCCGCGAGACCATGCAATGCGTCGTGATTTTGGTGTATGGGCCGACAATGAGATTGATCTCGATGCTGATTTTCATCGCAAAATTTTGTTCAGTGATGAGGCTCATTTTTGGTTGAATGGCTACGTCAACAAGCAAAATTGCCGCATTTGGAGTGAAGAGAATCCACATGAGACCCTTGAGACGCCATTACATCCACAAAAACTGACTGTTTGGTGTGCTCTATGGGCTGGTGGAGTCATTGGGCCATACTTCTTCCGAAATAATGCTGGAGAGTCAGTTACCGTTAATGGAGACCGGTATAGAGCCATGATAACCGACTATTTTGTTCCCGAATTGGATGGCATGAATGTGGATGAGTTGTGGTTCCAACAAGACGGCGCTACATGCCACACAGCGCACGTCACAATCGATTTATTGAAGGAAACATTCGATGAGCGCATAATTTCGCGGAATGGACCTGTCAATTGGCCACCAAGATCGTGTGATTTGACACCATTGGATTATTTTCTTTGGGGATATGTGAAGTCGCTCGTCTACGCCAACAAACCAGAAACGTTAGGGGACTTGGAAGCCAACATTCGTGGCGTTATTGCCAACATACGGCCCCATATGCTCGAAAAAGTGGTTGAAAATTGGACCTGTAGAATTGGCTTTATTCGAGCCAGCCGCGGCGGCCACATGCCCGAAATCATATTTAAACGTTAATGGCATAAAATTATCCTTCCAATAAAGCCAAATTGATGGACATTAAAACGATTTTCTTGTGTTTTATTTCAATTCGAAGTTCTATACCTCTAAAAAACACCCTATATAACACATTGAAAATTTGAAAGTAAAACAGGATTAAAATAAATTTTTTTTTATGAATCAAAATAAATGTGATTGTCTTTTACGCCATTTTGAAAATATGTATGCCAGAAACGTCTATATATTTATGAAATAACGTGTACGTTTTAATTCCCGTTTTCCTGGGAAAATCTCAAAAATTTCCCAGTAATATTAGGCAGACTTTTCCCGGGATTTCCTGCCCGGGAACTCCCGATTCCCAAACGCTAGTTATACACCATTGATAATTCTTTAGAGCCGGTGTTCTTTATAACCGAACTCCACTGTATTGTATTTTCAACTAAAGTATCGTCATCTGTGTAGAGGTCAATGAACTTCAATGTTATTATTTTAAAGGTGTATTCAAATATGTACATATATTATAAATGTATGCATATTGTTTTCAGGTGTTAATAATAATTTCTATTCAGATTCATACATATAAAGTGATTTTTACATTAATAAATGAATTTTAATATAAAATTTTAGAATATTACGTATCCATGTGCAAAAAATTATTTTTAGCACATTTCGAATCTAGTTTACATATTTTAGTAAAAAAAAATATGCAACCTATTCATGAGGAACGGCTTCTTTCTTTCATTGCTTCCAAAGCATCATGAAGTGCATATTTCTGCTTCTTAGCAAGTCATATTAAAAACTTTTTGTTAAACTTTTTAATTAAAGTTTAAGAAACTCAATTAAATTTTTAATTGATTATGTGTATTTTTTTTTTCAATAAAGAAATTAATTGTAGAATTTTTTTCTGTGCTATAGAGGCAATAAAAAACCATGCTCTTACGGATAAAACAAATATCATAAGATAACTAAATTTTTCTAAACATTTTGACACTACTTCCAATACGATTAATAAAAATTAAAGAAGTAAATATTACTTCAAGGACAAGCATATGGGCAATTCCACAGAAATATATATATAAATTGATGGAAATAACTTTGAATCGCTAATAATGGTTCGCTTGGAAGCGATCACTTATTAGCAATTTATACCGCTTGGAAGTTTTTTTTAACAATTATCACTGAAAATAAAATTTCATTCAACAACTTTTTTCTTTGATTCATTAAATTTCTTTAGTGAATTTATACAATCAATCTTATTTATCAATAATACAAAAATCGTCATCACAGAAAATTCAAAAGAATTTTTTATTGAATATAGATTTTTTTCTTCTAAAATACTGCTTATTGGTGTTATTGAGAAGTTTATCCTCTAAATACTTTGTGACGCAATGTGTACTAAACTTTTTTTTCCATAAAACAATTCGTATTTTATTTAATAAAATTCAAGATTAAAAGAAAAAGAAGAATTGGCGTAGCTAGAAATTTTTTCTAAAAATTTTTTTTTTTACTTTTTTCAGAATAACTTCCAGGAACTCCTGATTTTTTGCTAACAATATTTCGAGAAATGTTAACTACGGTAAAGTTGAACTAGTTAGCAAGCTAACTTTTGCTTGTGATATAAAAATTATTCACAATTTTTAAATTCTCAATACCAAAGGCTAGGATTCACTATTTTGAAAAGACAACAAGAATTCACTAGATCAGGGTTGTGTTTTTTCAAAAGTTGTACTATTGTTTAACATAGTGAGTCCAACAGTTAATAGGCCAATAATCGGTGTCCGGTATTAGTTTAGTAAAACTTTACAGAAGGTCAAAGCTAATACAGTCGTATTCTAAAAAAAATTCTTTGTATTTCAAGTGTGCTTAAGTAAAAATTTTTATGGATACATACAAATTATATTTTTGCAATACGGGAGTGTCTACTAATAATTGGAAATGCTTCGAACCTCGCTCTCCAAAATGTTAAGACTCTTGCTATTATAGCTTTTAAGATATAAGATTATTATTAATTACTTTATATGGGGGTGCCCCTTTCCCCCTGTCCTATTCTACCAATATATTGAACCACTTCCTCACCTCACTCTCAAAAGAGTTCATAGCAAATTTAAAGACTCTTTCAAGATATAAGATTATTATTAATTACTTTGTATGGGGGTAGCTCCGATCCTAATCTACAAATATTTTTAATTACCCTGCAGCTTGCTCTCAAAAGAATCCATACCAAATTTGAACACTCTGACTTCTTTAACTTTCGAGATATAAGATATCTACTATTCCCCAACTTCAATGATATGAAGGTTAAGATCAATGCAGTAAAAACAGAAGCAGCTAAGGCTGGCCTAAAAATAAATATTTCTAAAACTAAAGCAATGAGAATTAATGCCTCCAACAACGGGATGACGTAAGAAATCGAACAAAAGCTGGTAAGCACTCGTTTGGCATTCTTATCTCCATATGGCGATCAGCACATATTTCGAAAAGAACCAAACTAAACATATTTAACTCCTGCATAAAATCAGCTCTTCTCTATGGATGCGAATCGTGGAATGCAGCGAAGAAGGATGTTAACTCGCTAGAGGTTTTCATAAATCGCTGCCTGCGTAGAATTTTAAAAATATTCTGGCCATTTACGACAACCAATGAAAAATTATTGGGCCGAACCTCTCAAATCCATGTACATGTCAAGATCCGGAAAAGAAAATTGCGCTGGATAGGATATACCCTACGAAAACCCGTTGACGACGTCACAAGGCAAGCTATCGAATGAAATCCACAAGGAAGTCGCAGAAAAGGAAGACCATCACACACCTGGCGCCGCCAAATCGAAATTGTAGCGGCCAACCAAGAGATAAAAACACTTGCATTGGACAAATCAGAATGGAATAAATTTGTTATGGCCCTACGTTCCTTGTAGGAATAAATAAAAATCGGTCGAGCCGTTTCCGATAAGTTCTATTACAAACAAGCAAGTTAATGCATTTTCTCTAAAAAATTTTGCAAACGTTTTTTTTTTGTAGAATTAAGTCGATACAAGGCTTTTAGTGAAGATTTCCTGATATTTAATAACTAAAAATAATTATAAAGTAATTATTTTTCAAGCTTAACAATCCATAATTTAGCAGTTATAACAAATTATTATTTTACTTGGTCAGTAAAATATTTTTTTATTAATAATACATTGAAATTGATTACTGATGAAATTATTTTTTGCTTTAATTTAATTAATTAATTAACTTGGAAAATATAAAAACAACTATCTTAATGTGAATATCATAAGTAAAGCTTGGCTTCGGTCTGGGTAAATTTTAATATTTTGGCAAAATTTCGGCATCGGCCGAATGCTACAATTATATACTTGTGATCAACATAAGTAATAATTTATATATACCAAAAAAAAAAAATAATGAGAAAAAATTTAAAAACTTTCACTGAAAAACAAATGCTTAAATTAAAGACGTAATTTTTGGTTTCAAATGCTTTACATTAAATCTGTGTTAATTTTATTCATAAAAAATGTTTTCTAAATGATTAACCATGCCTAACAATAATAATGTTTTTGCCTTGGCTTTTGGAAGAAAAAGTCTTATTCAAGCAAGATACATTTTACAAGTGCGGTTTTGAAAACCTAAAAGTTAAAATTACAACCAAACTCAAAATAATTATAATCTACAGGCAAATCCCGGTATAACGAACGATGTAATGTCAGGCCCATTCGTTATACCAAAAAAATTCGTTACATGGCAGTCTTTTTTCTAGTGTTATTTTAATTATTATTAAATACAATAAAATAAAATACAATACAATAAAAAGAATATTTTTTGCCGTTCGTTATACAAAGCACAAATTTATTAAAACACTCGCTATACAAAGTAGAACAAAATGTTAGAAATATGTTCCTAGCTAGAGCTGTGTCGTTCAGGAAGGAACGAGTGAAATTGAACGAATCAGTCAAACGAACGATGTGAGCCGGTTACCTTACTGAGCTGTTTTGGCTCAGCAGTACTGATAAAAAGTACAATTGCACGAAATGAACGACCGAGCGCACTTAGCTCGTTATTTGGTTTTGTTTGGTTCTTTCTTTGTTCATGTGAGATTTTTGTCATGCTCTCGTTTTCATTAGCCTTTCGCTTGCTTTGAGTAGCAGTGCGACTATTATAGCATTAACTAAATTGTCATTAATATTTCTTAAAGATTTAGAATAAATTAATAGTTTTTTTTAAAAAATTTGATTTTGATATATTGTACATATATTTTTTCTTTGGGTTTCTTATATTTTCTGTTATTTGTTTTGATTATTTTGCTAAGTAATTTATAGCAAACATAATGTATTTGTCCCTTTTTATTGACCGAATCAACTGTTTGTTTGCATTTCGTTCTATTCCTTGAAAAGAGTGAATGAACGAAATGAACGAAGTCGTTCGTTTAGAAAATGAACGAAAATGAGCGCTCACTTGAATGAACGATTTGGCACAGCTCTATTCCTAGCAAGTTTTTGTTTTTTATATTGCGATTTTTTCTTCATCATTCGTTATATCCAGTATAAAATTAAGAAAGTATTCGCTATATAAGCTTGTCAATGTAAAAAATTTGGACGTTCGTTATATCGATTATTCGTTATACCGAGATTTGCCTGTATATTCTTAAGCAAATAAATATGATAAATATTTAACACATTTTGAAAGGTGGGTTTTTGTTAAGTGTTTCGAAATGATTTTGAGAATGAAAAAAAAATTATTCCCTACACACTAAAAATAATAACAAAATAACGTTCTTAAGCTTAAATTAGTGTTGCCATAACCATAACCATACAAGACAGCTGTTTGAACCAAACTAATGGGCAACACTGTATTTTATTAAAGGTGACTCTCCATAACACCAAAGCCATAACTATATAAACCAATTGAGTTTTGGTTATGGCTATGGCAATGTGGTATGACAAAACTAACTTAAGCTTTAGTCGGAAAAAATAAGAAAATTAAATTGGATTTTTTTTATTTCAACACTAATAAACTAATGTGGAACTTGAATACTAAATCCAGAGCCACATATTATCGGATGGCTACAAGGCTTAGTACACACTTTGAGCTCTCGTAATGACCCAATTTTGAAGTTGAAAAAAGGGTGGAGCCACGCCCATTAAAATTTAATATTATATTAGACGAGCTTTTGCTTAACCGATTTTTACGAAACTTTAATGCACAGCCTGAGATCTGAGATTGATACAATCTTGCATTTAAAAAGGTGGGTGTGGTCACGCCCATTAAAGTTACTATTAAATTATATGTACTTCTACTTATTCCAACACCACGAAACTTCGCAAACAGTTTGGACTCTTGGAATGACATAATCTTGCTTACAAAAGTGGGTGGGATATGCCCATTAAAAGTTAATATTATGTTTCATGTGCTTCCACTTGACCGATTCTTACTAAACTTGACACTAATATGTAACGAATTTAAATGTATTAAATTGCTGCGAAAGCGTATGCAAAAACGAATGCGAAATACTTACAATACGTTCAAAAAGCACATGAAATAAATTTGTATAAGAGCATGTTGTATACATAAATGTACTACACACCGTATTTTATTTTAATTGAGTCTTGAATTGATCAAATATTTATTAATTTATTAAAAATACAAGTTCTTAAAACAGCAAGATATATGAAATCCTATTAAAATAATTAAAATAAATTTACAAAATAAAATTTTAGGCAATCAGGCCAGTCGTACTTTGGCTCTAAATCCTGGTACTCTGTTCAACATTTCATGTGAAATGCTGTCAAAGTACATATTAAAAAAAATTTACATGAATTATTCATGAAAACTTTTTGCAGAAGTAATACTCTATTCATCTTGGGAAAAAACATATGAAATTTTGAAGTTTGTTAAACGTAAACTATTTTCGTAAAAGAGGTATACAATTTTTGTTTATTTTTTCCCAGCTTACAAATCACATAACATAAAATTTAAGAAAATTATGTACAAGTTGATAACTGACGAGAATGATTCTTTTAGATTTAATAGATTGCGTGAACGTGTTGCCAAATAAAAAAATTAAATACTTCTCAAGAATCGATTATTTTAGTCTCGCGCCTTGTTAAAATTAATAAGTTGGTAATCCAGTAGCTGCCACCAAAAAATGCTTAATTCCAATCCGGATTATCTTTTTTGTAAGCAAATAGCGAAATTAAGCAAATAATTTGTGAATGCGAATGCAATCATTCGCTACATCCCGACTTGACACACACTTTGAGCTCTAAAAGTGACGCGATGTTGAATTAAGCAAAGTAGGCGGACACTAATATTTGCAAAATAGGGCGTGACCACGTCCCTGAAAACTTCAAATTGAAATATGTACCAACATTAAAAAATACAGAAAACAATAAACAATTTTAAAAAACAAATAAAAGTTAAAAATAAAAAAATTTAAGAAAAATTTAAAAAAAATTTAACCAACCTTAAAAAAACTAACGGCCTGTCCCACGATGTTACTGGAAATCGTTCGATCGAATATTTATATTGAAAACAACAACAAATTTTCTAATATTATTGTTGTTTGCAATACAACTTGTCGATCGAACGATTTCGAGTGACATCGTGGGCCAGGCCGTAAAATAAATAAAACATTTTTGTATGCGCCACCTACAGTGCTATTCGAAGTCCGTGATAAAAGTAATGATAAGTAAAGGCATAAATATGTTAATTTAGAATTTGCTAACCTGATTGGCAACGATTTCGAATTACGCATACAGGTAAAGCGTATACAAATGTTTTATTTGACTGCATATAAACTATTTTTAACTTTTTAGTGCTTTTTTTGCAGTCGGTTAAATATTTTTTAAAGTTTTATTTGCTGCTCATATTAGTAACCTACTGTCATTAGATACCATGAGTTTGCTTTATAGAAACATTAGGTGTCAAGCATTTTTCATTGTTAGATTTATGTTTTGCTTCTTTTCTTTACAAATATAATTGTTTGAAAATTTAAGTGTAAGTAATTTTACTTCAAAATTGTTTAAGAATATATTTTGTTAAAAGCCTTAAGGTACGTGCATTATATAGAACATACTCGTACATACATACACATGCATATAAGTACATAAAAAGATAAATATCTATTGAAAGTACTACAATTGAATAGAGGAGACGGGTAATAAGAAATGTGAACTTTTCTTAAAAGAAAAAGCTAGCTCAGTTATTTCATTATAATTGTAGATCTATTATATTAAACGTATCTTGATGTATGAAGCCAAAGATTACATTTCGAAATGAATACGTACATACATACATATGTATTTATGTATGTCTAAAGTTCTTAAACTTTCACATAAAATTAGAGTTTTTGCCCAGTATGTTACATACACAAATATCCATTTTTTATACGAGTATTGCTAAAACAAACTTTAGAAACTACAATTTCCTTTCACATTTTTGTTATTTATTTTAAAGACTTACTGTCTCGTATATTGACTTCATTATTGATAGCGTTTGAGGTTATTTTTTTATTTTTTTTTCCTAATAGTTCATAATAAATGTTAATAAAACATTTTTTAACCAACCAATATAAATCGAGCCAATAGTATGAAAAATGTTGCCAACTTTGTTTAAAATTAAGAAAAAACACAGTAATTTTAACACAAAAAGTTAAGAAATATAATGACAAGTTGTTTTTTTTTGCCAACTAGGTACTAGATATAATTATGATTGACTAATGCTGAAAGAAAAAAGATTAAATAATTTTAATTTGTTTGTTTAGTTTTAATAATTTTAACAGTTAATTGCCTGCCGAACGAAGCATGAACCAACATTTAATTGTTAATAAAGCAGTCTGCTCTGTTATTATCTGTAATTGGGTGTAAATCAGTCGCTATTAAACAGAATTGTGATTCGTGGATTCATTTCATGTTTATTAAAATTGAGCCAGGAAAAACCCAACGGCAAGAAAACTGTAATGTAAATTACCGATTTTATAGATGTTTTAGGCTTATTATTATTTTTAATACATAATAATAAAAATGTACCGGGTATGTAGTTGTGATTCATGGTGGTAGAAAGTAGTGATGAGCTATTTTTCGAAACCTGTTACTTTTTCACAGCGATTGAAAAATCACTAATCACAACTGTGACTGAATTTATCAAGTAACAGGTTTTGCAAATGTAGTTCTTTCATACAAACTGTGAATGCTCTTGCATGTTTACTTTACAGTAAATAAAGCTACCACATGAATTTATTTGTATACGTTCACCGTTTGTTGAGAAAAAATCGTCTAATCGTGTCAAATCGTCTTTTCTGGCAACTATGTATAGCTCTCACATTTTTGTATTTGCAATTTTACTGTCTCTCTGACTCTCATACGACAATTATCAATATTTGGTTGGGGTTGATGTCTTCGTTGGTCAAATCGTATCGTCTTACTTTTGAAGTAGTCGTATCGTTTAAGTCTGTATGTTAGTTAGTAAAAACGTGAGGCTGCCAGCGAAAGTGTCAGCTGTTACTTTGCTTTATACATGTGTGTGTATGTATGTAAGCCAGAAGTTGACGTTTGCTACGTAAAAATCTATTTTCTGTAGATTTTTACGTAGCAAACGTTGTTAACACATTTTCAATAAGCATCAACATGCTTATTAAATGTTACGGATTTTGTCAGCTGACACCATCCATACCATCAGTTAGCCGACTGTAACGCAATGTAACTGTAATGTAGAAAACAGCTGATCGATATTTTTATATGAAAATTAGGTTACGTTACATTACATCTCTATAACCATTTTCATTAATTTTCACATAACAATATCGATCAGCTGTTTCCTACCGTTGCAGTTACATTACATTACAGTCGGCTAACTGAGCCTTAATTGTTTGTTCTTGTCGCTGTTCTTATTAGCATTTATCAAAATACCAATACTATTACATACTTTTAAAGCAGAAGAGCTGAAATGTGTTAAACCGTGATCACAGTCACTGTTTAATTTCACAACTGCTCTTCTTATTAGATTTTGTCAAAATAACAGAACTGCTACAAACAAAATACTGCTAAGCTGTGGTCACAATCACAGTTTAAAAGAACAGCGATTTAGAAAGCACGTTCACAAGGAGCAACATTATTAAAAAATCACAGTTTCGCTTAACACTAGTAGAAAGTGTTTAGCTTCGATCAGCAGCAGTGCGCGTTTTCTTTGAAAAGATAATTACAGAAATAAGTCTAATACGATAATATAAAAAAAAAAAATGTTTTTTTGTTGCTGGTTTAGCACAAATAAATTTTTTTTGAATACTCATACATTTTGACACGCATTCAATTAAAATAAGCAGTTCTTTTCTGTAAATCGGGTCGATTTCAAATCGTACGATTTTCAAAATTAATAATGGTGCTGCAGACGTGTTTAAAATCATAAACGATTATTTTTTTTCAGATATGATATTTGGGGCTTTATTTAACAGAAAAA
Organism: Nowickia ferox; assembly: GCA_936439885.1. NCBI lineage: Eukaryota > Metazoa > Arthropoda > Insecta > Diptera > Tachinidae > Nowickia > Nowickia ferox. The sequence continues at coordinate 102,650,620 of OW387023.1, read as the reverse complement.
TGAAAAGAAGTCTGAAAATCTTTAATTTTAATTTATGATTCTAAGCTTCAACTAACTTACATGGCTCCGCCTCACTAGTCTGATTGAAATTTTTTGTCTTCCGATTTTCCTCGATGGTAGCTGAACTAGGACTATTTGTGAGAGTTTATGTGTGTGAACCTGTCTCTCTGGTTTAGCAATCAGTGTTTTCACCTCTCTAGCGCAAAATTTAATTTTAAGCTTTTGTGGGTGTTACACCGCACACATTTTTAAACTCAGTATTATGTTATGTTCAGTGATAAATACTTATCGTTACTTTAATATAGAAAGGCCCTAACTCATTATTTTGCGATCTCGAGTTTTTTGTATATTTCGATAGAAGAACATTTAATGAATCGAAAAATGCAAAAATCTGTATCTAAAAAAAATGAGCTTTCTATATTAAGGTAACGATATGTAAGTAAAATATTAAAATTTGCTTAACCAAAGTACACAAAACAGAAGGTTATGATTTTATGAGCGTGTAGTCTCGCTCACTTTTAAAAACATACAATTTTAGCCTTCCATATATGCTCGAGTTTGAACGACTTTCTGCAATTTTTTATTATTTATATTTAAGGGCGTTGCACCGCCCTTATGGTTGAAATGTCTTTGTTTTCAGATTTTTCCAGTTGGTCACTTATCCAGAGGCACCGAAAATCCGCCTATAATTCTCACTAAGTCACTATACGTCTACAAAGTTATGCACTTATGCAGAGCATACATTATGGCATTTTGTGACATCGCGAACAAAAATAATATTGTGTACTAGTGGCAACGTTTATCATTTCAGATATTTGTTCTTGTATGGCATTACCTCACAAACTGTTTGACGGCCTTTTCACACTCAAAGTTTTCTTTGTAAAGTCTTGGGTTGGTAAGAGTCTTTTTTCTTTTAATTTGTGATAGAGAAGATTTTACTGAAAAAGCAAAATAATAATTGGAAATAATTAGTGCATTAAACTTAATTAATTTATTTAAATCGGTTGACAAAAGACACACACAAAAAGAAATATACTAAAATACGAATTGAGAATCTCTGACCATTTAGAAATATATTAAAAAAATGTCAAATTTTAAATAGTCACGACTTCAATGCAGTTATATTTTTCATACCAATAAGCAAAGTTTTTGCTGAAAGCTTTTAGCAGGATTTCAATGTAAACAAAACATATAATACGAGTACTTTGAAGATATTAAAATGATTTACAGAAACACTTGATACGCTTTACAAAACTACAGGTAACTCTCTTGCAATGCGGTGGATACCTTCCTAAAGATGTCAAGTGAAGCAGCTTTTATTAAGTAAAACATTTAGTTTATATATTATAGATAACGCTCGTAACGCTATATTCAGACATCAATATTTCAGTGAACAAAGAAAATAAACATCAATTTAATTTTTAAACTGCACGATATCACAGAACAACTTTGTTTTCGGAAATCTTAATGCTCCCATTCATCATCAGTTCTCATGTGTGCCGTTTTAGGCTTCCTTACGCTAAAGGTGAAAAGGAACCCTATTGTTTTCGGTACGCTTTTCGTCTGTCCGTCACAGGCTGTCTTCTCGAGAACCTTAAGTGCTACGAGCCGGAAAATTTGACAGAATTTGCAGAACTTTGGCCGCTACATCAACAAATATATGACAGTTAAAAATTAAAATGTATTTCAAAACGAGCAACGAAAAATTTTAAAATCATATATACAATTATATGTTTTGCAAAGTTAGAGTATTTTTATACAGACTACAACAATAAAAATATTAAAGGGTATTCTAAGGGTTCGCCAGATAACTTTTTTTTTGAAAACAGGGCGCAAAACATCGAGTGTAGCTTCGGCTGTGTGGCACGTAGCGCCGTCCTGTTGAAACCAAATGTTGCCAATATCCTCCTCTCCCGATAACGATCGCCATTGACTGTAACGGCCACTCCTTGCTCATTGGCACAATTATGCCTCTGGACTAAAATCCGCACCAAACAGTGACTCGTTTTGGGTGCGTCGGCTTTTCAATGTATGCGTGCGGGTTTTCTGTGCCCCAAATGCGACAATTTTGCTTGTTTACATACCCGCCAAGATCAAAATGAGTTTCACTGAAAAGATGATTTTTTTTTGGTAAAATCGGCATCTTCTGTAAGTCGATCGCAGGCAATATTTCCCAGCGTTGTTCAAGCGTATACACAACCATATTCGTTTAGCGGAAGTATAAAACTAATTATCTGTCAAATCAGACATGAGCTAAGTGTTACCATTCACGAAATAAGCACTAGTTGAAAAAAAAAACGTTAGATGGCGGACCCTTTATCAGATAATGTATTTTTGACTATGTAATTTCGACAAACTCTTGAAATTTTCAAAAACGCTAAAACTAAAAAGTTCCAAAATCAAAAAATCACCAAATTGAAAAAATAGAAAAAAAAAACGCCAAAACTATAAAAACGCCGAAAATCTAAAAAATCGCCAAATTAAAAAAAATCGCCAAAACGAATAAAATCGCCACAACAAAAATAAATCGCCCACAAAAAAAACGCCAAAGCTAAAAAACTCCAAAAACAGAAAAAATCGCTAAAGTCTGAAAAAATGTTTAGCGGGTACTTAGTTTTTTTTAATGTCTGCTTCAGGTACGATATTTGACTATATAGGCTGAAATTCGTATTTTATTACAATGTAGTGTCGCAGTCGCACTTTACTGAATTTATTTTAATACGGTGCAGATTTATTTTATTAAAATGATGATATCCTTATAGAGACATATACATTTTCTTTTTTAAATTTAATTTCACAGCGCTGCACCTTAAAGAAAATAATGTAAAAAACTTAATTTTTGCGTTAAAGAAGTGCCGTGTTAAAAGAGGGTTGCCCCGATTTCAATTAATTTTAGAGTGAAACCGCGTTGAGGAAACCGAGTTATGGGAGGGTTTCCTGTATTTTAATTGTGTCACCGACTTCAACAGCTTGTGTATAAAATTTTTGAAACACTTTCTGCTTTTATTAAAGATACAAGTAAAACAAAAAATCATTTAGAGACTAAGAAACTCATTGTTTTCAAAAAGATTAATTCAACAGAAGTAAACAAACTGCTTTAAGGCATTTTTGATAAATATTTAAGTATTTTAGTAAATGTAGTCCCAACGCTTGGATATATTTTTTAAAATACATAATTCTTAATTTTATGTTGAATAAAAATCAATACATAGGTATTGACTTTTATTTGTATGTACGTTTACGAATTCTTTATAAAATTAGTACTCTTTTACCATTTATATAATAGCTAAATATAGATGTTTTTAATCCAGAATATATATTGAATGGAAAAGTATCAGAGCGGGAGTCAAATACATGACATACTAAATAATTCTCACTTAAACAAATAACTATACAAATCAATTAATTTTTTGTGCAGTAATTTTTATTTACTGGTGTTGTTAGCATTCAACTTTTTAGTATTACCGCACTACCGAGGTGTTGCCCGCACGCAACTAATTTTTGATTAATTACATACATATAAGAGTGAAAGTAACAAATGGAAAATACTATCTAATGTGTTTAATAAATTCGTACATGTGTTAGTTGTATTCGCACAATTTGTTCAATTTGTCAAAGTTAAGTTGTTCTTCCAAATTGCTTTAAAGACGTTTTAACAAACTGGAATAATTTTTAATGGAAAAAACGTAAAATTGGGAAAATTGCCAAAAATCCTGAAATTTGGAAATCCTGTGTGGCTGTGTGCCCTGAAAAGTAAAGCTTGTGCCTGCGCCTTTGTGATCTTTAAGACGAAAATCTATCAAGTTTTTCAGTTTCATCAAAATCGGTTGGACAGTTTTGGAGAGGTAGAAATTGATTGCCCTCTATCATCCTCCCCATCCTAGATCAATGTGTTAAATTTAATTAAAAACAGTTTGATAGATTCGAAGAGGCAGAAATTGCCTCCCTGCTGCCTCTTGGTCCTATTTTCAAAAAAAACCAAATATATGAAACTTTTATGTTCCTTTAGATTCAGATGCATCTACTTTGTTTGTCGCCATTTTGGTAAATATTAGTCTTGACAGTTCATATTTGGCAGTTGTGAAGTAGACATGTGGCAAATTTATTACGGAAACGTGTTGTTATCGTTAAAACATTTTATTAAAATCAATCATCGATTACTGTGATGATGAGAAAGTTACGTGACATTTTTGGGAGAAACAACGTGCCAACAAAACGCACTATTTATCGTGTAGTGAATGGTTTCGAAGAAAGGGGGTGTGTAGGTGATAGGCCCAAGCATGGACCACAATGTACTGCAAGATTTTTTTTTTTACATATTTATTTATTGTATCTTCAAATATGAACTAACAATAAGTGATCAAATCTTTAATCTAAATATAATTAATTAGGCCCAACCAATCTCGGACATAAATTTAGTAATAGTAAATTAATGATACATAAAAAAAATAAAAGTATAAAAGTATATTAAAGGAGCTACATCTGGAGTGTTGAGTATTAGAGCCGTAGTGTCCCTCTTTTTTAAGCGGATGTGTTCAGTAAAATTCAAGATGTTACGAGCAAGGGGATTAGGATGGGACTCGAGTTTTGTTAAGTACTTGCCTGCGTATTTTGCAATTTCTTCAGTCACTAGTGGCATATTTAAATCACGATGTAAATTTAAATTTGTAATGTACCATGGAGCCGATGTTATCAAATGTAAAACTTTGTTCTGTCTTCGTTGGATTCTATCTACATTGGAAGCTGAAGCAGTGCCCCATAGCTGAATTCCGTAGCACCATATTGGTTTCAAAAGCGACTTGTATATTAACAGTTTGCAGTCTAGGCTGAGTGTTGAATTTCTGCTAATCAACCAATGTACTCGTATTTGAGTGAACTTAAGTTTCATTTGAGTTAGCTTACAGTCAATATGATGTTTCCATGTAAGCCTTCGATCAAATTGTATACCAAGGTATTTCACTTGAGAATGTTGGGGAATATTTTGATTGTTAATTCGAATGGGTGAACAAGTATCTCTTCTTAAGGTAAAGGCTATATGGACACACTTTTGCTCATTTACTTTAATTCTCCATAAGTTCAACCATATTTCCAGCTGGGTAATATGTTGCTGGAGATTTCGGGATGCCTCATAAGGGTTTTCATGCATACTCATACAGGCTGTATCATCGGCAAATGTAGAGGTAAGAATATTATTGCTCACAGGCATATCACAAGTATATATTAAATACAAGACTGGCCCCAAAATACTACCCTGTGGGACACCGGAAGATATAGACTCGGGCACACTCATGAAGTCTCCTTCCACAACAGTGAACTTCCTATCAGTAATATAACCTTCCAACAGTTTTTGTATGTTTATTGGCAGATATATCTTCAATTTCAAAACTAGGCCTTCGTGCCATACTTTGTCAAATGCCTGAGAAACATCAATGAAGAGGGCAGAACAATACTTCTTTTCTTCAAATGTCTTCCTTATAAATTGAACCAATCTATGCGTTTGCTCAAATGTGCTATGCTGACTTCTTAAACCAAATTGATGGTCAGGGATGCACCCATTATCAGCTAAGATTTTGGAAAATTTAGTCAGGACCAGCCTTTCGAAAAGCTTTGATATTGTTGATAGTAAGCTTATAGACTTACATATATTACTCAGCCTTGGTAGGATCTTTGCCCGGCTTTGGAATCATTTCGATCATCGCAAGTTTCCAGTTATGTGGAAAATACTGCATTCGTAAAATGGCATTAAAAATAAATAGCAGGATTCTTATTACAAGTAGAGTCAAATTCGTCAGCATCTTGTTACTAATTCCATCAATACTTGGAGCTTTCTTCGGGTTGAGTTCAGCAATTATTTTTCGTACTTCACGCAGCTTAAACCTTAAGGGACGAGCGGGTAGAGAAACTACACTCGGCAAATTAATAGCACCCGTACATGAATAGGGAGTGAATACACATTTTAAATGCTCAGCAAATGAGACCTTCTAAATATTTTTCCAGTAATGCAGTTTTTTCCGACGATAGAAACTCTTTGAGTCGTTTAGTACATTCTTTGAGTCTGATTTTAATTAGAGGTGATCTGTGTTGTTGCCATTCTCTTCTAGCTCTCCTTTTTTCACATACAAGACGTTCAATATCCGTAGAATAAATTCTATTAAAGCCAGTAAAGCGGTTGGGAGGTAGTGGCATGTTCAGCATCCTGTTTAGTATTTTCGTTAATAGTGGCAATGTTAAATTCAATATCATCAGATGATCTTAGATTAATGTTTTCCGTACAATGACTACTGAGATAGTTTTTGAACCCCAGCCAATTAACACGATTGATGAGGTAAGACACTTCTTAGTGGTCCACAAATTGAAACGATTGTGACAGAGTGATCGGAGGAGAGATCTAGGGAAGCTTCAACATTAATTAAATCCCTAGAGATATTTCTCATGACTCAAAAATCTATAACATCCGGAATTTTGTGTATGTCTGTACGCCAGTAAGTGAGCTCCCCACTCGAAATGACGTCCAAGCCCATTTTTGAAATTGAGTTGAACAACGCCCGACTTCTCGGCGTAATAAGACGCGAACCCCAGAACATATGTTTTGCATTGTAGTCGCCAGCTGCTACGAAACAATGCCCAAGAGATTTGTAGAAATTCTCATATTGATCCTCAGTGATTGAAAATCTGGGAGGGGAGTAAATTGAAGATATCACGAAATTTGTACAAAAATGTTCAATGCAGATATTTTTTGCTTGTAGGTGTTCTTCATAAATGCTATCAAGAATATAGTGCTTGAGTCTCGACTTTATTAAAATTGCTGATCCACCGCATTTTCTTCCTCTCGGGTCCTTTGTATCATATAACGTGTAGCCATTGATTTTGAAAAGGCTTCTCGATGTCAAATGAGTCTCAGAAACCAACATTATATCAATATTTTTTTCCATGAGGAAGTGCTGAAGTTCATTTTTATGTTGGCGAATGCCTTTTGCGTTCCAGAAACATATTTTTAATGTGTTCATGGCTTGTTAATTAATGCTTGAAGCAGAGTATTCTGCCTTCGCAGCATTTCTTGCATCATGCTAGTCATATTTGTTGTAAAGTTATTTATAGTTTGCAACAGATTATCAATAGTAGCTTCAAGGCGATTAAAGTTAAAGCTAGAGTTTGTGTTTGTCGAATTATTTGGCGGTGAAACTTTTTGTGCGGGAATAGAATTTGTCTTAACAGCATCGGCATACGTAGGTTTTAGATTTTTGACCCATAGCCTGTTTAACGAAAGAATATACAGGACATCCTCTGTAGTTAGCGGTGTGATTACCTCCACAATTACTACACTTTTTATCCGCTTGATCTTTTAGTTTAGTACAGATAGCAGTACCGTGCAATTCACCGCAGATCACACAAACTGTAGGTAATTTGCAGTAAGTTTTTGTGTGGCCATATTCTTGGCAATTGTGGCACTGTACGGGCCCTGAACGCTTGTGTGGTTCTTCAACTGTTATTTTTCGGTACAATAGATTTTTTAAATTATAAAGATCGGCTGAAAACATTACTGCTGCTCAAGAAAGTGTTCAAAACAATCCATCAACCCCAATTCGACGCCGTGCTCAGGAGCTTGGTCTCCAAAGAACAACTTTGGCCACAATTTTGCACATTTGTTTCCATATAAGATTCAGTTGACACAACAGCTTCTTCGACAAGACCATTTACGCCGCGTACATATGCCAGTTTAATCAAAAACCTTCCCGGTGGACACCCTGTATATTTTGAAATTTATAAAAATTTGTTTAACAGTTTCGGAGAAGCATAAATTGCCCCCTGGCCACATCTAGGTCCTAGTTTTTAAAAAGTAGGTAACCCATGATTATTTTAGACGCAGATCTATTATCTACGTTTTAAATTTCATCAAAATCAGTTCAGCCAATGAAGCTTAACAAAAAAACAAAATTACTTTTGCATTCGCTCAGGAGAAGGACGGGTGGACAGATGAACTGGAGGGCGAATAGCGTACTCACGTTAATAGGGTTCTGTTTGTCTTTCGAGTACCGTAAAAACTCTTTGTGGAATAATAAATATTTTCGGGGATTGGAGGGTTTTAGAAATTAAACCGTTCTGGAGAACTATTACAAGCATACAAATGTACCTCATTATAATATTATATAGTATAGTACGGTGTAGTATGAATATTATTATTGATTAATGTCCTAAATCATAATAACAAATATACAATATTCTATTTATTGCATTAGTCACAAAATAAATGTGAAATTTCTTCTAAATCATCTATAATATTCAATGCAAAGTAGGAAACAAGAACTTATTTACTATGACGACAGTTTATAATACTTGTTTATTTTATCTAGAGCTGTTAGTTAGAAAAAAATTTCTCAGATACAAATTTGAAAAGCTCATGCAAGATTAGGGGAGTCTAAGTTAATGCGCAACGTTTTGTGGGAAGTTTATTTAATTTACTATTTATTTAATTTTAATTGAAAGATAACAGACTAGAGATGTGGAGAATGTAGAAGAGATGTGGAGAATGTAGAAAAAATTAGAAAATGGGTTAAGTCATTTAATCTCGTAAACCAGTAATAAAAAAATTGTGAACTTTTTTAAACTGAAATAATGATATCTGTTGTATTATCTATAACTCTACGAAAATTCAAACCCACGTGATGATCTAAAAAAAAAAAAAAACTAAAATAATGAATATAAAAGTCAAAGGAAAAAAAATTTAAATTCAAATACTGAATATGTTTTTTAAATAAACTCACAATAAGAAACAACTTTGATGTTCTTGAGGTCGGAAACAATAATTCGTTTATAAAAATTTTTAATCATGAAAAAACAAGAAATCAATATTTAACGTCTGAATCCGAGTTCTGCTTGGATTGCACACGTATGGAATGTTCCACTTTTATATTTTGCTGCAAGTAAAAATCGTTGTGCAGAGTTCTGTAGAGAAATACGTTTGATTGCACAAAAGTTCACCTATTTCCGTATCTTCAGGTTAGTTCAAATGCTTTTTGTGTTATACTCGTATAGATGACTCATTATCGCAGAATTAGTATCAAGTAGCAATTTGGACTAAATTATCGTAAATGCAAATTAGATTGATGAATCGACGATTGAAAAGATTTAAGGTACACACACATTTGCAATATTATTGTGCAATAATCTATATTGTGCAATAATTTATATTGTACAATAAAGTTTTCATCGTCTATATTATATTGGTATATGGCACAATATATTGGATAAAAAGTCCTTTCATTTATATTGCACAACAAGAAATATTTTGTAATGCGTTGACAACATTGTGCAATAATTATTTCCAGTTACATCACTAAATAATATTTTTTAATTTTTTTAAATTACTTAATCAAAAACTATTTAATTTGCTTATTAGTTTTTATATATCTAGTATATATGACGAAAAATCAGTTTAAAAATTCTTAAACGCAAAAGCGTGTGTAGTTGTTCTTTACTTTTACATATATTGTAAGAAAAATTGCGCCATATATATTTTTTTCATATTGAGTAATTATTGAACAGTGTGGAGCAAAATGATAATAATAATAATAATAGCAATGAAGTACTCAATAATATTGCATAGTTTATAGTATTCAATAATATTGAAATGTCACACTACTTAAAAAAAATTTGAGACTTAACTACGTAGTCGATTTGCCCGCCATGAGTCTCTCATATGACATTGTCTGCTAGAACTTACTAACACGGGGACGCCTAACAGACAACATCATCTTCAGCCATCTATGACATTTTGGACAATTCATTTGTAAAGGGTAGACTTATTTAAGGTTAGGAAGTAAATTGGCTTAAAAACACAGTTTTTTTGACAAATCCAGTTTTATTGATACCAATGTAAAGTAGAAATAAAGGAATTAATAATGAAATATGATGTTGGACAAATGTCTACCTCTAGCACGTCGATAGACGTGCAACAAAGCTTCGCTTATCTCGTCAATGCAGCACCGAATATCATCTTTCAGAGCGTCAGTTGTTTCTGGTTTGTGAAGTAAACCTGGTATTTCAAATTAAAATTCAAGAATTAGGCAGTTAAAATTTTTTGTTCAAGAGTGTATCGTTCCATGTGTAAAATTTCCCAAACTATTTACTAAATAAATGTCAAAGATTGACAGCTCAATTCTTGATATTTCAGAATTAAAATTCTTTATCCAAGAGTGTATAAAATTTCCATAGATAAACACCTCATTTCTTGACATTTCATCGTTTGACAGCAAATTTACTTCGTAACCTCAAGTTTTCCGCACCCTTTATGTGACACCAAAGAAAATATAGTTAGCAGCTGTCATCGATAAGTCAACACTGTCAGCGTTTGTCAGTATGAATCATTATGACTTTCGCCACTGGATACACTCTGACAATGTTAACCGGCTTTGAAAAATGTCAAAAAATTGATATGGTCTTGGGTGTTGTACTAGTTGTGGTACTAGTAGGGGTATCTTATTTATCTGCCCTGGGCTTGCGTCAAACATTTTGATAACGCTTGAGACGCTTATTTAGGTTATGCTGCTAGGCTATTTTTATGTGGGTTGCTAGAGTCTTCTATGAAAAAATAAAAATAACATTATTTGTAATATATGTACATACAAAAAAATATCTAGGAGGCAAAGGATTTTTTGGAAGAGATCAAAGCACACCAAGACCTTCTATTTATGCCGATGTATATGACATTGAAAAGTTTTCTTTTTACTTTTCTTTTTTTTACATTGGGAGGTCATAAATACGAAAATGACTGTTTAAAATGGGCTTAAAATTTTTTTGATACTTTCACTTTAAAGGCTGGGACTCAGTTTTCTACACAATCGTAAGACTTTTGAAAATATACAACCGTGATCTAATGAATTCTTGTTGTCTTTTGAAAATTTTCATAAACTTAATTATAACAGGGTTGCATTTTCTCTAAAGTCGTACCATTGTGTGGGATAGTGAATCATAGCACTAACCAAAACCAAGGTGTCATGAATCAAAGAATACAAGATTACGCATTCACCTTTTGAAAACATTCCATTTCTGCGCATTTACGTCACATCAGCCGATAAACATAAACACAATCACACAAACACGTGTATTTGGTAAAGGGCAATTTTGTTAACATTTCGATTTCTACACACTCAATTTAACAAACAAATTGAATCATGGTGTTATTTAAATCATTTTATCATTTCGTCAGCCCATTATTGGTTTGGAGCATATGCCAAAAAGTCGGAATGAAGAAAAACGACAAGGCAAGTTTACATGAAGTTTTCTCAAAGTATACCCGATAGATTTTTCTTTTGTATTTTTACCATTGCTTTCGACACATGTTTGGAAGAAATTTGTAACTTTTAATGAACTTTCACGAATAAAGTTGGAATTTAATATTAACTTATTGTAAAAGTAAAAATACGTTTTGTGCCGCATACACCACTTTTCCTAATTTATTTTCAAAAAGTAGCTTTTTGTGCTCCAGACATATACTTTACTGCTGTGAATTGAGAATTTTGTTGTTTTGTTTTTTTTTCTTGCTGTCTAGAGAAATAAGTCGATCGTTTAACGCCGACCAAGAAGCCGCCGCCGTAATATTTTTAACTATCGATCCGCTTACACACTTAAACAAGACTTAAAAACTGAAGTGTATTTAATATAAAGAATGAAATTAAATGATTTCTGTAATTTTATTTTATTTTATTGTTTAATAAGTTTATATTTAATATTTTAAATATTTACATTTAATCGGCGGCTGCGTCTGGGTGATGATGTTTTTGCCTAACATTCGCCGTTGAATTTTTCTTACGGCACCTTCTTTTTTCATTATGCATTTCTTATAAAAGTGAAGCAATTGACGCAAACGCCAAACTGTGCATGTACAGCAAAACAATATTTATTAAACCTTAAAATAGTTGAAATGGAGCAAAATGAATGCTAAATATCTAAGAAACCATAATTAATTTCGCGAAACATGTTTTTGATTCAGAAAGGAGATATTCCAAATATATATAAAAGGCGATACGAACATTAGCCTGTTCAATTCATTAAATATAGAAACAAATGCAGTTCGAATAATAATAATTAAATTAACTAAAATTAATAGTCATGGGCTTGTGGCAAAAATTAAATAAAAATATACTTAATAGTAACAAACCAAAAAAGTTTGTCTTAAGTAGAACAAAAATAAGCAAATTAACTAACATGTGCATAACTAGTAATGAAAAAACGACAATGGTAAGACTGTTGTAAATTTAGAGATGGTAAATTTGGGCCTTCATTACAAAACACATTTCAGCAAATTGAAATACGATGAATCAAACCAATTCACATATTCCATTTGCGAGAAAGTTTCGTATATAAAGCAGAAATCTACATCAACTGACACCACACACAGTGGACCAAACATAGAAGAACGCTGTTGATGAAGGTTTAGTGGCCTTCGAAAACGGCTGGCTGTTCCGTTCAACTATGTGTTGTCAGAATATTTACAACTAACTTTGATGTTATTTGTTCATTAATAATTATCACATGTAATTTGGCTTAAAAGGCAATACGAACATTAGCCTGTTCAATTCATTACATATATTACTAATTTTTTTTAATGGTCGGTGGGTCAAACCAATAATGGGCTGACGATTTATTAGTGCGTTAACAAATGTTAAAAATTAATAATGTTATTGATGAAGTGTAACATATTTTATCGTTCTGTCTTTTGTGTATTGTTAAACAATTTGCCGTTAACATAAACTACATATTTATGTTAATTTTAATATTAACCAAATGAGAGTTCTATCATACATTGCGGTGTTTGTTTAAGCTACTAATATTTAATGCTCCTACTTAAGAATTTTGGAAGTTATTTTTAAATGCATATTAAAGTATTATAAGTACTATACACATACATACATATGTATGTATGTATGTGTATGTATATATAAAATAATTCATTCCTATGCTTGTTTAAGTATGTACGAGTACATATTAATATTCTTAATTTGTCCGTTAGACATACTCGTACGTACACATTTATAACAGCACGTCATACATGCATTCCAAAAACATATTTTACTAATACTTTTCTATGTACTTTTTTTAAAATAATTAAAATCATCTGAACGTTTTCTTTTCCTTCCTTTACCACAGCTTGGCAACGCATACATATGAACCATTTATTTGAGGTAAGTCGAAATTATATCTTTCTTTATCTGAACAATTCAATGCCAACTCACTTACTAACACATGTTCTAAGATACATGCATATATAGTATGTATTAATTTTTGAATTTTTAACAAAAATATACATACATAAATATTAATCATCTGACTGAAATAATTAATATATCGGCATACATTATATTATATTAAATATTTAATATTTCTAAATTGCTGGCAAAATATTTGACAATAAATTCGTTTATTTTTTTAAGATAAAGCAAAAGTTCATTTCTACCTTTTATCCCACAGAAACAAGACACACTTTTTTAACTTCTTAATCTTTTTGTTCGAAATACATCTGCCGATTTTATATCTTGCTGTTTGTATTTTTTGTTTGTTTCGTATGCAATTAATTATTCAGATTCATAAAGTACACGTTTATTTAAATTATTTGAAGGACAATTGCCAGAATTTTTGTATAAGGACTGTAACATGAAACTACCACTAAAGAAAAAAAATTTCAAAAGCACGTTTTTTTGAAAGTTCTTTAAGTTTTTGATTTATGTATCTTTTTTTTAAACGATTTTAAGTAAATGCTGCATGTTGTTAGAATTGAAGGGGTTCACCACTACTGAATTGAGCAAAATTTTGCTTTAAAGTTTAAACTGAAAACACACAAACGTTGTGCCTTCAAAATTTATTCATAATAAGTAACCGTCGTGACTTTTCAGACGTTCTACACGATTTCAACAAGTAAAAGCAACTAAAGAAACTTTTACCGAAACGTATGGGCATAAACTCTTGTTCAGAAAACTTTTATGTATTATTTGTTTGTATGTATATTTGTTGTTGGTATTTGATTCTGTGCGATACTTTTGTTAGTACAACACGTTGTGGTTGTGTCGTGTGTTTTTGGAGGGAGATTTTTGCTTTTATGCCGCAAGGGTTGCCATTATAAAAAATTTTAGCCGAGCTAGGGGACTTTATAGATACTTTAGGAACAAATAAAGAAGATCTTTAGTTTCATTAAGATTATTAATAGTTTTTCTTATCAAAAATTAGTATTTTTACGGTTTCGTACACCGATGTTGGTCTGTATGTCACAGGCTGTTCTCGAGGTCCGTTAGACCTACTGACCTGAAACTTTTACTAAATATATAAAACCTTGGCCGCAACAACAGTTAAAAGTTAAAGGGTGTTCTAAATCAAGCAACGAAGATTGTTAAAATGGTAATATAATAGATAGACAATTATATGAAGACACTTGAAATGATCAAAGTTAGTGTATTTTTATGCATACTACACCAATTAACAGTGAAATTGTAAAATTCTAAATTAAAATTAATTGACTGTGTAATTTTGCCAATTTGCAGTATCTTGAAAACCGCAAGATGCAAACTCTTGGAATTTTTAAAAACGCTAAAACTAAAAAATCACAAAATAAAAAATCACCAAAACGAAAAAAGCGCCAAAACTAAAAAAATTAGCTTAAACTAAAATAAATCGCCAAGAACGGAAAAATCGCCAAAAACGAATAAAACGTCAGAACAAAACAAAACCACAAAAATGAGCAAAATGCGCTAAGACCAAGAAAAAGTGCCAAAAATATCGCCAAATACCGGACAAAAGTTTACCAGGTCGCGCTTTACTGAATTTATTTTTTTAAACTAAAAAAATTAATTTCATAATTTTGGAGACCCAGCATGTCAAAATGTTCTTGAGGTGAGTTAGCATGCTGCAAGCATATAAAGACCTTAATTTATAAGGAAACATTAACACAATTTAGATAGTTGGCATTTCTATTTGTGACGTTCACTTAGCGTTGATGTTCGCTTCGAACATGTTTGCCATTGGTTTGATATGGAAGCCGGTAAAAATCAATGACAGGTTTTTAATACTCGTCTAAATTTAAACTGTGCTTTGTTGTACTAAGTAGCAGATATGTGTCAGGGTTGGAAAAACTCGACTCTAACTAATTTCCAACGCAGAAATTTGCAAATCTCAATATGCACTTACACACATACACACATGTATAAAAACTTAATTCTTTTCATTCTGTAGTATTGGTATAATATCTACGGCTGACTTACGAAACGTTATGATTATGAGCATTAACTTTGAAAACATTGCGTACGCTGACTTCTTTGTAAATACTTTGTGTTGCGTTGTGATGTACTATTTCGTATTTGAAGTTTGGCAACTTCTTAATAACTTTATTTTCCAGTTCTGATGTTATTTTAAAGGGTGATTTAAGCGCTTTCGGATTTGATGTATAAAAAAACACATCAAATTCAGAGAAATGTATGAAATCTTTATTTTATACATATAATTCAATGTTTAAAGATGATTTCATGTAAATGTTGACCGCGTCTACGCCTGAAGTGGTTCACATTCGCCAACATATCGGCTGGTATCTCACGAATAAATTCTTCAATATTGTTTTCCAGTGCGTCAAACGTTGCGTGCTTGTCCTTATAGACATCAGCCTTCAACAGCTCTTCTATTTTGGGCAACAATAAGGTAACAGAGGCCTAGTTGATGCGAATGGCGCCGAATCGATATCGTCAACAACACTGGCGGATACAGCTGCGATATTTTCCTCTGTCCGCATTAGAGATGGGCGCGTGGCGTGTTTTTTTCGTGACACGAACACGCACGACTCAACACGAAGTGTTCGTAACAGTATCGTGTTGAGCAAAATTGACACGATAAACACGAAACGTTTTTTGGTGTTAAAATATGTATGCATGAATTTCCAGTAAAGAAAAAATTAAATATTTTGTATCGTCAAACACGTAAAACCATCAAATTTGTTGATAGTGTGGGGGTCTCTTAAGCTTAAAGTTCTGAAATTAAACAAAAATATGTATCTACTTGAATATAAAAGAATGTTTTTTTTTTGCTATTCAATTTGATTTCGTGCGTATAGTGCAGTTTCGTGTT
Organism: Nowickia ferox; assembly: GCA_936439885.1. Classification (NCBI taxonomy): domain Eukaryota; kingdom Metazoa; phylum Arthropoda; class Insecta; order Diptera; family Tachinidae; genus Nowickia; species Nowickia ferox. Next base: position 102,634,519 of record OW387023.1, on the reverse strand, counting down.
TTGAAAAAAATTTTGCGTGCGTACGTACGAAACGTGTTGGACATCTAGTGCGCACATTACGTATGCGTGTTGGTGGTTCAATGCTCAATAATGTAATTTTGGTGCGAAATTTAGTCACAGGATTTGGAATAACCGCCTCAGAAGATCGTCCAAACTGACCATAAAATGGAAGAAGTGCACGATGCACTTTCGTAACCGAGCATGAATTTTGGATAATAAAATTTAATAATCTGCAAACGTTGTTCATTTTTAAGTCGTTTCATGGTTAGATTAAAGACCAAACTGAATTTATAAGAAAACCTAATAGAATGAAAAAGTTTTTCTCTATGGATTGTTTTTATTTTGGTGCCAAAAATAACGGAAATTGAGTAAAAAAATTGTGAATAACAAGATTTCTTCTTGATTTTATGTTGTTTTCTTCTTGATAAAATTAATAAGATTTACCACATAAAAATAATAAGGAATCTTTATGAAAAAATCTTCGCTTCTTTCTGCTGGAAATACTCCTTAGCCTAAAAACGTTTCATAATAAAAAGTAATAGTTTAGATGAAATAAAAGAATTATTATTGCAAATTTGTGCAGCTAAATTTTGATATTTTACCCAAAATCACAATATTACTTTAAATTGTTGTTATTTTTATACATATAGTCAGTCCATTAGTTTAAGCCTTTAATAATTTTCATACGAACCAAATGAGAATTCTAGCTAGCATACATTATTATAGAGACAGTTTGTAAAAGATGACAAAATTTAAACGCTATCAACCGTACGTATTGTTTCGCGTTTTAGAAAGGGTGATTTTTTAAGAGCTTTAGAATTTGATTTATAAAAGAAAAACAATAAAATTTAGAAAAATGTATCAAATCTTTATTTGAGTCGGTAGAACGATATATATAATTCAATATTTGTTTAAAGATGATTTCATACGCTGGGTACAATTTTGGCATACTTCGCCAACTTATCGGCCGGTATCGCACTAATAAATTTTTCAATGAGCTTTAATATAGCACCACAATAATAAGTCTAAAGCCATTAAATCGCACGATCTAGGCGGCCAATTGACCGGTCGCAAACGTGAAATTAACTGTTCACCGAACTCGCCTCTCAATTGGGCCATTATTTCACATGTTTTGTAACACATGGCAACGTCTTGCTGAAACCACATTTCCGCTCTGCGGTTTTGGGTAAAAACAAAAAGTAACAGAGGCCCGATTGTCGCGAATGGCGCCGGATCGATAATTCACGGTCATCAACAACACTGGCACAACAACACAGCTGCGATGTTTTCCTCTGTCCGCACTCTACGTAAGCGTGTTGCTGGTTTAATGTTCAATAATGTAATTTTGGTGCGAAATTTAATCACAAGATTTTGAATAGCTGCCTCAGAAGGTCGCCCAAACTGGCCATAAAATGTAAGAATTGCACTTTCTTAACCGCGCATGAATTTTGGATAATAAAATTTAATAATCTGCCAGCGTTGTTCATTTGTAAATCGATTCATGGTTAAATTATAGACTAAAGTGAACAAGTTTAACAGTAACCTGGTGCACGAAAACAGCTGAGTTGTCAAAACTCAGTGCTGCCAAAAAGAAAGTTGCTAAAAATCACCTTGTGTCAAAACGTTGTGTTCATAAGCCGATTATCTGCCTGATAACATCTTGCTTTTAACTATTGCGAAGTTGCAATAACAATCATAAGAAGCCATGAAACTCAAGTAATGTTAAATTAAATTAACTGTCGCTTTAGCTAACAGCTTTATACTTTAAAGTGATAAGAGATTTTGAAAGGATAGCTCCTAGCTTTATCATTGAAGTTAAGATTCCTGGCTGTCATGTAAGAGATGTCGCTGCTGAATTATTTGCACTAATATTCGATTAGTCGAATAATTTGCTTTGTTCGAACAATTTTCCACTTTAGGTATATCGAATTTTTTTAAATGATCTTTTTACTTTCGTGGTAAAATAAACTAAAGATTTTGTGTTTTTGTTTTTGTTGGATTCTGCTTGACGTTCATAATGTTTAAGCAAATGTGTTCTCTATACTACCTGTTTTTCTATCTTCTCTTTCAAATGAAAATAATTTGTATACAAAAAAAGAAAAGAAAAAAAATGTAAAACTGGTTGAGAGTAACAAGTACAACAAGTACACTAAAGAATTATTTTACAATAAAGACCCTGAAAATCTCATAATCGGCTTAATTTCTTTGCAAAAACAAAAAGAAGAAAGTAATAATTTATTATCATGTAGAACATTAAACAATTGTTTGATACAATTACTATGCATACTCATATTACATATCTCACCCTAAATTTCTCTCTTGCGAGGGTGTTTATTTAGTAATGTAAAATTTAGATTCTAAATACTTTGTTTTATACTCATCAACAGCTGCGTTATTGTCAAATAAGTTCAAATATGTTTTTAACAAATTTAAATGCAAATACAGTAAAATCCGATTAAAACGAGTTATAAGTAAATAAATCTATGGAACGATTTTATATTATTGTTCTGCAGATTTTATTCAAAATGTCCTGGAAATTCGTAAATTTCTTACACGTCATTTTAGAAACGGGAACAACGTTTTTTTATCCTTTACAGAAATAATAAACAAACTTTAATGAATTTTGTCACTCAAGAATCTATATGTACTAAATATGCTCATTTACCAGCCGAAAATATTGATAAAATGGAAAACGAGCTGCAGGATAATTTTCAAATACATAACCAAACTTGTAATAAGCTGGTATGTGTTGTTTTCATCCTTACATTCGCATTTATCAATATTTTCGGCTGAAAATGCGGGTTTAGGTGGAAAAACAAATTCGCAAAATCCCAAAAATTGGATATTTTCAGTATTTTTGCTGTCTTCTTTTTATTTTTCGCTGGGTGCGCATAATATTTTTGTAAATGTTTAAAAACATATCTTGTCTTAGGCTGGCATAACCAATTTTTTGCTTCCAGCTTTGGAATTTGAGAAGAAAGGCTTTAAATTTTATATTTATCATAAAAATAGGTATATTTCGAAATTAGCTGGTTCCTTCAATAACGAAAATTTTGAACAAAATTTTTTTTTGTAATATTTTTGATATCATTACCTTTTGAAAAAGTAAAAAATATTTTTGCAAATTTTTTTAAATAAAAGCGATATAATTAATCCACTTTTTCTTTTGCAAAAGACGGCGTACATTGACTTTTTTAAAAATTTTAATTTAAATTCCGTATAACTTTTGACTTAATTGTGATTTTGATAAATTTTTTTTCTGAACGTTACAAATTTTGTTTTTAACTCATTAAGAATTTCTTTTTTAAATCGAACAACATTTGACTTCTTCATTAGCAGAACGGTGGCCCAAGGTTGATTACAAAAGCCAAAATTTTATTTTTTTTTCTCGAATATTTCCTAAACTGTAAGCGAAAACCCATATTATCAGACCAAAAACATCAGCTTGGCATCGACTTTAATATTTCATGAAATCTAGGTTGTACACTTTGGGGCTTTGTAGCTCCGCTCCCTTTAAAGATATATAGTCCAAATTCCAGAATTTGGAAACTGCAGAATTATATCTATTTATTTTTTAAAATCACCCACTGTGTATCGGGTACTTTAGGCTCCACTAGGCACCGTCGGATCCAGCTAAAAAATTAAGACCGCATTTATGGCAGCAAACTTCATATTTTAGATAGCGCAAATATAAGTATCAATTAAAAAAAAATTTTGCGACCAGTTTAATGTATATAACGCCAAGTAACCGGATATTAATAGGTCAATAGTCGGTGGGCGACCTTAATTTATTTTCCAAGGCTGGTACTAAGTTCTCTCATCATAAAATTACTTTATTTTTCTAGTTTATGATACATATTTCGATATTTGACTGCAAAATGGAACAGAAATACTAATTTTGCCAAAAGTTTTTCTCAACTTTTTTATTATGATATAATGCAAAAACTTTTAGGTTGGTAAAATTTTATAGTTAATGAACCAACTAGACTTGGATCGAACAAACCAATGATCCAGCCCATGTAATTTAAAGAAGCTACTGAAAGAGTTCGATCCAAGTCTAGAATAAACTAAAAAAAGTGTTTAAATAAAATAATCGTCTGGGTTACAGAAACGAAATTTACAAGAAAACATGTATGTATAGACCGGACCGGAAAACATTTTGAAGTATTCAAATAAAAGCACAGAAAAAAATTTCATCAGTTTTCTTTAAGTATCAAAGTTGTTTGAGCTAGTATCTAAATTTAGTTTCTAATTGTGTAGAAGACCGTCACCAAAGTGATAGTTATATAAAAAAAATTAAAAGGTTTTTTTCCAAGCAAATTCTTTGCAGCAGAAGATTAAAAAAATTCAAATTTTTAGAACTCCTTTGAAAACAAAAAAAATTTAAAATGTTGTTCTGGTGTTTTAGAGATGTGATCTAGGCAAATGACCCATAATTTAATTTATTGGAAGAGAAAAAAATAAAAAGTGGTCGCTTTCTGTATTGATTTCAATAAAAGTAGCGTGTGCTTAAAGTGAACATTAAAAAAATTTCTATAGAAAACCTGGTTTTAACGTACACTTCAAGCACACGTTATTTATTTTTTTTTGCATACAGGGGTCAAAATTCACATTTTGGAGTTCGTTAAAACCGCATTTTACTGTACATGACTATTTCTTGTACAAGGCTTGTTCAAGGTCTCTCGAAAGCGTGTAAATTAAATATTTGATGAATGAAATGCATTTTTTTTCCTCTATATTAGTTTGAAGAATAATGCTTTACTATTTAGCCGGTTACAACTTTACGACGCTCAGGTAGTCATTTTATGCAAAGAGCAGTATTTATATTGGGAAGCTAAAGGGTGTTTCTTTATAGAGTGACACAAGTTTAAATCATAATAAAACAAGGAAATATATTTTTAATATCAATGAAACGAGCTTTATGGGAAAGAAAATTTCATGAAATTAATGTTTAAACATGATTTCTGCCATGTGGCAGAAACGGTTGGCGCGTAGAAGGCGCAATATGGAACACTAATTTTCAACAATTGTTTTTGAAGACATAAGGGCCAATGACTCCGCAGCACATAAATCGTACCAAACAGTAATTTTCTGTACATATAATGGTGTTTCGACAAAACCTTGTGGATTCTCCGCACTCCAAATGCGACAGTTCTGCTTATTTACGTACCCATTCAACCAGAAATGGGCTTAATCAGAAAATAAAATTTTGAATGCAAATTCAAAATCAATATCAATCGGTGAGTTTGACGAATTGAAAAATTATTTTTATCAAAAATTTCAACAATTCGATTCATAATGAAATTTCAAAGCAAACTAAACAAAAATCAACTATCAGCTGTTAAATGGATGCCAACTCAAAGTTGTGACACTCTAAAAAAACACGCTTTATCTTGTTGTTGTTTTTTAAGGAAATGATTTTTGTTTTTTGCTTGCTAAAATTTTACAAATTTTTTTTTTTATACAGAATAATAAAATTTCTTCGGTGAATGCACAATACAAGTGATATGAATGGCAAAAATGTTGCAGTTTTGATATTCTGGAAAATAGTTATGAAAAAAATCAAATCATCAGGTATATGAGGAAAAACGATTCATACACAAACCCAATTTGAAAACGATTTAAGGTGTGCCATAGTCATTTTGTCAATAATTTTTAAATTTTTTCTAATGGGGGTTTCAATAGCACGATGCCACAAATAAATTTGTTTTTATATAACACATTTTTTATACATAAATTTTTATAAAATAATCATATAAAAATTTAGCAGACAATCGCCAAAAGTAGCACCAAAATCGCCCAAAATGATTTCTTGTAAATTTATCTCATCCAAATTCAAAACGCAATAATTAAAATGATTAATATAAGAAATATCATCAAAATTAAATTGTTTTAACTTCTCAGCAAAAAAGGATAATACAAGTCATTAGTTGCTGCATTGATGAACTCAGCTCTTCAGTACTTCCATTTCTGGTGAATCATCAATGAATTTAACACGTTGTTGTCATAGGACACAGAAGTCATCCAAATAACTGAATGGTATTCGCTTTAAATGTTGTCTAGATTAATTTTTTATATAAACAACAGAATATCAAATTCAGTACCTGTAGTGATTGGTATGCAATGAAAGTGCTTAACCTTTGGAGTATGTACGTAGATTTTTTTATGGAAAAATATATTTTCCTCTATTAACTCGTATGTGATGTTTTGATCCTTATAATATTAAATGATACACATTTGGACTAAATGTAATGGGACTATATAATCTAAAGATCTCACTTTATTAAATAATGAAAACGGATCATAATTATCGCTATCCAATTTTAAAGAGAGAGAGAGAGTCTTCCAAATAAACTTAGTTTCATTTCATTAAAGTACCATGATAGACCATAGTTAGGGTAAAATTATGTACAGGAAAAATTTTTAGCTATTTATTTTGCACAAAAATGGTTATATAAAATTTTCCCGAACAAGGCTGCATTTGAAAGTTATGGGGCCAAAAGTGTTTATAGTTTTTTTTGGGGGTTGAAAAGTGCAATGCGCATGGCCCGTTTGCAATTTTTACGCACATATAATTTCTTATGGCCAGTATATCAGAAACTGCCAGTGGAGCGAATAAACTAAATAATTTTTGCATCCTATAAATTTTTTGGGTGGTCTAATGTACACGAGAAAATTTAACTTAAAAAAAAATTGAATTGAATAAAAATTTAAAGAAAAATTTAATTAACTCAACTAAATTTTTGTTTAAAATCTTAACTAAATAAAATTTGAGTTAAAAATTTAATTGAGTCATTTAAAGTTTTGTTAAAAAATTTAATTGAATACAAAGAAATTCAATTAAAAATTTTATTGAGTCAATTAAATTTTTGTCTAAAAATTAAAATAATTAAAAATCTAACTTGGCACAATCTTTAATTAATTTTTTGTTTTTGTTTTCAAATAAATGTGATGATTGGGGAAATATTTTTTTTGTATAGGGAGTCAAATATTAATTCATAGCGGGTAACGCTGCAGGTATAGCTAGTTGTTGATAAATTTAGTTTCACAGCTTAATTATATTGATTATATTTTATCTTCTAGTGTGCTTTTTAAAAGTCAGTAGTTTAATACTGGCCTTAAAGTGATTCCCAAAATCGATCGGAATTCATCATAAGTTTTCAAAACGATCGTTTTCCATCATGTATACTTATCATGGCAGTATTTTCAAAAATTAATTTTTGTTATAAAGAATATTATCCACATTACACAGAAAAAACTTTATTCGTATTCAATTACTAAATTCAAAAAATCAAATAATATTTTTATTGAAATATGATGAAAAATAAATTTTTCTTTAATAAAATAATTTTCTATATATTCATCAAATCAAATAAAGAAAATAATAAAACCTAAAATCAGTTTTAAAAATATAATTGTTAAAAAAAACATCATTATTTTTTCTGTGTACGTTTTATTTTTAAAATGAGCGTTTACTTTATATTTTAACTTTCCTCAATAATTTGCTTAACAATAAAAGTAAAATGTTGAACATCTTTTTTATATTTTACTATAATTACTTTTTGATGAGTAACTTTTTTAAAGGTAACTTTAATATTTTTCCTTGCAATGCCAAATAATTATCCGCTTGTTAATTTCTTTTTCTGCAGTTTAATTCTGGGCAATTTATTTAACGTTTTTTAAATACATTTTTCAAACTGCTTATGAAAGCTTTAATTGATAATATCCTCATTTTGATATCATTATATTGTACTGATATCATTTAAATGCTAAATGTATGATCTTTCTTTTCATATAATATATTTTTCAGCAAGACTTTATTTTATCTAAACTACAATTTATTAATAAATCTATTGTTGTCTAAATGTAATACAGACGACGACGCATGATATGAATGATGCAAAAACTTAAACTTGTTTAATTTTTTTTTTTTTTGTAAATTGTATTATAAATACTTATTTATTTATGTATGTGCTGCTATGTTTTATTGAAGATTTCTTATCTTAATATCGCGCTTGTTTCTCTAAAGGGGATCAGCGCAAAATTTACAAGTTTTCATTAGAGGCAAATAACTGAAGCACAGTCCCGAATAACATTGTAAGTGACAAAATAATAATTTTTCAGGAGAGCCAAAAATGTAATTTAAATGCAGTATTATTTTCTTTGTTATTTTTTATAAGCTTATCAAAAATAATTGCAATTAACATTAACTTTTCTCTTTGTAACATTTATCAATTACATATATACTTTCCAAAATTCCGTTCATGTCAATTTGTTATTAAAGGGCCACTCAGACTATTATACAGGGTGTTTTTTTAGAGGTATAGAACTTCGAATTGAAATAAAACACAAGAAAATCGTTTTAATGTCCATCAATTTGGCTTTATTGGAAGGATAATTTTATGCCATTAACGTTTAAATATGATTTCGGGCATGTGGCCGCCGCGGCTGGCTCGAATAAAGCCAATTCTACAGGTCCAATTTTCAACCACTTTTTCGAGCATATGGGGCCGTATGTTGGCAATAACGCCACGAATGTTGGCTTCCAAGTCCCCTAACGTTTCTGGTTTGTTTGCGTAGACGAGCGACTTCACATATCCCCAAAGAAAATAATCCAATGGTGTCAAATCACACGATCTTGGTGGCCAATTGACAGGTCCATTCCGCGAAATTATGCGCTTATCGAATGTTTCCTTCAATAAATCGATTGTGACGTGCGCTGTGTGGCATGTAGCGCCGTCTTGTTGGAACCACAACTCATCCACATTCATGCCATCCAATTCGGGAACAAAATAGTCGGTTATCATGGCTCTATACCGGTCTCCATTAACGGTAACTGACTCTCCAGCATTATTTCGGAAGAAGTATGGCCCAATGACTCCACCAGCCCATAGAGCACACCAAACAGTCAGTTTTTGTGGATGTAATGGCGTCTCAAGGGTCTCATGTGGATTCTCTTCACTCCAAATGCGGCAATTTTGCTTGTTGACGTAGCCATTCAACCAAAAATGAGCCTCATCACCGAACAAAATTTTGCGATGAAAATCAGCATCGAGATCAATCTCATTTTCGGCCCATACACCAAAATCACGACGCATTGCATGGTCTCGCGGCTTTAATTCTTGCACAAGCTGGATCTTGTAAGGTCGCAAGCCAAGATCTTTGCGCAAAATCTTCCATAAAGTTGATGGACAAAGCTCCAATTGCTGTGCACGGTGGCGAATCGATTCATTCGGGTCCTCTTCAACACTTTGCTCTACAGCGGCAATTGTTTCTTCGGTGCGCACTGTTCGACGTCTCTGCGGATGCGTATTATCACATAGAGTAAACGTAGTGCGAAAACGATCCATGGTTAACCGAATTAATTGCTCTGATGGACGATTATGTCGACCATAAAATGGACGGAGCTTGCGGTAAACTTCGCGAACTGAACCATTATTTTCGAAATAAATTTGCACGATTTGCAAGCGTTGTTCTTTTGTCAACCTGTTCATGATGAAATGGCAAACCAAACTAAATATTAATCACTTGACAGCTGACAAAATGGCCGCCAGTTAAAAAAGTGATGCCAACTTAAAGTTCTATACCTCAATAAAAAACACCCATTAGTAACAAACCAAAAAAGTTTGTCTTAAATAGAACATAAATAAGCAAATTAACTAACATGTGCATAATTAGTTAAGAACAAACGACAATGGCAAGATTGTTATAAATTTAGAGATGGTAAACTTGAGCTTTCATTACAAAAAAAAAAGCTTTCAGCAAATTGTAATACGATGAATCAAAACAATTCACATATTCCATTTGCAATAAAAGTTTCGTATACAAAGCAGAAATCTACATCAACTGACACCACACACAGTGGACCAAACACAAAAGAACGCTGATGATGAAAGTTTAGTGGCCTTCGAAAACAGCTAGTTGTTCCCTTCTACTACGTGTTTGTCAGAATATTTACAACTAACTTTGGTGTTATTTGTTCAGTAATAATTATCACATGTAATTTGGCTTACAAAGCGATACGAACTTTAACCTGATCAAATCATAAATGTCTTCCTTCGTTGGCATCAAATTTTCCAAATTTTTATACTTTTCTATTGTTGTTACTTTCTACATGCAATAAATTTAAAAAAAATCACATTTCAGTACAAAAACAAAACAAAACAAATTGTGTAGATCATTAATTAAACAATATATTGCAATTCATATTTACATTATTATTTAAAGTAAACACTTTTTGAAGTCAAACAAACAAAAATCGAAAAACGCTCTAGAATCACTAGAATAACAACTTACAAAAACGTAGCTACGATCGAAATGCAGAATACATACAATCGAAATAGAAATCGAAGAACTGAAGGCAGTATACCAAAGTTGCCAAATGGAGAAAATTTCGATTCGAATCAAAATGCAGAATAGGGGTGTTTTTGTCTTTGCGTTGACTTCTCTATATAAAATAGGAAAGTCATATCAGGAATATCATTACAAATAAATTTCAATGTTATAGTGAATGTTAACTTTTTGCACATACTGTATGAGTGTAAGAGTATTTAAGTATGCGTTTAGTTTCCATATGTTAAATTAAAATTGAAATGATTTCAAAATTATGTGTTGAAGTGTCTGCGATTTAAATCTCATGATTAACAAATTGTTATAATTCAATTAGGGCGATATTTACGATATGATAAATGTAAAGAACACCATGCGGCATTTTTATTATTTATTTGTACGTGTTATGAGTAATAATAATAATAATAAGCACAATAGACGCGTTAGTTATTATTATTATTATCACTATTATTATTGAGAATTTTAAAAGAATTTAATTTGAATGAATAAAATTTTTTTTGTGAAATTCTCTTGATTTTTTTTATTAAATTTTTTTTTCTAATTTACTGATGAGAAACATGAACTTTTATTTTATTCTTACTACATACTTAGATTTGTTTAATTTAGTTTTTAAGTTTTTGTTTTAGTTAATTAGTTGCAATTTTGATATTAACTACGAACATAAATGTTTGTTATTGGGATTACGAAAATTAAATTAACAATTGCATCAGCTATTTGGTTTAAGAAAAAATATGTAATTAGTTAATGTTTATTTTTCTATTTGCTTCATAGCAGGTGTAACTTTTGAGGGTATCGTTTGCCGTTATGGCTTAAACTTAAGTAATGTTGTCATATCTTTTTATCTCAATTATTATTTGTGAATTGAGAATAATTGAGACAAATCTTATAGAGATTCAGCGGCAATCGCAAGGATTGATGCTCTTTACATTTTAATGGATGGATCGAGCATCTACGGAAAGCGTAATATAGACATACTAGTATATGTCTATAAACTGTAGTTTTAATTATTTATGGTTCCAATTGCGTGGTAACAGAAGAGCTCGAAATATGCATCATTTAATGATCAAACCTCTTGAATAATCATCAAAACTGTAAAAATTTAATAAAGTTAAAATTTAAAAAACCAAATAAGCCGAGTGCGACCAACTTCGAACCTTTCAAGATTCTAAATGGCCATTTGAAGTCAAAAATCATAAGGGAGGCCTAAAAAGATGACTCTCAAATATCATTCGAAATGTGCACCCATATTCATATAGTTCACCGATTTTTTCCTTTTGAATACCAAATTCACAAAATGGCGCTGTTGTCCGCCATATTGTCAGTAGTTAAATGTCATATTTTTAGTGACACTCCCGTGGACAAAATGCCTAACTAAAATATTTACTTATACGTATGCACCGACGGTACATCGAATAAGTAGACTTAATTAAGTGATGATCGTAAAAGATAAGAAATAATAATATAAAACATACTTGGGTAGAGTATACTCGTATTATAACTTCATGCTAAGAAAAACAAAAAATTAAGCGATGTCTATATGCATTTCATTGTTGCTTTAACAAATCGTCAGTAGACTTCAACCACACATTTTGAACAGTCACAAACCTCTTATCTTATGCACAGACTTTCATAAACTATTTGAGAATTCACAAATATTAATATTTTTGAAAATCACAAAAGAAAAATAAGCATAGTAGGCTTAGTAACTGTGACTGTTCAAAATGTGTGGTTGAAGTCTACTGACGATTTGTTAAAGCAACAATGAAATGCATATAGACATCGCTTAACCACCAGCAAATAAATTTCACTTATAATATAAATATGACAATATGTCGAATAATAAATCTCTTGAATATATGTATATAGGTTTGTCATTCCGTGTATAATTTCTACAATATTAACAGGCGATCCATAAGGTGTCCAGATGAACGGAGATGGACAGGGGTGCTGATGAAGTGCGGGGCTGCACAGAAAAATGCGCATTTCCCCCCAGCTAATAAGTGATTTAATTAATTAACTTTCCTTCTCTTCTTTAGAAAATCACATTAATTAATAAAAATATTAAAAATTTTTACCTGATTATATTGAAAAATTTTCATTTTACTAAAATAATGAAATTGCACTCATACTAGACCATTCCGAAAGTTAGTCTAGCTGGTGCAATTCGTCACACAATTTAAATAATTTTGAAAATTACAATAAACTCAAGGAGTAGTAGAATGTTTATTTTTCGATTTCTAAGCAAACTTCGATTAGTATCTCTATTGTTTATTGGTTTAATTGCAAAAATAAACAGCAAAATAAATGTAAAATAGAAAAATAAAAAAGTGATTTAGGCACTAAAATGTTCAGTAGTGGTATCTATTATTCTAGTTAAAATAAATATTTGGTTTTAAAATAATATATACAATAAGAATTTATTATTTCATATGTGATAAAATTGTGTTTGCAAGTAAACTGGGTTTAACAACACATGAATTGTACTAGAGAAAAAATAAAAATAAAAAATATTTATGTATTTGCAAATTTTATTCAAGCACAAGGTCAGTTTTTTGTTTCGAATAAGAATGAATAAACAGTCAACAATTAATAAATTCTTTTATTTTTCTTCCAATATTTCGGTAAACTTAGCTTAAATTCTTCAGAAATATTTGTTTTATTGATAATTAATTAACAAAAAATATCCCTGAAGAAGTTAAAGTACAAGAATTTGTTAATAGTTTACTATTTAACTCAACATGTTTTAAAAAATGAAAAAGTAAGTAAAAAGTAGTTAATCATACAAAAAAAATATTATTTCTATAGCTACATACTTATAATAAGTTTATGTATCTAAAAGTCATCAGCATAAATATGTACATATCGTTAGCTGAAGTGCAAAACGAGATTTTGATACACTTTTTAAAATTTTATTCGAGTGACTGAAGTAAAATCTTTATATTTCCATTGTTATCTCGGCTGATTGTTTTTTTTTTGAATTTTGAAAAGTTTTTTCGGTGAAATACCACCAAACACGATAAGGCTCGTGCATTCTATTTGGAAGAGGTTGTAGTCGGTAGCCTGCTGTCGTGAATGTGTTTATTGCAATGCCAAGTGGTATTGCTGATTTCGCACCGAAAGGAAAATTCAACGGAAATTTTGATCGCTACGCAAAAATTAAATATCCATTTCTGCGCAGTATACGGAATTTTTTGCACTTTTGTGACTTTAATTAATTACAGCCAAACGGCAAGACCAATTTAAACAATTTTTTTTTCGAATAAAAGTTTCAAAGATATTTTGAAATTTTTTTTAGGTAAAAAATTGGTCTGCATGGGCTCTTAAGATGCCTAAAAAAACAGGGTCAGATTATATTGATATGTTAACAAAAATGTTTCAACTTTATCGTAGCTGCAACTTTGTTAAATATTGCAAGTAAGTTATTCTGAAAAAAATGGAAAAAAGGGTTTCTTTTCTTTTGAAAAAAAAGTACGCGAAGAATTTTTTTTATTAAAATGGTTACAAGATTTGTTCAGTAGACTCTTAGCTACATTATTTCCATAAATAGTTAAGTGCTATCACCATTGGTCAAAAACTGCTGACACCATTTTTTATGAGCGCATTGAAAACTTTAGAGGACCATAAAATATTGGTCAGCAAAATCGCCAAACTGAGTAAAGAGTTTTACTACCTTTTGGTAGTAGAATAGAACCTAAATTAATTAAATAATTTTAGTATTGAAATCACAAAATCAACTATTTTATTTAATTTATTAATGCATTATACTATGTTCACACTTACGGTCTTAAACGTGTTTAAGGCAAGTATTTAAAAAAAAAACTAAACACAACCGTTCCCATTACATTTGAGTTGAGGTTGACGATTTGTCAGTAAATTATTGTATTTGTAAATAATTACGAACAATTATACTTTACAATTATTTTCAAACAACAAACGTTTTTGTAAGCAATTGAGAATTTTTTTTACTAATTACTTGATTACCAAATAATTTTTCACGTGCCGCCATTTAGTAACAACACAAACTTGCCAAAGTTATAAAAAAACGGACTAAACTCCATTTGCGCGTTTAAGGAAGTGTTTAAGTCTTAAACACTTCACTTGAGATGTTTCACAAAACAAGTCAATGTATGGTAAAACATCTAAAGGCTCAGTTAGCCGACTGTAGTGTAATGTAATTGCAACAGTAGGAAACAGCTGATCGATATTGTTATGTGAAAAGTAATGGAAATGGTTATAGAAATTTAATGTAACGTAACCTACTTTTCATATAAAAATATCGATCAGCTGTTTCCTACATTACCGTTACATTGCATTACAGTCAGCTAACTGAGCCTTAAAAATCGTCGTGTTTAAGCTCTTAAACACGAATGAGACGTCAAACACATAAGTGTGAACCATGGCTGTCCATTTCACCAAACAATTGTTTAGAAGCTACACCTCATTTTATTTTATGCTCTTTAATTTAGTCGTTCATGAGACAGCAACGCGTGAACATGCGTAGTGGCTGTATTGAGATTTTTCAAATACAGTGAGTAAAGTATATGATGGACTTAAGAAAGTACTTTTCGATATATAATGTTTTTGATAATGCCCAATGTTTTTATGTTATCAAACATATAAGAGGTATTATAAAATGTTATTTAGAGGCATTATAATTCTTTTAATATCAATATGATTAGGTATAATGATGAGGAAAAATAAAAGCGTGGGTTAGTGGGAAAGAAAATAGTGAAAGCAAATTGGATTTTAGTTTAAAAAATGAAATTTTGAGCGTAGTGTCCTTATATATTGATAAGTAAAGTAGACCGCTTACCGATGGGGTTTTTATTAAGAAATCTACTATTTCTTTACTTGATAAAGTCGGAAAATTTTCAATATATTTTGTTTTTAAAAGTTAAATTTTAAAACATCAAAATGTATTGAAAAGTCTAAAAAAGCCATCTCAGTGCGAACTGCACTCTATTTTCATTTTGATAAACAAAACAATTTGTTGTAATTAAATTTTAAATAAAATCTTTGTGCTTACTTATCGTAACCACACTGTACTTCAAATTCTCTCACCAATACAGCTGCAAAACATTTTTGGACATCATTGGTGTGAACCAGGGATGGAAAAGTTGGTACAATTGTACCATTTTTAGCACTATTTGAATGCCAGAAGTACCGTAGCACCCCAATGACCATTTTAGCACTATTGAATTTCTTTTTCTATTATTTAATATAAATACAAATAGCATTAAAAATATAGAATATATAAGTAACCAGTTTCGAGCGCAGGTTGATGTAGAAGTTATTAAGTCCTTAAGAAACGACAGGATATGTATGTACCTTTTGCTCGAAGGTATTAGAAATGAAAAATTAGGTAAATGAAGCGATGTTTTCCGATATTTCAAAAATATGTTGGAGGAATGTTATCTATTCCAAATTCATCTGCAAATGTGAAAAATATATTTCCAAAGGATGGAAAAGTATATCCTAAATGTTACTTTTATATTCAGATCTCAGCAACTAATAGTATTTTTTATACGTTCTGACATTAAAGAATAATATTAATTAATAGTATTAATTAATAATATTATAATCATTGAACTTCAAAGTGCCTTTTTGCCAATTGTTAAGCTTTTACACATATACTATGTGTGCCTTTTTAGTTATTTAGTTAATTAATAGAAGTATTAAAAAATTAAAACTAAAGAATTTGGTACAATTGTACTGAAAAAAGTAAAATTTTTCTTGAAAATTAGTACAATTTCTAAATCTGATTTCGCATCCCTGGTGTGAACATAGTATTAAGCTGCTGCAAGTTAAATGCAATCATGATTGGAAATGCTAATCGAGTAGATTGTTACAGACGTTTATTATTTCATATTTACTTTTAATTGGCCACAAAAAATGTTTATGGTTTGCAAAGACTTAAATATATTACAAAACACACGGCATGAATTTTTATAAAACAAAATCTTGACTATTTTTTTTTACACATGTACATACATACATACATATGTATATTAAGTATTTTGTCTGACCCAAGGTAAATTTTCTTGCCACAAAGTTTAATGAACCTAAATTTAAAATATTTTATTTCAAATGAAAGTAATGCCACAAAAATTTTTTAAACAAATAATATCACATGCGATGAAGAAAAAAAAAACAAATGAATTTGTCCTTAAAAATATTTTAATACCCTTATTTATGTTCGACTAATGAGCGTAAATATTCGAAGCTGTTAAAGAATCCACCCACTCCCCAAAAAAAAATCCCACAAATACGATTGTCAAAGATGAGCCAAAGACAGTGTGAAATTGCAGCAGAAAAATGTTGATACTTTTATGGTGAAAAAATTAACTTTTTACACATCACATAAACTACGCTTTCACACTTATCTACATACATATTTTTGTATGTAAGTATTTATTTATGTATGTATGTATGTTGCAGTTAGTCCCGGTTCACACACTTCAACTTTTGTTGATCAATTTTAATCCAGCTGGTAGAAAACAAGAGATATTTGTATTTCCTTCTCCGTCTTTCTTACAGCTGAATTACGAGTGGATCAACAAAAGTTAAAGTGTGTGAACCGGGACTTGCCACGATTGAAAGTGTCGCTTTTGGTTCTCATGTGCAGCAACTCTGGCATCTTAGGAAATTTAATCTAAATTCCTCTCTAATACCATTATTACTGATTATTACTGATTACAAAATTTAATTTTTCCAGTACTTAAATCATTATTATTAAACAATAAATCCCACCAATGAAAATAACTCCAGAAACTTTGTTATAAAAATAGTTTGAAACTAAAACATCTTAAGAGTTTCCAAGAATGCAAAAACAAAAGTCAATAACTTTATATTAAACTGGATATGGTGGCTTAATTTTCTTACAATTTAGTTTATGGCTATTATAATATTAGCAAAGACCTCTTATACCACTCGTAGTATTGATTTTTATGCAACATAAAGTACGAGTATCATTTAATTAATTATCAATAAAACAAATAATTCTGAAGAAGTTAAGCAAAGTTTACCGAAATATTGGAAGAAAAATAAAAGAATTTATTAATTGTTGACTGTTTATTCATTTTTATTCGAAACAAAAAACTGACCTTGTGCTTGAATAAAATTTGCAAATACATAAATATATTTTATTTTATTTTTTCTCTAGTACAATTCATGTGTTGTTAAACCCAGTTTACTTGCAAACATAATTTTATCACATATGAAATAATAAATAATAAATAATTATTGTATTATTTTAAAGCCAAATATTTATTTTAACTAGAATAATAGATACTACTGAACACTACTGAACATTTTAGTACCTAAATCGCTTTTTTATTTTTCTATTTTACATTTATTTTGTTATTTATTTTTTTATTTATAATTAAACCAATAAACAATAGAGAAATCGAAAAATAAACATTCTACTACTCCTTGAGTTTATTGTAATTTTCAAAATTTTTTAAGTTGTGTGACGAATTGTACCAGCTAGACTAACTTTCGGAATGGTCTAGTATGAGTGCAATTTCATTGTTTTAGTAAAATGAAAAATTTTCAATATAATCAGGTACAAATTTTTAATCGGTCTTAAGTTCAGTATTTTCAATTCTTATTGAATGAAATATTTTTATTAATTAATGTGATTTTCTAAAGAAGAGAAGGAAAGTTAATTAATTAAATTACTTATTAGCGTGGCTGCGCATTTTTCTGTGCAGCCACGCACTTCATCAGCACCCCTGTCCATCTTCGTTCATCTGGACTGAGATTGTTATATGTATACACCTTATAGATCGCCTGTTAATATTGTAGAAATTACACACGGAATGACAAACCTATATATACCTTTTATCATTTTTGGTGAAAGATATAAAAAAATTTATTTGATAATTTCTCCTTTAAATTGTACTAATGAAAGATATTATTTTGTAAATTTTCAATTTACTTTTGCAATATTTATTTTTATTCAAATCAATATCATTAATTATTATTATGATGCAATCGTTAATGAATTTTTAACATCTTACTTGGTTGCTTAATATTCTTGCACCCCTAAGGATATGTAAAAAGCACATTATAATACCATAGAAAGCTGAATAATATAAAGAAAATGAAAATAGTTTGTTTTGACAAAAAAAAGTAAATAAATATATTTTATTAAATTTAATACATACAAGTTATAAATATCTTTATATAGTCATAGCGCTTTTTAAAAAGCCAAAGCATTTATTTTTTCTGTTGTTTTTTTTTTGATTATTGTTACCATTTAAATTTAACACTTGCTAACGCACTAATAGTCACAAGTTATTATTTTATGCTTTTTTTTTAATTAAAAATACATTAAAATTGATTATTGAAGGGTTTAGCTGGGTCCTATGCGCGTTTCGCTGTTGCTAATGCAGGTAATCAGGGAACCTTTGCCCGAAAATATGTTAGAACAACTAGAGTTATTATGTTGAACTTTCATTGAAGCAAATGAGAAGCTCAACAAATAACAAAGTTGAAACATGAACTCAATAATCAACATGTTGTTTATTTTCTTACTTTACCACTGCTACATTGGCTGACGTTTTTTCAGTTCGAGTTGTAGCTGTAAGAAGTATGTAATGAAAATAAATGTAAAAAACAACAACTATACATTGCTTTCGCAAGAATAGAGCATTGCCCACACACCTTATTTCGTTTTCAAATTTGGGAGCAATTTCACATATTTTAGAGTGGAGTTATTTCATTGGAATTATTTCGTCAAGGGTAATTGGCCAAATTTGTTTGCTAGGACTAAGAAATAAATTTCTATTGCTCTCAAATAATCAAAGATTATATTCATGCCACCTGGCGTCGTAATTAAAACACATGCCCTTTAAGGTTAGAAACATAAAGCTTAAAAATTTAAAATAAAGGAGAAAACGTCAAATATTATTTTTTCAAGTTTAATTGCACTGAATAGTATTTTTTTAATATTCAGCCATGCTATGCTTTTCAGATTCTAATACGAAAAATTAATTCAATTATAAATTATAACAATCAGCTGGAAAATTTGCCGCCCTAATACACAAATGTGAGCACATTAGAAAAAAATCGAATAGTAACTGGTGACGTATTTTCTGTATACAATTTATTTTTTTTTTGTCAGAAGTGGGTGGTGGCATGAATATGTCGACAAATCTAAAGTACAATATTTGCAGAAAGACTGACTGGTTTAACTGAAAGAACCTTCAAAAAGGACAAATTTTACAAATATTTTGCCATTAAAAAATTAAGATAAGAAAAACTATTTAAATTGGAAGAAATGATATTAAATTATAAAAACATAAAATGCACATGTTTTCTGGCAACATTTCTCTAGTATACTTACAAAATTACTTGGAAACCTTAAGGTTATTAATTAATTTTTTGAAGTATACAATTATATAATAATTTGTATGTAATATCTTTTTTTTATATTTCAAAGTTGTTGTTGTATGCTTTTATTCATATTGCTTACATTTTTTAAACATTTATTTACGAGTATGTATTCTTTAAGCGAATAATTTTTTATTTATTTTTTTCTTGTTTTTATCGATATTTAATGCTTTTTTGTTTTAAACACACCTTATCCTTTTGTATGCCGCCGAAAAACTAATTGAAAAATCTGAAACAAATATAAAGATACCATTTCATACATTTCTTACACTTACTTTTATTAAGGATTTGTTTGTTACTGTGTTGTATGCAGAATCCATCTGTATCATCTCTCTCATTTAACATCCTTCAGCCTGCTCTCTTTGCCTTCTCTAATATTAGCAGACGTATTTGTGGCAGTAATAAAAAAAGTTGTACAGCATGCACCACTTACAATGTTTTATTTATTTTTTTGTTATGTGAGTCCAAATTTGTTTGCGTCGTAAAGTCTTAAAGTAACTTCTCTTTAACCAGAGATGGAAAGTGCAATTGTTTTTTAATGAAAAAAAAATTTAAATCGTAACTTCATTTTATATTATTTTATTTTATTTTATTATATTTTATTTCATTTTATTATATTTTATTTTATTTTATTTAATTGTATTTTATTTTATTTTAATTTATTTAATTTAATTTAATTTAATTTAATTGAATTTAATTTAATTTAATTTTATTTAATTTAATTTAATTTAACTTAACTTTATTTTATTTTATTTTATTTTACTTTATGTTATTTTATTTTATTTCATTTCATTTCATTTCATTTCATTTCATTTCATTTCATTTCATTTCATTTCATTTCATTTCATTTCATTTCATTTCATTTCATTTCATTTCATTTCATTTCATTTCATTTCATTTCATTTCATTTCATTTCATTTTATTTTATTTTATTTTATTTTATTTTATTTTATTTTATTTTATTTTATTTTATTTTATTTTATTGTATTTTATTTTATTTTATTTTATTTTATTGTATTTTATTTAATTTTATTTTATTTCATTTTATTTTATTTTATTTTATATTATTTTATTTTATTTTATTTATTTTTTTTATTTTATTTTATTTTTTTA
This sequence comes from Nowickia ferox, assembly GCA_936439885.1. Taxonomy (NCBI): domain Eukaryota; kingdom Metazoa; phylum Arthropoda; class Insecta; order Diptera; family Tachinidae; genus Nowickia; species Nowickia ferox. The sequence continues at coordinate 102,613,660 of OW387023.1, read as the reverse complement.
TTTTTTTATTTTATTCTATTTTATTTTATTTTATTTTCTCCTATTTAATTTTATTTTATTTTAATCTTCAGACGCCTTATTAACTTAATTTACAGCCAAAAGCTAATTACGATAAACCCATAAAAGTTTAAGCAGAAAAACTGAAATGCTACAAATTTGAAAAAAAAACTATGACTGTGGCATACCTGATCATGTAAGCCGGTTTTCAAAAAGTAATGCTTAGCAAATGCCTCTTGGTTTTTTCCACTGTGTAGTGATTTAAATTGTACATATGTATGTACATACATATTTCGTGAACTTTAATGTTGTGCTTCAGATTATATGTTTTGTGTTGTTTGCCATTAATACTAACATTTTAAGCAATAATAAATTGTATGTTGAATGAAGACTTCAAGACAATGTTTGAAATAATATTGATGGAGAATTTTGCCAAACAAAAGAAGAAGTAATGAAACAAGTGCGTGCCGAATCTAATATACTCTTCACCATCATTTATGAGCATTAAGACCAGTTTTCTTCGCCACAAAATTGTGTTTTTGGACAAGAGTGTAAATAAAGTCATTATATTTATAAAGTTTCAGTTCATGTTTAAAACGAATGTTGAACAAAAATTGAATACGCCTCATTCACATCAGAGGTGCTACACTGCCTTATTAAAAACGTGCAAAAAGCAGAGTTGTAAAATTATGAAGCTTTCCTCTATCTCTTCCTTCACCACCTGTCCACTCTATCACTATCCCTTTGCTAAAGAAGGTAACGGCTAGTAATAGTAGTAGGTATTCATTCCTGAGTGTTACTTCTCTTAGGTTATAACAGGCTGCCGATTTATAGTAAAACCAGCCCACTTGGGTCCGTTGAAGTCCCGTTGTGCTACCTGGGTGGATTGAGGTAGTCTGCCCATCCTCATTCCCTCTATTCACTATTTATGTTTCGTTAACACCAACCCGAAAGGCGCATGAATGAATTCACATCGCCGATGTCACATTCTGACAGGCTCTCCAAACCTTGCAGTATCGGAGCCCCCATGCAGAGTGACCGCATCTCCGCAAGTGCTGGGCAGTGACAGAGAAAGTGCTCAATATTTTCCTCCTCTTCCTCGTCCTGACAGCTTCTGCAGAAGTCATTATAAGGTAGATTTAATCTATCAGCATGTACACCTATATAGCAGTGTCTTGTTAGGACTGCAACCAAAGTACGGAGTTGTCCTCTTGGAATCCTCTCCAATATTTCGGACCTTCTCATGTCATAACAGGGCCATGCCATTCTAGAGGCAGAGCATGTTACCTCATTTGACCATCTAGCCTGTGCAACTCTGAGAAGGTCTTGCTGTATTTGCATTTTGCAGCAATTCATCGAAACACCCAACAACCGATCAGTGTCCTCATCCTGCATTTGAGCTCCAGCCTTAGCCAGCTCATCCGGAATATCATTTCCAACATTATTCGCATGTCCTGGAAGTCATTGTAGCTCCAGATCGGCATGCATTCCCAGTTTGTTAAGAGACATCCGGCAATCATGTACCAGATTCGATGTCGTAAAGATACCCGCAATATTTTTAATGGCAGCTTTGCTATCCGTGAAGATACGGATATCCCAGTTGTATATCCTGTAATACCTCAACCAGTTAGCCGCTCTACCTATCGCTGAGATTTCAGCCTGTAGTATACTACATCTACTGTCTAGCTTAAAGATTATCCTCTTTTGAAAGCGAGGAATAAAGATTCCACCACCCACGCCTCTGTGTGACTTCGATCCGTCTATGTACACCTCAAGCAGATCTTCCTCTGTTCCTATAGACGAGTTAGACACACATAGATGTGTTAGATTTGAATCTACTGTCAGGCAGAGGTATAGGTGATCGGTAATCAATATTGGCGGTATATCATTCAATTGATCTCCTATTATAGAGTGCCCACAAGTCAGCTTATTCCACGCATTTACCGACTGTAATTTAGTTGCAGAGTTCATAGCAATTTGCTTTACCATGAGATCCGCTGGCAGCCAGTGCATCATCACGAAGAGTGCCTTGCAGGGAAGGGTTCGTGGTGCACCTACTTCTCTTAAAACAAAAAAATCTACGCGGAAGTTTTACTTTAGCTTGACCACATTTAGCCAGATACCACCAAATGTAAACTAAAGTTTATATTTAAATATGACGAACAAAATGAGATACAACACTGCGATATGCACGATGTAGAGCCAGGTCAAGGAGGTGCCAGCATAAAATAAAGGGCTGCAAAATTCAAAATAACGAAAATAGAACATAAGAGAATACTCCACTAGATCATTCTGGTGCGGCGCCATCCTTGATTGAGCAATACAGAGCAAACATACCCAGATGAAAATTTGAGTACATGAAAGCAATAGTATTTAAATCTTGATCACTTTCCAAATAAGAGCAGCTAGACATATTGCCCTCGACGTACATACGCTCCAAACAAAAGAACTTTTTATTGGCTTGGTTGTTGCCAATAGTATCGAGAAGTCTTATTTTAAGTATAAGAAAAGGGCAATATCATCAACTGAGTAAGTCAGGTGCGTGTTAAGGGCAAAATGTAAAGTTAACATCGTGGTGTTTTAGCAGTGAATAATTTAAAATTGTGATTGCACACAACTTGGTTTCCTCAAAATACGAACTTAAGCTTGATTAAACGAAACAAATAAATCTATGTGAGTAAAATAGAACAAAAACTAAATTATCGTAAAAGTTATCCACAATTTTGGAGTTTTGATAATTTTTAACTATGGGTGGGCCCATAAAATTTTAATTTCAATCAAAAAATCTATTTTCGATAACATGTTGCTTACGATAAAATCGAAAAAAGGCTCGATATAATGTTGCACACTGAACCACAAACAGTCACAACTCAAAATTATCAAAAAGGTGTAGTTTTTTAACAATCCAGTTCACTGAACAAATCTCTATCGACCGCTTAAATATATTTTACGACACAAAATACCGTTACACATATTTTTATGTTACTGTTACTTACATCATTTGTACAGTATCAACGGTTTTTTTGCCACTCCTGAACATCTGGGATTTTTTGAGTTGTGACTGTTTATGATTTATTGTGGACTTTATTTTATTTGCAATTATGAACCTAAATAAATAAACGTTGAAAACGTAACAATATGCATAGTTCAGGAGGTCGTACACAAGTGTATAAGAAACTAACAAACGGTATGATAAACTGATATGCCTTCTTCCAGCTGTAATGAAAATATAAAAAAAAAAGAATTTTTCAAAAAAGTTTTTGTTTTCTCTTTTTCTGTACCATTCAAAAAACTTCGTCGTCCTAATATTAAATTTCAAGTTTGGTTTTTAAGTAGGAAACAGTTAAAGATCTACTAATAAAAGAATTTGTTTGTGGTCAACAGTTTTACTTAAACAATTCTTTTGTAATGGTTTGATTTGATGTTTTTGTTCAAGATTATGATGATGATTTCTGTTAGAATTTCGTGCTTTAAATGTGAACAAGGTCAGCCCAGTGGTATGATGGTTCAACCAACATGAAGGTATGTATGTACTTGTATGTACTGGCATTTACGTACCTACCCACACACAATAAGAATTATGTTTTTGTTTAGTCTCTTAAAAGATTTTAAAGCGCAGGCTTCAACAACAAACAAATTACAGTGTTGAAAAGGGAAAAATATTTCAGGAATTGAAATAATGTAATTGTGGTATACTACAATCAATATAACAGTTGTTTGGGATAAGCGTATGTGATTGAAAAAACTTGCTGGTAAATTGTATAATACAATTTTATATCAAGCAGCAAACATTGCGATTTGGATTATGTTAGGTTAACAGTTTATCGCGAAAAAAGAAATAATTGTAGGCTCGCTGGGGTCCACTTATTTAGGTACCTTTGTGTTACCTAAGGGACAAAGACATAGAGAGGGAGAGAGAAAGTATAAAGAAAATGGAGTATCGAAAATGGAAGAAGAGTTTAGAAAAGGCAAAGGCGTGCCAAAAAAATTTCTACAGTTGGAGTTAGCAATTGAAGCCATTCGCTGCTTATAATGAAGGAATGCATGTCTTTAAGATCAACGGATGATAATTCCGCAAGATCATTAAGAACCTTCTTCCTAAACTGCGATAGCGTTACTTTTCCATTGCTGGGCAGTTTCATAAGAGGTAAGTTATTTGTCTGCTTCTGCTCTTGATCTATACATCCTGAACAATATTCAATATATGGGATTACCACTCTTAGTATGGGTGACAAAGGGCAGTGTCCCGTGATGACTGCCTTAATGCCCCGTATCTTTGTTCGCAGCAGAATAAGTAACAGTCAGATAATTTTTTTTTTGATACATGTCCATAATGTTCTAGCTATGGATCACGTGGGATCATTATGTTATCTTTTTAGGGCCGCTATCGAAATTGCATCATTTAGACGCTTCCAGCAGCAATTTAGAGGGATACCGCACAATTTCTCAATGTCTGCATACCGCATCATAATTCTTCTCTCTACTAGTTTATCTGTTGTAAAATTTTCTACATTAGTCCCATGTATTTCCACCCAATGTAAACTGATATTGAAATGATCCGCCATCCTTTCGAGGGATTTTCAGTAGTCACTTACGAGGTACCATGTATAATACCCATTCGTCACAGATCTAATGACAACTTTGCTATCAGATATTCGTTGAAAACCTAAGCAAGTTGCTGCTTTTTTCCTTGTAGATATTTCTGCTTGAAGTATACTATCTTATATCCAATCTTTTAATATTGACCCCTTTACCGATTCTCTCCCGCTCTTGGAGTCATCCGTAAAAGAAGTAAAGCTATCCTCCAGAGTGTAGCTAAATTTGCTCTCGAAGTTGGGAACACAGAAAAAAGTATTCCCCAATTAATGTTTTCAATTAATAACTTAATTGATTCAATTAAATTTTTAATTGTATTAATTAATTTGAGTGGAAAAACTTAATTGATATTATCAAATTGTTTATAGGTGAAAATTTAATTAATTTTTTAATTAATATTACAAATATTTTAATTAATATTACAAACTCATTCATATTACTTTTTTGTGTGAAGTGGAGTGCAATAATCAATTAAGTCTTGAGGGTAGCACAGGTTGAAGTATCTAATTACTATATTGACTACAAAACCGAAGGTCTTGGGATCGACCCCATTCACCAAAAAAATCTTTAATTACCAATATCACTTATTTTTCTGATGTGCATTAGTGTGCCTATGTGTTCCTTGCTATAGGAAAGTTAAAGTAATGAAAGCGTAGGCACTGGTCACTAAACAGAACCGACTGCGGTGAATAGATAATCCTAATGTAAGATTATAACACCATCCTTCGTCGATAGTGTGTAGCAGAATTATCGGCGAAGTAAAGTAAAGAAGTCAGGGAAAACCTGCAACTTAAAAATAAGAATACGTCACATTAATTCAATCAATCAATCATTTTCAATATAATAGAAAATAGTATTAAAATACTTAAAAATAAATAAAACTAATAAATAAATACTGTAAATAAATATTTTTGCACATATATCAAAATAAGAAATTTAAACATTACTAGACTTTCGTTAATGTCTCTTATTAATTCAATATGGTTTTTATTGATTTTAAGCTGTTTTTTCTCTGGGTGTTAAGCAAAAAAAAAGTTTGCTAAAATAAAAACAGCTTCGAAAGTTTAATGCGCCTCATTGACATCAGAGGTACTTCAACACTGCTCTAAAAACAAAATAAATGCAGTAAAGTTTAACTCCATACGATGCTTGTTTCTTTTGGCGATTTTTTTTAAGTATTGACGTTTTTTTAGTTCAATACTTTTTTTTATCGTTTGGCGATTTTTTCCGGTATTTGGTAAGTTTTTTGGGCTATTTATTAGCTTAAGGAATTTTTTGTTTGTTTTGCCGCTGTTATTCGTTTTGGCGATTTTTTTGCGGTTTTTAGCGATTTCTTAGTTTTTGGTAAACTTTTTACTTTTGCTGATCTTATTTTTGCATTTTAGTATTTTTTTATTTTTGGTGACATTATTCATTTAAGCGCTTTTTCCATTTTGACGATTTTTCGTTAAGGAATTTTTTTAATTTTGGAATTTTTTAGTTTTAAGGGTTTTTGAAAATTTTAAGAGTTTGCCTCTTACGGTTTCCAAGATACAGCAAGTTGTCAATATAACATAGTCAAAATTACATTAACTGATAGAATACCCTTTCATTTTTTTTAATTTCAGTGTTAATTAGTATAGTCTCCGTAGAAATTAGAGATGTGCAACTGAGCGCTTTTTGACTACGACACGCACGCTCACGCAGAAAAATACTTTACTCACGCTCTTTCACGCAGGAATGATTTTGAAAATGTTCACTATCACGCACGCTCACGTATAAAGTATTCTTAATCACGCACGAGGGGTGTACAACTTATCACGATCACGCACTCTTACGAAAAATATATAATTAATTTTTTATGTTTGTTGGTTGAAAAATAGGTTCTTACACATACATATGTATGTACATACATACGTATGTATGCAGGCATTAAGCTTCCAGGCTCATTGTACTTATATTGATGTATATACATATGTATGTACATAGATCAGAGCTGGCCACCGAGATAAACACAAGAGTAATGTATTCGCGTATGTGTATTCATTTGTGTAAGAAGCCCATTGATGTTCGGCACTCTGGTGCTACTTTGGGCAGCTCAGACATACATTGTAGTATTTATTATAAGAAAATTTTAAAATTTTCAATACAGTTATATACCGACGCAGTAGTGTTATCTCGTGAGAGCGTGAGATTCGTGCGTGATTTTTTTTTTTGAAGAATTAATTTTTTTTTAAGTCACGGTAACGCACTTACGCGTGAGACGATAAAATCATGACATTTGCACATTTCTAACAGAAATACACTAATTTTGAAAATTTTAAGTGTCTATACATAATTTTCTGTGTATTATATTATTAGGATTTCTAGATGTTTCCTTGCTCGTTTTAGAACACCCTTTCATTGCCATATGTATACTTGTTATTGTAGCGCCTAAAGCGAAAACAAAAAGCTGAAGCATATTTGTAAAAAGAATGAAGATTTTTTTTCCCTCTATCTGTCTTTTGTATTCAAGATTTTGGTGTACTTCTATTATCATAATAATGATAAAATTCTTTTAGAAACAGTAACTGCCTGGCTCACGATGTCGACAAGAAATTTTCTTTCGCTTATTTATATTGAAAACAAAAACAAAAACAAAATAAGAAAAAAACAACTTTTGCTTTTGGCCGTAAATATGTTTTATTTCGAACTATTTTTAGATCAAATAAATTTAAATTTAAAAATCAAATTTCTAGTAGTAGAAAAATGCTATGCACTTCACTTTACTCTAGATCATTTATCTTCCATAAATTAATGTTTAAATTCAATTTTACAAGCACATACATACATACGAGTACACATATAGTGTGTATATGGCTTAAACTTGATCTCGTTTTCGAATGTTATCCAGCAATACGCAATTGACACACCTCCTTCGGCCGTTTATCAATCAATACCTGTCTGCTGTCATTTGGCACATTTGTACTCTCTACAAATAAATGAACTTAAACTTAATAAAACTGCAAAGATTTCTTGTTTGCCCCACTGCTGAACACCAAAAATCAAGTTGTGATAATTGTTGAAGATCAACGTTTTACTTTATAAACTACTTATTTTTGCAATTTAAATTATATTTTTTTATTTATTTTTTGTCATTAAGTACGAGTATTAATTAAAAATATTTATTTGAGTGCTGATAGAAAGACAACAACATAATGCAATTGCTTTAATTTTAACACGCATATTATATATTATTGATTATTCAATTGAGTTGTGTGAGTAGGTGTGATGTAAAAAACTAGTTTAAATAAAGTTTAAATAAATAACATGATACGCAATGGAAATGTTGTCGTTAAATTTAACTTTGACTGTTAATATTTCAAATGTTAAGAGAACATGTTGCTGTCAGATGATCAGGTGGCATATCGACATTGATTTAAATCAAATTAGCGCAACACTTAAGGCCATGACTCACTATCATGAATGAATTGTTATTTTCTTTTGAAGATTTGCATAAACTCCATCATAGCAGGGTTGTATTTTTTCGTAGATCGCACGACTTTGTATGATAGTGTATCACGGCCTTTAAAAGCAGTTATCACCAGCTCCCAATCAATCTTATGTTTGGCTCAAATCACACTTATGTGACTCAAGCATTAAATGAATTTTCATATATCAACCGCTTTATTTTTCTGTTAACATTTTTTTTACCATACTTGAAGAAAACTTGGGACCTTCATATTTCCAGCGTATTACATTGTACAACATAATCAAGCTTTGCCCAACATAAGAAAGTTACGATTATAATGGCTGATTCTGGTAGAAGAGGTTGAAAAAAACTCCTATAGATGTTTTCAAAGCTTACATCAGAATCTTATATGTATAAAGGTTTGCACGTTCATGTAGTGTGTCGACTTTTGAACATATTCAACACATTTAATTTATGTGTGTTCAGAACTTTTATGTAAAATTTTACGGGGAAAATTTTGTACAACATATCGCTCATTTACTACATTTATAACGTCAAAAAAATAGTTTGCCAGAAAACGAGTTAAAAAATTTTCAATCTACACACAACTTAATGGAAAAGTAAAATTAAATGTGTCTTCGAGATATTTTTATGAAATTTTTACAGCATGTGAATAACAATATGTTGGGATAATTTCAATTTGTTGAGTTATGACATTGTTTTAGTAAATGAGTGATATTACCCCGCCAACTTTTATCAGTAAGAAGAAAAATTACTCTGAAACGGGACAAAATATTACAAAATATTATTATTATATTAAAGCCTTAATAATTTTTATAAATAAAGCTGTAACTAAACGAATAAACATTAAAACAAGTAAACACAAATTTTGGGAAAATAATAAAAATTGGCAATACTGCTTCAAACAGTTTTGGGGCGCACTCTGCATTTCATTGACAACTCAAAGAATGGTTGAAGTATATGCTACATGTATTCATAAAGATTGCTGTCATGACTAAAATGATGTGCAAAGGTACAAGTTTGACTTTTATAAATATAGAATGCGCTGCAAGCGTCTGGTGAATAATTAAGTAACATGTGGTATTCATGGATTATGTTCATACATACGTACATATATGTATCTTCATATCGCTCTTTTACTCACAGAACGTCATGAGTCATGACTCATGACGAAAAAAAATGGCATTTTTTATTTAGTGATGCATAATTAATGCTGATGTCGTTCTTCATGTTGTGTAAAAATGTCATGCAAATATCCTGTTTACTCAACTCTTCAGAAATTTATAAAGGAAATTTATTTGCTGGTGGTGAAGCGATATCTATATGCATTTAATTTCTACTGACGATTTGCTAAAGCAACAATGAAATGCATATAGACATCGCTTAACCACCAGCAAATAAATTTCAACTCTTCAGAGTAAAAATAAAATTTTCCTTTTCCATTAAGTTGTGTGTAAATTGAAAATTTCAAACTTCTTTTCTGGCAAACTGTTTTTTTTCGAGTTATGACGTTCTCTGAGTAAATGAGCGATATAAATAATAAATTTAACATGAACTGAGTATGGATTTTTGTGGCATCGCAATAATGTGTACTACTGCCAACAATTTTGCTATTTCTGATATATTCGTTGTGCGTCATTTCGTTACAAACAAAAAACATAAACTGCTCGGTATTGCATACATTTTGAAAACGACACCACAAAATCACAATACAAGAAAAGCCAGATGTGTACTCAGCATAAGTAGTCAAACATAGAATGATTTCCCATAATGTTGGCTTAGAGTGTAAACCTGCTAAATCCACTTTTTATAACATATGACATTTCAACGCCATTCGAAAGAGAAAAAGACGCCGCATCGACTGGCTAAAATATTTATTTTAATTTGAAACTCTACATTTCGAAAAAACTTAATGTTTTAGACTAATTTCTTAAGCGATGTATAGCAAATGTAAAATTTGCTTGAAGTGAGTTAGCAGGTTTACACTCTAAGCCGACGATATGCATGTTTACAATGTATCAATACAATATTATTATCGCACAGAAAAAACACAACATTTTAAGCGGCAAAATATATCAATCAATAAAAATATTCTAATTTAGGCTAAAGATAAGGGTCAATTACGATTACAAATTATTGAAATTAAAAGAATTATGAAAGTTTTTTTTTATATATTAAACTTTACATAAGAATACCGAAATATATATATTTTAAATTCGGTCTTAAACTAATTAAGAATTTGTGTTTGTTTTGAACCGTCTGCTCAAGCAACTCTTTACTAAATCGAAAATCGTAATTCGAAAGTCCACAAAAAGTCTAAAAATTTTTTTAAGCACTTTTGGTTTCCCTTTTTGGTAAAAGTTTTCCTATATAAGAAACAATTTTCTGCAATCTTCACTTTTTTTTAGCTCCCATCAGTTATAAAATGTGGTCAGAATTCTTTTCGAAATCAGTGTTACCAGCATCCAAATAAAATTTTTTTATCCAAAATATTATAAGTTACACAAATCAAATTTTAGTTAATTTTAATTATTATTGTTCGAACTTTATTTGTTTCTATATTTGTGATTTGATCAGGACATGGGACTGTGGCAAAAATTAAATAAATAAACTTAATAGTAACAAACCAAAAAAGTTTTTCTTAAGTAGAAGAAAAATAAGCAAATTAACTAACATGTGCATAGTTAGTAAAGAACAAACGACAATGGCAAGACTGTTGTAAATTTAAAGCTTTCATTACAAAAAAAAAGCTTTCAGCAAATTATAATACGATGAATCAAAACAATTCACATATTCTATTTGCAATAAAAGTTGCGTATATAAAGCAGAAATCTACATCTCAACTGACACCACACACAGTGTACCAAACATAAAGAAGGCTGATGATGAAGGTGTAGTGGCCTTCGAAAACAGCCGGTTATTCCGTTCTACTACTTATTTGTCAGAATATTTACAACTAACTTTGGTGTTATTTGTTCATTAATAATTATCACGTGTAATTTGGCTTACAAAGCGATACGAACTTTAGCCTGATCAAATCTTACTTCTCTTAAAAGCCTCATGTGATTTTATTCAAAGTTCAATAAAAATTAAAACACAAAACAAGCAGTTTTGTGCGGAACCCTAAAACTTGACGCAATGGTACCACACGCCACTACATTTGATTGAAAAACTTACTTTTATATGAAATAATGTCCAGGCGAAATTGCACAAAAAGTACACAAAGAAAAAAATAGAAAGAAAGAAGAAATTTTTTAAATCTAATTTTTGGATAATTACACAGAAAACGGCAACATGGACATGTCTAACAGAGGTATGTTATCATGCTATAGACCTCTTTTAATAATGTAGTTGGCTTGTGTCTTGTGTTATAAACTTCGAAATCTATCTCTTTTACACGCGCTAAATTTTTGTATAGTACACAATTTTTTAAGCTGATTTTAGAACAGATGTTTGTATACTTTCTCTGCATGATTTCTGTAAGTTTTCATTTAGAATGTAGGAGACAATATCCACCAATAAATTCAGCCATACACACATGACCATGTTATCATTTCATGTAAATTATACATCATGAGTAAATAATTGTACATATTTCCGCTTAATTCCTTTTTAAGAAATGCATGATTTTTAATGCAATTAAAAAAAAACATTTATGTTTACCATCGATTTCCAATTGAAAAGCAATCAAAATGTTTTCGTTTAATTAAGCAAAGTGATGAAAATAAGTCAAAGCATCCTACAGCAGAGTGGAATTAATATGTAATGAAACTGCATCTTTTTAAATTTGCTTAAGTCGAACTCTGTATATTTGCATTTCTTTCACACTACAGCAAATTCTTTCACATTTTCTAAACTTTGATAAAATCTTTAACTTTTCAACTTCAAAATATATACGTATATCAGAATTGAAGCTTTCGAACTGTCTTTTGGATAAATATTCACTTAGAGTTTCTAATAAAAATCGTTGCCAGTCACATTTAAATAAACTTTCATGCATTGAACATTTTCTTTCAACAAATACTGATGTAATCGGAGCAACATCAGTCACAAATATCATAAACTAAGTTTTTATTGCAATAAATGTCCAATATTATTTATTAAATCGCCAAATTTGATAATTGTGCAGTGACTGGTTTTATTCAAAGCAATTGTAGTCACTATACACTACATGCATAGAACATTGCAAATGAGATTTAGACTGGGAAAACTAAAAATTAAAAGTTGGACCAACATATTTAACCAAGTATAAAAAATTCTATAAAAAGTATCAAAATATGCCCTAAAAGCGTTAAATATGCTCTAAAAATCGAAAAAATGCTAAAAATATGCAAAAACATGCTCTAAAGGGTGAAATATGCACTAACAAATCAATGCCAAAATTCATAAAAAGTTCTGAAACGGATAAGTCGCACTAGAAAAAACAAGCAATTGCATATTTGCATATTTTCTTGCTTATTATAATTGGATCGAACTCATTCAGTAGTTTTTGATACAAACCAATGATCAAACCCATGTAATTTAAGTGTGGATGATCATAGGTTTGTGTCAGAAACGGTTTACTGAATGACTTCGATCCAAGTCTAAAGCTTATCACTTAATTCTGTGCAAACTTAAGTCTTCTATATGGTATAATTCATAAAAAACGCCGCTTTAAACCAATCACACAGTCTATTTGTAAGCAAAATATATGACTTTAGGACTTGAGACATCACTTTATTAAGCATATAACAATTTAAAATTAACATGTGAATAAGTTCGGCCTTATTTTATTAGCACACAGTTAAACTGAAACTCATCTGAATCTTTTAAGCAGAAACTACTGTATTTGGTTTTAAAGAAGCCCCATCAGCTGAATTTTTTTTTATATAAAAAAAAATATAGTATGCAAGGGTATGTGTAGTAAGACTTCACCAACAAAAGTTTATTAAACGAATATTTCAATTGAACTATTTAAGCTTTTAAAATGAAGCGATACAAGTATGATTACATCTGCATTTGAGTCCTTGCGAGGGCAGTCTTTGAACTTTACAAACGATAACGTCTGCTCATCAAATGAAACAATATCATTTTACCTTACAACTAAGTTGGTCTTCGTATCAAATTTCTGTGTAGCAATTCAGCAATAAAACGATTGGATTGGAGATGATGTCACATGTGGTGTTTCCCTCACAAACGTTTTATTATTCCTCTAAAGCTTTTTCCCATTTATTCATTCACACAATAATGCCTCAGGTAACAATAAAATGTTTATGTAACGTTTGTATGTATAGGGTGTTTTTTTAGAGGTATAGAACTTCGAATTAAAATAAAACACAAGAAAATCGTTTTAATGTCCATCAATTTGGCTTTATTGGAAGGATAATTTTATGCCATTAACGTTTAAATATGATTTCGAGCATGTGGCCGCCGCGGCTGGCTCGAATAAAGCCAATTCTACAGGTCCAATTTTCAACCACTTTTTCGAGCATATGGGGCCGTATGTTGGCAATAACGCCACGAATGTTGGCTTCCAAGTCCCCTAACGTTTCTGGTTTGTTGGCGTAGACGAGCGACTTCAGCGGATGCGTATTATCACATAGAGTAAACGTAGTGCGAAAACGATCCATGGTTAACCGAATTAATTGCTCTGTCGACCATAAAATGGACGGAGCTTGCGGTACTCTTCGCGAACTGAACCATTATTTTCGAAATAAATTTGCACGATTTGCAAGCGTTGTTCTTTTGTCAACCTGTTCATGGTGAAATGGCAAACCAAACTAAATATTAATCACTTGACAGCTGACAAAATTGCCGCCAGTTAAAAAAGTGATGCCAACTTAAAGTTCTATACCTCAATAAAAAACACCCTTTATATGTATATTAAGTCGTTTTGTAAAACATGTGCACTGTTAAGCCCAATGTCGCACGCTGCCACATGTGTACGTACATGTGTATATTCATGCAACAAAGATGGCAAATTTGAGCACCCAATAGTTCTTGGCAAGATTTAAAGTATTGGAAAGAATATTAACACAAGAATAATTTCTACGTATGAGTTTGTTGTGCAGCATTTATAATGAATATGTAATCAAAAATATTTATGAATAAAGTTTAGGCAAGCAGCTGGATTAGTCAGCCCACTGGCCTGAGATTGGAAAATCTGATGGTTCACAAATTAAGGTACACGCAGAAAAAAATCTTTGTATATACAAATTCTAAGCAGAAACCGTAATTTTCAACTCGTTTTGCAGTATGCAGAGCAGTATTAACTATCAAATTCTTTTATCTAATTTTTCGACCTTTTTCAATATATTCAATTAAATTAATTTTTTGAGCTTTAGGTCAATGTTTATTATTATTTTATTACTTCGATATTTCGTTAAGCTTTGGTTAACTTTTTCAGGATATTTTTATTTGAAATTAAATTTTTCTTTTTTTCTTTTCTCCTTTTTTTGTAATTGAATGGAGAAAAGAAAAAAGAAAACAAGAAAAATTTAATTTCAAATAAAAATATTCTGAAAAAGTTAACCAAAGGTTAACGAAATATCGAAGTAATAAAATAATAATAAACATTGACCTAAAGCTCAAAAAATTAGTTTAATTGAGTATTAACTATACTTCTAAGTTCGACTAGCAAGATAATAGAAATCCGGAAGTTGGGCTGAACATCAATCATGCCATAAGATTTTGACGTCGTTTGCATAGAATAAAATTTTGGAAAATTTTACAAAGGATGTTAAATTATTTATAAGCAGGTACGAGTTTCTGGGAAATTAAATGCAACATGTCATTTAATTTATTTTGTAGTTATGTTCTTTTGCGATATATTTTGTGTGGTCTCCATTTATTTAAACTCGTTACAAGCTGTCAACTAGGGATGCCAAGCGGGACTGGTTTTTACGATCCCGGGATTCGGGATTTCAAAAAATCAAATATCGGGATTTTTCGGGATGCCAACATTTTTTGAGATTCAGGAATTATTCGAGACTCTGGGTCTTTTGAACATTAAAAGACACATGCTTTTTATAGGTATTTACTAAAAAGAGGTTCACAAACAAAAGTTTTATAATTATTTCATATTGCATAGTCAAAAACTATTTGAAAATTCACAAATAATATATTTGAAAATCACAAAAGCAAAATAGGCGCAGCAGGCTTATAAACTTTAGCAAAACCCGGATTCATATCGAACATAAATTATTTGCTGGGTTTTGTTAAAGTTTCTAAGTTTACTACGCTTATTTTTCTTTTGTGATTTTCAAAAATATTATTATTTGTGAATTCTCAAATAATGTTAGTCTTTGCATAAAATAACAAGTTTGTGACTGTTCAAAATATGTGGTTGAAGTCTACTAATGATTTGGCAAAGCATCAATGAAATACATATATAGACAATGCTCAACCGACGGCATATAAATTTCAATTATAAAAGATCAATATTGTGTTGCCACGGTTACTATCTTCACATGGGGGAAGGTCATGATGAATTTATTTAAAAAAAAAAAACAAACAAAACTTAGTAAACAATTTCGGGATTGACTGAATCCCGAAAATCCCGGAATTAAAAAATTTATATCCCGAGATTCGGAATTCGCTAATTGGACTCGGGATTTCGCGATTGGCATCCCTACTGTCAACGTATGGCCATCGATTTGACACATAATTGTGCATAGAGCATCATATCACAAGGCTTCGTAAGACAAATGAGTGCCCACGTTTATGGTTCAAGCAGATTTTCATTTCCAAATAAAAAAAAAAAACAAAAAAAAATTTTGCGAAAAGATCTTCCTAAAATATAACATATGTTTAGTTAAAAAGAATAAATATATTATTCTGATACTTAATACTAATGGATGTCTCTCGAAAATAGAAAATATGTTTAGTTAACAAGTTATTTAGTTACTTTTATATACCAAAAGAAAGTGTGAATTTTCCAACCCTGAAAAAATTAGTCTTAGGCCGGGTTTACATCTGTGTGCCATGTGCCACACATGCGTAAAAAAAGCGTAACTACTAATTTCTGATGAAAAACTGTTTGATTCAGACACGTATTTATTAAGTTAAACATTTATTTACTTTTTTTACTTTTATATTTATATTTTACTATTGTATTTATATAGGGTGTTTTTTTTAGGGGTATAGAACTTCGAATTGAAATAAAACACAAGAAAATCGTTTTAATGTCCATCAATTTGGCTTTATTGGAAGGATAATTTTATGCCATTAACGTTTAAATATGATTTCGGGCATGTGGCCGCCGCGGCTGGCTCGAATAAAGCCAATTCTACAGGTCCAATTTTCAACCACTTTTTCGAGCATGTGGGGCCGTATGTTGGCAATAACGCCACGAATGTTGGCTTCCAAGTCCCCTAACGTTTCTGGTTTGCTGGCGTAGACGAGCGACTTCAGCGGATGCGTATTATCACATAGAGTAAACGTAGTGCGAAAACGATCCATGGTTAACCGAATTAATTGCTCTGATGGACGATTATGTCGACCATAAAATGGACGGAGCTTGCGGTAAACTTCGCGAACTGAACCATTATTTTCGAAATAAATTTGCACGATTTGCAAGCGTTGTTCTTTTGTCAACCTGTTCATGATGAAATGGCAAACCAAACTAAATATTAATCACTTGACAGCTGACAAAATGGCCGCCAGTTAAAAAAGTGATGCCAACTTAAAGTTCTATACCTCAATAAAAAACACCCTTTATTTATTTACTTTTATATCATTAAAAAAAGTTTGAATTTTCCAGCTCTGTTTATGAGTTTGAAGCATTTCTAATCAACAAAGTCTTCTTTGAGCTCTATACACTTAGTCGTACGTTTCCCCAATGTTTTTATTCCTTCCGAAAAATATGATTTGTCGAGGTCATCAAAATAGGCATTTGTTTGTGAGATGATTCGTCGTTGCAGTCAAATATCTTTTCGCCGAGTAATTTCTTCAAGGTTTGGGAACAAGAAGTAGTCACAAGCGGCGAATAAGGTCACTAGTACATTTTCATTTCTTTTCGAAAATTAATTCACAGAAGTATTAGAAAAATCAACTACTGTCGCCATTTTATTATTGCACCATCGCATTCAAAAAATTAATAATGACACTCATCAAGAAATACGAATATGCGTACAAACTAAATTTCCCATAATAAAATATAAAAAAAAATCCCGAGAATTCCAGCACAAATTTCCCAGGATTTGCTTCCGGGAAAATGTGAAGGAGCCTGGTAAATAACCGACGAAAAGTTTTAATTGGCTTATAAAAAAAATGTTATAAACGTTAAATTTAAATTACAGGCAAATTATTATAGTAACTTTAATTAATATAATTCTTGAGGCTAAAAGTACATAATATATAAAATAAATAGCGGACTAAAAAAAAAACATGAGTAACAAAGTTTTATTGTCATATAATATTTTTATATGAAAAATATCAGCAACATTTTTATGACAGACATAAAATTTTATGTAATACAACAAATATGACGCAATATACCACTTTGTGATTTCGCTTAATATAAATATTTTTATTGCTTAATGTTTAAGTGCAATATAAAATCTTGGTTTACAGCGAGCAAATTTTATTTTTTATATAATTTAGATTTCACTGTAACCGTATTTCTTAGTTGACCGACCACCTGGTCTCCAAATTAACGCATCAAATAATTGTCGTTGATATTATTTTGCATAACTTGAAATTTTTTCATGAACTTTTAATAATAATTTCATATTTTTTTGTCGAATAGACCATTAAAATCAAGAGCAATGTTTATTTGCAAAGTTTCGAGCCTACAGCATAAACGTGTGCATGAATGCACTAGGGTGTACTTACAATGAAACGGAATTCGTAGAAGAGAAGTTATAAGTCGAGTCAACTGATTTATATAGCTTATCTTACATTTAAAAGCAGCATGTTGAAAAACACGAGGGCAGTTTGATAATTCCATGACTTTCTAAATAAAATAAAGAATTTTCCGCTTAAAAGCGTTTTATTTCATTTTATTTATTTTCCCCGATACATTTAATCCATCGTGATTCTAGTTTTTTCTTTTTCCTTGCTAGATGAAGTCGTTTTTGATTTAAATCAATATCTAATCGGTCCAAAAGCTCTGAGTAATATTCATCTGTAATCGTGGTAACCTCTTGAAGGTAATTGATATGAATGACACTCCATGCATCTTAAAAGATGCGGTGCTTGGTGCAGTTTCACCCGTAGAAATTCATTGTTTATATTGCTCTTTGGTCATCGGTGTTGTCTGATGAATTAATATTTCGTTTACAGATACAAAACACTAAATAAGTAGTTTGGAATGACCCTTAACATTGCCAAACACTCCCCTGAAGCGGTTAGGTGGTTGCATTTATGGTCGAATGTGAGCAATCGCGACTCGCATCGAGCGGATATCTTTTTCATATTGAAGTATTCCTGCAAAATGTAATGTATTCACTCGATTGAGATGTCTACAGCTTCAGATATTTCACACAATTTCATCCTCCAACTGTTCAATATCATTGCATGGATTTTATCGACTGTGTATGGCGTGACTTGTGATTTGTGCTCATTAACTATCGAAATTGATGGTGCAGAGTAGAGATGGGCGCGTGTTGAATTTTTCCAACACGACACGACACAAACACGAATGCCAAGATGTCCAACACGTACGAAACACGCACGCGAAATTTTTTCAAAATACGAAACTGCACAACACGCACGAAATCAAATTGTATAGCAAAACAAGCATTTTTATATTCAAACAGATACATATTTTTGTTTAATTTCAGAACTTTAATCTTAAGAGACCCCTACACTGTCAACAAATTTGATGGTTTTACGTGTTTGACGATAAAAATATTAAATTTTTTCTTTACTGGAAATTCATGCATATGTACATATTTTAACACCAAAAGCCATTTCGTGTTTATCGTGTCAATCTTGCTCAATACGATACGTCGCGAACACCCCCGAAATCGGATTTTCTGTCACGAACACTTCGTGTTGAGTCGTGCGTGTTCGTGTTACGTAAAAAATAATAGTCAGTTAGAACATGAAACACAAATTTTTCCATTTTTACTAAAATCAATTATAGACGCAGCTTCCTCAAAATTCGACAATTGTCTGGTAATACATAACATTCGTTAACAGGACCAGTGTTAGACTTAAAATTATTGAACTCGATATATTTATAAAAAGTCCTTCTTATTTCTTTCAATTTATTTAAATTATTTTAGTTTATTTTGTAGTCTTCCTATGACACAAGTTTTTTTTTTTTATAACATTTATTGATACTTTGAATAGCAGTTACAATATGATTTGATTTTATTAAGTTTGTTGTATTCATATTTTGTTGTTCTCAATGCTGTCTTATTAATAAAATCTATTTGGAATTTGTTGTAAACTTTTCTTTAAGATGGCTGCTTATGTTACCGTCGATTTCCCCTTTGATTTAGAAATTGAAATTTTTATTCATCCAACAATTGCCATACACAAACAAATATATGTATTTATGTTCCATGTATATATGTACCAACATTTACATATTTTTTATATGCTTGTTATGTACTATGTACCCTTGTGGGTTTTTTTGTACGGCGTGTTTTTTCAGGGGTATAGAAACAAGTCGAAGTAGCAAAAGTCGTAAAATTTTTACTTTTCGCTCCTTTGGCTTTTTACAACTGTTTAAAATCAACCAATGCTTTTGCTTGTGCTTGTTAAAATCAACAATAGTCACAGTCGCAGCAGCAAACGATTTATGAACCATTGCACAGTACTTTCAACAGCCGACGATTTCAAAAGTTTGAATTTGATTTGCTGTTGCTTTTTGCGTAGTTTCGGTAGTAAAACCACAAGCAGTCTGTATGCTTTTGTAAGCACCAAACAGTCACAGTCGAAGAAGCAAAAGCTCTTGCTTTTAGAAGTTTTCTGCAGGTTCACTCAACTATTTTGTGGTGTTTGCCATGTTTTTGTTGTTGTTTTTGCACATCAGACAATATGCAAAAACAAAAACCACTTTACTGCGATTGCTTAAAACTTAAAACTAAAAGCAAGAGTTTTGGCTCCTTCGACTGTGGCTGCTTGCAACTTCCAAAAGCATATTGACTGCTTCTGCTTTTACTTGCGATACTAACCAAAAGCAAATCAAATTCAAACTTTTCAAATCGTCGACTGCTGAAAGTACTGCGCAATTGGTCATAAATCCTCCTTTTGTGATTTTGCTTTTACTGAAACTGTTGTATTTTTCAAAAGCAAAATAGGAAGCAAAATCAAATGAAATGAAAATCATTACAGTTTTTTAAACACTGGGACTAAGACTCACAAAAATGATGTTAAGTGAAATGGATTTGAAGTTATTTGCAAATTAGTTATATGAATTTTTATTTGAATGTTGTCCAAGTTGGTGACAACAGACTTCACACATACCCATGGGGCGATTGTAATTGAATCGCATGATTTCGGTGGCGAATTTGTCATGCAGAGAAAATTTTTTTAATAAATTAATTTGGTGCGTGTTGTGTGGGATGTTATTCCGTCTAGTCAAATATAAAGGTCTTTCACATTGGGGGCATTCAATAGTGAAACAAAAAAGTCAGTGATGCCAGAGCCCAAATTTTTGAATAATTTTTTTCCCAGCGGATTGCCATTAATATTAAAAACGTATTTGGAATTCATATCATTCAATAGAAATACGGTAGATCTTGAACGTTTTAAATATTCTTCAAAATATTGTCTTTTCTTTGAGATAGACAAATCTTTTTCTTTATTCATGTTCTTCCAAATTGTATTAAACTTAAATCGAAACAAAATTAGTTCTTAAAAAAATCTTAAAATGTAATTATAATTACATATTAAGCATAACAAATTTATGAACGTTTGAATAATTTGCATTAAAAATTACTACTTTCATGAAAAAATGCGCAATGTAAATTAGGTATACTATACGTATATTACATTCTTAAAGAAATTTATAGTGAAGAGAGGAAAGATAGTGAAGTATTAAATTATTAAACTTAAGCCATTTTACAACTCAATACTAGTCACGTGATTAGTCCCCAAGTGATAGTCACTTAAAAAAAAGCATGGCCTGTCATGGGCTTAATTGATAATTTGTTTGCACTTTGTAACTTATGGGGACCTATTTGGTGTGGAATAACACAGTGCAACATGAAAAAATATAACCATATACGGACACCACTACGTGATAAAAGACCAAAAAAAAAAAGCCCCGTGTCACCCAGTTTTGCCCCAAGTCATGCACTTTTTTTATGGGCTTCGGTGTTATTTTTGCAAAACACTGATCATTTTCTCAGGTTCATATCTTGAAAACCGTTCGTTCATTGTATATATATTGTATATATAGCTTTTGTCATAAAGAACAAAAATTTTGCACAAGTAAAATAAAAAAAAAACTTTGTCTTCAAGATCAAAATCGCAAAATTTTTTTCCATAGGTAGCAAACCATTCAAAATTCAAGGAAACAATCAACTACAAAAATGTACCTAAGATCTCAATAAACAACTCACGCGATCACGCACCGACCGCAGTAGCACAGGCAAGGCAGTAAGCTCAGCACGCGCATCAAGGGACACAGTACACAATATAAAAGTGACACGACGCTTACATCGAGACAGTACACAGCGCAACGTCAACGAGAGCTCAGCGGTGCAAAGTTATAGAGAAAGTGCTATAGCATAATTCGCACACAACATTGGCAACTGACAACTTCAATATGTAGTGCGAAAAAATTTATTTATTTCTTCCGATTTCAAAAGGAAAATATTCTTTTAACTAGTGATTTCAAAAAAGCATATAAGTTTTTTTCGACGAAGCAGACTTGACCAGTGAAAATTACACACCTAATACATTGTGTCGCATGCGTAAATTACGCAGCATAGCAACGTAATCATGTCATCTAAATCGACATGCTGAGAAGAATAAAATTTATAAAGCAATTGTAACAGCCACACTACCAGCACAGAAAAAAGTATTCACCAATTAATGTTTTCAATTAATAATTTAATTGATTCAATTAAATTTTTAATTGTATTATTATTTTATAGGTGAAAATTTAATTAATTTTTTAATTAATATTACAAACTCATTCATATTACTTTTTTGTGTGAGTGCTTGCACCTGAAAAATTTGTATTATTATTTTAAAAGTATAAATAAATACCACTTGAGCTCAGGTTAATAATTAAAATTAGTTACGGGACTGGTTCCAGAGTGACTTGACGGTCTCATTAACATCATATTTATACTATTTGATAGGTCTTAGATCCAGCCACATCGAACTTGTTCAGTGTCGTTTACTACAATACTAAACCGAGTTCTAATTACTTTTGGTAGCACTCTAATTTTTTGTCTGGAGAGGTAAAATATTATTTTGGAAAATGTTCGATAAATATAATGGTACAATTTAAAAGCTTCCGATGCCGCATCCCTGTAGCACACAGATCAAGCAGTATTGCGAACCTTTTTGTTTTATTACAAAATAATTATATTCATACCATTTTATATAATATTTTAGATCTTATACATATGTTTATTATTTCTTAGAATTCTATACCTCCAAAAAACTCACGATGGATTGTTGCAAATGTTATTGCAAATGTTAAACATTGAAGGAGTTTTTGTAGTTTCTTAAATAAAAACCGCAAGTTCGCCTTCTTCAAGTGCTGTTGATATTGTTAAAATAGTTTTCTATTTGACAAAAACTTTCTTCTATCAATGAAAATACTTGAGTTGGTTTTAAGAGATTTTTGAGACGTGGTCGCAAATTATGAGTACATAATGATTATTTCATTAAAATCTTTTGATGTAAAATGTATAGGCAAATCCTTAATAATTTAAATATAAATCTATTTTCAAGAGTGAAATTAAAGCAAAAGTTTTAAGAAACAGTACTCGTGTAATTTGTTTAACAATTTCTCTCTGATATTGGAGGTCAATTTACAGTTCCACTCCGCTAAGATATCTGTGTGTCACCGATTGAATTTTCTTGGTATTGGACACATACAGCTCCAATTGTTGTGCGTCTTCCTCGATACTATTCAGTAAAATAGTAACAGCTTCTTCGCAACTATACACTATACAATGTATATCAGCTTTCAATCTATTCAGGATGAAACGTTAGACTAAATTGAATGAAAAACAAGTAATTAGTCTTAAAATTGCATACATGTGAATAATAATTGCAAACTTACGGCCTGTCCCACAATGTCAACAGAAAACCTTCGATCGATTACTTATATTGAAAACAAAAAGGATTTTTTTTTTAGTTTGTTGTTGTTTTCAACACAAGCTGAAATGCTCGAATGTTGCTGTGTGTTCATTTTAAAATCACGCCAGGTGTAGACATGACGCTGCGCAGCAAAAACTATCACAGCTGTTAAAAGTTAGTTTATCCTCAAGGATACAAAAATAGCGAGAAAAGTTGACATGACCTTCTTGATTATAAACAATTCAATTAAACTTTTTATAGCTATGCTATTTATTGCACGATACAGGAGTTAGGACGTGATTTTGGTAACAAAACTAAATTTATAATATTTAATTTAATAAATTTATTTTTGTTTTGATTTCCTTGTACTTAAAAATATTAAAAATAGAGTACGAAAATAAACAAAACAAATTGTTTGATGTTGTTTTGTTTTGTTCTTTGAAGTGAATGAAACAAAAACAATGACAACGATTGCTCAATTTGTTTTTGTTTTGTTTTTGCACATGAGCACAAACCAGAGAACACACTCACAAGTTGTCGATCGAAGGTTTCCCGCCGACATCGTGGGACAGGCCGTTAAAGTTGTGTATTTTATTTTATTTATTTTATTTATTTATTAAATGTTACAAATACAATTACAAATTATATCGTAACTTAATTTAAACGAGAATAGTAACACAGACCTTCACTCGTTGTAGTGAAACAGACCAGAGTCTATGTTGGGAATCGAACCCACTACCTCCACACTGATAGGCTAGCGCACTACTCACTAGCCTACCGAGGCACCCAAAGTTCTATATTAAAGTTCTATATTGCTAGAAATAAAAAAACATTTTTGGATCGGCAATTAATGCTTTAATTCCCTAGATAATCGAAATGCTCGAATGTTGCTGTATGTTCATTTTAAAGTCACGCCAGGTGTAGACATGACGCTGCGCAGCAAAAACTATCACAGCTGTTAAAAGTTAGTTTATCCTCAAGGATACAAAAATAGCGAAAAAATTTACATGACCTTCTTGATTATAAACAATTCAATTAAACTTTTTATAGCTATGCTATTTATTGCACGATACAGGAGTTAGGACGTGATTTTGGTAACAAAAATAAATTTATAATATTTAATTTAATAAATTTATTTTTGTTTCGATTTCCTTGTACTTAAAAATATTAAAAATAGAGTACGAAAATAAACGAAACAAATTGTTTGATGTTGTTTTGTTTTGTTCTTTGAAGTGAATGAAACAAAAACAATGACAACGATTGCTCAATTTGTTTTTGTTTTGTTTTTGCACATGAGCACAAACCAGAGAACACACTCAATCGGCTGTAAGCCAGCTAACAGCCGCCACCGGCCACAAACAATACATTAATTTAATCGTACGCCGCTAGAAATGAAAATGTATAATATATAATATAATTTTATTGCATTGTTATTTCACACATAAAATTTGTTTTATATCACTAAGCAGTAAAGCTATAATCGTAAGACACTTCTTTTCTTTTTTATTTTATAGATTTTA
This sequence comes from Nowickia ferox, assembly GCA_936439885.1. NCBI lineage: Eukaryota > Metazoa > Arthropoda > Insecta > Diptera > Tachinidae > Nowickia > Nowickia ferox. Next base: position 102,588,898 of record OW387023.1, on the reverse strand, counting down.
GTAGTGCGCCCAACAGGGTTGTATTTTTTATAAAACTAAAAAAAACCAATACGTTTCAAAAACTTTTTTATCGCAAAGCAAGCATTTTTTTATTTATTTGTATTTTTTTTAATGTACGTTTTTAAAAGCTTTGCTTTAATCCCTTGACAGAATAAAATGACTTTTTTTAGAGTTTGATGTTGCATAACAGAGAGCGAGGGTACAGACTCATTTTATCAAACTGTATTTTAATTATAAAAGTAAGTGCAACTAAATTGAAATGGATGATGCATACATATGTACATATCGTGACCTAAAATCCAAAAAGTTGTAACAACCATAAAATTCAAAATATACTTTTTGATTCATTATGATGTGATTAACTAAAATATATCTTTCTTAAAATTTGACTCACATATGTTCAATAATATCGATTTTATTCATTATTCAATTGGGCACTTAACCAATTAATAGTTTTAAGCTTATAAGGTTTAGGTGACGATATGTGTGTCATGAAAGTATATGGAAAAGTTAAAAGAAAAAAAGTGGAGGGGTGGATGAATTTCGGTTTTATTACCAAAATGCTTCTTAGTCTTAGGTTGACTAAAAAAATTCAACTAATATACTCGTATATTGATTCCTATGAATCCAAAGTGGAACAAAGGGGCACAACTAACTCACTAGTGATGTATGAGATTTAATTAGTTAAGCTGAAGTCATTAGTTAACTAAAGACTATTCCCCATATGCAAAAAAAAAAAAAAAAAATCACGTCTGCTTCAAGTGTACGTTAAACCGGTTTTTGTATGGAAATTTTGCTTTAACGTACACTTCAAGCACACGTTATTTTTTTTTTGCATATGGGGGTATTTCATGCATTTTGTTGCACGAAACTTTTTCTATTTGCTGATTGCAGCGCTGTAGGAGGGTGTGATATACAAAAAATGGCGGAGCATGAACCTCTGAAGAATTTTTGCCAGCTTCTTTAATCTGATTTGCTTCTCCAGGCTTCCTTTTGACCAATGAAAAATTTTCTTGCAACTAATTTCATGAAAAAAAAATTTGTCGAAAGAGTAATAATTTCTTAATTGTTTTTTTTTTTTGGTAAAATTTATAACTTTTCGGTTTTTATGAAATAAATTTTTTAATGAAATAAATAACTTGGGAAGCCATGCTTTTGTTTCAGGAATAATGTTTTAATCAGTATTTTCCTTACTTTATTATTAGAAATATAAATGTGTTAAATATTTATATTAAATTATACAAGTTGCGGAAGTTCTGTATTTTCTGTGTTACTCTATGGATGTTTGATGTGTTACTTTTTTTTGCAAATCGTAATGAATGTGAGGTTGTATATGAAATATTATTTCCTTATTTTTCAATAGCTTGATTTTTCTTCAATATCTTCAAGATATATACTCTCACGATCTTACCTTATAAAAACGTTAGTTTTGAAAGCTAGAGTTTCTGCAATTAAACAAAAAGTCATCAGTATAGAAATGTTATCAAATCAAAACACTTTATTTACTCTACAATGATATTAAATGATTTTAAATACGCAATGTTAAATTAACTTTTCACTACTGGAATACCACGATGTTAACTACGTTGTTCTTTACACACTTAAGTGTTTAACGCCTCATTGGCCTCTAAAGTGGGGTACACGCTATCGAACATGAGTGAACACTATCGATAGTTTGAACACAAATTTCGTCAGTCAACAGTCAACCATAGAATTTTTTGTGGTTGAGTGACAGTTAGTGGCCATATAGGTTTTTGACTGATAGTGTGTACCAAAAAGCGTCAGTTAAGAGATATTTTCATATATTCATATATTTTTATGAAATGCAAGGCTGTGTGTGATGTTAAAAACTAAATATTAAAACAAAATTGTACGAGGAGTTGTTAAAGATAAGAAAACATTAAAATAATTCATTATAAAAAAATTTTTTTAGCAATAATGCGCATCAAATTTGTGTTCTTTTTGTGATTGTGTGTCCAATTTTTTTCTTGAATGAAGTTTTGAGTGTCGAACATGATCGATAGTCTGAACAGATAACACTGATGAATTTTTGACTGTCACTCATGCTCGATAATGTTTACCCTACTTAAAAGCTGACATTTGGTTTCAGCAAAACAGTGCCACATGCCACACACCATGTGAAACAATGACCCAATTTAGAGGCGAGTTTGGGGACGGTCATTTGACCGCCTAGATCGAGCATTAACGCCTTTACACTAGTTTTTGTGAGGCTATATTAAGGGTCATATCTACAGAGACAAGTCCCTGGAAGCCAATATTGAAGAACTTATTTGTCGAATATTGGCAGATGTGTTGGAGACAGTATGCTAAAATTGGACCCAGCGTATGAACCATTTGAGGCATAGCCACGATCAGCACTTACATGAAAGCATCTTTCAACACTGAATCATATAAATCGTTCTATCGACTCAAATAAAGATTTCATACATTTCTATAAATTTAATGTGATTTTTTTTTATAAAATCCGAAAGCTCTTAAAAATCACCCATTATTATTATAAAAGCTCTTGGCTATTAGTTTTTGGGTTGTTCTAATTGTTATCAATGTTTCAACGGAAAACGATTCTATAAGTCCAGTTGCATTTCTGCAACAATAATTTAAAATGAAAATAAAACAGAGATATATCATGTTATTGCAAATGAATTCGAAATGTAGATCTCGTTCATTTTTGTCTGAATATGGTTTGCTCGACTGACACGGAGAGAAAGTTCAATCAGAAAGTAAAATTTTGATTATTTGTTGCATCTATGAGACCTTATGTCCATGAAGAATGTTGTTTTCGAGGTCTCAGTTGTCTGTTTGGTTTATCAAACATGTTAGAGACATAAACCATAAAAATATTCCATCCGTATGGGAAGGCAATATATTTATAAGCTCTTTACGCACATTATTCATTTACGAATTTTTTTTTTCAACAAATTAATTGTGAGACGCGTCGTTCGGCATATTGCACCGTCTTCTTGAAATATAAACTTCTGCACATAAAGGGCATTCAGTTGTGGTTCAAACACAGACATTTATTAAGCTTATATTTTTGGACAAGATGTTGGATGGACTAGCTTGGATCTTGGGTACATACTAGTGTTGAGCGAAACTATGATTTTTTAATAATGTTGCTCCTTGTGAACGTGATTTCTAAATCGCTGTTCCTTTAAACTGTGATTGTGATCACAGTTTAGCAGTATTTTGTTTGTAGCAGTTCTGTTATTTTGACAAAATCTAATAAGAAGAGCAGTTGTGAAATTAAACAGTGACTGTGATCACGGTTTAACACATTTCAGCTCTTCTGCTTTAAAAGTATGTATTAGTATTGGTATTTTGATAAATGCTAATAAGAAGAGCGACAAGAACAAACAATTAGCATTAACCCCAGCCAAATGTTGATATTATCAATTTGATAATTGTCGTATGAGAGTCAGAGAGACAGTAAAATTGCAAATACAAAAATGTGCGAGCTATACATAGTAGCCAGAAAAGACGATTTGACACGATTAGACGATTTTTTCTCGACAAACGGTGAACGTATACAAATAAATTCATGTGGTAGCTTTATTTACTGTAAAGTAAGCATACAAGAGCATTCACAGTTTGAATGAAAGAACTACATTTGCAAAATTTGTTACTTGATAAATTCAGTCACAGTTGTGATTAGTGATTTTTCAATAGCTGTGAAAAAGTAACAGGTTTCGAAAAATAGCTCATCACTAGTACATACTGCACTGTGGTGGCGAATTAATTACTCTAATGGACAATTATACCGAGCATAAAGTGATCCAAACATGTTCAGACATTGTTCATTGATTGTGATGAGTTTGCTTAATCAGCATTAAATTTTAAAACAAACTAATTCCAAACCAAGTAACAGCTTTGCGCAAACAGCAAGGATTATTGCAGACTTAAACTAATCCTCAAATAACCTCATCCTTTTTTGAAGTCAGTTAAAAAAGCATGAATAATGGCAAACAGTCAACATGCTTGCAAGATTTTTTATAGTAGTCTCTCAAAAAAAAAAAAAAAAAAAATTAAATATTTAGTGACGAGGCAGGCATTTCTAATATTATAAAATTTTTTGTAGATTTTGCATTTCCGATATTATTTTAATTTTGAGGAATTTTCGATTTTTTTTGGTACATTCTGACTTTACATTTTATAGAAAGGCAATGATTCACTATCCTACACAATCGCGCGATCTACGGAAAAATACAACCCTGATCTGATGAATTGTTTTTGTATTTTGAAAATGTTCATAGACTCCATCATACCAGGGCTGTATTTTCTCAAAAATCGCACGATCGTGTAGGCTAGTGTATCACGGCCTTAAGTCGAGAAGTTGAATGAATTATCGTTATTTTTCTTTACTATTTGAAGTTTTTAATGCATTAGAATTAGTTTTTAATTAGCTTAGACATTTTCCGAAATATCAATTTCTGGGGAAGGGTTTGATGATTTTTATTTCGTCTGGCGTTTATATTACGACCTTAAGCACTCCTGAAATATCTGTACATATTATATGTTTCTTCAATACATTTTAATAATCCTGTAATTCAGCATATTTTTTTTATAAAAACAAACTCCAGTAAAAACAAACTAAACAAAATTGAATACTGTTTCAAGCAGCAGTTTATTTTATTCCAGTTGCTGTTTTCTGAATGAAAAACAAAGCAGCGGTCAGCGGGAGAAATTGATAAGTAATTTTTTCTTTCATTTATATCATCGTAAGCTGCCGGCTTTGTGCGAAACTATTGCAACAAATGCTGCGCATTCAGTTGTTAAACTCCGTTTAATTGAAAACAAGAAACAAGGTGTGAGAAGCGTTTATTACAAAAACTGGAATATTTCGTAACAAAAGTAGCAAATTCAAATGATGAATGTGAAGTCTATTTTAGGAGACCAGAGATATTTTATGTCCTTGGGAAAAGCAGCGTTATTAAAAGTATCAACAAATGCAGAAATCAACAGTGAATGTCTCTATAGAAAGAAAAAACATATTTTTGCTTAGACATCAGCAGTTGTGGGTAGAGGGAAGAAAAGCATTCGGTCATTTCTGTGTGATGGATTGTTGTTGGCGAAACACCGTTCTATCTAATCGCCACTACGATGCTTGTCAACTAGATGTTTGTTTCAAGTCAGCAGTGCGTGTAAATGTATGTCCGTTATAATATCAGACCAGGTGTTAACATCACGTTGCTGCATAACAATTGTCGGAGTCAACTAAGGATCAAAGGACATCAGACAATAAGCAAATGTATGCACTGGCGTCAATGCAAGAAAAAAGTAAATAGCAGACAAACTGGGAAGGGTGAAAGTTAAATGGTAACTATGGAGCTGCACTATGGGCTGGCCAAAAAACTTCCTGCTTATTTTCGTAAGAAAAATACTGGCCCCCTTAATGTCACCTGATCCCAAAACGGCAGTAGACACACAGTTGAAAGCAGTATTTCGTGCCAGAGAATGACAGCTCACTTTTAACATTTCATCATATGACTGCCAATTTTGTAAATAACTTCAAATGTACTCACTGCGTGTAAAAAGAGTGAATATAAATTTTAATTTAACTTGCAGCGATAACAAACAAAATTTTTAGCAGAGCCCATTTTGCAGTTAACAGGGAGGGCACTGTTAAAACATTAACAGTTCTAGCAAAATTGAGGTTAATTTAAAATTGGAGTTATATGAAACTTCGAACATCTTTAGAGGGATGACCTAGGCTTTATAGCACACGTCTTGACAGCCTTCTGATTTAAGCTGGTTTTAACCTGGTACTAAAAAAAAAGTTCTGAGGCTTGTAACTTTTTTAAAAATTATCCGATTTTTATCGGATATCAAAATACTAAAGAAACTGTTTCCTTAGATGTGTTCCCGTATCTTTTTTTAGTATTTTGCCTATAACTTTTTAGTTTATTGTTAGATTTTTAATTAAAAGTCAGCTTTAAATTTTTAACAAAATTCTAAATAAAAATAAGTAAAAAACTTATAATATCTGCATTCGTGAAATCGGGAAAAGCCTAAGAATTCAAAATTTTAAAATTTTCCTGAAAAAGGCATGTTTTTTTTTAAAAGCATCTTCATTATTTTCAATTTTGTAAAATAAACTTTCTTTACCACATTCACTTTTGAACCACATTTTGCTAAAGGCAACCCATCAAGAATGTGCTTAGAGCCAGTTATATTGTATTTTTGATATGTACCCTGTATTCAGCAAAGTCCGAAAATCGTCAAGTTTAAAAGTACTTTCTGTGTTTAAGCGTTTATAAAAATGGTGACGGTAGGTTTTGAAAATTTCAACTATAACATTTAATTATGCACACACAAAAAAGTAATATGAATGTGTTTGTAATATTAATTAAAATATTTGTAATATTAATTAAAAATTTAATTAAATTTTCACCTATAAACAATTTGATGAATTAATATCAATTAAGTTTTTCCACTCAAATTAATTAATACAATTAAAAATTTAATTGAATCAATTAAATTATTAATTGAAAACATTAATTGGTGAATACTTTTTTCTGTGTAGATACTTTAAAACATTTTTAACTAAAATTTAAGAGGGCTTTTTCATAAATGCAGACATACGCGCAGATTATTTTTATTATTTCTCAGCAATGGTTTTGTGATTTTACTTTGAGTGAAACTGTAGAATTTTACAAAAAACAGAAGCAAAATTAAATGAAATGAAAACAATTTCAGTTTTTTAAAAACTGGCTTGCACAGGTGGACGTTATAGTGTTGTAAAAAGCGGCTACTTTTGAATACTCAATACTACTTGATACTTTTTCAATTGGGTACTCGATATTACTCAATACTTTAACTGCTTTTTGAATTAAAAATTAAGAACACATATACATACGAATGGGCATATATGCACATGGATTAAAAATTATTATTTATTAAAACAAATCGACCTGCAATGCATATTATATAATGCAATATGTAAAAAACAAAAATTAATAATAAATTTCTAATAAATTAAAATAAATAACGTTGAATATTAGTTTTTGTACCTTAATTTTTATTGATATTGCCAGAATTCAAGAGATTTTTCATATCTGTAAGCCCCTGTTCACACACTTCAACTTTTGTTGATCAACTCGCAATTCAGCTGGAAGAAAAAAAAGAGATATTGGTTTTTCCTTCTCCGTCTTTCTTACAGCTGAATTACGTTGTCTCACGTGCCTACCACAACTCTAAAAGTTCAGTTTTTTTTCCAATATATGTTCATGAGTGAAGTTGTTTAGCTCAATGATGCATTTTGAAGTCCTTGTTTTAGTGGCCGTTTTCGTATCGCACACCGAGTTGTATAAATTTGATGTTTTTTAGAGAAAGACTTTCGGTTGAATACTAGAAAATGCAATCCTGAAAGTATTGAGTAGTTACTTTTGTGTATTGAGTACTGAAAAAAACAGGCGGTATTCAGTACTCAGTACTCAAATACTCAATACTTTTACAACACTAGGACCTTATGTGCGCCATAAAAATTACGAAGTCGTCCACAAGTTGCGCGATATGATGACTGATTTTCAATTTGCTAGCGTTGTTTAAGCACCAAACATAATTTTTATGATGATTTGCCAGAGTACACAATAAACATAAATACCAAAAATTGAGATCAGCATGACAGCTCGTTTGAGAGTTAAACATTTCGTCAGTTCTACTACGCTTTAAGAAATGAGGTTTATTAGAAGATTAGTGATAATTGGGAAAAAAATGCTCTTTGAAGATAACGAGATTTTTTTTGAGATATCAAAGATAATTTTTTGCTATATTTACATAATTATGAATTCTGGCATATGGCCAAGCCGACTGCTTCGGCTGAAATCCAAAAGGAAAGTCAAATGTTCGATTTTGTTAAGCCAACGAAGTTGTATGTCAGTGATAACGTGGCAAGGGTGTCAATCCTGTGTAGATTGGCGTACGAAAAAAAGTTCACATAAACCCTCAAAAAAAATTGTCAAGCTGTGGTAAATCTCATGATGTTGGAGTATAATTCAAGGATCCATATTAACGGCATTTGATTGTGTGTACAAAAAAGTCAATGATGATTGTCTTGCAACTAAAAGCAACTCATATTATCAATTATTCGAATTGTTATTTAAAGTATAATGTGTTTTATAGAATTACTCTATTCAGTCTTCCAAGGTCATTCAAATTGATTTAAATGCAAATAAAAGACAATTTTATTTTGTTGGGATTTTCCAAATATAAAAAAAGAACAATTTTAATGCAATAACAACAATAATAATAAAACAATTAATTTTTTGTATCAAATAAAATTTTATTAGAAGATAGTATATGTAAGCTAAAGCAAAAAATTAATTGTTTTATTATTATTGTTTTTATTGCATTAAAATTGTTCTTTTTTATTTATTATTGTTACCAGATTTCGATAAAAATAGTATGCCTGAAGATGTTGGAAAATCCCAACGAAATGCCGGATATGAATAAATGAAATAAAATGGTCTTTTATTTGCATTTAAATCAATTGTAATGACCTTGGAAGCCTATCTGGATACTGCGCACCTGCAGTAGCAAAGTGTTCTTCGGTAACATTATGCTGACCGCAAAATGGACGAGGCACGTTTTTCGTAAAAACTGTGTAGGCCTTTGTCCCAAAAAAGCTTAATCACATTCATACTTTTTGATTCAGACAAGCGTTTAACAAGTTAAATAGTTTCCATTAATATTGGATTCTATGGCATTGTATATTAATTATGTTTGTAATTGTTTAAACTGTTTAACTTTATAAACACGTGTCAGAGTCAAAAGAGTTTTCAATAGTATTTAGTGATTACGCTCTTTTGGGCAAATGTTTGCCAAGTGTGACCATATCTTTAGTCATCAATATTGTAGCAGTGAAGGCTGCCATTTATCTCAATACATCGTCGAAAGGGTTTTGAGAAAACACAAGCCTGTACCTGTGTTCTGTAACTGGCGAGAAGTTTTCGCGTCGAGAAAAATCAAACAATTATAATGGTTGTCCTGTTTCTCACAGGCTGATTCATATAAAACCTGAAATAAGCTTACAAGAAACATGAGCAGGGAACTAAGATTTTTGTTACTCATCGTGTGTTTCACAGAATGATATCAAACTTTACGTCTCACCAAAGTTACAGAACATAAGCACTGGTATGATACGATAATCATATAACAATTCACTAGATTAGTACCTGTACCTGGATTCATTAACTTTTATTACTATAATCGCATCGCTATAATAAATATAACGAAAATTTATCGACTTTGCTATCCAGTAACATATTTAAACGATATTCACACTCGCTTGAAGTGAAAAAAGTAAAACTCCAAGCTCCAATTTATTTAATGTTTCTTCCATTCTTCTTTCTGCTTTTCGCTTATTTGAACATTTTGTATGCAGGGATGCCACATGATATACAAATAAATGGCGCGAGAGACATAGATGCAGAGTCTCGTAAAAAATTACAGAATCACATTATCATTACCGCAAACGGATAAATATGTCGATAAATATTACGATTTTCGTCTCGCAAAAAGTTACTGAAACCAGGCAAAGGTTTTTGTAGCATACCTTAATGCGCTTCAAGTAAAAGTATGCACAATTGAAGCTAATTATGCCATTGTGAATTGATAATGAGCAGCAGGACTGAAAATGCCAGGAATGTTGATGACAAGTTTGATAGTGCCAGTCTTATAATCATGACAATGATGTACAACAAATTTTTGATGCCGCATAAGCAACGACAACTTGGCTCTTCTCTCAGCATACGTACGCTTGCCATATAATGTGTCAAAAAAGTTTTTTTTTTTTTAAATCGAGGACGCAGCAACCGTTTAACCATTATAAAAGCAAGAAATGGCATAGGAACGTGTTGTCTCGTCACCTTAAGATCAAATGTCGCATGAGCGAAAAAAATTATGAAAAATTCTGTGGTGTTACAAAAGGAAAAAGAAAATAATATGAAAAAAAATAAAAGTCAACAGACACAAATATGTGGCCAACTACCACCTCCTTTAGCAACCTGGTGTGTGTGTGTGTGTGTGTGACTGGATTGTTGTGTGATTTTTATAAAAAAAGCCCTAAATACCGACACATAAATCTATCACCATGATGTTGCATACAAATGTTGCCATGAATTCAATTTGTGGAAAGACAAATTGAAAAGTAATAATAGCGAATATAAAAATGTTGTTACTGACATGGTCATGGAACTTAGGATTTAAACATTTGATTTCTAGAAACTATTTTTTTTAAATTTTTAACCAACCTTGCTTTGAAAAAGTTTAATATTTTACTCGCTGAAGGATACGGTTGTGTACGGTCAAAAGCAAAAACTAAAAAAGTAAAAAAAGAGCTTCCAAGGAAGTCAATAACATCCCAAGCTTGTGGTCCAGAAGTAGTGCAAATTTTGATAATTTCTAATTAATTTTTACAAAGGGTGGTGATTGGAAGAAGTTCTCGTTTTTGATACCTACTCAGTGAATCTGAAGTCGTTTTCTTGATGTTAAGTAAATCTGATTTTTTGTATGTTTCTTCTAATAATTAGAGCGGAATTAATTTTTCATTACGTTTACAAAAGGTCACATATAGCCAGAAAATCATTGTGAAATCATTTCAAATGCCGTCGACGTTCCTACTGAAAACTACATGGCGTCGATTTTAGTTTCTTAAAAGAATTGAGAAATAACTTTTTATTTAATTATCTGAGTATTGTTGATAAGTATTTCCTAAAAAGTTAAAAATACACAATTGTTGATACTTTGGAACTAGAGAAAAATAACAACTTCCGAATTATTTTACTGGGATCTGGTGATATAAAAATGTTTATTTGCGTTACATAACAGGAAATACAGGATCTGTTAATAGATTTTGCACATCTATACTTTTTTTAAAAACCAATTTTGTATGATTTTCTACTATTGAAAGTTATTCTTTCTAGACACATGCGTTTCAACATATCAAATACTTTTCAGGAAGTAAAAAATAAATGTGTTTTTGAATGGTACCTCAGAAGGAAGTTTATGTCTGTTTAGCTTTGAGTAGCTCAATCGTTAACGTGATTTTTGGAAATTCACTCGCTTTTTTGGCGTTTTAGCGTGCCTTGCGATTGCGCAAGTCTTACAAAAATTGTAATTCGATGAATGTAGCACGTAGAACATACTGTAGCATTACAGGTTTGCTTCACTTAAATATGCATCAAGCATACTTTTATTGGAAAAATAATAAACAATTTTAAAAGACCGATACAGCATTGAAAAACCAAAAACGAAACGACCGCGATCATCATGAAAGGTAGAAAATATGAAAAACGTTCAGAAGTCTGTTCATGACGATCCAAAACTTTCAATAATAAATCACCTTCTTGCTACCTTAGCTGTAAAACTTTATGGGATATAGTTAAAAAAATGGCTCCAGCAGGACGGAGTAACGTCACATACGCCCAATGCACGTGAAACTTTCCCTACCGCTCTGACAAGGAGACTTCCTTGACTTATAAAAGCATACATCACGAAAGGGCAGCCAGCCATAGCGGAGCATCGAAGTATTTTTTATTTTTAAATTTTGTTGTGAGAATTGTTCACCAGTCGGTCGATTACATGAGTACCACCAACGCGAGGGCTTACATTTGGACCATATTCTAAACATTTCCCGGTAAATAATTTCAAGGAAGTTATTTTTTTCAGAATCAGTTAACCCTATTCTAAGCATGCGGCAAAAAAAAGAAGTCAGATATTTTGTTTCCAGTTGTTTTGTTTTACTTGCAAGCTAGCAAACTATTTTGTTTTTAATAGGGGAACAAGAAATAGAGAAAAACTTCTGGGAATCGTTATTAAGAATAGGGCAAACTAGTTTTAAGAAATAAATTCCCCAAATTGTGTATTTAAATATGCAATAGGGATTGTTTGGATAAAGAACTTATTTATTTTTTTAATAATCCACTAAATATAAATTTTATTCAGCAACATACTGCATTATGTTTTTAGAAGTATTTAACAAGTAAAAACTGGACATATATGAAAATCAAAAACAAGTTTTCCACTGTTGCTTTTAACAATGCTTATTAATTCAATTTCCATATTGCAAATAGAAAAGTCACATGTATAAAATTTCAATTCATTTATATATTTAGTAAAAAGTTTTCCATTTTACCTTTAAGTCTTCCCTTTGGAGAAGGCTAAAAAGCTTCCAGAAGAATGTTAGCAACAATATCAATACTAGATTTCGAACACTTCATTAGTTCGTGTTTCAAGTTGTTGTGTTGGTTTGTGTGTATGAGCGTTGACAATAGAGCATGTTGCAGCATTTTATTTGTTGTTGTTGTTTGTATCAAGCGTCTGCAATGGCTTATGCATTTGTGTGTTTGCATATTTCTTAATAATCACAGGTAAAACATTATAAATATTTTTGTTTATGTTTTTAATGCTTACTTAAACATGGCTTCATTTGAATCAACAGAAAATCGTAGTAAGGGCCACAGCATTCCCCTTAAATTTGAAGTTGGTAACAAGGCATATATAAGACTTGGATCAAATTCGTTCAGTTGGTTATTTCGTACAAAAGCTTATGATCAACGAGTTCGTCCTAAATCTAGCATGTATACACTAGACCTGTATTTAACTCTTTCAGTAGCTAATTTTTGACACAAATCGATTATTAAACACATATATAATTTAAATGGGGTTGATTCTACGGTTGTGCATAAAACGAGCTACTGAGCGAGTATACTTCGGTCAAACTCGTTCACTAGTTAATTTTTGACACGAAATGAACTAGTGAAAAAGTTCGACAAAAGTCTATGAACGAAAGCGATACAAGTCTAGCATGCACAAGCTAATAGAAGGTGCATGGTATACTCGTTTAGTATTAGAACTCGTTCAGTAGTTAATTTTTGTCACAAAGTGATGCTGTACTTTAAATGGGTTTGATCATCGGTTTATGCCAAAAACTACCTACTAACTCTTCATCATTACTTTTCAGTACTTGAAAATAAATTTTAGTAACTACGTTTACTCATAATTGTAGCACAAATAATTTATACGCTCACGTATTTGCTTTTAAATAACTTTGATTATTGCCGGTTCCCGTATTTAAGAGTATCTCTGCTCCATTTATGAGAAAAACGTAAGTGCTATACAATCTAAAATAAAAAGCAACATACTTATAGTCGGAGTATGCTTCTAGGCATGATAATCAGAGTATTTATTAATTATACGCATCGCGTTTGCATTTTTGTGCATAAAATGGAATGGAAAATGTACTTTGGCTGTTTGGAAATATTAATTGCATAATTACGAGGTAAATTTTGTAATAAAGATAACCTTTAAACAACTGATATTATAAGCAAAAAAATTTTTATTTTGTATAATCGTCAACTGATATTTTCTAATATGTTAATTGGTAAATATTTAGTAAGAAACATTTTTAGCTCGGTCCAGAACTATTAAATCGCATTTTCCATCTCTGCAACCTGAGCACAGTTGCCATTTTAAAGTTTTGCCAATACATTTTTCTAGTAGCTTTGATACTTTACCTATGTGCAAATAAAATACTCCTGCATGTACTCTGCATAGCCGAATAAATACTCGGAGTATTTCTATAGGTATGTGTATGATTGAAGGTTGATACACAATACAAATTTAAGTTACAGTCCTTTGTTATGCGTTTTAGGTAGGGAATGTGTTTGAACAAAGCCGTTGGTTGTTTATAGTTAGACGTCTTTAGTTTACCTTTGATATGCGAAAAAGTGCAAAATAATCAAACTAATAAAAAAAAATTATTAAAAATAGACAAATTTCCTCCGTACTGATGCTAATCACAACATTAAAAATTTTACAAATATTCCCTTTTTCATGTTGCAACAACTGTAATAAATACTCATATATACACATGTGCGAAATATTAAAAAGTGATGCAAACAAGGGAAGCATAACAAACAACAATAATGAAAAAAACAAGGAAACTCTTTTGAGCATATAAGTCTTGGTGTAAAAAAGCAATAACATTTTGTACTACCAGCATCATCTTGTACAACACTCTCAAAACAGAAGAAAAATAAACTGCCATATACTCATACCAGAAGAAGTGAATGCACAAATTATTACGTTACAGATAACGACAAGACATGACAGGACAATGCAACAGCAACATAATGCTAACAAATCTTATTACACTTTTTATATAAGCAGAAAAACGAAGCAAAATAACTCTTAAGGACGAAATAAGGGATAAAGACTGCAAAAGACAAAAATTTTGCTCTGCTTTACTCGGCAGTATCAAATTTTCCATACATACCCTCCATTTGAATACTAATATTTCGAATCAAACTGAAGGCCTTCAAAAAAGCGATTCAATTGTGGGATATTCATATGGATATATGAATAATAGGAAATAAAGAATGTATACAAACATACGTACAAGTAAAAACTCTTGGATTCCAGATGAATATTGCAGCAGGTGCAAACCATCCACAGCATCCACCTCTAGTGGAGTTTATAAAAAGTGTCAAACACGTACAACAATAAAAACTCTACTGTCAAGCAACAAAAGGAATAACCAAGAAGACGACAGAACTTCCAGAAACAATAAAAACAATATGCAATAACTCTCAGAACAGGAATCAATACTTACCAGAGCTGCCTGCCTGCACCAAGTTGAAATCACTCTTGCTTTACTTAACTTGAAATTTAAATGAGTTAAAAGAAAAACATAAAACATTTTAAAGTACCAAAGCATAAGAGAAAAATAATATGGCTTGAGTGCTATTTAAAGTTTAATGAAAATTAAGAGATCTTCATGTTAAAAGAACTTTTTCAAGAGGGTAAAATAACAAAAGAAAATATTTGTTAGATTGAATAAGGAAAATGTTCGCATGTATATATATACGTATGTATACTTGAGAAAATTTCACGCAACTATAAGTGGCTTTTGCAGGTTAAAATCGTTAAGAAATCATTCCATTCTCAGAGGAGTTTTTAACGAAATCAATTAAGCCAATTACAAAAGCAAAACAAAGAATAAAAGCTGAAAGTCAAAATTAAGTTGGAGAAGAACGCAAAATAGAAAATAACGCACACACACATTTTCAGGTGTATGGCAAACATATTAAAAGTTGTGCACAAAAGTTTGGCCAGGTGGCCAATGAATTTATTCCAAGTCGAACTAGTTTAATAGGGCTAGAGCTAAATATTAATGCTTTCTATTAGATTTCCCATACAAAACAAAATCTATTTTGTTAGTAGATTTGTAGGAAATATAATCAAAATCTAATATTTTTATTTAATTTTTATTAACACAGAAAAAAGTATTCACCAATTAATGTTTTCAAATAATAATTTAATTGATTCAATTAAATTTTTAATTGTATTAACTAATTTGAGTGGGAAAACTTAATTGATATTATCAAATTGTTTATAGGTGAAAATTTAATTAATTTTTTAATTAATATTACAAATATATTAATTAATATTACAAACTCATTCATATTACTTTTTTGTGTGAACCTGTACAACATATTTATAGAAAAAGATGAGTGATTTAGCTAGGGTCTGCTTAAAAGGGTGTGTGAATTGGCTACATTGCAGTTGTTTGGTTGTAGTTGTGGAAATGTTAATGGCTTTTGTTTCGGATAAAAAAAATCTTGCTAAATGTCAAAAAAGTTGGTTTAAATGCTATAGATTTTCATTAAAATATTAATTTAAATCTGCTTAATTTTGTGCAGGTGTAATTCCCTATGAATGCAGTACAAAGTTCAGGGGGCAAATTACGGCATTCGATACGACTCGTAGTTTAAAAATATTTGAATAGAGTTTATAGGGAAATATTTTTTTTTTACGAGTCGTATCGAATGCCGCAATTTGCCACTGGTTTTAAAAATTTTCCAAAAAATTAAATTTTTCTTTTTCAAAATTTTAACCCTTAAATGCGCACTTTCTTATAATTTTATTAAAAAAATGTAGTACGCCAATAAATACAAAATTAAAAAAAAAACATTTTTTTAATGTTATTGAGAAAAAATTGGTTGTATCTTATAAGATACACTGAGCAATCCACACATAAATATAAATGCATGCAAATGGGCTCTGCATTTACCCTTTTATATATTTAGCAAATGTTACAAATAAAATTACAAATTATAAAGTAACTAATTTTGAAGAGTATACACGCAAAAAAAGGATATGGTTGTAGCATGGTTGAGAAAACAATATTATGTTCTCCGAAACAAATGTGTGGTCGTTGAAAACAAGTTATTGTTATTTTAAACATTAATTGCGTTACGATAAACAAAGTGATGCTTGAATTTAATAATTACATTCTTATATTCATAAAAAGTGTGATATGGTTAGAATTTAACAATATAGTTTTGTTAAAAATTTATGACTACAACATAGTTTGTATTATTATGTCAAAATAATATGATGTAAATAAAAATATAATGTTATCCAAAACCATACTATATTTAGTTAAAAAAAGAAATCTTTTTCAGAAATATCTTCTGTCAGTTCAGTGTTTCGTTTGTAAGCTATTGGTATTGCACGCGTAGTGTTAAATAAATTAATAAGTAAATGAAGTATAAACAAGAGGATAGATCAATAAAAATATATATACATATATGTTTTTGTACATGCGTGTCTGCATTTCGTGTATACACATATTTGTCTAAGTACCCGTGCACATATATACATTTTATTTCAACAATATTATTTTATATTTATTTCTGCTTTGACGCACGGCTGTTTTAAGCAAAAGATCTACCAATATATGGTTAAAAAGCAAAATATTATTATAATATTAGAATATGGTATGGTTAGTCTTAATTATATTTTAGACACATCTAATAATAGTATTGTCATATTTAACCAAAATGTTATAACTTTGAACAATACTAAGATTAGGTTTAACAAAGTTAATTGTTATTGTGGATAATATTATTATTAACTCAGATAATAATATTACTAAAACTTTGCTTTTCTATTGACAATAATATGATTTGACTGCAACCATATAATTCAATCATAGTATGTTGCTATTTTATTATGGTTACCTCAACCATATTTTTTCTCTGCTTGTAGAAACATTCTTCACCCGTTGTCGGTATTTCGTAAAGGAAAAAATGCTTTCGAATTTGTTTGTTATTAACATTACAATTAGATTGCAGTCGTTTTTCAGTTATGGAGTAGACCCCCAGAATCTTTGGTGGGAATCACCGACAAACGTTACCCCTCCCCCCTGATAGAGTACGTGCGATTCATGTGGAATTCATACGTTTTTTTTTTTTAATTGCAAATTTTTGTTTTTGTCCGATTACAATATGATTTAAACCAATGCTGGCCATCGAGAGAAATGTATTGCCGTATGTGTATTCATTTGTATAAGAACCCGATTGATATTCGGCGCTCTGGTGCTACTTTGGCCAGCGTAGTTTAAACATATACCTGCTACATATGTTAAGTCTCCACGAAGCCGCTTGAGAAACCAAACCACATTTTTAGAAATATTTGGGACAAATATCATTACAGACAACTTTAAAAGATGTGCCGGTAATATGGTATCCCATAAATTATGGTAATTTTTCAAAATAAAATTATATATTAAATTTGTTTTAATATGTTTCGTACCAAAATTAATTTTATTTTCCTAACTTTCTTACTAAAATTTTACTATTAAATTGCACTTAATTACCTCATTTTATTTTTTATTTTTAAATAATAAGAAAAATAGCTTAAACCTGAATTATATTACTTATATATGTATAAATTAATCATATTTTGAATAATATCTCTTTGTTTTTTCTTAATTAAAATAAAAAATTGAAATCCTTTACTTTGTAACTTCGAGTTTTTATGTTCCTAAGCATCAATTTACAGACTGAAATATTTATACCTCATGTACAAAATTATTTTTTATACGTAAATATTATTATTAGCCTACTAAGGATATATGGCCTTCATGGCTCGGTTAGTTAATTGCATTTAAATAAAAATAATAAAAAATAAAATAAATAAATATGTTCGTATTATTAAATTTATATGGAGTTCATTTACTCTTTGGAATATAAGTGCGTATGAGTAATAATACATTATTATCCATAAATAATTACTCATACGTAAGTATATAAAAAACACAACTGTGATTGTGTCAACTTGTTCATCCCTATAATAGTCTGTGTTGCTTTTTAACCCCCCGACCAAAAACAGGGGTGTTGTAAGTTTGTAGTGTGTGTCTGTGTATATGTATGTCTGTATGTCTGTCCGTGTTCACTTACAGACCAAACTGCTGGACGGATTTCGATTTGGTTTTTTCTGTTTGAAAGGTGACTGGATCGAGAGGGTTCTTAGATATCTTTTAAGAAAATCGGTCCATCCGTTCAGAAGATATCACATCTTTTATAGATATATAGGGGGTTTGTGAAACTTTTAATTTTTGTTATTATAATATTTTATAAAATTATTATTAAATAATTTCAAAATTTTTTATTATAACTTCTTGAAAAATCGCACAAATTAATTGGGATTTTGCCCAGAGGTACTTTCAAGTATTCAAAATTCTCGACTTAAGCACTTTTTCCTTTTTGCCATAGAATTATTTCGTTGCTAATTTTTTTTCTTTCTATCATAAAACAAATAGTTAATGTACTTGTATGTTCATAAATATATGTATGGATATATTCCAAACGTATGTCAGCGTAGGTTGCATAACGTTCGGTTCATCTGAATATAGGAATTTTAGCTATTTTCGTATTTCTCAAAGTCTTTGGCATTTACTTTTACCAATACAATTACATGAATGTTTTGAAAACAAAATATTTCAAATGGTGGAACTAAACGAATTTCAAATATATACATACATATGTATGAGCGTGCTTTCTGCTAGCAAACGTTTATCGTCTAAGCGGGGACTGGGTTTCTCTTGCACATGATTAGTATTATAACTCTTTATCGATTGCGGTCTTGATCCTTATTGCAATAGGGCTAAAACAGTGTAATTGTCATATATATACATATGTACAAGTCATGGTGCGATTATGCATGATCCTGCTTGATTCACACCACTTACGTGATTGATGCACGTGTAACTATATTCCACCCAAATAACAAACAACACTGTTTACATCAAAAGCAAGTGCAAATCCTTAAAATTTTCAATTAATAACTACTTCAAATCTACTTATGGCAGAACACACCTTTTAAACTTGAGTACTATAAGCTGATAAGCAAAGTTCTCTTTGCCTGTATTTTTGTTTGTTTGCTTGTTCTGTTTATGTTAACGTTGCTTCAATATTTTCTTTATATAATTTTTTTTCTCTTTCCATATTGTATTTCAAGTGCATTCATGACAGACTGTTTGTAGCCGCTTTTGTTGTTTTTAACGAATTTCAATTTTGCGTTTACATAATGCTGCCTTTACTCTTCATTACTTCAGAAACTTAAACCATGAGTTTGTCTGTGGATAATTGCAAAGACATCCTGCAGCTTCTTTTTTGTATAATTGTTCAGTTGTTACGGGTATTGTGTTGCTTTGGCTGTTTGTTACTGGTTTATTGTAATTGAAAATCCAACTGATGTTCCCACTCTCTCTCTCTCTCACTGCTTTTAATTTCGTTATTTTTTCACTTGCTGCTGAAGAAAAGTTTACAAATGAAACTTATGCAATTGCATGTTGGCAAATATGTTTGTGTTTTGTTTTCTATATTTTTTTATAATTTGTATCTACAAAATGATTATGTTAAGCAGATTTTTTGGCAAGTTATAATTACAAAAGTTTCTTATGACATTTTGAATCAAGATTTGTAGAAAGACCCAATCTTATAAAAATTAAAAATTATTATTTTTTTAACATTAAATTGAGTAAGTAATTTAATTTTAAAAGTGAAATGTATTTTTTAATGGAAATTTCTCATTTGTATCAGAATAATTATTTTAGGGGACTAAGATTACTACAGTAGGGGTCCTATTTACGTACAGCAACCTCACTAATGTGTTGAATTTATTGAATAAGAAGTGAGAGAGAGAGACAGAGGGAAATGGAAAGAAAGAAAGAAAGTAAGCAAAGCTAGTAAGCAAAAATCACATTCTAAGTATTGTTGCGGATGAACTAGGCAGATCCAGAGCACGAACGCACATTCCTGACTGCTCTGAAGATCCATATTGAGCAAGATTTATTTTATGCATTTTACCCTCTTTTATATTATATATGTTTTCATTTGCCTGATTTTGGACTACACACACCAGATGGTCTAACGAATTCAACTGCTTGATAATGAATCAAATATGGCCCCTAACAATTTTAACAGATTTTAAATCCTGGAGGAAAAATTTCGCGTCAAAGTACGGATGCTTTCTGTGGTATTTACAGGTCACTTTTTTTTATAGGTGCGCATGTTAGAATATTAAATAAAATATTAAATATCTGTGGGAAACCGTAGAGACATCTCGAGACTCCTTGCAGTCATAACGGGGCACTGGACGGTCGGCAGACATACTAGTAGGATAGGTTTATCCCACAATCAGTTCTGCCGAAGTTGTCAAGAAGTAAGCAAAGAAGAAACAGTCTTTCACTTTTTTTGCGAATGCCCAGCTTTGCATCTCTCGAGACACAAATTTTTAGGCAGTCATGTACTAGATGATCTATCAGATCTATCTGAGATTGGGTTGAATGACCTTATCAGATATCTTAACGCGACGGGTTGGATCTAGTAACGATCACCGTATCAGAATACTCAGGTACGGTTCTACATAGGTTGACACCGATGAGTGTAGTGGTCCTTTCAAAAAGGAATCTTCTAGATGCTACTTGAATGCCTGCGTGTAGTGGGCAGCCACGTAAACCAACCAACCAAATATCTGTAGATGTGGTGTAGATGAGGAGGAGGAAGAGTTTGTAGAACACCTCTTCTGCATATGTTCCGCTCTCTAAAAAAAAGGGGAGTTTTAACTGGGCAGTGCGCTTATTGCAGAATTTGTTAAAGTGTGATAGCGGACGGATAAGATCATTTATCCAGTCGTCAGTTGGGTTCAGTACTGAGCCGAATGCTGAAATGTACAAGAAACTATCTCTCTTCACGTCCCTGTTCCAGGTACAATAACGGAATCAACTAGAATCCAAGTGAGCTGGTTTTTACCCTTAAAATGACATCATGTGCAACCTAACCTAACCTAACATGGCTCCTATAAGATTAAACTGATAACACTGATAGTAAATAATGGTTGTAAAACAATGGACACTGCTGAGTTGGAGTTGCAACAAAGTGAAAACAAAGTATTCGTCTAGCACTGTCTTCAATTTCGATATAAAGTAAAGTTTCTTCATACTAAAGATGCAGTAAGTAAAACGTGACAAAAAAATTAAAATTGTTAATTTAACAACGTTCCAAGGAGACGTTACTTTCAATTAATTCCATATTAATAAAATAAGAAATGACATTAAAGTTCAACGTCCTTTGCTTTGCATAATAAGCTTTAAGTCAACCAAAATTCAAAGTTCAAAGTTTGCTCAAACAGGTGAGAGTTACTTCATAATAAGGCAACAACTCACACTGTTCAATGGGAGTTTCTATAGTAAAAGCCAGTGACCTCAATACAAAATAATGTTTTGTTAACATTTACGTGGGAGTTTAACAAGTGAAATACCTACAAGAAATTAATAATATTTTTAAGAAAATATGAATGTAATGCTGAACCATGAACAAATGTGAATGGCCTAACCATATTCGAAATGAATTTTTACTATTGTAAATTTTAAGCGTATATTTTTGCACAAGTTTCAATACGTTTGTGTAAGTTTTACAAAAAAAGGGGCTGTTAATAAACTGCACTTTGCACAACAAGTGAGTGCACTTGGTTGTTAAAGCATGTGAAAAGGAGAAAAATAAATGCGAATGAATGAATATTTGCTTCATGTTTTTACAAATGATAAGTCCAACAACAATTCTGATGTTCTTATCTATGAGAGAAACTTTATACCCACAAATATTTTCGTTGATCATTGCCGCAAGGTCTGAAAAGAATAAATTGAAAAATAAAATATATAAAATGTTTAATCGACTCTCATTTAAGAAATTTAATTGTGGAAAAATGAACATGCAATTTATGAATAATACAAGGGTTATTAAAATGAATTAACGCATTTACGAAGGAAGTTAATATTTTTAAATGAGCCAATCTGAAAATTATCAAAGAAAAAAATTTAATATTTTGAAATGATTGCAAATTTAATATATGGTGGAGAGCACAATTGGCAGATCCCAGTGGGAAAAGGTAATGAATAGTAAAGGAGAAGGTAATGCCAGAATGAATTAGTGTTAACACTGATCATGTCCTAAGAAAGTAATGAATGATTTTAATGTGTACATTGCTTCTTCTGCAGATGTAGTAATGCATGTGGTAATCAATGTGAGTTCATTGTATTCGAAGAAATTACCTTCTCGTTTCTGAGGGAATGCATTGGAAAATAATACATTATTTCTCCCATTATTATGTAATTTATGACCACTTTTCCCACTGGAATAGTGCTCCAGCTTAACTATGTGATGTTTGTGTTTAAAGTTTATAAATACAGCTAAAGTGCAAGACGGCATGAAGGGTTTCGGGAGGAATTAGCGGCCATATATTTAAGATGAAAACAGTACCTATAAAAGGTTTTTTCTACACTACTTCATATAAATTATTTGATAAAATAGACACCTGAGAAGCAGCAACTTTCCTTTTAACTTCTATGAACTCATGTAAATTTAGTACGGCTATCAGTTGTTGGAATATACTCAAATTATTTTAAACGTATTTTTGCATCCATTCTTGTTCAATGAATTTTACTTTTATTTCTTACTCTGAGTTTACACTCATCAAGTTTTGCTCAACAGCTTTTAAGTTGATGGGCGAGAAAGGAAAATATAATGGCTGCCTTCTTCATTATCTCTCCCTGTCTCTTCCATAATTTCAAAAGTTGTTCAAAAAACTTGATGTATGTGAGCCTCGTCTAATATTGTAAAATATACAAGGTCTTCCAATATGAATTTTCACTTTAACGTGTATGAAATAATGTACTTTTAAGCAAAATGTTCATTATATATGTATGTATATTTAATTGTAAAGAGGAGGGCATGAGGGCCGCCACGGAGCTACGATTTTCAGTGCGGAGCTAGGTATAGAGGAATCTCTTAAATTTCTTGATTACTACAGCGGAAATCTATGTAGCCAAAGTGGCTGCAGAATTAGCTTTCACCCCTCAAATCATGAATGCGCGTGTGAATATGTTTTTAGACAGTCAAGCTGCAATTAAGGCAATTTCAAATTTCAGCAGACTGCGACTACTACTCGGTTGTGCTGATGTGTAGGAATGCCCTCAATATATTATGTGTTGGTATACAGCTACATATATATTTTGGGTACTTAGACATAGGGAAATGAGGTAAACGAAGTGGACGATACACTAGCCAATAGACGAAATCAATTGCCAGTGGACAAAACAGTATATGTCCGAAAACCAATTCAAGATGAAGGAAGAAGGGGAAAAAGGTTGGCGTGCGACGACAACTTGTAAAGCTTCTAAAATCATATAGAACTCCTATGATCTGAAATCGATTAAATTCCTTTTATCACTAACTAGAAGGAACTGTAGACTTTACACTGCTGGACGGCTTCGTATGCCATCAGAATAGGACGAATACTTGAGATGGTACCTGCAGGAAATGTAAGGAAAACGAGGTAATTGAGACGGTGAACATCTACTGCCCCCCTCTCTGGCTCTAATTCACACTAGATATAACTGTCTTGGTGCTCAGCTTTTTGTCTTGAACGAGAGTGGAACTGTGTAGACTGCTAGGAGTCATTCGAGATAGGCACCACAAACTAGGCTGCCATACCTACAGGTTTCTTGTCATATGCTGGTATCGCTAAGGACTAATCCCGGTCTATGCAAGGTCTTTAGTCACCCAGACTAATCTAACCTAAGCTAAATACAACTTGTAAAGTTAATTCATTTTATACATTAAAAATATCCTGCCGTATTAATAAAAATTAATTTTAGATGACAAAAAGCTTAACAAATATTTTCTGTATTGAAATTTGTTTGCTATAGGGCATATACATTGTCTGGAAATCTAGTACATACGAGATTTCAAGCTAAATCTAGTTGTATTTGGCTAAATTCTCCATACAAAAAAGAAATCTATTTTGTCAGCAGATTTGCACAAAATCTACCCAAAATTTTGTTATTTATTTTTTACTACTTTATAAACATTATTTTTATAGAAGGTGAGTGAATTAGCTGCGCTCTGCACAAATTTCTATAGAAGGTGTGTGAATGAGCTAAGTCGGCATTTTTTTTGTAACAATTTAATAGGACATTTACATAAAAAGGTGTGTGAATTGGCTACATTGCAGTTGTTTGGTTGTAGGTTTGGACATTTTTCAGTTAATGGGTTTTGTTATGGATAAAAATATCTTGATAAATGTCAAAAAAAGTTGTTGTAAACGGTAGAGATTTTCATAAAAATTTTAATTAAAATCTGGTGGATTTTGTGCAGGTGTTAAAGGCCTATTAAACATTTTATAAAGCAAACGTATTTCAAGTTCAATGTTATTTTTAAAGAACAGTTCATATACTTACTGAATACGTAAAATATTAATTTTGAGGAAAATTTCGTTAAATAATTAAACCTCAACCATTTTTTTGATTCTATCTTTAGCGACATATTATCGAAAATATACTTTTTTATTGAAATTGTTGAGAACTTTTAAGATACTGGCTGTAAAATTTTAACGTAAGCGACAATTTACGTACACAAACATATTTGAATATTTTAAAAAACCTTTTCCTGAAAACTTTCAGTTTTGTCGCTTACCATAAAATAGAAAATAAGGCTCGAAATAATCAATTTCAATGAATTAAATAAAATATTTTTCTGAATAAGTAAAATAATAATTTGGTATTAATAGTGCGTTAACAAATGTTAAACTTGAATTGCAACAATTCCCAAAAAAAAACACTAAAAGTTTCAAATTGCTTTATCTACGTAAAACATTTCAAGGGAATAATTTTCACACAAAAAAGTCATCACCGCCAACAACATAATCACTATTGCCATAACAGAAAGAACAAATGAGAAAAACTTTTCTCGTGTGGGGGGAAAAAATAAATTCAAGTTTTAATTGGTTTTTCAATTTAATTAACAGATTTGTCAGCATGTAACAGGTTTCAAGTCATAGCGACAGACACACACTGCTGCAAATGCATGTCAGCGCAAACAAAGTTGTAATTTTTCATAAAATGTTTAAACATATTCGCTGAAACCTTTTAAGAATCAAACAAAAGAAAAAATTATTTCCAACAAAGAGACACATACAAAAATAATTATGTGTTGAATTTAAGTGTATAAGAACATTACATTTTTTACATTTATGTAATTGCTTTTAATCCAGCAAAAAAATTAAATGAATCCTCCTTAAAGTATGCTTTAATATATAACTGTACAAATACCCTCAAGATAGGCAATTGGTAAATTAATTTTATTACTTAAAACTTAAATTTTTTTAATAGCCAAAATAAATATTGCAATGAATTTATTTGAGCAGATCTCGCATTATAATAATTTTCTACGGTCTTAAGTGTCCCTGTGTAAATTTATATCCTGAAAAAACATAAATGTGAAAAAATGCCAAGTTCCTATCAAAAATTTCGGCCATCAAAAGTACTGATACCAAACTTGGACCCGCGAATATGGGAATATATTTCATAATTTTACCACTGAGGGGAACAAAGTTATGAGGGAGCAGAAACAATGCTAATGTAAAATTCATTTGTGAACATGACTTGTTTGGTTTTTGTTTCCTAACAAATACGTGTTAAAGAAAAGTAAATTTTGATTTGTTAGATTTTTCTGACGATATTCGAGTAAGAAACGACGATTATTTTATATTTAATCGGGATTTCGACCATTTTTCGATCATTTTATCTCGCAGCTCTGCTTACACCCAGAGAATCTTTTCTCTATATCGCTTCTATACATTCTCTTTCGAAACAGGGTGCAAAATTATATGGGTATACATATAGATAATGGGATACAATATTCTCTGCTTTAAGTAATTTAAACACCAGAAAATATTTAAAACTTTAATTGAGTTTGAGGGTTAAATTCGCACGAAGGCTGAGTGAGGTTTGTGAAAAATCAAGGCTATAATAAATAAAACTTATTTTTTAAAATACTGCCAAGAAAAATGTTAATCTTACTATATATGATGAAAATGTAAGCGCTTGAAATGGTCTACAAAAGTATTCACCATGAAGTTCTCTTGTAAGTCTCTGCATGCACTGCACTAGATATTCACATGTTGACTATCAGCATCTACATATCCCTCCTTTACTGCTACATAACCATATGTCAAAATATGTGTTTCAAGTTAATAATGCATAATAATTCATTATTTCGTAGTTCATCTTGTGTAAAAATTTAATGCAAATGACTTGTACGCTCAATAAATAGGATGAGTTGTATGCAAATTGAAAAGTTTGAACTCGTTTTTTGTGAAATATTTTTTTTAGTAAGGACTAAAGTATTTTGCATATGGAAAATGAATCGTATTTAAACAAAAAATATTTAACAGAAATATGCTATTAAAATAATTTAAATGTATTATAAAAAGAAAACTCGAGCTTTGACTATGAACAAAAAAAAAAAATAATATGAAGGAGTTTGTAATATTAATTAAAATATTTGTAATATTAATTAAAAAATTAATTAAATTTTTACCTATAAACAATTTGATAATATCAGTTAAGTTTTTCCACTCAAATTAATACAAATAAAAATTTAATTGAATCAATTAAATTCCATTTAAAATTGTGGAGATACGAGGGTGGTGCCATAACTAGCTGATCTCATTAGTTAAAAAAAATTACTTTGGTGAAAAGTGTAAGTAATCTTATTAAACGTCTCTTTTAAATTTAAAGGCACCGCACATAGGGACGAATAACCGAATTACGACAACAAAAATGGAATTTTTTATTTTGTTAAATGTAACCACTATTGCACTTAATATATTCTTTATACCAGTATGCAATCAACTTATAATTATTATTTTTAACGCATCACATTAGTCTGTACCAGAGAATGACAAAAGTATCGTTTTAAGTACTTTTTGAGTATTTGAAATACCGAAGTATATTTATTTGACATAAAGACTTTATTTATTTATTTAATTTGAAAATTTGCTTGTTTTTATGGTTTAGCAATTGTCTATATGCATTTCGTTCCTGCTTTTGGAACTCGTCAGTAGACTTCAACCCAAGAAATTTTTGAATTTAGTCAACAAACTTCGTATGTTTATAGTAAGACTCTTAATACTATATTGAGAATCACAGTATACAAACATAATAAGTTTGAAAGATTCAAACAAAAATCTTTACAAAACAAGCATTTTTATTCGATTGTCTATCTATTTTAATTTCCACCACCTTTTTACCATTAGCTGCCACATTGGGCAACAATAAAAGTATTAAAAAGCAAAAAGAAAAATAAAACATTTATTTTCATATTTGAAATACCGAAGTATATTTATTTGACATAAAGTCTTTATTTATTTAATTTGAGTGTTGGCCATCAAACAACTACGAATGCGTGTAGCTAAAAATAAAAAGCACGCAAAATGCAAGCAGACGCATTAATTTTAAAATGAATGCGTATAACTATAAACATCCAACAAGTATATTTATACATACTTATTAAATTACACGGCACAAACGATTTCAACTAATATTTATAGACTGTGTGAGCTTGCAATATTAAGTCGAATACACATGCGTAATTCAGAGATATTTTATTTACACACACACATAAAGCATGCCCTGTGGGAGAATGTGTGGTTGACTACAAAAATAATTAACTTATAGTTAACTAACAGGTGATTTAAAAAAACCAACTTGAAGTTAGTTGAAAAGTAATGCAGAGTGAGACAATTGACTACCGCCTAGGACATCGCAATGTTAAAAAAGTCAGTTGATTATATTGAAAAGTAATCCAAGTGCCAGTCAGTACTATACTAGTTGCGAAATAGTTAGCTTGAAGTTAGTTTAAAGTTAACGGAATTTCAAGCAGCCATACACACAGAGCCACACATTTTCCATTCCATTTTATGTACACAAATAATTGTATACAATGGCGAATGATGAATAAATATTCCGATTATGGCTGTATTTATTTTTACCCACTAAATATTAATATTCAGTAAGTAAAAATACTCAGACTGGAAGCATGAGAGAGAGTCAATTAGTTTAATACGCATGTGCCTTTTTATTTGTAGTTGTAGATTAGTTTAGTTTTTGCATACACAAAGTAGAGATGCTTTTGTAGGTTGGAATCGGCTTAAGTAATAGTTGCTGGAGAGAAAATATGTGAGCGTACAAATTTTTGTGTATATGTATATTTTTTTAAAGTACCCTATGGGAAATTAAGTTAACTTTAAACTTCTAACTAGTACTGACTGGCACTTGGATTACTTTTCAATGTAATCAACTGACTATTTTAATATTGCGATGTCCTAGGCGGTAGTCAATTGTCTCACTCTGCATTACTTTCAGCTAACTTAAAGTTGGCTTTTTTAAATCACCTGGTAGTCAGTAAATTTAAAAAATTTTTCTGGGGTTCGAACATGTATCATCATACGTTGTGTACTCAACGCGCTAACTACACAGCCAAGGTACCATCTAAAACAATAACAGCAAAATGTTAATATAAAACTGAAATGAGTTTCAAAGTAGCTGAGAATAAATTTGTTGACTCTCACCAAATTCGATTACATACTCAACTTAAGAATTAATTTTGGATTTGTTCTGGATGACATTGCAGTTAGCTTTTAGTCAGTCTAAGAAAAGTTAACTATAAGTTAACTATTTTTGTATTCAACCACACATTCTCCGACAGGGTACTTATTGTCATTCTCTGGTCTGTACGTGCGTGCAAAGTATTATTATCTGTTGCTACAGTCGAGAATTTTCCTGTAAATTTTCAGTTTAAAGCTTTTTAAATATATTTTGAAGCATCAGGTATCTAATTTAATTTGCAGTTGTTATTAAAACAACAATTTTACGTAGTGTAGATATGGTATACTGTTTTGTTTATTGTGAAAAATTTTGATAAATTTACTTTAGCTAGAGCTATAAAAAAAGTTCCAAAGAGTCCCACAACTATTCTTATAAGTTACAAAAAAACAACTACTATTAAGTGTAAAAAAGTCAAGTGGGGGTCCCCTATCAATAAGTAGAGCATATTTTCCTTAGATAGTGCACCTAATTCCCGTGTAATAAGTTTTAAGAGAATTCGATAAATTTTTTAAAAGTTTTACGCCATATTGGATCCGTTATTTCGAATTCTTAAAAACTGAATTCATATTCGTAATCCATCACCCTAAAAACCTTGAGTTTAGTTTTATTAAAATTTATTTAAGCCACATGAAGTAAATAATTTTGTCGCGCAGTTCAGTATTCTTTTTATAGCCATCAAAAATAAAAGACCTAAGTAAATATGTGAACCTGGAAAAAAATGTATCACTGTTATTTAAATCACTACTTTCAACCACACAATGTTAAAGCCGGCCCCGGTTCAACTTTGCTAGAGTCTGTTCCTTCGTTTACGGCTATAAAATATTGGGTGGCGGAGCTTAAATGAGGCCGTATGAGCTGCCAAGACAAACACCGTATTTATCGGCCAAGCGAAGTGTTCACGCCCATATTCAATGATAATTTTAAGATGAGAAAACTGTGCGGAAGATGGTTGCAGCGTTTGCTTGCAAAACATAGAACAAAAATAGCACCGTGAAGGTGTTTCAATTAAGCCGAGTTTTTGCATACATTCGTAACCATAGATGAGACACGGGTCTACCACTGCACACCCAAATTGAAGAAACAGTCGAGGCAGTGGACTAGAATGGGAGAATCATGTCCAAATACGCTGATGACAGTTCCATCAGCATGCCATCTGTTGTTTGCCATGCGCGTGGGATATTTTTTTTATAATCTTGAAAAATAAAAAATAAAAATTCAACCGCGATATGCCAACTTCTTGCAGGGTTTGAGTGATGAAATTAAGGACAAAATACTAAAAAAAATATATATTCAAGACATTGCACCATTTCACACATGCACTGTTGCGATGGTCGACATCAATGATTCAAAGTTCGAATTTCTTCATCAGGCATCTTATTTGTCAGGGTTATTTTCTATTTCAAAACTTGAACAAAAATGGTTCAGTAGCAGCGCAGCCAACTTGGTGCTTTAGGCACTATTTTTAGTGCTTTTTGAAGACACAAAACGCCAAATTTAGAGTGTTAGTGCCAAACTAAGAAGAATCACTAAGTAGTGCTTTTAAGAAATTTGTGTATTTCTTAAAACTATTTCAATAATAACTTGGTGCATTTATTTTTTCCCTGTAAATCATACCTTTGTCGTTTTGTCGATATATTTCATTAAAGATGTTGATACTATTGCCGAAACAGAGAATAGCCTAGAACATATGAAACATTATTAAACTTCACTCGTTTGGATCTTCACTCGTTTTTCACTTTAGTGCGTTTAACGCTTTCTACGTCTAAAAATTAAGCTTTTTAGTGCTTTTTGAAATTTTGATGTGCTTTTAGAGCCAAAAGGTTGGCATCACTGCGCAGTAGTATGAGATTTGCCAACAATAAAGAGGTGTAGATAACGATTGATGGCTATTTTAAGGGTCTAAGTAGTTCTTACCATAAACAAAGATTTGTTTGTTAA
The DNA here is from genome assembly GCA_936439885.1 of Nowickia ferox. Lineage (NCBI taxonomy): Eukaryota > Metazoa > Arthropoda > Insecta > Diptera > Tachinidae > Nowickia > Nowickia ferox. Next base: position 102,558,147 of record OW387023.1, on the reverse strand, counting down.
TTTATGGTGTTTTCTTTGTTAATCACAAACGTGACTAATGCGTGACTCACGTGTGACAAATCATGACATTTGAACATATCTAAATATCTAATAAAAGCACTTGAAACTGTGACAAAAACAACAGCAATAAAAGTGTTTGCAGATGTCGTTAAGCGAATATTATTGACAAACTCACTATCGTGAGGCTATTACTAATTCGTACATATGTAACTTCTAAGGCGCAACGATGCCTAGACTAAATTTTTTAAAAATACCGCTCATTTGTTCAACCTTTAAAATGAAAATAAAATCTCTGCTTAATTGAGACCAATTAATAACTTTATGTCTACTTAAACTGAGAAAATCCACGATTTTTATTGCACTGTCGATATAGACATTAAAAACAAAAGTACTTCTACAAATAATTTGGTAAAAAATTAAAAAAGGAATACCTGAACTTAATGGTTGCATGGTTAAATTTATTACTTTTTCAAAATTACTTGGGATAAACTGGATTTAATTGCGCAAACTTTTAACTTTTTTCTGTTTATTCTTTCACTTTTTCCCCACACTATTCAATTTTAACGCGTTATTGCAAAAGCATCGTTACCTTCTTGAATTTCGTGCATTTAAGCAAGTAATTTTATTTTTTACAGTACTTGAAATTATTTTTAACTAATCCGTGAAACTAACGCCTTTTGCAAAAAATCTAACATCTTCCGATAGGGTGATTAATTTTGCGCCAGCCTGTAAAACTCTGCACATTTTGCAGGAGCGGCTTCATGGTGTCCTAAATTGGAATACACGGGGCTCCGTCAAATTTCTAACGGTGGACATTTTTTTTTTGCATCTGACTAGTGAAAGTTCTTCTGTATTTATCTTGAAGGCTGAAGGCTTAAAACCAAAAAGTTGTTTACTGAAAACTATTAATTTATTATCTTTCGTACAAATTACGTGGCAGACCTGATTATTTATCTTCCTTAAATTCAAAGTTGGTTTTTTTCATATGCAACTTTTATTATTTTATCTCAAATGCTTATAAGGTTTATTCACGCAGCTGCCAGAAAAATTTTGCCTCTTGTCCCCAAAAAATTCCCATTTCAAAAGAAAAATCCTAATTTTTGTCCCCAAAAATATTTGGTTAATATTGTTGTTTGATATCATTTTAAAATGATTCTGTAATGCAATCCAGTTCTCTAAAACTATTTGCACAGATTTTCCAAAAGATAACCATTGAGTGTTTGATTCTTGTACAAGTTTGTAAAATTTATTATTTAGTCCACACCTAAATTGCGAGAAATAGTTGCACAACTCATTAACAAGAAATTTTACAGAATTTGTAAGCTGCATAAGTTCAGTGAATAATAGCAAGCACATTTATCCAATTTGATGGAACTATTTGAATTTTTTAACAAAGTATACAAATATTTTTTAAACCACACATATTGCCTGCACTATCTGAAGAATTGAAAATACTGAATTCAAGCTCGATTGAGAAATTATTCCTGATTAAAATTCATTCTAGTTCAATTAAATTTAAAAATGTCTTACTTAAATCATCATGGGCATGTGACAAATAAATGTTCACTTGGCAATCACAGTTTCATATACTAAAAAGTAAAATCAGCTGCAGAAAGCAAAAATAATGTAACATAATGTCCACTACAGTAATACAGGGTGTCTGATAACAGATTTATATTTTCAAACTTAAATAAAAAATGTAATAACTGACACAGTTTTATTAAGAGCATTGAACGATAGAATAAAAATGTGGATTTTAATTTTTAAGGAGTATGTTATCCAGATGTCTCCCGTCGAGTTGAACACACTCTGTTCAAAATGCAGAATTGTGTTCTGCGCCACACGCTGCAGTAAACTTGGTTCAATTGAGCTGATTTCTCGACGAATATTTTCTTTGAAAGCCACAAGATATTGGGGATTGTCGTTATAAACCCTCTCCATAAAAAAATCCATGGGAGTTAGATCGGGCGACCTCGGTGGCCATGGGATGTCCCCAAGGTGACTGATCAGTTTTTGGGGGAAATTTTCCCGAAACAAATTCATTGAAGCTCTAGCTGTGTGTGCAGTCGCCCCATTCTGTTGAAACCACGTGTGTGAAGAGTACGATGAATGAGCTCGCAGGTTTGGCAAAAAGAATTCCGAAATCATGCGTCGATAATTTTCACCGTTGACAATCGTCGCCTGGCCTCGAGAATTTTCGAAAAAAAGAAAATGGTGCAATTATCTCATGCGTGGACAAACAGTTACCCTGGGGCAATGCAATGGTTTTTGTTGTTTCAATCGAAAATTGCGGGTTCTTGGAAACCAGTAACGGCAGTTTTGCTTGTTGACGTGGCCGTGGTCGCTCCAAAAAATGGGGTTTACAGTACGAAAAAGCTCCAACATTGTTTCACAAAACTTTTTGCTTAAATCAAATTCACTTTCTTCCAGCTCTTGAACGATTTGAATTTTAAAAGGATGCAACTTCAATTTTTTCTTAAAATTTCATGAATAATCATTCTTGGAAGTCCCAGTGATGCTGCTCTTTTCCGTATTCAAAGCCAAGGATTTTTACGTAAACTGCTTGCAACCAGTTCAATGTTTTCGGGAGTCCTTGAAGGTTGAGTGGGCCCTGGATGTGCTGTGTGGAACATTCATAGCCGAAACAGTTGCGCAAAATCTCTGCACCCACGAAGGAATAAATTTACACTCGGTACATTACATATTCGCCGAACACCGAACTTTGAACAAAATCGTCGACGAGCAGTTACGTAAGAATCATTGCTCTTAAAATATGTCTCCACAGCGAACGCGCGATGCTCACTCGACCACTGCGACATTGCGACTAACAAATCCGCACAATCGATAATTCCAACTACGCCACCGTTTATTGCGTTTTGAAGTAATAAACTTGCCACCAGACAAAATAATAAATGTGCTGATCGTAAAAGATAAGCAATAATAGTTCAAACATATTTAGGTAGAGTGATATAACTTCGTGCTCACCTGAACAGAAAATGCTAGTGATACTTACAAATGTATTTAGCAAAGGGAGATCAATAGTTGTATACGTTAAATAGTTGATGCTAATAACAATTTCTATCAAAGTAGATATATAGCCTAGTCTAGTCTAGTTTAATTTTTCTTCTCGTCTTTATAAACTTACATTAGTTAAGAACGATATTGCATACAATGCGAATTGGAAATACTGAACTTAAGCTCAATTAAGAGTTAAACAATTGTGGTTGTGAGGCAATATTGAAACTCTTTATCTCCTGACATATTCAATAAATCGGAAAACTGAGAAAAAACGGACACATTTGTCATATATGCTCAATCAATAACTCAATTTCTTTTTAAATGTTCCATACTGCAAACCAGTAACCACTCGACGAAGTGCTAATACTATTTTAAAATAATAAAACGTAGATATCGTGTTAATATAAAATATAAGAAAAAGTGATGCTAGAGCTCAAAATGAAAAGTCCCCAAATCCCTCCCCACGAGAGAGAGGTAAAATCCCCATTTCGGGGACAAATCCCCTAATCTGGCTGCACTGTTTACTCACGTGGATCTCTTCACACATATACACACCTTTATTTGTATGTAAAAATTCTTGTTTTTTTTTGCAGGAAAGCAATTTTAACAGAATAATTTCGCATGGTGTTCTTTTGTGGTTAAAACAAAAGTGGGAAAATATGTTTTTTAACTCCATTTTGAGAAAAAGTGCCAAAAACTTTGTTGGCATTATGGCTGAGTCATTGTGTTGTTCTTTCTTGCCACTTTTGGTTGTTTGTTTATATTGCTGAGTACAGTTTTTTTATCTTCTTACTTTCAGACGCACACATTCATGTGGCTGAAGTAATGTATCCAAGTATAATATTTATTCAGCTGCTTTTTTAAGTAAAATATAAAACAATAAAAAGTAGATGATGAGTGTGTGTGTGTGTATGTTGCATATGCAACGTATGAATACTTTGTATGAAATTTAATACAACTAAACACTGGCAAGCACAAACTCGCCGATTTTTCTAGACTCTAACATCCGGTGCACAGGAATTTTATATTTACATGCAAACGTTAGCATCACCATTATCTGCAGTAGTCCTTAAAAAGGAAAGTCGAGCATGAATATGTTGAAGTTTGAAACAGTTTTTTTAAAGAGTGATTTGATGAGTGATTTTAAATTGCCCAAGCTTGGAGGATATTAATTAATTTCTTTAAAACAAGCACAAGACACTCACAGAAAATAAAAATTTTTCCAATTATCACCTGCCTTTGAAACAAAACTAAAAATCAGTTTAAAATTTAATTGTATCAATTAAACTTTAAAATTGTTTAAATTTTTTTATTCAATCTTTGTTTAAATAAATTTTTAGACAAAAGTTTAATTAACTAATTAAACTTTTAATTAAGTTTTTAATCAATTAAATTTTTAAGTAAATATTTAATTGCTGTAATTAAATTTTTACTTTATTACTTGTATTATTGTCGATTAAGGAGAAAAGTGTTCTGTCACATTTGCACAGAAAGATAGCAGCTATTGCAGAAACAAAAATCCTTTCCTTTGGTTTTAATAATATCTCTCTACTCTACAAGTAGTTGTCGACTGTGAGCCATAGTAAATCCCTGAGTGTGTACACAGAAAAAAGTACTACGAACAATTTTTATAATAATATAATTGTATTTTCACCCGTAAGCAACTTGATAATATAAATAATCAAAAATTTCAGTGAATTGATTAAATTCTTAATTGAAAGTACTAATTACATACTCTCTAGTGAAATAAAAGCATTAAATTACTTTTCAATTTAATAAAACATTATCTGTTATCTAAAACTTCATTACTTTAAGTCTCTGCTTCTGCTGCAAACATTTGTTTAATCTACGAAAATTGAATTATTCATTTTGTGGGCGTAAAAGTCCTTAATTCATTTATTTCGTTCTATTTTGCTGTAGAGTGTGTGTGTGTGTGTGTGTGTGTGTGTGTGTACATATATCATACACGTGCTGTAAAGTCTTCCTCTATATCTATCTGCAAGTTAATTGAGACTTCATACATGTGTAAATTTGCCCATGTCCTTGCACTCATCTATAAACTCTATTACACAGGAATCGTTGGTGGAACATGTAAAATATTTTGTCGCTTCAGCTCCTGCTGCGTACGTACGAGTACGTTAAAAACAATTTTAGTGCAAATTTATTTTTAATCGTTTGTATTCAAAAGCTTTAAAACATTTTTTATATTTTTTTTCCAAGTATGTGTGAGTTTAAATGTGCATGACTATAAAAGAAAAATAAATTTTTGCATTAAAATAATTTTTTAAGTCGGATTTTCACTCCAAAAATTAATGGAATTTACCATAAAATATTTTTAGTTAGTGAAAATCATTGTGGCAAACAACAAAGAGTGTTGAAAATTACACAATTTGGATAAATTAAAAATGCATATGATAAACTTTTATTAAAATGGGAATTCTGTAATTATAGCACAACTCATGTAATTATTAAAGGATTTTCGTCAGTTTCTGCAGGTGACTGGTGTTGCTATTAACAATAATTATTTTATGGTAAAAATGTGGTGTGCATAGAAATTGGTATTTGTAGGTGTATTTTCAATGATTTAGAAAATTTTTTGGAAGCGACCATCGCATGACTAAATAAGTCCATGTAAAAATGTGTCAGAAAGATATTGATTTAGCTATTACTCAATGTCTGTCTGCGATCATATCTGTGGCAATTAATAATAATGGCTTAAGTCGAAAATTTTTGTTTTGAGATATTAAGGGTTTTGTCTTTTTTGTGTGTTTAGTTTTCACATAAAATGTTTCCATGTACAGACCAAACGGCTGGCCGGATTTTGATTTAGTTTTCTCTGTTTGAAAGGTGACTTGATCGAGAGGGTTCTTAGCTATGTTTTAAGAAAATCGGTCCAACCGTTTAGAAGATATCACATCTTTTCTAGATATATCGGGGGTTTTTAATATTTTAATTTTTGTTATTAATAATAATATTTTATAATTGAAATTTAGCTCAATGATAGATCTTGAAGAAGAGAATAAGAATATGTAATAAAATGAAAAAGCACTTATGTTAACTTAAGCCATTATTATTTATTGCCACAGATGTATAAAAAATAGCGTGAAACTACTTTCAGTGGAAAGGAGATTTTGTAGATTTTGTACTTTTTATAAAACGTACTTGTTATATTACATTTTAAAAAAAGCTCTTTTTATGTAAAGTATATTTACAAAAAAGTACCTTTTATGGAAAGTCCTTTAGTTAAAAGTTCTTCTTATAGAAAACACATTTAATAAAAAGTAACTTTTATGAAAAGTACTTTTATAGGAAATACGTTTAGTACATGGAATAAAAAGAATATTTTTAAAAAGTAACTTTTATAAATAGTACCTTTCAGAGAAAGTACCTTTTATAAAAAGTACCTCTTATAAAAAGTACATCATATAAAAAGTACTTCATATAAAAAGCACCTTTTATAAAAAGTTTTCTGCCTGGTATACTCAGCTTAAAAATGCCAAGGTCGTTACAAGAAATTACACGTTATTTGTGCTTAATTATTACTATTCTTTATTTAAATGAATAAATTTTGGGTTTTTTGTAAATACAATTTATTTAAGTTCAATTCCGTAATATTACACCATCTGTTTCGTTTATTGCCTCTCAGCTTCCTGGATTTGTTTTTGGCTTGGCTTCCTGGGAAATATCTTCTATGATTACGTGGTCAACTTTTCCATTACTCCTGTGAACCTATATAGCGCCTTATCAGGAAGATTGTATTGTTGGGTGACAAGGACAATCGTTCGCAAAACTTCCTAACTTGCACTCATCGACAGTATTGTTTGGCGACTAGGATAATCGCTAATAAAATGGTCAGTTACTACTTATCGATGTTCTACTGTATTGTTTTGCGACTAGGAAATCGCTAAAAAAAATTATTCCTACATACTTATCGAGGTTCTACTGTATTGCATTGCGTTTAGATAATCGCTAACAATTTATATTTATCGAGGTTGCTTTACGGCTAGGTAATCGCTACAAATGCTTGTTAATATCTAATTATAGGTGTTCTACTGTATTGTTTCGCGACTAGAAAATCACTAACAATTTATTTATTATTTGAATACTGACTGTGTGACGGAATGTTTGCACACAAACTGATGTCACAATATAAAAAAAGTACCTCTTATAAAAACTACCTTTTATAAAAAGTGCCTTTTGTAAAAAGTCCCTTTCATAAGAACTATATTTTATAAAAAGTACTCTGTATAAAATTACTTCTTAAAAAATACCTTTTATTAAAATTACCGTTTATAAAAAGTACCTTTTATAGAAAGTACCTTTCATAAAATTAGCTCTTAGAAAAAGTACCTTTTACAAGAAGTACCTTTTTGAAAAAGTACCTTTTAGAAAAAGTCCCTTTTACAAAAAGGATCTCTCATAAAAAGTACGTTTTTAAAAACTACCTTTTATAAAAACTATTTTATTTTATACAAAGTACCTTTTATAAAAACTATTTTATTTTATACAAAGTACCTTTTATAAAAAAGTACCTTTTATAAAAAGCACCATATGTTACAACTACCTTATATAAAAAGAACGCTTAGAAAAATTAGCTTTTATAAAAATTGCTTTTTATAAAAAAATATCCGTTAAAAAGTACATAATAAGTGTCTATTATATAACATATGTATCTTTTAAAAAATTATTCTTTATAAAGTTTACTTCTTATAAAAAGTGCCTATGATAAAAATTGGCTTTTGATAAAAAACATTATTTCCTAAAAAGTATCTATTATAAAAAGTACTTTAATTAAAAAGTACCCTTAAAGGAAGTATATTTTATAAAAAGTACCTTTATCGCAAAAAATTGCTATTAGACAAAGCACATTTCATAAAAATATCTTTTATTAGAAGTACCTTTTATTAAAAGTATGTTTTATATAAAGTACCTCATATAAAAATTTGAAAATAATTTATATTTTCCAAATGACAAACTCAAGGCTTATATATTTATAAAAAGGTAAATCGTATTTGGAATCTATTTTAAGAAAATTTTGTACAAAAAATTTTATATAAAAGAACATTTCAAATTTATTTAAAATATATGAATATAGGGGTAAGATTTTAATTATGTTTTGCTCATTGAACCAAACCAGATTAATCTTAAATTTTTTCTGTTACTGGTTTTTTTAAAATAAAATGTAAGTTACTGGAAGGAAGTGTTATTAAAGTCCCATTTTTTTTTTACTGAAAAGAAAGCACTTGATATCGAATTCATATCATGTCTACTGTACAAACGCGTGTCTAAGAAAACCCCACAGAATCAATTTTGCATTTGCTTTAAGTCATTTTAGCCGAAAAGAAATATATACTCGTGAAGTCTACTTAATATGTGCAACTCTATTTTCGAACATCTTTCAACGTTTCAATTTTCACAGGATTTAACACTATTAAAGTTTATAATTTCACTTAAACATGCTGTGTCATACGCACCCACACACACACACACACACACACACATCCAAATATACGTATCTATAGCTGGGAAACACATAAAACAATAAATGCATTTTCACATCCTTGCCCAAGTCAGACGAAGCTAAGTTTCCTAGATAAACACACACTGCCATTGGCACAGATGCACATCGATGGATGGTGGTGCAGTGTTAATAATGGCGGCATGCCTCACAAGTGTATTTATAACGTTCAATTTCGTACGCTGTATTAAAATTTTAAGAACAGAGAGCAGGAAGTAAAAGGAAACTGAAAATCAACACTAACATAATCATCGACATGCCATGCTTTTTCCTTTGTCGTTGATTGTTTTACAACATCTTTCACTCTTAACTACGATTTACAATTTGTCGAAGATTATGTTCATGGTGCACGAGTGGCGAATTTGTTACCAGGCAGTTTATTTTATTTACTTTTTAGAGATACATACATATATAAGTACGCCATGAACAGCAAATAATTGGGGGAATTGTTAAAAAGGAAGTTTAAAGGAAAAATCAAAAAGTTTTTTAAACTTTTGGTATACATTTCTTTAAAGTGCACATTCCGTTAGTATTACTGCATTTTTGTAAATAAAATACATTTTTTCCACAACGACTACTAATCCAGAAAACACATTTGTTCTCAATTATTATTTATTTCTTGGATCATATTTTTCATTAACTGATCATTATGCTTCTAGTCCCTCCCCTCACATTCCTAGATTTCGCAACCGAAATAGTATTAATCAATTTTACTGTAACTGTTATGTGGTTAATATTACACTGTTTACGGCAAAACGGGATCTGTTAAAAATTTTGGTTCTTGTCTCTGCTACATAGTTAAACTTAAAGTGGCCTTCAAACACAATTGGGAATTTATAATTATAGTATAAATTCTCAAAAGAATATTTTCAAGCGTTCCGCAAGAACCAGCAGCTCACTTGGATCGTATTACATCCCGCTGTGATACTTGGGCAGGAGAGAAGGATACCTGCAAAATCACAATATTTTTTCAAGCAGCTGCATAGTTGGAGCTTCTATGAAAAATTGCCTACTTTTCATGAAAATTTATTAATGAAAGAGAACCCAGGGGAAAAGGTAATGAATAGTACGGGAGAAGGTAATGCACATCATGTATAATTTTTCATTCCAGAATTCATTACTGTTAGCACAGAACATGTCCTAGGAAAGTAATGAATTATTTTAATACGTCTGAGGAATGAATTCTATAATTCATAATACTCGTCATAAGCAAACACTATGCATTCTTCTTCTGCAGATGTGGTAATGCACCTGGTAATCAATGTGTAATTATTGTGTTTAATCAAATTACCCTCTCGTTTCTAAGGGAATGCTTTGGAAAATAATACATTGTTTCTCCAATTATTTATGTAATTACTGCCTATTTTTCCATCTGGAAAGGTGTTCTACAGCTTTCTCATTCTCTACTTCACAACAGGTTCTACAGAGGTCGTTGAATGTAGATGCAATCTCTTAGCGTGAAAACATGTATCATAGTACCCTGTTAATAAATTGAACGATGTTGCCATTCGTTAATAGAGCTTTAGCTTTAGCCAATCCGTTCACAATATCACTACAGAGCACATTTGCTTGTCCAGGCACCCGGAAAGGTTTGTGTTAGAATACCTTATGGTATTTGTAAGCAAAATTTAATTTTGTGTGAAATACGATATAGCGTTAGTGTCGATATGTATATTCGGATAGGCTCGTCATATAACACTAGTGCCTTTGCCAGTTAATTTCACTTTATATAGCTGACATTTCAGCTTTTATAACACTAATGCCGAGTACACACTATGGCATATTGTGACATTGCAATAGTGTGTACGTTTGTCATTTGCGATATTCTTCGTTGTGTGGCAATGCTTTCCATATAAAAAACATAATGGGAACGGTGTTTAACACATTTTGGAAACGACACCACAAAATTAAAACACAAGAAATTACAGATGTGTACTCGGCATAACTTGTCACTTATCCTAGCCAGAATATTTTCTAATGATCTCGAATTTGAATCTCTATTTTAATTTCGTAATAATATAATAAATCCTTAGGAGTTTGAACTAATGCAATTTAAATAAATAATTTCCGTAACTGAACTCTTTGCATTTATATGTTAAATTACTGAGCAAACATGTATTTTGATTTAATGTGAGATTTGAAATCAATTTCATTAATTTTACCCAGGCTGAAGGGCATGTTGCTGGTAATATTTTGCAAAATAAACATGTAAATACAATAAAGTGCGACTTTCACTCGCACACAATGGGTTCCGTACGGACACAAGATATGTAATACTATACGAATAACATATATAATATACATATAGTTTTGGAATTTTTTCGTTTTTGAGAATTTTTTCGGTTTTTAGAGATTTTTTTTAGTTTTGGCCTTTTTTGTGTGTTTTTGGCATATTTTCTGTTTTGGCGATTTGTTTCAGTTTAACCGATTTTTATTATGTTGTGGCAATTTTTTTTCGTTATGGCGATTTTTTTCATTTTGGCGATTTTTTTTGGGTTTTTGGCGATTTATTTTAGTTTTGGAGATTTTTCTTAGTTTTTTCGATTTTTTCATTTTGGCGATATTTTTTTTTGGTTTCTGGCGATTTATTTTAGTTTTAGCGATTTTTCTTAGTTTGGCTTTTTTTTCGTTTTGCCGATTTTTTTTTTGATTTGACGCTTTTTTTTTTGGTTTGGCGATTTTATAAATTTGGGATTGTTTAGTTTTAGCGTTTTTGAAAATTTCAAGAGTTTGCCTCTTACGGTTTCCAAGATACAGCAAGTTTTCAAAATTACATAGTCAAAATTACATTAACTGATAGAACACTCTTTAATTTTGAGTTTTTTACATTTTAGTGTTAATTGTTGCTGTCTGTATAAAATACACTATGGCTGAGTTTAGATATGGTATTTTGTTCCATGAAGTTTTTTGATAAAAAAAACAATTGTGTTGTGTCATTGTGAAAAGAAAGTTCCCCGTCCCTAAATAATGGCAATACGGCAACATTGTCTACATCAAGAACTAATTTTGATGTAGTGACATTTAGTGTCATTTGTGTTATTAATGTGAGACTGTTTTTCGTATTGTTTGTTAATTAATATTTATACAAAGCGCCTAAAGGATTCTATTGTACTCTGCATTCCAGTTTACTGAAGCAGGATTAAAGTTGGTTTAAAAACTTCGTGTACATGAAGCCCTAATTCCACCGAAATTTTTGCCCATGCAGTTTCCTTTGCATTTTTATCCCTACAAATGCTACATACATATATGATTCCATACAGTATCACGAACCTCCACAAGCTGGGGGTCTAATCTGTAATTCGAAACGAAAGAAATTACTTTCGAATTTGTATATTAATTACATGCAAATTCGAAAGCAGTTCCTTTCGATTCGAATTACAGGGTAGATCCCCTGAATCAGCTGTGTCGTCATTCAAGCGCCCTGGACGCAGAGCTTGAATTTTTCTCACATTCTTCTATGCTTTTCTACTTTCTTTTTCAGTGTCTATAATCTTAAAATTAAAATTCTTTCCGTATGTACTCAATATAGCAAGATGTCAACACGCTGACATTTTGTTTTTGTGTCTGCAATGCTGCCATCATATTCTCGCAACTATCTACATCATATGCGTAAACAGTTTGTGTGGTAATGCCACAGAACGAGAAATATTGGAAATGACAAACGTTGCCACTAGTTCCCACTTTTATTTTTGCTTGCGATGTCACAAAATGCAATAGTGTGTACTCGGCATAACTTCGCAAATTTTAAGTGTCTGTGGGCGCGTGTCTTGTTTGTTTTCGTGACACAGACACGCACGACTCAACACGAAGTGTTCGTGACAGAATATCTGATTTCGTGCGTGTTTGAGCAAAATTGACACGATAAACACGAAACGATTTTTGGTGTTAAAATATTTCCAAGAAAGAAAAAATTTTATATTTTTATCGTCAAGCACGTGAAACCATCAAATTTGTTGATAGTGTAGGGGTCTCTTAAGCTTAAAGTTCTGAAATTAAACAAAAATATGTATCTACTTGAATGTAAAGAAAATGTTTTTTTTTTTTTGCTATTCAATTTGATTTCGTGCGTGTTGTGCAGTTTCCTGTTTTGAAAAAAATTTCGCGTGCGTGTTTCGTACGTGTTGGACATCTAGGCATTCGTGTTCGTGTCGTGTCGTGTTGGAAAAATTCAACACGCGCCCATCTCTAGTCTACACATAATTGTATGTACTCGTATATTACATGGGATTTTAAAATTTTTCGTTGCTCGTTTTGGAACACCCTTTAATTTGTAAATGATATATATTTGTTGTTGTAACGGCAAAAGTTCTATATATTCTGTCATAACTTCAGGTTCTTAACTTTTACGGCTCGCGAGAAAACAGCCTGTGACGGACAGACGGACACCGTAGCGAAAACATTAGGGTTCCTTTTCACTTTTGATGTACGGAACCCTAAAAAAGGCGCTTTGAGTCATAAAGTAATAAGACACTAATATTTATTATCTAATGTTGTGTTTGTGTATCACTCGTTTGACGTATAACCCAGTGAAAAACATGCCTCTGTGGAAGTCAGAAAGATACAGATTTTCTGATCCGAAGTTTCAATGGGTTGGAGTTGTGATGGTTGTCAAATATCAGTGATGAAATCTATTTCGATGCTCAACCCTTTTACTACTTCAAGTGTTGACTTGTTAAAATCCTTTTGTCCTACATGCATATGCTGCATTACACTTTCCATATTTATTTTCTTCCTTCCTGTGTGTGTATCCACTTTGTGTGTTCTACTGCAAGTATTATTTATGAATAGTTTGTTTATTACTTAAACACAGTATACACCATTTACGAGTACGAACCCAAATGTACAGTTATAACACTCGTAACACTCGTACACACTTTGGGCGGGTGAGCGCAGTGTGATATGATACTTCATAAATTTAATCCTTATCTGTACGTAAGTACTTTATTACATTATGAAGTTTTAATATGTTTCTGCGTATTTATTTACAAGCTTTTGTGCTTGTGTTGTTACATCCTTTGATTGTGTGTTTACAAGTGGAATGATTGTGTAACTACATAGAAATCTTATTAATTACTTAAAGTTTGTTTTATGCTATACTTTTTGGATTAGTAACATTTTTAATAATAATAATAATAACAGCATAATATCATATTTTTATTTATTTGTTTATTTTTCATTTTTGCCTTTATTTAAAACTACATGCGAGTACATATGCACTCGTATATTGACTGTTTGTGTGCGGATATAAATAATTATGTGTGTACACATGAAAGATTTCAAATGTGAATTTTGCTTTATGAATTTCTTATTAATAACCTTTGATGTTGTGTATTAAATTTGTCCATTAAGAAAATTAAAATTTTGATACTTTAGCTGCTTGTATGTATGTACTCGTATTGTATAATATCGTAGCATTACTTTTGCTTATAACTATGTTTTCTTTAGCAAAAGGTTCTATAAATGGATTAAATAATGTTTTTAATTATCCCAAAAATATTAAATAAAGTTAAATGAATATCAGTAAATTACATGGCAGTCTATAATTAACAAGCAAATGTATCGCGTTTAGTAGTTATATATTAAAAGTAAAGATTTTCCTTTAAACTTTTGTAAAATTTAAGAGAATGTATATACAATCAATAAATGTTTACCACGCGAGGATAATAGGACATTTACATCTGCACGAAATCTAGTAAATTTCACTTAGGGCCATTATTACAACTTAAAGTTAGTTAAAAGTAGGATTTTGTCGGACGCATAAAAAGTTTTCCATTACAACAAATTTAATTTAACTTACCAGATAGGATAAACTTGCCTTTAAGTTATCGCTGACTTTCGGTTAAAGTAAGATTGTAATAATGAAAAACTTTTTATACGTCCGACAAAATCCTACTTTTAACTAACTTTGAGTTGTAATAATGGCACTTAAACAAATAATAAATTCAGTGTGAACTCTACTAACATCATTTTAGAAGATTTACAACAAATATATTTTTTTCCATAGACATTATTATTTTAAAGTGTCACGCCTAACGAGTCATTTGATCTGTGTACACTTTTAAACAAAAATTTATATGCCAATAATTGTATGTACATCAGCTTTTACCCGCGGCTCCACTCTCGTTCATCTGATATTTTGGAAACTATATTTAAAATTTATGAATTTTTTGTTAGTCACTGATTATTAAAAAAAAAATTATAAAAACCTACAAAAAGACGACATACAATTCAAAAACAGAATAAAAACCGGATTTTAAAACTGTTTAAACAATGAAAGCCGAAACAAAAATTGCCCTAACCAGCCCAAAAATATGCTTTTCGGGAAAAAACGAACTAAATATAAAAAACCGGTTCCGAACCGGATAAAATATAATCGATGTTTGCCGCTGGTAATGTAGCTTTGCATTGGTTAAAGAATTTTCAAAATCAGCTTAGCAGTTTGAAAATCCGTACCAAATATAAAAATAACCGGTTCCGAACCGGATACAAAAAATAGCCTTTGGTTGACGCTGGTAATGTAGCTTTCTATTGGTGAAATAATTTTCAAAATCAGTTGAGCAGTTTGAAAATCCGTACCAAATATAAAAATAACCGGTTCCGAACCAGATACAAAAAATAGCCTTTGGTTGACGCTGGTAATGTAGCTTTGCATTGGTTAAATAATTTTCAAAATCAGCTTAGCAGTTTGAAAATCCGTACCAAATATAAAAATAACCGGTTCCGAACCGGATACAAAAAATTGCCTTTGGTTGACGCTGGTAATGTAGCTTTCCATTGGTTGAAGAATTTTAAAAATCGGTTTAGCGGTTTGAAAGTCCGTACCAAATATAAAAATAACCGGATTCGAACCGGTAAGAAAAAGTAGCCTATGCTTGATGCTGATAATGTAGCTTTCTGCCTGTGAAAGAACTTTCAAAATCGGTTTAGTAAGGTTAAGGAAAAGGTTATAGCTTTTGGAATTTTTTGCAAGTATCAAAATTTGACAAATAGGGTTGGATAGTTTATGGAAAAATAAGAATAATTGCGTTTTCACTTTTACGCAATCGTTAAAAAAGGTTCCGCACCAAATGCCATGAAGTTTGGATTTAGAATTCTTTTGATGGCCTTAAATAATTTTTCATATTTTATTTACTCATCGTTTTAACACCGGCAAATAGAATTCATAACGTGAATGCCATTTTTGTTTTAATATCTAGGAAGGTATTGATATGTATATCATTTTAATAACAGTTAAAATTTTTCGCTCGTGGGTTATTGAATTTTTATTGTTATTAAAAAGGTTTTAGAAACTCATTCGGTTGTTTCAAACTGGCCTCAGATATCGGTTTTTGTAATCAATACAATATTCCCCATTGCGTAGAGCCTGTCAAATTTTTAGTAAAAAAAAGTTATATGCCTAATATACAGTTGGGGTGTCATAGTGTCTTAACATTTTAATAATATAGTTTAAAAAATTGTTGTTGTGGCTCAATAAAAAACGTCATAAAATAATACGACTTTCTCAGCTATGTTTACTGTTTGTCATAACTACATGTAGAAATGCGTGAGAGTTTACCAAAGAAATTAAGAGATAGAGTAGGAAATGTACAAAGGTGCTAAAACCAAAATATTTATAATTGTAAACTATGTAGGGTTGCTCACAGCAGTCATATTTTTTCGTGTTATTACTTTAAAATGTGTTAATTTATGAGTACCATTTGAATACCCCAATTGTATATTATACACTCAAGTTAAGTACACACTTTTCAATGAAATATAATAACTTAAATAATATTTTCCTATTCTCCTGATGAGCACTTTAACCTCTCCTATCCAACAACACTATTCTTAAATTAAAATATAAGCTTCCAAAGCTGTTAAGCCATAAATATACTTAAATAACGTTTCTTAGGTAAACACTTTTTAATGCAATGAACTAAATTGAACATAATTGAAAAATATTTGTCATATACATAAATGCAGGCTAAAAGAAGTCTTTAACTTAATAGTCGCTACGACCTAAAAACAAAAAGTTATTATATGTAAAGAATCGTTTACACTTGTAAAAGCCGATGAAGCGGTATCTTGTGAGTAATCCCAGTGGAGTGGTAGATACAGCACAAGTGTAAAAGAAGGTGACTACGAAAATTATTTCAACTGTGTCTTACACTCGTTAGTATCCATAGAAAAAATTAAGAGAATTCCTGCTGAGTAGACAATTAAGGCTAAGGAGTTCAAGGGGACAATCAATGAGCTGAAGAATGTGAGTAGGATTGTTTTTGTTTGCATGTATTGTCACACTAAAACTAACACTCAGATTACTGTTATTCATTATAAGAAATTTGTTTTAAATTTAAAAGAACAACAACGGCAGAGTGCTCCTTTCGATATACAAAATCTGATATTGCAGTACCATATATTCTGTAAAATAAAAGGGGGCGCATTCAGTAACTTTTATAATTATAACTATTTCTTTGTAACAAGTATAATGAAAATGTTTCGACTTTGCTATCCAGTAACATACACATATATGTATGAATGATATTTTTTGTCGGTTGAAGTCAGCTGTTATTACTTTTTTGTTGTTCCTTGTGCTTTTTGCTTGTTTTCACATTTTGTATGCAAAGTTGCCACCTGGTATATAATTAAATGGTGACTAAAACACGGTTCTTAAAACAGATATTACAGAATGTTATTATCGTTAGTGCAAATGACATCCCGTGACACCTAAGAATGGCGAAGTTAATACAAATTAATCTTCACCATTCGAAGGCAGCCTCAGTGGGATTAACCAACCGACTCGTAGTAGAAGGAGGAGTGGATATTGCGCTTGTCCAAGAACCGTGGATTGCCAATGGCAAAATTCTTGGACACACCGCAAAAGGTGACAGACTATGACTATGTAAACAAATCATGTAACAATGATAAAAACATTAGAACCTTTATTATGGTGAAAACCAACTTAAATATCTTCATTCTGTCTAATTTCAATGATGAAGATACTGTAGCTGTAGCTACATGCTACATAACCAATGACCATGCAGAGCTCCCACCAAGCATTCTAGCTGTTAAGGAAGCTAATACGTGCGGCATTTCTATTATAATAGGCGCTGATGCAAACGCACATCATCAGATCTGGGGCAGCTCAGATATGAATGATAGAGGTGAGTGCATTTTTGATTTTATTATGGACAAAAATCTGGTAGTATTTAATCAGGGTTCGGAACCAACTTTCGTTGTCTCTAATAGGCAAGAGTTATATACATAACTCTAATCAGTTCGGGGCACGCTCATTTAATTCGTGAATGGAGGAGGGTCTCTACGGACTGCTCGTTCTCTGACAATCGCTATCTAACATTCTTAATTAGCTTTTCAAATAGAAATACAAAATTATACGTCAACAGATGTAAAACAAACTGGGAGGTATATAACCAAATCCTCACCAACTTGATTGCGCAACCTCCAAATACAGGGGAGGCTGCGGACATTGACTTAGCCGTAGATACGCTCACAAATGCATTCAAAGAAGCCACTGGTTTATCCTGCAAGGCATCAGCACAACGCAAAAGCAGCAGACTTCCTTGGTGGTCTGATAGCATTGCAGAAACTCGTAAGCCGACAACTTTTCAATGCGGAAAAAAGGACAGGTAATTGGTCACTTTATAAAACCTCATTAAATAAATTCAAAAACGAAGTAAGGAACGCTGTAACGTGGTTTACTTTTCCAGCTGGGGTATGACTCGGTCTGTCCAGATTCGAACTCAAAGGTGCCCTTCCTTTGAAATAAAAGATTAATTTTCTTGGGTGTTAAGAAAATGTACAAAGCTTTTCTTTATTTAACGAAACTTATGCTACTAGGATATCTTAAAACTACAGGGTATATTTTCAGTAAATTACAGGCGGTGACAGCTATAAATAATTAATACCGACTAGTTGTGAGAGTATTGGGTGGGCATTGAAGCCGTTTTTTAAATGAGATGAATTCGGTGGCTCTCGTAATAAAAAAACGTTTTGAGGCCGGTTAATGCAGGCGAGAGGAATTCGCTAGCTCTTATAATGGACAAGAGAAATTCGAGATGAATTCGGGGGATCTTAAATGTAAAAAGAGAGTTTTCAAGATGAATTGGGTAGATCTTGAAAAGCGAAAACACATATTCAAGACAAATTCAGGAGATCTTGAATAAGTACATATATAAAGAGGTCAAGATGAATGCGGTAGATCTTGAGAATTAAGCAAAAGGAAATTCAAGTTAAATCCGGTGGATCTTGAATATAAAATATGAGAAGATCAAGATGAATGCGGTAGATCTTGAACTAGTTTTCAAGATGAATTTGGTAGATCTTGAAAAATAAAGCGGCAGAAGGAATTCAAGATAAATTTGGAGAATCTTGAATATAAAAAAAAAAAAAAATAAATTCAAGATGAATTCTGTGGATCTTGAAATAAAATAAACTAAAGTAAATCAAAGATGAAAACGATAGATCTTGAACACTAACTACAATTTATCAGAAAGCTTAAGATTAATGCGATAGATCTTGAATGCTTTCTTTCCAAAAAATTCGAACAACCCTTTATATTGACGTCCGTTCAAGATAATATAAAGGTAGTGCCCTTGCTTACCGTACTGAGACGTTCAGCTCGTGCTGATTGCTTGTGGCTTAAACTTGACATCTTATAGTAATAACGATTCTAACTTGTTGAGAATTATTTTCCTATTTGTATGGTCTGTTCGCATTTTATTTCTTTTAAATAGCGTGCATGTGCTTGCAAAAGCGTGCACGTTGCTGTTATTTTATTTCTGTTAGTACGATGTCAGCTAGAGTGCATGGGCGTGGTTGTAATTTGTTTCTCTTGTTATATCGTATGCTTATAAAAGTATGTGTGTGGTTGTTGTTATTTTATTTCTGTTGGTACGATCACAACTAGGCTGCATGAGTGTGGTTGTTGTATTTTTTGTATATTTATAAAAACATTTATGTAGTTTTTGTTATTATTTCTGTTGGTAAAAATAAAAAATGATGTAGTTGTAAAATAATAACAAAAATGTAAAAAAACCATACAGTGTAGAGTCATTTGTGACTAGGGATGCCAATCCCAAAATCCCGATTCAGCGAATCCCGAATCCCGGGATTTAAAGTTTTAAAACTCGGTATTTTCGGAACTCAGTCAATCCCGAAATTGCTTACTAATTTTTTATTTATTTTTTTTTTTTAAATAAATTCATCATTACCTTCCCCCATGTGAAGACAGTAACCTTGGCAACACAATATTGATCTTTTATAATTGAAATTTATTTGCCGGTGGTTAAGCATTGTCTATATATGTATTTCATTGAGGCTTTGCCAAAATATTAGTAGACTTCAACCACATATTGTGAACAGTCTCAAACTTCTCATCTTCTGCACAGACTTTCCAAAACTGTTTGAAAATTCACAAATAATATTTTGGAAAATCACAAAAGAAAAATAGGCGCAGCAGGCTTAGAAACTTTGACAAAACCCAGCAAATAATTTATATTCGATATGAATCTGGGTTTTGTTAAAGTTGCTAACCCTGCTGCGCCTATTTTTCTTTTGTGATTTTCAAAACTATTATTTGAGAATTTTCAAATAGTTTTTGACTATTTTATATGAAATAATTATAAAACTTTTGTTTGTGAACCTCTTTTTAGCAAATACCTATAAAAAGCATGTGTCTTTTAATGTTCAAAAAACCCAGAGTTCCGAATAATTCCTGAAGCTCAAAAAATTTCGGGATCCCGAAAAATCTCCGAAGTCCCGAAATTTGATTTTTTTGAAATCCCAAATCCCGGGATCGTAAAACCAGTCCCGATTGGCATCCCTACTAATTACCAACCTTAATATCGTTTAACACACATACAAGTAAGTAAACAACAACAAAACGAACTTTAGTCTAAATAAAATTAGTTTACAAAGCGTCTGCAACTGCTATTAACTCTGACACAATATCTGCGAGAACGTCGGCAGAATAAAGGTAGAGGTCCATAGCTCGCGTTTTTGGCGCGTTATGCTTTACACGCGTTTCATCCTCTTGTTTCATTCTATAGTTTGTTCGCGTTGAGTTACATGCACTGCTTTTCATGCGCCATTTTATTTTTGTTTTGATCAGCTGTGTGCGTTTGTTTATAAATACTTATAAAGAAAAAATGGAGAGTGAAATCGAGTTTTAAAAGAATTTGTAGTTAGTCGAGTTTGT
This sequence comes from Nowickia ferox, assembly GCA_936439885.1. Classification (NCBI taxonomy): domain Eukaryota; kingdom Metazoa; phylum Arthropoda; class Insecta; order Diptera; family Tachinidae; genus Nowickia; species Nowickia ferox. Next base: position 102,537,415 of record OW387023.1, on the reverse strand, counting down.
ATATTTTATTTTTGTGCAAAAAATGCCTATGAATAATTTAAAAAAAGAAGAGGTTTTAGTGGGTTTTTTGAAACCACATTTAAAAAATTAAAACTTCTTACCCTGAGCAATTTCGAACCGCGACAAGAATATCTGCAGATGTCTTTGACTATTTATTCAGCATTTTAAAAGATAGTCTTGAGAAGAACTTGGCCAGGGCTATTCCAGCAGATTGTCGGCTGTAGTTGACTTTAATGTAAGTAAATTGAAAATTACATATACACATTATTGGCTTAAGCAATAACTTTTCTAAACAGCTATTTAATACAGTTTTAGCGGAGATGACACTAGGTACGTAAAAGTAATCGATAACTAATATGCAAAATTTGTTACTGAGAAAAGTGTGGTGAAAAGTTAATTAAAATACATCGCATTTTATTAAACAAGTTTTTTTTTTACTAAGAAATTTTTTTTATTGAAACAAAAAGAAAAAAATTATCCACGGCAAAATAATATTTATCGATAACGTAAGAAATAAAGTATTATTTAACATCTTTAGCATTCAAGAACAGCTGACTTTCTTTCATGGTGCTTGTAACGCGTACAAAAGTAGAAAGTAGACCTACTTTTTGCTTTGAACGCGCCTACGCGTTCTGCGCTTTATGCAATATAACTTGTCACATACTATTACATTGATTCTACATTTTTGACAGATGCATAGAAAGCGTAACGCGCAAAAAGCGAGCTATGGACCTCTACCTTAAGAAATAAATAAAATGCCGATATTTCTCTTCATCTCATACTTGAGAATTAAACAAGTGCTCTCAAGTTTACTCTTCGGCGACATTTTTAAAATGAACTTGCAATTCCATGTGTAAACGGCAACGCAAGTGGCAAGAAATTCGACTATTTCAAAAAATTTTTCGTTGATAATACATACATAACAATTGCATGCCACCAGTGGCATGTGTAATTGCAGCGTTAGTATAAAAAGCAAGACGTATTTAGATTTCAAGAATGCTTACGCAGGGCTTTAATGTATTGGCAGATTTAAGTTGCTTTAGATGTGGTTGAATAAATTGCTATTATAAAGCGTTGATCTCTGTTAAAGTACTCTCTACTTAATTTCTCTTCATTCATTTTAAAAAGGGAAAATAATAATAATACAAAAAAAGTCCTAAATACAGAGTGCAGAGTAAAATATTCAGCTTCTTCCAGTAAAATTTTTCAGGCGAAAAAAAAGCAATAGATAACTATAAATTGCAATAGAGCAAATAACATAATAGGGTGGTCACTTATGTTTGTACATCGGTGAAGGGTATGTAAGATTCGGCACAGCATATATAGCGCTCTTACTTGTTTTAAGTAAGAAATAAACAAAAATTAATTATGAAACTGCTGGGAACTCCAGCAGCGTTTTTGACAGGTTTATACTTTGTATACCGAAAGCATTCTTTGCCAAAGCAAAAGCAAACAACTATACAAACTTATGTACATATGTATGGATATGTATGTATGTGCAACTATGTATATACTTAAAAGTATGCCCTCTGCATGTGTGCTAACATGCTGTTGCTGTTGCTGTTGCAAAAAAAAAAAATAGAATGTTGTGTAAACTTGAGAGGAACAAACCATTAAATTTACATCATGAACTGAAAATGTGTTTATTTACATTTTGCAGCAACCCATTTTCGTAGCACTTATAGTTGTTATTTACCTCTAGCCATAGGAAAATAAACAAACATGTTAGTAACACTTACTAAAAGTAGTTTCGGGAATATATTTTTTTTAGGATAATTCAAAATAATAATAATGAAAAGCTTATAGCGGGAATGTTCAGGCGAGTGAGTGGAGAAAGTTTTTGCTTGCTTTTGTTAGGTTATTCATTTAATTGGTGCTACTGGAGCAAAAATTCGTATTCTCTAAGTGGTTCAAATGTTTATTAAACACAGCCTGGTGGTGATGCTTTATGAATTGCAAGCAATAGCGTCAATAGCGCTAAAGGCATTGGCGCTCTGTTCTCAGGAATTGTGGAATATATTATTATAAGCTTGCACACAGGAAAGTAATTACACAATTATATGCAATAATATACTACACAAGCATTTTAAATATATTGAGAAAGCTTTAAATATAAATAAGTACAAAGTATTCAAAGGGCAGGCTTAAGTGTCATAATTTTGAACTTATTTAAAATATGACTGCTGTGAGCAACCCCTCATATTTTAGTATGTTATTGAAAACATAAGGGCCTAATTTTGTAAAACGCAACAGCGTTTTGGCTTTGGTTGGAGTTTTGTATGATACAATTTTAGTAAGTTTTGCGAATCAGGCAATTTTTAATAAAACTTATTGCTCTAGTGCATAATTTAAACAAATTAGGGGTGACTCCAGCTCTTTACGCCATTGTCTGATAGTGGTATTTTTTCAGTTTTTGTCCTTTTTACAGTTCTGTCGACTTTTAGTTAATACAGTACAGATTCGATTAACGCAACCAAAAGATATTTTGTTGCTAAAAATTAAAAAATTTCTATGCCTGTTTTTCGCTAAAAAGGTTAATTAAAGATTGAAATTTTAACTTGTAAAAAAAAATGCATTCATTTAATTAAAATAATAAATAAAATCAGTTATGTAAAGTTATATAAATTTATACTGATAGTTGTTATCAAGTTGAAAATTCATGTTTCTAATGGTAAAAGTGTAAAATTTTCAACTGTGTTTCTTTGATGACATATTTTTTTAAATTAAAGACTAAAATAAATTCAAAAAAATTAATTCTGGACTTGCTTGGCCTTTCATAATTCTTAGAATTTGGACAAAAACCAACATTTTAAAAATATTGGTTTTGTTTCCAGGCAAAAATCACCTTGGGATGTGAGTTAGACAACTAACTTAATTAACTAAATATGAGCAGTAATGTGAAAAATTTTTCTGAACTAAAAATATATTATGCAATAGTATCTATGATGATAGTCTTTTTCGGGCTGTCCGAAATTTAAACTATCTATTAATACATTTTTGAAACCTAAATGGCTAACGTTCTTTTTCACAATGTATGATTAAGAGTAAATGTGAACCTTAACTACAACTTCTTCATACAAAACTTGCCGTTAAAGCCCCTGCGAGCTTTTAATTGTACATTGTGAAAAGGGCCTTTGGGCTGCAATTAAATATCACTCATACGTAGATCTTTAAACGAAAACTGTTGCATACTTCGTTGGATACTGATACACAGAGGGAACTGCAACTCAGTGCGTATGAGTAATAATGATGTAAATCAAATCGCCGGCTTAAATGAACAACCACCAACAAAAAAAATTATTTAAACTACGTTGATTTAAAAAACAGAAGCATTACGCAAAGATTCTTTGTCATTCCAAAAAAAGCGGTATATAAAATGATTTTTGTACGTAAGCATAAGATTTCATGCACAAAGGTTTATAGTTTTGAATTTATTTATAAAAAAAACTAAAGTAAAAAACACAAAAAGAAAGAGAGAAACTTAACTTTGTTTGCAAAGTTGCGTTAATTAAGGTTTTGTTCTTTGAAAAGTTGCGTTAACAGGGTTACCAATGTTAAGAATTTGGGGTTTGCGAATATCGAGGTGTTGTGTTTATCGAGGGTTGCGTTAACCGAGTCCGCACAGTGTCACACTTTGCTATCTTTTTGACGTTAGCAAGTTTTTGCAAATTTTCGTAAATTTTGCGAATTTTTCCGAGTTCTTGGCTTTCCTTATAATTTTACCTACTTATGTATTTTTAAAAAATTTTAGGGCTTTTTTGTAATTTTGCAGTTTGTCGCCAATTTTCGCTATTTTTGCAATCTTAGGCCTTTTTTTAAAGATATTCGCATATTTGTATGTTTTCTCAATTTATATGCTAAGCTAATTTTCGAGTTATTGATCTTTTTTGCGGTCTTTATAAGCAGCTTTAGGAGATTTTTTCTATTGTTTTAATCGCTTGCGAATTTGTATCTTTTTTTTTTGCAATATATAACGTTTTCGTATTTAAACATAACTGGACATTTTGTCGAAAAAGAAAAGTAAAAAGCAAAATAATGAGTTATGCCAGTAACGTGAAGAATCGTATTAGTTTAGTAATATATAATAAAATATAATAATAACTTCAAAAGGTTTCGTCAAATTGATTTTAAAATTCACTGGTTCTTATAGAACTAAAATGTGTATCAGATGTCTCAAATTTGAAGTTTTAAGGATGGCATGCAAGGTCAACCTATTCCTGTATTTTTAACTGACTTCAAAAAAAGGAGGAGGTTATGCATTCGTCTCTATTTTTTTGGCAGTGTTACTCCATAACTCGGTGCATTTTAGACCGATTGTAAAAATTCTTTTTTTGTCTGAGAGGGTATAGCTTCCCATTGGCCGCTTTGTAAAAAAAGATGGGACACGCCCAAATTTTTTAAAATTTAATTTAATGATATTCTACTTATTTGATTGCTGCGAAACCTATCAAACACCTTTGGTATTTGAAATTACACAATTTGAAAGTTTAAAAAATTGGCGTCCTTTAAAATTTATTTTAATATTTCACGCAGTTCTGGTTGGTTGATTTACGATGATTTTTTTTTGAAAGGACCACTACACTTATCGGTATCAACCTAAATAGAACCATATCTAAGTATTCTGATACGATGATCGTTACTAGATCCAACCCGTCGCATTGAGATATCTAAATCTCAGATAAATCTGATAGATCGTCTAGTACACTACTGCCTAAAAATTTGTGTCTCGAGAGATGCAAAGCTGGACATTCGCAAAGAAAGTGGAAGATTGTCTCTTCTTTGCTTTCTTCTTCTACTTTGGCAGAACTTATTATAGGACAGACCTATCCTACTAGTATGTCTGCCGACTATCCAGTGCCCTGTCATGACTGCAACGAGTCACGCGGTTCTACTTAATCGATTTTTAAGAAACTTACCACTTACCTTGAGGTCTGAAATAGACACAATCCTCCATAAAAAAATTAAATTAAAATTGAATATTTTATTTTAAGTGGTTCTACTTTAACGATTTTTGTAAGACTTAACACGCGGCCTGAGCTCTGAAAACACTAAATCTTGCATTTTAAAAATGGGCAGAGGCACGCCCATTAAAATTTAATCTTATATGTCACGTACTTCTTCTTATCTTCTTCTACCAGATCTTTCCATTGAAGTCGTTTTTTTTGGCAGAATTATTTATACAAAAATTTATGTATAAAATTTTTTCAATATAATAAAAAAAATTTAATTTAGTGCTTTTATACTTAGATTACGAGTTTTTCTTTGGTTTCAGTGCTTTTTGAAATTTAAAAGTTGACAACGCTGGTCAGAAACAATTAACATGTAATCCTGTAACCGAATATTATAAAACTTCTGTAAAACAAAAATTTTTACAGACATGTTGAATTATACGATGTGAGTTGCAAAGTTGAAATGTCATGTACGACCTGCTTTAGCCCATCACTGCTGTGAATTTGGTAGATTAGTACAGCCTGGTCTTATACTGATTAACATCAATTGCAAGTAATACCCCTCTTATGCCGTTTTAATGATCTGCGTATGTTGTTGCTTTAAGCAGTTTTGTGGATTTGGTGTTTGTATTCGTTTTAATTTACTTCCTTTTCATTTGGCTGAGCCTCTTCGCTATTTATTATTAGATAAGTCGAGTGTTTGCTAAAGGATAATATATGTGTACTGTAAATATGTCAAGAGTTTCGTGTGGAAGTAAATTTCATATATCTTTTTTTTTCAAATAAAAGAAGAAAAAGTTAAATGTACAAGGAAATGTTAGGAAAAGCAATAATTGTTTGAATATGTCTAATATTACATTGCGGTTATATTTTGGAAATTTTGTAGCCTTATGCATAACGAAAAACTGGCATAAAGTAAGCATAAGTGGCAAAATGTAACATAGTCTTAACGAGCCTTCCCATACAATTTTGCTATAAAAATCTCACTAGGATTTAACAAGTCGTGTTGTTTTTCGTGACACGAACACGCACCATTCAGCATGAAGTCGTCGTGACAAAAAATTTGATTTCGTGCGTGTTTTGGGTCATGTCGTGTTGGGAAAAATTGCCAGGAAAAAATACGAAGGAACATAAGGTGCAAAAAAATATGTGAATTTCCAATAAAGAAAAAAATTAATATTTTTTATCCTCAAAGTTGCAAACACCAGCCAATTTGTTGATAGTACATGGTCCTCTTAAGCTTATACTTTCTGTACCTACACCGATAGTATCAGCTGTTAGCGGTGCCAAGTAGGCACCACAAATCGAAAAACGACTCTTGAAGAAAGCAATTAATTTTTAAAATTTTCAATACCATGGCAATACCAATTAAATGATACTGTACCTGAACGCCTAGTGAAAGGGTATTCTCGACTTCTGGATTAATCTTAGGCGCACACCGCACATTAGAGGTGAAAAACTCTCGATGGCACTATCGATAGTAAATTTTTATTTGTGACTATTCATGTTTTTATTTTGCAATCGATTAATAATCGAAAACAATCGATAGTAAATGATGCAATTCCAGTAAAAGAAGTTATTTGTTTTTACTTAGTTTATTTTCTAGAGCTCATCTAGAAGCTCATAGGACTATTATTTAACAATTGAATTTTAAAACTAGTTTACATGGGCTTATACGAGGGCGGATCATTAACTCAGTGACTTTTCGAACTTCCCTCGTAGTTATATGAAATGCAACACTGTTCCCATCATATACCACCTGTTAGTAGACTACTGTAAAAACATACAACCTCGTGTATTTTTCTAAAAATAAAAATAAAGAAGAATTTCGAGTGCTCATAAGCATTATTTTTTGCGAAAAAAACCGTCAATCAAACCATGAAAAAGCTCGATAAATACTATGGGGAATACTATGAAACTCCAGAGCATATTCTGAAGGACTGTGAAGCGTTAAGCCACAGAAGATATAGCCAATTGGGCAAGCACCTATTGGAGGATTGGAAACTGCCAACTCTGGACCCACTGGCAATCCTGAGATTCATCAGGGGAGTAGGTCTAGATGAGGTGCTCTAGCACCTGGCAGGGGATACAATTCATTCATTCAATACTATGGGGGCTCTGCACCATCGATAAAAATGGTTTGCTGACTTTCGTTGTGGTTGCAGAAGTACAAATGGCGCTGAACGTTCTGGAAGGCCAATTGAGGTCAGTATACCCGAAAAATGTCGAAAATATCCACGATATGCTATTGACCGATCAAAGAGTAAAAGTGCGTGAGATTGTTGATGCCATAGGCATTTCATATGGCAGTATAGTTTCGATTTTAAGTGATCAGCTGGGTTTAAGAAAGTTGTCTGGAAGATGGGTGCCGCGTTTGCTCTCAATTGACCATAAACGTAAACGTGTGATTGTTTGCAGTTGTTTAACCGCAATCCAAATGAGTTTTTGCGGCGTTTTGTAACTGTGGATCTATTACTGTACTCCGGAGACTAAGCAGCAGTCTAAACAATTCGCCGGGTGAACCTGCTCCGAAGAAGGCCAAGGTAAGTTTGTTGGCCAAAAAGGTGATGACAACAGCTTTTTGGGATGCACGCGGGATAATCCACATCGATTACCTTCGAAAGGGAAAAACAATAAACCGCGAATATTATGCCAACTTATTACACCGATTTAGTGAGGATTTAAAAAGAAAACGACCCCACACGCAAAGAAAAAATATGGTTGAGGTAACCATAATTAAACAGCAACATACTATGATATCGTTGCAGTCAAATCATATTATTGTCAATAGAAAAGCAAAGTTTTAGTAATATTATTATCTGAGTTAATAATAATATTATCTACAATAACAATTAACTTAGTTAAACCAAATCTTAGTATTGTTCAAAGTTATCACATTTTGGTTAAATATGACACTATTATTAAAATATAATTAAGAACAACCATACCATATTCTAATATTATAATAATATTGTTAAATACGACCACAGTATTATTCTATATAATAATAATATTTTGTTTTTTAACTATATATTTGTAGATCTTTTGCTTAAAACAGCTGTGCATCAAAGCCGAAATAAATATAAAAAAATATTGTTTAAATAAAATGTATATATGTGCACGTGTACTTACACAAATATGTGCGTATATACGAAATACAGGCACGCATGTATAAAGAAATATATGTATATATATTTTGATTGATCTATCCTCTTCATTTATTTAACACTACGCGTGCAATATCGATAGCTTACAAACAAAACACTGAACTGACAGAAGATATTTCTGAAAAAGATTTTGTTTTAACTAAATATAGTATGGTTTTGGATAATATTATATTGTTATTTACATCATATTATTTTTACATAACAATACAAATTATTTTATAGTCATAAATTTTTAACAAAACTATATTGTTAAATTATAACCATATCACACTTTTTATGAATATAAGAATTTAATTATTAAATTCAAACATTACTTTGTTTATCGTAACGCAATTAATGTTTAAAATAACAATAACTTGTTTTCAACGACCACACATTTGTTTCGGAGAACATAATATTGTTTTCTCAACCATGCTACAACCATATCTTTTTTTTGCGTGCATATGGCCAAGAGAAAGTTGTTTTTCATCAAGATAATGCACGACTGTACACGTGTGCAGTCTCAATGGCAAAACTCCATCAATTGGAAAGAGATCTAGCTCCAGCGATGAAATTATTGATGAAACAAGTGCATATTTTTTGGAAGGGATACAAAAACTAGAGAAACGTTGGACTAAGTGTATTGAGTTAAAAGAAGATTATGTTTAAAAATAAATTTTTATTTGCAAAAAAAAATTGTAATTCTTCAAAAAGTCACTAAGTTAATGATCCGCCCTCATATACTTGAGAATAATAATTAAGCTGTCTTAACATAAGAGGGAAAAGAAAAGGTATATGCTTACTAGGCAAAATGTTCCTTTTAGTGCTCATGGTAGATGTGCGGCGTGTGTCTCATAAGTAATTTGTAAAACAGAGATTTTGCATTGTTTATATTTATATATACATATAAACACATGTGGTTATTAAATATGCTTTATTTGAGTGCTTTATGACGCGGCTTTTGATCTGACTCGTGAGTGTCAAATGGCCGTTGTACAAAACATTTTAGTTGCAGTTTGTCAATGCAATTTGACACTGCAATAATAGCTTTACATGTTTACTACACAGTGTTGGTTATAGTGATAATCAAACTACGCTACAGCAAAAAATGCAAATATGTTGCTCTTCAGGAACAAAAATAACTGAATGATCTTCCACTGATCTGACTTACAATTATTTTAGTTTTGTTATTTATTGAACTGACAATTCAAGTTCTGTTTTTTTTTTGTTTAGTTTAGAAAATATTTTGGTTTGAATTTTTAGTGTAAATAAATACATTATACGAGAAACATCCGAGTTCGATGCTATCGCGATAGTATCATCGATATATCGACAGTTTTTCTAATTTTTGATAGTCTTGAATCGATATCTCGATAAATTTTTTTAATCGAAACTTTCGATGAATGGTATTCCACCTCTACCACACATGGCTATTGAGCGGAAATCTGGATAAGTTACTGTTGCACAACAAAAATATGTAAATAAAAATACAAAGTCTAGAATGAAACGTTAAAGTACCAAAAATTATTTTTTGCTCTTCAGTTCGATTTTGTGTCGTGTCGTATTGGGTAAATATTTTGCGTGCGTGTTTCGTACGTGTGGGAGATCTTGGTATTCGGTCGTGTCGTGTTAAAAAAAATTTCTCACTCGCTTAAAATTGTATGGAGGAACTCCTTAAAAGTTAGTTAAATTTCGAGACTTATTTTTACTTTATGCCAGTTTTTCGTTATGCATTGAGCCTGGTACTCTGTTCAAAATTTCACGCGAAATGTTGACATAATTCAAATAAAAAAAAGGTTTACTCGAACACACAAAAAAGTAATATGAATGAGTTTGTAATATTAATTAAAGTATTTGTAATATTAATTAAAAAATTAATTAAATATTCACCTATAAACAATTTGATAATATCAATTAAGTTTTTCCACTCAAATGAATTAATACAATTAAAAATTTAATTGAATCAATTAAATTATTAATTGAAAACATTAATTGGTGAATACTTTTTTCTGTGAAATATTCATAAAAATTTTTTTTCAAAATTTGTACTCTGTTCAAATCGTGAAAAATGTATGAAATGTGTCTCGCAACATTTTCTAACAATCTGCGAAATAATGTGACTGGCATTTATTTCGCATGAAATATTGACAGCTGGTGTTTTTGTTTACAAAAGTCGATCAATGTTGCATACTTCTTACCAATAAAAGCGATTATGTTTTTGGAAAAAAGTAATATGGGCATCACTTGTTACGTGTCAAATTTTTCACGCGAAATAATCAATGTTGCTGAAACATTTTCACAACTTCGAACAGAGTACTAGGCTTTGGGCTGTAATTATGTTTAAAATAAGAGTTTATATCGGTCTACTTAATATGTGCTTATTAATGAACAATTCAAGATCAAAAACTCACATAAGAAGCGTGTTTAATACATGGCCTGGTTCCTTTTAAGCGAACAAATTTTAAATTTGTTCATTGTGTTTTAGCTTACAGTGTAAACTTTACACATCATTTACATTTCAACCATGTTGGGGAATTCACGCAATTCTCAAAATTTATCGTTTGCATAAATTTGGTTTATGGATGTGTTTGTTGTCTACATACATTTTTCAGTTTCTGTTTCGGTTTCTTTCTTTCAAATTCGGTGTTTTTATAGCTGAATTGTTTTGTTTTTATCATAATTTTTTTTTTCAACCTTAAAGATGATCCCACTATCTGCCGTAAATGTTAACTCTATAAGGATTTGGCCTGATAAGCGTTTAAAGTTAAAAATGTGCAAGTATTAGCATGTGGATTTACCAGCCAGAAAAGTTAAAAAGAAACGAAAGGAATGAAGAAAGAAAATATTAAAAAAATAAATGTGAGGAAACTTTTCTTGTTACCAAAAAGATACAGATGTATGTATAAATGTGTATTTTTGCGAATAATAAACCAAAATGTGAGAACATAAAATTTCATTATTCAATTTAACTAATGAAACTGAAAATTTCATTTCCACCACTTTAACAAATAAACACAGATAAATAAAAATAAAAACAAGTAGACAGACACAAAGAACCATTTCTAAATATTTAACATTGCCTCACATGCCCATACCACACATACGCTCATTTACTTGAATCATTTATTTACTTGCCAGAACATCTTGAGTGGTTGGTTTCCCTTTTTCTCCCTTTGCCAACAATGTTAAGCAATTGTAAATAAAGCTTCCACAAGGGGAATGGGCGAAGTCACACGTTGTAAGTGGTAATTCTATTTTTTAAGCACATTAACTGGCATTATATTTTGAACTTCTTTCTGATCTGATTAAAATATAACGCGAGTAACATACATACGAGTACATATAATCATAATTACAAACATATCGTATATTAACACGAAAGTAATATTTACTGCTTGTTGTTAAGATTTTCGTGCACGTATAAACACTGACGTGGGGGCAAATAGATTTTGGAGTAAAATGTCCTGAAAATAAAACTTTATTTAGGCTAGCCCTCTTAGTACACAATGAGTTGTTGGATACAAGAACTGTATTTACTATTAACAAATAAAACTTATTTTTTTATAAATGTATAAACTCTTAAATAATAAATATATAAAGTATCCTGAAAATCACACTTAGAGCCAATTTCACCAACTTATTCAAATATCAATTCATATTAAAAAGTAATTTTTCCATAAAAATTTTAATCAAAATCGACATTTAAATATGAATTGATATTTAAAGAGAGTTGGTGAAATTGGCCTTTAATAATTGATTTGCTTCAACTTTATTTTTATTTCCAGCTGATTTTAATAATATTAGAATTTTCAAGACTTTTAAGGATTTAAAAATACTACATAAAAGCAATAAAGTATTTTTAATGAAATGGAGTAAGAAGAACATAATCATAAGATCCCTGGTGCTAACTCATGAATACTTAAAAAAGATTTTTAAAGTTAAAGCATTCTTTAAAACAGTTTTCTCATACAAATTACCTACATTAAAAGAACATTCACTTTAGCAATCATTTATAAATACTGTCGTTAGAATTTAAGGCCTTATTCATAACAATCATTCAACAAACAAATTTCCATACAACATTTTTACTTACAAAAATAACTTTTTAAGACTACGGCAGTTAAACTCCAAAAGTATTGAATATTTAGGACTTTAAGGCCTAGAATTTTTACTGAAATTTTGTTTGTTGAGCAAACTAATCCTAATCCTTTAGATAAGTTTTTCAACATCTAGGTAGGAACGAGTCATCCCTATATTTCTTTCTTTCAATATTTGTAGCAATACCTGTATTAGTTTAAATCTTTCTTAAATGTCTCATATAAATTACTACATTAAATTAAATTAAATTAAATTAAATTAAATTAAATTAAATTAAATTAAATTAAATTAAATTAAATTAAATTAAATTAAATTAAATTAAATTAAATTAAATTAAATTAATTTAAATTAAATTAAATTAAATTAAATTAAATTAAATGAAATTAAATTAAATTAAATTAAATTAAATTAAATTAAATTAAATTGAATTAAATTAAATTAAATTAAATTAAATTAAATTAAATTAAATTAAATTAAATTAAATTTGTAGGAGTTTTAGACTTTGTGAATTTATGGCAAGATCTTTTTTCTAGTTGAAATTGGATAGTTGAATTGGTAAAATATGTGCACAGAAAAAACGGCTTTACCAATTAAAACCTTTAACTGGAAAATTAAAAATTAAATTATGTTTTACATATTAAGATGCTTAATTGGCACAATTCAGTTTTAATTGATTTATGGTTTTATTTTTGAATTTAATTGATTGAAAAGATTTGATTTTCTGTCTATTATGTCACTTTCGTACACTTACTTACACATAAATATTATAAATCTTTCCCACTTTAAGGCAAAGTTGTGCAAATTTAAACAAAGCATAACTAAAAACAAAAGATTTGATTCGGTTATTAATTAGCAAAAAATAGTTTTATTTTCAATGCAACTAAATTATTATATAATTTAATATAATGTTGTTGTGTAATATACAATTTATAAATTTTTAATTTAAATATTTCCCCCATCTCCTGGAAGCGTATTACTTAAAGTTTTGTTCGCCAGTTACTTCAGATTTAGTGAAAGGCGTCTTTTATCCTTGTACTTATATACTATTCTTGGCTGAATGATGGTTACCATTGTCATTGTCTTTGTCTTTATACTTTTTTTTATATAGTTCTTTTCTTTGTTTAAGAGTTAATGTCTCATTTTGCTTAAGATTAGTCTGTTTTGTTAACTTTGGTTAAGTTTACTCTACTTTTAGCTTTTGTTTATTGTTTTTGGATCTGTCCTTTTATTTGTTTGTTGCTGTGTTATTTTTTGTGATATTAATGTATATGACCCATTATAAATAATCTTTTTGTGCATGTTATAATCTGTTCTTGTTGTTATACTTGTTTGTCACATTGTTTGTTGTTTTTTTGTTTTGTTCTAGATAATATATTGTGTTTGTGTCTTGTTTTTATAATTTTATGTATATTGTTGTTACTCCTCCCCTTGGGGCCGTTTTGGGACAAACATTAACACAAAGTTCCCTATTTATGTATATTATAGTGATTTGTTGCATGAACTGTTTGGAACCAAAATACTCTACTAGATTGTGTAAAAAAGAATTGATTGTTATTAAGCAGGCGGATGCCTTTGACTGTTAAAAAAAATTATAGATCTCATTAACCCTAGAATACTAACCCATGTAAATCTTACGTGTAGTTTTTTTATAATTGTGCTTTTTTTTACGTTTTTGAACAAACGCCAAACTATAGGCAAATCATATTTAATCATTTAACCGCTCTAACAAACGTGATCATTACAAGGCTGTTCGTAATATTTACGTTGTGTTAGTAATAAGAGTATAATTTTTGGAAGTATTTCATGTAGCGATTGAAAGCGGCAAGTCGAAAACCGATGAATTCTAAGCGTGGTTTCAACTGTGAAAATGTTGCACCATTACTAAGGTCCAGCGACTTCAGTAACATCAGCAACTGTTAGCCATAAAGAAGAGGATTTTGATAGTGACGATAGTTTCGCTGATAAGAAGTCGTGCCCCACTGCAAAAGATGAAATTAACATCGAAAAATTTGGCAAAAAGAAGCTTTTAATATATCACGGAAAATTTCATATTGACCAAAATAAGCTGCAAGAAACAAGCCTAACAGAAGAAATTACTGTAGCTAATGCAGAAGCAGAAAATAGCGTAATTTTAGGCAAGGATGACAATATTTGGAATAACTTTCCATTTTGCAATGAAGGCTAAAGGCACTGCATCAAATTAAAGTATATAAAAACTGTATTAACCAGGACTGATGATACATACTATGTACATATGTAGATATGTACATGTAAGCATTAATTTTATTTCAGCATGGACTTGATTCCAAACATGAATTTTTATTTCGCTTTTGAAACTGTTTTTGATTGCTTTAATATAAATTATAAGCTTATTTCTATTACATATATAATTCAACACAACTAATAAAATAAAAATATTTACAGAAGTAGTCAAATTAATTGAAGCACGTTAGGAAAAATTCTACAGTACGTAAACTTTACGTGACGTTAGTATTAACGTGGTATTAAATAGCGTTAGTATTTTAGGGTTAAAGTTGCTGTTTACAATTACAATTACAAGTAACTGTTATTGAAACTCTATCACACTTAGGGCCGTTAACAATAAAAAATTTAAACTGCAGTTAACACTAAACTTCAAATTTAAACTATAGTACAAACTTGCTAACACATATTTCAGTTATTTTTTAAATTTCAATTTATATTTTAAAATTTTAGTTAAATTCAACTGAAACAATTTATTAGTTTAAGTTTTAACTGAAGGAAAAAATTTTAAATATGTCCAAATAAATAAAAATAAAGTCTACCAAAAATGAATAAAAAAACTTTTAATTGCAAAAAATTAAAATAAATATTGTAAATATGTCTCTTCTCGACAGTGGCCAACAAAATATCTTCCTCCATAGGTGAAAAGTTTGGGCAACTGCAACATATACATTAAACATATGCATGAAACTAAATAATGATGTTCATGAAACTTTCGCTATATTTTTTTTTATTCGTTTCATTCTATTTGATACAGATGAATAACTATGAAACAAGCACAATGAACACTCAATAGTTAAGAACGCAGTAAAATGATATTGGTTTGTTTACTAATACAAGAGCATACTAACATTTACAAATGTGAAACAGAACATGTGTTGAGTAAATCTCGATTAAGTTCATGCAAAAACAATATGCTTTTAAAGATCAGTGTTGCCAGTTGTAGGAAAAGGGAAAATACTAGAATAATCGCCGAAAAGGAAGTTAAAAAATTTCATTACTAGCTTACAAAACACATTACATAAAATTTAAAAAAGTAGAAGTTGTTTGCTAAGAAGAATGATTTTTTTAGATTTCATAGATTACGTGAATATGTTGCCAAATAAAAAATGTAACAAATTCTCAAGAATCGATTATTTTAGTCTCACGCCTTGTTAAAATCATTAAGTTGCTAATCCAGTAGGCAAGAGCTTCCACCAAAAATGCTTAATTCCAAACCCGATTACCTTTTAGTGTGCTGTGCTATTACACATGTGCGACGCATACAAAAAATTCGATGATTTCACTATATTGGCAACATTGCTATTGCGTATTAATAACAAAAGATGAGATGAGAGAAAGCAGCATGAAACAAAAGTCGTTTCAATGAACAATCTCTTTGTGTTAACAGTATGAAACGAAATGTTTTCACTCACAGTATGATAAAAGCAACAGTTTGTTCAACATTAACATATTTATTCGAAGTTGGGCTTTAGTAAACAAACATTTCAGTAGTTTCATGGATGGAATTGTTCATGCAACTCTATAATATACATATACTTTTTCTCTGTATATTTCATTCTGCGTATTTGACTGTTAAAATTTCCAATATATAATTATTCAAATTAATTATTTTTTATACGTCCATATTCTGACTTTTATTTTTCAGTTCATTCAAAATAATTGATAACAGCAAGTTAAGTTATTTTTGTTTTTGTTAACGAATATTTTAAACCTTCAGTTAAAACAAGAGTTTAAGCTAACTGTAAGTTAGTAAACTTTCAATATAACCGAACTTCGTGTTAATGGGGGTTAGATGTAATTTTAATGGAAAAATTTAACCAAAATTTATTTTAACTAATTAAATTTATATCAGATAACGCCACTACATCTATAGTAATTTAATTTTAGTACAAATTAATAATTAAGACATGTAATTGCTATTGGGAATTACTCTATTACATATTACTTTTGTTAAGCATATACAAATATAACTAAAGTATTATTGAAACTTGCTAATGCTTTTTATTAGGAAGTGTATGTTTTTAGTCGATCTCTGCCATTAGTTTATTGTCTTTAGAAACTATTCATATTACTATAGATGAAGTAGTAGCTCCGTTATACATACGAAAACTTTTATTTTTAAGAACAAGCAAGGTTCTCTTCTCTCTTTTTTTAATAAAAATATTTATTTTTATTACAGTACTTCTACTCTTAATAATGTGTAAACATTTCCACTTATAAACTAAAATATTTTGTTTCCCAGATTTTGTTTGAGCTAAAAAAAGGAAGGACATAAAAAAGTAGTCAACACTTATATAAATCTTATTTTTATATTACACTGGGGTACCCGTGATGTACATACATACATAAATCTGAGTTAATATTATTATGCTACAATGGCCCAAAAATGTAGGAAAAAAATTATTTTCATGTATTTAATGACTTTTGAAAGTTATTCAATTTCGCTCCCCCATTATTATGAACTTTTTAAATGTTAGAGCGATAAATTAAATAGAAAACTCACATTATATTGTATTTTTTATTTTTTTTTCTATTGAATCGTTGGAGTAACTCAGCTGCAAGAATACTTCCAAAACTTTGCCGGCTCATATATACTCTTGTATTGCAACTTATTCCAATTCAATTTTGCAGAAAGAGAAAGTAGTCTAATGGGTACTCAACTAATTAAATAGGCTATATGACATGCCAAGTCTTTATGAAGAAAAAACTGAAGTGAAAAGTGACAAGTTGCGCCATCTTTTTGAAATCAAATGTAGTTGAAGTTTAGCTGATTAATTTTTGGAAATAAAAATTCGTTTAGCATGGCTCGATAGTGCCCGCTCGCACATTTTGAAAAGAGATAAGGAACGATGAATCCGGCAGCTTAAAATAGGACAATTTTGCTAATTGAAATAGGTATTTAACCACAAATGAGATTCATCATCAAACACTATTCTTTAATAATAATTCTGCAAAAAAAAAACCAACTTCAATGCAAAGATCTGATAGAACATTTTCGAAAAAAAATTTATTGGATACAAAATAAAAATAAAATCCCAGTAAAAAATTTTCATGTTTTTTGAAGCAATAGGGCAATAAAGCGCATCATAATTCGCTTTAAAATATGAGCTGGTTAGAAGCAGTGAACATATATGAAGCAAACTATAGAAAATAAGGTGATTTAACAGCGCCACAACAATGCAGGTTTTAAAGCCAGAAATTGTCCTAATGTAATCTTGAAAAGCGCTTTTTTTATAAGTAAATACGTTTATATTATTAATCCTTTAAAGAGCGCTTGAGATAACTGATATATTAGCATGTTCTATTAGATGCAAAAAAGCGCTTTCGTGAGCAAAAAATTTAGTACTCCAAACCGGGAACTCGCCATACAAAAATCAGCAGCGATATCAGCAGGTTTGTCAGCTCTACTTTTACTCTCTCGTAGTAAAAAGCTGCTTTATTTGAAGCAAAATTTTTGCTGAGATATTAAATATAAATGGGCGTGACTCCGTCCATTTTTTCATATGGAAGATTGTGCCTATTTTTGAGCTCAAGGTGTGTGGTAAGTTACGTAAAAATCGGTTGATTAAAACCACGTGAAATATAATAATAAATTTTAATGGGCATAGCCTGGCAAGAACCAAAGGTGTTTGCTAGGTTTCGCGGCAATCAAACAAGTAGAATATAATAAAATCATATATAAAAATTTGTGGGCGTGTCCCCGCCCAATGACAATGGGACCAATGGGAAGCTATACCCTCTCAGACATTGAACGAATTTTAACAATCGGTCTAATATGAAACGAGTTAAGAAGTAACATTGCCAAAAACAAAATAGAGACGCATTGATAACCTCTTCCTTTTTTGAAGTCGGTTGAAAATGCTCATATTAATTCAGTTTCAAATGAGCCGAATCAGCAAAAATGCGATGCAAACTATGTTGGTTTGGCTTCAATTCTTGCACGAACCTCTTGGCGCGTAAAATTTTCCACGTAGTCCAATAACAAAGACCAACGAGTTGCGAACGACGACAAACCAACATTTCTGCGTCTTTTTTTCATATGGACAAAAAAAAAATTAAAAATTCAAGTAGTACGTGCAAGTGCGATATTGTGAATGCAAAATGTCATGACGAATGCTAAATAATACAATAAAAGTTTGACATCCCATAAGACTTGACCATTTTTTAAAATTTTTCTAAACGATTACACTTTTCATCTGATCAGGGTTGCATTATTACAAAATCAACTAATAAACAAACTAATAACGCCGTTGTCGTGCCGCCGTTTATGGTATATGTCTTCGTTTTAAACCGGTTATAAATATTGATAATGCTTACCGTATTGAATAATTTTTCGTGCACACTGAAAAAAATAGACAAAAATTATGTTCAATAAAACCATGTTATTAAAAAAAATTAAAGTTGAATAATATTTGTGATTAACTTAATGCAATATTTATCAATACCGCGAAATTTAAAATATCATTTAATATAATTTTAACAGAGCTCGGGTGAGAGAATTTGTTATTTAAGTGTCAGGGATGGAAAAGTTGATACAATTGTACTTTTTTTCAGCACTATTGGAATGTCAAAAGTACCGTAGCACCCCAATGACCAATTTAGCACTATTGAAAATTGTTTCGTATTATTATCACATGAAAAAATATTTTACTTATATCCTTAAGAAACTACAACATATCTACCTTTTGCTTGAACGTATTAGGAATGAAAAATAAATTAAATGAACCGATGTCTTCCGATATTTCAAGAACTGCTAGAAGAATATTATCTATTCCAAATTCTTCTGCAAATGGTGAAAGGGCATTTTCGAACCAAAGAGAGAAATAGACTATTTGCTTGAAATTTCTCCAACCGAATCAAAAAGGAAAAATATAATCTAAATGCTACTTTTCAGGGGGCAAATTATGGCATTCTATACGATTCGAAGTTTAAAAATATTTTCATTTAAACTCTATTGAAATATTTCGTAATTTGCCCCCTGATCTAATAATCTTTTGTGTACCTTCGGAAATTGAAGATTAATATTAAGTAATAGTATTAATTAATAATATTATAACAATTGAACTGCAAAGTGCCTTTTTGATATACGTACAAATGAATATTACGTACGCTTTTAATTAATTTAAAACAAATATTTAAAAATAAATAAAAATTAAGAAATTGATTGAATTTTCTTAAAAATTAGTACAATTTGTGATTGTGAGTGTGTTGGTGTTTATCTTGCTTGTTGATTGACCCAACACGCTGTTCTGTATTGTGGTTGTTTATTTTACATGATCGTGTTTTATACGAGTAAATACCGACAAGAAGCCAACAAACGTCGTCATTTGTTTTCATACATATATATATTAACGAGTACATACATATACTCGTATGTAAAATTACGCATGTACATTAGCTAAGTGAAAAGAGATGTTTGTTTGTAAAGATTTTTGTTTTATGCTTTTAAGTTTATTATGTTTGTATATAGTGATTCTGAATGATGTATTAAGATAAGAGTCTTGCCATAAACATACAAAGTTTTCTAGTTATTTTTGAAATCTTTTGGGGCGATGCATGTATGTAGACATTGATTGACCGAAAACCGATTTTCAAGTTAAATAAAGACATTATGTCAAATAAATATACTTCGGTATTTCATATAATAATAATACATTTTAGTTAATTTTAATTATTATTGTTCGAACTTCATTTGTTTCTATATTTATGATTTGATCAGGCTAAAGTTCGTATCGCTTTGTAAGCCAAATTACATGTGATAATTATTAATGAACAAATAACACCAAAGTTAGTTGTAAATATTCTGACCAACACGTAGTAGAACGGAACAACCGGCTGTTTTCGAAGGCCACGATACCTTCATCATCAGCGTTCTTTGTGTTTGGTCTACTCTGTGTGTGGTGTCAGTTCATGCAGATTTCTGCTTTATATACGCAACTTTTATTGCAAGTGGAATATGTGAATTGTGGACTACGAACAACTGACTGGGTTGTTCTGTTCTACTACAAGTTTGTCAAAATATTCTCGACCAACTTCATTGAAAAAATTATAAATTATTGATAAGATATTTTATTCATTTAAATATTTATACTATTGAAAAAAAAACTATTATTCTTTTACAATTATTGAATACCAGGATTTTTATTATCAAAACTGAAATGTCTGAATATGAGCGAAATTAACGTAGTTTAATTTTCTTTATCTTATTTAAACCAACTACTTTGAATGCCATTTATTTTCAAGGGCTGACACGACCACAGCTTTTGTGAAACTGCTCTCCCGCCGGAAGTCGGGCATGTTAATCCCCAACAGTTGTTTGCTTTCTACTTGTGCTTTTAATTTAATATCACACCTCAGATAGTGTGAGCAAAAAATTTAACTTTACGTTAGATTTTTTGACAGTCTTTAGATTTCTTTCTCGTAAAATGTGATGAAAGTCTTTATACATGTATAATAGTCTGAAAGGCCCCTAAAAGTGACCCAGACCTTTTTTCTAATCAGAGATTGTTTGTGTAAGTACAATTTTTCTAATGCCGAGTAGACACTATGGCATTTTGTGACATCTTAATAGCGTGTACTGTTGGCAAAGTTTGCCATTTACAATATTTTTCATTGTGTGGCATTGCTTTCCATCTAGTTGCAGAGATTTTTAAAATGACAACACAAGAAATGCCAGTTGTGTACTTGGCATAAGATGGAGAATTGTTACACAATTTCGCTGTGCAATCCCACAAAGGAATCGAAATTAGAAACTTTCAGTTTTAAAATCTTTGAAATACGACAAAAAGGTTGCTCTGTGGGTCTTTTCATGAAAAGATTTTGCTTCATATCGGACTTTTATTCCATATACTCAAGAAATATTTTAATTTTATAAAATAATAAAGATATCAGTTTTGTTAAGCAAAGTCTATTTCGGAGACTACTTGTTGTTTTGTTGTTATATAAATATTTGCTTGATATGTATATTATATCTGCGATAGTTTTATAATCTTTATGACTGCTTGTGTACACAATTTATAATGCCATCAGTCAACACTTTATATAAAGTGTTTGTAAAATTTATGAGTTACTATAACCTGTATGATTAAAAACATTTTAATAACAATTAAAACATTAATAAACTCTCTCTGTTTGTTGTTGTCATTTGTGTTTGACTGCGTTAACATAAGCTTTGTTTACTTGTTCCTCAAACAGAATTAAATGTGTTGCTATTTGCCGGACAAACTATAAATTTTGAGGGACGTCGTCATCATAAAGATATTTAGCCGATGAACTTTTGCTCCAATGTTAGGCACGCATATGAAACATTAAATAATGCACGATTATTTCTTGCCAACTTTATATATGCAGCTGTATGCGAATTCAAAAGTGAGGCTACAAGTAATTTCTGTAGTGCAACAGATTCTTAGAGGAGTTAATTTAAAAAAAAAATATATATATTTGTATATAAAATTTAAATGGATTTTTAAGTAATCTTTTTAGAAAAGCCGAAGAGTAGAAACAAACTTGTAAATGCATTGGGAAATGAATATTTCTCAGACCTAAATAATTTCAATATATGTCTCCTCTCTGTCAAGGAAAATAACCAAACTATAAAGCAAGAAAATTATTAAATAATGTTGAAATAAAATATGTGGCGCTTCGAAAGCGTGTAATAGTAAGTTCGGGTGATTATACTCGTACATTGTGTATGATATATATATTTCTGGAAAAATTTTTATGACTGTCCTATAGTGTTATTCAAAAGATATCTTTCTACATCACACTGTGGCTCTGACCTGATATAATGAATTGAAAATATTTTTGGACTTTTCGTAAATGGACGAAAAGGCAAGAAACTATTTTGCCGAAAATCATTAAGAAGACATAACAATCACTCATATATCTTTTCTTTATAAGATTAACTATCAACCATAATTGCGACCATTATATAATGAAAATAAGTTATTCCGCCGAAATGTAACTCGATGCAGTGAAAGGATATGTTAAACATCCATATGTCCTTAATTGTCAAAACTTAAAATCAGTTCGAATGTAGCGAGAAATTATGGTTCATTAAAAATTATATATGTACCTTAACGCTGCTGGAAATTTTATTGTTAAACGAATTTATTATTAAACGAATTTAATTTTGGCTCAATTAACTATCAGAATAGAGTGATAATCCGTGGCTAAAGCGAAACGTTTTTGAATTTTTTTTATGAAAATAGATTGTTTTGAAAATTTGGCTTGTTTTTATGGTTAAGCAATTGTCTACAGTGTTGTCAGATTTATTTTCAGCTTCCTTGCCAAATTACTTGTCGAATATCGCGAAATATCGCCAATTTAATAAAACATTAAATTTTAGCTACAAAAAATATTTTTATTTTGTAATTACATTACAAATATTGATAAATTTTAAAATTAGTAGATAACGTCTACCGTAAAATATAAAAACTGTATTGTTTAAGAAAAATTGAGAAGTTTTTACATTAACATATAAATACTGGCGTATAAAAGAGACTTAAAAATAACTAATTCCAAAAGCGCAATCTAAATATGATAAGTTGAAATTAAACACCAAGATCAACATTAATATTTAAATCTTGTAATAAAACTGAAGTGGTAAGTACCAACACCATCGTCGTAATCATCCATTTTAGGCGAGAACTCGTGCAGACTTTTTGGAGCTTCATTATCAAAATGTTGGTTCCTATTTATAAAAGGAAGTTTTGTCAACTATGTTTCATAAATACCAACTGAGATTTTGTTGTGTATTATTTTGTTTAAAACTTCTTTAATATCAGAAAATTTTGTTTGAGATAAAGAGTTGTTAATTTTACTATTTTTTGCACGAAATATTTTATATTGAAGAACAAATTATCTAAAAAATTTCATGTTTTGAACATTATTCTATTTTATTGAAATCGTAAAAATAAAGCCAAAAATATCGCCAAGGATTTCAAATATCGCCAAGTAAATCGCCAATCGCCATTTCAAAATTTTCATCGCCAAAAACAAATTTTTGTCGCCACGTTTGGCGAGATATCACCATATCTGACAACACTGATTGTCTATATGCATTTCGTTCCCGCTTTTGGAACTGATCAGTAGACTTCTACCCAAAATTTTTTTTAATTTAGCTAACAAACTTCGTATGTTTATAGTAAGACTCTTGATACTATATTGAGAATCACAATATACGAACATAATAAGTTTGAAAGCCTCAAACAAAAATCCTTACAAAACAAGCATCTTTATTCGATTGAGCATCTATTTTATTTTCCACCACCTTTTTACCATTAGCTGCCACATTGGGCAACAATAAAAGCCAAATTTTCAAATGAAATAAATAAAGACTTTATGTCAAATAAATATACATACTTCGGTATTTCATATATGAAAATAGATTATTTTAGATCGAAAAAAAAATTAAGTTCGAAAATTATGTCGCTTAGGATTTTTTTGGTGGTTATTCCACAATACACATTCAATATTAAAAATTTAGTTTTTTGGCATAATTAATTAATAATATGGCATAAGTTGATTGTTATTGTTAGAAGCAAACTTTACAAAATACTGGCAAATTTCATTTCAAATAATTAAAGGACATGTCTGCCTTAAAAATATCCTAAAAACAAAAAAATTAAAGTTGGTCTTTAAACATTGGCAAATATTTTTATAATGACGGACTTAAAAATCCACGGCGAGTTTCATTTTAATAAGTGTGAGGACATGCTTATACGTGTGGCATTTTCTAAAACAAGAAGTTTAATTTCAGGCACAGTTGGGATGTAAACTCAAAAAGGATATGTGTATACATGTGGGAGTACATAAATAAGTTCACTTGCAAATTGAAGTTCAATTGGTGTACAAATTGAATTTCAGCTTTGTTGATATCCAAAATTCGTAATTCCATCAAAAATTGCACATCTAAGAACTGTGGGAAATTTTAAACTTAAGGATATTTTTATATCTCTTTTATGTAACTCCTTAATAAAAAAAAATTATATACCAGCTAAAGTTATGACTAAAATGTAGCATTACATTAGCACTACACCCGATAAATATACAGTGAAGATCTCTACTTAAGCTTATTGGAATTGCAGAGAAGAAAAAGTCTACCTTCCATATATCCTTCCGTTCCAAAAATTTAATTTCAACTGTGAAGACAGTCAGAGTGCTTCGAAAACTTGTAACTATTTCAAAAATTGCACAATTAAGACTAATGCTAAATTTCAATCTAATAGAGGGAAGGATATTCACACCTCTCATATATCCTTGATATAGAATTTTTTGGAATATTTTCTAAATTTATGACTGCAATGCAGTGGAACTTGTCTCTAGAAATATACATAGAAGATCTCTAATTAGGCTTAACTCAATATGTGTATATCCTTTATTTGATATATGTGACCTGCTCCACGAAAAGGGACCTCTGCGCCGAACAAATTTTTTTTTAACTTTTTGAGTGATTCTTATAGGAAAACAAAAAACGCTCTTTCAAAGAACTCAATAACTTCTTTTCGGCGCAGAGGTCCCTTTTCGTGGAGCAGGTCACATATTTAATTTCAACTGTGAATATAATTAGAAATATTTTATTATATTTCTAGAAATAAAGCTTAACTCAATGGGAGAAAGGACAAACTTTCCTCTCATATATCCTTTATTTGAAAAATTTAATTTCAACTAGGAATATCATTCGACACATTGTAACTGTTTTAGAAAATATCCCCTCAAAATATTTGGTGAATCTAAATATAATTGGCGAAAGGATATGTCTAACTTCCAGTTGTCCTTAATATAAGAAAATTTAAAGTGAGCTACAATTATGACTAAAGTGCATTGCAACTTATCAGCTTTTTATTTTGAGAAATATGTTGCTAAGGATCTCTGTTAAATTTTAGCTTAATTAGCGGAAACACACCAATAGCTTCTGGATATCCTTCCGCTTATATCTTACTGCAAACAAAATTAGAGTGCAGCAAAAACTTGTAATCATTTCAGAAATTGCACAATTAAGATTTCGGCTGAATTTCAATCTAATAGGCGGAATGATAAGACTAACTCCCATATATCCTTTATAAAAAATATAAATAATAGCTGAAGATATGACAGCAATACCCCGAAACCTTGTCTTTATTTAAAAAAATATACATTGAAGATCTCCACTTAAGCTTAACTCAATTGGAGGAGGAAGGACAAATTTACTTTCCCAATGTCCTTTATTTCAAAAATTGTATTTCAACTGTGCAAGTAATTAGAAAACTTCCACATACTATCTTGAATAGAATACAATTTAATTCCATTTAAAATTATTACTAGATTGTATTGAATTTTTCGGCTCTATTTTTACAAATATGTTGCTAAGTACATCTAGTAAATTTTAGCTCAATTGGCGAAAGCACAGGTTTTGTGCTTCCCACATATCCTTTGGGTACAACTTCAAACAGATTGCTAAAAACATTTATCAATGTTTCATTATAACACAGTTTATTTTTCTAAGCACGTCTACTTCCCATTTCGTGCCATAACCGCCAAAAAAGCTTAAGCAGCACAATTTTTGAGCTGGATTTATTAACGATAATCGATTTTGTCAAAAAATGAAGTTCTAAGAATATATCGCTTATATCGGCCATTGCTCGATATATAATTAATATCAAAATTAATATTTCAGCAATAATTCTGTGGCACTAAGGAGAAAGTGCTTAAGACATGTTTGACTGTTTTGCAGGAGAGCAGTTTTAAGCTTTCAAGTCGATTTTCAGAAATTTAATTATTTTGCAGTTAAATTTGGAAATTCGGTATTCACTTGATTTTTTTTTGGAAAAACCTCGTTCTACACACTGTAACTAATAAATTCAATTTGAAATAATATCAAAGTATAAGCTAAAGTAAGCTGTTATTCCATATGAGATTATGAGTCCTAAGAAGATAAGCTCAAATTGATTGCGCTATAACTTCCTGAAAAATAGCACAAAATAATAAAAAATTTTGTCAGAGGTACTTTTAAATATGGAGATTCTGTAATCTGCCGCTAACTTAAAATGTGCTTATCTCGACTTAAGTACTTTTTCCTTTTTGCCACAGAATTATTAAAAGAATATAGCAACATGTATTGGTAGTTGTTTATAAAATATCACCATTAAACTCTTTGGCTGGTTTCGATTCAATATATTCAAGTACTACAGGGTGTGCGCCGGGAAGGTATACTACTTTATTTTGCCGCTATTTTGGTAAACATTAGTCTTGACAGTTCATATTTGGAGGAAAAATATTCGAAAAACCAACGTGTTTTAAGCGTTAAAACATTTTATCAAAATCAATCATCGATTACTGTGACGATGTGCCAACAAAACTCACTATTTATCGTGTAGTAAACGATTTCGAAGAAGGTGGGTCTGTAGGTGATATGCCCAAGCATGGACCACAACGTGCTGCAAGATCGGCTGAAAATATTACTGCTGCTCAAGAAAGTGTTCAAAACAATCCATCAACCTTAATTCGACGCCGTGCTCAGGAGCTTGGTCTCCAAAGAACAACTTTGGCCACAATCTTGCACAAGGATTTGCATTTGTTTCCACATAAGATTCAGTTCTTCTTCTTCCACAAGACCATTTGCATTATAAACAAACGAAGTAGTATACCTTCCCGTCGGACACCCTCTGTATATGGCTCCCTGCCGCGTGTCATTCGTATTTTAAATAACATTTTAGCCACAATAATAGTTAATATGCTGAGAAAATCTTGAATTCTAATTAAATGACACAACAAAATCTGGTGGAAAATTTTATTTCATCCAAGAAATTATATGCATAGCCTTCCCTTCTTAATACTTAATTTTAATATCGCCTGTAGGGTACATTTAAACCATTCCCATTCAATTAAACATTGTAAAAATTGTTTAATTATATATAAGTAATTATCTGCAAACATGCATATGAAACGAAGTAAGAATTGTGACAATGTTTAAACAGTTTAAAAAAATCTATTCAAATTACACAATGTTTAAAAGACAACAACGGAAAAGTACAATTATTGTATTCCTAATTTTTACACTACAAATGTTCATGGCACTGGAGTTGAAGGAATTTTCAAATATTTTGCTGAGAAACCAAGAAAACGAAAGAAAATTATGGTCTTCGATTTTGAGGCAGATCGATAAGGAAGCCTACTTTGATTATGCACTGATAATTGGCGAAATCCAGCAAGAGTTGCTGTTGAATGTACTGGAAGTGGAGTTGGATAAATGTGTCCTGTTGAATGGCAACTATACAATTAATTATGATTTGGATTTATTTTTCAATACCTTCATAGGCATAGTATTTATGCCAAATAGTATTTCGAAGGCCAAAGAAACCGTTGAAACATTTGTGCAAGATTTAAGTAAAAAATTAGACTTGAAACGTTTTACACGTCTGGTGTTTGTTGAGCCGCAAGAGACGACCCAAGAAAGTGAGAGGAAAATTGAAATTCTCTTGAAAATGTGTAAATTACATAAATTTCTAAATGTTGTAGTAGTGCTGAAAGATTTTCCATTGAGTCGCAAGTATTATGCGTATAAAGCATTCCCTCAGTTTGAAAAATTATGGCATATTTACAATGAGTCCTTGAGGGTTCTTCTGTTTCCGGGTCAAATGGACAATGTGTACGGGGAGGTAGTCAGAACCATACCAGATCAAATAATGCCCAGATCGGTGGTGTATAAAGACTCTCAAGGGCGTGTTGGAGTCACCGGCTACGTTTCGCAATTTGTGCGCATGTATGGCAAATATATTAATTCCACCATTAAGTATCCTGATGACTTGGTGCCAGGTGAGGTTTTATTTTACCGAGATTTTATAAACTGGACTCGGCTTAACTTGTTGGACTTACCCTGCAGCATAACACCCATGATGGCCGGTAATACCAGCAAACTGATGTCATACATGTATGAAACACTTAGTTGGTGTCTCATGACACCTGTGGAGCAGCCTCTTACATATCAAGACTTTTTGGAGGGCTGCTTAAGCATCTATACGATTTTATTTCTTTCAGTAATGAATGCTATTTTCACCACTTTACTGCTGTCATCCCTGCGCTTGTTGAGCTTAAGGAAAAAGCAAACATTTTCTCTCCACCTAACAGACATCTTAGCCAATCCCCAGGTGATACTGGGTCACTTGGGCTCATCCTTTACGCTACATCCTCAGCCGTCTTTGTCTCTACGCATAGCTTATGTTGCTCTATTTTTATCGGGTCTGTTATACACCACCACCTTTTCAGTGCAACTTAATGCTTTTCTCACACATCCTCCTGTGCAAGAAATAAATTCTCTGGAGGATATGCTGAAATACAATCGCCAAATTTTGGTCGCCAGCAACGAATACAAAACACTGCTCAAGCTTTCCGGTTCCACTTTTCTACCCTATTTGTCACTATTTCATATTATTGATTCCTATAAAGAATTTTCCGAAATTCGTGGTTCCTTTAATAGTGCCTACTCTTATCCTGTCACATCGTCTGTCTGGTATGTCTATGAAACTCAACAGAAACTTTTTTCCAAGCCTATATTTCGTCGCTCCGATATCTGCTTCGTTAATTTGGACATCATGGCTTTCATTTTACCACCCAACTCGCTGCATAAGCAAAAGCTGGATACTCTTATTACCAGAGTACGCGACATGGGTTTCGTCAGACACTGGCTGCAAAACAATTTCTATGATTTGGTTAAAATTGGCACAATGAGCTTGACAGATGTTTCAGCCAGTCCCGATAATACAACGTACATAAAAGCCAAAGGCTTTTATTATGTTCTACAGATCATGTTGAAAGCATTTGCCTTAAGTTTGGCCGTATTTATAATCGAAAATCTTTGGTATCATCGCAAATCTCTATTTAGTTTATTATGTTGTAAGCATAAGATAATAATTCGAAATAAAGTGTAATAGAGGAAAAAAAATAAAATAAACCCGTATGCATTTGCCTCTATCTTTTAAAAACATATATTAATAAAAATTTCAGTGAAATAAAATTATTCAAAAAAGCAAAGAAAATTAAGAAAATTAAAAAAAAAAATTTATGAAAAAAATATATATAAAGGGTGTTTTTTATATATATTTTTAAATCATAATAAAACAAGGATATATATTTTTAATATCAATGAAACGGGCCATGATTTCTGTCATGTGGCCGCCATGGCTGGCGCGTAGAAGGCGCAATCTGGAACACCAACTTTCAACAACTTTTCGCAGTAGTTGCGGCCGTATTTCTCCGATAACTCTTCGAATGTTCATTTCAAGGTGTTCAATTGTTTGTGGTTTATCGACCCCAAAAAAATAATCCAATGGGGTTAAATCACACGGTCTTGATGGCCAATTCATTGGGCGTACGCGAAATTATTTTTTGATCACAAGTTTATTTGAGTAAATCAATTGTAGCGCCCGCTGTGTGACATGTGGCTCCGTTCTGTTCGAATCATGTTCCTATACCGCTCAATATTGACAGTAACATTCTGACCATCATCGTTTTTTGAAGACATATGGGCCAATGACTCCGCCAGCCCATAAAGTGCACCAAACAGTAATTTTGTGTGGATGTAATGGTGTTTCGTCAAAAAAAAAAGCTTGTGGATTATCCTCAATCCAAATGCGACAATTCTGCTTATTTACTTTTCCATTCAACCAGAATTATGTACGAAATTAAAAAAAAGAAGTATACGATAAGTTTGACGAATAGAAGAAATATTTTGGTTAAAAATTTCAACAATTTGCACTCGTTGCTCTGGTGTAAGTCGATTCATAATGAAATTTCAAAACAAACTAAACAAAAAGTAACTATCAGCTGTTAGAAGTGTGGTCAAGTAGAGCAGTGATGCCAACTCAAATTTGTGACACTCTAAAAAAAAACACCCTTTTTATACATTTTAAATATATGGTTATTTGATCTTTATTGCTTAAAACAATTAAAAAAAATTTAATTATATATATTTAACGTTAAGTCTGTAATCTAATAATATAAAGAATTTTTGTTTTTTTATTGTTTAAGCGCAACTTCTATTTGCATTTCTTTTCTGCTTAAGAAACTCATGAGTAGACTTCAAACAAAAAATTCTTCAGAAAAGCTAAAAAAAAACTCTGTGTGTTTATAGAAAAACCCTCAAAATGTTATCGAAAATTATTGTTGCTGCCTAATGTGGCAACTAGACATGAGTCGAACACATTCAGTCGGTCGTTTTTGACACAAACCTTATGATCAAATCCATTTAAACTACATGATCATTGGTTTGTGTCAAAAACGACCAACTGAATGAGTTCGTCCCAAGACAAATTGGAAAACGGATTCGGAATCGGATAAAGATGTTGCTGTGAAATGTTTTTGTTTGAGGCTTTTCCAACTACTACGTTTCTGTACGTAATTCCCAATAACATTTTGACAGTTTTTCTATAAACATATGGATTTTTTTAATTTTCTCAAGTATTTTTTAAATTAATGACAATAATAATAACGAAGAAAAATTTTCTAAATAGAAATTAGAAATTTTACTTGAAAATTGCTAAATTACATTTTTCCATTGTTGTAAA
Source organism: Nowickia ferox (assembly GCA_936439885.1). Classification (NCBI taxonomy): domain Eukaryota; kingdom Metazoa; phylum Arthropoda; class Insecta; order Diptera; family Tachinidae; genus Nowickia; species Nowickia ferox. The sequence continues at coordinate 102,506,416 of OW387023.1, read as the reverse complement.
TATGCTTAATGTTGAACATTATTGTTCCGATATATTTTCAACATTTCAACTATATAAAAAAAAATCCTTTTCCTTTGGCTTAAGCAAATTGTTATTTGAGCTGATATTTAATATCACATCATTATGCATGACATTGTTTGTTGATATTTCAAAAAATCTATTTAATTTATACTTTTTTGTTTTATTTTTTTAACGGATGTAATATAAAAAAAATAGATCTAATTAAAAATTAATGAATGCTAATAAATCAAATAATGTAAAAATATAATGTTAAAAAAATAAATGTGATTAAACAAACAAACCAAAGTTGGTATATCAGTACAATAAATTTGATAGAACTTCAAAAGCCCTACAGCAAAATATATTTTAATTATACACATATTCTAAAAAATCTAAATAGAAGTATTATCATAATTTTATAATTTTTAGAAAGTATAAACTTTCAAAATTTATTAGATGTATTATTTGCTTATGCTTTTTTTATTTTTGAGGAAAAAAAATGCAATTTGAAAAAAAATACATATTTCGTTCATACGAACTATGCTTGTGAATATTTTTATTACAAATAGATTAAAGTTAATTATTGAGGGCTTGAGGCTGGATTCTATGCGCATTTCACTTTTGCTTATGCAGATCATCAGGGAACCTTTACCCAAAGATTTTTAAGAACAATTAGAGTTATTATGTTAAACTTTCATTTAAGCTTAACCTTAATCAATTTCAATGTATTTTTAATAAAAAATATTTTTCTGAATAATTTACACACAAAAAAGTAATATTAATAATTTTGTAGTATCAATTAAAATATTTGTAATATCAATTAAACAATTAATCAAATTTTCACCTCAAAAACAATTTGATAATATTAATTAAGTTTTTCCACTCAAATTAATTAATATAATTAAAAATTTAATTGAATTAATTAAAATCTTAAGTGAAAACATTAATTGATGAATACTTTTTTCTGTGAAAATGATAATTTAAATAGTAACAATTCCCAAAAAAGCACTAATTATTATTATTTTTTAAATTAAAAATACATGGCAGCTGGGTATACCTTGGATGGACTCAAATAAAATGCGCTACAGAGCTTCATTATTTAATTATATAAATAGTTTTAGCTAAAAATAACCATACCCTTGCAGTGACTCTAACAAAACTTAGCAGAGCTCTTAATTATACAACTCTAGAAATAGTTAAACATATAGGGCTTCATTTTGATCACAGCAGTATCTGCAAATAAAATGGAATAAAGGATATATGGGCGACAAGCAAGCCCTTGATCCAAATAGATTGAAAATTGTTAGATACAGCAAAAGCGTAGTACTATGATTCGACTTTTGATTTTAATAATATACGAGTACATACATTGTATATGGAGTAAGCATGTCTATTGCATCGGTTGTAATAAAATTTATAGAGAATATACACATTGTTGTAGATAGAGAACTATTTTTTCTAAATCGTAGTTAAACTTCAGTTATTTTAAATTAAGGATATATGACTGGTGGGGATGTACTTACAACAATTTACATTAAATTTTATTGGGAATCTAATCAAACAATTTTACAAAATGCTTCACATTAAGCGATGTTTAGGTTATAGTTGTCTTACCTAATATTAAATAAATAAAAGAAAGGATACATGAGAGGTAGTAAAAACCTTGCATCGATCCTAGTAATTCTTAGCAGAAAGCTTAATTATACAACTCCAGAAATAGTTACACATGATTATCTTGCATATATCCTTTATTTTAAAAATTTAATAATAACTATTTTCATCAAATTGCATCGCTTAGCTATGAGTACTTCTAAAATTCTATAATTAAGAATTTTGTCAACTTGCATATGAATTTCTGGCAGGAATTCAATTTATAACTTTTCTCACAAACCTGAGTTAAAACTTCTTAGCTAAGCTGTGTGATAAATTTTATTGTAATCGCTGCACAAATCTGCGTACCTCTCATGCTACATATTGCTCATAGCAGTATCTACAAAAACAATTTCAAAATAAAGGATATATGGGAGGTAGGCAGCAAGCCCTTGGACCCGGGTGTCTGGTGGAAAATTTATATAAACGGTGCGGAGGGACTGTTGCGCCGTTGTAATTATCGACTGTGCGAATTTGTTAGTCACGATGTCCCAGTGGTCGAGTGAGCATCGCGCATTCGCTGCGGAGAAATTTTTTAACAGTAATGATTTTTACGTAATTGCTCGTGGACAATTTTGTTCAAAGTTTGGTATTCGGCGAATACGAGTACGTGATGAACCGAGCGTAAATTTAATTCGTTCGTGGGTGCAGAGATTTCACGCAACTGCTTCGGCTATGAATGTCCCACGCCCAGGGCCCATTCGATCTACAAAGATTCCTGGTTGAAAGCAGTTTACGTGAAAATCCGCGACTTTCAATACGGAAAAGAACAGCCTCACTGGGACTTCCAAGAGCGATTATTCTTGAAATTTTAAAAAAGCATATGAAGTTCCATCCTTTTAAAATTCAAATCGTTCAAGAACTGAAAGAAAGTGACTTTGATTTACGGAAAAATTTTTGTGAATCGATGTTGCAGCTTTTTCGTACTATAAATCTCATTTTTTGGAGCGACGTGGCTCATTTTCACATAAACGGCCACATCAACAAGCAAAACTGACGTTACTGGTCTCCAAGAACCCGCAACCTTCGATTGAAACATCAAAAATCATTGCATTGCCCCAGGGTAACTGTTTGGTGTGCCTTATCCACGCATGAGATAAATGTATTATTTCTTTTCGAAAATTCTCGAGGCCAGGCGACGAATGTCAACGGTGAAAATTATCGACGCATGATTACGGAATTCTTTTTGCCAAAACTGCGAGCTCATCCAGCGTACTCTTGACACACGTGGTTTCAACTGGTTGGGGCGACTGCACACTCAGCTAGAGCTTCGATGAATTTGCTGTGATCAGTCGCTTTGGGGACATCCCATGGCCACCGAGATCGCCCGATCTAACTCTCATGGATTTTTCTTATGGGACTACCTCAAAGAGAGGGTTTATAATGACAATCCCCATTATCTTGTGGCTTTAAAAGAAAATATTTGTTGAGCAATCAGCTCAATTGAACAAAAGTTTACTGTAGCGTGTGGTGCAGAATACAAGGCTCTGTTTTAAACAGAGTGTGTTCAACTTGACGGAAGATATCTGGATGACATACTCTGTAAATAATAAAATCCACATTTTTATTCTAACGTTCAATGCTCTTAATAAAACTTTGTGTCAATTATTACGTTTTTTATTTAAGATTGAAAATATATATCTGCTACCAGACACCCTGTACAAATGAGTGAAAAATAATTCCAGTTCTTGATAGTGTTTTTTAGAAGCAGCTTAAAACTTTGATGATAATTGTGAAATATATTTTGTCAGTGATATTTTACTTTAAGGATGTATGAGAGGTAGGCAGAGTTTTGCAGCGATTACAATAAAATTAATCACACAGCTTAGCTAAGAAGTTTTAACTCAGGCTTGTGAGAAAAGTTATAAGTTGAATTCCTGCCAGAAATTCATGTGCAAGTTGACAAAATTCTTCACTATAGAATTTTAGAAGTACTCATAGCTAAGCGATGCAATTTGATGAAAATAGTTATTATTAAATTTTTAAAATAAAGGGCATATGCAAGATAATCATGTTCTTGTATAAAATTTAGCAGAGCATTTACTTATGTTTGAAATTACATAGACAGTTAAAATATTCTAGTCAATTAAAAAAAATGAGAGGAAGATAAGTACTCACAAGAAATTAATTAGGGACCTGATTATATCCTCTAGCTAAAAATTTTTCGCAATCTTTAAGTCAAACAGAAAACCACTAATCTTATTTTTCTGCGATGATTTCTTTAATTTTTAGAATGATTTTACGTGATTCCTCTTAAAATTTGGTTGATAAACTCTCGTGCATACAATGAAACATTTGCAGTTTTAGTTCTTCGAAATTGCATTCGTGTCCACATAATGTTCTTTTTGTTTTGCGGCTTAAAATATTCTCTCATATACTTATTTCTCGTATATATATATCTACATGAAACAAAGTACCCTTTTCCATTCGTCTTTCTCCTTTCATCAATAAACTCAAAAGCTTTGCAGTAAATGTTTTGTCGTTTGAAAGGGAACTATTCAGAACATTTTCCTCTAAGTGCCATCTCTTGAATACTTTTAAAATTTTCCCGCCTGTAAAGCCTGGATTACAGAAATAAAGTCATAAGTAATAACCTGAATTTGTCTTATTTCCCAATTAATTGAAATATAAGGATATAATTGCACCATACTGCATTGGTAATAAAGCCACATATACTTATTCCAGAATAAATTGAGAAATAATGCCATATTGGCTTATTAATTATGTCTTCATAGCAGTGAGCCGACAAAAATCGGTACATTGTGCGCATAGTGTGATCCAGGGATCCCTATTCCGGTTGCCGGGTCTCATATTAATTACATAAGATTTGGAGAATCATTTGTGTTTCTTATTCAACAAATGGGAAATTAGCACGCCAACGTGCTTACCAAATAATCATACTTGCATTTGGCAGAAGAGTGCAAAAGGAAAGAAACTGAATATATATTTTCACTCTGCTGCCGTTGCACAAACAGTTTGTTATTTGCATTCAATCAACCATGAGTTGTATAAAATTTCAAATCATTAAATTATTTTATTTAACAACTTTAATGCTGTTCTCAATACATGCAAATTTACTTGCGGAAAATCAACTAAAATTTGATGAGAAACACATTTTAAAGCAGTTTCTACAACAAATTGATGAGGAGCAGAATTACACAACCTGCATTATCTTTGGGAGAACTATAGCAGATTTTAACATAGAAGAAATTCTACAAAGGGATCTTCAAAAAGCTGTCATTGTTGAAGAAAATATCGCACACGTAACAAAATGCTGTGGTCCAAACACAAAATTCTTGGTTTTAGTGCGTTGGCATGAGCAAAGGTTGTATCGCTTGTTAAATGACTTGGCTGATGTTTTGAACCACAAGAGATCTAACACTATAGTGGTGATAAAAAATTCATTAGAAAATCAATTAAGCTTAAGAGATATTAAGAAATTTTTTGCTTTAAGTAATTTCTACAAATTGATAAATCTGGTGTTGATTTTTAAAGATTTCCCCAGAAGCCATAATTTATATCAGTTTAAAATATTTCCTTACTTAACTGTGCAAAGCATTAATTGGAAAGTTTCAAATTTATTGATATTTCCTAAAAAATCAGAAAATATGCAAGGAATGGCTATACGGACCATGCCGGACCAGATTTTGCCCAAAACAGCAGCTTTTATAGATGATCAAGGCCAGACACAGGTCGAAGGTTATATTATGAAATTCTTGCATCTATTTGCCAAATATATCAACGGCACTTTACAGTTTCCCTTTAATATAACAGTTGGCAAACCATTATCCTACAGGGACATATACAACTTGACACAGCATGAACTCATAGATGTACCGGCCAGTTTGTTTAACTGCCTCTTGCCCCAGTGCTTACAAATCATATCCCGTGTTTATGAAATCAACACTTGGTGCTTGATGGTACCCTTAGAGCAGCCCTACGCTTACCCTTATCATTTAAGCCATAACTTTGTATTCACTTCTTTATGGGTTTTTCTTATGGCCAGATTTTTATTTTCTGTTGCTTTGGTGCTCAGCACTAAAGTGTGGAGTTTAAGGAATAATGTACACTATTCCTTAAGTGTTAAAGATATCGTAGAAAATGCAAATGTTATAGCAGGCATGTTTGGTGGTTCTTTCAAACTACTGCGGTATCCTTCGAATAGTCTGCGTTTAATCTATCTCTCCATATTCCTATGCGGCTTGGTTCACAACATTATAAACTGCGCCTTAATGCAGTCCTTTCTCACATACCCTTTCTCAGCCCGCATACGTTCTCTGGAAGATATCACTGCTCACAATTTGCGTATTCTAATACCTCAAGGAGAATATTATTTTTTTCAACATTACTTTAATATTGCTCCGGAAAAATTTGCCTTAATTTTCCAAACAGTTCGTGACACCGAAGAATTTTTCCGTATTCAATCCTCATTTAATACTTCGTATGCGTATCCAACTTCGCCGGCCTTGTGGTTTATGTATGACGCGCTGCAAAAGTATGCCAATAAGCCAATATTTCGTTTAACTGACATCTGCTTTCCCAATTCGGGCTTTGCAGCTTTCCTTTTACCGCCCAATTCTTTATTCTTGCAACCTTTGAATCGTTTAATTTCTCGCGCACGTGATATGGGCCTTCTAGAGCATTGGTCCAAGACCACTCATGTTGACTTAAGAAAAATTAAAAAATATTACATTCCAAAGCACCAGGCAGTTGTGCAAAAGTCAGCCATAATGACTCTGGGTGACTTTACTCCTCTTTGGTTCTTTATGCTTTCGAAGTTTGTAAGTGCCTTTGTTGTATTTTTTGGCGAATTATTGTGGCATAGATTGAGTCGTTAAGCTTTTGTAAACAATTAAAATAAAAATACTATCTTTTAAAATACATACGAGTATTTATTTCGAGTAGTTACTTAATTTAAAGGTAAGTGCTGGTAATATTGGGTTTTTTTTTAAATCTATATGTGGTCTAGTTATTTCATACTTGAACGTAATTGGCTGAGAATTTGCTGCGGGAAAATTTCCCCCAAAAACTGGTCAGTCGCTTTGCGAACATCCCATGACCACCGAGGTCGCCCGATCTAACTCCCATGGATTTTTTTTATGGGGCTACCTTAGAGGTTTTTATAATAACAATCCCCAATCTCTTGTGGCCTTAAGGGAAAATATTCTTCGAGAAATCAGCTCAATTGAACCAAGTTTACTGCAACGTATGGCGCAGAACACAATTCTCCATTTTGAACAGTGTGTTCAACTCGACGGAAGACATCTGGGGTGTTACTCTCTATTGCGTCGCGTAAGCAAATACGATGCGAAAGCTAAATGCGATGAGATGCCAATTTGGTACACTCTATTACTTTCGCAAGTCCTTTCGCAAAATTCTTTGATAAAGTGGCAGCACTGAGTTTGCAAAAGGAAATATGTATGGCAAAGATTGACAGTAATGAAATGTCAAAATATGTAAAAAACGTCTTTTAAGAAAAGGAAAGTTAGAAAAAAGTGAAGTGTATCAGTTTTTAATTGAAAGTAAAATAGTGTTTGATGAGGAAAACGATCGTGTAGGACGCATCTTAAGAGATATGTAATTCCAATATACTCTCTTCATAATTTCCGTTTCTGTATGTTTTAAACGCTATTCAACAGTAGGTAAAAGTTTCAAGTACGTCCAGAGCAATTTTAACTATTATAAAACTAGCCGCTGCATTAAAATTACTTGGCCAAGATGGATGCCAACATCAAATTGGGCAGGACCATACCTTAGGTATATCGCAGCAGTCTCACATTAAAAGAATACTACGTTAGAACCATGTCAAATTTGATTTAGCTGCAGAAGGGGAACAAGAAGTAAAAAAGCTCTTTACAACACTTGCGGCTGTAGAGCAGTAGATGGTACTCACATACAATCAGTTACATCGGCCAAAAACAAGCACATACACCTCTACATAAAATTGCAGCACAGTATGAATGCTATGGTTTGGTTAATAATATTTCACCTTGATTTTACATATGCATGTGATCACAAAATGAAATGTATTTTTTTTATCTTTCTCCAAAAATAAAAATTTCATTATCAAATTTAAATATTTGTTTTTCTCTCTTTGCGTTTGATATTTACCTATCGCAAGATATTTGCGATAACCGGACGATTTTGACAGACGCTTTCGCATTACAGAGTGCGGTGATACCAGGCTTGCGAAAGGAAAGAAAAATAGATGCGAAAAGCAAATGCACAAACGCATTAGAGAGTACCATTCGTAGCATTTTTCTTTCGCATCGCAATAGAGAGTAACACTTCGGGTTAACATACTCTTGAAAAAATAAAATCCGCTTTACCATTCTATCGTTCAATGCTCTTAAGAAAACTTTGTGTCAATTGTTATGTTTTTATTAAGTTTGAAAATATAAATCTGCTGCCAGACACCCTGTACTTCAATATATTTAAATTTAGAGTTGCATTTAAACATATTGAAATTATCGATTATAGCGTTTGTTTTTATCAAGTCAATTATTAATTTGCTCTTTTATGCATTTATTTTTTTCCCAAGTCCAGGCAGGTTTTTGGCCAAGTTGAATTTTTCCCATTAATTGAATATATGAATCCAAATATGTATAGTCATATGTAAGTACGCTCATATGTTGCTTATGCCTTTTATGTTATTTTAATAAAGGTTTTTCTTTGGAAATTAAAAGGATATCCTGATTAAGATAAATTCCAAAATAACACCTGTGTCAACAACTTTATTTATTTGTTGCCAAAGAGATAAAATAGAAACAATAAAAAAATTCAAAAAGGATAAAGGATAATAAAATGGACTTTTAAAGCAAACAACTAACACTTCTTAAAATTTAGTTTTGGGATACAATTTATAACGCAGCAGCAATATTGGAGTTTTCAAGAAATCAAATGTACAGATAATAGCGATAGCAAAAAAAGTTATATTGCGCTATAAGAAAGTTGAAAAGGGTTAACGAAAGAAAGTTTTTTTTTTTTTGTAAAAAAAACTTATATAATATTTATATTATTATTAATAAGCTTTAATTTTCTCTAGCATTTAATTGCCACAAGGTTGCTGTAAGAATTTTATCTTTTGTTTTTATATATTTTAATCACTTAAATAAATTTGTAAAATATTTAAAAATTACCTATGCAGTTCTTCTCTCACAATTAATTTTTTTTTATTTTTTTAAATAAAGATTTTGCTGTTGAAATTTAATTTGTGGCTTAAAATGCAACTTTATACGAAATAATGGTGAAACAGATTGTAGTTTAATTGTAAGAACTTGATCTCTCTACATACAGAGTTTCTACAAAATTCCTCTATTCAAACAAAAGACACGATAATTGGCTTATGACCACTAAAATTCAATGCTGGTACAACAATGATTTTTTATTTTAAAGAAATGTAAATATTAGTAGAGAATATAAACTCTGTAACAAGTTGAGAGCAATTCAGTTGCAAAAAAAGTTAATACAATATGTATGTACTAAATTCAGTTGCGTATAAAAAATCAATGTAACTGATAATATAAAATACATACTAAATACAATGCTATAAATTAGTATTCGATTATATATTAGATACTAAAAAATCGAAATAAAGTAAATATTCAATAATTATTCTTCAACACTCGGTACTTTTAGTAGCCAAAGTTGTTTGGTTAGGAATCTTGGCCTTACTTTCGCCTTAATATTCTTTTAAATTAAGTTAAAATTTTTTTTTTTGAACTATTTAACATTAGTTAGTTTAACCCATTTCGTTGGTTATGGAATTTTTTTGTTGTCGGAATTCTTTAGATTTATCTATTACTATTTTTCTGCATAAATTTGTATTATTCTTCTCTACAGGTTCAACTTCGTCGCACAAGACCATATCATACTTATTTAAAAGGAATGTAAAAGCATTTGTACATTCCAAGGATTCTTATTGTTCGTTGGATTTGTTTTCTATCTCTTTAGTGTATAATTTTTCCTTTTGAGCTATTCGGAATTTTCTGTAACAGCAAACAGTATGTCTTTAAAAAAAACGCACACAACCACACAATTTATAGTACAATAAGGCATACGAAAGCAGCTTAAATGAACAAGTAGAATAAGGCTGTGAAAAAATCACACATAACTTCTGGCTTATGCGGCATATAAAGAAATACTATAGAATGACAACAACCAACCAAAGTAAATCATGGAAATGCTAAACCCCTGAGGAAGAGTTGTCATGCAGTTTATCTTTCCACATGTTTGACGCTGTGAGTGTGGGTGCGTGTGCGTGTGTTATTTGCCATGATTTTACAATTTCCTTCCCTGTTAAGAATCTCAATTGTAGAATAAAAACACCAGAAATATAACAATAAAAATAAAACTTTTAAGACAAAGGTTTAGAGCAAACAGAGTTTTCTCTTTTGTATATTATTGCTTTTGCCTTTGAGTCAGTATTTTATTTTTTCAGTTTTTTGTTTTTGTTGTTCAAACTTATAAAATCCAACTTTTTACCAGAACAATACTTAATGGTATAACAAAAATATTTGTGTTTTTTTGTGAATGAATGTGTTTAACTTTCCGTGTTGGTTTTTGTTAACAAAACCAACATATTCGCAAACTCACACATACTCGTATTAAAGCTTTTGCACACACACACACGCACCATACTTGACCCTCAATGTTAAAATGTCTCCAAGGATCATGCGGCAGCCACCAAAGAAACAGTTCAAAAATATATGTATGTAAAAATCTTTCAACAATCTCGTGTGTTAAGTTTCACACAAAAGAGTGATGAAATTTTAACCCAACCATGCAAACTGTTGTAAATTTTTAAATATATATTATTGCACGAATGGGACCAGTTTATTGGCCAAAACTTTGAAATCCCTTTCGTAGTCATATAATTAGAGTTGTATTTCGAGCAATAATTTTTCTAACATTCAAACAAGCTTGTTTCATTTGATTTTTTGTTGTACTCGTATATTCGCATAATGCTTTTAAAAGTTCTTTGCATAAAAGACATGATCTTGAAAAGTAAATAATTAATTTTTCTATACGTTTAAGCAAGCACACAACGAATTTGTTCAATATACAAGGTGTGTTCAAAAAGTATCGCGAATTTTTTTATTTTTTTTCAAAAATTATTTATGTATTCATGAATATCTATGTTGTCCCCTTCAAAGTAATCCCCCTCGGATATAATGAACTTATGTCAACGTTTTTTCCAATCTTCGAAGCAATTCAAAAAATAATTTTTTTATCTTGTTCAGCTCCTCCTTCGATGCGGTCTTTATCTCGTCAATCGTAGCGTAGCGTCGTCCTTTCATGGGCCTCTTCAGTTTCGGGAACAAGATCTGGGGAATACGGTGGCTGCGTCATCATTAGTGTTTTGTGTTGGCCAAAAAGTCGCGTACAAGCAACGATGTGTGAGCAGGGGCGTTATCGTGGTGCAAAGGCAATTTTTGTTTTTCCACAAATCCGGGCGTTTCTGGCAGATTGCTGCGCGAAAATTGCGCATAACTTGCAGGTAATATTTCCTATTGACCTCATGATGCACCACGGCCCTGCAATCGAAGAAAACTGTAAGCAAAACTTTTACATTCGACAGAACTTGGCGCTCTTTTTTCGGTTTTGGTTCGTGCGGCAGCTTCCATTGAGATACTTAAGCTTTGGTTTCCACGTCATAACCATAAACCCACGATTTGTCACCAGTTATGACCATCTGGACCAAATTTGGGTCGTCGCGGACAGAGTCCAACAGCTCATTAGCAATGTGCATGCGATGCTGTTTTTGGTTGAAAATGAGCAATTTTTATTACGAATTTCGCAATGACCCATCTCTTGCACAAATCATTGCTAAAAATCGAATGGCACGAGCCAATCGATATGTCTAGGTCCTCAGCAACTTCTCTAATGGTGATTCGACGATTGGCCAATACCATTTTCTTCACTTCATAAATTTTTTCCTCTGTTGTTGAAGTGCTCGGGCGTTCGGCACGCTACCATATATCCTTTCCCCTATTCGAATTAACAATCAAAATATTCCCCAACATTCTTAAGTGAAATACCTTGATATACACCTTGATCGAAGGCTTACATGGAAACATCATATTGTCTCTAAACTAACTCAAATGAAACTTAAGTTATCTCAAATACATTTGCTGATTGGCAGAAATTCAACACTCAGCCTAGACTGCAAACTGTTAATACACAGAAAAAAAAGATTTGTAAATACAATTAATTTATTTGTGAATACAATTAAAATATTATTTAAAAAGGCACCTACAACGATTTTTGTAAATACAAACACACATTTGTAACATCACAAAACAAAATCAACTCAATTATTTCCAATTAAAATGTTTGTGTTATTGACAATTGAGTTGTTAACGAAAAACAAAAATTTTTAATGAATTTGTTTTTCAAATTCTAATTTGTGTTTTTTGTTAGTTTTTTTTTAATTTTTATTTAGAATTTGGTTTCTTGTTAAATTTTAAAGTTATTTATTTTTTCACACAACCTTCGAAACTAAATGCGTTTGGGATGAGTAGAACCGGCAATCTCTTGACTAATAGACTAACGTGCTTACCACTCAGCTAAAGAGCAAATCGTTTTGATTATGCAAATAATGAATACACGCAAACATGATTTCTATGTTTCTTCTACATGTGCACTTTGCGTTGATATAATTTAAAAATAACTTTGTTGAGTGAAAAAAAACAATCCACGACGTTTTCCGGCTTCTTGTCGGAATTCACACGTATACAACACAAGCAGTCAAAATAAACAACAACAATAGCAGATCACCGCGTTGGGTCAATCAACAAGCAAGAAAAACACCAACACAGACAAATTAAATTAAATGATATTTTAAAATGCGCGGTATTGTTAAATATTGTATTAAATTAATGATAAATATTGTTGAAATTAAAATTTTTTTTTAATAACATGGTTTTGTTGAACATAATTCTTGTCTATTTTTTTCTGTGTATACAAGTCGCTTTTGGAACCAATATGGTGCTACGGAATTCAGCTATAGGGCACTGCTTCAGCTTTCAATGTGGATAGAATTCAACGAAGACAAAATAAAATTTTACGTCTGATAACACCGAATCCATGGTACATAAAAAATTCAAATTTACATCGTGACTTAAATATGCCACTAGTAACTGAAGAAATAGCAAAATACGCTGGAAAGTACTTAACTAAACTCGAGTCCCATCCTAATCGCCTTGCTCGTAACATCTTGAATTTTACTGGACACATCCGCTTAAAAAAGAGGGACACTACGGCGCTAATACTCAACACTCCAGATGTAACTGCTTAAATATACTTTTATTTATTTTAATTTTTTTGCTTAGCACAACTCTTATGTATCATTAATTTACTATCAGTTAGCTGATGTCCGACATTGGTCGTACCTAATAACTTTATTTAGATTTAAGATTTGAACACTTATTGTTAGTTTATATTTGAAGATAAATAAATATATGTCAAAAAAAAAAAGTTGTGTGTGAAGTGAAAACTTGAAACTCGTTTTCTGTAAAATTATTATTTTTTGAGTTATTGAAGCAAAGGCTCGATACGCATTTCTTACTTTCTTAAAATTTTTGAAAGAAGTGGTTAAAAGGATTAGATCACTGTACTCTTCTTCGTCATTGTTATATTTTGAGTCACAAAATTTCTCTGCATTTTGAAGAACAAACTAATCTGTCAGCTGCTAAACACAAGGCGTTTCAATTAGTTTTATTATTGTTCGAATTTTGTTTGTTTCTATATATTAATGATTTTATAAGGCTAAAGTTCGTATCGCTCTGTAAGCCAAATTACATGTGATAATTATTAATGAACAAATAGCACCAACGTTAGTCCATATTTACACTATGCAAGTCTTATTGCTAAGCTGATTAGTTTGTTAGGAAAGAGAGACGAGGGGAAAAGAAACTTTACTGTTCTCCTCGTTTCTCTCTCCATCAAACTAATCAGCTTAGCAATAAGACTTGCATAGTATAAATATGGACTTAGTAGAACGGAACAACTAGCTGTTTTCGAAACACATCATCAGCGTTTTTTTTTGTGTTTTCTCCACTGTGTGTGGTGCCAGTTGATGTCGATTTCTGCTTTATATACTCAAGTTTTCAGTGTAAATGGAATATGTGAATTGTTTTTATTCATCGTCTTACAATTTGCTGAAAGCTTTTTTGTAATGAAAGCTGAATTTTACCATCTCTAAATTTTTCATATTTTGTGTTCTGTGCTGGTCATATATAAACTAGCATTTTCACAGGGACAGCAATTTATTTTATACAAGCACTTTTTACAAGGTGGTATATTTTTATTTTTTATTTTTTTGTAAAAAAGCAAATACAATCAGATTTATTATGTCCTGTAGCAACACGTTGTATATCTGTGGAAATGCTTAAGTCGGCTTAAAAAAAGCAGGGGTTTGTTCTTGTTGATGCCTGTTCAAGATAATTTAGATTAATATTCGGACAAACTAGCATTAAATAAATAAATGTATTCAGAAGAAATTTGTTGAGACAAAGACTGACTTCCAAAATATCAATTGCCTTGTCTTTGAATAACGTGCATTGTTTCTTAACGCTGCAGTACAAAACATTGATAATTCTCACCACTTCAAAATGTCATCGACAAATATTAAGATCGTCGCAAACAAGCAATCAGCGTATTGGTTTAAAAGTTGTCACTCATGGTTACAATGTTTCGCAACTTTGTATCTGTTAACTGTATAAATATTGCATCCGAAAAGTATACAAACTACCCAACTGTCTTAACAAATTCGTTACAACAAATCTGGCTTCAGAAAAAGGTCGAAACCTATGGTTTGCTGAGTAGCAGTGTTGTGATATGGTTATTCTTAAATTGTACCATGAAAATGGTAAAATTGTACCAAAATAACATCAAACAACTGTAGCAAACTGTAGCCATCTGCTAAACAAGTATACACAGTAAGAATTAATAAAAATTTTCATATATTAAAAACAAAAACATAAAGAAAACAACTAATAATATCGAAAAAAAAAAAAGTTTTTCATATATATAAGTATACACACAATGTCTAAAGAACTGGGACAAGTGCTACCAAAATAAATGAAATAAAGGGTCCGCCAGATAACTTTTTTTTTTTTGAAAACGGGGCGAAAAACATCGAGTGTAGCTTCGGCTGTGTGGCACGTAGCGCCGTCCTGTTGAAAACAAATGTTGCCAATATCCTCCTCTTCAATTTTTGTGAACAAAAATTCGTTCAACATGGTCCGATAACGATCGCCATTGACTGTAACGGCCACTCCTTGCTCGCACCAAACAGTGACTCGTTTTGGGGGCGTCGGCTTTTCAATGTATGCTTGCTGGTTTTCTGTGTCTCAAATGCGACAATTTTGCTTGTTTACATACCCGCCAAGATCAAAATGAGCTTCATCTGAAAATATGATTTTTTTTTGCAAAATCGACATCTTCTGTAAGTCGATCGCAGGCCCACTTAGCGAAGCGTTGTTCAAGCGTATACCCAACCATATTCGTTCAGCGGAAGGATAAAACTAATTATCTGTCAAATCAGACATGAGCTGTGTTACCATTCACGAAATAAGCACTAGTTGAAAAAAAAACGTTAGATGGCGGACCCTTTATATGAGCATAACTACCAATGTTGCAAAGTTTGGTACTTATGATCAGTGTTGGGCAACTATGTTAGGAGAAATTTTTACTACTTTATGGCAAAGTACTTTTTTCAAATTGTACCACTGAAGTATAAAGTGTACCAGTGTACCAATGTAAATGTGAATGTACCAAATTTGGTACAATTGTACCACAAATCCCAACAGTGGTGGGTAGTTGCAGAAACTTCATTTGGAGTAATAAAAATACTTTACCAGTAGTTGAACCTGAGAAATGATAATACTAAAAAAAATATAAGAACTCAAAGGCATCATTCAGTTTTCGTATAAAAATGTTTACTTTTTTATTTGTTATTATTTTTGAAATTGAATTCATATAATTTATTTGTTTAAAATATTGATTAAAAAATTACATTGAGACATTATAAAATTCTTATTGCATACGATTTGAATTATCAATATTGAATATTACACGTATTAATATCAATGATTTAATGCATTATAATTTACTAAAGTAGGACTGAGTATTAATGTCATTAAATATTAAAAAAAAACTACATAAATTTATTACACTTGAAATGTTTTCCTCTTTTATAAAAACAAAAATGGCAGTTGTATTTTTTTAGAGAAATTATAGTAACAGTTGCACAGAAAATATTCAAGTTTCTTCTTTCGTTTTATATTTACATTTAAATATATATTTATGTATATATTTGTTTCATTAATGAGAAGCTTAAATTTAATTAGTTATATACAATATGATTAATTTATTTATTATAAAAAAAATTTCTTTTCGTTTTCATTAGGAATCAAGTATAAAAAAATTATTTAATATCTGTATTTAATTTAATAAATATCATAAATATTTTTAAAATACTGTGACTATCAGTTGTTAATTTTGTTTTTTGTTTAATTAAATTGATTAAATCTGCTTAAATATTAATGCTTTGGACGAGTGTTATTTTGTTTTAGTTCTTTTTTTTTTTTTTTTTTTTGATTTGTTCACATGAATGGTTTCCTTTAATTTTAATTAATAAATTCTTTGCTTTCATTTGCAACAATATCAAATTAAATTAGTGTGTGTCTGTCTGCTTTTTATCATATTCAAACCATATTGTGCAAAATGGAAATGATGTTTAATTCTTTATCAATTCAGCTTATCTTTTGTTTTCGTTATAATAACAATAAAATTTTATTTTTATGATAATCGTTTGTCGAATTGTAACGACAATTACAATTAGTTTTTTTTTTTTGTTCTAATATGATTTTCTGTTGGAGCCCATATAAATTTCTCTTCATTAATGCAAAAGATTTTATTCCATTTGGTAATTGTGAGGAGGCAAAGTGAAAGGAAACAGAGCCAGTATAAATGAAACGGACGTGTGTGAGTGTGTGTGTGTGTGTGTGTGTGTGTGTTTGTAGAAGAGGAGAGTCCTCATTAAATATCTAAAATATTTGTTTTAGTTTATTCTGCAGCTGAAAAAGATAATTTTTTTTTTATTTCTTGCCAAAGGAAACTAAAGAAACTAGGTGGCCTTGATATACAAATTGTAGGCTTAATTAGGATATGTTTGGTATAAAACAAATTGGCATTATTAGGTTCGTTAGAGAAGCGCTTATGGCACAAAGAGCATCCAGAAAATTTTATAACAAAGTTGTTCTGAAACTTTTAGTCAAATGGTATTAATATTAATAATGAATGCTTTTATTAGAAAAGTTTTAAATGGCGATGATTGCTAAACAAATATCTGAACTGCTTAATTTAAGAATATAACTAAGCTTTTATTTCTAGCTACATTTAAAAGATTAAAGTTATTGAAAAATTGGCTAATTCTTTATCGTACACCATATGGAAATAAGTACAAAGATACATATATTTTGAAATAGGAAAATTTACCAAGAAACAAATAGTAATTAAAAAATTAAAAAAACCCGACCGCAGCCATTTCTGAACCGTTAAATATCATAAATATTCACTCGAAATTAAAAATCATAATAGAATAGAAAAAAAAGATGGATTTAAAATACCTGTCGAATGATACCCATTTTGGTATACATAGTTAGCCGACTTTTAGTTCGTATTTACAAAATGGCGTCTGTTGGCCGCCATATTGAGTTTTTAGCACAGTCATATCTTTAGTGACAGAATTATTAAAGTTATTATTATTATTAAAATTAGTGTTAGAATTATCAAATTCGGTCCACGCGTTCGGTTTATATCATAGCTGCCCAAACTAGAACCAGAGTGCCGGCAATCAATCGTCTTCTTATAAATACAAATGAATACACGTACGCGAATAGATTTAACTTGTATTTCTCTCGGTGGCCAGCATTGGTTTATATAGTGCCGCAAAGGACCACACATACATACATACATAAATGTATACACACTAGAGATGGGCGATTTTTCGAAACCTGTTACTTTTTCACAGCGATTGAAAAATCACTAATCACAACTGTGACTGAATTTATCAAGTGACAGGTTTTGCAAATATAGTTTTTTCATACAAACTGTGAATGTTCTTGTATGCTTACTTTACAGTAAATTAAGCTACCACATTAATTTATTTTTATACGTTCACCGTTTGTCGAGGAAAAATCATCAAATCGTGTCAAATTGTCTTTTCTGGCAACTATGTATAGCTCTCACATTTTTGTGTTTGCAATTCTACTGTCTCTCTGCCTTTTATACGACAATTTACAATATTTGGTTGGGGTTGATTGCTAATTATTTGTTCTTGTCGCTCTTCTTATTAGTATTTACCAAAATACCAATACTAATAAAAGCAGAAGAGCTGAAATGTGTTAAACCGTGTTCACAGTCATTGTTTAATTTCACTGCTGCTCTTCTTATTACATTTTGTCAAAATAACAGAACTGCTACAACAAAATACTGCTAAACTGTGATCACGGTCACAGTTTAAAAGTACAGCGATTTAAAAATCACGTTCACAAGGTGAAACATTATTAAAAAATCACAGTATCTCTCAACACTAATACACACATACATAGGCTGATAAACACACTACTCTTCATTGCGCCACACAGACTGTGTATCTTCGGAACTACAACGGCAATTACAGAAAATAATTTTTGGCACCTCCTTACATTAAGGGCCTGTCTTAGGATGTCGACAACGTTCGACTTATCGCACACTTACATTAGGGACAGGCCATAAAAATCTCCTTTTACACATTTTGCACAAAATATTCAGTTCGCACAAAATAGTTTTACCAAAGTACTTTTTACAAAAGATATTTTTCATTAAAAAATTTATTTTTTACATAAGGTAGTTTTTACGAAAAGTTCATTTTAACAAAAGGTATTTTCTATAAAAGGTACTTTTTACATAAGGTATTTTTACATAAAGTACTTTTTACAAAAGGTACATTTTACAATAGGTACTTTTTACAAAAGGTACATTTTACAAAAGGTACTTTTAACAAGAGGTTCTTCTTACAAAAGGTACTTTTTACAAAAAGTACTTTTTTCAAAAAGTACTTTGTACAAAAGGTACATTTTACAAAAGGTACTTTGTACAAAAGGTACTTTGTGCAAAAGGTACTTTTTACAAAAGGTACTTTTTACAAAAGGTACTTTCTACAAAAGGTACTTTTTACAAAAGGTACTTTGTACAAAAGGTACTTTTTACAAAATGTCCTTTTTACAAAAAGTCCTTTTATAAAATTGGTACTTTTTACAAAAAGTCCTTTTATAAAATTTATTTTACAAAAGGTCCTTTTATAAAATTTATTTTACAAAAGATCTTTTTATAATATTTATTTTAATAATTGTTTGTATGAAAAATATTTTAAAAGTTTTGATTTTTAACACCCGACCGAAAAAAGGGTTGTTATAAATTTGTAGTGTGTATCTGTGCATCTATGTGTCTCTCCGAGTCCACGTACAGACCAAACGGCTGGACCGGTTTTGATTTAGTTTTTTCTGTTTGAAAGGTTACTAGGCCGAGAGGGTTCTTAGCCATGTTTTATACGGTCTAGCCGTTTAGAAGATATCACATCTTCTCTAGATATATTCGGGGGTTTTTTAAATTTTTAATTTTTGTTATTATACTTAAAAATCACTAAAGATCGAAATATAGAATAAAGTTTTCATATTAATTGATCATGATTTGGATGCGGATGGATTTTCTTGGGAAAAGTACTTTTTCGAAATTATGTAAAAAATTTATTTTCTCTAATTAAAATCTCTAATTCAAAAAAAAATAATAATAATCAATTAAAGTATTAAATGAGTCAATGAAACTTTTATTTAAAAATTTAATTGATTAAGAATTTAATTAAAACTTAAGTTCGGTTAATTAAACTTTCCTTTAAACGTTTTATTAAGTAGAAAGTTTAAGTTTTTTTTAGAGTTTTCTGTTATTGTTCTGTGTTATAAAATTTTTAGTTATTTCCGTTTCGGCTTTTGGCAACTTAAATAATATCTGCACACCTGGAAACATATATAAAATCAACAAATTTCAAAGAGAAAAAAAGTTTTACTGAAAGCAGAGTTTTTAAGAAAGTTATACAACTTTCTTTAAAAAACCTAGTTGAACTTTATAATTTATTGAGTAACTCTCCTTTAAAAAAAACATAACAAGCTCACAAAAAATAATTGTTGGTTTTGTTTAAATTAAATTAGAAATAGCCAGAAGAAATTTGTTTTGCAATTGATTTTCTTAGTTGCATCCTGATATTTGCATTAATTTTTGTGGTTTTTGTGTATTTGAAATTCATATTTTACATTTTCTCTTTGCAGTTTCTTATGAATTTTAATGTCTTAAATTTTCTTGTCTTTTACTGACATTAAGATTTAAATTATTTATTTGCAACGAAACATAGAAACAACCTTAAGTTTTAACATAAATACAACCATTATCCTGCTTTAATAACTATTCATTTAAATATAAAATTTTCTTTTTGCCTTTAAATTCTGTTTTTCAACACCGATACTTTTTTTTTAGTAATTTAGAGTAAAATGTACTTTTTAAGTTGGTTTAAAATTTTAGATTTATTTTTTAACAGAAAGTTGCACTTATTTTACAGAAGAATTCTGCAAATTTTCTAAAACAGATTTTTCTATTTTAAATTAAAAATGTTCTTCACAATTTTTTTTGCCATTTTCCACTTCGTTCTTGATTTTTCTTGCGACTATATTTTGGTTGATTGCTAATTCTGGGGGAAAAATGCTTTAGAAACAGTTTCATTTCCTTTTAATTTTGTTATATTTTTACTGTTTTTTTTTCTTTTAGCCTACAAAAGAAAGAAAGAGTAGAAAAAATCCTAAATAAATATTATTCCTTCTTTCTCAATTATTGTAGATGAAAAATAAAAATGCACATGAAATTTGTTGCCGTTTCTGTAACTGGCCGACCGGTGATACTCTGGCTATTTGTCTGTTTATCCAAGAGTGTCCAAAAGAGTACAAGTATTTAATATTTATTTGAATTAAATTTCGTTTTCCATGCTCCTCTGGGGACGGAAAATTTACTGCTTTTGATGTTGCTGCAACCATCTTTTACAAAATATCGTTGGAGGTGGTACGGCTGCTGTCGCTGAGCAGGCAGCAGCTGTTCTTGTTGATGATGATGATGGTGATGATGACGATGCCGTTGCTATTGCAGGTACTGATGAAGCCGTTACTATAAAAGCAGCTGTTGCCGCCGATGTTGCCAGAATGTCATTATGATGATGGGCGTGTTGTTGATGCTGTTGATGTTGTTCCATTATGGGTACACTGATGGTAGCCACCTGTATGGGAGGCATTTGGCTGCTTGTGTAGTGTAATAGAGGTGGAGGTTTAGGCGGTGGCATTACTAATTGCTGAGCTGGTATTTGCTGTTGCTGTTGCAAATTAAATTTCATTAATTCTCACAATTCCGTACTCATTTCACCTACGATTGTGCTCTGCAATATGAAAAAAAAATACAACAGCGGAAATAGAAAGAAAAAAAAAAAAGAAAATTGCATTTAAATAAATAATTTAAATTTCTTGCTGTTAAATCTGATATAAAAAGTTTGAAATAAAAAACATGTAATTCTATGTTATTAGTTAAATGTGTTATGGTGATTATTATTTTGTGTTTGTATTTTATTATTTTGTTTGGATAAAAAAGCGTAAATATTTTGTGCCATTTGTTAAAGGTTCTATATGGGAAAGTTGATGTGTGATTCTACAGAAAGCTTATATTGCTTTATTATTGTAATTAAAATTTGATTTTTACTAAAAATAAAAAAGTAAATTGTATACATACGTAGATAACAACTATTCAAAAAGGATACATCGAGATGAATAAATGTAAAAATAATTTAAAAATATTTTTTTTTTTTTAATACATTACTTTATTAAATTTTTCATCAACGGTAGCTTACTATTACTTAACCAAGTGCATTTATATTTAAATGGCTGCAAATTTGAACTCCTGATCTCATACTTTTTGCGCTTTGTGGGACTTACACACAGAATAAAAAACTATCTACTTCTAACACCTTTAATTTTAAGATTTTATTAAATCAATTACACTTTTGCTTAAAATTTAATTCAATAAAACTTTAATTAAAATAAACTTTTGAAATTTTAATTAATAAAAATATTTAGTTGACATAATTAAATATTTAAATAATAACAATAATAATAAATCAGTTTTTAAAATCTGAGGGTGGCGTTGTCTGAAGTAGTTAACACGTTGAATACAAAATTTTTAAGGTCCTGGATTCGAGCCCACTCTTCGACACATATTAAAATAACAACATTTTCTGATGTGCATTAGTGTCCAATTGTATCAATTGCTGTAGAAAAGTTCTACTGATGAAGGCATAGACACTGCACCGGCTTCAGCAAATACTAATCCTAATGTAGCATCAGCTCCCTAATTCGTCGGTGTTGTGTAGCCGAATGATCAAAGAAGTAAAATAACCAATAAAATGGCTACGAAGCACAGCTTGAAAGATTTAATACGCCTCATTGACACCAGAGGCGCTGCAACACTGCATTATTAGAAAAGTGCAAAAGAAACTTTCCTGTATCTCTTCCTTCATTACCTGTGTTCTCTATCACTATCCCTTTACTAAAGAAGGTAACGCCTAATAATAGTAGTAGGCATTCACTACCTGCGTGTTATTTCTCTTAAAAAAAATAGATTAAATCCTATTAAAAATTATAAATGAGAAAATTTAAATTGGGTTAAAAGACTGAATTAGGCCTCTAGAAATTTATGTTTACTTTGCCAGTACTTATGCTGAAAAAATCGAGCCTTATTTTCGATTTTATCGTAAGCAACATGTTATCGAAAATACTCTTATTTATTGAAATTAAAATTTTATGGGCCTCCCAATAGAATTATCAAAATGCCAAAATTGTTGATAGCTTTTAAGAAACGGGCTGTATAATTTTATCGTTAGCGACAATTTACATATGTACACACAAAAAATTAATATGAATGAGTTTGTAATATTAATTAAAATATTTGTAATATTAATTAAAAAATTAATTAAATTTTCACCTATAAACAATTTGATAATATCAATTAAGTTTTTTCACTCAAATTAATTAATACAATTAAAAATTTAATTGAATCAATTAAATTATTAATTGAAAACATTAATTGGTGAATACTTTTTTCTGTGTTCGAGTAAAACAAATCTGAATATTATAAGAAAAAAACTCCTACTGAAAAATTTAATTTTTGTTTCTTACGATTAAATCGAAAATAATGTTCGAAATGACAATGTACATCAAAATCATACGGCCCAGTTCTGTAAATTGATTCGATTCGATTAATAATGTTCCTGCCAACGCTTTTAAAATCAAATAACATAATTTTCTTTCAGGTATGATATTTGAGGCACTATATAAAGAAAAATTAAAAACCCTAGAAATATGTTTCTATTAGCGGAGTTGGTTTTGAAAAATCGTACAATTTCAAATCGATTAAATTTACAGCTCAGAGTCGATACTTTTTAAGAAATAAGAGAGTTCTGATTGGTCCTTTCTTTCGCATTTGTTATGAATCGATATAAGTTAGCAGGAGAACTTTGGATTTTGGGTACATGATATATTCAGCTTTTTTGTGTAAAATCTTGGGAAGCACAAATTTGTGGAATACTTAAGACCTTTCACTCTCCTCTCTGTTGGTCTAAAAAAAATATATATATTCTACAAAATAGTATTTGTCATTAAATTCCTACTGAAACTCTGCCAATGCAGAAAATTCAATAATATAAAATACAATATAAATGCCAGAAATCACAAACGGAAATGACCACAGCAAAAAAGTTTTCAAGATTTTGTTATGCTTAGTACTCTTTTAATGCCTTACAAACTAATGAGTGGTACTTATTTATCTAATTAATTTAGGTGCGTAATAATGACTTTCCTGTAATGAATAAAATACAAACTTATTTATATCATTATGTGAAAGTATTTATTGTAATACTTTCCCCTTAATAATGAAATATATCTAGAGAATAATTTATTGATCGTGACAACAATTTTAAGTTCACCTAACTGTAGTATTTATTACAAAATTATACATATTTACATATTTTCGTTGAAAATTATGATTTTTAGCAAGTCCAAAAACAGCAACAAGTTTTATAATAGTGTTAAAAAATTTTATTTATTTTTATTAGCTTTTGAATACTTTTAGGCAAAAAATAGTCTATAAAATTTTGCATATTTGTGGGCAAAAACTAACCCATTAAGTTTTGAATACTTTTAGGCAAATAGTAATCTGTTAACTTTTGGATGTTTGTAGGAAAAAATTAAAGGGTACCGTATACTTTTTGAACTTCTCAAACAAAAATAATGGGTAATTCAGTCAAATTGTAAGTATTTCCGATTGGGGAGTACATACACTTTTTTCCATTCTAGTAAGCAAAGTTTTTTTTGCTGGTACTATTCATTGCAAACTGCCTTGGCAAGTATTGCAGATGCAGCAAGTCCATGCTCTATGATACATTCTGCTATACCAGGACAACAAATCATATAAAATTTAAACTTCCTACAGTAATTCAGCGCCGGCAAAGTTTCAAGATATAAGCGCCAGCACTAAGAATGATGGGCACCTGGAAATGTTCAGAAGAAACATCCAGTAGGAGACTACCACTCAAGTACACTGCCTTTTAGCCAAAACGGCACTTACGAGTGGTAAACAGTTGGCAAATCACAATCAGAGAAGTCGATTATGATGGCGGCATATCAACTGCCATGCCATGAAAATTTTTCGAATATTATGGATATAAAATGCGTGACAGCAAAATTTGTTCCAAAATTGCTGAATTTTAAAAAAAAATTAGCGGCGAAAAGAAGTTTTTCAGGAATCACTCACTGAAGTCAACGACGCTGCAGAATTACTTCAACGTATTATATCAGGTGACGATACATGGAATAACGAATATGATGTCGAAACTAAGGCTAAATCGTCCCAGTGGAGACATTTTGGCTTGCCAAAACCGAAAAACGCTCGACAAGAGCGCTCTTCAATTTCAATGGCATATTGAATCATGAGTTCTTGCCACAAGCTTAAATGGTCAGTGCACGCAAACGGTGGGAAGCACTTTAAAAAAAAAAAAATTATCGGGATTTGTGAAAAAATTCATCTTTTAAACACCACGATAATGCGCCTGCTCACACTTTTTGATTTGTTCATGAATTTTTAAAGAAAAACAATAAGGATGCAGCAACAGTAATGATGCAGCAGCCTCCTCTGAACCTTAAAAAACAGTTGCTTGACATTCTTTCGTAAATATCGAGTTGGTGAATTGTTTCGCAGATTTGAAGAAGCATTTGGGCAAGTGCACATCTATCATATCTAGCAAGGACTATTTTGAATGAAACTTCATTAACTTAAATATCTCCAAGGCATTTGATAGGTAGTGGCATGGTGCACTTCTATCAAAATGTATTGCCCTTGGTTTCGGTGATAGCTTCCTCATTGATCTCACTATTAGAGTTATTATAGATGGGATCTCATCAAATGAGTTCACGGGTACTGCAAGGTTCCGTTCTCTTGCCAGCTCTCACTATGTGATAAACTAAGAATGATACTTTAAATTGTGAT
Source organism: Nowickia ferox (assembly GCA_936439885.1). Classification (NCBI taxonomy): domain Eukaryota; kingdom Metazoa; phylum Arthropoda; class Insecta; order Diptera; family Tachinidae; genus Nowickia; species Nowickia ferox. The sequence goes on along the minus strand of OW387023.1, from coordinate 102,481,093 downwards.
TTAACAAAAAATTCTGAATGGGGTCATGTGAATAGGGTCGATTTTAATGCTCGTAAGACCCAATGTTGTATGCTTACACATAGACATGACCGAAAATGCTGCTCCATCTGTAACTATGGGTGGTGTAAATATTAAGGAATCAGCAGGTGTTGATGGTTTTAGCATGAAAATTCAGTGTGATGTTTGATGGACTGAACACATTTTTCAAGTTTCAAGAGAAGCATTCAAGTGCCTAGGACTTTTGAAACGGTGTAAGCGATGCTTCATCCCATCTCATCTCCTTAATATTTATAACCCTTATATCCGACCGAAAATAGAATACAACTCTCGTGTATGGGCCGGCGTTTCAAAGACTATTTAGGATATAGGATATCCAACTCAATTGATTCATTGGAGCATCGGCGCAATGTGAGGTGCATTTACTTGTCCTATCGCTACTGCAATGAAATGTGTTCTGAAGAAATTAAGGAACTTGTTCCTGAAAACCACACATACATATTTACGCACAACACATGCTTCCTTCAAAGCACATCCTTTTGTGGTCAATTGTCCAACAAATCGTACTACGCATTATAGAGAAAATTAATTTTTTAGTCGAACTGTTCGTATGTGGAACAAACTGCCTGCGGTGGTCTTCCTTGTCACTTGCAGCGTAAAGAAGTTCAAATCAAATATCCACAGATACTACTGCCTCTATCTTCCTCCCAATAACCTATTGTTCTAGTTCTAGCACAATGCATTGCAGGAGTAGGGCTCATCCCCTGAGTGATGGTCCTTTTATAAAAAAAAACGTACAGGAATAAATAAACCTGTGGTCACAAGCGATAACAGATTAATTCTAAAAAGAGAAAAACCATTTCTAACGTATAAATGTTATCTTCAATTAAAAATGAGCAAATTAAAATAATTTTATCGTAATGCAAAGATCTTATGAAAATATATTTAGTTTTAAGTATAGATTGGCGCTTATTACAAATTATAAGTTTTTTTTAAGACATGGCTCAATATTGCTTTGCTTATATCTTTGTAATAAACTTCATTAGAGACAAAGGGGTCCCATGTAAATATCAAAATTCGTTTGTAGAATTCTTCTGAAGTCGTCGTATATTGTTATCGCTTGTAAGCTTATAAATATTTTTTAAAACAACTTACAACAACTTGCTTTTATTTTTACTTTTTACAGCCTTAAAAACTTATTGAAATCTCACTCCCCAAGTACAGTCTCATATTTAAAGTTTTATAAGAACAAATTTTAAAATTCTGCTTTAAAATGTATTTCTCAATCACGCACATACACACTCTTGTTAAAAAAATATTATAGACAAATTTATAGCATACTTTTTCAATTTTACCAAAAATACTCGTAATAAGAAGCGACAATAATAATAATAAAAAAAAGCTACAAAATAAATAATGCATGAAGTTTTTTTAAAGCTTAGAATAATGGAAAAAAAAATAATACAAAATTAAAGATGATAGAAAACGCAAAACAACACAAACACACACACACACTAATTTGAAATTCTGAAATTCTATCACAAATGACTGGTAATGGAAGATTCGAAAACTGTTTGAACGACTGGCAAACAACACTGATGACTTGATACATTTATCACCCACCCGTTATGAATATAAAATACCGGCATACACACACAACTTTTAAACAAAACGGAAATTATTATGAGCAGAGACTTATAAAGATGCGAAAAATATATTCTTGTAGTTCATTTATTCATGCAGACTTCAACACGTGTGTTTTTTTTCTCATAAAAGAACGAAAAAAAGATTATGACTTGATAACGTTTATTTTTTGCTTGAAAAATATTGAGAAAATGTTGAAAAATTTGGTATCTGTTTTTTACATCCAAGCACACACACACACTCACGCGCACTCAATAGCTCCTCATATTGCTTTTCATTGTGTTCCAAGCTATTACTTTCATTTTGCGTTAAAGTATCTTCTGTTTGCTTTTTACATTTAAAAAATTTTTTTTATTCAGCTCTTAAATTATTTCGTGCATCATTATTTTCAGCTTTTTGTCTGTATTTTGAAAGTCAGCTTGTAATAAATGTCGAAAGGAAAATCATCGTGCTCGTCAAATATCTTGTGATTTAACATCCCTTCATTTTGTGTTTTAGGGAAGCAAAAATTATATATTTTTCCTAAGGAATATTTAATTCATGTTTGCAAATTTTCAGAGTTCATAAAGCAAAACTTTTTTCACTTTATTTAGCCACATTTTGCTATTTACTTTGCTGGTTTTCTCAATTTGTTGGAAGTAATGAGTTATTGCAAATTATGAATATTGTATAGTATACATATAATATATACATATGTACATATTTCAATATATTCATTATGAAGTTATAGAGTGGAGGGCTTAAGGAATCTTTTGTAGACAAAACGAAATGAGTAGAATAAGTAAAAAATGTGGGTAAAGTATGTCCCTTCTCACGTCTTTAGAATATGCTGTTAAAAATTTAATATATAAGATTTACTTATTTTGCAAAATAGTTTTGTCTCACAAAATATCATGAAAAGAAGTTACATCAAAGGAAGAAATCAATTTAATTAATTAGAAAAAATTTAGAGCTTATCTTTAATTGTTAATACAAGCCAAGGTTCAGTTAACATTGTTGAGCTTTTTCGCCGATTACGGCACAGTTGCTCTAAGGCTTTACAACAGAAATGCCACAGTTAGGACACAAGAAGCAATTACTGCTGCAGCAGCTGCAGTACCGGTGACGCCAAAGTTTTCCAATCAAAAAACTGGTCTGCTCATACCGGCTCTGTAGATAATTCTGCACAAAGATTTGAACTTGTTTCTCTATCAGGTTCCATTCATAAGCAACTTATAGTATGTTTCCACCGGCATGATTTAAACAAATCATGATGATTTGTGGAAATCATGTTAATTTATACATGATTTACCATACATTTTGCATTTGGATAAATCACCTCAGTTGATTTATTCTAAATAATGTCGAAAATACTATTTTGCGAACTCAATTTATGTATGCAACACTGCGTTGCTTTTCAAATTACAAGCTCCATCCCTAGGACAATTTCTAAAAAAATGTCATTAAAGCATATTTAATCAATTTTAAATGTCAACTACGTGTGAATAAAATTCACGTAACAGCTGCTTCGCCCACATTATAAAGCACGTGCATAAATTGAATACGAAAACTCGAACAACAAATCACTCTCAAGCTCGGTGGAAACACTTTGAAGTGATTTACTTAAACTAACGTGATTTAAAGTCGGTGGAAACATACTATTAAGCATCGTTAAGGAAAGCTATGCAAATCCAAAAGCGTACAGACCAAGCTGATCGCTGCAAAATTGGCGAAAATATCGTGATAAAGTTTAAAAATTTTATATCTTCAGATCATATATTCATTGCTTGTAGTTTTTTTCTTGGTTGTAAAAATAATATTGCAAAATATTAATGCTTCTTAATTTAGGAGCAACAAACAAACAAGTAGTAATTAAAGAAAAAATAAAAAAACCCGACTGCGACCAACTTTGAACCTTTCAATATTCTAAACGGTCATTCGAAATTAAAAATCATAAGAGAAACCTAAAGATGATTTTAAAATACCTGTCGAATGATACCCATTTTGATATAGTTCGCCGACTTTTTAATTTTTTTCGTTTTTACAAAATGGCGTCTGTTGGCCGCCATATTGAATTTTTGCTACTGTCATATATTTAGTGACACTCCCGGGATTAAGAAAAATCGACTGACGTAAGAGTCATTAAAATCGGTCCACGCATTCGGTTTATATAAGGCCACAAAGAAACATATATACACACATACATACATACATACTAGTGATGAGCTATTTTTCGAAACCTGTTACTTTTTCACAGCGATTGAAAAATCACTAATCACAACTGTGACTGAATTTATCAAGTAACAGGTTTCGCAAATGTAGTTGTTTCATACAAACTGTGAATGCTCTTGCATGCTTACTTTACAGTAAATAAAGCTACCACATGAATTTATTTGTATACATTCACGGTTTGTCGAGAAAAAATCGTCTAATCGTTTCAAATCGTCTTTTCTGGCAACTATGTATAGCTCTCACATTTTTGTGTTTGCAATTTTACTGTCTCTCTGCCTCTTATACGACAATTATCAATATTTGGTTGGGGTTGATGCTAATTGTTTGTTCTTGTCGCTCTTCTTATTAGAATTTATCAAAATACCAATACTAATACATACTTTTAAAGCAGAAGAGCTGAAATGTGTTAAACCGTGATCACAGTCACTATTTAATTTCACAACTGCTCTTCTTATTAGATTTTGTCAAAATAACAGAACTGCTACAAACAAAATACTGCTAAGCTGTGGTCACAATCACAGTTTAAAAGAACAGCGATTTAGAAATGACGTTCACAAGGAGCAACATTATTAAAAAATCACAGTTTCGCTCAACACTAATACACACATATATAGGCTGATTAACACAATATCTACCCTTCTTTGCGCCGCTCAGTTGGGTAAAAAGAACAAAATTTTTTATTACCAAAAAACAATATCTTAGAATTTATATTTTTCTGAAATATTCCCAGCAATAGGGCCACGGAGCTGGTGGATAGGAATGTAGCTGAAGGTGAGAAGGTAACCTTCTTCGTCGACAGCCAGACACATTGTCAAATCAAAACTTGTTACTGTAACTGTAGGAGAGCCCTCAATCTCGCTTATGAATAAATATAGTGTCAGACTATTGCCAATGAGCTGGCAAAAATAGGGTCGGCATTCGATGAAGGAATGACGGACAGGTCGGTGAAATTACCGATAGGTCATTACTATAGGAAACTCAGTAACTGGATAGAAAGCAGGACCAGTAGTTCATGGCGAAATAGGGAGGATTGTAGAGCGTCAAGGGGCTTGTGGCCAAAACTTGACTCAGGAAGATCCAAACTGCTACTGGACATGAATAGGAAGGCGATGCGAATTGTGATAGGTGCGTTGACAGGTCACTGCTCGGTCAGAGCAAGAACCAGCATTTGGGAAACTGGCACTCCAGATTTTTGTAGGATGTGCGGGGATGAAGAAGAACAAGAAACTATTGTCACTGCCTGAAGCTGCAACGTCATAGGCTTAGATGCGGTATAGCACCACCCTTCCTAACCTTACCTAACCTAACCTTGCCAGCAATAGAAGTAAAAATTAAATTCTTTAATGTTTTCGATGCAACTCACACCACCCTGGTGGCAAGTAGATTTAATAGCAAAATATTTGCACTTCAAGCATACATACAATATGCAAGGGATAACCAAAATTTTACTAAATAAACTGAAAATGGAATTGAAATTGAAAAAACTTACCGTCTACTACTTTGGATAATTGGTGAAAGGATTATCTCTAAACTGGAGGAAATATTTTGATTTTGATTTTGTAACTGATTTTGAATACTACGTGTAGTTGTTGCTGCTGTTGTTGTTATTGTTGCTGCTGTTATTGCTGAAGTGCATGTTGATGATGATGGTGTTATTGTTGTTGCTGCAGTTGCAACAATATTTTGTTGTATTTGAGTATTAGTGATACTAGTATTATTTATGTTTAAAGCTGGATAAGAGGGCACAGAAGAAGTCGGGATAGTAGCAGGTGGTGGGTGAGGTAATGAAGGGGGAATGTGAGGTGCTGGGGTTTGTATTGAATTTAAATTGGAATTTAAGTTGGCATTGGAAGTGGTATGCACATTTTCAATTTGCTTTAAGCGTTGCATAGATGAGTTGTTATGATTTAGTTGTTGCTGTTGGTGATGTTGATTATGATGTGAATTTTGCTGTTGCAATTGCTGCATGCCAAGTGGGGTAGTGACGGCACTACTGCTACTGCTACCACTGCTGTCGTTGTTATTACAATTTGAGGTTTTGATCAGTGTTGGGCTGGTGGGTTGTGTTGTTATAACGTTTTTATTACTAATGCTGGTGGGTGAGGGAATGCTTTTATTGCCGGGGCTTAAATAATTTGTTATAGATTTCAAATTGCTATTAGCATTAGGAGATAATAGATTTTGTTGTTGTTGCTGTTGCTGTTGGTCGTGATTGTTATTATTGACATTACAATTATCGAAATTAATGTGATGAGCCAATGATGAAGGAGGTCTAACTGTTGGTGAAGCCAAAGCTGAATTCCTTGAAGTTTCTAGTATATTTAAATCTTTTTTAACAGCCAACTGTTTTGGTCTTGCAAATTGATTATTGTTGAAATTGTTTAGTAGACAGCCGTCATCATATTCGTCATAGGACACTTCACCCTCATACAAATCCTCTTCATCTTCATTATCTAAATTATTGCTGGCCTCTTCTTCATCGATTTCCTTTAAATCGTCATCGCTACAGGTAGTCGAACGGGACTGGGAGCTGGAAGTGGTTGTAGTAGCAGTAGTCATTATTGTTGTCGGCGTTTGCCTATCATTGCCAATTGAGTTGTTGATTATATTGCTAGACTACGGGGGGGTTTGTGGTTGGTGGCATAATGTTATATTATATTTTATATGAAAATCATATCATGAGTTTGTTTTGCATACATTAAAGTTATGGTGTTAAGGGTGGGGGAGAAAAACAAGAAAAAGAACATTGAAAATACTTAAAAGGGGTTTCATTTAATTTCAAATTAACACACAGATGCAAACCAAATATTTATTTTTTAGATGAGACAATCAATTAACATGCTTTTTGTTCACAAGAAACATTTACAAAGACAATACAAAAATTTGCTTAAATAAAGGCAGAAAGTATGAATGAATATGAAGTAAAACAGACACATGCAAAATTATAATATTTAAAAACACATTTTTCGTAATTGAATTAAACTGTACTGTACTATTTGTATTAATCCTTATTATTTTATTGATAGAATATATATCGGGGAATGGAACTTCTTGTTTACAATATGTACACAAAAATTTTTTTCTCCCATTAATTCTATTAATTCAAAACACAAAATTAAAATAATCCACTAAAATTGTAATTGAGTCAAATAGATTTAAAAAAGAGGGGCGGTTAAAGCTATGCTAATTAGCTTTATAAAATAAGCTTAAGTGTTAAATAACACTAGCCGGCTTAGAGCCAATCGGCTGTGTTCTCTGGTTTGTGCTCATGTGCAAAAAATACAAAAATACAAAAACAAATTTAGCAATCCTTCTCATTGTTTTTGTTTTCTTTTTTTTCGCTCACTTCAAACAACGAAACAAAACAAAATCAAACAATTTGTTTAGTTTATTTTCATACTCTGGTTTTCAGTACAAAGAAATAAAAACAAAAATAAATTTATAACTTTAATAGTGTCGATTATTTTTGTAACGAACATCATGTCTTAGCTCCTGTGTCGCGACATAAATCGCATAGCTATAATTGAATTAATTGATAAGTTTCATCGACACAAATAATTTTAAATTTAAAGGACTAAAGGTTTCGTTAAAAATTTAATTGAGCCATTTGATTGAATAAATGTTTTTTCTCTGTACAGCTTTTTTGAATTTTAAAAGCATTTACGAAATATTTTTCCTCTTTATTGTTATGTGAACTGCTATGCAAAGCCATCGTATTTTAGCGAAACTTGAGTAAAAACTGGGGCAATTTTTCGTCGATGGCTTAGGTGGTGTAGAAGTAAAAAAGCTGAACAAGTTTGTCGATATAGAATTCAGTTGTAAAAAATGTGCAGGCTAAACGCACTTCCTGCGCCTTCACAATTATTTCTTAAATACGTTTAGGTCTCTGGTGGATGTTTTGACTACAGCATTTTCTTGCGTGTTGCTCACACTAATTGATGGTTCAGCACAACTTATAACGTTCAGGGTTTTTTGTTTTTGTGAAACTTTCCATTACCATTGCCTGCAAATATTTCCAGGAATAGATCTTGAAAACCTTAACTTTCTATACGTACATGATTTGAAAGCTCAATACCCTGGCAATATTCTCCTAAATTAAATTAAACAATGTAATGCACTGGAAGATTTTTTTCGATTAAGGCTTCCTAGGCAGAAAAAGACAATCAGCACGACGTTGCTACGATGATCTGAGGGTACAACATCTGTTTACCAACAATTTCTGCTTGGTTTATGTCAAACACAAGAAGTATTTACAGAATTGTTGAAAGTGAATAAAGCCGTATTCATTAAAAATAGTTTGGGTTTACAAAAGTTTTATAAAACGAATTTTGTATGCAAACTTATTAAACGTTTTTGAAACCTAAATTATTTTTTACTTGGATACATGAAGGCCAACACATAAAGCGGCTCATTCACTTGCAATACAATTGTGCAATTTTCGTATTGTACAATAATACTGAAAATGTGTTTTCATATTCGAACGTGGCACAATATATTGACAAATATCAAAAAAAATTTGATTTTGATTGTACAATCAAGACAAGTGTGTAATGTGGTGGCAACGTTGTTCAATACTGTTTACTTTTTCACTGTCAGGAAAATTGGACAATATTTTTTTTTTTTCAAAATATTGTGCCATTTATTGCATAGTATAGATCAACCCGACAATCATATGAACAACAACATATACAATAATATTGTATAATGGAGGGGCCGCTTAAGGAAAATTGGGTGCCGCATGAACTAAAGCGCAGAGACCACAAAAGTTCACTTTGGTTAAATTCAGATTCGGCATCGCAAAACGAGCTCGTTTCCGAATCGAAGGCTAAGGGCTGGCTTTAGTGGTTTAATTTGTATACTTCACAATAAAAATTTACTTATTTTACATCTTAGCAAAATCTAGTACTTGCGAGATTTTAAGCAAAATCCAGTAGATTCCCATACAAAGCAAAAATTTCTCCATCACAAGATTTTGTCAAAATCTATTTAAAAATATGCTACTTTGGTTTTTTTTAATTATACTAAAATATAATAATAATTTTGATAAATATTTTGATTAAAATGTCCTAAATTTCGTGCAGCTGTAAGTGTTCTATGAGGCATTTTCTACGATTTCTTACAATAATATATAATTTTTTTATTTGTAGAAATTCTGTTACACTCTCAAAATCGAAAGTAAGTGATAAAATATGAATTTGTTTGGGTTTTAAGGTGAACAATCAGGGTAATCATAAATAAAATTCCGCGTGCACTTTTTCTCTTGTCCAATTAGAATATTTTGTTTTCCCTATTACTTGCTATTAGTTGGAATTGTTTCCAGGGAAAAATTTCACGCAGAATTTTATTCATGATTGCCCTGAATATTTTTATTCAATTCTTTTTGAGACGGATCTGCATATTGCCAATAGTGTTGAATAGAAAATAAAAAGTAAAAATGTAAACCTTTTTAAGTACTTTTGAGCTGCAATATTAGGTTTAATTTAAGCACTCAACACACGTCCTAGAAGTCCAAAGTCTGTATTTGAAATTGCGCTGTCGCGACAAATAGATTGCTGCAAATAGTATTGAAGCACCATAAGTAAGAGCGCCACTGCATTAGCTGTCACAAGTACTCTCAACTATTGTTTCTTCCCAAAACTCGCAACAGCATAATGGAGCCTAAGGTCCTCGATTAAATGATATAGGAAAGTCTATAAATATTAAGGCATGCGCGAGCGATATCAACCAAAATTTCAAAATATTTCAATTGAGTTTACATGGAAATATATTGAATTTTTCAATCGATATTGATTAATGTGATTTGCCTCCATTATTTGCTACAACTTTAAATTCATGGCAATATTAAAGAATTTTTCCATAGTTTTCTTAATATTTTTTTGTTTTGTTAATATTTCCTTTTTTTTTCTTACTTTTTATTATTTACAATGAACGTCATGCAATTTTAATGATGTCGATATTATTTTTGTTATTTGTAACTACTAAATAAACATAATGATACATTGCAACAAAAGCATAAATTATTTAAATAAAATAATAATAAATGAAACAGCAAAAAGTAAATGGCAAACGAACATTTACATTGAATTTCATTTAAAAGTTTCAATTTCCATGCATTAGAGACTTTTTTCTTTAAATAAAACTCTATGATTTCTTTATAAGTTATTTTTGTGCATGAAAAATTAAATACAAATCGAACCTTTGCTGCTAGAAAGTCATAATGCAAAAAAATTGTTGTACAGAAAACGATTTTAACAAATTAAACATAAAATAAATTATAACTTTCTAGAACTGTGAGTGTCTACTAAATATGTATGTTATAACTTTTTACTCATATTAAAAAAGACATGAGGATTAATATTAAAAAAATTAATTTTTCAGGTTGTGTCTCTTTTGCAGAAATTGCTCGATATGTATATTTTTTCATAACTTGGGTTGAATTTGTTTGTAGCATATATAAATATTTGAAAATAAATTTTTATATAATTTTAATAAAAACATAGTCAAATATAATGGCTTGATAAAATATTTAAAAATTTTATTTCTAAAAACTTTTAAGTATTTCTAAAATTTCGTTTAGTCCCAGTCCAGACTTTTTTGCAATTTTTGTTGCTGCAACTCTTTATTTTTTAATGAGAAAGAGCGATACAAAATTAAAATATTTCTATTTCAACACTCTCCCATATATTCAAGAATCGCTGCAACAAAAATTCAAGTCTGGACGGGACTTACTTGACTTTTTTTTTCTTCTTTTATATATAATATTATTTTTTTATTTTTATTTCCAACTAACGAAAATGTAAATTTTTAATTTCTATAAGAAGCCCGCAAAGCTTCAATTTGGCGAAATTGATTTTATTATTAAACCGGTAACAAGCGTAAAATTTCCTAATTTATTATTAAACAACTACAGTCGACACTTGATAATTTGAAAATCATTAGTTTGAATATCTGGACATGTTCCATGATGCTTTTGCTGTAATTTAAAAATAAATATGTAATTTGGTTTCCTCGGTAATTTTAAATTATTTGAATGGCATTTCGATCGCTGTAGCACTACAATGTAAGATTGTTAACTTGCGGGCAGCAGTCTATAATTTAAAGTCTGGTTCTTATACACTCTATACTTTTAACTGAAAATGTGATTGTGCTTGTATTTTCGAAATACCCAGAAACGTAAAATCGTTTTCCTAATATACAAGAGATTAATTCTTCCGGTTCACATCAAAAGTCGAAGTTCATTGGTTGAAAGCACATTGAAGCCGTTCACTCAAAAGAAAACTACCTACATACATTTATTTCGTAATAATTTTGCAACTTAAGGCAGAATTAGTTTGCACGTGCTGTTCCGTTGTGAATCAGCTGATTTGTTTCTGTTCAATTGAAAATCAGTACGAGTATGTGTAGTTTGTTTCTTCTTTTTTATTATTTTCTGCAGAAAATAGAATTCAATGTTAAGTGACAGCCAAAAGTGCATATGTACTAGTTTGTTGTGAAATTTTGTACACAACCAGTGTTTTCATATACGTTTGAACAAAAAACTGCCCATAGCGAATAAAAAGAAACTCTTTTGCAAAAGAAAAACTGCACAAAAAATTCAATAGTATTATATTTCTTATAAAAAAATTAACAACGCTACGTTAGACAGTTTATGTACTTATAGCAATTTCTTTAACGAACAAACACAGAATTTCAGGCGTTGCTCTGCCTTTCTGCGCCCCTGCTTCTACAATCCAGACGGACGATTTGGCTAAAGAAAATATATGAAAAGCATTCATTATTTTGAGTGATTTTAATAAATTTTTTATGGCGTAAATGTTTGACATTTGCATAAAAAACAAACATATATTTTTAATATGTCTACTCTTCTTCATATAAATTGTATGGGAGTGTGTATGAGCTTCTCCCCCATAATGTACCAGTTGTATTATGTACTACATATATATATCATTTCTAAATTTTAAATCAAGATCAACTTCACCTACTACGGGCAGTCTTTCGCCACTAAATATTAAAAGATTATTTTTGTTATGAAATACTTTTTTAATACTAAGCTAATGCAACATTTTTTCTGGCAACAAGTTAGCTTGCGAGCCTGCATCTACTCGATATTGTTCAAATCAACTTTCACGTTCCATTGTTTTAGCGACTTTTCTTCAGCATCACGAATTGAACCAACAAATAAGTCCTCATTTTGCTCTACTTCATCTTCAGTTTCTAAGTCGGCAAGTTCTTCTCGGTTCTTACATAATATTTATTCTCTTCGATTTTTACTAAAATGTAACTGATAAAAATTCCTTCCACGCTCCTTTTATTATAATTATTATTTTTTTATACTTTTCTATCATCTGCAGAATCATCAGAATTTCAATTTTGTGTTTGTAAAAGATACTAAAATATTAAAAAAATAATATATAATTTACTTAGGAAGTGACACAGTTTTTGTTCCATTATTGACTCCTTTTTATAATACGAGCACTATTATCGGTAAGACGAAAAAATTTAAAAATATTTACTCTTTTGGCTTCCAAGATATCTCGAAGTAAATGTTGCTTCTATGTAGGAAATGCCACCTCAACTTCAGTCATTAAAAACCAATAGCCTCTGGTTCCTTCTCGACTATCAGTAATACGCTGTAAGCAAATCAGCAAGATCGGTAGGATGATATTATTTTTGAGGACAAATAAAAATTTGCACTATATGAGAGGCACTACGCCTACTTGTTAAATACTGAAGTTTTTTGCAAAGACAATGCGCAAAAGCAACAGAGTTATGCCTAGAACATTTCAAAGTTATCTTTATATTAGTTTTCCAGATAACTCAAACAGGGCAATTATGAATAAAATGCCGCGAGAAATTTCTTCCTTGTCCAATTAGAATTCTTTGTTTTCCCAAATAAACATTTCATTTTTATTTATATAGATAAATATTTTTGTTTATTTAAAAGCGTTTATTTATGTACATTCAAAACTGTGTATTACACATACCGCTTTCTAAAAATATATTTTTAAATCCCGCTTTTGCAAAAACCATCTGGTCACGACACGTATGCGTAATAATAAATAAATAAACATCAACTCATATATTACTCATACTCCAGCAAAACTTTAATGCTTTATACTAGAGATGGGCGCGTGTCATGTTTTTTTTTTGTGACACGCACACGCACGACTCAACACGAAGTGTTCGTGACAAAAAAAATCTGATTTCGTGCGTGTTCGGGTCGTTTCGTGCTGAGCAAAATTGACACGAAAAACACGAAACCGTTTTAAATGTAAAATATGTATGAATGAATTTCCAGAAGAGAAAAATTTGAATTTTTTGTATCGTCAAACACTCAACACCAGCATATTTGTTGATATTGTATGGGCCTCAAAACTTAAAGTTTTATACGTTAACAGATAGTATCAGCTGTGGTGGCAGAGTGTATCAGCTGGCAGTGCCAACTCGGTGTCATATTTTTTGAAAAGCGAATCTTGAAAAAATTAAATTTTCTTATCTTCAATACTATACCAATAATATTGCGTGCGTGTTGTACAGTAATGAGTTGACAAAATTTTTAACGTGCGTATTTCGTACACAGAGAGAATAGATTGGTTAAAAATCTGTTGGAGCAACAAATATTTAATTATGTATTCCAATATTCCATATTTTCTATCAATTATCAATCAATTGTACGATTATTTTATATTTAAAACAAAAAACCATAATTACAATGTAAATAGTATACTCACAATAGTTTTATTAGTAATAACAATTGATTTCGTTAATTTCTAATAACCATTTTAAAGTATTGGTAGACACAACTGAATTAAATTCAAGTTAGAAAGCAACGTAACTGAATATTGGCTTTTGAAATAAAAAGAAAACGATTTCTGTAAACAATATTTAGTTTGAAAAAAAAATTCGATTATTGTACTATTTGTAAAAAATTGCCGTCGTACTGAAATTCTATTGCAGTAAAAGAAAAGAAAATAAAATACTTTATTGTGCTGCTCCTAACCGAATTTTTTTATTCTGAATACAAAAGGAAAAACATATTTTGTTGTCGCAATTGAATTATTCCTTATTTGTGGACAAATTTGAATGTTTTATAATCAAAAAATAAAAATTAGAAAGAAATGTCATATAAAAAATATCTTTTGGAGAATAATTACACAAAATCCCGATTTAACAAAAAAAACTAAGGATATTATTATTATAACGCAAAATATTAAGGAAAGACTGTATTTTGCGATTAAGCGCCATATCTGTAATGAACAGCATGGGTTTTTTCCTGGTCGTTCTACTGCTACAAATTGTGCAGTCTTTAACAACTTTTGTATTTCAGTTTTTGAAAAACATAATCAAGTTGATGTTATCTTTATGGATTTTTGCAAGGCATTTGATAAGGTAGCACATGATATTTTGTGCCTCAAACTTAATAATATGGGCTTTCATGGAACGTTTCTCCGCTGGGTGAGATCTTATCTATCAAATAGGACATATAAAGTTTATATTGAAAAGTTTGTATTCCTGGTAGCATATTAGGTCCTTTGCTGTTTTTAATCTTTATAAATAACATTGGAAGTTCTTTTACAGGTTCTCGATTTTTACTATATGCTGATGACCTTAAAATCTTTAAAGAAATAAGTTCTGATAATGATGTCCTTACTCTACAGAATTGCATTAATGGTATATCTTCTTATTGTGATATTAATAATTTATCTTTAAATATGAATAATTATTATCAAATGACTTTTCATAAGCCTAATATTAGTAACCGTAAGGTTTTCCAATACAAGATTTTTGATAAGAATTTAAAATTTGTCTACCAAATGTTGGATCTTGGCGTTGTTCTGGACTCGGAGCTGAATTTTAATGCCCACCTGGACTATATAATACCTAAGGCCATGCAGAATGTTCTTTCATAAGAAGAAACTGTAAAGACTTTTTAGATCCTATAACTCTGAGCATTTTATATACTGCTTTTGTGCGCTCTAAGTTAGAATATTGTTCCTTTGTTTGGAACCCCATTAAAGCCGTGTTCAGACTATTATACTTTGTATTTATACTTGTCAAAAATTCAAATAATACGTGCAAGTGTGATAGTCTGAACGTAAAATGTCATCAAGGTGGCAAATAATACGATAAAAATTTTGACATCCCATAAGACATCCCATAATACTTTTCATTAGATCAGGGTTGCATTTTCACACAAACAAAATATCCAAGTCGGCTGTTTCGCCGCCGATAGCGTGTCGTCATTGATGTAATGTTTCGTCATATGTATATCGGCTCAAAATTTTGAATAAGTGAATCGTATGGAAGTATATTTCGTTGACGTAATTTTTTAACGTTTTTGTAATATCTTTTCTTAAATTTTTTCTATTATTTACATAGAATATTTTTAACTGCTGAATTTTTTCAAGTGCCGGCATGTCCCCGCCTACATGAAACCACTTTGCCGCCGCTAGTCAATGAATAGAACAGACATTTTCATTGAACAGCTGTTTTGTTTTCTGCTTGTATTGCACATTTTATTTGAAGTGTGATGGTCTGAACACAATATGTGAGTTTACGTTAGATTTTTTGACAGTCGCAACGAATGTATTTATATTTCTGTATCGTAAAATGTGATGAAAGTATTAATACTTGTATAATAGTCTGAACGGGGCTTTACCGTGTCCATACGGACAGAATTGAAAGAATTCAAAAGAAATATGCAAAATTTGCTCTTCGTAACAATCGTGTTTTCTTGTCGTCTACCTCATATTATGCTCGTTGCTTGCTTTTAGGCCTAAAGCCTCTTTATTTAAGAAGAACTATTAATTCAGTGTTGATAATCTATAATTTGATTAATGGTGTCATAGATTGTGAATACTTATTAAATTTGATTAATTTTTGTATACCCTAAAGAGCTATTAGATACAATAATTTATTTCATATTTCGACACATGTTACTAATTATGCTATACGTGGGTTTATGTTACGTGCTTTATGTACTTTAAATAATGTCGTTAGAATAGAGTTTTCGCTGTCTGAGAACAATTTTAGAATGTTATTAGAAAATAAGGAGTTATTAAATGTATTTTTAATTTAAAATTTATTGTTTAGCTTGTAAGGACATTTTAGTCCATTGGCGAAAATAAATAAATAAATAAATATTCGAAGTGTTATTACTATTATTCTGAACGGAGTTACAATGCGCCACGCGGATAAACAATTTGCACATTCCATTCACTTCAGAATATATAATAATAATGAACTTACATACCTTTTTTATTCTGCACAAATTGTTTTATGTATGTGCATATGTATTTGTATGAGCCATGTCTACCAATGATTCCTTTAGAAATACTAATTATATTGAAAAGTTGGTGCTTACAAAATCTATATTCGTTCATTATAACAGAATTGTGTATTAGGTGTTGGAACCGACCAAATTCGATTGGCTACAAATTCGGTTATCACAACAAATCTGTTTTCTCTGTCTACGTGTTGAACATATTGGTATTCGTGTTCGTGTCGTGTCGTGTTGGAAATATTCGTCACGCGCCCATCTCTACTTTATACCAATACTGGCCACCAAGAGAACACCGAGAGATATGTATTCGCTTATGTGGATTCATATGTATAAGAAGCCGATTGATGCTCGGTACTCTGGTCTTGCTTTATACTCGTACTAGTATGTTCAGACGGCAACATGAACAAACCACTTGGTTCGCTTTCTGAGCCACGATTGCGAATCATGCCGTTTACTCAACACATTCGTGGTTTGTTTTGACAAATCCGTTTGATGTACATACATACATACATACATACGTCAATAGTTGGCACGAGTTTTATTTATTAAGTAAAAATTGTGAATAAAATGTGTTCTTATATTTTTAATTCATACATACATTTATTTTTCTTTTTTGTTTGTTTTTTGGTTACACATACATGTGCATGTGTGTATGTATGCATTTATTTTGTTTTGATAGCTATGTGAGATAAATTATCGATAATTTGTTATCAAAACTACAGATGATAGCAATTTCTTCATGGTTCGCCACAAGATTCAAGCTGAACCAATATGGTTCGCTCTCAAAAATTTGTATGGCAAACTATGTTGATTCAATCAAGATTCGACCACGAATGAATGAATGAGAGATCAAACCTCGATAATTGCTGTCCGTGTGAACTTTGTACTATTGTTAAATATTGCACTGCATTGGTTTTTTTACCAGAGTACAAAAACATAAGAAAGGTTACGTTTTCTTTCGTATATGTATGTTCGGTTGTACCCTTCACCCTCGGCGGCTGTAAAGAGTATACTCTTATATGTACATACCTACATAAATTAAAACATATTTGTTTTGTGAAATAATAAACATGCTTAATTTACTTTTCTGAACTCCTGCAATTTACAGTGACCTATGGGTATGCATACGAGTATTTCGACTAAAAAATGTTATCCAAAGAAATGCACTCTGCATTTAAGATTTTTTTTACATTATTAATTATTTCATATTTCTAAAATACATAAAGAAAAATTATTTGAAGACAATTTTTACACTGATCAGCATTTTTCAATAGCAATTTTATCATCCACATCTAAAGCAACTTGAATGTACATATACAAATAATAAAAGCTGAATAAATTAAGTATCCGCCATGACACAAACAAAAAATTTGATTTTCAAACTCCTGCAAGTAACCTAAAATAATTTCACACATGCGTAATGTACACTCAGGGAAAAGTTTGCAACTTAAAAATAAGAACGCTTCACATTAATTCAATAATTTTCACTATAATAGAAAATGTATATTAAAATACCTAAAAATAAATAAAATTAATAAATAAATACTATAACTTAATATTTTTTCATATTGAAATAAGAAATTTCAACATGACTAGACATTCGTAAATGTTTCTTATTAAATCAATATGGTTTTTATTGATTTTAAGCTGTTTTTTTCTCTAGGTGTATGTTTGTCACGTGTAATGTATTTGAAAATTGCTCTTTTCTTAACATAAAATAAGAAATTTGCAAAAAAGCAGAAACAAATTAAGAAAACTCTTCTTAAGTATTTTTTGCACTTCTTAATTATTTGCTTCATAGTGCAAAATGGCAAAAAGCGAAACGAACGAAATTTATAAAACTATTTTTAATACCAAGATTAATGTAAAGTTGTGAATACAATTAAATAAGTTTGTTCTTATTCCACATCTCTATTGAGCTCTTAAATATGTGCTGCTGATAACGCAAACATATATGCAGACAAATTTACCAGCTGCGTCCATAAAATAATACATTTGTGAATCTGCTTATGCGATACCAAAGCAAGAACTTTTGCTGAATACACTATTTTACTCTCAAGTACTCGTATATTGATTTCGTTAGCAATTAGAGTAATAAAAGCACTTAGAATATATCGCACACTAAATTATAAACAGTCATACATCAAAATGATCAAAGTGGTCTTGTTTTATTTTATAAACAATACACACAGTCTTCTTGAAGAATATAAAATTCTCTTGCGCTTGTTTTTTATGTTACACAGTTGGGGCATTTGAACAGTATCAATAGTTGTTTGGCACTCCTCAGCATCTGAAATATTTTGAGTTGTGACTGTTTATGATTTAGTAAGCGATATGTACAAACAAAAGCATTCAAGCAATGTCACGTACTTTTACTGATTAAATGGTTCGAAATGAATAGAAATAGATTAAGTTCGACCTTTAGCAGCAAAACTTTAGAGTTTTCTTTTATTCCGTGCACTTCTAGAATAATACAAAGGGTTAATCGAACTAATGAATCTATTGATAGTTAAATACTCGTAGTTTTAGTTAATTTAGTTGATTTGTGTAGTCATGCCTTTTGTACTTAAGGATAACAGAAGAAGGTGTATTAAACAAACATACGTGTGTATACATAAAAAATGTGTTTGACTATTTTATCTAGAGTTTAACAAAAGAAAAACACTCTTTGAAGTGAGTGGCTCCTCAAAATATTCATTGTTTCTTTTAATGCATTTCCAAAGGACGTTTTTTTGGTACTTTTTTGAGAATTGTTAAATTAAAGGCAGGAATATTTCTTTATCGGGATTAACTGTATCGTCAATTCTTACAGAATGAAATATTTTTACAAATTAATGTGGTTTTCTAAACAAGACATGTTTAACATATACATGTGAACGAAAAATTTTATTCGGAAATTTTCATATGTGGAATTGATGATAAGGCTGAATACAACTTTTTACTGTTTGATGATGAAAAATCTTTGTTGTTAATTTTTGCTGTGCGTATATTTTCCAGCAACTTCAATATAAAGGATGAAAACCAATTTAATACAAATCTAACTCTCTCTTTAGATAAAATATTATTAATTTCCTTATCAAAACTGATTATTACAACAATTGTAAGAATTCTGCAAATGATTCCACTTTAATATTTATAACATACAACTCTAACATTACATTAATATTTCAAAAGCTGTAGGGTAACTTAATACAAGCGTAAGCTCTTTATGGTAAAAGCTTGTGTGCCAGGAAGATGCTCCCTTCCTCTATTTGAAACTACTTGGTGTTCAGATTAGATCTGAATACAACTTAATGTAAATTATTTTATAACAAACTTTTTATTTTCTATGCCAATAAATTGTATTTATTTTTATTGTGTAAAAAAGTTTATAGTTTTTATTTTTATTTGTTTTTTTTTTGTGTGTGTGGAAATTTTCCTTTATTTGAACCTAAAATTTTGCCAACAAACAAACGTTACAATTTTACGTGAAACATTTTTTAAATGAAAATGACGACAGAAGAAAAAGAAGTAACTGTAGACATAAAGTCGTGTTCTTCTGCTTCTCATTTGCCAGACAAGAGCTCTTGTTTGTTAATGGCTTTTTTTTCTCTCTATTTTTCTTGTTTGTTTTTTATCTTTAATTTTTAACATAAAAATTGTTTTGTTAAAAAAAATTTTTTTTGAGAAAACAACGAAAAATTAATGTTCGTTTGTTTGTTTGGAAAAAGGAAAATAAATTAAAGTTAATTAAATTCTTGTCTTTACAAATATTTGTAAGTCTGTTGTTGTCTATTGTGCTTGCATTTGGGTATGTAAAGTGTTATGGGTGTATGTAAGAGTCAAGTCCCTGCAGGAAGCTTGGTTTTAAGTATCTCAAAGTCATCATTTTTGGTGACTTTTTAGTGGCACTGTCAACGAAGAGTCAACATATTAATATTTGTTTTTCAAACAGTGCTGGCGAACGAGAGAAATGTATTCGTGTAAGTGTATTCATTTATATAAAAAGTCGATTGAGGTACGGCACTCTGGTGCCACTTTGACCAGTTATGTTTTGAAGAGTAGAAAATGTTTGGTCGGATTCGGCATTATCGTTTTTTTATCCAAAGAGCATTTTTTTCCATTGCTCCAAAAAAGAACTCTCTAGTGTACCAGGGATGCTGTTTTTCCAATGTCTACATATGGTAGTTTTTCAATGATATGCACATGTTAAATATCAATAGCAAAAAGCTTTAAAGGGGGGATACGTCTGGTGACAAAGTTGATAGTGAATCAGTAATGTTTTACTATTAACATTTCTTATTAAGCCGCACTATATATGTGCACTTAATTATGAAAGTGGTCTAAGTCATAGTTTTCTTTGGTAGAGATATTTAATGGATTACATTTGAACAAATCAAGAAATATTTTTATATAATGCAAGATTTTAGTTTTAAGTGTTTCTGGTCTCCTTTAATATAAATTTATTTAATATTTGTTAAATATCTATTACAGTTTTTTCAAGATCTATTTAATATTTCGAAGCAAAAATGCGTATGACTTGTGCCCTAATTCAGTAAGAAGATTTAGGACGTTTTTGTTTGAAAATACTTCTGACTGAGTTCTTGTTTTTGAATTCTCTAAATTATTGTCTTTGATAATGAAAAATAAAAATATTATTACCATGTTTTAAAACATAAAAATAAAATTAAAGTATTATACAATAGTTTGAAAAATATTTGAAAAAATATGTGTTGGATATAATGTTTCGAACAAAATCATAAAGCAAATACACGAACCTTCTAGCATGGACAATAAATAATAATTGTTTTAAAGAATCAAAACTGCGGCTTTTTTTAGTCCATAGACAAGACGAAACAATCGTCGAACAGAATTAGGGCATTAGACCACTTTCATAATTAAGGGCACATTTAACTGCCTTGGTGCTCATACTTTTCGTAGTCTTGAAGTTGTATCGAGAGGGGAACGGTGTAGGTTGCCATACTTACAGGTTCTCTGTTCATCTGCTGGTATCGCTAAAGATCACTCCCGGTCTATGCGAGGTCTTTGACCACCTAGATTAACCTAACCTAACCAAACATTTCCTACAGGGGTAGTATAGCTATAGCTGTGTCGTTGGAATCATTGTACGGAATGTGTGTGTGTGCATGAGTGTGTATGTATAAAAGTACAATTACGAAAGTGTGTGCTGGTGTTTGAGTATGAGTTATAAGTAAAAGTGTATAAAATGGCAATAAACATACTTTTAACTAAAGTAACGTTTCAAAAGGCATAGAAACCATGTTTTCATACACATGCCAACAATACGCTTAATATCCCTTTGTAAGGATTTTTAAGTTAAATTAGACTTTTGGGATAATGTACTACATACAGACAATATACATACATAAATAGATATATACTCGTATGTATGTATGTACATACATAAGTATGCGCGTATGCACATACAGCACAACATTGTATTGTAAGGAGAGATATCAGTTTTATTTTAAGTCATTTATATATATATATATATATATGAAAATTTTTAAAGGTCCTGACAGCATAGAAATAATCCTAAGCCGGGATGCAGATGTACTACAACTGGCTTTTCGTGTAGCTCTGCTACTCGTAACAAGTGCAGGTATGAGCTCAGCTATTTTATTAATTACACCTGCACACATGCAGCTGCAGTAAAAATGATAGCAGCATGACGAGCTTTTTAGTAAGTCCACTTACATCTTTTCAAATGCTGATGTGATTATCCTCCAAATGTAGTAGAAATTCTAGTTATTATTTGGTTTATTATAATTACAAAATAAAATATTTTTTTAGTAACGACTTTCTTTGCAAATATGGATCAATGTACCCACACTTTTTTAAATTTAACATAACGTCACTTTCAGAGCTCAAGTCGTGTGCCAAGTTTCGTAAAAATATAGAATAACGTGAAATGTAATATTAAGCCTTAATTACCCTGGCTAAGAGCCAAAACTGCTGGCTAAGTTTCGTAACAATCGGTTAATCAGAAAGGAAAACGTAAAATATAATATTAAATTGTAATGGACCTTGCTCCGCGAATTTTTCAACTTCGAGATTGCGAGAGCCCAAAGTGTGTGCTAAGTTTTGGAGCAATATGACCAGTATAAGATCTTAAAATTAAAGAACAAAAATTAGAAGGCGTGTTCTTGACAACGAAACCAAATGGAATGGAATGCACTCACAAAAAAAAAGAAATTTTAAAGGGGTTTCAAATTTTCTGGTTTACAAAGTAACTAATACAGACGAATTAATAAACGCGTCCATTTCTGAAGTCTGCTAAAAAGTAAAATATTTCTCTTTGTAATGTTATTTAAAATTTTGCAATATTTTGTTTCGTGCCTCTTGCTTGCAATTACGGCCATTGATTCAACTAACCTTTGTGACATATTTCTGCATCAATGGAACTGTGCACCTATTGGACAGCTTTCCAAAGACCATCACTACTTCTTGGTTTTATTGAAGGGACTTTCTTCTTTAACTACCACAACACTTTTTCTATTGGGGTTTCAGTCTTGAGACCGTTCCGGCCACCACATTAATTAAATTAGCACTAAACCATTCTTTGCATTTTTACTGGTGTGTTTCGTGCATTGTCTTGTTGAAAGAGCCACTCTGGAGGCATATCATTGACAGTTTAAGGTAAAATAATTTTTGCGGGGATTTCAAGGTATATGGTAGCATTCCCAGTTGTTTTAATCCATGGGTACATGGACTACAGCATGATATTAAAAACACTACCTCACGATAATACTAAGACCACCATAATTAATTGGTTTTGTTGTAAACTGTGGCTTACATTCAATATTGATTAGTCCCCGGACAAAAGATCTAGAACCATTTCCATCAAAGAGGACGATTTTGTACTCATCTGTTTAAAGTAAATTCATGTTTATTACAAACTTATTGGAACAGAAAATCTAATTTCTTATGATTGGCCTCATAGATTAAGCTTTTATATAGGAACACATATTCCGCATCACGTATTACACAATTTCAAGACAATAAATACAAAATCGCACTAATATAAGACGTAAATTTAAACAGCTTTATACAGCACTTTGTTGTTCGCAAGATTTAGCAAAAAAAAAATTAAAAGAAATCTAATTGGTGTTATTATATTTACTGGAATAAATTTAGCTATTTGACAAAATCAAAAATTTAATCGCAAATAGCTATGGCATGTGTCTTCAACCAAGCACGTTCAAAGAGGACATAAAATAAGTAACTGCTTTCAACACTCATTAAAAAATAATAATTGCTAGCCATAAGTTTTCCTAATTGTAGCATCGGTGCTAATGTTTTGACCGCCACTGCACGTATATAGAGCGTGCCGCTGGCTACAAAGCAAATTACGATCTGGCATGGGCCAGACTTAGTGATATCATCGATTAAGTCAAATAACAAACAAAATTAACGATCTAGCTTGAAAAATATAATGTGCCTACTTTCGGCCAGAGGTGCGGTTATAAGTCTTTCCTACTCTTACGACAACGCCTGTTATATGAACCTAAGTTAGCTCAAAACTTACTTGCTCTTCTCAGTAACCTATGGACTTAACCAAGTCTAACCTATTATCTATACACCTTAAACATAAGGCTCATCATACGTATTTCTGTGTAACTTTAAGGCAATCTGCAGTTGACTACAAGTTTAATTGATTTAAGCCCTTAGAAATGTGTACATGTCTAAGCAGCAAATACATATTTTCTTTAATATCTATGCACTCGCTAAATCTCTTTGTATGAGGAATGTGTTTAAATCTAAAATTACCAAATCAGCATAAAAGTTGGTTTAACATTCTGCTGCCTGCTACCCTTTATAAGCTTCACAAACCAAATCAAACATTTAAGCATTAGTTGCCATGTTGAAACTGTTCGAGTATTTGTTTGTATATCGGTTTTGTTAATGTTTACTTTTTTGTTTAGATATTAGCATTCATATTCATGTGGCCAGGATAAAATGTCCTCTACAACTTTGACCTAAGAGTAGTATTAACAATATAAATAGGAGCCTGTGGATAAATGAAAAAAAACAAAGGCTTAAATTCAGTTTTTCAAATGAAATTTTTCATTTGTGGTTTTGTTTGGTATTTGTATGTTTTAGTATGTTTATAAGCAAAATGAATAATGTACACCAAAGCTAAACTCTTTCCAAAAATTACAACATAAATCCATTTTTTAGACAATTCAGGCAGTCGAATCTTCTGGAAAAGGATTAGTTAGTGCCTTTCATATAAACTTTTGGCTCAAATCCATAGTTTGAGTTATGGATTTTACATGTATCTGAATTTTGCTAGTTTACTCCGGCGATAATTACGGCATTCGATATCGCTAGAAATTTCCATATAAACACCATTAAAATTGTGTGAAAATTTTATCAATGTCGGATGGCGTATGTAATTTGCCCTGAGTACCTCGTTTCTGTAACTAGTGAGAAGTTTCCGCATGGAGAAAAATGAAATAATTATAGTGATTGCCCTATTTTTCACAGGCCTATTCACATGAAAATTTAAATAAATTTACTAGAACATCAACAAATATATTTTTTATCTTACTTAGCCTATCCCAGCCTATCGGAACGAGTTTTAAAAGTTTACCACTTTCGTTGCTCACCAATCACTCTAAGAACGTTTTTTATATAAAAAATTCTTCTAGACAAACTTTTAAGCGCATACCATTCAGTTACAGTGCAGACCCGATTAATACAACCCTCGATAAGCAAAAAGCCTCGATATTCGCAACACCCAAATTCTTAACATTGTTGACCCTGTTAACGCAACTTTTCGAAAAACAAGACCTCAATTAACGCAACTTTCCGAAAAAAGGACTTCAAAACAAAATTAAGATTCGCCCTATAGTTTTGTTTTTTTTATAAATAAATTCAAAACTATAAAGCTTTAAGGCTTATACTTACGTAGAAAAATCTGTTTTTGAAACCAACACAGAAAAAAGTATTCACCAATTAATGTTTTCAATTAATAATTTAATTGATTCAATTAAATTTTTAATTGTATTAATTAATTTGAGTGGAAAAACTTAATTGATATTATCAAATTGTCTATAGGTGAAAATTTAATTAATTTTTTAATTTATATTACAAGTATTTAAATTAATATTACAAACTCATTTATATTACTTTTAATTTTATTTTTGTGAGTGGTTGTTTTAGCTAGATAGTTTTTCATTTAAGCTGACGATTTGATTTGATTTACATTATTATTACTCATACGCACTGAGTTGCTGTTCCCTCTTTGTATAAGTATCCAACGAAGTATGCAACAGTTTTCGTTTAAAATTATACGTATGAGTGATATTTAAATGCAGCCTAATAAATTATCAGTGTTCAAAAAACTGACAGCAAAAAAGCAAAAGTTTCAGTTAATATGCTACTGCTTTGAAGCAACAGTTTTTTGTTCAAAAAGCAAACTCTTGCTTTCGCTTCTGCTTTGAAAGCAAATGGCAACTGTTGAAAAATATTTTATTGTGTTTGCTTTCGTACAGTTTTGTTTTACTGTCGAGGTCGTACTATAGACGAGTAAAATTTAAGAAACAGTTCGTAAAAAAATATTAATCGTTTTGCTTCCAAGTAAATGTGCAGTCGTTAACAGCAAAATAAAAAGTTAAGTTTAAAGAACACGAACAGTTGCTTTACTTTCGACTTACAGCATAAACCCACAGTTTTTATTTTCAAAAGACAAAAACTGTGAAGCAGTAGCACAGGCGAGATTTTGCCTTTGTGTGACCAATTTTACAACAAAAAAAAAAACGTGCTTAAAAGGATCCAGGAGTATTCCAGGAAACCATTAACAGTATTTGCTTTTCCTCCAAACTCGTGTTTAATACGAATTTCGAACTTTGTACAGCAAATATTTTTGGAGAGCATCTTAAGTCATCGCTCCTTTTGAAATCTTGGAGTTAATGCTTATATGCGCACCAGAAAAGAAAGTAGTTTTATAATTAGTTTTGTAAGAAAGTTGAAAACTTCAAACTTATTTTCTGCAAAGTTAGCATTTTTGAGCTATGCTGCTCTTGCAACAGAGGTGGTTGAGGGCACTTTTGTGCCCTCATTTTTTTGAAAGGTACAAAAATAACCTGTACGCAGCAGAGTTAGAGGATTAAAATGTTCAAAAAATATATTTCTTGTAAGACTTTGTAAAAAAGTTTCACTTACAGTTTATTCTTTGTTTGAAAATAAAACCCTTAGATTTTATTTTTAACCACGCAAATAAAGTAGATGACTCTTTGCCAAAAAAAAAAAAAAATTGCTGTGTTAGTACATTTAGTACAATTTATAGCGAAAGTTCTAAGGAATATTGCGGAACTTGCTGACTTCAAAGCGTAACTAATATTCAGTTTTCTAAAATAATTAAATTACTTAAATATATTGTTACAATTTATTTATTCGAGCTGAACACAACACAACAGCAAATGATTATATTTTGAACGTTTTGCTTTTTTTTTTCTTGCAAACAGAATATTTAATGTTGTCTTCTCTATGGTTTTCATATCTAAAGTGCTTACAAATCATTGGCATAATAATGCCATAAAAATAAATTGTAACAAAATATTATTTAATGTTCCTTTCTGTATTTTACCGCTCCTTCTCTCTCTCTCTCTGTCTCTCTTACTATCTTTTCGCTTTCAGCTCCTGCCATTTTTGTAGTGTGTCATTGGTTACAAAAATGGAAACAGCAAAAATGAAAGTTTATTGAGTCAAGCTAGAAAGGAAGGACTAAATAAAAAAAAATATGATATAAAAATAACCAGGAAGTAAAATATAAAAACTACTAAATTAGGTTGTTAATGCCAGAAAATAAACAAATTATGACGACAAAAACAAAAAACAAAACTAAAAATGAGATAAACATCTATACAATAAAAAGATTTAATATTTTTTTTAAGACAAAAAAAAAATATATTAAAAATAATTGCTTTTCCATTCTTTGCTTTAATGAAAGAGAAATTCTAGTTTCTTTATTCATAAAGAAGGGGATACAGTAGTTCCCAACTAATTGCCTCGCCACAATTATAAAAATTTTTTATTTGAGGGATTTATTTAAAAAAACTAAATTATGAACCACAGAATCTTATTTGGTGGAGAAAAAGACCTTTTACAGATTCGAACCAACATATTGATAAGTCCCCGTCCATACAGTGAAACATTTGCTATGAAACATTTTTGATAAAAACTGTGAAGTTTTTGTTTTGCAGCTTAATAAATTTTTTCATATATTTCTCATGAGAATGAG
The DNA here is from genome assembly GCA_936439885.1 of Nowickia ferox. Lineage (NCBI taxonomy): Eukaryota > Metazoa > Arthropoda > Insecta > Diptera > Tachinidae > Nowickia > Nowickia ferox. The sequence continues at coordinate 102,453,710 of OW387023.1, read as the reverse complement.
GAGAACGACGTACTCAACAAGAACTGCATGTACATTAAACAAAGTACCCTTTTCCGTTCCTCTTTCGCCCTCCATCGACAAAGTGAAAAGTTTTACAGCAAATGCTTCACTGTATGGACAGGGACTAATTAAGCACCAAAAAGTGTATGATTACAACGATGCTGCTGGTACTTAACAATTCAAGAATATGATATTTGTACTTAAACACACATTTAAGTCAACGTTAATTCAGTTTTATAACAAGATTAAAATAATAATTTTTATCTTGGTGTTCAGGTTCAATTTACCCCATTTAGACTGATCTTTTGGAATATGTTATTATTAAGTAATTTTATACGCCAGTATTTATATGTTAATCTAAAAACACTTTTCTTAATTTTTCTTAAAAAATATAACTTTTTTGTCTTACTGAATTTTAAATTTAACAATATATATAATTTAATTTTTTTTAGGTAAAATTTAAAGTTTTATTGTATTGGCGATATTTGGCGATATTCGACCAGTCATTGGGCGAGGAGGCTGAAAATAAATCTGACAACACTGGTTTTTACTATGTTTTTCCCAATGTGCAACGTATGTTCATATCGAAATTCAAATTTTACGCGATGAAACAAACAAATCTACGACCCAAAGCGAGATTCCGTTAATCAAGGGGCTATTGGGTAAGTGTAAATACAAAAGTTACTATGCAACAGCACTAGAGACAATACATGTACATAATAATGTTTTATTTAATAGAATCAAAATTATTTTGAATTTTATTGCCTGATGTTGAAGTCGGTTAATTAAAAAAGAGATTTCTTTTGATCTCCTTAGTGTTCATTTACTGTATGCAAATTCAAATGTTTCTATTGATAACAACAGATCTCGTATATGCCCATACAATAAGATAACATGCTGCCCCTTTTCCTTATGCTACATTTTTACAAAAGCAAAGCATTGTATATGTATGTATTAGTGATGTGCCGAATGCCAATTTTTGATATTCGCGAATACGAATACGAATATTTGAAACGATATTCGCGAATACGAATATTATATGTGAAATTTATAGACATTAAGTTGGGGTTCTATTCACTCCTGCACAATGAAATGAAAAAATTGGGCTTAAATAAAGTGTAGGGGCACTTCTCAAAAATTAAAAAAAATTTCCTATCCTATATAAAATTTAAAAATTAAGAAAAAAAATTAAATAAAAAAATTTTGACGGCGAGGCTTAGTTTCCAAGTTAGGGGCCTCTGAAATTCTAGTACAATATTGTGATTATACGTTTTCCAACGAATATGACAATATTGGTATCATCTTAAAGCTTTTGAGAATAACTTTTATGAAATGGTAAAATGCATTTTTGGTCGGTCATGTAGGAAATCTTTATTAGGCAAGAAAACTTTATGAGGTAGAAAATCTTTATTATGCTGCGCCTTGTTGGAAAACACCATAGTGGAGAAAATCCTTAAGCAGGAAAACGTTATTAGGCAAGAAAACTTTGCAATGCAGAAAAACTTTACTAGGCTGCGCCGTCTCGGAAAACACCATGTTGGAGAATATCCTTAAGCCCGACCGAAGACCGGCAATGCAGGAATGCGTTATTAGGCAAGACAACTTTGGGATAGGATCCTTTTTTGAATATTTTAGATAGCAATATTGGTTATATTCGTAGGAAAACACCGTATAAGATATTGTACTAGGGTTTCAGAGGATAGGATACTTTTTTTTTGCCCCTAACATTTCGTTTAGGATTTATGCATTTATTTGTTTAAATTTTTTCGAAAAATATAAAAATACGAATATCTAAAAATTGTCGAATATTCGGTAATCCGAATACGAATGCGAATATTCGCGCATCACTAGTATGCATGTATGTGCGTGCAAAATTTTATAGTAATTAAACAAAAAATATTATATGACAGTAGCAAGGGAATGAATCTCTGTTTGGCGACAATTAAAATTGTGAAATTTGTGTGAAATTTTAAAATTTGAGTAAAGATTTTTTAATTAGTTTTTTATTATTATTGCTCGAACTTTGTTCGTTTCTATATTTATGATTTTATTCGGCGTAAGCACTGAAAACTTGAGTAAATAAAGCAGAAATCTACACCAACTCACACCACACACAGTGGACCAAACACAAAGAAAGCTGATGATAGAGCTGTAAGGTGTAGTGACCTTCGAAAACAGCTGGTTGTTCCGTTATACTCGTGTTTGTCAGAATATTTACAACTAACTTTGATGTTATTTGTTCATTAGCAATTACCACATGTAATTTGACTTACAGAGCGATACGAATTTTAGCTTATTCAAATCATACATATAAAATTTTTTCATTTAACTCAATCTAAATTATTTTTAAATTTTTGTGCTTATTTTTGGGGTCGGTTAAATTTTCTTAGAAAGTTTTATTTTTAACACGATTTTACAAAAGAGTAAAGGTTGTGCCTTATATTGGGTTGGAGTACAAAAAATAAAACAAACAAAATCAAAAGTGCGGCCCCGCACAATTTTCCGCATAAGCGATATTTCACACGTTCGATATTGTCGTTACGAGAGGCAAGTCTTACAGAATACTTAAAATTATAGAACAAGTTTTAATGAGAATGGCTTCGCTAACTTATTTTAGCTATGGAGTCAAATGGCAGCCATTTCCTAATAGACTATATCTTTTCAATGCGGCAAGTTTGTTCCGTTTACGAACATCATCACAAAAATAGTCAGAATCGACTACCAGGACGTCGAAATATGGTGAAAACTAGATAAATTGAGTTACTAACTCCTTTAAGGGGTAAGTTAAAAAATAATTAAAAAATTTTAAATTTAGTACGATCTGCGGTTATTTTTGGCCATTCTTGAAAAAGTTACATTATGTATAAGAAATTTCAATCATGAATTATGACCTTTCTAACCTCACCACTGTGCCTCGCATTATTATGCTTAAAATATACAAGTAAATAACAAAAGCTTAAGTCATCATAATTCATACAAATTACACTTATAATTTATAAACAGACGTAAGCTTGTATGTTACAACAACCACAACAACGAAAACTTAAATAACGTGCAACCGAAAAATTTTGCTTAATTTTATATCAGTTGATTTTCTTTCAAAAAAAAAAAAAATCGAACAAAAATGGCATAATAATAGTAATAAACATAAATAATCATTAACAAATTGAAAGAAACTAGACAAATAGAAAATAAAGCAGAGAAAAAAAGAAGTAAATAAATTTATTTATTTCCACACAATGATACGTGAAAATCACAAGTAAAAAAAATAAAGAAAAAAACTAATTTAGAATTCAGCTCAGAAACGTACATAAATAAGAAATCTAAGGCTTAAAGATATTTTGCTTTTGTTGGTTCGATCTGTATTAATAATAAAAAACAAAAACTTATTACCAATATTCACTCGTATTAAATACAGCACAAGAAATTAGAATCAAATACTAGAAAAGTTAATAAACATGCATTATTGCAAAAAAAAAAAAAAAAATAATAATAATAAATAAATAAAACAATACAGACCAACAAAACTGGGCCATAAGAAATTGTCTGTCTTTTGTGAAATATTGGACTTTAATGTGGTTTTGAGATTTTCATTTATATTTACTATTGAAAAAATGTATGTGTGTGTTAATTCTTGGACTATTTTCGAAACCAATTTCAAATAACTAAAATTTATTTAAGTTTTAGCATAATCATGCTTGTATGCTGTTATGAAGACAATAAAAATTTGTATATTTGTTGTATAAATTTATTTTATTTTATATTGCTAATGTTGCACGTTCACTTATATCGCGGTATTATTTGTTTAGCAGAAAGAAACAGTTTCAGGGATATGAAATGGAACATATTCTTTCATTTATTTTGTAGTTATGACTGTTCTTTAGAGAAAAAAATTAATATTATCTCCATTTACTAGAAACTAATAAGAACTCGTTACAAGCTGTCAATGTATGACTTTTAATTCAAAGCATAATTGTGCTGAGAGCATAATAAGCAACATGTTCCATGTTTGTTTATAGTTAAACTAAAATGTCATATCAAACTTTAACAAAATTGAAAATAAAACTCTTGAGTAAAGATCTGCCTGAAAAAAAATATTTAGTTCTCCTCTTTTACCAAAAAAAAAAGTTTAAATATACCAACCCTGCAAGCATATTTTTGATCATTCTAATTTTAAATACATACTAATTTATTTCTTTTTATAATATAAAATGCGTTTAACAAACAAAGAAAAAAAATAAGAAAATAGGTGAAATTTTTATTTTATTTAGTTACTTTTATATACAAAAAAATTTAAAATTTTCCAGCTCTGGAGCTGCAGTTTTTATTTAACTAATTTTTTATACCAAACTTTTCTTTCTTAAACTCAAAATATAGTTAGGGCCTAATTTTAAAAAACGCAACGCTTAGCGTTGACAAATTTTATATGTATTTTGTTTTTGTAATTTAAATTTTTCCATACCAAATTTGTCAACGCCTGGCGTTGAGTGTTACAAAATTATGCCCTTAATTTATATAAAGAAAAAGAAAAAAAATTAGAACTACTAGTTACTTTTATGTAACAGAGAAAGTGTTAATCTTCCAACACTGCAATCATCCTTGTAGATTTTTCTGTTTTCTAAGGTTATGTACAGACGGTTGTAAAATCTTACAATATTGTTAGTAAAATGTGCTAAAAATTTCTTACAACCGTGTGCACTGGCAATTATTGTCTGACATCGTTGCCAGCAAAGGCATTGTCAGGTCATTGCAAGACCAGACTCTGACAACAAAATGTCAGATATCCTACAATCGTGTGAACACATTGTAAAATTATTGCCAAATATTTGTCAGACATTTTAATATTGTCAGATGTGCGAAGTTTATGCATCTGGCAATGGCGTCTTTGTACAAAAATTCTTTCTATGGGCAACACTGCACACGCTTGATTTTAAAGAAAAAATATATAATAAAATATATGCAGGCAAAATCTTTGCAATTTATATTTGCACTTGTTATTTTTAGCACAACCACAAAGTATTGATATTCAACAATTTCTATGAAATGCTTTGAGTCTGGCAACGCGTAACAGCAGATCAATTTTTCGACTGACAATTTTGTGAGATGAATTAATAAATAAATTATAAGACTTTCTGACAAATTTGATACAACCATGTGAACTGACAATCTACCTTGTGCTGACAATTTTTGATTGCTAGTACATTGTCAGCACTTTGCCAGATCTGACAATATTGTAATATCTGACAATCGTCTGTAGATAGCTTAATACCAATATATTTCTTTTAAAAGTATAAAATATGTATAATATATGACAAAACAGAAAAAATTCATTTAGGTATGTTGCTTTTATAAACCACAAAAAGGTCAAATTTTCCAACCCTGGAATCATATTTTTAATTTTTTTTATATTTTTATTCTTACTGAAATATTAAATAGATTTACGTAATGAAAAAAAGCAATAATTAGTTTAGCTATTTACTTTTATATGGCAAAATAAAGCTTAAACTTTCCAGCTCTGAAACCGTATTTTTGATTTTGCTGATTTTCAATATTAATCTATGTGGGATAATTTCTGACACACCAGTCTAAGACTGAAGTCTCTATCTTTTCTGGGAACTTCAGATACCGATTTCACGTGCAGACAGACGGACAGACGAACGATACTTATTCGTAGGGTATAAGGGTATAAAAGAAGTTTTTACAACCGATTGTGGCACAGGAAAGCAACAACATTTGCATTTATTTTGAACGTTCACATCAGAACCTTTTAAAACAAAAACAGGGATTGTAGTTAGAAAACTCTAAAATACTTTTATCGTATGTATGAAATATAATCAGCACTTTTCTTTTAAATCCTACGAGAAAAAATTTTCTGGAATATTTTATCCCTCTAACTCTTCTCCGTATGGGTATTTTTTTCACAAAACGAGGCAGGCATTTACCCTGTAATTTGCCGTTCTAAAAATTCTCATATATCTGTGGCAAAACGGAAAACTGTTTAAGTCGAGATAAGCTTATTTTGAGTAAATAGCACCGCTGTTATTTTCATATTCAAAAGTACTTCTCGGCAAAATCTCAACTATTTAGTGTGATTTTTCAGGAAGTTGCAGCGCAATAAATTGCTGCTTATATCTTTTAAATTTATAATCTCATATGGAATAATAGGTTAATTTATCTTATACTTATTTTATATCGAATGAATTATTATAAGTGTTTAGAATGATGTTTCTTAAAAAACTGAACAACGAATTTCCCAATTTAATTGTGAAAGAAACCAATCTAGGAAAATCGACTTGAGAACTTAAAAGTGTTTTTCTCTAAAACTGTAAAGTATGATTGCAACATATATAATATATTGAGTTATAAACAACATAACTAAGAGACACATACATGTACATATATATATCAACTCCAATAATGTAGGCTACAACATAATTGCTTTGTTTGTTAACGTTGATGCTGTTGAATGTACCTTAGAATTCCCATTCCGTTAGTGAGAGAATTTGTACAGGGTAGCTACGTTGAAGCACACATACTCTGACAAATTTCATTTGAGGTAAAAAGTTTTGAAAGCTCTAGAACATTGATATCAGTTTCATACCACAATTGTGCTAGCTAAAATCACACACATTCTTATTCTCTTTCATTTAGTCGTCAATGAGACAGCGACGATAGCACATGAGTAGCGGGTGTATTAAATTCTTTATAGATACAGTGAAAGAAAAAAAGTGTTATGCGGAAAATATTCTATGATCACCACTGCTTTTCGCGACATTCAATGTGTTTTTTATGTTACAAAACTTGTAAGAACAGAAATGAATATGTATTTAAAAGACATTTTGATATTTTTTGAGTAGTTTCACTAAATAATATTTTCTAGAAAAATTTTAAAGAAATATGGGTCGCAGCCAATTTTTTTATTTAATTTTTTCTTCTTATTTTTCACGTTTCTATCAGATAAGCTATTTAAAACTTTCTTTTTGGTGATTATTCACAGTTTCCTACGAAAAATTCAGATCACCATAACTTGGAAAATATGGGTCTCTGGCAACTTTTTTATAAAAATTTTGTTTTCTTATTTTTTTGTTTCGTATCACATGGCTCCTTTTAATTTCTTTTGAACTGCTTTATTAACTGCATTTGTTTCAAATATTTTTTTTTTCTATGTACTTCAGAGACGAATGAGACAACTTTTCTCATACACACAACTATAGAGTTATTTTTGACATCACTGCTCTAGAATGTGTTATTGATTCTTTGCAAAGTAAGAGCACGCATTATTGTCACCGCGATCTGATTGGCTGTTAAGCTCTCTGGTGCTCTCGTCGGTGTAAAAGCACAAAAACTCTTTTGCAAAAGTTTGCACATTGTGCATATGGCTTGGATGCAGCTGGTATATGACATCAAGTTTTGTATTCAATCGATGCGAGGAGCACGAAAAATTTCTTAGTGTGAATACAAATGCAAGTTTAGGGAATAAAACTGACCATTTTTGGAAGTCAACTTTCATCTAAATTCGGTATCAGTTTGTGATAAAAAAAAAAGTTTTCTTTTGTAATTCTTGGTTTTCCGAAAACTCATTAAAAACTACGAAAAGAGAAAAATCATATTTAATATTATTACATCATAACTTCTGATTTATAGCCAATTTCACCAACTTATTTAAATATCAATTCATATTTAAAAGTTATTTTTCCATACAAAAATATATGAAAATCGATATTTAAATAGAGTTGTTGAAATTGGCCCTTAATAAAATTCTCAAATTATATTTGTGCCAATTTTGTTTTAAATTAGCGCAACCGCAAATAAAAGATATAAAAAATAAAATCATGCAATAAATTTAATTAAATCACAATTTAATAAAAATCCCACGAAATGTTATAAAAACTCAAAAAGTTTTTTTTGCGCATTTCACGCAAAATACAAAACAGAAAACAACAAAATTATAATATGAAACACTTATTGCAAGTATTGAAAACGGAAATTTAAATTAAATTTTACAACGATAGAAGTATTAAAAAAAACACACACACAACAAAGGCATGCCAATTTAGAGTGCAAGAAACAACAATAACAAAAAAATATATATACGATTACAACAATAATAACAATATTCGAATTAAAGTGTATTAAAAACGATCATAATTTACCACAAACAAAACACATGTAAATTAAAACACACAAACAAACAAAAAAAAAACATAAATTAACAACAGAAAAAACCAAAACGGAAACATTTAGTTGCAAGCAGAACAAACAACACACATTTACTGATAGACTCTGCAACATTCGTGAACAGATTTTCTAATACTGGTATTCTGTGATATATTTTTTTCGCTTTTGTAACGTTTACTCACAGTCTGTTGCATGGAATTGCTTGCTGTTGTTGCAACGTTTGACGAAATGTTTGCATTTGCTGCCATAGATGCATTGACGTTTTGTGGATGCTGTAAAAATACCAAAGGACCTAGAGCAGGAGAGCTGCAGTCTGTTGCAACAGTTGCTTTTGCATTGTATAACGATTTTGGCTGTTGAACAATGGGCTGTTGATTTTTCGTTGAACAGGCCGTGTTATCGAATTGATAATACATGACATCTGTGGCAGTGGTGGCGCCACCATATGCAGCTGCTGGTGAATTGCTATTAGTAGTTTTATAAACATTTGGCGGCAGGGAGGGATCAGCTGTCTGAGCGCCCGAAATGTGATAAGCTGTCGGCTGTTGTGGTTGTTGCTGTTGCTGTTGCTGCGATGGATGAGTGGTTCTCGAAAATTCGGGCATTTGTGGCATTTTGTAATTGTATATGAAGGGCGGTTCATATTCATTTGTAGTGGGATATGCTAAAAATAAATCGGATTTGGCTGGATGTAAGCGTGAGCCATAGCCCGGGTATTGTGAACCAGACATGGAATAACCCATGCCACTGAGAGGGGCCAAATGGCCGCCACCTGTCAACAACTGGGTCTTTGTTATACACTGACCCGTCAAACGTCTGGTGGGAACACCTAAATCCGACTTAGCATCTCGTTTTTTTGCCTGCATGGCCACAGTGGAGGGTCCTTGATAATAATAAGGGGCAGCTGGGGTATTTGGCCATTCTGGAAAGTGGTCCATTTGATTATTGCCAAAGTTACCACTACTACCTATACTACCAACACCCATAATACCACCACCAATGCTATTGCTATTGCTATTGCTATTGTTGTGATTATTACTAATATTAATTGTACTACCATTACTGCCACCGCCAGCTGCCAAAGGACGCGTTTGCGTTTGTGTTGCGTTGCCACTTTTCGAACCGATAACATTGTTTAAACTAAATTTATATTGATTATTCTCAAAGGTTGTATAGTTTAGTAAGCGATGGCTGGGCTTTGATTTATCTGTACCCTTATCCAAAAGCTGTTGTTGGGTTTGTGCTGATTGCTGTTGCTGAGGCTGTTGCTGCATGGGCTGTAGTGAAGGATGTTTATTTATGGTTGATTATTTTTGTTATTATTGTTAGTAGATACTTGATAATAATGTTTGAACAGGACATAAGAAGTGCCTGTTAATTTATGGGGCTGAAAGTTTTTTAGTGTGAGTGGACTTTTAAGCTGCGTGTAACAATAACTAAGTGTACTTGTGTAAAGCTCAGCGGGGAGATGGAATTTAATTTTAAATTGAATTTTTAAAGTTCTTGGTAAATGTAAACTAATAAACGCTTTGAATTTCAATCTAAATTAATACATTCTGAGAGAGTTTGAAAGAAATTAAGAGAATTTCAATAATAGCAAATTTTTTTCGACTTTTGATTTATTTTTTATTGTTTGTCCGCAACACATGTTTACATATAAAAATTTTTGTAATGGATAAGCAACTCGAGTATAAAATTGTTTCAAATATTAAAAAAAATTTTAAATTTTGCAACTACATATTAACAAAATTTTGATTCTGATCATTAGAATTGTAAGAATAGCAACAATTATAAAACTTTTAAATTATTTTACACTGCAAACGTAATCGCAAATATGTCTGATTTCAGTTAAAATGTTTCATTGACGGCAGACAAAAACTAATTAAAATGAAATTCATGAATTTAAAAACTCAACAGTCAAAAAGTTAAGCTCGGGGGGCAAATTACGGCATTAGATAAGATTCGAAATTTAAAAATATTTCCATATAAACTCTATTGAAATATTTCGTAATTTCGTTCGAGAACAAGTGCCGTAATTTGTCCCCAGAATTTAATAAAAATTATTTTCATTATATTTAAAATCAATTAATGTAAAGGTTGAATTATTATAAAAAAAAACTCGAAAATTTTAAATTTGATCAGAATAAAATAAAAAATCCCCTATATGAGACTTTTCGACCAATTGTGCCCCTCGTACCGCTATTAAGCCAATAGTTAGACCACAAAGTCCTATCCCGAAAGGCTTTCCTTCTGTCGTCTATGAACTCAGGCCAGTTCAAGGTAATGTTGCACCTTTACCACGCAATTAGCAAATAAATAATAATAATAATAATAATATACGATATATGTGAATATTCTTTCCTCTGTTATTCCAGAGATTTAGTAGTAACACACAAGCTTTACAGGTAACCAGCCAAAGGTAATGCCTGAAACATTAGATTACCCCGATAAAGATCCGCTGGTTAATCAAACCCCTTATCGCCTAGAAATAGACTTGAGGGAGGACAAACGGACAGATGTGTTTCAGATTAATGTGAGCACCTGCCTTTACGGCCTAATCTCACAGTGGTCTTAACACTTTGTGAAGGTTAGACGCTTACCATCGCCCCCCTGCACCCTTAGAATGCACCATGTGACACTCCACGAACAAATAGGTTGCAATCTTTGATCATAGTTATCCTAGTACTACATTCAAGTATCTTGCTGAGGACTTAGAGCTATCTAAAATCTTGCTGTTAAGACTTTGTCAAAACTGGGTGACTACGTCAAACCAATCACTAGCATTGATTTAACAGTCGGAAGTCAAAATTATTCTCCAAGCATTTTTGGTAGCAACCACAGCCACCACCTACGATTCCCCAAGTCCACACTCCGCGAGTGTAGTTGCTTACACCCACAGAGCCAGACGTATGTCTGTGCCGCCCACAATTCCGTGCCTACTCCACACAGTTCAACGTCATCCCCTTAACCCCATGGGGTAGGACGAAATAGACCTTTTTGCAAAATATCTGTGGCAATAAGGAAAAAGTGCTTAAGTCATATTTGACTGTTTTGCAGGAGAGCACTTTTAAGCGTTCAAGTCGATTTTCAGAAATTCATTTCTTTTACAGTTAAATGGAGAAATTCTCTGTTAATTTTTATTTTTTTAAGTATATAAATATAAGCTGCAAGTCATTGCGCTATAATTTCTTGAAAAATCGCACAAATTAATTGAGATTTTTCCCAGGGGTACTTTCAAACATGCAGATTACGGAGGTACCATTAACTCAAAATCAGCTTATCTCGAATTAAGCACTTTTTCCTTTTTGCCACAGATATCATAAAGACACCTACACACATCCAACTCGTAGAGCAGCCCGGCTGTCAGACCACCGGTACCCATGGCACCAGAAATAAGCCTCTGGGTAGACCTCGAAGTTCCACCCATAAAGGCTTCACCTCTATCGTATTTTGAACTCAGGGCAGTTCCAGGTGACGCTGCACCTGATTGACAACACAGACCTGTTTTCTTTTATAAACATGTGCACATACGTTGCTCAGTTATTTCAGAGATTGGCTATTAACATATAAGTTCTATGGATAAAAAGCCAAAGCTTCGTCAACGGAGATAGCTAAATTATCCCAGCTAGGGTAGGACAGATGTGTTCAAGATTTGCGTGAGCACCAACCTTTACTGTCTTATCTCACGGTGGTCTTAATGAACTATGTGCCCCCTCCACTAGGCACATAGGTTGCAATCTTCGATCATAGTAATTATCCCTGTACAATATCTGTACCTTGCTGAGGTACTTTGAGCTATCTAAACTCTGCTGCTATGTCCGTGCCCATAGCAGCTTCTGTTGTATGGCAACAGCACCTAGAATAGTGTCTGGCTGACCGCGTCACGCCAATCACTAGCATTGATTTAACACTGGAAAACCAAGACTATTCTCCCAGCGTTTTTGGTAGCAATCACAGCCACCATGTACGATTCTCCAAGTTCTCACGCCGCAAGTGCTTACACTCACAGCGAGGTCTCCAAGAGAATTCCTCACCATTGCCGGCACAGCTCAACCACTCATCAAAGTCAGACGCATGCCTGTGCCGCCAACAATCTAGTGCCTACTCCACACTGATCAACATCATCCCTTTAACCCCGTGGGGTAGGACGAAATCGACCTTTTAGCAAAGGAGCAGCTCGACTGTCGGGCAACCGGCACCCGTGGAACCAGAAACAAGCATCTGCTGATACCTCGAAGATCCACCACAAGGGCTTCACCTCTATCGTCTTTTGAACTCAGGGAAGTTCCAGGTGACGCTGCACCTGATTGACAACACAGACCTGTTTCCTTTTAATAAATATGTGCTCATCCGTTGCTCTGTTGCCAGAGATTGGGTAGTAACACATAAGCTCTACGGGTGATGTACCTAAGGTACGTCAACCCAGCTGGCGCCCCGGGATTATATTTTGCAGGCAACCAACCAACAAAGAAATCCCACTATACACAAAAGAATCCACAATATGTATATATACGAGTATATGAGTCTGTATTGTGGAAATTACAAATTGGAATGACAAACTTAAGCATTCCCTTAAAGTGGTTTGTTAAAATTACAAAAAATGGACACAATTGTAGGATCTCCTTGAAATATGTTCTTATAATGCAACAACAACAATTTGTACTGAATAATTATCACAAGTTCTTGGAAAATACATGTCGCCAATACAAAAGGTCATTGAAGGTGTTTTTTTAGAGGTATAGAACTTCGAATTGAAATAAAACACAACAAAATCGTTTTAATGTCCATCAATTTGGCTTTATTGGAAGGATAATTTTATGCCATTAACGTTTAAATATGATTTCGGGCATGTGGCCGCCGCGGCTGGCTCGAATAAAGCCAATTCTACAGGTCCAATTTTGAACCACTTTTTCGAGCATATGGGGCGAAATTATGCGCTCATCGATTGTGACGTGCGCTGTGTGGCATGTAGCGCCGTCTTGTTGGAACCACAACTCATCCACATTCATGCTATCCAATTCGGGAACAAAATAGTCGGTTATCATGGCTCTATACCGGTCTCCATTAACGGTAACCAACGGTCGACCATAAAATGGACGGAGCTTGCGGTAAACTTCGCGAACTGAACCATTATTTTCGAAATAAATTTGCACGATTTGCAAGCGTTGTTCTTTTGTCAACCTGTTCATGATGAAATGGCAAACCAAACTAAATATTAATCACTTGACAGCTGACAAAATGGCCGCCAGTTAAAAAAGTGATGCCAACTTAAAGTTCTATACCTCAATAAAAAACACCCTTTATATTTATGAAATTCGTCCACCCCCGGCCCCCTCTTTCTCTTTCACGCACTTTGTTAACGACGATTGCTAACTGCAGTATAGTGCGATGTTGTTATTTTAATATTTCCACTGCCAAATTTAGCTTATTCTTTCAAAAAGCTGCTAAAAATTTATGTATGTCAATATTAAATCTTGCATTTTATATTTAGAAAATTTTTAGCAGATATTTTGGACCGATTTAGCATTCTGCCTTCATAATTTTCTGGCATAACTGGTATAGTGTTAAACAATTAAAGGCGCTAAGCTTCTGAAATGAAATAATATCGGGAGTTGCTTTACAAATACATATATAGTCATTTTCACGGGAAAGTCCACTTTTTTGTCACGTGCAACAGCAAATGTTTAAGCTTGTATTTGGGAGCAATGTGACTCGGTTATTCTTAAAATTTTACCTGATGTAGAGCTGCTAAATGACTACACAAATGCATACAGTAGTAAAAAAACTTTCGTTTTCTTTGAAAAAACAAATATATTTGTTTGAAAAAAAGTTGAGATTCCTGTGGAAATGCCCACATATTAGTTACCGTAGTTCCTATCAGGAGCATAGGGCCATGGCAGTTGCTTAAGGTACTTATATATTTCTAGCCTTATCCTTTACCCCCAAAAATTTTTCAAGATTTTTAATATGAATAAAATTCCAATTGTTAAGTGTACCAGTTTCGGACAATTTTTTGTGTCATAATGGAAACATGTTTTATGTAACTAAATATTCCACTATGGCATCATTTAATATAAAGCGTTAAAATTTCAATAGCTAAATTCCACCTCCCTCTCACTTTCTCGCTCATTCTCTCCTTTTCTCTCTATTGCTAACTACAATGATCTACCGATAATTTGTGTGTTTAGTATTATTGTTATTATCTTGCTATTGTATAAATAAATAAGGTGAATGGATATTAAACTGAGTACCGTTATTGTGTGATTGTTAACGGATGCGGCACACGACGAAGGCTGTGATGATGATGACGATGATGTTTGTTGCTGTAGCTGGTGATGATGATGCTGTTGATGATTGTTGTTATTGTGATGATAATGATGTTGATTGTGCATATTGTTAAGATGGGAATGTTGGTGTTGTTGCTGTAGCAGGTTAGTAGAGTATTTATAATTTGGCTTTGGTTGTGAGGAAGAGGAATTTGTGGAACTACTATCTTGCCGTCGTTGGCCATGAAATGATTGCTGTAGGGGATGATGATGAAGATGCTGATGCTGTTGATTATGTTGATGTATTTGATGTTGTTTAGTTTGATTACTCACAGTCTGTTGCATTAGTCTGTTGTAAGTTGAGGTATTGCCGCTGCCATTGCAGACACCGCCTACTCCATTCATAATGTTACTATGGGTAATTGAGGATTTACGATGGCTACCACTTGAAGCACCTGAAGACTTGTTAGTACCATAACGTGTGCTGTCACTGGATCTACATTACAGTGGGTGTTTTTTTTAGCATGTATTCATATGGTTGGTTTTTCAGGTGTTTGTGGGAAGGATATTTAAAAAAAATTAGTGGAAACGAGAAAATGTAATTTAGTATAGTTAGTATTAGTACAACATTATTATTATTTTCTTAGTCTGAAAATAATGACACTTACCTTTCAGAAGAATAGGCGTAATCTTGATCGGCTCCCAGACCAGAATCGGTATGTTCATGCGACACTCTGAGAGCAGAATTTTCCATAGGACTTAGATTTGAGCCGGTGGGAGATATAAAGTCCCCCATACTCATACTAGACATCATTCTAAGCATTGGAAGTTGAACATATTTAAGTGAAATTTATTTACATACACATACATGCATACATATGTATGTATCTCTGGTCACAAGTAGAAAAGCCCTAACTCATACAACTGTAACTTTGCAGTGAAAGGTAAACACATAATACGAGTAATAAGCAGTAAAACTGCTTGTACAGCTGCTTGTAAAAGCGTTATTTTTTACACTATGGCAATAAATTTTTGTGACGAGGTGTATTTGTGTGAAAACTGAATTTCGTGAAAATAAGAGTTAGGGCCTTTCTACTTGTGACCATCGGGTATGTATGTATGTATATGGGTGATTCTTATTGATGATGTTTTTTTTTCAAGCCGTTTTGGGCGTAGTGATGTTTTTATAATTAAAAGAGCATAAGTTTTAAAATGAAACAAACCTTGCAGAAGAACAGTGGAATTGCTGCATGCATTTTTGTGCGAGAGCTTTAAGTTGTGGTCCGAGAACATTGATGGTTTGCAACGAAAATTAATTAAAAAAAATGGACTTTCATAAAAATTTCTTAGCACTCTTGCATGGAATTTACTTCAATTTTTCATATATTAAATAAAATTTTTCTCAAAAACCATTTCATATTGAAACATTTCTCTACAAAACTGCATTTTTCGATTTTTAAAATTGAGCGGTCAAAAATTTGGGTTGTGACACCGAAAGCCCACTGTGCCAAGTATCAAGGCTAATGAATGAAAACATTGCCTCCATATTTTACTTAATTAAATTTTTCATTATTCTGATTAACTTATTATTGGACAAAGTTCTCACTTAGAACCATCTGATGAGCTTTTAAGCTCATTGTAATTTCAAATAAAAAAATAAAAAATATTATTTTTTGGCCTAGTTGGGAACACATGCGTATTATTTTTTATTTAAGATATTTGATGGATTGTTTTGCAATCCAATTTGCTTCATTTTGTGTTAACATACATTTTCAATGATGGAAAATTTTTGACAATATAACGAAGCTCGTAAATACTTAAAATATCACTTTAAATTTACTTATTAGGACAATGGGAAGGCCGCTTACATATTGGACGATATCGTGGATGATTCTTGCAATTTTAAAATAACAGAGATCTTAAGAACGTAAGAACAAAATAAAGTGGCCATGAGGCTGAAATCATTAATAATGGCCATAATGTAGATATTTTAAGTGAAAGTGATGATTCTCTATATCCTCCTTCCAGGAGTTGCCAAGTTTAAAATCGAAAAAGTTTGCTAATTGGCACTTTTTCGTTAATTGCCGTTCAATAACTGATAGTAATTTCCCCACAGGACTATCCGTAATAATATTATAAATGTGAAAGTGAATTTGTTTGTTTTTTGCTACACTTTCACCCGCAAACTGCTAAACAGATCCTGAAAGTTCTTTCATCAATAGAAAGTTACATTACCGGTTCGGAACCGGTTTCTTATATTTGGCACGCTAAACCGATTTTGAAACTTCTTTTACCAATGGAAAGCTATATTACCAGCGTCAATCATCGCTTATTTTTTATCCGGTTCGGAACCGGTTTTTATATTTGGTACGGATTTTCAAACCGTTAAACTGATATTGAAAATTCTTTCACCAATAGAAGGCTACATTACCAGCGGCAATCATGGCCTTTTTTTATCCGGCTCAGAATCGGTTTTTGTATTTAGTTCGGGTTTTTTCCGAAAAACATATTTCTGGGCTGGTTAGGGAAATTTTTGCTTCGGGTTTGATTGTTTTAAAACAGATTTTTGTTCTGTTTTTTAATCTTTATCGCCTTTTTGTTGGTTTTTATCGTAACATGAGTAACATTCATATATTTTAAGCATAGTTTCCAAAATATCCGATCAAGGCGAGCAGAGCCGCGGGTAAAAGCTAGTAATTATAATAATTTTGCGTAACATTGCGTGTATTACTGGTGAATATAATTTTTTTCGGTATTATAATAATCGAACACTAAGTTTATATTTGAAAGTGTTTAGTTCGTATGCTAAGGAATATAAAAACTAGCAGAATGGAACAACATGCTGTTACTGAAGAGCACTACACCCACACCATCAGCGATCATATGCTTAGTCCACTGCGTGTGTGGTACCTGCTGATGTAAATTTTAGTCACATATGGGCATTTCTACAGTCACGCTGTGTAATTGTCACCTTATGTCAGCAAGCAATTAATCTTGTAATTTAGAGCCATGCTGTTCAATTTGTTCTTATCTTTTACTAACTATAGATATAACCACATTCTAAACCAATATTCAAAAAAGAATAGAGAACAAACGTTTTTGTTTGAAAAACAAGCTACATACTCGTATATTACCAAGTAACGCAACGTGACAAAAAGTGGAATTTTCTGGGGAAATGCCCATATACAGAAATTTTTAATTGAAATATATTTTACTTTTCAAAATTGAACTTCTATCCATGAACTTGTCAAAAAACTAAAGAAACCTTATAACGCTTGTAAAGTATCGACTAATCATTTTTATGGAGAAAAATAATGCGTTAAAAAACATCAACATCAAAAATGAGAATCACCCATTTGATTTACAAACAATTTGTCCAAGTGACGACTAAAGAAGACCACAAAAGCTTTTTGTTTCCTAAATGCTTAAGAACTTACCGCACCAGGCCATTATTACGTTCACACTCTCTGGATGATACCGTACTAGCTGAGCGTATTGAACCATTTTTGGCACCATTACTATCATTGGGATTAGAATTTTGGTAACATAAGCTAGTGGCAAATACATACGTACAAAGTTAATATAGATTTACATATAAGTAACAACAGCAATTGCATGTTTTATTTATAGTTTCTAATGTCGCTTTTAGTGTTTGACAGCGGCTGTCGCAAAATACTCACCCTCTTATGCGATCGACACGATTTTTACCATGACCACTGATAGAACCGCTACCATTGGTCAGGGTATTACCGGAGCCGGTACTTTTGCCGCCAACACTATTTTTGCTATTGCTCTTGTGTATGCGTATGTTTGAATTGGAACGTTTGGAGTTGGTTTCCACGACGGTATAAGGGATTTCACGTAATTGATCTTCCGTCATGCCAGCCGTGTCTACCAAACCAAATTGTAAATGTTTTGCCAATTCACTATTCCACAAGCGGTTACGATCAGAGGGCGATCTACAATTACAAGTATGACATGTTAATAACTTAAACATTTAATAATTTCCTAGAATAAAAGTTAACCAGTTATAATAAACATACTTGTTCTTTTTGTGTCTTCTTGATTTGTGATGCGAATGTGTATCAGAATGTGAATCATTGCTATGCAGGCTACGTGCCACCATGCTACTCTTTGAAACTGATGCTTGCTGCACAGAAGTTTGACCCAAGCTGGCTTCTTGTTGCCTGCGTTGAGCTTCACGCCACTGCAGGCTGGAATCAATTAATTCCGAATGCGAACCCACAGCACTGGCACTACGTGCAGTTGATGAGCGATGACCGGAATAGCTGCGACCACGTGTGCTCTCATGTTCTGAGCCGGCAGAGTCACGTCGATGACGTGAGCGTCGATGCTTGCGATGATGTGAACGTGCCGATCGTCCTGATCCACGTGATAATTCGCTCTCGTTATCAGAAGTACGGCGATGGCGATGCTTATGCCTGCTTGGGAAGAAAGAGAAAATAACATCAATATAATGATGCTTGTTAATTCGAAATGCTAGAAAATCAATAAGGTTTCTTTTTATTTTTCAATGTTTTTATGTGTCTGATGAAAAATACCCAGCTATCAAGTGCACTTGTCTGCGCTGTTTTAATGATTGTAAAATTGCTACATTTATGTGCTCGTATGCATTCAGCCATGTAACTTGCCTTTGATTTGTTGCTGTTTTTGTATTTTATATATTATTTATCAATATGAATGTACGAGTAATAAATCTTTTAGCTCAATAACTATTTGATTTTGTAGACAATATGTTGAAAGCTGTGCTTTGCAATTGCTAAACGAGTTGTTTGATATTGAAATATTCTGTGCAGGAAGGTCAAACATTTGGCACAGTTGACTAGAGTTGATGTAAAATTAGACGTGTTCTATTTTTTGGATGGAGATATAGAACTTCAATTTGTTTCAGATGGATAACGAAGCAGTTTGAACTTATACAAAGTTATACAAAAGAATTTCAGATAACAATTTTTGTGTCATTTGAGAGTGAATGAGAGAGTACTTTTTTTCATTTCCTGTACAAAAATGCACAAAGTTTTTCTTTGGGTAAGTTCGGGCAAGAATTTAATATCAGATGTCTTTTTTATACATAAAACTGAAAAAATTTATGAAAAGGGTATATATCAAATGCTAGATCTAGTAATTAAGGCCACACCTTTGTATCGTAACACCTATATCAATTTGTAATACCTGTGATAAGATGTCTAATATACGTTTTTCTAGAAACTTGTATCGCGTATTGGGCATTGCCGGGCACTTATTCGAGTAGTTCAGTTTTCTTTTTGCCATACTTTTAATCTACAGAACAACAAGAGTCCTCAAAGACATCGTACAGTGAGTATTGGAGAAGCTGTTGTTGTTTTTCTAACACCACAATTTTAAATTCCTAAAGTGAAGGATCTTTTAACCACACGATACAAAATCAATTTTTTTGAAATTTTTTGCAATTTTGATCTTGAAGATGAAGTTTTTATGATTTTATATGTTCACAATTTTTGTTCTTTATAACAAGAGCTACAACTTTGCCTCAGAGAGTAAATCAAAATTCCGAACGGTTTTCAAGTTATGAGCCTGAGCAAATGCAAAAATGACACCGAGGCTCCAAATTTTTGGAGGCCCATAAAAAAATTGCATGACTTGGGGCAAAACTGGGAGACATGAGTCTTTTTTTTTTCTTTTATCTCGTAGTGGTGTCCGTATATGGTTATATTTCTATGATTTAAAAAATTACACACAGTGTTAATTAACAAGAACTAGAGACGTTTGAACCATATCAAAGAATGCTATGCGACGTGGCCGTAGTTTTTTGTCTATTACTATAATATATTACTGTAAACTTTTATAGCTATGCTGCTTAGTTATATAAAACAAACTTCATGTGTGAAATAATAATGCAATACAATTTTATTATATGATGATGTCAAATTCGCTGCAAATATTTCAAAAGGTTTTCCATTATTTTTTTTCTAGCGACGTACGATTAAATTAATGTATTGTTTGTGGCCGGTGCGACTGTTTGCCGGTTTATTTGCCGGCTTACAGCCGATCGGCTGTGTTTTTTGGTTTGTGTTCATGTGCAAAAACAAAACATAAACAAATTGTGCAATCGTCCCCATTGTTTTTGTTTCACTCACTTCAAAGAACGTAACAAAACAAAATCAAACAATTTGTTGCGTTTATTTTCGTACTCTGCTTTTAAGTACAAAAAAATCAAAACAAAAATAAATATATAACTGTAATAGTGTCGATTATGTTTTACGAAAATCACGTTCTAACTCCTGTATCGCGCAATAAATAGCATAGCTATAATAATTAGAATGGAGTACTGAAATGAAAACTATTAAAGTCTTTTCAGTAATTAAAAGTAATAGAAAAAAAAAAGAAAATAGGCAAAAGTGCCCACCTCTGTTCTTTTGTAACCTTTAAAACACAAAAAAAATTCAGAATAAAAGCGAAAACAAGCACAACAACACAATACATGCACAAGTTTAAATAAAGCGTACAGTGTTGATCATCAAACTGACAAATTCAATTACCTGCGTGTGGAACGTGAATCATTTGAGGAATGACTTTCCACCGAACTAGATCGGTAACGTTGTTGTTGTTGTTGCTGCTGATGTTGAGTGCTCGTTGTGCTATTGGACGTAGTCCCATGCTCACGCTGTGAAGAACGCGAATGCGTATGCTGAGAATGATGATGGTGATGATGATTACTACTACTGCCGCCTCTGCCATCAACACCACCACCGCCGCCACCTGTTGTGCTAGCCGAACGTACCGAACGCGGACTGGACGGCTTATTGCCAAACAAAGAGCGTTGTTGTGACCTCGGCCATGGTGCGCTGCGTGTACTACGTGGAGAATCAGGTGTCTGTATGTGACTGCTGCCACCATTGTTGTAACTACTTTGGCTGTGCGGCATTGTAGTGTGTTGTGACTGCTGGTGATAAGGATTAATGCCCAGACTACTCGGTATACTATAAGTTGAACGGTAGGGACTTTCGTAGTTGCTGTGCATAATAGAAAAACAAAAATTTATTTTAACTAACTTAACATATTTATGTGCATATGTGGCAAAATATACGAATATTGATCAATTATAAAGTCTTAAACATAAATCTAAATTAAAAATGGTAGAATTTTTTATTTTCAACTGTCGCTACATTGTATTGAATTGCTGTAACGGCGACAACATAAAACTGCACCTTGACGAGCCAGCAATCATCTTCGACTCCATAAATGGGGTTTTAAAATAAAAACAGTAAAAGATTGGAAAAAATGTGTTTGTAATTGAGTAATTATAGGCGCGATTTGTTTTGTTGTAAGCATGTGGCATTGGGGGCAATCAATATGTACGCTTGCCTGGCTGGCAGGCAAATCATTTGTTTTTGCTACGCGAGTTCTGGCAACAAAACAGTGATTTATATGTTTGGTTTGGCTTCGTCCACACTTATTCATAACAAATGTGCGGTGACCAACAAACTACGAGTATGTATCTTGCCAAACTACTGCTCTGTTGCACATTCATACATACGAGTATGTATGTATGGAGTTTTGTACTATACTTTAAAATCTGAGGCTGATGTTAAATATTTGTTATTTTTCACTGTTTGGCATGCTGTTGAAAAGTGCTTTGGATGTTTTATCTTGTGTTTTTATATTTTTTTTGTCTTTTGGGCTGCAAACAATCAAACAGATAGACAAACGGACAGACTTTATGCAATTATTTTATATGATTTATGTGTTGCCATTTAAAGTAAATTTGTTTACCATTTTCATTTTATGCAGGCAAGACTTTGTTTCTAAGAAAAAAAAAGAAAAAAAACTGTAACTCTATGTTCGAGGCAAAGGCAAGCAAGATTTCGTTATTTCAAGTTTTACGGTTTGTTGTTTTATACGACGAATATGAGGAAGTTGGTTTAGTTGTGATAGAGAAAAATTAATGTTCCATTATGTGTTCTGTGTCTTGTCTTTTTTTTTCTTCCTCTCATTACATCTTCTTCGTGTGATTTAATGTTATTGGTTTTTAAGTTATGGACAATTTAAATTTTTTGCATCATTATAGTTGTTACATTGGAATGTGGGCAGTCAGGCAGTCAGCAGCAGTATTTCTTACTTGTATTCTATGTTGTAAATAATTTTGTTGAAAGAAGCAGTGCATTCATTTTAACACATACAACATCACGTACTACAAAATTGCTGTTCGACCAAAGGGAACATGCATGCACATACATACATATGTATAAATCAATTCGTGATAAGACGTTTGTGAATGCGAAACTTAATGTAAATGTAGTAGATTTCCTATAAAGATTGCGGAAAAGAGATAATAATTTGAATTTAATAACAAATTCCTGTACACAATCTAAGATGTGATCAATGATAACTGTTGTCAAAGGAGCGGTAAGTGTATAAATTGTGACTTACAATTTTCGGACAAGTGTTTCTTTTTCTTTTCCTTTTTTTTATCTTTGTGGCGTATAGAGAGGCACTTAATTGAAAGAAATTGGTGCAATTGAAAAAATTGAAAACAATTTATTTTGCTCATGATTCACAGTAATTTCCCTACAAGCAAAGTAATACGAAAATGATTCGAAATTGTATTGCTTGGCAGAAAAATATTATTGCGGCAACAATCATATTTGTATTGCGGAAGTTTCCCCCCTCGGGAGAGGTTATGCGGCCAGGGCGATACTTCGAACATATACGAATGCAATACTTCTATTAGGGTGTTTTTTATTGAGGTATAGAACTTTAAGTTGGCATCACTTTTTTAACTGGCGGCCATTTTGTCAGCTGTCAAGTGATTAATATTTAGTTTTGTTTGCCATTTCATCATGAACAGGTTGACAAAAGAACAACGCTTGCAAATCGTGCAAATTTATTTCGAAAATAATGGTTCAGTTCGCGAAGTTTACCGCAAGCTCCGTCCTTTTTATGGTCGACATAATCGTCCATCAGAGCAATTAATTCGGTTAACCATGGATTGGCCACCAAGATCGTGTGATTTGACACCATTGGATTATTTTCTTTGGGGATATGTGAAGTCGCTCGTCTACGCCAACAAACCAGAAACGTTAGGGGACTTGGAAGCCAACATTCGTGGTGTTATTGCCAACATACGGCCCCATATGCTCGAAAAAGTGGTTGAAAATTGGACCTGTAGAATTGGCTTTATTCGAGCCAGCCGCGGCGGCCACATTCCCGAAATCATATTTAAACGTTAATGGCATAAAATTATCCTTCCAATAAAGCCAAATTGATGGACATTAAAACGATTTTCTTGTGTTTTATTTCAATTCGAAGTTCTATACCTCTAAAAAAACACCCTATAGAAGATAAAACTTTGATATTGCTAGATAATCAGCTAATAGAATTATTCATGATATTGCCAGATTATCTTTAGGAATATAAATTATTTATAACGGTAGATTATCTCCTAAAGTTGAAATTTACAATTTTGCTAAATTATCTGCAGGATGAAAAATATAGGATATTATTATTAATGATAGTTTTAATTCAGGGGGTGACTTTACGATATCCTATATTCACAGTAGTCATCTTATATTTAGTATAGAAAGGAGTTTCCTGAGCTAATGTTTTGAAAATTTTCTGATTGTTTTTATTTTAAATTAAATGTTTTTTTATCTTCTAGTTAAAAACATATTAATATTATAAATTTATTGTGCATGTAAGAAAACACCAGACTGAACAAAATGCAACATTTTAATAACACAAAATACCTTGTTAAGGGAAAAATAAATAGTCAATACATTTTGAACTGTTCATTCAAAAAGTTTCACTAAAATAAAAATATTTTAATATCAACAGAGTGTATTGCTTTGATGATTTTCTTCTAAATGATAAAATAAGATATTGTATATACATACTCGTATATCTTCTGGGTAAGATATCTTACAATTTTTTTAAGGTTTATTTCAATAAAAATATCTTTTGTATTGGGGGTTTTATTTAAATAAAATTTATTCGATTATTTGGGTATTGTAAATGTTTTTTTTTAAATGACGCAATCTTATGGATTATTTTGTTTAGCAAATATTTATAATGAACGTTTAGGAAGTCGTAGTTTATTAATTAATAAAGGATTATTAATTATTATTCGAATAAAATTTATTTGATTAATCGGGCAATTAAAATGAAATTTTATTTAACATTTCTAACGCACTAAGAATTTCAAATTGTTATTTTACCTATTCAGTAAAATATTTTTTTATTAGACATACATTGAAATTGAGTATTGGGGAGTTAGTTGGATCCTAGGGGCATTTCAGTGCCGCCCATATAATACCTAAAATAATACCTGTACTTGTTCTAAGATTTATTATACGAATAAAAGATATTCGATTAACCAATTAAATTGATTTTTTTTTTGAAACTACACAAATCTTTTATTAAACATATCACAATCATGCATTTGAATCAAATAACCTATACATGTCTTAATCGAATAAAATTTATTCGATTATTTTATTAAAATTGATTTTCTTGAATCTCTAAAATTTTTTTAATGAAACCCATAACGATTTGTTCGTTATTCGAATAAAATTTACTCGATTATTAGGATAATTTAAACTGATATTTTTTAATTGCTCAAGTTTTTAAATTAAGCGTACACAAGCTCACGATTATAGCTAATTACAGAATTAGGTATGCTATACGAATAAAATTTATTCGATTGATGAAGAAGTTAAAGTTGTTCTTTTTTAATTGATACAAATCTTTCAATTCAGCACATAATAATCATAGATTCGAGTTCAGCCGGGTACAAGATTTGTTATTATATTAACATGTATTCGGTTAATCGGGTAATTAAAATTGATTTTTTTCAATGACGCACATAACAATCATTGATTACAATTAACAAGGTTATTAGATTTGTTATTGGAATAGAAATTTATTCGATTAGTAATTAGTGCGTGGCTACACAGAAAAATATCGGTATTTCCCCCAGCTAATAAAAAGTCTAATTTAATTTTTCTTCTCTTCTTTAGAAACTCAGATTAATTAATAAAAATATTTCATTCAACAAGAATTGAAATTTCTGAACTTAAACCCGACTAAGAAGTTATACATGCTCATATAAATAGTTCTGCCAAAAAGCGACTTCAATGTAAAGATCTGATAGAACATTTTCGAATAAAATTATGAGGTATAAAATTAGATTTTGTGTGTGATTTGGTGTTTTTCAGAGCTCAGTGAGTGTGTTAAGTTTGGTAAAAATCGGTACAGTAAAACCAATTAAAATAAAATATTAAATTTTAATGGGTGTAGGCCCTCCCATTTTTTCGACATTAAAATTGTGTTATTATAAAAACCAAAGGTGTTTGCTAGGTTTCGCAGCAATCAAATAAGCAGAATATCATAAAATCAAATAAAAAAAATTTTGGGCGTATCCCCGCCTAATTTTTTTTTTGCAATGCAATGGAAAGCTATATCCTCTCAGACAATAATTTTTTTTTAAATCGGTCTAATATGAACCGAGTAATGAGGTAACACCTCAAAAAAAATAGAGACGAATTGATAACCTTCTCCTTTTTTTTGAAGTCGGTTAAAAACAATTAGGAAACATAAAATTTTTAAAATAATATTCATATAGTCGAATATTCAAATATTCGATTACTTTCATTGCAACTTTTAAATCTTTGTTTGCCAATATTTGTTATCTCAAAAAAGCTAAAAAATCTAATAAAATTTTAATCGACTAGAATTAAAAGACTTATTAATTTTTTTTATTGAATTTTATGAATTGTGATTTCAGCAATTTAAAATTCGAATAATTGTACGGGCGGCTCATTCTCTTTCATTTGAGTAGCGCCTCATTGATAAGACTACCAGGATTAGGGCCATTTTCCCAACGATACTAAACTAAACTTTAAGAATTTAAAACCAGTATTTTGTATTGAAATACTAGTTTTAAAACTCTTAAAGTATACTTTTATTCGTTGTGAAAATGGCCCTTAAACTTTCAAAGTTATTCGGCTGCACTGAAAGTTCTAAAGCTTTTCTCTCTTTCTATTCAAATTAAAATATATTTTAATAAAAATTAATGACCACAACAAAATTTTGTCTGCCATTTATAACTATTTTCTATTAATTTCTGCCCCCTCCCTTCAAGTATATATTCATATATGTACGTATATGTACCCTTTAGGAAGTGTCCAAAGTAAAACAGTACCGATTTACTGTGGTGACAAAACCAGTATTAGTCGTCAGACAATGCAATATGCTATAGAAAATTAACATAAGCATGGCATTGAATAATATATACTACTGACTTTGGTACTGTTGACTAAAACGTATGAAGCCGACAAATTATCACTCAGCTGCCGATGGCGGCAGTATGTATCTGACTCATCAAAAGCAAACGTTAATATGTGGACGGTCCCTTGACAGTGTAGTAAAAAAAACACCAAAATAGTCTACTAAGTGATAGTTTGGAGACTCTGAACGCCACGCTTCCTACAGGGTATACACATATAGACAGCATACAGACATAAAACCATAGAGAAATCAAAGAGTAATACATTTGTCTACCGTAATCTAGCAGGCAACCCACGTATGGATTGTGGCTTTGTACAAGAATCTAACAATTTATTTTATTACTTAATTTCTTGGAAAGATATTCTTTTAACTTTAAGGCATAAAATTGATTCTTGCAGTGTCTAGACACAAAGAAACATAAAAAAAAATCAATTACTGTGTGTTTCCAGTTAGTAAATCTCTATATCTACACACAACATACACAAGTTGCAGCGTTACAAACAAAACAATTTAATATGACAAAACGACTTTGTGGCATGAGTGAATTTACTAAAAATGAAAAATAAAAATAAAAATAAAATAATTTTCCATAAAGCAAAAGCTAAATAAGTAACTTCTTTACATTATTTTTTCAATGCCACCCTAAAATTTGTATTTAAGAAATTTATATTAAATAAAAAATATTTTTTGTCATTTATGGCAAAATGTTTTGTATTATTGTTGGCTAAACAATTTTACTCACCTCGAATTTTTGGCATTTAAAAATGTTGAACTGCCACCAAATTGCTCTGGTTTCTTACAGCCATTTAAAAAATCATCCACTAGACGCCGCGGCTGACGTTTCGAGGGTACACGCACAAAGGCCGGAGGTGAACGATTAATGAATAAGGAATCTTTTGATGATTTTTCTTTGCTGTAAATAAGCATATAAAGCCAATTAAAAGAAAATATTTAATGGCAATTAATGTACACAACACTACAAACTAATTGGCATGATTAATTTTATTATTAAGGGAGCAGATAAGAGCAAAATACTTAAACGTTATTGACCTTTTGTGGTTTGCGGTTTGGTTGAATGAAGATGTTTCACCATCTAAACTTAAGTGAATTAACCTTTGCTTTGTGTTGCCCACCAAAGGCTCTTCAATACAAAGATAGACCGCAATATTTACAGAAGCGAATACTGAAACGTAGTAAAAATGTAGGAAAAAAATTTGCATTGAAGTTTAGGAGTTTAAGTTATATCTACAAAATGTTAATATCTTATATATATATGTACATATGTACGTTGTAAGCAAAACACAGTTTTTTCCTAACAAAAAAGTGGTAATAAATATACATACAGAATACATACATCTTCTGAACTATGAGTAAAAATACAAAATGATGTAAAAGATGGACCTACATTTCTTGAAAATGTATTCTTTCTGCATCCTATAAGGTTAAATATTATGATAAGAGAATGGCAGCTCTTTTCTTTTCTCTCGTACAAACACTAAGGCGTGCATAGCAAACTTCGCGGGTGTAAGAGCCATCTTGTGTGGTTTTAAATATTTTTGCATTCCAATTCAAAAAAGTTTAGTTAATTTTAATTATTATTGTTCGAACTTCAGTTATTTCTATATTTATGATTTGATCAGGCTAAAGTTCGTATCGCTTTGTAAGCCAAATTACATGTGATAATTATTAATGAACAAATAACACCAAAGTTGGTTGTAAATATTCTGACAAACACGTAGTAGAACGTAGCGTAACGTAACGTTATCGAAGGTCACTACACCTTCATCATCAGCGTTCTTTTTTTTTGTGTTTGGTCCACTGTGTGTGGTGTCAGTTGATGTAGATTTCTGCTTTATATACGCAACTTTTATTGCAAATGGAATATGTGAATTGTGTTGATATATCGTATTACAATTTGCTGAAAGCTTTTTTGTAAGGAAAGCTCATTCCTACCATCTCTAAAAATTTACAACAGTCTTGCCATTGTCGTTTGTTCTTTACTAATTATACACATATTAGTTAATTTGCTTATTTTTGGTCTACTTAAGACAAATTTTTTTGGTTTGCTACTATAAGTATATTTTTTATTTTTTTATTTTGACCTTGGTCTAGCTTAAGTTAGCTATGGTTGAAAAGAGTGGCAATACATATTGACCCAGTCCATTACGTACTGAACTTTTTCTTAAGAGCGCACCTTGTCCTAATTTATTTTTTCATACATACATATATTTATTTATACATATAACACTATTTAAATATTTTGTCAGAAGTTAATAAATAATAATTTAAAAAAAGAACTATTAACTACGCTTGCATATGAAACTTTTTTTATATGAGAGTAAAAAACTTGGATCTTATTAAATAAGCAGTTAGGTAATTTGTACATTACACTTTACCTAAAATCCATGATAATTTAACTATTACACACACCTATACAGAAAAAAGTATTCACCAATTAATTTTTTCAATTAATAATTTAATTGATTCAATTAAATTTTTAATTGTATTAATTAATTTGAGTGGAAAAACTTAATTGATATTATCAAATTGTTTATAGGTGAAAATTTAATTAATTTTTTAATTAATATTACAAATATTTTAATTAATATTACAAACTCATTCATATTACTTTTTTGTGTGTACCGTGAATAAAAAAGAAGTTTCATGAAAATGCCTAATGAAAGAATTCGCGGTTTTATTTACTAATTACTGTTTTGCAATGTTTAAATATTTTTTTAATTACTATTGTAACACTCTTATCCTAAGCAAGAATCACGACGTGACGGTGCAACGGTTCCTTTTTTCTTTTATTATGACATAAACTTTTTCAATTCTTCAACAAGTTTATCTTAACCTTGGCTGAATATCGACGTAGAAAAACAATCCGCAATTCTTTGAAAGCCAAAATGTAAAATGTAACGGAAATTGTCCTACATCTGACAAAATGTCTGGATCATCAGGTGCATTTTAATAAATTATTTATTATTTGGATCAAACTGTGCCGTTTTTGTCATTAAATGTTGCAGCAGTGCAAACGACACACGGACTTGACAGTATAGTTTTAATTCTACTACCAAAGGGTAGTAAAACCCTACACGCAGTTTGGCAAATATCAGAGATGTGTCTAGGCACCCTAAATACCTCATTAAGGCCACTTTGTACCTTAAAAATATTCGTTTTGTACTGGTTAGACTATACTTTTATTGCATTTTTTTCCTTTTTTCTTGTTATTGTTGCAATTTCTTGTCTTGAAATTTTTAGTATTCACTATTTCAAAGGGTTTTTGGTTTTTTGCCAAATATTCTTAGTGAAAAATTATTAGTCCTTGTAAGTTGTGCTGAAAAAAGTGAAAACAAAATATTATTTCCTCGTTAAAAAAAAGTGTGGGAAAAAATTTATTTATTTGCTCATATGATTTTGAAAAAAAAATTTAGCGCCGAAAAATTGTGAAAACGGCATATTTAAAGTAAAAAGTGGTCTCTATGAGCTATAAGAATGCCTAGACATGTTTAAACTACTCGTATACTGATATGTTCACAAAAGTTGCAGAATAAATCAAAAAATTTTGTTACTGATGAGCCACCTTAAAGCGACAACTGCAAATATTTCGTTTCTTTTTCAAAACAACCTAAAGTTTAAACAAAACCTTCTTTGTAGCAATATCGCTGCACTTTTCAAAGCTTTCGCAGTTGAGTAAGCAAGTACGTTGCTTCGTCCGGCCGTCAGTTAGTGTTTCGAATAGAGATGGGCGCGTCTCAGTTTTTTTTCGTGATACGAACCCGCACGACTCAACACGAAGTGTTCGTGACAGAAAATCTGTTTTCGTGCGTATTCGTGTCGTATTGTGTTGAGCAAAATTGACACGAAAAAATACGGAACGATTTTTGCTGATAAAATATGTATGCATGAATTTCCAGTAAAGAAAAAATTTAATATTTTGTATGGTCAAACACGTTAAACCATAAATTTTTTTGATAGTGTAGGGGTCTCTTAAGCTTAAAGTTCTGAAATTAAACAAAAATATGTTTCTACACAGAAAAAAGTATTCACCAATTAATGTTTTCAATTAATAATTTAATTTATTCAATTAAATTTTTAATTGTATTAATTAATTTGAGTGGAAAAACTTAATTGATATTATCAAATTGTTTATAGGTGAAAATTTAATTAATTTTTTAATTAATATTA
Source organism: Nowickia ferox (assembly GCA_936439885.1). Taxonomy (NCBI): domain Eukaryota; kingdom Metazoa; phylum Arthropoda; class Insecta; order Diptera; family Tachinidae; genus Nowickia; species Nowickia ferox. The sequence goes on along the minus strand of OW387023.1, from coordinate 102,422,793 downwards.
CAAATATTTTAATTAATATTACAAACTCATTCATATTACTTTTTTGTGTGTATTTGAATATAAAAAAATGCCTCCTTTGCTATTCAATTTGATTTCGTGAGTGTTGTGCAGTTTCGTCTTTTGAAAAAATTTCGTGTGCGTGTTTCGTACGTGTTGGACATCTTGGCATTCGTGTTCGTGTCGTATCGTGTTGGAAAAATTCAACACGTGCCCATCTCTAGTTTCGAAGTCGAAACTTTTTTTTACTGGTTAGCTGAAGAAATGTAAAAACTAACTGCTTTATTTCTAATAAGTTTTTTACTGCATTGCAAAAAGTTTTATGAAGTTATTAGCTCATCAAAATAAACTTATAATTCAACAAACTGTATTTCTTCATTTTCAAAATGTGTCTGTCTGTCTCCAAAACTAAATGATACATTTTTATGGTAATGACCATGAAAATGCTGTAAAAAAGTTTTGCTTGCAATATTTGCAGGCTGCTGAATCTGCGTTGCAAAGAAAGTGCAAATTGAAAGTTGTTTTCTTTGATATTTTTTTTCTCTTTTCTAAAGTTTGTTTTTAAGTAATTTAATTAGGAAATGTGTTTTTCATTTGAGTTTTTGTAGATTAACATGTTCAATGTCTGGCAATATTCAAAGTTACATCTTCAGTAGTTTTCCTTGTGTTTATGTGTGTGTTTGTTAACGAGTAGTTGCTGCAAAAACTTGAAACAAATTAAATACTTATAGTTTTGTAATTGTTTAAATATACTTGCAGAGCTGTGAATGCATGCTTACTTAAAAGAGTGCATTGAAAATCAAAACTTTCAAAACCCAACTTTTATATTCGTATAAGAACCCCATTAAATGCGAAAATATATTTTAACGTACTCATTAAAACTACTAACGTTTCATTTTCTACAAACAGAAGCATTAGTATTTTTTAATCCAAATTTGATTGCTTAATTCAATAATGTTTTTAATTATGTATGTGCATCTGTTTTCGTTTCATTCTTCTTTTTAATTGATTTGTAAATAATATTCCATTAAAATGTTGTCACGTTTTGCAATAAAATAAACACCCTTATTCCAGTTGTCGGCATCGATGTCACTTTAACGCAACAAAATAAAAATGGGGCTTGTGTACCCGTTGTCGAAAACAACAGACTCCTGTTGGCAGGTTTATGCTTTTATCTAGACCTTAGGGAACGGAAATAGATTGTCAGTTGCACAAAATTGTTCACGAGAGCGAAAAAACAAGTCCAATTTTTTTGGTATTGTGTTAAAGTGACGTCGATGTCGACAAGTGAAATAAGGGTGAAAATAAAAAGTGTCTCCAATCCTGCAATTGAAGAACACTGTAAGCAAAACTTTCACATTCGAACACACCTCGTATATTGCGTTACGAATTCTAAGTAAAAGTAAAGGGTGTCTGGTAGCAGATTTATATTTTCAAACTTAAATAAAAAACGTAATAATTGACACAAAGTTTTATTAAGAGCATTGAACGATAGAATGGAAATGCGAATTTAATTTTTAAAAGAGTGTGTCATCCAAATGTCTTCCGTCGAGTTGAATACACTGTTCAAAACGAGCTGATTTCTCGACGAATATTTTCCTTTAAAGCCACAAGAGATTGGGGATTGTCATTTTAAATCCTCTGTCGGAAGCAAGGTAGATCGTGCGACCTCGGTGGCCATGGGCTGTCCCCAAAGCGACTGATCAGTTTTTGGGGGAAATTTTCCCGAAACAAATTCATCGAAGCTCTGGCTGTGTGTGCAGTCGCCCCATCCTGTTGAAACCACGTGTGTGAAGAGTAAGATGAATGAGCTCGCACGTTTGGCAAAAAGAATTCCTTAATTATGCGTCGATAATTTTCACCGTTGACAATCGTCGCCTGGCCTCGTGTATTTTCGAAAAAAAAAATGGTCCAACTATCTCATGCGTGTATAAGGCACACAAAGCAGTTACCCTGGGGCAATATAATGATTTTTGATGTTTCAATCGAGGGTTGTGGGTTCTTGGAGACCAGTAACGGCAGTGTTGCTTGTTGACGTGGCCGTTTAAGTGAAACTGAGCCTCATCGGTCCAAAAATGGGATTTAAAGTGCAAAAACGCTCCAACAGCGATTCACAAAACTTTGTGCATAAATCAAATTCACTTTCTTTCGGCTCTTGAACGATTTGAATTTTAAAAGGATGGAACTTCAGATCCTTTTTTAAAATTTTATGAATAATCGCTGTTGGAAGTCCCAGTGAGGCTGCTCTTTTTCATATTGAAAGTCACAGACTTTCACGTAAACGGCTTGCAACCAGTTCAATGTTTTCGGGAATCCTTGAAGATGGACTGGGCCTTGGAATATTCATAGCCGAAGCAGTTGCGTGAAATCTCCGTACCCACGAACGAATTAAATGTACACTTGGTCCATCACGTACTCGACGAGCAATTACGTAAGAATCATTACTCTTAAAAAATGTCTCCAAAGCGAAAGCGCGATGCTCACTCGACCACTGCGACATCGTAACTAACAAATCCGCACAATTGATAATTCCAACGGCGCCACCTTCCTTCCGCACCGTTTATTGCTTTTTGCAATAATCGTATTTAAAAATATAAATTTGCTACCAGACACCCACAAATTATGATTGACACGTTTATTTGTTTTTCTTCTCTTAAGCTACAAGCACACGACACTTACACGTATGCACTGATTGAGCGGTTCATTTGATCGTCTCCAGGTGACTTTATGGACGAATTCTCGTGGGTAAGTTTTGAGCATGCTGTTTACAGTGGTGCTTAAGTATTGTATACACAAGTGTGCGTGAGTAAAAAGATATGATATGTTCAGCATCACTTTATGATCGTGTTTGACAAGCTGGCAAAACTGCCATCTCCAATATATTTATATTCTGCCATTTGGTTATGCTCATTTTTACAAAATGCCAACAAACCATTTGCATAAATTCACTTTTTAGCATTCACCAAAAATTATATTCATAATTTATCACTTCACAATTCTTTTCGAAAAAATAAAAAAAAAACATTTTTCTTGTCATCGTTGTGGCAAAAAAAATATGCATAAAACTTGACAATAACTGTGAAAAGAACTGTGAACAAAACGAAAAAGAGAGGAAGAGACAAAAAGAAAAGTTAAATTTACCTGCATTTCAGTCTGCTACCCAATTGAAAAATATCTGAAGTATTTGTGGGAGAATTTGGTATCGTTGGTGGGACACGCATCAAACGAAAAAATGCATGATGCTCCACACAGCAGCGCCATAAATGCTTACAGGCTGATTTGCGAGGTGTTTCAAAGCCATAAGTACTTAACTCGTTCTGGAAAATATGAATGAAAAAAAAAATAATAAAAATGTTTAAAATTCAGCAAAACTTATGAGATAAGAAAAAAACCCTATTTAACTATTTGATGAGCACAAAAGTTGTAAAAGAAAAATATTTATAGTTCTTGCTTTTTTTTTCAACTTTATCTTTGACAAAATTTTGCTACCAATTTATGATGAAAATGTCTTGCAAGTTGTTAGCAAGTTTGCTATTTCTCTTTAATAATGGCAGAGCAGAAAAAAAAGAAAAGAGTAGTATAACAGCAAGATAATAATTTACATACTTACATTCTTATCACTTATCCTTAGCATAAAATAACGTCCTTTATAATAAACTTTTGCTATACGAGGCCAATAATAATGAGCCACTGTTGTCTTGTTACGCAGCACCACGATTCCACTCGGCGTTAGACCAAGAAAATATTCCACACTATCTTCACCCTAAAAAGAGCATAGAATAGAAAAAAATTTAATATATTATGTTTTTTTTTAATATATTTTAAACGCTTTGTTATCTTGTATTTCTAAAAGATATATTCAAAGAAAATATTTTCCTCCTTCCAACATTTGAACAAAAAAAAAAAAACTGAAAATAGTTGACAAACTATAATCAAGTTTTTTTTCCCCCATAGAATTTCTCTTTTGCTGTTTTTTTTTCGCATCCTCTTTTTTTTAATAGTGTTTGTAATTAAGTTAATGAAAAGTTGCAAAATTTGAATACATTTTCCAAGTAAACGAGTTCTAAAGAATTTTCCAAGGAGTTTTTGGTTTGTCTAATAAATTATACATAAAATTTATTGTTGTTATTGCAGTCGTTGTTGTTGTTGGAAGTGTGAAATATATTAAAATTAATTGTAAGTAATTATAGAAGAAAAATGTTTAAAGTTTAGAATTTCATATAAAAAGAAATCAAAAGTTAAATTATAGCACGAAGCACAGTAGGATCTGATCGTCATGTAAGAGGTAAAAACAAACTAAGTATCGAGCGATTGAACATTTAAAGCTACAAACATTAATTAATTAGGCTTTTAGAATGTTATCTCATAAAATAGGGCATCAAAAAACTACAATGAGACGGGCAGGATTAAACTTGAGTCAATTATAATTTCATGTTACCTTCCAAAAGGCCAGCCTGGTATTTTTATGTTTAAACCACCGACAATAGCAAGTCTGTTGTAAATTTAGAGATGTTAAAATTGAGTTTTCATTTTATTTCATCAAAACAATTCACATATTCCATTCGCACTGAAAACTTGAGTATATAAAGCAGAAATCTACATCAACTGACACCACACACAGTGGACCAAACACAAAGAACGCTGATGATGTAGGTAGTGTAGTGACCTTCGAAAATAGCCGGTTGTTCCGTTCTACTCGTGTTTATTAGAATATTTACAACTAACTTTGGTGTTATTTGTTCATTAAGAATTATCACATGTTTACACTCATGGCTTACAGAACGATACGAACTTTAGTCTAAAAAAAATCATAAATATAGAAACAAACAAAGTTTGAACAATAATAATTAAATCTTTTTTTAATGAACTTAAAGCGTCAAGTATATTTTAACAAGTGAAAATATATTAAAATATTTTGCTCAGCAAGCAAATCCGTTTTTATAGGAACTTTAAAATACGAGGTTTGTTCAAAACGTATAGCGAATTTTGAATTTTCGCGGGTTACGTGTATTCGAATTTTAATTTTTTTGTGGCGTTATGTTGGTACTCATGTCTCTCACTTATGCCGACAATTTCGGCCATTTTGAATGTTCAGTACATTGTTGACAGCTGCTTTGCTTGCACGTGTTTTTGCTCGTCTTCGATTTTTACCTTAGTTCGTGCGGCAGTTTCCATTGAGATGATTGAGTTTTGGTTTCCACGTCATAACCATAAATCCACGATTCGTCACCAGTTATGATCCTCTGGAGCAAATTTAGGACGTCATGGACAGAGTCCAACAGCTCGTTAACAATGTTCATGCGATGCTTTTTGGTCGAAATTAAGAAATTTTGGTTAAAATCATTGATAAAAATCGAATGGCACGAGCCAATAGATATGTCTAGGTCTTCAGCAACTTCTCTAATGGTGATTCGACGATTGGCCAATACCATATTCTTCATTTCATAAATTTTATCGTCTGTTGTTGAAGTGCTCGGGCGTCCGGCACGCTCTTCGTCGTTCACATCTCTCGGCCTTCTGAGAACATTTTGTACCACCGATAAACGTTGCTTCGGTCAAGGTAGGTGAACATTCGGTATACATCCGCGCACTTCATTTCGTTTTTCACACAAAATTTGATACAGGTTCTTTGTTCCATTTTTTTTAATAGGTAAAAATCGAAGACGAGCGAAAACACTTGCGAGCTAAGCAGCTATCAACAATTAACTCAACATTCAAAATGGCCCAAATTGTCGGCATAAGTGAGAGACATGAGAGACAATTCGAATATGCGTGACCTGCGAATTCGCGATACTTTTTGAACAAACCTCGTACATAAAAACAAGAGACATACAAATATTATATTTAGGATAGGTTAGGTAGGGGTGGCAGTCAGAAGCCCGGACTCACTTAGACCGTTTTGGTCCATGGTGATACCACGGAAACTCTGCTTATGCGGAGTCCCCGCCGTCGAACCAACCATAGCTAAATTATAAAGCTACTAATACGTTGCAGTTCAACACTAGCAACGTCACAAAGTTCCCTGAACTCAAGAGCGCCCATTGTGGGCCATTCTCTTTCTTGCAAGTCCAGGACAGTGACAAAGAAAATGTTCTACACTTTCCTCTTCATCGATATCCTGGCAGCTACGGCAAAAATCATTGTGTTCAACCTTTAACCTTTGTGCATGCCTTACCTATGAGACAGTATCCGGTTAGCACGGACACTGGAATCGAGATCTGTTTCCTACTCTTCAAAATTAAAGAAGCCGTACTTTTCCTATTTAGATGAGTCCATAACTGCCTTGTGATCACGCAATCATTTCTTGTGACCCACCTTCTATTTGTTTCATCCTCTATCCTGCGCCTGAGCCTGAGTTTGCAAGAGAGTAGGGGTAAACCCACACATTCCAAATCTGGTGGAACTTGTAGGGTTGTCCCAATTCTAGCAAGCTCATCAGCCCTAGATTTTCCCTAAAATCCTCTATGCCTCGGGATCCAGATGATCCTAATATCAAACTGCTCTGCCATCTCATTTAGAGATGATCGGCAGTCGAGGGCTGTAGTTGTTCTTAGAAGCGGGGAATATTATATTTATAATAATAACAAAACTGCTTGTAGACTTTTGATTGTTTGTTTTTTTTTACAAAGAACAATGGTAAATATTTTGAAATGCAAAATTATTATTTTTTTTTATGCGTACACTTCTCCATGTTGTCACACAACAAAGAACATAAAGAAAATTACGTTTTTTTCGTCAATCAGATTTGGAGACGATCAAATAATTAGCCGTCAAATAGAAATATCAAAATGTGTTGATTCTCATCAATCAGTGCCGACAACATTTACGTGTGGCCAAAAACAAACGACTGCTCGCACACAATTATGTGATTGATGGTTTTATTTGATCGTCTAAGGGACACTTAAGTTGTCGTTGCATTCTTGTTATAATTGTGTTCGAAAGTTTGTATTTTTAAATTAAGGATATATGGGTACTACGTTTTAAAAGTAATTTCATATACATATATATATTTGCTTCATTCCAATCACAACGACTATGGCTGAAAATTAATTTTCGAAATAAAGGATATATGGAAGGCAGAAAAGTTCTTACATCAATTTAAATGAAATCTACCACAGAGCTTACAAAGTATAATTTTACATATTGCTTTAAATTCTAGCGGACTTTAAGTCATATGTTGTGAACAATTTGCAATTTTTCAAAATAAGAATATAGTTAAAGTTACATGATCAATTAAATCAAATTTATCTAAATAATTGGATAAGCTAATTGTAGAAAAATCTACGAATTTGTATAGCAGCCTGATGATAATTGTGGGTTAAATTAAAAATTTTTTAACATAAATGATATATAGGCTGTAAGCACTTTCGTTTATCAGTTGAGTTGTAATTACCCAACGTGAGCACTGCCGTGCATCAGTTGAATTGTATTTAACCAACAAAAGAATATGGATATCCGTTACATCCTTCTCTTAATTGTGTCAAAAATTAAATTTGTATAAATAAAGGACATTTGGGAGATGGCCATGTCCTTGCACCAATTAAAATGAAACTTGTCATACATATTGGTAGCAGAATTTGACATATCGCTATAAGTTCTGGCTCATTTTATTTCACGTTTGTTCGCGTTATGATTTTTTTTTCAATTCAGGACATATCGAAGCAAGATACTTTCCGGTAGTAATTGAACTGGAAGTCACCAAGAAGAATAACAGCAGAAATAGCTGTGGATTTTTGCCGCATCCTTTTTATAATTTTTGCAAACATTTATTTTCTTAAAGAAAGGATATACTGCAGAAAGGCAAGTCCTTGCACCAATTGACATAAAACTCACCATAGAGTTTAATAGTATAAATTGACATATCGTTAGAATTTTTGGTTGATATGATTTCATAATCTTGCTCGATATTAATTTTTTTTTAAATTAAGGATATACGGAAGGTAGACACTGTGCTTTATTAATTAAACTGAAAGTCAGCAACAAGAAAAACCGTAAAAAATCTGTGGACCTTCGCTAAATCATTTTTATAATTGCGGCAAAAATTTGATTTTTTTTTTAATAAAGGATGTATGGGAGAAAGGTAAGTCCTTGCACCAATTGACATAAAACTCACCATAGAGGTTAATAGTACAAATTGACATATCGCTAGAAGTTCTGGCTTTAAATTAAATTAAATTAAATTAAATTAAATTAAATTAAATTAAATTTAATTAAATTAAATTAAATTAAATTAAATTATTTTTTAATTAAGGATATAAGCAAGGACACCACTTTTCTGTAGCAATTAAACTGGAAGCTATCCAAGGAGAATAATAATAGAAAAAGAGGTGCATTTTCACTACCTTATTTTCATAATTCTGGCCAAATTTCAGATTTTTAAATAAAGGATACATGGTTGGTTGTTAGGTTGGCATGTCCTTGCACGGATTGAAATCAATTTCACTAGAAAGCCTAACGATATAATATAATAATTAGGTATACACTTTTGCTACATATTCAGCCTTATCATGAATTTCTCATGTGAAAATTTCCGAATCAAATTTTAATTTTAATTGATTAATTCCAATAAAATTAAAAACTTACATGCTTCCACTTTTTCCAACAGACAAATCTATGTGAATTATTTTTTTCATAAATTGTCAGATCATTTCGCAATCGTAGAAGTTTTTTGATATCAATTTTTCACACGTTCGGAAATTTCCATGTGAAATTTTATTTAGGATAAGCCTGATTATCCATCATATTAGCACCCGAAATTAAATTTTTAAGATTAAGGATAAATAAAAGGTAAGCGGTTTCATACATCAAGTGCATTGGAACTATTCAAACAGCATAATAGCAGGCATATTTTTGTATTTGCGCTGCAGCCTTGTAATCATTGCGACAAAAATTTTATTTATTTTTTTTTTTAAATAAAGGATATATGGGAGGCGAGCATATACTAGCGCCGATTGCCAAGAAATTCACTAGAGAGGTTGACTATGTAATTTCACAAATAGTAACAATAAAATTGTGCATAAGACTAAATTTTTAAAAATAAGCACATATGGGAGATAAGCACTTCCCCACATAAATTTAATTTGAATTCACCAAAAGTATAACAGCAAAACTAGTTGTGCAATAGGGCTATATCCTTTTTCTAGTGCTGCAAAAATAAAAATTTTTTAATAAAGGATATTTGAGGGGTTGGAAAATCCTGGCGCCTATGGAATCAAAATTCACTACAGAGCTTATAAAATTAGATTCGCAAATCGTTTAAGGATTTCTTTACATTCTGATCAATTATGAAAATAGAAATAAATAAGTTTGTATACACGAACAGTTAAACGATTTCTTTGCATTCTGATCAAGTGTGAAACGTCAGTTTATATGAGAGGTAGACATTTTCGCACACATATTGATGAAAAATTCCATAGGAAGTGCAAAAACAAACTAGACAAGCTTTTGCTGCACTCGGATCATAAGAGTTTATTGGAGGTAGACTTGCTTTTCCACGTATCATCCTCAAACTTAAAAATTACAATTACACGTTTCTTTTGAAACAGAAATTATTAATTTTACTGGTTTTGTTTTGATTTTTTAGAGACGTTTCTATGATTATAGCATTATTTGAAGTTTACTATATTGGTAAAATATCTCTGAACATTCCCACGTTACATTTTATGATGAAAGGCCTCTAATTGTAAAATACTGCAATTTTATTGCCTGAGTCCTTTGTAATTTATAACACATATCTGCAGTCATCCATATGCAATCATTCCTTTTTTTTCATGTGAAATGTTTGTGATATATTCATAACTTTAGTATTTCAATATACTAAGGAAGATCCCTAGAGTGCATGCAAATAAAAATTTTTGCTATTCTTTTCAAAATTATAATTCCTAAAAGTCATAAAACTTTCAACTATTTAGTACAATCATGTTGATGCTAGTGAAAGATTTATAAATCGTGAGCGTGATGTTCTTTGCATACGAGTATAAATGTAAATTCCCTTTAACACGTTAAATTGTCACTTATAAATCTCTTTAAAAAAAATTTATTTATATAAAAAAAAGCTAAATATTTTCTCATGAGCATAATGTTTTTGAAATGGAAAATACTCGTATCACTACTCTTTGTATTTTAAATTTACTTGGCCCCAATTCTTTTAAATTTTCCTTTAATGAGGATAAAAAATTTAAACAGAGATTGCTAATTTATTAAAAAAAAATTCTTTTATGAGTTAGTAAGTCCATATCTCTGGGTTAACAACAATAAAACTAGCAGTTTATTCATGTTTAATTACAATTTGCTGGTTAATGTGTATGAATGCTTGCACATATTTATGTAAAACATAATTTATATTTGATAAGAGGGACTTAAAACCAAAAAATAATAATTATGAGAACAGCAGTCCACACGCACCTCAATCTTCGCATTACAACCAGACTTTTATCGTTTACTACATTAAGAAAAAATTAACATGAATTTTAGTACTTCACAGTGGGTTCGAAGCAGAAAAATTTGAGCTATACTCTCCCTCGTTTATGTAACTTGCGAGAAGTTTTCGCAACGAGAAAAATTAAATAAACAGTGTTTAGAATCATTTCTACGAAGTTCACATATTCTAAAGGATCTGAACAGGGAAAAAAAGGAAACAAATTAAATTTTTTTTAAAATTTTTGCGATTTTGATCTTGAAGATGAAGTTTTTTTGACTTTATATGTTCACAATTTTTGTTTTTTATGCCAAGAGCTACAACTTGGCCTCAAAGAGGAAATCAAAATTCCGAACGGTTTGCAAGATATGAGCATGAAAAAAATGCAAAAATTACACCTAGGCCCCAAATCTTTATACATATATTGGTTCCTTTTTACTCCTGCAAGGAGCATAGGGCCGCAAAACGGTTTCGATAATCGGGTTGTTTTAAGACGAATGACTGATTAGACCATAGCGTCCGATCCTGGTGTTGAGGCTGCCCACTATGCACCCCGGCGTGCTGAGTTGCTGCAAGATACTTACTCCATGCTGCGTTTAGGGTTATGCCGCCCCCGATCGGTCGTCAGAGCCTCGTAAGCGTGACAAAGGACACCAAGTCTCAAGTAGACAGTGGGTGAGGTTGACATTTGGAGATGATTGGTTGTATATACAGGGTGTTTTTTTTAGAGGTATAGAACTTCGAATTGAAATAAAACACAAGAAAATCGTTTTAATGTCCATCAATTTGGCTTTATTGGAAGGATAATTTTATGCCATTAACGTTTAAATATGGCATGTGGCCGCCGCGGCTGGCTCGAATAAAACCAATTCTACAGGTCCAATTTTCAACCACTTTTTCGAGCATATGGGGCCGTATGTTGGCAATAACGCCACGAATGTTGGCTTCCAAGTCCCCTAACGTTTCTGGTTTGTTGGCGTAGACGAGCGACTTCACATATCCCCAAAGAAAATAATCCAATGGTGTCAAATCACACGATCTTGGTGGCCAATTGACAGGTTAACCGAATTAATTGCTCTGATGGACGATTGCGGTAAACTTCGCGAACTGAACCATTATTTTCGAAATAAATTTGCACGATTTGCAAGCGTTGTTCTTTTGTCAACCTGTTCATGATGAAATGGCAAACCAAACTAAATATTAATCACTTGACAGCTGACAAAATGGCCGCCAGTTAAAAAAGTGATGCCAACTTAAAGTTCTATACCTCAATAAAAAACACCCATTACAAAAGTAACATTTGTATTCGCATCACTTTCCGATTGGTCCTCCAAATCTTTGGGGGTCCATAAAAAAGTGCATGACTTGGGACAAAACTAAGAGACACGGGTCTTTATTTTTTGGTCTTATATCACGTTGTGGTGAACGTATAAAAGAAAGTTCGAAAAGTTACGGACTTCTTGGTCCGCCCTCGTACAAAAGTTGATCCTTGAATTCAAAATTTATTTTAAATAGTTCAAATAAATAAATTTAATAATAAATCTATAGTCAAAGCTCGGTATAACAAATACACACTTTAACAAATTCGCTATATAACGAATTGATAACTTTTTATATCAACTTATATAACGAAGTTTTAACAAACTAAAAATATACAGAATTAACTTCTTTAATTAAAAAAAAATAAAATTTTTCTTTTAAATTTAAACGATAAAGAATTTAATTAAAACTTTAATTGAGTCAATTAAAATGGAAAAAATAATTGGGGTGGGAATAGCGACGATCTGTTCGGAAAGGGGATCGAAAATCTGTATGAATGTTTTTTAAAATAAGAAAGTTATTGAATCCGGTAAATGGAGTAGAATTGAAAACAAAAACTTCTTTTACCATACGACAAGCTTTAAACAAGCGGATTTAATGGAAGTGATGGATGTTTGGGGTCAGATTTAAGAAACGGTATGAAATACGACTTTAAAAAGAGTTTGGGGAAAAATTGCCATCAAGAGATGAATAAGTGGAGCCAAAAATTGTGCTAGAAGAGCACTTGTTTTACATGACTCAATTAATTTAATACGGACGAAATGGGGTTGTGTTTCATTATGCTGCCACACAAAACAGTTTTTCATGCTGGAAAAGCAACTGCTAGAGGGAGGAAAATATCAAAAGATAAATGAGTGTTTTTTTTTTTTTTTGAAGCGAAGAAACACTCAGGCAACGAATTCTTACTACTATTACTAGCGTTTACCTTCTTTTAGGAAAGGAATAGTGATAGAGAAGACAAGTGATGAAGGAAGAGATTCTCTTACAACTCTACTTTTGCAACGCCTCTGGTGTCAATGAGGCGTAACAAATTTTTGATGATTCTGCTACACAATATCGGCGAAGGAAGGTGCTCTGGTGTTACATTAGGATTAGTATCTGCTGAAGCAGGAGTAGTTCAGTGACCAGTATCTATGCCTTCATCACTGCAACTCTCCTATAACAACTGATCATCGTCAGAAAAATCATCAGAAAAATTACCATCATCAGAAAAATGCGTTGTGTTGTTCGTTGAATGACTGTCAGAACCGGGCTCGAACCCAGCATCTTCGGTTTTGTATTCAACATGCTAAGTAAAGGCGGCTTCTCTTCTAATTTGAAAGACAAAAATCACAGGTTACTTTGAAATAAAATTTTATTTGTAAACTATCTGCATTTTAAAATTAATTAAAATTAATTTAGTAATGCAAACAACAAATGTCACTATATAACAAATTTTTCACCATAAGGAATAGGCCTGATATTATACAATTCGTTATACTGAGCTTTGATTGTATCTTCAAATTTCAGTGTAGTTAATAGTTCTAAAATATAAAAGCTTTCAAATGTCACTATAGTTAGATTTGCTCCACAGTGCAGTTTCATTTTAAATATTTTATTTGGAAAAGATTTCAAAATTCTTTAATTTGTTGGTTCATTTCATGTGCTCACACACTCATGGCACTAATTTATGAAATTGTAAAACTAATAAATTTCAATGGCAACATCAAGATAAATAGAATCATTGCGGTAGTTGAGTTGCGGTGTTTGAGTTGTATATTTGGTTGTATTTGTGTGGGTCTATGCCAGGGTTTGAATTTGAATTTCATTTATTTTTTATTATGTGTTACGAGTCTTACAGAGAAAATGTTTCAACGGGTAATCATAAAAATAACTACAAACTTCACAAAGCAACCAGGAAATGCATGTAAATATCTATGTATCTACATTTCTGTTTTTTGTTTTTTTTTTGGTCAAAAGAGAGGAAAACAGATGATTTAAAAAGGACCATAATACTCATACGCACTATTAAAAGGTGATTTATGTGACGTGGTTTAATGTTCTAACAAGACGTCTGTTAAAAATACAAACAAATCAGCCCAACCAAACCAAACATACTTCAATTCCATTAATTTAAATTTCCATACAACGAGTCTGTCTCTCTCCGCCCTAAAATTCCATTGAAATTCCTCTTGCGAGCAAGTGTTAAATGCCAAAACATTAAATACTCGGGAGCACGATGTAAAAGGTGTTTTTTATTATCATATACTGTACAATGCCAAACATTAGTGCCAAATTTTTTTATTTTAATTTTTCCCCTTTTAAACACACACCATACAACCTTTTTTTTATTTCTAAACGATTGCGTCTCTGTGGAGGGGGTTGAGTTTTGAATAATAAAATTATATGCAGGACCCAAAGCTTTGAATTATCACGAAAATAACAAACATTTATGAATTTCTATTCTAATATTAGATTTGGGGTTGTTTTTTGTCCTTTGCTACTGATACTGCAAAAAAAAAGGAACAAGCAGAAGACGTCTACTTACCAGCACTGGATGTAAATCGACACCGTACATATCATGCCATTTCACTTTATCCAAATAATTTAATTCAGCTGCTGCCGGTGACATTCCTTTTAATTGCTGATGTAGTTCTGCGACCCGTGTTTCAAGTTCGCTACTTTGGTTTGGTAGCAAACGAAATTCGGATACGTAGCCCTTAGAATGGCGTCTTTGGTCATAATCACCCAGTTCAGCTGAAAGCAAAAATTTGTTTATAATATTATTGAACAAAAATGTTGGCATAGAAGTATTCACTGATTAATATTAATAAATTAAATTAATTGAATAAATTAAACTTGAAATTACTGTAGTTCAAATTAAATTGTATACTAATTAATGCAAACTTAATTAATTTTTTTGTTGATATTGCAAAATTGATACATATTAAATTTAATTAAACTTGAATAAATTTTAAACAAGAATAATTGCTTAATCGGGCTTAAGTTCAGTATTTTTTCAATTCTTATTGAATGAAATATTTTTTATTAATCAATAAGATTTTCTAAACAAGAGAAGAAAAATTAAACTAGACTTTAGCTGAGTGGAAATGCGAAAAATTTTCTGTGCAGCCACGCACTTACACTGATTGCAATAAAATTTATTAGAGATATTAAAAGACTAGTTTTCAAAATATTTGTTAACGTTAAGTATTTAATTTTATTAATTTTTTTTGTAAATTAGGAACAAAAATATCAACACAGAGATAATTGGGCACATACAAAAAATTTTTACAAAGTTTTGCTGCTCTCAAATGGATGAACATTAAGGGCCAATTTCACAAACTCTATATAAATATCAATTCATATTGAAATGTCGATTTTCATTAATTTTTTTATGGAAAAATGGTTTCTAATATGAATTGATATTTAAATGGTGAAATTGGCTCTAAGTGTTCTAGTTAAAAATGCATGGGAGGTGGACACATCCTTATGCATATAAAACTAAGGTTTAGCAATTTAAATAACTTTATTAAAATCTGACACATTCTATCTGAAATGTAATATTTTAAATTAATGTAATGTGTGGGAGGTAGGCATATGCTTCTAGCGATTGAAGTCAAAGTAGAGTACATTTTAGCCTTTCAATTCTATAAAAAGTTGCAGCTTATGACAATATTCTGATAAAATGTTTGTCTTTTAGTGCAATTTAAAAATTAAGGATATACGGGAGGATCGATCGGAAAGACATTTACCATAGAGCTTAACTCCATAATTTATTAAATAATTTCTACTTTTCTTTGCGTTTGAGTCATAATCATAGCTAAAATTAGTTTAAGGATATATGGAAGACTTGTCCATGCACCGATTGAAATTAGTCTCGTCTTTTTAAAAATAATTTTAACTTTTCGTTATACACAGAAAAAAATAGACAAGAGTTATATTCAATAAAACCATGTCATTGAAAAATATTTTTATTTCACTAATATTTGTCATTTAAATAATATTTATCAATACCGCGCATTTTATAATATTATTTAATTTAATTTTAACAGAGTTCAGCTGAGAGATTTAGGGAATTCACAATAGCATTTTAAAATGTGTCTTAATATTGCAACGTTTCAACTTTAATACTTTAATATGGTCTGGCAAGTTTGTTGTTTTTGTTTGTGTGTAAATGAAATTAACAGGTGGCAAATTTAAAAGTAAAGATGTATGTGTGTTTGCTTGACTTTGATATGCACAGTATGTGTGTTTATATCGTTGCCTGCTCACAATAAAAAATTAAGATGGCTCAATGTTGCCACATTAAAATTTTAATATACTCATTGTGAATTCCCTAAATTTGTTATTTTAGTGTGTTGGTGTTTATCTTGATTGTTGATCGACACAACGCACTGTTGTGCACTTGTTCTTGTTTATTTTTATTGCTCGTGTTGTATACGTGTAAATGCCGACAAGAAGCCGAAAAACGCCGTGGCTTGTTTTTTTACTCAACAAAGTTATTTGTTAAATTATCTCATAACGCAATGCGCACATGTAGAAGAATCATAAAAAAATGATGTTTTGCGTGTATGCATTATTTGCGTATCTAATAACGATTTGCTCTTTATCTGAGAGGTAAGTACGTTAGTCTATTAGTCAAGAGGTTGCCGGTTCGACTCTTCCCAAACACATTTAGTTTTATTCGCAGCCCAGCAAAAAATCCTTCCGAGGGTTGTTGAATAACACAATAATTTTAATTGGAAATAATTGAGTTGTATTTAATTGCGTTCACAAATAAATTAATTGTATTTACAAATTTTATTTTTTCTGTGTCTACAGGTCATAATTTCAATTTGAATTAAATTTTTGAAATTAAGCTTATATGGAAGTTAACAACACTGTTTGAATGATTGTAAGGAAATTTCCAGAAAAAAATAGCTTTAGTTGTAGTGATAATTACAAATTTTCGTTTTCAAATTAATGATATATGGAAGGTAAGCATATCCTCAAACTAACATATAGTAAACTTGGTAGATAGATTGTTGATAAATAGTTTAAACAATTCAATGCAATCAGATTATAGAATAGAATAGAAGGAAGATGTGATCCAAAAACCGGCACTGCAACACCTGATAGACCTTTTGTGCCATAAATCTGTAAATTAAATTAAATCAATATCTGTATGACTTTCTTTACGAAAATCAGCACAGATATTGAAGAAGCCGCCTAATACCATCTGATCACAGAAACTCAGAATGAAAAACACGCCTTCTACTGTTACACAAGACTCTCAAAGGATGTGCGTCATCTTCTAAGCAAAAACGACACAGGTGTTGAAAGAACTTGGTTACTTTTCCTCAGAGGATAGTTCAGTCCAAAGTGACTAGAAATAAAGCCAGTAACAAGCCGTAAATTATTCCTGTTGAGGTTTAGGTTGCCACTTTAATGAAAATGGCTGCATTAATGATTTGACCTGCCTTAAACCAGAAGACGTTAGCCACTTTTCCTTAGCGGTCGAACTGTCATCTTCTTTGATCAGAGATGTTACAGTCAGCCACAAAACGGCTCTGTGCCCTAAACGGAGCAGCAGAGTCCCCCATAGCCAGTTCATCCGCTTCCGCATTACTTGAATGACCGCTGTGGTCAGGTATCCAGTAAACGGAAACCTTGTTCCGTAAGGATAGCTTTTGCACTCTTAAGCCAGCCCGGAACGGAATGTCCATTAAAGAAGGGATTAAAGAACAGCCTGACTATTGGATAAGATATCTAGCTGTATGCGCGCCTCTAATGCCTCTTTTTAAATGAACGTCAACACATTTGGTGATTGCCTGTATTTCTGCCTGAAATGCCGTAGGCCTTCTGCCCTTTTTGGCCATGGACAAAGAGATTATTACGTTGAGCCCATTAACTTCAGCACCAACTCCATCTTCCGTTTTGGATTCATCCGTATACCAACATGAACTTCTGGAATCCACAGCGGCACCCTTTTCATTTCACAATGCCCTTGATAGAATTGTGACATTGAATCTCCTGTCGAACCTCAGTTCACAGTTTTTTTTCTTTCACTACGCATTCCTAGCAGTAGAAAGCTGGGCCTTGTACTCAGGACTGACGAGCTGCCGTTACCAAGACAACGAGCAGACTTCCCGACACTTATACTATAGGGTGTTTTTTTAGAGGTATAGAACTTCGAATTGAAATAAAACACAAGAAAATCGTTTTAACGTCCATCAATTTGGCTTTATTGGAAGGATAATTTTATGCCATTAACGTTTAAATATGATTTCGGGCATGTGGCCGCCGCGGCTGGCTCGAATAAAGCCAATTCTACAGGTCCAATTTTCAACCACTTTTTCGAGCATATGGGGCCGTATGTTGGCAATAACGCCACGAATGTTGGCTTCCAAGTCCCCTAACGTTTCTGGTTTGTTGGCGTAGACGAGCGACTTCACATATCCCGAAAGAAAATAATCCAATGGTGTCAAATCACACGATCTTGGTGGCCAATCCATGGTTAACCGAATTAATTGCTCTGATGGACGATTATGTCGACCATAAAATGGACGGAGCTTGCGGTAAACTTCGCGAATTGAACCATTATTTTCGAAATAAATTTGCACGATTTGCAAGCGTTGTTCTTTTGTCAACCTGTTCATGATGAAATGGCAAACCAAACTAAATATTAATCACTTGACAGCTGACAAAATGGCCGCCAGTTAAAAAAGTGATGCCAACTTAAAGTTCTATACCTCAATAAAAAACACCCTATATAAGCGGATATTGCCGCAGAATATCTTATAGAGATTTGTATGGGTTCAGATCATAATTACATAGTTTCTGAAAATTCAGAACATGCCAAAAGTAGGCATAACTCTTCCATGATTGAAATAGAATTTACGATTGAGCTTTATTGCATAATTTTACAAATCATTGCATACTTTCCTAAAATTTGTATCACAACTATAGCTGTTATGAATTGCATAATATTAAGTATATTAAGGAGACATACATATATGCTTTTGCATCGATTTTTCTCACATCTTAATTTATTTCTTAACACAAAATCAATTACTATTCCAAGGCGCTTTTTCTATCTGATATCATATGCATACACATAAATTTATAAACTTTTTATATTGCATAAAAGTAACTTATATAAATACTTACATTGCACAACAAAAGCACCCAATTCAGCAGCCAATTCAAAGGCTACCGGCAGTCTTCCTTGCAAAACATCCTGTTTAACTTGCAGAAACAATTGATACCTGCAATTGAGACATTTTGTAAATATTTAACAATGCAACTATTCAAACATTCACAGAAATTTGCGAGCAACTAAATACTTAATCAAGTAAAACAAATACGAGTATTGCATAAATCTTCATAGAAAAACAAAAAACAAAATATAACAAAATGATACATATTCAAAACACCCTCAAGTAAAATAATAAAGAATGAATAATATAGCAATTCAACAATTCTATTCCCATAGGGCATCTTTCCTCTTAAAGAGGAGAGAAATATACACAACAAACAAACAGTTTTGGGTAGTAATTGAAGTTTTCGTGTTGTCTCCTTAAAACACTTCTACACTCTTTAATTTATTTGCTAAAAGCTGGCAAATGACAATTATAAATGCATACATGTGTTCATATGCATAAACGATTCTTAGATTCTGCTACTGTGTGTCTATGTGCTTGTCTGTTTGCCTTTCAAATATGTATTCATATTATACTTTTCCAAATAAGAGTTATTATTTGTTGGCAAAAGTTAATATTTAATAACAATTGTTACTTTAAAGCAACATTCATAGCAGTAGTGACTTGCAAAGTAAATCTAAGAATATTTTACAAAACACAACACTTGAGAAATATAACAAATCATAAAAAAATACTGATACTGTTGAATACAGATGAAAACATGTATCCATATAATTATGTGCTTGGTGTCCCAAAGTTTATGCCTTATATGAATTTATCACTTTTTGAAAAAACATATTCCAAAAGGTACTTTTTGCTACAGTTACTTTTTACAAAAGTTGCTTTTTACAAAAGGAACTTTCTAGAAAAGGTGCTTTTTATATGAGGTAATTTTTAGAAAAGGTGCTTTTTATTAAAGAAACGATTTGCAAAAGGTATTTTTAAGAAAAGATAATTTTAAGAAAATCTATTTTTAATAGAAGTATTTTTTCCAAAATGTTCTTCTTACAAAAGATAAAAAGGTATATAAAAAGGTATTTTTTTAAAAATTAACTATTTTAACAAGGCCGTTCTGAAAAAAGGTACCTCTTGAAAAGGTACTTTTTGTAAAAAGGTACCTCTTGTGGAAAAAATGTAGTTTCCACAAAAGGTACTTTTTACAAAAAGTAGTTTTCACAAAAGGTACTTTTTACAAAAAGTAGTTTTCACAAGAGGTACTTTTTACAAAAAGTAGTTTTCACAAGAGGTACTTTTTACAAAAAGTAGTTTCCACAAAAGGTACTTTTTACAAAAAGTAGTTTTCTCAAAAGGTACTTTTTACAAAAAGTAGTTTTCACAAAAGGTACTTTTTACAAAAAGTAGTTTTCACAAGAGGTACTTTTTACAAAAAGTAGTTTTCACAGGAGGTACTTTTTTAAAAAAATAGTAGTTTTCACAAAAGGTACTTTTTACAAAAAGTACTTTCCACAAGAGGTACTTTTTACAAATAGTAGTTTTCACAAAAGGCACTTTTTACAAAAAGTAGTTTTCACAAGAGGTACTTTTTTTAAAAAAAATAGTAGTTTTCACAAAAGGTACTTTTTACAAAAAGTACTTTCCACAAGATGTACTTTTTACAAATAGTAGTTTTCACAAAAGGTACTTTTTACAAAAAGTAGTTTCCACAATAGGTACTTTTTACAAAAAGTACTTTCCACGAGAGGTACTTTTTACAAAAAGTTGCTTTCACAATAGGTACTTTTTACAAAAAGTAGTTTTCACTTAAGGTACTTTTTACCAAAAAATAGTTTTCACAAAAGCTACTTTTTACAAAAAGTACTTTCCAAAAGAGGTATTTTTTACAAAAAGTAGTTTTTACAAAAGGTACTTTTTACAAAAAGTACTTTCCACAAGAGATACTTCTTACAAGAAGCAATTCTTTTAAAAGATACTTTCCACAAAAGGTAAATTTTGCGAAAGATAATTTTAAAAAAGTTCGCTTCCATAAAATGGCACTCTTTACATAACGAACTTCACAAAAAGAATTAATTACTACAACAGGTACTTTTTACAAAGGGTACTTTTTGGAAAGTAAAGTTATAGCTAATAAATCAGTGAATGTTTAAATATAGTTTGAGTTAATTTTCATAAAAACTTAAAATGTGTTTAAACACACTTTCATTTTTTCAGTGGCGAATTAAAGTTATTATCAAATTACGTTGAAAGTATGGTAGCACTACAAGATTTCCAAATATTATGGCAAGCTTTCCAAAGAACAGCTGTTCAATATAAATAAGAAAGTTGATTTATCAATTTACAGAAAAGTGAAATAGCAAAAAACACATTTTATGATACAAAAATAGCATCGGAATGCATTTTTCTATTTGTATACATATTTCATCATATGAAAATATGTGTTACATTTGTTGTATGTATATTTGCGAAAATTAAAGGAAATTCTTTTTAATACGACCACATGATGTTCATGTACATGCATTCAAAAAACACACATATGCACAAAACATATGGTATGTTTGTAAAACTTAAACAACACTTAAATGCACAATGTTGGCTATTTAAGATTCATTTAATTTTGGGGTGAAAAACAAAATTTTCTGTTTAAACATGATTTAAAAATATAATACATATAATCATTGACAGATTTATTAGCCCTTAGTGTTTAAAAAAATATGCCTTTTGCAAAAGGTACTCTTTACAAAAACTAATTTTTTAAAGGACACTGCAAAAAGTATTTGTTTTCCTACAGGCACTTATTAAAGAAGACTATTCTTATAAAATGTGCTTTTTACAAAATGTTGTCTATATTAATGCATTAAAATCTTTATTGAAATTTACGACACTCTTTAAATAGAAATGCTGCTACTCAGCTTTTGCAGCAATATTGAGTGTTAGTAAATTTCACATCATGCAGTGCGTAGTATGAATAAACAAATAAATCCTAAATACTAAAACTATTTCCGGAATATCTTTCTGTCCTTAAAGCAAATGCCAAATATGAGTGCTTGTGTATGCTTTTGAAAAGTCCAGTCTGGCGTACTCGATACGTTGTATAATAAAAATATGTTTACAGTGGTGTACGTACAGTAGTGCTGCTGTTAAAAGTATTTGATGGTGGTAGTGATGAGAATAATGTCCTTGATAATGGTGATGATGACAAATAGCCAATCATCACGTATGTATGTGTCGGTATGATATTCAAAACACGCACTTCATCTATTACATGCGAGTAAATACTGCTTTTTTGTGGCCTGGTTCTGTTTTTGTTTCCTATTTTTATACCCTGAAAAGTATTTTTACACTAATACGAGTACAATATTTTGTCATGAAAATGTTATCTAAAAGTATTTTTTATTGTATTTTATTCTTGTCGTATAGAGTATTTATGTCTGTCATTTACTTATCATTTATAGCTGAGTAATCATCAAGCCATCACATAAAAAGAAAATAAAAGTAACTAATTTTTTTCTTTTTGCTGTTGTAAGAGTTAATGGTAACGCCTTTTAATTGCATAAGACCAGCCATAAAATACAAGTAAAATTACAAAATTGTACAAAGCTTGCCTGTTTGCTAGGGCTGATAGGATAGGGTGTGGTGTTAAGTGGAAGCTCCTGGTAATAGAGAATGTTAAGGCACATTAATTGTGACAAAATAGCTGCAGTTTGTTTTCCTTTCGATCTCAGTTTTAGAAAGATACAAACTTGCAAAAGAAAACTTGGTTTATATTTTGTTAGGAAAGCCAATTATTTTTATTGAAGATATCTTCTATTTATGAAATTTTAATTAAATTTATATTTTTCTTGGATAATTGTACATATTTACACATAAAAAAAGTTAATCTTACCCGCGACTTTAGTTAAAAATTTCTTGCAAAATATATTACTGCTGCAGTAGCCAATCGAACTACGGCTGTTTCCTTTGTAACAAAAAAGACAAAGATGTTTGGTGCTTTAGTCCCGGTTCACACACTTCAACTTTTGTTAATCAACTCGTAATTCAGCTGTAAGAAAGACGGAGAGGGAAATACAAATATCTCTGTTTGTCTACCAGCTGAATTACGAGTTGATAAAAAAAAAGTTGCGGTATGTTGCGGTATATTGTTCTACTAACACAGTGTTCTTTAGTTACAAAACTTAATTGTTTTATGCAAAATTTAGACTTTTAACTTCAAGTACAGTAATTTCGAACTCGCTGCATTCCCACTCGGGTTTTGTTGTTGTCGGTACACAATGATGAGCCGCCTTCTAGTTTAAAGTTGATGTCGACCCTGCTTCTTTAATTTATTTATTTTTTTGTTCAGCTAACTACGACAACGGCTGCACAAAGCTTGCGAAGTATCGTACACACAGCTATGTACTACGTAAATTTTTTTGAACGCACCAAAAAGCGTTCATACGGTATCGTGTGTCGTTCCCCGATCTGTTTAAAGTATTATACAATTACACTAGGGTTTGAGATTTCCCAGAATTTTTCACTTTCCGGAAAACGGGATTGAAAAAATCGCGTTCTCAAGAATTGCCGGCAAAACTTAATTTTCTAAGTTAAGTACATTTATAAAATAAAAATTGGCCAAATTTCGATTGTTTTATTAATAACAGCACTCTTTTGAAATAAAAATTAATACCAAAGCAGTTCTAAACCAAATTTTAAAGAATTTGTAAAGGAATTCAAGCAAATGGACTTTATATTTATTACACAGTAAGAGATCATAAAAAAATTATATACTCAGCTCCGCTGAATTTTACATGCCCTGAGCCAAAATCTGTCAAATGGCTTTGATTTTTCATTTTACTTCTCTTAAAATATTTCCCGCAGGGCTTCTGTGAGCTTAAAATTTCCGCTAGGCTTTCCAAAAATGTTTCACTAGTTGGGCGAAAAATCACTCCAAGCTCGTTTACTATCGAAATATTTACTTTAGGAAACGATTAGATATCACGATGTAGTCTGAAACGGCTCTTACTAAATTCATCTTGCATATAGTTTTCAAATCAAGCAATAATTTTTCTCGTTGATGAATTGCAGTTAGTCACCAGAGCGGTTGTGACTAACTGCATACATATTTGTGTAATTACCGAGCAATTTAAATACATCATTCTCAAATAGTTTCATAAAAATTTTCATAGGATCTGGATTTTGATGGCATTCTGAAAATATCCCAAATGGTGGTAAGTCAGGAACAATATCCGTTTGCTGCCACTTCTTCACACATTTCTTTTTTGTTGATCTGGGCTCTGCAGCCCTTTTGCTACTGACTAGGTTGATTGAAGCTTTCGTAGTCAGGTATATTATTATGCCTAATTTCAGCCTCTGCACGTAGCTGACCGCCTGGTAAATTGTTGACGCACATAGTATCTTCATCGCCACTGTCTTCAGCCGTTATATTCGCATTAGCGTTTTCGGGAGGTGCGATGTAAATGGTGTCAAAAGCTTCATCATCACTCCATTGTTCAAGTTCTTCCAAAATTTCGTGAAGCTTCAATGGCTTTCGGTTTCATTGACTACAAAAACACATTAATAATTTGTAATGAAAATTATAAAATTAGATAGTATATTTTGCCACTGTCCTTTTAAAAGGACAGTGCATTTTGCGCTGCAGTACAGCATTCCTACCACAGACTTTTGTTCGCTTTTTTGATTTTACAAAGTCCTAATACTTTGTGTTAAAGACATCTGTAGTAGTTTTTTTTTTTGTCTTTTCTAATAGGACACGTCGTTAAGGTGCGGTAGTATTGTGGCTGAAACATCAATAATTTTAATGGCTCTTTTAGACTATTTATTTTACACAGTGTCTCCGTAAGTTCAGATGTGCAGCAGCACAAATAACAAAAACATTTCACCCGCATTGATTCACTTATTAGGCTTAAATGGTGTTAAAAAAATTATATTTACATAAATTCTTGCAAAATAACAAAAATCCAACATACATACTTACATGTACATACATATGTATGTTTGAGCAAAATATATATTTTCCACATCAGTAATATGAAAACTCAATATGTGCAGACTTTGCACAAGTTAAAATGATAAAAAAGAAAGAATCGCAGACAATCACATAGAAAAGCGAAATGATACAAATATTTAATAGAGTGTGATGATGACCATGTTATCACTATTGATTCCATTCCTGATTGCTGATGAGCAATCCCAAAACGCCAACCCAAAAGTTTCTTTTTATATTTATGCATTGGTTACACGGCATATCTATCTGTGTGTCTCTCTACCATTTGCTTAATAAATGGAACATTTTTAGGTTATTTAATTTGGCTTAGTTGCATAAATTGTTTTTATATTTTCGATTTTCGGTTGCTTGCTGTACTACACGGTGGAAATACGCGTTAAATGCAATTTGAGTCTATGTGTTAAATAGTTTTTGTTTTATGTTTTATATACACATATTATTTTTTGTGTTTGCTTTTATTTGTATTTTTGGTTGATTTACTCCGTATTTTCAAAACTTTCATTTATTCATTTAGTGTTTTATGCATGCGCATATTTGTGTGTGTGTGTGTGTTTCATCTAATATTTATTTAACTTTATTCATGCGATTGCATTTAATTTCGATTCATTTTAATTTTTAGCGTTCAAATGTTGATTTCTTTCTCATCACCATTTTATTTCATCTGAACATCTGCTTTTAGTAAATACCCTGCAGGAAATGCGAATAGTGAAATAGTAGTGATGTACTACTGACCATGTGTATCCCAGCCCATGTAATCATCTATTTACATTTAACATTAGCTTGTCATTGAAAATCCACAAATAGACTGTAGCACTACTGACTAAGTAATTCTTTAGGGACTACATGGAGACATTAAGACCAAAGATTCTATAGTAAAATTGTAGTGATTTACTAGTGACATTGTCAATAGTACTACTAACCAGGAGTACCCCAGCCAATATAATCGCCTATTGACATATAACATTGTAAAGCTACTAGTCGACTTTAGCACTATTGACGATGAAGTTCTTTTATGACCATATGGACACATTTGAACCAAAGATTCACAAGTAAATTTTAGTGACCCTGGTCTACAATTTTATAAGGGTTGGGGCAAACTTAAACACATAACCGTACATACGATATATGTATATTTGTTTAATATTATGGCACAGCACAATTAAAAAGAGAAACAAACTATTGAGGCATTCATTGCAAATGTCACCAGAAATACACTAGAACCGCGTTGTCTCTAACGTATCTCTACTCGCGCATAAAAGGAAAGTTGTCGACATTTTAACTAGTGCAATTGTGGCTAGAGAAATGAGTGTTGGCATAGACAAATATGGTTTCTGGGCTGACTAGAGGGTATCTACATATAAATAAATGATTGTGTGTGTGTTTTGTTTGTATTTATTATTGATAAATGTTTGCTTGTACTTTTGTAATTGATTTATGGAGTGGAAAATGCCTAAACATGTCTAATAGAAAACGCTAAATCAGAGAGAGCCGATTGATGGGCTTAATAATTAATACATTATCATTGAATGTGGCAACTGGTGTTTGTTAAAACTTATAATTATTGTGAGTGTTAAAAAATTTATAAACAATTCATTAGTTAGGAAAATAAATTGTACAGTGCTCTAGGTATAAAATTGTAAAATGAAGAAACTCAGAACATAACCTCGTCGAGGTAACCGAATATTAGAACTTTGAAAGTCTTGCAAAGAAAGCTTCCTGAGATATGAGGGTGCCAAAGGTGCATATTTTAAGACATACTCACTGACTCACTGAGCACTCATCAAATTTATGAAGCACTTCGGCTATAGGTAGTGATCTGAAATTTGGTACACTAGAAGGCCTTGGTGAGAAACCAACTAGAAAAATCTGAAGACCAAAAATGTTTACGAAGGATTGCGCGGCCACGCCAACAAAGATTGCAATTAAAAACTAAATATACGATTTTATTGAAACCTTGCATACACATTTCACGTATGCAAGGGTTTAAACTGTAATTTTCAAAAGTGGGCGTGATTGCGTTCGTAAAATTTTAACCTTGTGTTTCATCTATTTCGGCTTGACAGATTTAAATCTAATATTTACGCATATCGTATCAGCTGTTTCCTAAGAAAATTCAAATGAGTGATAACCGGAGCCCACAACATAATCTTGGGTTCAAAAAAGGAGACGGGGTGTGACCTTTAAGTTTTAGGCAAATTTTCGCACTAAGGACCGGAAATTTGATACATAAGTAAGTTAGGATGAGTGAATAACTCAAAATACCTCAAAATCCGAACGTTTAATCCAGGAAGACACGCACTATTAAATCAAAATGAAGAACTTTAGTTAAGGCATTCAAACTGGATTGATTTTATTGAAACTTTTCATACACATTGCACTTATTCAAGGCAGCAATTTCTTATTTTAAAAAATGGGTGAAACTACACCCATAAAATATTAAACTTCTTTTTCATTTACTCCGGCGTAGCATATTTGCAGATATTACTTACGTATTCGTCATAAGCTTTTTCCTGGGTAAGAAAAGTGGGCGGGGTCACAACCCTACAAATTTTAATTACATTTTGCTTTAGAGAGCTGACATAAGACCATTTAAAAGAACTTGAGGGATTTTTCAAATGCTTTACTGTATCGAAGTCTTCAAAAACAAACACTGAACAACACTGTTTGCAAGACATTTGCTTCAGTTATTGTAGGTATGGAAGTCAAGAAGCAAATACTTTGTAAAGAAGGAATGAATTTATGATGTTTGATTTTTCTTACGCATGGGCGCAGTATGCAAACGTCATGCATGTACATACTAGTGTTGAGCGAAACTGTAATTTTTTAATAATGTTGCTCCTTGTGAACGTGATTTCTAAATCGCTGTTCTTTTAAACTGTGATTGTGACCACAGCTTAGCAGTATTTTGTTTGTAGCAGTTCTGTTATTTTGCCAAAATCTAATAAGAAGAGCAGTTGTGAAATTAAACAGTGACTGTGATCACGGTTTAACACATTTCAGCTCTTCTGCTTTAAAAGTATGTATTAGTATTGGTATTTTGATAAATTCTAATAAGAAGAGCGACAAGAACAAACAATTAGCATCAACCCCAACCAAATATTGATAATTGTCGTATGAGAGTCAGAGAGACAGTAAAATTGCAAATACAAAAATGTGAGAGCTATACATAGTTGCCAGAAAAGACGATTTGGCGCGATTAGACGATTTGTTCTCGATAAACGGTGAAATTGTACAAATAAATTCATATGGTAGCTTTATTTACTGTAAAGTAAGCATACAAGAGCATTCACAGTTTGTATGAAAGAACTACATTTGCAAAACCTGTTACTTGATAAATTCAGTCACAGTTGTGATTAGTGATTTTTAAAGCGCTGTGAAAAAGTAACAGGTTTCGAAAAATAGCTCATCTCTAGTACATACACACACACGTTGTGTGCATGCTCTTTTATTTTAGCAGAGACACCTGCAGCTATCACTGCCATGAACCACTTATCGAAGTCACGCACGTTTTAGCAAAGACACAAACCATATTGGAGATTCCCAAAAACAAAGCTAAAATCTCCAAGATCCTAGGAGTTCCCCGGCACTTAACCGTAAAATTACAGCAACACTGAAAATCTAAAAATTCCGCTGTGGTAGCACCATCATGTTATGTAGTTGTTACCAGTATTTGTAACGAGATGAAGACACTGCTTCTTCTTGTTGTATTTGGAGTATTTGTTACGAACAAGAAGTCTTTGCGACATCGCTTGTAGACACTCATATACACGAACATCAATACATACATCGTGTTTCGCTTATTATACGATGGCATTTATTGTTGGTTTAGTATAATACATGCCACGGCAATACATTTAAAAAGAAAGACTTAATTACATTTCAAGAATGTTTACGCAGGGCTCTAATACACAAATAGGCTTCGAAAGCTTCGACTGTTAAACCAGGGCAGGGTTCCCAGATTTCTTTCGACTGTCATCCCCAATTTGAAAATTTTGATCCTCAAAGTTCCCTAAAAGGTAATTTGTACTATCCCCAAAAGTCCCTACTAAAAATATAATACTATTTTAATTTATTTAATTATTTTCTTATTAATATTTTATTTGCACTGTGGTTCATACGAGTATTATTTGAACACATGGTTTATATTTAAATGTGTATATTTATATTAAATTTTAATAGAGATTCGAGCAATTCGTGTTGAATTTTATTTCTAATTTTAGTTTTTATTGAGTTCCTTGCCGAAAAACTCGTTCAACGCAAGCGTTGCTTTGATACACAAAGTACATTTTAAATCATTAGAGTTCCTCAGACGGCCGTGAGTGATCCAACGGCATCTTGATATGAATAAACTTTTACCCAAAACATGTTTGAGTTGTTACAAATATATAAAATTTTAAAGAACTAATTGTCACATAACTAGCAATCTCCCCATGCCTGTTCCTGTTCGATATGTCTTGTAATAAACCTTGTTTAAGTCTTTCCAACAACAAATGAACGAGTTCATTGTTACCAGTAACAATTTTTATTTTAAGATTTTTTGATAACATTTTATATTATTTATGAAATAAAAATTGGAAAATGTATTGAAATTAAAATAATCTAAGAAATAAATAAAAAATATTAAGTAAAATGCAAATCCCCATAAAATCCCAAAACATAAAAATTATCACTAATGAATTCCTCAATCCCCAAACCAAAATTCGTATCCCGATTTGCAAAAAAAAATCCCCGATTTGGGGATAAATCCCCTAATCTGACAACACTGAACCAGGGAGATGGAGCCAGTCCATAAAAGTTTTACGTAATATAATACGGTATAAGGCTGATATTTTGTGAACAAATAGGCTTAGGTGAGTTGTCAACTACAAAAATCGGAAAACATAAACATTAAAACACAAGCTACTCTATTGAAACTTTCGTTTTTAATACATTTAGAAAAGTAAGCGGGATCACGTCCACTAAAATTCACGTTATATTTTACGTAGTACTGGACAAAGGATTCCTGCGAAACTTCGTACATACTGAGGCCTCTAGTGCACTTTCAAGGTAAAGTAAGTCTGCACCCATCAAGCTCGAACCCATTATTTTATCTTAATCTGCGCATTTCAAATGGAGCATTCATAATGAACAGTATATAACAGACTAAAAATTTTTATTTCAAAAAGTTTTATTAAAGTAAACATTTCCAAAAGGAGTCAGATCCTTACAAAAATATAAATTTAAAAAAGGCCAAGTTTCTATCCAAAATTTCGGCCATCAAAAGTATTGACATCAAAACTTTGTTTCGTACAAAAACTATTACTTAAGCGAGTAGAATTTCTTTACGCACATTGAACAAATCACATTACAATTAATTAAAACAAGTAAAAATTTATAAAAAGCGGATAACGAAATGTCAATTTTATTTTATTTTTTTTTGTTTCTGTTCTGTTTCTTCACATTTTGAGATCATGAGAATCTATTTCGCTTTGAGTGTATTGGTGTACTGTCAATTAAATATTAATTGAAAATAAAACATTTGAAAAAAACTTTTTCAGTAACAAACAAAAGAAAAAATTATACAAATTTTATTTTGTTATGGTCCACTGATAGCAACCATTTCTTACCCGACTGAGCGACGCAAGGAAGGGTATTGTGTTTATCAGCCTATTTATGTATGTATGTATGTATGTATGTATTATATGTTACCAAATGTGTTGTATAATAATGTATAATAAATTATTTTTCCCATATTATCAATTTGAAATGAAACACCGGCGTTGGGCATTCGTCGCTGTCTCATCGATGACTAAATTAAAGAGCGTAAGTGGATTACTACGTTTATACGCAGGGCTTATTTGCAAATAAAACTGTAAATTGTTGCCATATTATTGTTTTTATTGCGACTTACTAATTTAGAAAACTATTCCCGATTAACGCACTACTTGCAAATAAAATGGTTGCCACACTTACAAATGTTTGCTAATAAAAAACTAAAAAATTGGTAAATACAGGCAAATCTCGGTATAACGAATCTCGCTTTAACGAAAATCCGATAAAACGAACGTCCAGATTTTTTACATTAACAACCTTATATAGCGAATAATATCCTAATTTTATACTGGATATAACGAATGATGAAGAAAAAATCGCAAAATAAAAAAAAACTAGCTAGAAACATATTTCTAATATTTAGTTCTTCTTTATATAACGAATGTTTTGATAGATGTGTGCTCTGTATAACGAAGAGCAAAAAAATATTAAACAAAATCTACTGCAGCAGTGTAAATCCAAAAAAATGTGATACCGTTAGTTTGTATTTGGTTGCTTATTTGAAAACAAATTGCCCTCATTCTTTTTATTGTATTGTATCATGTCTACAATAATAATAATTAAAATTACACTTGAAAATAACTTTGCGATATAACGAATTTTTCGGTATAACGAATGGGCCTGGCATTATATCGTTCGTTATACCGGGATTTACCTATATTGCACAAAAAAGCATTGATAGAAGAAAATAATGGCAATAAAAACAAATGATTATATATTACTTTGTACATTTACAAATTTTTTTTGTAAACATAAGTAACTTTTCTATAAAAGTGCTACCAAGTTTTTGTACACTTAATATGCCGTATAAACAGTGAGTTAATTTATTTGCAAATATTTTTATTTGCAAATAGTGCGCCTATAAACGTAGTAGATGTTCTCAGCACAATTGTGCACTGAAACGCCAATCAAAGGTGTAAACCTTTGTTAAGGTAACCCAATTAGAACCACATTTATTGTATTGTAAAGGCATTGACCACACTAAGATGTGTTGCACACAACCGATGCAGTTCGCTAGATTTTGAGAATATTAGAAAATAAAATTTTCTAAAAAAAAAAATTTTTTTTTAATAAATTTTAAACTACTAAGCTGATCGAATCCAAAGTCTAATTAGTTCTTTGATTGTCTTTGAGTAAAATTTACGAAAAAAACTTTTTATTTGAATAACTCCCGGAATTCTTGTCGAATTTAATTGCAGGAAAAAGAAAAATTTTCAAAATCGTTTAAGTCTTGGCGGAGCTGTCACAGAAAAAATTGCTTTTGATAAAGCATATAATTAAGTCATTGATGGATTCAAGCATTATCATCTTAATTCGAAGTAAAAAAAAAATTATTACTTTTTCTCGTAATTTTTTTTAATTGATTTGAAATAATATTCAATTGCAGTTTTAGCTAAAGAGAATAATGAAAACTAAATATGCTGTAAGTTTTGTTGAATATTCTTTTATGGTTGGGTGCGGTGTACACTCAGATTAGAGATGAGCGATTTTTCGAAACCTGTTACATTTTCACAGCGATTGAAAAATCACTAATCACAACTGTGACTGCATTTATCAAGTAACAGGTTTTGTACTAATTTTTGTAGTCGAAGTTTCGGCTATTATGCTAGTGCTCAGTTACTTAAGCACCGTTCGGTAGCCGGTAGAGATATGCACATCTTTAACATACAGATGTGTTGTCATTAATTTTCCCTTTAGCCTATACATAAATAATTTTAACTTATAGCACTTGTAATTTTAATATAAGCTTTAATTCTTACTAGCATTCAGATATTCGGATATGGCACATTCATATATAAAATTTTAATTTCTTGCAAGACACATATAAATGTAAGTAAAGTTTTTTGTTGGATGATAAAGAAGAGAAGAAAATGTGAGCTTAACAACAACTTTGCTATATTATCAATCTTGTTAAATCTAACTCGCAGTTTGTTTTATGTCTACTAAAAAAGTATCAGCATTTACATAAACTTTATAAATTTTTATCCTTGACTTACCTTGTGATTTCTTCAACCAGTTTGCAGGGATCAGCAGCATAGAACTTGACACCAAAATATAAATCATAAGGATCTGCTTTGGGTTTTAATTGGCGGGAAATACGTGAAGCTGGATCCAACCAATGCTAAAAAAAAAGAAAAGAAAAAAAAGAAAATAAATAAAGAACAACCATAAAAGTTCGATAAGAAAAACTAATACTTTACAGGCAATAAAAATGTTTGCAAGTTTGCAAGTTTGCAAGTAAAAAGCAATAAAAATACTAAAGACAAAAAGGACACAGAGAATTGAAAATAAATTGAATTTATTTCTAAACTCTTCCCTATTCTGTTATTAATTTTCTGTCGCTGATAAAAGTTGGCGGCACAGGAAGAAAGAACTGTAAAATTTATGAAGCGTATACAGAGCAATAAATTGCCATCGTGTTTAACTTTAGTAACAGAAACAAGCAGCAACATTAGTATAAATCAGAAAAAAGGAAAAAAAATATGGCATAAAAATACTTGAAAAGTTTAAAAGTCCAAACTCTAGGACTAAAGAGCCTTAAGATTCCTTGAGCGGAAAGAGAATTGTGGGTTAAACTTTTTTATTTGCTTTATGACCTTCACCAGCTTGCTCTTAGCACACTTTAAGCCAAAAATACTCGTATAAAAAGCTTAAAAGATTCCAGCAGCAACAATGAAAACAGCTTAAGCTTAATAAACGGCCACAGTTAAATATATAAAAGAAGTTTTTCCTTTTCCTTTTCTTATTATTTTTTTTGCAAGAACAAAAATCTTTGATGACTCTTTATAAAATGTGGGGTTTACATTTTACAGCAACCCAACATTACAACCAGCAAAAAGGGAAAGTTTTTGAGGAAATTATGCCCCACTTGACTGCTTGTCTTGTTAAATGTTTCTTAATGTGTTTTCAAAACAAATATTGTTTTTCACAGATAGAGATAAACACATCCATACATACTTTTGTTTCACTTTTTCTTTGCCTTTCCCTAGTATCCTTGATATTCTATTAAAATATTTAAATAGCAAACTTTGTGCAGGTTTCTCATTTCCATTAATTGCGCCTGATTATACTTATTTCCAATTAGCTCAGTCATTACTGACTTGGAAATATTTAAAAACGTATTAAAGAAATTAAATAGAAAATATTTGAGCTTCGAAGAAGTGTGTGTATGTAACAAATAAGAGTAATTAATGGCTCGAATTGTAGGAAAATAAAAGTTTTTTACAATTGCAAAAATTTCTATCCTATCGTCTTCCTTGTAAATAGTTAAAACTAATTTTTTTTTATTCAAGAAACTTATTTTATGTTTCAGTACGAACAAAAAGGGTATTAAAAATATAAAGAAGATAAAAAAATCAAATAGACGTTTCCAGGGTTGGAAAACTTTAACTGTTTTTGTCTTAGTACACCCCGTTATAGCTTTGGTGCTTAGTTATATAAAACAAATTTCATGTCTGAAATAACAATGCAATAAAATTATATTATACTCGTATGATGGATGTCAAATTCTCTGCAAATATTTCAAAACGTTTCCATTTATTTCCTATTATTTTCTTTTCTGGCGGCGTACGATTAAATTAATGTATTGTTTGTGGCCATCGGAGGCTCTTATTTGGCTTACAACCGATCGGCTGTGTTCTCCTGCTTGTGTTCATGTGCGAAAACAATACAAAAACAAATTGAGCTATCCTTCTCATTGTTTTTGTTTCACTCACTTTAAAGAACGAAACAACACAAAATCAAACAATTTGTTTTGTTTATTTTCGTACTCTGATTTTCAGTACAAAGATTATCAAAACAAATATAAATTTTAGACTGTAATAGTGTCGATTATTTTTATTACGAAAGTCATGTCCTAACTCCTGTATCGCGCAATAAATAGCAAAGCTATAAAAATTACCTGCTAAAACTAATTTTTCCTTTTTCTCTATAAATTAAACATATGTATCTCACATTGTTTAAAGCAATAGATTGGTTAAGAAATCAGAAAAATCTAAAAGTACGATTTCAGGGTTGGGAAGCTTACACTTTTTGTGATATATAAAAGACAATAGGTCTAATTAATTTTTTGTTTTTTCATTTATAAGTTAAATATATTTTATAGCCCGTTCAGCGTGCCACGAAATCAAGTAATTTCAAGATGGAATTACGAACGAAATTAAAAGTCTTCGTGCTGGTGGTAAATGACATTTGAGTTAATTTCGCAAACATCTGATTCGTTGCGGCATTCACTGGAGCATTATTTTTAGTTGAATAAAGTATTTTTTACATTTAAAAAGGCTTTTTACATGATAATCTTTTTCAATATAATGATTTTTACTCATATTATTATTTTATATTGAATTAAAAAAACAATTTCTAACCAAATTGACGCATTAAATTTTTTTATTGCTTCTGGTGGTTGAAAATATCTTCATGGTTGGAAAAAAAAGAGTTTTTCATACAAAAACAGCGTTGTCCATTGCAATTTCATATTAATTTCGTTGAAATTAAGAAAAATTAGTTAATTTGGTATATGTCAAAATGTATGGGAAATTATTTAATTTCAACTTGATTTGTGCCGAAATTATGAAATTACTTGATT
The DNA here is from genome assembly GCA_936439885.1 of Nowickia ferox. Taxonomy (NCBI): domain Eukaryota; kingdom Metazoa; phylum Arthropoda; class Insecta; order Diptera; family Tachinidae; genus Nowickia; species Nowickia ferox. The sequence continues at coordinate 102,387,541 of OW387023.1, read as the reverse complement.
TGGTGGCACGCTGAACGGCCTTTTATGCTTTGGAAAGAAAAGTTTGGCATAGAAAATTTAAAAAATAAAAACCACAGCTCTAAATAAATATAATTTATTTCCTTATTTCCTTTTGTCTTTGTTTACTTAAAATATTTTATATATATATTTTTTTAAGAACAAGATTGGTATAAGGAATCAGAAAAATTTTAAAGGATTAGTCCAAGGTTTGAAAATTTAACTTTTTTGTGTATAAAGTAACTAGGTCAAATTAATTTTTTCTTTTTGCTAACAAATTCAATATCTTTGTGTTTGAGAAAGAAATTGTTTGGTGTAAAATATTAGACAAATAAAAAACATAGCTCCAGACCTGAAAAACTAATATTTCTTTGGTAATTAAATATATTCTATATTTTAGAAAGAAATCATTTAGTATAGTTATAAACCAGAAAAATCAACATTATGTTTCCAGGGTTGGAAACTGAAAACAATTTTTCAGTTAAATATATTTCATGTTTTAGGAAGATCTTTAGTCAAGTTTTTTTTATATTTGTATTAATTTTTATACGGATATCTATTTTAAGTATGAAAGAAGGTTTGTGCCATGTTAATTATGTTTCAAAATCGATGGTCTTTCGTTGACAGCTTGTAACGAGTTCTAATTAACTTTTAGTAAATGGAGGTAAAAGTAATATTTATCGCTAAAGAACAGTCATAACTTTAAAATAAATTAAAGGAAATTTTCCATTTCATTTCTCTGAAACCTTTACTTTCTGCTGAACAAAATCCAAAAAATTCTTGAAGAGTAAACCATTTACATAATACCGCGATATTTACCATTTGCACTGGGATGTTCAAATTAAGACACTCAAAGATTTTTAAATGCTGGAAAATACAAAACAAGTTAGTTTACTTGGTATGGAGGTACAAATACTAAGACTCTTTTAGGGTTATCAAATGGTAGCTCGGGTTTTGAACATCTCGAAAGCGAGTAAACAAGCCCCAATTTTTTGATATTGTATTGACGTGACGTCGATGTTGACTGGAATAAGGGTGAATGTAAAATATTTCTTAAATACAAAGTGTATAATAAAAAATTCAATTATTGCTAATATCGGAAGTAAAATAGTTGAATCAAATTCTTTAGTGGAAAAATAACGAGAGGTCACTTACTAAAAATTGCACCAGAACAAAAAATTATAAATTTTTCGCAAAACAAATATGTATGTACATATGTACTTATGTATGTAACTGTACATATATGTACGTACGTCGGTGAAGGGTGTATAAGATTCGACACAGGCCAATACAGCACTCTTACTTGTTGAATTTGAGTCATTTAATGCCCATTTTTTTAAAATCCAGTGGGTCGAAAAAAAATTTTAGCTCAACTACTCACTCATAGTATAAATTATCGAGAGTAGACTGTAGTTTCTGTAGAACATTTAAGTTTCTATGAATGCCTCCCGTCAGATAAGATACTTGCAAATTTTTATTTATTTTACCGCCACTTACTTATCGTCCATAGTAAATGGCAACTGTTTTTTTTATAAATATTTTTATTTAATTTTATGCATATTTACCGTTTGATTTTCATCGTCGATGTAGCGTATACCAAAGTATGATGTTTCAATTAAATTCAGTCGGGCAAAAACAACATCAAGTAACGCTTGACCAGGCAAATCGTCCTGAAAAAGAAATGAAAAAGAGAATTTTTAATTAAGTCTTTATATAATAGTTTTATATCCCTTAGGTTATAATTTATTATTGGTTGGCTTAAATGCAAATTAAGTAGGTGAGGTAATTTTTAATATTATCGCAGTTATATTTAAAATAAATTTAATAAAATGAAAAATGAGCTTAAAGACTAAAAGAATTCTTTCATGGTTTTCATTTTCGCTACGAGTGTTTAAACAAAAAATATTTCGTAATCGTTTCCTGGAACAATAAAACCCCTTCGAATTTTTTTTTTTAGTTTTTCTACATAAACAAAATTAAAACAATTACTTTTCCAAAGACAAAAGGACACACAAAACAATTGTGCTTTAATTCTTCTGCTTTCTTTAATTTGCATATCATTAAAGTCGCGCAATTGGAAACAATTCATTTAGTGTAAATAATCATATAATTAGGGCACCCGGTTATAGCTTTGCTGCTTAGCTATCTATATAAAACAAACTAAATGTGTTAAATAACAATGCAACAGAATTATATTAGATATATGATGATGTCAAATCCATTTAATTTCTATTACTTTCTCTTCTAGCTGCGTAAGATTAAATTAATGTATTGTTTGCGGCCGGCGGCGACTGTTAGCTGGCTTACAGCCCATCGGTATTGTTCTCTGGTTTGTGCTCATATGCAAAAAACAATACAAAAACAAATTGAGCAATCCTTTTCATTGTTTTTGTTTCACTCACTTCAAAGACCGCAACAAAACAAAATCAAACAATTTATTTCGTTTATTTTCGTACTCTGGTTTTAAGTAGAAAGAAATCAAAACAAAAATAAATTTATAAGTGTAACAGTGTAGATTATTTTTGTTACGAAAATCACGTTCTGGCTCCTGCGTCGTGACTTAAATAGCATAGCTGTAATTATATGCAAAACCAATGAAGCTTAGAATTATTGGAAAGATCAATTGCATAACCACTTCGGCTGTTCTTGATGATGTGCATTTTGAACGTCCAATTTTAAGATACTTTTTCGAGCATTGCTGGTTGTATGTTACGAATAGCACGACCAATAATGGCCTTCAAGACATCAATTGGTGCTGGTTTATCAGCATAAGCCAGTTACTTCACAGGAAATAATCGAAAGGTGAATTTTTAGGCCAATTGACGGGTCCATTTCTCGAAATCAACAAATCTAAGCGCCAAAAAGAAAGCTTAACCGACACATTATTGGGACCTCGTTTTTCTTTTTGTTTATTTTTTTTTTGCCAAAAATTTATTATTTACGAGTATGATCGCAAATAAGGCATTTTGGGCCAAAAATTAAGTTCGAAAATTATATGCTTAATTTTTATTGGCGGTTATGACTCGTAATCGTCAAGTTTTTAATAAGCCGATCCTTGCGGTTGCCGTATAGCACATAGCGCCATCCTGTTGAAATCACATATCGTCCGTATAAATGTCTTTCATGAGTTCCGGCTTGAATTTTGAAGCAATAAGGACCAATGATGGCACCAACTTGTAAATCGCACCAAAAGGAAAATTTTTCTGTTTGTAATGGAGTCTGTAGGGTCTGTTGTGGATACATTTTACTCCATATGCGGCAATTTAGTTTATTAGCCTCATGGTTGAACACAGTTTTGCTATATTGATTTTACTAATTTACGACTAATTTTCAAAGTAAACCTGGATAATTGGGCAGCGTTATTCAAGTTTCAATATATTTATAATCATTTCCCAGAGTATACTGATCATAAGTGTAAAAATTTGAGATCAATAGAAAAGTTGCTTTGACAAGCAAATCTTTCGTAAGTTCTAGCAGGCCTTAAAACACCCTTTCGTCAGACATATTACGCATGTTTCAATATTATTTATTACGAAACTTGCTCTGCCAAATCATTATGAATTTACAATTTTATAAAACTTATTTAAATATTTATTTTAAAAAATTATTTATATAATTTTAATTTAACTCAAACTTCACTTATACTGCAATACATTTGAACTGCTTAAACTCTAGTTCAAGCCTTTTGAGTTTATAAATATTTTCCGCAAATATAGCAATGTTAACTATTTTATTGCCCTGCAGAAAACATAAATAAATTCTTTTTTCCTTAAATAACAACAATTTACATTGTTTTTCTTAATCCTCTACAACCATATGGAATAAAGGTTTTGAAAACAAACAAAAATAAATAAAAAAAAATTTACTCTACCTTGAATATAATACTTTTAAGTTGTATTTAAAAAGTTTGTTTTTCAAAATCCTTTAACATAAATTCTCAACTTTCCATTTGACTGCACAAACATGACCATCATGCACAAACATCCTCGCGCACTCACTCACACATTCTCACAACGCATGAAATCAACTTAAAATCTCAACGTTTGCATGGAATAAAAAACTTTTCCTTTAAAGTTTAAACATAAATTCTTAAGTTGTCTGTCTGTCCGTCTGTCTAACTAAACAACCAAACAGCCTGGCAGCCGGCCTGGGCTTGCATTTTCTATCTATTACTTTTTCTGCTCTATAGGAGAAGCTTTTACTCGTAGTTTATTTTATTGCAAGGAAAAATATGAAAAATCCACATTTTATCTTGTTGACGTCTAACTATTCTGGGGTTATTTGTGTGCGGCTGGCTGTCTTGTTGTCAGTTGGTTTGTTTAAATTTGTTTTCTGTCCGTCTGTTTCTCTGACGTGTCTAATATATATTTATTCCCTTTTAAAAGACATGTGGCCGTGCATTTTGAACAAGCGCTAGATTGTTGTTGGCTAAGCGAATGAATCCTGACATCTAAAGAATGTGATATATTTATAGTTTTGATTGAATTGTTGCATTTGTGATTTTCTTATTGTTTGGGGTCTTTCAAGTAATTGTGAATTAATGCTGGGAACACAACTGGGACGAACGACGAGTTTTTCGATGCGAACTTTCTTCATAGAAAATAAAACACATCTGTACTTATGAAAATGAGCACAACACCGCCGTCGAACGAAATTTCTCGTGCGTCAGGAACTCTGAAATTTATTTCTATTTTGTATGACGACGAACGTCAGAAAAACAATTTTCTCTCTCTCTCTCTCTTTGCACACTTAATAACCATCTTTATCAATTAGAACCCAGGAATTTGCTGAGTAAATTCGTTGTTGCTGTGCTTCACACGATTTAATAAGGATTTAAAAAGAAAACGACCCCATATGCCCAAGAAAAAAGTTCTTTTTCATCAAGATAATGCACGGGTGCACACGTGTGCAGTCTCAATGGCAAAACTCTATGAAGTGGGCTACGAATTTGTACCTCATCTGCCATATTCTTAGCTCCTAGTGATTACTTCCTATTACCAAACCTAAAGAAATGGCTCGGTGGAAAGAGATTTAGCTCCAACGATTAAATTATTGACCAAACAAATGCCTATCTTAAGGACCTCGAAAAATCCTATTTTTGGAGAAAAATAAATTTTTGTTTTGCAAAAAAAAACTGTGTTTCATGCAAAAAGTTACGGACTTATTGATCCGCCCTCGTATATTACATAGGATTTTAAAATTTTTCGTTGCTCGCTTTGGAACACCCTTTAATTTTTAACTTTACACCAAAGGTCCTTTTCACGGCCTGAATATTGAGATAATTCTTAAATTCCCTTAAATTCCATTTCGTCCTAACGTACTTTACTTTTTGTTTAAATATCTTCTCACTTTTATGCAACTGCATTAATTGTAAACAGTTGCATAAGATATTCATGGGCGTATGTATGTCTTATTTAGAAAAATTCTTAGCAAAGATAATTTTTTTTTCCTTTTAAAATCAAAAACAATGAACGCTTTAAAAGTCAGTTAAAGTTTTTTGTTTTCATCTCTAATCATTCATATTACATGTGCCTGAACGAGCTCTCACGCCTTCACGGGAAAAACGAGTGAGTGCAGTAATCTGCATGTGAGTTGTGAAAGCACATTAAAATGACATTGAGACTGTGAATGAGGAATTCATAACTTTGAATTTGAATTTTGTGTAACAATGAGACAATTATTTTGCATGAGTTTTCTTTCTTTTCAAAAGAAAACAACATTTTTTAAGAATTGAATTCATACGAGTGTATGGCAGCACAGTGGTTCAAATAACATAAAATTTATAATAATTTTTTAATTTAATTAAAAAAATTTTTTTTTAACAAAATGTTTATTAATCTGCCGTCTTACACCAGTCATGACAAGAGTAACAGTAAGACTAAGAGCATAAGTCCCGGTTCACACACTTCCACTTTTGTTGATCAACTCGTAATTCAGCTTTAAGAAAAAAAGAGATATTTGTATTTCCTTTTCTGTCTTTCCTACAGCTGAATTACGAGTTGATCAACAAAAGTTGAAGTGCGTACACCGGGACTAAGTAACAAATGTTAACATAATTTTAACGTTTTGTGAAAAGCTACGCGACAAAAGAGTAGTCTGACTTATCTGCAACATTTATTTATATCTCGAAGGCAGTGAGAAGGACCAGTTTAAAGCTTCAACTGACAATATTTCGTGTTACCTGGTGGAGGCCAAGATAACTTTGTTCGCAGTACGCGAAACTTCATATATCTGTGGCAATAAGGAAAAAGCGCTTAAGTCGTATTTTAATGTTTTGCAGGATAGCCCTTTTAATCTTTCAAGTCGATTTTCAGAAATTTATTTCTTTTACAGTTAAATTGGGAAATTCTCTGTTAACCTTTATTTTTTTAAGCAAACATCGTTTTACACACTATAAGTAATACATTTCAGTTGAAATATACCAAAGTATAACGTAATTTAAGTTAAAATTCCAAATGAGATTAAAAGTCTAAAAACGATAAGTCGCAAATCATAGTGCTATAATTTGCTGAAAAATTACACAAATTAATTGCGATTTTGACCAGGGGTACGTTCAAATATGCTGATTAGGGAGATGTCAGTAACTCAAAAACAGCATATCTCGAGTTAAACACTTTTGCCTTGTTGCCAAAGATACAATAATAATAACGGACATGGCAAGATCTCATTTATTTTACTGCCAGCTGCTTTCATTATAAGAAGCTAAACTGTGTGTCCAGCTTTGTAGGAATCGGAGATATTAAATTCAATATTATACTAAACAGGACGTGGTCCCGCTAAATGCGCGATGGTGCATAACAGAGTCCAGAATGAAAGTATTCGCATTTGCTAACTATTCATAAATTCGTTGTTTTTGCCATGCTTTCATTCGACAACAACGACAAAATGTTATGAAATAACATTGCTCTCATTGCTCTTGTTGTTTGCTCTGACACTCAGTGTTATTACACTGCTGTTATAATACAACCAGTGAAATGATATGATGCAGAACGAAATAAATGATTTCTTTCGTAGCATTCGCTCAGTATTCGTTGACCTTGATGTGTATATTAAAAGTTTATTTAATTGATTTTCAATAATATACTTATTTACATATACTTATATGTATGTAAATAAGAAAATGCAGTGTGTGGAAATTTTGGAAAGAATAAACGCTGGTATGAAAAACTTTTAATTTCACATACGTATTTCAAAAAATCAGAATGGACCCCTGAAATATGTATACATATTCGAAATAAATTTTTTCATATAAAATTCGATTTGAAATACATGTCACATATGTATTATGTTCAATGATAGTCAAAAGCATTCGCACCACTCCCTTTGTATTCGTTGCTTTTGAAGAGACTAGTGAACATTTATGTAAAACAAGCAATGCATGCAATAAATTTCGTCGCACTCATTTTTTTCGATTGTGCCATTTACTGTCTTATTTTAAATGCTATGTATTGACACAACATGCATGTTTTTTGTGATTGCATTCAGAGCAACAAAATAAGGCATTCAATCTGTTCTCTGATGCATAAGTCATTAAATTTTTGAATTTGGCGCCTCTTAATTAAAAATACAACACTGTTCTAGACAATAGCCAACTGCCAGCTGACTCCTGTCAAAACTGGAATAAGATGCGCCATTTATTTAGTGTTCGACAGCCATTGATAGCAGACTGCCGTACGTGATTTGTGAAGAAAATGAAAGAAGTCGAATTAGTGTGCTCTAAATCGACTGAAATGCTCTGAATTGTTCTCCGGATTTAGCATTGCCGACTGACTTCTCGAAATGCAAAATTTTAATGCTCTCACATGGCGCGAATTAATATATGTATGTATGCATTTTGCAGGGGGAAACTTGACATGTCAGATATAAAAGAAATACGCCTACTTAACGCCAGAGGCGCTGCAACGATTTTATAAAAATAAATAAAACTCACAATAGCAGAGTTCTAAGCTTCTTTTTTCTTTAAATAGTTAAAACTTTCCCTTCTGTATTTTCTCTTCTCAGCAAATGTCTCAACCTATCCTGTCGTTGAAAATCGCAAAAACACCCTTAGAAGGAGACACCATGAAAAGCCTAAGGAAATAACACCCAAATAAAAAAATGAAACTAGACCCAATAAAATTAAAGAATTTTTAATTAAGCTTTGGTCATGTGAAACTAGCTTGATTAGGTTCGCATATTACGCGTTCCTTGATGACAGATTCAGCTCACAGATAGACTTGTGTCCAACAAAAAAGTTGTGTCGAATCAAAAGTTGTTTCAAACCCATTTAATTTATATTGATGTCTTTGACCGGACTTGTGTCCAACAGAAGGAACTAGTTCAAAAAGAGCTGTTGGACACAAGTCTACTCACATTGGTTTATATTATTTAAGGGGTTCATACATGATATATTTTGACACCTGACTTGTTAAATTTCTCACTGATAAATACGCACATGTCGCTTGGTACCTGCAAAAGATTGCTCCTGTAAAAGTCAGATGCGAAGTCATCACAAACAAAGTCTCAATTAGAAAGTGTTCTATTTTCTTCTGACATATCATCTGACATCAGCTGTTTGCATTATGACAAAATTAATTACCAGGAATATATTGCAGGGGAAGCTGCAGATGCGATGCCGCTGTGAGAGCGATCAGTCGAGACCACGTCACAAGTCGTTTATTAAACTTCTGCATGTTTCGAAGTATGGTAAATTTTAGTGACTCATAAGTCATTTCGGAAAATTTCTATCGCCTGAGCCAACATAAATAGCCAACCAATCAGCGAACACTTGAAGTAAAGATTTGATGTTCATTTGTAGGCTTTCAAATACTTATATGTATAATTAGTAAACTTTATTAAAATACTATTAAATAAAGTAGCTAGTGCCGCACAGCTGATGAACCGAACGACCAACCCACTGTTCTTCGCAAAATTAAAAAAAAATATATAAAAAAATTAACAGAATGAGATGCAAACATTGTTGACAAGATTTTTATGCCAAACAAAGTACACTAAATACAATATAAAAAACAACCGTTATAAATATATTTGTTAATAATAGCCTCAGCTTCTAGTATTTATTCCTTCACCGTTTTAGTGTCTCTATTTCCTCTATCTCCTGCCCAGCTGCGGTGTTAACTTTAGCTGTAGTGGCATATTTTTGCATTGCTTAGATGGCTCAACGAGCTGTGGCATGATGCAAATCTTGTTTAAATGCAAAATCTATGTACCATGATGCAAATTTTTATAGAAACTCAGCAAAGAAACAAAAAAATAAAATAAATAAAGTTATAGAAAGGCATGCACAAAAAAAATGAAAAGAACATTACTGAGCAAATAAATACAGTAGAAAAAAAAGCATTTCTGTCGCATGATGGCCTTACAAATGTCGTTTTTATTTACATTTCTCTTCGTTTTTTTTTATTTTTTATTTGAACGTTTCAATTTTTTGTCGTCTGTTGTTGGAACTGCAACCATTACACTACACACTGGTGTACTCTACTCAGTCAACGACTACACTCATCATCAACAGCAGCTCTGGTACTTACATTATGAAATGTTGATGATTGTGAAGCTATTACAAAAATATGTTTTACAAAATAAAAATTAAAAACGAAACGCAAGAAAATATTTACAAAAAAGTGCAGTTTAAATGTCTCTTTATATTAAAAGCAAATGTTGCTGCAAGTACACTTAGAATTTTTTTTATTAAGTACTTACATACTTACATAATGTACATAATTTTCTATAAACAGCTGGAAATTGTACTAAAAGTTCGAGTCGCACAATATTTGATTCAGTTGGTCTAGGCCCTGGCCAAAATAAAAGTCACCTGTTACGCAAACTTAGCTTACTTTTTAAGTTTTATTCGATTCTCCGAATAAGTAGAGCAAAAAGTTTGCTTCTGTTTCTAAGATTTCAAAAGATTTTATAAAAAGCCTTGAAAACATTTATTCGGTTAATAAAGGGTCCGCCATCTAACGTTTTTTTTAACTAGTGCTTATTTCGTGAATGGTAACACTTAGCTCATGTCTGATTTGACAGATAATTAGTTTTGTACTTCTACTGAACGAATATGCGACATTAAGACTTACAGAAGATGCCGATTTTGCCAAAAAAATCATCTTTTCAGGTGAAGCTCATTTTGATCTTGGCGGGTATGTAAACAAGCAAAATTGTCGCATTTGGGGCACAGAAAACTCGCACGCATACATTGAAAAGCCGAAGCACCCAAAACGAGTCACTGTTTGGTGCAGATTTTGGTCCAGAGGCATAATTGGGCCATTTTTTTTCGAAAATGAGTAAGGAGTGGCCGTTACAGTCAATGGCGATCGTTATCGGGCCATGTTGAACGAACTTTTGTTCACAAAAGTTGAAGAGGAGGATATTGGCAACATTTGGTTTCAACAGGACGGCGCTACGTGCCACACAGCCGAAGCTACACTCGATGTTTTGCGCCCTGTTTTTGAAGATCGCATTATCAGCCGCAGAGCTGATGTCGTTTGGCCATCTCGGAGCTGCGATTTGACACCGTTGGACTATTATTTGTGGGGTGCCGTCAAAGATAAGTGTTACGTCGACAACCCAGAGATAATTGACGCTTTAAAGGACAATATTCGTGAAGCCATTGGTGAAATACAACTGCACACAATCGATAATGTGCTTAAAAATTGGACCGATCGTGTAGGCTACTGCATGGCCAGCCGAGGCAGCCATTTGAATGAAATTATTTTTATTATTAACCGGAAGGATTGTACTTTCAAATAAAAAAAAGAAATTTGAGAAAATATTCAGTAGTTTTATTTTATAGCATTTAAAAAAAAAGTTATCTGGCGGACCCTTTAGAATACATTCCAAATTTTATTGGATTATTTTATTCGTGAAGTTATCTTAATCAAGCAATAATTTATTCAACTAAAGCTTTAAATTAATTTCTTTAATTTAAATTTAATTAGAAAAAATCGACTTCAATGCAAAGATCTGATAGAACATTACCGAAAAAAATTTACGGGATATAAAATTTAATTTTAATGGGCTTGCCTTCGCCAAATGCCAGATTTTTTGTTTTTGAGAGCTGTTTTAAGTTTTATAAAAATCGGTTAAGTAGAACCACGTAAAATATAATAATAAACTTTAATGGGCGTTTCCCCGCCCTTTTTTTCAACTTTAAAATTGTAGAATTACAAGAACCAAAGGTGTTGAATATCATAAAATCCAATAAAAGAATTTGTGGGCGTGGCCCTCCAATTTTTTTACAACGGAACCAAAATGGGAAGCTACACCCTCTCAGACAATGAAAGAATTAAAAAGATTTATGTATATAAATATTCAAACATATTTTGAATTTTATTCAATTAATCGAATAAATATAAAGTTATATTTGATCATTTTAATAATTAACGAATGAAAAAATATTCGCATAGTTAGCTTAATCTTTAGCTTGAGTTTTACTTAAAATTCGTAATCAGCGAACAAAAATACATAAGGATTAGTTATACTAGGTTTGTTGCAACTTTCGCTGAGCTAATAAGCTGCAGTAAAAGTAGCTTAAACTGACCATTCTTAACTAAACTAGGCTTAAAATGCTTTATAATATTTTCCTTTAAATTTTTTTTAAATTCTTAGTTAAACTATATATTTTTGTATAGTTTGCTGTTATTATGTTATTAACTTGAAAACATTTCTAGTAATCTTTGTAATATATATTTTTGTCAGAAAAGCAACAGAGATAATCATCATGATAATTTCACGTGCAACATGTCACGTGCAATTGTGATTAAATTTGAATTTTAAAAAACATAGGAAACATTTTTGGGTAAAACAAAACATGTTATAGATATATTGGTGTGCAACATTTTAAAATTAGTTACATTAAATTATTGCTTCAGATTTCGCTGGAATTAGCTTTTTTATTGTTGGCCGCAAAAACAGCTGCTGTTTTTGCCACATGCGAATGCCTTGTTCAAAATCAAAATTAACAACAGTTAAATGAGTAACTTCGATCCGTTTTATTTCGACTTTTTTCACTTTAAATGTGTGCGAGGGTCACGTTCAACATCATGGAAATGCTTACATGTAGTGAGCCGATTGGAAAAAAATTATTCGAGATAATCAAATAAGCTTAAGTAGTTTAAATTCAATAGATATATAAACGATTAGGGCTGAAAGTGTTGAAATAAAATTTTAAAAATTCAAAAATAATTTTAATCGATGATATGAATAAATAAGAAATAGAAAGTTGTCTGTAAATAAGGAAATTAAAAAAGAATAAAAAGCAAATTTATATTGGTTAATTTTTCAAAGCTTCAAATTTTTATTTCACTGGTAATTTTCTTTCTCTCAGTGTTGTGAGTAAAACTAAGAACATATTAAAAAAAAATTAAAAAAGTCGTTATATGCGATTACAATTAACAAACAAAACGGCCCATGTGCACGTCTGAATGAGTGCAGTAGATGTCAAAGTTCAAGGAACCTTTAAACTGGGCACATAAACTGAAATGAGTGCATAAAACTGCCAACAAATTTTCTTTTTAACGATATTTCTACATAATCAAACAGCAGCAGAATTTAATATGGTATTTAAAAATTATACTTAACAATCTTGACAATAAGCTTTTTTTTTCATATGTTCGTGAATTACAATTACTTGTTCAGTTTATTAATTACTTGGATACTGAAATTTCCCCACTGTAGTAACAATGGTGGCAGCTTATACCTTGTCAGGTCTTGCAATTAAATATATAGTTAGATGCTGTTACAACAGCATAGTTATTAGTGTGTTTTATTATATGTATATATTTTTTTCTCTACAACAAATGTCTTTAGGGCCAAACAGCATTATTTGTTAATTTAACCATATCAGCAATACGCAATCGCGTTCTTACTTTCTACTATATAATTTACTTCTCTATATGTTTAAGTTTAACGAGTCTAGCAAAACTCCTCTATAATTTTTCATATGAATAAAACAATTGCAAAATAACAGCAATTATTAGTTGTTGGCCCCTGCAGCTAAAAATATTGAATTTCCTTTACAATCTGCCAGCAACACAAACATTTCATATTTTCACTTAATTTTATTGGACGCGGGGCAGCCAAAACAAACATGTAATAAAGCATCAGGAATGGTGGAGTTCTTAATTAATAAAAGTCATAGAGAAAAATTATTTGGTTAACCAGAGCAGCCACCACTGCTAAGGGAAATAATTTTTAAAGTGCAAAAAGAATTTTTATTACACTACGAGTATAAACAGTATTTTTGTTACAACATGGAAAGCTTTGATAATTGCAGTTGTATTAAGGTTGAAAATTTAAAAGATTTTTTCACAAATTTCACACACCTTGAATTTTGTCAAAAATCAAATATTTATTTATTTAGGAAATACTTTACGAAGTAAGTAAATTTGCAAAGTATTTTTGCACAAATATGGGCGGGGTAGCTAGACCATATGCCCAAGATGTTTTTAAAAAGGCTTTGTGACTTACTTTACACGACCTATGCCTTCAAATAGGAAGTAGCAACGTGGTTGTTAAAGAAATTCCACAAAAGAACCGCAAGAATATACGGTTATCCGTGGCGGATCAGTCAACCAGTGCGAGTGAGACGCAAAACTCTCGAAGGCCAATAAACAACAGTGACCTGGTTGCACTTAAGAGATAAAGGTAGAGGTCCATAGCTCGCTTTTTGCGCGTTATGCTTTACACGCGTTTCATTCTATACTTTGTTCGCGTTGAGTTACATGCACTGCTTTCATGCGCCATTTTATTTTTGTTTTGATCAGCTGTGTGCGTTTGTTTATAAATACTTATAAAGAAAAAATGGAGAGTGAAATCCAGTTTTTAAAAGAATTTGTGGAGTTAGTCGTAAAAGTAATCGATAACTAATATGCAAAATTTGTTACTGAGAAAAGTGTGGTGAAAAGTTAATTAAAATACATCGCATTAATGAAAATATTCACATATTTTATTAAACAAGTTTTTTTTACTAAGAAATTTTTTTTATTGGCAAAATAATATTTATCGATAACGTAAGAAATAAAGTATTATTTAACATCTTTAGCATTCAAGAACAGCTGACTTTCTTTCATGGTGCTTGTAACGCGTACAAAAGTAGAAAGTAGACCTACTTTTTTGCTTTGAACGCGCCTACGCGTTCTGCGCATTTTGCAATGTAACTTGTCACATACTATTACATTGATTCTACTTTTTTGACAGATGCATAGAAAGCGTAACGCACAAAAGGCGAGCTATGGACCTCTACCTTAATTGCCAACGACGCTTGATGTTGACTCGCCCAGAGCTGCTTTATGACTGAAAAAAAATATCAAATATATTTTGTAAAGAATTATGTGAAGCAGGAATGGTTTAATTCTAGTTGTAATTTTTAACTTTCCTTGCCTTCTACCCTTGCACCCATTCAAATAACACATATATCGGCAGCTCATTGTTGGTTAGACTCACCGACCATTTAAAAAAAAATGTTAGGTATAGGGTATATATATTTCGAATATCTCCTTTCTGAATCCAAAACATGTTTTGCAAAATTAATTAGGGTTTCTGAGAGCATTCATTTTGCTCCATTTCAACTATTTTTAGATTTAATAAGTATTGTTTTGCTGTACATGCCATAGTTTGGCGTTTGCGTCAAATTCTTCAGACAAAAATATGCGAAATAATGTTGACTCTTGTTTTTCTTAATTTCTATAAGAAATGAATAATAAAGAAAGAAGGTACCGTAAGAAAAATTCAACGGCGACCGTTAAGCAAAAACATCATCACCCAGGCGCAGCCGCCGATTAAATTTAAATATTTAAAATATTAAATATAAACTTATTAAACACTCAAATAAAACAAAATAAACCTTAACTATGCATGTTTGAATATAACAGAAATAATTTTATTTCATTCTGTATATTAACAGCCTGGCCCACGATGTCGACAAGAAAGTTTCTTTCGCTTACTTACATTGAAAACAAATTCTGTTTTTGTGGAAGCGAAAGAAACTTTCTTGTCGACATCGTTGGCCAGGCCGTAAATACACTTAAATTACTTCTTTTTCTTGTGTAAGTATGTAAGCGGATCGATAGTTAAAAATATTACGGCGGCGGCTTCTTGGTCAGAGTTAAACAATCTACTTATTTCTCTAGACAGCAAGTAAAATAAACAAAACAACAAAATTCTCAATTTTCAGCAGTAAAGTATACGTATGGAGCACAAAAATCTACTTTTTGAAAATAAATTAAGAAAAGTGGTATATGCGGCACAAAATGTAATTTTAACTTTACAAGAAAGTAATATTAACTAAAATTTATACATTTCTTCCGAACATGTGTCGGAAGCATGTATACTTTGAGAAAACTTCATGTAAACCTTCTTTTTCGTTTTTCTCCATTCCGACTTTTTGGCATATGCACCAAATCAATAATGGGCTGACGACATTAAGGTGAATGGTATAAGGCTCCAACTTATAGTTTTAGACAAAAACTTACTTTTTGCATAAAGGATGTAATGAAGGCAGAAATATATTTCCTTTCTTAATGAAACTCACCCAGTTGCTGGACGGTACGTTTTGGGATATAAATAACAACTTTTCTTGTGTTCTGAGCATAATTACTGCAAATATTAAAAGAAGGCCATATGGAGGAGACGCATATGCTGGCACCAATAAAAATAAAATTTTTCCAATATACTACGTTTATATGCCCACTGTTTGCAAATAAAAATATTTGCAAATAAATTAACTCACTGTTTATACGGCATTGTAAATGCATAAAAACTTGGCAGCACTTGTATAGAAATTTTACTTATGTTTAAAAATGTAATGTGTAAATTTATTAAATAACAAAAAATAATTTGTTTTTATTATCATTATTTTGTTCTTTCAATGTTTTTTGTTGCAATATTTATCCATTTATTGGTTTTTATTAGGAAACATTTGCAAGCGTGGCAACACCAAGCATTTTATTTGCAAATAGTGCTCCTATAAACGTATTAACTGTTTTTTTTTTTTTAGAAAATAACCCAATATAATACAGAGTTAGCTATTTAATCGTTATGAAACCACCGGTCTGGCAAGGCTGTCAGCTGTTAAATATCTATCATGTGAAATGTCATTTACTTAGGTTTGCCCTTTTATGGATCATTTAACAACAGAAGATTGCTTAAAAATAGGTCGAAAATATCGCTTCTGTTAGTGAAAGTGTGGCGGACAATCCAAAGAAACGTTACCGTCAATTCAGAGCCGTATGGTGACTGACATTTTTTTTATCTGCAATTGAAGATAATAAGCAGGACAATATGTGGTTACAACAAGACGGTGCCAGGAGCCACGCAGCACGACCGGTTGAGGCTTTATTGCATGAGAAGCTTCCAGAATTTTACGTTTAGGCAACGTAAACTTTTTTGTAGGGCTACGAAAAAGTACGTGTCTATGCGAATAATACCCTAACGTTAAAGCATTTCAAATTTAACATTCGTCAGGTTCTCGCCGAGATATGTACCAGTGATCGTTCCTTTCGCTATTCATACTGACTCATGAAATTTCAAATCTAAATGAGTAGACATCGTTTAAACTCAACTACACACTCAAGCACACTCACAATAATATTGATTTATAAGTATAGGTTGCAATTAATATAAATGCGACGACGACATTATACTCATATCACACTCACACTCATAAATCACCTCAGTTTGATTTATAATTTCAGAAAAATACTTATACTACTTACATTGATTCAGCTCACTCAACTCATCCATATAGTACAACTACAACTACATCTACAACAGTATAAGGTGTATAAAGAAACACATTTGTAACCTCATAATGAGCAAACACATAACCTCATAATGTTCGTATGCCAAGTTCGCTTGCCATACCATACTTATTTTGCATCGTCTATAAACATTGAGTTAAGGAGAGTCGAAATCAACAACGTCATAAATCTTGCTAGATATGAGTGCAATAAGAACTTCAAACTTTCGAGTGAATATAAAGTTAGACAAGATTGCAATAAGTATGAGTGCGCATAAGTATAAGAAATTATAAGTCATGATTTAACTCTACTCACTACTCACTTTTTCACTACTCATTACAGATCACTGATATGTACCTCAAAATGATCGACTGCTGCAACTAATCTACAGGGGGCCATTTAAATCAGAGGTCCAACCGTCGCTTTCGATAACGAGCTGATTCGATGAGGGTTTTAAGTTTGAGATTTTGGCATTCGATATCGAAACATATTACGATAGCGCATGCCATAATTTCAAACTGAAAAACGTGATGGAATCAGCTCGTTAACCAAAACAGCGATTAGACCTCAGTTTGTATTTTGTACGTATTGACAAGATCCGATCATTATAATGAAATAAAAGTTGCATCGAAGTCATTGCTTTATGGGTGTTTGATTTAACTTTACTTTTAAAACCGATAAATGAATAACCCTGTATGAAAGATGTTGGTAAAATATTTCTCGGAAACGAGCATTTAATGCAAATCGTTCGATTAACGTTTATATCAATTATTGAACAAATAATCGTTTATAGGTTTTTATTTTATATCATCATATTTCCTTACACCAATTAAATAAATATATCTGTATTAAATAAATATGTCTGTATATGTATCCTGTTAATTTAACATGCTTTTTATTGCCAATTAATAATACAAAATAATAAAAAAAATTAAAACGTTTATTCAATAAATGTTCAAAATGGATAAAGATAATTGGTACGCGACAGCGCATGCGTAACTTTTAACAAGTTGTTTTGATTTTATTTTCTTCCTTTGGTTCTTTTATTTTAGTTTTTTTTTTTTTGTATTTTATTTTAATTGATGTGTTTGATATTCATGGTTGAATTTTTTATGGTTATTATTGATGTTGCTGTGTGTGTTTTATTTTTATTACCATTGTCGCTAATTTTAATAAGCAGTTTGCCTTAAGTGCCACAAGCTACTGACAGTTAAGCCTCCTAAGGCAAATACCAAGAAGACGATGCTATAATTTGAATGGCAATAATCTTGCCTCGCGGTCATGAGCTAAATGATACTGCACCACTAGAAGGAACAATATTGTTAACTTTAAAATTTCAAAAAGCACTGAAAGCAGGAAAAAAGCGCGTTATTTTAAATTTAAATTTTTTTAATTGTACTAAAAAAATTCTTATCCTTATGCTGAGTACACATCTCGCCATTCACATTATGTTTTTTATATAGAAAGCAATAATTTGTTTTCCGGCCTCCTGCTAACAAATAAAAAAAATTTCATGCAACTAATTTTGTGAAAAAATGCTTAATGTGAATTAGGTATTACTGTATGCGATATATTGCAATTTTCAATTGCAATATTTCATTTTCATTATATTTTTGGTTGGTTCAAATGGTCCCCTCAATATTGTCCTATACCTTCATATGCAAAAAGTATTGACACGTACCAGACGACAACTAATTCTTCATGTAAGTTTTTGTTAATTTTAATTTGCTGGAACATTTTTCTACTGAACAGTTCGAAAGTAAAAGAAAAATATCATCTCCAAGGTAAAAACATAAAAAGATTAGAAAAATGTTTATTAGTAAATGTACGGAGTAAAATTTCTTTTTAAATGAACTGAAGATCAAAACAACTCGTGAAAAATTATTGTCAAGCTTGAGGCCAATTTTTCATGAGTTTTTTAATATAACAAAAAAAAACTAAACAACGTATTCTATCGTATTGAAATGAAAATCTTTAATTAAATAATTTAAATTACACAATACTTACACAAAAAATTTATGGGTCCCAAAATATTTCAAGAAAAATTGTTTGTACCATTTTTGGATAATTACACAAAAATCGGCAACGCTGGAACGGCATTGTACACATTTTGAAACTGACAGCACAAGAAATGCCTGATGTGTACTCGGCATAGAGTATAGTTTTAGCCAGAGCCTTCAAAGTGTTCATTGTAGATTAAAAAAACATTGAACAATTTCCTTGAGCTCTTTCTCAATTTGATGAAAAATATTTGCTTTGGCTAATGGCTATTGAAATATTTTCTTATAACAAACAATACATTCTTTTAAACACCATCATCATAATAGTCAACAAGCATAAATACTAGTAGAACCAGCAACTATAAGAATTTTAATGAATGACCCCAGGGGGTTAACAATGATCTAAATAACTACAATACGGTGTTTCAGGCGGGACGAGATGCACGCAACCAAGGCTCAAAACACACCAGCTGAAGCACCAACCGCAAGTAGCATGCAAATACATGCATACATATGTATGTTTGTACATATTTGAAAGAACATCTTAATGTAAACTACTTGCTGTTTAAAAATTATTTAGAAAATATAAACTTGCTTTTTTTTTGCTCAACACGGGTGGTCATTGCAGTCAAAGTGGCACTTAGGTGCGCTTTTTTTTCTTAACCAGGAAAACAAAAAAATTATGTCACTTTGACTAGTTGAAACACTTGTTGCAAGAGAATATCATTTTCATGTTTTGATAAATAGAAACAAGGTGGTAAAATGAAATCAAAGTTCTTTCTTCTATAGAAAATTAATGATGACGTTAAATGTTTATTTTTTTTTATTTTTAAAGCAATCACAATTTTTTTTTATTTCTGGCATTTGCAGTGCAGAAAAAATTAACTTTCCAAATACTAGTTACAAGATTCTAACAATTGTTTGTGTTAGAGGAGAAAATTTGGGGAAAAAACGTTTATTTTACAAATAGTACGAACCGTAAGATTTCCACACATTTTTGAGTCATTCGAATAATTGCTTTGCATACTTTATGCAATTTTCAATACCGATACACCGGTATATGTTACACAGAAAAAAGTATTCACCAATTAATGTTTTCAATTAATAATTTAATTGATTCAATTAAATTTTTAATTGTATTAATTAACTTGAGTGGAAAAACTTAATTGATATTATCAAATTGTTTATAGGTGAAAATTTAATTAATTTTTTAATTAATATTACAAATATTTTAATTAATATTACAAACACATTCATATTACTTTTTGTGTGTAGGGTACCACATAATACTGAGTACACATCTGGCATTTCTTGTGTCGTCATTTTGTGGTGCCATTTTCAAAATGTGTGCAACCCTTTTCACATTATCTTTTTTACATGGGAAGCAATACCACAAAATGAAAAATATCTGAAATGACAAAAGTTGCCACTAGTACACACTATTGCGATGTCACAAAATTACCATAGTGAGTACTCGACATAAGTAACAAAAGGTGTTCACGTCCTCAATTACATGACACAGCGGAACAGTGGTTTTGTTGTCGAAATATAAATAGCCAACCCTTATGTACTTTTGTCTGCTAATTACAATGGCATCATTAGTTTTTCTCTAGCAGCTCTAGTTTTAAAGATATAGTGACATTAAGTGTTTGCATAATTTACACCACTTTTTGAATTATCCGCTTACTATCCAAATAAAAGAAATTTTGGTGTAGATTAATGATATAGAAAGAATTTTAAAGTTTGGAAGACAATTCATTAAATATTAAGCGGACAATACAAAAAGTGGTGTAAATTATGCAAATGATAAATATCTGTTAAACTAGAACAGGAAAAAGCTAACGAAGCCATCGTAAGCAGGAACCTGTCGAATATCTACTGAAAATCAGCTTAACCCACTTAGTAAACAAAAAAAGGGCAAACTATATTTTTTATAAAAATTAGATGAGTATAAAAATACTCCGAAAAAAAGAATAGTTTTAATTAGTTACTTTTGTGTACCAAAAATTTTGTTTACATTTTCCAACCCTGGTATCGTCTTTTTGATTTTTCTGATGTTCAATATCAATCTGTCTAAAATATAAAATAGGTTTAATTAATAGAAAACCCTTAAATTTGGTTTTACTTAGTTCCTTTTGTATACAAAATAAAAAGTTTAAAATTTCCATCCCTGAACTATCGTTCTTATTTTTCTGATTTTCAATACCAATCAACCTTCTGACTGATAGACAAGCACTCTATCCAATATGCTAACAGGCAGCCTGAATCCACATTGAAATTATTGTACAAACATGCTTATACAAAAACGATAAAGATCACAAAAACAATTGTCTCTATGTTTATTTATGGATATGAAATAACAAGAAACCTAATAAAATCAAGAAGATTTCCTTATTAAAAAAATTAATAAGATGCTTTACACATAATCATATAATGAAAACAATAAGGAATACCTTTTTGAAAAAATCAACAAGGCAACCTAATGAAATCAATAAGGAAAACCTTTTTGAAAAAAATCAATAAGACAACCCCTAATAAAATCAATAAAAAAAACCTAGTTTACAATTTATAAGAAAACCTAATGGAATCAAGAAGTTTTTCTCTATGAATTGTTTTTTTGGTGCCAAAAATAACGGAAACTGAGTCAACAAAAGTGTGAATAACAAGATTTCTTCTTTATTTTATGTGGTTTTCTTATTGATAAAATTAATAAGATTTACCACATAAAAATAATAAGAAATCTCTATGGAAAAATTTTCTTTTCTCTCTGCTGAGAGACCCTTAGCCTAAAAACGTTTCATAGAGAAAATCTTCTTGATTCTATTAGGCAATTTTTTCTCTGTGAATGTTTAAAGATGATTTCATGTAAATGTTGACCACGGATACGTCTGAAATAGTTCATTCGCTGGGTTCAGTTTTGACATACTCTCGCCAACATATCGGCCGGTATCTCACGAATAAATTTTTCAATATTGACTTCCAAAACGTCAATCGTTGCGGCATTTGTCCTCATAGACATGAGCCTTAACGTAGCCCCAGAAAAACTAGTCTAAAGGCGTTAAATCGAACGATATAGGTGGCCAAACGATATAGGCGGCCCCAAACATCAATTAAACTGCTCACCGAACTTGCCTCTCAATAGGGCCATTGCTTCGCGTTGTGTATGGCATGTGTCACCGTATTGCTGAAACCTCATGTCAGAGGCCCAATGTCTGCGAATGGCGCCGATTCGATAATTCACGGTCATCAACAACACTGGCTTACACAGTCGCGAAATATTCCCTTTGTCCTAATTTACATTATGCAAGTCTTATTGCTAAGCTGATTAGTTTGTTAGGAAAGAGGGACGAGGAGAAAAGAAACGTTACTGTTCCCCTCGTCTCTCTCTCCGTCAAATTAATTAGCTTAGCAATAAGACTTGCATAGCGAAAATATGGACTTTGCAGCACTTTACAATATAATGATTACAATATGTCGAATAATAAATTTTTTGAATGTAATTTTTCTGAGAAATTTAGTCACAAGATTCCGAATAGCTGCCTCAGAAGGTCGCCCTGCACTTTCATAATAAAATGTAATAATATGCCAGCGTTGTTCATTTGTAAATCGATTCATGGTTAAATTATAGATCAAACTGAACATGTTTAACAGTATCATAGGCAGTGTTGTCAGATTAATGGATTTATCCCCAAATCGAGGATTTTTTTTTGCAATTGGGGATACAAATTTTGGTTTGGGGATTGAGGAATTCATTAGGGATAATTTGTATGTTTTGGGGATTTTATGGGGATTTGTATTTAACTTAATATATTTTTATTTATTTCTTAGATTATTTTAATTTCAATACATTTTCCAATTGCTCTTTTTTATTTCATAAATAATATAAAATGTTAACAAAAACGCTTAAAATAAAAATTGTTACTGGTAACAATGAACTCGTTTTTAACATTTGTTGTTGGCAAGACTTAAACAAGGTTTATTACAAGACATATCAAACAGGTACTCGCACTGGCGAGATTGCTCATCAGCTGATTTTTTGGTTTATTCGTATCAAGATGCCTTTGGATCACGGCCGTCTAAAGCACTGTAATGATTTAAAATGTACTTTTTGTATCAAGGAGCAACGCTTGCGTTGAACGAGTTTTTTCGGCAATGAACTCAATAAAAACTAAAAATAGAAACAAAATTCAGTGCGAATTGCTCGAATCTCTGTTAAGAATTAATATACATTTTAAAAATAATGGAATTTGCTGTGACACTTTTAATCCACCTCCAGAAATGGTAAAATTCTTTAACTCTAAAAGTATGTACCAAAAAAATTCTTTAGAGAACGATACAGAAGATTTGGACTCTGAACTTTTTGATTTAATTAATCAGATTAACTTAATTTGTTAGAAATATAAATACAAATATGTACATATTTAAATATAAACCATGTGTACAAATAATATGAACCACAGTGCAAATAAAATATTCATAAAAAAATAATTAAATAAATTGAAATAGTATTATTTTTAGTAGGGATTTTTGGGGATAGTACAAATTACTTTTTAGGGAATTTCGGGGATCAAAATTTTCAAATTGGGGATGACAGTTGAAAAAAATCTGGGAACCGTGATCATAGGATACACGAAAACAGCTGAGTTGGCAAAACAAAAACAAAACAGTGCTGCCAAAGAGAAAGTTGCTAAAAATTCAGCCTTTATATGTACGTAACTAATGTCGTCGCGAATGAATGTTGTGGAAATTATACCCGAGATGACAAACCTTTATATACCCTTGAAATTTTTGGTGAGTGCTAGAAAAAGAAATTATTTTTGTATGCAATTACTAAATTCAAAACATCGAATAATATTTTAATATTGAATTAGGACCTGCCACAGAATTCACAAGACTAAAAACTGAAATTCGTACTAAAAATATTTGTTTTCTTTATTGAAATAATTAACTATATGTACTCGTATGTATGCATATTCATCAAATCAAATAAAGAAAATAACAAAACTTCAAATGAGTTTCAAAAACACTTGTCATAATTCTATGTATATCTATGTATAATAACTATAAAAAAAACAATATGACTTAAAGTATTTTGCCGTAATATTTCATATAATCTCGCTTTCTTTGCTATACTTTATAAGTTAGAACTATAAACAACAACTATTTTTATTTAAAAATTCTATTAAACGTAAAATTGTTAAGCAAGCATTTTGTTTTATAGCGATGAAGTCATAAAACTGTTTTAGATTTTAATGGAAAAACTTTTTTCTACTGCCAGTTGTGTGTTTCTCTATTCGTTGATTTAACTTAAAGTCTAATGAAAATGGCACGAGAAGCAAACTTTTAGTTTACAACAGACGTTGCTTGAATTCCTTATTTTCCTTATTGGGTTAAATTAAATTTCAGCAAGTTATTGTGCTTTTTCTTTCACCACATATATTCGTGCATTTTGTTTAAAGCGGGGAGTAAAATAACATAAAATGCCACCGCCTGTATAAAATTGTATCTTATGAATTATAAAATACTGTTCTTATCTGTTGTATGAAGATGGAATCAAACTTAATTTGGTTTAATGGATTTTAATGTACATGTTGCCACCCGTTTTCTTTTTTTAAGTTCCTTCTTAAACCAGAAATTAATTTTTAGCGGCAAGCTATTTTATTACGCTGGAGGTTGTAACATACGTAATTAATTAATGTTAAATTATTGGAAATTCTTAGCAGGCATGAACATGCAACAATTGTTTCTATTTTAAAATTCTCATGCAGTTATAATAGTTATGGATAGGAAAATAAATTGGTAAAATTGTTATTGATGTTACAGCTACAAAATTATTAATAAGAAATAGCAAAATAAAATTAAAAAAAAAACAACACAAGGATCATAATATTTCGAGCCCCATTGTAGAAAGCAACTTTCTGATAAACCTGCTTTTTAAAAGATACTGATAAAGGTAATCACATAAATAATTACGGCTTGAGAATGGTATTTTTTAAAAGTTAATATTTGCAAAAAGGAGTTTTTCAGAAATCATATACATTTCTTGAAAAAGTTAATACTTGGAAAAGGCGCTTTTCATGGAAAAATTTTTATTAGTTAGTGTACACAATGAAAAAATTTTTTTTGAAGACTGTGCTTTTTGGAAAACATGCATTTTGGAAACATTAAATCTTGAACGAAACCCTCCATTGAGAAAATGTCTTTTTTGAAAAAAGGAAAAAGGAAAAGTTGCTTCTTTCGTTAAAGCTACTTTGTGCAAAGGAGAATTTTTAGTCGAGATAATTTGTTGACAAGCAAAAAAGATGTGGTAATGCGTTTGTACTAGAGATGGGCGCGTGTCGTGTTTTTTTCGTGACACGAACACGTACGACTCGAAACGTTTTTTGGTGTTCAAATATGTACGCATGAATTTCCAGAAAGAAAAACTTTTATATTTTTATCATCAAACACGTAAAACCATCATATTAAGCTTAAAGTTTTAAAATTAAACAAAAATATGTATCTATTTGTATATAAAAAATGTGTTTTTTTTTTTTGCTATTCAATTTGATTTCGTGAGTTGTGAAGTTTCGTGTCTTCGCATTCAAATTCGTGTCGTGTTTTAAAAACTCAACACGCGCCCATCTCTAGTTTGTACCAATATGTTTTTGTGTATATTGCACTCGCACAACATATAAAATACAGGTACATATGTACATCATTTATTTAATTCTTATTAATTAATTAATTATTTATTTGTTACTTTTTCAATATACATAAATTCCCAAAAAATTAATTTCATCTTATTTACAGAAACAATTATACAGATTCAGCTTATTTTTGGTTTGACCCACCGACCATTTAAACATATTAATTAGGTATGGGTTTTATTTATTTTGAATACCTCCTTTCCGAATTCGGAACACGTTTCGCAAAAATTATTATGGGTTGAGAGATATTAAGCTCCATGCTCCATGTCAAAAATTTGAAAGTTAATTAAGAATTGTTTTACTGTACAAGCACGTGTGAAATTATTCATACAAAAACGTTCAAAATAAATTTAGCTCTTGTTTTGCTTTATTTCCATAAAAAATAGTAGTTAAGGCGAAAGCAAAATGAAATGATGCTCAAAAAGAAAGAAAGTGTCGTAACAGAAATTAAGCGGCGACGGCTAATCAAAAACATCATCACCTTAATAGCAGCGGCCGCGGCCGGTTGAATATTTTAATAAAAACTTTTAAAACACCAAAAATAAAATAAAATACTCGTATGTCTTAATTATGCATGTTTAAGTATAACAGCAATCATTTAATTTCATCAATCGGTCCATGATTTGTGTCAAATAAATAATACTATACACAATTATCTCCAGATTCCATATGTAAAAGATGAAATAAGGAGATTTAGTGAAACGTATTTAGAAAGATTAAATCAGCACATCAGCCCATTAGCTCTTGCAATCCTCGATGATACAAAAGACATCAGAAGACGACATTTTAAACCTGCCGTTCAAATATTAGTTAATTACATTCTTGTTAATATTTTACGAGGGCGGATCAATAAGTCCGTGACTTTTCGAACTTCCCTCGTAGTTATATGAAATGCAATACTGTTCGCATCAAGTACCACCTCTTAATAGACTACTGTCAAGTTTTGAGCAAGTGTCGTCATTTACTTTGCGTTTAACAGCTGTTCAAAACATACAACCTCGTGTATTTTTCTAAAAATGGAAAAAAGTTAATTTCGAGTGCTCATTAAACACTATTTTTTCCGAAAATAAACCGTCAATCAAACCAAGGAGAAGCTCGATAAATACTATGGGGACTCTGCACCATCGATTTCAACGGTAAAAAAGTTGTTTATTGACTTTCGTTGCGTTTGCCGATCGAAGAGTAAAAGTGCGTGAGATTGTTGATGCCATAGGCATTTTGTAAGGCAGTGTGGTTTCTATTTTAAGTGATCAGCTGGGTTTAAGAAAGTTGTCTGCAAAATGGGTGCCGCGTCTGCTCTCCGTTGACCATAAACATAAACGTGTGACAACTTCAAAGGATTGTTTGGAGTTGTTTAATCGTAAGTACTGTACTCCGGACACCAAGCAGCAGTCTGAACCTGCAATGAAGAAGGCCAAGGTGATGGCAACAGTTTTTTGGGATGCACGCGGGATAATCCACATCGATTACCTTCCAGAGGGAAAAACAATAAACGGCGATTATTATGCCAACTTATTAGACCGATTTAATGACGATTTAAAAAGAAAACGACCCCATATTGCCAAGAGAAAAGTTCTTTTTCATCAAGATAATGCACGGGTGCACACGTGTGCAGTCTCAATGGCAAAACTCTATGAATTGGGCTACGAATTTGTACCTCATCTGCCATATTCTTCAGATTTAGTTCCTAGTGATTACTTCCTATTACCAAACCTAAAGAAATGGCTCGGTGGAAAGAGATTTAGCTCCTACGATGAAATTATTGATCAAACAAATGCCTATTTGAAAGACCTCGAAAAATCCTATTTTTTGGAAGGAATACAAAAACTGGAGAAAAGTTGGACTAAGTGTATTGAGTTAAAAGGAGATTATGTTGAAAAATGAATTTTTGTTTTGCAAAAAAAAAAAAACTGTGTTACTTCAAAAAGTCAGTGAATTAATGATCCGCCCTCGTATATACCCTTAAAATTTTTGGTAAAGGATATACAAATAAATTCGTCTAAAGCCATATACATACATATGCACGTATGTATGTATAAATCTATTTATTTATGTATCCAATATACATATTACTGTATAGTATACAGTGTATACCTTGCCGTAGAATTTGTACAGCTCATCATAGTCTTATATAAACGCGCCTCCCCCTTCTCATTGGTTTTAATTGTGTGAAAGGGTATTGCAAAATTCTTGATTGCCACCTATTTTGGTTCGTGCTAATTTTATATTCTTCATCTTATATTGCGCCCACGTGAGTTTATTTTCCATTTTTCTCTTTTCTTCCCTTTTCTATACGACGTGTAACCACAAGTCTTGTGCAAAACTCTTCTTATTAGTCTTATGTATTAGTCTTGTGTTTTCTTCTCTCAACAATGCGGAAGATAATTAAATTTGCATCTGTGTCCAAGATGACCATTGCTTGGTCTGTAAGCTTGATTGTGAGTGAGTAAGTGTGCTGTTTGGCGTTTACTTTGGGTTACATGGTATTCTAGGTCTGTTTCCCCCACTTCTCAAAATATACAAAAATCACTAAAAAAAATAAATATGTACGTACATATGTCTTATATATGTAAGTATATATGCAGCATATCTTAATGAAAAATAAAAATCTATGTAAATTCATGTAAATATTTATCTTGTGGGCAACGGTGAATCTTTTATGCTGCATGTTAATTATCCTGAAGAATAGTGTGAAAATATTTTATATTAATTTTTTTTCTGTTTCCTGTCTTTATTAATGCAATTAAGATAACAAAAGGGGTAAATAAATGGTTGTCTTATTATTTCATAGATATTTATTTAAGCCAGCAAAAACTGTTTAAGAAAATTTAAAAAAGTTTTCGAACGAAATACAAAATTAAAGATTATTAACGTTGGTTTAGCATTGGAATTTGGTATGAGCAAACCGGTTTAACGAATGTTTTATATGTTGAAGGGTTGAACTCATTTTGATTTAAAATGCAACTCTGAAAAGAAAAACATGTATATTTGCTTGTGTAAAATTTTTTGCAGTGAAAAATACAAATACAAATATTTTGCATATACTTCAAAAAGCTGGTAGGAGCCAAAAGAAGTTTTTACACCTAAGCCTGGAAAGGCAAGTTATGTGACTCCAAAGGCTTACAGACCAATAAGTCTTACTCCCTCCCTGCTCAAGACCATGGAACGGATAGTGGACGACAGGATTAAGAGCAGGATATGAGCCGATAGTCTGAGGTTTAGACAATATGTGTATTTAAAAAAAAAGGTCAGTAGAAACGGCTCTTCATAGGCCAACTATATCGAAAAATCGTTCAATGACAAGCTGTATACGCTTGACGTGTATATTGAAATTGAAGGCGCTTTCAACAATGTGACTACCGACACCCTTATCCAATCCTTAGTACAGTTTCAAATTGACCAATCAATAATTGATTGGGTAAACTTCATGCTGGGGAACAGGTGGATAAGCAGCGGTATGCACAATGCAAACGTTGGGAACAGAGTGCAACGTGTGACGCCTCAAGGAGGAATAATTTCACCCCTTCTTTCGGTAACCACTACACACAGCCTGCTATGGGATCTGACTAATGAGATTATGAATGTGTCTGCTATGCGAACGATGTCAAGGCAAGGACCTTAACCAACTTTGTAGGGAGGCGGAAAAACTCTCTACCCAGAAAAAACGGAAATATTTCTTTTCACCAGGAAAACAAAGATCGTGCAGTATATTGATCCTAGTTTCCAGGGAAAGACCATCACCTTCTCCGATAGGATTATATATTCAGGAGTGATCCTTGGTCGGAAACTGATGTGAAGACATTACATAGAGGAAAGAGTCAAGAAGGCTAACTCGTGCTGATCTCTCTGCAGAAGGACCATTGGGTCCAGATGGGAACTTATCCCTATTGCAAAACACTAGCTCTATAAGAGTGTTATCAGACCAATTTTTACATACGCATCGGTAGTATAGTGGAGGTCAGTAGATAGGAAGTGCAACACTAAACTTTTGGAGAAGGTTCAACAAATGTGCTGCCTAGGTATAAGTGGTGCTATGAGAACTTCATCCACCAGGGTATTGGAGACTATTATTTATGTCTAACCTATAGGCATTCGTATTAGATACGAAAGAGCTCTTGCTACAAAATGTCTACAAGTGATGGGGGAATGGATTGCATAAGACAACATACTACACCAATAGAACATAAGGACGTCACTGACCGGATACGAACAGACTTTGAAAATGTTCGACTGGTACGTGAGGCTAGGGTTATAGCTGAATGAAGACATTGATACCAGAAAGACACTTTTGGGTCAAGAACAAACACCCGTGGGAGTTTGCTGCTACACGGATGGCTCGAAGATAGGGGAAAGAACGAGCCTAGGTTTCTTCAAAGAAGAACTGAAAACCGAGATTTTCTTCCTCTTGTGTGACCATAATACAGTCTTCCAGGTGGAAGTTCGTGCGATCACGGAGGTTATAAAATGGATCAGTGTAAATATTAGACCCACAGAGGTCAGTATATTTACCGACATCATGTCAGCAATTAGAACAATCACAACCGGAAGAGAAAACTCTAAGACCGTTTATGATTGCAAGAACACGATAAACGATTAAGCAGTACATGGCAACATTCGTCTTGTATGGGAAACGAACGAGCAAATGAACGGACAGTAACTCTATTGAATGCAAAGCCTCTCAAGGCAGCGAAGATTGAGTTACAAAATTGGACGGACCACAGGACATGATAGAATTGTAATACTGTGGGTAATCCAACCAAAGGTTCTACGGAGCGACCAGGACGAAGATAAAACAAGGAGACTGTTGCACCGCATCTTAATATGGCACTCTAATCTACGAGCACATTTGTACCGGATTGGGCCCACGAATGACAATGAATGCAGGGAATGCATGCATGACATGGAGACAAGGGAGAACATCCTTTGTCATTGTCCACCTTTTGCCCAGCTGAAATCCCGTTATTTTAGATATGACACCTTACCGGGCATTAGCCACCTTAGAGGTATTGACTAGAAAAGTTTGAGGGACTACGTGAACGATATTGAGTTCCTCTAAATGTGGGGTTAATTTTTTAATTTACATGAGATCCCACGAAAGACCTGGACTGGCTTGTGTGTATGTCCCGGACATGAGCATAATGGCTCTTCTTTTCAACCTAACTTTGCCTAACTTTCGGTTGTTCACAATCGTGAGTAAAATATTGCTTACTACATATTTGATTTATGCTAGAAATCAACAAAATGCCAAGTATATTAATGATTCTTAAAAGTTTTTATCTAAGTGGAAACACTAATAATTTGCAATTTTTTTATATCTTCAGTACACCATTTGGTTATCAAAACAGTCATTAAAAACTTATTTAATACAATTTTTTTTATTGTTTTTACCAAATAGCAAAAGCGACATGAAATCATACCAGCCAGCAGCAGTACTTGAAAAAATAGTATTTTTTATTAGACTTGAAAAAAAAACATAATTTCCATAAACTTTGCGAAGGTGTTACTGGCATCGAATTGATTGCTTAAGTTTGCAAGCCTTGAGCAAAATATTTTTAACACGAACCAGAAAAAAGAAACAACAGAAGCATTTAGTAAACCCAAAAAATGGCCACAAGGCATTTTCAAATGCCTTCTGCATCCACACATTTCTAAGGTTGCTGACTGCGCCACAAGTAAAAACTAAATTCAACTAAAAAAAAATTCAAGCTAAGTTGAACAATATTTAAATGTAAATTAAATAAAAATGTAGATTAAAATAAAATAAAATAAAATAATATTTAAGAAAATATGGTCCAACAAGATTTAAAGCCAGCTGTGAGATAAAAAGCAAACAAAACAGAAAAAGTTTTTAAAAAAAGAAATAAATAAAAGTTTGTTAAGCGCTTGGGAAATTTAAGACAGGGTGCTTTCTTTTTGCTTTTAAATTCATTTAACTGAATTGTGGAACAAAATTTCTTATAGAAGTTTTGATCATGGCTTATTTTTTAGATGACCTCTAGACGTGGTACACTCCCATTATCTGTTAGTTCATGCAGTTCTTGTGAATAATTTTGCTCCGCTCACACGCATTAATACTTCGTACGTATTTGGATATTTCGTTTGTATTAAAAATCGCATCTTCTTATTTCACAAAAATATAAGATACAGCCGAAATCTAGTGAGCAAATAGATTTTGCTTTGTAAATCTCGCCAGCAGTAGCTTTCGCACTCTAAGGAACGCATTAACGTTTTTGAAATTCTGAGCTTTTTATTTAAAAGCGACAACTATACTCTACTCTAACTAAAAGTGGAGCAAATTGTCTTAAAGACACATTGTTTGTAAGTTTACTTTTATCGATAGCCATGGAAAGTATAATTAAACTATTTATTCAGTGTTATAGTCATTAAAGTTTGTCAAACGACTTCCAAACAATACAGCCCCCCTTCCGGCTACATTTTTGAACAAGAAAAATGTTTTGCATACAATTTGGCTCTAAAACTCATGTCAAGGAAGCAGAAAAACGGCAAAACTTTTTACCATGTTGTCAACTTTGTATTTTTTGATATTGTTTTCTTTTTCATGTACGAATGGGTATGCATGCTTATTATTTTTGTTGTTACTGTTGTTAATGTTTTTACCCAGACATTCTGGTAGACAAACGTGCAAATAATCATTGTGTTGCTTTTTATCTGTGCCGTCGATTTGGTTTTTCTTCCGTTTATTTGCTTAAAATTTTCTAAAAGCTAAAATATAAATAAAAAATCTCTTTTGCCTCGTTTTAATAACTGTTTGACTTAACTATGAACGAAATAAAGAAATATGTAAATAACAAAATTAAAGAGCAAAACGACAACGAATTTTAAAAGCTCTACCTGCTTCAATAGTTATATACATATCGAGCATTTGCTGCAATAGAGTCATAACACAAATAAACTTTTTTGCAGAGTTTGAAGTTTTAAACTTAGTAACAACTAAATGGAAAAAAATGTAATCCTTCTCTCAATCTTTAAGTACAAAAGATATTTGTATAAAACAATTCTAAGAACGATGTGACGATAAATTCACGGAACTAGTTTTCTTCTCGAGAAAGTGTAAGATACCTGATTTCCAACCCATGATCCTCAACAACAAGGAGATAAAAGTGTCCAACACTGCAAAATATCTCGCTGTCATTCATGACTTTAGGCGTGAAGAGAGCAATTATCTCACTCTATCTTTGTAATAAATCTATTGGGAAAAGCTTTAGTTTCACACCCAAAAATCTTTGGAGAAAAAGACGTATCTACACAAGGTTTAAAGACTTGACTCACTCTTGCGGATGCTCTGTATATGCTTCTACACCTGCTTCAATTGGATTTAGTAGTAAAAGAGATTGTCACAATCATCATTGTATCTCTCTGTGGAGAGAAAACGGTACCGGCCACGGCAGAATACTGGAAATCATCCGCTTTATTTCATGAACAGAGAATTATAGAGAAATGATACTCCAGATAAGTGAAAATGTTACACTGAAGGCTCCAAAACGCAGGAAGGGGTGGTTTTCGGAGTTTATTCAGGGATATACGTCTTCGTTTATTCAGGGATATAGGTCTTCCGGATCACTGCAGGGTCTATCAGAAGCAAATCGTTGCTATAAGCAAAGTTGCGAACTGGTTAAGACTGAATATCAATTGTAATTAACATACACTCGTATATTTGAGCCACTACTTTGGCCCTAGAATTTCCGCTTCTATAACAACAACAGGCCTCGACTACCGTTCATCTTCAAACGAGATGGCAGAGCATTTTAATATTAGGATCATCTGGGTGGTGGTGAGGGTGGCGTTGGCTGAAGTAGTTAGCACGTTGACTACGAAAACGAAGGTCCTGGGTTCGAGCCCGGTATCAGATAATCATCCAATAACAACACCACGCATTTTTCTGATGTACATTAGTGTCCCTTTGTATCAGTTGTTGTAGAAAAGTTTATGTGATGAAGGCATAGTGAGTGACCAGTGACTTTAGCAGATACTAATCCTAATATAACATCAGAGCGCCCTCCTTCGTTGTGTAGCAGAATCATCGGTAAAGTAAAATAACCAATAAAATGGCTACTAATGACAGCTTCAAAAATTTAATACGCCTCATATTCAACACCAGAGGCGCTGCAACAGTGCATTATTAAAACCGTGCAAAAAGCAGAGTTGTAAAAGAATGAATCTTTCCTCTATCTCTTCCTTCACCACCTGTCTTCTCTATCACTTTCCTTTTCCTAAAGAAGGTAACACCTACTAATATTAGTAGGCATTCATTGCCTGAGAGTTACTTCTCTGAAAAAAAAGGATCAGCTGGATCCCGCGGCACAGAGGCTTTCTGGGAAACTCTGGAGCTGATTAGCGTGCAAAAACTGAGACAACCTTACAAATTACCCTGTAATTGTAATGTTTTCATCCACCTCTACTTTTGTGAAATCTTACATTTAAACGTAAGTCTGAGGAAGAAACTAATAGAAGGTGAGCCACAACAAATGACTGCTGGTAGTTATGGACTTACCTAAATTAGAAAAATACGGCTTCTTTGACTTCAAAATATATAAAACAAATTTCGATTCTAGTTTCCGTGTTGACCAGGCATGCTCAAAGCTTAACGGTTGAGGATAGGTAAGGTTAATATGGATGGTCAAAGACGTCGCATAGATCGACATTGATCCTTAGCGATACTAGCAGATAAGAAGAGAACCTGTAAGTATGGCAGCCTAGTACATGGTGCCTGTATCGAATGATTCCCACACAAATTTAACAAACTTTAGAAATCTTTAGATAGTAATACATTAGATGTTTTATTTGTTTCAATTACCCCGGGTTCCTTAAATTTCCTGCAGATACCGTCAAGTATTTGTTCTATTTTGACAGCGTAGGAAGCCGTCCGGCAGTGTCCAGTTAATATCCCCATTATAAGTTTACAGTTGCTTGTAGTTAATGATAAAAGAAATTTAATCGATTTGGGATCATAGGAGCTCCACATGATTTTACAAGTTTTGCAAGTTTTTGTCGCACGCCAACATTTCTCCGCTTCTTCTTTCATCTTCGAGTCTATGATCCCTTTCATTTGTTGAATTGATTTTCGGACATATACCGTTTCCTTAGCCGGTAATTGAATTCCCTTTTGGCTAGTGTATTGGCCATTACATTTCCCTCAATTCCCATGTATCCCCGAACACAGAACATAACATATTTAGGGCACTCCTCCACATGAGCACAACTGTGGACTAGTTGCAGTCAGCTGAAATTGCTTCAATAGCTGCTTCACTATCTATATACATATTTACAAGCTCATTCATAGTTTTAGGGATGAAGGCTAACTCTGCTGCCATTTTGGCTGTATATATTTTCATCTGGAAGATGTTGCAGGGATCAAGAAGTTTATAAGATTCCTCTATACCGAGTTCCGCACAGTAAACCGCAGCTCCCACCCCTCCATCCATCTTTGAACCATAAGCGAAAAAGTTGAAACTAGAACCACCATGGTTAAGACTTTCAAGATAGCCTTCTTCCTTATAGTGACCTGTGGTTTGGCAAAAAAGTTCATTACTGGAATGATGTAGTCCGAGCTACACTCCATGTCTTCCAGCAATTAACCGTGATCAAATGATCTGTACTACATCTGTCCTATTGTCCTGAGTCGGATAACGGACTTGCATTACGCGTTCACTGCAGTTAGTTTTATTGGTTTAAGGTCCAATAAAACGTCTAAGGCTGCAATAGCTGTGCTTTTTAGAGCTCCAGTGATGAAGAGCTCTGCTAGTCTCTGGATACTTTCTACTTTTTCAGGCATGCCTTTGCCTCAGTCGCCCTCCACCTTACAACTATGCGTAGTGTGGAATTGGTCTAGCTGCCGCTGTGTGGGTCCAATAGGTAAGAATAGCCAAAAGGCTACATGTCTTGCCCAGCAACTTTTTACATGCATATAGAGCAATAGTCGCCTTTCTAACTCTATCTTCTATATATTGGGCTTCCACGTCAGCTTACTATCCAAAATAACCTCCAGATACATTGTGTGTGTTTTGGGTAACGGTCGAAAATAATGACTTTTGTTGCAGCTGACAAGTTATTGATGAAGAAAAAAGTGTAACACATTTTCTGGGTTATTGTCCCAGACTATCAAGGAAGAGAATGGCTACCATGGACGCTCATGAGTTCAGGAAACATTCTGAATTGCAATGTGTTAGCAGCTTTACATTAAGCTCTGGAAATTCTGTGAAATTGGCAAACAAAAATCGCCAAACATGCTTTGAAGACTGAAATATGCTTTAAGCTTTGTGTGCTTACAATATTTCTGCTGCATTATTTGAAGGTGTAGGGTGTAAAGAAATCATTTAAAAACATTTTTTCCCATATGCTTTTATCAACACTGTATTTTTTGAAACTTTTAAGAGCCAAACATGTCTAAAATTTGTAAACAAAAAAAGCCCACAAACTACAAATTGTAGAGCATACACAGCAAACAAACATTTTTTTCTTCCTTGAGGGCTTAGATATTTTTTGTATCCGTAGACGCGTGTTGGTGTTTGTTCGTTTGTACTGCAATTGTCGTCGCACTTAAAACTGTTTTTGTAGATGTATGTACATACATATTTATGCATTTTAGATGCTGTTTGTTGTCAACGTGCAAATTGGTATTGTTTGAATTGTTATGCTGTTGCAAAAACTTCCTCTACCTAGACTAAAAGTTTGTGGTAATGGGAGCTCTTTTGCAAGACACACAATATTTTTTTATGTTTCATTCATTTGTGCTGCAACCACAAAACGAGTTATATTATTAAATGTTTTTATTTGATTTCTTTTCAAAATAGAAATTTAAAAAAAAAAAAAAAATTCTGAAACACTTGGCTCACGTTTTGTTATTTCACAACTTAACAGTGTTGTCGGGAACCTGCTCTTTAAGCTTTTTGCTTGCGGTTTAGCATAAACAATTGCTACGTAATATATTATTATTTGTATAAGATAAATGCAGTACGGCTTTGAAAATATTTATGATTTAATAATCGACAACATTAATTAATGCTAATTTTTTTTATTTAAAAAATTAAAATTTTTTTAGTTCATTATAAATGTTAAAGATATAAAAAGAATTATGTTAAAATACTTGGTTTGAATTTCCGCCACACAAAAATGCCAGCAACATTACCCAGCAAGACAATAACTTTCAAAGAAGTCAGCCAAGATTGTGTTATACAAGTAGTGCAAATGTGCATCACAAACAGTGATCCTATTACAGTTTTGTTCTTGTAAGAGAGGTTTCCTTTTTGAGTGCTGGTGCTTAATTAGGTTATGTTCTTTTTTATGTTTAGTGATCTATAATACAGTAATTTTTTTCTGATTTGAAAAAAAACCTATTTGACTCAAAGTGTGTATCCGCCTTTGAACTTGGCAAATAACTTTCGTTATTTGTGTAAAATAATTTTCGAACTGGTTATGGTTAATTTTTTAAATCTGAAAGCTCAGCAATTTTGATTTTTATTAAAATGTGACAACAAAATTTTTTTGCGAGGAATGTCTGTTTTCTCCATTAAAATTTTCCCCATTATGTGGAGACAAAACATTTTCGATAAGTCTTCAGAGACCAAACGAAGGCTCGTCAAGAAGTTGTAACCGATAAACAGAACTGTTCTTCTCTACTAAAAATGAAAAATATTTATATTTAAATACTATTTAATACTTAAATCTTTCTATTCTCTAAGATTTTAAATTTATTTAAAAATCCATTAGCACTCGTTAGTTAATTAGAACATAAGCAATTTATTACAATTAAAAAAAATCATTACATTCATGTTAATTAGTTTCAGTTATTTTCATTATTTCTTTACAGAGCTTTATGCCGCTGAAACTCTTGCAAAGTAAGTACGTTTTACCTTGAGTATTTTTATGAAAAGAATCAAGAAAGAAGAAAAAAATCGTTATAATCGTACATTTGCAAATCTAACGTAACGAACACCTACGACTCACCGCAAGCGTTTAATTGCGATTATTCCGTCGTGATTGAATAACAGATTGCAAACAAAAAAATAAGTATAAAATACAAGTTTAATTTCTTCAGCTTTGGGAAGCATTAATAGAAATGTATTCATTTATTTTAATTTACCCACTAATGCTTAAATAATTTGCAAAACAAAAGCAGTAAATACATTTAGGATAATTTTTTTAGGTGTGCGGTTGTGTGGAAAGAGTTTTCATTCAAACAAATATAAGACAGTGTTTGATATTTTATAATTCTACGGATAAACCCTTATGGACTATAAAAATTTGTTATTCAAATTAAGTATAAAAATATTTACATTCAACGAAAAATCTACAAACATTTTATTCAAACAAAACTAAGTTTTCCAAATGTGTCTGCCACAGCAAAATTGGACTATTAAATGATAATTGAATAGAAAACCGGAGCATATGTACATATATTCCCACTTATAATGCACAAACAGATAAATTATCTGAGGGTTTTACCTACCTGTTTGCCTTATAAAATTTAACTTACACGATAGATGCCTGTATATTAATAGATATCTATGGGCATGAGTTAAATATAAACTGCGACTTGTTGCAAACGCATTCACGATGACCTTGCTGAATATGATCAAAGGTTATCATGTACTCGATATATCGTCGCCTCAGAATTGATTTAGCCCATACGCCACAAAGTTGGAGTGGAGGCATGTGACAATGTAGGTTTACATGAAATTTTCTCAAAATATACTCGACGGATTTCTTTTGTATTTGCACCACTGCTTCCGACACATGTTTTGAAGAAAATTTTTAATTTTTGTGAACTTTCATTAATGAAGTTAGAAGTTAGTATTACTTTATTGTAAAAGTAAAAATACGTTTTGTGCAGCATACGCAATTTGTTTTAAATAAGTCGATCCTTTAACGCCGACGAAGAAGCCGCTGCAGTAATATTTTAAACTATCGATCCGCTTACACACTTACACAAGAAAAACTAGTAATTGAAGTGTATTTAATATAAAGAATGAAATTATATAGTTTCTATTATACTCAAACATGCATAATTAAAGTTTCTTTTATTCTATTTTAGTGTTTAATAAGTTTATATTCAAACATGTAATCGGCGGCTGCGTCTGGGTGATAATGTTTTTGCTTAACAGTCGCCTTGAGTTTTTCTTACGGCACCTTCTTTTTTTATTATTCATTTCGTATAGAAATGAAGCAATACAAGAGTTAACTTTACTTTGCATGTTTTCTTATGAAGAATTTGACGCATTCGCCAAACAGTGTCGTGTACAGCAAAATAATACTTATTAAACCTTAAAATAGTGGATATGGAGCAAAATATATGCTTAATATTCTCAAAATATATACATTCCATACATAACTCATTTATTTTTAAGAATGGTCGGTGGAGCAAAACTATTCTGGGGCGACAATATATCCTCAATGTGTATGTATGTATATCGTTAGAGCGAAATAATAAAAACTATTTTTGAACGGATTAAATACGATCATTGTGCACTATATATTATGGGATCCACACTAGTTAAACCGTATTCCAAAATCGGCCATACAAGGGAAATATGTGTTATACACACGATTTGCCAGTTCACATGGTTGTCATATGTAAAAATTTTAAGACCTTTTGTTAGGCATTGCCAGACATGTGTCCATATTCTGTAACTTTTGTGAGAACTTCTCTTGTCGTAAAGATGTGAATCAAAATATTCCATCGTTTCTCGAAAAGTGAGAAAAATAGTAACTTATGCCTAAAGCGGCACAACAACACATCAAATTTCATTTCAATTTGTTTTAAAAAGGAACGAAAACTTTTTGTGTGACATCTTTTTTCCGCACAATGATATTTTTCAAGTGTTCTGTTCTATTACTATATTGCTTAGATTGAACTTGCCATAAAGCAGGCAAACTGCGATAAGTTTCACTAAATTCAAAATTCATTCATCCATTCTTATTTCACACGGCGTCACCCAAAAATTATAATAATTTCGCTAAGAAAATTAAACAAAAATGCCATTTGAAGCAATTACGCGCACACAGATAAAATTAGCTTCAAGTTTCTGGAGCGATGGTAGAGAAAATCTAAATTGTTTTGATTTTCGTCAAACTCACATCAAATCATACGTGTGAGTTTTTTTTACTAACACTATCAAAGAAAAGCAGAGTTTGACGCGTCAGTTTGATATGTGGCCAGGCTTCATAAAACTATCAAAAGTGATTACATTGCTACGTTAGAAATGTCTTAATATATAATTCAAAGCCGAAGTGAAATCGCAGAGGTTGAAAACGGTTATCGTGAAGTGAAAAATTTTCAATGACAGCGGCAAAAATACAACTGGCGGCTACACCAAATAATGTGTAGTACGACTTTGATGTTTGTTGTTAACAAAATTGTTAAAAACATTTTGCGAAAATATATTGTTAAAATAATTTAACAATTAAAATATCACTTCAGAACAAAATGTTAGCTTTTTCTGCGTTATTATTAATATCATTTTGAAAACATATTGAATACTTTGTTTATAATTTTATCTTGCGAGCATATTTGGCAGCACAAAGAGGGAACCTTAATCAAAAAAAAAATTTTTCTGTAAATTGTCGAGTAATTTCCTTGCGTGACAGCCATTTCTCGCCAAAAAAAAAAGTTACAGATACAGTTTATTGAGAAAAACAGTTGCCTGTTTCAATTTATGGCGTTTTTGTTTAATTTCACACATTTCCATCGAAAATTTTCTTGACGAGGGAGTTACAGAATTGGGGTAATGGTTATATATAATATTATTATATTATGGATTACAAAGAAGCAATTGCAACGATTTCGGCTGCGTACATTTTATTACATATCTTCACTTTCCTTTTTCTTTAAAAACATTTGTATGCAGTGTTGCCAGTGGAATGAATTCTTTGACAATGATGCCATAGTCAGATGCATAAAGTTGCACATCTGACAAAAATAAATTGTCTGACAAATAGCTGGCAATACTTTGACAATGACAAAAAAAGTGCTTACACGATTGTCACACGTCTGGCAATTTGTTACCAGCATGGTAAAATTATACAAGGTACATGCAAAAGCACAGCATATTAATGTATACATTGCAGAAAGTTGTCAAACTTTGTTCACAAGCTGCTAAAATGTTAGTGTATGTGTGTGAATAAAATGATTACAAAATATATAAAAATAGAACCCAAAGTATGATTACGCACAGATTATATACATGAATCTCATTACATGGCCTACACATGAAAGTGAAAATTACACACTATGTATTACACACATATTGGCAACACTGAATGCCTATAATCGTGAATGAATGCCGCGTCGGAAATTGTACTTTAGTTAGCCTGTGATTGTTATTTTTAAAAACAAAAGACGTCTGTTTCTGAAAATTAAGGTATGGTAACACTTGGACAAACATTTGCCCAAAAAAAAGTAACCACTAAATATTAGTGAAATCATTTTGATTCAGACACGTGTTTCTTAAGTTAAACAGTTTCATAAACAACTAATAGACAATGTCATAGAATCCAACATTATTGAAAACTACATATTTAACTTAACAAAGACGTCTCTGAATTGAAAGCTTCTTCATTTATATTTAGGGGTTACGTTTTTTGGGCAAATGTTTACCTAAGTGTGACCATACCTTTATTCGTTTGTTTCTACCAAAAAAATGTGTGTGTGTTTTTGATGTTGTAATTTTGTTGTAGCCGTGCAAGTGCTTTGTATAATTAACCATGGTTGCCAGCTGGAAGCTTCTTCTTCTTCTTTTTCTTCTGATAATATTGTAAGACCTGATAACCGCCTGTAAGAAGCTTAACCATGATTTTAATTGATGTTTTTTTTTCTAAAAATGTAACAGACCTTTCCCAGTAAATTTAAATAATTAATCGCTAAAATATTCGTTAGACTTTTTTTTAACAACTAGATTGTTAAGAAAACAAGAAATTTAATGAAAAATATTTGATTAACTCTCAAATAAGAATATTTACAAAAATCATTGTTGGCGCAGTTTCAATTAAATCTTTAATTGTATTTAAAAAATAAACTAAAAGTGCTTACAAACCTTTTTTCTTTCTGTGTATAGATGAAAAATTCCATGTTGCTATAGTTTGCTTGAAATTTCTAATACATTTTAAATATACTTATAAAACACTTGAAACTCTGCTAAGAGTCAACTTGAGAAAATATGTATAAGTACGTGTATTGCAAACTTTCTTAAATAAAGCATATTTAAATTAAATATTTTTAATTACAAAGCCTATTTCTTGACAATTGTGCTTGAATTATCTTGGGTCATAAAAAAAATTTTAACAATTTTTTTATATCATTCATTAATGTGCGAGTACACATAAATACATATTATTATTTTGTGTTATTTTTAAGAGATTACCTGTATGTAAGTATTTGTGTGATATTTTGGTTAATTTATGTACTACTTGTGGTTTGAATGGGCTTCTATTTATTTGTCAATCTTGCATCCACTTAGTTAACAATTATGCGTGCTATTGAATAAAAAAAAAGTGTTCATACGTGAACGCCTTTGAATACGGACATATTTTGATGAAGAACAGACATTTCTTTAGAATTAAGTATGTGTGTTCTGAACACGTTCCCCAGCAACATTATCCATATTTATTCAAATCACGTCATCGTCATATATGGGAATTGAATGTATCAACTTTTTCGCCTTCAATACACATGCTTCAAAATACTCAAAAAGCTTTACTCCTGTGCGTACATATGTACATACGTGTACACAGCATGTGTATTCACTTCAAACTACATACAAACGCATATGTATGTATGTACATAGTCACTAAACAATTTACATAACTTAGATAATAATCAGTTAATAATGACACGAGTATTCATGTGCTTAACTCTATAAACGTAACTCTTTTAGGATTATTTTTCAAAACTACTAGTGAAGTGTTTTGAAAACAACTGGGTTTAACTGTGCTTAAAGCTAAAAACCTTAAAATCAAAATTAGTCTTATATTAATTTGAAATTTATTTGCTGGTGGTCAAGCATTGTCTGTATGCATTCCACTGTTGCTTTAAAAAATCGCTAGTAGACTTCAACCATACATCTACTAAGTATATTGTGCCTTTTAAGTCAGCTGATCGGCTTCACTTAAGGTGAATAACTATATCAGGCGTTCTAAGCTTTCTCGCGCCATATTTATGTTTGTATGTATGCATGTATGTATGTATGTTAAAAACAAAACCGTCATATTCGCATGTTGCAAGTAACAAATCCTTAACGCTTAGAATGCGAAAATCGGTTTACTTTCTACTTTTGACAGCTTATAGTACGTTTCCACCGACGTTAAATCGAGTTTAAGTAAATCACTTCAAAGTGCTTCCACCGAACTTGTGAGTGATTTGTTGTTCGAATTTTCCTATTCAATTGTTGCACGTACATTATAAGGTGGACGCAGCAGCTGTAATGTGACTTTTATTCACATGAGGTTGTTGATATTTAAAATAGATTATATATTCCTTAATGTAATTTTTTCGAAATTGTCCATCACTAATTGATGGATGTCCCAGGGATGGAGCTTGTAATTTTATAAGCAATGCAGCAATGCATACATAAATCCAGTTTGAAAAATAGTATTTTGGAAATGATTTAAAATAAAGGCTCAGTTAGCCGACTGTAATGTAATGTAACTGCAACAGTAGGAAACAGCTGATCGATATTGTTATGTGAAAAGTAATGGAAATGGTTATAGAGATGTAATGTAACGTAACCTACTTTTCATATAAAAATATCGATCAGCTGTTTCTTACATTACAGTTACAT
The DNA here is from genome assembly GCA_936439885.1 of Nowickia ferox. Taxonomy (NCBI): domain Eukaryota; kingdom Metazoa; phylum Arthropoda; class Insecta; order Diptera; family Tachinidae; genus Nowickia; species Nowickia ferox. The sequence continues at coordinate 102,344,330 of OW387023.1, read as the reverse complement.
TGCGTTACAGTCGGCTAACTGAGCCTTAAGTCAACTACTCTGAACTGATTTATCCATTTGCAAAATGTATGGTAAGCCATATATAAATTAACATGATTTACTCAAATCATCATGATTTGTCTAAATCATGCCGGTGGAGACATACTATTATTATGCAACGTGCGAACAAATCTGCTGAACTTGAGGCTCAGTGCAGCCAAGTTTTATTTTATTTTTAATGCTATCGATGTAATTTAAAATGCAGAGTCTGAATATTGTATGAAATGTGTAAGTTGCGCTGATGCGAAAACGTGTTATGTGGACTTCAACCTTTAAGTAATTTTTATGAAAATTTGTAGGCAGATTTTCATTCGCGTGACGTTGTCTTATTGATTAACTTGGTAACATTTTAACTTTTTCACAAAAAAAAAGAGCCACTACACTACATTACACCACAAAGTATACAGAGGTGACACGAGACGGAAGATAAGTGTATTTTTGTCTCGTTTTCCCTGAAATTTTGTCGGCGTTTTTGTTTTGTTTCTCCCTACTATTGCAATAAAATTGCAACGATTTCTGAGCTGAGTAAATTGATAAGTACTAATACACTACAATAACAAATGCACTATATATGTCTCTTTTGTCCACGATTTTTTCGATTCGATTCGAGGTTTTTTACCTCTCACTTTTTATACTTCTGTATATTTTGCGACTACTGTACTACAGATGGACTACATGGTGGCACTGTCTGGATTGAAAAAAAATGTGTATGATTAAAATTATTATTATCTTGGGTCTTAAAATTCCCAAAGACTAGTTGAAAATTCATAACCAACTATTCTTGCTTTTTCTAAATATTGTACTTCATTGGTAAAAAAATACTAAAAGCTGCGGTTAGTGCTTGGTGCTCACGGAGCGGCCTCAGTGTCAACCCGACTTAACGGGACTGGTACTCTTTTTCAGGAGATACAAAGTTCCCCACTTCAACCACCCGAAGCTAAACGGCATTACTATGACCGTGGCAGATATTGCCACATATCTGGGTGTTGTCCACGATAGCAACGGCAATCTAAGTCTGTAGGAACACAATCGGCCCTACTTGGGGAATAAGTCCTAAGAGATTCGGTTACTAGAAATGATTATAAAACCCATATTATTTTATGGAATTTCCATCTGGTGGAAAGCACTCAACTCACCTAGCAAATCAGTCCCGTCTAGAGGGAATTCTCCTTAAAATGGCACTTATGATAGCAGGTTCTCTGAGATCCACGCCGACAAAAGTGCTCTTCGCTATGTTGAGTTGGCTTCCAGTAGACTTAACGGCTAGAAAATAAGCTCTACGCCGTCAGACTAAGTGCAATAGGCGCATGGAACCACCGACATTGGGTCCATGCAAGCATTTTAAATACATAAGATAATATACCGGATCCCCACTGAACTGAGCCGTATAGGTTTTCACGGATGGTTAAAAAAGGGGGAGAGTTGGTGGGGCATTTATATTCGAGAATACGGAATTGAAATGTCTTTCAGACTCCCGGACGAATAAAGTATTTTTCAAGCAGAAATATCTGCCATTAAAGGAGCGCTACACTGGCTAAAGTTCTACTGGATTTTAAATAGAGATATTCATACTATAACTGAAATCCAATCTGCAATTAAGTGTCTCATAGGTGTGTATATATCACATTTTTTCTTGTCCAAGAATGTCGCAAGGCCCTGCATGGACTCGCGAAGCACTCACGTATCTGATTAAACTGGGTGCGTGGACACGGGACTATTTCAGGCAACATAGTTGCGGATGACTTGGGAAAGAGAGAAACTCTCTGTAGTCTTATCCTGTTGTTGATGTTGTCTTTCTTGAATTAGCTCAAGACAGATGGCGCAATTAGCCCACCTGTGCAATAGCGAGAACCCCTTAATCTCGTCTAAACTCCCACAGAACGAAAAACCTTATGAACTTCAATAGAAAGCACTTGAGGAACCTCATGGCCACTTTGACCGGTCACTGTGCTTTTGGAACCCATGCTAAAAGTATGGGTCTCCCGTATAACGACTACTGCTTCAGTTGCAATGATGAGGAAGAGCGAAAAAGTATCTTGCATCTCCTCCGTTTTTGTCGCACTCTGAAGTATCTCCATCTGCACCTCCTTGACAGGATATCCTTCAGCAGCCTATCAGAGTTGACGGAAATCGAACTCAAAAATTTGAGCCTTAATATTAGAAACATTGGGCTGGTACAGGTGCTGACTTCCCACACACCCCCCCCCCCATTTACCAATTCTTGACCGACTCTCACCTCCTCTATAATAACTATTATCTCTTTTCTACATCTACCCTTCAAAACCCTCTTCACTCTCTCGCTCTCTATCTTCCTTTCAACTTACAGGTAGCACAAAGTGATCATTGTAATACAACCAAGTCAGCTGGACCACAATTTTTCACTCTTCTTTGCCAGCAGCCTGCTAACCTAACCTAACCTTGGTAAAACACTTTAATATAGCGATAAGTACTTAAGAAAGAAGCGGGAAATGAAAGATCAAAAGTGAAAACCGAACTAAAGTAGAACACAGTTAAATTAGAAGAAAACTAAATATAGTTTTTTGATATTTTTGTCTCTAATTTAGTGTAATCACCTGAAATGAAGTCTTTATTTGTATACACATTTTGCTTCACAACAGAACACAGGTTGCAATGTTGGTTTTAGTATTAAAGCTACACTGCATGAAAATACTGTACAGTAGTGTCTTGGAATATAAATAAGAAAAATACTTTTGCAACCCACTAGTTGCACGCGATAGTACTGAAAATATTGTAAAAAGAGCAAACACCGTCGCGAATCAAATCAAAAATGTGAACAAAAATAAAAAATTGTGCACCATTTAAAAGTTTCTATTTACCCGGGCTGCTCTATTTTGACCCACTGTGTGGCGCTGCTCTCCCGAAGAAAACAATGTCCAAACTCAAAACTTAAGCTTAAATATATGTCTTCAATGAAATGTGAAGTTTCAAAAACTGTCGGTTTAGGAGGTACAATTCCTCCAGTATGCGTCGTTCCAGTGATGTATACTTACATACATATGACAGATATTATATCCCATTCTTAATTAATCGCCAATTTTCACACTGTTGACTCAATTCAATTTCTGCTGAATTGCTTTTATATTTCAAAAGAAATCATATTATAACATTTTTCTATCCAATTTGATATATTAAGATCTTCTGGGAAATGAACACGTTGCTTTAGTAATTCATTTCATCCCAAACTTTACTCACTACACATACATCCATGTATACATATTACCTTCCCTTAACCAATAATAATACATCAATATATAAATAGTTTTATTATTTATATGCAACATAAATTTGTAAATTACATATGTCATTTGGGGCCATAAATGTTTAACATTTTAGCTTCCAAAAGCATTTCTTGGTTGGTCCTTCCGTTCGTTCTGCTAAACACATATAAAAACTTAAACAAATACATATGTATGTACATACATATAAATATTTCAGCACATTCAAACAATATACAGCAAAACAAAACACAACTCCACATGAATGGACAAGTCAATAAATGAAACTGAACATATTATTTTAGCCAACTGTCATTTTACTCCAATTATTGATGAGACTTATTGTATTTTATTGTATTTTCTGCTTGTGTTACTTTTTTTCACAATTTATATAAATATTTTTATTTTATTTCTTGCTAAATCAGCAATAATTCCATTATTATTGGGGCAGAATAAAGACAGTGAATGTGCAAATAGGAAATAGGAAGCTTAATTTGTTGCGTCAGAGTTTTTAAAAGTTTATTTATTGCAGAGGGAAAATCAATGCCTTTAGAAAAAAAAACAAGAAAACATTAGTTACAGTTTAATCTTGTTCTTCAATCTAAGGAGAATCTAAAATATTTTGCACCTTCAGGGAGTAAAACTATGACCGATTTCCAAAAAAAAATTGTTTTCTGAAGCTTGATCGAAAAGAACTGCCTTTTACTGCTCTCACTTTTTGACATTTATGCTCAGTCTACTCGGGCAAGTCATCACGAGTAGATTGATGCTAGAAAAAACGCTACTAACGTCCATCTGAGCAAACCATTCGTTGAACTGTGTACACAGAGAAAACAGTGCGTAATATATACCTCATAAAATAGAACAAAATTAATTAGTTATGTCTATGGTTTTTTTTCAAGAAGAAAATCGTATTAATTTAATAAGGAAACCTTTTTGAAAAAATCAAGAAGGAATCTTGTAATTTTTATTAGGTTATCTTATTGATTTTTTCAAAAAAGGTTTTCTTCTTGTTTTTGTTAGGCGACACAATGAAAAATAAAAAAAAATTTATGTCTTTATTCTTTGTTCTTATGTATTTTCATTTAAATTCTATACCATATATCTATGTATGTATGCATGCATGTAGTATATGTGACAGCGCATAGAGAAAGGGACCTAAGGGTAAAAAAAATCAATTTTCACTTTTTTTTTTTTTGATGTGGACAACATCTGAGCATCGAATGAGACCGATCCCATGTCCCAAAAGTGTTCCCTCCCAGAGATATGCGCGTTTTATTCAGTGATGGTACACCAAAGATACACGTATTTAAATCCTTAAAATGGCTCTCCTGAACAAAACCGTTTTTTACCTTTAGGTCCCTTTCTATTGCGCGTCACATATGTATATGTTATTTATTTATACATACATACACATTATATTATATTCTTAATTAACTCACCATATAGACATATTATTACTTGAGAGGAGAAGACACGTATTGAACCAGCAATCTTTTGACTGATAGACAAGCACTCTAACAAATATGCTTAAAGGCAGCCTGAATAAGCATTGAAATTATTGTGCAAACATGCTTATACAAAAACGAAAAAGATCATGAAAAAATTTTCTCTATGTTTATTTATAGATGTGAAATAACAAAAACCTAATAAAATCAAGAAGATTTCCTTATTAAAAAAATTAAGAAGATCATTTACAAATAATCATATAGGAGCTTGATGAAAACAATAAGGAATACCTATTTGAAAAAATCAATAAGGCAACCTAATGAAATCAATAAGAAATCCCTATAGTTTACAATTTAGAAGAAAACCTAATAGAATCAAAAAGTGTTTCTCTATGGATTGTTTTTTTTTTTGGTGTCAAAAATAACGGAAATTGAGTAAAAAAAGCTGTGAATAACAAGTTGTCTTCTTGATTTTATGTGGTTTTCTTATTGATAAAATTAAAAAGATTTACCACATAAAAATAATAAGAAATCTCTATGGAAAAATCCTCGCTTCTTTCTGTTGGGATACCCCTTAAGGCTGGCACTCTGTTCAAAGTTGTGAAAAATTTTCAGCACCATTAATTATTTCGCGTGAAAAATTCGACATGTACTAAATGTAGCCCAACTCGCGGTTTTTTATAAATTTCCTGCTTTTATTGCTTGAAAGTATGCAACATTGTTAAAATTCCGTGCGAAAAAAGCACTAAAATGATGCCAGACTAATTTTGCATGGAAAGACATGATTTTAAGTGTTTTTCACAACAAGAACAGAGTACTACTTTTGCGAATTTATTTCGCAAATATTTCACACTAAATACTTTTATATGTAGTTTGACAGCATTTCGCACGAAATTGTGAACAGAGTACCAGGCTTTAGCTTAAAAACTTTTCATAGAGAAAATCTTCTTGATTCTATTAGGCAGTTTTTTCTCTGTGTATAATTCAAAAACATATCACACTTACTTAAGCTAAGAACCTAATTTCCTTCATATATTTATTTTCTTAGCTTATTTTAATCTGAATCTTTAAGATATTTTGTAGCTGGTATATTTGCCATATAGAAAATGTGTCGTCCGATTTGACTAAAAAGTGGCGTAAGTCATGTACCAATAATTCATAACCTTCTTCGCAAGCTCTACATGTTTTATCATCAAGAACATCCAATTATTATATTTGCCAATCTCCAAGGTGTTGGATTTTTTAGTCACACAATATCCTTTGTCTTTTTCTTTTTTAAGCTACACCACAGAATTTTGGTTACTCTTCCAACAGTATTAGTAGCCAATTGACTGTGTTCGTGTTTGATCTTTTGTTTTTAAAGGATTTGCCAGTGTTACGTTACTCAATGATGATCCCATCCTCGCCAACAAAGAAGTGGATACTTTATTTCCAGTGATACTCTAATGTCCAGGAATACATATTATCTCGATGCTTCCATAATACCTTTATGGGTTTATATAATTTTTGCACTGAAGGACTTTTGGAGATAGTTCTTTGCTATACGCAAGAATACCGATTAGTGTTCTGTTGTTAATTCATTTGAACTTTATTAGGATCCAGCAGATGAAATAGTTTACGTACTCATGTCGCAGAAGCCATTGCCCGATCGGTTGCCATTTGTGACTGGAAAAACTATATGCAGTTTCAATATCTACCCACTATAAAAATCTTACGTCATCTTCCCTCCTTGTGTTATAGGATTAAATCAAAAGCAAACAGTTTTTTGCCTCCGTGTATATTACCCTTTATGGCAAAAAAGAATTATTAAAAGGGAATATCGCAGCTTATTTTATTTTACAAAACTAAATGCCAAAACATTCAATTTACATTCCAATTAGGATACAGATGTTTGCTCTTCTAAATAGAAGGTAATAAATTCCTTAGGAGGAAGTCAGACACCTACATAATTTCCTAAATGACGCTTGTAAGCAGGATTTTTAACTTTAAAAGAAAATTATATAAACTTATTTAAAAAAAAAATTGCAAGCTTTTAAGTGCTCCAAGTTTTATGGTAGAATACAAAACTAATATAAGTTTTAGTTACTCGTAAATTGCTTGAAATAATATTGAGTTTTCCAAAATTATTGCTGCAATAACTTGAGATGAAACTCTTTACTATAAAGGGTGATTTTTTTGATTTATAAAAAAAAGACACATCAAATTTAGAGAAATGTATGAAATCTTTATTTGAGTCAGTAGAACAATTTATATAATTCAATTGAAGATGACTTCATGTAAATGTTGATCGCAACTACGCCTCAAATGGTTCATACGCTGGGTCCAATTTTGGCATACTCTCGCCAACATATCGGCCGGTATCTAAAGAATAAATCCTTCGATATATATATATTTATCATACAGTGCTTCGACCGAAGTCTAAGCACTGCTCCAAAAATTGCGCCAGAGCTTCAATCGTTTCGAACTTGTTCCTATAGACATGAGCCTTAACAGAGCCCCACAATAAATAGTCCAAAGGCATTAAATCGCATGCTCTAGGCGGCCAACGGCCCCAAACGTGAAATAAACTGTTCACCGAACTTGCCTCTGAATTGGGCCATTGTTTCGCGTGGTGTGTTGTATGCGGCACCGTCTTGCTGAAATCACATGTCAGCCAAGTCCAGCTCTTCCATTTTGGGCAAAAAAAATGCGATTGCAAATGCAAATGACGCCGAATCAATAATCCGCGGTCATCAACAACACTGGCAGATACAGCTGCGATATTTTCCTCTGTCCGCACTCTACGTATGCGTGTTGGTGTTTCAATATTCAATAATGTAAATTTGGTGCGAAAGTAAGTCACAATATTCCGAATGGCCGCCTGGAGAGGTCGCCCAAACTGACCATAAAATGGAAGAAGTGCACGATGCACTTTCTAAACAGATCATGAATTTTGAGAATAAAATTTAATAATCTGCCAGCGTTGTTCGTTTGTAAGTCGATTCATGGTTAAATTATAGACCAAACTGAACATGTTTAACAGTAACATGATACACGAAAACAGCTGAGTTGCGAAAAACAGTGTTGCCAAAAAGAAAGTTGCTAAAAAAATCACCCTTTATATGGGAAATATACATGTATATCGCCCATAACACATTTTGTCGCAGCTGGAAAGTAAAAGAAGAGACTGTTTCGCAACTATTCTGCGAGCTCCCGGTACTGCAACCATGCGGTGAAAATTTTTAGGGAAACATATAATAAATTACCTGTCGGAATTATCACAGATTGGCATAGATGACCTTAAGCGGTACATCAGTGGATCTTGCATTGGATCAAGACATTTTCGCGATCTAGTGCTTGGGGAGTGGAATGGCATGAATAAAAACGGAATCTACTTGATTACTGGCAGATAACAAGCAGCCATGTAAGCCAATGTATCATCCATATTCCAAAGTTCATCTGTTGAGTTTTATTTATTGGAATTTCGGCGCATTCAAAGCTAAAGAGTAAGCGTTTGCATTTCATTGACTGCAAATATTTTATGATGAAAGTTCATTCATTCATTGTTAAGTTGCTTAACTCTCTTTAGGTGCCATCGAATATGCATGTTGTTTTATATAAGTGCAACCTACAAAGAGACAACAGATTCGTTGAGACAACCGAATTTTTTGCCAATCGAATTTTTGGCCGTTGCTGCGACATCACAGAGCTCGGTTGTAAATCTTTTAATGTTGCTGTTATCAAACCCTGTTAATACATTTTCGTTAATGTTCATCATATGCATTATTTAGTGATGACAAGAGCACACGATCGGTTGAAGAATTGTCATATTCATATCATTGTCAAAATTTAGCTCTTATGTCAATGAACATAGATTGTTTTTTGGATTCATACAAAATGTCTAGCGTCAGTCGAAATATAGTTTATTCAACTAATGCTTTATCGGCCCAACTGTTTTCCAACCAATCTTTTTCCTAAGTGTATCAAGTGAATGTCTGGTGCAGCTTTTTAACAGAAAGACATTAAATTGTGTGTTGTGTTTGACTATTATGGAACAGCATGCAGTAATAACGTAATAGTAAATGCAAACATCTGCACTACGTGTCGAGTACTAATGTGTGAATGAACAACAGTAGCAATGAATATATACATATGTATGTACTCGTATGTTATATATTTGTGTGACATTCCAAGTTGCATACGTTTGCTAATTCTAAATTCTATTTTATTTTTTAAGAGTTTAATAAAAAGAGAAAAAAAACAAAAATACTGAATTGTTGCCACAACAACAAGTGCAGCTACATTGTATTGCTGCCAGAGGATTTTGTTACATTTAACACTTTTGAAACGAACAATATGACTCAATGCACTCGTATGTGCGTACATACGAGTATGTATATCGAAGCTTCGACGATGGTCGCAAGTAGAAAGGTCCTAAGCATGATACAATAATACAGGTAAACTCGAAGCGCCAGCTGATGGAGTTTGTTTCGTGATGTGATCTGCCAATTGCTGTTTACGTTTATCCTATAAAACTGTAACAGTTCCTATTAAACTGTACAAATACAAACCAGTTTTGCAAATACAAGAAAACATGCAATCATCCCTGCAGAAAATGCGAATAGTGAAAATGTAGTGATTTACTAGTGACATTGTCAGTAGCACTACTGACCAGGTGTACCCCAGCCAATGTAATCGTCTATTGACATTTAACATTAGCTTGTCATTGAAAATCTACCACTAGACTGTAGCAATACTGACTAAATAGTTTTTTTGGGACCACATGGAGACATTGGCACCAAAGATTCACTAGTAAATTTTTTGGGGCTCTAGTCTACAATATCGATATTTCCTCGCTCGATGTCCGTAGTAAAACTGTACTGATTCACTATAGACACAGTCACCACCTGCAGGAAATTGTTTGTCATTTCTATTAAATACATATGTATATTAAAATTAAAAATTGTATGTTTCGCTGAATTAGTAAAGTCAAACACTTACGTATGGATCTTAAAATGTGACAAATCTTTAGCTGATGGCACAAAATCTTCCACAGTGTCAAATAAAAATTTCCATAATTGGCACCTTTCACTTAAAACTCTTCAATTTTAACATTTTATATTTTTATACAATATTGATTGTTATTTTATTTGTTTTTTTAATAATTTTTTTTGTGTATTATGTTTTTAATTATTGTTAAATACATTTATATATGTATATTAACCTTATAATTATATTTCTTAAGATAATTTTTATAAACACTTAAATTTTGCTTGACGTCACGTTTATTTTCAACAAACCAATAAAACATTAAGAAGAAGCATAGTTGTGTGTATCTGAAAAAATGTTTTCTAAAACCATTATTAATAGACGCTCTGTTGACAATTTCACCAAAATACTCGACAAAAGTGGTGACTTGGGGACACTTAACCGCATGTTTTCTGCAGGCATGTTTTACAAATCCACATGCATGGTGCCTATTAAAACTGTACTAATACAAATAAAGCTTTGCAAACACAAGAGAAAACGCAAGAACATGTCTCTTGTTTACTCTTGGTTTTTTGACAGTTGTCATCACAAAACAGCAATAAAAAGTCCTATTGTTTTATTTATTGTAAATTTGTTCTAGATTTGCGGCTACCTGTATTATTGTATCATGGTCCTAACTCGTATTTTTTTGCGATATTAAGTTTTATCAGTAATTCCCATACATTTCACACAAATACACCTCGTCAAAAAAAACATACTGCAATAGAGTAAAAAATAACTTTATACAAGCAGTTGTACAAAGAAGTTGTATTCAGCGTTACCGTTTTAAATTTCAAAAAGTGGCACCAAAAAGGGGATTTTAAGAAAAAAAATGGCAGCCTTATAAATAAGAAAAATTAAAACAAATCTGCTCATTTTTAAAAACATCAAGAATAAAAATTAGGTTTTGCATGTTTAAAGACTAAAATATACTATTTTTGTGATACAATAAAGCCACAAAATGTAAAAATAATTCATATAATAAAAAATTACTTACTCACCGATTAACCAAAATAACAAATTTTTAAATGTTTTGTAGTATTATAGCGTATTTTTTGTGTGTTTAAGTACTTGTTTCCTCTCAAATACAAATTTTTCAAACAAACAAAGAAGTATGTTCAGTGATTCTCACCTAAATAAAACTTCAAAATCTTTGGACGTGGCTATAAATAGTTTATTAAAGACTCTGCTACTCTAGTTAAAGTTAAGTTAAGTTTTAAGGATTAGATTTGATGAAAGACGAATTAAATTATTTTATACCTGCACTCTGAAATATTTTCTTCAAGCAACAGTGTTTTAAAGTACAAAAACGTAAACTAAGAAATGCAGAATGTTCGTCGTTGACCTCTGCCATTATGGGTCAGATTATGACCCGCCAACAGAAGGAACTATCGATAATAATACAAGAAATGTTTTGACAAAATTAATTATTAAAAAAATAAATAAAACAGGACTATAATGCCATAATGAAAACTTTTATATGCTTAGAGAAATCCAGGAAAAAAACTAAGAAACTAAATGATCTGTATTATAGATTACTTTCAATTTCCTCAACATCTACGATTATATAAAGGATTTTTACAAGTCAAGTTTTATCAAAACTAATTCACTTAAATCCTAAGCACTTAAACCAAATTATTTTTCCGAAAGATTGTGTTAGAAGATCTCTTTAAACTATTGAAGTACTAATATATTTATGATTTTTTTGGTTGATTTAGTTTAAGAATTCTTGGGTGTGTGTTTTTTACTAATAAACTCAAATTAATAAATAATTTATGCACTTTTATTTGTTCAAATTACTTGATTTATAAAAAAAACTTTTTTCATCGGTTAACCGGTTAATACCGAAATTAACCGATTAAGCTAGAACCTTGACTAATTAATCGAGCGATTAGTTAGTGTCCTCAATTGATTTAACAAATACCGGATTTAAATAAATACATTGTATAAACAATAACGTTCAAGGAGTTTTTCGAATAAGGAAAATTTAAAAGTTTCATCTATTCCAATATGACGTAAACACAGGTCTTTACTTGTTTTCTTAATATCAAAAAATAAGATTTCAAATTCTTATATTCATAAAATTGTATATACATATGTATCATCAATTATTACTTATTAAAAATGAATATTCGTCATCAGAATAGTTGTTCAAATTATCATTATATGTGAGGAATATTTGCTTGTTAGATAACCACCGCCTATATATGTACATACATTTTGATCCTGCTTAAGCGATTCATCAGTAGACTTCAAATCAAAGTTTTTGAAATAAGCTAAAAAATACTTCATATGTTTATAGTAAAGCTCTTAATATGTTATTGAGAATTGCTTTTATCAAACAAAAGTCTTTACAAAACCAGCAATTTTATTCGATTTTGTATTCATTTTAATTTTTTATAACCTTTTAAAACTAGTTTAATTTTCTTTTCGTTTTTTATTTACTTTTATTTTTATTGTTTTATTGATATACTGCAACTAATTGTAGAAAGTTTAAGAAAAATGGATGAACGAATAAAGTTGAAGAAAAAAGTTGTGAAAACATATGGAAAATATATATTTTCACATCTATTTTACTTGTATTATAACATTTGTAGGTCTTATATCTTAAGATTAACGATAACATTATTACACGTGAAAATTAATAATATACCCAAAATGGCATAGATTATATTGCTTAAAATTGAATAGGTTATATATTTTTAAAATGCTAGAAAATGCTAAATAAATAATTGAAAAATGCCAAAGAAAATCCCAACTGCTAAACCGAAAATTTTGCGGCTAAATCATCAAAAAAATATGCAAAATTTAGCTGCAAAAATGCTAAAATGGCCACGCTGGTTGTACTGTTTCTCTAATAGAGAGAGAGAGAGAGTGAGTGTGATAAGAGCAAAGAATATAATGTGTGTGTTTGCTTGCGCTTTATACTTCCCAGCGATTTCAATTTGGCGCGTTTCGCGCTATATTTAGCGCGTTTTAACTATGCCAAACTCGCTTTTTTTGTCTTAGCGCGTTTAATAAAAAAAGCGCTAAATTAGCGCGTTTTGAATAAAGTCATCATCATTCAGTTCAATATTTTTTTACTTTTTTGCATAAATTTAACAATGTTCTAGTATTCAAAACTTATAAAAATTTTTCAATTGGTTAATAATGATTCATCTGTCGCAAATAAAATACCCTTAATTATGGTTAGAATTAAAAACTCATTTTAATACTGTAAATGACAAATATTTTGAAATTTCACAACTAAAAATATGTACTCCTACTCGTGACCAAAAAAAAATTTATATAACTTATGAAGCATCTATTTTAGCTGAAGTACAAAAAGCATAGCTAAGAACCCTCTCGATCAAGCCACCTTTCAAACAGAAAAAACTAAATCAAAATCCGTCCAGCCGTTTGGACTGAACGTGGCCACGTGCACACACTACAAACTTACAACACCCCTCTTTTTAGTCTGGGGTTAAAAATAAAAACTTAGGATTTCGATTATTTGGAAGGCAATTCTGATTCTGTATTAAATGATTTTATTGATTTAGGATATAATTTCGTAGAACCAACATTCTAAAGTCTGAAAAGAGATACTAAAAAAAATCAATTGTATGTATTAGTACATGTACATACATAGACTTTTATTAAAAATTAATTTAGCTCGTAGGAAAATAGCGCGTTTTGGCTACAAATAGTTGACAATGTTGTAACTTAGCGCGTTCTAGCGCGTTTTGTGAAGGGGAATAGCGCGTTTGGGTTATAAATAGTTGGCATCGCTGCCCCCCGCATTAAAAGCGTAAGCAAAAAATGTTTAATTTTTCAGCTCAGATGCGCATTCTATACAATTCATATTCTTTGGCGTAACTTACCTGTTTACCTCTCGTTTTCTAATAAGAGCAGTATAAAACTGCTCACTAAAGGCTCAGTTAGCCGACTGTAATGTAATGTAGCTGCAACAGTAGGAAACAGCTGATCGATATTATTATGTGAAAAGTAATGGAAATGGTTATAGAGATGTTATGTAACGTAACCTACTTTTCATATAAAAATATCGATCAGTTGTTTCCTACATTACATTTACATTAAATTACCGTCGGCTAACTGAGCCTTAATCCTCTACAAAAATTATTTCCTTTGTGTATTTTTTGATAATACATACTATAATTACAAATGCAGCAAACGTATAGTAAAATATTGAAAGCTGATATTTGTCTGCCTGCCGTTGTGTTGGTATTAACCTAACATTTGATGTATAACATCTACTCTTCCCTTTGTCTTACTTTAAACCTGTAACAACAGTCGGTTTACTAATATCACCAACAGTCTTGGCTCTTTGAGTCACTGTGTGGATGGCCCAATATTTTTTATTTTATCCTTCATTATACATATTTGAAATATATGATTTTTTTTCGCAATGCTCCCACCATTATTACGTTTCAGGAAAGATGTTTCATACTTACTGTGGTAAATAAAATTATGCGTTGCGATGTTGCGCCCACATCCGTGGAACATACCTGTTAAGTCTTTGATAACTTTTTCTCCTTGCCTAGTATCACGATCCGTTTCCACTTCACCAGAATATAATTGCTCTTGGAGTGGATAAGAGTTATTGTTATCACAAATCCTCCAGTCTTATCCGTAAACGTTTTTTTTTTTTGTGATTGCATTGTTGAAACGTATTAATGACCATAATCTGTTAGTACCAACCCACCCCTATGAAACACTATTTCGACCTACCTGCAGTCTATATAACACCATTTGTGAAAACTAAATAAATGTAAATATTTAAATCAAATGGTTTTAGCATAAATTAAACACACCTAACTTATTTTCAATTAAAAAAAACGGAAAAAGTAACATAAGGGTACCGGTCGTTGACTAGCGTATATATTTTTTGGTCATTGACCGCAGGGTTAATAACTTAATACTTCACCATATGTACTCTCTTCAATAATCCTTTTTTAACAGAAGTTAACATACATATGTATGTAAATACCTAACACATATTGATATGCATGTGTGTACATTTCAATAAATTGCCTGAGTCTTAATTATCTTAAAATAACTTTTCCCTAAAACTGTCTTTTGCAAAAATTATGTTTTCCAAAAATTTGCTCTTTCTGGTATACAAAAACTTTTTCCGGATTTACTTTTTCCTAAAAGCGTCTATTTTCAAATGTATATGTATATACCAATAACCACAATACTTCCACAGAGTACTTTCTGAAAATAATACCTTTTCCTAAAGTATCTTTTCTATTCCATGAAACACTCTTTTCGAAAAGAAGTATTTTTTTTAAATTTCCTTTTCAATTTTATGTAATTTTTTACCAACAATTTTTTTAAAGTTTTCTCTTCGACAATTATTTTTGACTTAAAGTACTTACCATGTTTCACAAAGTGTCTTGATAAATAGAATTAAGAAAAAACGCACACTTTGAAAAGCAGTATATTCCAAAATTTTCTTTTTGATTACCTTTTTCCCTCGAGGACCGCTTTCTAAAAATTACCTTTTTAAAAAGTTAACTCTTCCACCCTTCAAAAATTACATTTTCCAATAGGTATCTAATGCAAAAGGTCTTAAAAGTGTATTTTTAAAAAGGTTATAGTAATCTATTTTCTTAATATTTGTACCGAAAATGTATCAAAAAGTCCTATTCTTCGGTTTTGCACTTTTCCAGTAGCTGAAGTTAATTTTGTTTTAAAAAGTACCAAAGCTCACCAGAGAGTGTAAGGGGGCACTCTATCAAGATGTTCTTATTAATATCAATTAGACTGTACTATGCACAGTTAAAAAACTTCTCAATTGTGTGATTGCTTGTGCTTCCACTTCTGCTTCTTAACATTCGCAGTAAAAGCACAAACGAAAACCAAAAGTTATGCAGTACAAAGCACTTCAGCAGTCGACATGTTTGACCAGTTTTTGGTTCAGCGCTTGCTGATTCAGTCGTACCAGAAAGTACACAGAGGTGCAGAAAGTGAGTGATGAAAAAAGCTAAAATCAGCTCTGACATAGGTTCGGCGAGAAAGGGACAACTGTAGTATATTTTTTATTAAGTTGTTAACAATATAATCAAAACAAACAAGCGAAAATGTGTAATTTGTGAAATGAACAAGAGAACATTTTTACAAAATTAAATGAAAGATTTTGTAGTGTTGAACTAAAAAAAAACCATGTGTAAAACATTATTAGTATTAAAAAAAGTGATTAAAATTTGTTTTCAAATGATTTAAGCATTTTCGTTTACAAATATTAATTATTACCCTTTATTTACAAAAATCTCATAGCCAATGGGGACACAAAGCATAAAATGAAAAACGTTAAATTATTAAAGAAGACACAGATTCGGTGTGAGCGAGACGTCAAGAATTCGCAATTATCTTCCGTCTCGTGTCACCTCTGTGTACTTTGTGGTCGTACTCTTTGGCACAAAGTACACAGAGATGTGACGATACGGAAGATAATTGCGAGTTCTGACGTCTAGCTCACACAAGAAGAGACAGGCTCGCTTCTTTGATTTTTTCTTTCGTAGTGGCATTAATTTAACGTTTTCATTTTATGCTTTGTGTCCTCATTCGCTATGCGATCTTTGTAATTAAAAGGTTAAAATTAATATTTATGAATCAAAAGCTGAAAGTTAAATCAGGAATCGTTTGGAAACAAACCTTACAGCCTGTTTGTGTAAGACGTTGACTTGTTCAAGTTTTTTTTAATCTATTACAAAAACGTCAAGATTTCTTACGTTAACATAATACACAAACAGGCTGTTAATAACTTTTTTTGATACTAATAATCATTTTCACATTCTGTTTTTTAATTCAAAACAACAAATTCTTTGATTTATATTTGTACAAATATTTGTGAACTGATTGGCTGTGTGCTTTTTGGAAGTAAATGGTAAAAGCTAATATTTTTTAATGAAAATGCTTAAAGGTAGAGGTCCATAGCTCGCTTTTTGCGCGTTATGCTTTACACGCGTTTCATCCTCTTGTTTCATTCTATACTTGAGCCGTTTCGTGTGTATGGACCTCTATCTTTAATGTTGAATTCTATTTTCTACAGATTTGTCCGCAACGGAACAGAACGAAACAGGAAAAACAAACCACATACACAGACTTTCAATTGAACAGAAACAAAACAGCTGATTCAGAACAGAACAGCACGTATAAACTAATTCTGCCTTTAGTCTATGTTCAGACGATGAGAGTCTTATTTTTAAGATTGATAGTTTATAGGCGAGAGAGACTTCCTCATTCGTAATGTTAAAAAAAGCATACAAGTATTTACAAAACAATCCATAAAAAATAGGTATGTTCTTAAAAATAAGACTCGCATCGTGTGAACGCCGAAGATTGTTCAAAGAAGAAAAAGTGATAACTTTATCAATAAGACTTGTAGGTATATACATGCATATATATTAGATCCTTTAGTTGCTATAATGAGCATAGGGCCTCAGACTTGCAAAGTCTGAACATAGACTTAAAATCAAGTCTGTAATCATTTGGAAGCTAATTTTAATCACTTTTTTAATACTAATAATCTTTTATACAGTGTGTTTTTTAGTTCAACACTTCAAAATCCTTTTATTTAATTTTTGTAAAAATGTGCGCTTGTTCATTTCACAAAGTACACATTTTCTCTTGTTTGTTTTGATTATATTTAACAAATTAATAACATATACATATACTAAAGGTGTCTCATTCTCACCAAACCTGTGTCACAGACAGTGGTGGTATTTTGGTGCGTTTCGGGTATTTTTTTGGTGCTTTTTGCCTCTTCATAAACGCGAGATTTTGGTTAATACCCTTTTTTTAAAAGCGAGTATTTACAGTGCTTTTTAACAATTTATCATAGTGCTTTTGGTGCTTTTTTGTAAAATAAAAATATTTTTAAATTACAAAACTTAAATACTTTTAAGCGCTAATAGTACTTTCAATCAGAAATTTTGCATTCTCTTTTGACTGAGCCTTCTTAAATTGTTTTTAAAAACAATAACGGGAACTATAGGATTAACAAATTAAAATTTTTCTTGCAAAATAGAAAGCAGAAGTAACTGGAAAGTACCACATAATTCTCTGCATAATAATTGATTGAAAGTAGTACGCAATAAGCAATTGTTAAAGTAAACATAAATATTTAACCATCCCAGAAAAATTTTGTGCTATTGACAATATATTTCGGTTGTCTAAGGTCTAGAAAATAGCATGCGGTTGTTAATAGCAGTCAGTTGTGTTAGACAACGGTTAGGCAAGCCCCAAATTTTTGTATTGTATTGACGTAACGTCAATGTTGACAACTGGAACAATAGTGAATATCACACAAAACCAAAAACTTTTATGTTACTTAAGAAAAAAGTGATGCTTTTTATGAATTTTTTATGTGTAAATGATTTTTCAGTAACATACATATCTAAATCTAATCCTAAGCTTCACCTACCAAATAACTAATACAGATCATATAACTGTTGGCATTTTAAAAATTTTCACTTTTTGAAATATCACAATGTTGTATGTACTCGTAGGTAAGTATGTATGAATTTAAATTATTTGACTCCTGTTTTTTATTATTTGTTTTTACATTTTATTGATTTTGTTTTAATTAAAATGTTAAATTCTGTTATTACAACTTAAATCTTTTGTTTTTATTTTGGCACAAAAATTTTATATTATATTTTGAGCTTTTACACTCTAATATCTAATTTTTTTAACGGCTTAATGTATTAAAATTAAAAAAAAATTTCGGTGCTTTTTTTACCCTTTTTCGTATTTTTTGCGCTTTTTACCCTTTTTGCAACAGCTTAATGTGCTTTTGCTCTTCCTAGAGATACCAACACTGGTCACAGACAGCGTTACCGTTCGTGCTACTAAGGTTTGCAATTTGCTTGGATACTCTTGTGCCACCTTTACAAAATGCACCCAAATTTGATACTTTTTCTAATTTTTGCCAGTTTTTGATACTTTTTACTGAATGAAGATATACTTTTTTGTACATTCGGTTTTATTAACACAAAAGTTGTGCTGCTTTAATATATCAATATGTAAGCAAGCTTATACGAAATCTTTTTTTTTGTCATGCGTGGATATATAAATATGTACATATATATTAAAAAAATTTCCTATTAAAATTTTTATATATGTACATACTTCAGAAAATTGTTTTGGTCAAGAATTAATAGAAGCGATAAAAGACTGATTGTATTAAAGTATTTATTTAGAGCCGGTTTTTGATTTTTGATTGAGGACACTAACTAATCGCTCGATTAATTAAATCAAGGTTCTAGCTTAATCGGTTAATTTCGGTATTAACAGGTTAACCAATTAAAAAAGTTTTTTCATAAATCAAGTAAGTTGAAGAAATAAAAGTGCATAAATTATTTATTAATTTGAGTTTATTAGTAAAAAAAACACACCGAAGAATTCTTAAACTACATCAACCAAAAAAAATCATAAATATATTATTACTTCAATAGTTTAAAGAGATCTTCTAACACAATCTTTCGAAAAAATAATTGGTTTAAGTGCTTAGGATTTAAGTGAGTTAGTTTTGATAAAACAAGACTAGGAAAAATCCTTTAACAAATGGTAGATGTTGACGAAATTGAAAGTAATCTATAATACAGATTATTTAGTTTCTTAGTTTTTTTTCCTGGATTTCTCTATGCATATAAAAATTTTCATTATGGCATTATAGTCCTGTTTTATTTATTTTTTTTTAATAATTAATTTTGTTAAAACATATCTTGTATTATTATCGATGGTTCCTTCTGTTGGTGGGTCATAATCTGACCCATGCTGGCAGAGGTCTACGATGAACATTATGCAAAAAAGTTTATTTCTGAATTTCTTAGCTTAAGTTTTTGTACTTCAAAACACTGTTGCTTGAAGAAAATATTTCAGAGTTCAGGTATAATATAATTTAATTCGTCTTTCATTAAATCTAATCCTTAAAACTTAAAAATTTCCTCTAGTTTAACTAGAGTACCAGAGTTTTTAATAAACTATTTATAGCCACGTCCAAAGATTTCTAAGTTTTACTTAGGTGAGAATCACTGAACATACTTCTTTGTTTGTTTGAAAAATTTGTATTTGAGACGAAACAAGTACTTAAACACACAAAAAATACGCTATAATACTACAAAATAATTAACTATTTGTTATTTCGGTTAATCGGTGAGTAAATAATTTGTTATTATATGAATTATTTCTACATTTTGTGGCTTTATTGTATCATAAAAATAGTATATTTTAGTCTTTAAACATGCAAAACCTAATTTTTATTCTTGATGTTTTTAAAAATAAGCAGATTTGTTTTAATTTTTCTTATTTTTAAGGCTGCGACTTTTGGGTGCTACTTTTTTTTAAATCCCCCTTTTGTGAAACTTTTTGAAATTTTACAACGGTAACGCTGGTCACAGATCATTTTAGCTTTTTTCATCACTCATTTTCTTTACCTCTGTGCTCTTTAGTTAATTGATGTCGGTCATCACATGCGAAAGTGGGCTAAGTTAGTGTCATAATCAATTACAAATAAAGTTGGTAAAAAGTGAGTTTCTTAATATAAAATTAGTGCTTAAATGTTATTAATTATTTAATTAACAATAGTGAAAAGTTTTTTTTTAATAAATTTGTATTGGAATATCCGAAAATTCTTCGGTAAAGATAGAAGCAATTGGTAAGTTTTTTGTTCCTTCTTATGTATTTTCCTTAAATCAAGTGTGTATCCAATTTTTTATTAATAAGAATGAATGTGTGTGTGTGAGTAATTGAGTGTTTTTGGTTTATTGGGATGTTTTTTATATCAGAGTATTTTGTTTTTGTTTTCCTTGTACACATTCTTTTGTGGGAAGCAATGCTAATTTAGTGCGTTCCGCGCTAGATTTAGCGCTTTTTTCGTGTTAGCGCCTTTAACCCTAGAACGTCATCTTTTTTTTTTGTACACATAATGGCATCCTTCGTCATTTTGACCACGACCTTTTTCAAGGGACAATAAAAAACTTTGTGAGCAATAATAAGTACCTAAATAGATTTGTTATTGATATTTACTTAGTTTTTTAATTATTATATAACGAAATTCATATGTTTTTTTTATTGTTTAAAGTAAAATTAACACAAAATTGCACAGCCTTCTTCAATTGAAATTTTTGCTTGAAACATAGCATTTATAGCATCAATTTTATGAAATGTTACATAGTTTTTCTATTATATCTTGTACCTAGCTTCTTATAATAAATTTATTAAAATAAAAAACCAACATAAGTAACATTAGCGGCTAACTCCATACGAAAAATTAAACCAAAACAAACACAAAAAATATGTTTTATATCGAAAATAAAAACGCGCGTAGTCATTTTGACGAAGGATGACGTTCTAAGGTTAATAAAAATCGCTCTAAATTGAGGCCTTTTTAATAGTCAATACAACCAGTGTTGTCAGATATGGCGATATCTCGCCAAACAACAACAAACAAATTTATTTCTGGCGATGAAAATTTTCAAATGGCGATTGGCGATTTACTTGGCGATCCTTGGCGATATTTTTGGCGATATTTTTACGATTTCAATAAAATAGAATAATTTTAAAAATACGAAATTTTTTTTTGTAAAGAATTTTTTCTACAACATAAAAAATTTCGTTCATGAAATTCTGAATGTTGTGACTCTTTATCTCAAACAAAATTTTCTGAAATTCAAGAAGCTTAAAAAGTATGGCCCACAAAATCTCATTTGGTGTTTATAAAACACAGTGGGGAAAACTTTATTTTATTAATTAAACTACACAAGTTCACTGTACAGTTTTACAAACTTGAGGAAATATTAAAATCGTTTTGATATTTACTCAGGTCACTACGTAAATGGCACAACCGCCCCCACACTACACAGTGAACTCGTGTGCAGTGAACTTGTGTAGTGTATGGCTGGCACTAGAGTGTATGATTACAAGGATTCTGCTGGTACTTACCACTTCAAGGACATGATATGTGTACTTAAATACACATTTAAGTAAATGTTACTTCAGTTTTATCACAAGATTTATATAATAATTTTTGTCTTGGTGTTCAAGTTCAATTTATCCTATTCAGATTGATCTTTTGGAATAAGTTATTTTTAATTATTTTTTGTACTCCGCTATTTATATGTTAATGTAAACACTTTTCTTAATTTTTCTTATATAGTATAATTTTTATGTTTTACGATAGACGTTACCTGCTGAATTTAAAATTTTTGTAAAAAAATATTTATAATTACAAAATGAAAAAATATTTTTGTAGCTATAATTTAATGTTTTATTATATTGGCGATATTTGGCGATATTCGACAAGTCATTTGGCGACAAGGCTCAAAATAAATCTGACAACACTGAATACAACATTTCAATTAAATTGTTTACTCTTTTGCATATACATATGTATTTACATACATCGTTAGAATAAAAAATTTGAATCGCAAAAGTATTCGAAAATTTAAAAATAAAATTTTAATGCAAAGTAGGTATGTAAGGACTTTGATTTGAAAAAGAGTTAGTAGCAAAACAAACAACTGTGTTTACTAATATATGCATCGACTTTTATGAAAATTTAATTTAACGCGTAGGAAAATAGTGCGTTTTGGTTATAAATAGTTTAGAATGCTGCAATTTAGCGCATTTCTCCAGCCTCATTTTCGAAAAAGTTATTTCCATTAACCTCGCCAGACCCAAAACCGCACCAAACAGTCGCACGTTGAGGATGGACTGGCCTTTAAACCACAATTCTCGGGTAGTAGGGTACTTCTTAGAAAAACTTTTAGTGGCCAGAGATTTTGGAATTGAAAACCGCAAGAGTTAAGTTTTTTTTTAAGTTGAAACGTTTTGGTGTCTGTATATGTTTATATTTTTTCGTGTTGCACTGTGTAATCAATTTCAATGTATTTTTAATAAGAAAGTATTTCAGTGAATAAGTAAAATAATAACTTGCGATTATTAGTGCGTCAACAAATGTTAAACTTATCTTATTTTAGTTATTAGAAAATTGTTTTACTTTAATAACAAGTGTATTTCAGACGTTTTTAATTTATTTTGATTGAAATTTTTTTTTAATTGTTATAAATAAAGATAAATTTTACTCACCTTGATTTCATGTACAAAATCAGTTTCATCCAGTAAATTTATGCGAACGGGCATAATCCGCGAAGGTCTGCACAGGCAATGCATTTTATTATTAATCTTCCAAATAATTTTTAACACAAATCTTTAACTTTTTTTACCAATTGATGTACTCTTTTCGTTGTCACTGTAAAATGTTGGCATGCCAGTTTTTCACAGATTATACATTTGCAATTTTAAAATATGCAAAATATTACATTTTAGTTGTTTTTTTTTGTTGGTTTTAGTTTTCACAGAATTAACAAATATTGTTATAGGTATTTCCTTTATTATTATTTTTGATGCAATACCTAGTTGTTTTGTTTTTATAGCTTTATTTTATTTTACTAATTTTTATTTATTGACATTAAAAAAATTCCTTTTACATGGAAACGAAGTGATAAATATTTTTATTTTTTTCAATTTTAAATTTTGTGCAAATATTTTGTTAAAACATTTTTTTATAGATAAAATTTTATTGAAACGTCAAGTTGGTTTGATGTTGGCAAAGCTGGAAAGAAAATTCAAAACAGTATTATTGAATATTTCAAGTAACAAAAAATAATCAATTAAATAATATTGCATACCTAGATACAGTATAGGATTAAAAAACTAATTTATAATTTCTTCTGTATACCTATAGTGGGATAGTCTCCCGCAAACTTTGTTGACAATATGACAAAATACCAACTGTTCCAATAAAAAAAATTGAGCAATCCTCCTCATTGTTTTTGTTTTTACTCACTTAAAAGAACGAAACAAAACATAATCAAACAATTCGTTTTGTTTATTATCGTGCTCTGGTTTTAAGCACAAAGAAATCAAAACAAAATTAAATTTATAACTGCAATAGTGCCGATTATTTTTGTTACGAAAATCACGTCCTAGCTACTGTATCGTGACATAAATAGCATAGCTATAAAAACCCATACAAGCTGCGACCAGTCATACTTTGTTAGAAATTTCAACATCTTTTAATTCTCTTAGGTTTGATAGTTGGCTTACAAAAAAAGTATAAATTTTACATACGTATTTCGAAAAATAGTTTGCTGACAAAATGTGGACCTGTTACAGAGTTGTTGGCTAAGAATTCTACTTCATAAACACACAACATCAGTTGCGGTGTGCAACAGAGCGACTAGCGACAATGCTCTTTAGCAGCAATTGCTTCCTCTGTGTAAGCTTAAAACTTGAATCGTTTCATAAAGAAGTTAGAAATCACAAAAATGTTTTTGAAATGTCTTAAGCCTTCTCTAACCCACTGTAAAATGCCATAACTACTTTTATGTCCAGCTTACCAAATCTTTTGCACTAAAGTGCTTTTTATTGTAATAAATTCATTTCCTTGTACTGATTTTAAAAATTGTTTTAATTATTTTTAAATCAAATTAAAAGAACAAAAAGAAAAAAAAACTAAAGATACAAAACGCAACAGAAATATTGGAATTCCTTCTGGTGCTGGTGCTCCAGTTTGTATAGCGCTCGAGAATTGTTTTCTTTTAAAATGTTGTTTTTTCTACTTTTTTGCTCATAAAAGGTGCGGTGGGAAAATATTTTTAATTCTCCACTTAATTTAATGCAATTGTTGCTGTGTGTGTTTAGTTTGGCTGCTATTGTTCTAAAGTTCTATGGACTAATCAAGTTATGTTTTGTTTTGGGAGTTGTTTAGAGTTGGCACTCTAGAGCTCGTAGTATACGTATCGCGGTTTCATAATCTCAGTTTTTTTGCTGTTTCTTTTATTAAAATAAATTAAATTTTTTTTTTTAAAACTAGGTGGGTTTGGTTGATGCCGTATAAAAATATTTAAGTTTTTCATTTCCTATGATATTTATTTCTTGTTTGTATTAACTTTTTTTTTTCTTTTTTCTTGGTCAAGCTGAGGGGGCCGTATTTTTCATTTGCTTGGAGTTCAAGTGTCATTATACTGAAATTCAAAGCAAAAATAGTTTTTCTTGCTGGTATTATTATGAAATTTGTAGCTGGCGTGTTCACTAGCCATGACAATCATAACATGCAATTAAAAATCAAGAGCAAATATTTGTGTATTAAGCATTAAACACATTGACCACAGCAGGCTACCAACTGCAATATACAAGTTTATGTCAAACATAGATTACACATGTTATGCGGGAATGATTATAATGACGACAGCGGAAGGTTAATGTTCATGTTGCTTTTTTCGTTTGTTGGCGACAATGAGAAAATATAGTGCTGCCAATATAATGGAAAATGTGGAATGGATGTTAACTTTTATTTATTTCATAATATACTCGTATAACAGAAAAAACATCCTTAAATTCATGTATAGAAATAAAGAATAATTTTATTTTTATAAATGTGAAATATTTGAAAGTTATTATACTGAGATAAGTATTTATACTTGAATATCAGCTGCTTATAATGCTGCTGCCGTTTGCGAAATAATTGAGGCAACAATTGCAGCCAGTTGCATTTGAAGTCGTGTATTCGTGTAGCCTGCTGTGGTCAATGTGCTTTATGCATTAGATTATCTTGTGAGAATAATTCCCTCATATATTTATTTATGGGATTTGTAAAAAAAAGATATGTACATACATACATATATAAAAATTCTTTATTAAAGTTATTCTGTGGAAAAAATAGTTTATGGCAATTTAATTGTAATTTTTATGCGGGTTTATTGTCTTTGACGTTTAGTAACAAAAACTTTTGCGGATTTCAAATGAAACTGTCTGAGGCTTAAACATGCAATATGTGACAAGATTTAATACAAAACAAAAATCTCACATCAATTGTAAAATAAATAATTCTCTACATACGAGTACAGAGATTGCAATTGACATTAAATTGTAGACTACGTACAAGAGTTTGAATTTAAATAAGTGGAATAATAATTTGAAATTCGGTGAAAAATATAAAAATTGCTCAAAGTAAAATTTTATGTTTTATTAGATACATATCGTCACCTAAAATTCAAAAGGTCGTAAGTACACTTTTAACTTTTTTACAGAAGAAGCAAAAAACCTTATAAATTTAACACTTCATATTTATTTGTTGGGAGCTTTTGAAATTAATGAATAAAATCGGTATTTTTGAATATACGTATGTGAATAAAATTTTAAAGATGTACATATATATTTTGGCTAATCACATCATAATCAATCAAAAAAAAATTTTTGGATTTTTTTGTTTCTTACGGCGTTTTGGATTTTATGTGACGATATGTATGTTTGTCTATGGGAAACTATAGTTATCAAAATTTGTAAATTGAACTACAACTTCTACAATGCAAAAATAAAATATATCAACTTTGATATAAAAAAATAAATAAAATATTCTCTAATTTTATTAAGCTTAAGGTCTCCTGATTTTATATTAAAATTTTATATATCGATATTTCGGCACTCTTTTTTTAAGAAGTCACACAAAGGAGTGGCAAAATATCAAAATATAACATTTTAATATAAAATCAAGAGACCTTAAGCTTAATAAAATTAGAGAATATTACAAGAAAAAATGAGGTAAAAAAAAAGAAGTGAAATGTCCTAGGATACCCGGTTATAACTATCCTGCTTAGCTATATAAAACAAACTAAGAGCTATTATTATAACTTGTCGTCGTTAGTTCGAGGTAGGATTTTATTGCATGGATAAACACTTTTTCATTATTACAACTTCACTTTAACCAAAAGTGAGAAAGGCGAGTTACGCAAACCTTTAACTTTTATCGTGAGGTTTAGCCATTTGAAGTTGCAACGTTTTCATACGTTGCCACACTTTCTACTTTATATATTACAGTCAAAAAAATATAATACAATAAATACAAAAATAGAATAATACAAAAACAGGTAAAGAATTGACAAAAATGGTTTCATTTTGTTTGCAATTTGACAAATAAACAAAAGCAAGTTGCCAGTAAGTATTTTTAACAATCAATATCCACAAGATCTACAGAAATGTTGCCACCAAACGAAAATTGTATTATTTATTTTATCGAACATTTGTAATAATGGAAAGATTTAACGGTCACTTTATAGTTCACTTTTGCTAAACTTATGATTAACTATCCGAATAATAGCCCTAAATGTGTTAAATAACAATGTAATAAAATTATATTATATGTTCATATGCAAAAAAAAAAAAAAATACAAAAACAAACTGAGAAATACATCTCATTGTTTTTCTTTTGTTTTTGTGTTACTCATTTTTGTTTGGTTTATTTTCGTACTCTGGTTTTAAGTACAAAGAAATCAAGACATATATAAATTTATAACTGTAATAGTGTCGATTATTTTTGTTACAAAAATCACGTCCTAGCTCCTGTGTCGTGAAATAAATAGCATAGCTATAAAAGTTAGAAAAATTATAAATATACATATATGTATGTATGTATGTATCTACGTCTGGGATTTCATAAAAATCGGTTAGATAGTTTCGGTTAGGCAGAAATCACCCCCTCCTGCCCCTCCCCCTACATTTAGTCAACGAATAAGTTCAGTATGTTCAATGTATGTGCACGGGAGACTATAGGAGGAGTGATGCGAATATATAGCCTATCCTTCTCAAATGGCAACCTCATACTCCCTGATTCGCTAACGAGGCTCTCTCGACCGGAAATAGGCGGTATATCCTAAGAAACTTCACAGTATAAATGCTGTTGCCACACGCCTGTCTGGAGGCTATCCTGCCTGTTCTGTAAACCGACTCGATTTAGAAAAATTAAACCCACTAATAGCGAACTTTTTTCAGATTTTCATGCAATTTTCCATTTTTTATAGTTTGAAATATCATATATGAAATTGATATAGTATGTAGATTTGAAACACATCAATTCGGAGAAATTTACTCGGATTCGGTTTACAGAACATGGCCGTATAATTGGCACCCCCGATATCACACACCGAAGCAGCAGCCCAATCAGACACCTATCTTAATACAAGCCTATTAATGAAACCATAAGTAATAATGGCGCTATGTTCCACTTTGGAAAGAAGGGAATAAATATACTATATGTGCACGTTTAACGAATTTACGTACGGACTTAACGTATGATATACGTTTAATTCAATGAATCTGTTTACATGGTGAAAAATATGGTATAAATTCGTTGAATCACTGACTTGTATATACATATATACCTCTTTTGTTCAGTGGGTGTAATTTTATTTTTTAAATTAATCATTAAAGTGTGAAAAGTTTAGTAGCTTTTCTCTCCAAAGCTGCATTACAAAACATACACCACTCTCTTTTAATTTATTTTGTAAATTAATTAAACTTGTTGTGTATTAAGCGCAGTGTGTGCAGTCTAGACATGAAAATATTAAACGTGTAAAAATTAAACTAAAATTTAATTTTATGCCAAAAATTTACAAAAAAAAAACATACACACAGAGCGTTGACCCATAATTTACTGCGTGTAAAGTTAAAACGAAACAATCGTGGGAGGGCTAAAAACAATTACACAGAAAGTAAAAATTACATTTTAATAATCATTTATCTTTTTAATAATTTATAATGAAAAATACGAAGGCGAAACACAGAATAAAATGTAAATTACTTTAGCATACTTTTCACTGAATGGATAAAATGGAATTAGCAAAAATTATAAAAAATTTCTTTTTGCATTTTGTATTCGCACAATACAAATAACGCTTGTTGTTTCATACTGCATGATTCAATAAGGTTTTTATGCAAAATAATATATTTATATATATATATATCTATGGATGTATGTATATATATGTATGTATGTATAAAATAATATGCTCCTTAATGTGCAAAGTAATTTTCATACAAAGAAAGAATATTTTCAGTAGCTTACTACTCGACAAATCCTCTTTAGCCTTAAATAGTGTCATGTGTTTCTTTTTAATATAATATAAAGATAGATTATATCTCTTGCAATTTATCATATTTAAAAACACAATCATCTTGTCAAATGCGTACACGAACTCTCATTTTTAACCGACTTCAATAAAAAGGAAAAGGTTATCAATTCGTCTGTAGGTTTTTTTTTTGATATTGTTACTTCATAACTCGCTACATTTTGGACCGATTGTAAAAGTAATTTTTTTATCTGAGAGGGAATAGCCTGCAATTGGTCCCATTGCAAAAAAAAAGTGGGCGTGGACATGCCCACCATAATTTATTTGATTTTATGATATTCTACTAATTTGATTGCTGTGAAATCTAACAAACACTTTGATTCTTGTAATTACACAATTTTAGAGTTAAAAAAATAGGCGGAGATACGCCCATTAAAATTTAATATTTTATTTTAAATGGTTCTACTTTACCGATTTTTACCAAACTTTCCACACATCTTGAGCTCAAAAATGGACACAATCTTCCATTTGAAAAAATGGGCGGAGTCACGCCCATTAAAATGTAGTTTTATATTTCACATAGTTCTTAACCAACAGATTTAAAAATTTTTTATTCATTTTTTTAAAGTGTTTGCTTCCAATTTTTTTTGAGAATGTTCTATCAGACCTTTGCATCAAAGTCCTTTTTTGGTAGAATTAAGGTTCTTTTTTGGCAGAATTATTATTTAATATGCAGTCTATTGTAAGGGCAAAAAGCAGGCCAAAGCAAAATGATCAACTTTAATTAAGCGGTTATGCACGATGCATAGCAAGAGCGCTACATTCGGCTGTGATAAATCGATTTACTTTTTTAACCGAGCATGAATTTCGATAATAAAATTATATAATCTGCAAGCGTTGTTTATTAGTAAGTCGATACATGGTTAAATTATAGACCAAACTGAACATGTTTAAAAGTAACATGATACACGAAAACAGTTGAGTTGCAAAAAACAGTGTTGCCAAAAAGAAAGTTGCTAAAAAATCACTCTCTATATCGCTCTTTTACCTCAAAAACGTTCTAAGCCCAAAAATCAGTATTTTTAGTTAATAATCAAGCACTAATCCTCATATCGTTGTTCATATTGTGTAAAAATTTTAAACTGAAAAATTTTAAACTATTCTTTATTTCATTTTTTAGAGCCAATTTCACCAACTTATTTAAATATCAATTCAAATTAAAAAGTAATTTTAATATGAATTGATATTTAAATAGAGTTGGTGAAATTGGCCTTAGTACATAAGCGATTTGTATTATTAATAAATATTATGAGGTTGTTTTGCTTTTACTTATTCAGTAAAATTACATGTCGGGAAACATAATTTGTGCGATAGCAAGTGCGTGTAAAATGTCTCCTTGACAGCACAGTTAAGTTGCTTATGCGAACTTAAATTCAAATGATATTCTCCAATAATTTATTTCCTTCAAAGGCATTCCAAAAACTTTTACTCTAGTTATGGTAATTGGTGTAAGCTGTAATATCGTCGCTTTAGTCCATAATTTTTTCCGTTATTATAATTTTACCATTATCTGTTATTAAAAAATTTTGTACCTTAAGCACGCACTACATATTTTTTTTTTTGCATTTTTTCTATACGAATAAAAACAATTTTGTTTCGAAAGAAAAATAAGCACATTCACATCATTGTTCGCATTTCCCATAAAAAATCCATATTTGACTCACATATATTAAAAGTTTCTGCTGATAATTATTGTTGCTGTGTAAATTTAATTGTTGTTACTGTGGTAAAACTTTCTTTTCTTTTGCAAGTTTGGACTACTATTTCCAAGAAAATTGCAAAGCAAGGGGAGAAACTGTTTAAAGTTTCATTAGTGTCTATTTTTTTCCAATTACATACTTTCATTGCACCCACTTGAAAGGGGTTTGTGTGGTACTAGGTGAACTAACATGAACAAAAAAAATTACTTGTATATGCAACAACTTTAATTTAAATTATACACTCTGCACTGGAAGCAAACTAAAGCTACACTCCTTAATTAAATTTATGTATATTCATTTATAAAACTTACAACGATTTTCACTTGAAATTTTTAACTTAGAATAAAATATTACAATTAGTGTGCATATATATTATATGCTAAATGATAGAGTGGAGTTTGGTTATAGCGAACAACGGTTATAACGCCTTCTAGCACGTAGCATACAAATTCAATGGTGTCAACTGTTTGTTGTAAAGAATTTGCTCTTATATTGTAGCCTTTCTTATTATTAAATTACACCGCGCGTAATTAATGCAATTGTTCCAAAAATCGAAAAGAAATATTAAGCTAATCGCATACTATTATCTGAATAATCAAAAAAAAAAAAAAAATTAGAAAAGCTGATCGAATAATCGAACTAAATTATAGGAATATTCGAATATATTCACTATGCACTTAAGAAAAGTTAAAAAAAAAAGAAATTTATACGATAAATCGAATAATAATAATACCAAATAGATCGAATAAATTATTCAAATAATCTTTACAGCAACACTATTCATAAATCCAGAAACTAAATATAGTCAGACTGTACGTGCTTGGTTTTTCATTTCTTCATCTTTAGTCCTCTTTAAAGGACTTAAAAATTTTCTTATTCTAAATACTTTTGTTTTCATATTAGTATCGAACGTTTTTTTTTAGCAAGTCAGCAAGTACCAACTAAAGTTGAAGGCACTATAGAATTTTTAAGAATATTAACCTTATTTCTAAAAATATATCCTTCCATATCCTAGAAAGTTTGCATTGAAAAATCGTTTAAAAATAAATGTACATTGTGCCGATTAGAGATGAGCGATTTTTCGAAACCTGTTACTTTTTCACAGCGATTAAAAAATCACTAATCACAACTGTGACTGAATTTATCAAGCAACAGGTTTTTGGAAATGTAGTTCTTTCATACAAACTGTGAATTTTCTTGTACCAATACTAATAAATACATTTCAAGCGTAAGAGCTGATGAACACACGTGACGGAGTATTTCTTACTTTTTTTCTTCAAGAATTGTTAAATAATTTAAAAATTCATTATGTAGAATTGAGCCTAGTCCTCAAAATATTATTAAATAACAAAAAAGTATTATATAACTGTGTTATTATTTAAGAAATATTTCTAATATAAGCGCCTAGAAATAGTTGAATTTGTCTACGTGACAGTGGAGTGCTCTACTTTAATATTTCAAAAGTGAACTGTTCCAATAAGTTTCTTAAGGGTTTAAAAACAACACTAATGCTTTGAAGCATAAAGTTATTGCATATGTGAATCCTAAAGTTTTCACATATGCAACGAAGAGTGATTTACGTTCGTGAGATTTATTATCAGGTAGTAAGGGTCTTGGACAAGCATCCTTTAATGCGAAATGACCTGATTTTGTAACAAGTCGTATTGTTTTGTTTTACTATTGGGATATTATTATTATAATTATTGCAGTCATCCTGACGCGTCATAGGAAACTGTAGGATTTCCTTTGCAGACGGAAGTAAAGAGTTGATTGCATTATTTCCTCATCTCTTGTCTAGCCTACAACAAAGAGATGAATTGCTAATTACTTTGTGATATTTAATTGGCTGGAGAAAAGTACAATTAAAATAAACTACATAAAGCAAAATTATTTAAATCTTTTAAAGTTTTGCTTCGTTTCTCTCTTCATTCTGTATGAACATGCCCGACCTGTCAATCCTTATTGATGACAGTCATTCAGTCATATCTTATTTTAGGTTTTTTTCTGCTGCCATAAAACACGTTTCATTTTACTGAAATTAAAAAAAAAACCCCTTAAGGCTTTGTATGGGGAAGAGAAACATCAACATACAAGCGACATAAAATATGGTGATGATAACATGCATATAAAGAGACATGAGGGCAAAATAATAAAATATATATCCATAAAAAAACTGTGTAATAAAGCAAAGCAAGGTATTCATTTCATTTTTGTGCGTAAATTTTAACCCTTTTGCAACGATCAGTTGGCAGTTAATCGAATAAGTATATAATCAAAAGTACTGATGCCACACAATTGGAGCTAATTATATACATATACATACTTATCAAAAGTTTCATACACATTCGAGATTATTGCAAAAGCTTTTTTAAGCTGTAATTAACACCATAATATACATACGAGAACATCCGTAGTCAGGTTGCTGTTTAGGCACTACAAATCGAAATTATACATCACGGTTCTTTTTTAACAAAACACAAGACCATTTCAAATTTCAAATTTGCAGTAATTACAAGTTTAGTTGAATTAAAAATAATAAAAAAATACGACAATACCGTGCTTATACTGTTGTTTAGAAAAGTAAGCACTGCCATGCCCTCTCACGTTTACTACTTCAGGTATGTGTGTTAAAAGAATGTCATCAGAAATATTTCAGGGCATTATACATATACCCAGACTATATATTGTTAAGCAATAAATATATAGATTTAAATACAACAAATAAAAAGAAATACAACAATGCGACATATCAGACTGGAACGAACTTCGAATTTTACGTTGCGAACTTTCGTCATCAGAAATAAATCACATATTTTGTACGTCTACGAACGACGAAAAAACAAATCTCTCTCTCTATCTCTCTTTTTCTCCCTTTGCAAACACAATAACCAACTTTATCAATTATAATGCATTAAACACATTCACCACAGCCGGCTACCGACTACAAAATGTCAAGGATATACTACACATGTTTATATGAGAGTGATTCTTTTGAAGACAGCAAGGCAACAGGGCGGCAGGTTGCTGTCTACGCTGATTTTGTCGTTGTAGTTTAATTAAACTAATTTCTATTTCTTTGGCTACAATGAGAAAATTCAGTGTTGCCAGTATAATACAAAATGATGAATGAATGATATCATACAATTATTTCATATTATTTAACAGAAACAATATCCAAAAATTGATGTAAAACATAAATTGATTCATTTTTATACTTTTACGTCATATAAGTACATTTTGAAAGAGTAATTTAATTTTTATAAATGCGAAATATTTGAAAGTGGCAATACTGAACTATGTACTTATACTTAAATATGAGATGCAGATGGCGCTGCTGCCGTCTCCAAAATAATTAAGGAGCTGGCTAAGAGGCGACAAATGCTGCTAGCGGCATTTGAAGCCGTGTGTTCGTGTAGCCTGCTGTGGTGAATGTGTTTAATGCATAAGAGTTGAATGCACTGAGTAGTTTCGTCGCGATTGTGCTTTGCACGACGAATTCGTTGACGTGGACGAAATTCGTTGTTCGTCCCATTTGTGTTCCTAGCATGACTCTACGTTACAGAGTTGCCAGTAGAGTTGTGTCCAACAGCTCTTTTTGAACTAGTTCCTTCTGTTGGACACAAGTCCCGTCAAAAACATCAATGTAAATTAAATGGGTTTGAAACAACTTTTGATTCGAACGCTCTCAAACTAGTTCAAAAAGAGCTGTTGGACACAAGTCTAGTTGCCAGTAGACTTGTATCGAACTCTTTCAGTAGCTCGTTTTTGACATAAACCAATGATAAAACCCATTTAAATTAAATGATCAAACCCATTTAATTTAAATGGTTTGTGTCAACAACGAGGTACTGAAACAGTTCGATAGAAGTCTAGCTGCCAGTGTAAAGCGACATTATCCTAATTCTGCTGAACCAAAATGGGTTAAATCTATGTACGCCAAAGACAAATAAGCTGTAAGCCTCACGTTGAACATTAAAATCTGGTGAAGAGATGTGTTTTACTTTAAAAGTTTTTTTTTTTTGTAAAATATTTAAGACGATAAGAGAGAGAGAGATGTTTTTATTTTTGTAAATGTACTATGTGCTAGAGATTTCCTTGTAGATTATTATTTTTTCACTATTTAACTATTTAAAATAAATTTCTGTTACGTTTTTATACATCTTCATAGTTTATTGACTCCTTGAAACAGTTTGTACTCGTACATCATTTGTGCGCAGCTTACAATTGCTGGCTATGAAGTAGTTTTCTAAACAAAACATTTTGTTTTTATATTCTGCTCATGTATGTGAGTATATTTCATCGTTATTTTTTTTTTTTTTTGTAATTTGCAAATAGGTGTTTTGCTATATTAAAAACATACTTTTACGCAAAAAGTCCTGGAACTAAGCAATGTTTAGAGGCCTATAAAATCTACTTGTTTGTGCAGCATTCGCCGTTTAAGCACTTCAACAGCACAAGTAATACTCGTATGCAATTCTAATCCCGAGTACACACTATGGCATTTTGTGACATCGCAATAGTGTGAACTAGTGGCAACGTTTGTCATTTCCTAAATTTGTCATTGTGTGGCACTGATGAACGGAGTTGCATAACATTTAGAAAATGACATCACAAAATGGCAACACAAGAAATGCCAGATGTGTACTCAGCGTAAAAATATTCCTTTGCATGTGTGTGGTATAACCACCAACCACTTCTACTCCAATTCAAGCACCGGAATTACGTGCCTGCCTACTTTTATGCTGCTGTCGCTTATTGCTGATGTTGAAGCTTATATTTTTGTTTCTTGGCTGCGTAATTGTTGTCGTCGAAAGCATCACACTTCTCAGTCCCTAAACCATAAATTTTATTTCTATTGCCACAATAGCTGTTTCTTGTTGTTGCTTGATATACGATGACGATTTTTTTTTTTTTTTGAATTGTTCACGTGTAAGATTTTGTAGTACATGAATTAAGTCAACATTTCTCGAACAAAAATAAAAAAGGAAACAAGATGCTAACAAGAACATATAATTTTAATACCTGGCACGCACACACAGTCTTAAGATGTCTAGGTCTAGTTGGCCGTAAGGAAGTTTGTGAATTAAACAACAAGATAATTCATTGTTACTTGTTATATTTTTGCAAATATGTGTACAAAGTAATATACACCTCATTCACCAAAAATAGTAAAGGGTATATATAGGTTTGTCATTCCGTGTAGTTTCCACAACATTAATATGAGACACATAAAGTATATATGTATATTCTTGGTCCTTATGAATAGGGAAGACGAATAGCGATGTCCGTCTGTCTGTACGTGAAATCGAGTTTCCCGAGCTCATAGAAAAGCTAGAGACTTCGGTCTTCAACTGGTACATAAGAAATGATCTGAAATAGATTGGTATTAAAAGTCAGCAAAAACAAAACTATGGTCTCAGTGCTGGAATGTTTAAGCTGAAATAACTGAAACTAATTTTTATAGCTATGCTATTTATTGCGCGATACAGTAGTTAGGATGTGATTTTCGTAACGAAAATAATCCACAGCTATAGATTTATTTTGGTTTTGATTTCTTTGCACTTTAAAGCAGAGTACCAAAATAAACGAAACAAATTATTTGATTTTATTTTGTTTCATTTTTTGAAATGATTGAAGCAAAAAGAAAGAACGATTAATCAATTTATCTTTGTTTTGTTTTTGCACATGAGCACAAACCAAAGAACACAGCCGATCGGCTGTAGACCGGCTAACAGTAGCAACCGGCCACAAACAATTACTTTAATCGCACGCCGCTAGAAAAGAAAATAATGGGAAATAAATGGAAACGTTTTAAAATATTTGCAGACAATTTGACATCATACAATATAATTTTATTGCATTGTTATTTCACACCTGAAATTTGTTTTATATAACTAAGCAGCATAGCTATAATTTGGTGTCCTAAGACACCTCTTTTTTTTTTGTGCAGTTTAAATCTATTTTATATTTCTGTTAGTATTAAATTGGTATCTAAAATCAGAATACGTCAAAAAGACGATTACAGGGTTGGAAAATTTACTTTTTTTGGTATATAACCATAACCTACAAAAACATTTGTTTTTTCGCTATAAATTAAACATATTTTATGTTTAGAGTGAAATATTTTGCTAAAAAAAAATCCGAAAAAACTAAAATGATTCCACAGTTGGAAAATACATTTTTTTTATTTAAAAAAATATTAAAAAAATAATAAAAATATTTGATGTTTTAGAAAAAAAAAATTCGATATAAAAAATAGAGAAGTAAAAAGCACAGCTTCAGAGCTGGAAAGCTTAAACTTTTTTTTGGTACATAAAAGTAACTAAATACATAAAACTAATTGTTTGTTTTCTTTGTTAATTGAATACATTTTTTCTATAGTAATTTAAAGAAAGAAGGAATTGGTATTAAAAATGTGAAAAATTAGAAAAAATATATAGTTTTAGGGTTAGAAAATTAAACTTTGTTTTTGTATATAAAAGAAACTAAATAAAATATTTTTTTTTTAATTAAACATATTTTATTGATATATTAGAAAGGACTGTACTTAATTTTTATATGAAAATCTAATTTAATCATAAACATTGACACACATTAGTCTTACGAAGCGTACGAAGCTTTGTGATATGTTGCGTATTGTGCACAAATGTCACAAATAGCACTAAAGTCATCTCTAATTACTTTCTCCTCATGCATTTTAAAAAGGGAAATATTTAATAATACAAAAAAATTCCTAAATACAGAATGCAGAGTAAAACTCTCTCTCTTCCAGTGAAATTCCTTAGTCGAAAAATAGCAATAGATCACTATAAATACGAGTATGTATGTACGTATTTAAAATTAAATGTAAAAACAACGTCGGCTATACATCGCTGTTGCAAGAGTGGAGTGTTGTCTATGAAGTATTTTGATGATATTTGTAATGAAATTATTAATAGATACTTTTTTTTTGGAATTTGTTAGAATTAAGTTAAGCATTTCTATTTCTCCCAAGTTATTATTTTTGGCAGCCCTTTCAATCATCTAAACTTTCAAAATTGGCGGCTTAAATTAGCACTTTTCTGTGGCTATCACAAGAAATGAAAACAAAAGTTTTTGAATGTATTAATTTGAACAAGTTTCGCTTGTTATTGGCTAAGCCACCTCAGAATTCGTTTATGATTAAGAAACTTTTAGCTTTGCTTGGGAAAACCTAAATGAATTTTAAAATTTTCACAAGATTTTTACAATTAGTTGCCACAATAGATAAAAATAAGCGTATTTAAATAATTTAATGCAAAATGAAATATATTAAATATTATTAAAAAAATACTTAAACATATACCCACATATTCATAAAATTTAAAATGAACTTGAAATGTATTTTATTTCAAATTTTTCATACAAAATTTTCCCAAAATGGATTTCAAAATCATTTTATTTTTTAATGAATATGGGGAATAGTGCATACTAGTGGCAACGTTTGACAACCAAACCAACGAAGAGATGAACTTTTAAATATTTCTTTGAAATTTGTTATTTATAACTTTTTATGCGTTTTTGTATTTCAACATAAATATGTGCCAAAAATAACGGCTCTTAAATTGTTTTTCTAATTTGGCTTCAGATATAATGGCGCATGCTCATAGTCAAAATAAAGTATACTTTAAGAATATAAAACCAGTATTTTGCATGGCAATACTGGTTTTAATTTCTTAAAGTATACTATGAGTGTGAGCCATTATTCATAAATTTTATTCTGACTGATGATTAACAGTGCGCTGTTAACTGCAACATGGGCACTGCTCACAACATCGGTTTTAGTCTATGCTAGTTAAATTTTTATGTAGCTTCACACCAATGTATAGAATCCCTACAGAAAATATGGGAGTAGTGGATGGTGAAAAAAGACATATCGCGTAAATGGTTACATATTCGCCATTTTCATGATGTATTTTCTTGATCTTGAGTCAATTTAATTGGGATTCCATCTAGTATTGTAGTAAGCGGCACTGAACATGTTCGATGTGGTTGAATCCAAGACCTATCAAATAGTGTAAATATAATGTTAATTGTTCTCTGCAATGTGACTCTGGAACCAGTACCATAACTATACACAGATATTAATCTGAGTTTAACTGGTATTTATACTTTTGAAATATGAGTGGCCCTGTGGTCCAGTAGGTAGTGTACTAGCCTGTCATGCAGAAGGTTGTCGGTTCGAATCTCAAAAAAATTTTTCATTTCATTGTTACAGTTAAGTTTCGGAATGACGTTTTCAAATAATTTATATTATTCTACACCAAATAGGACGGACCCTCTGTTATAGTTCAGTGACAAGTCACGAGTACAAAGTATCAATTAACCACAGCCTAGGCCATCCCCATGTAAAAGTGACTGATCCGCTTCATAGGAAGTGTTAGAACTCGAACTGGTCCCTATCACTTCAGGACCGGTCACGTGACTAGTCTTGTGTCAGTTCCATTTCCTGCAGGGATATGAAAAAACCATTGCGACCGGATTTTTTTTCGTTTAAGTCGCTAATTCGTTGTAACCAGTGTTGTTTATAACCGCAATCCACTCTATATTCATTTTGTATTATTATTTTAAAAGGGAACAATGAAATACTTAATAAAGGGTCCACCTGATAACTTTTTTTTTTTTTGAAAACAGGGCGCAAAACATCGAGTGTAGCTTCGGCTGTGTGGCACGTAGCGCCGTCCTGTTGAAACCAAATGTTGCCAATATCCTCCTATTCAATTTTTGTGAACAAAAATTCGCTCAACATGGCCCGATAACGATCGCCATTGACTGTAACGGCCACTCCTTGCTCATATTCGAAAAATGGCCCAATTATGAATCTGGACTAAAATCCGCACCCAATAGTGACTCGTTTTGGGTGCGTCGGCTTTTCAATGTACGCGTGCGGGTTTTCTGTGCCCCAAATGCGACAATTTTGCTTGTTTACATACCCGCCAAGATCAAAATGAGCTTCATCTGAAATGATGATTTTTTTGGCAAAATCGGCAAAGTAATGTCGCAATATTTCCCAGCGTTGTTCAAGCGTATACACAACCATATTCGTTCAGCGGAAGGATAAAACTAATTATCTGTCAGACATGAGCTAAGTGTTACCATTCACGAAATAAGAAGTAGTTGAAAAAAAACGTTAGATGGCGGACCCTTTACAAAACTCTGCATACATACATATCGTTGCCTTTATATAGGAAGGCCTTAACTAATTATATTTTGGAAATCGAGTTTTTTTTTGGAATATTTCAATAGAAGGACATCTAATGTATCGAAAAATACAAAAATCTAGATATAAAAAAAACTATATTAAAGTAACCATATGAGTATATGTATGCTCATAATTATTTATTAATAAATAAAAATATTTCATTCAATAAGAATTCAAATTATTGTACTTAATTATTAAGCCCGTTTAAGAAATTATTAATATTTTAATTATTCTAATAAATCTATTATTTATTCTCGTCTTCGAAAAAAAGTAAGTTTTGACAGATTTTTTCGATCGAAGAGCACTATACTAAAATAATTTGACAACACTAGTTCACTAATTGTGATATAATAAATAGAAATTAAGATAAAAAAGCTTGAATTAACACTTTGTAAATTACGTAAATATATTGTATTGCAGCTATTTAAGTTACAACGTTATTTAAGTCCAAAACACACTTTCACCAAATTATATTTTTACTCTTGAACTTTTCTTGAGTAACTTACATTTAAGAAAACAATAAAATTATACAAATTATAATAAAATTTAAATTTTGGCCTATTTGAAAAAAAATCCGTTAGCTGATCCACAGCCATAAAACTTTTTATTATCTTTCAAATAAAATAAAAAAAAATAAAATTTAATAGTTGACAAAATTGTAAATTTTCTAATTATTAATTTAAAAAAAAAAAAAAAAAAATGTTTTAAAACTCAACACTTGCATAAAAGTTAAAATTAAAAATCTCTAAAAAATTCAAAGTCAGTGAATAACAAAAGCTGTATTTTAATTTTATAAAAAATATTTGTTGAATTGATTAAAATGAATAAATATGAATTTTTTCTATTTCTGATTTTAATGTTAAAATATTTTTATTTATCACTACTTTCATTACAATACATAGTTAAATTTGCTTTTGCTTTTAATAAATCCTTGAAGAATTAAAACAATAGATATTTACAAGAACACTGAATTTTCTAATTGTTTTGGGGAATAAATTTTAAAGGCTTTATTGTGAAAAAGTAGTAAGGGTGCTGCTGTTGGCCGAAGTAGTTAGTCCGTCAACTACAAAGCAAATGACTGTGTTTGAGAGACTGATTTCAAAGTCTGGACAGACCCAGTCATATAAACATATAAGATTTTTTTGAAATGCATTAGTGGTCTATGCTAATGTATATCGCAGCACCCTCTTTCATCGGCGAATTAAAAAAACTAATAAAATGGCTACATAGCTTAAAGTAATACACACACTTAACACCAGAGGCCCTGCAACGTTGTTATAAAAATTAACAAAACGCACAATATCAGAGTTGTAGAAATGCAAAAATTAATTGAAGAGTTGTAGAAATGCAAAAATTAATTGAGCTTCTTTTCTCTCTATTTATCTGTCATTCACCATCTGTACTTTCAGTATTCCTTTCCTACTCTCAGGTAACACAAAGGGACCTGTTATTTGGACCCAAGTGAGCTGAAAATTACTTTATCTTCTCAGCAGCCTGCTTACCTAACCTAACCTTGTGCAAAAGTAATCTATGCAGAAATGTAAAAAGCAAATTAAAAATTAAAAAAAATAAACAATGAAATTAGCATCTATTTAGAAGAAAATGTTTAGATAAGTACTGGGACGTTATGTTTCCCTCCTGTTTTAGGCATTTTTATCCAAGCCCTGCACACATGCACTTCAAAAACATGAACTACTTCTGCCTTCAGAAAAAATACTAAAACAATTAATTCTGCACACCTTCTTTAAATTCACATAGTAGACAAATGGAAGATTTGTTTTCTTCTAATATTATCAAGACCGATAAGAAATATTTTATAAAATTGACAATTTCCTTTATACATACATTCCTTGGGAACTTAATCCATTTGCATATGCTTCTGGCTCAGTTTTCGCGCTACGTTATTCCGCATGCCCGTGAATGGTTACACTGTCTATTTAATTTTTATTTAAGCTAAAACAAATATTTATATTAACACACAATGTTATTGGCAATGAAAACATAAAATTTGTATTAAATTTCTATTGCTGAACTCTTGCGTTAGTACAGAATAAAATGTAAACATTAAACAGCTGATGTAGATTTTACTCTCTCCGGCATTTACTTCTTCCCAGGCTATTTATAATAGGAGGATTATTCCCCGGGAACAAACGATAAGGAAGGGAGAAAACTCTCCGGGAAAATGAATGAATTTAATGAATTTTCAGTTTTTGATATTCACGCCTATTGAATGATTTAATAGATATTCGCAATTGTGAATATAAATCAAAAAATAAGTTGCGGTGAATATGCGGAATTCGTTTAAAAATTATTAGAATATTTCGCTCCGTGGTACATTCCTCCCATTTTTTTTCACCAACTACTTTTGAGCAAAGTCCCTTTGTGATGTCCGGTTTAAGGCCTCATTAGTTTTTACTTTTCGTTGTCGTTCTGCGCCGTTCTCTTCTGTATAAAATATTTTGCAATTACTTTTTCTGTGCAAGGAATCAGCTGGCAACCTATAGAACTGATTTTAGTTGTATAAAAAATTTCACAACAAACTAATACATACACACTTTTGGCTGTCGACGTTGAATTCTATTTTCTACAGATTTCTCCGCAACAGAACAGAACGAAAACGGAAAAACAAACTACACATACAGACTTTTAATTGAACAGAAACAAAACAGCTGCTTCTTAACGGAAAAGCACGTACAAACTAATTCTGCCTTTAGCCTTGCAATATAATGTTTGTTGCGCATAATACGCACCCTGTGCATAAAGGCAATTATTTTGTTAATTTCTAACGATATTTATTTATATATTTCTATTCATTTACTACTTACATACATTTCGAGTGAATATTTTCTTCTATTATTTTGTAGTTGCAAAAAAGAGAATAAATTTCCGTTACTCGATATTCACAATAGTGATTTAGCAGTTGATGGTTGATACATTAAGGCTCAGTTAGCCGACTGTAATGAAAAGTAATTGCAACGTAGGAAACAGCTGATCGGTATTTTTATGTGAAAAGTAGGTTGCGGTACATTACATCTCTATAACCATTTTCATTAATTTGCACATATTAATATCGATCAGCTGTTTCTTCCTATTGAAGTTACATTTCATTACAGTCGGCTAACTGAGCCTTTAGGGTTGATAAAGTAACGCACGTCTTTTGATTATTACTAAATATTATTTCTTGACTAATGCAAAGAGAATTTGAAAATTACTCATCATCGTTCGAAGCTTTCCTTAAAAATGTAGCTTTCCGTATGAGCCTGAGTTTAAATATTTTTCTAGTATGTATGTTGTTATTAACCCTAGAAAGATAATCTGCGTAAAATTTACGCATACTCTTTTAAAGTATTGTTATTTCTCTTTATTTGCAATGAATTCGCATTTGTACTCTTTAGACATTTCACTCGTTGATCGAAACTTTCATGAAACACACATGTCCCTGCGATTGGTATTTCTACTTTTGAAATATAAGGTGTATCTGAGTCAAAATTACGCATGATTATCTTTAGAGTGACTTTCAAGATTTTTATGTTTATGAACATTGGTGTTGTATGTTTTTTTCATAACCACTTATTGTGCATAAATATATAGAAGCTTTTTAATTTTCGATAACCTGACTGAAAAAAATCTTATGCCGGAATTAGGATGAACCATGTCGCCTAGCCGCCCTTTTAGAGACTAATGACGAAATGACTTGTGAAGAAACAGATAGCGAGATAAAAAACCACTAGAGCGAAGATGATGCACAGAGGGACATTGAAGAAGCTTTCGAAGATTTAGAGACCAAAAAACATTTGACGCCTATCACAGGCGTCGAACATGTAGAGACCAAAAAACATTTGACGTCTATCACAGGCGAGTACATAGACGAAGTTAATGGAGAGCAACCAGCTTCGTTGTTAGCATCTCTCTGACACAGAGAGCTACACAGAAAAAAGTATTCTCTAATTAATGTTTTCAATTAATAATTTGATTGTTTCAATTAAACTTTTAATTGTATTAATTAATTTAAGTGGAAAAAGTTAATTGATATTATCAAATTGTTTATAGGTGCAAATTTAATTAAATTTTTAATTAATATTACAAATATTTTAATTAATATTACAAACTCATTCATATTACTTTTTTGTGTGTATATAGGAAAGAATATACATTTTCGGTTGACATCGAAATCAAGTAGATGCGGCCGAGTCCCAGCATTGAATATTTTTAGATCTCAAAGGGGTCCTACAGGGATGTGTCGTAATCTGCATGATCCCCTTTCATGCTTCAACAAGTTTTTAGTTGGCGATATAATTATGAAAATCGAAAAATGAACTAATACCGAGATATTTTTCAAAAGAAGTAAATCTATGACCAGGGCTATATTTCTGGATACGGGCGAAGTTGAAATTCGCGCTTTGATTGAGATTCTGGTAATGATATCACTGAGAAAGGACTTGATAATATAGACATCTGCCTAACTTGTGTCTGACTAATTTTATAAAATCTTTACATACGTATTTTATAAAAAATACTTTGTTTGTTCAGTATATCCATTGAAATGACTGACTACAAACCTTAAAACGGGTGATAAGTTTTCAAAGATATATGATCTTTAAGTTTT
This sequence comes from Nowickia ferox, assembly GCA_936439885.1. Lineage (NCBI taxonomy): Eukaryota > Metazoa > Arthropoda > Insecta > Diptera > Tachinidae > Nowickia > Nowickia ferox. The sequence continues at coordinate 102,300,100 of OW387023.1, read as the reverse complement.
GTTAATTACTGAAGTTGTTCTTTTTTTTTTCTGATAATAAATATGTATTTCCATATTTAAAACGCAGCTATTCTTACTTCAGTTATATTAAAAAACGTAATCAACGTTAGTTTATTTTAAATTAAACAACAAAACGCCGCAATTTAGCTTTCCAAAAAGCAAACGCAAATTTTACGCATGATTATCTTTAACGTATGTAAGAATATGATTATCTTTCTAGGGTTAATCAATGTTGCTATTAATCAATGAATAACAAATAATTCACCTTTCCCTTTTTTTCTCGCTTTTCAATTACAATTCATTTATTCAAACCACTGGAGGCGGACTATTTACAGTTATTTAACATATTAGTATCATTTTAATTTTGTATTCGTGTATTTATCTGTATGTAAATTATCGTTTGTCATATAAATAATTGCTCATTGCAATACATATTATTTCTACTTAAATGCTAATAAATATAGACATAATTAAAAATATTTGCATCTATATTCAGTTTAATTTACTTTGGGGATTAAATGCAAAATATAATTTTCGTCGGCAAAACAGTCATTTAACAAACAATTAGGACGTACGTAACAATATCATATATTGAATGTAATGTTAGACACACTCGTATGCATCTACTTACATATGTATGGCGGTATGCGTGTCCGTTAATTATAAGCCAGACAGACAAGTCCTTAAATTTAGCTCCAAAAATTTAACTATGTGCATAAAATTATTTCCTAAATAATCATATGAAAATGTTGATATTAAATGCAAAATTAGAAAAAAAAAATATAGATTTGCCCACAAATTTCGTTTAAACAAATTGTTTATGAATAACGCAAAATGTGCACATATGCAGACATACGAAATGAGATGCCACGAGTATTGGATGCAACAAATACATGTTAATAATATCGATAAAAATTTTCGCAATAAATTGCGTATTGAATTGAAAAACAACAGTAAAATATTTTTAAATCCACCAAATATAATAAAAAAATGTGGAAATTTTTTTTACCAATTCTTTAAAATTTGAAAGCATATATCTGTGGGAAAAAGGAGAAAGTGCCCCGATAAGTTTATTTGGATATAATGTCACCCCTGCAATTTTTATATTCAAAAGTATGTACATACCTCTAAGCAAAATATCAGTTCTTTTATGCGATTCTCCAAGAAATTACACCAAAAAAATAGACAAGAATTATTGTCAACAAAACCATGTTATTGAAAAAAATTTTAATTTCAATAATATTTGTAATTAACTTAATACAATATTTATCAATACCGCTCATTTTAAAATATTATTTAACTTAATTTGTTTGTGTTGGTGTTTATCTTGCTTGTTGATTGACCCAACGCATTGATATGCTATTGTTGCTGTTTTTGAAATAAAAATTTCTTTCAGGCAACAACTTTTGTCTTTGATTCATTAAATTTCTTGACTGACTGAAAAAAAAAATTTTCAATAAACGTGCATACAATTTTATTTATCAATAATGCAAAAATCGTCATCACAGAAAATTGAAAAGATCTTTTTTATTAAATTAGCGATTTTCGTATTCAAATAAAAAAATATTTTTTTTCCTTGTGTAATTTCCACAATATTAATATGCGACACATAAAGTATATATATTGTTGATCTTTATGAATAGGGAAAACGAATAAACGATGTCCGTCCGTCTTTCTGTACTTGAAATCGGTTTTCCGAAGCTCCCAGAATAGCTAGAGACTTCGGTTTTCAACTGGTTTATCAGAAATGGTCCGAAAAAAATTGGAATTGAAAATCAGCAAAATCGAAAAAAATGGTTTCAGAGCTGGAAAGTTTAAACTTTAAACCTTGGAAGTAGAGAAAAAGTAGTTATCATTTTGAAAAGCGTTAGTTAAAAGTAAAAAATTTATTGTAAAATAGTTTAAATTTCTTGTAAACATACATGCATATTTACATAAATAAATACATCTTGAAGTTTATTTATCAATAACAAAAGAACTATTTCATGAATAGTGCCAAAACTTTTAAGAGGGTACACTTTTGGTATCTACCATTAAATTTTTTTACATTTTCCATCACTGGAAAATTTTTATGATGTGCGATAACTTCCAGATTTAACTGTTCTACTTGCATGAAAGCAATTTCAATTTCTGTTTAACAGACTTAAAAGTCCGTTTTATTTCCCACCAAGACGAATTTTTATTGAAAGCCGCAATTTCTTTAAACCCAAACGCAGAGGTCGTAAAAATCTTTATTTGCCTTATTAGCAATAAAATGAGGCAACATTAAATGAAAGTTTCCTCTAGACACATGCAGGAGGTTCATTTCTTAAATTAGTTTCTTCGAGTATGTTTATGGTAGCTTCCAAATTAAGCTGCTCTATGCACTATTTGGAGTAACAAAAATATAAATAATTTGTTCTGGCAGTCTTAAATGCATAAAAAAAATTTTGTTACATACATGAATAAAAATACATATAAGATTTCAAAGCCTTGTAAATGATGAAAATTTACTATGTATGCGTGTGTGATGGTGCTATTTCTATTTCGTCTTTCCATTTCTTAAAGTTCATCATTTTCAAAGGAGCAGCAGAAAAAGTGGCAGGCAACAGTAGAAATACAAACGCAACCAGTGAAGAAGATTAATGAGGCTTTTTAAAAGGCTTGAGGTAGTTTATCATTTTCTCGCTTAAGCACTTTTTATGCACAAATCTTGGAAAATGACAACCAAGCCAAACAGAACGAAGAACACAAATGAAAATCTGCCACCACCTACAGCAGCAGCAGCAGCAGCAGCAGCAACAGCAATAGCAATAGCAAAATTAAGCAACCACATCCTTATTACGACAACTGGCATTTGCCATAAGGTCTGACTCGGTTAATGTCTGACAGGGGGCTGTGGTTTTTATATGCCACTACTTAAAGTTGTACGACAACTACTGCCAGCCGCTAGTTAAATAGCTAAAATACATACATACATTTAGCACAATATAAAAACAACCATGTGTAAATATCCCACGAAACATTGGAAAAGCATGTAAGTTAGACGGTAGTTCTCTCTTCTTAGTCACTGCTAGATGTTGTCTGTTGTTGTCTATGAATACATGTTTGTTTTTCGTATACATATACGTACATACATATGTAAGTGTAAATAATGGTTGACTTTTTAAAAGCTTCGGATTTGATTTATAAAAAAAATACATAAAATTTAAAGAAATGTATGAAATCTTTATTTGATGATTTCATGTAAATGTTGACCGCGGCTACGCCTCAAGTAGTTCATACGATGGGTCCAGTTTTTGGCATATTCTCTCCAACATATCCGCCGGTATTTCAGGAATAAATGAATGAGCCTTAACGTAGTCCCACAAAAACTAGTCTAAAGGAGTTAAATCGCACAATCTAGGCGGCCGATTGACCGGCCCCAAACGTGAATTAAACTATTCACTCAACTCGCCTCTCATGTGGCATCGTCTTGCTAAAACCACATGTCACCCAAGTCCAGCTCTTCCATTTTGGGCAAACAAAAGTTACAGAGGTCCAACAGCTGCGATATTTTCCTCTGTCCACACTCTGCGTATGCGTGTTGGTGGTTTAATGTTCAATTATATAATTTTGGTGCAAAATTTAGTCGAAAGATTCCGAATTGCCGCCTCAGAAGGCCGCCCAAACTGATCATAAAATGGAAAAAGTGCACGGATGCACTTTCTTAACCAAGCATGAATTTTGATAATAAAATTTAATAATCTGCAAGCGATTTTCATTTGTAAGTCAATTCAGCTGAGCTGTCAAAAACAGTGTTGCCAAAAAGAAAGTTGATAATAAAGCACCTCTTTGTTAAATATATATTTAAAGCTGAGCCGGCGGAATTAATAGCGCTAAAAATTTGCAAATAAAAGAAAATATCTTGCATTGTTATAAGTTTATATGCTTTGAATTTCTTTTCCTTTAAACGTGAGCACTTGCTATTTCTTGTTCGCTGGGATTAGGGCACATTTGGATGGATGGATTCTTCCACGTTTCTTTTACACTTGTATTCACATGTAGTCCATCATGGCCGTAGATGTTACACAAACGACCACAAAAATATTGCTTAATCTATGAAGATGTTGATTATGATTTCTAGGAAATTTATTAATGACAGAATATTGTTGTTTTCCACTTTTATGACGCTTATGTTGTATGGGATTTTGTAGTTGCTTTTATATGCAACTGCTACTTTTATTTTCGTTTCTACTACTTTTAATTTTAATCTTCTTATACATACATAAATATATGTATATATATATATATATATATATATATATATATATATATATATATATATATATTGTTTGTATGTCTGTGCAACTCCGGAAAGGCTTAAGGGTATTACTTTTTTCTTAAGTAAGACCAGGAGGGCGGTAGGGCGAAATTTCTGCCCCTCCGACTTGTCCACACCGATTGTAATGAAATTTAGAACATAGATAAATCTGCGTCTAAAAATTCACAAAATGACCATAGACATTTTCCAAACTAGGACCCCGGACCCCGGGGGGAAATTTCTGAATCTCAACTCGATTTTGGTAAAATTTGTAATATAGATACCCCCTCGCTTAGAAGGAGACTTACTCTATGTACATTCTCAATGGTAAGACAAGCAAGTTGGCGGGGGATGTGTCCTGCTCCTCCAAGACTTAAAAATCAATTTGAATGAAATTTAAAGCATAGGTATCCCTTAATTTAGAAGAAGACATAGGCTATGTACCTAATGTACTTAATTATGTAAATGAAATTTAAGACGATGGGGACAGCGAACTTAGGCTGTTAGAAAATATAATTTAAGAGCATTCTGTTGGAATACAGAGACATACACAAGGCATCAAAGTTGACTACCACAAGCTTGCAATATCTTTATCAGGCTGTAACTTCCTTGAAAATAAACCTAGCCCGCTGAATTTTGCTTTGTTGCTTAATATCGTAAAATTTTAATGAAAGGAATATGTGTTTGTTTTTTTTTAATTTTCTTTTGAGTTTTAATTCAAGTAAATTTGAAGTTTGAATATTAACCAGCCTATTCATAAAAAAATAAAACGAATTTGAAATCCGTTTTAAGAAAATTTTTTATGAAAAATTTGCAATAAAATACATTTCAAATTCATTTTAAATTTTATGAATATGGGGGTAAAACACTTGATTGTAAAAGAGTGAATAATCTACTTATCACCTGAATAATTGCATTTAAAACATCCTTCAAATCAGACCAAATTTTTTCTAGTGGTGCTTACCCATTTGACCTGCTCACTGAAGCGAAAAAAATTTCGAAGCAAAATTGTTCTATATTTGTTCGCAAATCTAAAAAATTCTAATGTTCGCTAAAGCTTCGAACTTCGAACTTCTCTCGATAGTTTTTCGAATGTGTGAAGGTAGCCGATTGGATGTATGCTAGTCTGTTAGTCTAGAGGTATCAAGTGCGAGCCATGACAGCACTGTAAGTTAAAAAATAAAATAAGAACACAAAAAAGAATTTGCCAGGATAGCCTAGTGGATGTGTGCTAGTCTCTTATAATGGAGGTACCATGTTAAAATCCTGCAGCGTAAGTTAAAGTATTAAAAAAAACAAATAAATAAAATATGTAACTTAAAATAAGTAAATTAAAAAATAATATTACATTTTCTGATGCCTTTTTGCGATATCGTAATAAGTTCGATATTCTCTCATTTTTGATATTGCTTGCGAAACTTCGAAATCATTTTTTTTGGGACAAAACTGAGAGACAGGTGAACTGTTTTCGATTAATTTTTGAGTGTCGCTCTCGATAGTTTTACACAATAAATGTTCGAGATACATAAACATACATATTCGAAATCGATATCAATAAGGAAAGTCTTGGTCAACTGGGTAGCTTTGATTTAAAATTTTCAAAGCATTTTCTTTTTGCCACAGAAATACACATATTCATTTTTGAACTTTATTCAACTGGGATTGTGTATTCAAGTCATCAAAAAGCAACAAAAAAGCGTTGATAAACTAATTTGTTTGTTGTTTTATAACGGGATCTATTTAGTTTATACATATGGGTAATTCCAGAAAAAGGTCAACCCAAAAAAATTTAGTTTGCTCAAAAATATTTTCTTTTTTTTTTCAATAATAAAGCTTAAAGTTTTACAATTTATAAGTGTAAGAGAATTTTTAATTTATGAGATTTTTTGACCGAAATATGCGACTAAAAAAAAGAATATTTATTTTTTTGCATGATTACGGAATTCTTTTTGCCAAACCTGCGCGCTCATCCATCGTACTCTTCACACACGTTGTTTCAACAGAATGGGGCGACTGCACACACAGCCAGAGCTTCGATAAATTTGCTTTGGGAAATTTCCCCCAAAAACTGATCAGTCGCTTTGGGGACATCTTCCGGTCTAACTCCTATGGGGGCTACCTCAAAGGGAGGGTTTATAATGACAATCCCCAATCTCTTGTGGCTTTAAAGGAAAATATTTTTCAAGAAATCAGCTCAATTGAACCAAGTTTACTGCAGTGTGTGGCGCAGAACACAAGCCTCCATTTTGAACGGTGTGTTCAACTCGACGAAAGGCATCTGGATGACATAATATTTAAAAAATAAAATCCTCATTTCCATTCTATCGTTCAATGCCCTTAATAAAACTTTGTGTCAATTGTTACGTTTTTTATTTAACTTTGAAAATATAAATCTGCTACCAGACACTCTTTATAAGATGAATTTTATTAGCTACTCGAAACTGGATCTGATAGATGATTCCATTCATAAGTATACTGCTCGAAGGACCATGAAGAAATTACAATGTTAAATCGAAATTGTTATCACTGAAGAAGAGTTCTAACATTTGCTGAAGGTTAAATAAAAAAAAATATTCGTATCACAGGCACGTTATCATTGAAAAGTGTTATGCAATTTGTCATTCCGATTAGAATTCCTCCTAGTCTGCGGAGGTGACCACATTTCGGAAATCAAATTATAAAAATTATAAAAAAGTTTTGTTTTGTATTAAGTCAAGTTCATGCATTTTAATTTAAAGTTCTTTACTTCAAATATTTATAACTTTATCTTCCTTCCTTGGAATTGCTGTTAAAACGTTAAAAACAATTATTTTTCAATGACACTTTAACTCCGAAACGTGTGTATGTACACATATTTTCTTATTATATTACCAAAAATAATATATTCCAAAGAAAAAAAAAATAAAAAATAAATGCATTGCACTTTTAAAGCTTTAAATTGCTATAAAGCTATTAAATCTAAGACTTCCTTTATTCTAAGATTTCTAAAAGAGTCTTGTTATGGTTTCTCTACGAATTATTTAAATTAGTTTTGTGTTTTTGAGCAATAAAAATACATGTTATAAAAACAAACAATAAAATCAAGAAAAGAAATATTGATGCTTAAAATTGGGTCATGTTTTTACGAGTATTTTCATTTTGTGTAAAGTTTGACCATTAAACAAAAAATAAGAAGAAAAATAAAGAAAATGTTAAGCAATAGACAAAAACACCAATCACAGTAAGCGAAGTAAATACTGGATGAAGTAAACTTGTATAATACTTGTTACAGTAACAAAATAAGCAACGTTGAGATTTTTGATACTTTTTTATAGTTTTTCTTACAAGATTTTTTTAACCACTTCTTAACATCATGAGCCAACAGCAACCAACAAGCAATTACATACATATTTATGTGTATATATATTAACAATTTTTATTTAGATTAAAGTATCTTTTTCTAAAGTATCTTCTGTCTTTTCATTAGTCCAAACAACTAGAGCCACACGTTCTTATCTTTATGACTGTTACTGCTGATAAATTTCTCAAAGAAATTTCTTTTTTATTTCGTTTTGTTGATTATTTTTATTCACTTAAGAAATGTTATAAATAGAATTGTAAATTAAATGGTAATTTTATTTATTACTATTCTCGCCCCTTGTAGTGGTGCAGAGGGAGGAAGGCTTTTATGGGAGCTGAACCCACAGCAGCATGACCAGTAAACTGTCCATAATTTTTATAGCAAATTTCGCTGCTTAAGAGGCCAACGATAAAAAAAGGCTCCCTCATATTAAAAATTCAGAACATTTCACTATCCAAAAAAAAAAAACCTAAACCTATTACGCGCCTAAGTTACCATTATCATAATACTATTTCACCAATGAAGCTGTCATTAGCAGCAATATCACTCTATAGGGCCACTCAGACTATTATACATGTATGAAGACTTTCATCACACCTTACGAGAAAGAAATCTAAAGACATTTGTCGCCCCAGAATAGTTTTGCTCCACCGACCATTCTTAAAAAAAATTGGTGTCTATTCTGGAATACGCGTCGACTTGGTGAAAGTTACATGCAAAACAAAAACAAAACTGTGTAAATGTAAAAAAAATGTTTTTGTTTCTCATACAAAATTAACCGTTTTTAAGAGAGAGAGAAACGTGTTGAAATTCTCACGTATATTTCATTTTAGAAATGTATGGCAAACAAAAACAATTTTTGAAAATTTGTTTTTGTTTAAATAAAAAGTTTCACTTTTTCGACGCGTTTTCCAGAATAGCCCCCATTAATTAGGTATAGACTATATACTACCCTCTTTCTGAATCAAAAACGCGTGCTACGAAATTTATTATGGTTTCAGCATTAATTTTGCTCCATATCCACTATTTTTAGGTTTAATAAGTATTGTTTTGCTGTTCATGCCACTGTTTGGCGATTCCGTCAAATTCTTCATACAAAAACGAACGATTTAAAGTTAATTCTTGCTTTGCTTCATTTCTATAAGAAATGAATAATAAAAAAAGAAGGTGCCATTAGAGAAATTCAATGGCTACTGTTAAGCAGAAACATCATCACCCAGACGCAGCCGCCGATTACGTGTTTTAATATAAACTAGAGTTTGGTCCAACTCGTTCATTCGTTCATTTTTATCACAAACCTATGATCAAACCCATTTAAATTACAAAATAAATGAAATTTTGCCCAGGGGTACTTTCGAATATGAAGATTACAGGGGTACCGTTAAATCAAAGCAGCTTACCTCGACTTAAGCACTGTTTCCTTTTTGCCACAGAATTATGTAAATGTGGTTGGAATTTAAGTTTTAAAATAAGAGACATATTTAAGTCAGGCAAATCAGTAATTGAAATATAGGGTCCGCCATCTGACGTGTTTTTTTTCAACTAGTGCTTATTTCGTGAATGGTAACACTTGGCTCATGTCTGATTTGACAGACAATTAGTTTCCGCTGAACGAATATGGTTGCGTATACGCTTAAACAACGCTGGGAAATATTGCGACATTACGACTTACAGGAGATGCCGATTTTGCCAAAAAAATCATATTTTCAGATGAAGCTCATTTTGATCTTGGCGGGTATGTAAACAAGCAAAATTGTCGCATTTGGGGCACAGAAAACCCGCAGGCATACATTGAAAAGCCGACGCACCCAAAACGAGTCACTGTTTGGTGCGGATTTTGGTCCAGAGGCATAATTGGGCCAATGAGCAAGGAGTAGCCGTTACAGTCAATGGCGATCGTTATCGGGCCATGCTGAACGAATTTTTGTTCACAAAAATTGAAGAGGAGGATATTGGCAACATTTGGTTTCAGCAAGACGGCGCTAGGTGCCACACAGCCGAAGCTACACTCGATGTTTTGCGCCCTGTTTTAAAAAAAAAGTTATCTGGCGGACCCTATACTTAGCTATACAATTTTTGTACGAGTATGCTCTGGAATAAAATTTAATTTTTAATATTAAGGATATTTGGGAATCAATCACGTCTTTTTACCTATTGTAATAAAATAATCAAAAACAAACGATACTCCGGTATTGGTTATAAATCAATTACAGTTGCTTTTTCTGCATAAGGATAACAATATTGGCTTTAATTAATTTATTTTAAATAAAGTATACATGGGAGTTGGGCAATTTTTTCACTGATTTGAATAGAACCTGTTGAAGACCTTATTTATAAGATTGTCCTAATAAAAGTATATTTTTCTGTGCTCTAACGTTTGCTTTTGCTGCATTATGAGAGCAATGTTGAATAAAATGAAATTTTTTGAAATAAAGGATACATGGGATATGGGCAGGCTCTTTCACCGATTCGCACAAATAATAGTGCATTTTTCCTTTTACATGTAATATTTTTTCTGCAAATATTTGTGCATTTTTACTGCCTTATGTTGCTTATAAGTCAGCAACGATTGTTTTTCCTGCACTGTAATATTAATTTTTGTAAAAACTTAAATAAATTTCAGCGATTTAAATGAAACTTAGTAGAAAGTTACTTTTATTTCATTCTACCTCGTAATCACAATGTTGGCTAAGGTTAAATTTTTTAAAATCAAGGATATATGGGAGCTCGGCAGGCTCTTCCATCGATTTAAATGAAACTTGCTGGGCAGCTTAACTGTATGATAATATTGAATACTAGTACAATTTTTTTTGTCCTGTATTATTTATAAATCAATTACTTTTGCCCTGTAAATAAAATTATGGTTAAAATTAAATTTGTTCGAATAAAGGATATATGGGAGTTAAGCAGGCTCTTTCACCGCTTTAAGTGAAACTTGTTTGACAGCCTATTTGTATAATTACACAAATAGTAGTGCATTTTTCCTGCTCTCTGTTTACAATTGCTGCAGAAAATGAGCTTTAAAAACTGAGAATGCATGAAAAGTGGGCATATCATTGCACCACTTGAAATGAAATTCATCAGAGAGCCTTAACATGTAATGCTAGATGTATTTGCAAGTTGACGCTGAACTGTAGTCGCTAAAGTTCTACTTTTAATATCCAGTATAAATGGAAGGTAAACATATTCTGGTAGCTTTTAAAATGGTAACGTACCTGCATAATTTTCTATAAGTCCTGAATACAATTGTAGCAAAAGTTTCCTTAAACAAATTCTAAGAAGCTTAATTGATATACTATCTTAGAAATAGTTTTTGTTGCATTTTAAATAAAAAACAGAGGAAATTTAATTTCTAATTTAAAGGATATATGAGAGTTGTGAATGTCCTTTTATAAATAATAAAAAATATATTACGTTTCATTCTTCTCTTGATTTTTCAAAAATATACTTTATAAAATTAAAGGACATATCGTGCCGTAACCGCCAAAAAAAAAGCATAAGCGACATGATTTTCGAACTTAATTTTTTGACCAAAATCAATTATTTGCTATCGTTAATAATCCTTTTTCGTCAAAAAAAAAACGAGGTGCAAAAATATGTCGCTTTATTGGGGATTGTGGGTCGATATGGCAGATGGTTGTGTTCTTTCCCTCCCATGAATCAAATTTTCAAAGAAAGTTAACTGTTATATTTTAGAAGTATTTTTCACTGTATTTTCTTTTTATTTTATCTTATTGCAGCACAACTTCACTTCTAATAAATAGGATCTATGAGAGGTATGTATGTTTGATCTTCTATAAATTTAATAAAAATTTGCAAAGAAGCCCAGCTATTTAACTCTTAATCCATTGTAATATTAATTTAGGCAGAAATTTACGTTTTAAAATTAAAGGATATATGGGGCCTGTTATATCCTTTCCCTGTTTTGCAGGGGAGCTTAACTACTATATCTTAGAAATATTTTTCATTACATTTTCAACAAAGTTGTAGGTAAAATTAAATTTTTATTAAAAAGGAAATATGGAAGGTGTCCTTGTATTTTTTATTATTGAAATTACCAGGAAGCTCATCAAAATTGTAGCAAATATTAAGTTTTTAAAAACAAGGACATAGTGTGGGTGGTAAAATGTCCTTGCTCTCAACAATTTTAATTACTTTCCTAGGACGTGTTCTGTGTTAACAGTGATGAATTCTGGAATGAAAATTATACATTCTGTGCATTACCTTCTGCTTTACTATTTATTACCTTTTCCCACTGGGATGTTTGTTCTTGTCGCTATTCTTAAGGTATGGTCACACTTGGGCAAACATTTGTCCAAAAAAAACTTAACCAATAAATATTAGTGAAAAACATTTTGATTCAGAAACGTGTTTCGTAAAGTTGTACAACTAATAGACAATGTCATAGAATCCAACATTATTGGAAACTATTTAACTTAACAAACACTTCTCTGAATTGAAGGCTTCTTCATGAATACTTAGGACTTAAATTTTTTTGGGCAAATATTTGCCGAAGTGTGACCATACCTTTATTAGTATTTCAAAATACTAATACACACTATCAAATTCTTTTATCTAATTTTTCAACCTTTTTCAATATATTCAATTAAACTTATTTCTTGAGCTTTAGGTCAATGTTTATTATTATTTTATTACTTCGATATTTCGTTAACCTTTGGTTAACTTCTTCAGGATATTTTTTTTATTTGAAATTAAAAAAAGAAAATTTAAATTAAATTAAATTAAATTTTCTTTTTTTAATTTCAAATAAAAAAAATATCCTGAAGAAGTTAACCAGAGGTTAACGAAATATCGAAGTAATAAAATAATAATAAACATTGACCTAAAGCTCAAAAAATAAGTTTAACTAATACACACTTTTAAAGCAGAAGTGCTGAAATGTGTTAAAATCACGGCCACTGTTAAATTTCACTGCTACTCTTCGTATTAGTTTTTCTCAAAATAACAGAACTGCAAAAAACAAAATACTGCTTAACTATGATCACAGCCGCAGTTTAAAAGAACAGCGATTTAGAAATCACGTTCACAAGGAGCAAGATTATTAAAAAATCACGGGATCGCTCATCCCCAGTGCCTTTGCTAGTGACTTTTTTTGTAGGCGGTCAACTTTGTTGTAATATGACACATTATAACAAGATAGTCAGTGAAAAAGGATAAATTAAAACTTTCGCAGGTTTTGAAGATTTTAATAGGGTGCATTAGAAACAACTGCCGCATTTTAAGTCAATTTATTTAGTTTCTAATAGATTTGATCGGCCAGATTAAACATAATTCTTTCCACAATGGCCCATTAGCAAAAGAAAAAAAAGAGTGTTCTTTTTTTCTACAAGATGCTTAATCTTTTGAAAATAAAATTCCTCTTTGAAAAAAAGGAAGAAAAATTATTTGATATCGTACATCAGCCAACGATACTTTAGCATTTTATTTATTTTTTCACATGTTCCTTTCCTTAAAATGTATCAATTACCAAGGCTTAAAAATATTTATCGAATACAAAATAAATCAAACAATGCCACAAAGGTAGTTGGTTGCAACTACACAGCAGCAAGCATAAGGCAAAAGAAAGAAATGAAAAATATCAAACAAAATAAAAATAACAACTTAACACTTCTTGCTACACAACTTTATGTATAATAATACAATTGTTAGACGGACGTTGCTGACTGGCTGACTAACAGCCACAATGAATGGAGGAAACAAATGTAAAATATGGCATGAAAGGACCAGGGAGCAAGGAAACGGAACAACAACAAAAAAAGTAGCATCAACATTTCAAGCAGTGTTTCATTGACACTTTTCTCTTGAATTTTTGTTTGTTTTGTTTTGTTATTTTTTATTTTTTTTTCTCTGGTCCCCAATCAACAGTAACAGCAATTTCTTTCTATGTTGTGGCTCCTTAGTTGAACTATTATTTGTTGAATGTGGTTGCAGTGAATTGAATTGCAGCAGTATCGTTGTCCTTATCATAATCATCGCCAACTGTAATGATCATCCTGTGCATAATATGTTGAATTGTATTTACAATTGAGCAAAGTGTAATCAATACAATGAATTTTATGAAACTTTATCGCCTTTTGCAGCAGCATCATCATCGATATCAGCCATCGGAGGCAAAGTTGTAGTGAAGTAACATTAGCGGTAAAGCCATTATTGTTGCAGCAGGAGTACAAATGAAGATTTCACATTAAAAGTTTTGCAGCGAACATTTTCTTGGATGGAGAAATAAAAAAGTACCAATTTTTGCCATCACCCATTTTATGGAAATAAATCAACAAACAAACCAAACCAAAGGCAAAAAAGAAATGAATTAAATGTTTTATTTCACACTTTTCTCTAGCACACAAAAGTTCGAAAATACTTGATGATGATAGAGTTAAAAGAAAAAGGTCTCAAGAGGTTTTTCTGAGCAATCTTGTTGGAGTTTTCTTTTGTATGCTTTGTTGTTTCTGTGGGTATTTTTTTCTTAATTTTTTTGCTGAACAAAAATAAAGCAACAAGGCAACAAGATGAAAACCAATAGTGCAAAATACAACAAATGAAAAGAAAACAAATTCACCATAAACAAAAGTACATAAGGAAAAAATATTTAATTGTTCATGTTGCACAGGCTGATTCTCTCGATTGCGACAATGGAAATGAGTGGCATGGGTATGGTTGGTTTTAATGACTGAAATGAAGTGTAAACAAAAGTCACAACAAATACTTGTATCCTTTCAAGGCAAGAGAGAGAGAGAGAGAGAGAGAGGACAGACAGCTACTTAAAATAATGTATAACAATTTAAGTAAAAAAAGTTGTTTATTTTGCAAGTATGTGGTCTAAGCATATTCTTGAAAAAATTTGTTTTTTAATCATTATCAAGCAAGAATTTAAAGAAGTATACAATCCTTTAGAGTCTAAAGTTTAGACGCAATGTGAGCAAATAAAAAAAAATATTGTAGTTCCTAAAACCCAATGGCTGGTATATACATATTTTATATATTTATTCCAGTCGTTCCAGGCTGGAGCATAGAGCTGTAACAAATAAATTCCAATCATGTCTTTTAGGTGCTAACAGTTTAATTTCATTCCATGGTTTGCACTTGTCATCTAGTTGTCTCCTGCAAGTGTGACTGGGTCTTTCCCTTCTGCGACTGCCTTAAGGGTTCCACTCGAGCGCAGCTTGAGTCAAGTCACTCTGAGATTTTTGCAATGTGTGACCAATACAATTCCATTTGCGTTTAAGAATTTCTGTTGTTATGGGTACTTGATTTGTTGCCAATAATAGATCATCATTTGAAGTTGTTGTTGGCCAGAAAATCTTCATTATCCTTCTCAGCCATCTGTTGATGAAGACTTGGAGTGCATTGAAATTCCGTGGGCATTTATTCCACGTTTCGCAACCGTAAAGCAGAGCCGACCTTACATTCGAGTTGGAAAATGCTATCATAGTCTGCCTAGACATATATTTGGAATTCCACACAGGATTCAGAAGCCCGTATGTGCGTTTATCGGTGTTTATGCGATTTCTAATATCAGCAGTGGATCCTCCTTTTACATCGATAATGCTCCCTAGACAACAGAAACCATTGACGTCTTCAACTAGCGAGCCACTGATTGACAATGGCTGGATATTGTTTGCATTTACTCTCATCGATTTAGTTTTCGCGCAATTAATCTTCAAAGTTCAGTTTTTACACCCTATTTTTAAACAGCACTTGTATGCTTTTGGAATTTGGAGTCCATCTTTCGTAGTTTGCTAGATATAAAGATACCGATTTTAGCCTTTTTTGCCGCTTTTTAACACCTTCGAATTCGAATTTCCGAAAATTCCTTCTTAGTGGATTTAAAGGGTGTTTTTTATTGAGGTATAGAACTTTAAGTTGGCATCACTTTTTTAACTGGCGGCCATTTTGTCAGCTGTCAAGTGATTAATATTTAGTTTGGTTTGCCATTTCATCATGAACAGGTTGACAAAAGAACAACGCTTGCAAATCGTGCAAATTTATTTCGAAAATAATGGTTCAGTTCGCGAAGTTTACCGCAAGCTCCGTCCATTTTATGGTCGACATAATCGTCCATCAGAGCAATTAATTCGGTTAACCGGTCAATTGGCCACCAAGATCGTGTGATTTGACACCATTGGATTATTTTCTTTGGGGATATGTGAAGTCGCTCGTCTACGCCAACAAACCAGAAACGTTAGGGGACTTGGAAGCGAACATTCGTGGCGTTATTGCCAACATACGGCCCCATATGCTCGAAAAAGTGGTTGAAAATTGGACCTGTAGAATTGGCTTTATTCGAGCCAGCCGCGGCGGCCACATGCCCGAAATCATATTTAAACGTTAATGGCATAAAATTATCCCTCCAATAAAGCCAAATTGATGGACATTAAAACGATTTTCTTGTGTTTTATTTCAATTCGAAGTTCTATACCTCTAAAAAAACACCCTATATAAAGTGTTCGCCATCTAACGTTTTTTTTTCAAATAGTGCTTATTTCGTGAATGGTAACACTTAGCTCATGTCTGATTTCACAGATAATTAGTTTTATCCTTCCGCTGAATGAATATGGTTGTGTATACGCTTGAACAACGCTGGGAAATATTGCGACATTACGACTTACAGGAGATGCCGATTTTGCCAAAAAAAATCATATTTTCAGATGAAGCTCATTTTGATCTTGGCGGGTATGTAAACAAGCAAAATTGTCGCATTTGGGGCACAGAAAACCCGCACGCATACATTGAAAAGCCGACGCACCCAAAACGAGTCACTGTTTTGTGCGGATTTTGGTCCAGAGGCATAATTGGGCCAATGAGCAAGGAGTGGCCATTACAGTCAATGGCGATCGTTATCGGGCCATGTTGAACGAATTTTTGTTCACAAAAATTGAAGAGGAGGATATTGGCAACATTTGGTTTCAACAGGACGGCGCTACGTGCCACACAGCCGAAGCTACACTCGATGTTTTGCGCCCTGTTTTCCAAAAAAAGTTATCTGGCGGACCCTATATATTTTGTACCTTCACGAGGTCCCAAATTATATAAAAAAAAACTTTTTATGTAAAATGCGTCCATACTTAAGAAACTCAGATTAATTATTAAAAAATATTTCATTCAATAAGAATTGAAATTCATGAACTTAAGCCCGACTAAGAAATTATCTCTGATTAAAATTTGTCTTTTTTTAATATTAATATTCGATCGAATCTATCGTTCGCATTTAGAGAAACAGGGGGTAAATTTAGTACACTTCATTCAAAATCTTAGGAAATCTTACACGACACTCATTACAACACCATTAAGCAATAACCAGGGCGCAAGGTGGTGCGCCAAGGAAAGTTTCGGCCTATGCACATAGTGTTATTATAATTACGCAAAATTTTGTGCTTTAAATAATTTTCTATGAAGCAATTTTGCGTTTTTTTTTCATCTATTTGGCCATTACAAAAATACGAGTATATGGCCAGATTAGTTATAATCAATCATTTTTTGCTGTTGCCTGATTTGCTGTGCGAACAGAAATACAACAAAAACTCATTGTGACTTTGCAAAATATTTTTTTTGCAATTCATGCAACCGTATGAAGTTGCATATACAGTAAATAGAAAAGAAAAAAAAATAAACATTGGCTTTTAAATTTCAGCTGATTTGCTCAGCAGATAAACAACACAAATCTACTGCCAGAAAAAAGAGTTGAATAAAAAAAAAACTTAAAGTCATAATGCATTAATAGTTATGATGACATTGAAATAATCGATTTTTATTCTTGTAGCCTTATCCATGTTAATATCAGTTGTATTGTTTGTTTTTCTTGTACGGATATTGACTATTTCAGCCTTATAATCTTGGGCAATAGCAACGGCGTCTGCATCTGCTTCATTGATGTTTTTAAGCTTTTTCGTTTGTCATAAATAATTAAAGTCAATTTTCTTACAAAAAAAAAAGCAGGAAAACCAATAAACAACTCCGCATTGCAGGGCATGAAAATAGCATAAGAAAAAACTGTTTTTCTTTTTCTTCTCTTCAAAATTTTGCAAGTCAATAGAATTAATGTATGCTTCTGCAATTTGTTCAACAATCTATGTTGACATTTATCTGACTGTGTCATTATGCATAAATGCATGCAAAGTCTGACAAAACCGACATGCAGACACAAAGACAAATAAATTCTCTTCTTAAGTTTGTCTTCTTAAAAGGCACATGCACAATTTATTTTCGTTGCTGTACTGCAGTACTTTCGTGAAGATGTTATGGTGACGCAGATTGCTGCAACAGTATTAATTTAAAGTACAGTCAGAAGGTGGGCGCTGCACTTATGTCTGTGTACTCGTAATGGAATAATTACTTGCATATCTTCCGAGAAGTTTTATATATTTTATTGCTCCTTAGAGAGGATTAAAGTATTAGTGCAAAATTTAACATAAAAGCTGTTATACAAATTTATTTCCTTGTAATTTGATTGATTAAACACAGAAAATAATATTGCTCTGAAATAAGCAGAAATAGGGAGGAAGGGTTTCATTCATAATGGCAAAAATTACATAAAATTCGAAAAAAATTTTATTTCAACGGCTAATACTACGTTTTTGAATATTCTGGCTTAAATGCATATTTTGCTACAAAACGATTTTTTTATTTAGTCGTTGCCAAAAATAATTAAATACAACAACAGCTTATTGTTATTCTTTAAGGCCTAAAAATTCAAAGGAACTGTCAATAATAGTCAATCCTTGTCTGCAAGGAGTAGACAAGTGCTAATGTCTTCGTGTTGTGACAAATAATTACAAAGTCAAGTTGCTATCGAAGGTTAGTCCTAGTTTACACTATACAAGTCTTATTGCTAAACTGATTAGATTGTCAGGAGAGAGAAAGGAGGGAAAACGAAACGTTTCTATTCCCCTCGTCTCTCTCTCTCTCTCAAACTAATCAGCTTAGCATTAAGACTTGCATAGTATAAACTAGAATTCATCGATGACTGTCAACATAGAATTTTAATTCTACAAACAAAATTTGAAGGCGATATTGTATTGAAATGACTTTGAATTTATCGTCGTTATATTTGATAACGACTTGAGCTTATTTGAAGCATGTAGCAATTAAAAATGGAAAAATCACTTAACTATACTTTATAGCTGGTGATGAATTATAGTAGACAGTAAAAACTAAAAAAAAATATTCAAGTGACTGAATTAAAGTTTCTCTAGCTTCATTTTCAATACGTCTGTTTGTTATCGAAAAACTTTAAAATATTTTAGGTAACTGTGCTTCGTTGTAACAACCAGCATTTAAAAACTTCTCATTCGAGTATTTTCTTTTGCTTCTGCTCATACTTCTGCTTCTAAAAAATCAAGAGTCGCAGTAGAAGTTAACACATACAGTGCTCCGACCGAAGTCTAAGAACTGGTCCAAAAATTCCGACTGACGTCTCCTTGCGAACACACAACGAAGAGCTTCTTCAGCTGTCGAAATGTTCGAAAAGTTTTCTGTTTGTCTGACTGCTGCTTTAAATAAATTCGGAAGTTAACATAGTGGAGATGTCGTGTGTTTTCTTTTCTTTTGATTTTGCACTTTCAATTGCGTATTTAATGGCTTGCTGGAAGAAATGTTGTTGTTGTTTGTTTTACTATTACCCAGCGGTAAAACTCACAAGACCTTCTTATTTCAGGCCTTATTAAAGGCCTGATCAGGAATTTTTTCGATTCCATTACCATTCTCATCAAACTGCCAAAGAATGCTGTATAGAAGGCCCCGGCTTTTCCGCATAACAGATAAGAGGTTTGTGACTGTTGAAGTCTACTGACGATTTGTTAAAGCAACAATGAAATGCATATATATATCGCTTAACCACCAGCAAATAAATTTCAATAACAGATAAGGTACACATTCCACATTCCCTTCTATGAGAAGGAAGAAGAAGTAAAATTTTTTGTTTTGTTATTTTGCCAAAACAAAAGCAAACGAATTCATGTTTTTGACCCAGTTAGCATTCTTATGTAACTTCTGAAGAAGGCCTCATAGAATATTTCGGCTCTTTCGTAAAAAAAGATGGATACACATTCCACATTCCCTTCTATAAGAAGGGAGAACAGAAGGGAGTAAATTATTCTGTTTTGCTTTTTTTGGCAAAGCAAAAGCCAAAGAATTCAGATGCCGTTACAAAAAACCAAATTCCATATAAAAATACCCAATACAGAACGATTCAAGAAAAGACAACGTAAATCATTTTCTATATTTAATGAATTGAACAGGCTAATGTTCGTATCGCCTTTTAAGCCATTACATGTGATAATTATTAATGAACAAATAACATCAAAGTTAGTTGTAAATATTCTGACAACACATAGTTGAACGGAACAGCCAGCCGTTTTCGAAGGCCACTAAACCTTCATCATCAGCGTTCTTCTGTGTTTGGTCCACTGTGTGTGGTGTCAGTTGATGTAGATTTTTGCCTTATATACGAAACTTTTTTGCAAATGGAATATGTGAATTGGTTTGATTCATCGTATTTCAATTTGCTGAAATGTGTTTTGTAATGAAGGCCCAAATTTACCATCTCTAAATTTACAACACAGTCTTACCATTGTCGTTTTTTCATTACTAATTATGCACATGTAAATCATTTTAGTTGAAGGAGTACAGAGGCCTTTTAGAAGGCATTGTGTTTCAGGAAAACACAAACTCATACAAACACAAAACACACATTCAAACAAATACACACAAACATTTCTGTTTCGCTAACTTCGTATTTATTTAAAGCAGTAGTCGGTCAAACCGAAAACTTCAGGAACATGTCGACAGCTGGAGCTCTTCGTTGTGTATATCTATTCGTTTATTGCGTTAACTTCGACTACGAATCATTGAATTTCAGTAGGAGAAGTATGAGCATCAGGTTGTGATTGAGCAGTCAAAAAATAAAAAGTTTAAGAAATAGCACAATTTTACGACTTGCTTGCTATTTCGACTGCAGTTTTTGGTAATACTGGCAATACCCAACAATTAATTAAAAATGCGATTTTGAATTATTTTTAGTTACGTGTTTTTGCATTTCAGCTGACGATATGTATTTATG
The DNA here is from genome assembly GCA_936439885.1 of Nowickia ferox. Lineage (NCBI taxonomy): Eukaryota > Metazoa > Arthropoda > Insecta > Diptera > Tachinidae > Nowickia > Nowickia ferox. Next base: position 102,279,403 of record OW387023.1, on the reverse strand, counting down.
TACATGTATTTGTATATAGATATTTTACATATACAACGATTATTGCAAATTTTCCAATTTATTTTATGAAATTGACATTTAATGTTTTAATTAAGATTCTTGTGACAAATAGCAAAAAACAAAAACTGAAATAAATTAAGAGACTTAAAGTAAACAACCACAGAGGCTTAAATAAAATATTCATAGTTTTATACATGTGTACATGTTTACTTTTTAAATTAATATCATGTCAATCATTTGCAAATGCTACAGCAAGAAATTACTTCCCACTACTCAACGACAAACAAATTGTTGCTGTTAGACAAAAGGTTTTGTGGTTAAAAATACTGAATGGCAAAATAAATGATTTAACAAGAGTAAACTGCATCAATAATAAAAAATATTTCAATAATTTTTTTAAAGGCAAAACTACTGATATATAATTAAATAGATTTTTATGAAAGCAGTGGATATAAAAACACAACACCCACACACAATTATTTCTTTAAGAAACGAAACATCAAAGTGAACATTTTTTAATGGACTTCTGCATACAACAAATTCAAGATAAAATTTGGTCAGATAATGAAACGGATGTTGAATGGTTGACAAGAAATCGATCCTCTTTCTCTTACAACGTGCATAAAGTGATATGTGTCGGAGATTTATTTATGAATTGAAAGAATGATCCCTCTGATACTTTTTACAAGCTGTTGCATTGATGTCAGAGAGAATTCTGGCGTAATATCAGGGACTCTGCTCTGTAATTGGAAATGAAATCTTTTTGAATTTCTGTGATATTATCATTGCCGTTTGAACTCATTTCCTTGCATTTCAAATTACATACTTTAGATAAACAATCGAAATTTAGTGCTCATCGCCTAAAAGGAACAGTCACCCAAAACTTTGGATTCATGAGAAAAAATTAGTCAAATTTAAATTAAAATTAAAATCTTTATGAAAATCTATACCGTTTACAGCAAATTTTTTCCATATTTTAATTACATTTTGAGAAAATCTAGTGACGTAGTAGATTTTGTTTTGTATGGAAAATCTACTAAATTTTGGCCGAAATCTCGTAAATACTAGATATTGCTCAAATGTTAACGCAATATTAAAATAAATTTGTCAGACAACATTGTTCGCCAGTTCTCATGGTGGTCACATGCAGAAATTTTCAGATGTGTTGCCAGGCATTGACAGAGTCACAGCATTTGAGAGAAATTGCTAATTAGCAATCGCCCGTGCTTGCAATAAATATAAAAAATTAAAATATATATTATTATGGATCATAAAAAGCAATTGCATTGATTTTAGCTGAATATAATTAATTGTATTTTTTACTTTCCTTTTTCTTAAGAAAAATTGTTGCAGTATTGTCAATAAAAAGAACTCTCTGACAATTATGGCATTGTCAGATGTATAAATTGCACATATCTTACAATAATTTGAGAATGGCAACGAATTATGTTCACTTAATTGTCAAATGTCTGACAATTTGTTGTCTGATGACTGTTGGTTATCAGCTGGTGGTCTTACAATTGACTAACGTTGTTTTTTCTGGCAAAGTTGTCAGACCACAATTGTCACTTAACACAGTTGCAAGTAATTTTTTTTAACAAAGTTTACTGCCAGTATTGCAAGATCTGAAATCCGTATGTATACAGCTGAAGTTCTGAAAATTTGGAGACTTTTCCAATAAATGCCTTAAGAATACTTGTATATTATTTAAAACTTTTGTTCTGACAAAGTGCGGGAAAATAGGCCGAAAACTTTGTATTTTTTTTTTTAAGAAAATCATTAAATATTAACACAGAGATAAAAAGAACGGAAAGCTAAATTTCTTTCCATCAATACGCAGAATATTAAATTTTAGGCAACTCAATTCATTGCCTGACATCAATCTGACACCATGCCTGATGTCGTCAAAAAATGTTCGCTGGGATGCAAACTAGAGTGCAATTTAATACTTACATACATACGTTGATTGGTGGTAGTAATGAAACATTTTGGACTGAACCAGCAATAACGAGATTGTTTTCATCAGAAGCATATGAAATTCACACAAAAAAAATTAAGTTTTTCTGCCGAAATTTTGCAATTACAAAAATAAATATGGCAAAAAATGACAGCTAACATGAATATTTAGTATAATAGAATGGGGTGTCTACATATATGTACATATGTAATATTTGTTCTCAAATACATACATATGTATATGCAATAGATATGTATGTATATACATATACCAATTGTGGTCAACCAAGTTAATAAAATTATAATTAAGAAAACGTGGGCTTAAGGGGTTGGAGTTAAATTTGAAAGGCAACATTTCTGTGAATATGAATATGAATATTAAAACTATGTCAATCGCTTGAAGAAAAACAACTAGCAATTATCATTGACAACTGTAATATGTTAAAAAACAGCCTTTCACACATGTTAAATATGCATTTGCTACTGTGTCGTCAAAGTTTAAAAGAAATATATTTTTTTCTGCGCACATTGTTTGGGACAATTCAAATTAGTTTAAATAAACGTAAACTTTAATTATTCATCCTTTAATACGAAATTTAATAAAATTTACTATTTTCTAGGTTAATTTAACAGTTACATACAGTCGAATAAACCGAACCTTAAATATTGAGGAACGTTAATTTAACCAATTTCAGTTGTTGACTTTAGTGTCAATTAAATGTATTTTTTATATTTACCAAAAAAAAAGGGCTCATCTGGTTAATTTGACCAATTTTGATTGTTAATCTGCTGCTGCTAATATTAAATGTTTTTTGCGATGTTGCGATTCGGTATGTACCTAATATAAAGAGTAATTTTTTAAGAGCTTTCGGATTGGATTTATAAAAAAAAACCAATTTTTTATTTTTTTGTTTTTTGTTTGTTATACAGAGAAGTAACACTCAGGCAATGAATGCCTACTACTACTACTAGGTGTTACCTTCTTTAGGAAAGGGATAGTGATAGAGAGACAGGTAGTGCACTGTTGCAGCGCCTCTGGTGTTGAATGAGGCCATAGCTATTTTATTGGTTATTTTACTTCGCCAATGATTCTGCTACACATTGAAGGAGGGAGCTCTAATGTTACATTAGGATTAGTATCTGATGAAGTCGGTGTAGTTTTTAGTGAGCAGTGCGTTATGCCTGCATCACTAGAACTTTTTCCCACAACAACTGATACAAAGGACACTAATGCACATTAGAAAATGTGTGGTTTTGTTATTTTATGACTGTCTGATACCGGGCTCGAGGACCTTCACCAACGCCACCCTCATAAGATTTAGAGAAATGAGTGAAATCTTGATTTGAGTAGGTAGAACGATCTATATAACTCAATGCTTAAAGATGATTTCATGTAAATGTTGATCGCCTGGCATACTCTCGCCAACATATCGGCGGTATCTTATGAATAAATTCTTCAATATTGTGTTCCAGTGCGTCAACTGTTGCGCTCTTATCTCTATAGACATGGGCCTTAATATAGCCCCACAATAATAAATCTAAAGGTGTTAAATCGCACGATCTAGGCGGCCAATGGAACGGCCCGAAACGTGACATAAACTATTCGTCGAACTCACCTCTCAATTGAAACACATTTTCGCGTGGTGTATGCTAAAGCCACACATCAGTTAAGTCCAGTTCTTCCAGACATCAACAAACACTGGCGGATACATCTGCGATATTTTCCTTTGTCCGTACTTTACGTATGCTTGTTGGTGGTTTAATGTTAAATAAATGTTAAATGTAAATTTGGTGCGAAATTTAGTCACAAGATTCTAAATAGCCGCCCAAACTGACCATAAAATGGAAGAAGTGCACGGATGCAATTTCTAAACCGAACATGAATATTAATAATCTGCAACCGTTCTTGATTTGTAAGTCGATTCATGGTTAAATAATAATAATAGACCAAACTGAACATGTTTAACAGTAACATGATACACGAAAACAGCTGAGTAGCAAAAAACAGTGTTGCCAAAAAGAAAGTTGCTGAAAAAGCAGCCTTTATTATATGCTTTGCAGGTTAATTTGCTTTAATAAGTAATCATTTTCAACCTTTCATCTACAAATATACACACGTTTGTGTGTTTTTACTTTTAAATAAAAAGTCTTTTAAAGTATTGCGTAGTATTGAGTACTAAAATATCAAGTTATATTGAGTATTGAAAAGTAGCCGCTTTTTACAACACTGACGCATAGAAGGCATTTGATAAGCTTTCACACCAAGCTCTTTGGTTCTGTATCACATGGAAACAAGTTCCCGGGTAGCTTATTTTTCTTAATAAACTTGTAGGATTCTTCATAAAAGAATTTAAGCAGGCTGGAATCTGTTATTATTATTATTATTATCTGTAAAGCAAAAGTGCTTAATGTCCCCAATGCTTTTTAATATGAAACCTAGACTATGAGATGACTCGAAGGCATTCATCATGCTGATGGTATCTGCTTGCTAACACATAATTTAACCAAACATGAAGACTAAGCTGGACACAATCGTAAACTCAACATCAGCAGCAGCTTTAAAGGTATTTTTTTTTTAAACAAATACAACCCGCGAAGCGATTAGCTCGTCTGCGGATAACATCCAGGGTCAATAGCGTAAATCGAACCCACGACCTCTGGACTAACAGGCTAGCAGTGCTGCCACTCAGCCACAGCGGCACCTTAATGTATCCAAACCCAAGGTGCTTCGCTTAAATTCGGATGTATTGCAAGAATTAAGTGTTTAGAACAAAATCACTGAAGATGGAGTTTCATTTTTATTCAAAGAAATTTGGAAGATCTAGGCCGAATATCGCAAATAAAACTAAAACTGCCAAATAAGCTTTTGGCAGGCTTGGCAACATGAGAATATCAAGAATACTAAGCCGAAATGTAAAGATAACGTAAAATCCATCATTGTCTGTATGTGTGAAACCTGGAATGAGGCATTTTGCAACATTTGTTCAATATAATGCCAGTCTTTGGTTAGACTCCTCAAAATTTTCTAACCGAATACGATCTCTAACTCCAGACTGTGGGGAATTACTTCGCAAACACCAATCGATCTTGAAATATAGATACGGAAATGAAATTTGGCATACCTTACGAAAGGTTTATGTTGACATTGCGCAATATGCAATCGAATGGAATCCTCAAGGAAGCCAAATGAAAGGGCGCCTTGCACATACATGAATAAACCAGGGCTAGTAAAAGCTGGATTAAAATTAAGAACTTGTCACCAGATAAATCACTATGAAGAAGAAATGTTGAGGCCCTACTTTCCTTATAGTATCGATGGGAAGTTAAAAAAAAGATATAAGTTGGCACGAAAAAGTTTTATATTAAAATACCAAGTTTGTTTCAACATTAGTAAGCAAAAAGATAAATGCTCCTTTGGGTCATGGCATACGAAAAAGGTGAGGAAAAATCTTCATTTAATCAATTCCTGTGAGCTTTGCTGGGAGTAGAATTGATTATATTTAGAATTGTGCCGAATTCGTTCCGCACAAACCGATGATCAAAGCCATTTAGGTTAAATGTGTTTGATTATATATTTCTGTTATAAATTAATTAGTGAAAGAGTTTGAGCCAAGACAAGTTTTATCACCTTCTTGTATCTAAAATAACCGACGACTGAACGAGTTTGATACAAGTCTAACTGAATGTATGAAATGAAACATAATGGTGCTGTGCTCCTTAAAGTACGCTGCAGTACGACGAAATTTTTTAAACTTACCTATCATTTTTTTCAACTATAACTTAAGCAAAAATATTCGTCTACCAGTAAGCAGGTTAGGAACTGAGAGAGAGAGAGAGAGCATAACTCTCCCTTACCAACCTGCTTCGGTATCACATGATTTTTGTTCGTGATGTCCCACTTGCTAGCTCTCCAGGTATGGGCTTCTGAATGCATCTAAGATGTGCAGAAAGAAGTCCATACCTCATGCCTTTTTTATATGTACAAGGTGGGTCAAAAGAAATCACCCTATTGTAAGATGCTGTTATTTTTGCAAATGGCGGCCAATGTGAAATCTGTTTTGAGATTTGTGAACTAGACAGATGTAGAACAAGCCATGGAGCGATACATCCCCAAGAACGCGGAATAATCGTGTCGTGGCGTTCTCGGGTAGCCTCATCTCTCGTTTTGGCGATTTACACTGGCCCGCAAGATCGACCGATTTAACCGTTCCAGACTTTTTTTGTGGGATTTTTTGAAATCCCGTGTGTACGTGAACAAGCCCGAGACACCCTGGCAGCCCTCAAGGATAACATTCGACACGAGTGCGGGAATCTGTCGCCCGAAGTTCTCGCCGAAGTGATGAAAAATACAATAAAACGAACAATCAATTGTGACGGTTCCCATTTGGCCAATATCATCTTCTCGACTTGACCAATAAAATTCTAAAGGTTCAAAGAAACATAATCAAAAAACAGAATCGAAGTTTTTTCATTTAGAAAAAAAAAATGAGAGGCAAACAACAAACAAAGGATGACTTCTTTTGGCCCACCTTGTATATGTTTAAAAAAAATTGCTCTTTATATTTTGAATCAGAAGTCGATCCCTGAATCTCCGCATATTAGGCCGAAGCACATTCTTATTTTCGTACACAATTCAACTAAAAACTAAAAACACGAAGTAAAAATTTCATTCGTATCTATATTTATATTCAAGTAAGCGAGAGAGGATGCACTATAAAAACTTTGAGTATAAGCAGCCGCTCAACTTCGTAGTGTTTGTGCTAAATTTCGACATTCGTTACGTTATTGCATCCTTGTAAGGCAGAGGGGATGCGCTGTGTGCTTTTCCGTGCTTTCAAAGTGCTTCTTTTTCCCTAGTATTTACTTGGGCCAAATGTTTTTTTGCTGGGATAGTTGGTTTTTTGATTTATTTGCTCGACTATTTCACTTTGGTTGCAATTTTAACATAACCTTCCGCGCTAAAATATGTACGACTTTGGCAATTAAGTAATAATTTTTGTTCAGCGAAAATATGCCATAGATATCACTTCCGATATAATTTGACCTGTTTTTTTTCGTTTAATGTTGGATTTGGAAGAACACAAAAATAGTGGCTGCTATCTGTGCTAGATTTAGAATAAAAGCAAACTTTATATAAAAATTTCATTCTCCTTCGTTTTTTTTTTGAGTCTCTAATTATGTTGATATATTAAGCAAAATGTTACATGGCATGCAAGAAGGGTGCCCCGCCTTAAGATGACATATTAGCGGATGGACGACAAATGCTTTAAAAAATTCTCATTTGCCGCACGAATAAGAATGTTAACTTTTTACCTAATTCTTTCCTTATTTTTAAGTGTTTATTTTTCTATATATGGACATATATACATACATACATCCACACAGAGTTCAAGAAATTAATTAACAATTATGTTCGTTCTACTTACACATATTCCCATAGACAAACAATCACGTAAGCGACCGGCGGCTCTTAAAAATTATGTAGGAAAATTCATTTAGACACCCATGTGCTGTAATGAAAAATGATTGTAAAAAGTTTATTTAATTAAAAAAAATAATAAAGCAAGAGAATATAATTTTAAGTGCTTGTAAATAAATATATATATAGAAATAAATAATTAAATAAATTCTTAGTCCCTTGATATATAGAAATATAAACATTTCATTTTCTAAATAATAATGACGGCCTATGGTATTAGAAAGTTTTTATTGCAAATAGTGGATCCTTTTGAGACACAAAAATATTTTTATATTTTTCTATGGCTTGAAGATGACAGGCTGTTACCAGCTTTTCCCCTGCTGCTGAAGAGTGTAAGCATAAATGTAGCCAACTATTCCTCATTTATATTAATAAAGTTTAAGGAAATTAAGGCTGATTTCAGGAAAAATAAAATTTAATCTCTCCACCTTTTTTTTTTTTTTGTTAATATATTTAAATTTAAATCTGCAACATTAGTACCATTTCGTTTTTGTCAACCTCAATTCAGTTCAAGCTTATCTAAATCTACCCTAAGGCTCGTCAACAAGGCCCAAGGCTCATCATCAAACTAAGAAATTATATATACTCTTGCCTTAAAATAATTAAAGACTCTTGTTTAAAAAAGCTGTTAAAAGAAGAAAACAACAATCCATTAAAAATAATAAAAACTGCTGATTTGTGACGAGCTACAAGGCAGCAAAGAAATAAAAAAAACTCAAAATAAGACAGACCGCACCTACACTTTGGATGCGTATACAATTTTGGACAAAAAGTTGGCGAAAATTATTTGGCTTTTTAATTACAGTTTTGCAAAAAAAAAAGATACCCCATTTACTAGGGTTGTTAATTATTCGAATAAAAAAAATTAATCGAATTCTTTTTCTTTTTGTACAAATTTCATATTGTGTAGATTTTGTTTGAGTAAACGAAAAGTCTACTGAAGTACTGAAGCCCGATTAAAAAATTATTCCTGATTAAAATTCACTCCAGTTCAATTACGAGTAAATTTAATATGTCTAACGAAAAAATTTTAAATTGAATAAAAATAAGCAAAATTTTAAGTATTATTTGAATATTCGAATGAAAAATAAATAAAAATCTTCATTTCAATTTTCAAACTTGAATCTTAGATTCAATAAGAAAGCACAGGCATCCTTTGGATAAGAAAAACGATGGCTATTTACTGGGCTTGCCAATTATTCGATCTAAAATATCTGTCGAATATAAGTTTAATTTTACTCAGAATTTTTCTTTTTTTATAATCGAAAAATTTTTGGATTCTATGTGAGAAATCGAATAAATCTTAGATTTGATTGAAATAAACGAACGAATGTAAAATTTTAATCGATTATTCGAATAAATAAAAAAAGGCATATTTCCTATTGTTGTCAATTCTTCGAGTAAAAAAATTAATCGAACTCAAATGAAATTATTGGAAATATTATTTTTTTATATAAATTGTCTTTTTGGACAATTTAAAAAGTTTAAGATTTTATTATTTGCCTGAATACATTTTAAGCTTCATTTCAATAATGGAATAAGTTTTTTTGCTTGACGTACGATGGATTGAATGAACTGAGACTAAAATGGCAAACATTGTGCAAGGCTGTGAATTATTTGTGTTTAAAATTTTTCGAACTAAAGTTAATTCAATTATATTTTTAGTATTCGTTTAGTTCATACTTTGAATAAATAGCAAATGAAAACCTGAAATTTTTCAAGAAAAGCTTAAAATTTAACATTCACTGGAGTAAAAGATGTACCAATATAGTTTTGAGTTTTATTAAATTAATCGCATAGATATAGAATTTTGTTTGGATAATTGGAAAAAAAACCAAGTTTCATTTGACTTGTCAAATACATTTCAGAATTTGTACGATTCAAAATAATAAAGAATAATTAGCAGCCTTTTGCCATTAAAATAATCAACAAGTTTCTAGTTTTATTCAACTTTTCAAAGAATACTACAAATAAGTATTATTTATTAAGTTTAAAAAAATTTATTTAAATTATTCGAATAAAATAGTTATTCGTTTCATAGTATAAGTTTCTAATTGCTTTAACAGTCGAATAAGTTTTCAATTAATCAATTAAAATTAAAGCTTTTTGTATATCTTATCTTAATCGATTATTCGAATTAGTAACAAATAAAAATTTATGTTGATCAGAAAAAAAACTATGCATTGTCAATTTTCTTTAAAACTTTTTCGAATAATAGTTGTAAAAACTTTATTTGAGTATTTTAAAAAATTTTTCTTTTTATAATAATGAATGAATGAATAATTAAAAAAAATAAACTTAAATTATTCGAATAAAAAAATTATTCGATTAATGTCATAAGTTTCTGGTTGCTTGAACAGTCGAATAAATAATAAGGGATTGAAATTCGGGTTATTTATCTATATTTTTAATTTTAATCCAGCTGCGTTAATCTAATATTAAATTTAGTAGTCATTTATGAATACCGGAGAAAGAAAGTAACAAAAGTGGCAAAAATTTGTTCTACAGTAATTAATTTATAAAAAAAAAATTAAAGTTTAGTTGATTATTTTTATGAAACAAATATGGCTGTTCTTTAACAAAAAAAAAAATAAAAATAAAAAAAGAGTTAAATAAACGGTGACATAACATTCCTTATTAAGTGATTACACCCATAATTTCTTTCGTTCAGTTCGTAAGGAGGGTTTCTTTTAGAAAAAAAATTTATAAGAAATTAAAAAAATAAATATCATAAGAAACATTGACCATCTGACACATTAAAATGCACAACAGTTGTATTTTTATGACAGGCACACATTTATCATTAAATTGTTTTAAGTAAAATTATTGTATGAATTTTCATTTATACATAAATGTGTACATACATAAGTGTGTAGGAAATTATGTGTTAATACATACATACGTCTGTATGTATGCGAGAATAGTTCAAGAATTATAATTCCGAAATACTGAACTATTGGAAATCATATTTGGCAGACAATGAATTTTATATTCCTACAAAAGTTCAAGCGACACAAAGACAGGAAAAAAGTTATAGTGTGAGTGAGAGAGAGACAGAGGAATAATATAGATTTCGAATACATTTCGAACATTTATCGAGAATTACACTCAAAAATGCATCGAAAAAAGTTTAACTGTCGCTCAGTTTTGTTGCAAAAAGCATTCAATTTAGTAGGTTCGCTACCAGTATCAAAAATGAGAGAACATCGAACTTATTACGATATCGAAAAATTTAGTAGAAAAAGTACCTCCATTATAACAGACTAGCACACATCCACTTGGCTATCGTGGTAAATTTTTTCCTGTTCAATTATTCCACTTATGTAAGTATGTGTTTTTTTAATATTTTAACTTACAGTGTTGTCATGGCTCGAACTTGGTACCTCTAGACTAACAGACTTGTACATATGCACTCGACTACCGGCAAACATTCGAGAAACTATCGAGCGAAGCTCGCTTTTGCGAACATTCGAATTTTTTTAGATTTGCGAACAAATATTAAACAATTTTGTTTCGAAATTCCTTCGCTTTAGTGAGCATTTGGTTATATCTAACATCAAGTCAAGCGGGCCTTCACGAAAAGTGAATTAACCACTTTAATATTGTCAATCATATAACTGAAAAATCTTTTTATAATTTCTCACGCTGAAATACAAATTAGTTATTCCGTATTATCTTTATGATAATTATCATCAATACCATAAACACTTAAACTCTATACCGACATACATATCGACCCATAAGCACCAAAAAAGCTTAAGTGACACATTTTTGCACCGTTTTTGTTGCGAAAATTTATTATTTATGATAGCAACTAATCGATTTTGGCCAAAAAATCAAGTTCGAAAATTATGTCGCTTAAGTTGTTTTGGCGGTTATGGCACGCTTTTATTTTATTTTTTTCATAAGATCCCTTTCGCACACCCAAAGTTTGCTTTGAAATGGTCTTTTATTTTTTTTTTTTCTAAAACATGTTCCACCAAGGCAGTATTTTCTCAAAAGTAGCACGCATTTTAATTTTTAATTGTATTAATTAATTTGAGTGGAAAAACTTAATTGATATCATCAAATTGTTTATAGGTGAAAATTTAATTAATTTTTTAATTGCTATTACAAATATTTTAATTGATGTTACAAAATTACTCATATTACGTTTTTGTGTGAGAACCAACATAAAAATCTTCCTCAATTAAAAATTCATTTATTACAATTTCGCAACAGCCCTCGTGTGCTTGTGTGCACCTAAATACTCCTTCTAAAATAATAATGATATTCAAGCCAATTCAACCGATATAAATCACTAGTTACCAGTATTTTAGGTAGATTTGTGCGTGCCAGTGTTTCTGACAGTCCAGTCAGTAGTAGTAGTCTTTCGATTGCTGGCTTTTAAATAGTTTCTTGAGTTCCATTGTATATAACTACATATATTTTTTACAAGAATTGTGACACACCTGTGGTCACATACACCCTGCTGCATATTAATGATGAGTTTGTATGAAAAACAATTAAAAATTCATAAATAATTGAAAAGGAGTGTGGTGGTCACACAAATTGAATTCTCGCAAAACACAGGGTGTCAAATCAGATTTGACTTACAAACGTTTGTGGTGTAATGGCCTGCAGATTGAATCGCTAACGCTTGAGAGCAATAACAATAACATTTGTAAGAAGTTGGGGCTTTGCGTGATGAGGTAATTTTTCAGAAGAAGCCTTTGAAATTTGAGATATACGTAACGTACGCATGCAGCTCCTAAGAATTGTTAGACTAAAAGAAATACTGTCATTGTCTTCTGTTTTCATCATTTCAATGTCAATCCTTACATAAATTTGTCATCAATGGCTTTGGCGAGCAATGTGTCGACAAGGGAATAATACACCGACAACAGAAAAATGTGCATTTGGAAGCAATTTTATAACAAAACGTCATCATTGAAAACGTCATCAACGATTGATTACACTGTTCTGCGAAAATCCAAAAAAAAGTCGGGAGCATGAACTTCACTATGTAATTTTGGATGGACTTTTGTGTGCTGAATCCATATCTGTTCACAAATTGTTTCCATCACGTCTAGTTTTTGAGATTCTTTCAATTCAATAAAATGCTGATATTGGAATATAAAATACGCATTTATTATGATAAAAGTAAAAAATCTAACACATAAATAAATAATTAAATATAAATTAATGTAAATTAAAATCTTAAATGAAATTAAACACTAATATAACAACAAAAATCCACTACTAATTGCTTTCTTTTAAAAGTTTTGTCTGCTGTATAACGATTGGTTTTTGGGGACCACTGCCGCTTTATCTTTTTTTCCATGTGTGCAGTACCTCGTATATCACATTTCACCATGCTCATGAGACACGGCACCATGCAAAAAATGTATATGTGAATGCAGGAAGTGTATTTTTAATGACACGTTGCATCCGAGTTGTTGATATGAAAGAAGAAATTCTTTTAGCAGTTCTTCGTAATTTGGAGCCCTTCTATTTCCAATTATTCTTATTGATTATATTGCTATAGCTGATTATAGTTGACGTCACATAAATGTGATGACAGTTCGTTATCACTGTCAATATGGACATTGTCCATTCTTTCTGCAAATGCAATTTTTTGTTACACTAACGAAACATTTCATTAATCATACGGTGAAGAATTCTCCATAAACCCGTTCAAATATCTTAATTAATGCAGAGCATTTGTTTGATTGTAATTTCTCTTGTTCTTGTTTTTTATCTCAATCTTAGTGACCTTTTCTAGTGCTCTTTTCTTTCAAATGCGTAATTTATTTCAACATAGAATATTTCAATCTTTAAAGAAAATAGTAACACTTTTCAAGTTTTTTCTATCTTGCCTTTTAGAATATCCATCATCCATCTACACATTATCAAAGAGGCTTGCAAGTAGATACACGCTTTAAACTAATGACGGCAGCTTACTTTCAAACAGAAATATTATTTTCTTGCTTTTTTTTTTGTCTGCGAACACTTTCTTAAAAAGTTTTAGGTCAAATTCAGAAATCGTGCCGCTTGACTTTTATCCTAAAATTTCTGTGTCAAAAGTTTAATTATTGGCTCTCAAAGAAAAGAAAAAAAAAGTAACAATAACAGGCCTGCAATGGAAATAGAAAGTTTTCTTTGCCTAAATTTGATTTTTGGTTCTTTTGTGTAAGATAAACGTTTTTCTTTTGTGCCTTAATTTAAAAGGTTAATTTCTTATTCATTTCAATCATATTTTTTGTATTTCAGTTTCCAAGGTGATAAGGCGTATTAAATAACATCTTTACAAGTCTTTACCATTTTATTTATTGTATAGTGAAGAAAATTTTCTTTTGGATGTGGGTAATCTTTAGCTTTTACTTTGATATGCTTTGAACTTTAAATTAGTCAATTAAGCGAGTTTAATATTTCTTTAATCTTTAACTCATCAAAGAATTTTGTATAAGTCAAAGAACTCCACAGTGTTTGAAAAACAAGTTTATAGAGATTAAAAATTTTTTTTTATGCATTTGGAAGAAAGCAAATTTTGTACATTAATGTAAAGTTAATGTATCTTCGTGATTGCTGGCTTCATAAAAACGATTTCATATTTAGATAATTTTCCCTTAAAGTCTAATTACAGGGTACAGCTAAATTAAACTTTTTCCAAAATATCAAGATTCGACAACTGATTCTATTAGAGGAGAAAACTTACGTCTGTCAGTTGAATATCCTTGCTCTCTCATGCTAGGTTGAATCATTATAGAAAATCATGAAACTTTTGCATTTTAGATATAAAATTAGGTTTTTTTATATAAAATTCTACAAGACGCATTTTGAGCCTTGCTTGAACCACAGTACTATTTTTGAGCAACGATTTAGTTTACAATTGAGAGAGGAAAACATAATAGCTACCAGAGAATGACAAAAGTATAATTTTAAGGACTCTTTAAGTATTGGCCGTCAAACACATGCATTAATTTTAAACTGAATGCGCAGCACAAACGACAACAACTAAAATTTACATTCAGCCGCACGAATATAAAAATATTCTGGCTATTATACAGGGCTATTTTAATTACACATACACATAAAGCATGTTCTCAAACACCCTCCAGTTTTAAAAGTAGAAATTGAATCAAAATCGTTAGGTATTTCCCTAACGAAAAATCGACTAACTACTATACTAGCCACAAGTAATGCAAGAGTTCGCCTTTTGACTCTCTCTTTCATGGATATGTTAATGCCTTTAATCTCCAAAAAAAATTTTTCGAGTGGAAAAAAACTGTGCTGTTATTTCAAAGAAAATCAACAAGAAAAAATTATTTTAAGTACACAGTTATTTTGATTTTGTTTTGGCGTCAGCTAAAATTGGAAGTTCGTGGTGTAAAGTGTAATTTTTAGTCAATGTCATCCCCATATTAAAATCGTCATCCTTTGCTGTGCTAGTAGTTAGGCTGGTATATGGTGGTAGCGATTGGTAGTTAACGAAATAACTAGTCATTCGCTGGGTACGCCGACTGCAGGGCAGCCACACGTACACACATCCACACATTTTCTATTTCATTTTATGTACACAAATGATTGCATATGGTGGCGAATGGTGAATAAATATTCCGAGTATCCCTGTATTTTTGTTTTTGACTGATTAAACATTCTTAGCCTGTATACAAACATACTTAGAATAAAAGTATTAGAGACAGAGAGAGAGAGAGAGATAGAAAGAGAAAGACTCAATTAGTTTGATATGCATGTGCCATGTGTTTTTTGCATTAACTCTTAAATGTATACCTGGGCCTGGCCAGGCATTTTTTGACTTTTTGTTTAATTTTTTTATATAAATATTGAAAATATTACAATGACACTTTATGTATTCCTGAACTAAACTGTTTTCTCCACAAAAATCATAAGTAAATGCAAATTTCAAAATTGTAGGAATGGAAATTACCCAAAATAAAATTCTTTTCATGTTCCTACCACCTGGGCAGTACTGAAGAAGTCAGGATATTTAAGCAAAAAAGAGCAAATGGATGCCCTTGAGGACTTAATCTCCACAAGAGAGAATCTCAAAGTTTCTTAAGAGTGCAAATCTCAGATGCTATAGACATGGGAAGGGAAAGGAAGATTCCCGATGGTGCAAGTGCATTTCAATCTGAAATAGTGGCCATAAGAGAGGCACATAGTATACTCTGCGAAACAAATGCTCGGGGAAAAATCGGCATTTTTATCAATAGCCAGGCAGCGTTTCTTGCGCTTAGATCACTTGAAACCCTCTAAATTTTAATAACTAAAGGGTATATTTTGTATATACAAACCATTTTTTTCGTTTTGAAATCTGTAAGGAAAATATATTTTTTGAAATGAATTTTCGTTATTTTTCTTACAAATTTTAAATGTTTTGAATCAAAATTTTTTACAAAGTCTGCTTATCAATGTCAGGATGTGCATTTTAGGGTTTGTCATTAGACTGACACCGGTCTTATCTGAGTTTCTGCACGCGGTACTCGTAACTTCATCGAAAATGAGCGGATGGACGAACTAGCCGGGGCTTGATCTGCTCTGAACGCCTTTAAGGCATTGGCAGACGCAGTGCCGTTTGGCACCATTAAAAATAATATCATGAAACACTATCTTCAACAAAAATAAAACAGATGAAACTGGCTGAGTACGTATTGGTTAGCAAATAAAACGTGGGCATGCTTCCACGACAAACGTTCAGCACCCATAATAAGTAAAAATAGGAAGAGACACTAGACAACCGGCAGGCTAATAGACTAGAAAATAAATTCTGTCGCAGCTGTTAAGAACATGCTTGCCCGGAATCGCAATAAAAATTTGTAAGAAAACACATACAAGACGATCTATCGAAGCGGTATCTTAATGCAGCAGGATGGATGTAGCACGACTGATCACTGGACAGGCGATTTTCATAGATCAGGACTCGGAAGAGCCGAGAGGTACTTCTCACAAAGGAATCTCATGATTCTAATTGTTTATCTGTAGATGCCAAGCAGCCACGTTAGCTAACCCAGCAACTAATTAGAGCCACTTAAAAAATTTTGCGTTGGTCATAACTCTATTAAATTAAATTTATTTGTTTTTATAGCTATGCTATTTACTGCGCGATACAGGAGCTAAGACGTGACTTTGGTAACAAAAATAATCGACACTGTTACAGTTATAAATTTATTTTTGTTTTGATTTCTTTCAAATTAAAATAAGAGTACGAAAATAAACGAATGCAATTGTTTGATTTTGTGTTGTTTCGTTCTTTGAAGTGAATGAAACAAAACGAAAATAATGAGAAGAATTGCTCAATTCATTTTTGTATTGTTTTTGCACATGAAGACAAGCCAGAGAACACAGCTAATCGGCTGTAAGCCGGCAAACAGCCGCCGCCGGCCACAGGCAATACATTAATTTAAACGTACGCCGCTGGAAAAGAAAATAATGGGAAACAAATGGAAACGTTTTGAAATATTTGCGGCGAATTTGACATCATCTTATAATTTTTAATTTTTTTTTTCTAAGAGAAATAGCACTCAGGCAATGAATGCCTACTACTATTACTAGGTGTTACCTTCTTTAGGAAAGGGATAGTGCCAGAGAAGACAGGTGGTGAAGGCAGACATAGAGGAAAGCTTCATTATTTTACAACTCTGCTTTTTGCACTTTTTTTATAATGCAGTGTTGCAGCGCCTCTGGTGTTAAATGAGGCGTATTAAACTTTTTGAAGCTGCGCTTAGTAGCCATTTTATTGTTATCGCTACTGCGCCGATGATTTTGCTACACAACGAAGGAGGGCGCTCTGATGTTATATTGGGATTAGTATCTGCTGAAGTCGGTATAATTCAGTGACCAGTGACTATGCCTTCATCACATGAACTTTTCCTACAATTTAATTTTATTACATTGTTATTTAACACATTAAGTTTGTTTTATATAGCTAAGCAGCATAGCTATAACCGGGTGTCCTAAGACACCTGTCTTCTTTTTTATTATATGTCCTGGCAGTAATTTTTTTTCAAATCAAATTATTTTCTGAACTTGCATTTCCAGCTGTATCATATTGCCGAATTCACAGAATAACAAGTTTTTTTTTTATTTTCCAGTCAATCAGTTAACGATTTTAGTCGCAATTTACAAATATTTGCTTTTTTCTTAATTATAATATAATCATTGCTTAAAAGCCATCAGAAAATAGTGAAGCATGAAAGAAACATCTAAAAAATACAAATGCCTGAGTGGAAAATATTTTAATAGCAGTATTGAAAGAAACGCAAAGAATTAAAAGCTTTGCAATCTAAATTTTTTTTCCTGCTTTCCAATAAATCATCTCAAGTATTTAGAAAACATTCCTAACAGCCTACGGTTTATATTGTACAGCAAAGAATTACTAAATTGGTCAATTAAGAAGTTTTTAAAGTGCAAGCAAAGAAATATGTAATTGTTTTTCTTTTAATCTCAGGAAAAGTTTAAGATAAGCTGAATGAAAAAAAACGACTTAGCAGCCGCCATTTATGATAAACAAGAAAACACAACTATTTATTATTGAGAACTGACGAGTGACATCATGAAGAACATGCAGTTGTTTATTGGGTTTAAAAAAAGAAAAATTTTTTCAAGTAAATTGTAGGAATAGTTAAAGAACTTTGTATGTTTTATATTCTTCCTATTACAAAGTGTTTGAAAGCTAAGCCAGCAACCCGCTGTTACATACATATTCTCATGCATGTGTGGAGCAATAAAATATACTTTGTTGAGGTTTATTTATCAATTGTGTTTTTTTTCCTTGTGTGAAGTTAACAGTAGTCTGGGAAAAGTTGCTTCACAGCACATTCGAAACATAAAATAATCATTCAAAATTGCACTAGGAAGTAAGAAAGGAGCGTGAAATATGAATAAAAGCTGAATAAGAAAATGGTAGTTTGAAGTACGATTATTTAAAAATATTTAATTTTTTTTATTTTCATACACTGAAAATAAAGAAAATATTTTAATTTTATTCTTCATCACTGTTATCATTTTTTCTAATGAGGTTTATTTTTCTAGCTGAATAAGCTGTCAGCCTGTCCAGGATCTTACCAAAGCTCTGCTTCCTTTTTTAAATAGCAGCACGAAGATTTTGTGGTTTTAATATTCAGTGAACATTTAGTATTCTTTATTTATGTAACTTAATTGAATTTATACTATTTTGGACTAAATCTCAAATTAAATCCAGGAGCCTGTCGAACTCCCTGGATATATCACACTTTTTCGTTTGGTGTTGTCGTACTGCTCCTTGCTTAGAGTGTATAAGGATCGTACAGTTTATTTTATCAACAACTTTAAAAAAATTTACTTTTTCAATACCAGTGTAGCTTCATTGTTACGTCAGAACCAAAATTGGTTTCTGTAAAATATTCTAAGGCTTTTGTCTATTCCATTTTAACATAAATAGACCTTTTTTTAGTATAACCCAAAACATATACAAAAGCTGAAAGCTCTTATTTTTGTCACTCACATGAACGTTATTTTTCAGAACGTACATATATATTCTTTTCAAAAAAAAAAAAAAGAATGTTAACCATTGTCTTTATTAAGCCACCAAAATGTACGATTGTTGGTCTGTTTCTCTCTTTGGTTTTGGTAATATATTTGTGAGAAATAATTTTTTTCCATACTTGCAGATGAATGTGAAACTGATAATATTTATTCCTTTCACAATCTTTAAGATTTCTGGGAAAATTAATGTGTTCTCATTTTCAACCGACTTTAAAAAAATGGAGAAGGTTATGAATTCGTCTTTACTTTTTTTGCAGTGTTACTTCATAGCTCGGTTCATAATAGACCGATCGTAAAATAGCTTCCCATTGGTCCCATTGCAAAAAAAAAAAAAAAAACAAAAAAAAAATTGGGAAGGTGGCACGCCCACAAATTTTTTAATTTAATTTTATGATATTCTGCTTATTTGATTGCTGCCAAACACCTTGCAAACACCTTTGTTTCTTGTAATTACAGAATTTTCGTAAAATATAATAATATATTTTAATGAGCGGGACTACGCCCATTAAAAAAGCGGGACTACGCCCATTAAAATCTATTATTATATTTTACGTTGTTCTACAAAACCGATTTTTACAAAACTTACCACATCTTGAGCTCAAAATAGACACAATCTTCCATTTGCAAAAATGGGCGGAGTCACGCCCATTACAATTTAAAATTTTATTTTAAGTGGTTCTACTGTATTGATTTTTGCAAAACTTAACACACACCCTGAGCTCTGAAAAACACAAAATATATCATTTAAAAATTACCCATTAACATTTTATTTTATTTCCCAAACGAGTTTAAAATATAAATGCTTCTTCAATTTCCTCGAAGTTTTAATTTAAAAAATTGTTTTTGTAAGATTCATATTTATGTACATTTTGGTGCCAAATTGTCCATTTCAGTTTGAAATTATTTCCTTATACAATCTCCTTAGTAAAGAAATTTCATTAAAAGGAACATCAATAAAGAATTTTTAGGGTTGTTATTTATTACACAATTTAGGAAACTCAATAAAGTATAAAAATGCAAACAAGAAATAGTTTTCTTAAACAACTTTTATCTAAGCTGGTACGTAAGGCGGGGTAAAAGGAGAAACGCATTATAGGCGTGTAATAAAAATTGTTATTCTAAATTAAGGAATGTGTCTGAAGCAACTTTGTATATTTGAAAGCTTAATGTGAACTTAGACATTTAACCAAGGTGACTTTTTTATAGGGAACAACACAGCAAAAATATTCGTCTACCTGGAAGCAGGTTGGTAAGGGAGAGAGAGCACAACTCTCGCTAACCATATTGCTTCGGTATATTTATTGTATATTAAATGCAATATCAAATCAAATACTTTTTGTTCGATCCCAGAATCTCCGTATGTTAAACTAGAACACTAACCACTGAACTAACGAAGCACATATTTATTTTCCTACACAAGTCAATTAAAAAATCAAAATTCGAAGTAAAAATTTCATTCATATTCAAATCATATCCAGGTAAGCGGGAGAGGATGCACTATAGAAAACTATAGAAACTGTTTAAGTGTAAACAGCCGACCAACTTCGTAGTTTTTGTGTTAAATTTCGTCATTCGCTTACATTATTGCATCCTCGTAAGGCAGAGGGGATGCACTGTGTGCTTTTCCGCGCTTCCGAAGCGCTTCTTTTTTGTCAAATTTATTTTTGCTGGGAATGAACTTAAATTAATCAATTAAATTATAAAAATGTATTCCATCAGCTGGTCCATAGACTGTGGTTCGAAATTTAGATTTAAAAAAAATTAAATAATTTTTAACTTTTGTTAATTTTTGTGCTAAATTGATTTTTCTAAAAACTCTTTTCTTACTTTTAGGGTCTTAGCAATTCTTAGAATTGTCCAGCACCTTTTCTCATAAAAACAAAATGAACTATTTGCAAAAAGTGTTCTTCAAAAGTATTTTTTTAATTGCCTTTTCAAAAAGTTTTAAAAGTTACAATTCTTTAAATGTTGCCTTTACATTTCCTTTTAGAAAATTAAATTTTTCTAAATCAATCTGTTTTAAAAAGTAAGTTAAAAAAAAGTAATTTTCTTAAATAAAAAATTTTCCAAACGAGAGTTTTGCCGAACAGAAAATTTTATTAAACTGTGCGTTCAAAATTTAAAACAATAAACTGAAATTTTGTAACAGTGATGTACAAGAGTGTGCCAAACCATTTTCCCATGTTGCTCTAAATATCCCTTATAATATTTTCAAATGTTTATATCACTAATAAAGTTAAGATTCTGAACTCTATCTGCTTTATTCATAAAAGGAATTTTTGTTGGTTACACGTTTTGTAAATCAAAATTATTTTTAATGAATGAGGTCACATGAGTCTATTCAGTAAATATCATTCTGGGGATCATACCGGATGATTTTTTGTTTATTTTGCTTCTTCTTTTTCGATTTTAGTGACTTTCCCTGTTTTGTTAATTTTTCCCATTTTGGATTTATGACGTTTTCCTTGTGGACGATGCTATTCCAATTTTTGTGATTTTATTTTTTGTTTCGAAACTTTTTGCCATTTGGCGATTTTTTCCGTTTAATTGAATTTTAACAATTTTTCGATTTTTACAGAGTGTTTTACTCTGACGATTTTTATAGCTATGCTATTTATTTCACGACACAGGAGCTAGGACGTGATTTTCTTAACAAAAATAATCGAAACTATTACAGTTATAAATTTATTTTTGTTTTGATTTCTTTGTACTTAAAACCAGCAAATTGTTTGATTTTATTTTATTTCGTTCCTTGAAGTGAGTGAAACAAAACAAAAATAATAAGAAAGATTGCTCAATTGGTTTTTATATTGTTTTTGCACATGAGCACAAATCAGAGAACACAGCCGACCGCCTGTAAACCGGCAAATAAACCGGCAAACAGTCGCCACTGGCCACAAACAATACATTAATTTAATCGTACGCCGCTAGAAAAAAAATAATGGAAAACGTTTTGAAATATTTGCTGCGAATTTGACATCATATTATAATTTAATTTTATTACATTGTTATTTAACACATTAAGTTTGTTTGATATAGCTAAGCAGCATAGCTATAACCGGGTGTTCTAAGACATCCCTCTTTTTTTTTTTTTTTCTATTGCAATAGATTTTACTTGTTAACGATTTTGTTCTTTTTTACGATTTTTTGTTTGAGCATATTATTTGTTCTGACAATTGTTTAATTTTGTGATTTCGCGTGTGCGATTTTTCTGCACTTTAATGAGTTTTGCATGTTGCAAATTATTTTGGTCTATTTTAGCGCTTTGTCCGTTTTTGAAATTTTTTAATATTAAAATTTTTTTTATTTGGTTTTTCTTTCAATGATTTTATTTCGTTTCTGAAATTTAAGTTTTGTTTTTTCAGAATATTTCGTATAAAAAAAGGTTTGTTAATAATTTGCATTAGCGCTCTATTAAATCATTTTCAATGTGTTTTAATAAAAAAATATTCTATTGAAGAAGTAAAATAATTGAAATAATTAGTACCTTAAAAATTTTTAAACTAATTGTAACAATTTCCAAACAACAACTATCAAACTAATTTTGCTTTAGGTTATTATGAATAAAATTTGTGTTTAAAGTCGTTTTGACAAAATGTAACAAAAAGTCTGTGGAGTTAGTTTAAATAGAATCATAAGCAGTTTCCACAAGCCAGGCAGATGACTCGTCACCTAAATAAAACAAAGAGTGCCGTCCATATAAATTTTATACTCAAGCCGACCGTCTGGGATGTAAAATCAGGGGTCAAACTTCAAAATATTTATTATTGAAGTTATTTGTATTTTCAATAGCTTTTTAGTTAAAATTATGCCTTTAAATTTATACTAATATCTCTGTGGCCAAAAGGAAAAAAAGTGCTTAAGTCGAGATAAGTTGATTTTGAGTTAATGGTACCTCCGTAGTTTGCATACTCGAAAGTAATTGTGGGCAAAATCTCAATTAATTTAAGTTATTTTTCAAGAAGTTATAGCACAATGACTTGCTGCTTATCTTTTTTAGGCTTCTTATCTCATTTGGAAAAAAAAACTTAATTTAGATTCTTATTTAGGTAAATTTTAACTAAAGTGCTCTCTTGCAAAACAGTCAAATACGACTTAAGCACTTTTTTCTGATTGCCACAGATCTGTTAGATATTGCAGCTAATTTGGTATATTTAATTACCTTTTCCTTTTTATTAACAAAATTAAGCACTCTTATTAATAAAAATTGATTAACAAGCATTTTTATTTTGAAAGTTGAAATCAGCTGCAGACTGTTAAATGTAAATTTTATTAGAGAAATTAAAAAATACAATTAAATCCAAAATAAAAACATTCTAAGACTTTAAATTCTAAAGTATTATACTAAATCTTTTTATGTTGTTGTTGTTTGGTTCCTACTTTTTTATGCATTTAGAAAGTCTCGTTAGAACGTTGTGCAACAAAGTAACATTAAATAACAACAACACCTTCTTCCAGACATAATGAAGAAAAACCACTTGCTTTAAAGAAAACTTAAATCCACAACAACATTAGAAAATAGAAAGATAAAAAAAAACCCACAGAGTAAGAAAAAGAAACCAATTTACCACTAGAATGCAACAGTTCGGGTATGTTCTACCGAAAATAAAAAAATAAATAAAAATCATAATAAAAATAAAAACACCATTAAAAATAGTAACAAAAGAAGAACTGAAAAGTTTTTTTTTCTATTTTCTTGTAATAGTTGCCATAACAAACAACAAATGTAAAGTATGCCACTTTTATGTTGTTGGCTGGTTGCATGATTTTGATGTTGATGCGTGATGCAACTGAAAACTTTCAAAATAAAAATTGAATCAAAAATACAAAGAGAGTAGATAGACACAGAGTTAGAAAAAGTCAGTTACACGACAGAATAGAAAAAAAAACAATTGGGACAGATTCGTACAAGAAAAAAAAAACAGGAAAAAACGGATTTAATTGTGGGTTCAGGTCAATACATAGATACAACTGTGGATATTGTGTACGCTCGTTCAGAAGCTGTTTGTTGTCTTAAGACAAGTTGCTGAAGGTAAATTGTTGCCAGACATGATCAGTGATTTGAAGGTAAGAAATCATAAACAATGTTGGCCATAATAAATGACTTGAAAAAATTCCCATAAATTGTGTTTAAATCACAGCAGGCGTGAAAGTTAATGTTTGAATTAAATTCGGTTTTTATATAAATCATTTTGTAATCCATTTCGAAGTAGAGGCAGATGTTTCAATGTAGTTTTGCTACTAAAATCCAAGATGATCTTAAGATAAATGTTTAAAAAATAAGTGTATACAGATACATACATATTTGTTTTGTGAAAAAATTTCTAATTTTCTATCTTAGTCCATATTTACACTATTCAAGTCTTATTGCTAAGCTGATTAGTTTCTTAGGAAAGAGAGACGAGGGAAAAAGAAACGTTACTGTGCCCCTCGTCTCTCTCTCCCTCAAACTAATCAGCTTAAGCAATAAGACTTGCATAGTGTAAATATGGACTTAGTGCACTTTTTAGTAAGTGACCTCTAGGTATTTCTCGACTAAAGAATTTGATTCAAATATTTTATTTTCTATCTTAGCAATAGTTCTATATTTTATTCTACACTCTGTATTTAAGAAATATTTTACATTCACTCTTATTGCAGTTGACGACATTGACGTCAATGCAATACCAAAAAATTGAGGCTTGTTTACTCGCTTTCGAGATGTTCAAAAAACGTGCTACTATTTATTAACCCTAAAATGGTCTTAATATTTATACCTCCCTACCAAGTACAATAACTTGTTTTATATTTTCCCATTGCAAATAATAAACATCGCGGTATTATGTAAATGATTTATTAATAAAGATTTTTTTTGATTGTGTTCAGTAGAAAGGAACAGTTTCAGGGAAATGAAATTAAACATTTCCTTTTAATTTTTTGTGGCTGTTCTTTAGGGATACATTTTATTTTTATACCCATTTACTAAAAATTAATAATAACTCGTTACCAGCTGTCAGCCAGAGGCCATCGATTTGAAACATAACTACGAAAAAGTACAACCCTGGTGTGATGAATTGTTATTGTCTTTTGAAAATTTTAATAAACTCCATCATACCAGGGGTGTATTTTTTCGTAGATCGCACGACTTTGCATGGTAGTGTATCACGGCCTTAAGCAACATGGCACAAACCTTCGTTTATACTTAAACTAGATATTCATATAAAAGTTGAACACATATACAAAAAATCTTGAGTAAAGATCTTCCTAAAACATGAAATATGTTTACCTGAAAAAAATGTAGTTTTGGTTATTGTTTTATCAAAAAAATTTTTTTTCAATTACCAACCCTGAAACCATATTATTGATTTTTCTGGTTTTTAGTACCAAGTTTTTTTCTTCTAAAATATAGAACATGTTTAATTACTGAAGAAAAAAAAAATAGTTTTATATAATTACTTTTATATACCAGAAAAAGTTAAGGTTTTCCAGGTCTGGAGCTGTGTTATTTATTTTTCTTATTTTTTATATAAAAATATTTCTTGCTTTAAACATAAAGTATGTTTAATTTGTAACAAACCGAAAAAATTATTTTGAGCTAGTTACAAAAAAACATAAAATTGTTCAACCCTGGAATCATTCTTTTGGGTTTTTCTGATTCCTTTTAGCAATCAAGTTCTTAAAAAATATATAAAATATGTTAAGCGAACCAAAAAAAGGAAATAAGGCAAATTTTTTCTTAATTTGGTGATATATCCCAAAAAAAGTTAAAATTTTCCAACCCTGGAATAATTTTTTTTAAATTTATTTTTTCGGTTTTTAATACTTGTTTTATTCTTACTGAAACATATAATAGGCTATTTAACAAAAAAAAAACTAAAATTAATTTAAGCTAGTTACTTTTATATGACAAAAAAGTTTAAGCTTGCCAGCTCTGGAACCGTCTTTTTGATTTTACTGATTTTCAAAATCAACCTATTTCGGATTATTTCTGACACCAGCTAGAGGATTTTCTGGGAGCTTCCGAAAACCGATTTCACGTACACCAGATGAACAGACGTACGGACTGACGGACTGACGGACATCGCTAATTCGTCTTCCCTATTCATATGAATATTGTGGAAATTATACACGGAATGGCAAACCTATATATACCTTTTACCATTTTTGGTGAGCGGTATAAAAACTCCGATTTTTACAATAAAGAAGTTGTTAAATTTTTTAAAAATTTTTTTACCGAAATTAAAAAGTCAATCAAACAAATAACTTTACTCTAAAGTATGCCATATTGGAACAGAAGTCTTATCTATACAATCTTGTTACAAATGTTATTTTATATTAGTTGTAAGAATTTGAATTTTTCATTCTACATATAAAGTTTTTTTTTGCATAAAATAAAATTTGGAACAGCAGAAATTATTTACTGAAACTAAATTTTATTTAAAAAAAAACATTTATTTGAACAGTTTTTCTGTGTACTCTTTCTGTGAAAAGAATCAGCTGTTAACTTCTAGAATGTATTAAATGTGTAAGCAAAATGTAATTTTTAACCTCTGAACTAATGTTTTTAACTTCCATTCTTGTTTAATTGGCAAAATCAATTTTCTTGCCTTTAAGAAAAAACTATTTTTTTTTTGTGAACTACAACAAACTAAAACATTTGCACTTTTGGCTGTCACTTAATGTCCAACTCGATTTTCTAC
Source organism: Nowickia ferox (assembly GCA_936439885.1). Lineage (NCBI taxonomy): Eukaryota > Metazoa > Arthropoda > Insecta > Diptera > Tachinidae > Nowickia > Nowickia ferox. Next base: position 102,252,763 of record OW387023.1, on the reverse strand, counting down.
AGATTTTTCCTCAAGAGAGTAGAAAAAAAGAGAGATATCTTAGGACACCCTGTTATAGCTATGCTGCTCAACTATATTAGCTGATGTCTTATATAACAGTTAGTCTAGGCTTGCAGGCGATCGATCGGCTGTACTCTCTAACTTGTGCTCCTGTGCAAAAACAAAACAAAAACAAATTTAGCAATGAGAACTCATTATTTTTGTTTCACTCACTTCAAAGAAGGAAATAAAACAATATCAAACAGTTTGTTTCGTTTATTTTCGTACTCTGCTTTTGAGTACAAAGAAATGAAAACAAAAATGAATTTATAAGTGTAATAGTGTCGACTATTTTTGTTACGAAAATCACGTATTAGCTCCTGTATCTTCATATAATTTTATTCAAAGAATTTCTAAGCTTTTAGGCATCGTTGCGATGGCCGAGGTCGATTTTGATGAAATTCACTTTTTGTTTTATTTACTCCAGCGACTTCCAAGCCATATGCACAATGTGCAAACTTTTACAAAAGAGCTTTTGTGCTTTCACACCGACGAGAGCACAAGAGCCAATCAGTCCCCGTATTCTGTAAGTCGCTAAAGCTTAAGCTGAATTCGAACGCTAAAATGCTGTACAATTATAAAATTTAAAATTTTTGGCGATGAAAGAAAACAGTCAAATTTAGTCAGATTGGATTTCTAAGCAATTGCCGGATTTAGCAATATGCGTTTGGAAATTGTATTCGTAGCTGAAAATTGATAACATCGCTTTTATAGATTTTTAGCTATAGAGATTTAGTTTTAGCGAGTGACAGAATACGGGGGCAGATATCGGTGACAACAATGCTTGCTCTTACTTTGCAAAGAAACGCGTATAAATTTAAGAGCTTTCAAAGCTGTTTGCCTCAAATGCAAATATCAGAGTATGTGTGCTTGGACGTAGCTGATTTAGTCAATGTAATGCTCGGTATGAACTTGTAATGATCTACGACCACTCTTTATAGATTTTTCAAGAAATTATATAAAGCCATACCTTTGTGCAACTTACTGGCATCCGTGGAAAGTTTGGTGCAAATCTAATTTGAATTTATGCTTAATTTCTTTTCCTGTAAACCCTTAACCCAAGAAAGCAATACTAACAAGTTATCGAGATGTACCAAGAAAACACAACCCTGGAAGACATTTGCTGCTTAATATTTTTTGCATTTTATGAGATTTAATTTTTTCTACAAGAATTCAAGCGCTTTTGAGACAAAAGCAATCAACTGCTCTGTATCTGTGAGTAAACGTTCATGCATGATTTTCACTGTACTGCAGCGTTACCTGAAACTTTTTTTATACCTATTATAACACTTCTTTTAAATATTCTTTTTTTTAGTAAATATTAAATAACAATGAAATGATGCAATGGAAAAGAAACTTAAATAATGATTTACTTTTTCTAAAGCACCAATTGAAGTTAAACTGCTTTTGCTGACATTTTTAAGTTGGTCGCCAGTAGTAGAAGCCCAATAAAACAACACAATGTATGCTTGGCTTAATTAAAGCACAAAACCCAGTGTGGCAAGTTTGCAAATACGGTGGTTACATGTCTAACATGCAGAACAACAAACACTCACTGTAAAAAAAAGGCAAGAATAAATGAAATGCTTACCATCAGGTGACAAGAGAAGTTGTCACACTTGCATACTTCCTGCAGCCTTCTGTCTTAAAAAATTCTTAGTTTTCTTTTATAATTGGTTAACTTCCCCTGCTTACTTATCTCTGCTATAAAATAATTTCATACTGTTTAACTTCATTTAGAAATTAGAAATTATTAAATGTATAAAAAAAAACTAAAGAAGTAAACATGTTTTGTTGTTTTTGTCTAAGAGAACCAATTAAACCATAAATGTTTTTGAGTTGTTGTCCACATTTTTATATTTTTATGCGATCTTAACGGTTACATAATGGCTCAGTGGAAATTCTTGGTTAATAAATTGAATTTGAAATAAAATTATAGAGGAAGTCCAGTCCGTCGTCGCTGTGTTGATGTTGTCTCATTTTCCTTTGGAACTGGAAATGGAAAATTAGACTCGCAAACAATTTAATTTGTTAATTAAACTGTTATTTATTTCTAATTAAATTGTTTGTTTTGTGAGTTTTCTTATTTGGTTTCATTTATGTGTATATGAGGGCTTTTTAATTCTTACGCATTAAAAGGAGTCTTTTTTTATCAGTGGATTGGAACATTCAACAAAAGAAAACAAAATAAAAAAAGAAAACCTTTTAGTTTTGGAAAATGAAATCTGTTTTTTTAACATTCCCTCGAAAAGTTATTTAATTCAGCTGAAAGTTTTTAATGACAATAACACTTTATATCCTTTTTTGAAATAGAACACATGCTGTTAAAAATATTGCCAAGAATGATATTAATACGTAAATTTTAAAGAGTGCTAGCAAATAATATTAAAACAAAAACGTTTTTCCACAGTTGAGTGTTCAGTGTCCTCAGTTTTGTTCTTCGTTAAAACAGCTGCCATCCTTAAAAAAAATATAATATCATCTTAATCGCTAAGATGGCGTGCTGACACCATTTCCTGCAACTTCTTTAAGAAATTACACATTTTCTCACACCAAAGTTCTAAGTGGGTGATTTGCATATTGTTAATTTTTAAGGTTTTTCTTGTTTTATAAACTTTCTGATTTTTAAATAAATAAACTTTTATTAAAGAAATATGCAGGCACCAAAATTAAAAAAAAAAATTAAAAGGCTTGTAAAACCATTATACAATTTTGAGTTATTGTGGTTGCAGTAGTACAAATATGGTCATAATCTTAAAATCTATGGAGAGGTTTTTTTTTGCAATTTTTAAGTAATATTATAAATTTGCATTATAAGGCAATAAATCTAAACAAATTTTGCCGTCTTCGATTTTTCATTATTTTTTTTAAAACGTAAAAATTTGATATTTTCACCTAAATAATATCGGTCTAATTCATAAAAAATATTTTAGGTTTATTACAGGTTTATTTGACAAATTTCCCATAGAAATATATCAAATAAGCGCTTAATAAACCTGAAATATTTTTTATGAATAAGGCAGTATATATTTATTTTTTTATGATAACGGATTAAAGGTTACATATGTAAATTAAAATTTTTGTAAATTTAGTTTAACAAAATCGGACGAATTGTTTTTGAGTTATGCCAACATAACATAAAGAAATGTCTCAAAATATTGACAGATTTACTTAAAAATTATTTAAAGGAAAAATTATCCATAGAATTGAAAAATATTACCATTTTTGTACGTAGAGGTAGCCATCTTAGGTATCAAATCTATATAGTGGTTGTTCAAGCCCTTTTGACCCGATTGCGCGACGCAAAGAAGGTATTGTGTTTATGAGCCTATGTATGTATTAGAGGCCTGCGTAAACAGTCTTGAAATATAAATACGTCTTATTTTTTAAAAGTATTCTCGTGGCATGTATTATACTAAACCAGTGTTGTCAGATATGGCGATATCTCGCAAAACGTGGCGACAAAAATTTTGAAATGGCGATTGGCGATATTTGAACTCTTTGGCGATATTTTTGGCCATATTCTCATTATTTCAATAAAATAGAATAATATTAAATATGAGAAATATTTTTAAAGTAATTTTTTGTACAACATAAAATATTTCATGCACAAGATTCTTATGGCATTTTCGTTTCTAGAAAAAAATGTTACATTTGTTACACTTATCAATGAAAATTCGCAATAAACTGATTTTCTAAAAATATACATTTTATTGGAAATTATTGTATTTGGAAATTTTGTATTGGTAAATTGTATTTTTTTTTCAATAAAAAGTTAAAAAATGTTCACTTTTTCCAGAAAAGAAAACGCCATTAATGTTGTAACCCTTTATCTCAAACAAAATATTCTGGAATTCAAGAAGTTTAAAATCAAAATTATGGACCACACAATCTTGTTTGGTGGAGAAAACGACCTTTTATAAATTGGAATCAACACTTTTTATAATGAAGAACCAAAAAGCCTGCACGAGCTCTCGCTCGTATGTATATTGTATGCTTAAAACGATGCTGCTGGTACCTAACAATTCAAGAATACGATATTTGTACTTAAACACACATTTAAGTTAAGGTTAATTCAGTTTTATCACAAGATTAAAATAATAATTTTGATCTTGGTGTTCTGGTTCAATTTATCCTATTTAGACTGATCTTTTGGAATATGTTATTATTAAGTAATTTTATACGCCAGTATTTTTATGTTAATGTAAACACTTTTCTTAATTTTTCTTAAACAATATAAAGTTTATGTCTTACGATAGACGTTACGGACTGAATTTTAAATTTGACAATATTTGTAATTTAATTACAAAAGAAAAATATGTTTTTTATCTAAAATTTAATGTTTTATTATATTGGCGATATTTGGCGACATTCGACAAGTCATTTGGCGAGGAGGTTGAAAATCAATTTGACAACACTGTACTAAACCAATAATAAATGCTGTCGTTTAATAACCCTTTCGGAGAATGTGTGGTTGACTACAAAAATAGTTTACTTATAGTTAACTTTTCTTAGAATGACTAAAAGCTAACTGTAATGTCATCCAGAACAAATCCAAAATTAATTCTTAAATTGAGTACGTAATCGAATTTGGTGAGAGCCAACAAATTTATTCTCAGCTACTTTGGAACTCATTTCAGTTTTATATTAACATATTGCTGTTATTATTTTAGATGGTACCTTGGATGTGTAGTTAGCGCGTTGAGTACACAACGTGTGATGATACATGTTCGAAGCCCAGAAAATTTTTTTAAATTTACTGACTACCAGGTGATTTAAAAAAGCCAACTTTAAGTTAGCTGAAAGTAATGCAGAGTGAGACAATTGACTACTGCCTAGGACAGTCAGTTGATTACATTGAAAAGTAATCCAAGTGCCAGTCAGTACTAGTTGCGAAATAGTTAGTTTAAAGTTAGTTTAAAGTTAACTTAATTTCCGATAGGGAAGCGAAGCACGATGGATGTATTGATGTTCGTGTATATGAGTGTTAACCAGTGCTGTCAGATATGGCGATTTCTCACCAAACGTGGCGGTTTCTCGTCTGCAAGAAATTAAAACAACTTGATTTTGATGATTTTTCTTGTATTAATTAATTAATTTTGAATTTGGATGAGAGAAATTTAAACAAAAATAATTTTTGGTAACTTTATTTCTACTTTTGGCGATTTTCTGCTAAATTTCTATACGGTTATTTTATAAAAATTTATATTAAAAAAAAAGTGTTATATAAAATCAAATTTATTATCAAATATTTATTAAGAAAAACTACATAAAATTGATTTTGGCGACATTTGGCAATTTTTAAAATCAATTTGGCGAAATAGGCCAGAAAAAAAGTGATAACCCTGGTGTTAACAACCAATGTCGCGAAGGCTTCTTGTTCGTGACAAACACTCAAAAGAAGTAAAGGCTGTGTCAGATAAAACTTCAACGCTTTGCGTAAATTTATGTAAATTTATTAGCCATTTTATAGATTATTTTACTTTGCCGATGATTCTGCTACACAATTCCAACCAAGGAGGTCGCTCTGATAATACATTAGGATTAGTATACACTAAAAACGGTATAGTTCAGTGACCAGTGACTATGTATGACAACAATTGATACAAAGGGACACTAATGCAGATCAGAAAAATGCGTGGTGTAGTTGTTTAGGGACTGTCGGAGTCCGGGCTCGAACCCTTCAACATGCTAACTCCTTCCGTGAAACTACGGATAACATTTAATTATTTCTATTATTATTATTTATTTTTTATTATTGTAATATTGAAACACTAATGGCCTGTCCAATGCTGCCGAAAATAAGAAAATTTTTGTTTGTTTTCAATACAAGTAATCGATCGACCGGTTTCTTTCAACATAGTGGAACAGACCTTAAGTTTCTTTTTGAAATTGTTCAGTTGGGCTAAGCTCATTATGCTAAAGAAGCCAAGTGAACTTGTAATGATTTTTTTAATTAAAAAATATATCAAGGAAAATTTAATTTAACAACATGCAGTTTTCTGAGAGCACTGGAGCAGCTCATCATTTTTTATGTATTTGGTTCAATGTGGGTGGTGTTTGCTGATGTAAACATTAGTCTTATAAATATACAGAATTTTTTAATGTAAATAGAATGCAAAACTTATGCCCTCCTAATTCAGTATGAAAATTTAGGACGTTTATGTTTGAAAATACTTTTGAATTCTTGTTTTTGAATTCTCTAAATTATTTTCTTCAAAAATGGTTCTTGTCTTTGATAATGATGCCCTAATTCTGTTCGACGATTGTATTGTCTTGTCTATGGACGAAACAAAGCCGCAGTTTTGATTATTTAAAACAATTATTATTTATTGTCCATGCTAGAAGGTTCGTGTATTTGCTTTATGATTTTGTTTTAAACATTATATCCAACACATATTTTTTCAAATATTTTTCATACTATTGTATTATACTTTAATTTTATTTTTATGTTTTAAAAACATGGTAATAATATTTTAATTTTTCATTATCAAGGACAACCACTATTTTTGAAGAAAATAATTTTGAGAATTCAAAAACAAGAACTCAAAAGTATTTTCAAACAAAAACGTCCTAAATCTTCTTACTGAATTAGGGCATGAAAAATAAAAGTATTATTGCCATGTTTTTAAAACATAAAAATAAAATTAAAGTATTATACAATATTTTGAAAATAATTAAAAAAAAATATGTGTTGGATATAATGTTTAGATCTAAAGCATAAAGCAAATACACGAACCTTCTAGCATGGACAATAAATAATAATTTTTTTTTAAATCACAACTGCGGCTTTTTTTCGTTCATAGACAAGAAGATACAATCATCGAACAGAATTAGGGCATTAATCTCAATAATATTCTGAGAATTTTTGTTTACAAGCATATGCAGCTTTGCTTTTTCAAGAATTTTATTAGTTGAAGTATTTTGATGAGTTTCTTAAGTAGGAATGAAATGCAAAGATGTGCTCAGCCGACAACAAATAAAAATTCTACATGTAATTAATTTTTTTACTTTTGTAAATTAGCGTAGCAAAATTTTTCACATTATGCTTAACCAAATTCATTAATGCTTCGCAAAAACAAATGCTTGAACTTGAATTTTCACATAACAACGACATCCAAATTTTAAATTTTTAAAAAGTTCTTTTTATAAAATATGAGATTAATAAGAAAATATCTTAAACTGCTTTTTTGTTCTTGCAACTCTTGTTGTTGTTTTTATTTTATTTTGCATTAATCGCAAATAATTTTCCTTACACAAAAACAGCCAATATACATATTTTCTTTGCTCTTAAAATAAAGCACACAAAAAAAGCTTTTCCATTTCCTCTAATAGAAAAAAGAAACAAACACTAAATCAAAGTCCATTAAGCGTAGCGTAGGAAAAGCATTTGAAAAGGAAATCATAATTTATCTACCGATAATGTTAAGCATTTTTGTTTTTCTTTTATTTATTTTTTTTTAATTAAAGAAAACTTTAGAAAAAAAAATTGCTTTTAAATTTACATCATTTTATAGCTAATATTCTACTTGAAGTCGTATTTCTTTCTTCGCACTCATTCACTTTCATCTGCGTGAAGTAATTGACATTGATGTGTTAGTCCATACGTACAGACAGACAGACAGACAGATAGACAGACAGAAAGACAGATACAAGACTTGTTGTACTCGTTCATACACGAACGACTATTATGATATACAAATAAAATATCTGTGTACTTGCTTGTATGTATCTTGTTCCATGATTTCAGTTTTATTTCCTTCTTGTTTATTGCTTAGATAAAATACAAAAAATATAAATAAAAGAAAATGTCTAGAGCAAGGAGAGATACAGGAAACAGTAGAAACATTAGAAAACTATTTATTAAGTGCAGTTGGGTGTTGGGCTGCAAAGTATCAGTCAGTCAGGGCATAAACGTTTATATAATTTCGCTCTTAAAATATGGTGGGTTGTATGGCCACATTGTGGAAATAAGATATAAAATACTTAAAGCGGAGGCACAAAAAACATCATACTGGTATGTTTGTAGATATAGTAAATTATTAAGAAAAATTCTCATTAATCAGTAGAAAAATAAGGCAAAAAAAAAGAAACACATAATTTCAAGTTGTTCTCTCTATGTACTCGTATTTATAAATGTAATTCCATAAAGGATGTTTATTTAGTAATAACTCGTATTAAAAGATTTAATTGGCAAAGTAACTTCCAAGCATTTTTTTTTTCTATTTCATAAGAAGTGAAAGAAAATAGAAGAAATATTGTAATAAAGAATATATGTATGAATAATCGTGTAGATCTGCTTTTTTTGTGCCAATTTTGAATTATTCATGACAAATTGTTTCATTGTGTTGCTGGACAGAGAGAAAACAACTCATAAGATTAGAATGTGTTGGTGATATTCCACTGTAAAAAGTCTGTGGGTTCTATTTGCTCGTATTTTCCTTGCGTTTGCTCTAATAGCAATAAAAACATTGTGTTATAAATATTTTAACAAAAAAAGTGTCTGTATTAGAAAAAATATTGAAGCAGGGTATGAAAAAAGACAAAATATTTTGAAATCGTTTCATACAAAGAAAAAGATTTTATCAATTCTTGGAATCGTTTTTACGTAAACAAAACAAAAATAAATATTTCTCCATAAACAAGGTAGCCAGGAAAATAATTGGGTCTTAAATCATTTGTTTGCTTTCAAAAACGAATTGCGAACAAACAGAAACCTGATGCATATAATATATAGTATGTTTGAGCAAATCATGTTAATTTATATATGATTTACCATACATTTTGCATATGGATAAATCACCTCAAAGTAGTTTAATCATTTCGGACTTATCTATGCAACCCTGCGTTGATTTTAAAATTTTAAGCTCCATCCCTGGGTCGGGTCATGCATCTAGTGAATAGTGATTGTCAATTGGGAAAAAATTAAATTAAGAAATATTCAATTAATTTTAAATGTCAACTTCATGTGGATAAAATTCACATTAAAACTGCTGCGCCCACTTTATAAAGTACGTGCATAAATTGAATACGAAAATTCGAACAACAAATCACTCACAAGCTCGGTAGAAATACTTTGAAGTAATTTACTTAAAACTACTTGCTTTAAAGGCAGTAGAAACATATAGAGTGATTTGTTTAGTTACTTTATTTTTGGCAACACGTTCAGTTTGGTCTATAATTTAACCACGAATGGACTTACAAATTAACAACGCTTGCTGATTATTAAATTCTATTATCAAAATTCATAATCGGTTAAGAAAGTCCATCATTGCACTTCTTCCGTTTTATGGTCAGTTTGGGCAACCTTCTGAGGCGACTATGCGGCACCTTGTGAGTAATTTTCGCACTAAAATTAAATTATTGAATATTAAACCACTAACACGCATACGTAGAGTGCTGACAGAGGAAAATATCGCAGCTGTATCCGCCACTGTTTGTTGATGACCGTGAATTATCGATTCGGCGCCATTCGCAGCAATTGGGCCTCTCTTACTTTTTTTTTGCCCAAAATAGAAAAGCTGGTCTTGGCTGATATGTGGTTCCAGTAAGACGGTACCATATATCACACAGCAAGCGAAACAATGGCCCAATTGAGAGGTGAGTTCGGTAAACAGTTTATTTCACGTTTGGGGCCGGTCAATTGGACGCCTAGATCGTGCGATTTAACGCAATTAGACTATGTAGTTTGAAGCTATGTTAAGGCTCAGGTGTAAAGGGACAAACCCGCAAAGGTTAACGCACTGGAAGACAATTGTGAAGAATTTATTCGCGATATGCTGGAGATGGTATGCCAAAATTGGACACAGCGAATGAACCATTTCAGGAGTATCTGTGATCAACATTTACATGAAATCATATTTAAATATTGAATTATACAGCCAGCGAAAAACAGTTTAAAATCAATAAAAACCATATTGAATTAATAAGAAACATTAACAAAAGTCTAGTCATGTTGAAATTTCTTATTTCAATGTGGAAAAATATTAATTTAAAGTAGTTATTTATTAATTTGGTGTATTTTTAAGTATTTCATTATACATACATTTTCTATTATAGTGAAGATTATTGAATTAATGTGACTCATTCTTACTTTTAAGTTGCAGCTTTTCCCTGAGTGTACTCGTATAGATCGTTCTCCGATTTAAATAAAGATTTCATAAATTTCTCTAAATTTTATGTGTTTTTTTTATAAATCAAATCCGAAAGATCTTAAGAACCACTCTTTATAAATTACAGAAAAATACCACAAAAACCCACTTACAAGTCAACTATAAAGAAATTGCTCTTCAAATCTCCTGATTTGAAATCATCGCGATTATGATAACACTATTGTCTATTGATTGTCTACTCTAATAAGAAAATAAAACATCATATGCTTGCGAAACGTTTTTTCTGAAAACACTTTAGTTTTTTTTTTGCTCATTGTTTTGTTTCTTAACTGGTCGTGGGCAAAAACAAAATACAACTAAACTTCCCTGTAGAAAATCAAATAAACTCATTAATAACCGTTGTCATTGGTTGATAAAAATCAAAAAGTTTTGATTTTAATATTTATGAACGCACTAGGTTATGTCAGGACTCACTTATACCGTTTTGATCCATTGTTATAACATGTAGACTCTGCTTATGCGGAATCTCCAAAGTCACATTAACCAGAACTCAATATAAAGCTACTAATACGTTACAGTTCAACACTGGCTAAGTCGGAAAGTACCTAGAATTCCAGAGCGCCCATTGTGGCCATTTTCTTTCTGGCAAGTTCAGAACAGTGAGACAGAAAATGTTCTACACTTTCCTCTTCATCGATATCTTGGCAACTGCGGCAAAAATCATTGCGTTCGTCCTTTACCGTTTGTGCATGCCTACCTATGCGATAGTATTTGGTTAGCACAGACACTAGAATCGATACTTGTTTCCTATTTCTTAAAATCAAAGAAGCTGTATTTTTCCTATTTAAATAAATCCATAACTGCCTCGTGATCACGCAATCATTTCTTATGACTCACCTTCAATTTAATCTTCTGTCTTGCGCCTTAGTCTGAGTTTTCAAGAGAGGAGGAGTAAACCCACGCATCCCAAATTCAGTGGAACCTATAAGGTTGTCCCAGTTCTAGCAAGCTCATCAGCCTTAGTGCTCCCCTTAAAACCTCTATAACCCGGGATCCAAATGATCGTAATATCAAACTGCCCTGCCATCTCGTTTAGAGATGATCGGCAGTCAAGGGTTATTGTTGCTTTTAGAAGCGGGGATTCAAAGGCCATAATAGCTGCTCGACAGTCAGTGTATACGTTAATCAAAGTCGTTGAAGTCACATTAAATTTCAACCAATTCGAAACTTCTTTCATAGCAAAGATCTCTGCTGGAAGACACTGTAGTGGTCTGGAAGTCGCTTTGCAATACTCTTCGTATGTGACGCGCAAAATAGAAAGGGATCTAAGGGTAAAATTCGGTTTTGTTCAGGAGAACCATTTTAAAGATTTAAATACGTGTATCTTTGATGTACCATCACTGAATAAAACGCGCATATCTCTGGGAGGGAACACTTTTGGGGCATGGGATCGGTCTCATTCGATGCTCAGATGTTGTCTACATCAAAAAAAAAGTGAAAATTTATTTTTTTTACCCTTAGGTCCCTTTCTCTATGCGCTGTCACATATAAGGTCTCTGAAAACACTCTATAACCCACAACTTCGTATGTTTTGGAACCTTCCGTATAAAAATCAACACTTTTACTTCTGTCTGGAGTTCCATTCATCCACAATTCTGTAGATGGTATTTTATGGTGTATTAAGACGTATGTGTAGTATAGCAGGGGAGGTTTGTTCAATCCGACATACCCAAGCTTCATCGTCGAATATTCTACAGTGGCCGGTACCGTTTCCGTTCCACACAGAGAGAGAGAGAGAGAGGTACAATGAAATGAATGAAAATATGTTTTTATTAAAATTATTTAGGGGTTAGCTGGATCCTATGCGCATTTCACTGTTGCTAATGCAGATCACCAGGGAACCTTAACCAAAAAATTTCTTGGAACAACTAGAGTTAATATGTTAAACTTTCATTTAAACAAATGAGAAGCTCAACAAGTATCAAAGTTGAAACAATAACTCAAAAATCAACATGTTTTTTAATTTCTTACTTTACCATTGCTACATTAGTTGTAACAAATCCAAAAAAAGCTCCCACCTTAATTTTTTTATTTGACGTATGATTATTTGATCGTCTTCAACTCTGATTGACAAAACATTTTATAATTCTTATTAATGATGGAGAAGAGCGAGGACGAAATGAAGTATATATTATATTGCGAAGTCACAATGCAAATCGTGATTGACGTGTTTATTTGTACGTGTCCTTTTAATGGAGAAGCATACGGCACTCGGCACATAAGTATGCAAATTGATGAGTTTATTTGATCATCGCCAGGGCACTTAATTCAGGTAATGATTAACATTGCTTTTATTTACTTTTATGATACTCTCAAAACGAAAGCAAACATTTCCTTCTACATATTTTAATACAAAAACAATAACAACAAATAAAATCACCCTTGTTTAGGACCTTGTTGTGCATTTGAGAAAAGCGAAAATAGTTCGGGTTGTAAGAAAAGTCATTTTTTTAAGTTGTGTTTGCCGTAATAAGTCTTTAAAAGTTAAGGAAAACTTCAATTTAAGGAGTCTTTTTTGTTGACATTTTTTCCTTATTGATAACACCTTTCACATGAGCTTAATTATCTTCGTAAATTATTGGTTAAATTTTTGTTTTTATTAAAGGCATCCCTTGGTTCGTATTCAAATGCAATACTCTTAACGAAATAATTTTATTTTAATTTATTTCTATACAAACTTACATAGCATATAAAAATTTTCTAACAAAATTTAATAGACCTCAAAAGTAAGCAATGCAAGAGCAAAAACAATATTGTGAAAGAACAAACAATGGGCAGAATGAAGCTCCCCTCCCATTTTTCGTAATGCTGTGGTGAATAAGTATGGGAAACCATGCATCCCTTACATTTTACCTAAATAATATGTTCAGTAGGCTTGTGCAAAATAAAATGGGGAACATATTAAGCTTTCAGTTTGGGAAAAATAGTATAAGTAATCGATCGAAAGTTTTTTGTAGACATCGTGGGTCATATGGTCTAAAAATTATCTACAAAAATTCGTGCCATTGAAATATTTTTTTAGACTCCAAATAATCATCTATAGGGAGATATTTTGAGGTTTTGCATGAAAAATTTTTCTATGCAAAATATTTTTTTTTTCTTTTGGGTTTTTGGAATACTACTCCAAGTTTTCCAATGAAAACTTACTTCAACAATTAAAAAAATTTATTTATACCCTGATTCCACAAATCAGGCAGGCGTTCGCCTAGAAAATTTGTATGAAAATCACTCAAAAAATTTCGTTTTTTTTATATAAATTTTCTACTCAAGTCGAGTCGAGTTTTATTATTTTTTTATTATATAGAGCCTAAAATGTCACATCTGAAAGAAAATTATCATATATGATTTTAAATACGTCTGCGGAACCATTAATAATTTTGGAAATCGTACGATTTCAAATCGATTCAATTTACAGAACAGGGCCGATTGTCTCTTCTTTGACATGTTTAAACTTCCCTTCACATTCTATCAAACTAAATTTATTTATTTATTTATCTCATAAGTACTTTAGAAAATGAACTTCCAAAGTATTGTTGTCGGGGTAACTGGACCATATAACCCTGATGTTATTAACAGTATTTTAAAAAGTTTTTGTGACTGACTATATACGACATATGCCTTCACTCAGGAAGTAGCAACGTAGTTGTCAACGAAATCCCACAAAAGAACCGCAAGATTATGCGGTTATCCGTGGCAGAACACTCGACTAGTGCGAGCGAGACGAAAAATTCTGGAGGGCCAATCAACAGTTCAGAGCTGCTTAACGGCTGATCAAACTAAATGAAATGGCACTTAAAACAATACCAGGTGTTTTTGATATTCATGGATTCTAGATCTCTAGAATCTGGGGTACTTTATATTAAGGAGAAGTAAAACTTCCCACTAATATTAGGTTTTTGGTATTTGAAAATTTCTCAACTAGTTATAAATACATGCATACATTCTAAAACAACATCATAAATCAAAATATGGGAGTTTTGGGTTAAATATGCAGAGAGAAAAATAAAATTTTCTTTTTTCATATAATTTTTAAAAGCTCTACTTTTGATGATTGAATACACATCCTCAGGGGTCCGTGGACTACCCTTTGGCAAGCGTTGCTTTAGAACATAATTGTTTATTATATTTTTGTTATCTAAAAACCTTTTGAAATAAATTGAAATTTATTTGCGCTTAAACCGAATCATCAGTAGACTCCAAACAGACATTTTGAACAGTCACATGCTTAACCACCAGCAAATAAATTTCAATTATTGTATTAAAAACTTTTATGACAATATGTCAAATAATAGATTTCTTCAAGCTTTTCAAATAAAATTATATAATTTCAAATCGAATAATAGCCCGTTCAAGCTGACTCCAAATTAAGTTATTTCGTGATTTCGGTCAAAATAAAATTGAAATTAAGTAATTTCCCATATATTTTGACATTTTCCAAATTAAGTATTTTTTTTTTAATTAATTTCGATGAAATTAACAAGAAATTACAGTATACAACGCTGATTTTGTACTAAAACTACTTATTTTTAAAAAATGAATAAAGTTTACAACTATGAGAAACAAGAAATACAAGAAATAAAAAGTTTTAAATTCAATATAAAATTAAAATGATATTGAAAATTATTACATTTATTCAACTGAAAAAAGTACTTCATTCTCTGCCGCAATTAATAAATTATTTGCAAAACTAACTCAAATGTCATATTCAGTACACTCAGGGAAAAGCTGCTACTTAAAAGTAAGAATAAGTCACATTAACTCAATAATCTTCACTATAATAGAAAATGTATATTGAAATACTTAAAAATAAATAAAATTAATAAATAAATACTGTAAATTAATATTTTTCAATATCGAAATAAGAAATTTCAACATGACTAGACTTTCGTTAATGTTTTTTATTAATTCAATATGGTTTTTATTGATTTTAAACTGTTTTTTCTCTAGGTGTACTTGCAAGAACACTTTAGATTTCGTTGGTAATTTGAGCTTGAAATTACTTAATTTCATGTCAGCCGGAATGGGCTATAAAGATGCTTGTTTCGTAAAGATTTTTCTTTGAGGTTTTCAAACTTATTATGTTTGTATATTGTGATTCTCAATAAGGTATTAAGAGTCTAACTATAAACATACGAAGTTTGTTAGCTAAATTAAAAAAATTTTGGGTTGAAGTCTACTGACGAGTTCCATAAGCGGGAACGAAATGCATTTGGACAATGCTTAACCATAAAAACAAGAAAAAATTTCGAATTAAATGAAGACTTGATGTCAAATAAATATACTTCTGTATTTCATGTATCATATCTGTTGCAAATAGGTAAAAGTGTCTAAGTCGAGATAAGCTGATTTTGAATTAATGGTACCTTCGCAATCTGCATATTCGAAAGTACCAGGGGTAAATCAGGGTACCAGGGTCTAAATCTCTATTAATTGGTGTGAGTTTTCTGAAAGTTATAGCACTATGACTTGCGACTTTTTTTTAGACTTGTAATCTCATTCGGAATAATAGCTTAATTTAGGTTATACTTTGGTATATTTCAACTTAAATGTATTACCTTTAGTGTATAGAACGATGTTTTCTTAAGGCAATACAATAATCATACAAAGTCGTGCGAATTTTGAGAAAATACAACACTGGTATGATGGAGTTTATGAAAATTTACAAAAGAGAATAACAATTCATCAAACCAGTACCTGGATTCAATAACTTTTTGCGAACCGAAAATCTTAATATTTATCGATATATTCAGGGGTGTTCTGTAAACCGCACGTTTTGAAATCGCCTAATTTCCAGGAAAGAACTTAATTAAAAAGGTGACTTGTTGCAGTTTTTTAGTTGGTTTTAATATTTTCGATGTTTAAGATATTATTATTAAATATGACTTAAGCACTTTTTCCTTATTGCCACAGTTATAACTTCTAATATAATTTTTTTTTTATAGACTTTTTATAACTTAATTTTTTGTTAATATAAATTTATAATAATAATATAAACAGTGTTTTTTTTTATTCATAAAAGGTCTTTAAAATAAATTTTATATGGAAATATGTTTTCTTAGCCTTTTTTAAATCAAAAACTATTTTTATGAAATATAACAATTTTAGAATTAAGACATTATGAGAAAGCAGCCAACTTACTGTTTATGATGAAAGCTTTAAATTAGACGCTGGATTTGATTTAGAGCATAAAAAATGATTTGCAAGATCTTAATGCACATTAATTTGTTTTCCACTTGCTCCAAAAATATTTTGAAACATTTTTTCAAATTTGTATTTGTTAATTAATTTAATATATATTTTTATCTAACTTAAGCTCTCCTATTAACAAATTTTCTTTAATTTACCATTTCTGTATTTATTTCACTTTTTTTACACTTTCTCGTAAGGTAGCAAGAGGTTTGTTCGCCCTTTTATCTTAATTTATGTATCTTTTTTGTATTTAAATTTATACAATATATTTGGCAGTTATCGTAAAAATGCCTTTTAAGCCTTTAAGCTTAAAAGTAATAATACGCTTTTTTCACCGCACAGTAAATTCTAATTGTAAAGCTGGGCTATACAAAAAGAAAAAAGAAAAACGAAAAAGGACTGGCTTAAGTAAATCTTTATTTTATTATAATTTTATTCATGAACGAAATTAAAACAAACGCGCACAAACACTCATTCAGCTTGTGAACTGAAGTTTAAATGAATTTAATTTAATTTATATTTTTTGTTTAGCATTCGTAGGAGAATCCAGCAAAAGCAAAAATTTTTAAAATAGTGCTGTCGAACATTCCTCATGAAATAACAAAATGTTGTTTTGTTTTCTGTGCCACATCATAATATAAACAATATTGAAAACTATT
This sequence comes from Nowickia ferox, assembly GCA_936439885.1. Lineage (NCBI taxonomy): Eukaryota > Metazoa > Arthropoda > Insecta > Diptera > Tachinidae > Nowickia > Nowickia ferox. The sequence continues at coordinate 102,235,704 of OW387023.1, read as the reverse complement.
TAAGTGCAAACAACATACACTCACGCACACCTTGTGAAGGTATTTTATAAATTTTTCTTGTTGTTTTTACTAGTATTTATTATTGCATGAAAAATGTATATTTAATGTAAACCAGATACTCGTACCCATAAGAAACCAGTCTGTTTGTTGGTCGTTGTCAGACACACGCGACTTTGAAATGCAACTGTATCTGACAGTTGCTCATCAATCACTGGAAAATGGCATTGCTCTGCATCTTTGCTCAACCACGCAACTCACTTGCGGCAAAAGCATAAGAAAGCATGTAAAGCAGCCACATCAGTACTACAGGCAGCACAGCACCAGCAACACTGGCCAAACAACACAATCACTACTCGCAACGTGCCTGCCACACAGTATTTACTATTTAGATACTTGTAAATATTTTTAACAACCAACTCTGCTAGTTTGTATATTTTTGTTTTATTTATTTGTTTTTGTGGCAGTGCACACACTCTTTCTTTTCATTACACGAAAACCAAAACAGAAAAACCACCGCAGTGTTACTGTTATATTTGCTTTCATACAAGCACCAAACACACTAACTTGGCCGAAACAAACGTTCATTCAGTGTTTCAACCCAATCCGCACCAATTGTACCGTCGCGCACGAATAGCAAACACGTACTAAACGCCGATGTTGCTGCTTAAAGCTCATCAAGCCTGTCTGGCACGCTGCTGGCAGAACTGTATGAAAATATTTATGGCCAAGAACTTTGGCATCAGTGTTGCCGATTTTTGTGTAATTGCTAAAAAATAGGATGAACATTTTTTTCTTTGACTCATTTTGGATCATAAAATGTTTTGTGTAACTTTTTGTGTGATTTCGGCTCTACATTATTTTATATAGCGTAAATTTTTCAATCAAACATTTGAATTTCATTTGAAAAGCAAAACATTTCGCAAATGTACAACCAAACATTTGTACAATATTTTTATATTTTTGTTTAATTTAATTCTTATTCTGCCATTTTCAAATTGTTCAATGGAAAAAATTTTGAATCAACCAAGGACAATTTGAAAAAGAAATATTGGAATTAAAAATGGCAATATATGACTTATCGTGCCCTAACCGCCAAAAAAAAAGCTTTAGCGATATAATTTTCGAACTTAATTTTTGGCCAAAATCGGTCCAAAAAATGTGTCGGTTAAAGTTTTTTGGCGGTTATGGCTCGATGTGTACATACGAACATGTAAATATACTAAATAGTATACACAGTTTTAATTTATAATAAACTAGCTGAGCCCGGCAAAATTATCTTAGCCTCAAGTGACCTACAAGTGACCTACACAGTGGTCAAAAACAAAACGAAATCCTACCGAGTATTGACCCGAATCTGTTGTGAAAATTTCAGCTGCATGGCTCTTATCGAGATCCAGAGATCATGCGTTACGAACAAACACACACTACGATCTCTTAAATATAGAAGACACGCCCCAAACCAAATGTTTCGACTTTTTCTGAAGTCAGACTTGTCGTACCGAATTCGTTAAGACATTTAGGTAGCTTGTCTGAACTCAGACTTTTTGTACCGAATTCGTTAAGACATTTCGATAGTTTCTCTGAACAATTTTATTAAAAAAAAATAATTTTAAAAACATTGAAACTTTGATTTTTAAGTACATAAGTAAAACTCTGTGAAAATTTTTGTTTTAAATAAATATGTGCAATAAATAAAAAGAATTAAAAATATACAAAATGTAATGTAAGTACGTCCAAATTATTTCGACAAAAGCAGCAACATAATGGTCAAGCGGTACTCTGCCGTACATAGAAAAAGAAATCGTACCTACATGTCGTTAGGAGTTCGTACCGACATACATATTGTATCGATTTCGTAACTACATATCGTTGCAAAGTCGTGTCAAACATTTCATACAAAAATCGTAACTGTTTCGGTAATATTTCAGTTTCGAAATCGGCAGCTTTTGTCGACCAGTCATTACGAATTCTTTACGAATTCGGGGCATTTGATTTGGTTGGTAAGTACGTATGTAAATATGTACATGTATTAATAGATAATAAATAAACCGGTCAATCAGTACATATTTTGCTTAAAAAGATGCAAATATCACCATTTGTATTTTGACTTTGTACAGGAATTAAATAAAGCTAAAGCGTAATTTTCGATAAAATGCAAAAAAAAAATTTTCTCCACAACTTCACAAAGCAAACATGACATTTTTTTTGTCAATCAGTGTTCGATCAAATAATCAGCCGTTAATTAAAAAAAAAAAAAAAATTTTTGATTCTCATCAATCAATGGCGACAACGCGTACGTGTGGCCGAAAAAAAAACACGATTGCACGCACTTAACTACTTATGTGCCCTTTATTATGAAAGTGGTCCAAATCATATGCAGTTTTGCTTCGAAATAACAAATAAATCTTTAAAAAACTTCGATAAATATTTAATAAATGTGCAATAAGTTTATATTACTCGAGACTTGTGCAACTCTAAATTAAAATGTTGCATAATATAAAAATATTTTTTGATTTGTTCAAATATAATCTACGAAATATCTCGACCAAAGATATACATGACTTAGACCACTTTCATAATTAAGGGCACATATGTGATTGATGTGTATTTTTGACCGTCTCCTGGGCACTTTAAAATTACTGTTTGTGTTGTATAGTATAAGCATGTGTTGCTTATTGTCAAGCACAAAATATGTTTTGTGTAATTCATGAAATATTGGACAACTTTGAAGTTTGTCGTTGGAAAATGGAATTTGGATTCCGGCAACACTGTTTGAAATGCTTTTGGATGTTGGCGTTCTGAGTTTTCGTGGCTGGGAGTTTGTGTGAGAGTGGAGCTGTGGGTTAAATGTTCTTTCGTTTACTAGTTGATGATGGAGTTTCAATGCAATCCACATTTAAATTTCACCACTTCAAAAGATTGCAGAGAGCAAAGTTTTTGGATTTTATGAGACCGGCTTTTTATATGAATTTTAAGTTTTCGTTTGATGTCGTTTGGTGGGTGGTGTGTATGAGCTTATTGTTTATCAATAATGCTTATACGTACATCCTATTGCCAACAGAAGCTATTTTATTTTAAAATTAGTTAAATCATGTACAATTTATTATGCTATTTAATAGGAGATTGAAACTTTTCATTTAACAACGAAAAGAAAAAACTAAAACAACAAATATGTAAAAAATTAAGAGAAATTTTTAAGTAGTTACACCAATAAAAAAAATGATTTCGCCCTAATAACTTGGGAGTACATGGGAATTATATTTTGTATATCCCATTGGTGAGTTTGTTAAGCAAACACGAAATTTTGTATATAGAACTACAAATAAAAATTGTGAATGAAAATTTTGAAGTGGCCTGTACACATACAAGTTAAAAATTGTTAACCGATCGCTTAACCGATTCTACGACGTAAGTCGCAATGTAAGTTAATTATTACGGAAGCTATTAAATAGTTAAGGAAGTTGACAATAGACTATCAATACATATCTTTACGGACATTAAAGAAGTTGTGTGTGGGCTATAAAACAACACATCTGAGATGGACAGAATTCTACTGTGAGATCAAAATTGTCTGGGTCAACCCAAATAAGGAAAAGACAAAAAAGATTCTGAGATTAAAAAGCCCAGCAAACATAATAATAAAGTTAAAGAATCACATACCTAGCTTGATGATATAACATGAAGAGCTTGCCAGCAAGATAATGAAACACTGGTACACTACTTGTGCCAATGTCTAGCAAACAGCCAAATCAGTAGAAAAATCTTCTTCAGATTGAATAAGTGTAAGAAAATGTTTGATGAGATTTCTGATATTTCTTTATTGGGAATGTATTTGTACTTAATTTAGAATCATTTTGAGTTTGGAATGCTTCCAGTAATCTAGATGATACTCTAGTCGTAATATGACATTTTAAAAATTAATAACATCATTCTAATTGCAATACGAGGCAACTTCATCAGCATCTTGTTACTACCTGGGCCTTTCTTAGCATTGAGTTCAGCAATTACTTTTTGTACATCACGCATCCTAAACTTTATGGCTCGAGGAGGTAGAGCAACTACACTCGGCAAATCAGCAACACCAGTACATGTGTTTGGGGCAAAAACGGATTTTAAATGCTCAGCAAATATGTTGCCCAATATTCTGTCGAAGTGCGCAAGGGTGGTTTAAACTCAATGGGACTTTTAAACTTTCTTAGCAGCGCTCAAGAAAAAGTAATTAGATGCTGGTGTGCCATTGAAACATTCCAGATAGTTTTTAAGAGATGCAGTTTTTTGAGATGCTAGCAACTCTTGTAGTCGTTTAGTGCACTCTTTAAGTCTGATTTTATGTTGGGGCGATCTGCGCTGTTGCCATTCCCTTCTAGCTCTTCTTTTTTGACATACGAGACGTTCAATATCCTTAGAATCAATTCTATTAAACCCAGTCTGCGGATGGGAGGTAGTGGCATGTTCAGCAGCCTGTTTAATTTTTTCGTTAAGGTTGGCAATGTTATATGCAACATCCTCAGATATTCTTAGCTTACGGTTTTCCGTACAATGACTACTGAGATATTTTTTGAAGCCCAGCCAATTAACAATATTGATCATCTTCACATATAAGTCAGGTAAATCACTTCTAACTGGATTACAGTTTATAAAGATAGTGGGAGAGTGACCGGAAGAGAGATCTAGAGAAGCTTCAGCATGAATTAAATTCCCAGGGATATTTTTCATGACACCAAAATCTATAACAATGGGATTTTTTGTATTCAGTAGGCCACCCGAAATGACGAACAAGCCCATTTTTGAAATTGTGTTAAACAACGTTCGACCTCTAAATGTAATAAGACGCGCCCCAGAACAGTTTTTGTCATCGCTAAAATTACCCTTCTTACTACACCTTCCACACTCATCGCTCGTTTGCTTTGCCCATTCAGGCTTAATTGACAACATTTCGCACTCGACATTTGGAACATACTCTTTGATTGCTTGTAGATCTGTTCGTGAATTTTAGAAGCGGCAATAATGGACTCTAGGCTTAGCTTTTTCTCAAATAACTTTTTCTTTAAATAAATTGGGGCCCAGGAATCAATAATTTTATCTTTTAAAATTTTTTTTATTTCACATGGAGTAGAGCCAAACTTTTATTTTGAGCCTTGATGCCGAAGACGCAACAGAAACTTATTAACAAAAACTCGCCAAAGAAATACATATATGGTCTAATTCATAAAAAATATTTTAGGTTTATTACAGGTTTATTTGACAAACTTCCCATAAAAATATGTCATATAAGATCTTAATAAACCTGAAATATTTTTTATGAATAAGCCAGATAATATGTTCCTCAATAACAACTTGTGTTAATTCCTACAAAAGTAATGAGATAAATGCATATAGATACATACTCGTATGTACATAAACGCATTGTACTTCATAACCCATTAAAAACTGCCACCCATTGCCAATACAATACATATACATATGTACATACATACATATGTATCGCCCATTTACTTCAACAACATCACTACACAAACAAATGCAATTTAAATATTAAAGTTGGAGAATTCTATGCCAAATTCCATAAAAAATTTGCACAAATGACTTGTAGAATCACCTTTTGAGAGAAAAATATTTTTGTTATAAATAAAAAAAATTAAGTTCGTTTTGTGTAAAAAAGGCTTTTTCCAGTTGTGATGTTGTTGATATAAATGGCTACATGTAGACATGTTTATATAAAAGCGGGTGCCAGACACGTCAATATTCAGCTTCAATATACATATGTGGTTGTGTGGGTTTGTTTACAAAAAATATTCACACCAATAGTATATATGTGTCTATTTTTAGTAAGCAAACGCACACAAACACATATATTGAAGCTGGATATTGATGAGTCTGACACCCCCTTAAGTATGTTTGCATTTTTTCCCTGAAAACACATTACACATTTTTTTTAAATATTTATACGAGTATTTTTTCAACACCTTTTAAATATTTCACTTTCACTGTATACATGTTACATTTTAAAAGCAACCAGTAATGTTGATACAACATGTATCCAGTGAACATTCTAAAAGCAAGGCTGCTGTTGGCAATTTTGTAATTTAATTTTTATAGCAAAATGCTTAGATTCATTTATACAATCCACATAAGGCAAATGTGTATATACTTTGGTGAAATTATTTAGTTTGTCCATATTAGTGTTGTTTAACAATTTTCAAGCATTTGCTTCTTGTAAAAGTGCACTCTATGGCATAGTTGGCAAATAAATTGAAGCCAATATTGTAAAACTTCAAGGAAAAAATCGTCAAAAAATTTTCAAAAGAAATTAATAAACTATTTGTTTTTACTGTAGTAAAATTTAGCAAAATATTTTAGTTCAACATAAATAAATTAAAAGGTTTAATAACTAATTTAATAATTAATTTAAATTAAAAAATTTGCAAAATTGATTGAAATATATATTGATTTAACAAGAGAAATAAATGCGTGCCATTTACTTTTTATAAATTATTTAATGTAAATGTTGCCCGGAGATACGCCGCACAGTGGCGTGAAATAAATAGAAAGTGGTAAAAAGTTCGCAACTTTTGAACTAATCAGACGATTTCGATGAAACCAACTGTTTTGAAAAGAAGAGATGTCGAACTTTTGAGGCAGTATATTTTGTTTCAATTCTGGCATACTTTTTCCAGGTTTATGGCATCGCGTGTCATGTGTCAACGCACAGCTGGACAACATTATTTGATGGTCTGTCTATACGATTTTGGGGCTGCTGAATTTAAAAAATAGTTAAAAAAGTCAATTTTATAATTCAATATGATAGAGTTTCGCTACTGCGAACTTTGGTAGTATTATGCCCTAATTCAGTAAGAAGATTCAGGACGTTTACGTTTGAAAATACTTTTGAATTCTTGTTTTAGAATTCTCTAAATTATTTTCTTCGAAAATGGTTGTTGTTTGATAATGAAAAATAAAAATATTATTACCATGTTTGTAAAACAATCGTCGAACAGAATTAGGGCATTAATATTCCAAATAATATTAACGAATTTCCACAAGCTTTTAATGGTTTAGTGACTTTTGAATTTAGAAATTACTTTCTTACTTTCTGTATCATTAAAAAAAAAATATTTTTTTGTGTTAAATGGGTCATCAATTTGATTTATTGTTTTCATTATTGCCTAGAAACATAAATCTCTTAATTTATATGATTTTTATGATTTACAGGACAGTTAAGCTTTAACGAATAGAGAATAAAAATAAGTAAGTTTGTATGTCAAATAATTTGACAAATAACATTGTGTAATAGTGAAGTTCAGGCATTGCGCATTTTATATTCGAATATTTTTTTTTTTGGTAACTAAGTAATCAATTTAATTTATGCCCTAATTCTGTTCGACGATTGTATCGTCTTGTCTATGGACGAAAAAAAGCAGCAGTTGTGATTCTTTAAAAAAAATTATTATTTATTGTCCATGCTAGAAGGTTCGTGTATTTGCTTTATGATTTTGTTCTAAACATTATATTCAACACATATTTTTTCAAATATTTTTCAAACTATTGTATAATACTTTAATTTTATTTTTATGTTTTAAAAACATGGTAATAATATTTTTATTTTTCATTATCAAAGACAACAACGATTTTTGAAGTAAATAATTTAGAGAATTCAAAAACAAGAACTCAAAAGCATTTTCAAACAAAACCGTCCTAAATCTTCTTACTGAATTAGAGCATTATTGTTTTTATTGCTGTCTAAATAGCAGAAATTTTTAAGTTATAGGATATTTATAACTTACAGAAAGGTTAAGCTTTAACGAATTGAGAATTAAAAAAAAAATAAACTTGAAATAAATAACTTGACAAATAATTTTACTAAAATAATATAACACTTCATTTTCAATAAGTAGTATTATAATATATTTTACTTGTTGTTGTCGTATTAAATGCCTTTTTTTAATCGCTTTCATATTCGGTGTCTCAGTCATCATCACCCAATTGCTGCGAATGGCGCCGAATCGATAATTCACTCTACGTATGCGTCTTGGTTGTTCAATGTTCAATAATGTAAGTTTGGTGCGAAATTTAATCACAAGATTCCGAATATTTGCCTCAGAAGGTCGCCAAAGCTGACCATTAAATTGAAGAAGTGCTCGATGCACTTTCTTGACCGAGCATGAAATTTGATAGTAAAGTTTAATAATGTGCAAGCGTTGTTCACTTGTAAGTCGATTCATGGTTAAATTATAGACCAAACTGAACATGTTTAACAGTAACATGACACACGAAAACAGCTGATTTGCCAAAAAAAAGTGTTGCTAAAAAGAAAGTTGCTAAAAATCACCTTTTATATAAATAAAATAACGTAATTTCCAATATATTAATTTTTTTCAAACACCTTAAAGTTTTCAAGAGAGCATTTCTTTTGAATCAACTTAAAAAAAGGAGGAGTTACTGCATAACACGGTTCATATTAGACCGATTGTAAAACTTTTTTTATTGTCTGAAAGGTTATAACTTCCTATTGGTCCCATTGCCAAAAAAAATTGGGCGGGGACATTCCCACAATATATTTTATTTAATTTTATGATATTCTACTTATTTTATTGCTGCAAAACCTAACAAACACCTTTAGTTCTTGTAATGGCACAATTTTAAAGTTGAAAAATGGGCGGGGCTACGCCCATTAAAATCTATTATTATATTTCATGTGGTTCTACTTAACCGATTTGTACGAAACTTACCACACACCTCGAGCTCAAACACGGACACAATAATCAATTTGAAAAAATGGGCGGAGTATTTTAAGTGGTTCTATTATGCCGATTTTTAAAAACTTAACACCTACCCTGAGCCCTGAAAAACACAAAATCTTGCATTTAAAAAATGTAATTTAATAAATTTAATTTAATATCCCATAATTTTTTTTTCCAAAATGTTCTATCAAATCTTTGCATTGAAGTCTTGTCTTGTTAAACTCTTTAATCATATCCTTCAATCAATAAATCGCTAAAAACGCTACAAAAAAAATTCTGCAAACAATTAGCACAATTTTAAGGGACGTTATTATTTTAAGTTTCAAGAATGTCTTTCTTAATATTTTTTATTTATTGTTCGTTTTTTTTTTTTTTTGGAATATTTGTTTTGCGGCCGGATTTATTTGGTTGCAACTTTAGCTTAAGCTTAAAACTTTCATTCTCTTGGGCATTGCCTGGATTTGTGTGTGTGTGTGTGCATGCATCACTTTAAGTCGCATGATCATTTGAATGTAATCATAAAATCATAAATATGTAACGTTCCGTATCTTCTGTTCGTTGGCGAATTATGCTTTCACAAAAAGTATTCCAATCTTAAACTCCTGTAACTGTGGGCCTTTTTTCATTTCTTACTTTATGCCATTTTGTTATTGTTTGTTTTTTGATTGACCATATTGTACATAATGTTCACGTGCATTTGTGATTTTTGCTCCAAAAATACCACAAACAAAAAAAAAAGAACTATTCAGACCAACTATTTCTGGAGTAGATGGAAATGAACGAAGAAAAAGAAACAGCAAGAATGTGTTGCATGTGTAACCAATTGTGTTAAAAAAAAAAAATGACATGAAAATATGTAAATCGAGCAAAGAGTGACGGATGGAAATCTTTATACATTTGCTGGCTGCAGTTGCGGCAGCATGGATCGCGGCAATAACCACTACCAAAAAATATGAAGACTGATTAAAAATAGAACATAAGATTTGATTATTTCTGCAGGCTTTAGAGAGGAACGAACAAAGTGGCACAAATTTGGCCACCAGCAATGCTTTTGAAGTTCTTAAATACATACAAACACGTATTTTTATGCGTTGGAAATCGCTTTGTTGCATTTTTAGGGCGTTAATTTGTTTGGGGAGTTTATAATGAAAATTTTAACAGTTGCATGTAAAACTATGCAAAGTTGGCTTAAAGCTGTTGGTTGTAGTATATCTTACAGTTTTACCCAACAAAATAAATGCAGAAAAAGCGGGTTTTAAGAGTTTGCTTCTTAATTGAGCCATCATGAGCTGTATTTGCTTAGCAAAATAATATATAATTATATGGGGCAGCTTTAAAACATACATATTTTTGCTCTTCAGTCCTTTAATTACAATAAAAAAATTAAAAGTTTTGGTTTTGTCCTTCCTGTCCAAGGCTGGCAATATTGCAGATAAAACCTGGGCATTGAAAAAAATTTAGTTGGGACCAATGAACCCAATATAAAGATTTTGTTTGAGAAAAATTTTTTAATAACTAAAAAAAAATTTTAAATAGTTTTTAATAGGCATATCAATTGTTTATCATTAAGCTCTTTTTATCTTTAAATTTAAATACAGTGTAGATTCAGTTAACGCAACCCCCGATAAGAGCAACAACTCGATATTCGCAACACCCCAATTTTTAACATTAGTGACTGTTAACGCAACTTTTCAAAAACAAAAATACCTCAATTAATGCAACTTTAAAAACAAACAAGGATAAGATTCTCTCTTATGTTTTTTATAAATAAATTCAAAATTATAAACCTTTGAGCATGGAAATCATTTCAATTTATTGCTATTCTAGGAACAACAACGAATTTTTGGGTGGTGCTTCTGTTTTTCAAACCAACGTTGTTTAAAAAATGCTTTGATCGTGAGTGGTGGTTGTAGTAACAAAATTTGTTAAACTAACAATAAAGCAAAAGAGTGAAATTCTGAAGAAACTTGAAAGTGGCATACCTGTGAAAACGATTTGCAATGAATACAAAATTCATAAATCAACATTATGTACAATTAAAAAAATGAGCAACCACTAAAGAAGTTCGTAGCAAATGCATTTATTTTAAAATTTAGCCTTTGACTATTTAATTAACCTTTTATTTGGTTTAAATTAAGCTTTTTAGTGGAAAACAGGCATATAAATTTTTTACTCGATTTTCGCAACAAACTTAGTTTTCGCAACAGCTCAAAATTTCTATTGGTTGCGTTAACTGAATCTACACTGTAACAAAAAATGCGTGTGAGTATCGAAATTTTGTATTCATTTGAAAATTCAATCAATTACATTGTATGTGAAATATAACATCGTGTAAATATTCGCCGCGGTTTCACTGGGTGGTCGGGCATCCAAAATGTCCGGCATACATCACCTCTACGTATGATGGCCGGTCTCTTAATTGGCTCGTATAGAATGTCCAATACAACATGAGCTTTATGGTTATATGGCACTTAGCAACACCCTGTTGAAACCACATACCGTTGGTATCCATATCACCCAATACAGGCCGAACAAAATTGGTACTCATCGCGAGTTTAAAACGAACGAAGTCTGGAACAAGGTGCTGCTATTCGACACCTCTGGATTATTTCTTGTGTAACCACATGATGTCAGTGGCTTTTGCTAATAAACCGGTAATAATTGATGCTTCCCAGAAAAAAAATCGTCTACCTGGAAGCAGGTTGGTAAGGAAGAGAGAGTACAGCTCTCGCTTACCCACCTGCTTCGGTATTACATGATTTTTGTTCGTGTTGTTCCACTTGGAAGCTCTCCAGGTATGAGCATATAGGATCTGCAGAACGAGGAGCATACTTCATGCCCTTTTCGTATGTAAATAATTAAAAAATTTTTTCTTAAAATCAGAATTTAATATCTATAGAGTATACTCTTAGATTAACTTTTTTGTTTTTATACTTATTGTATATTAAATACGATATGAAATCAAATATTCGCGCGTTGAATCAGGAGTCGATCGCAGGATCTCTGTATGTTAAGCTAGATCACTACCCACTGAACTACCCAAGCATTATTTTCGTACAGAGCTCAATAAAAAAATAAAAAATCAAAACTCAAAGTAAAAATTTCATTGGCATCCAAATTTGTATTCAGGTAGGAATAGAGAGAGGATGCTCCATAAAAAGCTTTGAGAGTTTGAGTATAAACAGCCGACCAACTTCGTAGTGTTTGTGTCAAATTTCGTCATTCGTTTACGTTATTGCATTCTCGTAAGGCAGAGTGGATGCACTGTGTACCTTTCCGTGGTTCTGAAGCGCTTCTTTTTGTCTTAGTGATTACTTCTACAAAATTTATTTTTCTTGAGCTTGAAAACCAATATTATTCGTGACATGCAGTCAAATGTCAATGTGGCTTAAAAATTCACTTTTTAGATGCTGCCCAAGTGGCTGCAAAATCCGCTATTAAATCAATGAGTTGGTGTTTTCCATTCAATGTACTAAAAAGTTTAGCCCACATATCTCATTAACATAGTTGAGCAGATTTATTCACATCAGCATTCATAATATGTAAATGATTGCGATAATTAAATCTTTTATCAATTCCAAAATATTTATGCACTTACTTATTACTATTATAAAAGTAACAAACAAAATACTGTATGGAAATATGTTGTAACCTGCTGTTTCCCAGGGTATAAATATAATACAAAGTTATCTGTTCCATGTGAATTTATTTATGCAAACAATAATAATCATAACGAAGTTAAAGCAGGAATTTTTCTCTACATAAGAACTTTTTATTTTTTCTATTAAAATAAATAACAAAATAGTATCTTTGTTGCATGTAGAAATCTTGCAAAAACCACCTAAGGGGTTAAATCTTAAGCTTACACAGCCACACACACTCTGATAAGCACTTCGAGCAGCCCGTACAAACAAACAAAGATGTTGCATAGAAAACAGTGTTGCTCTCATCAAAATGGGAGGAGAAAAAAAGAAAAGAATAATAATAATAATAACAACAACAACAACAACAAAATGCATTACAAATAAATACTTTTATTGTTGTAATAAGCTTGAGCCTTTAAAAACTACGAACAGTGTGATGAGTCTGCCGCTTGACTGCAAACAAGGTGTGTTAAACCCTTCATGTATGGAGATGTTTTATGTTTTTTTTTTACCCTGCAGCTTTTTTTTTAGTAATTTTCTAAAATGCAACGTCTAAGAAATCATCATATTCGTTGCAATTTGTTTTTATTTTTATAATGATAGATAAATGCAGAAGGGGCGTTTGGCCAATACATGGGTAATTTGTAGTGATTACTAACATTATGGCTATTTTAGACAAACACTAATTTTCTCAAAATTCTCAAGTGATGTAAAAATATTTTTAAGGCCATATTACATGTTAAGGTTTGTTTATTTAATGGAGCTTTATTTTTGGCTCATCATAATATCTTTACAAAGTAAAGATGGAGTATATAGGTGTTTTATATGTATATTTCTTATTAGAAGTAGCGTCTTTTCACAAAACTTGGAATAATAATAGTTTGTACTCTAACCTCGGAAATAGTAAGATTCACAATTTTCGTACTTTTTTTTTTTACTAAAATAAAATCGATATTTTCCGATGGATAAAAAAACCGATGTTCAAAAAATGTGTCGCTTAAGCTATTTTAGCGGTTATGGCTCGATATATTGAGTTGAAAGGCGATGGCTGCTTAGACATTTCGTTTAATGAATTTTTCTAATCATTGTAGATGTGGCTCTTGGTATATCTTGCGAAATATGAAATAAATAAAGAATCACTTCTTTTCATAGAATCGGTTATCAAACACCGTACTTTTCGCTTTAAAAAACATGGAACATGAGCACCATTCATTATCTGCACCAGAAAAGATTTCATAATTTTTTTCAAATACAAGTTTTTTTTTAGATATACATACATACTAGTATGTATTTTTGTACATAAATTTGAGGCATTGATTAATTCCTTGTAATAAATAATAATATTAATTAAAATATTAGTTTATCCAATCAATCGATTAATTAGAACGCAATATAGATTCTTAGTGAACCTTATTTGTTTGCTATGCTGTAATGCAGTTTTCTTTCCCAGCTGCAGTACGTTTAGTACGTCCACGTATTTCAAAGGTCAGCATGCAGTCCCATTTAGGCACATAGAAAAAAGTATTATAAAAAATTTAGTAACAACAATGAAAATTTTGTAATATCGATTAAAAAATTAATTAAGTTTTCACCTGTAAACATTTTTATAATATCAATTAAGTTTTTTAATTTTTAATTGAAAATTTTGCTTGGTGAATCATTTTCTCTGTGCTTAGGTTTGTATATCCTAAGCGAATTATGCTGTAAGCTATTCTTCTTCAAATAATGGTTGGTAAAAATTTATTGCACGAACTATGAGAGGACGATAAAAATGCATCCCATATCGTTCGGGCGATATAAATTCTTTATATATCGCTCTATTAACTAACATGCACTGGGATCGGACGATACAAATTCTTCGGATATTTATCGTCTAATTACGGCTCTGTAAAATTATACGAACGATACCCAGCAAAACTAAATTTGGTATATCTAAACAATAAGCCAAAAAGAAGCGCTTCAGAGGCGCGAAAAAGCACACAATGCGTACGCAATTCAATTTAAAAATAAAAAATCTAAGCTCGAAGTAAAAATTTCATTCGCATATAAATTTGTATCCAGGTAAGCGACAGAGGATGCACTATAAAAAACTTTGAGAATTTGAGTATAAACAGCCGACTAACTTCGTAGTGTTTGCGTTAAATTTCGTCATTCGCTTACGTTATTGCATTCTCGTAGGGCAGAGGGGATGCACTAGTGCTTACTTGTATCAAATTTATTTTTGCTGCAATGTGCACATATATGTTACGTGTCAAGTATTTAACGCTTGCCTTTTATATTTTGTCCGCATAATTTACTAAAAAGGCTCATAAAGCACCGTTTTACATACATCTCTGTTTGATGCTCAAGTTTTGATTTGTACTCGAATTTCTTATTTTCTGATTTAAATTAATGCTTAAATAATTATCCACATATTAAAGACACTTCCCTATGTTTGGGTCACGTCGAAGTTTATTGTGTTGTGATCATTTTTAAATAAGAAAATGAAATTTAAAGCAGCATTTCAAATGACATTGAGGCGCCAGCAAATTGCATTTCAACGTGTGCAATTTAATCTGTAATTATATTTGCTTTCGAATTTTAATTTTATTAACAAACACATGCTGCATTGCGCTGCAATTTATGTAGGAAATCGTACGCATACGAGGGTAATTTTATATGTGGTTGCGTTGGCTTTTTTGAGTCATTTCAATCACTCCGTATAACTTCCAGTAAGAAAAATCCTTCCCTCTTGGTTCATTTGTAATGTGCAGGGAACAACAAGCATTCAAAATCTACATGGATTTACATAAAAGATCTCATAGTATTATGAAAGAGAATTATTCAAAGCCTGGTTGTTTCTTTACTTTAAAAAAAGCTTTCTCAAGTTATAAAGCATAATTTTTTAAAATCTTTTCAGCAGAATGATGGAATAATAAAGTTTGACAATAGCCTGACAAATTAAGAAAAAAAAGTTAACCTGGTGGACTATCAGTGGAACTTCCCGCTAAGCTAAACACCAAACCGATATCTCTCAAATAATTTAACAGATATAGATCAAATTTGCAACGTGCATTCGATAAGAATAAAATTTGCTATCTTAAGAGCAATTTTTTAAGTTCAAAATGAGCCTAGCAGATAGCATTGACAACAGGACCTTCAATGTTATTAAAAGAAAGATTTTTATTTAAAAAATTTGACAATCCCCCTCAAACAGATTATTCAGTTTCAATAAAACTTACAGTAGTTTAAGTTGTTTTTATAGCTATGCTATTTATTGCGCGATGCAGGAGTTAGGACATGATTTTCGTAACAAAAATAATCGACACTATTACAGTTATAAATTTATTTTTGTTTTGATTTCTTTGTACAGATTGTTTGATTTTGTTTTGTTTTATTCTTTAAAGTGAGAGAAATAAAAACAATGAGAACGATTGTTCAATTTGTTGTTGTTTTCTTTTGCACATGAGCACAAATCAGAGAACACACCCGATTGGCTGTAACCCGGCTAACAGCAGCCACCTTCCGCAAACAGTACATTAATGTAATCGTACGCCGCTAGAAAAGAAAATAATGGGAAATAAATGGAAACGTTTCGAAATATTTTCAGAGAATTTGACAGCATCATATAATATAAATTTATTGCATTGTTATTTCACACATGAAATTTGT
Source organism: Nowickia ferox (assembly GCA_936439885.1). NCBI lineage: Eukaryota > Metazoa > Arthropoda > Insecta > Diptera > Tachinidae > Nowickia > Nowickia ferox. The sequence continues at coordinate 102,219,668 of OW387023.1, read as the reverse complement.
TTTATGTAACTAAACATCAGAGCTTTATCCAGGTGTCCTAAGACACTTCTCTTCCCTTTTTGATTCTAGATATAAATGGCAAGGCCAGCGTGTCGTGTCCAACCTAAAACAACGATTTAGAAATTTCAAAATGCAAAAAAAAAAAAAAAAATAATAACATAAAATAAAACAAAATTATATAGAATTAAAAATTAAATAAAATTAAACGAAATAAAGTAAAGTAAAATAAATTAAGATAAAATCAAATTAAATAGAAAAATAGATTAGGAAAATTTCTACAAAATTCTTTGAGATTGCATGATCGAGAGCAGAAGAATTTCTTTCGACTTATCATACGTTCTACAAATTAAGCTCTATACATTATATTGTCAGATCTGACAATGTGCTGAAGATGTACTGACAACAACAAAATTTACAGCACACAGTTGTATCAAATTTTTCAGAAAATCGTACAATATTCCCAGCCCATTTTCCGACAATAAATTTATCTGATAAAATACATGAAATATCGAAGTATATTTATTTGACATAAAGTCTTTATTTATTCAATTTGAAGATTTGGCTTGTTTTTATGCTTAAAATCTTCAAATTATCTGATAAAATTTTCGGTAAAAAATTTCAGTTCACACGGTTGCTACATGCAATTGACAGAAATTGTCAGTTATCGATTGTTTGTGTTTGTGTGAAACTTAAAAATTTTAAATATAAACTATGATGAACGATAAAGAAGCAAAGATTTTGGGTGCATATTTTGATTATATCGATACATAACCGCTAAAAAAAGCTCAAGCGACATAATTTTCGAACTTAAGTTTTTGACCAAAATCGCTTATTTGCGATCGTAAATAGTCGATTTTCGTAAAAAAAAAACTATGTTCAAAAAAATGTGTCGCTTAAGCTATTTTAGCGGTTCAGGTTCGATATATTTTCACTTGGCTTTTTTCGGGGGTGTGTGCAGTATTGCCAATAGAAACGTTTCTCCAACAATCATGCCATTATAAGATGCATAAGCTTTGGATGTATACTCCTATTTGGAAATAAAAAATGTCGAAAAATAATCGGATAATGGCAACGAATTAAAATGATTTTCGGATGTCTGAGAATTTGTTGCAACTGAAAGTACTTTATCTGGTAATATTTCCAAACAAAAATTGCCAGTTCACACGGTTGTAAGAAATTTTTAGCACATTTTACTGACAATATTGTAAAATGTGACAGCCATCTGTAAAGAGGTTTAGGATTGCAATATTTGCTTGCCGCAGTTGGACTGTCGAGAACTGAAGAACTGTCTTGAGATTTTTATTACAATTCTTAGTTAACATATCAAAAACTAAACTAAACCTCGAACTTATCAATCTTTTTTATTCGCCCAGCAGCCAACCGACACTTATTTTCATAACAACATTCTTTGTGAAGTGTGATAAAGTCTTCGGCTTATGCTGAGTACACATTATGGCTTTTGTGACATCGCAATAGTGTGTACTAGTGGGTAACGTTTGTCATTTCTGATATTTTTCGTTGTGTAGCATTGCTTTCCACATAAAAAACATAGTGTGTACGACGTTGCACACATTTTGGAAATGATACCACAAAATGACAACACAAGAAATGTCAGATGTGTACTCGGCATTAAGATTTAATTAAGGTAAACGTATTGTTTTGTTTAATTTGGTACTCTCTTTTTGTTCAAACCTCTGGCCAACCTCTTTCGTATGGTTTGAAAGTCGAGTTTAATGCTGCAACCATTTTAATTCAAACGTCTGATTTTGAAATTTATTCACCCCTCGTACATTAACACTTTTTGTAGTATTCAACATGTAGAATTTAGTATTTTTCAATACACATAAATGTATTTATGTGCGTATATGTGTGTGTGTGTGTTTTTGTGTGCTTCAGTAATCATACCACCCAAACGGCTGCATCGATGATGCAACCGGAATGCAGAAAGATTGGAAAAAGTATCGTTAAACTAGAGTCAGTGTCAAACAGTAAGCAATTAATATCGCTTTAAAGTGTTTGCCGTGCATTGTTGCAACAGCAACAGCAATAGCAGCAGCAACAACAACAACAACAACAACAAGAACAACAAACAGTATGTATATGGAAAAAAATTGATGATATACGAATGCATTCGCAATGAAAGAAGCCAACAGCTTCACTTACCCGTGTTGTTGTTATTGTGTCACTTCTCCATGTGGAATTTGATGCAGAGGCGGAAGCAGTTGTTTGTTGCCTTGTGAAGTGAGGCATGTGGCACGATTAAGTACTGACTGATACTACTGCATGTTTTTTTTGTGAATTAATTTCAAAGCCATCACAAGAGCAATCGATTTTTTTTTCTTCTTTAGTATGAATTTTTTCTTTTTTCTTGTTACGTTAGAAAAACCGCCTTGCGTTCGCAGCATTTTCAACCAGTGAAATTTATTTGCAGTATTATTTGTCTTCAAAACTCTAGGTGAATGAACATGAAGAACAAAAATCTTTTTCAAACACAAAAATATAATGGGGTTGTGTACGGCAGTAACAAGAAAAAAATTCAATGAATTTTTCATGAGCTGCAATATACCAAATGCAGGTAAAGCCGTGTACTTGTCTGTGCTGGGTGATGTTTTTTTTCCATTAATTTCCTTGGCATTTTGATGAAGTTCAAACCGAAAAGATGCGTTTTTTTATGCCGGTATCGGTGTCGGTATTACGTGATGACGATGACGACTGGCTGCTAGATGGTGTTGCTGCGATAATGATGACATGTATCCGTTGACATAGTTAAGTGTTAAGGCTACGCCTGTCAATTTGAACCTTTTGCTTTCAATTTTTGTTTCTCTGACTTCTGCCCCAGTCCTCAGTTTATATTGGTTGCTGTTGATTTAAGCTGAATACGGTAGAGAAAATTTTAAGATGTATTTGATTTCACATTGACATTTTGGATTGATTTAACATGCCAATAGTGCACTCAAAGCTTCTTCGTCTTGATAATATCATTTGCTAGATTATTTTTCAATAGAAAGCTACATAGCTGGATAGATGGCGAATTTCATAAATGATGGAATGCTTGGTTAGTCGTTGGACGTATAGCTGGTGTTTGCACATGGCTGCTCGGTACAGCATAATGAGACAGATCATTAAAATTTTGAGAGAAGAATTTATTCATCAGAAGGACTTATTGCTGATGCGTTAATTGTTTTTTTTTTTTTGCTTTGGCGCATAAAAGACAAAATTGAACAAAAACTTATAACTAAAACTTATTATAAATTTTTAAAATATGTACAGTATTCTTAATAACACTGTACCATAAAAAAATTAACAAGACTAACAACTGACAGAGGGGACAAACAATATACATATCGAGCCTTACTTTCAATTTAATCGTAAACGACAAAAATTAAATTTTTCAGGAGAAGGGTTTTTTTAATATTCAAATATATTTTTGTACGTAAATTATCGCTTAAGATAAAATTTTACAGCCCATATCCTAGAAGTTGTCAACAATTTTAGCATTTTGATAATTCTAAACTATGGGTGGTAGGGCCATAAAATTTTAATATCAATAAAAGGCTCGATATATTATTAATAATAATAAGGTTGTTATTCGTCCTCTTTTTCCCTTACACTATTCTCTTTTTGGTATCTCTGTCTCCGGAAAAATTTGGTGTCCGTGAAAACGGTACTTATTAAAAACCAAGCAAAAAGCGAAATAATTGGAATGGGATGTCCAGATTATCTTATAAATAACACTGTCCATGAGGGTTGTGGTTTGTTATTTTTAAACGTAGAATTATTAAGATGTAATTAAAATATCGATGGTGTTGCGTAAAGAGGGATTTAAACGAGAGTTCAAAATCGTTATTTTATGAACAAATAAGACACTTTCACCAAGCAATGAAAGTTTATTGAAAGTCGGTTGGAGATATTTGATGCGTAATCGGTTGAACTTGGAACTATAATTTAAAAAAAGTGTTCCCATTTGTTAAATGATATTTGAAGTGCTATTTCTGTGGGTATATATATGCAAATATTCTCAAATGTGTATATATCTACATATATTGGGTAAAAAGATCCAATATTCTATATAAAATAGTGCGCAAAAATATGTATAGTGTTATTAAAAACAGGAAAGTGTTATTAAAGAGAGGTGTCCTAGGACACCCGGTTATAGCTATGCTGCTAAGCCATACAAAACAAACTTAGCGTGCAAATAATTCAAAACATTTCCATATATTTCCCACAACTTTCCTTTCTAGTGGCCTAAGATTAAATTAATGTATTGTTTGTGGCCGGTGGCAGCTGTTTGCCGGCTTACACACAATCGAGTGTGTTCTCTGGATTGTGCTCATGTGCAAAAACAATACGAAAGCAAATTAAGCAATCCTTCTCATTAGTTTTGTTTCACTCACTTCAAAGAATGAAACAAATCAAAATCGAACAATTTCGTTTATTTTCTGCTCTGGTTTTGAGTACAAAGAAATCAAAACAAACAAAAAATTTATAACTGTAATAGTGTCGATTATTTTTGTTACAAAAATCACGTCCTAGCTCCTGTGTCGTGAAATAAATAGCAAAGCTAAATATAATAAATTTATAACTGTAATCGTGTTGATTATTTTTGTTATGAAAATCATATCCTTGCTCCCGTGTCGTGAAATAAATAGCATAGCTATAAAAATGAAGTGCGCTGTTGTAAATTGCAATCAAATCAGCGAATTCCTTTCCCTTCTGCTGCCTCCTATTTTTTTAATTTATGCCCTAGACACAAATTATAACACTATATGCCGAGGAACACTGACCTCCTTCATGCACATGGTGGACCATCCTATTTAAACAGTTTATCTAAATCAGTGCAGACAACAATAACGTATTTAATTCATCCTTATCGGAAATAAAGGGCAAATTTTTTGTTCAGGAAAATTAAAAGTATAGTTTACTGACACAACAATAACGCAAACATTGGCGATCACAATTTTAGGGAAAGGGAACAGATTTCATGTCAACTTTTATTCCCAATAAGGGTGATTATGTATACGAAAGCCTTATAAGCAATTTTCGCAACAATTAATGCAGAAAATTTACTTAAAGTAAACAATTTCTTAAGAATTCATATCCACCATTACATTACTCGTACATTAATACGTTAACACATGAGTGCCATTCATTCATTTCATTTACTATATTCACTTACATACATACATTTAATCAAATGAGTGTTTGATTTATGGCTCGATTATGGATGGCAACCGAACTTCAGTTGCCGTGTTAACTTGCAACGCAACTGAAATTAAAATTGGTATTACATATGGCAACTTCCTCCAGTTGCCAAAAAGTTATCGAAAATACGATTATGACAGATTGGAAACTGAATATAATGTAACTAAAAATTCTAAATATAAGAAATACAAGTGCTAAAAAGAAAATAATTAAGTTAAATTGAATAAAACATTAGTTATTATAAAAATGATTAGTTAAATACAATTAATTTTTGATGAAGAGAAGGATGTACAAAATGTTGAATCTTTTAGACGGCTCTTTAGAATTATTACTTCTGTGAGCAGATGTTATTGCCTAAAATAAATTTTAACAACCCCTTTTTCAGCTTGTAAGCATATTTTCTTTAAATATACAAAAAATAAAATCAAAAATAAAAATTATATTGCAATTACTGTTTAATTTTTCCAATTTTTTGTTTTTAAACTATGCAGCAACTACAAATTTGTGGTTGCCAATATGGCAACTGAAATTACCAGCTGTTAGTTGCCAGTTGCCATCCGTAATACTATTTCGGCAACTAGCAACGCAACTAAAGTTCGGTTGCCATCCATAATCGAGCCATTAAATTTTTTGAACTAAAACATACACTTTCAGCACACTCTCATAATTTTTATACATATAACTCTAAATTATATAGGTAAAGTATAATAGGTATGTATAAGATAAATTATAATAGAAAAATAACTTTAATTTGTGTAAAAGGTTAAAAAATAAATAAAACCAATTTCGTAGCAGCCACAAAAAAATATCTAAATTACATTCAAATAAAAATGTTAACAATATTGTCCTATACCAAATACACATGATTGTGTGACGGTGTTTGTGCTAATCGATGCTAATGATGATTATCTCCTTTTTCTACATTACCAAAAAAAAAAAAACAAAAAGATACGAAAAGGGCAATATTATTAAAAGAAGATTAAAATAAAAAAAAAACGAATGCAAACTTATTCTTTATTATTCGGCTAATAATCGCATATAGTAATTACAATAAAAACATACAAAAACACGAAAAAAAAAGTCACACACTCATCAATCAATATTTTGAACTTTTGTAAGTATTAATGGAACATAATCTTTTAGTTCAAGATCATTGTTAATAGTGTTTGGTTGTCAAGTGTACGTGAGCGACTTTAATTAAATATTCAAAATAGTAAAAGTGCAGTAAATTAAATAAAATTTGTGTTAAATTGAAGCGTAAAGCAAGTGTAATGAAAGTGTGAAAAAATTAAAGCGATCGGTTGTGTAATCAAAATGTTTTAATTGATTAAAGTTTCCTATTCAATTGTCGGCACGATGCAAGCAAAGGCTGTAAGAAAATATTTGGTATGTATAATAATTTTGTTGTTGGTGTTTTTAGTTTAGAACATATTAACGAGAGTGTAGGAAAATACGCGACTGTGACAAATGCAATTGCTTTTGTTTTTGGTTTTGATTTTGCTTTTGGTGTTTACGCTTTGGCAAAATAAAGTGTGGGTTTGTTTGCATTCCTTTTATTATGTTTCTTGCAGTGAGGAACAACAAAAACAATAGCTACATACATATGTATGTGTTTTTATTATTGTAGTAAAATGCAGTAAATGAGTAATTACCAGCGTTGTCAACTCGGTGCGTTTCGCAACATTTTGTGCGAAAAATTCCTTAGTTGGTGCGTGGTGCGCTGTTTCTTAAATTTCGATGAGTTTCTTAATTTTTGGTAGCACCAACGCAAATTTAACACAACAATGGGTTAAAACGGGAAAATTCTTGTTGTGAAAGTTACCAACTTCCTGATTTTTTTTATTTGGCAACATTTTAATTTAGAGTTGTACTAGTATCGATTAATACATAAAAATTTATTTAAATTTATTTAATACATATAAATTTATTTAAATTTATTTATATGTATTAATAAATTAACTGTTTATTAAGTTTTTTTTTGAGATTTATTTATTATTTCGAATCCAAAATGCGTATGACTTAGACCACTTTCATAATTAAGGGCACATATGTATGTATGTACATATGTACATATGGTCACCTTAAATGCAGACGGACGTAACAAAACTTTTATATTTTTTACAGGATAAACAAAAAACGTTACAAAATCAAAATAATAAAGTATTCTGGAAAATTTTCTTCGAAATTTACTTGTAGTATGTATACTTATATGTTTTTTAAACATTTATTTCCTTTTTATAAATATTTAAGCTTTTATGCTAGTTACGTTCTTAACGTCCGTTTGAATTTCTTTAATAAAATCGTAATTTTTGATCGCAGAAGTCTTAATAATTGCGTGAACATGTAGTTTGATAAAATGAAGCATATGTATCAATAAAAAATTCGATTTCGAATTTTTGTATAGTTACGTCCGTTTGCATTTAAGAAGACGATATATACTATCTGCCTTATGCATTTGTACTACATATTTGATAAGATTTTTTAGGTTTTATTTGTTTTATTGTTAAATTTTTAATACACAAATATACTTTTTATGCAAAATTAATCCAATAAACATTTTAAGCTAAAAAATAAATTCTAAACTTAGTGCGTTTTTTGTAAATGGCGCGTTTTTTCCCCATTTAGGTGCGTTTTGAATTTTCAAAGTTGACAACGCTTGTAATTACTGCGGAAATTTCAAAATTTACTCTCAAAAAGAGCGGTAGCCGAAGAAATTACACGAACGGAATTATGGTAGAATTAGTCGATTCGTATCGTGTTACTTTTGAAGTTGTCGTATCGTTTAAATCTAAATGTCAGGAATGAAGGAAGTCTGAGTTTATGCGAGAGAGGGGAAAGAAGGAAGAAGGGGGGTACTGACTTGCTTGTACAGAAAAGTTACTTCAATTCTCTTTTGTTATTTCATTCGCTGTCTTAATACAACAGCAAAATTGAACAAGAAACCGTCTGTGTGTAAACAAACGAACAATTTTAAAAGAGAATTGAAGAGAACTGCTTCAAGAAAAACTTACCGAGTCTAAAACAAGACTTATTTCATTCGCTGTATTAAAACAACAGCAAAATTTAATAAGAAACCGTCAAGAAAAACTGCCGAGTATAAAACAAGACTTAGTCAATATGTGAGGTTGCAAGCGAACGTGGCAGCTGTTATTGTATTTCTCTTTGCTTTATACATGTGTATGTATGTATGTGAGAGAGAAGTTAACGTTTGCTCCGGAAAAATCTATTTTATGTAGATTTCTACCTCACATACGTTACGATACATATTGTGTAAACAGCAACATGTTTTATTTATGTTGCAGATTTTGTCAGCTGATTCGTGAACTTACTATACGAATTTACCAATTCTAGCATTAGTAAGATCAAAGAAACAGCTGACTACAACTCCACGTAGTGTTGAAAAATACATATACATACATATAAACTTTTAACTATTCAACTCTTTTTAATTATTGTTACTCGATACAAAATTTTTATAACGCGAAAAATCTAAGAATAATTTTTTTTAATTTATTGCATGCAATATTTAATTTATTTTTGATTTCCTTGTTTTGTTGTTGATTAAATTAATAAAAAATTACATGACTACTTGTTAATGTTACTGATTACCTTAAAAACAAGTGCAATACTAAGTAACCAGATACCTTACAGTTTTACAAATCTGAGTAATTAAAATATTAATTAAATAATTTAACAATTTATATTAACAGTTATTATTATTATGCTTTATAGATTAATTATTTTTTAATGACTCACAATTTTTAATTAACCTTTTCAAAAGATTTTCCACTTCATTTGCTTATTTAAATAAGTACCAGAAGAGAATACATCAAAAAAACTTTACAAAATTTACTAAATTTGAGATCAAAGATGAAAAAGATTTTTTGCAAAGCTCCAAATTTTATGAGAAAATTTTACTTAATTTTAGAAAAGTTTTACTTAAATATAAAAATATAATTACTATATATATAGTTCATTAATGAAGTAGAAATTTAGTAAATATTTTACTACTTTGAAGTAAAAACCTCAAACTTGGAAAATTTGGCAAAGTTAGTTATAGTTAATTTTCTTTTTTTTGAGTGTAGAGATTATAAGATGTTATTTTTTAAATGAATGTGAAATTTTGCATTACTTAAAATTTTAATAAACAGAGTATACTGTGGAACGTCACATAAACTTTAAAAAGCTTTCATTTAATGTTAACGTTATTCAATAGTTGCTTTCACTATGCCTTGCATTGCGCTACAAAATATTATCAGTTTCACAGCCTAATCATAATACGATTTATTTTGGTGGATACTCGTGTAAAAGTTCATCAACGTGGTAACGACTTATTTTAAGTTAATCCGCTTTGCTATTTATTTTGTCAAAAACTGTAATGGACAAATATATGTACATACTTGCGGCTTCATATATCGAATTCAAAATTTAATTTTACTAAAGTAAATAAATCCTAATGAATTCTTTAATTTATTTATGTATCTCTATGAAATAGCACTTCAATTTTCTCTTTCACTTTCATCCAGGAGCAATGGTTCATAAATCTGTAAGAAATAATTTTTTTTTTTACATATTTAAGTTTATTTCAATTGTATCTGTTGTATGTGCATAACTTGAATACTTTTGTGGTTTTCAAACTTGACATTAAGATGATTAACCAACCAACCAACCAACAAATAAATTATTTGTTCAATAGGAGCAACTTTTGCAATTAACAGACAAGGAAAATGACACTAACCATATAAAATCTGCTCGAATTAATTGTAATTCAACCACATAAATATCATTAAGTCAAACTAGTAATGCTTGTGTAAAACCAAGAAAATTAAATAAACATACAAATTAATGTGCTTAATTAAAATTACGGATAAATAATCGTTCTTTTTTTGCATCAGGCACATGAAATAATGACCCCCACATTTTTTGCTCCTAATGCATGATTAAAGAACATAAGGAAAGAAGCATTTATAGATTTTCTTCCAAAGTAGAAGAACTTGTGTTATATCATAAAATAATTTTTCAAGAAGTGTGCTTTAAAAAGGGAGTCTGTCCTCAGCATTAGTTAAGTTTTGAATTTGTGATCACTTTGTGGTAAGAGAAAAAGCAACTCACAAATATATAATTGATTAACAATGGAAAATTCTCATTTCTAATTTATGTTTCCAGAAGAGTAAAACATTGGTATTCGAAACTATCAACAACACTTTGAAGACGGTAATTAATAAAAACTGGAGGGACTTCGATTAAAAAATCTAAACATACTGTCCCTCTATTTTTTATTAACCTATTTTTTAAGAACATTTTACAAAACGTATTTTTCTCTAAAACAAACTTTTTATAAAACGTACTTTTTTTACAATGTGAAAGTTACTTTTTATAAAAGGTATTAGCAAAAGCTGCTTTTAATAAAAGGAACTTTTTATAAAAGGCATAGGAGGTACGAGGGCGGTCCCAAAAATACCCGACTTGATGTACTCGTATATAGTGTTTGAAAAAAATATTTTGCTGAAAACTGGAATCTACTTATATAAAGACTGTTTTTATAGAGCGACACAAGTTTAAATAATAATAAAACAAGGAAATATATTTTTAATGTCAATGATACGGGCTTTATGGCAAAGAAAATTTTATGAAATTAATGTTTAAATGAGACAACTTTTAATTTTTAGTTGAACTATAGTGAATTTTAATCAGAAATAATTTCTTAGTCAGGCTTAAGTTCAGTAATTTCAATTATTATTGAATGAAATATTTTTATTAATTAATGTGAGTTTCTAAAGAAGAGAAGAAAAATTAAATAAGAGTTTATTAGCTGTGCAGCCACGCACTTCATTAGACTTTATTAGCTTTGGGAAATACCGATATTTTTTTGTGCAGCCACGCACTTCATCAGCACCCAAGTCTATCTACTGGGGTAAAGATTGTTATTAACATCAGCTATTTAACGCAAATTTTCAATGAAATGGAATGTGAGAAATGTTGTGTATACAATTATTGATTTACCTTTGGTAATATTTAAATATGATTTCTGCCGCCACGGCTGGCGCGTAGAAGTCTGAAACTGGAACACAAATTTTCAACAACTTAACATTCTGACCATCATCGTTTTTGAAGACATATGGGCCAGCAATTATTTTGATTAACAATTTCAAGAATTTGCACCCGTTTCTCTGGTTTAAGTCGGTTCATAATCAAATTTCAAAGCAAACTAAACAAAAAGCAACTATCAGCTATTAAATGGTTCTCAAATAAAGCAGTGATGCCAACTCAAAGTTGTGACACACTGTAAAAGCACCCTTTGTGTATCTTTTAAACTTCAAGGCGCCACACAGTGTGACGAATCCCGAATCTAGCTGGACTAAATTGTTTGATGGTCAGTCATATGGTTTTGAAGATGATGAATTCTAAAAGAATAGTTAAAAAATTCTACCTTTATTTTTTAAGGAAATACTATAAAAAAATGTTTTTTAATGTTTTAGTTATTTTTGAATTTGGAAAGTTATTTAAAAATTTCTATTCCATATTAAATTTTTTTTAATTAAGTACTCAATTTAATATTTTGTTTTCATTATTGTAAAAAAAAACAGAAATCTCTTAAGTTATATGATATATATTATGTACAGTACAGTTAAGCTTTAACGAATAGAGAATAAAACTAACTAAGTTTGTATGTATATTAAATAATTTGACTAATAACACTGTTCAACAAACAAACAAAAATAATAATTTTTTGCCAACTACTGATTCTTGTAGAAGGGAATGAAATAAAGATATATGTATATGCCTTGGCGGTTTACGGCTTATTTAAAATAATAAAAATTTTAAAATCATGTGATTATTAAGTTTTTGGTATAAAGTGTCTTCAGAATATTTATTCCGAACAGTACGAGCAGCATTTTTTGGTACACGTTAACCTAACTCTGGTTGAAATGAGTCTTTATTGCAATTTTTTTGAGAAAAAGTAAAAATCGCCTGCATAACAGGGATCTGTGTAGTTGAAATATTCTGCGAAAATATTTGTGATGAAATTCTACTATATAGTTCTCAGGACACACTTAAGTCGAAAATTAAAGAGTTAATATAGTTAAAGTGTTCGCAGTAAAACCCCAAAAAACAATTCGAACAATTTATTTTGCTTATTTCTGGTATTAAAGTTGAGGCCTATAAGAAGAGGTGGAGACTGCGTTTGATGGCCATTTTAAAACGCAGGACAGTTCTTACTATAAATAGGGTATTGAAGCTACCGAATATTGCTGTATCAAGCTAAAAGAAGATTATGTTGAGAAATAAATAAAGTTTTTTTTCTTCAAAATTTGATTTGTCTGCTTTGTCGTTTTAGAACCGCCCTCTTATTTCTTGAAGAAGCTACAAAACTTTTTACTTGTTTACAAGGTTATTTTTATGAAAGACATACTTTTTATTTTCTTCTATGATAGGCACTTTTTTAAACAAAAGGTACTTTATATGAAAGTCCTTAAAAATTAAATGAAGGGTACTTTTTATAAAAGGTACTTTTTATAAAAGAGTCGCAGTGGCCGAGTAAGCATCGCGCGTTCGCTGTGGAGACATTTTTTAAGAGAAATAATTCTTACTTAATTGCTCGTCGACAATTTTGTTCAAAGTTCGGTATTCGGCGAATACGAGTACGTGATGGACCGAGTGTAAATTTAATTCGTTCGTGGGTGCAGAGATTTCACGCAACTGCATAGGATATGAATGTCCCACGGCCGGGGCCCAGTCGATCTTCAAGGACTCCCGAAAACATTGAACTGGTTGAAAGCAGTTTACGGGAAAATACGCGACTTTCAATACGGAAAATAGCAGCCTCACTGGAACTTTCAAGAGCGATTATTCATGAAATTTAAAAAAAGGATCAGAAGTTCCATCCTTTTAAAATTCAAATCATTCAAGAACTGAAAGAAAGTGACTGATTTACGCAAACATTTTTGTGAAACGATGTTGGAGCGTTTTCGCACTGTAAATCAACTTTTTTTGAAGCGACGGGTCTTGTTTTCATTTAAACGGCCACCTTCGATTGAAACATCAAAAACCATTGCATTGCCCCAGGGTAACTGTTTGGTGTGCCTTATCCACGCATGGGATAATTGGACCATTTTTTTTTGAAAATTCTCGAGGCCAGGCGGCGGATGTCAACGGTGAAAATTATCGACGCATGATTACATAATTCTTTTTGGCAAACTTGAACTTGCTTCGGGAAAATTTCTCCCAAAAACTGATCAGTCGCTTTGGGGACATCCCAAAGCCACCGAGGTCGCCCGAGCTAACCCCCGTGGACTTTTTTATGTGGCTACCTGTTATTAAAACTTTGTGTCAATTATTACGTTTTTGACTTAAGTTTGAAAATATAAATCTGCTACCAGACACCCAGTATTTTTTTTTTTTTTTTTTGATGAAAAGTATTTATTAAAAAAAAAGGTTCAATTAACTAAAGATGCTTTCTACACAAAGTGCAATTTATTAAAGGTAATTTTTATAAATACCACCTTTTTATAAGGTACTTTTTGTAAGCAAATACTCTTTTTATTCTCAACATGGGTGCTGAGGAAATGCGTGGCTGCACAGAAAAATATCGGTATTTCCCCCAGCTTTTAAATATAGTTTCATATACTGCAAAGTAAAATAAACTGTATAATGCATTTCTAAATATTTTTATAAGAACGCAAGTTGGTTGAAAAATCACTTGATAACGCGATGAATCTTGGAAATACTTTTTAATTTCACTTTTGGCTGTGTAATATTTTGTTTTTTATTAAAGAATCTCTGCTTTTGCAGTTTTTATTGTTTTTACTGTAAGCTCATCACTTTAAATTAATGTCGTCGATGTTATTTTTCACTTTGTATTTCGCGACCTCAAACTAGGCCCAATAAAGAAATCTGAGCAATATGTTCAAGCTTAAATTGTGTCATTTTATATAAAATGAAATGAAATTTTTAAATATTTTGTTTCGTCCTTAAGAGAAAAAATTCAAACAGTCTTATAAAAAAGGAGGATAGAAAAACAGAAAAAAAAGAAAATATCAAATTATCATCAAACAAACTGAAAATGTTCTTTTGGGTGTATTTTTCCCCAGTTTGTATTCTGTACGTTTACTTTTGATTTTATGTTAATGGGTTTTTTTTATAGGTTGTATTTTATGGGCCGTTTGTATCTTATGAATACGAATGTTTTGCAGTTTGTATTTATTTTCGGTTTTTAGCCATTTTCATGTTTTAAGAATTTGTACTTTATTTTTGGAAAATAATATTTGTGTGGACAATTGAGTTTTGTCTATTTGTTTGCTTGTTTTTATACATTTACATTATTTTTACTTGTTGTTTTCTGTTGTATCTGTTTATTTTTATTTGCTGCTGAGCCTTGGAACTCTGCATTAATAACACAAATTTGCATTGACAACTGGGGAATAATTTCAAGTTTGTTCTCTTTACTCGACTAAAGCGGAGCTGCTGATTTTGCTTTTTACTTAAATATTTTTCTTCTTTGTAGCTGTATTTATAATAAACCTTATTTGGTTTTAGACGCAATTTATTTTAAACATTTTCCCTGCAGAGATTTAAGCGAATGAACATGTTGCAACATGGAGGAAAATGGAATTAAAAAAATTTAATTAACAGAAAGTTTACTTAATATTTTACTTTACTTTTAACTTTTTCCGAGTGGTAGAAGCTAAAGAATTGTTCTTCAGACTTAAAAATTGCTTAAGCTAAAAGGAATGATTTCAATAGTTGACATACTGATTTGTTGCTTAAGTGCTGCTTCGATAATTATGATAGAAATACAATAAGAAGAATCCCCCAACAAAATCCAAACAATTTTCGTTTTTTCTTTTAGAAAATAAAAAAATCTTTTAATCTCTCCTGGTCTGCCACTTCTGCTACATTGTTGCTATTGTTACTGTTTTGTCTCCTTCATGGTGATTATGAGTTTCCAAGGCACGTTTGATTTTAGTATTGTTGAAAAATAACAAGTTAAATTATTTCAAATAAAATTTAAAGCTTCGAATTTCGGCTTATTGTATTTTATGTATTTATATTCTTTGCATTTAAATTGTCCTTCAATATAAAAACATACATATAAATAAATATATTGTTGTGATTATGATGAAGTAGCACTGTCTTCTAAAAGTGGAAAATAATTAGTTCATTAAAAAAAATAATAAAATAATAATAATAATTTCTTTATCGGGCTTAAGTTCAGTATTTTTCAATTCTTATTGAATGAAATATTTTTATTAATTAATGTGACTTTCGAAATAAGAGAAGAAACATTAAACTAGACTTTATTAGCTGGGGGAAATACTGATATTTTTCTGTGCAGCCACGCACTTCATCAGCACCCTTGTCTATCTACATGGGTAGAGATTATTATTAACATCAGCTATATTTATTTTGAGATGTTTTTAAAACTTATTTGCTTACACTGTATTAGCGATAGTCTAAAGGGAAGAATAGGCTCTTAATTTCTTACAGTCTAAATTTGGCATGACACTTCCCACATATAATCAACATTTCCTTTAGATATCTGGGTAGGCAAAACTGTCAGAAGTTCGAAATTTTTCTGTGATTATTTAAGTTAATAATGAGAAATGCATTTCACAAAATATATCAGATTTCACAGGTATTCACAGGACGCAATAATATAAGTGACATCTTAAATTTTCTTATCACATTTACGTGTAATACAAAATGGGAGGGAAAAATGTCCCACTTGTTTTCTGAATAATAAATTATTTCGTATCTTTTGAGAGACAAGATGTTAGATGCATTCTGTCGTATTTGTTAAGTTGGAAAAATATGCCACGTAAGCTTTTTGGGCGGTTTTGGCTCGATATAATGCAAGATTTAATATTTTTTAGAGTTCACGTTGTGAGCCAACTTACTTAATAATCGGTTTAGTATAATCACGTGACATATAATATTAAATTTCAATGAGACCAACAGGAAGCTATACGGGTATAATCTGTATTCCACGTGAAACTAAAACGTGCGGAATTGTTATAGAATTGTTGTTGGAAATAGGAATTTATAGCAACAATGATATGGCAATTCCGAACGATTTATGCCCCTATCACGGTTTTCAACTTTTAAAATAGTTTGGTTGGGATCGATAAATTTGCATTGCCATTCTCCACTAAATTAACAGTTGACTTTTCAGTTGTGTTTTGGTATTGTTATTTACAACTCTGCGTAAGTTTGGTTGAGAAAAAC
The DNA here is from genome assembly GCA_936439885.1 of Nowickia ferox. Classification (NCBI taxonomy): domain Eukaryota; kingdom Metazoa; phylum Arthropoda; class Insecta; order Diptera; family Tachinidae; genus Nowickia; species Nowickia ferox. Next base: position 102,203,240 of record OW387023.1, on the reverse strand, counting down.
GTTAAGTGTACACAACTGATTTGTTGCAGTTGGGTCTGTGGTTGGGTTTTTCTAGTTACAGTTTGTTGCGATATAAAAAGCAGAACAAATAGAAAAATCGTAACTGGAAATATTTATTATGCTTAATGACAAATTTTTCTTAACAGTTTTAGTATCGGCACATACAAAGATTTCTTTAAATATGGTTTTAGTTAATCCAACAAATAACAAAACGGAAAATAACTAAAAAAAAACCTTGCAAAATTATTTTTTGAAGAATTCTTCCCTATTTGGAGTATTTCTTACCTTGAATTTGGTAGTTCAAGAGGGTTGCAATCATCACGAATTTTTCTTTTGATACGTATCACTTCTACGAAGTTTGTTCAAAACGTATCGCGAATTTTGAATTTTCGCGGGTTACGTATATTCGAATTTTAATTTTTTGATTTTTTTTATCAACATTGGGAATGCATCCGTGCACTTAATTTAGTTTTTCACACAAAATTTGATACAGGTTCTTTGGTCCATTTTTTTTAATAGGTAAAAATTGAAGATGAGCCAAAACACCTGCAAGCAAAGGAGCTGTCAACAATTAACTGAACATTCAAAATGGCCGAAATTATCGGCATAAGTAAGAGAAATGAGTACCAACATAACGCCACAAAAAAAATCAAAATTCGAATATACGTAACCCGCGAAAAATCAAAATTCGCGATACGTTTTGAACAAACATCGTATATTTGTGACTTCATTTTCGTCGTCATAAAATAAATCTACCCTTTTTGTATCCGTTTGGTATGATTTCTTTGAACTAAAAAACAAAAAACAATATTTTTTCTAAAACTTGGTTTTTTTAAATTTTTACACAATTTAATTGCTCTTTTTTAAACTTAATATTTTAAGTTGGCAACGCGATAACAATTTCAACTATAAAACAGTTGTGGTTCATAATAGTAAAACACAGTTTGGTCGTGTATAAGTTTGGTCTACTCTTAGACGACCAAACTGAATTTGGTTGAGAACCGTGATAGGGGCATTAATTTCACGCGTAAAACAGAACAGATTGATGGTGATTTACACAGTTTATAATCATGTTGGATTCTATAAACTTGTCTGCGGTTATGTATGAAAGTCTTTAACTTAATAAATATGTGTCTGAATCAATAAGTTTTGCATTAGTAATTAGTGGTTACGATTTTTTGGGTAAATGTGTGCCAGATGTGTACTCGGCATTAGAAAAAACATATAATATTTTGTTACTTTGGTAAGTCACCGCTTTTGAACGACGTGACATTGAGAGTATAAAATTAGCCCTTTCAAAAGGTGTTATTTCTTATTTTTTGTAATATTTACTATATACAGGGTGTCCGCCGGGAAGGTATACTATTTTGGTTGTTTATAATTTTTGATTAAATGAAAAAGAATGGATCTTATATTGATAAATGTTTTATTTAATGTTGGCAATTATGTATGGAAAACAATATCAAATAAATGTCCGCCTCTATTAGCCTCACAAATGCGAGCCCTTTTGAGCTTATTCTTTATTACATTCTCTCAAATTTTACGCGGTATTTCATTAATTTTATCACAAATATTTTCTTTGAGTTGCTCAAACGTTTCTGGTTTGGTGGAGGCCAATCAACATCACCATTTCTTGAAATAACGTAACTTTCTCATCGTCACATTAATCGATGATTGATTTTGATAAAATGTTTTAACGACTAAAACACGTTGGTTTAGCGAATAATTTTCCATAATAAATTTGCCACGTGTCTACTTCACGACTGCCAAATATGAGCTGTCAAGACTAATGTTTACCAAAATGGCAGCAAAACAAAGTAGTATACCTTCCCGGTGGACACCCTGTACTAGTTTATACTCACGGCTCCGCTCGCGTTGATCTGTTTAAAGAAAAAAATACATCAAACCAGTTTAAACTGGTTCAACAATCAAACCCGAAACAAAAAGTAACCTAAAAATCCGTACAAAATAAAAAACCTGGTTCCGGATAGCATAAAAATATCCTATATTTCAGGCTGGTAATAAAGCTTTCCATTGAAGAAAGAATTTTTTAAATTGGTTAAGCGGTTTGGGCGTGAAAGCGTAGCAAACACACAAACTCACTTTCACATTTATAATCCCAGCAAAAAAAAGTTCCAAAGGTTTACCATTTTCTTTGCATAACAATCACTACAGGTACTGTATTTAATATTCAAGGCTGTTGTTTATATAAAGAAATGTTCTAGACAACATTTTAAGCGAATACCATTCATTTATTTGGATGTCTTCCGACCTATGACAATGTTTTAATTCATTGATGTTTCACCAGAAATGGAAATATTTGGAGCTGAGGTCAGCAATGCAGTAAGTAATGATTTGTATTGTAATTTCTTGCTGGCATTAATATGCCAGACAAGTAATATTTATTTGCTGGTGGTTAAGCGATGTCTATATGCATTTCATTGTTGCTTTAACAAATCGTCAGTAGACTTCAACAACACATTTTGAACAGTCACAAAATGTGTGGTTGAAGTCTACGGACGATTTGTTAAGGCAACAATGAAATGCATATAGACATCGCTTAACCACCAGCATGACAATATGTGGAATAATAAATTTCTTGAGTTAATGAAGCCAAATAAAATTGCTTAGTACACAAATTTTCAGAGAAACTCTAGTTTTCTTGATACTATAAAATTGGTATGCGTATTTACACTTTAGCCTCTGACTGTACATAAAACTAAAATAAACTAGCAAATGTAATTCAGAATAAACTAAAATCCGTGTGTAATTTTTCATGGTTGTTCATTTTAAGATCCCCTTTGTTCTCTTCGTCAGCATAATCACAACTAAAGCAGATTAAAACAGTATTAACAAAGATAAAAAAAAAAAATATATGTGCAAACAATTAAGATGAACTGCTCAAGAACAAATGTAAGCAGCATATTAAAATCTTAACAAAAAAAAAAAAATAAATAAAGAAAAATATCAAAAACTCCTACTGCTTGAATAGAGCGACAGGCAGACAGTAAAGCAACTTCTATTATAAGTTAACCACAACTTTAGTACGGGCCATATATGTAAAGTCAAGTCGGGAAAAGATAGATGGCTAAGAAAGCGGCATAGATTAACTCTTACATACGAGTATAAAGTGGCAGTGGCACAAAGTTACTCACGCACACATGCTTTATGTCATTAAGGCTTAAAAATTTTGATTTGCGGTTGTTTTTTTTTCTCTCACTCTTTAATAGCATTAAGCAAAGCCGTGGTAAGGCAAAATCATTCATCAGTGGAAGTGATTTCATAAATTGCAAAAATGACACAGACCCAACCGAAAGGCAGACAAACTTACTTACATGGTCGTACGCATTCATAATTGTTCATGTTTGTGGTTTAAATATAAAATAATCTAAAAAGTTGATTAAAGTAAAAGCAACTTACTTCCATGTTTTTTTTTGAGTGGAATGTAAAGTGATCTTAAAATGCAAAGCAATAAAAGGGAAATCGAACGAGCGTATCGGAACTTATGGCTCTCAAAGAGTTATAATTTTTAAGTAAATATGATTGCTTTATAATAATAATAATAATATTGATGTGTAATAGTATAGCAATACCATGATCACGCAAACAGCCTCAGAATAATCATCGAGCAATCGTGGAATGGCTTCGAGAAAGCCTTCCATACTCTCTCATGTTCAGCTGTATGGGCGGCATTACGATGCAAGGGTATCCCAGAGGATGCCAATTGCCGAGTACTGTACAAAAATAGAACTGGTGGCATAATTGCAGTCAGAAAGGGCGTAAGACAGGGATGCGTACTATCACCTCTATTATTTAATATTGTGCTTGACTTCATTATAACAGATGATACACGCACCAATAGAGGCATAAGCTGGCGACTGCAGGGATTTTTGGAAGACCTCGATTACGCAGTCGATATTTGCATTCTTGCTCACAGATACTCTGATATGCAAGACAAACTCCTTGCGATAGAGGAAATGTCCGCAAGAGTAGGACTAAAATTAACCTAAGTAAGACCACGTAAATGCATCAACCACTCAGCCATTCCTTCTAGGGCACCAAACTTTTGAGGATGTAACTTCTTTTTACTATTTGGGCTGCACTATCACAACTACAGGCGGCTCATATCATCATGTGAAATCCAGATTGAACAAGGCGAGACGAGGTTTTGCTGTGCTGAATCCTGTGTGCCGATCCACTCAGCTATACAGCAACACCAAACTCCGAATCATTACTTCCATCGTAAGGTCTATATTGCTTTATGCCAGTGAATCTTGGAATGCTGCAACCAAAGACATCAGTAGCATTCAATATTTTGTAAACAGATGTCTCCGTCGAATACTTCGTATATTCTAGCCTAAGAGAATATGCAACATTAACCTCTAGCATACCGCCCACAAAATGCCCATCCAGCTGGAGATACGTAGACGTGAATGGCTCTGGATTGGCCATATGCTTAGAAAGCAACGCGACGAAATAAGCAGAATGGTCATCGACTGGAATCCCCAAGGTCAACAACGTATTGGAAGACCTGTTAATACTTAGAGGAGACAGCTGGATACTGAAATAAGAACTTCAGGGTGCAACTGGAGCGAAATAAAACGCATCGCAAATGATAGAGATGATTGGAAGAACTTTGTTTGTGGCCCTATGTTCCTTCTAGAAATTACCGTACTTAATGTATAATATATATGATTAAAAAGTGGTATTCACTATCAAAAGAAAATAACAATTCACTAGACAGTTGTATTTTTCATACGATTTCGTACGATTTTGTCGTCTTGACTTATGATGTCTTGTTTTGCATCGTAAATTTTGTTCTTCCTTTGAAGGTGTCGATCGACCACTCGATCGTGGGACAACATTTTCATTGGAGCGTTGTTGTCGGTCGTCAGGCTTTACGTTGTAAATGTAATATATTTAATCATTGGAGAATTACTATATTGCCACATCAAAACATTCAGCGACAAAGTCATTGAGTAACAACACAACGCATTTGTCTGATGTGCATTAGCGTGCCTTTGTGTCCGTTATTGTAAGGAAGTTCTTCATAGGTATTGTGTAGCAGAATAATCGGCGAAGTAAAGTAAGGAATAAAAACGGCTACTAAAACAGCTTTAAAAATTCAATGTGCCTCATTGACATCAGAGGCGCTGCAACACTACCTTAAAGAAATAAAAAACGTGCAAAAAAGAAGAGTTGTAAAATAATGAAGTTTTCCTCGATCTCTTCTTTCACCACCTGTCATCTCCATGACGATCCCTTTCCGAAAGAAGGTAACACCTAGTAATAGAAGTAGGAATTCATTGCCTGAGTGTAACTTCCCTTTATAAAAAAAACTACCGCGGCTTGTGAAAAGTTTTGGCTGCTTCGTAAGAACCAGATTCTATTTCTTCCGTACGTGTGCACGTGTACGTGTACGTGTAAATAAGAGCATAACGAAGTGGCCACGGGCGGCCTTTTGCTTATCTCTGGTTTATATTAGCTGCGTTCAAACACACATACTCTGACATTTGCATTTGAGGTAAACAGCTTTGGAAGCTCTTCAATTTGTTCCTGTTTCTTTGCAAAGTAAGAGCAAACATTATTTGTTGTTGTTGCTGTACTCTCTCGTGCTCTGGTCCGCAGTGTTGTCAGATTAGGGGATTTACCCCCAAAACGGGTATTTTTTTTGCAAATGGGTATACAAATTTTGGTTTGGGGATTGAGGAATTCATTAGGGATAATTTTTATGTTTTGGGGATTTTATGAGGATTTGTATTTTACTTAATATTTTTTATTTATTTCTTAGATTATTTTAATTTCAATACATTTTCCAATTTTTATTTCATAAATAATATAAAATGTTATCAAAAACGCTTAAAATAAAAATTGTTACTGGTGACAATGAACTCTTTTTTACCATTTGTTGTTGGCAAGACTTAAACAAGGTTTATTACATGCAGTGTTGGCAGATATGGCGATATCACGCCAAACGTGGCGACGAAAATTTATTTTTGGCAATGCAAATTTTCAAATGGCGATTGGCGATTTACTTGGCGATATTTGAACTCCTTGGCGATATTTTTGGCGATATTTTTACGATTTCAATAAAATAGAATAATGTTAAAAACATGAAATTTTTTTTGTAAAGAATTTTTTCTACAACATAAAATATTTCGTGCATGAAATTCTAAATGTTGTGACTCTTTATCTCAAACAAAATTTTCTGAAATTCAAGAAGTTTAAAAAATATGGCCCACAAAATCTCATTGGTGTTTATAAAACACAGTGGGGAAAACTTTCTTTTATTAATTAGAACCAACATTTTGATAATGAAGCACCATAAAGTCTGCACGAGTTCTCGCCTATGCCAGCCATACACTACACAAGTTCAGTGCTCTAGTCTGGCACTGAGTAAAATAAGCTTGTGACACACACTATACAAGTAAACTGTCCAGTTTTTATTTTAATGCTCCATAATGCAGGCGATTCTTTGTATAATTCTAGGACCTCTTTCCAGAAAATTTTTTCGGCGCTCATTTCTAGTTTTGAACTCTTAAAAAATCACGAAACAACTGAGCTTTTGCAACATATACTACACAAGTTCACTGTACAGTTTTACAAACTTTAGGAAATATCAAAATCGTTTTGATATTTAGTCAGGTCACTACGTAAATAGCACAACCACCCCCATACACTACACAGACGCACTGTGCAGTGCAGACTTGTGCAGTGAACTTGTGGAGTGTATGGCTGGCACTAGAGTGTATGAATACAACGATTCTGATGGTACTTACCACTTCAAGGACATGATATGTGTACTTAAATACACATTTAAGTAAATGTTACTTCAGTTTTATCACAAGATTTATATGTATAATAATTTTTATCTTGGTGTTCAAGTTCAATTTATCCTATTCGGATTGATCTTTTGGAATAAGTTATTTTTAATTATTTTTTGTATTCCACTATTTATATGTTAATGTAAACACACTATAGTATAATTTTTATGTTTTACGATAGACGTTACCTACAAAATGAAAAAAATATTTTTGTTGCTATAATTTAATTTTTTTATTATATTGGCGATTTTTGGCGATATTCGACAATTCATTTGGCGACAAGGCTCAAAATAAATCTGACAACACTGATTACATGACATATTGAACAGGTACTCGCATTGGCGAGATTGCTCATCAGCTGATTTTTTGGTTTACACGTATATAACTTCCAAGTTATGTGACAATTAGTTCTTTAAAATTTTATATATTTGTAACAACTCAAACATGTTTTGGGTAGAAGTTTATTCATATCAAGATGCCGTTGGATCAGGGCGGTCTAAAGAACTGTAATGATTTAAAATGTACTTTGTGTATCAAGGAGCAACGCTTGCGTTGAACGAGTTTTTTCGGCAATGAACTCAATAAAAACTAAAATTAGAAACAAAATTCAGTGCGAATTGCTGGAATCTCTGTTAAGAATTAATATACATATATACATATTTAAATATAAACCATTTGTACAAATAATATGAACCACAGTGCAAATAAAATATTAATAAGAAAATAATCAAATAAATTAAAATAGTATTATTTTTAGTAGGGATTTTTGGGGATAGTACAAATTACTTTTTAGGGAATTTCGGGGATCAAAATTTTCAAATTGGAGATAACAGTCGAAAGAAATCTGGGAACCCTGCTCGTCGGTGTGAAAGCAGAAAAGCTCTTTTGTAAAAGTTTGCACATTGTGCATGTGGCTTGGACGTAAGTGGTTTACATACAATCTGACTTTTAGCACAACTCAGTTCGATATTAAATAAGTATGTCTCTGATTAATCTGCCAAAAAATATTTTCAAAATAGCTTTATTTATTTTTAATATATCACATACACAAATTAACTTTTGCATCTACGAGTATTGATTTATTATAATTTACTTTTCTATCAAAACCACTGTATTAATAAAATTTCATTTATTTATTCTATCTTAACGTTACTATGACAGCTACTGTAACTTTTGGTAGCATAACGAATTTTCGTATTAAAATGTTGCATGAATTGCTGCTGTACGAGTTGAAGATTAATGAAGTCGGTCTAGAAAACTGTAATATTTACTTGTAACCTGCTGTTTATCATTTTCACGCTTCGATATTATTGCTATGGAATATGTGTGAATTAAAATGTGTATGTGTGTGTAGATAGACTTTTTAAGTTTGACAGTTGTGTTGTGTAATTTACTCTGTTTTGGTTGCTCAAAGCAAGCTAAAGTTATCTTCATCTTAAATAAGAAAAGTATTATCTTAAATATACTCTTCTTCATCAAAACCATTTTAAATCACTTTGATGATGAAGGTCAGTGATTATAAATGGTTGATGATAAAGTGGCTTTTCAGACAGTCAGTCAGTTGTTAATTCATTTATATAATTATAAAAGAAGGAAGAACGTATAGCGTATAAGGCAATTTTTGGCAAGCAACCTGCTGAATTAAGACCTCAAAGCTTGTGAGAAATTTTCAAAATCAGAAACAATATAACAAAGTTTCCATGTAAGTGGATTTTCACTTGTGTTTGGTTCTATAATAAACCGCAACTCCCTCATGTTTCGTTATGCCTGCTGAGAGAAATTTTATATATTTTCATAAGCATTCATCACTTCGAGCAAAATACATATATAATATATTATAATTTTTATGATTTCATGCTCATGCACAGTCTTATGGCTGTTGCTCTGATAATCACAATTATGTTAATAAATGAACAGGAACAGAAAACAACTCAAGGATTTATGAGTTAAGCGAATAATGAGGAATATGCAACACAAGTCCGACACTATTTGTACATATGTCTAGCACTTCTGCTATATGAGGGTGTTCCTAGATTCATTCAAAATCTTACTTACTTAGAAGCATTTTAAAGTGGGTGCAAATTACCGCATTCAATATCGATCGAAATTTCAAAACATTTCAATAGAGTTTAAATGGAAAACTTTTTTAAATTTCGTTCTAGATCGAATGCCGTAATTTTCCCGCTGATTTTAAAACGAAACTGGGATTTTTTGTGTCCAGCAATCTAAAGTAAGTTTAATAATTTAATTAGGCATTGACAACATATACATGTTTAATGCAATTTCGGGAGAGACAGGTAGATAGTGATAGACGCAACAACAGTTAAGTGTGGTAGCACTCTTATTGAAATAAATTTATTTTAAGAATAAGAATCTTGGTTTTTGAAACGCCCTAAAGTTAGGGAATTACACGCAAAACATAAAATTACGTGTTCCGGAGACTTCCGATGTAGTTAAGCGAAAAACGATCGGGTTGTGTGGATTGTGCCATGGTCTTGTTGCAACTAAATATCATTGGACGCACAAATTTCAATTGCAGGCGAAAAAGAAGTCCATTATCATGCGGCCATAGCGCTCTGAATTGATGGCAACGGTTTTACGGATAATTCGTAACAAACCGAGGCGATATTTTCAGCCTTTAAAATTTAAAATTTTAAAATTTCTTTACAATCTTTTTTTGCACAGTAGGTCGATTATGACGACTACCCCGTAATGCTCGAAAAGTGCCCACGTTTGAAACACTGACTTTGTGAACGATCCATATTCGTAAATGGTAAGCCCTTACTAATTAAGTGACATTTGAACTAAGAGCTATTTAACACAGCTGACAGCCTTAAAAGACCAATAGTTTTAAAGCAGAATAACCCTTAATGCAGACAAAATGGCCAGAAGGAGGGGGCTAGTACACCGGAAAGATATATCGATGGAGATCAAGAGTAATAGAGAACACCTCTGACTCAATCTCCCTTTGTTGAGGCATGCAAAGCTAATGATTGAAACGTATAACCAAAATCGTTTCATAGCTCTCATCTCCCTGAGTAAAAACAATCTAAGAATGCTCACAGGCTTCCTCACAGGTCATTGTAGACTGAGAAAACACCTCAGCAGACTTGGCATTGAGAGTAACAGTGTGTGCAGATTCTGTGAGTACGACGATGAAACCCCAGAGCATATTCTGAAGGACTGTGAAGCGTTATGCCACAGAAGATATATCCCATTGGGCAAGCACCTATTGAAGGATTGGGAACTGCTAACACTAGACCCACTGGCAATACTGAGATTCATCAGGAGAGTAGGTCTGGATGAGGTGCTCTAGCACCACCTAGCAAGGGATACAATAGATCTACTTTGGTCGCAGTGTTCTGTGTTTCCCGTTTGACTTAATAATTCATTCATTCATTCAACCCTTAATTGTCATAGGCGTAGAAAGACCATTCTAGGGGTGGACTCTCCCCAAGAATTGCGGTTGTTGTTGCCCCTGGAATTATTAAAAATGGCATGTAATTATTTATTTAATATTACTCATGAAAATCACCAGTCATAATGCCCCCCTAGAAAAATTTATAGCTACGCCAATGCTTATTGTTAAAAACATGTTCCATTAAAAATTAGTTAAAATTTTTGTATATTAAAAAATTTAGTTTTTAGTGAAATTTTAAAAATTTTGTCACACGAAAAGAAAGTGTAAATTTTCCAACCCTGAAAATATAATTTTTGTAAGTTACTTTAATGTATCAAAAAAAGTTTGAATTTTCCAACCCTGAAAAAATAATTTTTGTAAGTTACTTTAATGTTTCAAAAAAAGTTTAAATTTTCCAAACCTGGAATTGTCTTTTTTATTTTTTTTTATTTAAAATTAAATTGTTACTGAAATATAAAATGGATTTAATTTATATAAAAACTAAAATTTTTGTAGTAAGATACTTTAATATACCACAAACAGTGTCAAATTTCCAACCCTGGAAACGTCTTACTGAAATATAAAATAGGTTTAATTAACAAAAAAAAAAGTAAAATTTTAATTTTCCAATTCTGAAACCGTATTTAACCGAACTTTTCTGAAAGCTGCGGAAAACCTATTTCACGTACAGACAGGTGGACAGAGGGCTATTGGTTATTCGACTTCCCTATTCATAAAGACTTAGAATATACATATCGATGGCTTAATATAAAAGGGGTGTAACTTGATTTTGCTTTTGTAAATTTTTAACGTTTTCTGGTAGCCAACTTATAATGACATTCTCCTTGAAGAAATAAGTACGATACAGTTTAAATTAAAGCATTTATGGCCATTTAAAAATGCTTTAGTTTTTATTCAGTGTTTTTATTTTCCTATAAAATATCGAAAATTCGAGTTACGCTTTTCTTATATTAAGCCATCGGTATATACGTGATGGGGTCTCAAATTAATATTGTGGAAATTACACATGGAATGACAAACCTGAATACTCTTTAACGTTTTTGGTGAAGGGTATAAAAACCCGATTCTCAAATACAATTAAAATTCAAATTCTGCAAAAGCTTTAGTATATTTCTGGAATTCTAATGCTAAAGTCTTTGGTAATTTTCATTGTTATCGACCGGTGCTAAGGAAAAAGTGCTTAAGTCATATTTTACTGTTTTCCACTAGGGCACTTTTAAGCTTTCAAGTCGATTTTCAAAAATTAGTTTTTTTACAGTTAAATCGAGAAATTCGGTATTCATTAAATTTTTTTTTAAGAAAACATCTTTCTACACATTATAAATAATACATTAAATTTGAAATATACCAAAGTAAAAGGTTAATTAAGCTATTACTCCCTATGAGATTATAAGTTGAAAAAAGATAAGCCGCAAGTCATTGTGCTATAACTTGCTGAAAAATCACCGAAAATAATTGCGATTTTGCCCAGGGGTACTTTCAAATATGAACAATACAGGGGTGCCATTAACTCAAAATCCGCTTATCTCGACTTAAGCACTTTTTCTTTCTTCCCACAGATATAACGCCTAAAAAGGTACGCTCAGCTTAGCTTCCATATATCCTTAATATTAAAAAAAATCAAACTTATTCACAATGATGTGGACATATCCTCGTAAAAATACCTAAAAAGGACAACATGCATATGTGTACGAGTATGTGCAATTCCATTTAAAAAATTTTTGTATACATACGTGGAGAGTTAATGATAAATTATATTAAGTATTACTATTGAAAGATTAATAATTTTATATTAAATATGCTGTCTGTCCACAATAACTGCAGACAAGAAAACGTATTATGAAAATATAAAACATAAATCATTATTTTGTTTGTTTCTTATTAAGATTTTTTGCTTTTTTTTTGCCTCACTTTCATTTAACGACTGGTAGAAAATTTCTGTTGTGAAAAAATTAAATTAATAATGTTGTGTCAACTGAATGTAAAAACAAAACAGAACAAAAACAAAAAAAAAATTATTATTTATCTTCCAATATTGTTCTTTATTTATTTAACCATTGAGTTTTACTACATGAGCACGAGTACTTACTTTATTGGTTCAAACATGAGCAGAAAAAAGTTTATGATATTTGTACATATTTCTTTTTTTTTATTTTTTTAATTGAGTGTATTTCGTCAGATAAAGGGAATTTTAAGTTGGTACCCTACTGGTAGTCCTTATGGCACTAATTTGAAACTACATATTCAAGATACAAAGTCGCATATTCATAGTTAAAACAAAGTATACTTTAAAGATTTAAAACCAGAATTACCATACAAAATACTGGTTTTAAACTCTTATGTGTTGACTATGAATATACGCCAATGAAAGAATAACTTTTTCCGTATTGAACTTTCGCATCACTCAACAGTTTGAAAAATTAGTTTGAAAACTGCAAATATTAACGGCTCCTTAAAAATAAATCGCGTTGCCATCTGTCATAAATTTTCGAGGCTTATGCCGACAAAAAAAAACAAAAGTTAAAATTAAAATTTTTACGGTAAAAATTTACAAACGACATACTTTGGATAGGAGTGTTATGAGAAAATGTTGGGGTTGAGTAAATATTTGGAACAATCACATATTTGGGAGGAAGCACATCCTTATCCTTATCCTTACTAATATCATAAATGTGAAAGTGAGTTTGTTTGTTTGTTTGTTTGCAACGCTTTCACGCCCAAACCTTTAAACCGATTGTGAAAGTTCTCTCACCAATACCAATTTATATTTCCAGCCTCAAACATAGGCTATTTTTTATCCGATTCGGAACCGGGGTTTTTATATATATATGACACGGGTTTTCAAACCGCTAGACCGATTTTATAAACTATTTTACTAATGGAAAGGTACATTAACAGCGGCAAACATCACCTATTTTTATCCGGTTCAGGACCGGTTTTTTATATTTGGTACAGATTTTAAAACCGCTAGACCGATTTTGAATTTTTTTTTCATTAATAGAAAGCTATATTACCAGCAGCCAACATCGTCTTTTGTAATCCGGTTCGAAACCGGTTTTTATATTTATTTCGGACTTTTTCCGAAAAACAAATTTTTGGGCTGGTTAGGGCGGTTTTCGTTTCGGGTATGATTGTTTAAACAGCTTTAAAGCCGGTTCTTTTTCGGTTTTTTTACCTTTTTTTATCGTTTTTTTTATCGGTTTTTAATATTTTTTAACATTATCAGTGAGTAACAAATAACAAAACATTCATAACTTTTAAGTATAGTTTCCAAAATATCAGATCAACGCGAGCGGAGCCGCGGGTAAAAGCTATTTTTATATGAAACTATAATTATTGTCTGCAAGCTCTCTGAATACGTGAAGATATGAGAAATATACTTCTCATGAAATGGGAATCAGTCTTACATTTCATCCGTCTAGGACCAGTTCAGCTGCAATAGGAGGGGGAGGGGCATTTATGTTTTTTTAAGGAATCAACTTAACAACACACCATTTTCTCGGTTTTTTTTTAAGTAATTTATGTCGAAGTCAACAATATTTGACATTCTAGAGTATTAAAATCTTTTTACTAAGGATCTGCATACAACACTATCGCATCCTTAATAACCGCACTACTCTTGAAAAACGCAATCCTGATCTAATGTATTTTTGCTGCCTTAGTTGTACGACTGTGTAGGATAGTGAATCCTGGCCTTAACCACTAAGGCTTAATGCTTTCAATTTTTTTACCTACGCTTTAGAGAGAGGGAGAAAGTGATTTAAATTAAGAAAACTGTTAAGAAAAAGTTTTAAAAATTTAAAATAATTCTAATAAAGAGTTTGTCACTATAACTTAAATACAAAACAGTGTTGCCTGTGATACTTGCGATAGGTCGTCTAGTATGGGTTTTTTTTTCGCAATTTGTATCGCGTAGTGTGCAATGCTGGACACTCTCAGGCAGGTAAGAAACGGTATATTTTTTGTGCATGTCCTTCACAGTTCTTGAGGAAGTCTTAGTCTACTATCATGTCTGCATGACCGAGCAGTGACTTTAAAGTCTATTTTCAGATATTTATTTATTTATTTTGCCGTTTAATTGGGTGTACACTTAATTTGATGTACACTTTTATTTTATTTCGAAAATCTTCTTCCAATTATTCCATATGAGATTATAAGTCAAAAAAAGATTAGCAGAAAGTCATTACGTTACAACTTCCTGGAAAATAGCAGAAAATAAGTGAGATTTTGTCCAGACATACTGTTGAATATTAAGATTGCATGGGTACCATTAACTCAACATTAGCATATCTCGACTAAAGTACTTTTTTCCCCCTTTTGCCACAGGTTTACTAAAAGTGGTGTCATATATGTTTATACTTTTTGTAAATATTGTACCTTTGATAATTCAAAACAACTTGTTGTGCAGAAGACGAGTTTGAATTTACAACTTAATGGAAAAAGAAAATTTTATTCTTCTCTCAAAAGTTTCGTATTCAATATGAAGAACGATATGACAATGAATAATGCATTATTAACTCAAAAAGCAAGCAATGACTCTATTGCATTATAGCTTCGATAAATTTGTATGCGAATAAATTTAAATATAAATATAAATTTAAATATAAATTTGTCTGCAAAACAGCTCATGACTGTTAATTTCATTAACTGCCGGTTGTAGTTCTCTATCTCTCTTCATCTCTCACTATCTCACGAATTATATAATGCAATCACATTGAATACTCGCATACATTAATTTACTGTTATTATTATTTCTTTTCCCTTCCTAGGACTTTTGCGGTCCATATAATCGGATGTATTTATTTGCATTTTGTACTCGAGACTTTATTTAAATACTTTCATATGGTCAATAAATATATTAAACTGTTTCTTTTTTTTTACTCCTTTGCTTTTATTTTTTACTGCTGTTCTACCTTTTTGACTGGTTTCCATTAACGTCCCTTTTCGCAATGTATGATTAAGAGTTAACGTAAACTTTAACTGATAGTTCTTCATACAAAACTTGCGGGTTAAGTCCCTGTTAGTTAATTGTACATGGTGAAAATGGCCTTAAATAGAATAAATGCATTTATGTCCGTCTATATTGTCTGCCTTCAAAAAATTTTATTTACACTTTTGTGACCATTATTATCATTAACGTATTTTAATAATGTCCATCGACGGCAACATCACTAATGCGACGTTGTTCGCAATTTCATCAAGGGTAAAATTTAATATGAAAAGAAATTGTGTGTATTTATATTTTACAAATAAATTCAAATGTGTTGTTGCAGTGCAATTTCTTTAAAATAAAATCAATAAAGAGTGTATAAATTAAAAAAATATATAATATATATAATATATTATATAAACTGCATTAAGCTGCCGTGAATACACAAAAAGTGTATACATATTTCTTATAAAAAAACATTTTATGCATCAAAAATTTTATGTCTTTTTAACAAGTTTGCTTTGAACGAGTTTATTTACAATAATTTTGTAAAGTAAATCATCATCATAAAAATGTGATTTCTCATCAACGCTGT
Source organism: Nowickia ferox (assembly GCA_936439885.1). NCBI lineage: Eukaryota > Metazoa > Arthropoda > Insecta > Diptera > Tachinidae > Nowickia > Nowickia ferox. The sequence goes on along the minus strand of OW387023.1, from coordinate 102,187,470 downwards.
TCAAGATCAAAATTTCTATTTTAACGCAAATTTTAATTAAATAAGGACTTTTGCAAAATAAATAGTAATAAGTCCGGAACTTCTATAATACTTAGTGAATTTATCCGAATTTTCAAACATCTTTAGAGAAGGATTTATAGTGTTTTCACACTGACATGGTTTTAATAAAAGATGGTTTTAACGTTAAAACCAACTGTTAAAACCTGGTTTTACCATACAAATTGTTTTTGTTAACACCAACTTAAAACCATTTTTGAATTGGTTTTAAGTTGGTTTTATGAAATGCAACCTTGTTTTCGATGTGCTAAATTCAGTGCTGCCAAGTTAAAATGACCGGAAGCAGCTGATAATGTTGATGCCAGTGAAAAAGAATAGATACCAATTGATGCATTTTCAACTTAAAAATAGATGCAGCGGCAATAATTATCAAAAAAAAAATATGAAGAAAAAGAGTCCTTTGAACGGAAAACAAAGAAAATACTTTCACAGACCTCTGGGAAGTGAAAATAGACGACATGACTGACATCCATCTGCGGAGAAAAAGGTTAAGCTTATAATATATTTGTGCATTTTTTATATAATAATATGATTTTCAAGAACTTCTTCCCGTTGTATAAGTAGTTACATAATTTTAAAATGTTCACTTACTGGGATGTTCCTTACAGGTAACCTCGAAGCGCCAGCTTATGGTGTTTGTTTTGTGATGTGATCTGCCAATTGTTGTTTACGTTTTACCAATACAGTGCCCATTAAACTGTAACAGTTCCTATTAAATTGTACAAATACAAACCAGTTTTTCAAATACAAGAGAACATGTTTTACCAATGCACGCGCAGGGTGCCTATTAAAACTGTACTAATACAATTAAAGCTTTGCAAACACACGAGAGAAAACGCAAGTACATGACTCTTGTTTTCTCTTGGTTTTTTGACAGTTGTCATCACAAAACAGCAATAAAAAGTTCGGTTGCTTTATTTATTGTACATTTGTTGTAGATTCGCGGGTACCTATATGATTGTATCATGCTTACATTCTAACTTTTTTTGTATGCTTTTGATTCTAGGATCTAATGTAGCCCAATAAAGTTTGAAGCATTATCTGCGGTGTAATTAAATAAACATGTGTTGTATTATACCGGTAGGTCACTTGTGCGTAGTGCTTTTCCACGAAACGTCCTTTTTCTCGCTCCAGGCATTGCGTTTTTATTCAGAATTTTATACAATTGTCAGACCATTATTGGTTTGGAGTATAAGACAAAAAGTCGGAATAGAGAAAAACGACAAAGAAGGTTCATGAAGTTTTCTCAAAGTATACCCATAAGTTTTTTTTTGTATTTTCACTATTGCTTCCGTTACATGTTTGGAAGAAATGTGTAAATTTAAGTGAACTTTCGCGAATTAAGTAAGAAGTTAATATTACTTTATTGTAAAATTAAAAATACTTTTTGTGCCGCATACACCAATTTTCTTAATTTATTTTCAAAAAGTAGCTTTTTGTGCTTTGCTGATGTAAATTGAGAATTTTGTTGTTTTGTTTATTTTTCTTGCTGTCTAGAGAAATAAGTCGATCGTTTGACGCCGACCAAGAAGCCGCCGCCGTAATATTTTTAACTATCGATCCGCTTACACATGATGTTTTTGCTTAACAGTCGCCGTTGAACTTTTCTTACGGCACCTTCTTTTTTATTATTTATTTCTTATAGAAATGAAGCAAAGCAAGAGTCAACTTTACTTCGCTTGTTTTTGTATGAAGAATTTGACGCAAACGCCAAACTATTGCATGTACAGCAAAACAATACTTATTAAACCTTAATATAGAAACCATAATTAATTTTGCAAAACATGTTTTGGATTCAGAAAGGAGATGTTCGAAATATAGTATATACCCCATACCTAATTAATTTTTTTAAAATGGTCGTTGGGTCAAACCAATATTAGGCTGACGCAATAACAAAAAGTAAGCAATGGAATATTGTTTTAAGCATTTTGCAGCAAGCAAATTTTCAAGCGTTAAAATGTTAGAAAGCCTTTTTATTTTATAGGACATATAATATTTTCGAGTGTGACTTATTATCCCAATATGGGTTATATGGCAGGGGATGATAAATGCCAAAATTATGGTACTAACTTCAGTGACTCCGAATCCAATTTTACCGACCCATATTATCAATCTGGTGTTTATTTTGTCACTGTTTATATTGCTACGCTACTTGCAAATTATCTGCACATAACGCAGAGAAACGCCAGTTTTCGAACGACAATCAGATTGTTGACAAAGTCAATTTCAAGAAAATGCTGATGGTTTATCAGCTGCAAGATTGATGGAATCCAAGGTGCATGTCCAAGTGCCAGCAACCAAAGTTGATTCAAATGCTTAACAAGCAAAAGGATGACACCAAAAAGCATGTGAACTGTCCTTTGGTCATAAGCGACTAAAATCTGATAATCGTTGATCCCATCGGTCAAAAAAACAGCTGTCTTTTTAAGCAAAAAGTCCAGGAAGCATCTTTCAAAATACTTATACTTTTTGTTGTAAATGCAACAAGCTACAAAGTGCATAGCTCCAGTGACTGAAAACGTGATAGAGAAGGGAGCAAGAAGCAAAGAATTAGAAACCTGTCGGACAACAGTTCGCGACGTCGTTGCATTTGATGCACTTCCATAAGAAAGATAACAAGAACCAATTCCTGTTTTGAGCCATTCCCCCAATAAAACCATTTTTATATTTATACCTTGAATTTTTAATGTCATTATTTTCTTTATTTATATTTCTTTGCTTATAAGTTTTAAATTTTTAATAATTCTTTGTTTTTAATAGAACAAAATTAGATATAAATAAAAGAAAATTTAAATTCGTCAAAGCCATTTTACACTAATTTCAGCTTTATTGGTACATCATGTCCCCCCGTAAGCACATATTGGGATTCTACATACCAGGATAAGGGAAAGCATCCTCGAGTTCTCATGTATGCCAAACGTGTTATATTTTTCCCTTAAATATAAATAAACTTTCTGTGAAAATTGAAAAAAAAAACTTTCCAGATTTCGTGAAAAACTCAGGAGTGAAAGGGTTAAGACAAAAAAGAAATATTTTTTGCCCTGATTTTTTTTAGTATTCCGTCCATAACTTTTTAGCTTATTGCTGGATTTTAAATTGAAAGTCAGCATTCGATTTTTGATAAAATTTTAATTAAAATAAAATTATTTTAATACATGCATTCGTGAAGCCTTAAAAGGCTACGAAATCAAAATTTTAGAATTCCCCTGGAAATCGCATGTTTAAAAAAAAAAATTTTAACTCTTTAATGTGCGGCAATATGAAAATTAAACAGATAACAAAACACATTTATTAATGGATTTAAAAGAGGTTTTCTACAATCTGATAATGGTACTGTTTCAAATAAATAACCCTTTACGGTATCAGGTAATTTAACAAAATTAGCAAAGGTGCTTAATAAACGAAAATTCGACCAGTGGCCTTAAATGGGTTAGGCCAGGTAAGGTTGAAAAGAGAAGCCATTACGCTCTTGTCCGGGTACATACAAATTAGTCATTACTGGCCTATTATGTGCTCTTATATAGGGTGTTTTTATTGAGGTATAGAACTTTAAGTTGGCATCGCTTTTTTAACTGGCGGCCATTTTGTCAGCTGTCAAGTGATTAATATTTAGTTTGGTTTGCCATTTCATCATGAACAGGTTGACAAAAGAACAACGCTTGTAAATCGTGCAAATTTATTTCGAAAATAATGGTTCAGTTCGCGAAGTTTACCGCAAGCTCCGTCCATTTTATGGTCGACATAATCGTCCATCAGAGCAATTAATTCGGTTAACCGGTCAATTGGCCACCAAGATCGTGTGATTTGACACCATTGGATTATTTTCTTTGGGGATATGTGAAGTCGCTCGTCTACGCCAACAAACCCGAAACGTTAGGGGACTTGGAAGCCAACATTCGTGGCGTTATTGCCAACATACGGCCCCATATGCTCGAAAAAGTGGTTGAAAATTGGACCTGTAGAATTGGCTTTATTCGAGCCAGCCGCGGCGGCCACATGCCCGAAATCATATTTAAACGTTAATGGCATAAAATTATCCTTCCAATAAAGCCAAATTGATGGACATTAAAACGATTTTCTTGTGTTTTATTTCAATTCGAAGTTCTATACCTCTAAAAAAAACACCCTATATAAATTAAATTTTAGGAACTCAGTATCGTTCACTTAGCCCCTCAAACTTTTCCAGTTAATACCCCTAAGGTGGGTAATATCCGGTAAGGTGTCACTTCCAAAATAACAGGATCTCAGCTGGGCGAAAACTGGACCATAAAAATGGAAGTACTCCATTGTCTCCATGTCCATGATCTCACAGCACTCACTGTCATTCGTGGCTCCAATCCGGTACAAATGCCCTCGTAGATTAGAGTACCCCGTTAAAATGCCGGCCAACTTTTCTCGACAAGCTCGGGCTTGTTTAGTTTCAACAGTCCCCTTATTTTGTCTACGTCCGGGTCGCCCCATAGAACCTTGGTTAGATTACCCACAGTATCACTGTTTCGGCGTATATCCGATGAGGTATAAATATATAAATAAAACAAACAATAATTAATATTTTGTAATAAATATAGAGACGTAACCTCTCTTTATTTTCTTAAACTTTACCTCGTAAAAGGATTTATAATTGCACGTAGTGCTTCGTTGACTTCTAAATGATGAGTAACATTTTATAGATAAACACTAGTATAACTAGTAAAATTTGGCAAAACAATGCTTAACTACCATTAGCGGTTTACTCGTTGACATACTTATAAAAGGTTTCCAACAAGGTTGCAAGAAAGGTACTTTAAATTTGCATTAAGCACTGAGAGAAAAGTATTAACCGAAACATAAAGAATTTGTACTTAAACAATCACAATTCCATCGTGTACTGTGGGCGTTCTTCGCCCAATTTTGTAACTCAATCTTCGCTGCTTTGAAAGGCTTTGATTTAATCAGTGCTACTGACCGTAACGTTCTGGCCTTTTTCTTCAGTTCATTTGCACAATCATTTCCGGTTACGCCATAGTGGACCGGCACCCATACAAGACGAATCGTGCCTTGTACAGTGTAATTGTTTATCATATTCTTGTAATCTAAAACGATGCTAGAGTTCACTCTTTCGGTTGTGATTGTTCTAATTGCCGACTTGCTGTCGGTAAAAATATGGACCTCTGTGGGCCTAACATGGGTTAAGTGAAATTTTAGTGTTAAGAATAAAGTGGAAACTTCTTGTACAGCAAAATAAAAATATGCTGCATTTGTTAAAGTAAAACGAAAGTGATCGCAATTGTAACTACACCAATTAAAACCACATTTCAATAGGAATTCGATTAAGGTACAGTGGTGTGCATAAAATTAGTACACAGCTTAATACAGTCGCTCTATTTAACACAATTAAAATACTTTTAGAATTAATTTCACAAAATTATTGTTATTTCATTCTAATAGTTTCGTTGAAAGGAAAAACGTTCAAATCAATTACAATGATTATGCAGCTAGTCATCCTTAAAATTAAGTCCGGTTGTTGGCTATTTAAGCGTTTTTTTTTAGTTTACTGCTCTTCTTTTTATTGAGAGCTTCACTCCAAGTTCCTCATTACCTGTGCAAACGTTTGCTCTTTATTTGGCTTTTTTTTTTGGCTTTTATTTTGTACTTCAGTTGAACTGGGAGGAATTTTTCCCTTTAGTTTTTATTAATCAACAAAATGGAGCACATAATTTTGTTTATTTGTTGTTTAAAAAAAAGAATAATTAAAATCAATTAAAATTAATGGTTGGCATCATTTAATGTTTGTGTGTGAGTGTGTATGTGTGTGCGTGATGAATATTTGTTACACAAAGAATAAGAATCCCGGAAATCGCATACAAACCATTAATTTAGTTTAAAAAGGAATTAAAAATAATGGTAGTTGTTTTAAAATACTTGTACTCTTTTTTTGTTTTTTTGTTTTGCTTTTTTAAGTTGCTAACAACTCCTTTTTTCACAAAATATAAGAAGAAAAAAAAATAACAGAAGAAAATAAAAACAAAACGGAAACGCTATAAACTCTTTGATATGACTTAAGTACGAATAATGAAATGCTGCTTTTTTTTCTCACAGACTGTACTTATAGTTAATTATAAATATGTATGTACGTTAATTTAAAAGAAAGAAAACCAAAGTTTGAACTGAAATCAGCAAAGTACTAAGAGAGCCATCACAAACATCATAAAAAGCCACTAAGAAAATACTTAATTTTTTTTTTTTATTCGGAAAGGCAGCAAAAGGAATCATTTGATGTCCGTCATTCTGATAGAAAAGGCAAAGTCATAAAGAAACAGAATTTTTTTATGTGAAACATAAATTTTGTTCATGTAAAATGCTTGCTAAAAGCGCCAAGAGCGCAGTTGATCGTTTTTCCTTTTTTGTTTTGCTACTGCATGCAAGATTTTTGGTTTATTTTATTTAGCGGCATTATGAGTTTGTCATGGAGTTTGCATTATTCAGTGGTAACGAAAAGCAAATGTCATTCGCCTCGGCCACAATTCTCAAAACGACTCAAAATTTCATTAATTTCCTTTGCTTTTTACCAAATATTAGATGCACTGGGCCAGTAACCAGGAGTTGGGAAGCTAATTGCCTTTAGCAGGAATGACACAATAAAGAGCTTTAGGCAATGTAGTATTTGAGGTATGGAGTTGCAGCTATCAAGTCGGGCTAACTACTAGGAAACTTAATTGGTTATTAAGCTTTCCATGCATTAAAAGCAACACGTATTAGAGGTTTAAGAAAGTACTGGATGCCAACTACTCATGAAGAAGCTTTAAATAAAAGAACTGTAGCCTGGAATCAAAAGAGAAAGCTGATTACTCCGATTTTCCAATATGTGCGTGCATTTAGCGACATTAAGAAAGAGGACTATAGAAAATCCTTAGTTAAAAATACGACTTGTATGGACTTGGCATTACAATTACTGCGAGAATTAAGTTTGAGGTGGCCTAAGATTACTTTGTACATTAGCTACTAATACGAGGATTTTGTAATGGTAGTAGAGGCAAGAAACTCTTTAGAAAAACCTGGGTCGTGTAAGCAAATGGTAATATGAACAAATAGGTTGTAAGATCATTTGTCTAGTATGAGTGTTCTGTATAGTGAAAAGCTTTGACAAAGAAATGCAATAGTAAATTCTCTACTTAGGCGCCCACCATTGAAATCACAGAAGCCGCCAGTAGTGATGCTCAGCTACCTTTAGACGTCATTATCCATTTAGTGCACAAAAATGTTGGTTCCACGAACCCTGGTTTCATGTATATACTTAAAAGTCGCTGAGATTAAGTTTTATAAGACTACTTTACTGAGAATATCTGATAAAGATTTTCATGATCAATTAAAGAGTATAGCCTGTGTGATCTCCAGTGATATGTTTAAAATGGTTGTATAAATAACAGCTGCAAATTTACATTAGATAAAATAAAGTTCCAAGATTCTGCGGACTTCCAAACTATTCGGATATTTGTTGAGTTTTTGGATTAGATTTAAAAAAACGCATAAAATTTAGAGAGATGTATGAAATCTTATTTAAATCGGTAGAACGATATATATAATTCAATATTTAAAGATGATTTCATGTAAATAATGACCGCGGATACGTCTGAAATGGTTCATACATTGGCTCCAATTTTGGCATACCCTCTACAACATATTGCCGGTATCTCATGAATAAATTCTTCAATATTGTCTTCCGTTGCGGACTTGTCCCTGTAGACATAAGCCTTAACATAGCCTCGCAGAAAATAGTTTAGAAGCACGATCTAGGCGGCCAATTGACCGGCCCCAAACGTGATATAAACTGTTCACCGAACTCACCTCTCAATTGGGCCACTGTTTCGCGTGGTGTAAGGCATTTGGCACCGTTTTCATGAAACCACATGTCAGGCAAGTTCAGCTCTTCCATTTTGGGCAAAAAAAGTAACAGAGGCCCCATTGCTACAAATGGCGCCGAATCAATAATTCACGATCATCAACAACACTGGCGGATACAGCTGGGATATTTTCCTCTGTCTGGTTTAATATTTATTAATGAAAGTTGCTAAAAAATCATCCTTTAGCTTATAATTTTCCAGAAAAAAAGACTCTAGGTGTCTTGCAGGTTAGGGAATCAGATGCCGAAAGAGTGTAGGAGCATGGGGAGGTTCCCCTCTATGACCCTTCTTAGGGCTGAAAGCTCAGCTTCTATAGAAGAGTTTTAAAGGGTCTAATAAATCAGTATAGTTTTACAACACTATTTTGGGTTGCAAGCCACTGTAGTATTGAGGTGCATATGACTGCCGACGAGTTAGAAAGACTAGATTTAATGTCAGATGAAACGGTGAATGAATTATGACGCAACGTTCGCTTTCGGCTTTGGGGTGCAATGAATAGATGCTAAGAGGGTGTACAATTTTACGGGGTCTCTAGAGCTTTATAATTCGATTTTAACTTGGTGAGACCCAAAGTAGCAATGGATATAAATAGGAGGGCTGTGCGTGTCCTTATTGACACACACTGGTTGTTAGGTTAGGTTAGCAGGCTGCTGGTAAGGAAGGGTGAAATTTATAATTCAGCTCACTTGGGTCCAATACAATGATCTCTTTGTGGTACCTGTTAATTGAAGAGAAGATAGTGAGAGAGGGTGATAGTTAAGGGATAGTGACAGAGAAGACAGGTGGTGAAGGAAGAGATGGAGGAGGCGTATTAAATTTTGAAACTGTGTTTTAGTAGCCATTTTATTTTACTTCGCCGATGATTCTGCTACACAACGAAGGAGGGCGCTCTGATGTTACATTAGGATTAGTATCTGATGAAGTCGGTATAGTTTTTAGTGACCAGTGCCTTATGCCTGCATCACTAGAATTTTTGCCACGACATCTGATACAAAGGCCACTAATGCGTGGTGTTGTTATTTTTATTGACTGTCGGAGATGGGGCTCGAACCCAAAACTTTCGGTTTTGTAATCAACGTGCTAAGTACTTCAGCCAACGCCACCCTCATCATCATCATCATTCTAGTCTTCGTCTTCATTATCGATGTCAAGTTTTTGGATAATTTTTTTAACTTTTAACGCGACACTTTCATTAAAAAATTAAAGGCCAACTGTTTCTTCTACCACAAGATTTTTGCCAAAATATGGTTGAAACTTCATTGCCGAAATAAGAAACAACGATTTGTATAAAATGAAAATTTTGCTTCAAAAATAAACAAATATTGCGAAGTCTTTTCAAACTCTGATGCTGTAATTTTGATGTTGCACCACGTAAATGAAATTTAGTAAAATCTTGTACATGCTCTCCATTAAAATGTAGAGTTAATTGGAACAACTCTTTTTTGTTATCACACACGTAATGACATTTTAACGCATTGAGGCGAAAATTTTTTACGTATTTCACCTGCCATGATGTTGAATTCTATAGAACTTCTTCGTCCAATGTCTCTTTTGTGAAGTTGTTAGCTGCAATGCTTTTCCAATACTTAGCAAATCGGTTGAAGAGAAGAGCTTCCGGTTCAGACGTTTTTGCAAAATTCAGTTCAAACACTGAACTTACTAATAATTCGGTAATATGGTGGCGGTATGGAAGAAAAAGCTGTTTTCGTTTAATTTTTTTTTTCGAGTAAATATGCAGCGCCTTTATTCATCCCAGTATTAGTGGCTGTGGTGTCAAAATATAAAATTTCTATTAATCCATCAAGTGCCAAGTTCGCAAAAATTTAAGGTTTTGTCAGCTATTTTTTCCCCGGAAGAATTTTCTAGTTTTGCTATACTTAGCAGTTTCTCCATAATTTCACTGGTAACAATGAGACCCAGTCCATCTGGTTTTTCTACTCCCTTTATGTGTGAAAGGAGTTTGGCGTGCCAGTGCAGATTAAATACTTGAGGAATCTGTATTTCAATAAATAAAACGCATTAAAATAGTTTTAAAATTTAATATTAAATCAACTACATTGAATTCATCGATAATCAGCTTAGCTTGTCTTCAACTTGGCATTGAAATAATCGTAGTACCGCGAGACTGAGTCTGTATTTTATTGATATTTTCAAAGACATTTTGGAAGACCATTGCATCACTTAATTCAACAGTTCATAATATTGGCTTCTTTAGGCCCCAATAGGCACCATAAAGCACCGTCGGAGTGAGCTAAAAATGAAGACCGCTTTTTTACAGCAAAACTCATATTTTAGACAGAGATTTTTAGATTTTCTAAAAATGATTTGTTTGTGGCATATGATGTCACACAATAATGCTATCGGCTAAGGAAAGAGAGTGTGGCATAAATTAGTTACCACGTTGACTACAAACTCGAAGTTCCTGGGTTCGAGCGCAGTATCCAACAGTCATTAAAAAGTAACAACAGCTTCAAAAAGTTTAAAACGCCTCATTTAACACCAGAGGCGCTGCAACACTGCATTATAAAAAAAAGTGCAAAAAGCAGAGTTGTAAAAGAATGCAGCTTTCCTCTATGTCTGCCTTCACCACCTGTCTTCTCTGTCACTATCCCTTTCCTAAAGAAGGTAACACCTAGTAATGGTAGTAGGCACTCAGTTCCTGAGTGTTACTTCTCTTTAAAAAAAAGTAAGTCCAGTATTCAGGAATACAACATAAAGCAAACTGTAACAAGTAAATATTTTGTATGCATGTGATTTCTAACACGCAAAGTTCCCTAAAACTGACGATCCAGGGCTGAAAAAAGTCTTGCAAACATGTTTGGTTCATGCTGATGACCGACGCAAGAAGGATGAGGGAGCCAAAAAGGAATAACCACCCAATATAAAATACACCAGAAAACTTTCTATTTATTTTCTGGTTCACTTTTAAATATTTTTTATTAAATTAAATTTGTTCAAGGCTCTTTTTTAGACGTATAGTACACAACTCATATGGAAGCATCGCTGCCATGACATAGTTTCTCTCGTGGACGATTAATTTACCGCCCGCTACAATCGCGAAGGATTGAAAATGATAGCTGGACATTCTTACATGGGGATGTGTGTATGTGTGTATGTCCATGAGGGGCAGTGTAATTATGTGTGCGTGTGTAGTTAAAACTCAGAAGTCTTCTTGGTGCAGGCCTTATTAAATTTTTTGATGTTTTTTTTGAATGTGTGACATTCCACACTCCCTTTTTTGAGAAGGGAGAAAAGAGGAAGTAACATGTTTTGATTTGTTCTTTTTTACCCAAGAAAAAGCAAAACCCATTAGTTTGAAGGCCTTCTAGAAGCTCTGGCGAAAGAAGCAAGAACAGAAGGCCTACCCCGCAATGACAACTCGTCTAAAAGAGATATGTGTATGGAATAGAGCGATCAGGCCCTGTACATCCAAAAGAAGGCATCCTTACTCCATCTTTTTCCCGCTGGGTATTTATCTCTCTTAAATCTTGTGACATAATAAACCAATTCGGTTTGGTATTCAGGCTTTTGGAATTTGGAAAATTAATATTACGAAAATTTTAAGAAATTTATCATTCGATATACTGTCATAAGACCATCTCAATTTGAAATTTATTTGCTGGTGGTTAAGCATTGTCTATATGCAATTCATAACGTAAGGTTTAAGCCTACTGACGATTTGTTCAAGTAACAATGAAATTCATATAGACAAATTTCAAATTGAGATATTAAAAAAAATGTTTTATGTTTTGTATATAAATTTAAACTACTAAGATGTTTCAATCCAAACCAAATTTGATCTTAACCTTTAAAATAACGTCATTTGGTGCAAATTTGCTTAAAAGCGATACCACTTTTTTAAAAAGCGCTTTTTTATTTACTCGCAAGTTTCTTAACCGATACCTGAAATGTTGGCCATTTTTCCTTTGTTTTTTTAATACAGTCTACTTTATTCTACTTCTATTTGGGAAGTAATGAAAATCAAGATCCTTAAAAATAACTTATATACAGTCGTTTTACCGAGTCGTTGCAAATCCTTGTGCTCTTGTGTTTCGTTGTTTTCAACTGTCAATGACGGACATATACTTTTATTTCCATCACAGTTTATTTTTTAGGGTTCACTTAAATTTTACAACAACCCATAAATGCCTTCACTCTTAAGGAAAGCTTTTAGTTAAAGAATATTTCTTTAATATTGTCTCATAAATTCACACAATTCCTTTATTTTTCTTTTCAAGCTAAAGAAAAAAGATTTTTAGTTGCGTGTTTTTTCTTACTTCTTATACTACATATTTTCTTATTTTTCTTCCTTCCATTTGCTGCAGTATTTACGTACGAGTACATACTCGTACACACCATCGTCCAAAATATTAACATGAAGTCTGGATGTCTGTTTTTGATGCCTTCATTGTTTGCAGCCCTGCAGGCCAATTTAATGAGATGAAGATGAGATACTATCAATATAAATGTAGGTGTGCAAAAAAAATTTGCGGTTACGTTAATGATTTTTGTCTAAAAAAACAAAAAAAAAAAAATTTGTTTCTTGGGCGGGTTTATGCAAAACTTACAAAAAGAAGCAACATTTTGGGTTCAATATCCAACCAGAGACTTATCGTTTTTATTTAGAGTTCAGCGAACTAAAAGGGCTGTTTTGTTCAATTATGTTTCTTTTCCCTTTGTTTTATTAAATTTTGTTCGCTTTTAAAGGAAAGTGAATATTAAGTACATTTGCTGCAAATTGTTTTAATAATTTTTGGTTTTTGGGAAAAAATCGTAAATATAAATTTGCTTTGGGTAAATATAAAACAGCTTAAATGTTACAATGTATAGTTGATAAATTAATAAACCTTAGCACCCTTTTTTACGGTTATTACTTCAGTTCACTTTGAACTTTTGTGCCATCATTATGTTTTATAAAAACTTATCTTGCATTTAAAATTGTCAGCAAATACCTTGTGTGCGCCCTTCCGTCCTTTGCCTTTTTTAAAATAATCTTTATTTAAATTACAGTTGCTTATCTGCTACTAATTGTTATTAATTGCAGTTAAAGAAAAACTGTAACAAAAACTGTTTCTAAAGAAAGATTAATAATTAACTTGCTCTCTAGTTGTTGCTTTGATTGAATTTCGTTGGTTCTTAGAACTAATTTGAGACTGTTCTAAAACCTTCACACAAAAAAGTAATATGAATGAGTTTGTAATATTAATTAAAATATTTGTAATATTAATTAAAAAATTAATTAAATTTTCACCTATAAACAATTTGATAATATCAATTAAGTTTTTCCACTCAAATTAATTAATACAATTAAGAATTTAATTGAATCAATTAAATTACTAATTGAAAATATTAATTGGTGAATACTTTTTTCTGTGTTGTACATAAAATTTTTCAATAAATAATTGTGAAGTTTTAACTTTTTCACAAAACATTTCTCTGAGCCTTCAATTATAGTTTTAATCAATTGCATTGCATTCATTACTGTTGCCTGATCCTTCAAAAGTTTCAAAAAAATTCACCAGCAAAACGCAGACTTGTTCTCAATGTCTTGAATAACTGATGATTAGTTTTATTTTTCGTAACATTTAAGAGCTGCCTCCAGAGAGAGTTTCAAGGAATTTATTAGATTCAGGGAAGAAAGAACTTTTAAATTGCATCCACTGCTCGGTAGTAATTTGAATAGGAAAACCGGGAAATCCAATAATGCAGTAAATTAAAGGCAACAGATTGTAATATTATACTTATTATTTCTTCGCGAGATATTACTTCTGTCCACATAGTGAATCAATACAAGTCAGAATATAACTATAACTTTTGCATAGTGGTAACGCACCAACAAAGTTAATACTGAAGTGTTTGAAGCATTGATTAGCAAGTTCAAAATATCCTAGAGGGTTGAAATTTTGATGATTGTCAGGGAATACAGCATATAGACCAATCACGCACATGTTTAGAAAGTGACGGCCAAACAAAGGGACTTTTAACAAGCTCTGATGTTTCATTTACTCCTGGATGTAAAAGCCCCTGAAGATACGCGAAAAGTGGTGTCCAAAAACTCGAAGTATGTAGCCGAATATTTGCTGAAGATACATCGCAGTATATTTTCATGTCAGCATTTGGTAGTTCATATATGTACATTTGTATATCTGTGGAAAAAAGGAAAAAGTGCTTAAGTCGAAATAAGCCATTTTTGAGTTACTGCTACCTGCGCAATCTGCATACTTGAAAGTACCCCTGGGCAAAATCTCAATTAATTTGTGCGAATTTTTAAGAAGTTATAGCAAAATTAATTGCGGCTTATCTTCTTTAGACTTCTAATCTCATCTGGAATAGTAGCTTCATTTAAGTTATACTTTGGATTATTTCAACTCGAATGTATTATTTACAGTGCGTAGAACGATGTTTGCTTAAAAAGAATTAAGGTTAAGGAGAATTTCCTAAATTTTTCTGATGCACATTAGTGTCCCTTTGTATCAGTTGTTGTAGGAAAGTTCATGTGATGAATGCATAGTCACTGGTCACTGAATTATACCGACTTCAGCAGATACTAATCATAATGAAACATCAGAGCGCCCTTCTTCGTTGTGTAGCAGAATCATCGGCGAAGTAAAATTACTAATAAAATGGCTACTAATCAGAGCTTCAAAAATTTAATACGCATCATTCAACACCAGAGGCGCTGCAACAGAGCACTATGAAAAAACGTGCAAAAAGCAGAGTTGTAAAAGAATGAAGCTTTCCTCTATCTCTTCCTTCATCACTTGTCTTTCCTATCACTATCCCTTTCCTAAAGAAGGTTACACCTAGTAATAGTAGTAGGTATTCATTGCCTAAGTGTTACTTCTCTTTAAAAGAAAAAAAAAATTAACTGTAAATGTAAAAATAAATTTCTGAAAATCGACAGCAGCATAGAGCCATAACAATTTGGTTCCATTGTAATTTTAAGGAAAATTGAGATCCATTTGTAATCGTATCACATAATTGTCTTTCTTTCGATCGACGATACAATCACAGATAGTACGATTGAGCCCTGAATTTCAGTCTCTTCAGGTCAAACAATTTCTAACAGCAGTTCAAACTTAGGATGGACAATGCAAAAAACATCGATGTTTTTTTCGAAGCGATGCTTCGCAAACATTATATTATATTATGATTATATTTTCAAATAATCAAACAATTTACAAATTGAATATATACAAAAATATAAATTATATTCAAGATAACTAAAAAACACTTTTTCAGCCGAAAAAATATTAAAAATTATATCAATCGGCAGCTAATTTCTAGCCGCTTGTTAGCTGAAAAAAATCTGCGGCGGCGGCTGGTCAAAAGTATTTGGGGACTCGGCTTAGCCGGCTCTCAGCCAATCGACACAAATCTCGACACAGATGCTAACAGGTACACCCATTTCTACAACAAAAATACCTTGCTCGCGTGATTGTCAAACAAACTCTTTATATAAAAAATTTTGTTTAGTTTTTTTTTATATGAAGTTTGACAAACAGGTGTGTTCACCTGCTAGATAGGATTTAATCGGGGTTAGCAAGCTGTTTGTTGGGAGTAAAGATGCCAGACACGGGCTTATTCTCCGCTTATCACAGGGTTGACAATTGTTCACATAACATTTATCACGTTTACATTGAGGTCCTATGTTCCTTATAAGGAGCCAAAGGAACCAATACATCGAGCCATAACCACTACAATACCTTGAGCGACAAACTCTTTCGACTTCCTTTTTTTACAAAAATCGACTATTTACGATCGCAAATAATCGATTTTGGTAAAAAAAATTAAGTTGGAAAATTATGTCGCTTAAGCTTTTTGGCGGTTATGGCACGATATATACCCTGCAGGAAATTGAACTGACATAAGACTAGTCATGTGACCGGTCTCAGAGTGATAGGGACCAGTCCGAGTTCTAACACTCCCTATGAAGCGGACCAGTCACTTTTACATGGGGATGGCCTAGAATGGGGTTAATGAATGCTTTGTATGCACCTTGTGACTTGTCACACTAAACTATCCCGTAGGGACCTATTCGGTGTTGAATAATATAAGTTATATATAAATGTCATTCCGACATTTAAATGTAACAGGAATACTTACATTTTTTTATTCCTACAAATGCAATGAAATTTTATTTTTATTCAGAAAATTTTTTGAGATTCGAACCGACAACCACGTGCAGGTCACGCTTACACACTACCCACTCGACCAAAGGGCCACTAATATTTGAAAAGTATAAATAACACTTAAGCTTCCGTTAATATCTAAGTATAGTTACGGGACTGGTTCCAGAGTCACATTGGAGGAAGCAATTAACATTGTATTTACACTATTTGATAGGTTCTGGATTCAACCACATCGCACAAATTCAGTGTCGTTTACTACAATACTAGACCGAGTCCCAATTAAATTGACTCAAGCTCAAGACGATACATCAGCAAAATGGCGAATATGTAACCATTTACACGATATGTATATTTTTCACCATACACTACTCCGTACTTTTGGTAACAGTCGCATTTTCTCAAGTCCTAGGATGAGTACGTTGTGATCAGTTGTCAACAAATTTTATGCAGGGTACATATACATATGTATGTACATGTATTACTTTGAATCATGCCAACACATATATATATATTTATACATGCTTATGGGCCAATCCTACGATGGCGACAATGTTCGACTTGTCGCACACTTACATTTGAAACAATAACAAAATATTAAAATTTGTTTCTGTTTTGAATGTAAGTGTGCGACAAGTCGTACGTTATCGACATCGTGGACCTGGCCCTATGTATCAATCTACACGTTCTGTGTACAATTTGTCATGCATCGAAAGAAAACATCGGGGTTTTCCGCTTGCTTAGGAGCAAAAAAAAAATACATCGGATTATATCGATGTTTCGACATAATTTTTTTTTAGAACATGGATGTTTTTTGTCCATTTCTAGTTTAAACATCAAATTTTATAGGGCTTCCAGGTGGTCCTGTTTCCAATTTAGTTTCGTCGACTTTATTTTTACCAATACATCAGCAGTTTTATTTGCAGCTTAATAACTTTCCAAAAGACGAAGAGCCAATTTCACCCACTTGTTTAAATTTCAATTCATATTTAAAAGTAATTTTTCCATACAAAAATTAATGAAAATCGACATTTAAATATGAATTGATATTTAAATAGAGTTGGTGAAATTGGTCCTTAATTCTAAAATAAAATATAATTTAATGAAATTGTATAACATAAATTTTTTCTATCAATATATTTTTCTTAAATGTCGCTAGTTTTTGTAAAGCAATAAAGAAAAGAAAATAATTTTATTATAAGTGAATTGTTAAGCCCAAGTAGAGTTATACACTTTTTACGAGCTTTTGTCATTTACATAAAAATTTACATAAAAATTATATTGTATGTAGTATATAGAACTTTATCGATAGAAAACAAGCAGCAATTTTCATAGCAAAATTATTTTTGTGTGTGTGTATGTATAAGGAAAAACTTTAAAAGAAAATATACATACGCGTATATTCAAATAATGATACTAAAACAAAAATAATAAAAATTTAATTCAATGAAAGTCATAAAGTTCTTAAACCCTGAGCTTGCATGGGCATGCCCCATTATCATACTTATTCATACTCGTACGTACAAACTACAAACTGTGTGTTTACAAAATTTATTTACTAAACGTGCATACTTTCTCAACTTAATAAATATTAACACATAGACTTACATACATATATTTACATATTTATAATTTGTGTGCATATTTATTAGAAATAGTTTTTGTTGTTGGTAAAGCAGTTAGAAAATTAGTTACTCAGCCAAACGTAGTCGTATTGCATCAGCCTGCCAGCAATCATAAGCTTTTAATGAAGTGTTAACAAATGATGGCATGTAAACATGTCAAAAGAGTAACACCACATGCAATAACAAACCATTGGAACGTGATCGGCATTGACAAGAAGAAAAAAGGGGCTGCAAAATGATTTACTTCAGTAAAAATGATGACGCAAGCAAAAAATAATAAAACGACTGCCAGTAGAGGAAAAAAAAGAAAATTGGAAAAATTATAAACTACTGTCACAAATACACAGGCATACAATATGTTACAAATCTTTAACATCAGAAACGAATACTTATTTTGTTGTGTAATTGGCTGCTATGATGGTAATAAAAAGTGCTCTAAGGTGATAATATTTGGATATTCTAAAACTCATAATTTTATGAGTTTCGAAGCTAAAATGCTTGTGTCAAAACGCTGGGGCGGTGTGGTGGCGACAAGTGGCTTCTCAGCGAGCTAAAGCTATAAAACTTTACAAAAAGCCTTGCGACCTTCTGGTCTAAGATAGGCCAAAGCATTGATGCAGCCATTTTCATATAATGGCATCCTGGTCCTCCGTAGAAATAATCTACGGCTTGTTACTGGTTTTCTTTCTGGTCACTTTGAACTGAACTATCCTCTGTGGAAAAGTAACTGAGTTCGTTCAGCCTTGTGCCGTTTATGCTTATAAGATGACGAGACAACGGCAAAAATTCTTTGCGAGCGCATTGTCTTACGTAACAGTAGAAGGCGTGTTTTTCCTTCTGAGTTTCTGTGTTCAGATGATATTAGGCAGGCTCCTCCAATATCTGTCATAAGGAGGGTCATACAGAGATTGATTTAACTTAATTTACAGATCTATGGCACAAAAGTTCCATCAGGTATCGCAGTGCCGGCCTTCGAACCAGATCTTCCACCCTATTCTAATGGGTGTTTTTTTAGAGGTATAGAACTTCGAATTGAAATAAAACACAAGAAAATCGTTTTAATGTCCATCAATTTGGCTTTATTGGAAGGATAATTTTATGCCATTAACGTTTAAATATGATTTCGGGCATGTGGCCGCCGCGGCTGGCTCGAATAAAGCCAATTCTACAGGTCCAATTTTCAACCACTTTTTCGAGCATATGAAGCCGTATGTTGGCAATAACGCCACGAATGTTGGCTTCCAAGTCCCCTAACGTTTCTGGTTTGTTGGCGTAGACGAGCGACTTAACATATCCCCAAAGAAAATAATCCAATGGTGTCAAATCACACGATCTTGGTGGCCAATTGACAGGTCCATTCCGCGAAATTATGAGCTCATCAAATGTTTCCTTCAATAAATCGATTGTGACGTGCGCTGTGTGGCATGTAGCGCCGTCTTGTTGGAACCACAACTCATCCACATTCATGCCATCCAATTCGGGAACAAAATAGTCGGTTATTGCTGTGCACGGTGGCGAATCGATTCATTCGGGTCCTCTTCAACACTTTGCTCTACAGCGGCAATTGTTTCTTCGGTGCGCACTGCTCGACGTCTCTGCGGATGCGTATTATCACATAGAGTAAACGTAGTGCGAAAACGATCCATGGTTAACCGAATTAATTGCTCTGATGGACGATTATGTCGACCATAAAATGGACGGAGCTTGCGGTAAACTTCGCGAACTGAACCATTATTTTCGAAATAAATTTGCACGATTTGCAAGCGTTGTTCTTTTGTCAACCTGTTCATGATGAAATGGCAAACCAAACTAAATATTAATCACTTGACAGCTGACAAAATGGCCGCCAGTTAAAAAAGTGATGCCAACTTAAAGTTATATACCTCAATAAAAAACACCCATTATTATAATCTAACACAAAATCCACGCTGCAGAACATTTTCTCTAATCATACCTGCACCCCATCTCCATTTACTAAAGACTCTCATCATACAAAAATTCAATTTTTTGTTTATAAAATGTGATTCTGCAGCTATAGTCGTCGTAGTAGTACCCATAACTGAATCAAGTACGCACTTGAATTGACTAAAATTCATTAAATTTTTCCTCTCCAACATTTTTTCGAACATACCTGCTCCTAACGCAGATTGATCTTGAACCATTTTTAGTTTAAATAACTCACAAATTGATTTCACAATACGATAGAATGGCCTTCAAATTGAAAAAGTCCAATTTTGTGGGAATGCGCTTACATTCCGATATTTTTGCAAGGTCCTACAGAATTAGAAATCCTAAGAAAAACGACCTCCTCCGCCAGCACGCTACAACTTCTACATAATCTCCTAGCATATATAAATATGTGGCGGTGGCTCCCTCTAGGCTCCTTCCAAGCGTGACCTCAAATCTTCAATCAAGCAACAGTTTAAATAAGCAGTAGCCTATATACTTAGGAAAATCTCCATGGCCAATGAACGCCTTTTGCACGCATTAGTTGTCTTCAATTTTATCGCTGAATTCATTGCCTTTTGTTTGAGCATGAGGTCAGCAGGGAGCCACTGCATCTTTGTGAACATAGCCTTGGAGGATGTGGTGTTGGGCCATCTGTTGTCAACAAGGCAAAATTTTCTTATATTATTCCACGATATGCCAATACACTATGGCATCATATATTGCTATAGATTTGAACAGTGTTTTGTAGAGCTATTTAGAATTTATTGTCTTCCCTTTAGCGTTTTGCACGTTAATAAAGTAAGAGCAACCTTGTATTTCCTAGCTTGGAGACTGTCAGCTTAGTGTCAAGGTAAATACTAAAATATTTGGCCTTGTTGGAGAGCTTAAGCTCTATTCCATTTAGTTTTAAAAATGTAAAGTGTTGCAACTTGTACTTTTTGGTGAAGAGCACAATATCAATTTTCAGCGGATCGACCCTCAGGCCACTCACTCTCTTTGCTCTATTTATTGATAATGTTCAGTAATGCTTGTTGCCTTTGTGGCACGGTATTCAGCTGTTTTTCCGATACTGCCACTTTTTCCTTAGATGAGGAAATTAAACTCCCTAAATTAAATGTAAAATCCAAGGCAAGTTTAAATTGGCATGTAAAATGATTGAAAACGGCTGGCAAAATGGCATGAAAAAGGCAAAATTAAAATATGTTTCTTTGGCATTATTGGTTTTTTTTTTCTTTATTGCTTATTTAATTGTTTGAGTTTCACTCTGATTAAACCGTAAATGGTTCAAAGAGCTCAATGCCTACTGCAGGAACTTCATACGAAGAGACTAGAGTCTGCAACAGAAGGTAGTAAACTGGATTTACACATCGGTTGTCAGACTGTTTATTTCCTATGGTTGTGAGGTAAAGTGAGAGGCATTGAGGAAGGAGAGTCATGTGTCTTGAGGGGCATCACAGGTAATCAGAGGAAATAACCTTCTACGTCGACAGTAGTAGTATGCTTACAGCGATTCTAGACCACTTTTTCAGTACATTCACTATGGTGTTTCTGCACATAATAGCAAAAATTTAAGCCTGGCAGCCCCCTTTTTCCATCTCTATTATTATCCATCCCTGATTTTAGTTGTATGCGAATGAGTAAAACTCGTTGGGGAATAAATTTTTCAATACGATTGTTGTGAAATTCAGTGTTCAATATTGATTTCATTTGTGTATGTGTGAGACAGTATTACTCTCTCTGTGAAATTAGTTTTTTGTGTCTGAATTAAAAAGCTCTAATAACATGATGTATAACAAGTACGAAGCACGCTAAAATTTTTCTCAACACGATACGACACAACATTCGTTTTTAAATATTTATTGCACAACTACACTAATACAGTTTTACACACACACAAGCACAATTGCAATCAGGAATGGATAATAAAAGAGATGGAAAAACAGGGCTGCCACACTTACATGTTTGCTATTATATGCAGAAAAACCACAGTGAATGTATACATACTCCCATCCAGGCATGCTGCATCATTTGTACTGAAAAAGTGGTCTAGAATCGCCATAAACATACTACTGATAGTCAGGCAGCACTAAAAGCTGTGATGGGACACAGTGAACTTTGTTATTTAATTTGTGCATATTATACAAATTTTGATTTATTCAGCTTGCAGTCGCACACTTCGCAATAAAGCACGGAGGAATTTCCTTTTAATATTTTCGGAAACTTTTTACCATTCGTTAATTAAATTTGTTTAGCGTTAAAAATGCTTTCTCTTAAATACATACACATAAACGTGAATGAAAGCTAACGAATTAAATTATGACAACACAACGTTTGAGAGAATAAATCCCTGGTTTATAAAAAAGTCGTATGATTTTTTAGGGCACTGAGTCCCAGTCCAATTAATTTTGTTTTCTTTCATGAATTTCTATTGTAGATTTTATAATGTAAAATTATATATTCGAAAAAGCATGTATATATTGCTAAAAATTTTATGAACTAATAATTTCAGCAAGGTAATTCCGGTAAAATAAAATATAGTGACATATAAAAATTTCTTCTAGGTTGCAACAAAAAATTATATTTTATGGCAAAGTGTACTAAAAATGGCTTTTTATGTCAATAATTGAAGAAATGGAAAAAAGTGGCATATGCCATAAAAACTTGTCCTGGTAATGACACAGTTCATCCGATTTGGGACTGATGAATACTCAGTTTTCCCGGCATGACTGTTACTTAGGAAAGTTATCAATGCGTATTAGTTGGGCTCCATTAATTTCTTTATAAAACCAACAAGAGAGTGTAATTTAGTCTCTACAGATCTACCTTTAGTGTAAACGTATTGAGACGTTGTCATTCTGAGATGAAGATTACGTTGTTTTCAGAAGGAACGAAGACAGACTGATAGGTCTGAAGTTCTTCGGTGTAGTGTACGAGGTTAAAAAAAAACTCCTTCCCCACACCTTCTCTATGAATTATTTAAGACAGGCTGTTGATATCCGTATTAATTAACAATGGTATCACGATAACAGTGTTTTGATGTTAGTGCACCTGTATAATACAATACAGCTTGGGTCATTTAAAAGGTCTTAAACTGTTTATCGATCCATATAGAAAGTGCAACCGGAAAAATGCGTATCAATGAGTACCTCAAGGGTTTCACTTGCGCTAGTTGTCCAATTATCACAAGATTTCTTGCTAAAGCTTGCATCTTGCATATGGATGTGTATTAATATAATTAATTATATTTACTTTGAAATTCCTATTATAATTTTGTCAAATATTTTTTCATTAATAATTCTGATTTACAACGATCAGAAAACAATAATTTCTATTATCATAAAAAATATTAAAAAGTAATTATTGAATAAAATAATAAAAAATATATTTATTTAAAAAAAAAGAACTTTTACATATCGTGTTTTTATTTAAAATAAGATTGTCTCAAGAACAATAAATTCTAGGACTCGGCTTAATGGAAGACGTAAACATTCCTAAAATTTTTGTTTTCCTACGCCATATCCTTTTAAAGCCTTTCTCCACAGCTCAAACTATATTTCTATCGAAAGGTTAGTTTAGTGGATATACAAAAATATTAACATCAAAAAACAAAGTTTGTTTCGGCTGTATTTTAAAAATCCTTCTCCGGAAAAGGACAAATAATTTACAATATTTTTTTGTTGATATGACTACAACCATTTAACGAATTTTAATTTAAAATTTATTAATAAGAACCAGTAGTGTTAAATTTGTTGAGAATATTTTTCACATTTTTGATAACTTTAAACAAACGAGTTTTAAATGAATCATAAAGTTACTTCGAATAATCTAAATAGGTCTCATTACAGGTATCTTTAATGGCTTAAGTTAGTGATTTCTTAGCACACGCTTTGCGGAAAAGCCCTAAATAAAAAAAATCGCATTGAGATTAGCTCTTCCCTCAACAATAAATTGTAGTGTATTTTTAAGAAGCAATTAATATTTTACTGAACAAGTTTAATCTGATCCGATTTCTTTTCTGTCTTTCATACAATTTTCGGCACATTTTCTTACCGCCGAATTCGGCTTCTTATACTTATATGTTGGTCGAATTCGACCAAAAATGTTCGCTGGGTAGCTGCGATATTTGTAAAATATACGCCAGGTTAACCCTGCGTGTTAATTATCATGCAAAATTAAGCCAGCAAACCAGTAACGACAACGTTATTTTCATTAACTCCCATAAAGTAATATAACAAACTTTCAGGCTTATCACGCTTACACACGTACCTAAACATCAAAGATTGCACAAAAAAAAATTAAAAGCCAGTAACATGTTAAATACGACTACGAGTATGTACCTTATAATGACCAGTTTGTTGGCAATAACATTCTGCTAGTTCATGGCAGTTTTCCCTACTTTGCACCTTTTTAGTAGCTTAAGCTAATTGGGAGCCATTCTGCACGGAAATTTATGTCGAAATATTTACGTGCTCATAACGCGCCAGTATGTATGCGAAAAGTATCATTACCAAGAAGTTTATATTTGACATGAAATTTAATACAAATAACGAGATTTTAATAAAACTCACTAATGAGTTTAACAAACGACCGTACTTTGGGAGATGTCCATTAAAGTGACACTGAAAATTCAACATTTGATTTTCATAAAAGTAAAAACGGAATATTGTGACACTTGGTGAAACTAATATGGTGAAAATTTGAGCTAAATCGGACAACTCTAAGCCGTGCCTAATTGAGGTCAAAGTTCAATTTTTCTAAATTCACCGATTTACAGCATTTAATTGGAAAATTCATTAACTTAAAGCCGATCCTTTTGATAGTCGTCAATGGAAGCTTCTTTTTGATAATTAACCCTTGTAAGTCATGTGGGTCAAGATGACACTTATTTTTTTACAAAATCCTTAACAATTAAAATATTAAAAATACTTTATGACCGCTAACATTAAACAAACCTTCTTCACTTTGGGACCAAACTAACATGACACAAAATATTTTCCAAATTTTGATGCAGCAAAGTTTTTGATTGGGTCTTTGTTCATCCAGAGCGCGAAATGTTTATTATTTTCGTTTATCAAGTATTTTTGCAATAGTTATGCCAAACATATTTTAAATATTTCAAAAAAGTTGTTTTGATATATTTTTGAAAAAAAAAATTGCATGACATGCGAAGAGTTAATTTTTTCAACAAAAAATTATGAATACAATTTAGCATATTACTTCATAACTCGGTTCATATTAAACCGATTGTGAACAGTTTTTTATTGCCTAAGAGGGTCCCATTTAAAAAAAAATTGGGCGCTGACACGCCCACAAATTTTTTTATTTGATTTTATGATATTCTACTTATTTGATTGCTGCAAAACCTTGTGATTACACAATTTTAAAATTGAAAAAATGTGGCGGAGTCACGTCCATTAAAATTCTGCAATTAATAAAAAAAAAATTAAACAAATAGAATTTGCTTTTGAGTTCCCGGAAATTCCCAAACAAAATTCGTAAAAGGAAGGTATTGATCCTTAGCGATACCAGCAGGTGACAAAAAACCAGGGGGGTTATTATGTAATTCGATTCGAAAAGAAAACTGTTCGAATGTGTATGTTATTAACATTACAATTCGAAAGCATTTCTGTTCGAATCGGATTACATAATAACCCCCCAGTAAATATTTCAGTCTACTTGGTGATGCCTGTATCGAATGACTCCCCCACAGATTTAACAAACCTTAGTAATCTACACAGTTCCGTTTCCGATACAAGTTCAAGATTCCGAAAAGTGTGATCACCAAGACAGTTATATCTAGTGCGGCTTAGATAGATAGTAGATGTTCTACTGTTTCAATTACCCAGAGTTCCTTACATTTCCTGCAGGTTCCATCAAGTATTTGTCTTATTTTGACGGCATACGAAGCCGTCCAGCAGTGTTCAGTTAATACCTCCCACTAGAAGTTTAAATTTGCTCGTAGTTAATAATTAACGGAATTTAGTCGATTTGGTATCATAGTAGGTAGCTCCACATGATTTTAGATGTTTTGCAAGTTTTTGTCGCACGCCAACTTTTCTCCGCTTTTTCCTTCATCTTAGAGTATATGATCCATTTCACGTGTTTAATTGGTTTCCGGACATATATCGTTTCCTCCACCGATAATTGGATTCCCCTTTCGACCAGTGTATCGGCTATTTCGTTTCCCTCAATCGTTATGTGTCTCATTTAGGGCATTCCCACACATGAGCATAATCAAGGTGTAGTAGCAGTCTGCAGATATTGCCTTCATTGCTGCTTGACTGTCTATATATATATATATATATATATATATATATATATATATATTCACACGCAGCTCCCGCTCCTGCATCCATCTTCGAATGAAGAAATTTAAACTATATCCACTATAGAAGAAATTTAAACTATATCCACTATAGTTAAGACCTTCGAGATAGCCTTCTTCTCTCATATTGATCTGTGGTTTGGCAAGGAAGTTTATTTCTGGAATGATGTAGTCCGATCTACACTCCATGTCTTCCAGCAATTTACCGTGACCAAATGGATTGTAAGACATCTGTCCTATTATACTGAGTCGGATAACGGATTTACATTCCGCTTTCACTGCAGTTAGTTTTATTGGTTTAAGGTCCAATATAACGTCTGAATCTGTAGTAGGTGTGCTGCTTAGAGCAGCGTTTTGCAGAGTGCTGCTAGTCTCTGGACATTTTCTAACTTCCTTAGGTATGCTTTTGTCTCAGTTGCTCTCCACTATACAAATATAATAATAATAAGTTATAGTATGTTTACATGAGTTAAGCTCTCTTTGGACATTTTTGATGCCACTGTAACTTGACTTGCAATTTGCGGCCCTCATACTGTTACATATAGGTATAGGGTACTAACTATATATTAAGATACAATGCAAATAAAATACCAATTATTTTCCATTGCAGTATTTCAAACAACGATACCCAAACCGAAATAAATTTTAATTTGGTGTAATATTGCGGAATGTATGGTTGGTTTGTGTAAGAAATGTGGCTCTCAAGGAAGAACGTTTGGCGACCATTGTTGTATAAATTTTTTACTCTGTGTCTATTAAATTTTACTTTCATCATACTGGAAGCTTAAACACACAGAAAGCGCATAAACAGAACGGGAAAACATCCTGCAGGTACTTTTTTTTAACAAAAAGTCTTTTAATAAAATATTTAAATTTAAATTTAAACCTGCGAATTACTCTTACTCAATTATTTTTTATAAATAAAGTCAACCGAACGGTTACAATACAAAAATAATGCCTACGAACGAATCCAGAGTATAAAAGTGATGAAAAAACCCACAGAATTATACACATATATATGTGAAATCTTCTGAAAAAAATATATATGGTTTGAAAGGTCTTAGTCTTTTCTTTCTAAATCCATTTATAATTTTAAAATCGGTTGTTACTGTACTTAGTTAGAGGTTGATAAGTTCGCACGGGTAAGAAAAGCCGGTTCTTTACCCGTAACTCAAGATTTTGGGCGTGTTTGGAAAATTTCAAATACTGATTGTTGTTGTTAGGCTCAACAACACCTACCAGAAAAGCAGTAATACGTCCCAGGTATTTCGATTTCATTAAAATTGGTCGCCGTTTTTAGTGGAAAGTTAAAACAATTTTAATATTTAGTATGCAGTTTGAAAAAAAAATGTTTCTTTCTCGTACCTTGATGAATCACATAATTCTTTATGAGATTCCCTGCCATTACAAAAATCTATACCGAAGTCCACGTATAAGAATGTATAGATATTCATCTGAAAAGTTCAAGAAAAATCGTTACGAATGAGAAGGATTCTTCCCGCCAAAGGGTTGACTACATGAGTTGTATTACATGCGCATCATATTTATAGCTGATGTGTTTCAAA
Organism: Nowickia ferox; assembly: GCA_936439885.1. Lineage (NCBI taxonomy): Eukaryota > Metazoa > Arthropoda > Insecta > Diptera > Tachinidae > Nowickia > Nowickia ferox. The sequence goes on along the minus strand of OW387023.1, from coordinate 102,159,939 downwards.
TATTTTGGTTGCACGAAAATGTTTATATTTAAAAACAAAATTTGTATCTGCAGGAATGCGTGTAAAACCTTAAACATAATTTGCAAAATATTCATGTTAAGAATTCGTTAAGTGAATCTTTCTTTAGCTCAAGACTAGAGGCACTTACTCCAAGTCGTCATTACAAGCATACCAAAGCGGATTTTCCTCAGTCAAATGCTAAAGATGCTGATAATAAAGTAACTATCTGAATAATCTTATCCTGAAAGAGCTCATTTTGTTTTCTTCTAAAGCAATGCATACTTATAATATGAAGTTATAAGTACGGGTGTATAATAAAGTATGTAACCGTAACCAGCATGATAAAAAAAGGTAAAGTTTTCTCTGTAAAGTTTTTCTTTTGTTGAAGAGATAATCATGATCGTAATCTATGTATTAAAACATGTTGCTAATTTCTAAAGCAACTATTTGTTAATAGTTGTCTACGGCAGCTAGTTGTAAAGTTTGCCAGCAAACTTCGGCCTTATTGTGCATAATGTTAAACAAAATGTAGCTGAAATATTTAGCATTATTTGCTTTAAGCCATATTCTTTTTAATTTTATTTTTTTACTGTGATTATAAAATTACAACGTTACAAGCAACATGATTTTCATTATGTATTTTTTTTCAAGTTTATTTTGTTTTAATGTTGTTTGAAAGTAATTGTTTTGTGAGTGTGTGTGTGTGTGTGTGGTTCAGTGCAATATTGCAACCCAAAACTTTTGCTTAAACATTAACATATTGTTCATTTAATCTTTAGTGTTGTTAACTAAATGTTTTATGTTGCTGCTGCTGCCGTTTCTTGCAACTATTGGGTGGGTGCACTAGTGATCCTAGCGTGATGTTAATGTAAAATTTTGTGGCAAAATTTATTAAGTCCATGATCAATATTGCCACTTAGTTTTCTTATTTTCCATACCCCTGTTGTTCTCTATACACAGAAAAAAAAGATTTTAATATTTGATTCAATTAAAAAATCTTTTGAATCTTAAATAAAATTGAAAATATTCCTTTTTTCAGTCAATAAAGAAATTAAATGAATCAAAGAAAAAAGTTGTTGAGTAGAATTTTATTTTCAGTGATAATTGTTAATGTGTGTGTGAATTAATGCCACGTTTTCAATTCCTTTTTGTTTGTGTATAGAATTTAATGCTTGCTTGCAATTTTGATAAGCAATGTGTTTGAATCAAATACATAATTTTGTTCAACTCTTTTTCCATATTCAAACAAATTTGCACCAAAAATATTTTAAGTTTTCTTATAAAAAATGCAGAAATATCTGCCGAATGAATGCTGCGCTTTCCAAGCTGAGATCTTGGCGACACACAGGGTCATGGAACTGGCAGCCAGGAATGTAACAGCCAGGCTGCGCTAAAAGCTTTGAAGGGACACAATGTCAAATCGAAACTTTGTTAGTGACTGTAGGAGAGCCCTCAACTTGTTTATAGACAAATATAGTGTCAGACTAGTTTGGGTTCCCGGCCACAGCAGTGCTGAAGGGAATAAAGTTGTCGATAAGCTGGCAAGAGTAGGGTCGGCGTTACATGAGGGAACATGTGACAGATCAATAAGTCATTACTAAAAGGAACTGAGTAATTCGGTAAAAAGCAGGACCAACAGTTCATGGCGAAGTAGGGAGGATTGTAGAATCTCGAGGGCTAAGTGGCCAAACCTTGACTTAGGAAGATCCAAACTGCTACTGGACACGAATAGAAAGGCGATGCGAATCGTGATAGGTGCGTTGACTGGTCACTGCTCGGTCACACCAAGAACCAGCGTTTAAGAAACTGGCACTCCACATTTCTGTAGGATGTGCTGGGCTGAAGAGGAATCAGAAACCATTGAACATATTATCTGTCACTGCCCGAAGCTGCAACGTCATAGGCTTATATGGCTGATCAGATGTTTCCATGAGAGCACTACTGATATCGGGAAGTATGAACTAGGGCACATCAGGGGCTTCAGTGAATTCAGTGGGAATTCAGTGGCTTAACGACGGATAGTAGGGTCACTTCTGGGTATAAGTTGGGGGAAAATATTACAAACCAACAAGCCGATTTTGAAAGTTTTTTCACCAATAGAAAGCTACATTAACAGCGTGAAATATAGGCTTCTCTTTTTTTATTCGGTTCCGAACCGGTTTTTTATATTTTGCTCGGATTTTCAAACCGCTAAACGGATCTTTAAAATTCTTCCACCAATAGAAAGCTACATTACCCGAATTAAACATAGCCTGATTTTTATCCGGTTCGGAACCGGTTTTTTATATTTGGTTAGGTTTTTTAAACCGCTAAACCGATTTTGAATATTCTTTCGCCAATGGAAAACTACACTAGCAGTGGCAAAAATCGCCTATTTTTAATCCAGTTCAAAACTGGTTTTTTATTTAGTTCGCGTATTTTCCGAAAAGCACATTTTTGGGCTGGTTAGGGTAATTTTCGCTTCGGGTTTGATTGCTTAAACAGTTTCAAAACCGGTTTTAAAACATTCATATATTTAAGTATAGTTTCCTAAAGATCAGATTAACGCTAGCGGAGCTGCGGTTGAAAGCCAGTTTTATATAAAAAATGAATACTAAAAATTATTTTATTTAGATAATATTCCAAACGGGAAATAAATCTGTGCGTTGCTGACTTATAAAGTACTGACTTTACACCATAAAATGTTTAATGACATTGGTTGTATAGATTCTTCTTAATCAAGACGTGGTGTAGCAAATTATATTAAGAAAGTTACCAAAAACCGTCTAAAGATGCAAGTACTGATACTTCTTCTGTGCCATTCTCTTCCAGAAAGCTCCTCTTGCACATTAAAAAGTTCTGTATAAAAAATTTTATGAAGAATTTTACATTACAAATTTAGTATAATTCTTTCTTTTACCCACAGAATTAAATTTAATATTTTCTTGTTGCAGAACCGGTCTTGCCTGCTTTTTTGTGTTATACTTTAAGGCAGGGTCGCGCAAAACAGGGCTCACGAGATTTTTTCTAAAATATTTCCTAACCTGAGTCTCATACGCATAATAGATTTAAGAGAGACAAAACTAATCAGTCTGTTATGAGCCGTTTGTTTCAAATACTTTAGAATAATTTGTTGGTTGACCACGCCTCGATGCTTTTCGTATCTGTTTAGGAAACTCGTCAGTGCATTTCAACCCAAAAAGTATTGAAAAAAGCTAAAAAAAAAATAATATTTTTCAGGAAAAAATCGAAAATTATTATTAAGAATTACTTGCATGAATAAAACAAGGTAAGATGAGGCTTTTACGCATCTAACAACAAATTTTGCAATTAGTTGCCTATTGAATAAAAAAAAACTTGACCCAACGCATAGAGCAAAACAAAACGTAAGCAAACGATTTTGATTTATTTCCGTACTCTGGTTTCATTTGACGGCGACTTATTATATATCGGGAATAGCAAATAATAACAAATGAAAATGGCTTTCCAAAACATGGGTCTTTAAAGCTTCAGCTGCTTCTTCGGCGCTCGTAAACTGTTGACTACGCAGTTTACTTTTGATATTCGGGAACAAGTAGAAATCATTATGTGGCAAGACTGGACTGTACTGAGGATTAGTCATCATTTACGATGTTTTGACTGTTTAAAAATTCACTTGTTTCACGAGATGTGTGATAGCTCGCATTGTCTTGATGAAGAATGATTCGTCCTCTGGGGTTAGTTTTACGAATTTCTCCGAAGACTTCGGGCAAAGAACTGGTCGTGTGCCACTCAAAATTGACAGTTCTACGTTGCTCAAGCGAGATAGTGGCTACATGAACAATTCGGCCGAAGTACAGGCGATCATTTGGTTTGGTTTTCTTCCACAAACATTTTTTGTTGGATTTAGATCGCCTTTGAATACCCACATGATCGATTGCTGTCTTGCTTCCGGCTCATAAGCATAAATCCATGATTCATCAACTGTCACGATTTTATACACGTCTTTGGAAGCACCACGGTTAAACTATTTCATCATTTCCTTACACGACTTGACGCGAGCCTTTTTTTTTTGAGCGATTGATAAATTATGGACCATGCAAGAACTAAATGCAGAATTAGTTTATACGTACTGTTCTGTTCTGAATCAGCTGTTTTGTTTCTGTTCAATTGAAAATCTCTATGTGTGGTTTTATTTTCCTTTTTCGTTCTGTTCTGTTGCGGACAAATCTGTAGAAAATAGAATTCAACGTTAAGTGACAGACCAAAGTGTGTATGTATGTATTTGTTGTGATATTTTGTATACAACTGAAATTAGTTCTATAGGTTGCCAGCTGATTCCTTGCACATAAAAAGTAATTGCAAAATATTGTATACAAACAACAAAAAGTAAAAACTAATGAGGCCTTAAAGCGGCTCACCCACTTGCAATATAATTGTGCAATTTTTCATATTGTACAATAATATCGCCAATGTGTGTGTCATATTTAGAAGGTGGCACAGTATATTGGCTAATATCAAAAGACTTTTGATTTTTATTGTACATTCAAGGAAATTGTATAATGTGGTGGCAACATTGTTCAATGTTGTTTACTTTTTCACTGTCAGGAAAATTTGGCAATATTTTCTTTGAAAATATTGTACCATTTATTGCATAGTATAGCTCGAAACGACAATATTATGTATAACAACATACGCAATAATATTGTATAATGGATGGGCCGCTTAAGAGTTCATGCAAAATCGAATGTATTGAATGTATGGAACTAATGTGCAAGAATGTCTCTATCTCACAATATGTCACATGACGATCTTGCATTATCAGTTCACGCACTGCATGGATATTTTGTGGCACAACAAGCGATTTTGGACGACCTTCACGGAATTCGTCGGCGACAGATGATATAATCCACGGCGAAAGTTAAGAAAAATAATCCAACGAAAACCTTCTCTTGAAATTAATTTTTTTTTCAAATTGATTTTCTGAACTCAATGTAAACAAAACAAAAAGTACACATCAAAAAGTTGTGAACGTTTATGCTAAAAAATTTCAAACTTTATTATGGTGTTGCCAGATTTTAGCTTCTGACATTAGTGTTGCCAGTTACCGAAATATAAATAGTCACCTTGGTAACGCACATAAAAATTTATAGCTCAAAAATTTTTAGTCCGAATTAATATTTTTAAAAATTTGTCTTCTTCATAAAGTTTTTTATTTTTATTTTTTAACTAAACTTCGTCGTTTAGGGTGCTTTCCTTACATTCAGAACTAATTATGCAGTTTAGTTTATCGTCACATCCATCTTTGGTGCAAAATGCTTGTTAAAATTAAGCTTTTCCAAGCATTTACATGAACTGTCATTAACTTTGAAGGCAATAATTAAAATCTGTAAATTTGGAAGTTTGAAAGAAAACTTTTTCTCCCATCTAAATCGCATGCATAAATTCTGCTGTCTGTTGGCAAATTTCAATTTTCTCGTCCCCTGAAAAGCATTCGGTGAGCTTATTTATTAACATAAATATATGAAACTCATTCTCGGCAGAGGAAGCTGGCTGGTTGCCTGACTGCAGCAATAGCAACTTGCCACATTTTGGTGGCAAGTATAATATGTAGTTGAAGTCCATTGTCAAGTATCTGTATCTGTTTATTCCAGGCATTGACTGAGTGTGTGTGTATGTGGTGGCTGTTCCTGTTAGTGTTTGGTGTGGTTTGCTGTTCATTTAGTAAAAATTAATTGAATATGTTTAATTCGTGCCTGCCTTCCGGCTAGTCGTTGCAGTTACTTGCTGTATGCCTCACATAATACATACATATAAGTTTGCTTGATTGTAAAGAATATTTACGGGATACTAAATTGCATATATCTCTCTTACAAGCAAGAAATAAAACAAAACAAAAACAAAAGGAAAGAAAACATAATGCAAATTAGAACTTTTATAAAAGACATTCTGTTGCATCTCACACAGCTTCTGGATTTTGGTTGCAATTACGGAAAGTTGCTCATAAATATTCTGTTTGTATGGCATATGATACGCTCACATATTGCAAAGATTTTGCAAACTGTTGGGGGCTTAGTAAATTAGGTGTAAATGGAGGAAAAAAGAGTTAATTTTTTTTATTTCCTAAGAAATAATTGAAAAAACTTGGTACATGCAGTTTCCTTGCTTAGTTTTATTAAAATTAAACATGAGCAAAAACTAGAAGATTTGGTTTCTTTAAATGCTCTTACTCGTATACTGATCGCAAAATGCCAATTGTATCTATACCTTAATATATATCTTCTTTTACTTAATATTCAAAAACTCGTTAACTTTAACTTTGCTGTCCTCTCTTGCACTCTTTAACCTGGAAAGGAATTTGGAGCGTGTCATAACTTTTTTATTATTTAATTTTGTTGAAACATACTTTTTTAACATCTGATGCATGTTAAACCAGCATTTATGGTTACAATACATTGTTAATCGAATTAACATTTGCCTTGCACTAGTTTGACTTGTTTGTGTCAAAAAGCAAACTAAAAACAATAAGAGAAGTTTAAAAACTATTAATATATTTAAGCCAACATAAGAGCTGGATTTTTTAACTTTTTTTCGGTCATGACGAATCTTATTTACTCTTCAGCGACGTACGTACCTATGGATTGTATTTTTCACTGAAGAGTTTGATTCAAAAACATCTTTAAGACATCTTTGGTAGGGCTGTGTCGTTCATGAACGAACGAGTAAAATTGAACGAATCACTCAAATGATGGCTCTTTTTTTTTTGTTTTGTTTTGCTTTTTCATCGTTCATGTGGGACTTTTTTGTCATTTTCTCGTTTTCATTTGCCTTTTTATCTACTTTTAGTAACAGTGTTACCATTATGAATTTTTTAAACTGCTTTAACTTCTCACATACGTAATTAAGTTATTTTCGCTCCCGTTTTTTGACTTTTATTCATTGGCCATAGATTTATTTACCAGCAGAGACTTAATTGTGGCAAAATAAAAACACATCTTGGACACTTCTTAATGCTATTAATATTTTCCAAATTCCTTATTTTATGTCACACAAAAAAATACTTCAATATTGGAAAAAAAAAATTTACTTGCTGATTTTTCCTTTGTGTTATTTTGTTTGTTTTGATCATTTTGCCAAAAAATAACAAAAATATTGCATTTGTCTCTTTTTATTGACCGAATCAACTGTTTGTTTTTTCATTTCGTTCTTTTTCTTGAAAAGAGCGGATGAACGAAATGAACGAACTCGTTCTTTTTTACAAAATTAACGAAAATGAGCGGTAACTTAAATGAACGATTTGGCACAGCTCTAATCTTTGGCCGATTAATTTACGAAAATGGCTCAAAGTGGCCTCATTTTGTATGCTCAAGTTTTGATTTTGTGTGTGTGAGAGAGAAAGAGAGAGAGAGAAAGAGAGAGAGAGAAAGTTTGAGTGAAATATACTAATTTAAAGCGGCTTAATGCATTAAACACATTCTACACAGCAGGCTACACGAACACACGACTTCAAATGCCACTAGCAGTATTTGTCGCCTCGTAGCCAGGTACTTAGTGATTTTGAAAACGACAGCAGCAGCTCATATTTAAGTTTAAATACATAGTCCAGTATTGCCACCTTCAAATATTTCGCATTTATAAAAATTAAATTACTCTTTCAAAATGTACTTATGTAACGTAAATGTATAAAAATTAATCAATTTATGCTTTACATAAATTTCTGGATATTGTTTTTGTTAAATAATATGAAATAATTGTACGATAGCATTCATTCAACATTTTGTATTATACTGGCAACACTGAATTTTCTCATTGTAACCAAAGAAATAGAAATTAGTTTAATTGGACTACAACGACAAAATGAGCATAGACAACAACCTGCCGGCCTGTTGCCTTGCTGTCTTCAAAAGAATCACTCTCATATAAACTTGTGTATTCTTTCCTTGACATTTTGTACTCGTTAGTTTGCTGTTGTGAATGTGTTTATGTGCATAAGAATTTGAAATTAACAAAGAGGACTTTAATTCACTAATTCACCCACATCTAAAGAAACTTGAATGCCTTCAAACTATTGTTAGTTAGAGATGATACGAATAATATTGAGCTTTCATTACAAACAAGTTTTCATCAAATTTTTCTTTTGAAAGCTACGACTTACGTCTAACTTAACCTAGAAATTGTATTATAACAAATATGTGGACTAAATTTTATTTAACTGCTACACATTGGTTGATTTAATTAATTTATTTGAAGTATTGCCGCATCAAAAGATTTCAGTCTAATCCTCTTTTTCGAAATTTCCTCTATTTTTTATAATACTAAAACAAGTAGCACTAGTATTTTAAGCTTAACTCTCTGTACATAAGCCCTATTCATATTACTTCTCTAGGGTAGAGCAAGACAGGTGTGAAAATTAGTGTGTTTGGTTGAACTGAACACTGAAGTGGTTATGATTTGTTTTACTTCTGCTGCTTTGTGTTAATTAAATGAAAAAAAAATAAAGGAGGTGTCTTAGGACACCCGGTTATAGCTTTGCTGCTTAGTTATGTAAAACAAATTTCATGTGCGAAATAATAATGAAATAAAATTATATTATATGATGATGCAAAATTCTCTGCAAATATTTCAAAACGTTTCTATTTATTTCCCATTATTTTCTTTTGTAGTGGCGTACGATTAAATTAATGTATTGTTTGAAGCCGGGGCGGCTGTCTAGAGCTGCAAAACTATCGATAGTCGCCCCACTCGATAGTTTCGATAGTTTTATGTAAAACTATCAATACTATCGATAATATCGAATGGTTTTATATACATATGTATGTTGCCACATAAACGACATTTGGCACAGTTAATACCTTTCACTGGCTAGAAAAAAATTCAGATTCCTCAACATTTTCATTAGTATATAAAAATATATGTATGTAGGTATGTAATATAATAAAAAAATATGTGTAGAGAAACATGCTTGGGTATGTTAACCGGAGATTTGTCAAAATAAATCGAAGACGATTGGCAGTCGTCGCGATGTCAGTACCACTGAAATTTATGAAGATACTTTTTGTATCCTCGAATAACAATTCGAGTTATAAATACATATGTATATACATATACTTACATACGTATATATTTAAGTACATATAATGAAGGCGTAAAGCCACTGTAGATAATTTGCTTCAAAGCTGCCGTCGGCTACTGATTACCTTCTTCGATTTTTATTCTTTTAGTTACTTGTTTCTTTTGACCGATAGTATCGATAGTGAAAAAAACTAATTTTGCAGCTCTACGGCTGTCAGGCGGCTTACAGCCGATCTCTTGTTTGTGCTCATGTGCAAAAACAAAATAAAACAAAATTGGGCAATCGTTTTCATTTTCGTTTCAAGTACAAAGAAATCAAAATAAAAATAAATTTGTAACTGTAGCAGTGTTAAGAAAATCACGTCCTTACTCCTGCATCGCGCAATAAATAGCATAGCTATAAAAATATATTTATTTCAATATAAACAAAAAACACTAGTGGGTCATTATAAAGAACAATAAAAGCGATCAACACACAACACACATGAGCGTACATTGAACATGTTCACATAAACTCCTTCATATTTGCTCAATCAATTAAAAAAATGCATGTTTGTTCAATTCCTTACAATTCATTCGTTTGATTGTTGGCTTTTGCACCATTTTCTTTGGTTTCAGGGTTTTTGCCACTGCAGTGATTGTTTTGTTTATGCATGTGTGTGAGAGTATGTTGTATTTGTTTCATTTATGTATGTTTTGGAAGTGAATAAATTTTTTCGCTTTTTTGTGTGCAACCGATTCATTGTTTATTCAACAATAAAGAAAGAAACAAGCAAAAATTAAATTAATTCAATGCGAATTCGTGGTAAATTAACACACATTTGCCACTCAGGAATTGTTTTTATTGCCACTTTTTAGTGCCACAACAATAATTGTGAGCAAAAAACAAACAAAAAGTTAGAATAAAACAAAATATATATGTAAAACTGACCTGATGGCCCAGAGACACAATTTCATGGGAGTTTTCTTGCTGTGACGTAGGCGTTTGCCTATGCTTATTTTGTTGTTGTTGTTGTGGTTTTTATTGTCCCATTGTGTAAAAGTATTGTTCAGCTTATATGCATATCACCCAATATTATAAAAGGAACTTAAAAGCCAGCTCATGAATTTTTATGGCAAACTTTCACATTTTTAAAACAAAAATTAAATACCAAGGGAATATAGTAAATAACAGCAAATTCTAGTCGTTGTGTGGGAGTTTACACTCAGCAAGAATAAAGTTTTGTGGTATAAAGTTTACTATCAGACATGTTCTTTTTTTCTAGCATAATTCTAAACTTATTGTGCTGAACAAGGCATGTTTGTGATATGAGTGATAAGAGGAAGGAGGTGAAAGCTGCCTGTTGTGTACAACTCACTTTGAAATTTTGGCCTCTTTGCAAAAATATTCCTAGAGGCTAGGACTCACTTTCCTGCACAATCATCCGACTTTTAAAAATTTATACCACTGATCGAATGAATTCTTGTTTGTCGTATGAAAATTTTAATTTTTTCATATTTTTTTTTCGATTGTGAACATGGGAAATATTTGGGACCACATACTAGGTGAAAATTAACGAAAAACATACATACATACATACATCCACGACAAATATATCGCTCATTTCCTCGAACGACGTCGAAACTCTAAAAACTCGTTTTACAGAAGAGGAGTTTAAGGTTTTCAATTTACACAGACCTTAAAGCAAAAAGAAAATTAATTTTTTCTAAAAAGCTGAGTATCCAAGATATTTGTAGGAATTCTTACGCAATGCGAATAACGATATGCTCATTAATTCTGCATTATGAACTCAGAAATCACTTTTTTTCGAGTTATGACGTTGTTTCAGTAAATGAGCGATGGTTCACAAACACAAAGCTTTCTTGCTCAAGTTTTTTATTTTCTTGAGAGTTTGAAAAAAAACTTAATGTGTCCTAAATAAATCTAAGCATCACTTTAAATGCTGTGGAAAAATATCATATTGTCACCATCAACACTATGAAAAATCTGCTTAGACGCTTTTTTTATATATGTTTTTATTTATTGTATCTTAAAATATGAACAAACAATAAGTCTTAAATTTAAATATCATTATTAATCCCGACCAGTAACGGACATAAACTTAGTGATAGTATATATTGGAAGCAAAAGCAGTGCCCCATAACAGAATTCCGTAGCACCTTATTGGTTTCAAAAGTGACTTGTATATTAACAGTTTGCAGTCTAGGCTGAGTGGTGAATTTCTGCCAATCAACCAATGTATTTGAGTTAACTTAAGTTTCATTTGACTTAGCTTAGAATCAATATGATGTTTCCATGTAAGCCTTCGATCAAGGTGTATACCAAGATATTTCACTTGAGAATGTTGAGGAATGTTTTGATTGATGAGTCGAATGGGGGAACAAGTATCTCTTCTTAAGGTAAAGGTTATATAGACAAACTTTTGTCCATTTACTTTAATTTTCCATAAGGTCAACCGTATTTCCAGCTGGGTAATGTGTTCCTGGAAATTGCGGGAAGCTTCATAAGAGTTTTCGTGCACACTCATCCAGGTTGTATCATCGGCAAATGTAGAGGTATGAATATTATAGTTCACAGGCATATCACAAGTATATATTAAATACAAGACTGGCGCCAAAACACTACCCTGTGGGACACCGGAAGATATAGATCCGGGCACACTCATGAAATCTCCTTCCACAACAGTGAACTTCCTATCAGTAATATAGCTTTCCAAACGTGTTTGTATGTTTATTGGCAGATATGACTTCAATTTTAAAACTAGGCCTTCGTGCTTTACTTTATCAAATGCCTGGCAAACATCAATGAAGAGGGCAGAATAATACTTCTTTTCTTCAAATGTCTTTCTTATGATTTGCACCAATCTACACGTATGCTCAATTGTGCTATGCTAACTTCTAAAACCAAATTGATGGTCCGGGATGCACCCTCTACCAATTAGAATTGGGGACAATTTTGTCAAGAGCAGGTTTTCGAGCCTGTATGACTCAGCTTTGAAATCATTTTGACCTTGGCAAGCTTCCAGTAGTGTGGATAATACTCTAGTCATAATATGGCATTGAAAATAAATAACAAGATTCTAATTGCAATACGAGGCAAATTCATCAGCAACTTGTTACTAATTCCATCAATACCTGGAGCTTTCTTCGGGTTGAGCCCAGCAATTAGCTTCAGTACATCACGCGCCTTAAACTTTATGGATCGAGGAGGTAGAGCAACTACACTCGGCAAATCAACAACACGAGTACTCGTACATGTGTTTGGGGTATCGCTTCTTGCCCAACCTCCGGTAGATGTGTGCAGTGGTGGTTTAAACTCAACGGGTGTTTTAAGCCTTTTCGCAGCGCGCCTTAAGGAATAATTAGATGGTGGTGTGATATCGAGATTTTCCAGATAGTTTTTAAGAGATGCAGTTATTTCATATGCAAGCAACTCTTGGAGTCATTTAGTGCACTCTTTAAATCTGATTTTATGTTGGCGTGACCTGTGCTGCTGCCATTCCTTTCTAGCTCTTCTTTTTTCACATACGAGACGTTCAATATCCGTAGAATAAATTCTATTAAACTCAGTCTACGGATGGGAGGTAGTGGCATGTTGTGCTGCCTGTTTAATATTTTCGTTGAGATTGGCAATGTTAGATTCAATATCATCGTGTGTTCTTAGCGTAATGTTTTTCGTGCCATAACTACTAGGCTATTTATTTAATCTCAGCCAATCAACACGATTGATCATCTATATAAATCACTTCCTAGTGGGTTACATATTGAAACGATGGTAGGAGAGAGTGATCGGAAGAGATATCTAGAGAAGCTTCAACGTAATAGTTGTTTATGGCTTTTTTTTGGAAAAATTTTTACATTAATTACTTTTTTGAATAAAAATTCGCCATAAAATGGTTTTTTGAAAAAGCGAGCTTATTATAAATTATTATATCACCACTCACGAGCATAAGCCTTCGGCTTAGACGAACGCGACTTTTTATTTTTCTTCATAAAAAATTTAATAATTTTGCACTTTTTCTAGAAAAGAACACAGTATTAATTTAGTTTATACTTTGATATATTTATATCAAATTATTTATATTATTTATGGTGTGTAGAACAAGGTTTTTCTAAAAATAAAAATAAAAGTTAACACCGAATATCCTAATTTAACTGTAAAAGTAATAAATTTCTGAAAAGCGACTTGAATTTTTAAAAGTGCTCTCCTGCAAAACAGTAAAATATGACTTAAGCACCTCTTTTCCTTAGTGCTACAGATATTTAGCTGCAAAACAAAAGCTTCACTTTCTAAACATGAATAAACTTACAAAGGAGAATTTTAAAAAATTCAAAAAACATCCCAGTATTTATAAAAAAATTTTCATTTCCATTTTATTTTATGCTAAATTTGTTTCTTATTTATTTAAATTTGTGTATGTGCTCGTACACATGCAAGTGTGTTTGTATGTAATATTTATTTACTTAAAAGCAAAAAAAAAAAACGGAAAACGAAAATTGAAATAAAAAAATTAGGGCCTGGTTCACGATATCGACAAGTAGAACGTTGTCGCACACTTACATTGGAAACAACAACAAAATTTTAGAATTTGTTTTTGTTTGAATGTAAGTATGCCACAAGTCGAACGCTGTCGATATCGTGAACCAGCCCCTTAATTTTTTGTCGATGAAACCTTTTCAAAGCTAATATCGCTAAAGCTGCTTATAATCTTATTGACAAATACTAACAACAACTTAAGTGAATTTTTGTCACCCTTCATCGTAAACTGAAAATAAAATTCTTTTGATTTTTTCCATTTATAAAAACAAGAAAATATCAAATGTGAATTGAAGAGGAAAAATACAAAAAAATTAAATAATGAAAATTTCCATTAGCAATGTGTCAGCAAAAAAAGGGAGATTTTGCAATAAGGAATCAATGTTTTCAATTAATCCTGTTATAAGCTGTAAACTCTATTGAGTACCTTTTAAAGGATAATACTTAAAATAAATAAACATAGATGCTCACATTTTTCCAAATAATTTGATTTGCCGTAACAAGCAGTGAGAAAATAATATAAAAGTTTTAAATCTAATGGAAAAAGGGATATAAAGTACAAGCAGATAAGTAATTTAAATATGAAATTTGAACTAATTTTTATTTCGAAGTAAAATTCTTAAGCAATTTTGTTTAATCATATATTTGGGCTGCTAAATAAAAATTGGTTAAATGAGGGATAATTCTTAAAAATATAACTCCCAAAGGCATGGGACTTATAAAAGCAATAAGTCCTATAAACATTTAGCGAAATAAATTTTAAAACATTGAAATGCCCATGAGCATCGTCTATTGCCACAGCATCATGTGCGTGGAAAAACTTTCGATATGCATGAAGTTTAATACACAGACAAAAAATATTCTTGCAATAAACAACTTTAATTGAAACTAAAACCAAAAATCAATTGATGATTGATTTTTCAATAATACACTAAGACGATATCTGTTGAACTTTTTACCCGACTGAGCGACGCGAAGAAGTTTTTGTGTTTTACAGCCTATGTATGCATGTATCAGAGCTGTAAATGAATCATTCTTTTTTTGATATTAATTCGTTACCAAATTTTTAATTAATTCTATTCAGAATAAAAATAATTGAATGAAATTTGAATCAATTCGAACGAATTAAGCAGAAATGAATTTCAATTCATTTCAAATTCAAATGAATTTGTGGAATGAATTGCAATTCTATTTCAATTCATTTGACAAATTCATTTGAATTGACTCAAATTGCATTCAATTAATTTTTTTTGCGTAAAAAGGATTAATTAAAAATTTGCTATTTCAGTGCATGAATGATTCGCGAATTAATTTAAAAATGAATAATTCATTTACAGCTCTGATATGCGTGTATGTGTGTTCCTTTGCGCCACTACATATGCCGAACGCTTGGACCGATTTTGATTAGTCCTAGTTTACACTATGCAAGTCTTATTGCTAAGCTGATTAGTTTGTTAGGAAAGAGAGACGAGGGGAAAAGAAACGTTACTGTTCCCCTCGTCTCTCTCTCCATCAGCTTAGCAATAAGACTTGCATAGTGTAAATATGGACTTACTGTTACAGCAATCGATTTGTTTTAATCCTGGGAGGAGTGTCACTAAAGGTAGAATTAGCCGAACCTCTCCGTCCCCTAACGAAACAGTTGATCGTTTTTGTTGATTGAAAACAATGCAAACTCTTAACGAAATTTACTCTAACGTTGACGGCACGTCTCAACCTGTATTAAATAGAATTTCCTAACTTTGTTAAGTGACGTTTGCAAACCAGTGATGGCACTATTGTATGTTCAATGTATACACATACTTACGGACATTAATGCAGATTTATGTACATATATAAAAATAATAAAGAAATATATAACTATGAATGGGTTTACTATAAATGTCAGACATATAAAATGGTATCAAAACCTCTCATTTTGGTATAAAAATATTTCAATACATACATATGTATGTGTGTATGTACAGATTAATACATACATATTTATTTATTATAAATGTATAACATACATAGGTGTTATTTTTGTGTACATACACCAATACAGTTCAAGGAGCATTTACATATTTTAGGTACTTTTTCTTCGATACAGTCACTATTTGAACTTTTTAATTCCCATCACTGTTTTATGAACAGCTGTTTGTTTTTCATATTAAAACAAAAACATAAAGTAAAGCGTACGCACGTTTTTAAATGTTCTATAAGTGCACAAGCGTGCTAACAGTACGCCTAAAAGTTCGGCTAACCCAGCCTTAAAGATATGACGGTAGTAAAAATTCAATATGGCGGTCCACAGAATGAAATAAATAGTCGGCGAACTATATCAAAATGGGTATCATTCGACAGGTATTTCAAAAGCATCATCATTTCTCTAACAATTTTTCATTTCGAATGCACATTTAGAATATTTAACGGTCAAAGTTGGTCGCAGTCGGGTTTTTTAATTTTTTTTAATTACAACTTGTTCTTTAAACTTTTTCACTTGTTATATTTATGTATTTAGTTATTCTCATTGATTTGTTTTAAGCCCGCCCGATAGACCTAATAAAAGGGTTTAGTGCTCAATTTTAGTCAATGATGATCAGTATACTGTGGCAAATAATTATGAATAATTATGAATATATGCTTGAAAAGCGTTAAAAACGACTTCGTTATTTTTATGGCGCACATAGTGGACCGTGTGACCAAGCCGTCGGTCGAACTGTGGATAGATTTCATAGTGCATACATCATAAATGATGCAAAAACACCAACATGTGGAACGAATGCGCTAACTGGAAATAATATTTCCGTTGTAAGCTACAGTGTGAAAGAAGATCGAAATTTATAGCCTGTCCGTCCATGACGTGAAAATTTTGCTTAAAAGTACTATTTTGGTGTAAACCGTTTAAAGTCCTGCTGGTGTTGGAATCAGGACATCATATGCGTCGTTCTTTTGCCGATTGTGTGCTATAGCACTTGAAAGCTGAACCAATATTTTATCGCAAAATAGTGTTCAGCAATGCGGTTCATTTTCAGGTTAACGAGTTTGTTGATAAATAAAATTGCAGCATATGGAGTGAAGCCAATAAAAAAAAATAAAAAACAGAGCCAACACAGAGAAAAATAAATTTGATATTTCAATACGAAAATCGCTGATTCAATAAGAAAAAATTTTTTGAATTTTCCGTGATGACGATTTTTGCATTATTGATAAATAAAATTGTACGCACGTTTATTGAAAATATTTTTTTTTCAGTCAATAAAGAAATTTAATGAATCAAAGAAAAAAGTTGTTGACTGAAACTTTATGTTCGGTGATAATTGTTATTGTGTGTGTGTGTGTGTGTGTGTGTGTATGAATGCCACGTTTTTCAACCCCCTTTTTTGTTTGTATATACAGTTTAATGCTTGCCTGCAATTTTGATAAGCAATGTTATTGAATCAATTACATAATTTTGTTTAATTCTTTTTCCATATTCAACAATACAGGGTTCAAATTACGGCACTCGTTATCGAACGAAATTAAAAAATATTTCAATACAGTTCATATGAAAATATTTTTAAATTCCGAATCGTATCGAGTGCCGTAATTTGCCCCCAGGTTTTTGAAAATATTTTTGGAATATTTTTTTATGTGATACAGACTTTATTACATTCAGAAAAATTACAGGAATCAGATCATTGGCTTTAATTTCTTCAAAACAGAAGCCGGAGCTGATGTTACGGTCAATGAAGAGATCTTTTTTGTTTGCATATATGCAAACATGGCCTTAATGAAATCAAAATTTGGCGATAAGTTGATTCTTAAAAATATACTTAGCAATTGTCCTTTAAGGTCGGGGGATTTGATAACTCTCGATTATTTTCTTAAATGTCATTTAAAGACACTGGCTTATGCTGATAAACCTGCAACATCTGAAAACTTGAAGGCCAACATTGTTAGTGTAGCTAATAACATACGGCCAGCAATACCCGAAAATATGTTCCAAAATTAAATGTCAGCTGCTGTGGTCATTTTTATTTTTAAATGTTAGTGACAAGTATTGATCTTTCAATTATAAAAATGTTTGCATTATAATATAATTGTTTATAATTTAAAGTTCCAGTGGGCGTTATAAATACCCGTTATAACCCATTAAGAATATTCGTCTAACTCGAAGCATGTTGGTAGGGGAGAGAGAGCACAACTCTCAATTACCAATCTGCTTCGATATCACATGATTCGCAGCTGGAAAAGTAGGCATTGATTACATAAATAATGGGTGAAATATTGTATTATTTTCCAATGCAAAACAATGCATTTTCTCAGAAACGAGATGGTATTTTAATCAAACAAAATAATTACAATAATTGATTGCCACGTATGATGTGGTAATGATCTGCAGAAGAAGCATGTATAGTTTTTGCTTGTTACGAGTGTTGTGAATTATGGAATTCATTCCTTGGACGTATTAAAAAAATAATTTTTTTTCTTAGAATATGTGCTTCGCATTACCTTTTCACACTGGGTTTTTGTTCATGATGTCCCACTTGGTAGCTCTCCAGTAGAGATATAACGAATGTTCGCATTCGCTTTCGCATTCGCAAATAATTCTCTTATTTTGCTATTTGCAATCGCTAAAATTTATGCCAATATTTCAAGCGAATACTAAAGACAAAAAAAATTTTGTACCTTTTTTATGAATATGAGTTTACAATTAACAAACGTCAAAAACACGAAAACGATTCTAAGCCAGCATGAAAAATATGCACATGCATACTCACTTGTAACCATACTAAACAACGCTTTAAAATTTTAGCGGAAAACTCTTCTAAAAATAAGTTGGCATAAATATCAATATGAAACCAAAATCGAGCGGTGTTGGGAAATATTTTTCAGTTATTGATTGTTTGATTTGAGCGAAAATATTTTCTATTTAAGACTAGTCTGTTTAAATTTTTGAAATTGCTTTGTACAGAAAATTTTAAATGCAAACAATATTAACTACTCCTTGTTTGTTGTAAATTCCATGCGAAACAAGTGCCACTCATATTATTTCGCATGAAAACTTAAAATGTTGAAGATATATGTTTTTCCCAAGATGAACAGAGTACTAATTGTGCAACATTCTTTTATGAACAATTCATGCCAATTTTTCTTAACATGTATTTTGACTGCATTTAATTGACATGAAAAGTTGAACAGAGTACCAGACTTCAGGGCCATAGTGCGAATGGGTTGATTGCCTAACATTTTGTAAATTTATTTTTAATTATTACATATCTATACTTATTTTAATAGAATTTCATATATCTTTCTGTTTTAAGAATTTGTAGTTTTAACCCCCGACCACCAAAAAAAAGAGGTGTTATAAGTTTGTAGTGTGTGTCTGTGTATCTGTCCGTGTCTACGTACAGACCCAACCGCTGGACGGAGTTTGATTTAGTTTTTTCTATTTGAAAGGTGAATTGATCGAGAGAGTTCCTAGCTATGTTTTAAGACAATCGATCCAGCCGTTTAGAACATATCACATCTTTTCTAGATATATAGGGAGTTTTTAAAATTTTTAATTTTTGTTATTAATAAATTAATAAATATTTGCTCAATTCAAGGCTCAATTTAAGTAAAATGTATTTCGTACATTTATATATACCACATAACTTCATGTTCTTATAAAAATTTATTTTCATGTGATTTTTGAACGTATTGTAAGTATTTGTATTCGCATTCGCTTTCGAAAAAATTAAAATGCATTATTTGTTTTCGCATTCGTATTCGTTAAACTGGTATTCGTTACCTTCCTACTACTCTCCAGGTATGAGCCTCTGAATGCATCTAGGATGTGCAGAAGGAGCCCATGCCTCATGCTTTTTTTGTATTTATATAATTCAAAAATTTGCACTTTAGATCAGAACTTTATATCTAATCTTAGTTTTTTTTTAGTATATTTATTTCTTATATCTTCAAAAATGAACTAACAATAAGTATTCAAATCTTAAATCTAAATATAATTATTAGGGGACTAGTGTTAGTAGTTCATAATACATAAGAGTCGTGCAAAGCAAAAAAAAAATATATTTTCAAGCAGTTTCATCTGGAGTGTTAAGTATTAAAGCCTTTGTGTCCCTCTTTTTTAAGCGTATGTGTCCAGTGAAGTTTAAAATATTACCAGCAAACTAGACTCAGGGTGGAATTTCTACTAATCAGCCAATGTAACTGAGTTAATTTTAGTTTCATTTGTGTTAGCTTAGATTCAATGTGGTGTTTCCATGTAAGCCCTCGATCAAGTTGTATACCAAGGTGTTTCACATGTGAGTGTTGAGGAACAATTTGGTTATTGATTCGAGTGGCGGAACAAGTATCTCTTCGCAGTGTAAATGATACCTGTAAACACTTCTATTCGTTTACTTTTATTCTCCATAAGTTTAGCCATAGTTCCAGCTGGGTAATATGTTCCTGAAGATATCGAGTTGCCTCGTGAGAGTTTTCATGCATACTAAGGCAGGCTGTATCATCGGCAATTGTAGATGTGTGGATGTTACTGTTCACAGGCATATCACAAGTGTAAATCAAATACAAAACTGGCCCCAGTATACTCCCCTGTGGCACACCGGATAAGATTGATTCGGGCACGCTCATGAAGTCTCCTTCCGATACTTTTTTTTATATTTATTATAC
This sequence comes from Nowickia ferox, assembly GCA_936439885.1. Taxonomy (NCBI): domain Eukaryota; kingdom Metazoa; phylum Arthropoda; class Insecta; order Diptera; family Tachinidae; genus Nowickia; species Nowickia ferox. The sequence goes on along the minus strand of OW387023.1, from coordinate 102,139,736 downwards.
ATTCAATGCAATATCAAATCAATAAATCAAATAAAATTAACTAAAATTAATAGCCATGGGCCTGTGGCAAAAAAAAAACTAATTAAAAAAAGTATCAAACCAAAAAAGTTTGTCTTAAGTAAAACAAAAATAAGCAAATTAACTAACATGTGCATAATTAGTAAAGAATAAACGACAAAAGCAAAACTGTTGTAAATTTAGAGATGGTAAAAATGAGGTTTCATTACAAAAAAATGCTTTCAGCAAATTGTAATACGATGAATCAAAACAATTTACATATTCCATTTGCAATAAAAAGTTGCGTATATAAATTAGAAATCTACATCAACTGACACCACACAAAGTGGACCAAAGACAAAGAACGCTGATGATGACGGTGTAGTGGCCTTCGAAAACAGACGGTTGTTCCATTCTACTACACACAAAAAAGTAATATAAATGAGTTTGTAATATTAATTAAAATATTTGTAATATCAATTAAAAAATTAATTAAATTTTCACCTATAAGCAATTTGTTAATATCATTTAAGTTTTTCCAATCAAATTAATTAATACAAGTAAAAATTTAATTGAATCAATTAAATTCTTAATTGAAAATATTAATTGGTGAATAATTTTTTCTGTGTACGTGTTTGTCAGAATATTTACAACTAACTTTGGTGTTATTTGTTCATTAATAATTATCACATGTAATCTGGCTTACAAAGCGATACGAACTTCAGCCTGATAAAATCATAAATATAGAAGCAAAGGAACTATAATAATTAAAATTAAACAAATACTTTTTGTTCGCGCGTTTAATCAGGAGTCGATCCCTTACCAATTAAAAAATAAAATCTTGAAGTAAAAATTTCATACGCATCGAAATTTGTATCCAGGTAAGCGAGAGAGGATGCACTATAAAAAACTATGAGAATTTGAGTATAAACAGCCGACAAACTTCGTAGTGTTTATTTTAAATTGCGTCATTCGCTTACTCTATTGCATCCTCGTAAGGCAGAGGGGATGCACTGTATACTTTTGCGTGCTTCAGAAGCGCTTCTTTTAGTCTTAGTTCTTACTTGTACCAAATATATTTTTGCTATTCATATAACGGGTGTGATGGAGCTTGTCTTGGACAGACAAATTGATTATCGGCCTACATGTTTATAAAGGCACTAATTATAGCGGCCGGATCCATATTATTGAAGCCATATTTAATATAAATTGCAGTCGAGAAGAAGTGCAAGAACACATACTATTCTTCAATTTATATAACAATTGATCTTACATTATTTTAATTTTTACTTTCCTAAAATTCTTTATGTAAATAGATTCTATGCAACTAAAAATTCTGTATGGCCCATTAAAAGATCAAAAGTTTTTATTCTGCTGCCAGGGACTTAAATATATAAAATTTTTATTTTGATTTGATTTCTTTCGTTTAAAGTACTTTATACAAAAAATGTTTGAAAGCTTTTTTTACTAAAAACCAAAAAAAAAAACCCGAGCAACTTTCTATTGCATTACTGCTGGAACGTAAGTAAGTTAATTCTAAAATTTAAATAAATTTAACAAATATTTATTGGCTGGTGTTTGTGGTACAAAAATAAATCCTGTTGTTTCTCTTTTTATTATGACTTTAGCCTCACACGCTGTCATCCTTTGGCCAATGTACTATTGTTGATTTATTTTATTGTAGAATATAAAAATAAAGATAAGACAGCATTTAAAACTTTCTTGTTTATTTAATATCCTGCTATCCTGGCTTATTCAAAATTCATATTTTTGCATTCAAATTGGCAGCAGGAAAAAGTCAAAAAGAACCAGCATGACAAAAGCATTTTTATTTGATTTTTTTTCACCCAGCTGTTTTTATTTTTTCACCACTTTTTATTGAGAGGGTGGAGCAAGTGGAGTTTATATTATTTATACTCATATTGTTTTTATTGCTTTTTAAATCTACAAACTTTTTAGACTGTGTGTCAATAGTGTTATGCAAATATTAATAAAAAAAATCCATACAAAGCCAGAACTTTACATACATTCATACATACTCGTATATTCAAAGTCATCGTAACATATCGTAATGTATGACATAGCATCATATTATATTTCCTCGTATCGTATCTCTCTATAGAATCTTTGATTGCACTTTGCATTCATACTTTAACCATCTTTTCATCTAAACATTTATACTTTTCATGCTTAAAGTTTATTTTTTAGAAGTGTATGCACGGAGTACAAGTCTTTAGATGCAGATGACTTTAGTGTTTTGTTTTATTGACATTGCGACCGTCGACGGCAGTTAATGTCATTGGTCTTTTAAGGAAATAAAAATATACGAGAGTATTTTATTGCTTAAATTTTTAGTTGTTTTTTTCCGCTAGTAAGAAAGTTGAAACTTTTGTTTGAGTGTTTTATTTCTTTGTTTGTTTGCAAAAACTTTTAATAAATATCTTTTAGTCAATTCATCCTTTTTTCTTCAACTTTTCGCTTGTGGTGTGGCAGGTGAAGAAATTGTACACAGTATTGAGTGAGTTTTCTTTTAGCAATGGTGAAATTGTAGCTAAGTGTAGTTAAATTTAAAATGTAACTCGTAACTTAACCTTAAGTGCTCATTTATAAATTAAAGGTGGCGACACTGTTCACCGCTCAAAAAAATCCATATTAATGTCAATTTAAAGAAAAATAAAAATATCACTTTTGGCTCTCTTTATTTTTTTCGAAATGAAGTACACGCTTTCTTGTAAACATTTTTAATATTAATTAGATAAATGACGAAGCTTTTAGCCTGTAATTAGACTAATATGACTTGCATGTTGTTCTAAGAAGATTTTTCTGCATCCATTAAAGTCTTAAGGCTGGGCTTACTCAGCCCAGCCAATGTTCGACACTTAAGCCGGCCGGAAACCAGCTAGACATAATACACAAAAAAATTATCAAAATGCAGTTTGCATTTAACAGTTATAATTGTTAAATATTAGTTTAGATTCAGTTCTCGTTGAACCTTCATACAGAACAGACGTCTTAGCGTAGTTTTATTTTTCATATACATACATACTAAACAAACAAAAAATCATACAAAAAATATTCGTAATACATATTAAATTTGATAAATAAGCAAAGCAAATATTGCTGATATTTTTTTTCACATAGCAAGAAACAAAAAAAAAAACCGCAAACAAAGTGACTTTGAGGAATACTCTATATGAGTACCCCAAAAACAAAAAAAATGTGAAGTGAGTTCTAACGGCAGAAATGCCTATTTTACTGTGAGTTCTGAAGCTCTTAATGTTAACAGTAAAAATAAAAAAATTCGATGATAGTCTTTTTCTAACGGCAAATCCAATTTTTCGTCAGCGATCAACTTCGCTTTGTCCAATGCCAACTAGTGATTCGTTAACATTACAATTGCCTAGTACTTCTTCATATAAGTCAGCGATATCATCCCCTTCAAAAATTTTATCTGGTCCAACGATTTCTAGGGATAACAGCGCATCATCTACTAATCGTCAAAATCGGTTTTCATTATTGCAAGACAATAACGACAAGCCCGCTGCATCATCGCAAAAGTCTTTTAAGCCACCACCTATATATCTGAGAGAAAAAAATTCTAACGCGCTTGTAAAAAAACTACTGTCGGTCATTGCACACAAAAAAGTAATATGAATGAGTTTGTAATATTAATTAAAATATTTGTAATATTAATTAAAAAATTAATTAAATTTTCACCTATAAACAATTTGATAATATCAATTAAGTTTTTCTACTCAAATTAATTAATACAATTAAATCAATTAAATTTTTAATTGAAAACATTAATTGGTGAATACTTTTTTCTGTGTGGTGAAAATATTTTTCACATCATTCCAATTAAACGAGGTAATATTGATGAAGGTTAGGTTAGGTTAGGTTATAACAGGCTGCCGATTTATAGTAAACCAGCCCACTTGGGTCCTTAGAGGTCCCGTTGTGCTGCCTGGGCGGATTGAGGTGGGCTGCCCATCCTCATTTATCCTATACACTATCCGTATTCAGCTGAAACCAACCCGAAAGGCGTATGAATGAATTCACACTACCGATTTCACATTCCGACAGACTCTCCAAACCTTGCAGTATCGGAGCCCCCATGTGGAGTGAACGCACCTCCGCAAGTGCTGGGCAATGACAGAGAAAATGCTCAACAGTTTCCTCCTCTTCCTCGTCCTGACAGCTTCTGCAGAAATCATTATAAGGTAGATTTAATTTACCAATATTGATGAAACTAAAATCCAAATATATGATGAAAAAGAGTTCCGAAAAATTGTTAGTGAATTCGAAAAAAATAAAACAAATTTTTACACATACCAACTTAAGAGTGCATAGATGTTATAGATTTTGGCGTCATGAAAAATATTTCTAGGGATTTACTTTATGTTGAAGCTTCTTTAGATCCCTCCTCCATTGACTCTCCCACTATCGTTACGGTCAGTAACCCACTAAAAAGTATTTTACCTCACCCATATGTGAAGATGATCAATCGTGTTAATTGGCTGGGATTCAAAAAATATTTTAGTAGTCATTGCACGGAAAAGGTTACGCTAAGAACACACAATGATATTGAATTTGACATTGCCAATCTTAACGAAAATATTAAGCAGGCTGCTGAACATTCCACTACCTACTAATTTATGCTTCTGATATTGAACGTCTCGTAAGTGAAAAAGAAGAGCTAGAAGGAAACGGCAACAGCACAGATCACTTCAAAATAAAATCAGATTTCAGGAGTGCACCAAGCGACTCCAAGACCTGCTTGCATATGAAAAAACTGCATCTCTTAAAAACTACCTGGAAAATCTCGATATCATACCAGCATCTAATTACTCCTTCTGGCGCACCGCGAAAGGCTTAAAACACCCGTTGAGTTTAAACCACTTCTGCGCACTTCTACCGGAGGTTGGGCAAGAAGTGATGCTGAAAAAGGTAACTTGTTTGCACATCATTTAAAATCCGTATTTACCCCAAACACATGTACTGGTGCTGTTAATTTACCGACCTTAAAAATTTATGATGTGTGACGTACAGAAACTAATTACTGAGCTCAACCCGCAGAAAACTCCATGTATTTATGGAATTATTAAACAGATGCTGATGAAGTTGCCACGTATTGCAATTAGAATCCTGTTATTCATCTTACGACTGGAGTATTACCCACACCCCTGGAAGCCTGCCAAGGTCAAAATGATTCCAAAGCCGGACAAAGATCTTACCAAGGCTGAATCATACAGCCCAATAAGTCTACTATCAACAATGTCAAAACTTTTCGAAAAACTGCTCATGACAAAATTTTCCCCAATTCTAATTGGTAGTGGGTGCATCCCAGATCATCAATTTGGTTTTAGAAGTCAGCATAGCAGCCAGCATTGAATAAACGCATAGATTGGTTCAATTTATAAAAAGAACATTTGGAGAAAATAAGTATTGCTCTGCCCTGTTTATTGACGTTTCTCAGGCTTTTGATAAAGTGTGGCATGAAAAAAAATTGAAAAATTGAAATCATATCTACCAGTAAATCTTCTGAAGCTATTGGATAATTACATTACTATCCGGAAGTTCACGGTTGTGGAAGAATACTTAATGAATGTGCCGTATAATCTATATCATCCGGTGTGCCACAGGGGAGCATACTGGGGCCAGTTTTGTATTTGATTTATACTTGTGACATGCCTTTGAGCAGCAATATCCATACATCTACATTTGCCGATGATACAGCCTGCCTTAGCATGCACGAAAACCCTCACGAGGCTTCTCGATGTCTACAAGAACATACTACACAGCTGGAACTATAGTTTAACTTATGGAGAATTAAAGTAAACGAACAAAAGTGTGTACAGGTAACATTTACCCTGCGAAGAGATACTTGTCCCCCCATTCGAATCAACAATCAAGTTGTTTCTCAACATTCACATGTAAAATACCTTGGTATAGACCTTGATAGACGGCTCACATGGAAACACCACATTGACTCTAAGCTAACTGAAATGAAGCTCAAAGAAACTCATGCAAATTGGCTGATTGGTAGAAATTCAACACTCAGTCTAGGTTGTAAACATTTAATATACAAGTCGCTTTCGAAACCAATATGGTGCTACGGAGTTTAGCTATGGGGCACTGCTTTAGTGTCCAATGTAGAGAGAATCCAACGATTGAAGGCAAAACCAGATTTTAAGACTAATAACATCAACTCCATTGTAAATCAAAAACTCAAATTTACATCGTGATTTAAATATGCCACTAGTGACTGAAGAAATTGCAAAATACTCAGGCAAATATTTAATAAAACTCGAGACCCATACTAATCCCCCTGCTCGTAACATCTTAAATTTTACTGGACACATCCGCTTAAAAAAGAGGGATACTACAGCTCTAATACTCAACACTCCACATGAAATAACTTGAAAATATTTTTGTGCTTAATACGACATTTATGTATTATGGATTACTATCACGAAGTTTATGCCTACCACTGGTTGGGCCTAATTATTATTTCTTGATTTAAGATTTGAATACTTATGGTTAGTCGTTTTTTTAAGATACAATTAATAAATATAAGCAAATAAAAAAAAAACAAAAGAAAACCTTGTGCGTTATATAAAAAAAAAAATGTTAAGAAAACAATCAGTACTTCGCTGGAAGGGTTCAGTAGATTGAACGGCTCACAGCGCTCAGTGAAGTGAATTGTTCCATTGAAACAGTTCTTTTATGAGCGGTACAACTCTACTATTTTGCATCACACGACAGTCATGTACAGAACCTGGCTAATATATGTCCACACTGGTAGCACAGCAGGCTACAGTGAATATTTTTATGCATTTAAAATGTAACGTTTGCTTAAAAATTTTGAGTCGAAGCAAATGCTCAGGTTTTATTAATGCATACTCAATGGATATTTGCTCACTTCTTTTTGTGGGAAAAATATTGTCAAGCACGCAGGTTGCCGAGAAATGATATGAAACCCTAACTTTGACAAATTCACTAAATTTAAGCAGATTAATGTATATGGATTGTGTGAAAAAAAAATTATCTCACTACTTTTGATGGCCGAAATATCGAATAGGAACTGGGCTTTTGTCCATTTATGATTTTGTGAGGAGAAAAAATTACAAAATTCGATATAAAATAAATAAAATGCGAAAAGTAGGAAAATACTGAATAAAAATGGAATAAATTATTTTGAGAATGCTGCGGCAATATGTAGAGGAAAGAATGCAGTAATCGGTCTATTTTCTATGCAATAAATTGTGCAATTTCTTTTGCAAGCCAGACCAAAAAACGGCGTTCACAACTGTTAGGAAATTTTTAAACTTGCATAAACTTGCAATTTCAATTGCACATGATTGTGAATTAATCTTATAATTTATTTTATTGTTGAGTTTTAGCTAAAACTTGAGAATTTTGCTTGTGAAAAATTATAAATTTTCTTCAGATGCTTAGGCACCTGCAGCATTAATTTAAAATATAAAACATTTTAGCAATTCATTAGCAATTTTTCACTAATCACATTTTATTTCTATTCTTTCAGTAAAACGTGTCACTGCAAGCATCAAGGTGAGTACGTGCGTATAATTTATATTCTCAATTATTCAATTTGAAATAAAAAATTGCTTATACGCTCCTCTTCACTAAGCAGTTCTGCCTTTAAAGCTTTGCTGCAAGTGCCAATAAAGTTTTATTTAAATTTATGTTAATTTTTTTTTTGTTTGTTTAAATTTATTATTATTCTCTTATAGAAATTTCAAACAAATGGATAAATTAAGATTACTTCTTTGTTATTTATTAATAAGACTATAACAAAAGAATCTCACAGAATGGCTGGCTGGCTGACAGGCAGGCAAGCAAACATTCATCTATCTGTTTGCTCACTCAATTATTCTTTTATTTAGTTAAATCTCAAAGATGGGAAAACCATCTATAAAGTTGAATTTCTTTTTATTATCGTAGTTGTTTGATATTTAGCAAACAATTGTTCGTGCACACACAAAAAATATACGCAATAAACGTTTGAAATTAAAGAAATATATATATATAAAGCCAGCACAACTCATGATGACATTCTCATATTGTATTCGAGATATAAATCGTTGAGTCAAAGACACGACAACGAATAAACAAAAAATTAAATCACATGCAATATAGTCTCCAACAGCCCATTGAATTCAAAGGCAAATAAAGCAATTTTAAATTGGATTTTGCGTTCCTTGCTTTTGCTTTGAGTCTTTGAGGCAAAGCGAGCACAAAGGCCATTATGGCGGAGAGTAGTGAAAGCTGAGGAAGACTAAATATTTTATTTTAAATGCAAACGATAAGAATTTTTGTTCAAAAACTAAACTCGATGTTAAAATTTTATAAATTTTCTACTAATTTTTCTTTTTTTTTTTGACAACAGTCAAGAAAGTTGTCAAACCATTAATTACAAGTACCGTCGTTCAGAATGAAAAAATTGTACAATTTTCCATTTCATTTCAAATCAATATATCTTGTGATAACTCTAGAACATGTCTAGACAAAAATGTTAAAAATTGTGTAACAAGTCTGTGTCCAACAGAGGCTTCATACAATGTTTTGTTCACTTACGAATAAAATTTAATGTGGTTTTGTATTTATGCTTCTCTTTGAAGTTGGTGAAAATATTAAACTTCTTAATTTTATAATGTTACTTATGTATGTACTCGTATATACTTTTGACAAATAGTGCGCTTGGGATTTCATTTATAGCTCCCAAAGTTCCTATTGCTTGTAGTATCTGTTTCCCCAACGGCTTCAATTTCTGTCATTCTCTGCTCTAATTGAATTTTAATGGTTGTTTAAAGTTTTCTTTGTTTGTGTGTGTCCCTGTTTCCTTGTTTTGTGCACAGTATTATTTTTCATCTTTTTTCGTTGAATATTTTAAGTGACAGTGATTTTTTTTTTTTTTTTGGATAGTTATTGTAAGTGTTGTTGTGTTTGCAGATACTTCTCGCATAACCATAAAGTTTACAAATACCATTGACCATTGAAATGCCACATTAAACAACAACTGCAACAACATCAATACAAAAGTAGCAGAAAGGAAGCGGGTGATGGTAAGAGTGGGGCAGGGGTAGTGATGGAGGGAATTTGCTCATCAACTTTTACACCAACCAGTCACAACAAATGTGTTGAAATTTCAAGTGGCATACAGCACAAAAACGATTGAAAAAAAACCATTTTCAAAGGCAACAATAATAATTGTTGAGACACAAACAAACTACAGTGGCACAAAGGAAAGAAAAAACCACCAGCAACAGCAAAATGAATTGCTATACAATCCATGACTAATGTTGCAAACATTTGTTTTGTTGACTGGTTTATTTGAGGTTGAGCAACAACAATTGCAAAATAAAGAAAAAATGCGCTAAAAATGCCAAAAAGCAAAAGTCTCTTGAAAATTAAAAACAAATCAAAAACACACTTCATAAATCAATTGAATTGAATTCGCAAAAGGGCCAGAGAGAGAGAGAGAAAGCAATAAAAAGAAAAATAAATAAATAACGAAAACATAAAAAGCAGATTATTTACAAAAATTACAGAAAATAATAAAAATAGTTTGTGAACGATTGGTATGATATTTAAGGATGAAAAGGATGCCCAAAAATTTGCTAAGCCAGCTGCTGTATTTATTGTAATTCTTCCAATGATGATTATTTTACAACGCGTGGGCTATTGGAACGATATTATAATTACCAATGACACCAAAATAATGTTATACTTCCGCGATAAAGCAGCAGCAGGGAAAGACGTTAACATCTTTCGAAAACCACAATATCGTTCCAACAGTAAAATTTGGAAAAATGTCGACAAGGATTTCCGATTATATCTAGAGAAAAAGGGGAAAGAGATACATGGATGCTCCACAATATTTAAGCATTTTGCAGACTATTTTGTTTACAAAAGTAAGAAAATTTCGAATCGTATGAGAAAATAAGCTGCATTTCAAGATCTTGAACCCAAACGCAAGTTTCATATTTTTAGAAAGTGGCTTATTTTTAACTGCGGTACAGTCATAAATACACTTGAACTTTAGACCGATTTGACGCAAAAAAAATGGTCAAGTGATCGTGTTGTTAATTTTTTTGAAAGTAGCTCTTTTTATTTTAAAATTTTTGAAAACAATAAGTGTTTTCACTTACTGCAAATTGTTACGAATTTGTAACAACTGCTACTGGAAAATGTTCATTAATGCATTAAACACATTTATCACAGCAGGCTACCGACTACAAAATGTCAAGGATAGAATACACAAGTTTATTTAAGAGTGCTTCTTTTTTGTTAGACAGCAAGGCAACAGGGCGGCAAGTTGTCTATGTTCATTTTGTCGTTGTAGTCCAATTAAACTAATTTCTATTTCTTTGGCAACAATGAGAAAATTCAGTGTTGCCAGTATAATTCAAAATGTTGAATGAATGATATCGTACAATTATTTCATATTATTTAACAGAAACAATATCCAAAAATTTATGTAAAGCATAAATTGATTAATTTGTATAATCATATAAGTACATTTTGAAAGAGTAATTAAATTTTTATAAATGCAAAACATTTGAAGGTGGCAATACTGAGATGCAGATGGTGCTGCTGCCGTCTTCAAAATAATTATCTGGCTACGAGGCGACAAATGCTGCTAGCGGCATTTGAAGTCGTGTGTTCGTGTAGCCTGCTGTTATGAATGTGTATAATGCATAAAGGAATTCAGAACAAGTGTGGAAAATATTGATAAAGCATACTAGATATCACACAAAGGTTACTAGAGTTAAAGGAAATGAGTGATGAAAAAAGCTAAAATCCGCTGTAACGCAGGTTCTGCGAAAAAGGGACAACTGTAGTATATTGTTTAAAAAGAAGTTAAAAAACCAGAGAAAAAATGTGTATTTTGTGAAATGAATAAATGTACATACATACATAAATATTTACAAAATCAAATGAAAGAATTTGCTGCATTAAATTAAAAAAACAGAATGTGAAAAAGATGATTGGTATTACAAAGTGTTTAAAATTTGTTTGCAAATGGTTCCTGATTTAACTTTAAGCACTTTCATTTTAAGTTTCAATTTTTAACTTTTATTTACAAAAAACACACAGCCAATGAAGGATAAAATGAAAATACATTTGAAGAAGTACACAGTTTTACAAAATTAAATGTAAGAATTTTTTGTGTTGAATTAAAAACCATGATGTGAATATGCTTATTACTGTTAAGAAGGTGATTAAAACTTGTTTTAAAAATGATTACAGAAGTCATTTGATTTCATTTCAATCAAAAATATTAATGTTTACCATTTATTTACACAAATCGCACAGCGAATGGGGTTACAAAATATAAAACGAAAATATCCTAAAATAATGTCACCACGAAAGAAAGTTTAAAGAAGACGCAGTGAGCGAGACATCCGAAAATACAAATTTTCTTCCGTCTGTAAGTACTTTGTGTTAGATATGCGATAATTAGTAACTACTTTGGGTTGGTGGTATCCATCTCAACTCTGCTACAGCACCACTTTTCTGGTGATATCGGCATAAAAACATTTTTCATACAAATTAGCACAAAAAAGCAGCCGCAGAAAGCAGTCGTGAGATAGAATCTATTTTATTTTGAGAGCGTTCTTTCTTATATAAGTATTCATTCTCTCAAAAATGTTATCATACTTTCAATAAATTTCATACATTTTGTAAACAAAACTACAAAGAAAAATAAGCACAAAAGAAAATAGAACAAAAATTACAGTCATTAAGCAGCTCTGGGTTGAAGAATAGCTCTTGCGTCATCACAATTATTTCTTAAGTGCGGTCAGGCTTTTGTGTGCTGTTTGGCTTTCGAGAGTTTTTCGTCTCAGTCGCACTGGTTGACTGATCTGCCACGGATAAGCGTATATTCCTGCGGTTCTTTTGTGGAATTTTTTTAACAACCACGTTGCTACTTCCTATGTGAAGGCATAGGTCGTGTACAGTCAGTTACAAAAACTATTTTAAATACTGTTAATACCATCTTGGGCATATAGTCTAGTTACCCCGCCCATATTTGTGCAACAATACTTTGCAAATTTACTTTGTAAAGTATTTATGAAATAAATTAATTAATAAAACAAAAATTAGAGAGCATTTGAAGTTACTGCCGACGATGTTATTCTGGGTTTTATTAATTTGGGAGCGTTTTTCCTGAAGTTGCAGACTTTATTCTATGTTATCAGTAAAGCGTTCATTTACTTCTTCATATTTGGGAGAGTAATTTTGTAAATTTTTGCCTTAAGACCTAACTATAATGTGCTTATAACTTGTGCTTTTTCAACTTAAGCATTTAATACACATAGTTGCAAACATTTCTCATTTTGCAAAACAGTATTGTTCTTCTTTTTTTTTTAAAGTAGAAAGATTTTTACCAAAGTGCTATTTAGTGTTTACAGTTTATAAAAATAGTACTATAATAAGCAAATATACACATACATAGTATGTATGAATGTATTTGTTTTTAATATTTAAGAAAACAAATAAAAAAATTAATAAAAAAAGGTACTAAAAAAGCAAATGTGCATCGTGCATCTCAATTGCAAAACCATATAATATTTAAAATTTTATATATATATATGCAAAATAAAATTCTATCAATTTATTTAAAAAGATACTTTCAACATCTATCACAAATTGTTCTTCTATTTAACAACTTAAAATATATAATAGCTGCTTCCTTAAGCAAAGTACGATTAGATTCGTTGTTTGCTTAAGCAAATGGCACTTGACGAAACTTGACGAAAAGTTTCTTAAGTACATTATAGTTGTACTTATTTATTTATATGTATTCGCATAGTTACTTAAGCCAGCATAAGCACATTATAGTTAGCCGTTTACTCTCCCGTTGAAAGTTTGCGCTAGGAAAGTAAATGAACACAACTAATATAAATAATTAGAATGAACTAAAAAAATTATTTTTTACGTTTATTTTTTTTATTTTTATTTATTGGTGGCGATATCCTGAGCTGCTTAGGCAGGTTGAAGGGTTTTGCTGGGGAATATAGGGCGCTCACTAATAATGATCGAGATATATCACAGGCTCTGCTTGGAATATTAATTTCTTTACAACACGATGGCTAATTTACTTAAAACTATATTTATAAATGTTAACTCAGTCGTGTCAAGACACAAAAGGCACTATCTGGATTTATTTATTAGGGAGCATCAACCGGATGTACTTTTAATCGCCGAACATAAACTGTCACCCAAACACAAATAAGACTTAAGAGGTTACAGTATTTTTAGACTGGATCGACAAGGCAGGAGAGGGGTGGCACTGCTATCTTAGTTAAAGACAGTATAACCTGCAGCAGGATAATATGTGAATTAGGTTCCATCGAAAATACTGCTGTTAGGGTAAAGAAAGCAGATGGTAGCTTAATGACATTTATATCAATGTATTTACTTGCCACCACAAGAAACTTTTTCGATTTCCGATTTAGATCCAATATTAGAGCTTGCTCATAGAGGAGGACTAATAATTGGAGGAGATCTAAATGCGAAGCACACGTATTGGGGAGGAAACCTCTGCAATGTAAAAGGTCGCACCCTGCGGGAATTTCTGCTTTCATGTCCCGACTTAGAAATTCATCGAACCAATGGTCCCACTCAAGTGTGTGATACGACATCGTCATATATAGACTTAGTCATGTCGTCAATTGATATACTGCCAGCAGCAATGGACCCTGGTGGACTGAGAACTTTAGATTTTGAATCTGATCACTTTGCTGTAGAATTTATTGTAGAGGTAGATAGACTGCAACAGAAACCTGTACCTACAATTTTTAACTTTGATCGCATAAATAGAGATCGGTTTAATAGTATATTAGCCCGCGAACTGCCAAATATCGAACTCCCAATTGACCGTAATGTTTCACCAAGTGAAATCGATAGCTCAATTGATGCAATGACTACGGTGTTTAGAAACGCCATGCACGAAGCTATCCCAAAGATGCTTACGGGTAATAGGGGTCTCCGAAAGCTTCCAGCGAATATTCTCAACTTCATATCTGAAAAGAAAAGACTAAGGAGAATTTTATGGCGAACTTCTGATCCAAATAGACACTCAACTAACTTTCTAACTGCCATCCATATTCATAAATAATATTTCAGGTTTATTTGACATATTTTTATGGGAAATTTGTCAAATAACCCTGTAATAAAACTAAAATATTTTTTATGAATTAGACCGTAAATAAATAAAATAATAATTTGGTATTATTAGTGAAATAACAAATGTTAAACTAAAATTGTAACAATTTCCATAAAAAACACTCATTTCTGATTTTGCAGCCAAATTGTTTTAACAATTTTATTAAAAATTGTGATTTACATACCTTCATTGGCGGTTATTCCCAGAAAACCTACTCAGCCGTTTATTTTCCTCACAAATAAATCCGTTTCCTTGCTGACTGACTTTTCTTATGAATACTACATTTTATCAACTTTGCCTTTTTTTCCGTATTATAAATAACATTTAATTTCGACTTTTTCTACAATGTCTGAAGATTTTGTTGACTTAATATTTCCTTTTTTTTTTGTTTTTGATGCTTTAGAATTTACAAAAGAGTTTATTCCATTTACAAGTGTCATTATTAACACGTCACATGTGTAATCAATTTGTGGCATTCCTTTTAAAAAAGAGAAAACCAAAATTAAGCAGGCAGTGGCTTCTTTGCTCAAAAGATACTTTCAGCATGTTGCAGAGTTGCTTTGTGCTAGTTTTATTGCACTGGGTGTGAATATGTCCTTTAGTACGTGCGTGTATATGAATTTAACGACATGATTCCTTCTGAAATGCTTTGACATCATTTTAAAATTGCTTACGTTGACAATATTCAAATGTTTTCTTCATTGTGAAAAAAATATCTTGTAACTTAAATTTTTCCGTGCTTTTTTAGGACTTTGTTATATACAAACTGGTAGATGTTTTTTAAATAAATGAAGTCTCTATGGCAGAGAAGCCAAAAGGAAATGTTTAAACATTTGTAACTTTTTGTCTGTTGACTTATTGTAGATAAAAGTAAGAGATATAATTTTAGTTCCTTGAAAAAATAATTTAATGCATGGCTAAATTAAAAATTCAGACTTTTTAAAAGAAAACAGTGCACTATTATAAAAGTAAAATCTTTTGGAAAGAAAATAGTCTTTTATAGTAGTAGAATATACTGAAAAAAGTAATGAACATTTCTTGGAAAGTGAAAAACGTAACATATAAATTAAAATTAAAATATTTATTTCACCTAATAAGTTAGATCAATAATTGCAAGTTATAGACAGATATGCAAAGTGCTACTTCATTTGATTTAATAAAATTATAATCATTATATTTGGTTTCCGTATTCCAAAGCGGCCATAAGAAACTTAACTACTACGGAAAAGATTGAAATCGTTTTAAAATGTAACGCATCTATTACGATAGTTATGCAAGCATACTCACACAAATAAATTCATATATTTATCAGGGCAATTATGTATAAAATTCCGCTCATAGTTGCCATTTTAGCATTTTCACTGCCAGATCTGGCATTTTCATTAGTTAAAAAGCATTCAACTTTCAAAAAATTCTGATAGATGCTTTCTGGCAGAATTTGTTGAAAATAAAAAATTGTAATTTGTTAAAAAAATTCTTCTGTATAGAGGATTTTTCTCATAAATTTTTTTTCACAGTTTTTTAAGTCACAATTACCAATTTTATAGTTTCACTTTAATTTGGATCGTTTTTAGTTTTAAAATTCTTCTTAATCACGTAATTTAAAAAAAAAACTCAAACTCAAAACAGCAGTTTAGATATGAGTTGTTAACTCAAAAAGATTATCTAGGCCTATAAACAAAGCCATTTGTACCGTGTTTACCCCCTCATAACTCAGTTCCTCTCAATCGTAAAATGATTAAACTTAAAATATGAGAAGACCTTATCAAGGCAGTTTCACATGCGAAGTTTAAAAGTTTTAGAATGAAAGCTTCCTGACTTATGAATGCACCAGAAGTGCATATTTTAAGGCATACTCACTGACTGCCTCACTGTTTGTCTCATGAATATTATGAAGAACTTGCGCTAAAGCTAGAGAATTGAAATTTAGAACACAAGTAGGTCTAGTGTAGTGACCTGCTAGAAAGATCTGGAAACTTGCGAAACTAACCTTAAAATTTCAAATTTAAAAACTAAAATTAAAGCCTTATACATTGCGCTAATTAAGGGAGATTTTTTAAGTGATTTGTGGTATGATTTATAAAAAACACATAAAATTTACAGAAATATATGAAATCTTTATTTGAGTTGCTAGAACGATCTATGTATATACGGGTCTGATCAAATTTCGTGAGTTACGTATGTTCGATTTTCGCATTTTTTTATTCTGTTATGTTTGTACACATGTCTGTTATATATGTTGGCAATATCATCCATTTTGGATTGTCAGTTTGTTTTTGACAGATAAAAAGGTTAGTCGTGTTTTGGTGTGCTCTTCGATTTTTTATTAAATTTTGAGCAAAAACAACGTCGCAACGTCGCTGTTGAACATCGTCAACGACGATGCAGATTTCCTCAAAAAGGTCATAACTGGTGACGAATCATGGGTGTATGGCTATGACATTGAAACCAAAGCCCAATCATCCCAATGGAAGCGTCCAGAAGAGCCAAGACCGAAAAAAGCACATCAAGTTCGGTCAAATGTGAACTGCAATGGCGTGGTGCATCGTGAGTTCTTGCCACAGGGTAGAACGGTCAATAAGGAATATTACCTGCAAGTTATGAGCAATTTGCCACAAAAGCTCGGATTTGTGGAAGAACAAAAATTTGCTTTTGCACCACGATAACGCCCCTGCTCACACATCGTTGCTTGTACGCGACTTTTTGGCCAAAAACAACACACTAATAATGCCGCAGCCACCGTATTCCCCAGATCTGGCCCTCCGTGAGTTTTTCTTGTTCCCAAAACTGAAGAGGCCCATGAAAGGAAGCCGCTACGCTACGATTGACGAGATAAAGACGGCATCGAAGGAGGAGCTGATCAAGATAAAAAATGATTTTTTGAAGTGCTTCGAAGATTGGAGAAAACGTTGGCATAAGTGCATTATATTTGAGGGGGATTACTTTGAAGGGGATAAAATAGATATTCATGAATACATAAATAATTTTTGAAAAAAACACAAAATTCTCGATACTTTTTGAACACACCTCGTGTGTGTGTTAAAAAACTATATTTATAAATGTTAAATTTTTTTATGAGTTTTCGAGTATGAAATGGTGATTTTTTATATTATATCGGCATTTCGACGATTTTTTGAAATTGTTTTCTAGAGACTTGCTTTAAAATAAGCAAATACATATGTGAGTATTGTTGTGAAGTAGATTTTTTGCAAAAAGTATTTAGATTTCTTATACGCCAGTTTTGATATGCAGAAGCTGAGTATATTTCATTACAGCCGCGTTTACCATCACGCTCACCCAACAAGAAACAATGTCTATTTCTAGGAGTATTTGCGGAAATAAAACAGTGCAATATTTTTTCCATAAGGATTAAAAACTACGCAATACTCAAATACGCCTTGAAATGTAGTATATTGTTTCTTTAGGGCGAACGTTGTTGCTTAGCTATTGGCAGTCAATGAATTAACTCTGTATGCGACAGTTGCGCTGGTCATAACCGCAACAAAGCCGTAAATTCTTTGACCTCTGTCATATAGTTACATATTTTAGTTGAAATAATATTTATGTTAACGCCAATATTATAATATAAAGAAAATTAATAAACCTGATTTTTCTAGAATTTTTTTGATATTATATCGTCAGCCCATTATTGGTTTGACCCACCGACCATTTAAAAAAAATTACTTGAATATGGGGTATATAAATTTCGTACATCTCCTTTCTGAATCAAAAACATGTTGCGCGACATTAATTATGGTTTCTGAGATATTTAGCATTCATTTTGCTCCATTTCAACTATTTTAAGGTTTAATAAGTATTGTTTTGCTGTGGATGCCACAGTTTGACGTTTGCGTCAAAATCTTCATACAAAAACATGCGAAGTAAAGTTGACTCTTGTTTTTCTATAAGAAATTAATAATAAAAAGAAAAGAAGCCGTAAGAAAAATTCAACAGCGACTGTTAAGCAAAAATATCATCACCCAGACGCAGCCGCCGTTTAAATGTTTTAATATAAACTTATTAACCACTAAAATAAAAGAAACCTTAATTATGCATGTTTGAGTATAACAGAAATCATTTAATTTCATTCTTTATATTAAATACACTTCAATTACTTGTTTTTCTTGTGTAAATGTGTAAGACGATCGATGGTAAAAAATATTATGGGGGCGGCTTCTTAGTCGGCGTTACACGATTGACTTATTTCTCTAAACATCAAGAAAAATAAACAAAACCACAAAGTTCTCAATTCTCAGTATACGTATCTCAGTATATGTATGGAGCACAAAAAGTGGTGTATGCGGCACAAATCGCATTTTTACTTTTACAACAAAGTAATATTAACTTTTAACTTAATTCATCAAAGCTCACTAAAATTTGCACATTTCTTCCAAACAAGTGTCGGAAGCAATGGTGAAAATACAAAAAATTCTATCGGGTATACTTTGAGAAAACTTCATGTAAACATTCTTTGTCGCCTTTTTCCATTCCGACTTTTTGGCATATGCTCTAAACCAGTAATGGGCTGAGGATATGTAATTTAAATTGATTAAAAATTTATTGTAACTACTAAATACGTATATTCAGCACTCTTAAAAGCTTTGTGCGCAAATAAAATCTACTATTTATTTATTTAAAGCAACCGTATATTTGTACAAATTTTCAATTTAATGCTAATGCTTTAAACTTTAACTTTGGCTAAAATGTTTAAAGGCATACAATGAGCTTGTGAAATATGCCATGAAAATCTGATAGAAATATTAAATTAGACAGTACAATAAAGCCTTACTGTTTCCAGAATAATGAAGTTGTAGAGAATTCTGTTAGGAAAAATAAAAAATATAAATTTAATTTAATTGTAGGTTACCTTAAATGGCAATAGAGAAGAAAATATGTAAACAATTTTTTTTCACAAAACATGTACATACATATCCCTCATTTGCTCAAAGAACGTCAATTTTTCGAGTTAATGATTCAGAATTAATTCTCATATCGTTCTTCATATTGTGTAAAAATTTCATTCAAATATCTTGTATCGAGTAGCGATACTTTAGAGCCAACAGGGTTAGATTATTTCTGGTGACAATGTCAAGGAACGCGTCAATAGTTTGTTTTTCTTTTTTATTATGCTATGCAATAATGTTTAAAAAAATACATACATACATATGTATGTATTTAAGTTCCCTGCAGAAACCATGGGGTTAAGTGTCCCCAAGTCACCACTTTTGTCGACTATTTTGGTGACATTGTCAACAGAACGTCTATTAATAATGGTTTTAATGTGTAGAAAACATTTTTTCAGATACACACAACAATGCTTCTTCCTAATGTTTTATTGGTTTGTTGAAAATAAACGTGACGTCAAGCAAAATTTAAGTGTTTATAAAAATTATCTTAAGAAATAGAATTATAAGGTTAATATATATAAATGTATTTAACAATAATTAAAAACATAATATAAAAAAAAAAAAAATTAAAAAAAATGTGAAAATTGAAGAGTTTTAAGTGAAATGTGCCAATTATGTAAATTTAAAAAAATAAAAAAAAAATTTTAAAATTGAATAGTTTTAAGTGAAATGTGCCAATTATAGAAATTTTGACCCTGTGGAAGATATTGTGCCATCAAGTAAAGATTTGTCACATTTTAAGATCCATACGTAAGTGTTTGACTTTACTAATTCAGCGAAACATACAATTTTTAATTTTAATATACAGATGTATTTAATAGAAATGACAAACAATTTCCTGCAGGTGGTCACAGGGTCTATAGTGAATCAGTACAGTTTTACTACGGACATCGAGCGAGGAAATATCGATATTGTAGACTAGAGCCCCTAAAATTTACTAGTGAATCTTTGGTTGAAATGTCTCGATGGTCCCAAAAAACTACTTAGTCAGTAGTGCTACAGTCTTGTGGTGGATTTTCAATGACAAGCTAATGTTAAATGTCAATAGGCGATTACATTGGCTGGGGTACACCCGGTCAGTAGTACTACTGACAATTTCATTAGTAAATCGCTACATTTTCACTATTCGCATTTACTGCAGGGTACTGATGTCTACATGTGTGTATTTATGTATATACTCCAAGCGTATCATGGTGAAGGGTATTTAAGATTCACCACAGCCGAAGACAGCACTATTACTTGTTAGTATTTAAGATGTCATACCATATAATTTTAACGCCACATACAGGGTGTTTTTTTAGAGGTATAGAACTTCGAATTGAAATAAAACACAAGAAAATCGTTTTAATGTCCATCAATTTGGCTTTATTGAAAGGATAATTTTATGCCATTAACGTTTAAATATGATTTCGGGCATGTGGCCGCCGCGGCTGGCTCGAATAAAGCCAATTCTACAGGTCCAATTTTCAACCACTTTTTCGAGCATTGGGGCCGTATGTTGGCAATAACGCCACGAATGTTGGCTTCCAAGTCCCCTAACGTTTCTGGTTTGTTGGCGTAGACGAGCGACTTCACATATCCCCAAAGAAAATAATCCAATGGTGTCAAATCACACGATCTTGGTGGCCAATTGACAGGTTAACCGAATTAATTGCTCTGATGGACGATTATGTCGACCATAAAATGGACGGAGCTTGCGGTAAACTTCGTGAACTGAACCATTATTTTCGAAATAAATTTGCACGATTTGCAAGCGTTGTTCTTTTGTCAACCTGTTCAATATGAAATGGCAAACCAAACTAAATATTAATCACTTGACAGCTGACAAAATGGCCGCCAGTTAAAAAAGTGATGCCAACTTAAAGTTCTATACCTCAATAAAAAACACCCTATACATACATACATATGTATGTATATAAATAAATACATATATGTATATATGCATATAAATGCATATACATATATTTATGTGTGTGTTGCTTTAAAAGCTATTAAAAATTCCAATATTTTGCAGGATTTATTGAACAAAAGTTATTTAAGCTCTTTACAGAAGCCTTTACTGAATTCATATCACTTCAAAGGTTCTGTATTTTCCTTGTCCTACGAGAAGAATGAAAATATCCTTTTGTCTTTTTTTTATCTCACCCTGCTGGTTTAGTTGTTTCCTAATAATGGAAATTCATTTTGTGTAGTGAAAAATTCCAAAAAAAAAATTTTGTATCTTACTTACTAACAAACACACATACATATCATCACTTGAAATGCAAAAGGCCCTAAATAGTATTTTCATTATTTTAGAGGAGAATCAAAAAACGTGTCAAATTATTTTGAATTTTCTTAATATAATCTGATGTATGTTGGTCAAATACTTGTGATTTTATAAAAAAGAATTTTTTTGTAAGTTAGAGCGTTTTAGTTACGATATGTTCACTTGACATATGTATATAAACATACATGTTGTATACATACATATATATGTATGTATATGCTTGCTTGATTCTAAATATAAATACGTGTATATATTTGCGTTTGTGTGTATATAAATAAATGTTGCACATGATCCGTTCTGCATCTATTATAACAACTTTTTTCATATCCAACTATTTTGCCTCATCTGCCATTACAACAATAGTTTATTTAATGCACTTTCGACATAGAGAGATTTTTCTATGAAAACAAGACAAATATCAAGTACAAAAGCGTTTACGGTTTCTGATTTTTGGTAAAAGAATAGTCAAATGGAATGATTATAGCTGCCTTATGGTCGACTTTAATATCAACTTTCCGAATACAACTTGCCTTACAAGGACATGTTTAAGAATGTCAGAGTCATTGTTTTTCCATCTTTAGCCAATGAGACCTAATGTAGGGCAATTTTTGAGTAAGAAAACGAAAAACAAATAATCTTAATGTAAAAGTTGCATACTTAAGCTACTGTGTGTTATTGTTCTTCTGATGTTTATTTTGTTTTCGTTGCTTTTTTCCTGCTTCTTACCTCTGGAACCTCATCCTTGGGCATTTTTCTTCCTTGCTCTGATATGCTCTTTCTATTTATTAACTTTATTATTGGCTTTTGTGTTGTTGCTGTTATTTCAGATGATGATGATGATGATGCTGCTGGCGATGTTGCAGTCGCTAAAAGTATCTGTGCGCATTGTTGTTGGTGTCTGTTGAATGCAACACTAGGTATTAAAAATTTAAAACATGTTGTTAAGTAGCATGTATGACATGATGGCGCTTGTGAATGTCGTGATTTAAGATATTAAAACCGTTTTTGTTTTTATTTTAGGTCTTGTTGCTGTCTTGCCTCAAATACGAGTAACTATTAAAACAACCAAATTGCACAAAAAGAAAAGAATAGTTTGGAAAAAGTCGTGACTTTTTGTCTAAGTAAAAAAGTTTTATTTTCATTTTATAAACTGTAGTTACTGCTGTTTTGTTATTTATTTCTATTATTAATTCATAAGCGATTGTTGTTCTTGAATTGTGTTAGAAGATCTTAGAGGTGGGTGAACTTAAACAAGGAGCATAAAGTATATTCAATGATTTTTTCAATTAAAATAATAATGAAAAATAAAACCAAAACTTGTACAACTGCACTCCCGCGGTTAACACAAATCTATTGACGTAAGAATCATCAAAATCGAAAAACGCGTTCGGTTTATCTATCTGTGGAAAAAGAGCTTAAGTCGAGATAAGCTGATTTTGAGTTGTAATCTACATATTTGAAAGTACCCCTGGTCAAAATCGCACGTAATTTGTGCGATTTTTCAAAAAGTTATAGCAAAATGACTTGCAGTTTATTTTTTTTAGACTTCTTAATTATACTTTGGTAAATATCAACTTACATGTGTTACTTATAGCAAGACTGTTCAAACTGATACCAGAGTGCCGATTATATTATATTCTTATACAAATGAATACACATACGCTAATACATTTCTCTCGGTGTTCTCTCAGTGGCCAGTCTTGACTTATAGTATGCAGAACGATGTTTAGTTACAAAAATAAAGGGTAACAGAGTATTTCCCAATTGAACTGTTAAAAAAATAAATTTCTGAAAATCGACTTGAACGCTTAAAAGTGCTCTCCTGCAAAGCAGTCAAATATGCAAAGAAATACACATACATACATATGTACATACATACATACATACATACCTATATACATAGACTGATAAACGCAAAGCCCGTTTTTTCGTCATGCAAGCCGCTAATAAGAAGTTTCAAGTGACTGATTCCGATAGACGTGATCAAAAATATTTACAAGTACACATCGGCTTTCTATCTTTAAGTCATTGTTATCACCTGATTGTGTTGGCTTAACGCATTGATGTCAGTTTCATACCACAATTGTGCTAGCTAAAATCACACACATTCTTATTCTCTTTCATTTAGTCGTCAATGAAACAGCGACGATAACACATACGTAACGGGTGTATTCAAATTTTATAGATACAGTGAAAGAAAAAGTGGTATACGAAAAATATTCTATGATCACCAACGGAAACAAAGGATTATGTATTTAAAAGACATTTTTAATTTCTTTTGGAGCGGGTTCACTAAACTACATTTTCTATCAAAACTATAGAGACCAATAACTCGAGAAAAATATGGGTCGCAGCCAATTTTTTTAT
The DNA here is from genome assembly GCA_936439885.1 of Nowickia ferox. Classification (NCBI taxonomy): domain Eukaryota; kingdom Metazoa; phylum Arthropoda; class Insecta; order Diptera; family Tachinidae; genus Nowickia; species Nowickia ferox. Next base: position 102,115,999 of record OW387023.1, on the reverse strand, counting down.
TAAATTTTTTATTTTTCAAGTTTCTATCAGATAAGCTATTTAAAAGTTTATTTTTGAAGATTCTTAGCAGTTTGCTATGAAAAGTACAGAGCCCCATAACTCGGAAAATATGGGTCGCCACCAACTTTTTTAGGTATATTTTTTTTCTTATTTTTTAGTTTTCTATCACATAGGCTGCTTTTTGTTTCTTTTTAACTGCTTTATTAAACTGCATTTGTTCCAAATATTTATTTTTTTCTATGTACTTCAGAGACCAATGAGACAACTTTTCTCACACACACAACGATAGTTTTATTTTTGACATCACTGGCTTAAAGCAAAGTTAGGCAAACACACACATATATAATATAAAAGAGAGTAAAATGCATGCTTGTACGAATGTACGTGTAAAGAAAGCATAGCGAAGTGCCCACTAGCGGCCTTTTGCTTATCGTTGGCTTAAAGTAATTACATTATGACTAAAGGCTCAGTTAGCCGACTGTAATGCAATGTAACTGTAACGTAAGAAACAGCTGATCGATATTTTTATATGAAAAGTAGGTTACTTTACATTACATCTCTATAACCATTTCCATTACTTTTCACATAACAATATCGATCAGCTGTTTCCTACTGTTGCAGTTACATTACATTACAGTCGGCTAACTGAGCCTTAAAAGCAATTTTATATATGTATACGAGTCATGAATTAGGAAAAGAATATTGCTCACTCAACTTTAAAAAAAATTTCTACTGCGCATCCACGTCAATATAGAATACACACGTGTGTATGTTGTAAAAACTGTGTGAGACAGCATATTACACAAAAAGTTTTATGTACTTTGTTTAATTTGTTTACAACAAAAGTCTATGTCTTCGTCACAAGCAGAAAATAAAATAACACAATCGTGTTTTATTGATTCATGTATACGAGTAATATTGTGCATTACTGCTCTCAATTTAATTTGCTTATGAATTAACAGGAGAAATTCTCGAACATACTTCAGAACTGCTGGAAGGTAAGTATACCCTCTATTTATACAGCCTTATGTAAAGCGTGTTTTTTAGAGATGTATACATCTATCCAAATTGTGCAAATTTATTTTGAAAATCATGGTTCAGTTCGAAATACGAAACGTGCAGTTTTACGGTCAATCGTCCATCAAAGCAATTAATTCGCTCAACTATGGATCTTTTTCCCACCAGGTTTACTCTAAATGATAATACAAGTACGCATCCACAGAGACATCGTACACTGTGTACAGAATAAGTCATTGCTGCTGTAGAGCGTAGCGTAGAGGAAGAACCGAATCAGTCTATATAACAGAGATAAGCAAAAGGTCTCGCGTGCGCACTTCGTTATGCTCTTATTTACACGTACACGTCCACACGTACGGAAGAAAACAACTCAATCTCTCATAAGCATTCCACACGGCATACATTTTACTCTCTTTCATTTTATCACGAATACATAAATAAAATAAGATGTATGTGTGTGCCTGACTTTGGTATAGAGTCTATAATCAGGCTAAAGAGCGATGATTACTGACTTTTTCGTTCATCAATTGAACAACCATAATGTGCAGGAGCTGTGGTTTCAACTGGACGGCGCAACATGCCACACAGCTCGAGCCACAATTGATATACTCAAGCAACCACATAGCTTCACGTTTTGGGCCCGTGAATTGGCCTCCAGTATTGTGCCGTTTTACGACGCTAGACTAATTTTTGTGTAACTACTCGTATGTGACGTCGCTAGTCGACGCCGATAAGCCTGACATGATTGAACAACATTCGCCGCGTTATGGCCGATATACGGCTGCAGATGTTGGAAAAAGTAAGGGGGCAAATTCATATAAACTTAATTGAAAAAATTGGACCTCTAGATAAGACTACGTCCAAGCTAGCCGTGGTGGTCATATGCCAGAAGTCATATTTAAATTGTAATGCAAGAAGACTATCTTTCAAATAAAGTAGTGTTCATGTCAATTTAAAAAAATCATTTTTGTTTTATTCCATTTTGAAGTTGTATACATCTATAAAAAACTACCCTTTATAAAATGTCACACTAAAAAATCTCGCTAGAATTTAATATTGGGTTAAAAGTACATTATGCTCTGATTTTTAATGACAAATTGTTTGAAGGAATTCGTTAACACTTAGTTCGATTTCGTCACTTAAAATAACTTCATGCCAGTCTTTTCTTATACATAAGGCTGATAGTTTCTTAAAATTTTCTCTTATTGTTAGTTAAAAAGAAAAAAAAAAGGTTAATAAGCTCAACCTCGAGAAATTGAAATAATTACAGAAACTGCAGAAATTTTTATATGCCTTTAGGATATGATTTGCATTCTTCCGCCTTCAATTTCAATATAAAGAAATAATTTAGTATGTGCACATGTAAAGGGTTTTCCAATAGGGACGTCCAAAATTTTATAAGTGATAGTTGTTGACACTATATACGTCGAATTGGCTTTCAGTCTATTTTGCCTAGGCCCGATTAATTGAATAAGTCGTTGGGTCCCCTGTGGATGACTGTCAGCCATGCTATTCTTTCAGTCCAGAGGTCGTGGCTTCAATTCCCGCCATAGAACCTGGGTGTTTTCTGCAGACAAGCTAATCGCTTTGTGGGTTGTGTTTGTTGAAAAATAAAAAATAAAAAAATTGCGGACTCTTTAGGTGAATTACTCTTGCCCAAAACACACACAAAGTATCTGGGGGTTACTTAGAATAGTAGGCTGATGTGGAGGCCCAATATAGAAAATAGAGTTAAAGAGGCCACCATTGCTCTATATACATGTCAAAAGATGCTGGGCAAGACATGGGGCCTTTCGCTTACTCCTATGTATTGGAACTACACAGCGGTAGCTAGACCAATTCTACTCTACGGAATACTTGTATGGTGGAGGACGACTGAGACAAAAGCATACATGAAAAAGTTAGGAAGTATCCAGAGACTAGCAGAGCTCTGCATCACTGGAGCTTTAAAAAGCACACATACTGCAGCGAAGGCGGCATGCAAATCCGTTATCCGACTCAGGACAATAGGACAGGTGTCGTACAGATCATTCGGTCACGGTGTAGCTTAGACTACATCATTCCAGTAAAGAACTGTTTTGCAAAACCTCAGATCACTATAAGGGAAGAAGAATATCTTGAAAGTCTTAATTATAGTGGTTCTAGTTTTAACTTTTTCACTAATGGTTCAAAGATGGATGAAGGGACAGTAAGCTGCGGCTTACTGTCCGGAGGTCGGTATAGAGGAATCTTATAAACTTCCTGATCCCTGCAGCATCTTCCAGGTGGAAATATATGCAGCCAAAATGGGAGCAGAGTTAGCCTTCACCCCTCAATCCATAAATGAGCTTGTAAATATGTATATAGACAGTCAATTAGCTATTGAAGCAACTTCAGCTGACTGCGTGGGAATTGAGAGAAATGAAATAGCTGATATACTAGCCAAAAAGGGGAATTCAATTACCGGGTGAGGAAACGGTATATGTCCGAAAACCAATTAAATACCTTAAAGAGATCATAGACTCTAAGATGAGGGAAGAAGCGGAGAAATGTTGGCGTGCGACAAAAACTTGCAAAACTTCTAAAATCATGTGGAGCTCCTATGATCCCAAATCGACTAAATTCGTTTCATCATTAACTAGGAGCAACTGCAAACTTCTATTGGGGGTATTAACTGGACACTACTATACGGCTTCGTATGCTGTCAAAATAGGACAAATACTTGACGGTACCTGCGGTAAATGTAAGGAACCCGGGGTAATTGATACAACGCAACATCTACTGTGTTACTGTTCGGCTCTAAGCCGCACTAGATATAACTTTCTTTTTGCTCACACTTTTCGTAGTCTTAAGTAGATTGCTAAAGTTTGTTAAATCTGTGTGGGAGTCATTCTATACAGGCACCACGAACTAGGCCTCCATACTTACAGGTTCTCTTCTCATCTGCTGGTATCGCTAAGAATCAATCCCGGTCTATGCGAGTCTTTGGAACACCCAGATTAACCTAACCTAATCTAAACGAATTACTATAATTTTTTTTTTGTCAAAATTGGATAATATAAATTTCATGTGTTTTGAACTGGGCGGCCGCAATCAAAATCACTGGTTGGTGTAGATTTTGAGTTTGCGGCGTCATCGGCCTACATTTCTTTGAGGATGTCGTGCGACTTGACTCCGTTACACTTGTTTTCTTCCGAAGTTTTTCTTAAAACGCAGTTTTACGCAAATAAGTTCGCAAATCGCAGTGACGCTCAAAACCAATATAACCCATGCCGCCGATCAAATTCAGCCTCATTCAGTCAGAGTCATGGAAAATTTTACATTTTTGATCCAGCAAAGTCGTGGCGTACCTTTTGCAAGATATTATATTCTATACACAAAGGCATAGATAGACCCAAGTGAAAAAATTTAATGATAAAAGTACCTCACACATACATTTGCTTTAAAGCGCTTACTGTAAAACCCTTTATGTTGCTCAAAGTAATCGAGTATTGGCAAATATACATACATACATATAAATATGCACTTAAATTCAGCGTCCATACGTATGTACATTAATTCTAAATTTTGTGGTTTTTTTAATCTTACCGTCTGCCTAAAATAAAAATTTTACAAATACGAGTTCGAGTACCCACAAGCTCGTTTTGTTTATTGTATTCATAAGTATAGACCTCAGATTGGTAAACCAAACTTTTCAAACTTAATACTATTGCAATAAACATATCAGTTTGGGTAATTGCAGGCTTCCTTTCTCTTATTACAGTCTGAAAAGAATAAATGTTTCTCTCCTATAAAAAAAAGAAACATACACACAAAGAGGAAACCAAATAAAGTATTTTACACACTAAAAATGTCTACGTTTTAGAAATGTACTTTTAAATAAAGGTATTCCAATATGCATTTTTCATTTTATACTTTTTTAATTCGTGCATGAGTTTTTAGTTTATTTTAAAGACCTCGTAAAAGGCAAAGGAAGTGATTGTTTTTTTTTAATATACTTTGAACTTCACTGTGCACACAATGAATGCGGAAGGATGTTTAATACCACTGGGTCTAATGCATAAAAACTGAGCTTTAACTTAAGTTAAGTCTGCTGAGTACGATCTCAAGCAATGAGCACAAGTTTACTTAAAATAATTGAGATAGAACTCCAATGTTTGACCAGTAGCAATTATGAGTTCAAGCGATAATGAGGGTACAAATACTGTCAGTTTGGATGCAAACGAAACATTAAAAAAAAAAATTATTTTGTTGGAAAAAAACCAATTACAAAGCCTTAAAAATAAAAAATAGAGTTAAGTAAAACAATAAAAAATGAGTATAAAGAAAAGACTGGCATAAATGTAAATGAAAAAAATTATTTAAGAAAATAGCTAATATGAGAGAGTCATGTAGAGCACCTGGCCAAGATATGTCCACACTGGTGAATAGCTCATTTGCATCAAATGTAGCTTGCACGTTTATGGAATGAAATCCCATCTACTTATATACTCATCGCTATGATTGCTCGGATTTTAATTTTAATGTGTTTGCAGTCTATAACACCAATTGTTAAGGCAAAACAGTTGTTTTATTGCCATTACCTTTTTGTACATTTTATTTCTTCCACTGTGCTTGGAAATTTCATGTGTTTTTGCACATATGACATGAGCTATTTCTGAGATCGTTCTGGAAACTATTGATTGGTGTAATCCGATATCTTCAGCAATACCATTTTGAAACCTGGATCGGCGCAAAATCTTAAAAACAAGCGCATTTTCTCCAAGAAAATAATTTGCCATCCCATCAATATGTATGGTTTCAAAACGATATAATTATTTGTCTTCCTTTTCTAGAGAAATTTTTCTTTTTCGTTATATAATTTTCCTGTTCTTTCTGGAACGAAATACTCTGCAATTATCACTTCTGAAATTACTGGATATAACTAATAGGCAGACTCAAGAAATTGTGGGCTTTCGCTCATAAATGAAAGCATTTACTTGTTGTTAGCATACAAAACTGATCTTTAACTCCCGAACATTTATCTATGAGTTCAAACAAGCTCACAACATGTTTTATGAATATAAAATGTACGTTTTGCTCAAAATTTTGAGTCGAAGCAAATGCTCAGGTTTTATGCATTAGACCCACGTGTGGCAAATTTTAATGAAATCGAAATACCTGGGACGTGTTACTATTTTTCGGGAAGGTATTGTCGAGCATAACAACAATCTGTATCCGAAATTTTCCAAACTCCCCCAGAATCTTGAGTTAAGGGTTAAAACCCGGTTTTTCGAACTCTAAATAACTTAAATATAAACCGATTTTAAATTTATAAACGGTTTTGGAAAAAAGAAACCAAGACCTTTTGAACCATATGTATTCTAATTCAGTAAATTTCAAATATATTTCTGTATTTTTTCACCAAACATAATGTTTTGGGGTTTTTTCCGTCACTTTTCTATTTTTGATTCATCCTTAGGCAATCATTTTGTAATGGAACCATAATGTTTATTACTTTATTTTTAAAACGTAATTAATTAAGAGTAATTCGCAGGTTTGTGTTATTAAATTCCTGAGAAATTTACTGAGTTATTAAATATTTCATTGCAAAAATACTGCCTAAGAACAAATCCAAAATAAAAAAGTGACGTAAAGACCGAAAAAATTATTTTTAGTGATAAAATACACACATATATCTGAAATTTCCTGAAACAAAGTATATATTATTCGAAAGGTCTTAGTTTTTTCTTTCTAAGTACGTTCATAAACTTAAAATCGGTTGATATTTAAGTTAGTTAAAGGTTGATAAGTCCATGCGGGTACGAAAAATCCGTACACAGAAAAAAAAGATTTTATTTTCCTATTTTACAAATGTGTGTTTGTATTTACAAAAATCGTTGTAGGTGCCTTTTTAAATAATATTTTAGTTGTATTCACAAATAAATTAATTATATTTACAAATCTTTTTTTTTTCTGTGTAGATATAGGTAATAATTTGCCATCGCAAAGGGCTCATGTCTGTTAACGTTCTCTCTAATTAATTTATCTTTACTTATTTTAAAATAGAAAATATTAGTAATGTAAAAAGTTTATTAAATGGAGAGTGCATGGTAAAGTAATAAAAAGGGAACATGTAGTTACAGTGAGTGACTTCTTGGTGTCTAGCATGCACACTCGGTGAAAAGGTCATCTTAGGAAGACAGCTTAAATTTTCATCCATTTAGTCATGATTATCTTAAATCTAAAGCTTACGCAAATAAACGGACATCTTTCCTGTCACGACATGGCAGCCATTACGGATTCTACCCGCCGAGCCATCAGAAATTTGTCTAAGCGATTGAAGGAGTGCCGCTAGGGTTTATATATTTAAGAGAGAAGCACACCGCAGGCTATTTTGGACTTCCTATAAACGATTTTGTGTTGATAACGGCGACGAGAAGTCTCCTTAGACTCGTAGAAGCATGTTTGGTAAGGATAAGAATAACATGTCACACATCAATCTTAAATGAGATCAGTTTTAGTGATCAGAGATCCGTAATAGGTGGGTTCACGGTTTATAAGGTCGCTGACATTGATTTAGTAGAACACTTTCACTGGGGTTAAATCATATAAGCTATATGAAGGTAGTGTGGTCTTCACAAACGGGTCAAAAATGTGGAGAGGCACAGGGGCTGGTGCCTATATCTTGGCAACGAACAGTCGTAGTTCTTTCAGACTGCCAAATGAATGCTGCGCTTTCCAAGCTGAGATCTTGGCAGCGATAAAAGCTTTGAAAGAACAAAATGTCAAATCGAAACTTGTTAGTGACTGCAGGAGAGCCCTCAACTTGCTTATGGACAAATATAGTGTCAGAATTTGTTGAGTTCCTGGCCACAACAGTGTTGAGGGAAATGAAATTGTCGATGAGCTGGCAAGAATAAGGTCTGCGTTAGATGAGGGAATGTGTGACAGATCGGTAAAACTACCGATAAGTCATTACTACAGGGAACTCAGCAAAAAGTAGGGAATATTGTAGAATCTCTAGGGCTATGTAGCCAAAACTTGATTCAGGAAGATCCAAACTGCTACTGGATATGGATAGTAAGGCGATGCGAATCGTGATAGGTGCGTTGAGTGGTCACTGCTCGGTCAGAGCAAGAACCAGCATTTGGGAAACTGGCACACCAGATTTCTGTGGGATGTGCAGATATGAAGACGAACCAAAAACCATGAAGCATATTATCTGTCACTTCCCGAAACTGCAAAGTCATAGGCTTAGATGACTGAACAGACGTTTCCATGAGAGCATTACTGATATCGGGACATCAGGTCTTCATCATAGGAATTTAGGGGCTTAATGACTGATAAAAGGCTCACTTCTGGGTACAAATGGTGGTAGATATTACTTTTAATGGGCAATGGATCTCCGAGTAGAGGTTGCCTTATAGCACCATCCTTCCTAACCTAAACTAACCTAACCTATTATTTAAGAAATAAATTTCTTAGTTTAATATGTGTCAAAGAAAAAAGTAAGTAAGGGATGGAAACTTTCTTGCCGACATCACGGGCCAGACCGTAAATAAGTAATAAACATTGTTTCGTTAAATTGATTACTCCGAATAAAGATTTTCTTTTGAGACACCCTTTATAAACAAAATTTTTTCGCTTAACTGTTCTTTCTGTAATTTTTATTGAAAAAAAAACAAACAAATCAAATAAACCATATTTTCAGTTAAATGTTTAATTAAATCAATTAAATTTTTAATTTCTGTACTTAATTCCAGTGGAAAAACTTAATTGATAAATTTTGCATATTAATTTGTTCCTGTGTACTTCCTCGATGATAAGCATACATAAATGAGTTTAAAGTATAAAAATTTATCATTGTATTTAATACCGGTTTTCAACCTGTTATAGCCCAAGCCAACAAAAGTTATTAAAATTTGATTTATTGGAACACTTTGTTAAAAATGTAAATATGCAAATATGTACGAGTATGCATTTGTATTAATGAAAATAAATTCCCAAAAATATTTAAGGCAAATCAGCAAATTCATTTGTCATTTAAATTAAAATTTGTCACACAAATAATTAATGAATATTTATGTATTTACATACATGCATAAACTACAGATTCTTGCGATATTTTCATCCAGTTTTCACCGCACTAGTGAATGATGAAATATTTGTCAATTTATATACCTAAATTTTACAGAATTTATTTTGCGTGCTTATTTGTGCTAAAGTTATTAATTTGCGGTCGTGATTTATGAAAATGATGAATGAACATTTTGTTATTTGTGGTCTACAATTTCATTTTGTTGATGCTTTGTAATAAAATAATATATAAAAAACACCACAGACTGCACAATATTTTAGTGTGTATGTTTGAGAGAAATAATAATGAACTTGTTGTCGTATGTTGTACTGTTTGTATATCTTTATTACGTGGTTATAGTGTTGTTATTGTATGTTATCGGTATTGTTATTGTTGTCGCATAAAGCAATTGATGTGGATTTTCCTATTCAAGCAGTTTTTATGCACTTTGTTGTTGTTGTTGCTATTGTTGTAATTGGCGTAAATATTTAACACCATGTTCGCAAGACAAGTGACAAAATATGAGACCACATTTACTTACTTTTTAAATACATATTCAGATATGTAAAGCTATACTTATACTTTTATACATATAGCTACCCTGAAGGAAATGTCGATGGTGAAAATATAGTGACTCGCTTTAGTACTCTCTAATTATTTCCCATACAATACTTTGTGCTATAGATACTTAGCATGTGTTTGTCATGGAAAATCTAATAGTTACACTAAAACAATTGACTAAGTAATGACTACAGACATACTTCTTATGGGAACATAGAGAACAACAGACATTTACTCTATAATTTACGTTCATACATATTTATGTACATATATTGAAAAGTTGTTGAAAAATGCACCAGAAATACACCACATCTGTTTTCTTTCTTTCTATTACACTGACGGATACAAGAGAACTTTCAAACAAGTTAACTACTGAAATTGTCACTAGAATTTCAGTCTGACTGCAGGGTATAGATATACGAGTATAGCCCAAAATCGTTCCAACAATTACTCACTTTAACGAATTTGCAATATCACGAATGGGTACTATTTTATATAAAATATATAGAATAGGAGGAAGATCTGGTCCAAATACCGGCACTGCCATAGATCTGTAAATTAAGTTAAATCAATATCTATAAAAAACACTCCTTCTACTGTAAGAGAGATAAGACGATACATTCGCAAAGCATATGTGCCGTTGTCTCGTCATCTTCTAAGCATACACGACACAAGGGTGAACGACCAGAAAGAAAACCAGTAAAAACCCGTAAATTATTAATGTTGAAATCCAGGATGCCATTATATGAAAATGGCTGCATCAATGCTTTGGCATGGGATGCTACAGTCACCCGTCTTACGCCACAAAACGGCTCTGTGCCCATAAACGGAACACCAGAGGCCCTCCTGGCGAGTTCATCCGCTTCCTCATTCCCCGGATGACCGCTGTTGCCAGGTATCCAGTAAATGGAAACCCTGTTCCGTATGGATAGCTTTTGTAATGAGTCAAATTACTCTAAAACCAGCCTAGAATGGAATTTCCATGAAAGGAGGGACTTAAGAGCTGCCTGACTGTCAGAAAAGATATATGTGCGTCTCTAATGCTCTTATTTAAATTAATGTCAACATATTTGGTGATTGCTTGTATCTGCGCCTGAAAGACCGTAGGCCATATGCCCATGGGCTGGGCCCAACAACTTCAGCACCAAATCCATCTTCCGTTTTGAATCCATCCGTATATCAACATAAACTTCTGGGATCCACCGCGGAACCGTTTACGCCCCAGACTGCCCTTGATGGGATTGTGATATTGAATCTAATGTCGAAACTCAGTTCACAGTTCATTCTGTCACTAGGCATTCCTAGCAGCCCTAAGCTGGGCATTGTACTCAAGTGATTACATACAACAGAGACAAAAATATCAAAGAAACAACTTTAGTTTTCTTCTAATTCAACTTTGTTCTATTTCATGTTTGTTTTATCTTTTGATTTTGTATATTTTTTATTTTTTGTAATTTTTGGAGCTCAGCTAAGTTTCGAAAATTTTAAATTTTGCCAGTTAACTAAATTTTTGGAATTTTTTCAAATTTATTAATACAATTGAAAGCAGCCTACGTCATATTATTTACTTTTCTACAGCTTAATCTACAAAACTCCATAGTTTTCAACGGATTTCCCTTAGCTAGAGATATCAGAAGTTCTGAATATAATTTCATTTATAAACAAATTATTTAATCCAACCAAAGAAAAATCTGAAACGTATGCATAAATGTATTTATTTACATTTGTATGCATATATGCATTTTGTGGTGAAACCGCTGGCTTATGAACTTTTACTGTGAGCTTCCCCAGCTTTGGTTTATCTATGATGTTTGCTTAACGGTTGCATTTAAGTTTTTGTATTATAAATTCTTAGATAAATTGTTGCAGTTCTCTCATGTTTGCGACACTATTTCCTGTGTCGTCACGAATGATGACGATAATAAGTGTAACTATTTTAACGGCAAATAATCTTACAACCCAGCAAAACTTCGGGGTCCATATTGAGATTGATTAAAATGAAAACCTTGAATATTTTTTAAATATATTCTTGAATAAAAAATTTAATTACTTTTTTCATAATCTGTTTCCAAACGTAGTTCACAAATATAAATATTTAAATGTGCAACTTAATTTATTGCTTTCAAAGTTGTGTGTTAGGAAATAGGAATTCAGTTTTTAGGAAGAAGTGCCGTAGTTGATTCAATAAAATCATGTATACACAAGTCTTATTATGCCTGTTTATCCTGTTTGTAACTACTATTACTAGGTGTTACCTTCTTTAGGAAAGGGACATTGATAGAGAAGACAGGTGGCGAAGGAAGAGATAAAGGAAAGCTTCATTCTTTTACAACTCTGTTTGTTTGCATGTTCTTAATAATGCAGTGCCGCAGTGCCTCTGGTGTTAATGAGGCGTATTAAACTTTTAAAGGAAAGCTTCATTCTTTTACAACTCTGTTTGTTTGCATGTTCTTAATAATGCGGTGTCGCAGAGTCTCTGGTGTTAATGAGGCGTATTAAACTTTTAAAGGAAAGCTTCATTCTTTTACAACAGTGTTTGTTTGCATGTTCTTAATAATGCGGTGTCGCAGTGCCTCTGGTGTTAATGAGGCGTATTAAACTTTTAAAGCTGTGTAGCTTAGTAGCCATTTTATTTACAATTTTACTTCGCCGATGATTATGCCACACAATGCAGAATAATGCTCTGATGTTACATTAGGATTAATATCCGCTGAAGCCGGTGTAGCTCAGTGACCAGTTTCTATTCCTTCATCACTTAAACTTTCCTACAACAGCTGATATAAAAGAACACTAATGCACATCAAATGCGTGGTGTTGTTATTTAATGACTGTCGGAGACCGGGTTCATAGGAGTTTGCTAGAAGACGTCGAGCACGAACAAATCATAAGAGATTTTTTTTCGCACAAATATCAAAGGCACTCACTCATAACAATGTACTCGTACCTTTGAGGAAGATAACAGCTTGTTGACGAATCTAAATATACGAACGATGCACTTCTAGGGTTAACGATATAAATAGGGACTCTAGTATACTTTGTTGGCGAATACTTTTTTTGTATTTTTTTTTTTCAAAAACGTAAATAAAAGCTGTTAAAAAATAAATATTTGTTGTAAATAATTGACAGGCACTTCATTCAGCTCAACTTGTATTCTCTTACTTTTTGGTCTGCCTGTTAAATACTCTTAAGCTACCAAAAGAAGTGCTTGGAAAGAATTTTTTTTTGCTTTACCCAAGCTATTTTCTGTACCTTTCAATTTGCAAAATGCACTCATATGTATAATATGTAACTATACTTGGAAATCTCAACTTAAGTGATTTGTTCAATAAACGCGGAAAAATCTATCTTAACGTCTAGGCAATCAACCCTATTCTGCGTTTCGATTCGAATCGAAATTTTCTCCGTTTGGCAACTTTCGTATACTGCGTTCCGTTCTTCGATTTTTCTTTCGATTGTATGTATTCTACATTTCGATCGTAACTACGTTTTTGTAAGTTGTTATTTTAGTAACGGAGCGTCTTTCGGTTTTTGTTTGTTTGGCATTAATTAAAAAAATGTCAGTATTGAATGCAATAGATAGTTTAATTAATGATCTACAAAATTTGTTTTGTTTTTTTGTACTGAAATGTGATTTTTTTTTAATTTTATTACATGTAGAAAGCAACAACAATAGAAGAGTATAAAAAGTTGGAAAATTTTAACGAAGGACGATATTGTCAACAGATTAAAATAACTTAAAACAAAGAAACTTTATTTTTGTGTTACAATTATGTATAAAAAATAAAAATATCTTATCCGGCGCGACAGAATTCTTCACACTGAAATATTTTTATTTATTTCATTCCTTTTTTTGGCTTTTCAGTAGTTAATTTGTTGTAATTTATTTAATAAAAATTTTTCACAATATTTAATTATTATTTGTTTTAATTGTTTAATCACTGATTTTTTGCAGTAGATATATTTTTTTGCTAAAATGTTTGTTATTTTTTCTGTTCCAATTTCTCTCACACGTTTCATAGCAAAGCAGCTGGTTTAAACATACTCTTCTCTTCTTCTTTTTTTTCGATTCAGTTTTTTTTACAGAATACCTTTTTTCTATCCGTGCGTAACTAAATGCGGGAACGTAATCGAAACGCAGAATATGGGTGAATATTTTACTCCTTCAAATATGCAAATGCAAATTGCAATAACTTATTTGGCCCACAGCTTGCTTTATAGACGTGAAATATTTGGTACGCAGAAGGAAAAATGCCTTACTAAGTTCAAGTTTTTTCACTATAAATGATGACTCTCAATAGCTCCAGCTCTTGAGGGACTTTGGATTGAGAAGTAGCCCAAGAATATATGTATAACAAATGAATTCCCAAATTGTATACTTAAATAAATAATGAATATTGATTCGATATCGGGCTTTTGTTAATCGTGTCACTAAAAATAAGCTCCTATTGCTTTTCTCAACTCAACTCAGTTTGATTGTCTAACAGTGAACCCAACTTACACTTTAGTATTGCTATTCACAACTTAAATAATAATTCAATTTAAAAAAGGGTGATTTTTTAGCAAATTTGTTTTTGATAACACGGTTTTGGCAACTCAGCTGTTTTCGTGTATCATGTTACTGTTAATGTGTTCAGTTTGGTCTATTACAAATGAACAACGCTTGCAGGTTATTAAATTTTATTATCAAAATTCATGCTCTTCCATTTTATGTTCAGTTTGGGCGACCTTCTAGGGCGAGTAATCGGAATCTTGTGATAAAATTTCGCGCCAAAATTATATTATTAAACTTAAACCCTCAACACGCATACGTGTGGTGTAGGCAGAGGAACGTATTGCAGCTGTATTTGTCAGTGTTGTTGATTCGGCGCCATTGGGCCTCTGTTATTTTTTTTCGCCCAAAATGGAAGAGCTGGACTTGGCTGACATGTGGCTTCAGCAAGACGGGGCCAGATGTCACGCAGCATGCGAAACAATGGCAAAATTGAGAGGCAAGTTCAGTGAACAGTTTATTTCAATTGGCTGCCTAGATCGTGCGATTTAACCCTTTAAGACTACTACTTTTTTGTGGGGCTATGCTAAGTCTCATGTCTTAAGGGACAATCTTGCAGCTGGTGATGCACTGGAAGATAATATTGAAGAATTTATTCGTGATATACCGGCTTATATGTTGATTAGAAACCAAATCCGAAAGCTTTTAAAAATCACCATTCTAACAAACACGCAGTAGAACGGAACAACTAGCTGTTTTGCGAAGGCCACTACACCTTCATCATCCTTCTTTGTTTGTGGTCCACTGTTATTGTAATACGATGAATCAAAACAATTCACATATTTCATTTGCAATTAAAGTTGCGTATATAATGCGGAAATCTACACAAAGAACGCTGATGATGAAGGTGTAGTGGCCTTCGCAAAGCAGCTAGTTGTTCCGTTCTACTACGTGTTTGTCAGAATATTTACAACTAACTTTGGTGTTATTTGTTCATTAATAATTATCACATGTAATTTGGCTTACAAAGCGATACGAACTTTAGCCTGATCAAATGACGTTCGACCAATAGTAATTAAAACGAACTAAAATTTGCACTTATGTTTGCTGGGAGTATGCCCCGTAATCATAACAATTGTACTCCGTTGCCGTTTGTCAGGTTGCATTTGATATTTTTCTTTTTATTATGTATTTGAAGTTAAAGTAATGTGTTGAATATATCACATGATATTAAAAGTAACAGCATAAACAATGAAAAACGTAGTGTCATTAAAATCAGCAAAATTTTTTCTTTATTGGTTTTTATATGATTTATTTTTTATTTTTGCAAAGTATGTAAATGCAACAATACATCATCATAAACTTTACTTTAGTGTTAGTAACAACATGAACTTTTAAGCTTTTCCATTTTATTACTTTCTCACTTAATGGATCATACTTACGCAGTAGGAAAACAGAGGTGACAAAAATACAAGAAGACATAAAAGAAAAACAAATTTCATAAACATCATGCAAACATTATAAAAAGTTGGTTGTAGTAAATATGAGTGGGAATTTTTAAATTTTCACATCATCAACAAAAAAAAAAAAGAAGATAAATTAACAAAAATGTATACGTAATATACGTAAGATAGAGAAATACTAATATTATAACGGAACATAGGGAAAATAGAAAAAATGCCTGTACTTGTGAAGAAGAACCTTAATGATCCAGTCTCGCCAGTAAGAAGTAATTTCGCGAAGGCTTAAAGCCGCTGCACTATGACGCATGTCACAAGAAGGTAGCCACAACTCTAGTATATCACAAAATTTTCCATAATTAATTACCCTTTATATAAAATCACTTTATTATAAATAAAAACGAGTAGATTTGTTGGCTGAGTAGTTAGCACATTGACTACAAAACCGAAGGTCCTGGGTTCGAGTCCCGTCACCGACAGTCATTAAAAATTGACACCACGCATTTTTATGATGTGCATCAGTGTCCCTTCTTTTGTATCAGTTGTTATAGAAAAATTCAAGTGATGAAGGCATAGAGACTGGTCACTGAACAACTCCTGCTTCAGCGGATACTAAACTAACTTTAATGTAACATCAGAGAGCCCTCCTTCGTCAGCAGTGTGTAATAGAATCAATAGCGAAGTAAAATAACAAATAAAATGGCTACTAACACAGCTTCAAAAATATAATGCGCCTCATTGACACCAGAGGCGCTGCAGCACTGAATTATTGAAAACGTGTAAAAAGCAGAGCTGTAAAAGAATAAAGCTTTCCTCTTTCTCTTCCTTCACCAACTGTCTTCCCTATTATTATCCCTTTCTCAAAGAAGGTAGCATCTAGTAATATTAGTAGGCATTAGTGTTGAGCGAAACTGTTATTTTTTAATAATGTTGCTCCTTGTGAACGTGATTTCTAAATGTGATTGTTATCACAGCTTACCAGTATTTTGTTTGCAGCAGTTCTGTTATTTCGACAAAATGTAATAAGAAGAGCAGTTGTGAAATTAAACAGTGACTGTGATCACGGTTTAACACATTTCAGCTCTTCTGCTTTAAAAGTATGTATTAGTATTGGTATTTTGATAAATACTAATAAGAAGAGCGACAAGAACAAACAATTAGCATCAACCCCAACCAAATATTGATAATTGACGTATGAAAGTCAGAGAGACAGTAAAATTGCAAATACAAAAATTTGAGAGCTATAGATAGCTGCCATAAAAGACGATTTGACACGATTAGAAGATTTTTTCTCGACAACCGGTGAACGTATACAAATAAATTCATGTGGTAGCTTTATTTACTGTAAAGTAAACATGCAAGAGCATTCACAGTTTGTATGAAAGAACTACATTTGCAAACCCTGTTACTTGATAAATTCAGTCACAGTTGTGATTAGTGATTTTTCAATCGCTGTGAAAAAGTAACAGGTTTCGAAAAATAGCTCATCACTAGTAGGCATTCATTGCCTGAGTGTTACTTCTCTTTGCAAAAAATAAAAATAAAATATAATAATACTCACTAACAAACTGTATGTAATCTTGAAAAAATTATATTAATTTAATTTAATTTGGTTTACAAAGCGATACGAACTTTAGCCTAATCAAATAATAAAATATATATATTAATTTAAACTTAAAGGAAATGAGAATTATGTCATACTATGATACATCAAGCTTTAGCAATTATAGACCTCGGTGGCCGAACTGTGCTCTAAATTAGTACAATTAGGAATATGATACATATACAGCCCAATCATAAACACAAAAAATTCTGCCGATTTTTATCACTTTTTCCTTTTCTCTCCAACTTTGAATAAAATTTCTCTCTTTGTTGCAACTTTGGTTGGGGTTGTATAATTATTACGTGAAAAATAACATACCTAATTCTTCCCCAGCAACTTTAAAAGGAAAAGTTATATACAGGGCAATCATGAATAAAATTCCGCGTGAATTTTTTCCCGGGGAACAATTCCAACCAATAGCAAGTAATAGGGAAAACAAAAAATTATAATTGGAAAAGGTAGAAATTTCACGCGGAATTTTATTCATGATTGTCCTGATAATCTTCATTGTAAACAATTTTAAGAAAACAGGCATGCTATTTCATTATGAATTACAATATTCATCTTTACATTGGTATTCCAAAATTTACATTTGTCAAAACATAATAAATTTAGACATAAACATTTAAACCTTATCTGTATTGATGTTTATATGAATCAAATGGGAATTCTTTATACCAACATTATTGCACACGTTAAATGCAACAAATTGTTATCATTACACTTTTCATTTGGACTTCCAGCAGTTGTTGGCATAATTTGGTAAAAAATAAAATATTTGCGCATACTGATGATTTTGTACCTTATAAAGGGTGATTTTTTAAGAGCTTTCAGATTTTAAATTATAAAAAAAACACATAAAATTTAGAGCAATGTATGAAGTCTTTATTTAAGTTGGTAGAACAATTTATATAATTCAATGTTTAAAGATGATTTCATGTAAATGATGACCAGCACTTTCTTGACCGAGCATGAATTTGGATAATAAAATTAATAACCTGCAAGCGTGGATCATTTGTAAGACGATTCATGAATTAATAAAAGACCAAACTGAACATGCTTAACAGTTACATCATACAGTAACAGCTGAGTTACCGAAAACAGTGTAGCCAAAAAAAAAGTTACTAAAAAATCACCTTTTATACAAGGCCAAAAAAAGTCATCCGTTGTTTGTTGTTTGGCTCTCATTTTTTTTAATGAAAAACTTCGATTCTGTTTTTGGATTATGTTTATTTGAACCTTTAGAATTTTATTGGTCAAGTCGAGAAGATGATATAGGCCAAATGGGCACCGTCTCAATTGATTGCTCGTTTTATGGCATTTTTCATTAGTTCGGCTAGAACTTCGGCCGACAGATTCTCGCACTCGTGTGGAATGTTGTCCTTGAGGGCTTCCAGGGTCTTGTTCACGTAAACACGGGTCTTCAAAAAACCCGATTAAATCGCCAAAACGAGAGATGAGGCGACCCGGAAAAAATTGACTTGTATTCTACATCTGTCTAGTTCGCAAATGTCAAAACAGATTTGACATTGGCCGCCATTTGCAAAAATAAGAGCATCTTCCAATAGGGTGATTTCTTTTGGACTACCTTGTATAATATTCCAATAAAAGAATTTCATGTTTTTGAAGCAATAAAGTGCATCATAATTCGCTTTAAAATATAGGGCCTGTTTCTCTAAAAGCGAACGATAGATTCGATCCAGTATTTATATTAAAAACAAAAACAAACAACTGAAATTTGTTTTTGTTTCCAATATTAACATTCGATCGAATCTATCGTTCGCATTTAGAGATGAAGAGCGATAAGCTTGCTTAGAAGCAGTGAACGTGGTACATAAAGCAAACGAAGGGGAAAAAGGTGATTTAATAGCGCCACAACAAGGCAGGTTTTAAAGCCAAAAAGTTGGCTAATGTACACACATTTATCTTGAAAAGCGCTTTTATGTATAAGTAAATAAGTTTATGTTATTAATCCTTTAAAGGATATTTTGGGTAACTGCTATATTTGCATGTTATATTAGTTGCAAAAACTCCATATCGGGAACTCGCCATAAAATTTCAACAGCGTTATCAGCAGGTTTTTCAGCGCTACTTTTACTCTATAATAGTAGAAACCTGTTTCATTTGGAGAAAACTTTTTAGTGGTATGTTTTTGTTGGAATTGCTGGGTTTTTATATGCTTTCAAAGATTTTTGCATAATACCTTACCCATTCAGTTAAAAATTCGTAAGCGAAAAAAATTCAGAAAACATATTTTGAAAATGTTTTAATCGACGAAAAAGTATTCTGTGACAAGTTGCTATAAACCGATTACTACGAATAATGCAGAAGGTAAAATTGTTTTTATTCAAATAACAAAACAAACACATAATAAGGTCTGACATGCTACCACATATTTAGTTACATATCGTTAGCTAAAATGCAAAAAGGCGTAACTAACAAAAAATTTAAAATCGAGTTTTTGATTGATTACTATGAATACCAGTAAACTTCATGTCTTGACAAAATTAAACACTTCTGCAATCAAAAATGACGCTTTTATTAACAAAATAAAAAAGGGGACTTTACTACAAGTTTGTTTATTTTTTTTGTTTCTCCAGCAAAATTATATTTTTTTAGTTACGTCTTTTTACATTTTAGCTAACGATGTGTATGTGTTTTTCAAAAGAAAAAGAAAGTAAAAGTTAGATTTATGAGTGTACTTGTCACAGATACAAGTCGACATACATGTTTTTTGCACATCACTCAGGCTTATTAGGGGATTAATGTCAAATTACAGCACACGCAGTATCAGCAAAGAAAATTAAATATGTATGGTTATAAATTTATGTACATTTGTGTATGGATTCGATTTAGAAATAAACATATATAAGAAAAATTTTAGCAGATGGCGTACTTATATTTTAAGCATAATTAAAATGCATATATAGTGTCCACCATCTAACGGTTTTTTTTCAACTAGTGCTTATTTCGTGAATGGTAACACTTAGATCATGTCTGATTTGACAGATAATTAGTTTTATCCTTCCGCTGAACGAATGTGGTTGTGTATACGCTTGAACAAAGCTTCGCTAAGTGTGCGATCGACTTACAGAAGATGCCGATTTTGGCAAAAAAAATCATCTTTTCAGATGAAGCTCATTTTGATCTTGGCGGGTATGTAAACAAGCAAAATTGTCGCATTTGGGGCACAGAAAACCCGCACGCATACATTGAAAAGCTAACGCACCCAAAACGAGTCACTGTTTGGTGCGGATTTTGGTCCAGAGGCATAATTGGGCCAATGAGCAAGGAGTGGCAGTTATAGTCAATGGCGATCGTTATCGGGCCATGTTGAACGAATTTTTGTTTATAAAAATTGAAGAGGAGGATATTGGCAACATTTGGTTTCAACAGGACGGCGCTACGTGCCACACAGCCGAAGCTACACTCGATGTTTTGCGCCCTGTTTTTCAAAAAAAAAAAGTTATCTGGCGGACCCTTTAGTATACCGTGGTAACTCGGTTTAACGAACGATATAATGTGAGTCCGATTTGTTTATTCGAAGAATTCGTTAAATCCAATATAATTTCTTCTTCATCCATAACAAGAAAACTTTTGACATGAAAATAAATGTATTTAAACAAAACTGTACAGACTAATCGAATATATATGTTCTATTTATGAAAACTTGTTGAGTAAAATATTATTTTCCATGTATTTTTAGCAGATTCCTTGTCCGATGTATCACATATAATACAAAATTATTTTTTTGTACAACAAATTATAGCTTATTAAAAATAAAGTTTTTGTAAAAACGCAAACGAACAAATTGAATTTTTATTATGTGGACGTGCGAAAATGTCTATAAGCATGACATTATCTCACGCCAAAAATGGTTTAATTCTGTTGAATGAGTGTGGCACTCTTCATATAAAAAATAACTGACATAATCCCTGCAAGATCATTTCACAATCACTGACATTACTATAAGTTCATTTCTCTGTTTTGCATAGTCAAAATATGTACATAAATATGTATGCACTGCAAACACAAAAAAAAAATAAGAAATAATCAAAAAATACACAACAATATAAGTTTATTGTGATTTCAGACGTTTAGTATTATTTTAAATAATTAACATGTGACATTTCATATCTATGGTTCTAGTAACGTCTGCAGCAACTCGTTTACCTGCGTTACAAAGACTACTTGCAGCAGCAAATTTTAAATCTTCTGGGTAGTAGTAAGTGTTCGCAAGACATTTAATTTTCGATTGTTTCGATCTTTGCCCTCCTTATAAAAATAATTTGCTAGTTTGGCCGTGTTTCGATGTTGAGGGTCCGTCTGCCGGGTCTTATAAACCATATACCAACAAATACTACGGAAAATATTTTTACCTTTTTTTATAACCTCTCAAAATCACACACAATTATCGACTCGTTTCTTACTTAAAACAAAATTAAGCAATTATTTCTGTTTACAGCAGTACTGCAGTGATAATATTGCAAACAGAGAAAAAAGTATTCACCAATTAATGTTTTCAATTAATAATTTAATTGATTCAATTAACTTTTTAATTGTATTAATTAATTTGAGTGGAAAAACTTAGTTGATATTATCAAATTGTTTATAGGTGAAAATTTAATTAATTTTTTAATTAATATTACAAATATTTTAATTAATATTACAAACTCTTTCATATTACTTTTTTGTGTGAATATAACAAAAAAATTTATATCGTTGTGCACGGTGGGGTCTTGTCATTAAAAACTTATACAATATTTTCACTTTTGTGCCATAAAAAAGAGCTAATTTTGGTATTGGGTGATTTATAATTTTTATATATTTTAAAATTTTTTACCTATTATCTAATAATAAGAAGAGCGAAACTAAAGTAAGCAAATTAGTAAAATCTTTTTTTTTCAAGCTTAGAGTGAAGCGCATTGTACCATGTAGTATTGAGTGATATTGGTACTTTTTAATAATGTTGTTCCTTTGAACGTGATTTCTATCTAAATCGCTGTTCTTTTAAACTGTGACTGTGATACATTTCAGCTTTTCTGCTTTAAAAGTATTTGTTAGTATTGGTATTTTGATAAATACTAATAAGAAGAGCGACAAGAACAAACAGTTCAAACCCATCCAAATACTGAGAATTGTCGTATAAGAGGCAGAGAGACAGAAAAATTGCAAATACAAAAATTTGAGAGTTATACATAGTTGCCAAAAAAGATGATTTGGCACGATTTGACGAATTTTTCTCGAAAACCTTGAAGGTATAAAAAAAATTCATGCGGTTGCTTTAGTTACTGTAAAGTAAGCATACAAGAACATTCACAAATTGTATGAAAGAACTATATTTCCAAAACGTATTACTTGATAAATTCAGTCACATTTTTTTTAGTGATTTTTTAATCGCTGTGAAATAGTAACAGGTTTCGAAAAATCGCTCATCTCTACTAGCATGACAAATGAATCATTAGTGATAATTTGGTAATAGCGCGCTCGATGTACGAGTATTATTAGTGATACACATCGTATATGATATTTCGTAACATATCCGATACATGTTTTTAGCGTTATATCGCATTCAAGAAAATTTTATTTCTGTATGGGTACAGGGAACCTGTTAATTATCAATTAATATTTTAATGAACCAGTTAAATATTAATTTTGGGAAAAAGTTCGACAAAAATATTAAAACTTAATATATAAAAATCCTCATAAAGCACAATTTATAAATTTGATAGCACATGTTCCAAAATACTTGTTTGGGAACACACTATTCTCGCGAAAGCAATGAGTTGTTAATAATTAAATTTTTTAAAGTCTACTTTCTTTAAATGTTTTCTATTTAAAAGAGCATCTCTTTAACAGAGCAGAACGTAATAATTGAGCAAGCTTTTTAAAGTTTTTAAAAAGGAATTTAGTTAAAAAAGTTTTCTTCTGCAAATTAATATTTTTTTTATTTTCTAAATAGTTTTTTAAATGGTCTTGCAATATGTGGCCGAGCGTCACCATGGTAAAATATTAGACTTTGTTCGAGCTAGTTCGTTAGTTAATTTTTGACATAAATCGACGAGTTCGACCCAACAAGTCTATTATATATTACGGTTTCATGTTTGGTCGTATATTCCAGGTAGACTTCGGTCAAAGTTACTTAGTGGCTTAGTGGGGGTCTAACGGGAAAGTGAAGCGAATACAAATAAAACGTGTATTTGTATACAGAGCCACTCCTTTCCAAATGGCAACCTCACCCACTGTCCAGAAGGGACTTGGTGACCCCTGTTAATGCTAACGAGGCTCTGTTGAATGTCGGTCTAGAGGCTTACTGGCAGCCCCAGTACCAGCATCGGGTGGAGAAGTCTCATCAGCTACTACATCCTAAATAAAAACGATTACAGAAACCGAAACAAGAGAAATACTAAAACGATCTGAATTAATGATGACGACCTTCAGCATGAAAAAACGGACTCGATTTGTTGAGGCCCTATGCTCCTTATAGGAACGACGGGAATATATATATTATATCAGATTAGACTTGGGTCAAAATCGTTCACTAGTAAACTTGGGTTGAACTGATTCACTAATTCATTTTTGACACAAATCTGTGATCATGGGTAATTTAAAAAGTTTTGTGTTTGTGTCTTAAATGATCGACTGAACGAGTCTAGTTCTGGGCGTTTTTCGGCCAATTATCTCATTAAGCGAATCAATTATGTTCCATATAGATTGCCTGTGATCATCTGTATTGCTTTTAGCTGCTTGAATCAGATAGGGTCCTTCTGGTTTCACCAACTTCAAAGAATCGTCCTGACACCGTGGATATTCGGCCTTGTCATTGATTCGGCTAGTTGGCCGGGCTTCACAGCCGATCGAGTTATTGTAATGGCTAAATGTTTCATCGCAATGAATGATGTGATGCAAAAATAACATAATCTTTAATCTTTCAAATTCTACTCGTGTGGTATCCAATTTCCTTGCATTTGGATAAATGGTGTGTGACCTCCGAACTTATTGAAAGTAATTCTCAAGTAACTCTTCATAAGTTTTCCAGTTCTTCTTGAGTTTGACAGCATTCGTCCTAGAGTACTTCTTCCAATTCTTATCATCGATGTTTTATCTGTAAACTAAGACGGTATTAGTCTTCTGTATCAAAATAACAATTTTTGAACCGCACAAACCATCTCTCTCACTTTCATCATATGAAATAAATATTTAACCTCCAAAAATGTCATATAATTTATTAAAGACACAAACCACATATAAAATAAAAAAACATCTGCTGCGAATCTCACATTTTTATATACATTTTCAGTATATATATTTTCATTATCTTCGATATATGACTGAGATATCCTGAAGCATCCACCGATATGTTCTCACTGAATGAAAGATAGTTTTGTATAAAATAGCTATCCATATATATTTCTAAGGTTCACTTAGTAAAACTTATTTTAAATTTGCTACAAACGAGCTAAATCTGTTCAAAACTGCAAACACACTGAAAATGAGAAAACTGTAAGACGGTGTATATTAGAAAGTATAATTTTTTGTCTTATGTAACTATAGGCCATTACATAATAACTTTCCTTTCAACTTTAAATTTTGAATGCATCATCACATCTTTCTTAGAAATTCTGGTATCCTTATGGAAAATAATAAAAACGACAATCAAATTTTTCATCTAACATAATTTTAATTAATTTTTCTTGTCGCCTCAAGTCGTAAAAATCATAAATATACACAAAGTATGCGTGACTTGACTTTAAACGTAAGAAAACTCCTCCATCCCTATTTGTATGTTTACGAGTGTAAAATAGAAAAGAAAATAAAGCATAAAATTATTTATTATTTAAATTACAACAACAATATAATTGTTAAGGCCAAACTGTGAGTTGTTGTAATTTATTTTTAAGCAGAGAAATAAAAATTATTTTCAAATTACGTGAGTCACAAGCAGAAGGAGCTTTTAACATTTTTTTGTTGTTTGCAGTAGCTTAAGATTACAAACTTTCATTTGTCCATTTTTGTCCTTTCAAAGGGGAATTAATTTAAATAAAGATTACACAACTTCTTCGAGATATTTACAGAAACATAAAATCATTTGGAATTTTATTTTATTTATTTGCTTTCTGCTAGATAAATTATTTAACAAGAACTAAGCACTTTTGTGATATGCAGGAATTTATGTTGACATCTCGTGTGTATTTTAAAGAAATATTTTCCTAGATACTAATGACAATTATTATTTGATGCAAAAATAAAAGGAACATGCATGTAATACCAGCCTGTCATTGCAGGATATTTTCTTATTTTATACAACTATTTATGTACAGGGTCTCTGGTAGCAGATTGATATTTTCAAACTTAAATAAAGAACGTAATAATTGACACAAAGTTTTATTAAGAGCATTGAACGATAGAATAGAAATGCTGATTTTATTTTTTAAAGAATATATCATCCAGAGCCTTGTGTAATGCGCCACACGCTGCAGTAAACTTGGTCCAACTGAGCTGATTACTCTGTGAATATTTTCCTTTAAAGCCACAACAGATTGGGGATTGTCATTATTAAGACTGTCTTAAAGGTAAAAAAATCCATTGGAGTTAGATCGGGCGACCTCGATGGCCATGGGATGTCCCCAAAGCGACTGATCAGTTTATGGGGGAAATTCATCGAAGCTCTGGCTGTGTGTGCAGTCGCCCCATCCTGTTGATACCCAGTGTGTGAAAAGTACGATGGATGAGCTCGCAGGTTTGGCAAAAAGAATTCATTAATCCTGCGTCGATAATATTTGGAAAAAAATGGCGCAATTATCTCATGGGGGAATAAGGCTCGCCAAACAATTACCCTGGGGCAATGCGATGGTTTTTGATGTTTCAATCGAGGGTTGCGGTTCATGAAGACCAGTAACGGCAATTTTGCTTGTTGACGTGGTTGCTGTAATGAAAATGAGCCTCATCGCTCCAAAAAATGGGATTTATAGTTCTAAAACGCTCCAACATCGTTTCGCAAGTTACTTTCTTTCAGTTATTGAACGATTTGTATTTAAAAAGGATGGAACTTCAGATCTTTTTTTAACATTTCATAAATAATCGCTCTTGGAAGTTCCAGTGAGGCTGCTTTTTTCCGTATTGAAAATCGCGGATTTTCAGGTAAACTTACACTCGGTCCATCACGTATTCGCCGAATACCAAACTTTGAATTGTCGACGAGCAACTACCTAAGAAACATTACTCTTAAAAAATTTCTCCACAGCGAACGCGCGATGCTCACTCGACAACTGCGACATCGTGATTAACATATCCGCACAATCGATAGTTCCAAAGGAGCAACCCTCCCTCCGCTCCGTTTATTGCTTTTTGAAATAATCGTATTTAAAAATATAAATTGGCTATACTGAAGGTTGGATACTGAAAGTAGACTTCAAATATTGCCAAGCACTAATCCATCACGGATTATATCGTTACCTAAAATGCAAAATAACGTATTATCAAAAAATTCAACATAAATTTTTTTATTGATTACGATTCCTACATCATATTACATCTGTGTACAAAATTGTTAAAGTATTATATAAAAAATTGCAAAGTTATAAGCAAACTTCAAAATAACTTATCATCAAGTGCATGATTTTCTTCAACAATATAACATTTATTTTAATGTTTTTAATTGAAGTAAGCATTGGCTTTTTAGTTATGTATATTTAATGTAAAATCATCTTAGTTTTAGTAAAAATTTTTATCATTCTGATATTTTTTTTCAAAAGTGGAAAGAAAAGCAAACAAATTTTGTGACATCAATAAAATGTGTAGGCTTTGGCGTACGATCCAACAAGAGTCATATATTACAAAATCAATATTAAGGATGACTATCAGCTTCTTCTACAAAGGACTTCCAGGAATTCGGGAAGTCAGCGATTGCATTCGCAAGGCTTTTACCATTTCCAAAAAGAAATGCCAACATATGCAAAATCTAAAATCTTTGCTTCCAGCA
The DNA here is from genome assembly GCA_936439885.1 of Nowickia ferox. NCBI lineage: Eukaryota > Metazoa > Arthropoda > Insecta > Diptera > Tachinidae > Nowickia > Nowickia ferox. Next base: position 102,088,849 of record OW387023.1, on the reverse strand, counting down.
GACTGTAATTTCATCTATGATGAAATAGCTGATTATCTTATTTTTGTTATCAACCAACTTATTCTTTCTTAATAAATTAAAATAATTTTTTCTTCTGGTCCTTATAAAATTTAAAGAAATTCTTCTTTTTTTGATTAGTAGTGTCAACACAATATTCACCAAAAGATTTGTTCCATTGTTAATAAAAACTATAATTTTAGCTTTCGTTTTATCATACTCGTAGTTTAGAAAGTTGATGATACGTTATTTTGTTTCAAAAAACCACAATTCACAAAATAACGTAAGACATAACACTAAGCTTACTTTTATAAACGGATAATTTGTATCCAAAATGAATTTCTTGTTTTGTTTAAACCATGATTTAAAAATTTTGACTTAATATCTCAGATTGTTTCCATTTTATGAAGTTTTTTGCTTCTCCTGTAAACTTATGAAAAGTGATGTTACGTTATTTTACATTTTAGGTGAAGATATTTAAATATATTATTTCAACGCTTAGTATAACCTTCAAGTATTTATATTATTTATCTCTTTAAATTTAAGGATCAATGAATTAAAAAAAAAAAAGAATTATGCCTTAACTCAGTAAAATTTCAAATCTTTTGCTTTAAAAATATGTTTGAGTCTGTGTATTTGAATTCTGAAAAAGTGCGTTTACATTTGAACAAAATCGAGTAGTTACGAGATTTCGGGCAAAATCTAGTAGATTTCTCTTACAAAATACAATCTACTTCGACACTAATAAAATCTGGTAGAACTTCTGGTATTTTGCAAACGTTTACTAAAAATTCGGCCTGGATACTTAAAAGGGTAACTGAATTGGCTACATTACAGCAGTTTGTTTGGTGGCTTGAAAAATTTACAGTTAAAATGTCAAAATAGAACTTGGTGCAAACGGTATAGATTTTCATAGAGATTTTAATTAAAATCTGCTAGATTTTGCGCAGGTGTTCCTTCAAAAAATGGTTGTTGTCTTAGATAAATATAAATGAAAATATTACTACCACGTTTTTAAAACACAAAAATTATAATTAAGGTTTTATACGATATTTTGACAAATATATGAATTAATATGTGTTGGACTTAATGGCAAGAAACAATTTTGTAAAGCATAGACACAAGCCTCATAGCACAGACAATAAATAATAATTGTGTTAAAGCATTAAAACTGCGATTTTTCCGTCCGCAGACAAGACAACTCGATTGTCCAACTAATGGCCTGGCCCACGATATCAACAGGAAACTTTCGATCGATTACTTGTATTGAAAACAAAATCTAATATCCTTGTATTCAACACAATTTGCCGACTGAACGTTCTCTGTTGACATCGTGGGCCAGGCCGGTTAGTTTTGAAAGACTTTGTGCGATATTATTTGTTTCCCTGTTTCTGATTCGATTTGGCTAAATTTCGTATCGCTCTCTAAGTTAAGTTGCATGTGATAATTTTTAAGGAACAAATTTCACTTAAGACAGTTAGTAAGTTATTATGACAAACACTAGCAGAACGGAACTACATCTCGAAAATAAAAAACTATCTCTCCAAAACTCACATTTAGACCGAAATAATAGTACACAATATGGGTCAAAGGGCGAAAACAACAGACAAGATCTTATTATTATTGCTGAGGAATACACACTTCCCAACCCTAAGTACAGTTTCAAGTTGACCAATCTATTATTGATTGGGTAAACTTCGTATCGGGAAACAGATGGATAAAGTGCGGTATGTACAATATAAATGCGAAGAACAAAGTTTAATTAGGATGCATCAAGATAACCGCTATTCACAATCTGCTAAGAGACCTGACAAATGAAGGTTATGAAACCGTCTGCTGTGGGAACGATGTCAGAATACTTTGAACAAGCAAAGAACTCAATAAACTGGGGTCGGCTAAGAGAACTAAATATAAACCCGAAAAAATAACCAGGAACACAAGGACTATGCAGTATTATGATCCTTGTTTTAAGGAAAAGACGATCACTTTATCCAACATGATTAAATAGCTCGGAGTGATACTTTATCTTAAGCTCTTATGCAAACATCACATAGAAGAAAAAGCTAAGGGGCTAACTTATGGTGGAGTATCTCCATAAGGGCCTTTGGTTCCAGATGAAGACTCTACCCCAAACTGATACATTGGCTATATTGGAAAGTGATTAGACCGATTTTAACATACGCATCGGTAGTACGATGGAGGTGAATATAGAGGAAGTGCAACATTAAAATTTTGGAAAGGGTTCAAGGCATATGCTGTCTAGGCTATACGCTATGGGAACTATATTTACCAGGGCAGAGGATAATAATCTCTATGCTCACCCTATAGAAAGTCGTATTAAATACGAAGCAGCTCTTGCTGCAAAATTTCAGCAAGTGATGGGTGAAAGGATCGTACTATTGTCTTGTACCATACCATACATACCATCAGAATATGTGGACTGCACTGGACGGATATGACCAGACATTGGACATGTTTGACCAGGTGAGTGAGACTAGGGTTATAGCTGACTGTGACACGCTGATACCGGAAATATATTTCTGTGTCAATCAAACCCTAAAACAAACATCTGAGGGAGTTTGCTACTACACGGGTGGATTGTTTCTCTATAGAAAAGCTGAAGACTGAGATTTATTTCCATTCGTCTAACCATAATATAAACTTCCCGGCATAAGTTCGTGCTATCACGGAGGGCTTAAAATGGGTCAGTGTGAATAAAAGGGCATCTTTACTGACAGAAAATTGGTAGTTAGGGCAATCATGGCTGAGAGATTAAATTTCAAGGTCGTTTTGGATTGCAAGAGTATGATTAACGATTACGTAGTACATGGCAGAGCTTGCCTTGCTTTGGTGCCGTCCAACCACGACCTAATTGGAAATTAGCGTGCAAATGGCCTGGTGAAAAAGGCCAGAACTTTAATGACTAGAACTATTATTAACACAAAGTCATTAAGTTACTAATTTGGGCGAAGATGGCATACAGGATACAATGGAATAGTGATACTGTGGATAATGTAACCAAGATTCTATGGGGGACGGGTACCAAGATAGAGCCTGGTGCAGAATCTAAACAAACTCAAACTAGGAAAGTTAAATCTAAGTCAAGAGAATACTTTCACCGGATTAGAGCAACAGATGGAAATGCATGTAAGAAATACATTGAGAAAATAATTTTTTTTTTTCATTATTCAAGTTTTTTTGAAGATGATAATTTACCTTACATTACCCAGGTAAGAAGTATTTACTGGAAAATATTGAAGGACTACGATAATGAAAGGGGTTGTTTACTGGCCTTTACTGGCTTATGAGTATGTCTTTGATATGAATGTAATGGCTTCTCTCGTCAACCTAACCTACCCTAACATAAGGATTTTCAGAAAATGAGCATGTACTTCAAATAATTTCCGGAAAATTTTTAATTTTGACTAAATAAAAATAGAATATATTTATATCACAAACTAAATTGTAAGCAGGTGCTTCTTAGCAAAAGGTCTTAGCAATTATCTCTCTCATAATTATTTAAAAAATTATTAAAGGGGTATTTTAATTCGAAATGACCCAGTTTCTTATTTGAAATGATGTTTTTCTTCCACCAGGAATAATAAGAAATAAAAAAAATAGTTGCTTTTAATATACACAATTTTCTTTTATGTTTCGAATCTGTATATATACGTATATATATATGAGAAAAATAAGAATCTTTTAATAACTAAATATAAAGTATTTTTATTCTTGTTATTATGCATAATCATCATCATCAACACTTGGCGTATCTCTTATTCTTAGCTACGATTGACTTTAGCTTCAATTGCGCCACCAACATAACCAACAAACCATTCAACCCAAAAACATTCATTCTCTGCGCAGACAAACGCATGAGACTGCACTACCCGCTAGTTTTCCTTTTTTTTTACAGACAACACGCCTTGGTTTGATAGAAAAAAGCTTGGATGATTTGATTATAAACCAGGCATCCTCAAAACACCGCATGGGGAAATTATTTTTGGTTTCCTTTTCAAATTTATTTATAAATTTTACGAGAAATTGAGAAGTGAGGTATTTCGACGATACCTGTTATATCAAGTCAAGGTTTCATAGAAGGTTAGGAAATAAATTGGCTGTCAAATAATGAAATGTCTAGAATTGAGATGTCATCTTTTGACATTTATTTAGTAAGAAGTTAGGAAATTTTAACCGTAGAAGCCTACCATCTTGAACAAAGAATTTTAATTGTAAAGTTTGTGAATTTTAATTGAAAAGATCGTATTTACGTGAACAAACAAGAAACAAACGACGCTCTGAAAACTGAAATTCGGCACTGCATTGACGAGATAAGCAAAGATTTGTTGCCAAATGTGTTTAAAAAATTTTTGAAAAGAGCGTACGTCTGCCGACTTGCTAGAGGTGGACATTTGCCCGACATCATATTCCATTATTAATTCCCAATAAAATAAAACTGAATTTTGAAAATTGTTTAAGCCAATTTTCTCCCTAGCCTTAAATTTTTCACCCTTTACATAATTATACCATTTCATTCTCATACTTGACTATACTTCTGCGCAATATGTTTCATACCTGAATGTATCTATACTCATTCTTCTTTATACATTGGCATACCTTGTTCAAGTACTAAAATTTTTTTCAAAGAGCTTGCTACAATTTTCTCAATTTGATATACATATATAAATATTGGTTCCTTTTTACTCCTGTAAGGAGCATAGGGCCTCAGCAAGATTATTCCAGTACACTTGATCCTTTGATAGATTTTTTGCTTCATTCCAACCTAGATTTATTTAAGCGGGATAGTTCAATTTCGGTTTGTCGTTTCCAAGTTTGTGCTGGATGTCATCGTCTTCGGCTGCCTTGGGGATTCCAGTCTATAGCTTGCTTCGCGATATCATTCTAAGACTCTCGCAGAGTGTGTCCGATCCAATCCCACTTGCGCTTTCGGATTTCAACTGTGATTGGATTCCGACTGGTTTCTAGCCAAAGCTGATTATTTTGAATTGTTCTTGGCCAGTATATTCGAAGGATCTTCCTTAATTAATTGTTTGCGAAAACTTGCGTAGATTTTAGTTCGCGTGCTGATGTGTTGCATGTCTCGCATGCATATAATAGTGTGGATTTCACATTTGTGTCGAATATTTTTCATCTTGATATGTATGAACAGTTCCATACTGATTGAGGTAGACCAAATTCTTGACGGGCTTTGTTTATGCGACTGGAGATGTCAGCTTTGGAACCACCACTCTTATCTAATATAAAGGGTGTTTTTTATTGAGGTATAGAACTTTAAGTTGGCATCACTTTTTTAACTGGCGGCCATTTTGTCAGCTGTCAAGTGATTAATATTTAGTTTGGTTTGCCATTTCATCATGAACAGGTTGACAAAAGAACAACGCTTGCAAATCGTGCAAATTTATTTCGAAAATAATGGTTCAGTTCGCGAAGTTTACCGCAAGCTCCGTCCATTTTATGGTCGACATAATCGTCCATCAGAGCAATTATGGAATGGACCTGTCAATTGGCCACCAAGATCGTGTGATTTGACACCATTGGATTATTTTCTTTGGGGATATGTGAAGTCGCTCGTCTACGCCAACAAACCAGAAACGTTAGGGGACTTGGAAGCCAACATTCGTGGCGTTATTGCCAACATACGGCCCCATATGCTCGAAAAAGTGGTTGAAAATTGGACCTGTAGAATTGGCTTTATTCGAGCCAGCCGCGGCGGCCACATGCCCGAAATCATATTTAAACGTTAATGGCATAAAATTATCCTTCCAATAAAGCCAAATTGATGGACATTAAAACGATTTTCTTGTGTTTTATTTCAATTCGAAGTTCTATACCTCTAAAAAAACACCCTATACTTTCCAGATAACAAAAGGTGTCTACTTCTTCAACCGCTTGGCTCCTTATAAAAAATGTGTGCTCGTTGTTCGCCATTATTTGCATTGTTTTTGTTTTATTGATATTTATTTTTAAGCCAACACAAGATGCAATTTCCTGTACCATCGTCAGTTTAACTTGCATATCTGAAAGAGTATGAGTGAGTATGCAAATATCATCCGCGTAATCCAGGTCCTCCAATCTTCCCTGTAGCCCCTAGGTTATTCCTCTTCTATTGGCCGTTGACTTATGCATTAATACATCAAGTACGTAGTTGAAAAGCAGGGGTGATAGTACACAGCATTGACGTACACCACAATTGATTTTCATGAAGAACTCGGCAGGTAGCGTTCGCACATAGACCCTTTATATTCTTATTAATTTTGGGGGTACACCTTTACGTTCAAGTGCATTCCATAATGGAGATTGAATGAGGGTATCGAAAGCATCTTCAAAATCTATAAATGGTAGGTAGAGAGGTGATCTCCACTCTACGGACTGTTCAACAAGCACTCTTATGCTATTAACATGGTCAACACACGATTTATGGGCTCGGAAACCAGCTTGTTCTTTTCTAAGCGTAAGACTAGTTGACAATCTTCTATTTATAATTTGTGCTATTACCTTATTTATCATGGATAGAAGGGTAATTCCTCTCCAATTTTTCCGCTCCGATAGATCTCCTTTCTTCGGCAAGTTTACAATCACACCTTCAGAAATTTCGTCTGGTAGGAGTTCTGATCTCCAGAAGTGGGTAATAACCGGAGCAAGAACTTGGCGCTCGTCATTACATTTGCTTTTAACATCTCTGGAGAAATATTATCAATTCCAGGTGCTTTGTGCTTTTTCAGAATTTCATAGAAACCTGAGGTAAAAGTAATATGGATGGAAGAATGGCTCAATATTGGAGACAATTTAAAAAAACAAAATTTGTTCTCTCCATATGCCTATTAAGCTTACGGCAGTTATTAAACAAAAAATCCTGGCAAAAAATAAGTAGTTTTCTAAATTAACTTTTGCCCATATTACATTTGTTTGATCGAACCAGCAGCTATGGAGGCGCACTTATATATTTGTGCTCATACTCATAGGTATCCATGCCTAGTTGATGGATATATGCCTTAATACTCATACTCATTTCAGCATAGATTAGTTATGAGTATTAAAAATTTAACTTTTTGTGTTTCTCTCGTTACGTACACACATACTACATATTAACATATTATCATTTTTAAAGAAACAATTCTTGTGTTCATTTTCATTTTTTGGAAGTAGACATCCTCACCTAAAAATAATGTAACATCACTTTTCATAAGTTTACACTAAAGCAAAAAACTGCATAAAATGGAAACTATTAGAAATATTAAGTCAAAATTTTTAAAACAAGAAATTCATTTTGGACAAAAATTATCCGTTTATAAAAGTAAGCTTAGTGTTATGTGTCTTACGTTATTTTGAATTGTGATTTTCTGAAACAAAATAAAGTATCATTAACTTTCTAATATGAAATACCGAAGTATATTTATTTGATATAAAGTCTTTATTTATTTAATTTTAAGATTTGGCTTATTTTTATGGTTAAGCAATTGTCTATATGCATTTCGTTCCCACTTTTGGCACTCATCAGTAGACTTCAACTCAAAAAATTTTTGAATTTAGTTAACAAACTTCGTATGTTTATAGTAAGACTCGTAATACTATATTGAGAATCACAGTATACAAACATAATAAGTTTGAAAGCTTCAAACAAAAATCTTTATAAAACAAGCATCTTTATTCGATTGTGCATCTATTTTATTTTCCACCACCTTTTTACAATTAGCTGCCACATTGGGCAACAATAAAAGTATTAAAAAGCAAAAAGAAAAATAAAACATTTATTTTCATATATGAAACACCGAAGTATATTTATTTGATATAAAGTCTTTATTTATTAAATTTGAAGATTTGACTTGTTATTATGGTTAAGCAATTGTCTATACGCAAAAGCGGGAACGAACTGCATATAGACAATTGCTTAACCATAAAAACAAGACAACAAGAAAAAAAGTATTTTAATTTATTAAGAGGGAATAAGTTGACAATAAAAATAAGATAATCAGCTATGAATTTACAAGTTACTCATAGAAGAAATGACAGTCTGCTGGAAGCAAAGATTTTAGATCTTGCATATGTTGGCATTTCTTTTTGGAAATGGTAAAAGCCTTGCGAATGCAATCGCTGACTTCCCGAATTCCTGGAAGTCCTTTGTAGTCATCCTTAATATTGGTTTTGTAATATATGACTCCTGGGGGCCATCCATATATTACGTAATGCCCTTGGGAGGGTGGGGGCGGGGTTCGAGTTTTGTTATGATTTGTTACGGTGGGGTAGTGGGGGGTCTGTAAAATTGTTACGTAACATAAGTTTTACTAATTTCGTACAAAAACACTTCGATTTTTCATTTATTTATGTATTTAATTTATCATATCATACATATGTATGTACATAAATACATAATTGTTATTATTTTTATTTTGTGTTAGTCTAACAGAAAATGAAAATAAAGGATTAAAAGTATTCGAATTCCCGAATATTCGTCCATTCTCAATTCTTGCATTTTCCCATAAATAAAATAAATAAATGCATAAATCCTAAACGAAACTTAAGAAAATGCCATAAAAATATTTGTATATTAGTTTGTAATAACTAAATAAAGAAATTTACTTCAATTCAAATAAAAAGTTATTTAAAAATACATACATATGTATGTGTATGAATTAAATAAAATTTTTTTTTAAATAAGAACTTAAAACAATTTAAATTTTTTTAAAGTTCTTGTTACGTTATTGTGAGGGGGGGGGGGGGTCTAAGAATTGTTACGATCTGATACTGTTGGGGAGGGGGGGGGTTAAAAAATCGGATAAAATGGCGTTACGTAATATGTGGATGGCCCCCTGTTGGATCGTACGCCAAAGCCTTCATATTTTATTTATTGCACACTTTTTTGCTTTTCTTACCATTTTTGAAAAAATTTTCAGAATGATAAAAATTTTTACTAAAACTAAGATGAAATTAAATTGAATATACATACATAACTAAAAAGTCAATGCTTACTTCAATTAAGAACATGAAAATAAATGTTCACTAGTCTTTTAAATTCGTATGAGTACGTTTTATTGTTGAAGAAAATCCTGCACTTGATGATACGTTATTTTGAATTTTACTTACAACTTTAGTATTTTTTATATAAGACCTGAAAAATTTTGTACACATATGTAATATGATGAAGTGAATCGTAATCAATAAAAAAAAATTAATTTTTAATTAATTGATGATAAGTTAATTTAACTGATGATACGTTATTTTGACTGTTACGAAACGATGTAGAACTTGAAGTTGAAATAAAACGAATAGTGTTGACTGACATGAATTTGTCTTCATTCGAAAAATAATTCTTTGTTATTTCTATTTTTTCATGATTGTTGGCATACGACCGCCTGGTATGGCTGGGAGGAAGTCAGATTTTAAATCACTTTTGAAGCAATAGCACTCGTATATATTTGTGATAACTAGTCGAGGGTTTACTTTCAAGTCGTCAATCGTCTATAAATTATAGCCGCAAGTCAGACACTTCACATAATCCTCAAAATATGGTGCAGCGGTGTCAAATCTCACAACCCTGAAAACCAATCTACGGGTTCATTACACAAAATTGCGAAACTTATACGCTCGTGACGAGTAAAAAATACCCGTTATTGTGTGTTAATTTGTAATTAGTTTCCTAATTTTCATGAAGGAATGTCTTTTTTAACATAAGATCCTTCCATTAAAATAAAAAAAAAATATTTACTACACATCTAATGAATTCTACACGATTTTAAAGCCTTCTGAGTTCTCTACAACCGAATTTTACTGTATTTAATTTAATTTGTGTGTCAGATCCTTTGCGTGAAGTACGATCATCGAATCCAAAACATTTTAAGCTGGAGAACATAGACTTGTACACAGAAAAAATTATGACCAAAAAAATTTCAAGCCAATTTTTGTTTGAAATAAAATAAAATTTCAGTAAATATATTTTGCTATTTCAGTAAATTGTTTGTTCCAATTTTATTTGTCATTTGTCGGCTGCTCGTCGGCATTTAAATGTATACAACACGATCAATCAAAATAAACAACAACAAGAGCACAACATTACGTTGTACCTATCGACAAGCAAGATAAACACCAACACACTTAAATAACAAATTCTTTTAGCCGAGCTCTGCTAAATTTAAATTTGTACAAAATTGTTATCAGAAACTACTAATTTGTTTGTAGGTCCGCATTCATACAAAATATGAAAATACTGGTTCAATGAATTGGCTTACTGAAAATGAAATTTAGTTTTTTCTATGTAACTCTCATTTCAATGACAAGACAGAAAAAAATTAATTTATGACCTTTATAACTAGTAACGAGAGTATGGCAATCGAAGTTTGAAATAAAGGATAGTGTGAATAAAAAAAGTAATTACTTTTAACTTGAAAATTTGTTTTAAAATACAAAATTATAGAACATAAAGTTTAGAAGTTGGAATTTTAAAACAAATTTTGAAGTAAAAATCCAATACTTTCATTTATTTATTTATACTACCAAAAATGTCTCCTATTTCTCCTATAAACTACAGGGCACATGCATACGCAAAAGCAGATGCATTCTACTACTGATACTGAAACCGAAACAAAACAAAAATATAAATATGTGCATGTAAACAATTCTTCCAACGGATAAAACATTTTTTCATGCAACTCTAACCATTAAATCTCCATATAATTCTTTTAACAAAGGAACCAAACAACTGCAACAACAAAAATAAAATAGAAACAAAGTCAGCAACTTGCAAAAAAAAAAAGAAGTATCAAAAACTGCATTGACTGCAAAATTTCAATTGAAATTTACAAAGAACTAGAAAATGTGTCAGTTGTTTATTCAACACTTGTGGAAATGTGTCAACTAGTTTTATGATTTAATTTTGATGTTAAAATTTTTGCACAAAGACGAAAAAAAAACTTTAATGTAATAATATTGGTGAAGTTAAAAACAAAATCGAATTCAAGTCGAGTTCCAAATTGTTGCTTTGCAGAGTTCATAATATTCAGACTTGCTATGAACAAAATGCTATTGTAGAAATATATCGACAAGTTAAATAAATTATGTTTCCTTTACAGTCAACATTATCCTAATTTTTTTTAATTATCGCTTTTGTTTGGTATAGTAACTGAATTTAATTAAGTCATTGGTTGATTCGATTATTTTCTTAATTGATTTTGCCGAACATAGGGGTCACCTTTTTAAAATTTTCCTTATTTCTTTGGCACTTACACGGGAAAAAATAGAATATCATCAAAATGCAACCAACAAAACAGATTGTTATCAATTTATTAAAAATTTACAATCATCAAATAAATTTCAATTATTGTATATACACTTCTGCCAATATGTCAAAGTTCAATTAATGTTCTAGATTTCAGGGCAATTTTATGTATATTTTTAAATACGATTATTTAAAAAACCATCAAACGGTGCGGAAGGAGGGTGGCGCCGTTGAAATTGTGCGGATTTGTTAGTCACGATGTCGCAGTGGTCGAGTGTGCACCGCGCGTATAGCAAATTTATATTTTTAAATACGATTATTTCAGAAAACAATAAACGGAGCGGAGGGTGGGTTGCTCCTTTGGAACTATCGATTGTGCGGATTTGTTAATCACGATGTCGCAGTGGTCGAGTGAGCATAGCGCGTTCGCGGTTGAGAAATTTTTTAAGAGTAATGATTCTTAGGTAGTTGCTCATCGACAATTTTGATCAAAGTTCGGTATTCGGCGAATACGTGATGGACAGAGTGTAAGTTTAATTCGTTTGTGGGCGCCGAGATTCCGCGCAACTGCTTCGGCTATGAATGTCCCACGGCCAGGCCCTAGTCGATCTTCTAGGACTCCCGAAAACATTGAACTGGTTGAAAGCAGTTTACGTGAGAATCTGCGACCTTCAATACGGATAAGAGCAGCCTCACTGGTTCTTCCAAGGTCGATTAAGCGTGAAATTTTAAAAAACAATCTGAAGTTCCCTCCTTTTAAAATTCAAATCGTTCAAGAACTGAATGAAAGTGACTTTGATTTACGCAAAACTTTTGTGAACGATGGTGGAGTGTTTTCGCACTGTAAATTCCATTTTTTGGAGCGACGAGGCTCATTTTCACTTAAACGGCCACGTCAAGAAGCAAAACTGCTGTTACTGGTCTTTGAGAACCCGCAACCTTCAATTGGAACATCAAAAACTATTGCATTGACCTGGGGTAACTGTTTGGAGTGTCTTATCCACGCATCAGATAATTGGACCATTTTTTTCGAAAATTCTCGAGGCCAACCGACGAATGTCAACGGTGAAAATTATCGACACATGATTACGGAATTCTTTTTGCCAAACCTGCGAGCTCATCCATCGTACTCTTCACACACGTTGTTTCAACAGGAATGGTGTACCTGCACTCATAGCCAGAGCTTCGATGAATTTGCTTCAGGAAAATTTCCCCCAAAGACTGATCAGTCAGTCGCTTCGCTTTTATTTTATGGGGCTACCTCAAAAAGAGGGTTTATAATGGCTTTAAAGGAAAATATTTGTCGAGAAATCAGCTCAATTGAACCAAGTTTACTGCAGCGTGTGGCGCAGAACACAAGGCTCCGTTTTGAACAGTGTGTTCAACTCGACGGAAGACATCTGGATGACGTACTCTTTAAAAAATAAAATCCGCATTTCCATTCTATGGTTCAATTGACTTTGTGTCAGTTATTACTATTGTATATAAGGTTAAAAATATAAATCTGTTACCAGACACCCTGTACATTAGTCCGCTTTCCGGTGCAATGCCGCCCAATGACATTTAGTGTTATTCGCAGTCAATAAAAAAATCGTTTCTGGGGTTGTAATTATGTATAAAAAATATTATTAACAATTATGATAATCAAAATTTTTCCGGAAATTCAACAATTGTCATTGTTAATATAACACTAACGTTAATTGAAATAATGTTGAAATCTTACAAAAAAAAGTTGTAAAAAAATAATTGTTTATAAATTTAATTGAAAATATTTTTCTGATTTTCCTTTAACTCACAATTTTGTAATCGTATTTACAAGGTGAATTAATCAGTTAATTGATATAACAAAAAAGTTCATTGTATTAAAATTTTTTTTCTCTGTAGGATGGAATAAAATTTTTATTATTTGATTTTACCTGACCTTACTTAAGAAATTCGAAATGGGTACTTTAGGCCAATGACTTTTGAAAAAAAAAAGATTTGGTCTCTTGTTGGTATTGTTATCTAAACTTCTTATGCTAGCGTTTCCAATGAATAGTTATCAAAGTAGGAGATTCTGCATTCAAGTTCCTGTAGACGATTGGAACTTGCACTGCTTCGGGCTTATACATTCTGTTTACCTCTTTGGAGGCTCTTTTAAGTCACCAATAGATCCATATTTTTATATGAAGATTAAGGGCTAATAAATCAGTTTAAGTTAATCTCTATTTTTAATTTAAAATGTGTTTAAACTAACAAACCTATAAATCAATACAGTATTTCCACCATCTGTAAACGCAAAAACCTGGGCGTTTAAACTACCAATACAGGCCATATCATTTTGCTATTTACAGACCATATGTTTTGCATTAAAAGAGCACTCAACTTTTTTCCAGGTCTCTACTTTTTCTTCAGATCTTGTTCGAACTGTTTCCTTACACTCACTCCATTATGCTTTTATGCTATTCTATTGCGCCAAGTATAAATATAATTCCTTTCTCAGTAAAATTAATTTATTTTAATTACATTTTTTAAACTTTTATGCATTTTTGATTGTGCAAACAATTGGTAGCCTGCTGCAAAACAGCTGTTTTTGGACATTTATTCTAGTGCTGCCACAATATTTTTTTTAAACTACACATAAGGTATGATTCACTGATTTACTCCTGTTGAGTTTAACCTACATGTACATTTGAGTTTAATTTAACTAAATCAGCGTTTAAACTTTGTCTGGTTTATTAGCCCTTAAGGTGGAGGTATATACCACGCGTTACGCCGCAACGCGTTTCTTGCTTGTTAAACGTTTAACGCTATAAAAATGCAAAGTTACACACCACGATTTTGAGGCTTTTTAGTTGTAAAATTTTAAGCCTTTGCCGGCTATTTTTTTTTTGTCTTGCATTTACGTTTTATTTTTCTTTAAATATTTACCCCCATATTCATAAAATTTAAAATGAGTTTGAAATGTATTTTATTTCAAATTTTTCATACCAAATTTTCCTAAAATGGATTTAAAATACATTTAATTTTTTTTATAAATATGGGGGTTAATGCATATTTTTTGATAAAAAAAATGATTTTCTTATAATTTTTGTGTGTTTGTAAGCGTGTGAATCTGGCAACACTAGCTGTCATTTTGTGTACAACGCGTGAAAGTTGAAGAATGTTCAACTTTTTGCGAGGTACGCTCGTCGCAATCTTCTTTATGCAACTTGCCTTATGAAAACACACTATTTCAACTTTTTTTTACAGGAGTTTGTTTCGCATTAGCACATTGAACCCGTGTTATGTACTTCCACCTTTAGTGTGTCATGTGAACGTCCTTAAACGTCTGTGTTTGGTAAGCTGTGTCGTTACATTTAGGGAATTCACAATGAGTATATTAAAATTTTAATGTGGCAACATTGAGCCATCTTATTTTTTTATTGTGAGCAGGCAACGATATAAATACACATACTGTGTATATCAAAGTCAGGCAAACACACATACATCTTTATATTATTTACATATTAGTTTATATTTGTGGTTTGTAATATGAGAGAGGGAGAATAAATGCATGTTTGTACGAATACTTATGAGAGACGGGACTATTTTCTTACGTACGTACCTATTAAAATAACAAAATTTGTTAAATTAGAAATTATTGTTGGATAAATTTTTCAAAATAACTTTTGTTCTGCGAAAAATACAAATATTTTTTTACCCACTACAGCTGCGCTGACAGTTTTAAAATGTTTAATTTAAGATTACCATATTGCCATATAGAAAATGACATGCTTTTTATACTTTTAAATTTGCCACCTGGTAATAAATTTGATTTACACATAAACAAAAACTACAAACTTGCCAGACCATATTAAAATATTAAAGTTGAAACAATGCAATATTAACACACTTTTTAAAATGCTATTGTGAACTCCCTAATTATTTATGTATATTATTTTAAATTGAATTAATACGGGTATATATTAAATAAACTCCAACAGATATGACTATAAATTTCATTAAGCATCGCACAACTTTGCAACTTTTGGGAGAAACGCATACGACAATAACAATAATACGTGCATAATAGTAAAATAATTAACATAAAATTAATTTAAATTCATTTGTTTAAATTTTTTCATTACTATTAGTGGTAATGTTTTGTATTTCAAGTAGAAAGAATGATAAAAAAAACATAACAAAACTAATTAAATGTTAAGCCTGGTGAAGACCACATGCACACGTACATCTATTCCCGTTTTATTATAAATTGAATTAAATAGAATTTTATTGTTCTCAAAATAAATATTTGTTTAACAATTTATTACAAACAAAACTTTATAGGTTTCACTTAAAAACAAAAAAAAAAAAAAAGTAAAACAATTATGAATTCTTGTGGTTTTTTATGTTTTTTGCTTAAAGCAATGCAAGCGTGAATATAAATTGAGGCATTAATGCGTTGACAGTTTATGGCCAACGAATGCTTTAAAGCATTTTCATTTCACGTTCTAGCCCGAAACCCATAGAATACTATTTATGTAAATACACCACGATAACAATATTGCTATTGCTGTTGCCGCTGCCACTGCCACTGCCACTGAAAAACGTTGTTGCAGCTGCATGACTATTGTTGATTTTCTCACGAATATTAATATACATTGTATCAGATATCAAAACGCTATGAAAATTTCTTTAAAAAAAATATAAAGTATTATACAAGGAATTACTTTACAAAGTATAAACAAATATTAATACGTACGTACCATTTAGTTCTATTATGAGCGACTACGTGCTGCTCGGTAACAGTGAACAAAAATTAAATATATTTATTTAAACACCTTGTTTGTCAGTGTTCAATTTAAGCATATTGTATTGTAAGCTAAAAAAGGACGGCTGTAGTTTTTAATTGTTAACCACATTCGAAAATTAAAAATGAAAAGAAAATACATTGACTAATTTTTAAAATAAAATGTTCAGAATAAATATATTTTACAGGTTGAGGTTCAAGTTCATGTACAGTGGGAGATATAATTTAACACATGCCTGCAGGAAATGCGAATAGTGAATTTGTAGTGATTTACTAGTGTCATTGTCAGTAGTACTACTGACCAGGTGTACCCCAGCCAATGTAATCATCAATTGACATTTAACATTAGCTTGTCATTGAACATCCACAACTAGACTATAGCACTACTGACTGACTAGTAAATTTTTGGGGCTCTAGTCTGCAATATCGATATTTTCTCGCTCGATATAAATAGTAAAATTGTAGTGATTTGTTAGTGACATTGTCAATAGTACTACTGACTAGGTGTACCCCAGCGAATGTAATCGCCTATTGACATATAACATAGGGTTATCATTGAAAATCTACCAATCGACTTTAGCACTATTCTTTTACGACCATATGGACACATTTGAACCAAAGATTCACTAGTACAGTTTAGTGACCCTCGTCTACAATTTTATAAGGATAGGGCCAATCAACTTAAACACATACATATATACATACACATGTTTTTTATAGAGTGACACAAGTTTAAATTGTTTAAATTGTGACACAAGTTTAAATTTAAAACAAGGAAATATATTTTTAATATCAATGAAACGGGTTTTATTGGAAAGAATATTTTATAAAAATAATGTTTGAATATGATTTGTGCCATGTTGCCGCCACGACTGGCGCGTAGAAGGCGCAATCTGGAACACCATTTTCAACAACTTTTCGCAGCATTTGCAGCCGAATTTCGCCGATAAATCTTCGAATGTTGATTTCCAGGTGTTCAATTGTTTGAGTTTTATCGACGTAGACAAGTGACTTAACATAACCTCAAAGAAAATAATCCATTGGGGTTAAATCACACGATATAGGTGGCCAATTAATTGGGCCATTACGTGAAATTAATTGATCATCAAAAGTTTCTTTGAGTAAATCAATTGTAGCACCCGCTGTTCGGCAAGTAGCTCCGTCCTGTTGGCACCACATATCAGCAAGATTAATGCCACGTTATTGAGGTACGAAAAAATTTCGAATCATGTTCCTATACCGTTCGCCATTGACAGTAACATTCTGATCATCATCGTTTTTGAAGATATATGGGCAATTGACTTCGCCAGCTCATAAAGCGCACCAAACAGCAATTTTCTGTGGATGTAATGATGTTTCGACAAAAGCTGGTGGATTCTTCTCACTACAAATGCGACAATTCTGCTTATTTACGTAACCATTCAACCAGAATTATGTATGCCAGAAAATGTAAGAAGTGCACAATGAGTTTCAGTTATTTTAATTAAATATTTCAACAATTTGCACGCGTTCCCCATTTGCAAGCCGATTCATAATGAAATTTTAAAGCAAACTAAACAAAAAGCAACTATCAGCTGTTAAATGAAGCCAACTAAAAGTTGTGACACTCTTACAAAAAACACGTTTTATTTATATATTTTTATTTAACATTATTGCATAGCGTAATAAAAAAAAAACTATTGACGCGTTCATTGACAATGTCATCAGAAATACACTAGAACTCGCGCATAAACGGAAAGTTGTCGGCATTTTAATTAAAGCAATTGTCGCTAGAGAAATGAGTGTTGACATATACTACGTTTATACGCACTTCTTATTTGCAAATAAAACTCTAAATTATTGCCATATTATTGTTTTTATTGCGACTTACTAATTCAGAAAAGTATTCAAGATTAACGCATAAAATGCTTGAGGTTGCTACACTTAAAAACGTTTGCTAATAAAAAACAATAAATTGATAAATATTGCACAAAAAAACATTGATAGAAGAAAATAATGGCAATAGAAACAAATTTTCATTTGTTATTTTATACATTAACACAATTTTTTTGTAAACATAAGTAACATTTCTATAGAAGTGCTACCAAGTTTTTATGCATTTACAATGCCGTATAAACAGTGATTTAATTTATTTGCAAATATTTTTGTTTGCAAATAGTGCATGTATAACCGTAGTAATAGAGAAATATGGTTCTAGGCTGACTAGAGGGATTTTTTAGCTGTTCATACATGTGTATTAGACTACCCAAAATATTTATGGAATGCCGAAAGTATTTATTTTATTCGCTCCACCGGCAGTCCTCATAGATTGGCCATAAAAATTACTTGTGCGTGAAAATCACACTGATAGCGTGCAAACCGGTCATGCGCATTGCACTTTTCATCCAAAAAAAACCTATAAACGCTTTTGGTCCCATAAGTTTAGTTGCTGCTAGATAGAGTCTCTTCATTATAGGCAGTCAAATGCTCAGTAAAAATAATTTCCAAGGAAGTCAATAAGATCTTGAACTTGTCATCTTGAACTTCTGATTCAGAGTTAGTGCATATTTAAATAATTTCTAATGATTTTTTACATAGAGTTGTTGTTGAAGGAATTTCTCTTTTTTCATCCATATTCAGTGAATCCAAAGTCATGTTCATGATATTGAGTAAATCTGATTTTGTGTATCTTCGTTTTTTCTCTTGTAAATTCTTCATGACATTGATTTCATTTTCCTAAAAAATCAAGACAATATAGTAAGTGCGAAAACTGCAAATGATTTCAAATTTTACATAAGTGATATAGCTTCTTAGTTAATTATCTGGATGTTGTTAAAAATCTATTCCTGAAAAGTAAAAAACATACGCATATTAATATTTTAATAGTTTAGAAAATTTAAATTTTTTGAGCGTTTCTACACACACATTTTGACTGGTTTGTAATATAGGAACTAAACTTTAAAGCTTTTAGCAATAAAAAGGTTATAACGAAAATAAAAGCTTATCTTTAATTATATACATTTTTTATATTTTATTTATGCCTCACTTTTTCATTCCTTTTAGCTTAAGCTTTTCATTAATGCATCATTAAAATGTGCCATAAAATGTTAAACTGTTCGTGCCAAAACAGATTCCAGGATAATGTTTTTTACATATTGGCATTATGATTTCCCTTGTTTATAGTCATGCATCTGCAATAAAAATAGCATACAAATTATATGATCACATAAAGTTATTTTGTAACAAGAGATGTGAGCAGGATTTTATGAAACGAAAGCTTAACACTGCCTTTAAAAATTAAAAATCATATACAATCTTCCACAATCACAAATGATATTTTTTTAGTTACTTTAAAGCGGTGATGCTAATATAATTATGTACTATTTCAATTCCTTTTGAGGAATGGCATTAAATTTAAAAATGCTTAAAAGTACAGGAAACAATTTGCAAGGATAAGGAAAACCCAGTGATGAGTTGGCTGTTGGCTGAAGCACTTAGTGCGTTAACTATATACAAAACAAATGGCAGAGCCCGAGTTCAAACGCTGGCCAAACCCAGTCGTATCAAAATCATAGATTTTTTTTATATGCGGTACTTTGTATATACGAGATGTGTTCAAAAAGTATCGCGAATTTTGTGTTTTTTCAAAAATTATGCCTTCTTTATCTCGTCAATCGTAGCGTAGCGTCGTCCTTTCATGGGCCTTTTCAGATTAGGGAACAAGAAAAAGTCACAGGGGGCCAGATCTGGGGAATACGGTGGCTGCGGCATCATTAGTGTGTTGTTTTTGGCCAAAAAGTCGCGTACAATCAACGATGTGTGAGCAGGGGGTATTATCGTGGTGCAAAAGACAATTTTTGTTCTTCCATAAATCCGGGCGTTTCTGGCTGATTGCTTAGCGCAAATAGCGCATAACTTGCAGGTAATGTTCCTTATTGACCGTTCTACCCTGTGGCAAGAACTCATGATACACCACGTCCCTGCAATCGAAGAAAACTGTAAGCAAACTTTCACATTCGACCGAACTTGGCGCGCTTTTTTCGGTCTTGGTTCGCCCGGCAGTTTCCATTGAGATGATTGAGCTTTGGTTTCCACGTCATAACCATAAACCCACTACTCTCTGCAGCAAATTTAGGTCGTCGTGGACAAAGTCCAACAGCGCATTAGCAATATTCATGCGAAGCTTTTTGGTCGAAATTGATAAATTTTGATAAGAATTTCGCGGCGACCCGTGTCATGCCCAAATCATTGATAAAATTGAATGGCACAAGCCAATCGATATGTCTAGGTCCTTAGAAACTTCTCTAATGGTGATTCGACGATTGGACGATACCATTTTCTTCACTTCATAAATTTTTTCGTCTGTTGTTGAAGTGCTTGGGCGTCCGGCACGCTCTTCGTCGTTCACATCTTCTCGGTCTTCTGAGAACATTTTGTACCACCGACAAACATTGCTTCGATTCAAGGTAACTTCTCCGTACGCCACAGCTGACAATCGGAATGCATCCGCGCACTTAATTTCGTTTTTCACACAAAATTTCATACAGGTTCTTTGTTACATTTTTTTAATAGGTAAAAATCGAACACGAGCCAAAACACCTGCAAGCTGCTGTCAACAATTATCTGAACATTCGAAATGGCCGAAACGCCACAAAAAAACCAAAATTCGAATATACGTAACCCGCGAAAATTCAAAATTCGCGATACTTTTTGAACTCATCTCATATTTGTGGTGAAGTAAAATAACTAATGAGAAATGGCTAAATAGCTTAAAATAATACTCCTACTTAGCACAAGGGGCACTGCAACGATGCTTTTAAAATTAACAAAACGTACGAAAGCAGAGTTGTAAAAAAACGACTAAAACTAATTAAGCTTCTATTCTCACTATATATTTGTCACTTCATCATCAGTACTTGCACTATCGCTTTCCTGCTCTTAGGTAACATAAAGGAACCTGTTGTTCAGACCCAAGTGAGGTGAAAAACTTCCTTCTCTGCTTAGCAACCTGCTAGCTTAACCTGCAATCTGAAAACGTAGCAGCTTAAAGTTTGATAAGCACCCTACAAAAAATTTAGTGGCAAACGAACCAAACGTACGAAAAAATGGGAGAGTTACCAAAATAGGGAAAAATGACAGAATAGGGAAAAAGACAGAAATGGTTAACTTACTAAAATTAATTTAAAAAAAGGATTAAAGTTGGCTTTAACAAATGTATTTTGTATGGTAATAAGTTTTAAGTTTGATTTATGACGTTGCTTTAGTAAATGAGCGATATATATTAAGGTAGAAAAAAACATTTAATCTGCTGACATAGACAAGTCTGCAATAAAATACACATGAGTCCTCTTGTGGGTCACCGAGGATATGTATTTATTTATGTAAGTATATACAACATACCTCTATAAAATTTATTAGTACTGAAACACTATTTTGATTTTATTTAGACCCTTTCTTTAACCCTTTAGAGAATGAAATTCATTTTTGTTTCTTTAACCGCAATAAAAAGCGTAATAAATTTCGTTCACCGAACATAAGAAACTTAATTTTTCCAAATAATAAAACATCTAATAAGCTAAAAATGTGAAGGAAAATACAACTACAACGGAAATGTGTTAATTTATAAACATTTTGTCATGGCATTTGTATGCAAACATCGGAGGAAAAAATTTGTTTTTTTCTAGTAACATTTTTATAAGTTATGTTAACTTAAGTCATCAGTTTAAGCCAACTACAACAAACAAAAGTCTAAAATATATATTTATGTATCTTCTTTAATATGGTATTTTTTTCCCCCTTACATATATGATTTATTGTATATTTCTTGGCTGCATTTTGTCACATGCTTAGATAACATGAAAGAAAATAACATAAAAAAGTAAAAAAAGAAATATTTAGTAACATTATTTTATAATATTGTGTATAAATAGGTAAATACTGGACAGGCCCATTGCAACATTACAATGAAAGAGCTTCATGCATACATATGTATTGTATAGTTAAAAATAAATACAGTAACGTGCGACTTTGACTCGCATACGAAGGGTTCCGTATGGAGACTATACTATACGAACTTTGGCCTATATAATCGATTATCTTACCTGATATAGAAATGTAAAAAAAAATTAAGTACCATCAAACTATTTTTCCGTTTTTGACGATTTTTTTTTGCATAGATGTAACACTCACTTTTTTAAGAAAGAGATAAGAAGACGGATAGTGAAGGAAAAAATAGAGAAAAGCTTCATTCTTTCACAGCTCTGTTCTTGCGCGTTTTAACAATGCTGTGTTGCAGCGCCTCTAGTGTCAATGAGGCGTATTAAACTTTCAAAGGTGTGCTTAGTAGCCGTTTTATAGCTTATTTTACTTTGCCGATGATTTTGCTACACGAAGGAGGGCGTTGTGATTTTACATTAGGTTTGGTATACGCTGAAGACGATGTATTTCAGTGAGAAGTGTCTACTCGTATGCTTTCATCACTTGAACTTTCCTGCAAAAACTGATACAAAGGGACACTAGTGCACATCAGAAAAATGCGTTGTGTTGTTATTCAGTTAGTCCGATACCGGGCTCGGAACCAGGACATTCGACCACCCTTATTTTGTTTTTAGTTCTGGCTTTTTCTTAGGTTTAGCGCTTTTTTCGGTTGAGGGACTGTTTTGGTTTTAGGCGTTTTTTAGTTTTGGCGTTCTTTTTTTTTTCTAGCGCATCAGTCTAAAACCGAAGTCTCTAGAAAATTTATTTAACGTAAAGACATACGGACATTTCTTATTCCGACTAATAAGGACACAGAATATATGGGGTTCGGAATAAATACATAGACGTCTTGAATTATTGTTGAAGGGTGTAAGAACACATAGGAATTTTTTTTATTCTTTCCAAAGTTTAATAATGTGTTTACATCTGAGCAAAGTTTAGTACGTACGAGATGTAAAGCAAAATCTCGTAGGTTTCGAGTAGGTTTCCCATACAAAGCAAAATCTACTTCGTCACTAGGTTTTGTCGAAATCTACTTTAAGTCTAGTAGAACTTAGTGATGCAACGATGGTTTTTTTTTAAATTTGGAGTTGGTGTAGTTCTTTCAGACTGTTGAATGAATGCAGCGTTTCCAAGCTGAGATCTTGGCGATCCTGATCGTCACGGCCACGAAACTAGTAGCCAGGAATGCAGCTGCCTAGCTTCAAAGCAAGGCAGCAATAAAAGCATGGAAGGGACACAATGTAAAATTTAATTGCTTATGGACTAATATAGTGTTAGACCATGATGGGTTCCTGGCCACAGCAGTGTTGAGGGGAATGAAATTGCCCATGAGCTGGCAAGAATAGGGTCGGCGTTAGATAAGGGAATATGTGACAGATCGATGCAACTACCAATAAGTCAATACTACAGGGAACTCAGTAATTGGATAGAGAGCAGGACCAACAGTTCATGGCGAAGTAAGGAAGATTGTAGCGTCTCGTGGACTATGTGATCAAAACTTGACTCAGGAAGAACCAAACTGCTACTGGATATGGATACACAGAAAAAAGTATTCACCAATTAATGTTTTCAATTAATAGTTTAATTGATTCAATTAAATTTTTAATTGTATTAATTAATTTGAGTTCAAAAGCTTAATTGATATTATCAAATTGTTTATAGGTATAAATTTAATTAATTTTTTAATTAATATTACAAATATTTTAATTAATATTACAAACTCATTCATATTACTTTTTTGTGTGTAGGAAGGCGATGCGAATCGAGATATGCGCGTTGACTGGTCACTGATCGGTCAAATCAAGAATCAGCATTTGGGAAGCTGGCACTCCAGACTTCTCTAGGATGTACCATTGGACATATTAACTCTCACTGGGAATTCAGTAGCTTAATGACGGATAATAGAGTCACTTCTGGGTACAAATGAAGGGTAAATATTACTTTTAATGGGCATTAGAAGGGAATCACAACTGACAAAACTTGGTCTCCGAGTGGAGGTGCGTTATAGCACCACCCTTCCTTACCTAACCTTACCTAGCCTAGCCTAGCTATATTCCAGTTGTTTGCTTGTAGTTTACGAAAAATTTCAGTCAATGGTTTTTATTTTATATACAAAATCTTGATATTCTTAAAAAAAATGTTGTGTAAATCTTATAGATTTTGATAAAGATTTTAATTGATATCCGTGCGAGTGTAAATGTGATGTAAGTAAAAAGAATAATTGTTTAGAACTTGAACATATGTGGCAATCGAAAATAGAAATGCTTAAATATTTCAACACAAATCTGCATTAGATACAGGCTACACTAATATTCTTTAAATTTACAATAACCTAATGATTCTGCTTCATTGTTTGTTTATGCAAAATAAAAACTAAAATCTATGTATGCCAAATTTTGTTTAACGGTAACTGCAGTTATTTGTATCTCTGGCGTATGATGTTTCGGTCTGTGTCTAGCTCTATGTTTGCCAATGAAATAAATCATTCAAATAAAAAAATCTGCAAGAGCAAAACGGATTTCTTTTTTCTTTTTTGTATTTGCAGTAGCATTTATTTTAACGAGTTAAATTTATGCACAAATACATCTAATAATTAATATTAAAGAAATAAAGGTTTAAATATTTTTATTTTTGCTATTTTTTTTTCAAAGTCTTCTTTCTTGAAATTCTTTTAATAAACTAACTTGCGAGATACCTATTGAAATATTAAAGAAATTTATTAACTTTTTTTTAAAGAGTATTTATGGCTCTTTTAACGCTCTTTGAAAAATAAACTATTACGCGGAGTAAGATTTCTTCTCTAAGTGTTTTCTAAAACATGTTGCATTGAAATGTTGTATGCATATTATATACAACGATTATTAGACAAAAATGTCTCTTATTGTAGAGATTAGTAAAAATAAGTTCAATTTATATTCACAGACTCAATTAAAATCTGAAATTTTACGTCTAACAGCAAATCCCTTTAATGCAACTTACTTTGACTTTGTGGTGATTTTGACTACAAAAATAATAAATAAGTATTCGTATAGTTATATATATATTTGTCATTTATTATTTGTTTGTGTGTGTTTTTTTTTTGTACAAATTTTATGAACAATAATTACTGCTTGTTTAAAACATAAAACACCTGCTGCATGCTGAGTTCATTATTTAACCACAATCATAGACAAATGTACTCGTTTGTTGAACTAACAACACACACGAATAATAAGTAAGTTTGATTTTGTTTAATTTGTATTTATAATATTTATATCATCATGTATTTAATATAGAAGAATAACACATGTCAAAAGATACTTCATAGTACATACAACGCACTGTAGGAAATTTTACCCATTTTGTGGCCCTAATTAATTGTAGCCAAATGTCCGGGCCGATTTAAATAATTTTCTGGAATCAAACTTGAAAAGCCTCCCTCTTGGCGTTTTCCTTTTTGGCACAGATATGTTTTAGTGCTTTTTTATATTCATGTAGCTGAAAATTTGTCGTAATACAAATTTGTCATGTAAACGTCTAGGTGATGAAAAGTGTAAAGTCTAGCTGAAATAAGAACACACAAAAAAGTAATATGAATGAGTTTGTAATATTAATTAAAATATTTGTAATATTAATTAAAAAATTAATTAAATTTTCACCTATAAACAATTTGATAATATCAATTAAGTTTTTCCACTCAAATTAATTAATACAATCAAAAACTTAATTGAATCAATTAAATTATTAATTGAAAACATTAATTGGTGAATACTTTTTTCTTTGAACACAACCCTACAAAAATTTTGATATGCGACACAAAAGTTGCAGTTGTTTTTTATGTTACTTCGGACCAGTGATCAGTAATAAGTAGTGAAAAAGTGAGCAGAGTTGAATCATGACTTATAATTTCTTCTACTTATGCGCACTCATACTTATTGCAATGTTATCCATCTTCATATTCACTCACAAGTGTGAAGCTCTCATCGCACTCATACTTAGCAAGATTTATGACGTTGTTTATTTCGACTCCCCTTCACTCAATGTTTATAGACGATGCAAAATAAAGGCCTCATTAGTTTTTACTTTTCGTTGTCGTTCTGTGCCGTTCTTTTCCGTATAAAATATTTTGCAATTACTTTTTCTGTGCAAGGAATCAGCTAGCAACCTATAGAACTGATTTCAGTTGTGTACAAAATATCACAACAAACTAATACATACACACTTTGGTCTGTCACTTAACGTTGAATTCTATTTTCTACAGATTTGTTCGCAACGGAAGAGAACGAAACAGGAAAAACAGACCACACACACAGACTTTCAATTGAACAGAAACAAAACAGCTGATTCAGAACACAACAGCACGTACAAACTAATTCTGCGTTAAGTATTGTATGGCAAAGCGGACCTCGCATACGAACATTAAAAGGTTACAAATATGTTTCTTTATACACTTTTAGTTGTAATTGTAGTTATATATAGTAAATGTATGAGTTGAGTGAGCTGAATCAATCTAAGTAGTATAACTGCACTCAAAAAACTGAGTGCTTTTCACCGTCCGTATTGTGGAAACAGGTGGTAAGTATTTTTCTGAAATTACCAATCAAAATGGGGTGATTTATGAGTGTGAGATAAATATGATATCGACGTCTCATTCCTATTTATTGCAACCTATACTTATAAATCAATCTTATCATGAGTGTGCGTAAATCAGAGTAGCTGAGTTTAGTCAGTATGAATGAGTCAGTATGAATAGCGAAAAAGCGATGCATTTCAGAACACTGCTTGGGACTCTGAACCCAAACTTGCCATCCGTTTCTTTCCATCAGCTCTAATTTGAAAATTCGTAACAAAGTTGCCTTCAAGACGCGGAATATCGATATGTATTGGTGTTTTTATGTTAATTTATTTAAAAGGCCCGTCCTCTGTTTTCTTTTTCTGAGGTTGACGTCCTTTTTCTCGGAATATAAATGGCTACCTTCAGCTCACTTCAATAATATCGATTTAATCGACCTAACACACGAATTTACCAAAATTCTATTACACTTGAAAAAACTTCACATTTTCCACATTATTTGGAATTTATTAACTCTTAGTACTGCAACTTTAATCTGAAAATCACACTGTATTCACTATATGCAGTCCCTACTTTTTACCCGACTGCGCCACGCAAAGAATGGTATTGTGTTTATGAGTATGTATGTATGTATGTGTGCTCCTTTGCAGTATTATATAAACCGATCGCGTGGACCGATTTCGATGATTCTTGCATCAATCGATTTGTCTTAATCCTGGGAATGTCGCTAAAGATATGTGTGTAGTGACCTTCGAAAACAGCTGGTTGTTCCGTTCTACTCGTGTTTGTCAGAATATTTACAATTAACTTTGGTGTTATTTGTTCATTAATAATTACACTGTGCTAGTTAAAAAATGTAACAAGTGGGGGACCTGGTGGATAAAACTAATTCGAGTACGCTGAATTTATAAGTTAGCTCTTGTTTGAAATATAATTAAGATTGAAAACTTGGTTAAAAGCACCTAAAAATCGCAATTTTTTCCCAGTTTTGTACTATTCATTAATTTTTATATCAATTAAAAGAATATATTGTGGATCAACATACGTCCTAAAGAAGTTTTTGAAAAAAAGAATTACAAAAAAAAATTAAAAAATTGCCCCAATCAAAAAAAAAATTAACCAATCAAAAAAAAGCCCCAAGAAAATTGACGAAAAAAGTTCGAAAAAATTTTTAATTTTTTTTATCCATAAAGTTTTCTCAGGACGCAAGTTCATCAATACATTTGTTTTCAGGCGATATATATCGACATAAAGGTTAATAAATGGTACAAAACTATGAAAAACTCTGATTTTTAGGTGCTTTTAACCAAACTGTCAATCTTAATTATTTTTTAAAAAAGAGCTAACCTAAAAAAATGGTTAGCACCATTGGATGGATACTTGAATTAGGTTTACCCACTGAGGAGGCTTGTTACAAAAAAAAATTTCGAATTCGAGCACATTGTTATCAGAAGTAATTTAGCTTACAGAGCGATACGAACTTTAGCCTAATAAAATCATTCATATGCAGGCCTGTCACAGAAATCAATCGAAATTGTTTTGATTACAAATTTTCATTTCGATCGATTTTGTTTTACCTTCTCCAGATTTCGATCGATTTTGTTCAATACGAAAAATCAGCAATTCGATTGTTTTCAATTTAAATGTGGCAATATTGGGCAACGAAAAATAAACAACACATGGTTATTAGAATTAGGAAAGTCACAACATTTTTTTTTAACTTGAAGTGAACAAACTTTAAAAAATAATACACGAATTGTGCAGACATTAACTGCAGTTTGTGGTGCGCAGGGACGTCAAGACTTTACCGGAAAATTACGGGGAAGACGATTGAGGGATGCTTCAGGTTCACTTTCATGTCCAAATGCAGTGTATATGTAAAAGTTTTATTTATTTTTATTTGACTGAACAGAATATTTCACTTTTTACGATGCTGCATTTTTCCTTAAGACTTAAGGAAATTTTATAATTTGTAAAAAAAATTAAATAATACAAAAAAAATTTAAATTTAAATTGTTGAAAAACATTTTTCTTTATTGAAATAAGTTGTTTCAAAAAGATTTTTGTACTTTCACATAAGGAAAATTACAATTCCGAGCATTAAATTTAAAGTAATTCGAGCATATTCTTCGTTTTTCGTTTTCTGAAGAACCTAATTACGGAATTGAAGTCATTTCGATCGAATTTGGATTCTGTGACAGGCCTAATAGAAACAAATGAAAATTCGAAAAATAATAATTAAAAAAATACAAAAAAAAATTACTCAAATGTTTTTTAATTTTGGCAAAAAAAAAAGAAAAATTTCCTATAGTGCAATTAGGTTCACTAAAAATCATATCAATTTAATTTGGGGCCCACTTAAACTTTTGAAATTTGAAAGAAACTTGATTTATAATATGAATTTTAAATTAGTTTCTGATAAGTCGATTTAAACTGTTCGAGTAAATTTGGGAATGAGTTTATATCTGGCATTTCTTGTGTTGTCATTTTCAAATCTGTGCAGTGCCGTCCCCATAAGGTTTTTCGTTGTGACAGGAAGGTGTCCCATCCCTGAATAATGCCAATATGGCAACATTATCTACATACATCGAGAACTAATTTTGTTGTAATGACATTTGTTTTAGCAAATTTTTGAGAATTGGTTTTTCGTATTGTTTGTTAATTTATACTCATACATATTGATACGAGCCCCGACCACTATTAATTCGTACGGCAAGCTTTTTTAACCGTATGTAATTTTTAACAGATGATATTTTCAATACTGAAGTAGACAACACATGCAAACCTATTTTTTCTGAGAGATCATTTTATTTTCTTAATTTTAGAAAAAAATTTATTTGTTGTACTTCAACAACAACAACAACAACATTTATTTCTTTGAATGCTTTCCTTAATTGATAAGAAATATTTGACCAGTATTAATTCGTACGGTGCACAAAATATGTACTATTTGATTAAAATTGTAATTTTTTTAAATATTAATATTGGGTAACATCGCCTTTTGCCTGTACAACACATTTACAACGATTTGGCATAGATTTTAATAAATTCTGGCATTGTTCTGTTGAAATAGAATCCCACATCTCTTGCAATTTTGTTTTTAAATCAGAAAGGGTTCTTTGAGGCTCATTTTTTAAGTTTCTTTTCATTATTCCCCATATATTCTCGATTGGGCTTAGGTCCGGACTATTTGATGGCCAATCTAAGACCCTAATTTCCTTAGACTGCATTATGAGATGATGCGCCATCCTGTTGAAACGTGTATTCACCACAGTCAGCCAGTTTTGGTATTGATGGCAGCAAACTTTCTTCTAGTATGTTAATGTATTTTTCAGCGTTGACCATCCCATCAATAAAGTGCAGCTGTCCTACCCCTTTGGCAGATATACAACCCCACACCATTATGCCTGCTGGGAACTTAACTGTCCTTTTAAGGCAGTCTTTATGGTACGCTTCAGTTTTGTTACGGATAACTCTCCTTCTTGCATCACCGACACTCACATCAAATTTAGATTCATCGCTAAATATGATGGAGTTCCATTGCCTTTGAGTCCAAGCCATCCGTTCCCGACACCATTGTAAACGCTTCTTCTTTTGGCGAAGCGTAAGCAATGGTTTTTCCTTGGCCTAAGAGTAATTTAAGGTATTGAGTATGTAACATAGATAATCCCTATACATACCTTATAGAACTTATATCCAATATCTCGCAACTGCAGGCGCGTTCATTCACGCTTAACACTTTTTCCGATTTTATCAGACCATTCTGATGCTAGATTTCTCAAACTTTGGCGACGATCAGCCTTCACAATCGTGGCCAGGGCTCTTTTATCACGAGCTGTTATTGCCGATGTTCGGCCTCTATTTGCGATATTATTTTCAATATTGCCATTTTTCTTAAAATTTTTTACTATTCCTTGAACGGAAGACTTAGCCAGATTTAATTGCTTGGCTATTTCACCAAAAGTGTTCCCAGATTTATAATAATCTACAACTAAACTTCTTATTTCTTTGCAAATCGGCTTACCACGTGCCATCGTTGGTAAACTTTGAATAATTTGAAGCAATAACACACTTCTGACATTCTGCATTGCATAACGGTTTCTACTTTTGCTTTTGTTTTGATCTTCTTTCAATTCTAAGCTAAGCTAACGCACCGTACGAATTAATACTGGTCAAATTTTTCTTATCAATTAAGGAAAGCATTCAAAGAAATAAATGTTGTTGTTGTTGTTGTTGAAGTACAACAAATAAATTTTTTTCTAAAATTAAGAAAATAAAATGATCTCTCAGAAAAAATAGGTTTGCATGTGTTGTCTACTTCAGTATTGAAAATATCATCTGTTAAAAATTACATACGGGTAAAAACGTTTGCCGTACGAATTAATAGTGGTCCGGGCTCGTAATTGCAAAATAATGTTTAGCAATTAAAAGCAACAAATTAAGACAATCTAAAAAACCGTAAAGAAAATGTTGGAAAAGACCAGAGCTTTAGTGAGCGCTACCAAAGGATTCTATTGTACTCTGCATTCCAGTTTACGGAAGCAGAATGCGAGTTGGTTTAAAAATTTTGTTCGCTTGAATTTTCTGCCCATGCAGTTTCCTTTGCATTTCTATCCTTATAAATGCTACGTCATTAGTATGATGCAAGAGGAAGGCCTTTAATATGTTTTCTGGGTTATACATATCATACATAAATCATCCTGCATTATGCATGTATAACAAACATGATTTTGAATTGTTGTTTATAAATAATTAAATTACATACAATTTCCATTACGGACAAAACACAGGGTTAACGACATTATTACGAGGGCGGATCAATAAGTCCATGACTTTTTGAATGAAACACAGTTTTTTTTTTGCAAAACAATAATTTATTTTTCAACATAGTCTCCTTTTGACTCAATAGACTTACATTTCATATACTAACTAAGAGGGAAGTTCGAAAAGTGATGGACTTATTGATCCGCCCTCGTATATTTGAATAAAATTAAGATAATATTATTTAAACTTTGCTTCTCATTTTTATTATTATTATTATTATTATTTATTATTAACTTTAACTATGTTTCATTGTGTTAAACGCACATTTACACGTAACACAAAGTGCGTGTGTGATATTGTTACTTTAGAAAATGTATTTATTGCATGTTTTATGAATTATTAAATACCATAAACACATTATTTGTATATTTTGCTGATGAATACAAACTTTAAAAGATAATCCAGTGAAAGTGTTAATACGACTACATATATTGAAAATAGTAATAATTAAAATGGAAAAGTTTATTTGCAAGTTCGTCAAAGCAGTGCCAATGATCAATTTTATTCTTAGCACTACACGCTTTCCATATATTAAGATTAAATGTGATATTCCCAGCTCTGCAGAAGATAAACGAGCTTATGTTTAAGTGCTTTAAAATGTAACTGGCGTTTAAACTTCACTAATATATGCAATTAGTTTCGGACTAATTCTTCGTACTACCTACCAGACGCTTCAACACGGTTGCTAGATAAGAGGATTTCGAAAATTGCATCTCAAAAATTTTAAAGCTCAACTTTTTCATAAACTTGAATATTAGGTCCGTTCGTAAGCAAATGTAGCATATTTTATTTTGTATAAAAAGGAACAAACATCAAGGTTGATAAATAAAAATAAATGTTTGTTTTATTATTATTGTTCGAACTTCATTTGTTTCTATATTTATGATTTGATTAGGCTAAGGTTCGTATAGTAACAAACCAAAAAAGGTTGTCTTAAGTAGAACAAAAATAAACAAATTAACTAACATGTGCATAATTAGTAAAGAATAAACGACAAAAGCAAAACTGTTGTAAATTAAGAGATGGTAAAATTGAGCTTTCATTACAAAAAAAGCTTTCACCAAATTGTAATACGATGAATCAAAACAATTCACATATTCCATTGGCAATAAAAGCATCAACTGACATCACACACAGTAAACCAAACACACAAAAACAAGAACGCTGGTGATGAAGGTGTAGTGACCTAGAAAACAGCTAGTTGTTCCATTCTTCCAATGGTTTGTCAGAATATTTACAATTAACTTTGGTGTTATTTCTTTTTTAATAATTATCACATATGATACGAACTTTAGCCCAATCAAATCATAAATGTAAAAATAAATGTTTGTTTGTTTTTGGTTAAACATGTCTATGAGCATTTCGTTGTTGCTTAGGCAACACATGCTGAGTTGTTAATATTACTTGTTATTTTTCCACAAAGTTTCTTTTGTTTAGTTGGCATGTTGCTAAAAAAAGAAGTTAGTTTTCGGCTCACTTGTATCCAAATAACAAGTCTCTTTAAGTTATCGGAGATTAGGAAAAGGATAATGTAAGTAGGGATGATTAAGTGGCTGATAAATATGGATAAAAAGGCTTAATTGTGTTTTACCTTTTGTCGTGCGTTTTTGTAAACTTTCATAGCATTGCTGCAGCTGATCTGGTGTTAAGTTGCAGTATTACTGTACGTTTTGAAGCCATTTTATTAGTTATGTAGCGTAATCTAATAATCAGTATTACAGACAGCATTTACAGTCTACAGCGCATCAAATTGCCGTCCAAAATGTTTTAAATGCCAGCTGAAACAATGGTCACTTGACACCGTGTATTAAGATCGGCTCACGTTGCATAAAGCATTTGACAAAATACTGTTTAATATTTATGACTAAAAACATTGAAAAATCTACCGCTTGCATACACACATATGCTCTCACATAAACTGTACAAACTGTTGAGACCCGCGCCGCATTTTCACCCTGGGAAACTAAAAGTACTCATTTGGTGTAACTAATTAGATCACATGTCTTTTACTTTCTCATACCTATTGCCATAGGAGCTTAGAGTTAAATACAAGATAATTAGATGTAAGCATAGAAATTAAATATTGAGCGAAGTTCTAGAAGTCACTCATTTAAGTCGTCTAGAACTTCTCATAAGTAGTATATAAGTCCAGTTAATTTAAACAATAAGACAATTATAGGGTGTTTTTTATTGAGGTATAGAACTTTAAGTTGGCATCACTTTTTTAACTGGCGGCCATTTTATCAGCTGTCAAGTGATTAATATTTAGTTTGGTTTGCCATTTCATCATGAACAGGTTGACAAAAGAACAACGCTTGCAAATCGTGCAAATTTATTTCGAAAATTGGTTGAAAATTGGACCTGTGGCCGCGGCGGCCACATGCCCGAAATCATATTTAAACGTTAATGGCATAAAATTATCCTTCCAATAAAGCCAAATTGTTGGACATTTTCTTGTGTTTTATTTCAATTCGAAGTTCTATACCTCTAAAAAAACACCCTGTATAATTAATTCGGTAACCAGAGCTTCGCCAAGTGTGCTCTAGCGAAAAAACTAAATGTGTAAATAAAGAAATATTTTAATAAAATATAACCCAGCAAAAAAGTTTGCCTACTAGAATGCAAAAAAGTGTATGTACTCCCCAGTCGTAAGTACTTACAATTTGACTGAATAACCCATTATTTTTGTTTGAGAAGTTCAAAAAGTATGCTGTACCCTATACTTTATGCCTACAAATATCTAAATGTTAATATATTATTGATTGCCTACAAGTATCAAAAATTTAATGGGTTATTTTTTGCTTACAAATATGCAAATTTTTTTAAATTACTTTTTTCCAAAAAATTATTCAAAAGTTAATTGGCAATTTTTTTTAATAAAAATAAATAGATTTTTTTTAACAAAATTACAAAATTTTTACCGTTTTTTGGGATTGCTAAAAACTATAATTTTACAAAGAAAATATGTGAATATGTATATCGAAGAATATGCGAAAATGATTAAATTTTGTAATAAAAATTATAGTAAACCAAAGTTATTTTATTGGTTTCGAAGCTCATTTTCACGATCAATAAATTTTTCTCTAAATACAAATATTTTTCAATATTAAGTGGAAAGTACTACAATAAGTACTTTCACGTAAGAATATAAATAAGTTGTTATTTAATTCATTACGGTACAATCATTATTATACGCATAAAATAATTTGATAAATAAGTACCACTCATTACTTTGTAAAATTTTTGAAAAATTTTTGCTGGGAACTTATTCTTTTTAATAAACTCTACAGTTATTTCACATTGCCTTCGATTAATTGCTACAAAAATATACGAAGTAGGGTGCTGCGATATATATATTAGCATAAACACTAACGCATATCTGGAAAATCTGTAATATTGGTAGGACTGGGTTTGGCCAGGGTTAGAACTCGTGCTCTTTAGCATCGTGATATGGTTTGTAGTTGATGCACGAACTACTTAACCCAACAGCACACGCACAAAAAGTTTCTTACCAGACACACGCAAAGAAAAGATATGGTTCTAGCATGGTTGAGAAAACAATATTATGTTCTCCGATACAAATGTGTGGTCGTTGAAAACAAGATATTTTTATTTCAAACATTAATTGCGTTACGATAAACAAAGTAATGTTTGAATTTAATAATTACATTATTATATTCATAAAAAGTGTGATATGGTTAGAATTTAACAATATAGTTATATAATATAGACTACAACATAATTTTTATTATTATGTAAAAATAATATGATGTAAATAACAATATAATGTTATCCAAAACCATACTATATTTAGTTAAAAGGAAATATCTTCTGTCAGTTCAATGTTTCCTTTGTAAGCTATCGGTATTGCACGCGTAGTGTTAAATAAATTCATAAATAAATGAAGTATAAACAAGAGGATAGATCAATAAAAATATGTTTACATATATTTCTTTATATAGGGTGTTTTTTTAGAGGTATAGAACTTCGAATTGAAATAAAACACAAGAAAATCGTTTTAATGTCCATCAATTTGGCTTTATTGGAAGGATAATTTTATGCCATTAACGTTTAAATATGATTTCGGGCATGTGGCCGACGCGGCTGGCTCGAATAAAGCCAATTCTACAGGTCCAATTTTCAACCACTTTTTCGAGCATATGGGGCCGTATGTTGGCAATAACGCCACGAATGTTGGCTTCCAAGTCCTCTAACGTTTCTGGTTTGTTGGCGTAGACGAGCGACTTCACATATCCCCAAAGAAAATAATCCAATGGTGTCAAATCACACGATCTTGGTGGCCAATTGACCGGTTAATCGAATTAATTGCTCTGATGGACGATTATGTCGACCATAAAATGGACGGAGCTTGAGGTAAACTTCGCGAACTGAACCATTATTTTCGAAATAAATTTGCACGATTTGCAAGCGTTGTTCTTTTGTCAACCTGTTCATGATGAAATGGCAAACCAAACTAAATATTAATCACTTGACAGCTGACAAAATGGCCGCCAGTTAAAAAAGTGATGCCAACTTAAACTTCTACACCTCAATAAAAAACACCCTATACATGCGTGTCAGCATTTCGTGTATACGCACATATTTGCGTAAGTCTTGTTTTAGACTCGGCAATTTTTCTTGAAGCAGTTCTCTTCAATTCTCTTTTAAAATTACTCCTTTGTTTACACACAGGCGGTTTCTTGTTCAATTTTGCTGTTGTTTTAATACAGCGAATGAAATAACAAAAGAGAATTGAAGTAACTTTTCTGCACAAACAAGACTAAGTAGACGTTCACATATATAGATTTTATTTCAACAATATTATTTTATATTTATTTCGCACAGCTGTTTGAAAAACAAAATATTATTATATAGAATAATACTGTGGTCATATTTAACAATATTATTATAATATTATAATATGGTATGGTTAGTCTTAATTATATTTTAGTCACATCTAATAAAAGTATTGTCACATTTAACCAAAATGTGATAACTTTGAACAATACTAAGATTAGGTCTAACAGAGTTAATTGTTATTTTAGATAATATTATTATTAACTCAAGTAATAATATTACTAAAACTTTTTTTCTATTGACAATAATATGATTTGACTGCAACCATATAATTCAATCATAGTATGCTGCTGTTTGATTATGGTTACCTCAACCATATTTTTTCTTTGCGCGCATGTTTGTCGATTTGTAGTTCTTAATAATTTATTGTAAGTTTGTTTATAAGCGTTATAAGCTTTTGTAAGTTTTTTTTTTAATTGTGGTTCAATTCTACTGTTGAGCTAGGAGTACTCACCACTAAATATTTTCAATTAAGAAGTTAATTGATTCAAAAGCGATAGTGTAGATAAGACAGGTGGTCAAGGAAGAAATAGAGAAAAGCTTCATTCTTTTACAACTCTGCTTTTTTCCACGTTTTTAATGCTGTAGAGTTGCAGCGCTTCTGGTGTCATTGATGCGTATGAAATTTTCAAAGCTGTACGTAGTAGACATTTTATTAGTTATTTTACTTCGCCGATGATTCCGCTATACAATATCGATGAAGGAGTGTGCTCATCACTTGAACTTTCCTACAACAACTGATACAAAGGGACACTATTGCACATCAGAAAAATGAGTGGAGTTGTTATTTAACGACTGTCGGAGACCGTGCTCAAACCCAGAACCTTCGGTTTTGTAGTCAACATGCTAACTATTTCAGCCAATGCCAACCTCTTATTTTGAAGCAATAAATATTATACCAAAAGATATTACCTTATTACACAAACTAAGTTTCCTTGCTCTAAATCTCTTTTCTGGTAATCAAATAAACTGATTAATTCGGCACCAGCTTCAATATTTTTAGCAACACCATCTGCTCTGTTGAATGCCGGTTTGAAAATTTGTCTGTATGTATGTCTGTATGCTTATTTTATGAACATATTTATTTTCCTATAATCTCGATTTTGCTTTCATCCTACTCTAATACTTCCTTCCATTACTCCTTTTTATCTTACTTCCTGGATTTTGTTGCCCAAATTGAAGTTAAGGAACAATTCATGAGTAAAGTAACAAAAGAGCAAAGAACGGCGAAAGTAAAAAAAAATAAAATAATAAATGTTTCAATCACTGAAGATATAAATCCTTTTGTTTGTGTTGCTGATGTAAATACTTTGAAGTATAAATAAAACATCCGTGCGTCACACCACACAACAGCAAACTCATCAACTTTTAATTAGTTGCAATTTGTAACACTAAAGTTCAAACGTCTTAATAATGAGCCGCCGCTGATGGTGTTGTCATTGTTTTCACCAGTGTTGCTGCATCACACACACACTTACACAAAGAATGTTACTGTAACACACAAACACACTTGTTAATTCCTAGATACACTTGCACTCCATAGATATTTGTCAAGAATGTAAACAAGCTTTGCCGCTGAAACGAAAATGAACATCCTCAAAAGTGTCGCAGACAAGAAATTGAATGAAGAAATGAATGAGCGAAAAGAACTTTGATGTTTCGTGTCAATGACGTTTACAGTTCCTTGTCAGGTTGCAGTTCTTATTTTCAGACTTGTTGTCGTTTTTGTTCCAAAAAATAAAAAATAAAAAATATTGTATCTTGTTAATCTTTGTACTGTTGCCGCAATATTGTTGCCATAACGTGTGTGAATGTGTGTTCATTCGTGCTGTGGGGATAAAGAAGATAAGCATTGTCATTACAGACATCATCAGTGTGTGACTAAAAATTAATATGAAGAGGAAATCTGGAGAGACCAATTACACAGGTCGACATAGAAAGTTATTTTATTTTTATGCAGCATAAATTTTGAAAAGTCAGCTACGATATGTACACGTGATAATGGAGTCCTTAGCTTTTTAGTAGAATATTTGCAATTGGCTTCGGCTCAAGACATCAAAAAAATTAGAGTTGCATTACATGTTACATACAAACCTACACTGAGGGAAAAAAACGTTGCAAAATCAACAACGCCTGTGGCCGATATAACAGTTTCTTTAAACAACGCTAGTTTTGTTACGATGTGTTACCGGTGGGGTGGGGAGGGGTTAACAAATGCGACACGTCAGACATATCGCTCATTTACTCAAAAAATTACATTTACGAGTTAATTACGCAGACTAATCCCCATATCCCTCTTCATATTGTGTAAAAATTTCATATAAATGTCTTGATTAGTCATCTCTTGAAAGTAAAATAAAATTTGGTGCTTCCATTAAGATGTGTGTTAATTTAAAACTTTAAACTCGATTTCTGGCAAACTAGAGTTTATGAGATATGACGTTTTTTGAGCAAATGAGCGTTGTTTGAGCAAATAACCGACTGCAAAAAAAAGGAGGAGGTTATCAATTCGTGTCTTTTTTTTTGGCAGTGTTACTTCATAACTCGGCTCATATTAGACCGATTGTAAAAATTCGTTTTTACGTCTGAGAGGGTATAGCTTTCCATTGGTCCTATTTAAAAAAAATTGGGCCCGAGACATGCCCACAAATTTTTGTATTTGATTTTATATTCTTATTATTTGATTGCTGCGAAACCTAGAAAACACCTTTGGTTCTTGTAATTACACAATTGAAAAGTTCAAAAAATGGGCGAGGCTACGCCCATTAAAATTAATCGTTGTATAACACGTGGTTTTACTTAACCGATTTTTACGACACTTAGCACACACCTTCAGCTCAAAAAAAGGCACAATTTTTCATTTGAAAAAATGGGTGGAGTCACGCCCATTAAAATTTAATATTTTATTTTAAGTGGTTGTGCTGTACCGTTTTTTACAAAATTTAATACACACGCTGAGCTCTAAAAAGCACAAAAACTTGGATTTAAAAAATGGGCGGAGGCACGCCCATTAAAATTTAAATTTTTTTTTTCAAAATTGTTCTATCAGATATTTGCATTGAAGTCGGTTTTTTTAGCAGAATTATTGTTTAAGTTTTTTATACGTCACAGGAATAATAATTTGCATGCAGCTCTCTAATGCTACAGATTGTTTGGCAAAGCAAAAGTTGTATGTATTTTTTTATTTTTTTATTATGAAACATAGAAAAAGAAAGCAAAAACTCTGAGAATTAGTATTAAGCCACAAAAAAGGGGAAGACGTTCGTAGAAAGGAAATAAACAGGAATTAATCATTGTTGTGTGGGTTATGGTAGCGGTGGTGGTTGATGAAGTTTGGAAAAGTTGTATGTTGTTGACATTTACTTTATTAATGTGTTGATATTTGCAAAAGAATGTATGTATGGCAGTGTAAGACATTATTGACGTGTCTGGTTTTTGTCTTTTTCTTTGTGGCTTATAAATGGTTTCTTTCAAGTGAGGAAAAACAATCAAACGAAATACAAAAACAAACAGTGGCAAATTGTTAAAGTGTTAATAACATATTCGCTTACTCGCTGTTGCTGGTATAAACAAGTTGTTGTTTTCTTCCAACATTTAATCAATTTTATAAACATCAAAGAGTTTAAAGTGTGTTTGCTAATCAAGTACATCTTAAACAAGTGCTAAAGTTTACATTTCCTTCATCTTCGTCATCACTCATTATCTTCGGCGAGACAACAAATACTTTTATTAATATTTATTCCATGACATTAAAATAAACTTTATATTTGGGGTTGGTAAAGTTGTTTCAGCCTTCTTATTAAATTCAATGAATTTTCTTTTCAAGAAATATATACATAATTATTGGTTTTTTTCAGTTTTGTCGATTATGGATTCTGGTATTCTTAGTTTGGCCTGTAATTTACTTTTTTAATTTCTTCCAATCAATTTGTAAAAGTTGTCTATTATTTCAAATGTATTTAATTTTTTTTGGTATAGAAAGATTTTAGAAAGGTTTTGGCTTTTACCTTTTTTGTATTCCATGAATTTAGCTGTGACCCAAAACATTTCCATACTAACCAAATTTTTAACTTGTACTTCGTTCGTACCCTATTTTAAGCAGTTGTGGTACATTGATGCACATGTAACTTTTTTATTATTTAAACTTAAAAAATCTTAATGATATTTCATTTCTAAAAATAATGCAATATTTTTGTTCATATATTCAAATAAATAAGTTTACTATTCATTATTGAATATGTCGCACACTAAATCATAAATCAGTAACAACTCAAAAAATCCCGTAATATGGCTTTAAAAATAAATAGAACGATTCTAATTGCAATACGAGGCAAATCAACTAATAATAAATAACATCAATATATAGTATATCTACTGTAAAAATTTCAAAGTATTCCGATTACTCACTCTTTCATCTCGAAAGCCAACATTGAGACCATTTCTGTATCACCAAAATGGCATTATTTTGAGTTAATACAAAAGTGGACATAGAAATATATCGTATATCTTTATAAAAATTTATTATTTTGATTCGAGCTTCTATTCAAGTTAAAAAATAATGAAATTGTTTTATTTAAATTTGGTTGTATTTTAAGTTGATACTGTGTTGTTGATAAAATTTGTTTTACTTTTATCAATTTAATTCGAAGTGTAACTCTTTTGATGATAAAATTGTTCACATTTTTTTTTTTTTTTTTTGATTTGTGACTCTTTTCAAAACGTATGTGCTGGGTTTTCCTTAATAATTCCGAGATTTTAAAATAAATAAAAATTTAAATTTTCAAATGGAATTTGCTTACTGTGATGTATTCGGAGTTTCAATTTCTAATAAAATGTTTTTCGTCTCTACTAAAAATTTTGAGTCAATAATAGTTTTTTTCATACGGGATTTCCCGGGAAAAATTTCCCGAGATCCTGCACAATTTCCGGGAAAGAAATCGCGGGATATATTTGCGGGAATTCCCGGGATTTTTTTTGTTTTGATTTTATTATGGCAACTTTAGTTCATATGTACACATTCCTTGATGAGTGTCGTTATTCACTTATGAAGGTGATGGTGCAATAATAAGGTGATGGCACTAGCACAATAGCTAAAATTTTACAACAACAACCTATATTGTGTTGATTTTGTAGTAAAGAAAACGCTGTTTCGATTCAAAGAAAATCATTTTCATTAAAAAAAGAATTGCAATTTTTTGAAGGAAGTGGTGAAAAAACTGAAAGTGTCCAGAGATTATATAATGCTTTTCTGACTATAAGGCCAACATCCGTAGAAAGTGAACGTATTTTTTCATTAACAGGAGTTTTTTTTAATTAAATTAGAAATAGACTGTCGAACGATTCTATTAATGCTTATTCTGTAGTAAAGTCCTATTTTCAAAGCAAGATTTTGTAATATTTTTTAAATAATGTATTTTTTTTTTTTTTTTGTTTGCGTTATATCAATTCACTTGACTTTCCATTTACATATGTATAATATTGGTATTTATGCATTACTATTATATAAAGAACTGAAATTATATTAGTTTTTCGACTAATATGTTTATAAAACGTTATTGTTATTTGTTTTTTGTCGAAAAGTCCGGGAAAAGAAAAACACTAGTCAATACCCTCTTGTTGTTTAAGTGCGAATTGAATAATAGCTATCATGAGTTCGAGAATAGCACCGTAATACAAAAGTATAAATAACATGAACCTAAAGCTTTTAAATGGTAGCTGAGTTACTGTTTTTTGGTTTTTAGTTTATAATGGATTTTTTATTAAGATGCATTTGTAATAATCCAATTGATGACTGTATGTAGGGTAAAGCTTAAAATTTGAGTAGTTTGCTTAAGTATTTGTATTTAAGAAAATTTTTACCTTTTATATTTGATTTTCCTGTTTCTTTTTTTCACTTCTATTTTCCTTCTCATCCTGTAACGTTTAGAACTCTATTAAGTGTTTGCAACTAAGAACAAATACAATAAAAAAAATAAAAAATAAAACTACAAAAATGTTTTTTTTAGAAAGTTGTATTATGGCAATAGCAGTTAATACTGTAAGTAATCGTGTTGCATGCATTTTTATAACTGGTTGTTGCTGTTGCTTGTTTTTTGTTAAATCTCGCTTATTCTGTACATCTTACTGTTGCAACTGTTACTGTTATTTTCTACGCTGCCTTTAAGAGCGAAGAAGGCTGAAAGAAAATAACAAGAGTTCTTAGAGATAGTGATGTAACAACCAACGATTTAAGACGTATTTAGAACAAACAATGGCAATAATAACAACCAACAATTGCAACTTTTGTTTTTTTTTTTGCGTTGAATTATTTTGGTATCCAGCCGATACTCACTGGCACATGTTCTTGCCGCTCCTTTTCTGGTGTGTCGTAATCATTGATCATTGCTCCAAATGGGTGTCTGCTAGCATTTCACTTGAAATACATACGTATGAACATTAATTAGAGAATGATTCCTTTCTTCTTTCTTCTGTTATTTTTGGTAGCTTGCTGCAATCTGTAAAAGAAATCACGTTTATTAGCAAATAGTAGATACCAGAGTTGGAATGCAATTAATTATATAAAATATAACTTATTACAGAGTCAAAGTAAATTGCAAAAGCAACAATTATAATTAAAGTATAAGTTTCATAACTTTTTTCATCTCAATTAAGCATCTTAAAATCTTGAGCTAAAGTAATCATCAGGGAAACCACAAATATGCAATTGCATGTTTTTTGTTGTTGTTTCAGAAATTTTTATCAATTTTGGCATCGATTTGTTACTGCATATTTTTGCATATTTTCCTTTTAAGCATCTTTTTGCATAATTCAATCTTTCACGCATATTTTTAGCATTTTTTGGGAATTTTTAGAGCAAGTTTGACGCTTTAAGGGCATATTTTGATATTTTAGATAATTTTTTATATTATGTATTAAACACATTCACCACAGCAGGCGCTGATTTTGTCGTTGTAGTCCAATTAAACTAATTTTTATTTCTTTGGCTACAGTGAGAAAATTCAATGTTGCAAATATAATATAAAATGTTGAATGAATGATATCGTACAATTATTTCATACTATTTAACAGAAACAATATCCAAAAATTTATGTAAAGCATAAATTGATTCATTTTTATACTTTGACGTCATATAAGGACATTTTGAAAGAGTAATTTAATTTTTATAAATGCGAAATATTTGATGTTGGCAATAGAACTATGTATTTATACTTAAATATGAGGTGCAGATGGTGCTGCTGCCTTCTCCAAAATAATTAGTAGCTGGCTACGAGGCGACAAATGCTGCTAGCGGCATTTG
Source organism: Nowickia ferox (assembly GCA_936439885.1). Classification (NCBI taxonomy): domain Eukaryota; kingdom Metazoa; phylum Arthropoda; class Insecta; order Diptera; family Tachinidae; genus Nowickia; species Nowickia ferox. The sequence goes on along the minus strand of OW387023.1, from coordinate 102,045,363 downwards.
ATGTCGTGTGTTCGTGTAGCCTGCTGTGGTGAATGTGTTTAATGCATTAGTATGCTTTCAAGGCATATGTTGGCAACAATTTTTTTTTGATATTTTTATTTTCATTTTTTTTCTCCGTCTATATTTCATTTCCAGTTAAAAAACCAAAAGTGAAAAGAGATTTCTGAGTCACAAGACCGAATAGTATTTTCTTGTGCAGCAGATAATTTTCAATGTATACACATTTATTTAGATGTGAAAGGCAACGATTTTTATTTGAAAATCTAAGCCAATACAAGGTGGGCCAAAAGAAATCACCCTATTGGAAGATGCTCTTATTTTTGCAAATGGCGGCCAATGTCAAATCTGTTTTAATAATTTTGAAATAAACAGTTGTAGAATGCAAGTGAACAAGCCATGGAGCGATGCAGTCCCCAAGAACGCGGAATAATCGTGTCGTGGCCTCATCTTTCGTTTTTTCGATTTACACTGGCCCGCAAGATTGCCCGATTTAACCGTTCCAGACTTTTTTTGTTGGGTTTTTTGAAGTCCCGTGTTTACGTGAACAAGCCCGAGACCTGGGACAGCAAGCACAAGGACAACATTCTCGCACGAGTGCGAGAATCTGTCGCCCGAAGTTCTCGCCGAAGTGATGCAAAATGCCATAAAACGAGCAATCAATTGTGACGGCGCCCATTTGGCCGATATCATCTTCTCGACTTGACCAATAATATTCTAAAGGTTCAAATAAAAATAATCAAAAAACAGAATCGAAGTTTTTCATTTAGAAAAAAAAAATTAAGAGCCAAATAACATCGGATGACTTCTCTTGGCACACCTTGTATTTTGATGTTTATTGCAGTAAAAATTATGAATGGAAAGCTTGTGTTATTTATCCAAAATAATAGTTGTAAAGTCTTAAGTCTGATATCGTGATCTCTTTTTAAGTTGAAGCTGAATTTTTATCATTATTAAATTTTTATTGTTTCTTATTTTATCTGCAAACAATATTGAATTGTTGAATTAAAAATATATTTTTATTTCGAAATAAATCAATTTATATTATTTTTATGAGCATATTTTTGATTTTTAGGGCATATTTTCAAGTTTTTAATGCATATTAAATGCGCATAAAAAACTTTTTTTAAAGCATATTTCTGATTTCCCTGGTTATCATGCATCTTCTACAATTGAATACTACTTGTCTGCTGTTCGAGTAAATTAATTCTGTGCCAAAAAGGAAAAAGTGCTTAAATTATAATTCTAAAGTACCCCTGGGCAAAATCTCAATTAATTTGTGCGATTTTTGAAGAAGTTATAGCACAACGAAGCTTGAAGCTTGTCTTTTTATACTTCTACTCTCATTTGGAATAATTTAGGTTATGCTTTGGTATATTTTAATTCAAATGTATGATTTAAAGTATGTGGAACGATGTTTGCTTGAAAAAACATATGTTAACAGAGAGTTTCCCAATTTAACTGTAAAAGCAATAGATTTCTGAAAATCGACTTGAACGCTTAAAAGTGCTCTCCTGCAAAACATTCAAATATGACTTAAGCGCTTTTTCTTTATTGCCACAGAATTTTCCTATGCCTTAAATAGTGATACATATTTGTTTTTCCAACATCTACTATGTAGTTATAATTAAACATTTAGTCTTATTATCTCAACATTTCAATAATTTAACATCATGGTCATGTCTCTCTTATGGCAGTTGTTATTCATGCGACGAATACACAAGTGTCTCATGGTTCATAATTTCTTATTGTCAACATATTTATGCATCATTTACCTCCATTGCATCCGTTGTTTGCTTAATATCTGTTAATTTTTCGACTGTTATGTGGCAAAAGCAAAAAAAGCATAATATAAACATATTTGTTTTAATTTTCAAATTCCTTAAATAACGCTAAGGTTACACGACCAAGATTTTCTTTCAAGTTTTTCACACATACTGGTTGCCAAAAGTCACTTAAGTTGAAAGCTGTGACGTTGTCTTCACGCAATTTCAATAGAGTTGTGTCCAACAGCCCTTTTGAACTATATAAAATGAGCTGTTGCACACAAATCCGATCAAAAACATCAATGTAAATTAAATGGGTTTGAAACAACTTTTGATTCGAACGCTCTCAAGCTGTTGGACACAACTATAAATTTCAAAGCAATTTAATTTTCAAGATACCGTCGGCACACATAGTATTTTATTCACAAATATAAGTATTTTAATTGAAATTCATTTACTGGTGGTTAAGCTCTGTCTATATATTCACAAACCTCTTATCTTATGTTCAGACTTTCGAAAACTATTTGAAAATTTACAAAAAAATAAAAAAATGGCCAAGATTTTAACCCGAAGTCATTGACAACGCGAGGATTCCATTCTTATAGTCTTAAAATACTTCTGCAAAACAGTATCAATTTCTATCGCCTTCCATTTCGCCGCCACTTAATTTAAGTCGTTTTCATTTATTATTCGTGTATTAGTTACTCCCGGAACAACAGATTGCAATCCGCATTCCTTATAAAAATGAATAAATTATCAATATTATTAGTTCATAAATTACATTGTGATACATTGACAAGGAATATAACAATTCCCCATAAAGTGTCTTACTCATTTTATACTTCTGTCATTTCAGTAGGAACTAGAAACTCAATTCAAAAAATCTAAAGTTTAGCTCCCTTAAAAAAAATATTCAGGAAAAAAGCGTATACACATTTTTAAGCGTGATGAAAACAATTATTTTTTTAAATACTTTTTTTTTAACTGCTCCTAATAATTTTCATAATTACTTATGTTAATGCACTTGTTTTGTTTTTCATTCAATTGTATGAGATATTCATTTTTTAAATAGATCTTTTTGTGGCAATTTCATGCAGTTTACTGTTTATTTATTTTTAATCTGATATTACGGAATTCCTCAAATGAACACTTAAAATAATTGTTTTAATGAAATCACAATTAAAATGTCTTTATGATAAAAAGCCACAAAACAAACTCAAATGGATTCAACAAACTAAATCAAAGGAACAGCAACAAACACACATACACACATATAAATATATATTTATAAATACCTTGGGGTTAGGAGTCCCCGAGTCACCTTTTTGTCGACTATTTTGGTGACATTGTCAACGGAGTGTCTATTAATATTGTTTTTAATGCGCAGAAAACATTATTTTCAGATACAAACAGCTATGCTTCTTCTTATTTTATTGGTTTGTTGAAAATTTAAGTGTTATAACACACAAAAAAGTAATATGAATGAGTTTGTAATATTAATTAAAATATTTGTAATATTAATTAAAAAATTAATTAAATTTTCACCTATAAACAATTTGATAATATCAATTAAGTTTTTCCAATCAAATTAATTAATACAATTAAAAATTTAATTAAATCAATTAAATTATTAATTGAAAACATTAATTGGTGAATACTTTTTTCTGTGAAGTTTAAGGAATAAAGTTAAAAAATAAATAAAACAACAATAAATATTGTATAAAAATAGAAAACGTGAAAATTAAACAATTTAAATGAAAGTTGCCAATTACGGAAATTTTTTTTGACCCTGTAGAAGATTTGTCACACTTTCATATCCATACGTAAGTGTTTGACGTTACTAATTCAGCGAAACATAAAATTTCATACATATATTTATTTAATAGAAATTACACAAAATCCCTACTTGCTGGTAATATGCTGAACGATTGAATGAATTAATTCCTGTTATTGTATGTTTTTTATGCATAAGTTTCATTTTTTATAAATTTGTTTCATAAAATACCAAAATGTGAACAAAATATGAAATTTCATTATCAAAATTGTATACTAGAATTACTTAAATATACTAGTGACTATCTGTTTCCAATGTCTTCATATGGTCCATAAAGAACTATGTAATCAGTAGTACCAATGTCAGTAGTTGCTTTTCAATGGCACGCACATGTTAAATGTCTATAGCAAAAAGCAGTACTGATTCACTAGTGACATTTCCTACAGGGCACAAACATACATACAAACAAACATAAGTCACCATGAACAAGAACCCGAGGCAAAATATATATATACTAAATGTAAATGATACAGAAAAAGCAAAAACAACAGCAATGACTACCGGCAAAGGAAAGTTACACACCACTATGTTATCCATACGCCTGTTCTCATATACAGCACCGTTATCATCGCTGAGTAGCAATAGTAACGGCGTGACTGACGGCTGGTTTCAATGCCGAATTCTCTAAGAAGCCGAGCCGCCACTGAAACAGTCGGCTTATCGACGGCTTAATACTGGGCAGATTTTTCTATCTACTGTTTTTTATACACACAGGAAAAAATTACTAATGTAAAATTAACATGCAAAAATGTTGATTTGAAATCATTTATAATCTATTAGAAATATGTAATATGTTGTTTTTTATTTGCTTTGTTGATAGCTACAACGCACTGTGGTGCTCAGTTGTCTGACATGTTCTTGTTTTGTTGTTTTTATTTGTTTTGATATTCATGGTTCATAGTCTTGTAAACGGACGGTCGCAGGTTTGATTTCTGCCCTACACTCTAGATGTTTCAGTTTGCTTAAAAAAACGTTAACTTTAATTTTAAATAAATTTTAGGTTAAATGATCAATTAAATCATGTTGAATTAATATTTAATTCATGATGGTATTTATGTAGTGCGTATCTAAAGAATATATAAAATTGTTGTGGCTGTAGCGGTTAGCACGTTGACTGCAATGCGATGAATTCTAGTTCAAATCTTGGCCGGGGAAGCCAACTACATACCACGCACACAAACATTTTCCTGATGTCTATGCCAATACACATTATCAGGTTAGCAGGTTGACTACAAAATCGAAGGTCCCGTGCTCGAGCCCGGTATCCAACAGTTTGCGAACCGAAAAGCGTGATATTTATCGATATACTAATTTGTTTGCCGTAACCATAATGTGATTCCGTAATTTATTTTATACGGTAGTATACGAGTACATATTTGTCTTACTCATTATTTAATTTTATTACATGCGAAAATCATAAACACAGTGTCCACACCTGATGATTTTATATCATAACTCGTAATATAACGCCAGCAGAGAAACTGCCATTTTTTCATTAACATCAACAGAGAGAGGTAGACGCTGATGATTTTATATCATGATGAATCAAACAAATTTTTCAAAAATATCTAATTTGCGTGTTATTTGTTGTTGGTCACAAATTATTGTTTTGTCACCTTTTTTTAGCGAAAATTGTGTAATAAATAAACATCAAATGCACAGAGACATATAAAGTGACATTTGATATCAAGATGAATTTATCAGGCCGTGAGCTCTGATGATTATGTCATAATGCTGCCATAATATTAATAAATTGAGTCTATAAGTAATGAATATTCATCGTGATATCAATTTGACATTCATCATGATATAAATTCGTCAGGTGTGGACACTATGAAAGAAAAGCCAAAGGAAAACTAAACGAATTTGAGCTTGTGATTTAACTTTTTTACTTCAACCGACAGCAAATATCGTTAAAATATGTTACTGTATATCAAAGTCTATAAATGTTCGTTATATATCTGTGGCAAAAAAGAAAAAGAAAAAGTGCTTAAGTCATATTTGACTGTTGTGAAGAAGAGCAATTTTAAGCGTTCAAGTCGATTTTCAGAAATTTATTTTTTTTTGCTGTTAAATTTGAAAATTATCTGTTAACCTTTATTTTTTTACGCAAACATCGTTCCTAACACTGCATATATATAATACACCCAAGTTGGAATATACCAAAGTATTACCTAAATTAAGCTTTTATTCTCAATGACATTAGAAGTCGAAAAAAGATAAGCCACAAGTCATTTTGCTATAACTTCTTGAATCGCACAAATTAATTGAGCACAGAATGCGGAGGTACCTTTAACTCAAAACAGTTTATCTCGACTTAAGCACTTTTTCCTTTTGCCACAGATATGTTATAGCGATACGATTATCGTAATAAGACGTACTGAATACAGATACAGAAGGTAAATCACTATCGGAATTTAATTGCCATATTTAGGACAATATTTTTTTTTTTGGACAAATTTATATTTTCTCAAGCAAAGGAGGACAAAACAAATATTTTTGTTCATAGGTTCAATATGATAATTTTTAAAACAAAGTTTGGGCATCTCATATAAACATTTGTTTTGCACAAAAACAATTTTGTAAATGCTTAAAAATAAATCGGCGTTAAGCCCTTCAGCCGCCGCCGAAATTTTTTAGTCGGCCTGCTTGTCTACATCCTCGTCGTCATATCAAAGTCCTTACAACAAAGGCCGTTGGTTAGTGTTACCGCACTTGTATCCATAAAACAGACCAAAAGCAACTACACAAGCATATAAAATATGAACAACATATTTACAAACAAACACAAACGATTTATACGTTTGGGGTTACAACAACTCACTCGCACTCATCATTAACAGTGTACGATGTACATCACAACAAAAAGCGGTAGACAGATATGTCTGTACAAATAAATTTTTTACAACATGTATCTCTAAGGGAGACGACTATCAATACTTCATCGTCATACACATCCTAGAATCTGGCTAGTTGCAATAAAAAATATATATACGAGTGTATATACAAAACGACAACTTCAACTGCAAGCCAAAATTTTGCAAAATAAAAATCAGCGGCAAAAATGAAATGCATTCGTTTATGCCACACAATTCATAAAAAGCTCACTCATGGTGTGAAATTTCACGTGTAAATAAAAAAATAATTGCATTTATACAAATTATTTTCATATTGATTATATTCTGTCTCACCAGTCGCACTGACATTTCCAGTCAAATTAGACGAGTGCAATAATAAATGCAAAATGTCTGGCAAATACGCAAGTGCAATATGGTATAGATTCGTAATTGTAGTAAAATTGTAAAAGTCTGCAGCAGTTCTTACAAGTTTTGTTGCAAAGTATGCATTTTTGAACGAACTCAAAATGCAATTAATATTTTATTATAGAAAAAAATTAAAAATAAGATGAGAATTTCCTTCTACTTATATTACAAAAAAATAAAATTAAACCGGTCAACCTGTAAATAAATACATATGAGGTTAGGCTAGGTTAGGTTAGATAAAGTGAGGGTGATAGTCAAAATCCCGGAGTCACTTAGATCCTTCTGGTCCATTGTTATAACACGGAGACTCTGCTTATGCGGAGTAACTACCGTCGAACCAACCAGAGCTCAATATAAAGCAACTAATCCTTGCAGTTAAAAACTGGCAACTTCAGAAAGCTACCAGAACTTAAGAGACCCCATTGTGGCCACACTTTCCTCTTCATCGATGTCTTGGCAGCTGCGGCAAAATTCGTTTCGACGGGACAGTGTCTGGTTAGCACTGACACTAAAATCGAGATTTGTTTCCTATTTCTTAAAAGCAAAGAAGCTGTATTTCTCTTATTTAGGTAAGTCCATAACTGCCTGATGATCACGCATCCGTTTTTTTTTTGGTCCACCTGAGTCTGAGTTTGCAAGATAGTTAGCGGTAAACCTAACACATTTCAATTCCATTGGAACCTGTAAAACTGTTTCAGTTCTAGCAAGCTCATCAGTCCTGTAGTTGCCCTGAAATTTTATATGTAACGGGATCCAGATGATCTTAATATTAAATTGCTCTGTTGTCTCGCTTAGAAATGATCGCCAGTCGAAAGCTGTTGTTATTCTTAGAAGCAAAGATTCAACGGTGATAAAAATGATTCGATTTTTAGAGTGTCACAACTTTGAGTTGGCATTAGTGCTTTATTTAATCACCCATTTAACAGCTGATAGTTCATCGGGTGGTTACTGGTTTGCCGCATTAATAATGTATTCTTAATATCGACGAGTTGCTTTTAAATTTCATTATTATATCGACTTACACCAGAGCAACGCGTGCAAATTGTTGAAATTTTTATTTTGAATTTCCATTCAAAATTTTATTTTCCGATGAAGCCCATTTTTGGTTGAATGGGTACGTAAATAAGCAGAATTGTCGCTTTTGGAGTGAATAAGATCTATAAGCTTTTGTCAAAACACCATTACATCTACAAGAAGTGATTAAAAAGAAGTACTTAAAATAATAGTCTCATTGGGCGTGACCCGTCTTCGCTTCCTTAATGACAAATTGTATTATCATAAGACTCTAGCTTAGTGCAAAAGTTTTGTGAGATTCGGTTAGATAGAACTATGTAGAATATAGCACTAACACTAAAATTTTCTTGATTATACAGTTAAATTTGAAAAAGATAAAATGTTTGCACTTTTCTTGAAAAAGATTACTCTATCAATTTCTGAACAAAATTTATTCACAATGAGTTGAGTTAAATATTATATTAAGCTTACATACATAGTTCCATACTAATGCATTTCAAAACAAATAAAAATAATTTAATTTAATTTACATTATTGTTCTTAAAAAAAAATAAAATTTTGCAATGGCAACCTAAAATCCACTCAACAACGAATACCACTTATGAAAACACGTTTGCATCAATCACAATATGGAACTAAGAAATGAATAAAGCACAACTCAGCAATATCAACTTGTACCGCTGAATACTAAGCTATATGTAAATGTTTTAGCTATTCGAAAAAGAGTCAAAAGCCTGTGGCTTGAACAGGACTGTTGTTTTTATTTGTTGGTGAAACTACAAGCCGCTATCGCTTGTGTCTCTGGGGAAATGATCGCAAACATCACAGGAAACTTACAAATAAAAGAGCAAATACAAAGACACACATTGGAGCATTTACAATAACCAGAATGTGCAACTTCATATCGTCATATAAAATAAAATCTAAACTTTAAATATATTCAAAATTTATTTATTTTTTTATTGCTGGTGATATAATTTAAGAAAATACATCTATCCAAAACATTTTTGTATATGCCCAAAATCATAATCATTGTGGAAAGTCAAAAAAATGCTTAGAGTTAAATACTCTAAAATATACATTCTTTATTCTCTTGGAAATAAAGGAAAAAGCTTACTTAGAGGGTTTTTGATTTTAGGTGACAAAATAATTTTAATATTAGAACTTTAGTAAACTCCATATACTCAGAGTGAAAACCTGCTAACTCACTTCCACCAAATGTGACAGGAGAGACAAAATACTGTTAGCATTTTCTATAAAAAACTTTAGAAAAAGCTTAAGAAATTAGTCTAATACAGGGTGTCTGGTGGCAAATTTATATTTTTAAATACGACTATTTCAAAAAGCAATAAACGGTGCGGAGGGAGGGTGGCGCCGTTGGAATTATCGATGTCTCAGTGGTCGAGTGAGCATCGCGCGTTCGCTGTGGAGACATTTTTTAAGAGTAATGATTCTTACATAATTGTTCGTTGACAATTTTGTTCATAGTTCGGTATTCGGCGACTACGTGATGGACCGAGTGTAAATTCAATTCGTTCTTGGGTGCAGAGACTCCGCGCAACTGCTTCGACTATGAATGTCCTACGGCCAGGGCTAAGTCGATCTTCAAGGACTCCCGAAAACATTGAACTGGTTGAAACCAGTTTACGTGAAAATACTCGACTTGCAAATAGCAGCCTCACTGGGACTTTCAAGAGCGATTATTCATGAAATTTTAAAAAGGATCTTTTACTTAAAGCGTGTGTCTTTTTAGACGCATATGTATCTATGTTTTCAATTCCACAAAATTTTTTTGGATAGTTTCGGAGCGGTAGAAATAGTAGGAGGCTTGGTCCTACTTTTTATAAAATATGTATGTTCTTCCAAAGGCAGATGTATCTACGTTCTAAATTTCATCAAAATGAACCGTTACTTTTTAATTTGGAAAAAGATGGACTGGAAGGCGGACAGATAAACGCAAGGGCAAACATCACACTCACGTCATTTTTAAACCACAAGAATGTATGTAAATGTATCACGATCACGCACGCTCACGAAAAATATTTAATTAATTTTTTATATTTGTTGGTTGAAAAATAGGTTCTTACACATTCATATGTTTGCAGGCTCATTCTTCCTATATGTATGTATAGACATACACATACGTACATACATATATGTACATATATGTACATAGATCAGAGCTGGCTACTGATAGAAACACGAGAGTAATGTATTCGCGTATGTCTATTCGTTTGTATAAGAAGCCGATTGATGTTCGGCACTCTAGTGCTACTTTGGGCAGCTCTGACATCGATTGTAGTATTTATTATAAGAAAATTTTAAATTTTCAATACAGTTATATACCCACGCAGGAGTGTTATCTCGTGAGAGCGTGAGAATTCGTGTGTGACGCCTGATTTATTATAGATTTGATCACGATCACGCGTGACACCATAAAATCACATTTACACATTTCTAATATTTATTACTTAAAATTTCAATTTACGGTTGTTAGTAAATTAAATTTTTTTCTTGAGCTATGACTCTCTTGCTCTAAACGCTCGAGCTCTCGTTATGTGGAACAATAATTTAAAACATTATTATAATCACATACAACTTTACTGTAATATTATTTAATTTTACTAAACGAATTAATAATAATTAGCAATGGCAATTTAAATTCAAAGGAAGAATAAAAGAAAAATTTTTAGAAAATATGCCACACAGTAAAAAAGTGTCAAGTTGACATTGATACTAAATCAGCAACGTTAACGCTGCCTAGAATTCAAGACTAGAAATTTGAAACATATACACAAAAAGAAAAAGTCCGTACTAAACCTTTTACTTTTAGTACGAACCGTACTCAAAAATTTAAGTATAAAAATGCAAATATTCATAAGAGCTTATTGCATTATTATCTGTCTGTTTTTTATTATTTTCAGTTTTATTTCTTACATTCACAAGTATGTGCTCATTTTATATATAAAACTCTTTATTTTATTCTTACGCCCACAACATCGTAATCTGCCGCAAACATTTAATAAATCATATCGAGATTTCATGTTGAACATACAACAACGCACGTACATATGAAAGTCTTAATTTCACCTTATCAAACATTAATGGATGTTGCCGCTGCTGTCGGCTGGATGGATGGTTGGATGACTTAAATAACGTGCCACTAACATTATAACCACAAAAACAAAATTGACTACTTGCAGCATTAATTAATACATGATAGCAGCCGCCACAACCATTAATAAGTTTCAGTATCATGTTAAAACTGAAGACAAGATATGACAACAACGTGTGCCGCGCGTTGTTGAAGTCTGAAATCACAGCAGGACATACAAAAATATATAAATACATATTCAAATGTATATAAATTTTGATTATCTTATAAAATCACTGCCGAAGTATATATATTTGACACTTACGCCCCTTTTCAAAATGTATGGTTAAAAGTTAACGTGGACTTTAACTGACAGTTCTTCACACACAACTTCCCGCTAAAGTCCCTGTTACCTTTTAATAGTACATTGTGAATAGTATTTAATTTATTAGGAATTTTTTTATTTTTAAGTTAAATTAACTGCAAAGACAAGCATATATATAGTATATATAGGGTGTTTCTTTTAGAATGTCGCAACTTTGAGTTGACATCACTGCTTTATTTGAGCACCCATTTAACAGCTGATAGTTGCTTTTTGTTTAGTTTGCTTTGAAATTTCACTATGCATCGACTTACACTAGAGCAACGCGTGCAAATTGTTCGGCGAATGAGCGGAAGCATAAATTGATATTGACTTTGTATTTCCATTAAAAATTTTATTTTCCGAAGAAGCCATTGGCCCATATGTCTTAAAAAACGATGATGGTCGGAATGTTACTGTCAATGGTGAACGGTATAGGAACATGATTCGAAATTTTTTCGTAGCTCAATTACGTGGCATTAATCTTGCCACGTCCAATACGACGGAGTTTCATGCCACACAGCGGGCACTAAGTTAATTAATTTAATCAAAGAAAATCAAAGTTGTGACACTCTAAACAAAACACCTTTTATATACTAGCTGACCCGGCAAACGTTGTTTTGCCACATAAATTATTCCTAGAGAATTTCTAGGGTAGCAAATAATAACAACCTCATTGTAAGAAATTGAGGATGTAGTATACGAGTATGAGTGATAGAGGGAGGGAGTGTTGTGAACGATGACCAAATACAAAAATAACAAAACATCAAACAATTATTGTTTTAAATTTATTATAATTTATAGTTATATTAATTGTTTTAAAATTAATTCATACCAAATTTAAAGACTCTTGCTATTATAGCTTTCAAGATATAAGATTTTTATAACTACTTTGCACAGGGGGTGAACCTTCCCACCATCCTATTCTATCAATGCTTTGAATTACTTCGCACCTCGCTCTCAAAAAGAGTCCATAACAAATTTTCTGACTCTTGCTATTATAGCTTTCAAGATAAAATATTATTATTAATTATATTAAATATTATTATATATTATATTATTATTAATTACGGAATGACCCTTCTCCCGGTCCTATTAAACCAATATTTTGAATTACTTTGCCCTTTGCTCTCAAAAGAGTCCATAGCAAATTTGAGGAATCTTGCTACTATAGCTTTCAAAATATATTATTATTAACTACTTTGTATGGGGGTATCCCTTCCCTTGGTCCTATTCTAACAATATTTTGAATTACTTTGCACCTGGATATCAAAACAGTCTATACAAATTTGAGGACTTTTGTTGTTATAGCTTTCGAGATAAAAGATTATTATTAATTAGTTTGGATAGGGATGCCCCTTCCCACGGTCCTATTCTAAGAAATATCTTAAATTTATTTTTACCTTGTTCTTAAAAGAGTCCCCTACCAAATTTTAATACTCTGACTTCTATAGCTTTCGAAACATAAGATGTTACGTTCCTATGGGCGTGGCACAGCCCAGTTGGGAGTAATTAAAATAAACTACGACGTGATCTTAGACCTATCGAATACACATACAAAATTTCATAAAAATCGGTCAAGCCATTTCGGAGGAGTTCAATTACAAATACCGTGACACAAGAATTTCGTATACATAGATATAGATTTTACGAAACTACAGGGTGTCCGCCGGGAAGGTATACTACTTTGTTTTGCCGCCATCTTGGTAAACATTAGTCTTGACAGTTCATATTTGGCAGTCGTGATGTAGACACGTGGCAAATTTATTATGGAAAATGTAGTTGTAGGTAGTTTCGTAAAATCTATATTTGATTAAAACCAAAAGAAAACATATTGAATTTCATTTACTAATCATTTAAGTGTTTCTTTAGAGTCAAACCTAAATAAGAGCGTCAAATGTTGCGTTAGCAGCAGGATACGTTTGTATTTTTAGAACATTCAAATTATATTGTATAGGGTGTTTTTTTAGAGGTATAGAACTTCGAATTGAAATAAAACACAAGAAAATCGTTTTAATGTCCATCAATTTGGCTTTATTGGAAGGATAATTTTATGCCATTAACGTTTAAATATGATTTCGGGCATGTGGCCGCCGCGGCTTGCTCGAATAAAGCCAATTCTACAGGTCCAATTTTCAACCACTTTTTCGAGCATATGGGGCCGTATGTTGGCAATAACGCCACGAATGTTGGCTTCCAAGTCCCCTAACGTTTCTGGTTTGTTGGCGTAGACGAGCGACTTCACATATCCCCAAAGAAAATAATCCAATGGTGTCAAATCACACGATCTTGGTGGCCAATTGACAGGTTATCCATGGTTAACCGAAGTAATTGCTCTGATGGACGATTATGTCGACCATAAAATGGACGGAGCTTGCGGTAAACTTCGCGAACTGAACCATTATTTTCGAAATAAATTTGCACGATTTGCAAGCGTTGTTCTTTTGTCAACCTGTTCATGATGAAATGGCAAACCAAACTAAATATTAATCACTTGACAGCTGACAAAATGGCCGCCAGTTAAAAAAGTGATGCCAACTTAAAGTTCTATACCTCAATAAAAAACACCCTATATATGTTTAAAATGTACTGAAAATACGTACTCTAAAGAAACACTAAATAGGTCAATAAATGAATTTAAATATGTTTTCTTTTAATTTTAATCAAAAATAGTAATAAATCTTTTAGGCTTAATTCTGTATATTCTTGCGATTTAAACTTTCCAAGAGTCTTCTGATTGCGAATTGCAGAACATCTTCCTTGCGAGTTCAAGTCACAATCGCAAACGTTATGCGATATGCGAGTGTAAGAACATGCCCGTATAAATACTGCTCCGGAAAAAAAGATGTCAATTGACATAACTAAAATACTCGGTGAAAAGTTCTAGACCTAAAGTTAATCTACTTTGTATGTGGTGGTTTCCTTAGTACCAATCTCATTTCGGATCTACTAAAGATCGATATTGTAACATCCCTAGTTTGCGTCCGAAAAACTTTACAAAACATTTAAATCTTGCAATGTCACGCTGAGTGAGGAAATTTTGTTAGCATGTAAAGGGTCCGCATCTAGCGTTTTTTTTTCAACTAGTGCTTATTTCGTGAATGGTAACACTTAGCTCATGTCTGATTTGACAGACAATTAGTTTTATCCTTCCGCTGAACGATTATGGTTGTGTATACGCTTGAACAACGCTGGGAAATATTTCGACATTACTTTGAAAATCATGGTAATGTTGCAGAATGTGTGCGAAAATTGCATACGGATTTTGGAAGAAGAGAAGCACCGTCAGCTCCGTATGTTCGTTATCTCGTGAAAAAAGTGAAAGAAACTGGCATCCTCATCGATAAACCAAAGCGTGAAAAGCCAAAAACAGTGCGTACACCCGAGAATATTGCTGCTGTGGCAGAAAGTATGCGTGAAGCGCCATCAACATCAATTCACCGTCGTTCGCAACAATTGAACATTTCGGAGACATTATTGAGACGAATTTTGCATAAAGATCTTGGTATGACGCCATACAAAGTCCAATTGGTTCAGGAGTTGAAGCCAACTGACCGTCCAATGCGATCGACTTACAGAAGATGCCGATTTTGCCAAAAAAAATCATCTTTTCAGATGAAGCTCATTTTGATCTTGGCGGGTATGTAACCAAGCAAAATTGTCGCATTTGGGGCACAGAAAACCCGTACGCATACATTGAAAAGCCGACGCACCCAAAACGAGTCAATGTTTGGTGCGGATTTTGGTCCAGAGGCATATTTGGGCCATTTTTTTTTTCGAAAATGAGCAAGGAGTGGCCGTTACAGTCAATGGCGATCGTTATCGGGCCATGTTTAACGAATTTTTGTTCACAAAAATTTAAGAGGAGGATATTGGCAACATTTGGTTTCAACAGGACGGCGCTACGTGCCACACAGCCGAAACTACACTCGATGTTTTGCGCCCTGTTTTTGAAGATCGCATTATCAGCCGCAGAGCTGATGTCGTTTGGCCACCTCGGAGCTGCGATTTGACACCGTTGGACTATTATTTGTGGGGTGCCGTCAAAGATAAGTGTTACGCCGACAAGCCAGAGACAATTGACGCTTTAAAGGCCAATATTCGTGAAGCCATTGGTAAAATACAGCTGCTCACAATCCATAATGTGCTTAAAAATTGGACCGATCGTGTAGGCTACTGCATGGCCAGCCGAGGCAGCCATTTGAATGAAATTATTTTTCATTATTAACCGGAAGGATTGTACTTTCAAAGAAAAAAAGAAATTTGAGAAAATATTCAGTAGTTTTTTTATAGCATTTTCAAAAAAAAAGTTGTCTGACGGACCCTTTACATACGAGTATGTTCTAGTTTTGTGATATGTCCCCTATGATCAGTCACGACTAAGAAAATTTTTGTACCAGTCATAGAACATAGGTCTGCTCAAGGCAACTGGTATAACATTTCCCGTAGGGTAACCATTCCCCGTGTTTTGTGAATGTTTGAAGGATTCTTCTTCATACATTTATGCACTTATGTATGTATGTATACATGAATTACAATATTTTCTTTTTTTTATAATTTTTGATTAACAATCATATGATTTTGTAATGTTATCATTGAACACGTACACGATTTAACATAATGTCTACCAAATGTTTATAAAAAATTAAACACATTATTTATTTATTGAATTGCAATTTAATGCATTTAAATTCACTTTAGATTAACAATGAAATGAATTAAATATTTTCATTTTATTTGCAGGTGTTAAATGACACTTTATTAAGGGGTAAGTGATTAAAATAAATCAAAATTATTTGTATTATACATATGCATGCACTCGTATGTGAATTTTATATCATAAAAATATTAAATAAAACCATTAAAATGCATACGAACATACATATCTATGTAAATATTCGTACATATTGTAATGTAATTAAATCTATTGCCACCAACTATCGGTTTAGGTATAATGAAAGGCAAAGTTCTTTAGAGGAGTTGAAAAAAAAATGTTGCTACACATTGGCAAAAACTTGTGTAAAATTTTTAAGTTTAATAGTGAAGCTTCGGTATTTAGATAAAATTTTGTTTTGTGTGGTACATGCTAGTGTTTGCAGTTCGGTTTGAATCGAAATCGAAACCGCGTTTTTTTAAGCAAAATATTCGAAAACGAAAACCAACAACAAAACCGTCGATTTTCGATTTTTTACTTCTTGTTATTTTAACATTTTTTGTTTTATCAATCATTAATAATGATTTGAGAGCGATACATAATATTAGAGTTTAAAAAAGGCAAAACTCATGATGATGGACGCATTTTTAAAAACTATTTTGTATCAAAGCTAACAATGTGTTGATGGGGTTTCCATTACAAGTATAACACAATCTAAATTTATAAGCTAATCAATTGTATTGAAGTTAAATGTCTTTGAAAGCAGACAACGTCTGAGTTATAATAAATCTAATGATCAAAAATACAGTTTAATAATGGATGAGTGAACTAATGCTAAAGGTAGGTGATATATGTATAAATATCAATTTGCACATTCGAAGTGGCAAATGTTATAGTTTGACCAAGACCTTGTAAAACAAAATTTAATTGAGTTCGAAATTTCATTGGGTTTGGATATTGTGGTCAATGGAAAAGCAGTAAATATTAAATTTGGATTAGAAAACTGAATAAAACTGTAGTTATGTTTGACTCACAAAATCAATCTTGAAGTGATGGATGTGGTTTATGAATATATTATTCATAAGCTAGAGAAAAAGTTCGCATTTATATATTAGAAGCATAAAAGTTCAAACAGGTTGACTTTCGAATCGAATTACACAATAAATACCACCTCGAGGATTAAAAAACCGAAACCGAAACCGGCCAGTTTAAGTAAATTTTAAACCGAAATCGCGGTTTTTCATTTTATGGGTTTTTATTAAACTCTAGTACATAAGTTTTTATTACATTTTCCCAATAACTAAGGCCGAGTTTACATCTGTGTGTCATGTGTCCAAAACAAGCGTAGCCACTAATTACTAATGAAAAACAGTTTCATAGATATGTAACTAATGGACAATTTTTTAGAATCCAACATGATTGGAAACTGTTTAAATCAATAAATACAAGTCTGAATAAAATACTTATTCATTAGTAATTAGTGGTTACGCTCTTTTTGCGCACATGACACACAGATGCAAACTCGGCCTAAGATTATATGTAAAATATCAGGTATAGATGACCACAGTAAATCAGCCAAATTCAATGCCTTCATTTACACATCAAGGCCAACAATTTACCAAAATTGGAGATAAAAAACAATTTTTTTTTTTTACTCAATGTGCTAGAAAGAGATTGAATTTCTGACATCTAAAATTAATGCGTATAGTTACAAAGCTGTACTTGAAAGGGAGTTTTCACATTTTTCTTCTGTCTATGGTTTCATTCCGTGGATATTTCAACAGAATAATGTAACGATCCACACTTCACGGGTTGAGAAATAGCCTATTCGAAGCCAGCATGTCAATATTTTGGAGTGGCAACCATAATTCTCTAATCTGAATATTATACAACATGCGCGGGAATTGCTTTCTCGCAAAGTGTACGAGTTCGGCAGACAATACGAGACAAGACAAGCTTGGGCTGACATTTCATTGTCATTAAATGAAAACCTTTACAACTCCCTTCCAATCCGTATTTTTGAAGTCATGTCAAATAAAGGAGAATATACTCATTATTAAATCTTTAAAAAAATATTATAAAAAGCCTTGAAAATAGAAATGAATTTTTTTTTTTTAATATTGTCTTGTTGAGCTTTTGAATTAGTGGCGTTGAACCTATTCAAGTGAGCAAAAAAAAAACTCTTCAAAAACATACATATTAATTATAAAAAAAATCCAAAAAATGTATTATTCGACATATTGTCATAATTAAATTATAAGTGAAATTTATTTGCTGGTGATTAAGCGATGTCTATATGCATTTCGTTGTTGCTTAAACAAATCGTCAGTAGACTTCAACCACACATTTTGAACAGTCACAAAACTCTTATATTATGCACAAACTTCCAAAAACTATTTAAAAATTCACAAATAATAATATTTTTGCTTTTGTGATTTTCAAAATATAAAAAAAATCTGTTATTAGCTATTATTAATTTTTTTTCATACATATATTGCGCAAGATTTTACCATTTAAAAGTATAATATAATTATAAGCTTTATTATTTTTCATACAAAATTAGTTTGAATGTGAAGAAAATTGTGAACCTATTCAAGTGAGCGGCAGTGGATATTTTAAGACAGCATATGGTAACAATATTGTAGAAGAAATAAATTGAATTATAAGAAATAAATTTTTAATTAATTTATCCCCAAAAATCCCAATGTTTTGTAAATTACCCCAATAAAAACTATAATCCTTAAATAAAATTTTTCTTACTTTTTTGATATGGACATTTTCCTAATTTCGGGTCAGTCTGGCAGCCTTGACTTTAAGACCGGTTATTTTATAACAATCACTTAAAATTATGCATTTATTCTCCTTATTTTTCTATAATTATAACCTGTTGCGATTGAATTTAATTCTAAACAAACATGAAATAGATAAGAAGTGTAAATACACAATAACACGCGTCTAGAACAATCATCAAATCATTTGTTATGCTCACCTGAGTATTTTCTAAATACAACAACATATATTGTGCAAAATAAAATGTTGTTTGATGTGTTAACAGTAATTCCTTGTTGTGCAGCTTCATGTTGCAACTAAAAGTATTCCTTATAAAAAAATATTTTTGAAAAATTGTATACATGAAGATTATAAAGCAAACAGAAATTGCGAACAATATCAGTGAATGCTTTTTGCTGCCTTCGCTTTTGAATATACCAGCCCATACACATGATACAACTTAATATCTAACACGAGTTTTTCTACAAAAATAATTTAAAAGATTGCATATTGGAACTGTAAACTTTTCTTTACACCGTTTTAACGAGCTGAGCAGCAGGTGTAATGAAAGTAAAGAAAAACTCTGACAGGAAAGCAAGTGTAATAAAGAATTTATGAAGTGTGCCACACACGAAAATTGTTTGTAGAATTATTTATTATCGTATCATTATGTAAGAAAAATAAGGTGTTTTTTTTTGTCATATTAAAATTTAATGTGTGTACTTGACTTGTGTTGCCAGTATCATTTTACAAACACATTTAAAGAAAGACGTTTTAAATTACACTGCACAACAAAATCAAACTTTTTTTAAGTAGTTTTTAACGAATGATTCTGGGAAAGAAGACCAAGAAAATATATGTTTATGTCTCAACTTATTGTACGCCATGGAATGACGTGGCACAAAAAAATTCTGCTTTCCAGGATATACAGCAAAATGGTCAGAATTTATCTCAGCAATTGCAGATTTGAAAAATGTGGTTTCGGAAACCATCATTAACTCAAAAATTTCTAAATGGCGTATGGAGTTCTTAAACCCCCAGACAACGATACATCAATCGATTTTGTCTTAAGTCTACTTATGCTGTTATTGTTTTTAAGCCCAGACTTAATAGCTTGAAAATAAATGTTTTCATCAGCTGAGGCGGTCAAGTGGACACCCTTTACCTCAGCTTATATTGTAGTAAAGTGTCCAAAAAGTCAAATTTCTGGAAGATTTTTTTGTATACTGTGGCTCTATTTTGGAATATATTGAAAAGTCTTGAATACTATTGTTAAAAGTTTGAATGCAACAGCAATATTATCTTTGGTAGTTTTTTAATCGGACTTCAAATCCCAGATACGGCTTCTAATACTCAAGATACATCGAGCGGAACTGCTAATTTTCTTCAAGAAGCAAAGAGCCACTTGAAACTTTACAGTTCTGGGATTTTAAAATATTCACAACATTTTCATTAAATATTTTATGACTTGTGTGATTACCAATTCCCTTGTGTTCTCTTGCAGAATGTCAAGGTTCAGGTATTATAAATAGTCATCATTGAGTGATCGAGCGTATGCCAGAATCTATCTGGACGAGGAAGTAAAAGGCTAGTCCAACAACTTCGATATGAATTTAAACTGAAAAAAAGTGTACAATATAATAAAATATAATTTAAGCATTTCCGCTCACGTATAAATGGGGTTTTATAATCCATACTCCTGCACTTGGTAAGTTACTCATTGTTTTTGAAGTGTGTTTGCATATAAGTGTACTTTTTGTTGTTTTTGTGCTTATTCCAAGAAGTGCAACACAGTTTAGCACTTTGTCAAATTAAAGCCATTAAGTAAGACAAATATCTTTTACTATTACCAGTATATACTCAACTTTGGGTTGCAAGGATTTATTTTTTGTAAAAGAGCACATGTAGAAAGAAAATCTCCCAAATACTATTGTTACAAATTAACTTTTGCTGTTGTGCTTAATGACCTAAATTTCCTTCACTTATCAAGTGCAACTCCAACAGTTCAAGTCTACCAAAAGTTGACTTTATATTCACATTTAGTTATAAACTTACAGGGTACTATACTGTTTATGGTTTTGGAAAAGAACTGATGAAACAATACATATGTACTCGTATGTACTTCCGTCGTCCAATACAAAACCAGTACAAGCACAATAAAGTGCCTTGTGCATTATGTGGGTTTTTTGTCATACAACTCTTGTAATACTCCGTTTGTTTTAAATACTTTTTTTGGTGTTTCTACTTCAATGTCTCCTGTACATTTCACCATGTATACTTTTGTAGTTTAAAATTGCGAAATAAGGTGAACTTTTGAGGTCATTGATATTGAGAAGGTGGTTGGCTAATTAAAATGAAGAAAGAAAAAAAACTGCAGCAAGTATTTCCAACAATGGATACTTGCACAAGTCGTAAACAAAATTTAAAGTAAAAAAGAAATAAACTTAAACAATAATGCTAACTGTAGTAAAGTGTTTGTAAAAAAAGCCGAAAGAAGTTGGTGAAATTTGTAGTTAATTTTCAACTAGGGTTGCCATTTCAAATTAATCACTTCAAGTGTGAATAAAATGTCTGTTTTCATGATCTTTTGATTCTCTAGAAATTGTTTTAGTAGAGATTTCATGTCCCAAATAACTTATTTTTTATTTATAATTGAATAATCAAAATAAATAGAAGTTTCAAAATTAAAGAAATGAACTCTGCAAAGATGAAAACAAACATTTTGGATCTGGTCGTAAGCGAGAATAATAAAAGTTTTCAGAAGGTTTTCTATAATATTCAAATATGTTTTACATCGGAGGAAGTTGGCTGAAGTAGTTAGCATGTTGACTACAAAACGGAAGGTCCTGGGTTTGAGCCCGGTATCCGACAGTCATTAAGAAACAATACCACGCATTTTTCTGATTTGCATTAGTATCCTTTTGTATCAGTTGTTGTAAGAAAATTCAAGTGATGAAAACATAGTCACTGGTTACTGTACTACACCGGCTTCAGCGGATACTAATCCTTAGGTAACATCAGAGCGACCTCCTTCGTCGGTATTGTGTAGCAGAATCATCGGCGAAGTAAAATAACCAATAAAATAGAATGGCTACTTAGCACTGCTTAAAAAAATAATACGTCTCATTAACACCAGAGGCACTGCAACTCTGCATAATAACGTGCATATTTATAAAAAAATGTTACCAACATGTGGAAATTTCTCATGACATCATAGCTACAAGCGCATGTGCGACTTTTACTCGCACACGAACGGTACCATACGGACATTACACACGTAATACTATATGAACTTTTGCCTATATAATATATAGTTTTGGCATTTTATCGTTATTGCTATTTTTTCGGTTTTTGGCGTTTTTTCAGTTTTGGCGTATTTTTTTTTGTTTTGCCGTTTTTTCGGTTTTGGCGATTTATTTAAGTTTTATCAATTTTTTATAATTTTGAAGCTTTTTTCGTTTGAGCGATTATTTTCGGTTTTTGGCGATTTGTTTTAGTTTCACAGGTTTTTTTAAATTCGGGTCTTTTTTCATTTTGGTGATTTTTTTTAGATTTTTTTCGATTTTTGACAATTTTTTTAATTTTATAATTTTTGAAAAGTTTGAGAGTTGTAAAAATTACTTTAACTGATAGAATACCTTTTAATTTATATTTTTTAAAATTTAGCGTTAATTGATGTAGTGTTTGCAAAAATACACTAACTTTGCAAAATTTCAAGTGTCTATACATATATAATTGTATGTATGCATATTACATAGGATTTTAATATTTTTCGGAGTTCGTTTTGGAGCACCTTTTAATTTTTAACTTCGGCCAAAGTTCTGCATATTTTGTAAAAATTTCGGATCCATAGCTCTTGCGGCTCTCGAGAGTACAGCCTATGACGGACAGACGAACAGCGTACAAAGGAGTAGTTGAGCCAAAAAGCTGGCCATTTTTTTTTTGTAGTTTATGTCGCTTGAAAATTTGTTGAGTGCCTGTAGAATGAATGAATCTGGGTGTAAATATGTCTTATAGTGATAGGATGGTAAACCTTGAAAATCAGATATATCGGACAAAGGGGTAAAATGTTTCCTTCAGAGGAGCTAATCCTACCTTTGAAAAATGTAATTTTTTTCTTAACTTTTTCCATACGTTTGCTTAGCAAATACAACTTTTAACGTTGGTGAAAGTTCATAACCTTAAACTTGGACGCAGGAGACCTTAAGATGCCATTTTTGTCCCCTCTTCCTTTTGTGGGCGGTGATAAAAATATTATTAGCAAAAATAATATAAATATTAAAAAAATGTACTACTTATGTCTTAAAATTATAAAAATTAAAGGTTTGAGCTTTTATGGGCGGGGAGAAAGTATCCCTTCCTCAAAGCAAAACATTTTATGACTGTCAAAAAGGTTTCTTACTCATATTGAGCAAAAATAGAAAAAAAGTGAAATTTAAAAAAAAAATCACGAAAAAATGGGGGAAATTTGCGCAAACTTTTTTCTTGCGTCTAAAATTAGAGATTTAAATTTTTTATTTTTATACATTTAAAAACCTAAATTTTTTGGTTTGAAAAAAAAATTAATAATTTTTTTTTAATTTTTAAATGCATGATTCAACATTAATATTCAAGATATTTTTGTTGTTTTAATACTAACAATAGCTTTTGATCATGTTTTTCAGCGAAAAAAAATAACGCAATACCTTTATTCGTTTTTTAGCCTCAAAAAAATGTATTATAAACATATTGAGCTACAAATAACAACTTAAAGTCTTCAAAATTTACAATGGCGGTATTCAATGTTTGATGCAAATTGTCTTGCGTTAGTACAAATGCAAAATATCGCAACTGTTATTTCAAATACAACAACAAAATACACACACAATCCCAAAGAAAAGCTACGATATTTTTAATTTTTACTTACGCAAGACAATTTGCATCAAACATCGAATACCGCCAATATATGTAAAATGTTATTGTTTATAAAGATGTGCATTGAGTTCTTAAGATTTCTTTAAATTAATTTTTGCCTTTTTGGCCAGCTTTTTGGCTAAAATACTCCTCTGTGCAGCGTAGCGAAAACAATAGGGTTCCTTTTCACCTTTGGTGTATGCAACCCTAATTAACTAAAGGCCTCATTAGTTGTTCCTTTTGGTTTGCCGCTCTGTATTGCTCTGTTCTGTAGCAAATATTTTGTAATTAAATTTTTAAAAGTAAAAATTAAAACTATCTGGAACCAAACTAAAAATCGGCATTCAGCTTGGATAAAATACGAGTATTTCCTTTTCTTTAGTACTACAAACAGCAGCTAAGAAGATAAGTTGGTATTACACATTCTCAGCTTTGACCGAGTTCAAGTCTTTCTTTCTATTTTCTCTTTCAAATGGGTATATGAAATAACCTATAAAGAAATAACTCCCATAACAAAAATCAAATAACTCATAAAAAATTATACACCGTAGGATTCCAAATCTTAAGAATTCGTTAAATTCTTTTTTAATATTTTTTTGAGTTATTGAAAAAATTAAAAAATGCTTGGTATGCAATTTTGAGAGAACTTTTTCACTGTCGCACAATATAATTAAAACTTTCTTACATTGATTATATTTGAACTATTGCAGCATTGCGAATTTTAATTTTCGTTAATGGAATATTATTTTGCTTTGTTAATCTTTTCCTTATATTGATGTACGACTTATGTAGCAGCAGATGAATTGGGTCTGTTAGACACAACCAGACAACATTTTCACTTTATTTTCATTATTAATATAAAACTTTACACTTTACAAAACTGTTGTTTAATTCTTTTTGATAAAATAATTGAATGAAGGAGTGTTGTTATCTGGGTAAGAAACATTTTTATATAATGCTGAATGTCTTTTATTATAGTTTCCATCTCTACAGCTAGTTAAAATCTTTTAAAGCAGCACTAAATCTAAGTATTTCTGAAAACTGCACCTACACATATTTTGGTTTGCTTCTCTTTGTCTTCAAAATATCTAAACAACGATACTTCTCGATGCTCCTAAGCTTGGATATAAAATAATTAAAATAATTTTGCAAATAAATTCACTTTTTCTGGCCCCATCTCAATTTAAGTTAGACAACCTTGACACATTGCTGCTTCATAAAAAGTAATCTATTGAAAGAAAAAGCAACTCCTTTTTGAACTCAACTCGAAAATAAATTGTTTTTAAAGCTTTTTGCAACATCAACGACAATAACAAAAATTAAAAAAAACCAAAGCTCTACGAAAAAAATTTCTTACGTCGATAAGATGAACAGAGTTTCGACAAGGAAAGGTTAAAGCAAAAGATGGCTAAGAGTTTAAACTTAAATGGTTGTATGTATTACAAGCAAAGGCATGTTTTAAACATTATCAAAAAGGAAAAATCTTAAAGACGGTCTTATTCAAAAGAGTTTTCTTTATGTTACTTAAAAGTTTCCATTTATCTCTAACAGACTATGAACTAAATAGTAAATATGTATATCTCTCTGCTCGTATCTATTCATTCGAATTTGTATTATAGCTGTTGGCAAAAGCATCATACGTAAGTGTGCTTTAAAAATAACACAAACACACGAATGCGTCTACATTCTAAAAGTTTATTGTATGCTTTTCACCATTTACAACTGAAAAGTGAAATCCTAAACGAAAAATATTTATATAAATTGTAGTATGTTACTTTAATGTTTACAAAGGAAAGCGGAGGTTAAATTAGAAAAACCTTAGAAGGGCCTTCTAGATACGTTAAAATCTACTTAAACAAGGTTAATTTAACATTTTTCAGCAATAACCTATCTCCATATGTATGTCATGTTAATTCAACATGATTTAAAGTAATCTTGAAAGAAAATATTTCATTCTGAAATAATATTATTTCATGTTGATTTACAATTTAAGTACTATTAAATCAAAATGAGGAATCGTGTTCACTCAAAGTTATTTCAAGTTGAAACAACATGATTTAATTTAATGAAGTCATTTTATTTTATTAATTATTCAACTTACGCGATTGTGTATATTGGCACGCTAATTTTCTTTAAGTTTTTCAGTGATTGCAATACATTTCATACAAATACACCTCGTCACAAAAACTTATTGCAATAGTTTAAAAAATAACGCTTTTACAAGCAGTTTTACAAAGCAGTTGTACAAGCACTTGTACAGGCTGGTGCAAAATGGCCGAACGGGTTTGAATTCCTTATAACTTTTTTATTATAATTTTTTTATTATTTTTATTTTCAGTATTTTGTAAAGAATAAATTAAATTAAATATTTCATTCAACAAGAATTGAAATTACTGAACTTAAGCCCGACTAAGAAATTATTTCTGATTAATATATGAATCTCTTAAAAAAATACTTTTCCGCGTCCATCTTGTGCTGTTTATGCTACAAAAATATCTCTTGGCTGATGCTTTTTGGTACACACTATGTATCAGTCAAAACCCAACATGGCCGCTGACTTTCACTCAACCACAAAAAATTCTGTGGTTGACTGCTGACTGACGACATTCGTGTTCACACTATTTATCAATATAAAATTTGAGCAAAACTGTCACTCATGTTCGATTTTGGTACACAAGTAGACCTGGGTAAGTAACTACCTAGAAAAATCTGAACACCCAAAAATTTTAGCCAAGGGGTGGGGCTACGCCCATAAAGCTCAGAACTAAAAAAAACCAATCTAAGGCGTTTAACTCAAGCAATTTTATTGAAATTTGGCATACATGTTGCAATAATACAAGGTTGTAAATTTTTGTTGAAAAAATTAGCATTAATATGCCCATAAAATTAAAGCCTCCTATTTCATGTACTTCGTCTCAGCACATTTAAATATACTATTTATATATTTATTATTATCCGTTTTCAACGAAACTTGACTTTCTTTTAAAAAAGTGGGTGGAAATACGCCCATAAAAATAAAAAATTAGATTTGCGCTAGAGAGCTGAAATTTGATACGCAAGTAGGTCAAGGTGAGAAACCAACTAAAAAAAATTTAAAACTCCAAACATTTTAACTGAAGTCTTTTTATTGAAACTTGTATGCATTTATGTAAAGCTTGAAACTATTATATTAAAAAGTGCACGATGATAAGCAAGCGCTACTCACTACAAAATTTTTACCTTATAAAAGTAAAAAAGTAACACTCACAACATATAAAGCTAGAATTTGCACTAGAGAGCTTAAATTCGATACACCAATAAATCTAAATCAGAAATCACCAAGAAAAATCTAAATATCTGGAAGTTTCAATCGGGAGGCATGGACACTCACTTTAAATTCGAAATTAAGTTAAGGGGTGAGTTACGAACTGGAAAAATCCGAAAGCACCTATTGTTATATTAGAGAGGTAGGGCCACATTCATGAAAAGTTGACGTAATATTATGCGGGATAGAACTGAAACTTTTGCAAACAAATAGTCTTAGGAAAGTTGCCAACTAGAAAAAATTAAAACAACAGCTACTCTATTGAAACTTTGCATGCAGATTGCACTTATGCTAGCCTTTAATTTTGCGTTTTCAAAAGTACTTCGTCTAAGCAGACTTTAGAAAAATAGGCGGGGTCACTCACTGCCACTAAAATTTGCGCTATATTTTACATATTTCTACTCAGATAACTTTTGAAAAATTTTCGTACATTATTGGGCCCTTGTAATGATACAATAGTGCATCCATCACACTCCAAACCATTATTTTATGTAACTCTGCCCTTTTCAACTGGCGCAGTCATTATGAATAGAAATAAAGCAGACTAGAAATTGTAAGTTTAAAAAGTTTTATTAAAGAAAACCTTTCAAAAAGTATTTAGATCTGCACAAAAATATAAATGTGAAAAAAGACCAAGTTCCTTTCCAAAATTTCGGCCATGAAAAGTGGTGTGATAAAAATTTTAAACAAATTCTTGTTTGGCACAATACTTATCACTGAAATATGCTATGCATTATATAAATTTGTAGTCGTAAGGGTGTCATATAATTTCTAGATAATCTGCTAACTTGGCAATATTTTTATCTCTCTAAAAAAGAAAAGAATAATGTATGTACATATATTTGCTAAATTTTTTTTTATGTCGGAAAAAGTGTTGTCAAGTAAGCAGTTGTTACTGTATTTTGAAAAATTTTCATAACCTCCATTAAATCATAATGACATTTTTTCAAAAGTCTCTTGATATGATATTTATTTATGATATTTACAAATGAGAATAAGTTCATGAAGCCCCAAATCTTAAGGCCTTTCGATATTTTATTTCTGAAGAACGTATAATACGGAGGGTATATGAAAACCCTTTCATGCATAGTTTTATGCTACTGCTACGAACATACAACTATATTTGTATATAGAGCTCACATATTTATATGTACAACTTATTCGGTTTTAAATTTTATATAGAAAAATTTGTTTTTTTATAGATCTACCGCAATACGGTTTCACCACTAAATGCTATAAAAATCTGGACAAAAGAGAGAGAGAAAATTCTATTGTAGTAAACATCAAAAATAATGCCAATTCTGCTTTTCGAAGTGTGTACAGTGGGATTGAATCGTTTTAAAAATTTATTTTTAACAAAAATACGCAATCAGCAATTTTAAGAAGCGATCCCGTCCTAGTGCTTTTCGATAACTTTAAACGTCCTTTTTAGTCTCAGTAATGTTCCTAGTAAGTTTAATTCTGGAATCTGATATTTGAGCTCAATGACTATTGAAAAAAAACATTGGCCTCTTCGAGACAAAAACATCGATGTATCACTTTTTAAGATAGGACTGTAAATGCTGATGATATAATGAAAAATGTATTTTTGCGACCCCCTGTTGAGCAAAAAATACTTTCTATTCGGTGGTGTACGGCGAACTGTTTTTTTTTTTTTTTTTGTAAGGCGAGATGGTCTAATGTACAAGCACGATTTTGAATGAAAACAACATGTTCTAAGGTATCGATGTGACTAACCTTTTTATTATTTTAAATTTTTTCATTGTTTGAAGTTTTTTTAAAATACAAATGTCTTAGGCTACTAAAATCAATTCAACATATTTTTTATATTCAAGTAATAAAATAGAGTATTACAATTGTTTGATAATTAGGGCTAATAAATCAGTCAATGATTATATGTATTTTATTTTTAAATCATGTTTAAACACAAAATTTTGTTTTTCACATCAAAATTAAATGAATCTTAAATAGCCAGCATTGTGCATTTAAGTGTTGTTTAAGTTTTACAAACATACCATATGTTTTGTGCATGTGTGTGTTTTTTGAATGCATGTACATGAACATCATGTGGTCGTATTAAAAAGAATTTCGTTTAATTTTCGCAAATGTACAACAAATGTAACACATATTTTCATATCATGAAATATATATATAGAAAAATGCATTCCGATGCTCTTTTTGTATCATAAAATGTGTTTTTTGCTATTTCACTTTTCTGCAAATTGATAAATCAACTTTCTTATTTATATTGAACAGCTGTTCTTTGGAAAGCTTTCCATAATATTTGGAAATCTTGTAGTGCTACCGTACTTTCAACGTAATTTGATAATAACTTTAATTCGCCACTGAAAAAATGAAAGTGTATTTAAATACGTTTTAAGTTTTTATGAAAATTAACTCAAACTATATTTAAACATTCACTGATTTATAAGCTATTAGTGTAATAATTAAAATTATATTTTGTGTTAACTTAAATATGGATATGTATGTATATCAGTGATGTCAAAAATAAAACTATAGTTGTGTGCGTCAGAAAAGTCGTCTCATTCGTCTCTGAAGTACATAGAAAATATAAATATTTGGAACAAATGCAGTTTAGTAAAGCAGTTCAGAAGAAATTAAAAGAAGCCTATGTGAGAGGAAACAAAAAACTAAGAAACAAACTATATAAAAATGTTAACAGAGACCTATATTTTCCGAGTTCAGAGCCCCATGAACTTTTCATAGGAAACTGTGAATGATGTCCAAAATGAAAGTGTTAAATAGCTTATGTGATACAAGCTAGAAAAATAAGAAGAAAAACTTAAATAAAAAATTGGCTGCGACCCATATTTCCCGAGTTATTATTGGTCTTTAAAGTTTTGATAAAAAATATAGTTTAGTGAAACTGCTCAAAAAATATCAAAATCTATTTTAAATACATATTCATTTCTCTGCTTAAAAGTTTTGTAACATAAAAAACACATTGAATGTCACGAAAAGCATTGGTGATCATATAATATTTTCCGCATAACTCTTTTTTTCTTTCACTGCATCTATAAAGAATTTAACACACCCGCTACGCATGTGTTATCGTCGCTGTCTCATTGACGACTAAATGAAAGCTAGCACAATTGCACAATTGTGGTATAAAAGTTTCATAATGAAACTGATATCAATGATGTATATAGTACATTAGGCTTGCCCGATCCAAACAGTGAAAAATCTTGACATTTACGGAAAAAATTCTTGATTTGCAAAAAAGCTTGACAATAATTTATTATATTTTTTAATTATATCTGTGATTTTTAAACAATATAAACTCAATGGTTTTAAACAAAAATAATATATTTATTCAAAAACAGTTACAAAGCCATACAATTTACATTAAATTCAGTCTTTTTTTAAATTCATTAATATGATCAACGGACAACAAAAAAAAATAGGAAATAAAGATGTGCATGCATATTCATATAAAAAGTAAACATAAACCTTTCTAGTCTAAGTTATTTTATTTTGCCACATATATTTGGTATTTTTGGTAGCACGTTTAGCTAGTTCAATACCTTCACTTGTTTGCAAAAAATTTTTAAAACTTTTGCAAATTTCATTAAAATTTATTCTAATCATTAACTCTGATTTCATAAGGTCAAATGACATTCTACTTCTTTCCTTAGAATACAAATGATTTAAGACACTGAAGGATTTTTCACAAAATGCATTACTAAGAGGAATCGATAAAACAAATGACATCAATTTATAAAGATTTTCGATTTCCTTTTCGTCTTGATTATTAGAAAAATAAGACCATATTTGGTCACTAGAAATATCTTTTGGAAGAAGTTGGTAAGCTTCTCGAAGGCAACAGTAATCTGTATACAATTTATCATAGTCTATAAATTTCGAGATTTTTAAGATCGAGGAATTTCCATTAATTCTTCCTTTTTTAAATTGAGTTGTGACAGTTTATTATAAAGAGCATCATTGTTAAAATCAAAACGGTTTTTTAAATAATCAATGGCGGTTTCTAAAAATGCATTAGCTTCGGATGTAAAACAAGATAACTACTTAGGAGAAAGATTCTTCATTATAACTTTTACTTTACTTCCATAAAAATTATCTTTTAGTTTATTTTGAAGGGTTTTCAAGAGCTTGTTTAATATATCGTATAGTTCTAATATTGTACATGAATCAGATTCTAATGTTAAAATAGATGAGTGAAACTCCTGCATAATATTGTGAACAAAATATAAATAAGCTTCTGATAAGCCCTCAATTACACCTTCTTCGTCTTCATTTAAAATCTCATTGTCTGGAATTCCATATGAAACAAAATCCCAAAGAACTTTTCTACAATTTAGTTTATCTTTTCTTAAAAAATACATTTTTACTGCTGGCCAACAATAAATTAAGCGATGAAGTGCTGGTAAAAGTGAAAGACATCTAGTTGGAACATGTCGTAAAAGGTTTTTATATTCAATGGAGGCAAATTCAAAACAATCTTTCAGTATTTCTGTAGCTAACGCTGATGAACTAAACTCATTAAATATTTCCATTATTATGGTTTCTATGTCTGTGGATAGTGCATTAAGAGCTTTTTTAATACAGTTGTTTATAACGTGGCAGTTACAATTTGCTTTTACAATTTTGTCACAATTATTTTGAAGTTTTTGATATACAGAATTGTGAACACCATAATTAACGGCGGCGTTGTCAGCACTATATGCGGAAACTTGTTCGATATCCCGTTTGTTGTTCTTTATTATTCTAATTAGATTCGAATAGATATCTATAGAATCCACGTTCGTAGAAATCCAAAGTTTTTTTTGCATATTCCCTTTTCAATGTCAAAATATTGAACAGCATACGGATACATTTTAATGTTGCCTATATTCGATGCGTCACTGTTTATCGAAAAATACCAACTTTTTTTAACGCATTAGCCACTTGTTCTTGCGAGAATGTTGCTAAAACATTCCTTGTTATAGCTGTTGCTTTTGTACGACCACAACACATTTTGCTTACAATATTACTGTCGCTGAAAATACTCGAGCTAAGTTTTATTTGGCAATCTAAGCTGTTATAGCTGAGTCCATGCATCACGTTATTAAAAACACACATCAGTTCAGCTTTGGAATTTGTGTTTCTATTTTACTTCCACATGGAACAAGAAAACTGGAAATCCTTTGGGACAACTTTTTGGAAAAGTCCAATTGACTATGTTTTCTTTTGTTTTCATGTGTTTCATATTTAATCACTATTTCTGTTTGGCAAAATTTGCAAACTGCTGTATAATCAGCTGTTTTTTTTTAATCCACTTAGAAAATTGTGGCTCCACATTCCACCTATCACAAAAAGTTGTATATCGTGGTTTTTCCGATGGTCCAGCCCCTTCGTTTTGCATCGTTTAAGTAATCTGCATAAAATAATAAATTAAATATATATACATATAAAATATGAAACTTACCAGTAAATTTTAGAAAGTTTGTATGAACATACAATATAATTTCATCAGCTGGTCGCTTATAATATCAAGTTGCAAGTGTTGCCAAGTTGTAATCTTGTATAAAGGTGGAAAATACAGGGTGTTTTTTTAGAGGTATAGAACTTCGAATTGAAATAAAACACAAGAAAATCGTTTTAATGTCCATCAATTTGGCTTTATTGGAAGGATAATTTTATGCCATTAACGTTTAAATATGATTTCAGGCATGTGGCCGCCGCGGCTGGCTCGAATAAAGCCAATTCTACAAGTCCAATTTTCAACCACTTTTTCGAGCATATGGGGCCGTATGTTGGCAATAACGCCACGAATGTTGGCTTCCAAGTGCCCTAACGTTTCTGGTTTGTTGGCGTAGACGAGCGACTTCACATATCCCCAAAGAAAATAATCCAATGGTGTCAAATCACACGATCTTGGTGGCCAATTGACAGGTTAACCGAATTAATTGCTCTGATGGACGATTATGTCGACCATAAAATGGACGGAGCTTGCGGTAAACTTCGCGAACTGAACCATTATTTTCGAAATAAATTTGCACGATTTGCAAGCGTTGTTCTTTTGTCAACCTGTTCATGATGAAATGGCAAACCAAACTAAATATTAATCACTTGACAGCTGACAAAATGGCCGCCAGTTAAAAAAGTGATGCCAACTTAAAGTTCTATACCTCAATAAAAAACACCCTATACTATTGTCGATACTTATTAGTGTTGCAGCTATTGCAAAATTTTTTATAGCTGTACAATCAGTATATCGAAATAAATTTAAAATATATTTAAATTAATTTTTTAGCTTGACAAATAGCTTTTTGGCTTGAATCTTGGCAAATCTTGACAAACCTTCGAAAAGCTTGACAATCAAGCCAAATCAAGCCCGTCTGGCAAGCCTAATATACATGGATATACATACAAATATAACTATTTCATCCAGAATGCAATTTTGATACATTTCGTAAAGATTTTCCTTGAAAAAATTTATATGCGAATTAGACTAGGATTGCAAAATACTAAAGGCCGTGATACACTATCATACAAAGTCGTGCGATCTACGAAAAAATACAACCATGGTATGATAAAGTTTATGAAAATTTTCAAAAGACAATAACAATTCATCACACCAGGGTTGTACTTTTTCGTAGATCGCACGACTTTGTATGATAGTGAGTCATGGCCTTAAAGCTGCATCATTAACTAAAATGTATGTAGAATTTTTTTTTTCTATATCTGGTTTTTGAAACCATCAAAGAACTCCAATTACAATCACACTCTAAGTGATAAAAAAATATTGTTTGCTTTAGCCACTGTACCTATATAATTTTTTCTTGCAACATTCCAGTGTAACTCCTACATTTTGCTGCCAATACTCTGCGGGCGTAACAGTTTCAATTTAGTGTTCTTTCTATAAATGTCTGTATATTTTAACAGACTTCTATAAAGTAGCTATCGACACCAGCAGTTACGCCCCACAATAGAAAAAACGATAACAGCAGCAAAACGAAAAGATTGTTGCTTTATAGACGTAGTTTTTCAAACAGTGCCAAGCAGTGCTACAACAAAAACGTCGTGTTTCAAACGAATTAATTGTGTGGTTACACTGCTTGTATACTTTTCTAAGCACAGACTGGTTTTTTTTATCAAAAGGTACGCTAACACAATGTATGAGGATGTATGTAAGCACATATGTACATACATACATGTATCACATACGTATGAATATATCTTGAAAAAACGTTAATATGTCCTGCAGCATGTTTGCGTAAATTCATGTTACTCGTACAATATATTCGTTGTGTGCATGCAAGTGTCTTTTAAGCTTTTGTTTTTGTTATTTTTGGACGAGGAGATAAGAAAAACTTAAATGATTCAAAAGGTGGAAAAAATTTTGCCCAAAATACAAAGTGAATACATTTGTGTTATAAAAAATTATTTTTTTTTTTCTTTAAATATCTGTGATGCATAGTGGGTCCAAAGTTTGGTCCCACTATGCATCACTATGGTTTTTGGCTCTAGTGAGGCAAAATATTTTCATTTTTCCACAGAAATTTGCTCCCTCTTTTATTAAGTTAAAAATTTCACATTTTATTAACGATAGAGGCGTATATGTTTTTAAGGAGGCTGAATGGATATTGAATCAAAATTTGTCTCATGGGTGCTATATTCATTCCGCTATATATCACTTTGCTTGCCCACACAGCTTCATATAGTTGTTGCAGTCGCAGTCCCTTATATCTCCTATTCTCTCTCTAAATAGACACGGCCTTATGTACTCGTATAATTAGCATAAGTGGCAAAATTGAACATGGTCTTAACGTGTTTTGGCATACAATTTTACATTAAAAATCTTTCTAGGATGTAATCGTGTGTTAAAACTACATTATGCAGCGATTTTTAATGTTAAATTGTAAAGATTAACTCGTCAACACGTTGTTAAATTTTGTCAATTATGGCAGTTTTTGATTATACATAAGGCCGCTAGAGTCTTGTACTCGTATACTCGTGGTTTTGCACTAAGTCTCCTTTCTGTTGCCAATTTATATTTAAACGAAATCCACTTCTTTAAAAGATTTCAGTTTCAAATCAAAACTCACTGTAAGTTTATGCATTACCTTTACAAATTCGCTTCACTGTGCATTGCCAATTTCTGTGATTGACATTGCAGGCAACTAAAAAATACAACAGCAGCTGCAAGAGTAAAATTTCTCATTTAAGGTAAATTGTAAATGGCTTCAGTAATAAAATTATAAAAAAAATTCAATGGAATAGTTTTTGTGTTGAAATCTTTGTTTTTGAGGGAGTAACACTTTCAGTTGACTTCGAGTTACACTTTCATGTTACAAAGTTGTTTTCAATAATATTTGTTAGAGCCACATTAGAAAGAGTAAATGGTATCAGAAGATTATCTATTTGATGTTTTAACTAAATGTTCTTTGAGGTAAGAATTGATTTTTTATGAAACTATTCACTCCGTAATGTTTTATTCACTTTATTATCGTTTATAGTGTCGGATTTAATGCTTCGATATTGCCTAACTCATATTGTTACGAAATTCATATATGAATTCAAATTTAACCAAGACAAATACAACATGGTAAAATGAACTCTGCACACAGTCTTGCCAGCAACTCTGAAATTCAAAATAACGAAAATTATAATTTTCCACAAATTTCTAGAAGCGATTACTTGAATTCTGCAGATTGTTTGAGAAGACTGCTTGGTCAATTGGTTACCAATATAAAACCTCAAGATCAATTAACAAATGGTAACGTGAACAAAGCAGCACCATTAGTACTAATTTTGGTTAGTTTGTTGAAAGCATAGGGTTGTTATAGCGATTCGTTAGCAAATTTGGGGTTTCGGGCCCTCATCCCACGATGCAACCACGCTTCAGCGGCTTATCGCCTACTTTTCTGAGACATCTGTGACACTCAGGATATATAGTTGTGGCTCCTTCTAACTCTAGCTAGCTTTAAAATGGTTGCCTTTAAGCTATTGCCCGAGGGATACTTGGTCAAAGACGGGAAGTAGATAGTCAGCTAGTATTTGTAATAAAAAAATAGTTTCACTAGTATTTATACTTTAGAAATATGTCTCTCCCTGTTGTCGAATGGGTAGTATGTAAGCCAGTTATGTCGGAGGTTAACAGTTCGAGTCTGCTTAAAAATCAAATATAATTTCATTTATATAAAAATCAAATATAATTGCATTTGTAAAAAATAAAAAATGATTAGAGTTAAATGTTGGAATGACAAGGTTAATTATTAAACACTAGGCCTCATCGGAAGTGTTAGAACTCGGACTCGTCTCTATCACTTGGGGACAGTTCACGATACTTACCTTGTCTTGTCAGTTTCATTTAGCACTGGGTACATTTAATGTATTACTACACGCCTTGCGATTAGAGTCGTGGCTAATAAACCATTTAAGAAATATTATCAGTGTTGATAGATTTTTTTTCAGCCATTTCAGCAAGTGAATGCAAACTTTCTAAGAAAAATATTGACTGCCTCTTCCACTATGGCGAAAGAATGTCTTCATGCGCAGTCTAAGGGAAAGAAACCTGAATTTCATTTCTCTATCTTACTTCTGTAAGAACTTTGACTCAAACTTATTTTATCACTTTATTATTTTTATTTCACATTACTTCAATTTCTTTTTAATTTGTAGACATGAGTCATAAAATATTCATCAAAACATTGAACACTTTTGTTTTAATTATTTTTATTTTTACATTCATTATGCAAAGTACTTGCACATTTCTAGTAGAACGAATTTAGTTATGAAGCACAACAACAATAACATGATGTTACTGTGCGAGTATTTGAATTATGTATTTTTTTATTGTTCAATAAGGGTTTTTATGAGAACTCTGAAAATTTCCATTTGTGCAATTGGGCAAATACGAGTATGCGAGACCTGTTTCATGAAGCCCCTTTGCAACTTTTGCGCAAACAATTAAGTCAATTTTAATGAAATGTCAAACAAATTAATTTAACAAACACAAAATGAGAAAATTTCAAGCAGTTTTTAATCTAAAAACATATTTATATATTTCTATAGAAATAAAAAAGTGTGTGTGTGTCTAAAAAAGCCACAAAATCAAGAAGTTGTTGTTGTTAACAAAATTA
The DNA here is from genome assembly GCA_936439885.1 of Nowickia ferox. Classification (NCBI taxonomy): domain Eukaryota; kingdom Metazoa; phylum Arthropoda; class Insecta; order Diptera; family Tachinidae; genus Nowickia; species Nowickia ferox. The sequence goes on along the minus strand of OW387023.1, from coordinate 102,008,308 downwards.
ACAATTGCACAGCTTAAGTTTACGAGTCGAAATTGTTGGGCAAACTTGACAGGTTTGTGTAAATAAATTTCCATAAAATTTTTGACATTTTATTTAAGAGAGTGTAAAAATGCGCAATTGCACAGTTTGCGATACTTTTGAACATTCTCATGAAAACTCTTAAGATGCTTGTATGTATTTTATTAATTTTGTTAAGCTTAACAAATCGCTAGAAATACATGAAATTTACAAATTGGCACTACTTTGATTTGCAAACAAAGTTAAACCAAAAAGTGACATATGTACGTAATGGAATGAAAATTTATTAAAATTAGAGCCATTAGTTTTCTTTCGCAGGATTTTTCTCTCGACAAGTGGAAGAGGGTATTAAAAAATTAACGGCCTGGCCCACGAGGTCGACAAGAAACTTTCTTTCGCTTACTGATATTGTAAACAAAAACAAATTTTCTTATTTCGTTTTTGTTTGCAATATAAGTAAGCGATAGAAACTGTCTGGTCGACATCCTGGGCAAGTCCTTGAAAAAAATAGTTCCATTTGTTAAATCATTCTAACTCTAACAAACAAAGTGGCTTATTTCCTGGTTGTGACTCTGCATGTACCAATCTGATATTTAAAGAAAGAACTGTTTTAAATATTTTGTTCATATTCTTTATATTTTGATAAGACTAAAACTTAATTTAAGTTTTAAGACATTTGCACGCACACCTGCTGATACTCTGCTAAATTTTGCGTTGCTTTTAATATTCAATTTTCATTTAAAACAATTGTCTAGACATTATCTTTTATTTTTTACTCAAAATATATATGATTGATTTTTTTCCTATTCTATGAAAAAATATGTCGAAAACACTAAAATTACAACCAAAAAAAAACAAACACACACAAGATAAACCCAACTAAACTCTCACTAACTCAACGAGTAACAAACTTAACTGATTTAAAATACCCGAGGGAAATAAAAACGACAACTGACTACTGCGTTTGGTTTCCCAATCATGCATGCACCCCTCCCCCTTTTCACAAAATAAAAAATAAAAATATGAATACAAAAAAAATCTTCAAAAACAATGATAAATATAAAAACATTTTTTAAAATCAATTGTGCAGAAGATAAAACAGTAAAATGTTTAAACAAAGTGTTGAAAAAAAAACAACTGGAAATAATTTTTTCCAAAAATGGGTTTTTATAAAATTTTAGCGAAAAGGTGATTCAGGAAGTAAAAACTAAAATTAAATAGAACAAATTTTTATGACAAAGTACTTACGTTGTCCGCATGAGTTTAAAGGGCTGCGATCTTTTAGCTTAGTTAATTCTAATAAACAAAAACATAATTTTTAATATATCAAAAAAAAAAATTATGGCTCGATTATGACGGCAATCAAATTGTAGTTGCGTTGCCAGTTGCCAAATTTTTTTACATATGGCAATATAATATATAATACTAATTTTAATTTCAAATATGTTGCCAGTTTACAAAGCAACTGCTGTTTGGTAAGCGAGCCATTATATACTCGTAAAAAGAAAATTGAGTCTTAAAATAGTAATCGCCAATCCAATAATTCACTAAAAAGTGCAAACTTAACAAAATAATTTATGGAAGATTGGAGATTTGATGTTTTTATTTTAGAAATTTTTTACAATCTTTCTTAAATAACCCATTATTCTTTACAGACCAACAAATATTTTTATTTTTAACTTACTGCCTGATATTTGTTTTGTTTGTTCAAGCTTTTATATTAACCGTTCTTTAAAAACTCTCATATACTCTCTGAAAATTTTGGTATAATCGTTTCTTTTTTAACTTTTGTAAAATATGCTTTAAGGTCTATTGATAAAAGCATGCGCAGTTTTGTTTGTTCAAGCTTTAATATTAACCGTTCTTTAAAAACTCTCATATACTCTCTGAAAATTTTGGTATAATCATTTCTTTTTTAACTTTTGTAAAATATGCTTTAAGGTCTATTGATAAAAGCATGACTAGCCTATAACTCAAGATAAAGGCCCTTATTATGAGCAACTTTCGATCTTCGACGGTTGTCGAAAGTACTGATCGAACAAATCTTATTATGACGAGCATTCGACAAAGAATGTCTTCATTGTGAATTTCACTCACTGTGATTTTTAAAACTTGCAACAATTTTACCTAAAAATAAAAACAAATCGTTTTTAATAAGTATTCAGATTAAAATACTTCATCGAAAGCTAAATTCTGTTCGATAGAAAATTCGTTGCTCAACGATGCTAATAATATGAATTTAATATTCGATTTTCAATGTTCGAAGATCGAAAATCAAATGCAAACTCATAATAGGGCGTACAAAAAAATTTTAGTCAATCTTTATTTATTGCGAGGTCATTACAAATAATAAACATCTCTAAGGGAGAAAAAATTGGGCCAAAACCAGTGACGTAACTAGTCTCTAAATGGTAGGAACGGAACAGAGGTTAGTTTAGGTTGCAACGGTTACTAGTTTAAAGTAGAGTTGTGCAGCTCATGAACGAACTATTTCAATTGAACGATTCACTTCACTGAGCGCTGTGAGTCGTTCAATACACTGATCGCTTTCAGCTCAGTACTGAGTGGTTTCTAGATTTGTATTGAACTTTTTTAGTAGCTCGTTTTAGACACAAACCTTTCATCAAACACATGTAACTTAAATTGGTTATACAGGGTGTCCGCCGGGAAGGTATGCTACTTTGTATAATTTTTGATTAAATGAAAGAGAATGGATCTTATATTGATAAATGTTTTATTTAATGTCGGCAATTATGTATGGAATACAATATCAGATAAATGTCCGCCTCTGATAGCCCCACAAATGCGAGCCCTTTGGAGCACATTTTTCATTACATTCCCACACATTTCACACGGTATTTCATTAATTTCATCTCGAATATTTTGTTTGAGTTGCTCAAGCGTTTCTGGTTTGTTTGCATAAACTTTGCTTTTCAGATATCGCCACAAAAAGAAGCCCGGAGTAGTCAAATCAGGCGACCGTGGAGGCCAATCCCAAAAATTTCACAACTTTTACACACTCATTAAGATTTATCTATTTGCTATCTAGAAAAGAATTTATCTAAATGTCAGTACTATTGATCGTATTTATCCCTGAGTACCGATTGCTATTCATTCCACTATATCGTCAGATTTTATGTTTATGATTACGTACGAGTATATTACTTTTTTGTTTTTTTAAATTTCAATTATTTCTAGCGATTTTTTTAAACTTACTAACATTTACATGAAAATAAATACAACCATATTGAACAATGAAAAATAATTCAATAGAATGAATAATCGCACAGCAGCAGTATATTTTTACAGCCTTATTCATAAAAAATATTTCAGGTTTATTAAGCGCTTATTTGACATATTTCTATGGGAAATTTGTCAAATAAACCTGTAATAAACCTAAAATATTTTTTATGAATTAGACGGTTATTGTTTTACCTTGCAACTTCATTCGTTCTGTTAGAAATGTGCGAGTACTTTTTATTATGAATATAAAATAATAATAAAAAAAAATTTTCAATAATACTTTAATGAATATTTTTTGATTCTCGTCTACAATGAAGCAATATGAATAAAAAATATGAAAAAAAATCGATAAAATAATATTTTTACAAAATTTATTGAATTGTTTGCTAATAAATTTTGCTAGTCGAAAGTAAAATAGCAAGTTCTTGATTGTTGACATTGCATTCGCTTTGTTGGCAACTCATTCGAATTAGTGGTATCAAATTTATATGAAAACACGTCTTCTTGCGACTTGTCGTTCTAGTCAAAGTTCGTACTGAAGTAAGATAGAGAAATGCAAATCAGTTTTCTTTCGATATAATGGAAGAGGCAGTTAGTTTTTTTTTTTTTTTTTTTTTTTTTTTGCTTTTTGATCAAATTTACTTTGCATTTTTCTCTTCATTTTAAATTATATATATTATATATATATTTCTGTTAGAAAATAAATTAATTACTCTCACTGCATAAGTTGAACAGATGACCAACCAGCGCTCATGATCCCACTATGCTACTCTTCTAAATGTTAATGAGAAAGAATACGGAAAGTATTTCTTTCATAAAAAATTTATTTGTTAAACTTTTTGTAAACTAAAATTACTTTTTATTAATGCAGCAGGTAATACTTTAAAACTTCTGGTTTTTTTTCCTAAAATTTTAGAACTGTTTGAAACACTTTTTACAAAAAGCCATCAATCATTTTTATTAAAAAAAAACAAAACGATGACGTGTAGGTTGAACGGTCTAAAATGTAATTTTGATAAAATGGGACAAGCAAAAATAAGCATATTCAATATATAACATTCATACCCAGCAAACAAAACGATTTTGTTTAAAACTCTTGTCTGGAAAGTCTTAAGAAGTGCATTAAATATGTTGAGAAAAAAGAAAGCCATTACAGTGTGCGATTATGTATGACAGAATTCTCATTTGGTTAATAGAAAAATTAATATATGTGAAGCGCAAAATAGAAAGGAACCTAAGGGTAAAACCCGGTTTTGTTCAGGAGAGTCATTTTAAAGATTTAAATACGTGTATCTTTGGTGTACTTCGATTTCATAAAACGCGCATATCTCTGAGAGGGAACACTTTTGGGGCATGGGATCGGTCTCATTCGATGCTCAGATGTTGTCCACTAAAAAAAAAAAAAATAAATTGAAAGTTGAATTTTTTTACCCTTAGGTCCCTTTTTCTATGCGCTGTCACATATAAACTGTATTGTAATTTTATTCAAGAATAAATAAGACTACCCAGCTAAAAAAAAATATGTATGGCCCATATATTTATTTATAATATATGAATGTATATGAATAAATGTATGAATTCATGTATGGAAATGTATGGGATTATACATGGCAAAAGTATTATCTATGAATTGATATATGGACTAATATATGAAATGTATCATATATGGAAAATTTATTATGAAGCTCTTCACATGTGGCTCCATATGTAGAAATAAAATGTAATATATGGAGCCATATGAAAATGTATGCATCATGATATCTCACATAAGATTGTATTTGCAATCTAAAAACTTCCATTTTATTAACACGATCTTTTTCTCTCTTTCTTATCGCTGGTGAATTTTAAATCTATTAAAATATACATACGACATACAAAGTTTATATGCCTAGAGCTTCAACGTTTAAAAAATAGAAACTCTTGTAACAAAACAAAAAACCATTCTTGTACGATTTTATATATTGTGGCCCTATTTAAAAAATCAAATAATCAAAAGTTTAAGTCAGTCATTAATTTAGTAGAAAATAACGGAATACTCTAGATATTTTTAAGAAACAAAGTTCATACTCGTATTACTACAAAAAATTATTTTGAACACTAGTGTGAGTATGAAAACGAACTATTTTTTTCTTTTACAAGTAAATGCACTAGTTTTCACACTAGTTTTGTGTTTTTTAAATTATCTTTCAGCTTTTCTCTTAAAATTATAAATAAAATGTCTTTTAGTTCGTTTTTCAGTATGTGTCCAAAAAATGTTTCTTTAAATAAATCTTCCCTAATCAAAATCTTAAAAATAAGTAATTTTAATAATTTAAATAATTGCACAGCAATACGCCTTATTGAATCAAGGGAGTATGAATATGAACTTTGCATACTGTATAGAAAATATTTACACATACATGTATGAAAATATATGAATATATATTATCATATCATATACCCCGGTTTTTCGGATCCGAACCATATATGGGATATCATATATTCAACATACCTATTGTTTTAGCTGGGTTAGTTGTATTCTGTATTTTATATGTAACATGACATTTTTATATATGAATCTACATGTATCATGCATCCAAGAGCAAACATATGTACATATTAGTATTGAGCGCAAGCCATATAAAAGTACACAGTACTGTATTTTTATTTTTTTTTTAAGAGCGAATATTGTTTGTAGTGGTGATTGTAATTGAGTGTAAAGCAAGAATAGAGAACACAAAACCATTGTACAACAGTTGAATAGACAGTTGTAGCCAAGTGTCCAATATTTTTATTGTACACTTCATAGTGCACCATACTTCAATTCAGAAATTCAAAATTTCATAAAATATTAAGTGATAATAAAACTTTTTACAATTATATCCACTGCGAAAGATATTGTTTTTGTAGGTATTTTATTTTTTTAGAGTCTTAAGTTAATAAATTATAAAACTTAGAACAGTATCGCATGCGAACTATAACGCTCCAATAATCTACGTTGCTTGTTTTTATTTCACACATACATATATTTTTACAGTTGTGTGCTCATTTTACAATTGTCAATCAGTGTGCACTAGGAAAATATGCTTCGAAACTACAATAACTAATGCCCTCGCTTGGCAGATAAACAAATGCTGTTGCATACTTTTGATAAAATTGAATACCAGTTTTAGTGTTCTCATAAAATCAAGAGCACTAAAAAAGAGAAAAATTCAATAATGTACATCATGAAGATCAAGCAAGCAAACAGTTTGTGCTCAGCTCTAGTACATATGTATACGGATGAGGCCCCATGTTCCACCAACGAACTATGTATCAGGTTTGCCGTTGAAAATTTCGACAAAGTGTCGTAAAAAAAGTATTTAAGAAAAAAAGGGTCAAAAAGGGTATTTTAATGTAAAAATAGGGTCAAGTTTTTTGTAAACAAAAAATAACATTTATTTCAATAAAAAAAACAAACACGAATTTTAACAATTAATTAAATACATTATCATATTATCAAAAAAGAAGTTACTTTATCAAAAACTTTTGATAATGTTTATCACTTTTTAGAAATACTTATTCTATATTTTGTAATTAATTCTTCACTTGGAATCCATTCTTCCAGCTCTGATTCGGGCAAATTGAAAGAGGAAAGAATGGACTCACAAGTTGCTATTTTAAGTTTGTTTGCATGTTTATTTTTCATCAGTGATAGTTTTGAAAAAAATTCGTTATTTTTTTTTTTAATTCACGCTACTGTGTAGTGTTGCTCGTGCAACGCTCTAATATTTAATATAGTATGTATATAAATCAGGACCTTCTCACAGTTACTCATTACATGACATGACAGTTGCATAAAAGTCAGTTGTTGTAATAATAATATCGCATGCAATTTTTATATGTACAAAATTCATCTATGGAAATATTTATACAACACACATGCATAAAAGTATACTAAAAACTTTCGTGAGGAATATTGGAACTTTAACTCTTTTTCAAAAAGTGGCATTAATTTTGTTAAAATGATACAAAGGGATAAAATAAAAAAGGATCATAAAAAGTGTCATTGGCACGAAAAAGGGTCAAAAGTGATACTTTAGTGCAGTGAACCACACTCCATACCACAATTGTGGACAAGAAAATCACACACATGCTTAAGGTAGAGGTCCATAGAGCTCGCTTTTTGCGCGTTATGCTTTACATGCGTTTCATCCTCTTGTTTCATTCTATACTTTGTTCGCTTTGAGTTACATGCACTGCTTTTTATGCGCCATTTTATTTTTGTTTTGATCAGCTGTGTGCGTTTGTTTATAAATACTTATAAAGAAAAAATGGAGAGTGAAATAGAGTTTTTAAAAGAATTTGTGGAGTTAGTCGTAAAAGTAATCGATAACTAATATGCAAAATTTGTTACTGAGAAAAGTATGATGAAAAGTTAATTAAAATACATCGCATTAATGAAAATATTCACATATTTTATTAAACAAGTTTTTTTTTACTAAAAATTTTTTTTTATGGAAAAAAAGAAAAAAATTATTCACGGCAAAATAATATTTATCGATAACGTAAGAAATAAAGTATTATTTAACATCTTTAGCATTCAAGAACAGCTGACTTTCTTTCATGGTGCTTGTAACGCGTACAAAAGTAGAAAGTATACCTACTTTTTGCTTTGAACGCGCCTACGCGTTCTGCGCTTTTTGCAATGTAACTTGTCACATACTATTACATTGATTCTACTTTTTTGACAGATGCATAGAAAGCGTAACGCGCAAAAAGCGAGCTATGGACCTCTACCTTTATGCTCTTTCATTTAGTTGTCACTGAGCAAGCGACGAATGAAGTTGTGTACGCATGTACGATATTTTTTCCTGGTTTTTTGTTGAGGTGCTTTGAGCACACCGAACGAAATTAAAGTTAAAATTTAATAAATTTGTACAGCGAACAAAAAAAAAATAATAATTATGGAAGCTAAGCAATATTTCGTGATAAAAAATGCTTTTGGCAATATGCAATTCATTTTATGTTATGAAACATTTAAAAATAATAGAGCATATAGCTTAAAAAAGCATTTTAATAGTATGCACAGCGCTGTGAATAAATTTATTTTATTTATGTATTATTTTATTTATGTATTGTTGAATGGATTATTAGATTTTTTAAGTTTTACTTAAGGTTTTATTTAATTGCTTATTTACAAAAAATATTCAAACAATTAATAACCACAGCATGTATTTGAAATTAAAAAAATTTTCTTCAAGTGTAACTTTATTTTACTCTCACTTTTCTCACCAATACAAACATATTTTATTTTGCGGATCACTGCTTTAGTGTCACAACGCAACGGCAACGCTGCTATGTATATGGATATAGCAAAGAGCATACATACATGTATATCTCAAACGCATATATATTTCCTTGGTATTAGTTAAAATAAAATTTCTAAAGATGAAAAAGCTTAACACAGAGTACTGGTTTGAGTGCGAGAAAATTATATTAAAAAATCAGGAACGATCACTCACGGTATTATAGGTTTCAATAACTCACCCGTAAATCATGCACTTGCACTCTGCTTAATGCATTGCATGAAGAGGAACGGGAAGTTTTTTGACACCTCGAAAAGGCATGTAAGATTTGATATTTATAAAAAAAATAAAGATCATACCTATAATGAACATGCATACATATATAAGAATGAAATTAGTATCTTAATAGTATTTCTTTTTTAATTTACTTAATCGTATTCGTAATATAAAATTGAATACCTTCATTTGCACCCGCCGCCTCACAAAACAGCGTTGCATTATATCATAAGCCGCATAACTCAATTCGATCAGCTGTTCGGGCTGAGCGAAATATATTGACTTTAGGTGCCGTATAAAATTTATGATGGCAAAAATGGCAGCCAATAGCCAACTGCTAAATAGAGCGAAACTGCTTAACTATGCTTTTCTAGGCGAAACATTCAACGATTGCGCCACAGTTACGATTTATGAACGCAACCATTGTTCAATTATGCAGCTATTATTTAATATATACAAAAGTTATGAAATTTATTCTGAAAGTTAAAATAGAAACTGTTTGCCAATTTTATACCCTTAATTTTTGTTTCTAATTTAAACAAGAAGAGAGGTGTCTTAGGACACCCTGTTGTAGCTATGCTGCTTAGTTATACAAAACAAACTTAATGTGTTAAATAACAATTAAATAAAATTATATTATATGATGATGTCAAATTCTCTGCAAATATTTCAAAACGTTTCCATTTATTTCCCATTATTTTCTTTTCTAGCGGCGTACGATTAAATTAATGTATTGTTTGTGGCCAGTGGCGGCTGTTAGACGGCTTGCAGCCGATCGGCTGTGTTCTCTGGTTTGTGCTCATGTGTAAAAATCAAACAAAAATAAATTGAGCAAACGTTCTCATTGTTTTTGTTTCTCTCACTTCAAAGAACTAAACAAAACAAATTCAAACAATTTGTTTTGCTTATTTTCGTACTTTGCTTTTAAGTACAAAGAAATCAAAAGAAAAATAAATTTATAACTGTAATAGTGTCGATTATTTTTTTTTACGAAAACCCCGTCCTAACACCTGTATCGCCCCATAAATAGCATAGCTACAAAAATATTTAAAAAAAAATTATAATATTAAAAAAAGAATTTAATTGAATGAATCAAAAAATATCTGATTAAAATAAAAATTGAATTGAATAAATTAAGCAGCATAATAACGACTAGTACTAGAAAACATTTAAGTGAATAAAAAATACCTGATTAAAAATATCTGAATATCTTTTTTTATTGCTTTAATTAGGACGCTTATTCTTGGCTTATCAAAGAATTATAAAACAAGTTCTTGAAAAAGCTAAAAAAACTTCTTATCTATGAAATATCCAAAATATCATTGAGAGTTATTAACTATATAAAAAAGGACACACAAACTTCAGTAAAACTACAGCATATGCACATATTTACACATATTCTTTTAATTAATTTTTATATTAATTGGCATTAATTTAATTAGCCTTAGTTAAACAAAAATCAAGAAATTTTTTAATATCTCCATATTATCTAAAACACTCCATGCATGTAGTGGATTAACGCTTTGATGTAAAAGCAACACTCATATAACAAAAGTTAATCCGTGTGCTTGCTGGGCTTCTGCTAAAAATACAAACAATCGCTCAAATCTCTAAGCTATTGCAGGTGACAGATGGTGGAAAAAAGTCAACACACGAAACATAACATTCCATTTATTTCAACAGTTTTATAAAGGTTTTTTTTTATTTTTAACAAAATGGCAAATTGATGACAAATATCAAACGACCTGATAACAATTTTAGTTTAATGCAGTTTCAATCACACACAAATAATAAAAGAATTGAAATGACAAATCACTTTTGCATTGAAATCTGAAACAGATTGCTTTACGGTTATTACAAGTGTAGAGTTTAATAAAATGACATTGAATGCTTATTTATGTAAATCATAAACGATTTTTCTTATTTTTTTTCAATGCAGAGACTCATTTTGTTCAGTATTAATAGTTTGTTATCTACGAGTAGCTTGTAAAGTTTCTTTAATTGATTCTTGTATCGATTTGTTAAAGCTTTTGTGTGTACAAATTATTATGTTTTAAGATTAATTCAATATTTGCAATTCATTAATCGGATTAAGTATGCATGTACATATATTTATTTCAATTAATTGTTAATTATTTGGTATTCAACAAATTGATTGGAGGTAATTCATAGTCATTAGATATAAATAACGATTCATAGATTTGAAAGCTAAAAAAGTTAGTGATTGCAAATTGCTTTTCTTGTTTATATTTGCTTGAAGTTTGCACAAGAGGAAAAATAAAAAAATAAAAAATTGTGTCATCCTGTTATTTCTCAAAAATGTACAATTCACCCAATTTGTCGTGTTTTTTTGCATAAGGTAGAAAGTAAAGCCGACGACATAAACCTTTTATGATCAAGACACACTCATAGCTGTTACGTCTACATTGTAGACAAGGGTTTGGGATTTCCCGGACTATTGCAATTCCCGTGAAGCGGGAATGAAAAATCGCGTGCCCGTTAATTCCCAGGTGAAAATTGGCGAAAATTCGATTCTTTTATTAATGTTAACATTAAATAAGCGTTAATAGAAAAGCAGTGCTGAAAAAAATTTTTAAGAATTTTTAAAGGAATTCATGCAAATAGAGCTTGTAGTTATTACACAGTAAGAAATCATACAAAGAATAACAAACACTGTGGGACAAATTTTAATGAAATCGATATACCTGGGACGTGTTACTATTTTTCTGGTAGGTATTGTCGAGCATAATAACAATCTGTATTTGAAATTTGCCAAACATCCCCAAAATCTTGAGTTACGGGTAAAAACCCGGTTTTTCGTATCATCATCTAACTAACTTGAATATCAACCGATTTTAAATTTTAAAATGGATTTAGGAAGAAGAGAACAGGATCTTTTGAACCATATATATTTTGTTTCAGTAAATTTCAGATATACATATTTCAGTTTTTTTTTACCAAATATACATTTTTCGGTTTTTTTCGATACTTTTCTACTTTGGATTCGTTCTTAGGCAGTATTTTTGTACTGGAACTATTAGGTTAGTTTAGGTTAGGTTAGCAGGCTGCTGACAAGCAAGAGTCCATTACAATGATCCCTTTGTGGTACCTGTAAGTTGACAAGGATATAGAAAGAGAGAGAGAGGAAAGAGAGGGTGAGAAAGGTAGAAGTAGAAAGTTATGATAGTTATTTTAGGGACGTTAGAGGTGTGAGTGGGTCACAATTTGGCTAGGGGGAGAGTTAGCGGCTATACCAGCCACTGTTCCTAATATAAAGGCTCAAGTTTTTGAGCTCAATTTCCGATAACTCGGATAACCTGCCTAAGAATATTCTGCCAAAGGGCAGCCGGAGGTTCTCCAGGGCGGAACAATAACACAGGAGATACAGGATATTTTCCTCCTCTTCCTCGTCATTGCAACTGTAGCAGTAGTCATTATACGGGAGACCCATACTGTTTAGCATGGGTTGCGAAGGCATAGTGAGCGGTCAACGGGGCCACGAGTTTCCTCAAGTGCTTCGTATTGAAGTTGATGAGGTTTTTCGTTTTGTGGGAGTTTAGGTAGGGCCGGAGAGTTCTCGCTATTGCACAGATGGGCTCATTGCGCCATCTGTGCTGGTCTATTTAAAGAAAGGTGACATCGAAACGTCTCCAGCAGGATGACAGTGGGAGACCACAGAGATTGTCAATATCCACCTCTATAAGTAGGGTTCCCCTCTTTGCCAGGTCATCCGCAACTAAGTTTCCTTAAATAGTCCTGTGTTCACGCACCCAGTTTAATAGAATATTTGAGTGCTGCGCAAGTCCATCGAGGGCTTTGCGACATTCTTGGATGAGAAAAGATGTAGTGTACACACCTACGGGAGACCTAATAGCAATTTTGCTGTCAGTTATGATATGGATATCTCTATTCGAGATCCGAAATAATCTTAATCTTAAACACTCCCACAAAATTTGGAGTTCTGACAAATCCAAAATTGTGCCCTTGGTAAACATTTTGTCGGATTTGCCCATATGCGAATTCAAGCTACTTTGGATGTGGGTGAATTAATTTAGCCACTAAAAACTGCATTAAAAAGCAAAAAATATATAAACCATTTTTCATAAACAGAGAAACAAATATTATTCGAACATAAGTATTAAAACCTATGTACTCGTATGTATGTATGTTGATGCTCCACACAGAGAGAATAGATTGGTTAAAAATCTGTTGGAGCAACAAATAATTAAGTATTTAAATATTCCATATTTGCTATCAATTATCAGTCAATTGTACAATTTTTTTATATTTATAAACAAAAAACCATAATTACAATACAAATAGAACTCTTACAATAGTTTTATTAGTAATAACAATTGATTCCGTTCATTTCTAATAACCATTTTAAGGTATTGGTAGACACACCTGAATTAAATTCAGTTAGAAAGCAACGTAACTGAATATTGGCTTTTGAAATGAAAAAAACTATTCCTGTAAACAATATTTAATTTGAAAAAAAAAAATCGGTTATTGTAACTAACAAATCATTTGGCGTCCTGCTGAAATTCTATTGAAATAAAAGAAAAGAAAATTAAATACTTTATTGATGTTCTCAACCGAATTTTTTATTCTGAATACAAAAGGAAAAACATATTTTGCTGTCGCAATTGAGTTATTCCTTATTTTTGGAAAAAATTTGAATGTAATAAACAAAAAATGAAAATCATGTAGAAATATCATATAAAAAATAAATTTTGCAGAATAATTACACAAAATCTCGATTTAGTCGTCGGTAAGGAGAATATTATATATATCGCAAAATATTCGAAGTGTATAGTAATATTATTCTGAAGTGAAATTATTTGTGCAAATAATATGTAGTTTCTTGGTAGGAAAATATATCTGTTTAATAAAGCCGAATATCGGCAACGAATGTTATAATGCACCACGCGGATCAAAAATTTGCATATTTCATTCAATTCAGAATATAAAAAAAACAACAATGTGCCATAAATATAATAATGTACTTACATACCATTTTTATTCTGCACATATTGTTTTGATGAATGTATGTATGTATATGAGCCGTGTCTCCCAATGATTCCTTTAAAATTACCAATTATATTGGTTGTATCAATTAATTATTTCGATAGTCACAATTAAAATTTCATTCTAAAATTTCACATATCGCTACTGAAAAATTGGTGCTTACAAAAGCTATATTCGTCCATTACAACAGGATTGTGTATTAGTTGTTGGAACCGACAAAATTCGATTGGCTACAAATTCGGTTATCACAACAAATCTGTTTTCTCTATGCATACATTCCTACTTTGCACAAATGATTCAAATAAGATTAAAGTTTATTGGTGTGTGTGTCTATTAAAAGTGTTGAGTTTTCCTAAAATTCAACCTTAAACTCAAGGATATCATTTTATTTTCGCACACTGTACTCGTATATCTTTTTGACACTTTTTAAATAATCGCATTGCAGAAATATTTTAAATATATACTCCACTCCCAAGTCTGATTTCGGTCCCAAAGGCATTTTGGGGTAAAAGCGAAAATTGATAAGAAATATGTATATAAAATAAATAAAGATTTATTATCAACTGTTACACATTTCATCTTTAATTACCCAAGTTCATTTTCGTGGTGTTGATAACTTCAAACACAAAGCACTTTCCTTTGTTGAGGTAGACTTGTGCCATTGATCTCTAGACACATAAATCATCTTCCGTTACTTTTTCAGCTGTCTGACTATTATTCAGTCTTTACAATTGTATGCTTGAAGGTTTTAAATGGATTTTTCTTAAATATACATATAAATAAATTTCTGATAGGAAGCATACGACTAAAATTATGAATGAATATTTTGCATGTCCTTACTCGTACGTACGTATGTGCATGCATCAGAAAACAAGTGCATTCAACCCACCCACACTTATATTCGTATCAAGATGAATGTGTGCTTTCCTTTATCCTTTCTATGCAGTGTACAGTAATACCCCGTTTACTTACCTTTCACGACTATTTGCTTGATTTCCAAATTACTGATTTTTTTTTTGTAATCTTTCTTAACAAAAGTTAATAAAACTTTACTTGGATACGAAATGTTCGTGACCGCTTTAAAGATTTTACCCAAAAACTTCCTTCGTTGAATTACACGAGCCATTCTATTGGGTAAAACCTATACAAAATAATGCATCAAGTTTTCATTAAGGTAAATTTCTATAAAATTCTCGTGTCACGGTGAAATTTTATATATTTCTTCGATAGGTCTGAGAATACGTCGTAGTCTATTTTTAATACCCCTAAGTGGGCTGTGCCACGCCCACACAAATGAACTATCTAATATCTTGAAAGGTATAGGAGTCAGAGTATTCAAATTTGGTATCGACTGTTTTGAGGGCGAAGTGCGGAGTATTTCAAAATATTAGTAGGATAGGACCAGGGGAAGATGCACCCCCAATACAAATTAATTAATAATAATCTTATATCTAGAAAGCTATACTAGCAAAAGTCTTCAAATTTGGTATGGTCTCTTTTAAGAACAAGGTGTGAAGTAATTCAAGATATTGGTAAAATAGTACCGTGTGAAGGGGCACCCCCATACAAACTAATTAATAATAATCTTATATCTTGGAAGCTATAATAGCAAGAGTCCTCAAATTTAGTACGGGCTCCTTTGAAAGCCAGGTGTAAAGTAATTTAAAATATTGGTAGAATAGGACCAAGGGAAGGGGCACCCACTTGTAAAATAGTTAATAATAATCTTATATCTTGAAAGCTATAAGAGTTCAAGTATTAAAATTTGGTATGAACTCTTTTTAGAACGAAGTGCGAAGTGGTTCAAGATATTGGTAAAATAGAACCGTGGGAAGGGGCACCCCCATACAAACTAATTAATAATAATCTTATATCTTGAAAGCTATAAAAGCAGGAGTTCTCAAATTTGATGTGGAATCTTTTGAGAGCCAGGTGGTGTGATGGCAGAAATCATATTCAAACATTAATTTCATAAATTTTTCTTTCCAATAAAGCCCGTTTCATTCATATTAAAAATATATTTCCTTATTTTATTATGATTTAAACTTGTGTCACTCTATAAAAAAACAGCCTTGATATATAGTTTCTCAGTCAAAAGGGAAATAGCTCATATAAAATAGACGAACTACTCTCTAAATATCGTCACAGAACCTAAGCGTAACGGCACAAGCATTGATGTTCCACTAAAAATGTTTGCAACCGTATGATTGTATTAGCCAGATTGTATTAGCAATTGCAAAATTATTCGCTGCTACTTTAAACACAAGGGAATTTTTTTTTATTTCGAAATCTGCTCTCATTTTTATATATAACAACTTGATTTCTTTTTGTAAAACTAGTTGCATAGCGATGAAATATTTATTTAAAAAATATAAAATAATTTCCATTTTAGGTCGAATTGTAAAATTTCTTAGTTTTTCATAAAAACGAAAACAGCTGCTGTACAGTGTGTCAAATAAATTTTATTAAAATATAAAAAAAATAAAGCAACAATTATTACTACAGGAGATTATTTAATTTTGAACAAATTAGTTAGACAGTCTGTTTGTTAAAACTTGGGGAAATACTCTGTAATTTTAAACGAACATGTCTGTTAATTAGATGCAAAATCGAAATCAGTGTCTTTCGTTTTGAATTACAGAGTACACTACCTGAATTTATTAAACATGTATTGTGAACGCAAAATCAGCTGTTTGTGGTTTTAATACTAAAACCAAACAAAACACTATTAGTTTTAAGAAGAATGAATATTCACCCTTATCGAGAATAAAAAGCGAAATATTTCCCGTGAACAAAAAAATTGTGGCCAAAACTGGGAAATAATATACTGACTCAAAAACAACGCACATGTCGGTGGTAAAAATTTTAGGGAAAGGGAGCACTTTTCACATGAACATTTTTCTAAAATCTTATGGAAAAAATAATTTGCGACATTGGTGTTGAGAACAGTAAAAAATAAAAAAACGAATCGTTACCCTTGACTCTCAATTCAAAATAATTTGATTAAAAGGAAAATACAGTAATTTGCTCTATTTATACGTCTGTTAATTTAAAAAGTAAAAGTAAGTAGAAGTTTTAAAATATACGATATCATTAACAGCCGAAGAACTCGTAAAAAAAATTAAAATTTACAAAGAAGTGCTGGTTCAAACGTGGCCACTTTCCGAAGTGATAATGGTCGTAAAAATCAACCTGCTGTGAAGAGACTGGAAGCTTCACAGATGAGGTCAAGCCTTTGCATCATCGCATTGTTCGCACTGCCAAGATTTCGCTTCTGATAGTGAAAGTGGGGCGCACAATCCGAGTTTGTCGAATCCACGGCGTTCGATGATCGGGTGCTAGAACAACAGGCTTCAATGCTAAATTTTCGAACAAAATTTTTAATTTTCAACCAACCAATATTGAACTAGTTCCATTTGGGATTATACTTATGCTTTAGTATCATGTTGTGCGCTCTTAATTAAATATATGGAGGACATACCCAGATTCCACAATATACTTTCTTAGGCTCTTCCAGTCTGAATCACTAAAATAATCGACCTCTGGTCTAGTTTCCAGATGCAAGATTTGTCTTCTTAGTTAACTGAATACTGAACAATGACACAGGTAGTGCTCGAGAGTTTCATCATCTTCCTGGCAAGCTCTACATTCAGACGGCGGTTACTTCAGCTTCAAGAAAAACTGTCGCATATGGGGATCGAAGAAGTGATTATGGAAAAGCCGTTGAATCCAAAAAAATGACGTTTGGATGCGCACTATCGTACGGAAGTTTTATTGAGAACTAGGGTCTAATTTTGTAAAACGCAGCGCTTAGCGTTAACAAATTTTGTATGTATTTTGTTTTTGTAATTTAAATTTTACAAAATTAGGCCCTTAATATTTTTTTATTACGCTATGAACGTATGGTAACCGACTTTTTTTGGCCTGCAATTGAAGATTATGCAATTGAAAATATGTGATTTCAACAAAACGTTGAAACATTTGAAAACCAACAGTGCGAAATTAATCTAGAGTTCGTACTAGAATTATAATGAAGTATAAGTTTAATCGAAATCATAGCGTTATTAAACTTAAAAAATTAATAAGCCGTTACAATATTCTAAATACTTTTCGCTGGCATGAGTGCTTTTTTCTGCTCAAATGTTTGTCTATTTCTCGAAAATATCGCGTAAATGATTCGATTTCATTTTATTTGATTTAAGTCATTTTTTGCTGCTGAGCTTTTTGTGTTTACGTGTAGTGCTCGTGATTAGAAAAGCTGGTAGACTTTTGCAGTGACTAGTATGTAGGTATTTTAAAGAATTCGGCTGATTAATTCTATAAGTTAATTAAACGTGTTTGGTATTTCACTTATAATTATCCAAAAATCTTGGGAATTTTGACGAAGTAATTAACCAGAGATTACTGTAGTGATTTTATAGGATGTGTACGAGTATGTGTGTGTACATATGTTCATAAATGAAGTTATTTCCTTTATTTTTCAAATTTACTTATTTTCTTGTTTTGGTTGCTATGCCCTTCATGTTTGTCATTTTATTTGTGACTATTCATAAATGTGAAAACGCAATCAAAGATTCAAATACGAGATACGATGACATTTTTGCATTTATTCGTTCATTCTTTGGTATCTACGACTAGTTTTGTTTGGCAATATAAAAAAAAAAGACTTAAGACTCATAGAATTTTAGAAGAGGTTTTTTAGCATAAAATTTTATTTGTTTGTTGACACATTACACAAGAGCACTTCAATACGAGTAATAAAGTGAAATAAAGAAAAAGATGATATTATGAATAGAAATTCTAATTCATTCATTTGGACCTTTTCACAGTACAACAACTAATACAAATACCTGTCAGTTTTTATTAAAATTTTAGTCTCATTGTGTCTCTCAAAGTCTTGTGCGACATTGCAATCATTGCGGATAGTATTTGTTATTTACATTTCAATTAATAATTTTCGACTTTTTAGATTGCCACTTGGGTCCTATTTAATGCCGTTGTGTAATATTGGCGGAAGAGAAAGAAACCGAGGACATTCTATATCATGTAATATGCTCAGTGTTAGCTTAAGCCTTTTTTTGTCATGTTCCGAGATTACCCCAAGATTTTTCAGAGTGTGAGTGCCGGTTAATGTTTTTCACACGGGATTTCCGGGGAAGAACATTTCGGGAAAGAAATCTCAGGATGTGCGGAAATTCTCGAGATTTTTTGTGTATATTATTATGGCAAATTTTATTTGTTCGCACATATTTCTCGATGAGTGTGCTTATTTATTTTATGAATGCAATGGTGCAATAATGAGATGGCGACAGTAGTTTATTTGCAAATATTTTCGTGAATTAGTTTTGGAAAAGAATTATTTTGTTTAAAGACACATGTACTAGTGACCATATTTGCCACTTGGGCAAAATTATTGCAATTGAAATGGAAGCCACAAAAGTATAAAATAAACAAATGTGTAAAAGCAGACAACATTGGAAAAATAGTCTAATATGAAATAAGATTTCAGTGTCTTAGCTTCTAAACTATTTATAACAAATTATTGCTTTTTTTTAAGGGCTATTACCAAAAGCACACTTAAATACTATTCATGTAAAATATGATGATAAAAGTGAAAAATTAACATTTCAAGAGTTAGTAAAGACAACGCTGTTTAAATTCAATGAATATAATTTTCTATCAAAAAGGAATAATAATTCTTTTAAGTAAACAGTGATAAAACTGAAAGTATTTTGACTATAAGACGAACATCCATGGATAGTGAACGTGTTTTTCATTGATATGACTTTTTTAAATAATATAAGAATAATTCTTATTGTGTACCAAAGTTGTATTTTTTTAAAAATCTCCATTATTCCAGTTGTCAAAATCGGCATCAGGTCAATACAATCCCAAAAAGTGGGGCTTATCTATTCGCTCTCGAGAACAATTTTGTGCTATTCATACTACGAGTACTCGTACATCTCTATTCTCTAAGGTAGAAGATAGAAGCATGAGCCTGTTAAGATCAGTCAGTTGTTTTACGCAACGGGCAGACAAGCTAAAATTTTGTGGTATTGAATTGACGTGACGTCGATGTTGACAACTGGAATAAGGGTGAATATTTTGCAAATTTTTTTATGTTATTTACTTAAAATATATCTTTAGCTGAAACGCAGATTGTATTAATATGTTCACAAAAGTACTTCAGTTTTGCCGTAGCTACAAGTTTGCCAAATACTGTTAGCAAAAATTTACGAGTCCATTTAAGTTATTCTGAAAAAACTGAAAAAAATTGTCCTTAATTTTTTTCACAAAAAAATGCACGCAGAAATAATTTCTTTGGCATAAGATGTTTGCAACTTTTGTTTGGTAGACTCTTAGCTACATTATTGGTTTATATAGCTAAGCGCTATCACTATAGCCGGATCGCACTATCGGCACAATGTACCGGTTTTCGTCGACTCACTGCAATAAAGTCAAAAGTAGTAAACCAAAATTGCCTTATTTCTCATTTAATTCCGTAATTACCAATGCAGTGTGATGCAATTATGTCCTTATATTTCAATCAGTTGAAAAATACGGTCAATTTAGCTTATTACTTATAACTTTATTTCAGTGAGCCGACGAAAATCGGAACATTGCGCCAATAGTGGGACCTAGGATTAAATATGAATTAGCTGTTGGCCAAAAACTGATGACACCATTTTTTGAGGGTCCAGTGATTTTCGAAATCTTTGGAGGCCAATAAGAAAATTGGTCTTCAAAACCACCAAACTGAGTAAAGGGTTTTACTACCGTTTGGTAGTACTATCGAACCTATACCGTCATGACCGTGTGGATTTTTCACTTTTGCACAGTGTAATTTGGGCGAAAAACTCCGGTAAAATAAAAACTCTAGTGCCGGTGTGAACGAGCGATTTGAAAACGTCGGGAGTAAAGTAGAGCCAAATAAGCTGTTCAACAGTTTCCTCCTTCGCCCTCATCTCTACAGCTTCTACTGAAGTCATTGTGCACTAGATTTAAAATTCTAGCGCTCATTAAAGTTTGACAGTGCTCTCTTAGTACAATCGGCAACATACGAAGCAGATTTCTTTTAGATCATAGTAGCTAGAAAAAAGTATATATGCTTCTTATAAAAATGAATATACATACGTGAATACATATCTTTCGTGTTGCTCTCCGTGGACAGCATTGTTTTATATTGTTACACCCTCCGAAATCGTATTTTAACAAGACAATATGTTTGGGCCATTTGATCTTCATGTGTCTGAAAATTTCTTAATTTATTATAGATTTGCATTTCCGCAATACTCTGACTAATTTAACGGTGCTACGACTTGGTAGCCAAGTTCCAGCCGTACGAAATATCATACCCGTATGAAGGCTCTGGCTTATATTGTATTAATAATAATATAATAATCTTCTATATATATAAAATCGCAGTGTGTGTTTGTTACTAACGCATGATTTCTGGAACTATAAGACCTGTGGAGCTGGTCTCTAACGGGTAGGTTTTCGTTTTGTTTTTGACCCAACAAGTGACCACTGTATGGAGTAATTTGTAGTTAAAAAAATTAATTGAGGGTAAGACAACGTTTGCCGGGCTCATCTAGTATAATAATATAATTAATAAAAAAAAAATGCCCTTTCGTATAAAATAAATTTCACCTCAGCTTTACTGCTGGTGCATATTGTTTCGTCTTCCTGATGGTCTAGATTATCAACAGTACGCTCACTCATCCGACTTCAACAAATAAGAGAATACCTGAAGCACATCTTTCTGAAGTTCTCCCCGCAAGGTATTTCTTGGGTATAATGTGTGTGATAACCTATCGGTTTTTAGTTTAAGTAATCTGATTTTTCAGGCGTAACCTTTAGCCGGTTACCCATAAAACTTACGTATTACAACAAAATCTCTAAAACGGATGCGCATGTATGTATGTTTATATTAAACGAAGTAGCGTAGTAGATCGGAATCGCATCTCGGATTCCATACCATATTCTTGAAACTACTAACTGAGGCCTTATACCGCTGCCAGTTTACTAGTCTTTTGATCTCATTAAAGAACTCTGAACTATTCGTTTTTAACCGACTGCGCTACGCAAAGAAGGGTATTGTGTTTATCAGCCTATGTATTTATGTATGTATGTATGTATGTATGTATGTGTGTTCCTTTGCGTAGACCGATTTTGATGATTCTTACATAAATCGATTTGTCTTAATCCTGGAAGTTTCACTAAATATATGACAGTAGTCAAAACTCAATATGGCGGCCAACAGACGCCATTTTGTAAATATGAAAAATTAAAAACTCTTCGAACTATATCAAAAGGGGAATCATTCGACAGGTATTTTAAAGCCATCTTTAGGTTCCTCTTATGATTTTTAATTTCGAATGACCATTTAGGATATTTAACTAATCAAAAATGGTCGCATTCTACTAATTGTTTGTGAACTCATTTCATTTCAATGAAAATATATGTTGAATTATTTAAATAAACAATATACCAAATCATGATTATTAGTCATATTAAAAGAAAAAACAAAGCACTTTTACAACAAAACTTTTGTTAATAAAAATATATCGTAAAATCCTTAAAATATGGGCATACATACATGCAAAAGAATATACATTTCTGTATATCATGAAATCCATACCACGCACTGTTACGGCGTGCGTATAATTATAGTTGATTTTTTAAGGAAGGTTTTTTTTATTTAAGTACATTTAGGTTCTAACTATTAAATTTTGTACCCGTTTTTAAAATGCATAAAGTGTTTATGAAACGAGTTTTTATTTTCGTTGATATAAAGCGAAATGTTGCGTACGCACGCGCTACAAAAATTATACTCTGAAACTATGATGTCAGTTTATATTTTAGATTTCTGCGAATCCACTTGAAATAGAATTTTCTTATTTTTTTACAGATCTAAGAAGCTATTTTAGATTATATAAATAGCTATACAACTTTGACAAAATTTTATATATTATAGTTTTTTAACTTTTAACTTCGTCACGCACATGTTAAGTCTGTCACGCACAATTACACGGTACGTTTGTGATATGTACTCATTCGTTTCGAACAAGCTAATAAATAAAATGCAATCCAAATTGATTTTTTATCTTTATTTGTATCTTTTATTGGAAGCGAAAAAAATTCAGTTCAATGAAAATAACACATTTTTGTAAGTTAATGATGTATAAATGTATTCACACACACTCTCACTACAAAATATGCTAAATAACTGAAAAATTTTAGTCTAAGTTATTCAACACGCAACAATGGAAAACGATTTAAAACCACCGTTATTTAAAAAAAAATTCAACTTAAATAAATCAAGAATTTATGTTTAGTACAATTTCACTTCTCTCCTTACAATTTAATTTTTAGCCCTGCGGTTGACTTTTCTGTAGATTTCATGATATGTATCCCTTGAATCTGCATTATATTCGAAATGAATAAAAATTACAATAAACTTAATTTATATGAAATTTCTCCTGTTGTCCTTCAGCTATATATATTTTTTATTTTATTTTTTACTTTATCAACAAATCAGGCTGACAATTTTGTGTGTCTTGAATCAATTATTTTGTTAAATGCCTTAGACTGATGTCTATCTATCATTCAAGGTTTCTATTATACTTCGTAAAAAATATGCATGTTTTACAAACAATTTCATTATTTTTGTTTCGAATGCATGCTTGAATGTTAGTTTATCCGTAGTCTAAAATGCCTCAAGCATATTGTTGTACAAAATTCATAAAATATTTCTCATTCGTTATATAAGAACTTTTAAGTTTTTGTGTACATGTACACATGTATTTCTATAAACATGAGCAAACATTGGCCAGCAAACCACTTCTGATATGGATGCCTAAGAATAAAGTTTATGTTCATGGCACAAGTGCAATTATAAAAAGATTACAAGTTTTAATCAAAATCTTAATATTGGAAAATATAATTGATTTTTGTATCTACATATGTATTATTTTAAAACAATTTTAAACAATAATTTTGGTTTACATTTCCAAAATTAAATAACGTTCTTCACCTTCAGTATGTAATAATCAATAGTTATTTGTCTTCTTGCATACTAAAAAAAAAAGAAGAAAATTATAAGAAACTAGACTACCATTTTTATCAACTGCCTGCACGTGCCTCCTTGAAAGCTTGCAAATGATTTATATTTCTCTTATTCAGTGTAGTAGAATCAAGGCACATTTACTACAGGTACACGCATTAGAGAAAACACTGTGGCAACTCTGTGCTTCTCACATAATTTTACAAAGTAATTGTCAAAAAATTGTATGCATCAAACAAGGCACAAAAGTAATTGTCAAATGAATTCTTCGTTATAAACGTGTAAACAAAAAATCAGCGGATGAGCAATTTGCCCAATGCATGTACCTGTTTGATATGCCTTGAGCAGAATCTTGGCGTTATTCGCCTCTTTGTTTCACTTGTAACATATCAGTAACAAAGAGCAAAAGTGATTCTGTAATTTGAGGTCTACAAATTGATATTTGTAAACAGGTGGGTGGTCTGTTTATTTCTCTTCTCCCTAAAGCACGCCATACACAATTCAATTTTCAACTCAGTCGGTTGTTGTAAAAAATCAAAGTGTGTATGGTTCTGTCAATTGATTAGTTCGTCAGTTGTGGAGTTTTGGTTGAAGAAAAATCAAAAGATTTAGATTTTTCATGTTGACTAGTAAATCTTTCAAGTCTCTTGATTAGCTTTCGAAATTTATGACTGCATTTTTATTTTGTATAGAAAAAGTTATGAATTTTTAAAATTGTATTTGCTATCATTGAATTTTAAATAAAAAATATAAAAATTAATGAATTAATGCAACAGAAGTTTTAAACTTGTAATTGTGAAAAAAATATATAAATTTGACAGTTGAATGAAAATCTTTCAATTCAGTTTATGAAGTTGTGTGGACAAGAATCAATTCAATTGAAGGGAAATTAACAATTGAATTGAAACGTGTATGGGGTGCTTAATAAACAATTAAAACCGACAGATCCCGTTTGGACAAAAACATAACTGGAAAGTGGTACTAGAATCTAGTAACTAGACTTAATCTGTTTCCTTGCAGATGCCTATAGCAAATCATATGGAGGTGGAAAACTATCGATGGCACTATCGATACTATCGATAGCTAATAATTTTTGTGACTGTCGAGGTTTTTGTTCTGCAATCGATTAATACTCGAAAACAATCGATATTTTTTAGTCACTATCGATAATAAATGATACAACCCTAAAAAAAATTATATATTTTACTTTTCAATCAATTATTTTAGTTTTTTTGCTGAAAAGTGCTCGCATTTATGAGGCTAACAAAGGCGGACATTTATCTGCTATTGTATTCCCATACATAATTGCCGACATTAAATAAAATATTTATCAATATAAGATCCATTTTTTCAATTAATCAAAAATTATACAAAGTAGTATATTTTCGTGGCGGACACCCTGTATATTGAACGGAGCAATAAATATCTTTTTTTAGTTTAAAAATTTTTTTTGTTGAATTTTAATCAATATATCTATAGTTTTTCTAACCTTGATAGCCTTGAAGCGATGTATCGATAAAGTTTTTTAAAATATCGAAAACTCTCGATAGTGACACTTTCACTGATTTACATAAAAACAAAAATTAATTTCGGGTTTTAAATTGAAAAATAGAACAAACCATCTTAAAAAAAACGTCTTCATTAAAGCCTGTTTTCATGCGAAATGCTGTCAAACTACATGTAAAAGAATTTGATATGAAATATTTGCGAAATAAATTTTGCAAAAGTAGTACTCTGTTCTTATCCACCATTCACATACGAGAACAATTGTGCTGGCATAACATGCCAGTTTGTTGGTGAGAGGGGTAGAGAGAATGGTTTTGTGGTTGGCATAATTTTTCAACTACGTACAACCCCGTATCAGCAGCACAAAACAAAACAGCAAATGTTAAATAATACAAAAAACACTAATACACAAAAAGCTACGAGTATGTTGACGTATGCATTTGTATTTGTATTTGTTGAACGATACTGTGATTTTTTAATAATGTAAAGTATTTTGTTTGTAGCAGTTCTGTTATTTTGGCAAAATCTAATAAGAAGAGCAGCAGTGAAATTAACCAGTGACTGTGATCACGGTTTAACAAATTTCAGTTCTTCTGCTTTAAAAGTATTTATTAGTATTGGTATTTTGATAAATACTAATACGAACAGCGACAAGAACAAAACAATTGCAATCATTGTTGTCAGATATGGCGATATCTCGCCAAACGTGGCGACGAAAATTTGTTTTTGGCGATGAAAATTTTGAAATGGCGATTGGCGATTTACTTAGCAATATTTGATCTCCTTGGCGGCATTTTTGGCTATATTTCTACGACTTCAATAAAATAGAATAATGTTAAGAATATGAAATTTTTTTAAGGATTTTTTTCTACAACATAAAATATTTCGTGCCAAAAATTCTAAATATAGTGACTTTTTATTTCAAATTCAAGAAGTTAAAAAATATGGACCACAAAATTTCATTGGGTGTTTATTAGAACCAACATTTTGATAATAAAGCACCAAAAAGTCTGCACGAGTTCTCGTCTAGGGTGTATGAATACGACGATGCTGCTGGCAATTACCACTTCAAGGATATGATATGTATACTTAAATACACATTTAAGTAAATTTTCATGCAGTTTTATCACAAGATTTAAATAATAACATTTATCTTGGCGTTCAAGCTGAGTTTATCCTATTTAGATTGATATTTTGGAATAAGTTATGTTTATGTTTATTTATATGTTAATGTGAACACTTTTCTTAATTTTTCTTAAATAATATAATTTTATTGTTTTACGATAGACGTTACGTACTGAATTTAAAATTTAACAATATTTTTAATGTAATTACAAAATAGAAATATATTTTTGTAGCTATAATTTAATGTTTTATTGTATTGGCGATATTTGGCGATATTCGACAAGTCATTTGGCGAGGAGGCTGAAACAACACTGATTGCCAAATATTGACAATTCTCGTATAAGAGGCAGAGAGACAGTTAAATTGCAAATACAAAAATGTGAGAGCTACACATAGTTACCAGAAAAGACGATTTGACACGATTTGACAATTTTTTTTCTCGACAAGAGGTGAAGTTATAAAAAAATTCATGTGGTGGCTTTATTTACTGTAAAGTAAGCATACAAGAACATTCACAGTTTGTATGAAAGAACTATATTGGCAAAACCTGTTACTTGATAAATTCAGTCACAGTTGTGATTAGTTGTTGTTCAATCACTGTGAAACAGCAACAGATTTCGAAAAATCGCTCATCTCTAATGAGCAGTACTTTTTTCGCACGGAATTTCAACTATGTTGCATACTTTCAAGCAATAAAAGCGTCAATTTATATAAAAAAAAAACGGAAGTTGGGCTACATTTAGCACATGTCAAACATTTTTCAAGCGAAATAATCAATGTTGCTGAATATTTTTCATAACTTCAAACAGAGCACTAGGCTTAATATAGGACAAGTGAAGATTAATTCGCTTAAGCTTTCTTTCAGAAATTAAAACGCATTGCACAATTCGACTTAAGCATTAATGTCCGACAAATGATATCTGCTAACTTTCTCATTATTTGGATTACAGATGATTTTTTTTTTTCATAGAAAAATGTAAAATAAAATTGCTGACATATCAATGTCACATCTGTCTTTTGCTGCTGAAAGCAGTTCAGCTGCTTTTTCTTATTAATTTTTTTTTCATTTGATTTTCATTTAAGGTGAAAAAATAATAATTGGAATTTGATTTGTTTTTGGTGTATTCACAAGACAGATGGTAATTTCTATCTACAATGTCACATACCAGACAAACAAAAAATGAATTGTAGAAAATCATGAAAAAAATTAATTTAATCTTTTTTCTTGTGCAAAACTTAAGTAAAATTTACTTGTTCATTCGTTTTGAACAAGAAATATTTAACAGTCTCTAGTTTTAATTAAAGAAAAGAAATAGAAGTTTAAATCCGGCACGTGTTTTGCTTATGGCTTCTTATGGGAAATTGAAAATTAAATAAATATATGCGACCGATACTTACATTCGTTGGGAGAAAGAGACAATGAAAAACCTTTGGTAAAGACAAGACGAGCATGATGCAAACAATTGCTGTAATAATAATAAATATTACTTTAAAAACTTTCATCAAGTTTTCGACGTTAATATTATAGAAAATGTAATCAATAAGACGAAAACTGACATTAGTCTGATGACAAACGTCATAATACAATCTTATCATATTTTAATTGCCAGCAACAATGAAAGCAAAAATATTAATAGCTTCAATAACTATTAAAGAAAAATCTAAATGGTGTCATAATACTTCTAACTTCTATTTCAATACAAATTTTAATGTTTCACTTATGAGATTTCTTTTTAATTAAAAAAAAATTACATTGCATTGGTATACATTCAGCTTGTGAACTTGTGTCGGGAATGGAACTTTGTAGATTGGTAAGGTTTGTTAAATCTGTGTGGGAGTCATTCGATACAGGCACCACGAACTAGGCTGCCATACTTACAGGTTTCCTGTCATCTTCTGGTATCGCTAAGGTCCTTGACCACCCTAACCATGGCACAGTGGTCGGAGTTGTATGGAGTCGGCTGCCAAAAATACTTCCAGTCAGGTATCATCATGAAACTTCGGTCAAGGCTTTATAAATATGTAAAAACTATTTAATGATAAAATAGAAGTGATTGATGACTCATAGGGGTAGATTTTGTACATAAATACAAACGATTGTTTCGTTTTGAAATTTGTACGTAAAAAATATTTTTTGAAACGAATTTTCATGATTTTTCATACAAATTTGAAACGTTTGGAAACGAAATTTTTTACAAAATCAGCCTACTAATATTAAAAATTTTTAACTTGCTATAAAAAAATAAATATGCAATATTTTTTAATTCTTTTCTTTGTATTAGAAAGATAAAATATCGTTATATGTTGATAAAATTTGCACTTCAAATTTGGGTCAACCAGAGATGTCAGGGTTGCCATGGAATGTTGGGTAGCTTTTTTTAACCTAGGGTTTACACGTGCAAGTTCAAGCACTCAAACTCTTTTACTAACACAACTACACTTTCGGCACTTGCAGTCTACTTCCAACTCAATTGCCAAGGAATTTTACAAGACAGTGACTAGTTTTCATTTGTAACAAGTAAATGAAAAGTTTGCTAAACAGTGTGGCCCTGTTAATTCTTTGGTACAAATTAGCTGGATTGCAGTGTAATGTTATATAAGTTTTTACTAATTTTAAATACATTTAAAAGCTAATTTGACATTTTTTCTAAAATATTCCTTAATCAAGCACTTAATGAATTTTTTAGACATAAATATCATTGAAAATTACGAATAAAGTTCAATACTATCTGGTTCCCTTACAATTAAACTTTTTCTATGTTATGAACAACTATGCACATGACAGTCGGGCATTTTTGCGAAATTTTCCTTGATAATACGTACACAGAGATTGTATGCGAGTACTTGCCTGTCTAAACGCAGGGTAAATGACAAAATCGGCTGCGTTGTACAGCAAAAATTTCTAAATCGATTTTTATAAATTACTTATTTGTAGATTATTAATTAAATTCTCTTTTACTTATCGTGGCAATTTTTTTTAAACATTGTTTTAATAATTTTTTTTGTCTGGGTAACTTTTTTTTTTTTTTTTTCAAAAGTTTATCGTAGCAAGGTAAATAATAATGATTATCAAGTTTACTGTTTATGAAACTTTCTATTGTCAAATATTGATGTTTTGTTAAACCTGCTCCAGTTATAAGCCATATATATAACTTCACCAACAATTGCTTGCAAAATCGATGAATTCTTTTGTATGTAAACAAATCGCAAATCATCAGCAGCGGAGATATCAATTTCTGCTATTCGCCGTCGCTTTGTCCTACTTGAATTGAATACTCTCCGAAATTTAAATTAAGACATCCTCGATCCTGGTTCAAGTCAGATGTTTGTTAGTTTAAATAAAATCCACTACATTTGGTGAAGCCATTGTATTTTTGCCAGTATTAGGCAATTTTTTGCAATAGTAATTTAAGCATGCTTCTAATTGACTTTCTTCAAATACGTAGTCCGTAGGGAAATTTTCAATTATAAACATGTGCCTATTGCAAAAACAATTTATAACAATGAATTACCCTGCAGAAAACATGGGGTTAAGTGTCCCCAAGTCACCACTTTTGTCTACTATTTTGGTGACATTGTCAACAGAGCGTCTATTAATAACGGTTTTAATGCGTATAAAACATTTTTTCAGATACACAAAACTATGCTTCTTTTTAATGTTTTATTGGTTTGTTGAAAATAAACGTGGCGTCAAGCAAAATTTAAGTGTTTATAACAATTATCTTAAGAAATAGAATTATAAGGTTAATATATATAAATGTATTTAACAATAATTAAAAACATCCCTCTAGTCAGCCTAGAACCATATGTCTCTATGTCAACACTCTTTTCTATAGCGACAATTGCACTAGTTGCAATGTCGACAACTTTCCTTTTATGCGCGAGTAGAGATACGCTAGAGACATTGTCAATGAACGCGTCAATAGTTTGGTTTTCTTTTTAATTATGTTGTGCAATACTGTTAAAATACACATGTATGTATGTGTTTAAGTTTGTTGCCCTAACATTATGAAATTGGAGATGAGGATTACTAAAATATACTACTGAATTTTTGGTTCCAATGTGTCCATGTGGTCCCAAAAAAAACTACTTAGTCAGTAGTGCTACAGTCTAGTGGTGGATTTTCAATGACAAGCTAATGTTAAATGTCAATAGGCGATTACATTGGCTGGGGTACAATGTAACTAGTAAATCACTACATTTTCACTATTCGCATTTTCTGCAGGGTAGTTAAGAAAAAAAAATTTAATTTAAAGTCAGTGGAAGAAAAAAACAAACATATTTATTTACAGGCACAACAATACCATAGCAACGAGAACATAAATTAAGAAAACAGCACACAAAAATTCAAAGTTGGACAGCCTTGGTCTATGGGAGATAACACAAAAACGAGCAAAAGTGAGCAGCTAATATTGCCTAACTAAATCTCTAGTTGAATTTTAAATATATGGACAAAGGAACACTAACAAAAACACTTGAAAAATATTAATTTTATAACAAATCCACAACAAGCTAAACATATTGTAATTATCTTAAAGTTCCGTTGATACCTTTTAATTCAATATTCATTTTCATTTATTTCAACACAAATTTTTTTTTTTTTTTTTGTTTTAATTTATTTTCCACTTTTTCACACCGCTAATGCCAACTGTTAATTCGCTCTCTTTTTGAATCTGTTCTTAAAGAGTACAGTTGGAATAAAACAAAAACAACTATAAATTTTAAAACCTTATTTTTATAAGAAATATTTGGTGACAAGCTGTTGACTTTGAGTTTTTTTATTTTTGGCCAATAGGATCCACCGCAGTGCATGGTAATACTGGTTTTTAATTTTTAAAGTAAACATATATTGACTTGATTATGAATATGCGCCAAAGTTATTTAACAAACTAAGTTTTGAAGTGCTCCCATTGACAATATAGTTTTAGAATATAAAACTTTATAAACACCGTCGATCTCTCTTTTCTTCTAAAAATGTTTCTAAAAATTAAAGGATTTATTAAACAGCTTAATATATGTTTGTATGTACGAGTACATACAATTTTAGCTTAGACAATTTAACCAGTAAATTTAATTTATGCATTTATAAACCTAAATTTTTTACAGAAACCTAAAACTACCCAACAAGAAACAAAAACAATAACATAAAACTTTTGTTATCAGTGTTTAAAAATTTATTTTCTAACAAGGCAATCATGTTAAAAAGCAGCCAAAAGGAAGACAAGTTACTTGTGTGCAAATAAGTAAGTGGTTCCCAACTGCGAATGTGGACGAAGCATAGTGATTTATCTCAAACGTAATTTAAAAATTGGAAATACTTTGCTCGTTACGATTTGTATTAAATTATATCTATGGCAGTAATGAAAAATGCTTAAGTCATACTGTTTTGCAGAAGAGCAGTTTTAAACTTTAACTTTAGTACTCGTAAATTGAAATTTATTTCTTTTACAGCTAAATTGAGAAATTGCATGTTCATTTCATTATCTGTAAAAAACCGTCATAATGTATGCAATTTTCGTGATTTTGAATGGCTAGTACTATTTTAATTGCTTACAAAGTAATGAGTGGTACTTCTGTATCTAATTAGTTTATGTGTATAATAATGACTGTCCCATCAATAACAAAATAAGCTCTTATATCCTTTTGAGAAAATACTAATTGTAGACAGTAAAAACATATTATGTCTTAATTAATTAATAATAATTAATTTTTAGGCTCCAGGTTCAAAATTTGAAATTTTATATTTGTACAGGGTGGGCCAATTATTAATTTTTTTAAATTTTTTTTCTCAGATTATATAATATACAAAATGGAAAATTTTTTTACACTAAGTATGTAAAATAATGTCTCTTAAATGACCACCGTTTTCAGCTTCGCACTGATGGGCGATTATGATTATGAGTGATGAAGCTCATTTTCATTTGAAT
The DNA here is from genome assembly GCA_936439885.1 of Nowickia ferox. Taxonomy (NCBI): domain Eukaryota; kingdom Metazoa; phylum Arthropoda; class Insecta; order Diptera; family Tachinidae; genus Nowickia; species Nowickia ferox. Next base: position 101,975,852 of record OW387023.1, on the reverse strand, counting down.
GGCTTTGTTAATAAGCAGAACTGTAGGTTCTGGGGTTCTGAAAATCCAAGAGCCATTCATAAACGCCAATTGCACCCCATTAGGTGTACAATATGGTGTGGGATCACATCTGAAAATATCATTGGGCCTTACTTCTTCGAGAATGAAGATGGAAGTGCTGTAACCGTAAATGGAGAGCGGTATCGGTTTATGATAGAAAATTTTTTACGTCTTGCTCTTGAAAACATACCTGGTATGTGGTTTCAGCAAGACGGAGCGGAGCCATTGCCCGCACTGCCCGAGACACAATGGCACTTTTAAGTCAAATTTTTGGAGAGCGAATAATTTCCAGAAATTCGGAAATAATTTGGCCTAGCGCGATCGCCAGTTTTGACAGCACCCGACTATTTTCTTTGGGGTTATTTGAACTAGCGAGTGTATGTGAACAAGCCAGAGACAATCCTTGAACTCAAGGCAAACATTGTTGCAGAAATTTTGGAAGATATTATGGAAAATGCTCTAAAACGAGCCCATCAGTGCGAAGCTGAAAACGGTGGTCATTTAAGAGACATTATTTTTCATACTTAGTGTAAAAAATTTTCCATTTTATATATTATATAATCTGAGAAAAAAATAAAAAAAAAATTAATAAAAGAAAAAGTTATTAAAGTTTTAAACCCCAAGGTAACTTTTGGCCCACCCTGTAATAACAAAAACAGGTCTGTTTCGAACGATCTAGTTCCTTCAATAACGAAAATTTTGAGCAAAAAATTTCTTTGCAATATTTCTCATAGTACTACCTTCTGAATAAGTAAAAATATGGGGTTAGTATTTTTGCAAAATATTTTTATAATAGCGAAATAATTAACCCACTATTTTCTGCAAAAAACAGCACAAAATCAAATTTTTTCAACATTTTAATTTCAATTGCTTATAATTTTTGACTTAATTGTGTTTTTGATATAGATTTTTTTTTCAATTCATAATAAGTTTTTGTTCTGAATAGAACAAGATTTTACTTCTCCATTAGTATAACAGTAGACCAACATTTAAATTTTTTTTCTCGAACATTTACCAAACTGTAAGCGAAAACCCACAATATTTTTTTTTACATGCTTACATTTATTTAATAAATAAATAAAATAAAAATTAACTAACAATAAGTATTCAAAACTTAAATCTAGTTATAATAATTAGGCCCCAGCAGTGTCAGGCATAAACTTAGTGATAGTAGTCAATAATACACAAATATCGTATTAAGCACAAAAATATTTTCAAGCTATTACATCTGGAGTATTGAGTGTTAAAGCCATAGTACCCTCTTTTTTAAGCGAATGTGTCCAGTAAAATTCCAGATGTCATGAGCAAGGGTATTAGGATGGGACTCGAGTTTAGTTGAGTATTTGCCTGCGTATTTTGCAATCCCTTCAGTCACTAGTGGCATATTTAAATCGCGATGTAAATTTGAATTTTTGATGTACCATGGAGCCGATGTTATTAGTCTTAAAATCTTGTTTTGCCTTCGTTGGATTCTCTCTATATTGGAAGCTGAAGTAGTGCCCCATAGCTGTATTCCGTAGCACCATATCGGTTTCAAAAGCTACTTGTATATTAAAAGTTTACAATCTAGACTGAGGGTTGAATTTCTATGAATCAGCCAATGTATCGTAGTTAATTTAAGTTTCATTTGTGTTAGCTTGAAGTCAGTATGATCTTTCCATCAAGGTCTATACCAAGGTATTTTAGATGTGAATGTTGAGGAACATTTTGATTTTTGATTCGAATGGGGGAACAAGTACTTCTTCGCAGGGTAAATGTTACCTGAACACACTTTTGTTCGTTTACTTTAATTCTCCATAAGTTTAACCATAGTTCCAGCTGTGTAATATGTTCTTGTAGATATCGGGAAGCCTCGTGAGAGTTTTTGTGCATACTAAGGCAGGCTGTATCATCGGCAAATGTAGATGTATGGATATTGCTGCCCAAAGGCATATCACAAGTATAAATCAAATACAAAACTGGCCCCAGTATGTTCCCCTGTCGCACACCGTATGATATAGATTCGGCCACACTCATGAAGTCTCCTTCCACAACCGTGAACTTCAGGCTAGTAATGTAACTAACTTTCCAATAGCTTTAGAAAATTTATTGGTAGATATGATTTCAATTTTAAAATAAGGCCTTCTTGCCATACTTTATCAAATGCCTGAGAAACATCAATGAAGAGGGCAGAACAATATTTCTTTTCTTCAAATGTTCTTCTTATAAATTGAACCAATCTATGCGTTTGTTCAATGCTGCTATGCTGACTTCTAAAATCAAATTGATGGTCCGGGATGCATCCACTACCAATTAGTATGGGGGAGAACTTTGTCATGGGCAGTTTTTCGAAAAGTTTTGACATTCTTGATAGTAGACTAATTGGCCTGTATGATTCACCTTTGGTGAGATCTTTGCCCGGCTTCAGAATCAGTTTGGCCTTGGCAAGCTTTCATTATTGTGGATAATACTCCAGTCGTAATATAGCAATAAAAATGAATAACAGGATTCCAATTGCAATATGAGACAAATTCATCAAGATATTGTTACTAATTCCATAAATACCTGGAGTTTTCTGCGGGTTGAGTTCAGTAATTATTTTCTGTACGTCACACATCATAAATTTTAAAGTTCGAGAGGGTAGAGCAACTACACTCGCTAAATCAACAGCACCAGTACATGTGTTTGGAGTAAATACGGATTTTAAATGATTTGCAAACAAGTTACCTTTTTCAGTATCACTTGTTGCCCAATTTCCGGTAGAAGTGCGCAGAGGTAGTTTAAACTCAAAGAGTGTTTAAAGCTTTCTCGCAGCGCCTCACAAAGAGTAATTAGATGCTGGTGTAACATCGAGATTTTCCATATAGTTTTTAAGAGATGCAGTTTTTTCGTATTCAAGCAACTCTTATAGTTGTTTAGTGCACTTTAAAGACTGATAAACCCATAAATGTAGCAGACTTTTTTTAGTTCTTGGAGAGAGAAAAAATCAACTTGCAAAAAATCTTTTTTATCAGATCATTTTGGGGCTTTGTTGCTTCGCCCCCTTTACAGATATATAGTCCAACTTCCAGACTGAGGCTTTGTGACACCTCCTCAGACAACCGGTTTTAGAATGCATAGTTATTTAAATTTACTTTAGGCCCCACCAGGCACCAGAACGCACCGTCGGATCGATCGAAAAAATTGAGAAGTACTTATGACATCAAACTTCATATATCTGACAGCGCATATATGTATTAAGAATTAAAAAAAAATCCCATAGCAGCTGCGAATAGTCTAGTGTATTTACTTACTTATACTCTGTTATTTTAAATTAAATTTTTTTTAGATAAACATGTATAAGCTTTCCTGCAAAATATTGCAGGTTTGGGGACCGCTGATCGAAAAGAAAAGTACTTTTAGTAAAAAAAAATAAGATATATAACGAACACATTTTATTAACTAAAGAAAATAAACAATCAAGTTTTGTTCAATTTAATGCCCCCCAAAAACAAAGTGTTTAATAAATAATGGTGATGGAAAAGGAAGAAAAGTAAAAAGTTTTTTCAGGAATTATTTTCAAAAAAACTTTATTGCTTAAAACAAACTACATACACACGTTTAACACTTTAATCAATACATTTTGTGGTTTGTATTTGCTAAAACGATTTAGCAACTTTTTAGTTTATATAAACACGGTAGCAATTTTTTTTTATCAAATTATTCTAGTTGTTGTTGTGCACGTACGAAACTTTTTATATAAAAACTTTGAAAAGGTTTTTACTTTTAAATTTTATAAAATCTTTTTAACTGCAAAAAAATTTTTTCCTCGTTTTTTTATGTCTCTCAACCAGAGTCAAAAATATGCTGGGATTTATTATTATTACATTGTGGTTTTTTGCTAATGCTTAATTTTTAACACATGTTCTACACAGCTGTTAAAAATTATGTTATGTTTTGTGTTTTTATAAAATATAAAACATAACATAACATAATTGTAAACAACCAGAAAAATTGTTTAAACTAACTAATGTTGGTTAAACTAACTAATGAATCAGTTAAAAAAACAAACGTTAGTAGTCGGTATAACAGAATTTGTGCGGATACTTTAATATAATCAAAAAAAATTAATTTAGTATGAAGGACTTTTGTTTGTTGTTGTTGGTTAAGCACACATATGTGTATTTCATTTCTACTTAAATAACTCATCAGTAGACTTCAACAAAAAAATGTTCAAAAAGCTTCATATATTTATAGAAAAACTCTCATATGTTGTTAAGAATCATGTATTTACACTATGCGAGTCTTATTGCTAAGCTGATTAGTTTGACGGAGAGAGAGACGAGGGGAACAGTAACTTTTTCCCCTCGTCCCTCTTTCCTAACAAACTAATCAGCTTAGCAATAAGACTTGCATAGTGTAAATCAGGACTAAACAAAATATCCTGGTAAGACTCAACAAAAGTTTTAAAGTCACAACCATTTTAGTGTAGCATACTCTTAGGTGCACTATTAATCTAAATTAGAGATGCCAATCCTGAAATTCCGGGATTTTCGGGATTCAGTGAATATCGCATCGCGGGACTTAAATTTTTTAATCCCGGTATTTTCGGAATTCAGTCAATCCCGAAATTGTTTACTAAGTTTTGTTTGTTTCTTAAAAATTAATTCATCATGAAGATAGTAACCGTGGCAACTCAATATTGATCTTTTATATTTGAAATTTATTTGCCGGTGGTTAAGCATTGTCTATAGGGGTATATGTATTTCATTGATGCTCTGCCAAATCATTAGTAGACTTCAACCACATATTTTGAACAGTCACAAACCTCTTATCTTATGCACAGACTTTCAAAAACTATTTGAGAATTCACAAATAAATAATAATGTTTTTTGAAAATCACAAAAGAAAAATAAGCGTAATAAGCTTAGAAACTTTAACAAAACCCAGCAAATAATTTATATTCGATATGAATCTTGGTTTTGTTAAACTTCCTAAGCCTGCTACGCTTATTCTCTTTTGTGATTTTCAAAAATGTTATTTGTGAATTTTCATATAGTTTTTGACTATGTAATATGAAATAATTATAAAACTTTTGTTTGTGAACCTCTTTTTAGTAAATACCTATAAAAAGCATGTGTCTTTTAATGTTCAGAAAACCCAGAGTCCCGAATAATTCCTGAATCTCAAAAAATTTCGGGATCCCGAAAAATCGCGAATCCCGGGATTTGATTTTTTCAAATTCCGAATCCCGGGATCTTAAAACCCAGTTCCGATTGGCATCCCTAATCTAAATCCATTCGAACAGGCGCCATCCAATTCATCCCAGTCAAAACAAAGCCCACTTTAACTGGTTCAATTAGGGCTTTGGCCAGCTTATTAGTCATCCCATGACTTAAGTTAGCTTTTATTTGTTATTCTCCAATTTTACAAAAATCTTGAAGTATTTTCTCATTAATAACCTTGATTATAATTTGGTACCTTTTCTTACACATTCCTTAATGTTAAAATCTACGGAAGAAAATGTAATGGTATAAGATTCAAGCAAATTTTGTATTTGGTTAATTTAATGCTGAATTGAAAAAAAACAAACTAAAGCGTAAAAATAAAAAAAAGTTCTCTGACCAATTTCAATTGTTAATTTTCTGTAAATAAATAAATTCAATTAAACTAATTTTTTGAGCTTTAGGTCAATGTTTATTATTATTTTAGTACTTCGATATTTCGTTAACCTTTGGTTAACTTCTTCAGGATATTTTTATATTTGAAGAAGTTAACCAAATATCGAAGTACTAAAATAATAATAAACATTGACCTAAAGCTCAAAAAATTAGTTTAATTGAATATATTGAAAAAGGTCGAAAAATTAGATAAAAGAATTTGGTAAATAAAAAAAAATTGTTTTTGTGATTTTGTAGGACAATTTTACTTTAATGTTTAATTATACTGGAGATACAAATTTTGATTGTTAGTTAGTCTTACTAATTTTAGCAGATACTCTTGAAATAACCAACTTGAATTGTTAATGTACTATTTTGTTCTGTTAAAAACTCAATCACTTATATTCACTGAAGAAGAAATTAACTGCCAGTTTATAAAAGCCATGTAAAAATTCTATTCTGTCTATTTATATTGAAAACAAAAACAAGCACTCAAAATTTGTTTTTGTTTTCATTGTAAATAGACAGACGAGAATTTTTACATGGCAGTAAATAGCACACAAAATTTTTTCATAAAAATATCAAGTTTGTTTAACATTGGAAAATGATAAATAAAGGCTTTCTTGAATAGTTGAATAATAAGTTCAGATATAAAAATTTTACAAGCGTTCTTTTCTCGGATTTTATAATGCATTATATGAAGAGAATTATTTTTTTTTTTTTGTATTTTTATAAACAAACACAACCTGCGAAGCGATTAACTTGTCTGCAGAAAACACCCAGGGTCTATGGCGGGAATCGAACCCACGACCTCTGGACTGAGAGGTTAGCACCGCTACCACTCAGGCACAGGAGCACCCAAATATACAATTAAAGGATAGAGCTTCAAGTGTGCTCTGCTTTATTGTAATACAGGCTTGTCCTGAAAATCACGTGATTTAAAATCAGACTACGTTTTAAAAACTTTATGCTGTTGTTGTAAATCACACTTATTTTACTTGAGTTCTGTAATTTGATAACGAAATGCTTACCTGAAATCATAAAAGCAAATAATATTTTAACACCAGAAAAGGTGTACTTAGATTTTTCTAAATTTTTAAATATTAGTTTAATAAAACAAATTAAACAAATAATTGGCTGATGTCGTTACAATTACAACACCACGCATTTTTCTAATGTGCATTAGTGTCCTTTTGTATCAGTTGTTGTAGGAAAGTTCAAGTGATGAAGGCATAGTCACTGGTCACTAAACTATACCCGCTTCAGCAGATACTAATCCTAATGTAACACCAGAGCGCCCTCCTTCGTTGTGTAACAGAATCATCAGCGAAGTAAAATAACCAATAAAACGGCTACTAATCACAGCTTGAAAAAAATTTAATACGCCTCCTTTAACACCAGAGGCGCTGCAACACTGCGGTATTAAAAACGTACAAAAAAGCAGAGTTGTAAAAGAATGAAGCTTTCCTCTATCTCTTCCTTCATCACCTGTCTTCTCTATCACTATCCCTCTCCTAAAGAAGGTAACACCTGGCAATAGTAGTAGGCATTCATTGTCTGAGTGTTACTTCTCTTAAAATAAAAATGTAGAACACATTGATGAATTATAATAAGCGCAAAAATGTCCAACTGATTTTAAAATCTTAGATACTTGAGTGGACGCTTTGAAATTACATAATTATATGCACAGAACATTTTTTTATGGTTTCAATTCACTGTGAGGATATATGTTTTCCGGAAAATTTTTTTATTATACGAATATATGTTTTTTTTTTATTTATTTTTTTTATCGACAAAATTTGCTTAAGCAATAAAATTATTTATTAATTCTTTGTAGTATAGAGCAAAATGTAATTTAAGTTTATTAATATGCAGCTTAAGCGCAAAAATTGTGCTTTAATAAATTATTGGATGAAATTTTATTTAACTGATTCGCTTTGGTTGACTTTATCGAATTCGTTGACTAATGCAACTATAGTCCTCAAAATTGGTTGGTTTCACCTTTAATTTTTATCTGTCTAAAAGTTCCGTAATAGCATAAAATCTAGGTGCACGATAATGCGCCAGTCCAAGTTCCGGTCCTGCTTACGCTACCTTATGAAATATTTCTTCAGTTTGACAGGTTATCATTTACAATCAGCTCAATCAAATAAAAAATTAAAGCTTTTATTGTTTAAAATGAAAGAATTTATTTCTTTTTTTTCAAATGTTTTAAATGTCATCAGCAGCAATCATCTCAAGTGTAATTATTATTATGTTTTCAATTGAGACTGTGAGACTCCATAAAACAAATTTGAATGACTTAGCAAATAAAGATATTTATTTATTTATTTGTTTTTTTTTTTTCAAAGTCTCAACAGGGAGTCAGTTTATGTTTATGCTTATTTTTTTTTTTGTTACTTGGCTTAAATTTATATAAAATTATTCGGAAGGTTGTACGACTGTGAGTATTCATGATCTCATTATAAATAACATTTAATATATTTTGTGTAGAATACAATATTTGATTGGCAATTGTAATTACGTGGGCTTATATTTTAATTTATTATTTTGTTCCAATTACATACGGAATAATTAGTTTCTTATAAATCAGTTAAACAATGTTCACGCATTGGTCTGGTATGAGTCGATTCATAATTAAATTTCAAAGCAAACTAAGCAAAAAGCAACTATCAGCTGTTAAATGGTGCTCAAATAAAGCAGTGATGCCAACTCAAAGTTGTGACACTCTAAAAAACAAATTGTATGTACGAGCAGGCTTGCCATTTTAGCATTTTTAGTGCTAGATTTACCACTTTTTTTCTTCGTTTAGCACTAAAGATTTTGAAAATAATGCTAAGTGCTAGTTTAGCACTTTCTTAAAACTATTTGGCATTTTTTGCACTTTTTATTTCATTAAATTTATAAACTTTCCATAGAAAGTTTCTTAAGAAAAATTGCCAGCCAATGAATATTATATGTTTATCAAATTTATATATCTTCGTTTTGTGTTTTTAATATGACAGGAGTCATATTTATAACTGAACCGCTCTGAGATACACATACGGGTACAAATATATTATAGTACACCATTTGAAATACTTAATTAGCAAAACATGTTTTAAGTTTTATTCTTTTTAAGAGCTATAGTGTTAATTAGGTTATTGATTAGCTTGTCAAGAAGCGCAATCAAAGCTAATGTGAGCCCAAGACTTTAGTTATCGGTTATACGATTATATTTCAGTAAAACTATGCAAGGTGTGCAATTGGTATATCTGTTAAATAAATTGGTTCATCTGACTTATCTATGTAGAAAATAAATATATTTTTACTTAACTATTCTATTTAACACTCTTAAAGATTTTTTCTTTCTTGGTATTCCAGTCGCAGCTGGATTCAAAATTTATAAATTAAATATTTCAAGCGACCTGTACATATATTATTACTATTGTTATTGTTCACATCGTTGGGGTTACGTAAAAAGGTCAAATCTCGCCCAATTCAAGCAACACTATCGATGTTCTTGTCGGATTGACCTATACTATGGATTGATTGATAAAAATCTTTCAAAAAATGTGACGAAATTTTTCTCACAGCAAAAACATAATATAGGGTCCGCCAGATAACTTTTTTTTTTTAAAACAGGGCGCAAAACATCGAGTGTAGCTTCTGCTGTGTGGCACGTAGCGCCGTCCTGTTGAAACCAAATGTTGCCAATATCCTCCTCTTCAATTTTTGTGAACAAAAATTCGTTCAACATGGCCCGATAACGATCGCCATTGACTGTAACGGCCACTCCTTGCTCATTGGCCCAATTATGCCTCTGGACCAAAATCCGCACCAAACAGTGACTCGTTTTGGGTGCGTCGGCTTTTCAATGTATGCATGCGGGTTTTCTGTGCCCCTAATGCGTCAATTTTGCTTGTTTACATACCCACCAAAATCAAAATGAGCTTCATCTGAAAAGATGATTTTTTTTGGCAAAATCGGCATCTTCTGTAAGTCGATCGCACACTTAGCGAAGCTTTGTTCAAGCGTATACACAACCATATTCGTTCAGCGGAAGGATAAAACTAATTATCTGTCAAATCAGACATGAGCTAAGTGTTAACATTCACGAAATAAGCACTAGTTGAAAAAAACGCTAGATGGCGGACCCTATACTATATAATTTTGCCAAAACATTTCACAATATAATTCTATATTATTTGTTATGAAAAATTCATTGTGCCAACTATGAATATGATATACACGTTAGCGATGATGTATGGGCCACTTAAGAAATAAGAGAAACTGAAAATGTTAAAGGTAGAGGTCCATAGCTCGCTTTTTGCGCGTTACGCTTTCTATGCATCTGTCAAAAAAGTAGAATCAATGTAATAGTATGTGACAAGTTACATTGCAAAAAGCGCAGAACGCGTAGGCGTGTTCAAAGCAAAAAGTAGGTCTACTTTCTACTTTTGTACGCGTTACAAGCACCATGAAAGAAAGTCAGCTGTTCATGAATGCTAAAGATGTTAAATAATACTTTATTTCTTACGTTATCGATAAATATTATTTTGCCGTGGATAATTTTTTTCTTTTTTTTTTCAATAAAAAAAATTTCTTAGTAAAAAAAACTTGTTTAATAAAATATGTGAATATTTTCATTAATGCGATGTATTTTAATTAACTTTTCACCACACTTTTCTCAGTAACAAATTTTGCATATTAGTGTCTTCTCCGCTAAATCTGTATTAAATAGCTGCTTAGAAAAGTTATTGCTTAAGCCAATAATGTGCATACATTTATATGTAATTTTCAACAACAGCCGACAATCTGCTGGAATAGCCCTGGCCGAGTTCTTCTCAAGACTATCTTTTAAAATGCTGAATAAATAGTCAAAGACATTTGCAGACATTCTTGTCGCGGTTCGAAATTGCTGAGGGTCAGAAGTTTTAATTTTTTAAATGTGGTTTCAAAAAACCCACTTAAATTCCGTTTTAAATACAACGGCCGTACCCAAAACCTTTTCTTTTTTGAAATTGTTCATAGGCATTTTTTGCAGATAAAATTAAATATATTCTTTATAACAATTTATAAACAAACGCACACAGCTGATCAAAACAAAAATAAAATGGCGCATGAAAAGCAGTGCATGTAACTCAACGCGAACAAAGTATAGAATGAAACAAGAGGATGAAAAGCCTGTAAAGCATAACGCGCAAAAAGCGAGCTATGGACCTCTACATTAACTGATTTTAGCACTTTGTTGTGTGTGCTGTAGAACATTTTAATTTTAGCACTTTTATTTCTGCAATCTAGCACTTTTTCTCTTACATCTTATGGCAACACTGTGTACGAGTATATGTATGTATATACTCTTACCTTTTATAATGAAGGGTATAAGATTATAAGAAACCACTTCAAAGAAGAAACTCCAACTTTTCGTATTTCATTGTGATCTTACTTTTGCATATTTCCTTTTGATACTAAAAACAAAATTTATGAAATTTATTAGCTTTAGGCCGCATGTGGAGTTTAACTCCAGTAGAAATAAAAGTCTTGCGTTTATTTGATTCATTCTCAAAAAGTTCTAAGACTGCATGCGGTGTTTTCAAATTAGTTTATGAACAAATGTGCCCTACTCATAGTCTTGATAAAGAAAGCAACATTTAGTTTGAAAATTAACAATACTCGTAATTCTTAAAAAATTTAAATTCATTTAAATTAAGGAAATATTAATTTAAATTTTTTTTAAATTAAAATGGAAGTTCTTGTACAAAATTCACTGAAGCAAAAGTGAATTTGATTTTATATAAAAATGGAAATTATTCAAGTGCAATTATTTTATGCCATTAACAAATAAGTAAGTATGTATATGTATGAGTGGATGATTCAAGGTTTGTCTGTATTTCTTGATAAGTACACAGAGAAAACAGATTTGTTGTGATAACCGAATTTGTAGCCAATCGAATTTTGTCGGTTCCAACAACTAATACACATTCTGTTGTAATAAACGAATATAGCTTTTGTAAGCACCAATTTTTCAGTAGCTATATGTGAATTTTTAGAATGCAATTTTGTGACCATCGAAATAATTAATTGACACAACCAATATGATTGGTACTTCTAAAGGAATAATTGGTAGACATGGCTCATACACATACATACATACATACACTCACAAAAACAATTTGTGCAGCATAAAAATGGTAAGTACATTATAATATTTATCGCATATTATTCTAAGTTTTTGCTTATATTCTGAATTGAATGAAATGTGAAAATTTTTGATCCGCGTGGTGCATTGTAACATCCGTTGCCGGTATTCGGCTATATTACAAAGAGATATTTTCCTATCAAGAAACTACATATTATTTGCACAAATAATTTCACTTCACAATAATAGTAATAACACTTCGAATATTTTGCGATATATATAATAATGTTCTTACTTTTTTTTTTTTAAATCGAGATTTTGTGTAATTATTCTGCAAAATATATTTTTTATGTGACATTTCTATCTAATTTTTATTTTTTGTTTATAACATTAAAATTTTTAAAATACTAAGAAATAACTCAATTGCGACAGCAAAATATGTTTTCCATTTGTAATCAGAATAAAAAATTCGGTTAAGAACATCAATAAAGTATTTTATTTTCTTTTCATTTATTGCAATAGAATTTCAGTATGACGGCATTAGTCATAATAACCGAATTTTTTTTCAAATTAAATATTGTTTACAGGTATAGTTTTTTTCATTTCAAAAGCCAATATTCAGTTACTTTACTTTCCAACTCGAATTTAATTCAGTTGTGTCTACCAATACTTTAAAATGGTTATTAGAAATAAATGGAATCAATTGCTTTTACTAATAAAACTATTGTGAGAATTCTATTTGTATTGTAATTATGGTTTTTTGTTAATAAATATGAAAAAATTGTACAATTGATTGATAATTAATAGCAAATATGGAATATTGGAATACATAATAAAATATTTGTTGCTCCAACAGATTTTTAACCAATCTATTCTCTCTGTGTAAGTATAATTTATCTGCGTTGTCTCAAGTTAGCTTTATAAGTACTCGTATATTAACCGTCAAAGTCTTTGGCATTGTAGCAAAAATCTTAGTTTTCTCTTTTAATATTTTACTTTTATTAGATTCCGCTGTTTACCACCGCCCACGACGCTGTTAACAGTGTTTCTTTATGTTGTCAATATTACAATAATAACAAAGATACTTATCGGATAAATACTATATTCCTAGAAAAACGTTATATATTATAGGGTGATTTTTTAAGAGATTTCGGATTTGATTTAAAAAAACACATACTTTATAGAAATGTATGAAATCTATATTTAAGTCGGATGAACGATCTATATAATTTAATGTTTAATAATGATTCATGTAAATGTTGACCGCGGATATGTGGGAAATGGTTTATAAGCTGGATCCAAATTTGGCATAATATCTCCATCATATTGTTCAGTATCTCAGGAATAAATTCTTCAATATTGTTTTCCAGTGCGTCAACCGTTGCTGGCTTGTCCCTATAGACATGGGCCTTAATATAGTGCCACAAAAATAGCCCAAAGGCGTTAAATCGCACGATCTAGGCGTCCTATTGACCAGCTCCAAACGTGAAATAAACTGTTCACCGAACTCAACTCTCAATTGGGCATTGTTTCGCGTGGTGTGTGGCATGTGGCATGTGGCACCGTCTTACTGAAACCACATATCAGCTAAGTCCAGCTCTTCCATTTTGGGCAAAAAAATAACAGGCCCAATTGCTGCGAATGGCGCCGAATCGATTATTCACGATCATCAACAACACTGGCGGACACAGCTGCAATATTTTTTTCTGTCCACACTCTACGTATGCATGTTAGTGGTTTAGTACTCAGTAATGTTATTTTGGTTAGAAATTTAGTCACAAGATTCCGAATAGCCAAACTGACCATAAAGGTCACCCAAACTGACCATAAAATGGAAAAAGTGAACGATGCACTTTCTTAACAGAGCATGAATTTTAGTCATATAATTAAATAATCTGCAAGCGTTTGTAAGTCGATGGTTAAATAATAAACCAAGCAGAATATAATACACGAAAACAGCTGAGTTGCCCCAAAACAGTGTTGTCAATAAGAAAGTTGCTAAAAAATCACCCTTTATAAGTATACACACAGTATTCAAGCATCGTTTTGTATTATTAAAATCAAACAAATTGTAATTACAAAGTATATCGTCAAATGAAATGCAAAATACGCTGTGAGTGAGAAAAATTGGAAAAGCATATCAATTTTCGATTTTCTTTTTTTATTATCTATCGCAATCTAATTTTCACTTGATTTAATTCATACGGGCCTGTTCTGCAAAATGAATGAAAGCTAAATAATTGCTTTTTTAAATTGCACGATTTACAGCGTTGGAAGTTGGAAGAAAATATTCTATTATAATTGACAAAAACTTAAAATACAATAAAAACCCACTATCAAGTCAGCTATTAGTAGTTTACTTTTGAAATCACGTGATTTGAAATCACCATGATTTTCGGAAGAGGCCCGATAAATTTGAAAGTATGTATTTATACAAGTTCGCTGCTGAGCACACACAGTCATCTTAACAAGGCAAGCGTCAGTTATGGAATCTTTTGTCCGCAAAATGCATTTAAAATGCAGTTTTGCGCTGCATATATATATGTACATACGTCCATATGCACGCATGTCTTTTCTCTACATTTTATAATTTGTGAAGGGTATATAAGATTCGGCACAGCGGAATATAGCACTCTTACTTGTTAAAAAGTAACTTTGTTGAAGTGTCTTGTCGGCATTCACACGTATACAACACGAGCAATCAAAATAAACAACAACAATAGCAGATCACCGCGTTGGGTCAATCAACAAGCAAGATAAACACCAATACAAACAAATTAAATTAAATATATATTTTAAAATGTGCTGTATTGATAAAAATATCGTATTGAGTTAATGACAAATATTATTGAAATTAAAATTTGTTTTCAATAACATGGTTTTGTTGAAAATAATTCCTGGCTATTTTTTTCTGTGTATATCAAAGCAAACATTTTAGTTCATCTTAAACAATGAACAGGGGGAATCGAATGGATGATCTGCAGATTGATAGACTAGTTCTCTATCTACTGGTCTTCAGGCACAATTACGAGAGAGTTAGTAAACATTTCTAGAATCGAATATATAGATCTCAATAGTTGCTTTTATTTAAATATATATGCAAACCTCCTGCTTATGCTTCTTTAAAATAAGTTTCAGCTAAAATTGTGATCTATGCGGTGGAAATTTGTGAGTGATACGAAAATTATACAAATAAGATCCTGGGAAAAAATTTAAATGTTGACGAAAATATTTCTAAAACTCAAAAAAAAATTAATGTAAAGCTATAAATATGTATTTCAGCATTATATGTGTGAGAATAGATAAAAACTTATTCCTAAAGTATACAATGCAGTGCAATTTGTGGTTTGCAATCTTTTTCATTTTTGCATATGAAAAAAAAATTATTGAAAGAAAATGTCAAAAAGATTATCAACATTACGAGCTGAAATGTCAAAGACGAATAGTAAAATTTATTTGTTAAGAAGATAATAACGTTGGTTAAAAGATTATTTTATCACTTTATTAAATTATTTATTCACATTGCTTTAACATAAATGAGTTAGAAAATGCGCCAGTTTTGTTTATTGTTTCATGCTAATCATTCAAACTAATCGTTCATTTCCAGAGCAATTCAATATCAAAGCGGCCTAAGCAGTATCAAAATACTCACCAATCATTATGGTAGTATTTGTAAAAATAAGGTACTACGTTTCACCGAACGAACAATCAAAAAATTTGGATTTTATGCATGCTTGATGTCATATTTTGACGAGTTTCCTGCGATCCATCATCAACCACAAACACATATGAAATGCGATTTCTAGGTAAGCTCTCCTTAAATAGGATAGAAAAAAAAATAGAAATATTAGATATAATATGTTTATTTTTTATATATTCACTCTTTCATCCACAAAGGTTATTTCATTCATATTATTGCTACTAATTTTTTGTATATTTAATTTTTTACGATATTGTCAACTAAAAATCTATTTCAAAGTGACTTTTCTGCTATTGACATTCATATGACGTTAAGAGTACAAACTCAAACTCAAAATAAATGTTTATCGGGTCATCCAGCACGTGTGCACTGAAAATTTTAGCACAGCAACATGAACTTGACATCAAGCATTTTGAGCGTGTTAAGGCCGCTTAACAATTTTAAAATAAGGGAAAACTTCACATCACATTTTAAAAATATTTCCGTTCGATTTTAATTACATTACCATCCCTTTTCATTGTGTATATCGATGGTCTCAAGCAGAAAGGCCCTAACTAGCATTTCTTACGAAATTGATTTTTCCAGTAATTACAATACATTTCACACAAGTACACGTTGTCACAAAAATTTATTACAACAGTGTTAAAAATATCGCTCGTTACTTCTATATACAAAGCAGTTGTATTATGTTCTTATATTTTCCTGTAAAGTTACAATTATTTGAGTTAGGGGTTTCTACTTGAGACTAACGATATATTCTCATAAAAAATTATAAAAAAAAAAAAATTCAAAAGAAAATTCATATCTGGCAATACCTTCATTTATTAATGCGTGAGTAATATCAATCAATAATCGCGTAGCTGAATAAAAATGTATTTGAATTCGAGTGATTGGCTTTAGTTCGGTTAGATTTTCTTTCCATATCTCTTGAAAGTTTGGGCCTGTGCCAAACGGTAGCAAAGTACTTTTGTAAGTAAATTTTTGACCCTTCTGAGGTGAATAAAATTTCACTAACCCCAGGAGCTAGTAAAATTTTTGACACAACAGGTAAATTTGTGGCAAGCAGCAAATAAGAAGCATGGTATCATAAAAGGTAAAACCACCACCGTCGTTTTTGAAAATTCGAGCCGTCGCCCAATACATCGATTTTTACGGCCTTCAAATGTAGAAAGACTGTGAAAAATGCATTATTTACTTTAATTTGCGAAACACTTCACATCATATTATATAATTTTTTGCTACAAGGATAGTTTTCTATATGAAAATGTGCTTTTAAAAACATGTTGGTAGCCGGCGACTTGTAGTAAAAATTTTTGCTTCGCCGCCTCAGCAATTTTTTCATCAGCTTCTTTCTATGCTACAGCAAATTTGTCAAAATTTTACATTGTCAAAAAAGATATCATTTGGCACAGAAGAAAAATAAAATATTTTCCCCACAGGCAAATATTTTTTTACCATAGTATTTTTCTACAGTTTGGCACAGGCACTTTAAATAAAAAATTTTGAGAACCAAGAATTTGTATTTTCTTTGATTAATAACTAGTTTATTTATAATATTAAATAACGTCATTGAAGCTGACGATATGCATAGATATATTTACATATAAATGCTTTTTAATGGCTATAAAGGAATACAAATTTTAATTTTTATACAAACATCTTATTAACCTTACGCTTGTTAATTTTTTATTTTAAGAAAGATATGATTTGAGAAATGAGTGAATAGTTATTTCAAAAGCTGCACAATGGTACCAATTGATTAGTTTAATCATCTTTTATAAGAATTGGCAAGATTTTGTTTTTAACTTATTTTATGTTTATACTTTAATTTGCATTAAATATTTAATTAATATATTTAAAAATATCCTAGCAAAAATGTTGATGGCAAAGTAATGAATTGAATTGCTAATAAACATATGGAGAACATACTTTACAAAAATTTCTTAGAACGACTAGAGTTATTATGCGAAACATTCATTTAAACAAATGAGAAGTTCAACAAATAACGAAGTTGAAACAAGAACTCAACAATCAACATGTTTCTTATTTTCTTACTTATTGGTTGTTTTTTTTTTGGGAAGGGTGGAGGGCGGTAAGGGTTCCCTGTTGATCTGCATTAGCAACAGTAAAATGTGCATAGGATCCAGCTAAACCTCTCAATAATCAATAATAAAATAAGTAAAATAATTTTTAATTTTTTATGAACTGCCTTATTCATAAAAAATATTTCAGGTTTATTAAGCGCTTATTTGACATATTTCTATGGGGAATTTGTCAAAGAAACCTGTAATAAACCTAAAATATTTTTTATGAATTAGACCGAAAGTATTTTTGTTAATTTTAATTATTAATGTTCGAACTTCATTTGTTTCTATATTTATGATTTGATCAGGCTAAAGTTCGTATCGCTTTGTAAGAAAAATTAGATGTGATAATTATTAATGAACAAATAGCACCAAAGTAAATTGTAAATTTTCTGATAAACACGTAGTAGAACGGAACAAGCGGCTGTTTTCGAAGGCCACTACACATTTCATTGCAAAAAAAACTGTAATACGATGAATCAAATCAATTCACATATTCCATTTGCAATAAAAGTTGCGTATATAAACCAGAAATCTACATCAACTGACACCACACACAGTGGGCCAAACACAAAGAACGCTGATGATGAAGGCGTAGTGGCCTTCGAAAACAGCCGGTTGTTCCGTTCTACTACGTGTTTATTAGAAAATTTACAATTTACTTTGGTGCTATTTGTTCATTAATAATTATCACATGTAATTTGGCATACTAAGCGATACGAACTTTAGCCTGATCAAATCGTAAATAAATTATGTTGTTTTACTACTTTTCAATCTTTATATAACTGCTATAAAGTAATACAGACAGTATGTAGTTTCTAAAAGTTGTGCTTCATACAAGTCATTACTAATTTTTTGCTGAGATAGTAAAGTTTTAATTGATTCCATATGCATATTTTATTGAGCTTCTTCAAAGTATGAAGTTAAAACTATAATTGCCTTATTTAATTTTTTTAAATTAAATACTTGCCATTAGTAAAACTATACTATAACTTCTTTCTACTAAATATTTTGAATCCCACAAATATATATTTTCATAATTATAAGGGCCAGTTCAAAAAAGCATAGATGAATAAAAAATCCATGAACTTTTGAGAAAAACTAATAATTCAAAATACACTGCAATAAGTTGGGAGTGTATAGGTCCATAAGTTGGGGGATAGAAGTTTATACGATTATATCACTTTGTTACTATGCTCTTTAAAAGAAGTTACTATAGGGTCCGCCAGATAACTTTTTTTTCAAAAACAGGGCGCAAAACATCGAGTGTAGCTTCGGCTGCGTGGCACGTAGCGCCGTCCTGTTGAAACCAAATGTTGCCAATATCCTCCTCTTCAATTTTTGTGAACAAAAATTCGTTCAAAATGCCCGATAACGATCGCCATTGACTGTAACGGCCACTCCTTGCTCATTTTCGAAAAAAAATGGCCCAATTATGCCTCTGGACCAAAATCCGCACCAAACAGTGACTCGTTTTGGCTGCGTCGGCTTTTCAATGTATGCGTGCGGGTTTTCTGTGCCCCAAATGCGACAATTTTGCTTGTTTACATACCCGCCAAGATCAAAATGAGCTTCATCTGAAATGATGATTTTTTTGGCAAAATCTACATCTTCTGTAAGTCGTAATGTCGCAATATTTCCCAGCGTTGTTCAAGCGTATACACAACCATATTCGTTCAGCGGAAGGAT
This sequence comes from Nowickia ferox, assembly GCA_936439885.1. Lineage (NCBI taxonomy): Eukaryota > Metazoa > Arthropoda > Insecta > Diptera > Tachinidae > Nowickia > Nowickia ferox. Next base: position 101,956,601 of record OW387023.1, on the reverse strand, counting down.
AAAACTAATTATCTGTCAAATCAGGCACGAGCTAAGTGTTACCATTCACGAAATAAGCACTAGTTGAAAAAAAAACGTTAGATGGCGGACCCTTTATATATTTCTTTCATTATACGTTTAACGTTTAACAAATCAATATATAAGTAAACAATGTCAGAACAATTTAAAAAAGAACGCACGGTATCATGGGACATTAGGTAGGTACGTAGTTCCTTACGTTTTATTTATTTTAGAAATTACCCCTTACCCCCTAGTGGGCTTATTTTTGATAAATATATAGCGTTTGTGTCCTTCCAGACACGTATCGATACATCTCTTGAATTTCATCAAAATCGGTTAGATAGTTTCAAAGATGCAGAAATTGCCTCTACCCCTTATCGTGCTCCTATTTTTTAAGTGTACAGCCTATTTGCTTTCCTAGACTCAGATCTATCTATGTTTTGAATTTTATAAAAATCGGTTAGATAGTTTCTGAGAGGCAGAAATTTCCTCCTACCTCCCCTCGTTCTTCTAGTTGTTAAAAAACATATCACCAGTGTGACTTTCTACACTTAGATCTATCCATGCTTTAAGTTTCATAAAAATCGGTTTCGTAGTTTGGCCGTTGAAGCGCAACAATCAAACAATAAATTTACCTTCGCATTTAAATTAGCTAGGAGAAACACCTTCAACTAACACTGCCACGAACCACTTATCCAAGTCACGAATTCTTTAGCAAATACACAAAGCCTATAGGACATTAAAAAAACTAGGCTAAAACCTCCCAAAATCCCAGCAGTTCCCCGGCACTTTCCCGGAAAATTACGGCAACACTGAAAATCTAAAACATCCGCTGTGGCAGCACAATTATACTTTGTAGTTTTTACCAGTATTTGAGACAGTATTCGCCAGTATTTTTGCATTTAAAAAAAATTTTTTTTATATGCATGGCGCGTCATAAGGAACTTGTGTTTCAAAAATTCTTTGTTGGGACCCCGATTAATCTGACCGGAACTTAAGAAGTTCTCCTGAAAACTTTAATTTTTGTCACTTGCGATAAAATCTAAAATAAGGCTCGATATACAATTTATTTCCACTGTGCATCGCAGACTAATCATAACCATAACATTATTTGAAATACTTACATGCATTCATTTTGTCATGAAACGACTAAGAGCAGACAATGAACAAAATCAATTGTAATTAAATTACAAAGGAAGAAACAAAAATAAAATTAACATTTGTAAAAGCGAAATTATAAGATTTTATCTATTTATAAATAAAACAGAAAAAATAAAATTTATTCATTTGTTAAAACAGAAAATATAAATTAATCTCCAATAGTAAAATAATTTCATGATATTTATTATTCTATTGCTTTTTCTATGTATAATTCACATATAGTAGAGTATCAAAAGGAACTGGCAATACACATAAACTTACATTATATTTGATTGCAAATAAGCATTGATATTGGTTCTAGCGTGAAAGATCTTTTATATATTCTCTGCGAGAAAAGTTGTAAAGTATTCGGGAAAAATTCTGTAACTCGAAATGTAGAAAAATGATTTAATTTTCAAATCGAAATACATATTCTGTGGAAATAAAATGTTTATCTAATATATATAATGGAACGTTTGAATTTAGAAATTGTGGCAATATTCAATTAAAATCCGGAAAATATGAAATAATATACGAGGTCTGTTCAAAACGTATCGCGAATTTTAAATTTTCGCGAGTTACGTATATTCGAATTTTGATTTTTTTATGGCGTTATGTTCGTACTCATGTCTCTCACTTATGCCGACAATTTCGGCCATTTTGAATGTTCAGTTAATTGTTGACAGCTGCTTTGCTTGCATGTGTTTTGGCTCGTCTTCGATTTTTTCGTTGGTTCGTGCGGTAGCTTCCATTTAGATGATTGAGCTTTGGTATCCACGTCATAGCCATAAACCCACGATTCGTCACCAGTTATGACCCTCTGGAGCAAATTTGGGTCGTCGCGGGCAGAGTCCAGCAGCTCATTAGCAATGTTCATGCGATGCTGTTTCCGTCTCATACCCAAATCATTGATAAAAATCGAATGGCAGGAGCTAATCGATATGTCTAGGTCCTCATCAACTTTTCTAATGGCGATTCGACGATTGACCAATACCATATTCTTCACTTCATCAATTTTTTCGTCTTTTGTTGAAGTGCTCGGGCGTACGGCACGCTCTTCGTCGTTCACATCTTCTCGGCCTTCTGAGAACATTTTGTACCACCGATAAACATTGCTTCGGTCCAAGGAAGCTTCTCTGTATGCCACAGCCAACATTCGGAATGCATCCGCACACTTTATTTCGTTTTTCACACAAAATTTGATACAGGTGCTTTGTTCCATTTTTTTTAATAGGTAACCCGCGAAAATTCAAAATTCACTATACGTTTTGAACAGACTTCGTATATACTAGAGATAGGTGCGTTTCGTATTTTTTTTTTTCGGAGCACGAGTTTGCACGACTCAACACGAATTGTTCGTGTAGATATGAAAACGGCAGCAGCATCACAAGCAGCTGATATTCAAATATAAATATATAAGTGCGTTTATCAGTGGTACCACTTTCAAAAATTTCACAATTATAAAAATTAAATTAGTCTTCAAAAATGTACTTATTTATATTACATATTTTATTTATTATATAACTATATTTTTACACGCAGATATTTGTTCTAAATTTTTTTAAAATCGGTTTGATTGTCTCGGAGGCAGAAATTCCCTCTGTTTCCTTCCGGGTCTTTCTTTTAAAAATGTACATACCCTATGAAACATTTTAGACGCAAATCTATGTTATAAATTTTATTTAATTTGGTTTGAACGTTTCGGAAAGGCAATAATTTCCCCTGTATCGCCCTCCTGGTCTTAGTTTTTCAAATGTACATAGCCTATGTAACTTTTTAGATGCAGATCTATCTATGTTCTAAAGTTCATTAAATTCGGTTTGAAGGTTTCGGAGGGGCAGAAATTTATCCCATATCGCCCTCCTAGTCATTTAATTAATTACCTCGAGTTTTTTTGGCACAATTTTTGGAAAAACATCCAATGATAATCAAAATTCAACCAGCTTTCATGTTGCCGCTTAAAATATTCATAAGCATAAAATAAAGAAAATACCATGCATATTAAGTAAATTTTTTCAATTTCGGGTACACAGAAAAAAGTATTCACCAATTAATGTTTTCAATTAATAATTTAATTGATTCAATTAAATTTTTAATTGTATTAATTTATTTGAGTGGAAAAACTTAATTGATATTATCAAATTGTTTATAGGTAAAAATTTAATTAATTTTTTAATTAATATTACAAATATTTTAATTAATATTACAAACTCATTCATATTACTTTTATGTGTGTATTACATGTGATGATACCAAGTTTCAGTATGCAATTGCCAATATTGACCCAAATTTCTTGCCGCATGTCACAGATATTTTGGAACTACCACCATCTGATGGTTTTAGTAGATATTAAGTAGCTGTTTCTCAATAAAATACTGAATATTCTGTATATACTTCATAATTTGTAATATTTAAATAATATTAGCTAAGGAAATCCAAAGAGTTAAAAAATAAAATACATACTGATGTACATATATACATACATATTATTTGCATAAACATCAAAAAACTCCTTCATCCGTTAAGTTTTTGTGTCTTAAAAATTCTTTTTGTTCGTGTTTAGGAAACTTTGTAAAATCCCTTGAATAATATTGTTGGCATATGGAAAGCAAAAAAATGTTTAAATGTTTTTTTTTGCAACTAAATAAGAGAAATTCAGCACATAATGGGACACTTCAAATACAAAAGTAATTTAGCTACGAGTATATGCAGAAATTTTTAACAACTTTTGGGTTTAAGTTTCATATTTTTTTTTTAATATTTTCCAACTCGCTTTTGCTGCTTTGTTTGCAAAGCACAGGACATTAACGCCTTTGATAAAAAAAATAAGAAAAAAAACAAATGAATTCAAAGTTGTTAAATTCAGTACAGATTTGCTAAACTTTTCTTTTTGTTACTGTTTTTCAACTATTTAGTTGGGAAAACTTTTTCAAGTATTTTTGATAATCTTAACACTTGTATTTTCAAAAAATCAAGAAAAAGCAACATAATCCTAACTTCTTAACTATTACAAAAGTTGTAAATAGAAACATTTGTATTCCTAAAAATAAACTTCGTCAAGCTAAACGTATGAGGTTGTGTTTGTTTTTTGTTAGTTGAGTTATAAACCAATTGGCTTTAGTATTTCGAGGGCACAAATTTCATTTGTTTTAACTTTTCAATGGCCTCAAGTTTATTATTGCTAATTTTTTTTAAAAAATTACTTTTTTTACGGTCTGAACTGCTGATGAAACAATGCCACTAGCTTGTTTCTAACTAACGAATAATAATTGTTAGAATGTATGGAAATATACATATATGAAGCGAATACTAACCACAAAAAAACAAAATTACCACGTTTACGATAATTGTTTACAACAATCCTACAATTGACCGGTCATTTGAGCGGAAGTCATGCATGATATATTCATCATTGCGTAGAACAAAGTTTCTATCACATTATTAAAGGCAAATTGAAAAATGTGATGGAAACTTTTGTGTACATGTGATGTTGCATCTCTCTCAATCAATGAATATAACAAATAGTTGAACTGCTCACTCCTAATCAATGATAGCATAAACATTACTCAAGTTTTACTGATCATAATTGACTAGTATATCCCCCACAATTTAATAATCATACATGATTGATATACTGACAGAAAATATATGTACTTTTTATCTTATTTTATTTGCTTTTTTATTATAAAAAATAATTTTAAGATACACGAGTAAATAACATATTTAAAACAAAAAATACAAATAAACAAAAACACCAAATAACTCAAGCGGTATCTAGCCCTCTTCACACCTTTTCGTCTCCAACTCACCTCGCTTTTTACAAATATCTAAAATTTTGAAAAGAAATATACATATTAAATTAAACTTTGTGAATTTCTTTTATTGACAATTTTACTTATATTTTTTTAACATTTCTATAAACTATAATTTTCACAGACCTAATGAATTGTATTTTTTTAAATAAAACTCGATATTTTAAAGTTTTGACATATATACTTTAGATGTTCCACTCTAACATATATGCTAGAGTAAAGCAACTATAATTAATAAATAAATCCATCATCACTTCGGATCAAATGACTAGTCAATTGACTGTCATTATTGAATTCAATATAAAATTGTTGGAAATGTGTTAGTGAGACAATTTTGTTTGTGTTAGTTTCAATCGTTCATTTCTTGTAGGGAAATAAGTATTCCAAACAAATCTTAATAATTTTAGTGGGAAACTCTTCTATATATAAGTTTGCAAATGTATCAAAATTAATCAAAAATTCAGCGGTGTTTGGAGATATTTTATAGTTTTTGTAAAAGAAAAGCAAAGTATTTTATTTGTGCGAAAATATTTTCTACTAACGGCCCAAATACGAGTGGGTGGACTATATAACATTTTCTGAATTTAATTATTATCGATATTTAGTTTAATACAATTTTGTAAAAATATCTTTCTGTTTTGAGAATTTATATTTGTAACAAATTATTGACAATTCAATTCGAGAATCAATTTAAAAAAAAAATTCTTTACACAGAAAAACTCATTTTACAATTCAAACACAAAATTCTCGGAATCAAATTTAAATTTGTTCAATTCAGGTCTTGCAAAGAAATTTGTAAATTCAAATAAAAAATTTTTAATAATTTTTTTTTTAACTCTAATTTTTTCAGTGAATCAGGCCTGATTCAGCAATTTTTTTTACTGAAATTAAAAAGCAAATAAAAAAATAACTTCTCTGTACAGTATGCAATTTCTAAATTGGAACAGAAACCTTCTCTTAACAATTTTGTTACAAATGCTACTTTATATTAATTGGATGAAACTGCGTGTAGAATTTTTCACTCCATATAGTTTTTTTTTTTTTTTTGCTTAATACAAAATTTGAACAAACTATTTACTGCAACAGCAAAAAATATCTACTGAAACTAAATAACTAAATTTTATTTCAAACAAACGTGTGTTTGAAAATTTTCTGGGAATAATTTTTTATGTGTATGTAGAACATCTGTATATACAGTACAACTTCATGTTCTTATACAAATTTATTTTCGTGTAATTTTTTAATGTATTGTAAATATTCGCATTTGCATTCTGATTCGCTTTCGCAAAAATTTAAATTTATTATTCGCCTCCGCATTAGCTTTCGCTAAACTGACATTCGCTACATCCTTAGTTCTAACTAATAACACCTGTACTGCAAAAAAAAAAAAATTTATTTTAAATAAAAATATGTGCTATATAGGATTTTTTTTTAATTAATAATAGTATGTATGTTCGTATATGTTTAGTTTATATTCTCTTATCGATTTGTAAATAGAAAATAATGACATAAACACTTGGATTTCTTAGAATTTCAAATTGAATATTAAAATTATTTTCTTTAATACTAGCACTTGGCAGGGCAAAATGTTTTATTTCTTTTATACAATTATTTTGAAAATGTTTTTGCATATAACTCGTTATCTTATTACTCATAGTATCTATCCTTGCACTTGCATTAAAATTAGCCTATCATATCCTGCAACTGTTCAGGAATTACACCACCAGAGACTAATTAAATTAGGCACGTTTTTATTTTCTCAAGAGATACATACATACATCAAGAATTTGATGAAGTGCTTGCGAATTACACCATTGGCGTAGAAAGGCCGTTTTGTGGTGGGGTGCAATTTTGCTTGCAGTTAAGCAATATTTAATTAATTTACAGTCAATTGCAACCAAATTGCTTATGATTGTAACAGTCAAAGAAAACGTTGATGCTGAAATTAAAATTAATTAAAGTAATTATTAAACAAATTTAATTGTTGCATCTCTAATTGTAATATTACTTTTTCCAAACTTATGAAGTAAAGTTGCATTCCTTTATCAATTTGTTTCATGAAACACTCAAAACAAAAAGCTTCGTTCATCCGGTTTTTAAAGCATTTCCTAACTTAGTACCCCTTAATCTTAAATAATGAAACCCAAGAATACCCCATTGGGATATACGAAGTTTGGGAGTATTACAATGAAAAGATCTTTGAGATATTGAAGTGTAAATATGTCCGTTCGCCTACACAAACAACTAACATTAATCAGCTGATGTTCCTTGCTCACTAATGAACCAAAAAATTGTCAGATAAGAATTTTCATTATATTTAGTCGTTTTCTTTAAAATTTCAAAACAATACTAATCACGAGTATGGAGCACAAAAGCTACTTTTTGAATCTAAATTAAGAAAAGTGGTGTATGCGGTACAAATAGTATTTTTAATTTTACAGGAAAGTAATATTAACTTCTAACTTTATTCATTAAAGTTCACTAAAATTTACACATTTGTTCCAAACATGTGTCGAAAGCAGTGGTGAAAATACAAAAAAAAAATTCTTTAAAAGTATACCCGTACTTTGAGAAAACTTCATGTAAACCTTCTCCATGCCTACTTTTTGGCATATGCTCCAAATCAATAATGTACTGATGATATATCAACCATTGAATCAAAATTTTTGATACTTATTATTGTGTGCATCCTTACTAGAATGCATACCTACAGGTTGTGGTGCTTCATTACCAAAAAAAAAATGGTTCCAATTTAATGAGGAAGTTCTCCTCACTATGTTTCATTAACACCAAATGAACTATTGGGGTACATAAATTTTTTAAAACTTCTTGAATCGTAGATTTTTTTTTAAATAGAGTTACACAATTTAGAAGCTGAAAATGGCCATAAGCTTGGAATGTATACATATTTTCTGAAAGTCGATCAATCATTCCTGATAACAAGTTCTTTAGATATAAGGAAACAAGCTGTTTCAAATTTTCATCCCCAAAAACATAAAATACTGCTCTCAACTCTTTAAAGGAACATTTTGATTCTTACCAGAGAACGACAAAAATCACGTATTTTCTGATTTAATCATACTATAAATTTGTTATTCACTTTTAATCATGCAAAATAAATCAACATTGAGTAAAATCATCATCGTAATGGTGAATGATTCATTTAAGTAAATGTGAGTCGAGTGATCGAACATGTTTTATTCACATCATTCATCATACATTAAACTTTTGTTCACATTTAATCATGCAACAAAACTTAATATTGAATAAAATCAGAATCATACTTACGAACGTATCGTTTGGTTAGTTGCAAGTAATTTCATACATGTTTTATTCAAATTTTTATATAATCAGGTTTTCATGTTGAATAAAATCAAAGCAGAGGAATTATGAAAAATATTATTGTTTTAATCCAAATCAGTAAGCAAACACTTTAAAAAGAAAAAATGGAAAACGACCAGGAGAAGACTAGATCGTCTCTCGTTAGAGTATTATGCGAAAGACTAGCTACTAATATTAAATATATAAATATTAATACATATGTATATAAAGAGATGGAATCAAATTTTTATACAACGAAATAATTTTTGTCAACTTTAAAAATAATTTATATTTGATATGCATGACCTTGAAATATTTATACGATGAAATAACATGTATAAAAGTTGTAAACTTAATCAATTTACACGCTATATGACGTTACATATACTCAACAACGTTGATAAATTTGAACGTATTTTGTGCAAATTTCTTCACGATATAAACAACATTTTCACGTTGTATACCACGGTGTCCGCTGCTTTTGTACAAAATGCCCCTGCTTTGGGTGTTCTGTATAGGTATATAAATTGCTAAATACATAGTACATAAAATTCCCTTGTTTCTAAAAAATCATCATCACTTGATGTATACGCGCTCATACGCGCTCATTTTTGCTTTTTTGATTTTATTCATCATACAAATATTTGTTGATAATCAGAACGAACGCTTTTGCCTACTTATTTTATTTTTCATCAAAATAATCATGACCGAACCGAATTGATTGGTATGATGCGACACATGTTTAAATTTGTAGAGCCAACAACAACCGTATGATTGGAATGATTAAAAAGCAGCAACGATTATGTATGTTGGAACAAGTTTGAATGTATGAACACAAAGGCATGCTTTTAGGATATGGATTACGTATGAATATTTTTTCAATCAGATTTTGTCGTTCTCTGATTCTTACTTTAATCTTAGCACATTTAGCGGTCGACGTTTTTAGAATAAAAACTGTGGCTTTACTTTTATATTTGTGGGTTTGTCCAGATTTTATTTAATACTATAAAACAATCGTTACAACAAAACAAACGAATTGCCAATTCGAAAATTGCTGTATTGAATAAATTTTTATTTAGTTTTGTTTTAATTAATTTAAATTAATTCTTACTTTCTATTATAATACATTTTTAAAATATTAGCTATTGAATATTATATATTTGAAAAACATAATACTTAAAAAAACATGCGTTTTCCAGGCCACCACACCAAAAAAAATGGTTGGCTACGCCAATGTCTAAGAAATTAGCGCAAGTAAGTGCAAACTAGCCATGGTTGCCAGATGAAATTTGTGGAATCTTCAATCAAATAAAAGTATTTCAATAGTACCATATTTTGTCCTTTTCAAATGCAGACATTTTATCTGACACCATTGTGGGTGGTGTCAAAACACATTTAATCAGATACCAGAGTAAAAAAATTAAATCGACGGACAATTCATCGATAAATTGACAAAATGTTGAATTTTCGATTGTCGAAGAAAGCTGTTATTTTTGAACCATTTAGTTGATTTTTGGATATTTAATAATGATTTTTATTTCTCACTGTTTTATTCACAAAAAGTGGTTTTGGTAAAGACAAATACAAATTTGTTCTATAAAACCTTTTTAATAACTAAATAGTCCTTAATTATTTTAATAAATTATAATGATGTTTGCCATAATTCTTAACCACATAACTAACACCTGTCGCTATGGATTATAATTGCTGCTAAAGTTTTATATTCAAAATTAAGAAGGATATTCAGATGTGTTCTTAAAACGCACAATGGGGGATTTTGTTTAAAAAAATGGAAATAATTCTGCAGTACGGTCCATTCGATTGCTATGAAATTTCACCCAGCATTTGAGGAAGTGTTACACTGCTCAAGTTAGGAGTTTGGACTATAAATCTTGAAAGGGGACGGAGCTACAAAGCCCCAAAGTGGGTTACCTCGCGTTAACGATAAAAAGGATTTTTAGCGAGTGGATTTTTCTATCCAAGAGCTTAAAAATAATCAGTTACATTTATGAACTTTCACTTACAGTTTAGGAATTTTTTGAGAGAAAAAATTTAAATTTTGGCTTTTTTACCAATCTTGGTCCACTGTTCTGCTAATTAAGAAGTCAAATCTTGTGCGAACTTATTATGGATTTAAAAAAAAATTAATATAAAGAAAACTTGTTACCAAAAGCACAGTTATGTTAAAAGTTTTACGCAATTTAAATTAAAATTTGAAAAAAAGGCGATTTTTGCAGAAAAAAGTGTGTTAATTATTTCGTTATTATAAATTTTTTTGCAAAAATACCAACCATATGCATATAGACTTATTTGAAATGTAAGGCTATAAGAAATATTACAAATAAATATTTTGTTCAAAATTTTCGTTATATAAGTAAATATCAATTTAAGGCCTTTTTTTTATCAAATTCCAAAGCTAGAAACAAAAAATTTGTCATGCCACCTTAAGAAATTACATGTTTTTGAATACTTCCAAAAAATATTTTCTGCGTTCGGCGAAAAATAAGAAGAATACAGCGAAAATACTGAAAAAGCCCATTTTTGCGATTATGCGAAATTTCTTTGAGAATTGCCGTATTAATTGCATAATTTTCCACCTAAAGCCTGGTACTCTGTTCACAATTTCGTGCATGTCAAACTACATGCAAAAGTATTTGGTATGAAATATTTGCGAAGTAAACTTGCAAACGTAGTACGCTGTTCTTATTGCGAAAGACACGTTAACTCTATCTGGCAGCATGTTCTTCCATGCAAAATGACTCTAGCATCATTTTAGTTTCAGCTGCGAAACAACATGAGCAGGGGGCAAATTACGGCATTCGATACGACTCGTAATTTAAAAATATTTGCTAAATAAATATAAATGCTGCTGAAAATTTTTCACAACTTCGAATAGAGTACTAGGCTTAAGAGAGAATTTTCAGCGGAAATTGTTGATAAAAGTGAATTTTATAGCATTTCTTTGTCTTCTCGGAAAACTCTTCATGTATTGTTAGCAGATGCAGGTAAGCTCTTCGTTTAGAAACTGGTGAATTAATTCCATTCTTTTAACAAAATCCCTCACTGTGCATTGATTGCCGTAACCGCCAAAAAAGCTTAAGCGACATAATTTTCGAACTTAATTTTTTTTACCAAAATCGATTATCGGGATCGTAAATAATGTATTTTCGTCAAAAACAAACCAAGTTCATAAAAAGAAAATTGCATTACCTTGGATTCACATACTCATTTTCTTTTATTTCTGATGACAATTGCAACTTAAATTTTAATATTTAAATTTAAGGATATACTGCTAAGAAATTAATCCGGGAGCTCACTATAAGTTCTAAAAATTTACTTTAGTTTTTACTGAGTTATTAACATAATTCCATGCAATTCAAGTTCCATATTTTTAAATTAACGTCTCCTTGTAGTGATTCTATTTAAGCTCAAATCATAACTTAAACGGATTGAAATTTTGAAGTGAAATGCATTTTTCTCTTACTCATAATTAAAAAATGCAATTAAAATTTTCTTTATTATAATATTTTTTATATCTTTCTACCCGTATTTCAACTTCTTTTAGTTTCTTGTGTTTTATTCTAAATACCTGGCAGCACTGTATTGAGGTACTGTATTTTATCGCAACAGTACGGTTAAACTGAAGAACCCCCTGCCTTAATATTAGCGTTTAGGCCAAATACTAAATAGTTCCAACAACGAGCCGCCAATGGAGTTAAAAACTTTTTTGTGCTGTCTGTTGCAAACAGACTTGAGCAACATGAAGAGGATACAGTTGCACTTACAAATATAATATCCCGAAATATTTAGTTATTAATACAAATACGGCTGTTGGAAAATATTGTTCTAATGAAAATTTGATGGATATGCAAGTTTAGCCGACAATAAAGTTTTACGTCTTTTCAGCCATCTGAGAAGTAAAATATGGTAATGAATTTACTTTGGCTGGTTAGTTTCGAAATGGTAAACAAAGAAATATGCTGAAAAAACATTATGATACTATGACTTGTTTATCAGTTAAACCGTTTTAACTGTCAGCATTAGAGAACAATCTTTTGTTGGATCTGAGAGATATTTTACTTATAATTTAGCCAACATGAGGAATTTAGTTTTAAAGTTTCTTTCGTTGCTTTTGTTCAATTTAACTGGTTAACAGAATGTCTATCATAAAACAAACAATAAATAATGGCAATGATATAAATTATTCAATTATAAGTTACGATTATTTCCTCGCAATTGTAAGCAGCTTTTAATTTATTATACTGAACGTATTCTACATAAACATACTCATTTGCATACAAATATGTAGATATGTACGAGTATATATGTCTAAATATATACATCAATGTTCATTCATATATACATACATACGTATGGATGTACTGTATTCAGTGTGTGCCATTATGTTTTTTCTATGTAATCAGTCAGTAAAACAGACAGACAATCATTTTATAAAAGAGAACATTTTACAAAATGAAAGCCATCAAGAGTTACAACCCCTAAACCTATTTATTATGTTTTTACTGCTTATTTAAACATAAATACAAACTCAATTGAAGTATCATTGGAAACATTTTAGAATATTTATTTTTACAATTGTTTCGTCTGCTATTTGCTTCTGTTTATGGTTTTTTTTTTTTTGTAACAAGTCATTGTGTATACGTACATACCTAACCCATGATCCTGAAATTTTCATTTCAGAAAACATCGTCTTAGATGCACACTTACGAGTATTTACATAAATATATAGAAACAACTAAAAAAGAAAATGTGAGATATTAAAATTACTTAAAATTTTTTTTTATATAATAACAATTAAATTATCTACTTGCATATATTTATCTTAGGAACCTTTGCATTTTATTTCATTGAAGAAAATTATTTTTTGTTCTGCAATCAAATTTAATGTTACTCTTTTAAAGGCAGAATTAGTTTTTACTTTATATTCTGTTACGAAACAGCTGACTCTTTTTTGTTTATAGAAATTTAATACAAGTCGTTAGTTTTTCTGTTTCGTTCTGTTCTGTTTCGGTTCAACCTGTAAAAATCAAAAAATTGTTATGTAAATATAAGTGACAGCATAAATTAAATAAAAACATTTTGAAATGAATTGTAATTGTACATTTACTGCCTTATTCATAAAAAATAATTCAGGTTTATTAAGCGCTTATTTAACATATTTCTATGGGAAATTTGTCAAATAAACCTGCAATAAACCTAAAATATTTTTTATGAATTAGACCGTTAGAATTTAAAAAATTTAATTTTCAAAAGAAAAACATAAAATTGTATTGAAACATAACATTGGACGATGCAAAATTCTTCACTTTAGTGGAAAACTGCGACCCCTCTGGTCAGAAACAGCTGATAAGTTACCACAGAAAAAACAAGTACACAAATTTAGAAGCAGAACGGCACTGCACAGAACATCAAGAGAAAGTAAAGACTAATGAAGCCTTAAAATATTTCATACGTTAAACTCATTTTCTTCTATAATTAATATAATTAATAAATATTTGATACACAAATATATCTAATTAACTTTTCTACATTTAATTAATTTTATTAACATTCTTTCTTTCAATCGGAGTCATAGTCACGAGACATAATTTTAGAAAAACAAACAACTCGGCTGTGCCGAATCTTATATACCCTTTACCGACGAACTTATGGAGCATACACATATTTACATACATGTAGGTAGATTCATATTATGTATATCGTCGTCCGGCGGCTTAAGTGCTTCATACGCCATTTTGTCAATTTTGCCATCTTAGGTTCTCGACCCCAAATTTTTCAAATCCTCAATTCGGCTCTCGTCTCGTTGTTGGGATAAATCGCGTCCCTTTTGCTGAACTGTTGGTCCTGGTTTCTACCCAATTATTGAGCTCCCTATAGGAATGACCTATCGGTAATTTCACTGACCTGTCGTGTCATTCCTTAATCTAATGCCGACACTATTTTTGCCAGCTTATCGGCAATTTCATTTCCCTCAACACTGCTGTGGCCAGGAACCCAACACAGACTGACACTATATTTATTCATAAGCAAGTTGATGGCTCTCCTACAGTCACTAACAAGTTTCGATTTGACAATGTGTCCCTTCAAAACTTTTAGCGCTGCCTGGATGTCGACGGGATGTCACCTTCAGCTACATTCCTGGCCACCAGCTCCGTGGCCATGAGAATCACCAAGATATCAGCCTGGAACTACGAATGTTCGTTCCCAAGATATAGACACCAGCTCCTGTGCCTTCCCCCATTTTTGATCCGTCTGTAAAGACTGCACTACCCTCATATAACTTATCGGATTTGACCCAATATTCCCTATCCGGAATTACCAGTGAGGGTGTTCTACTAAAATCGATTTCATCGATCTTATAGTCCATAAGCACAGGTGTAACGGTTCCCTGATCACTAAAACTGATCTCATTTGAGATTGATGTGTGGCCTGTTATTCTTGTCCTCACCAAACCTGTTTGTACGAGTCTAAGGAGACTTCTAGTCGTCGTTCCCACGACAAAGTCCTCTATAGGAAGTAGATGAAAAATGACATCCAAGGCAGCCTGAGGTGTGCTCCTCTGAGCACCTGTGATACCCATCGAGGCACATCTCTGAACCTTAGCTAGTAATTTCCTGCGACTTTCTTTCCTCAATGCCTCCCACCATGCCACACAACCATAGGAAATAACCGGCCTGACAATTCATGTGTAGATCCAGTTTACTATCTTCGGTTGCTGAGCCCTTTCTTTAGCCTTTCCTGCGTGTTCCTTTTCCTAAAATGACATGCTTCTTATACTTTTAAATTTGCCCCCTGGTAATAAATTTGATTTACACACAAACAAAAACAAAAAACTTGCCAGACCATATTAAAGTATTTAAATTGAAACGTTGCAATATTAAAACTAAGCTAACTTATTTCATATATTCCGGTATTTAATAAAACATTTTATTACAAAACGTTCTGTTACAGATATCGCAATATTATGTTAACTATTTATTTTCAAAGATTTTTCTTGTTTTCATTCAGCAGAAAAGAACATTTTATGGGAAATTAAATAGAATATGTCCTTTAATTTATTTTGTAGTTATGATCTTCCTCAAATATAAAATATGTTGAAATAGCAGCAAAAATAGTTTCATTTAAATAATTTTATATAATTTTCTATAAAAATTAATTTAAATTTTCCAGCACTGGAACCATATCTATGATTTTTTTTAATACTTATTTATTTTTTCCTTAAACAACATATATATTTAATTAACAAAGAAAAAAGTTAGGTTTAATTATTTACTTTTATATACCAAAAAAAAAACTTAAAATTTCCAGCTCTGAAATCGTCATTTTGATTTTGCTGATTTTGAATATCAATCTATTTTGGACTATTTCTGACACATCAGTCCAAGACCGAACTCTGCAGTTTTTTTTTTTGAGCTTCGGAAACCCGATTTGACGTACAGACAGGCGGACAGATGGACATCGGTTTTTCCACTTCCCTACTCATTAAAAAGTTTTTTTTTTAGAGGATTGATTAAAAATGAAGCAGGGAAGAAATAATTTTCACTTGTTGTGAGCTGTTCTACAGCATGTAAAGATGTTTTATATAACTGAATCGAAATTATTTTTAACTGTTCAGTGCTTATTTTTGAAGTCGTTTAATTTTTTTTAAGCTTTATTTTTATTAGGTTTTCGCGTTAAATTTGCTTTTCATGCCAACCGAAACTTTTTCTTGTACATATAAAATAATTTTTTGAAGCGCTTCTAACCAAACATTTTTTCAAATTGTTTTGCATGCTTTCTTTTTTTTAGTTGTAGTAGTACCCATTCTATTTTTAACATGTTATTTTATTTAACCGCACTGAAATGAAAACAAAATAAAATAGACCAGAAAAAAGAACAAATACCAACAAAATAAACATTGTAATTGCATTAAAAAATCCTTCTCAAAAAACAAAGAAGAAAACAAAAAACCAAATTTTTTTAAAGGAAAACTTAACAAAAAGTATAATTTTTTTCTAACTTTAACTAAGCACGCATACATATTGTACATATGAATACAACTGCTTTCAAACACAAATGAAGACATGCATACTTACATGTGCTTTGTTATAAGAGCATACGAGGGGTGTTTGACCTGGAAACAAAATCCGAAGCAAGATGAAATGGAAAGTGAATAGCTAGCTCACAGGGTTCAAAAAATGTATGACTTACGAAGAGAGAAATTAGAAACCAAGAAATACGGTTACGGCAATTTTCGGAGGCAGTATGAATTTGGTTTAAGAGGTGCTGTCCATTATCGGGCGAGGTACGAAAAACGAAAAGAAAAACTTTTGACCTACTTTCCTCAGAATCCTACAATCTATACCTGACATTTATACAAAAGAAGCTAGAAGGTAAACTCGGTAGTAGAACAGAAACCCAAATACTCAGTCATCATTTCGTCTTTCAGTTCGTTTCGACAATGGAAACAATAGTTATTATAATTGATTCACTGCTATCCTTGATGTAACGTTCCACATTATGTTGCCATATCGTCAGATCATTATTGGTTTGAGGCACCGATCATTTAAAAAAAAAATAGTTAGGTATGTGATATATATATTTCGAATATCTCCTTTCTGAATCTAAAACATGTTTTGCGAAATTAATTATAATTTCTGAGATATTAAGCATTCATTTTGCTTCATTTCAACTATTTTAAGGCTTAATAAGTATTGTTTTGCTTTATGAAGTAAAGTTAACTCTTGTTTTACTTCATTTCTAAGAACTGAATAATAAAAAAAGAAGGTGAAGTAAGAAAAATTCAACGGGGACTGTTAAGCAAAAACATCATCACCCAGACGCAGTCGCCGATAAAATGTTTTAATATAAACTTATTAAACACTAAAATAAAATAAAATAAACCTTAATTATGCATCATTCAATTTCATTTTTTATATTAAATACACTTCAATTACTTGTTTTTCTTATTTAAAAATATTACGGCGGCGGCCTCTTGGTCAGCGTTAAACCGTCGACTTATTTCTCTAGACAGCAAGAAAAATAAACCAAACAACAAAATTTGCAATTCTTAGAAGTACAGTGTACTTATGGAGCACAAAAAGCTACGTTTTTAAAATAAATTAAGAAAAGTGTTGTATGCGGCACAAAACGTATTTTTAATTTTACAATAAAGTAATATTAACTTCTAACTTTATTCATCAAAGTTCACTAAAATTTACACATTTCTTCCAAACATGTGTCGGAAGCAATGGTAAAAATACAAAAAATTCTATCAGGTATACTTTGAGAAAACTACATGTTAACCTTCTTTGTCGTTTTTCTCCATTCCTAATTTTTGGCATATGCTCCAAACCAATAATTGGCTGACGATATATGTAACAATTTTTCGATAAAACATTGAATTCATTTATTTATAATATAAATGATAAATTTTATATATATATATTTACAAACACACACACATACACACACTGTTACCCACAGAAGTTAAATCGCACATCTATTGATACCACCCTCGTATGTCCTAGAATTTGAATTTGGTATTTAGTATTTCGTTAGCTTTTTCGTTTACCTGAAAAAAAATTTGTTTTTGACTGTGGAGATTTAAAATATAAATATTTTGCCATAGAAAAAAAGAAAAAGTTTACAATCTGTTTGCTGCACCAACTTTTATATTTTCGTCAAATAATGCAGGTTAAGTAATGTTAAAAATTTTTGCCAACCCTTCAAGCACGACGTAATAAAGTTGGGGTCGCACACGACTTTCACCATATGCTGCATATTAAATGTTTGTATTCTTAACTTTATAACCAACCTCGTTAAATTCATGTGGTTAAACAAGTGCGTTCAAACTACAAAAATGGGATGGATATTGAATCAGTTGTATTTATGTTTCCCACAAAAATTAAAATAATATTAATATAAGTTTATTATTAAAATTTAAGTGGAGACAGTGGAGAAAATGTAGGAAATATAGATCTTAATAAGATATGTTTGCATCACAATTTAAGGTATGGTTAGGCAGCTTAAATATTCTGGGATATAAGTCTATGATGGGTTCGATAACGATTGGAGGATATTTGCAGAATGCTGACCGGGGTGGCGGTCAATGTTTGTCAATGCCCAACTACAACTGCATAAAAAAAATTTTTAGGTAAATTTATGCAATTTGGAAGATAACAATTAGTAAAATTGATTAAAACAAAAAAGGTGCAACAATTAAATAAAATTTAATCTTTAATTTGTTACAATGAAATTTCGGCAGTTAAGTTGTTCATTCATTATTAAGTTATTAACTGTAGACGAAAATAAATAAGTAGGTAAAATTAACCAATATCATCTGTTAAAATGGCACCACTCAATCAAAACTCATACAATCTATCACGATCGAAACAAAGTTCAGAAGAATTTTTTAATTTAAAAATTCACACCTTCTTGTTAGTAGCCGTTTGGCTTTGCTATATACATATGTATTAATACAATTTAAAGCTGTTATTACAAATACAGTGGACTTTGGTTATAACGAATTCCGGTAAAAACGAATTATCGAGTTCAGCGAACAACGAGCAAAACTGTGTGAAAATTCTTAAAATTTACCATTTGTGAACTAATTTCTTCAGATAGAAAGACTAAATGTAAAATAGGTGCCACCCTAATGTACATACGCATGTATATGTGTATATAAATCTGTCGAGTAACTATTGCCTCTCATAAATGTATTTGTGTAATAGATACTCACCCTGCAGAAAACATGGGGTTAAGTGTCCCCAAGTCACCACTTTTGTCGACTATTTTGGTGACATTGTCAACAGAACGTCTATTAATAATGGTTTTAATGTGTAGAAAACATTTTTTCAGATACACACAACAATGCTTCTTCTTAATGTTTTATTGGTTTGTTGAAAATAAACGTGACGTCAAGCAAAATTTAAGTGTTTATAAAAATTATCTTAAGAAATAGAATTACAAGGTTAATATATATAAATGTATTTAACAATAATTAAAAACATAATACAAAAAAAAATAAAAAAAAAAATAACAATCAATATTGTATAAAAATATAAAATGTGAAAATTGAAGAGTTTTAAGTGAAAGGTGCCAATTATGGAAATTTTGACCCTGACTTTACTAATTCAGCGAAACATACAATTTTCAATTTTAATATACATATGTATTTAATAGAAATGACAAACAATTTCCTGCAGGTGGTGACAGGGTCTATAGTGAATCAGTATAGTTTTACTACGGGCGAGGAAATATCGATATTGTAGACTAGAGCGCCTAAAATTTACTAGTGAATCTTTGGTGCCAATGTCTCCATGTGGTCCCAAAAAAACTACTTAGTCAGTAGTGCTACAGTCTAGTGGTGGATTTTCAATGACAAGCTAATGTTAAATGTCAATAGGCGATTACATTGGCTGGGGTACACCTGGTCAGTAGTGCTACTGACAATGTCACTAGTAAATCACTACATTTTCACTATTCGCATTTTCTGCAGGGTATTGCCTCTCATAAATGTATTTGTGTAATAGATACTCTTGTATCGTCCCAGTAGTACTACTGATTAGGTGTACCCCAGCCAATGAAATCATATATTGACATATAACATGGGGTTGTCATTGAAAATCTACCAGTACACTTTAGTACTGTTCTTTTACGACCATATGGATACATTTGAACCAAAGATTCAGTAGTACATTTTAGTGACCCTCATCTACAATTTCATAATGTTAGGGCAACAAACTTAAACACATACATACATCCATGTGTTTTTGAACAGTATTGCACAACATAATAAAAAAGAAAAACAAACTATTGACGCGTTCATTGACAATGTCACCAGATATAAACTTGAACTATTGACTCTAACGCACCTCTACTCGCGCATAAAAGGAAAGTTGTCGACAAAGAGTGTTGACATAGAGACGTATGGTTCTAGGCTGACTAGAGGGGTACGACTGTGTGTATATGTATGCAACCACATTTATATATATATGTATAAAAATACAAACCAAATTTGTTGACCTAAAATGTGATGACTGCATATTTTAGGCAACATTTTTACTTCAACAAAAAAACTTCAAATGTTTTTTTAAGTCAATATTTTATAAACATTAACAAAAATTTTTTTTCAAAAATATTTTCCTTTTATTTTACTCGCCCCTAAAATTCATACGAATGTACATTCTTACATAAATAAATATGCAAAATTTTGAGGAACATTACTGGTCCATGAAGACGTTCAAATAGGCCCATCAGTCATATATGTGTACATATGTGTCAGTGTCATGTAATTGTCGCTCAAGAGGAGACCAAAAATTAACACGCTAATCACAGTTTTTGTTTGTTTGTATCAAAGCATGTCATCACCTGATGATGATTTTTTTTTAACGGCAAGTGAAGTTTTGTTAAATATAATAAATTCAGTAAAGTGCGACTGTGACTCGCACACGAAGTGTTCCGTACGGTCATTTTATGTGTTATACTATACGAAGCTTAGATATATAATCAACTATCTTAGCAGAATGTAGATATTAAAAAAAAGTGCCCAGTTTACTTTTTTGGGTTTTTGGAGATTTTTCTAGTTTTGGCGGTTTTTCCTATTTTTGGCGATTTGTTCACTTTTTAGCGTTTTTTTTTATTTCGGCGATTTTTTCCGTTTTGGTGATTTATTTTAATTTTAGCATTTTCTTTTTAGTTTAGCGTTATTTTTCGTTTTGCCGATTTTTTGGATTTCCGATGATTTTTTTAGTTTGGCGATTTTGGAAATATTGGGATTTTTAGTTATAGCGTTTGTGAAAAGAGCTTGCCTTTAATTTAAGTTAACCCTTAACTGGTATCGCTATTTTTAGTTACGTTATTGGTATTTATAATCACTCAACTGAAAAACGCCCAAAACAGAAAACTTAAGAATTCCCCAGAAGTTGGTGATGGGTGATGGCTCATTGACTTTGGGTAATTGAACATTTTTAAATGTTTAAAAATTTCAAAGATTTTAGAAAATATTTATGCTCCCAGACAAATTTCTTGCGTGATTATTTATTACGATTTGGGTGATTTTTCGTATAGAATAATCACCAAAAATTGGATTTTACAATTTGCCCTAATAATCACATATTGTTTAGGTGATTGAGCGTTGTGCTTAGGCTGTTTCTTTATAGTATTTGATTTTTTTTTCGATTTTCATTAAGCAATTTTTCGTACAGTGATTGTAAGTAAGTAAAAGTAAGTTTTCGGGCCTGTCCCACGATGTCGACAACGTTCGACTTGTCGCACACTTGCATTCAAAACAAAAATAAAAGCCTAGCCTACGATGTCGACAAGAAAGTTTCTATCGCTTATTTACATTGAAAACAAAAACAAAATAAGTAAATTTGTTTTTGTTTGCAATATTAATAAGCGATAGAAAATTGTTTGTCGACATCGTGGGCCAGGCCGTAAATTTTAATATTATGTTGTTATTTCAAATTAAAGTGTGCGACAAGTCGAACGTTGTCGATAACGTAGGACAGGCCCTTCATTACTTAAAATAGATTTTTTTTGCAATAAAAATAAAGACAATTCTCAGCTGACCTTTTTTGGTGGTTGAAATATTTTACATGTAAATTCTAATTAGTTTTGATCGATTTTAAAAGGAAAGAATTTGTTAAGTCTGCTGATTTTTGTCTATTTTGTTTATTAGTCCCATTGCAAAAAAGTTCTACACAATGATGTCAATCTGCTTATTGGAATATTGTTCCCTGAGATAGACACTAAAAATTACTGGCTTCGAGAGTCCGAGGTTAATCCCTGGCCAGACTCATTCACCATGCTTGAAATTTTAAGAATGAGTAATATACAAATTTCTTTGAGTAAATTTATTTTAGCGTGCGCTGCATGCCATCTGGTAACATCATATTGGAACCACATGTCATAGGATTATTGCCAAAAAATGAATACCTACAGACCAATGACTCCGCCAGCCTATAAGACATACCCAAAAGTAACTTTGCTTATTTGCAAACCCATTCAACCAACAACCAACAATAGAAAATCAAAATCAACGGAATAAAACCATAATTTTGCTTTCTCTTAAGTTTTACATGATGAAATGACAACCCCAACTAAACGAAAGGCAACTATCAGCTGTTAAGTTGATTGTCAAATAAAGCAGTGTTACCAACTTAAAGTTGCGCCCTTGGAAGAAACCCATTATAAGAGTTTGTGACGAAACGTGGCTTGTGTAAGCACATACATTTGTAAGTAACTTAATAAATGAACATAGCTTCAGAATTAGGTGCCCACGACACAATCAAATAAACTTATCAGTCATGAAAATCAAAAAGTTTTTATTTTTTTATTTGACGATGCATTATTTGATCGTCTATAACTCTGAATGATGAAAAAATTACATTTAATTTATGGTATTTGCTATTTTTACATTATGGAGAAGTGCGCGAACGATAGAAAAAAATCTATTTTGCATTTTATCGAAAAATACCGTTGTTTGACAGCTTTGTTTAACCCTTAACTGGCATCGTGGGGTCTAAATGGACCCCACCAAATATGTATTTTGTTGTAATAGCTATATTTTTAAGGTAATGCGTCAATGCATTTACAGAGAGAACGCTTAAGCGCGAGTATTGCTGGAATATGTGGGCAAAAAAGGGTGTGCCTTTGCTATTTTTGTGATCGATATGTACAACATAAATAAGCTTAGAAATGTTGTAAGAAAACGCAAATTTTGTATAATAAGCTTAGGCTTGTCATTTTTTTTTTTTTGTTTCGCTCATATCAGAAAAATATCATATTCAGCTAAGTTTTGTACTTAATTTACTTAAAAAAAAAAAAAATGTGTTAATTTAATTTTTATTTTCATTTTTTATATTTTCTTGATGTCCGAAGTAAGGACTAAAAAAATTACCTAAAATCAAGGACTGTTGTTTTTATGAGAAAAAAGTTATGAAACATACAAAATGAATTAATAGAAGTTTGATTTACATTTAAGAATAATTTAAAATCCAAAAAAAAAAGAAATTAAAAATTATTTTCAAAGCTGTAATTATTTGATTTTTTGTCAGTGGGGGTCAATTCTGACCCCCGAACAATTTTTCAAACATTTAAAAATGTTCAATCACCCAAAGTCAATGATCCATCACCCAATTTGTTTCAACAATTTCTGGGGGGATTCTTAAGTTTTCTGGTTTGGGCGTTTTTCAGTTGAGTGATTATTTATACACCCCCCACACTAACAAGTTTTTTAGTTCAAGACAAGATATAATATATATTTGTATTTATTAAAGACGTATTGTATCGTTCCTGATTAGTAATTGTTATAAATTGTATTTTATTTTATTTTTTGCCTGACTAAATTTTCCATTTTCATTAGTATTTTTTTCATTTACAATTTGCTTTTATTACATTTCAGCTAAAATAAAGCTTATATTGCTCAGTAGCTTTATATTGACAATGACAATTGAAATAGAAATGGGTTTTATTTCATGTGGGTTGTAAAAAATAAGCAAACGACCGAACAATCGTAACAGGAAATTTCTGTTAAAATAAACAGAAAATTATTTTATGGTGGCTTTTTCCGCTTCCTTGAATTTAAATACATAATCACAATAAATACACACTACTGGCTTATGCGACACAATCCCACAAATACATACATATGTATGCATGTAAATACTGTTAGAAAAAAATCTTCCAGCTTTCACTTTCAGTCATTGACTAAAAAGTGATTCAGTTAATGTTACATTGAAATATTTAGAAAAACAAATGCAAAATATATTGATTCGTTCAATTATTTGCATTGTAGACAAATATTTGCCAAAGAATAGAAAAATTTCTACTTTAATTTATTAAGAACGAAACATAAAAACATATTTTTTGTCTCAATTGCTGGCGTGTTCCTCTCGGAGGAAATGTTATATGATAAAAACAAAATGAGTCAGTTTAGAGCAAACTTGTAATCTATAGAACTTAGAAATGGGCGCGTGTGGTGATTTTTTTCGTGACACGAAAATACACGGCTTAACACGAAGTGCTCGTGAGAAAAAACCTGATTTCATGCGTGTTCGGGTCAATTCGTGTTGAGCAAAATTTACACCAAAAACAGGATACGATTTTAGGTTAAAATTTATATGAACGAGTTTCCAGTAAAGAAAAAATTTAATATTTTGTATCGTCAAATACACAACACCAACAAATTTGTTGATATTGTATGGGCCTCTGAAGCTTAAAGTTCTGTACGTAAACCGATAGTATCAGCTGTGGTGGTAGATAGTCAGCTTGGCAGTGTCAACTTGGTGTCATATTTGGAAGAGCGACTGTTGAAAAAATCAAATTCAATTGATTTTCAATACCATACCAAAAATAGCAAAATGTTTTGCATGCATATTTCGTACGCGTTGATCATCTTGGTATTCGTGTTCGGGTCGTGTCGTGTTGGAAAAATTCCACACGCGCCCATCTCTAATAGAACCTAGCCTGACTTGCATCCATATGTACATGTAAGTGTATTGAGCTTTATAATTACAGAATAAAATGTGTGCAATAAATGACCAAAAAAGGAATTGTGCATTCTTGATGCTTACTTAATTACTTTATATTATGGAAATAATTAAATTTATATATAAAATCTTTGCACATAATTAAAATGTTTGAAACTGTTCAACTTAAATATCGTGCCCATTAATATAATGTTGCAAATTAAGCCTTTATAACTGTTGTATTAAAAACAATTGAATACATTTTAATTTACATATATTGAACAGCAAATTCTCTTTGACTGTTAAAAAATTGATATACGAGGGACATCGCTTTTGGAATCTTATTTAAAAAAAAGACATAAATTAAAAACTGCAAAGTGAATTTAAAGAAATATTACTGCTTAAAATTGCTTACTATTTTTGCCAAAATCAATATTTTAGCTATTCAGTGAAATATATTTTAATTAAAGGTAGATTGAAATTAATTGATTAATTGATTTAATTGGGGTGTTACATCTTCATCAACTCAGCATCCAAATTATTTTATCAAATGTGTTAAAATTAAAATGAAAAATTAACTAACTAAAATGAAGAGCTTTATAGCAAAATGAAAAAAAAACAGCAAGTGTTATATTCGGCAGTGCCGAATCTTGTATACCCATTACCAATGTACGTATGACGCACAGTGGGGTTTTCGATGGCTTAAATGGGAATTAATTCCTGGTGACTTTCCCTGTTTAAAATTTTAGATTTTTTTGGTCAATATCACTTAAAGAGAGCTATTTTCGAAGTTGGACAAAAAATTGGCGGAATAGGATTGCGGGAAGGGGTACTCCACATACAAAATAATTAATTAGATTATTATTAATTATTTTGTATGTGGAGTACCCCTTCCCGCAATCCTATTCCGCCAATTTTTTGTCTATAGAAAGCTATAATAGTGAGAGGCTTCAAATTTGGTATTAGTTAATTTTGAGATAGGATATACATTTCAGCTAAAGTCTGGCGAATTAGGTCCGGGGGAAGGGGTACTCCCCATACAAAATAATTATGTTAGAGGCTTCGATTTTGGTGTGAGCTAATTTCAAGACAGCACACAAAGTTTGATGAAAAACTGGTGTGTTAGGTCCGCGGGAAGGGGTACTCTCCATACAAAGTAATTAATAATAATATGCTATCTTGAAACCTATAGTAGTGAAAGCTTCAAATTCAAAACGAATCACAACAAGAAATATAATTTTATATATGGGAACCACAGTTTCATATAAAAAAGTTCGATAGCTTTTTAATGTTTATTTGAAATAAACAAGTAATTTGCATACATTCCATTTATTAGTGCTATTTATTTTTGCATTTTTTGCAAGAGCAAATGCTCTTAACAATATAAACAGTTCTGAATATTGTTATAATAACCGCGAAAATAACGTAACTTACAAAATCAAATTTTACAGTACAAGTTTTTTTTTACTTTTTTATGAATTGATAAAATTTTTATAATGCAATTTCAATTGCAGCCTACTAATGACATTATGCAAGTTATAGATAAGCTTTAAGTTGATTATTCGTATAGAATATTTTTGTTAGTTACGTTAATTTTGTCGACCATATTTTTACCAGATTACACTGAAATGTGGCCATTATAATTTTCAAATTAATGTTTTAGCAGATGACGCGTTCGATGCTGCATCAAAAAGTCAATTTCAAAAATATATCAGTTACATTATTTTCGCGGTTAGGGCTCGACGTTGATACTTTTTCCTTCTTTAATCCATCTGTATGTATAAATATGTATGTATATTAATTATTAATATATGTATTAAAATTAAATGTAAGCTGCCATGAAAACAAGAACAAAAACAACAGTAATAATGATGTTATTGCTTTTATGTAGTACATAGGTGCAACAATATATTAAAATTTTATTTTAAAATGTGCAAAAAAGTGCAGACAAATTTTTTATAAATATTTTCAAAAGCGTTTATATTTTTAGAAAAAAAAGGTTTTATTCTTAATTTGGCTTTATTTACAACTATTTATCGACATATTTCCCGAAATCGACTAATTTATAGGATTGCGCGTGAAAATTAATTAAAAATAATAACACAAATTACACATAAAAACAAAAACCATAAATTAATCTTACTAACCTGAGGTTAAAGGTTCCATTAAAATATTTTTAATTATCACTTTAGAAAACATTCAAAACTAGTTCTTAAAACACCGAAAATTTTAATTCTTATTGCACGCGAGGAAAACGTCAAATAACTCAAACTTTAAAATTGTATAGTGACATAACGATAGTTGTCAAAAAACAAAATTTTTGCACTAGTGATGTGGAATGTTGTTTACTTTTACCGACTTCAAAAATTTATTCGGTTCTCCTAAATTTAATTTTGCAATTAATTCCCATTTTTGTTATCAAAAACCCCACAGTGTGACGTATGTATATCGATACATACATTATTACATTATTACATATGTACATACATATTTTTTTGTGAATGGAAAATTTTTGATTTATTTTTTGCTCTGTTGCAATTTATAGTGAGATGTGGGTATTTTTTGACCAACAAGTTTGATTCAAAGATTTATTTTCGATATTAGCGATAGTTAAGTACTTTTTGTTTTGTTTAATTTTTAACCCACGACCAAAAAAAAGGGGTGTTATTAGTTTTTAGTGTGTGGCTGTGTATCTGTGTATTGACGAGTCCACGTACAGGCCAAACGACTGGACCGATTTTGATTTAGTTTTTTTACTGTTTGAAAGGATCCAGAGTGTTCTTGGCTATGTATGAAGAAAATCGGTAGATTTGAAAGTTTTTGTTTGAAATGTGGTCTCGCTTATACTTGTGGTCAATACGTCGGAGGTTCTTAAAAATTTTTAATTTTTGTTAATTAATGTTATTAATGTTTTCTATTTTCTATAAAATAATTGCAGAGAAATTAATTGACAGAGATCAGTCCTTTAGAATAAAGGGCAATAAAATTATATTATTTTGCAATAAACTTAATGTATTTACCCTTCTTTTTTAGCCAAATTGAGGTTTTTTTATTATTCTGCACAAATTTTTCTTTATATGAGTCGTGTCTATCAATAATTCCTTTTTCTTGAGTCAATTAATTATTTCTACACTGAACCAAAAAAAGCATTCTTAAAACAAGAATTTTGCGGTTTTATTTTAAAAATGCTGCATTTTTAAATGTTATTTTAAGCAAGTGTTGCAGTAAAAACTATAAAAAAAATAATATTCCGAGTGGCTTGAATTGAGTCTTCAATGTACTATATGGACCAACAAAAGTTTATAAGACTTACCAAAAATTTTTCATGTGTATGTTTATTCCAGAGAATGACATTGAGTACTCAAAAAAATATAATCATAATTGCAGTGCAAACAATTCGTACGCTCACATATTTTCTCTCAAACAAGTACGTTTTAATAAAATTCCAACATACAGGAAAAACTACTACGTTTATGTAAAAAAACTAAAATATGTTACAACTAAAAATAAAAAGGTACATGCATATCAAACGCATTGACTCTCTGTCATACTTATAGTCTGAGTATGTTAACACTCAGGCTATGGATGTTTAATCGGCCAAAAAATATACGTTAATGGAATGGAAAATGTGTTTGTGTTGCTGTTGGAAAACATGCTTTACTTGTGTGTGTGTGTGTGTGTGTGTAAATAAAATAACCCTGTATATACGCGTGTGTAGTCGATTAATAATCAGGGTATTTTAATCTTCATGCGTGTGATTATAGCGCATACAGTTTCATGTTTATAGTTATATGTATTCGGTTTAAAATGAATACGTATGTTTGCATATTAGCGTCTTTTTTATTCTTACCTTTAAGCATTCATAGTTATTTGACGGCCAATACTCAAAGAGTACTTAAAACGATACTTTTGTCATTCCCTGGTATAAACGTATGTTCATATAGATACGTTAATGCTGTAAGGGTATTAACAATTCTTCTACAATAATCCTTTTTCCTATATAAACAAACTTTTAATTAATAAAAGGAGGAAAACGAATGCTCCTATGAAATAAAAGTTTATAAATTACTATCATTACACTTTCATTTCACATATTTTGTGTAATTAAATCTTATTTATCTATACAAGAATTCATTCATGGTTAAATCCGAGTGTACTAGTATGTAAGATATATGTGCTTTAATAAAATGAGATAATGTTTGAACATTAAATTATTGAGCTTACTTATGTTGAAATAATTATAAAAATTCAACTGATGCAGAAATTTTGCAATTTTTTCTGTTTAAATGATGCTTTAAGAACCTTTAGTTTTTTGCAACTGAAACTTTTAGGCATTATGCTAAGAACCTTACACTTGCAAAATCTCATTTAAAAAAATAATTTTTGAGTAAAGATGTCACAATTCTCTATTTAAAAAATGGGCATGAAACATAAACCATTGTCTGGTACATTAATATTTTTCTAACATAATAAAAAATATAAATACTTTTACTTATTTTAATTAAATTATTTCCTTAAGATAAATTTTGAATATTATTTTTATTTCAAAAGCAAACTATACACATGCATATCTTTTTTTTAATACTTGCAAGTTATACTTTTCTTACTTTATTTTTAATACAAACTAATTGCTTTCTATTTCTTAAAAAAGCTATTTTATATTTCTCTTGATTGTTGTTTTTACAAATTAACATTTATGGCAACAGTAGAGCAATACATAAGGAAATCTAGCAAGAGTGTACTGAACACAATGTTTGATGTTTCAGTTTTGGTGTACATGGCTTGTTTATTTACTGTGAACACTCATACATTCATACACATGCGTTTTATTTAAAGTTGTAGTTTCTGTTAGAAATTATTAAGTCTTCTTTCTTCTCGAATGGTCTATGACGCCGTCTTTTGCAAAATCCTTCTTCGCCTCTTTTCCTTTTTCATTTTTATTTTATAATTCCGAAGCATTTATCAAAGCCAAACCACATTTTCAAAAGAAACGTTTTGGGTTCACTTTTTATTCGGTAGATGTGGACAAAACAATTTGTTTAATTTACTGGTACAATGTTTAAGGAATCCATTACTTGATTTCTCATACATATACACACAAAGGAACTGAAAATATAATAGCAAAGAAACTATAAAGCAATGAATAAAATGCAAAAAAAAAAATATTAAAAACTTTCAACTGTTGAACTTCAAATTTAATACTTTCAAGATCCTTAAAAATATTTTAGGAAATTACTTTAAATACGTAGTCCTGAAAAGTAAAGATATTCAAAAAAAGTTCATAAAATAATAAAGCTCGCGATAGAAACAAAGAATGACCCTTTTATGATTATGCCCACGGTCGTTTATTTTGTAAGTAGTCTTAGGTTTAACTATGCAATGCATATAAGCAGTTATCATCTAGGCGCACGGTAGTGCCACATTCCGGCCTATGTACGCGGTATATATATTTTTACGAATCCATTCGTAGTATGTTTACCCTCCTCAGAACTTTGTTCGCCGCAATCGTAAGATGAAGAAACTGAAAACGTAACTGGGAAGAGGCAACGTCCATAAAATTCAGATTTAAAAAGTTAATATACAGCGTTTAACTCAAGCAATTTTATTAAAACTTTGCATAAGGCAATAAGTTTTGTTCAAAAAAGTGGGCGCTGACACTCCTATTAGATTAGATTAGAAAAGGGGGAAGATATGGTCCAAAGACTGGCACAGCGACACCTGGTGGATCTTTTGTGCAATAGATCTGTAAACTAAATTAAATCAATCTCTGTACGACTCTCCTTATGAAAGCCAGCACAGATATTGGAGAAGCCCGCCTAATATCATCTGAACGCAGAAACTCAGAATGAAAAACACGCCTTCTACTGCTACATAAGACGATACACTCACAAAGAATGTGTGATATCGTCTCGCCATCTTCTAAGCATAAACGACACAAGGGTGAACGAACTTGGCTACTTTTACACAGAGAATAGTTGAATCCAAATTGACCAGAATGAAAACTAGTAACCAGCCGTAAATTATTCCTGTTGAGGTTCAGGATGCCATTGTACTCGTATGTAAATGGCTGCATCCTTAGCGGTCGAAGTGTCATCTTCTTTGATCAGAGATGTTACAGTCGACCGACTTACGCCGCAAAACGGCTCTGGGCCCATAAACGGAGCAGCAGATACCCTCTGGGCCAGTTCATCCGCTTTCTCATTCCCCGGATGACCGCTGCGGCCAGGTATCCAATAAATAAAAACCTTGTTCCGTATGGATAGCTTTTGTAATGAGTCAAATCACTCTAAAACCAGCCTGGAACGAAATTCCCATGAAAGGAGGAACTTAAAAGCTGCCTGACTATCGGAAAAGATAGATATATGCACGCCTGTAATGCCCATATTGAAGTTAATGTCAAAACATTTAGCTATTGCTTGTATTTCTGCCTGAAATACCGTAGGCCGTTTGAAGAGATTTTTATGTTTGGCCCTACAACTCCAGCACCAACTCCATCTTCCGTTTTGGATCCATCCGTATACCAACATAAACTTCTGGCATCTATATCGGGACCGTTTTCGTCCCACATTGCCCTAGGTGGAATTGTCACATTGGATCTCCTGTTGAACCTCAGTTCACAGTTTATCCTGTCACTAGGCATTCCTAGCAGCCCTAAGCTGGGCATTGTACTCAGGGCCGATGAGTGCCTGTTGCCAACATAACGAGCAGATCTCCCGATACCCATCCTATAAGTGGCCTTTGCCGCAGAAGATCTAATAAAGATTTTTAATGAGTGGTAGTCTCATCAAGGCTTCAATGGCTAAGGTTGGACATGACCCCATTGCGCCTGTTGCAAGAAGACACGCCAATCTTTGAACTTTACACAGTTTAGTTGTCGCCACAACCTGCCGAGTCTTTTGCCACCAAACTATCATTTTATAGATCCACATAACCATTTTTGGGCTCATGCACGCAGCACAACTCTTCACTGCCCAGATCTACTTATTGGTCGAATAAGGAATATGGCATTCGTTTAGCGATATTGTGCCTAGACCAAGTTTTCTTTTAAGAGAAAAAATACCAGAGTAATCTTATCAGAGTTGACATCTAGGCCATGTCTCCCTCACCATGAGAAAATGTTGCCGAACTTTCCAGTTGCCATCACAACCAGGTCATTAGCATACCCTATAAATTCGTGTTTTTGTTCACTAAGAATGGGGAGAAGTTCATCAATCACCACTGACCTAAGGAATGGTGATAAAACACCACCTTGGGAACACCCTTTGACTGCCTTAATAGTAGCCATATCATTACCCATAGAAGCAGTTATATCCCTGCTTTCCAGCATAGACCTGATTCATTATCAAAACCTTTTTGTCTAAGAGAGCAATCTATTGAGTCATATTTTGTATTGTCAAATGCGCCATTTATGTCTAAAAAGGCACACAACGCAATTTCACCCGACCCATGGGCCCTCTCGATCTTTGTAACAAGATAATGCGTTAGCGTATGCATATTGATTTTGCATGCAAGGAGGCGGTATTCAAAACCGTAGATCTAATGTGCAGATCAGCACAAACGATGTTAGGCTAATTGGTCTGTACGATTTGGCCAAATTTCCTGACCTATTGCCCATTTTAGCTATAAATACAACGTCAACTTTCCTCCACAGCAGAGGAATATGTCCGAAGATAAAACTGGCTCTAAATAGAGCAGCGAGGGCACAAAGCAGTGTATCAATGCATCTTTGCAAGGGCGCTTGAAATATACCATCCCCGCCAGGAGCCTTAAAAGGCTGAGAAAAGGCAATAGCCCATTTTATCCTAACCTGGTTAAATATGACCTTTGACAATTTGAGAGCTTTTCTGTATAAAACAGGAGAGCCAATTGTCAAGTCATCACCACTTTAAACATTGAGAATCGACTCAGGAAAATTAACACTAAGTAAATGTTCCAGTGTTTCTCTTCGGTTCTTGGTGTATGTACCATCAGCTTTCCATAGAGGGCCAAATTGGCTGACTTGAGAGCACGAGAGAGCCTTATGTAATCTCGCTGCTGTTGGTGTATTCTCGATATCCTCGCAGAATTTTTTCCAGGACTCGCTTTTGGATTTCCTAATTTCTTTATTGTAATTATTTAGGTACCTTCTATACTCTTCCCAATTACCTGAACGCTTTGAGTAACTAAATAGTCTTCTAACTTTATTGCGCATATCATCGGTTTCTTAGACTACAGCTATCATGATATGAGGAAATAACGGCCTGATTAAGCTGATCTGCTGCTACCTCTAGTTCCTCCACTGAAGAAATATTGGAATTTAGCAGATTGGTACTCGAGTCTATTATTTCTTTAAACGCAGTGCAGTTACTACATACATTCAATTTAAAAGTGCACAGAATCACGTCTATTAAAATTAAAATTTACACTAGAGAGCTGAAACTTAATACACAAGTAAGCCTATGTAACAAAAACTAGAAAATCTGAAAAGCTAGGCGGCCAAAAAAGTCGGAATTAAGAACTAAATATACAGATTTTAACTCAAAATTTTATTGAAACTTTGCAAACATATTGCACTTATGCAAGGCTTTAAACTATTGTTTAAAAAAGTGGACGTGATCACGCCCGTAACATTTTAGCCTTGTGTTTTAACTAGCAGATTTAAATCTATTACTTCCGTGTTTGGTATCAGCCGTTTCTTAAAGCTTAAATTCGCACTAGAAAACTGAAATTTTATACAGAAATAAATCTAGATCTTAGATCACCCAGAAAAATCTAAAATTCGCAAGTTTCAATAAGGGTAACGGGGCACACCCTTTAAACTCAAATTTGAGCATATCACTTAAGGCGTTAAAACTTGATCCATTTTACCGAAGCTTTTTATGCACATTGCACCTATACAAGGCAACAGTTTCCTGTTTTGAAAAGTAGGCGTGACTACACGCATAAAATCTTAACCTTCTCTTTCATGTACTTCGGCTTAGCAGATTTTAATCTACTACTTATGAATTTCTCATTAGTATTTTACCGCGAAACTTAAAATGAGCATGAGCATAATACTGAGAAAGAAAAGTGGGCGGGGTCACATCCAAAAAACTATTTAAATACATTTTGCGCTAGAGAGCTGGAATTTGATACTTAAGTATCAAAAAGTAATATTGCGTTTTCAAAAATGGGCATAGTTTTGAGAGAATGGCTCCTCCACTAACACCAAAAGACAGCAATCTCCTTTCAGACAACTATTTTTATTATTTTGAACTAATACATAACTTTTAAAACGAAGAAACAATAAATTAAAAATTCAAATAAAATTAACTTCTAAAATAATATTCTTAAGAAAATAAAATAAACGAAAAAGTTGACATACAGATGTGATAAAATTCTAACGTATTACTTTAAAAAAATTCAATTATTTTTCTCAAATATATTTAAAGATAAAAAAATCATAAATTTTCATAAAATATAATCATATTCTACTACATTTGCTAATAAAATTGCTATTAGTAACGAGCATAAAATTATTATATGCCACCATTATTTTATGTTAAATATTTTATATGCTGCCAAAAGGAAAATATTTAAACGATTAGCAGTTGTAACGAGCACAATTTTATTATATCAGATGGTGCAGTTTTTATGCTAAAATTGTAAAGCAAAAGCCTTAAGAGGACATAACGCAATTGTATAAATAAAATTTTAATAAAAAAAAGTTTATGATCAAATACATTAGAATGCCTCTACTTCTGAAATAAAAAAAAAATTATATGTGTAAATATTTTGGATAGAAGCTTGTAATAATTCTGGAAAGTTTGTAATTCTCCTCGAAAGAGAAAGTTAATTCGTTGGAAAATATTGATAAAAAAGGCATATTTTTTCGTACGAGTATATTAACAAATCATAATAAAATGGAAACTAATTTTGTGCCAGAACTGATTTTCGCAAGTATGATTATTCATCATCAAATGCAATTGTGATTGTATATTTAAACATTTTAAATTACACAAATGAAAACTGTTTAAAAATTAGAAATTATATTTCCTATCTGATGCCTTAGGAGTATCGTCCATTTTAGCAGTTAGTCGCATAAAGTTTGGTTGGTGACCTGTTATGGCAGTTCACCTCAGCTCCATTAAAAACAGACCGAAACATATTTTAACAAATATAAATGTTAAACACAATGACTCGCAAGAACACCAAGTACCGAAACAGAAACAACTCGAGCTTGATTTCAAATTGAGAATGACTTGAAATCAAACTTTTTTTCAAGCGACAAACGTTTGAAAGTGATTTGAAAACATTTTGAAAAAACGGCCTTTTCAAATTAAGAAAATCATTTATTTTCACTGTAATTTCAAACGTTATTCTCAAATTCTTTTCATATTTCAATTCAAAGGCTTGTTTTCATGTTTGATGGGCCGTTGCCGAGACCTGTACCTGGATTCTAGATTTTTTTATTACGATAATCGTATAGCTATAATAATTATATTGAAAATTAATCGACTATCCAGTAACATATTTTAACGATATTCGCTTTCGGTTGAAGTAAAAAAGTAAAATAATAAGCCCAAATTCATTTAGTTTTTCTTTAATTCCTCTTTGTGCTTTTCACTTATTTTGCCATTTTGTGTGCAAAGGTGGGACATGAAGTGCAATTAAATGGCCAATAGAACACAGATTTATACAATTGTAAAAAATAAATTAGAAAATCACATCATATCGATAAATATAACAACTTTGGGTTTGCAAAAGTTACTGAATCCAGGTACTGATTGACTGTGGTGCTCTCGATGGTGTGAAAGCACAAAGCTCTTTTATTAAAGCTCGCACATTATACTGTACCTCGTTTCTGTAAGGAAGGCGAGAATTTTTCGAAGCGAAAAAGTTCTGATCAACTTGTGTTTCCCAGGATGATCAGATCCTGTGAAACACAGAGTGAGTAAGATAAAAACTATATTTGTTGATACACAGAAAAAAAAACTGCCTAATAGAATCCAAAAGCTTGAAAAGATTTTCTCTATGAAACGTTTTTAGGCTAAGGAGTATCTCAGCAGAAAGAAGCAAGGTTCTTTCATAGAGATTCCTTATTATTTTTATGTTGTAAATCTCATTAATTTTATCAAGAAGAAACCCACATAAAATCAAGAAGAAAACTTGTTATTCACGATTTTGTTTTACTCAATTTCCGTTATTTTTGGCACCAAAATCAAAAAACAATCCATAGAGAAAAACTTTTTGATTCTATTAAGTTTTCTTATAAATTGTATAATATAGGAATTTCTTATTGATTTCATTAGGTTTCCTTATAAATTTTTTCAAAAAGGTATTCCTTATTGATTTCATTAGGTTGCATTCACACAAAAAAGTAATATGAATGAGTTTGTAATATTAATTAAAATATTTGTAATATTAATTAAAAAATTAATTAAATTTTCACCTATAAACAATTTGATAATATCAATTAAGTTTTTCCACTCAAATTAATTAATACAATTAAAAATTTAATTGAATCAATTAAATTATTAATTGAAAACATTAATTGGTGAATACTTTTTTCTGTGTTATTTATTTTTTCAAAAAGGTATTCCTTATTATAAACCATCCTTTTAATTTTTTTGATAAGAAAATTTTCTTGCTTTTATTAGCTTTCTTGTTATTTCATATTTATAAATAAACATAGTGAAAATTTTTTTCATGATCTTTATCGATTTTGTATAAGCATGTATGCACAATAATTTCAATGCTTATCCAGGCTGCCTGTTAGCATATTGTTTAGAGTGCTTGGGTGTCAGTCAGAAGGCTGCTGGTTAAATACTTGTCTTCTCCTTTCAAGTAAAAATATGTATGTATGGTTAGAAAACCTTTTTGAAAAAATCATTAAGATAACCTAATAAAAATTATAAGTTTACCTTTTGGGTTTTTCAAAAAGGTTGTCCTAATTAAATTAATAAGATTTCCTTCTTGAAAAAAAACTATAGAGAAGATCTCTTATTAAGTTTGTCCTAATTTATGGAGGTATTTATTAGGCACTGTTTTCTCTGTGTACTTATTATATAGTTTCGTCGTGAATATGAGCTAATATTGATAAATTTTGTAAGTTTATTTAACTTTTTATATGAACAATCCGGTGTAAAATAGGAAAACCGATATAATTATTTAATTTTTCTCGATGGGAAAACTGATTCACATCAACATTAAATTAGCAGATACATTTACCAAAAAATATTTTCACTTTAAATTTAAAATCTAAATTAAAATTAGATTAATCCTTTACATATGTATGCATTGCTTGTAAAAGTAAAGAAATGGCTATTTAAAATATTAATTCGTAAACGTAGATTTTACCAAGGAGTAAATGAGTACGTATGAGTAATATTGATGAAAAATTATGTATTACTCATACGTAATGGTATGCAAACGTCTAAATGGTAAATATTACTATATATTCGGGGCAATCATGAATAAAATTCCGCGAGAAATTTCTCCCTTTTCCAATTAGAATTTGTTTGTTTTCCCTATTACTTGCTATTGTTTGAAATTGTTCCCCGAGATATATTTTTAGCGGAATTTTATTTCTGATTGCCGTCATAAATAATAATAAACAATACGAACATATTTGAGGCTATTTTCTATATTATTTAAAACAATACATATCGTTGGTCCCAAATAGAAAGGCCCAGACCTGTTTAGGAAAATTTACCACCCTCATCTGAAATTATAATAAACGTAGTAAAGTTTACTGAATAATATATTAAGTCACTGAAGTAAACATTGGCTGCTGCATTAAATACATACAAACATATTTCTTCAAATAAAATTGTTAATGGTGTTAACATACAAATCAGGTTGACATACCAGTTGAAATTGCTAAACAAACGCATGCAAGTAGCATACACCGAACGAAAATAAACACTTTACATACACCCATTCATAAAAATTTGATACTCCGTTTCGCTTGATAACTTTATATGGTTAATGACATTTTGGTGGTTTTGCTAGATAATTTAAAGGAAAAACAAATATCACATGTGTATGTGCATAAATATAAAAAGACATTTCTTGTAATACTCGTATACAGATAGCACTTATTTACTGTAACAACATCATAACTCAAAACATGCAATTTTTGAGTAACTAATGAAAGAATTAATCCTTACATCGTTATTCATGTTGGGTAAAAATTTCATATAAATTATTGAAAGGAAAAAATCTTATCTTTTCCTAGTAACACCTGTAATTTCTAAAGAAATTGATGTCTATTTGTGTACAAACACAAAAGATAAAAATATAAATAGATATCCATTAGTGTACAGATATCTGTCGTATACGTGAAAGTCTAAGGTCCATTATTACAACTCAAAGATAATTAAAAGCAGGATTTTATCGGACATATAAAAAGCTTAAAAAAAAAGTAAAATGTGTATCACACAATCAAAACTTTGACAACACTCACTTTTTGTTTTATTGCTTTGTTGACTTCATAAAATACAGCACAATTCGATTACTCCGATGCCCCTTACTCCGTTTTTATGTAAAAGCAAGAGTTTAATAAAATTTCTTATTTACATGCGAGTTTGGCCAAACAAATTAAGATAGTTATACCAACTGATTGTTGAAGCACGCAAAAAGTTGAGAGTTGCCTAACTTTTCTCTTCGCTTTGCGTTAAAAGTACTTTATGTGACATGTTCCATATAGGAATGTACATTTCATCTTAGATGTCAAAGCGAATCTTCAACGCAACGCGAAGCAAAAGTTGTATCTGACACGGCCTTTACGGTCATAAGTTGTGTGTAGATTGTAAATTTTAAACTCGTATTCTCTAAAGCTAGTTTTTGAGTTATGACGTTGTTGAAATAAATGAGCAATACGTAGGCACATATTTTTATGAACGTACTATAAAACAAACCCAATTTATTGTGAATATTAGTCAAACAATTTGCAGTGTGCTATTAAATATTTTATCTTCCTCACTTTTACTTCCGAAGGAGAA
The DNA here is from genome assembly GCA_936439885.1 of Nowickia ferox. Classification (NCBI taxonomy): domain Eukaryota; kingdom Metazoa; phylum Arthropoda; class Insecta; order Diptera; family Tachinidae; genus Nowickia; species Nowickia ferox. The sequence continues at coordinate 101,917,889 of OW387023.1, read as the reverse complement.
AGGAATTTATACAAGTTTTATAAAATAAGCTTACGTAAAACTATTAGTGTGTCATAATATATACATAAATAATATATGTATATACATGCATTACATACATATGTACATATTTGTGAGCTTATTTGCATATGTAAATAAAACCTTCTCAGATGCATTTCTCAGTAACTTGATGGCAAAATTTTCACTGTAAAAAAGCACACGTGCTAATTTATATTTTATTATACTTTTGTTAAGATCCAGTAGTATAAAATATTTATTTATGTTAGGCATCCTTATATCATCGTACCCGGGAATTATGCAAAAAATTGAGAAAAAAATGTTTAGCGTTGAAAAAAAGTGGTATTAGGGATGGACACTGTAAAAAACATAGATCGTTTTTTCGATGCGATGCATCGCAAATATACATCGATTTTGCATCGATGTTTCATAAGATACATCGATGTTTTTTATACATCCATTGTTTTGTTTTTTTAATTATTTATTATTAAATTTTCATAAAAAAATTTTTTAGAAATAAAAGTTTACCAAGTATTTCACCACTCAATTCGTTTCATTATTAAGTCATCAGCTGCGCCGCCTGCCAAAATAATCTTTCAGACGGAAACGATGCTCCCACCATTTTAAGGTATTTAAAAGCGATTTTTTAAAGTTTGGGAAACTGCGATTTATAACCTTTCCAAATAGCCAACGGATTTTCACGGCACGTATATACATACGTGCGTTTGGTTGGTTTTTGTTTGTTTACACACACATACACATATACATATTTTGTTTTGATAGCTAGTTCAGATAAACTAGCGATAAACTGCGATAAAAATTGGAGAAGATACAAATTTTAGGTGCTTCGTAAGTAGACTGATATTGAATATATTTACTTGATCCGCTCTTATGATGTTGTGGTTTTATTAAACACAATGAAACTTTTAAATATTATGTTGTCGTTTTGTTAAATGTGAGAGGGAGTCTGGCGCTTTGATATAACTTAACCTGATTAGAGAGAATGTAAATTAGTTTGCTCTTGAATTGGAATATCCATACTAATGTGAACACATGTACTTGCAAAATTTTATATTAAAAATGTAATAAAATTAATTATGTATTACTACATGCTGATTTCACTCTGTCAGAGGTTTAATTCTTCGATAACTTTACTTAGTTAAATAATATTATTTTGATTGTGCCAATAAATGAATCAAAAGAGTATCGTGTAAACTATATACCCGTTTAATTGTATCCAGGACCGTCAAGTGTTCATAAATCAAATAAGCGGGAACCACTGTACATAAATATATCTGCTGTACAATAAATATAATTTTCTTTCTTCCCTCCATATGGAGACGATAAGAAGGAATAATAAAAATATTACAGGAAAAAATTAAAAACCACGATGCAAAGTGCTTATCTTGTGTTATGATTATCTTCCTAAACTAATATACTTGTTAAAAAAAACTCTTTCACTATTTGAGTGGCTACAGCTTTTCTGCTTGTTTTCTTAATAAAGCTCACAAAAAAAACTAACAGCAAGAACAACCACTACGAATTTGTATGCTACCAACAACATTAACACCTTGGTACCATTCAAGGTAATAAAGGGGTGTTCCTAAATGACAAAGTTGCTAAAAGAAACGGAAGAAGAACACCTAGAAGATTTTCTTAACCGCCTTATGTAGACGAATATGCATTAAAAGAATTCATCAAGTGAAACGTAAGTCATCAATTTAGACAACAAAGGAAATTATATATTTTTACGATATTTTTATAGCTCTGCGTCTTCTTATAATAAAAGTTTTTTTAAATTTTTTATTAAGTTTGTTGTTGTGGTGGGAAATTTCTATTTTTAATTTTTTTTTGTTAAGTATAAGGAGCTACAACTTGTATACACCCTTTTAATTTTGAGCTAAGAAAAAAGTTCATACATACGATTACAATCTACTGGTGTTAAAAATATGAACTTTGTTTAATATTCCATAAAATCCCGCAGTGTATGCACTTACTTCCTTATTTATAAAAAAGATATTATTGCTTAAAACAGGGTTTAAGGGAACAAAATTAGGAAAATCTGTTTTATACAACATTTTTAATGTGATTTTTAGAAAGAAAGGAGTAAGTATAATTCAACATCAATATTGAAAGATAATAGCACATTCTTCATTAAACGCAAATCCTCATTACGTTCTGAAAGAAAATAATTATTCTAATATAAGCAGCAATTTATAAGAGAGTTGATACTAGTTTGTTCCCTATGCAACACAAAAAATTTTTTTAATTAGTTTAATCAGCGAATTACTTGAATCAGTCAAAAATTTCGAATTTTGCACCTATTACCAAAAAGATGATAATTTTTTTATTTATTTATTTATAATAAAAGATCTATGGAGTAGTATCCTTACAGACCAACAAAAAGTTACAATTAATTAAACAATTTTTACATAATAAAAACTAATTATTAACATTTAAGAACAAAATAATGTTACGTTTTATAATATTAACGTTTATGGAATAATCAATGAAAACATAATAATCATTAAAGTTTCTGCATAATCTCCTCAAGGGGTTAGCGTTCTCATAGTTCGTCTGATGACATTTGAGATACAGTGGTGTAAAGTTCCTTGTTGTTCTAGCCGGAATATTGAAATTGATTTTAGTTAACAGAAATTCTGAACAGACAGATCCATTTATCAGATTTACTACGAATATCACGTTAAGCATTAATCTTCTACTTTCCAGAGTCGGTAATTTAATAGAAGAGAGCTTTGCAGAATAAGGTAGAATATTGGAATTTGGGTTCCAAGTTGTGTTTCCCAGGCAAAATAATAGAAACTGTTTCTGAACTGATTCAATACGATTCTTCTAATAATCGATGTAAGGATCCCAGATAATAGATCCGTATTCAAGAATAGGCCATACTAATGATGTAAATAATTGTATAAATTGTAATTGTAAATATATATAGATAAAATATAAAATAAAGTATTTTTTCAATAAATATAATTTTTATTTTAAAGTGCAAAAACTAATTGCAAATAAATATGTGACGTGCAAAATAGAAAGGGACCTAAGGGTAAAAACCGGTTTTGTTCAGGAGATCCATTTTAAAGATTTAAAACCGTGTATCTTTGGTGTACTTCGACTTCATAAAACGCGCATATCTCTGGGAGGGAACACTTTTGGGGCATTGGATCGGTCTCATTCGATGCTCAGATATTGTCCACATAAAAAAAGTTAAAATTGATTTTTTTTTACCCTTAGGTCCCTTTCTCTATGCGCTGTCACATTTGATTTCAAATACAGTATTTGATTGAATTAATTAAATACTCCACTTATTGAATCATACTAAACTGAAAATTAAATTGAATAAAATAATAAAATTGCTTGAAACTAGTAACTAAAAAGAGTGAAGTGCATTTGGTAAGAGTGAAATGAAGTGGTAATAATATCAACTCATCAAAAAGTAAAAGCCGCGAAAACATAATTTAGAATTATTAAATTTCTAAAAATAAAATGCTCAAAATCTTTAACTGAAACTAAAAGATATTTTTTTCTTATTTATCGAATGAATAATTCAATTAATAAATAAATTAATTTAATATTTAGAAATCAATCATAAATAATGTATCTTATAATGTCTCTTATACGTGTTATACTCTCAAAATGTAGAGGTAAGTCTTAAAAGATATAAGAGAGTAGAAACCTTGTAATATTTTTTTCAATGATTGAATCAATCAATAATTTAATCAAAAAACTGATGATGATTTCTTCTGTGAAAATTTGTGAAAATATAATAACGTGCTTATGTTTAATTTAAAAAATAAACGAAGTTTTCCTAAACTAATTTCTCATTGTCCATTAAAACTTATGTTGGGGCCTAGTATTGATTTTAGCAAAATTTGTCGTTTCAGTTGTTTTTTGTTGTCTTTTTCCTATCGTGTTTATAAATTATGCAGTTAAATAAAACGTTTTACTAACCCACAGTTTTAGGGGAAATATTTACTGTTCTTCCAGAGTGTATTTAAAGTTTATTCTATGACTGTGCGCAGGTAGCAGGATAATTTTTGTTCAAAATATATGTACACCTGTGGTTATATTAATAGAAGTGCGGGTGCCTAGTATTTATCGCGTGTTGAAATAACTACGAATTAAAAAAGTTAGTTTTTTGTTAGTTTTGCTGCTCAAGTAACAAATCATCACATTGCAACCACAATTCAATTCAGTTTGCAATATACAATGCAAACAAACTCTCAATAAATTATTGAGAATTAGAAAAATTCAGTCGCAGTAGGCTAAGAAATTTTTTCAAGAAACAACAAATAATATTAGTTAGTTTTAATTACTATGAGTCTGAACACAATGTAACGATAATTTATTGCGGCGCGGTTTTTCATACGGTTTTGAAGTAAAAAATCGCAGTGCGGAACGGCATGAAATTAAAATCTATTTTATTTTCATTGCGGACTTTCTTATTGTGTCAATTTTTTACTCTCTTTCTCTTTCTGATGTTGCTATATTTTTTTAATAATTGGCTATGTTCACAACATTATTGCAAACAAAAAACATGATGGCTTCTACCATATTAACAATTTTTTTAATAGCTTAAATTTTTTTATTTACTGCCATTACAAAATATTCAACACAAACAGTAAATTTTGTAGAAAATTTTATAAAAATGTATGAACAAATAAATTAATAAACATTTAAGCAAACAATGACAAGCATTACGGTCGCCGTCTTCCGTTTTATTATGTTTATTTTTCGCTCCCGCAACGAGAAATCGCACCGCACTGTAAACATTGTGTTCAGACTCTATTGTTGGAAATTTACTTGTCAAATAGAAATGTTATATTTATATAAATGAAAAATTTTTTAAAATCAACAATTTTAATATTTTGTAATATATACCAATTAAAAAGTTAATTACATTTTTAGAATATAGGAATTTAATAATATAAATTAGGTTCTTCGCTTGATTTAATTACATCAAATAAAAACTTAACTAATTCAAATAATTGATTTAATTAAATTCTTAATTGAAAACATTAATAAGTGACTACTAAATGTACTGTGCGCTGACTAACAAATTTTGTCTAATAATTATTTTTTTTTCCTTATTACTTCAACACAAACGACGTTCGTTGGAAAAACATAGTAAAAACCCTCGCATTAGAGCAAAACCTGTAGGGTAGGTAATATTCTGGGGTTGCGCTGTCAGTGAACTTCCTTAATGTTTGTCTTTTTTACGTTACACGCGTTTTTATTTCTTGCATAGGGATGTATATGTATTTATTTAAAACTAATGTATAAGTATTTGTGATATGTAATTCTGAAGTATTGTTTATATGCATATATACATAATGCAGATGCTATTTTTATATTTTTCCTTTTCCTTCTTGCTTGTTCGCATTGGGATAGCGTACATAATGCACCAATACAAAGATAAATAAATTATAGTCGTTAAGTTATCTTTTGCTAGTTGCTAAGTTTCCTTTTGTGAAAATAGACGGCATTATTATTAAATTGACTTTTGATCGGGCAAGATCGTGTTTGATTTAAGAAAGCAAGTAGAAGCTTAAAAACCGCAAGTACTTTTTTCATGATTTTTTTGCAACCTAGATAAATTGAATATTTGAAAAACGTATTTTTGATGTCAATTAGCCTCTTTCCTTATGATCTACAGTTCACAAACATGGCCATAAAAAAAATAAATTTTAATTTTCGTATTAACTATTTTTTATTGTTGCATTGAAATTACGGTGGAGTAGGTATTTATTTGATTCGATATTTATAGTAAGAACAACCATACCATTATATATACAATAGTTCAAGTTTTGTTCCTACTGTTTATATATCGAAAGATATTAACATTTCCTAAATATTTTATTTTTATGGATTTTTCAATAATTTTTGAATTTTAATTAAAAAAAAACTTTCATGAATTCACCAAATTTTTATATAGTGATAATGCTGAATGTTTAACAAAAAAAATTATACCTAAGTTTCCTGCGCCTTCCTTCCTTTTTGCGATTTTTCGGTATCATTGTGTTGTAGTAATAATAATAAAGTAATTATCGTATAACTAATTCATAGAGTAGACTAAACTTAAAACGTCCTTATAAATTACACTTCTAATATAAATTTCTAATGCCAAGTACACACTAATAATAAATAGACAAGAATTATGTTCAACAAAAAAATGATATTGAAAACAAAATTTAATTTCAGTAATATTTGTCATTAAAGCTCTCTCTCTCTGTTCGAAGCTGCGAAAAAATTTCAAATTTAGTTTGACAGTATTTCGCACGAATTTGTGAACAGAGTACCAGGCTTAAATTAATACAATATTTAACAATACCGCGCATTTTAAAATATCATTAAATTTAATTTGTTTGTGTTGGTGTTTATCTTGCTTGTTGATTGACCCAGCGCACTGATATGCTATTGTTGTTGTTTATTTTAATTTCTCGTGTTGTGTACGTGTAAATGCCGACAAGAAGCCGAAAAACGTGGTGGCTTGTTTTTTTACTCAACAAAGTTATGTGTTAAATTATATCATAATGCAAAGCGCACATATAGAAGAAACATAGAAATCGCGCTTTGCGTGTATTCATTGTTTGCGTAGCCGGCAACGATTTGCTCTTTAGCTGAGTGGTAAGTACGTTACTCCATCAGTCAAGAGGTTGCCGGTTCGATTCATACACATTTATTTTCGAAGGTTGTGTGGAAACATAAACAAATTTAAAATTAACCAAAAAACCAAATTCTGAATATAAACTAAAAAAAAACAAACAAAAAAACACACATTAGAATTTGAAAGCAAATTCATTAAAAATTTTTGTTTTCTGTTAACAACTGAATTGTCAATAACACAATCAAATCAATCATTTTAATTGGAAAAGAATTTAGTTGATTTTATTTTCTTGTGTTACAAATGTGTGTTTATATTTACAAAAATCGTTGTAAATAATATTTTAATTGTATTTGCAAATAAATTAATTGTATTTACAAAAATCGTTGTAGGTGCCCCTTTAAATAATATTTTAATTGTATTTGCAAATAAATTAATTGTATTTACAAATCTTTTTTTTTCTGTGTATCCTGGCGTCTGGAATAATAAAGAAAAACTAATAAAAGTTGTAATCCATAATAAAAATTTGACAACTACAACTTAACAAAACTAGTTGTTTGCGAAAAGCTTTTAGAAGAATAATGCAAAAACTTTTGGAAAAGGCAGAGGCAGTTCAGAGCCTTTTTGAAGAACCTTTAATATGTGTTAACGCTCCTTAACAGATTTCTCGTAACATCTGATCCATTAACAACTAGTTTACGTGCTTCCAACAAAATAATGACTCATGAAAAATAACTACCACCTGAAATGGTATCTATGTTAGTATAACTTTGCAAAAATAAGTAATAAAATTCTTACATTTAGAGCAAGATGCCCATGCTAGTAATGTAACTTTTAACTTTTTTCTGCCAGTTGGAGCGCATCAGTGTAGTGTACACAAAATAAAAAAATTTATACAGTATATAGTATGTGTGCAAAGAACGAAAATTTCATATGAGTGTTTTTGTTTTATTTCACCAAAAAAATGCTTTACTTCAAAAATTTCAAAAATCGCTGATACAGGTGTATTTTTATTTTTTGTTTTTTAAGTAAATCAGTTGCAAAAATTTTGTAATATACCTTTATTTTTCATGAGGTGAAGTTGCTTAAAAGTCTTGACTTCCGAGTGTAGGGTACCTACGTCTAGTGCTATTACATAAACAAAATTATACCACCAAATTCCCTAAAAAGTTCTTTTAAACCGTACTCAAAATCTGTGAACCTACGAGTAAATCGCTAATAACAATGGCGTTAATTAGTAAATTAAGCGATGCGAGCGTTTTTACTATGTTTTCCCATAGTGCGACGTTTTGAATGTTACAAACAATATCGATGTATTTTTTTTTTAACAAACACAACCCGTGAGGCGTGCGGAAAACACCCAGGGTCTATGGTAGGAATCGAACCCACGACCTCTGGACTGAGAGGCTAACATCGCTACCAGTCAGCCACATAAATCGCTAAGTAAAGTTGGTAAAATAATAATAAAAATTTAATGACTTTTTACTACGAAGTTAAACGATATTTTCTCCTAATTTTACGAACACGACTGTATGTGTATTGTTGTGAAGCGTAACACGTGTTGTTTTCTCCCCTTTTGTTGATTTCGTTTTTGCTTTGTTATTTATTTCACAATATGTTAAACATCCTGTTATTCTAAACTTTATTAAAGCTTTGTCGTGCTCTTTGCCGTGCGAATATTTGCTACTGTCAGCCTACGTCTTCGTATGCATTACTGAGGCTTAATAAATGAAAGGTATTCAATTCTATTTGAAATTTATTTAGTTAAAAAAAAAGTCCTAAAAGAAAAAATTTAATCAATTTTATTGACTTTTTATTTTATTGGAATGGCAATAAATTGTATTATCAAATGTTTTGAAATAAACAAACCAAAAAGCTTATGTTTTCTTAATTCTTCTCGCCGTTAACTTGTCTCAATAAATTCTGTTTATTGCTTTGCTAAAACGAAACTATAACTTAAAAATTAATGTTACGTACATACATATGTATATAGTTTTATATGAACAAAAGAAAAGCTTATAATTATAAGCTTAATTAGCTTTAATTGAAACGTCAAATAATTTATGGCCATTAATAAAGTAACAAGGCACGTGCAAAACTTAATCATGTCTTAATTGTGTGGTCTGTATGTACATTTTAAAACGCATTAAACATGTAAGTAACACATTTAAATAATGTGTTAACTAAAGTAATTACTTTTTATTTTAAATATGACGTAAGCATTTGTTTATTTTTTTTTATTACATGCATTTAACTTTGCCAGCCACACCAGGTAATTGGAACCATTTTTCAACGTCGAATAGCCAATTGCATGTTGCACTCTTATTAAGAGATAACGAATTTGTTGTTTTTGTAATGAATTGAATTTTCACACTTGCAGTCGTGCGAACTCAACTGAAGTCATTTGCTACATTCTTGAAGTAACTACAAATGACCAATTCATTAACTTAATAACACGTTTAATGGCAATCGGTTTCTTTAAATGGAAACTATGTACACAGACAGAAAAGAATTAAGTAAGATGATTCTGCAATGTGTAAAAAAATTATTATTTGCAGAAGACAAAGTTTAACGTTTGGTTTTTAAGCAATTAAAAAAATTTCTTGATATTAGCCTTCTGCAATTTTTTTAATTGACTTTGTTTGCCATAAACTGCTTCATTACCTTTAACGGCACATAAAAAAATTTCCAATAGCAAGTTTCATGGCGCAAGGAAAAAATAATAATGTATGAAAGAAGGCTGTCGTAAACTTATTGCTTTGCCTATTGTTAGTCTTCATAATTTTTTAACCGCTATAGGGTGTAGCATAGAATTTTGCTATATTTTAGTTCGCATGAATGTGCAACTCGTAAACGGTTTGCTTTGTTGCCGTTCCTTGTTTGTTTGAGCATCTCAAACTCGCTCACTTCCAAGTGCTACACTTGTCAATCTTCTTTAAGCAAAATGTTTGGAGCAACCTACTGTTACTTCCAGATGAGGATTTCAAAGTTTTTAGTTTCAGCCAGGAATAATTTCTTAATCAGTATTTCAGTTCAGTTCAGTTCAGTATTTTCAATTCTTATTAAATGAAATATTTTTATTAATTAATGTGATTTTCTAAAAAAAAGAGAAGAAAAATTAAACTAGATTTATTTAGCTGGGGGAAATACCGATATTTTTCTGTGCAACCACGCACTTCAGCAACACCCATGTCTATCTACTTGGGCAGCGATTGTTATTAACATCAGCTATTTAACGTAAATTTTTAATGAAATAGAATATGATAAATTATTATTGTGTATACAATTATTGATTTACCTTTGGTAAATACATTTTCTTGTATTACTATTCATTTTCTATTAAATTTGAACTCAAAATACTGAACTTAAGCCCGATTATGAAATTATTCCTGATTAAAATTCACTCTAGTTCAGTTCAATTTAATATGTTTCAAGTTTTTAGGCTCATCTACATAAATTTTAGCTCGAGTAGAATATAGAAAGGGCTCCTGTCCTTTTCACTGGTTTCTATATACTTTATTAAAACATATCCGCCACCTTAATATAAAAAGGCCCTAACTCATTATTTTATTGAAATCGAGATTACATTAGATGTTCTTCTATCGATGTATAAAAAAACTCGATTTTAAAAAAGAAATTATGGGTTAGATCCTTTCTATATTAAGGTAACGATATGTGAGTATTTTAAAAATCTGCATACATTTCTCACAGTGCATATTTTACGGTTTCTTTAAAACTGTAATTAATTTTGTTTAATTAGCAGCAAGTCTTGCCATAAGTTGGCATGAGCAATTAGCATCGATTTTGTTTGCAAACAAACTGATAATTATGACAACTTGAATTTTTTACAGAAAATTAAAATTGATCATTAAAGTTAAAACAGAATTACAACAAGTTAAATAAAGTCATACCTACATTCATACGTATGCATGTATGCAAATTGAGAAATGGCAAGTAAGATAATCTTTAATCCAGACAACCGACTACAAGAATCGTGAGTCACTTGTGCGTTTTATGAGAAAAAAAAAACAAATAAGTTAATGAGCAAAAATATATTTTATTCTCGCCTTTTTCCCGCCAGACAACAAAGACTTCAAAATACTTTCAAGAACATTGGTTTACATGGCTGCCCGCTCCATGCAGGTATTCAAGTAGAATTAGATTATTCCTCTGTGACAAAGAGTATACTTCAACTAGTTGTCATTAATGTTACAAATACAAATTACAAATAATATAGTAGCTTCTTTTAATGAGCACTCGTAACAGAGATATTTAACTCGTTGTAGTGAATCAGATCAGAATCTTTCCACGGGAGCGAAGTCAGATACATAGTGCGTTGGTTTCATACAATAAGTGGCAGAAAATGGAATTATTAAAATTGCACAAAAGATACAACTATATTGGAAGAATTTTTTTTGACGCCTCACATAAATTTTAAGCAACTTAAAAAAAACTACTTTTAAAGCTTATAAAATGAAAAGAGAAGGATGCATTTGTCTATCAAGTATTCCTGCTGGGTTTGCAGAGTTCTTTTTAAATGCACTACCAATAATATAATAGAAAAAAAATTCAGTAGTGCTAAATTTGTCATTTGGGTGGTATGATATTTTTGACTTTCAAATAGTTCTACATTTGCAGCAACTTTTTCATCCCGAATTTAAATACAAACAAATTTGTAAGCATATAAATTACTTTTAAGATTAAAGAGTTCTTTAAATTTTTCGTGTACCATTTAATTATAAGTTTTGCGTTTTTCCATGATTAAATGCCGATTTTCATTAAAAGTTTTTTTTAAATTAACCTAAACATCAAAATTGTTTAGTTATCTAATCAGCTTTGCAAGGCTCATGAAATTTCCTTTCGAACAAGCTGAAACTTTTATCAAGTTTATTAGTAGACTCAATAACATATTAGCATACGAGGGCGGATCAATAAGTCTGTGACTTTACGAACCTCCTTCGTAGTTATATGAAATGCAATAATGTTCCCATCAAGTACCACCTGTTAATAGACTACTGTAAAATTTTGAGCAAGTTTCGTCATTTACTTTGCGTTTAACAGCTGTTCAAAGTATACAACCTCGTGTATTTTTCTAAAAATGAAAAAAAAAGTGAATTTCGAGTGCTCATTAAACATTATTTTTGCAAAAAAAAAAACCTTAATCAAACCAAGTAAAAGCTCGATAAATACTATGGGGACTCTGCACCCTCGATTTCAATGGTAAAAAAGTGGTTTTCTGACTTTCGTTGTTGTTGCACAAGTACAAATGACGCTGAACGTTCTGGACGATATGGTATTGGCCGATCGAAGAGTAAAAGTGCGTGAGATTGTTGATGCCATAGGCATTTCATATGACAGTGTTGTTTCGATTTTAAGTGATTAGCTGGGTTTAAGAAAGTTGTCTGCAAGATGGGTGTCGCGTTTGCTCACAATCGACCACAAGCGCATGTGTAGTTTCCATGGCAAAAATGCACGAATTGGGCTACGAATTGCTCCCTCATCCGCCCTATTCTCCAGATTTAGCTCCGAGTGCCTATTTCTTGTTCTCAAACTTGAAGAAGTTGCCAGGCGGAAAGACTTGACTCCAACGGAGAATCATCTCACAAACAAATGCCTATTTGAAAGACCTCGAAAAGTCATATTTTTTGGAATGGATACAAAAACTGGAGAAACGTTGGACTAAGTGTATTGAGTTAAAAGGAGATTATGTTGTAAAATAAATTTTTGTTTTGCAAAAAAAAAACTGTGTTTCATTCAAAAAGTTTCTTAATTAACTCATCATATATACATATTATTACTTCAGAGGAGACAAGTATTGAACCAGCAACCTTCTGACTGATAGACAAGCACTCTAACCAACATGCTAACAGGCATCCTGAATCTGCATTGAAATTATTGCACAAACATGCTTATACAAAAACGATAAAGATCATGAAAAAAATTTTCTCTATGTTTATTTATAGATATGAAATAACAAGAAGCCTAATAAAATCAAGAAGATTTCCTTATTAAAAAAATTAATAAAATGCTTTACTTATAATCATATAGAAACCTAATGAAAACAATAAGGAATATCTTTTTGAAAAAATCAAGAAGGCAACCTAATAAAATCAATAAGAAATCCCTATAGTTTACAATTTATAAGAAAACTTATAGAATCAAGAAGTTTTTCTCTATGGATTGTTTTTTGGTGCCAAAAATAACGGAAATTGAGTAAAAAAGTGTGAATAACAAAATTTCTTCTTGATTTTATGCGGTTTTTTTATTGATAAAATTAATAAGATTTACCACATAAAAATAATAAGAAATCTCTATGGAAATATATTCTCTCCTGGGATACCCTTAGCCTAAAAACGTTTTATAGAGAAAATCTTATTGATTCTATTAGGCAGTTTTTTCTCTGTGTACGAAGAGCTTGCTAGGGAGGATTCCTATCGGTGGAATAACCTCCCTGATATGCTCTCTTTCTAAATATTGTAGGCTATCAAAAGTAACCTGGAAGAAGGTTGGTAAAATAGAGTTGAGCTCTCCCTCGATTTTTGTTCGTAATGTCTCAATTGGTAGGTCCCTAGATATGAACTTCTTTCGTCTTTTTCTGCATACCCTAGATGCATTAAACTTAATTATTTTTATATGTTTACATAATTTAAAAAAATCGTTATTTCAAGGTGACCTCCATTGGTAATATTTTCAGACTTAAGATTTGAATACTTATTGTAAGTTCAGTATTGAAGATACAATAAATAAATATCAGTTTAAAAAAAATCCAGGCTTAGGTGAACAAATTTAACATGGTCTTAACGAGATTTGCCGTACTATTTTAGACTTAAAATCATTCTGGCTTTTAAAAGTGGGTTAAAACTACATTATGAGCTTATTTTTAATGTCAAATTGTATGGTGGAACTTATAAAGATCAGATCCATCTGCTGCTCCCAACAATCTAGTGATTTTTTTGGTTTATCATTGAAAGTTCAGAGAGGTAACTGAAATCACTATTGCTCTGATAGCGGAGGCAGTCACAAGGTCTTTTAGTCTCCTCATCTTCTTTATTTAAGCAATTCTAATAAAAGCCATTTAATATGGAGCAACTTTCAAAAAAGAAGCTCACAAAAATTTTTATTTAACAGCCATAATTAAATAGATTCTGCAAGCGTTTTGTTTTATGGCCCTTAGCTTTAACGCTCCATAGTTCCATACCGAATAAGAGCGTCAATGTTTTTGATAAAACCCAAATATATAAATATAAATAAAATATGGAGATAAACCGCAAATAGCTAAAATATCATTACTTTTTAACAATAGCAAAAAAAAAATAAAACAAACAAACATCTTTCCGTAAATTGTAATGCGATTAATCAAACCAATTCACATTTTCCATTTGCACTGAACGGAGTATATAAGTTTTTTAGCAGCCAACTTCAATACTTAGCGATCTGTCAAAATCGGATTTTCTAACTGCAAAGCGTTGCCACCATTTTGATTCGGTTTGCTTCATACAAATTGTATGGGCAAACGATTTTTGATACCTCAAACACACTTTCTGCTTTTTTGAGGTATGGCTGTAACATACATATGGGCATTTCCATGGAAAGTCCACTTTATTGTCGCGTGCGACAGCAAATAATTAAGCTTGTATTTCGGAACAATGTGACTCAATTATTCTTAAAATTTTATCTAATGTAGAGTGCTGACTGACTACACAAAAATATAAAAAAAATAAAAAAACTTTCGTTTTCTTTGAAAAAAAAACAAACATATTTGTTTGATGTCGCACGCGTTAAAAAGTTGACACTTTAAAAAAACATATTCAGCATTTCAAATCGTTTAGAACGTTTAATAAACAACAGGTTATAAAACAAGCTCGCAACTATATACAAAACCTCCCACTACACAGGGCTTTTAAACATAAAAGTATTAAAGTGGATCAACAAAGAGATTTAGCGTTTAGATTTTTTTGCAATTCCATATCAAGTGAATTCAAAGCTAAAAAAAAGCATATATACACACATCCATAACTATATTATTTACATTTGTACATAATAAGACAATAACAATAAACAATGCATGTCATACTCAAACAAAACGAACAGTTTGCACTCAAAAATTCTTAACGTTTTAATTTCATATACAATATTTCACTCAGCACGCATAACGCTGGAATATTTGTGCACAGCGGGCAGGAAACGAGCTCGTTACGTGGTAAGCTTTACCTTTTTAATTTAATTCAATTCATAAAACTCACTAGGCAATTCTGTCTGGATTAGAGCTTTGAGATTTGGCATATATTTTTATAAAGAAAATAGTTTTGCTTTGAGAAATTCATTTGCATACATATTCCCAAATCAAATTTTCGTTTACACCGTACACATGTACTCGTATGCAGTCCATTAGCTTGCGAGTGCAAAAATAGCATGGATCCCAAGATAAGGTCTTAGAACTTTTTTGTTTATCACGAATTTTAAATTTTTATCGCCGATATTCCCTAAATCAGCTTTTTTCTTGCCCATAAAAATACCGAATTCATTAATTCTTTCTTTTGAATTGAATTTCGTCGACGGATTAAAATGTATGCGAGTCTTCTATGGAAGCAATACACGCAGACAAAAGACATGTTTGTGGAATTGTTGCAACAACAATACTATGTTCTCTGAAGAAAATACGTGGCCGTTGAAAACTAGTTTTAGTTATTTTGAAATAATGCGTTACGTTAAACAAAGTACTATAGTATTGTTGAAAACTTCTGACTACAAGAAATAAATTGTAAACAATAATTTAGATAAATAAAAAAATGGGATCACAATCAGTGATGCCAGAATTCTTTCACCAATAATGGCTAAATGTAGAGCAAAAAATTTATAAAAACTAGATAAAAAAGCACAAAGTAGACCAGAGTTGTAGAAAGTGACTTATGAAAAAAGCTAAAATCCGCTGATTTGATCACTGTTAAAAAGGGACAAATATAGTGTGTTTGTTATTAAATATTTTTAGTACAATAATCAAAACAAACAACAGAAAATGTATATTTAGTGAAATTAACAATTAAACATTTTTACAAAAATAAATGAAAGATTTTGTAGTGTTGAATTAAAAAAAAAACTATTTGTAAAACAGTATTAGTATTATAACAGTATTATTATTATAAAAGTTTTCGTTCACATTTATTTACAAAAATTAGACAGCGAATGAGACCACAAAGTATAAAATGGAATTAAAATAATACCACGCGAAAGAAAACGTAAAGAGGATTTGATGACTGTGTGAGCGAGACCTCTGAAAACACAATTATCATAAATTAAAAAAGGCTAAAGGTGTCTTTACATGGTAATACAAAGTATTACGACTTTGTAGAATCAAAATATTATGAAATTCTCTCCGTGTTTATAAAAAAGCGAACAAGAGTCTGTTGTAGCTATTTTTCATGTTTACACTGATACTATAAGTAAAATTAAGTAAAATGCAGGCAAAGATATTAAACTTCTGAGTTAATAATAAAAATTGGAAAATTGCAAAAAAAAATGTGTACTAATAAAACTAAATATTTTCGAAAACATTTCATTATTTCAATGTAATTTTAGTACAAAATATAATTTTTTTATAGGTTTGTTATGTTTGATTTTGCTGTACCATCAGCAACATGAAAATTTCCTGCGTTGATTTTGGTAGTTTTTGTAAAAGTGTCAACACCTTTTATAGATACTATTAGTGCTGCCAATGTTTACTTTGAAATACACCTCTGGTGTGATGAGAATACTTCAGTTTACCAAATGGTTTAGAAAATAAACATTTACCGACCGCTTGTCAAATTTTCTATCCTTATTCTCTCCTACTCAATATATTTTGCTTTTACATGATAAGATTTTTTATAATCTACAGCATTTTTGACATGTCGTAAAACATTGTATTACCATGTAAAGGCACCTTAAGTGAGATCGAGTGGAAAAATCATGAGTATTAAACATAAATAAGAAGATAATTCATATATTTGGGGTTTTTATAGAATCCAATCTTATCGGAATTGGATTTAAAACCGACAAAAAAGTTATGTTGGTGTCATGAAATCCAATGTTATCGGTTTTTGTTCGAACTTGAATTTTTATTGGTTTTAGCTGTCATGGAATCCAATTTTATTGGTTTTATTTTATTGGAAATAAAACCATCATGTGACAGCTGACGGAATTAATTGGCTGGCTTTTGTTTAAAATACACGGAATTTTTGAAATTTATTGCCTATCGCCGAGTACACAGTGTGGCATTTTGTGACAAATATGGTAAAAATAACAGTGGGAACTAGTTGCAACGTCTGTCATTTCCGATATTTTTTGTTGTGTGGCATTACCACACAAACTGTTTACGCATCTGATGTGAACAGCTAGGAGAATAAATTGGCAGCACTGCAGACATAAAAATAAAATGTCATTGTGGTGACATTTTCCCGCATTAAGTATATATGTATATACAGAAAGAATTTTAAATGTATACTGGTATGCAAATTTAAATGTATGGAAAACGAAAAAGAAAGTGAAAAAGTACAGGACGCATGACATGGCGAAATAGCTTATTCAACTTGTGGGGGTTCGTTAAGCTGTATGGCATCATCTATGTGGCATTTATAGGGATAGAAATGCAACGGAAACTGCATGGACAGAAGTTTTGGTGGAATTAGGCTTCATTTATACGAAAGTTTTAAACCAACTTGAATCCTGCTTCCGTAAACTAGAATGCAGAGTACAATAAAATCCTTTTGTAGTGCGCATATTAAGCCCTGGTCTTTTCCATCACTTTCTTTGCTGTTTTTTGGATTTTCTTAATTTTTATACCCTTCACGAAAAATGGTAAAGGGTATATATAGGTTTGTCCAGATTTTTGTAACTTCTACAATATTCATTTCCGGCGAAATAAAGTTAGTTATTCTGGATCCTTATGAATAGGAGATGAAAAAAAGACATGTCCGTCTGTCCGTCTGACCGTCTGACAGTCTGACCGTCTGCATGTACGGATTTTCTATGTGTTGCTTGAAAGTGATTGTATGAAGCTCCTAAAAGAGTTAGAGAGCTCGGAATTGGACTGAATCGACCGCATTTGTCTTGGCACGATTGGTATTGAAAATCAGCAAAAATAAAGAATCGTTTCTTGCATTTTCTATATATAAAGTTTTATCACACATTTTTTACAAATCTACCAAAAAATTTGCCGTGCGTAGAACCAACAATATTTAATTCTGTTACTAACCTCACTAGCTACTCCACCGCTGAAGCTTACTTGAATTTACATTATATTTACTTTAGTTAAACATATTCTTTAACAAGCATTATTTCGTATTAAACCCCTTTTTGTCACCAATACATAGACATTGCCTTATGGTGTTTTTGCTTGGCACATGCTTTTTCGTAGGCATGCATATGAATTGATGTGTATAACAATCAGTAGAGTCATGCAAAAAACTGTATGTTTATATGGATGTATGTATAAATATACGCTACCATGAAGACCATTCACTCGTACATACACACACAAGTATATGCATAAGAGTGTTCATATGAACAACTACAACAACAACAATACGCTACAAATAGTATTCAAAGAAGAATATCCAATTGTTTGTACGTGTGTATGTAGTCAACTCTACGCACAGCAACAATATGCTAGCAAACGTATTGAAGGAAGAATATTAAGTTGTTTGTGGTAAGAAATGGGATTTTTTTTTGTATACAAATAAAGTATTGTGCTAACTAATGCGTGTTGATAAAATATATAAAAAATATATGTATGTGCGCTTAATTATGAAAGTGGTCTAAGTCATATATTTCTTTCATCGAGATATTTTAATAGATTACATTTGAAGAAATTAAAAAAATATTTTTATATTATGCTACATTTTAACTTATAGTTGTACTAGTGTCGATTAATAGAAGTTTATTTAATATTTATTAAATATTTTTTCAAGTTTATTACAGATTTATTTCATATTTCGATGCAGAAATATATGCATATGACTTAGACCACTTTCATAATTAAGGGCACATATGTATGTATGATTGTAAATACGTATGTATGTATATTCAATGTGCCCAAGTATACATACATGCATATGTATATGTATAAATTCGTTTGCTATGTCGGTATAATGTAAATAAGCGCTTGTTAAAGAGCATTAGTTTTTTATAAATATTTCAAAGGGAATAGGATTGTGTTTGATTTGCTTGTTTGTTTTCTGAATATAATATATGTATATGTAACAAAATGCATAAGATTTAAAGGCTAACGTGGTTAATAAGTAAGAAGTCGGTTTGTCATAACTTCTATGCTGAGTTTCGAACTTAGATGAAATTTTTTTTCAATAAATATATTTTTGGAAAAAAATTAATCAGGGACAAAAAATAATAATTATTGTTGAATTTTCATAGAAAAAAGGCAAAACTACATACAAGGAAGCATCAAACAAAGTGGACAATCACACCATTTTAATTATTCTAAACTATTTTCTAAGCTCCAATTTTAAAATTATAATTTTTATTTTTTAGGCAGAAATAATTGTTATTTCCTGATTTTTATATTTTAACTGGAAATAATTGTTATTTTCTGATTTTTCTTTTTTCCAGCAGAAATAATTGTTAGTGCTTTCGTTCTGCTAGTGTTTGTCAGAATATTTACAATTAACTTTGGTGTTATTTGTTCCTTAAAAATTATCAAATGTAATTTGGCTTAAAGAGAGATACGAACTATAGCCTACTGAAATAATAATTATAGAAATAATTATTTTCCGATTTTTATTTTTTCGAGAATAAATAAAAATCAATTTGTGATTTCTACTTTTTCGAACAGAAATTAAATTAAGTTACATTGTGGGAAAAAATACATATACCTACATACATATTTACATACATACTTTGAACTTATAGGTACATATACGATATACCTAACTACTACGACAGGATCAACGTGTGGATATTCCGTAGCCAAAAAACGTGGTAGCCGCCCAAAGCTGCGAACCGCTATTTTTCACACTTTTTTGATATGGCTGTCAAATGAAAGGGATTTTCCAATGGAAAAATCATGGTGGAATCATGCTGAAAATTTGAACTCATTTACTGATATCTGGCGTTGTTTTATTAAAAACAAATACACATTTTTAACCCTTATACCTACTTATGCATATTTTGGTCACATGCATATATGTATTCCAGGTTCACCCAATTTAATTCAAAAGTTTTAAAGTGTGTACATACATATTTATAAAATTTTGGTACTTTGTACACACAGCGATACAATTAAACAATTATTTCAACACTTGTACAGGGTGGGCCAAAAGTTACCATGGGGCTTTAAAGTTTAATAACTTTTTAGTTTATTAATTTTTTTTTATTTTGACACGTATGTACATATTTATTAAGTTGAACAGTTTCATGCATACCTAATAGACAATTTTATGGAATCCAACATTATTGGAAACAGTTTAAATCAATAAATATGTATGTACATGTCTGAATCAAACAGTTTTTCCGTAGTAATTACTGGTTACGCTTTTTTTTGGCACATGGCACACAAGAAATGCCAGATGCAAAATCAGCCTTACAAACTGCAAGAAATGAGCCAGATGGATCACACAAATCTCCAAAGTCTGATTCATTTTCATATATTTTTCCATGAACATAATATATGCTACATGTGATGAAAATTGTGCGCTTAAAAATATAAACTATTTTTTATAAATAAGGCAATTGTTTTAAAAATTAAGCCTTGCAATTATTTATGTATAGATATTTATTAGCGCAATATCGACTTCGGTGTGAATCGATATACTTATATATCTATTTGCAATTGTACAACAATAAAGCATGTATTCGTCCCCTAGAATTAAAAAATCGGCAACATTTGGTTTACGTAGATTATTTGCAAGAAAATTGCATGAACACTTCTCCTAGTTTGTATATATTTTTTCTTTCGATATGTGTATACATATGTACATACATACACATGTTTGCAAATACCAATTTTATACTTGTACGATTTTTACCCAGCGGGAAAAATAAAGAGCAAGGATACCTTCTAGAAGGCCTTTGTACTCCTTCTTTTGAATGTACAAGGTCTACTCGCTCCATTCCACTCTTATATCATTTTTGCCTTTCCATTTCGCCTCTTTTGCCAGCAATTCTGTCTTCAAATTAATCGATTTTACTTTTGGTTTGGTAAAAATACACGCAAAAAATTTTACTTCTCTTCCCCCTTTTCATAGAAGGGAATGTGGAATGTGTATCTTATCTTTTATGCAAAAGAGTCGCGGCCTTCTATAAGGCATTCTTTAGCAGTTAGATAAAAATAGTAATTGATTTAATAAGGCCTGAAGAAGATATTCTGAGTTTTCCCGCTGGGTAGTAACGTGCTCGCTTTGTATCAAAGTAGTGGTTGGCGTACACATTGTACATGCATACAATTATAAATACATATACATCTCTACACTTGAAGTAGCAAACTATCCAGTGTTGCCAGAAAATGCTGATGAGAGAATGTTAAATCGGTCAAAAAATTCTGCTAAAATGTTCTACAGAAGAAAAGTATAATGCTAGATTTAAATGTAGAAAAAATTATTGAAATAGCTTTGAACTTCATGTTTATACAAACTCATTAGTATTTACATGTATTTTTATAGCACATACAAACATAAAATAGTTAATGATTGTGGTTTTTTTAAATGTTATAATAACGTTAAAAAAAGTTTTAACGCACTAATAATCTCAAATTATTATTTTACTTATTCAGTAAAATATTTGTTTATTAAAAATACGTATGTACATTGAAATTGATTATTGAATGGTCAGCTGGATCATATGCGCATTTCACTGTAGATCATCAGGGAACCTTTACCCTGCAATAAATACATGTACATTTATGAGAAAAATCCTCCATACAGAAGAATTTTTTTAAGAAATTAAAATTTTATATTTTCAACAAATTCTGCAAGAAAGCATTTAGCAGAATTTTTTGCAAGTTGAATGCTGTTTAACTAATGAAAATGCAAGATCTAGCAGTGAAAATGCTAAAATGGCAACAATGAAACTATCCCAAACGCTTTTTGCTGTCATTGTGGATTATTAGTGCGTTAAAAACTTTTAAACGTAATTGCAACATTTCCTATAAAAATACCTGTAAATACTAATGAGTTTGTATAAACATGAAATTCAAAGCTATTTCAATAATTTTTTCTACATTTAAATCTAGCATTATACTTTTCTTCTATAGAACATTTTAGCAGAATTTTTTGACCGATTTAGCATTATCTAACCATAATTTTCTGGCAACACTGGTTGTTATGTTGAGAACTTATGGATTTTTTTTAAAGACATGTTGATACATACATACGAGTACATATACATATGTATATAAATATGCACAAGTAAATATAAATTCGTTTGCTAATGTCTGTATTGTGTATGTATCTATATGTATGTTAAAAAAAAGTAAATCGCTTGCTAAAGATCATGGATTTCTTATAAATATTTTAAAGTGGACAAGATTGTTTGTTTGATAGTGCTTGTTGTTGTTGGTATTTTCTTTCATTCATGAGGTTTTTGTTTCTTTTTTCAATAAATTTAGTAAAAAGTGCTTCACTTAATTAAGATGGTGTTTGTATATAGGCAATCGGCAGGGATTGATTCACTGGCTTAGTTCAATTAATGATGAAGGTACTTATGTATATAAATACCTAGGTAGGTATATTTTTTAAAAAAGATTCAAATAGGTACATATACATATGTATGTAGGTACCTATTTGTTTTATATTTTCTAAAATTCTTCAGAAAAACTCCTTTATAGTATATATCTACACACATATGTATGTATGTAAATAGATACATATATATGTATATGTATGTTTTAGTATATGAAAGAAATATTTTTTAATATGTAGGAAAAAAACATAAATGTTGAGATGAGAATATGAACTCACGTTCTTCTATTTTCAGAACGAATGTTTGATTCACATTTTGTTTTATTGTCATTTTGCACTTATTTTAAAGATCTAAAACTTAGTTTAATTACATATGTACATACATACATATGTACCTATGTAGGTGCTTATGTACATATGTATATACATATGTAAATAAGTATGTATGTAATACCTACATGAATGTTTGTATCTAAGTACTCGTATGTATATCTATCATTGCAAATGATAAATTTATTAATGTTTTCCCCAGCAAAAAAATTAATGCGTTCAAAATTTAATAGTGTTTCATGCTTTCTTTAGCATTTGTGTCTTCGAATGCATTCTAAAGATCATCGCAAATCGTAATAAATCTATAGTTTTTGAACTCATCAAAAACGCATGCAATATTACTGGGTAATTAATATTGGAATCAATGTCCACACGAAATAGGCATGTATGTAAAAACAGAATTAAATCAACGCTTTGACACATTGTCATAAAACAAGTTTTATCTCCACCAAATAATAAGAGTGCAATAGTTCGGTGGTAGAGAGTGTGTCTTAACAGTCTTAACAGCAAGGTTCGTATCCTGACTGAGACAAGATTTTTTTGTTTTGTGAAAAACGTCATCGAATCAGGGAACTTTTATGGGTTCTAAGCACTCATTTCAATGACGAGCAGTTTTGTTAAATGTTAACCCATGGCGCCAGTGACACGTCAGTGTTAAAATCTTGCGTTTTGCACCTGAATTGAACCCATGCAATAACTATTTCTTTTGCATGTCTTTTTTGCTGGGTCCGAAAATAACTTAATTATTCGATTGCTAAATAAACTTACCTAAGGAGAAGCGTTGCGTTTTCAAAAAAAAGAAAAATTTTTTTTATATATATAGATATAATCTAAAGCCAGTTTGTATTCCTGCTAGTAGGTTATTTGCAACTTAACAAGCTACATATGTACATATCGCTCATTTTCGAAAAAAAACATTATATATCAACAAATGGGATTTTTGGGTTAATGATGCAAAATCCTCATATTGTTATTCATATTGTGTAAAAATTTCATACCATATCTTGTATACTTAACTATCGAGAGACAAATAAAATTATTGTTTTCGATTAAGTTGTGTGTAAATTGAAAACTTTAAAGATTAAAATAAACTAGTTTTTTTAATAAACGAGCGATATTTATGACATTATATTGAGGGGTAACAAAAACTTTTTTTTGAAGTGAGTCGCACCAATGTACATTTTTTAAAAAATTTTCCGGAAGAGTAAATGAAAAAAGTTTTATAAACTAAAATATATTGTGTATATGTATATAAAAACACATATTTTTTAACCCTTATACCCATGCATATTGCTGCAAAGTGCCTATATTTCAGTTTCACTTGACTTAATTCATACGGGCCTGTTCTGCAAATCACGACATGTAAAAACACGATGATTTTAAAAAATTAATGAAAGCTAAATAATTGCTTTTTTAAATTGCACGATTGAAAGCGTTGGAAGTTGGAAGAAAATATTATATTATAAATGACAAAAACTTAAAATACAATAAAAACCCACTATCAGGGCAGCTATTAGTGGTATACTTTTGAAATCACGTGATTTGAAATCACCATGATTTTCAGCACAGGCCCGATAAATTTGAAAGTATGTATTTATACAAGTTCGCTGTTGAGCACACACAGTCATGTTAACAAGGCAAGCGTCAGTTAAGGAATATTTTGTCCGCAAGATGCATTTAAAATGCAGTTTAATTGGTAATAGGTACGAAAGTTTTCTCATAAAATTACGCATGTCTACGTATCTACATATATACACATACGTACATATGCACGCATGTCTTTTCTCTACATTTTATGATTTGTGAAGGGTATATAAGATTCGGCACAGCCGAATATAGCACTCTTACTTGTTTTTCTTATTATTGATAAACTTACGATGGCACTAGCCAATTGAATAATTTGTCGATTATCCATTTGTATAAATATTAATTAACAAACAATACGAAAAACAAAGTCTCACAATGATAAAGCAAACGACAGTAAATGTCATTATGTCAAAATTAGTTCTTGATGTAGACAATTATACCGTATTGCCATTTTTTAGGGATGGGACTTTTTCCTGTCACAATACAACAAAATTGTGTGTCATCGAAAAATTTTATGGGAACGGCACTGCACACATATGAAAATGACACCACAAAATGACAACACATGAAATGCCAGATGTAAACGCGGCCTATCTTAGGAATATTATAAATATAAGTGGAGACTTTTTTCAGTCAACGAAAACAAAAATTATTCAATCAATTCAATTCAATTCCGCGACCAAGCGGAATCTTTGACATTTCTAAATTTCATCAAATTATAATTAATTTTTGTGTGTTATGTAAATTTACAAACGTGAAATTGCGTAAGAACTCCGTACTGGGCTTTAACTGTAAAAGAAATAGATTTCTGAAAATCGACTTGAACACTTAAATGTGCTTATTATGTGTTATTGGCATAGACCAAACTTTTCCTAAAGTAGTAAATTTATAACGACCTCTTCTGATGAATATAGAATAGATGATATAAGACAAAATGCACGTGAATCGTCTGAGTCTTGCTTATGGAGGGTTTTAGGCTACCTGCAAACCTTCCTTGCATATTGTTATAGTAAATAAATGGGTTCAGCAGATTTATAAAATGTGCAACAAGAATTTTTTTGTGGAATATTTCAGTCATCTAACTCTTTACTATGAAAATTTTTGTATCCTTTCTTTGGATAGCAACTGAAAATGTCCATGGACATTACTTCATTTCTTTGGAAAAAATTAATATTTGTTTTTTTTTAATTTATTCTTTATTGATAAGCTTTAAGAGTACTGATTACTATTTGTCGGACATAGTAAATTGGATTTTGTAAATTTTTAGATTGAAAGATTTTCTCGGCTCATTATATCGAATAGTAGGTTCTCATTTTTGATGGACAGTTTTTCCATGTTATTGCATGTAAAGAAGTTACAACTAAACTTAACTAATTTTTGGTATTAAAATTAGTATTAAAATTGCACCAACCAACCTAAAAGACTAAACTAAATACAAATGTAAAGAAATAAAAAATATAATCAACGGACCACGAGTCTAACAAGTCTGCAAAGCTAACAATGAAGAAGAAATTCCTAATTTATACAGGGTGTTTTTTAGAGGTATAGAACTTCGAATTGAAATAAAACACAAGAAAATCGTTTTAATGTCCATCAATTTGGCTTTATTGGAAGGATAATTTTATGCCATTAACGTTTAAATATGATTTCGGGCATGTGGCCGCCGCGGCTGGCTCGAATAAAGCCAATTCTACAGGTCCAATTTTCAACCACTTTTTCGAGCATATGGGGCCGTATGTTGGCAATAACGCCACGAATGTTGGCTTCCAAGTCCCCTAACGTTTCTGGTTTGTTGGCGTAGACGAGCGACTTCACATATCCCCAAAGAAAATAATCCAATGGTGTCAAATCACACGATCTTGGTGGCCAATTGACAGGTCCATTCCGCGAAATTATGCGCTCATCGAATGTTTCCTTCAATAAATCGATTGTGACGTGCGCTGTGTGGCATGTAGCGCCGTCTTGTTGGAACCACAACTCATCCACATTCATACCATCCAATTCGGGAACAAAATAGTCGGTTATCATGGCTCTATACCGGTCTCCATTAACGGTAACTGACTCTCCAGCATTATTTCGGAAGAAGTATGGCCCAATGACTCCACCAGCCCATAGAGCACACCAAACAGTCAGTTTTTGTGGATGTAATGGCGTCTCAAGGGTCTCATGTGGATTCTCTTCACTCCAAATGCGGGAAAGATCTTTGCGCAAAATCTTCCATAAAGTTGATGGACAAAGCTCCAATTGCTGTGCACGGTGGCGAATCGATTCATTCGGGTCCTCTTCAACACTTTGCTCTACAGCGGCAATTGTTTCTTCGGTGCGCACTGTTCGACGTCTCTTCGGATGCGTATTATCACATAGAGTAAACGTAGTGCGAAAACGATCCATGGTTAACCGAATTAATTGCTCTGATGGACGATTATGTCGACCATAAAATGGACGGAGCTTGCGGTAAACTTCGCGAACTGAACCATTATTTTCGAAATAAATTTGCACGATTTGCAAGCGTTGTTCTTTTGTCAACCTGTTCATGATGAAATGGCAAACCAAACTAAATATTAATCACTTGACAGCTGACAAAATGGCCGCCAGTTAAAAAAGTGATGCCAACTTAAAGTTCTATACCTCAATAAAAAACACCCATTACATCAACTTGGGAGATGACCATTGGATCCACATTCATTTTTCCAATTAATTTCCTCAATTTTGCACACTCAAATCAAGATTTTATGAATACAGAGCTCTTTTATTTCATGCATAGCAAAATGGAGGCCAGTTGAAATTATGAATTACTTTTGCACCACCTTCTATTAATATATTTTGCCTTAATTTGTTTCAAATTTAATATTTTGAGCTTAATAAATAAGACGTAGCAGTAAAAAATTGTTCAACTGAAATGGAAAATAATGTAACTCCAATGAGTTAATAAGACTCTTGAGTTTTAGGTTGAAAGGCCTGCAGCAATTTAGTTTCAACTTTCACTCGAAATGTTGTAATAAGCGTGCCTGTTTTTAGAACAGGAAGGCAAATGAAAATGCATTCAAATTATAAAAGGTGAAAATTCTAACAGTTGCTTACATGAAAACATACATACACTCATAAATACAACTAAAATGTTTAATTTCTTTAATGTTGTAAAGAAATTTTGCAAACAAGCACTGGGAAAATACAAAATTCATTCGTACTTGAGGCTTTTTGACTCTCACTTTGATGTTGCATGAAGTGTATAATTCAACTCTTTAACACATTTTACATATGTGACTGTAACAAGGGGTACTCGCTTGCCAATTGTTGTACGAGTATGCCAATGGAAGTGAATTGAAAACATATCTCATGACTTATATTTACACCATCAGACAATGTATATACATATCGTCGGCTTAGAGTGCAAACCTGCTGACTCACTTCCAAAGCTTAAGAAATTAACCCAATACATTCAGTTTCTTCGACACATAGATGTTCAAATTAAAATAAATATTTAAGCAAATCGGTGAGGCGTATCTTTCTCTTTCGAACGGCATTAAAATGTCATATGCTGTAAAAAGTAGATTTAGCAGGTTTACACTCTAAGCCGACGATATGTAAAATAGAAATTCAACCAGATGGAATTTTTTTTTTTGGATCATTCACATGCCAAAATTAAAATAATATATTTTTGATTACTTTACAAATAGAAGTCTATCAAAAAAAAAAAAAAAAAAGTAATTATAATAATAAAACAAGAAGCTGATGCTAATAGTCCACACAAGTAATTTTCTTTTTTCTATACTTTTCTGTATTTAAAGTGAATGCGAGGCTTTTTATGTATGCAACATTAATTGTATTTAAAATAAAATTTAAAAAAATCATTAAATCATAAATCTTTACGCCGTTTATGACACCTACAAAAACAGAAATTGTATCCTTTTTACACATTCTATGCTTCAAGCCATCATATGCATTTTTGTAACTAATCTGATCTGATCTTGACTATAATATCTCCTGTTAAGGCAATGTCACAGATATAAGACTAATGCAGAGTGTCTCAAAGCAAAGTTTAAATTTAGTAGATCAATTAAAAAATAAATCTGCTCTTTGTCTTCTTATTAATTGCTTAAACACAAAGTTTGTAATTTTCTTTTATTTCCTAATAATAATATTGTCCAAATGTAAACGAGTATTAAAATATGTTATGACTCACAGTAGTTTATAAGCAAAAACAAGTTCAGTAAAGTGAGACTTTGACTCGTTATACTCTATACGAACTTTAATCATATAGTCGAATACTTTACCTGATGTAGACTATTTTTAAATTTTTGTTTCGGCGTTTATTTCTGTTTTAGCGCTTTTTTTTCGTTTAGCATATTTTTTTCGGTTTTTGGCGATGTTTTTCAGTTTTAGCGATTTGTTTTTTAGTTTTGGCGTTTTTTTCATATTTACGATTTTTGGCGATTTTTTTTTTGTAGTTGAGTTTAATTGATTCTTTTAAATTTTTAGCGCTTTCTTTAGTTTTTTTTAGCAACCTGTTTACTTTTGGTGCTTTTTTGCATCTCAGCAATTTATTTTGTTTCTGGTGATTTTTTTCATTTTTTTTACATGCTTATATTTATTTATTGTATCTTAAAAAATGAACTAACAATAAGTAGTCAAATCTTAAATCTAAATATACTTATTAGGCCCGACCAGTGTCGGACATAAACTTAGTGATAGTGAAGTAATAATACCTAAGAGTCGTGCTAGGCAAAAAAATATTTTCAAGCAGTTTCATCTAGAGTATAGAGTATTGGAGCTCTTGTGTCTTTCGTTTTTAAGCGGGAATATCAGACCCGACAAATAAACCAACTTTTTTTATATTTAAGAGCATATGTTTTGAGTTTTTAGCGCATATTTTCAAGTTTTTAGTGCATATTGAATGCGCATAAAATACTTTTTTTAGAGTTAATGATGTACTTAAATTTCATACAAATATATTGTTTATTCAACTCTTAAGAGAAAAATTTAATTTTCTTCTTCCATTAACTTGCGTGTAAATTGACTTTAGACTCGTTTTCTGAGTTATGACGTTCTTTGAGTAAATGAGCGATATGTAGCCATCTTTGACAGCAGTTATACTATTAGAATAATTTTTTTTTGTACTGACAGAAGATTGATTGCTCCACTTCATACATTAAATGAATGAAGTCAGTTAACATGATGCACTCCAGTGTGTACTCGCATAGCAAAATAATATTGAGTTTTTATATTAAAAAAAAATATATGATGTATTTTTCTCTAAATATATACGTATGTATGTACATTAGAGCTACTCACCAAAAAAAGTGCTCGATGTACCCTCCTAAAAATTAAGCTTGGACTTTTTTAAGATAACATATAAAATATTTCGGCTCCAGCTTTGACCTCTCGTAAGCTGGACCATTTTGAAAAAGGGTCTATTTTTGCATGTTTTGTTAATTAGAATTGTTAATGAGAATCTGTTTCCTTACCAACATATACAATATGGGTATCATAAGAAAGGTTTTTTTAAGGCGCGTCCAACTGTATATACAATTTGTCCAAGATGAAGTAATTAACAAAAGAAAAAATTTTATACACATATTGCCCTATTTAAAACGAAGGTTACCACCCCATTGCATTTTTGTCAAAACGCGAACTAGCACGAATTTAAAAAAAGCTGAGACCCGTATTTAATTAAATCGACTAAAGATTAAAATATGTTAATTTGGCATTTTTATTACAAGCAACCCCGAACAAAAAATTCAAAAACCGTTCTTTTTTACAGAATATCCTTAAAAAAAAGGACATGGACGCGCCTTAAAAAAACCTTTCTTATGATACCCATATTGTATATGTTGGTAAGGATACAGATTCTCAAAATAACAAAACATGCAAAAATATACCCTTTTTCAAAATGGTCCAGCTCACGAGAGGTTAAAGCTGGAGCCGAAATATTTTAAATGTCATCTTAAAAAATTCCAAGGTTCATTTTGAGGGGGGTACACCTTGCACGAATTTCGCTTCCATACAACTTGAGTCGCTCTAATATACATATGTAGATATATACATATGTTTGTACATAAGGGCAATATAAAAAATTGGGTTAGTAGACTGTTGAGACACGACAAAAAATAAAAAATAAAAAATAAATGCATTTTATGTCAAAAATTAACTAATTCATTTATTAGCAACGAATTGCAACAATTAGAAAATTTAATAATTAAAATCAAGCAGAGAATTTCTTCCAAATGAATTACAGTTATTCTGCTGATGATTTCTACTTATTAAAAACTATAATAATAACTTTATTTGTGTCTACAAATGTGCATTTGTACATACACACGTGAAACTTAATCCCACTTAAAAGTTGCAGACAAGTTAAATACACATAATGAAATGAATGCAGACACATGAATTTGTAAATAAAAAAAGAGATTTTTTTTTAAATTACTTAAACCAGAACCTTTAATTAAAATATAATTTTGAAATGAAATTGTAGATAATATGCAAATATTTACATGTACATACATATGTCTATTTGTCTGCATGATAAGTATGGTCCATAAAAATAAAAAATATCTAATAAACAAAAAATCAAGATATAAAGTTTTTATTAAATTTACTTTCGCTGTTAGATAAAAATAATTTTACTTTCAAAACAATTGTAGTGATCAAGTTGTCCCAACAGTAAACTCTATCATCCCCAACAGCGACCGTAAAGGATTGCAAGCGAGATGTGATGTATGAAACGGTACAACAGCCGAAAAAATACAGTAGGCAAATGACGGCATTCAATACGATTTTAAATTTAAAAATATTTCCATATAAACTCTATTGAAATATTTCTTAATTTCGTTCGATAACGAGAGCCGTAATTTGCCCCAGGATTTCCATAAATGAATCTAACAGGAGAGACTAAAAAAAATATTCGTGTATCAGCATTTTGAAAGCTTTCGTCTGAAATCGAAGTACCGCAGCCCGCTTTTGCACCTTTTTATGACCAGGGAAACCACAAATATGCTCTAAAGAATATGTTTTATGCCCATTTAATATGCACTAAAAACTAGAAAATATGCACTAAAAACTCAAAAAATATGCTCTTAAAAACAGCATAATTTTTTTTATTTGTAAATGCAAATATTGTTTTAATTCAACAATTCAATAACATTCGCATATAAAATAACACAAAATTAAAAATATTAATAAAAAAAAACAAAAATATAAACAATAAGAAAATTAACAAATAATAACTGCCTTGTGTACGCTTAAACAAAATTGCCAGAAAAATTTTGACTTATGCAAGTAATACAAATTATTTTTTTTTTTGGATACAGCCGTAAAAATTTAACTTTGACTTCAAAGGAGATCGCGAAGTCGGGATTAAAACTTTGGAACTGTATTTTGGATAAATAAGGCAAGCTCTTTATTTATAATTGTTATTGCAATAAATAACAAAATATTGAGCTAGATATTAAAACAAAAGTTGTTGCCTGTCACGTCTAAATATACTTTAATACATTGACAATGTTCCTATAACATCTACTGATGTAATCAGGGCACAGTCCGTCACAAATAGCAAAACCAAACTTTTCTTAAAACTAACGTCCGTCTATATTGAGATTTAAAATGGCGAAAATAAAAAATAAAAATTTTCGGCTTGGAAGGATATTAAAATTAAAAAATTCTATAAAGTATCAAAATATGCCCAAAAACTGACGAATATGCTCCAAAAATTTCGAAAATGGCCAAAATATGCGTGTAAGACAGAAATATGCAAAAATATGCTTAAAAGGGTAAAATATGCAAAATTATGCAGTAACAAATATATGCCAAAATTAATAAAAAGTTTTGAAACGGATAAATATCCTGTCTTCGCAATAATATATACATCACAATTGCATATTTGCGGTTTCCCTGGTTATGACAAATCACATATAGAAAACCATCAAGCCCTTTTATTTCAGGTGATTGGTGTGTTCTGCACTTTTGTGCACAATCTCACAAGGAACAAGTCTGTGGAACATTATATTAGCATACATACCTTGATTTTCCTGGATACTAAAATCGCAGTTGATGTATAAAGCAAATTTTGAAAGGAATTCAGATAAAATGATCAAAAATGCGAACAACTTGGTAATTTGGTGGGTTAACGTGCACGTGACGTAATTATAATCGCAAACATTAATGATAGTTGGCGATTATGGTTGTACTAACTATGTTTTTTCTTTGGGTGTGGCTGATTGTTACCTGCAAGCAATGAAGTTCAATTTCAGATTTCGTTTTTATAAATGTCGCTCTATTTCTACGAGCTCTACACAATGACGAAATCATCTCAATCCAAAGCTAGATCCAGTGGTCAGTAGCACTGGATCCAGCCCACAATAATTTGATAGGTCTTGTATGTGTTTTCCATGAAATTTGTATCACGTATTGTGACATACCGGGCACTCGCTGAGCAGGTGAGAAACTTATCTTCCTTTTCGAACCGAAAATCGTAATATTTATCGATATATTTTTTTGTTTGGGGTAACAATAATGTGATTCTGTAATTGCTTCTTAACGATAGTGCACATCTGTGTTGTACTCGCCACTTAATTGTATACCATATGGCATCCCTGCATATAAAATGGCAAAATAAGCGAAAAACACAAAGAATAATTAAAGCAAAATGAAATGAATTTGAGCTTGTTATTTTTCTCTTTTCACTTCAACCGACGGCGAATATCGTTAAAATATGTTACTGAATAGCGAACTCGATAAGTTTTCGTTATATTTATTATAGCAATACGATTATCGTAATAAAAGTTACTGAATCCAGGTAGTGTTCTTGACTGCTGCAACAGAATGTATTACAGGGAGGATGTAGCCTAATATATAGCATGTCTGCCGATCATAAACGTGGCCCGCCCATACCGCAACCAACTGCATGATGCGAGTAACTATCGGAATAAACATGTATAAATGAAGCAATATATATTTCTTTTTTATAGTACCATCACTCAGGGGATAACCCCTACTCATGCAATGCATTGTGCTAGAACTAGGAAAATAGGTTATAGGGAAGGAGGATAGATAGAGGGAGTAGTGAACATTTGATTTAAACTTTCTCACGCTGGTAGTGACAGGAAAGACCTCCGTAGGTAGTTGGTTCCACATACGAACAGTGCGGCTAAAAAAGGAATTCTCTCTGTAATGCATAGTGCGATTCGTTGGCCAATCGACCACAAAGGGATGTGCTCTGAATGAGGCACGTGTTGTGCGTATAAATGTGATGGTTTCAGGAAAAAGTTCCCTAATTTCATTAGAACACATTCCGTTGTAGTAACGATAGAACAAGGAAATGCACCCCACATTGCGTCGATGCTCCAATGAATCAATAGAGCTGGATACCCTACTGTCACCGATGAACTTCTTCGCTCTCTCCTGTACGCGGTCGAGCAGCCCCAAATAGACTTTTATATGTACATAATTAAAAAAAATTATTTTGAAAGAAAATTTTGATTTTAACACCCCCCTATTGTTCAAACATATCCACATACATATATATTTATTATGTATGTACATTGCTGTTCACACATTGAAGAGTCTAGTATTCATATAAAAATCATTTCTACCAGCGGTAATCTTCTTTTTATTTGCATACTCTTACTTAAGCACACGAGGCCACTAATTGCATGAATACCTTCAATTGTAAAACTAACTTTTTTTTCGTCTGAGATTTTCGTATTATTTTATAGACACTAAAAGAACACATGCAACAGTATTTATAATCAAAAAGGAGCGAGTGTGAGTGCAAGCTTAGAAATAACTTTGTATGGATATTGTATCTTTTTATGTCTAAATGTATGCAGATTTATACACTTTTGTTAACCATAGTTTTGCTAAGGTTATTAAAACCACCACGACCGCATAACACCAGTTGTTTCAAACTCCATTGTGAAGTTATGGTCAACCTCCTAATTCGTAAGACTAACTAAGTAAAGTGTGCAAAAAAAAACATATAAACTCCAAATTGTACTTGAGACTTTTATTAAAAAACTAAATTAGAATTTATGAAGTATTAAATTTCAATGTGCGCTACCATTTTATAAAAAGAAATATTAATTTATTGTACTGAATGCGATAGCACAATTACACCTACACGAAATCTTGAGATTTGAATTAAAATCTTTATCAAAACCTATGCCGTTTATAGCAAGTTTTTGACATTTATCAAGTTTCTTGACATTTATCAAGATTTTATTTCCAAAACAACATTCTACCAGGGCGAAAATTTGTGAAGAGATTATTTAAATAAAACCACATTGCGCATTTACTTCAATAGTGTCGCAACTCAAAAAACAAAAAACTTGTTTTGCAGAACACGTTAAAACAAGATACAAGATATTTATATAAAATTTGTACACAAAGTTAGAGTTCGCAATACCGAATCTTTCTGTGCGAAGAAAATGGGCGATATGATTTGCAGGATTAGCAAATGATTATATTATAATTATATTGTTAACAAAAGAAAGAATAACAAAATAAACTTGCGATTTTAATATTCACGGTTTTCAAAATGTCTATATGATCAACCTAGTTCCTAGGTCCAACAAAATAAGGGGGCTAGCCAAAAACTTTGCAGTTTGCAGTGATCGTGTCAAAAAGCTTCCCAGCAAAAAATATTCAAAACTTAGAAGCACTAAAAGCTGTTAGAAGCAATGTATTGCTTCCGAGAAGCACTAACGTAAGCGAGGCCACTAAAATATGTTCTACTATCGTACATGAACAGTGAACAATTATATAAATATGTACGAGGTGTGTTATAAAAGTATCGCTAATTTTGAATTTTCGCGGGTTACGTATATTCGAATTTTGAATTTTGGTGTTATGTTGGTACTTATGTCTCTCACTTATGCCGACAATTTCGGCTATTTTGAATTCTCAGTTAATTGTTGACAGCTGCTTTGCTTGCACGTGTTTTGGCTCGTCTTAAATTTTTATCTTAGTTCATGCGGCAGCTTGCATAGAGATGATTGAGCTTTGGTTTCCACGTCATAACCATACACCCACAACTCGTCACCAGTTAGGACCCCATGGAGCAAATTTGGTTGCTCGCGGACAGAGTCCAACAGCTCATTATCAGCATCGCATGAACATTGATCAATGTTCATGCGATCCTGTTTTTGGTCGAAATTGAGCAATTTTGGTACGAATTTCGCGGCGGCCCGTCTCATGCCCAAATCATTGATAAAAATCGAATGGCACGATCCAATCGATATGTCTAGGTCCTCAGCAACGTCTCTAATGGTGATTCGACGATTGGCCAATACCATTTTCTTCACTTGATCAATTTTTTCGTCTGTTGTTGAAGTGCTCGGGCGTGCGGCACCCTCTTCGTCGTTCACATCTTCTCGGCCTTCTAAGAACCACCGATAAACATTCCACGGTAGCTTCTCCGCATGCCACAGTCAACGCGATACGTTTTGAACAAACCTCGTATAAGCCACTGAAATTTTTCATCGCTTAGTATTTTCATCAGACCTTTTTTCACCAACTTAAGACATGAGTCATCCTAACAGCATTTGGGTTGTGAGTAGGGTTTGCACAGCGAATATAATCGTAATCGAAATCGCGGTTAATCGCGGTGCGATACCCATTAATCGCTCGATTACGATTAAGAACTTTGCCCCATTTTAAGCAAAGAATTTATTTCAAATTTGCATGCAGGGCAAGTTGAACTCATAAACACTTTAAATTTAAGGTTTTAATATATTTATATATATATATATATATATATATATATATATGGGAGGCAATTTAAAAAAAAACAACTTTAGGAAAAATTGTTTTAGTGAATCCAAAGGAGCTATAAAGCTTAGTTGTATAGTAAATAATGAAGTGGAATATATTTTATTTTTCTCTATTTTAATACACAAGGACAACAAATTGCCGGTAATGTCAGAATCTACCATGTACATTTTGCTTAAACAGTTTTATTTGTTACGGGTTTGTGTCTTCATTTCATTGGCGCTTTACCAAATCATTAGCAGACTTCAGCCATACTTTTGAAAAGTTTAAATCCTTTTAACTTGTGCACATACTTTCAAAAATCATTTGAGAGTTTAGATAAGACTTTTTTTAAATGCCAATAGATTAAGCGAGCCTACTCGCAGAAACTTATACGAAACACAAGAAATAGTTTATATTCGACATGCATCAATTTTTTTTATACCTTTATACAATTAGTCGCCCTTTGGGTAACAATAAAAGTATTATAAAGCAAACCGAAAAATAAAGTAAATAAATTAAGCACGCATTAAATATTTTATGTTATTTTATTATATTCTCCCTACAATAACAATACTGGTTGGTCAAACATATGCACAACCTTCACGGATGCTGTTGCTGAACACTTAGGATACAAGCAACATAGACGCGCGATGTGGATGTCTGATATAACGTGTGGATTAATTACGGACCGGAAAGCAGTGAAAAGTTAATTAAATTCTTTGAAGACACGCGGCCAAAATGGGACCTAGCGCGAAAACACAATGACCTGGATAGGGCTGTTAAACATAGTGCTCGTAGAGATAAAAGGACATACGCAGAAGGTTTGGCGAAAGAAGCACAAGCCGCGTCTGAAACCCATCGTATCAGAGACCTATATTGCATAACAAAACTATTTTACCCTCGCGACTTATAAGAAATAGTGATGGCGATATGGTGACTTCGAAGTAAGATCAATTGGCAGCCTGGAGTGAACACTATTCAAAAATACTCACAAAAGTGGCACAAACTGATGGCAATATATGTAATTGTGAAGAACGCACTGTGAGAACAGACATTTTCACGCATATACCTTCATTGGCGGAAATAGTTAAAGCCATCAAACCGTTGAAGAAGAATAAAGCTCCAGGTGCAGATACCATATCACCAGAAATGCTAAAGACCAATTCCGAAGTAAGTGCCCAATTGCTACTGCCACTAGTGGAGAACTTCTGGCTAAATGAACGTTTACCAAAACAACTAAACGAGGGTATAATCGTGAAAATCCCGAAGAAGGGTGGTCTTTCGGTTGCGGAAACTGGAGAGGAATAACTCTGATAAGCATGTTGAATAAAGTAATAGCGCATATATTAGCAGATTGTCTCGCAAGCGTATTGGAACCTGGCCTCGACCACAACAGGCTGGATTTCGTCCTCATAAGTCGTGTATAGACCAAGTAAATATCCTGAGAGTGGTAGTGGAGCAATCTATTGAATGGAGATCTCCACTGTATATGACGTTTATAGACTTTGAGAAAGCCTTCGACACACTCGATCACAAGTCTATATGGACTGCTTTGGTATGTAAAGGTACACAAAATTATATCTCTTATACAAGAACTGTACCGCGGAGCCACATGTAGGATTTTACACAAAAATCAACTAAGCGACCAAATAAATACAGCAGTTGGTGTGCGACAAGGATGTGTAATGTCGCCCCTTTTATTTAACGTTGTCCTAGATGTTGTGATGAAAAATGCCACAAACGCAACTAACGGAATAACTTGGGGCCTGCAAGGACAACTTGGTGATTTGGAATATGCTGATGACATCTGTCTACTAAGCCATAAACATACTGACATGTCACAAAAGCTCGCACTACTAGAGAAATCTGCAGCAAAAGCTGGTCTGAAAATCAACTGCGCGAAAAATAAATCGATGAGAGTAAATAAAAACAATATCCAGCCATTCTCAATCAGCGGCTCGCTAGTTGTAGACGTCAATAGCTTCTGGAGGTAAAAGGAGGATCCACTGCTGACATTACAAATCGCTTAAACACCGCTAAACGCACATACGGGCTTCTGAATCCTGTTTAGAATTCCACATACATGTCGAGGCAGACTAAGATAGCAATTTTCAACTCGAATATAAAGTCGGTTTTGCTTTATGGTTGCGAAACGTAGAATACATGCCCACGCAATCTCAATGCACTCCAAGTCTTCATCAACAGATGTCTGAGAAGGATTATCCTTCTCAGACATCTGTTATTTGAAATTGTTGGTGGTTTTTTGGCCACCAACAATTTCAAATAATGATTAGCAAGAAATCAGGTACCTATAACAACTGAAATTCTTAAGCGCAAATGGAATTGGATTGGTCACACATTGCTAAAATCTCAGAGTGACTTGACTCAAACCTCGCTCGAGTGGAACCCGCAAGGTAGTCGCAGAAGGGGAAGACCCAGCCACACTTGGAGGAGACAACTTGATGCCGAGCTGTGTCTCCTCCAATGAAATTAAACTGCTAGCACCTAACAGACATGATTGGAATTTATTTGTTACGGCCCTATGCTCCAGCCTGGACCGACTGGACCTGGAATAAAAATATATATATATATATATTATATTCTCCCAATTTTATTTCAAAAACGTCGTAAAATCTCAAAAATTGCAACACAATTGTTACAAATATTTTTCATTCAATTGTCAGATAAATGCAGTTTGTCTTATCTGGGCCCTCGTATTATTAAAAAAAAACATAGAAGTATTAACAACAAAATTTTTACTTATAAGAGGGTGTCCACACCTGGTGAATTTATATCATGATAAATGAACCAGGTGAAAAAATTGTATAAATGATATAAATTTTTCAGGTGTAGACATCCAGTAATGGATTTGGTAAATATAAAAAGTTAAATAAAAAAATAAACTAAGAAAGTAGATACATATATACATACATACTTTGTTCTAGAAAAGTTTCCTATCAACAGATTGTTTTTGTTTTTGATACTCATAAGCTCTGATTTCCGAACTTTATTTTTTTTCCTAGTAAAAAATTTGATTTTCAGAACATGAGTGATAATTGAAAAATTAAATTAAAACGTGAACTCAAGACAAAATAATTAACGTCCTGGCCCACGATGTTGGCAAGAAAGTTTCTATCGCTTACTTACACTAAAACTTATGACGTAATATATCTGTGGCAATAAGGAAAAAGTGCTTAAGTCATATTTTACTGTGTTGCAGGGAACAGTTTTAAACTTTCAAGTCGATTTTCAGAAATTTACTTCCTTTACAGTTAAATTTGGAAATTCGGTATTCACTTGAATTTTTTTTTAGAAAAATATTGTTCTATTTTTTTTTCTAAATGAAAAATTTCGATTCTGTTTTTGATTATGTTTATTTGAACCTTTAGAATTTTATTGGTCAAGTCGAAAAGATGATATCGGCCAAATGGGCGCCGTCACAATTGATTGCTATACGGGCTCGTTTTATGTCATTTTTGATCACTTCGGCGAGAACTTCGGGCGACAGATTCTCGCACTCGTGTCGAATGTTGTCTTTGAGGGCTTCCAGGGTCTCACGTAAACACGGAAATGGGCCTCATCACTCATTATGATTTTGGTCGAAAAATCGTCCACTTTGTCCTCGAGATTGAGCATGGCTTGGGCGTAGGTTACATGCGTTTGGTGGTCGACAGGCATCAGCTGATGCACGGACTGGACTTTGTACAGGAACATGCGCAGGTCTTTGGGGACGACCGGCTGATGACTAATTGTGACGCACGGTGTCTGATCGATGTTTCTGGCGACATCTCGACATTCTCGGCAACAGCGGCGATATTCTCAGCAGAACGGGCGCTTCGGGGCCGGCCACTCTTGGCAGCGTCTCGTGTGGTCCCATAATCTCCAAGGTTGGTGGCCAAACGGTGCAGTGTTTGTGCAGTCGGTGCCGGTTGACTGGAAAATCGGCGAAGGAACTCGCGCTGCGCCAACACCACAGACGATTTGTTACGCCAAAATAGACACGATTATTCCGCGTTCTTGGGGAGTGTATCGCTCCATGGCTTGTTCACTTGTATTCTACATCTGTCTAGTTCACAAATGTCAAAACAGATTTGCCTTTGACCGCCATTTGCAAACATAAGAGCATCTTCCAATAGGGTGATTTCCTTTGGCTCACCTTATATAAGCTTAATTAAGCTATTGTTCCGTCTGAGATTAAAGCCGAAAAAATATAAGAAGCAAATCATTGCGCTATAACTTCCTGAAAAAGCTCGCAAAATAAATGAAATGGAGATTACAGGGGTGCCGTTAACTCAAAAACAGCTTATCTCGACCTAAGCACTTTTTCCTTTTTACCATAGATATTGTGGTGTTAATAAAATTAAAATTAATTATTTTCTTGCTCAATCGTGGTTAACCGATAATCGCAATTAATCGCATAGTTTTTTTTATCGTATTCGTGATTATGAAAATCTGCAATTTTGCCAAAAAATTTTATATATTTTGTATGGGTTTCATTAACGGTAGGCGAAGACGATTTTGACGAAACTTTGCATGTGCTTGTTTTTTATTCTAGATAGAGTATATACAAAGTTTTGAGCCTTTTTGACTCGCACAGGTGGTGGGTAGTGAACATGGACAATTTTGATGCGTTTTTTTTCTAGAGAATGTGCGGACCAAATTTAAAGACTTCTGCTTCGATAGGAAAAATTTGATGCGAAAAGCCGATTTGGATTGCATGAGCAGTGGCCGTAGCCTATTTTGAACTCCGTATTTTATTATCTAATTCAATACGCCGTCCGGTGCCAACTCTTAATGCAAAAAAATCTTTGAAGCCATCCCGCTGAGTGAAGAAATGGTTAATAAACTAAAAAGTGAATCCTTTTAATAAAACCATAGTTTTAGTTTTATTTCATTTACAATAACATTTGGACAATTTCAATGAAAAGATGTTGCAATTTAATGCTTGATGCTAAATCGTTATAATCGTGAAGGAACTATTACAGCTTCAAATCAAAAGTTTCAATCAGTGCTTATAAAAATTAATTTATTTAGCAATTGCCTTGAGCATATGAAATATGTCACAATAACAGAAACTCACATGTAGGGTACAAGAGCATTAAAAAACTGCGGTAGAATATTTAACATAGTAGATTATTATTTTCTTTTTTCCAAAACATATCAGTAAAGTAAAAAATGCAGACAAAATAATTGAGTGTGTTCACTTTGAGAGCTAAATTAGATAAAGGAAACAGCAAACACTAAGCAACTGAACGAACTGACTGACAACTATGATTTATTATAACATTTTGTCTCATACCTTATCTATTCATTTTATCTCATTTTCTAAAGTGAATCAGGGAATAAGGAATATATAAAAGAATGTTAACAAATAAATACTCATTGAATTTAACAATTAAATTAGTAACGGAAATGTTGCATGCCAGACATACTCTCGTATTAATTAAAAAGCAAAATGAAATAATTGACATAACCAGCCACCTCAAATAACCTGATAATTTCAAATTGTTTCAACACGTTGTTTGCTGCCAATTAAGCTTTTACTTATGCATGTATGTATATTGGTATGTACCCAGCTACCATTTTTTATCATAATCGAATATTTTCCGAATCAGCTTGACGGCAAAAATAACTGCATATGAGCTCGTTTTTCGATCATAAATGATACTCCCGTTGTGAGAAAATGGTACCCTACAGATGAATCATCCGAGAGAATCATTTATGATACGATTTGCTGATTAATTTTTGAGCAATTTTCTGGTAGTATTTACGTCATTATGTTCCTTTTTGCGGTTTATTTGCATTTGTTTCCTCTATTTTCAAGAAATTATTATTTGATCATATAGATGAATCATAAGTGTATTCTTTTTCAATCACCCAAACTATGAAAATTAAAGACGGTTGGCAGATCTTACAATATTGTTAGTAAAATGTGCTACAAATTTCTTACAAACATGTAATCTGGCAATTTTTGTCTGACATCGTTTCCAGAAAAAGCATTGTCAGTTCATTGCAAGACTAGCAGCGGACAACAAATTGTCAGACATCTTACAATCGTGTGAACACATTCTAAAATTATTGCCAGATATTTGTCAGACATTTTAATATTGTCAGATGTGGGAAGTTTATGCATCTGACAATGACGTCATTGTAAAAAAAATTCTTTCTATGGGCAACACTGCACACACTTGATTTTAGATAAAAATATATAATACAATATATGCTGACAAAATCATTGCTATTGCTTCTTTATTGTCCATAATAATTTATATTTTCACTTTTTACATTTAAAACAACCTCAAACGATTGATATTTAACAATTTCTAATAAATGCGTTTAGTCTGGTAACACAAAACAACAGATTGACAATTTTTGCATATGACAACCGTGTGAACTGACAATTTTTCGACTGACGATTTTGTCAGATGAATTTATTGTCTTGTCGTAAAAACTGTGGCAAAAAGGAAAAAGTTCTTAAGTCGAGATAAGCTGATTTTGAGTTAATGATACCGCCGTAATCTGTATATTTGAAAGTACCCCTGGGCAAAATTTTAATTAATTAGTACGATTTTTCAAGAAGTTATAGCAAAATGAATTGCGGCTTATCTTTTTTAGATTTCTAATCTCATTTGGAATAATAGCTTAAATTAGGTTATACTTTGGTATATTTCAACTCAAATGTATTACTTACAGTGTGTAGAACGATTTTTGCCTAAAAAAAATAAAGGTTAACATAGAATTTCTCAATTTAACTGTAAAAAAAAATTTCTGAAAATCGTCTTGAACACTTAAAAATGCTCTCCTGCAAAACAGTAAAATATGACTTAAGGACTTTTTCCTTATTGCCACAGAAATATTTCTGGGTAGGAGATCAATGCTCTCGTCGTTGTGATTATTTTTTAATTGCAACCTGGGGGCAAATTACGGCATTCGATACGATTCGAAATTTAAAAATATTCCCATATAAACTCTATTGAATCATTTCGTAATTTCGTTCGATAACGAGTGCCGTAATTTGCCCCTAGGCTTGTTTTTGTTGTCTGCCTTCGATTGTTTTGCTTGCTCACTCCGCATTGGTTTAAGTGTCGGTCACGCATAACTGTACCGTGGTACGGTTTTTGGTGGCGTCATTTTAACCATATGCATTCGTTTTGTTTGACCTTTATGGATTTTTGGATATTACTCTTTTTGAATTCGACATAACCTATAACATTTGAAGGAAATTTTGATGGAGTACCATATAAAATTCAAAATTGTAGAGAAACTTTAACGCGTAAAACTTTTTTAATTATATTATTGTTTGATATTGGAAGAAGATACCCTGGTGGAGTGCCATTTAAAACTCATAATTATATTGACAAAAACTAGACGAAATATATTCATATAAAAGGTTTGACGCACAGCTGCATGCATGTAACTGTATGACACTGAAAATCATAAGAAAAGAAATTTTAAATTTATTTGCTGGTGGTTCAGCGTTGTCTATATATTTCATTGTTGCTGTAACAAATCATCAGTAGACTTCAACCACACATTTTGAATAGTCACAAACCTCTTATCTTATGCACAGACTTTCAAGAACTATTTGAGAATTCACAAATAATAATATTTTTGAAAATCACAAAAGAAAAATAAGCGTAGTAGGCTTAGAAACTAATGCTGGGTTTTTGTATTAGTTTCTAAGCCTACTACGCTTATTTTTCTTTTGTGATTTTCAAAAATATTATTATTTGTGAATTCTCAAATAGTTCTTGAAAGTCTGTGCATAAGATAAGAGGTTTGTGACTATTCAAAATGTGTGGTTGAAGTCTACTGATGATTTGTTACAGCAACAATGAAATATATAGACAACGCTGAACCACCAGCAAATAAATTTCAAATTAAAATAAACTTCTGACAATATGTCGAATAATAAATTTCTTAAATATAAGAAAAGAAAGATTTAAAACACAACAAATTTGACATTGAACAAGGATATGACATAAGAGTGATTTGATTGGGATTAGTGGCTGGCGTCTGTTAACGGTACCGAGTTACTGTTTTATGTCGTTGGTTGTTAACCGCATTCAAGAGCTGTTTTGGAATTGTAATATACATTTGTTTGTATGTATGTATGAACCTCCTGAGATTTGACGACTAGTTTAAGATGTATACCCTGGTAATTTGTTAGCATATAGCTACGCCATTTATTCTACAGAATCCAAAAAAAAAAATATTGTCATACAACCGTCTGGTAATTAATTGTAAGATTTTCTGACAAATTTGATACATTCGTGTGAACTGACAATCTACTTTGTGCTGTCAATTTTGTATTGCCAGTACATTGTCGGCACATTGCCAGATCTGACAATATTGTAATATCTGACAATCGTCTGTGCATAGCTTAATACAGGTACGTCCAAACACACATACCCAGATATTTGCATTTGAGGTACAGACCAAGCTAAATTACGACGCAAAGCGTTGTCTGGCTGTCAAAATTTCTCATGCCCATATAAAATGCATGAAACCAACCGAAATAACGCACCGTCAACGCTTTGCAATTGGAAAATACAATTTTGACAGCGCGTAAAGAAGTGAAGTTGGCTGCAAAAGTACTGTTGTTTTTGTTAAGTAATGTAACTTTAGCTACTTTCAGGTAAATTTAGCGTTTTTATTTTTATTTCTTATTTCTATTTAGAGTTTTTTATTAACCAAAATGAGTAAACATTACTGTTTCCGGCGCAATGTTAACGCTCTAATTTATGTTACTCATTTCAGCGTAAAAGCTAAGCGTTAAATTACGTTGCGCTTTGTGCGTCGTAGTGTAATAGTGTACTTCATTTTTATATGAAAATACAATCGATA
Source organism: Nowickia ferox (assembly GCA_936439885.1). NCBI lineage: Eukaryota > Metazoa > Arthropoda > Insecta > Diptera > Tachinidae > Nowickia > Nowickia ferox. The sequence goes on along the minus strand of OW387023.1, from coordinate 101,873,093 downwards.
GATAAATAGATACAAGACGTTTTGTGAATTAAGCATATGATTTCGAGCGTATTGTGACGTGTCGTATTGAGAAATTTTTTCGCGTGCGTGCTTCGTATAAGAGTCCGGATTGTCTTCGGTTAGAAAAATCTAGCACACGCCCATCTCTTGTGTTATTTTTTGCGAATAACACAAGAAATTGTGTAAATTATGCAAGTATTAAATTTCACTATAGTCGTATGTATAAAATTAGAGCTGCTATCGAAAAACTACCATTATAATAATGAGATGAAAATACTTAAGCATCAGCAACAAATTCATTGTTGCGTTGTGTATTATTAAGTATATGTTAAAAAAAAATTAACTAAATTCATTAAAATTGAACAAAAACACTCATACGTTTCAAAGCACCAGTTGATTTGTTAATTTTAAGTATTGTAGAAGTATAATCTAATTGCGAGTAAAAATTTAATAAAAGGCCTGTATACAATTTATTTTCCACTAATTAAAACAAACAAATGATTAGTAATTTTTGTCATACGCTGTTTTTTATTGACGAGTGATTAGAATAACAAAATATTTTTATACTCTGGCAAATTATTTAACTTATTTACATATACTCGTATATATTTGTATATATTTCGAAGTGGATTAATTTATAAGTCTGTGTAATTTATTGTGTACGAGTAGTTTGGTATTACATGATTTGCGATTTTATAAAAATTAATAAGTTATAAATAAAAACAAATTACTGTAAGATATTTATTAGGATAGGAATTATCCTACATATTCTCTTTATATTACGAAAACACTTCTTAACTTAACGGCCCATTTCACAATGTGCATACAAAGTTCACGTTAACTCTTAATCATACATTGTGAAAAGGGACGTAAATCTACTTTTAATCTTTAAGCCTTAGTTTTTATATTATACTAATTTGAGATTGGTTTAGCAGCAGAAATCAGTAAATATTTCTGTGCAATATCTCGTTAGAACTTTTCACCATGTTAACCAGATATGACGTTTTGACATATATTTTCGAAACCTACCCATGCTGCTCTTTCTTTATTGACCAACTTAGATTTGAGCAATTCTTCAAAGATTTCTCATATTTGGGGAACCACAACTGCGCCTTCCTTCGATTTGGTCTCACTTACATGTGGAAGTATACTTTTCACGTGTTTGAATGCCTTTCAATATCTGTTCATAGCTTATACCGAATCATTTATTAAGCTTAATTTGACAAAATTTTTGCCTGTCAACTAAAGGCTAATTTGCAATGTTCTTGCTTCACGAAATCGCATGTGATCTCAAGGACCAATTCATAAAAAAGCAACAATATTTTTTAAATCCCCTAGCATAGCCATTTCTTTTAAATCGGCACATATGTATATTCCACAAAAAGCGATCTTACTGAAAAAGCAGAAATTTCATGTTTTCATAGCTCTCTTTCGTAGTTACTGTATGAGCTGATGGTACGCACGGATATTTATGTCCATTATGCAGCCACACTTTCCGAGCCATTCGATACACATATTACGGATAAATGTATTACACAATGTTTGCCAAAGTGGGATATTTGCTTTAAATGTGAATAAAATCAACATGCTTGCACAGATTTTCTTTAACAAATATGTAAAATATTTGTGGTTTTAATTTTTTTATAAAGTTTTGAAAACAATTAAAGAAATCAATTTGAATTGAAAATATTTTTTTCGCCACTAATATCTGAATAACTCTGAAGGCGTTGAAAATCAAAAAAAAACCTTATGAATTTGATTTAAAGATAATTTTATTTTGCATCTTCAAGAGTTTAATTTATTAAAATCGAACAAACCGTTATCGAGTTATATTGACCGCCTTGTTTATGGGTTAATATTAGCCACGCCCATTAATAAAAAATCTCTACGTCATAGACAAAAACTGAAAGCGAATTTAAATGTAGGGCACGAATGTTCATATAAATACATATTTTTTTTGGAAACAAATTTTTTTGCAGAACAGTGTTATCAATCAATTGTACGATTTTTTCATATTTCAAAAAACCATAATTACAATACAAAGTAAATGCACATATTCCATTTGCCTTGAAAAGCTGAGTATACAAAGCAGAAATCCGACACCAGGCACAGTGAACAAAATACAAAAGAACGCTGAGGATGAAGGTGTAGAGACCTTCGAAAACAGCTGGTTGTTCCGTTCTACTAAGTGTTTGTCAGAATATTTACGATTAACTTTGGTGTTATTTGTTCATTATAATTATCACATGAAATTTGGCTTACAGAACGATACAAACTTTAGCCTAATCAAATCATAAATACAGGGTGTCCGCCGGGAAGGTATACTACTTTGTTTTTTTATAATTTTTGATTAAATTGGCATATGTACAGCGGCGTAAATGGTCTTGTGGAAGAAGATCTTTTGTCAACTGAATCTTATATGGAAACAAATGTGCAAAATTGTGGCCAAAGTTGTTCTTAGAAGACCAAGCTGCTCAGCACGAAGACCAAGCTCCTCAGCACGAATTGAGGTTGATGGATTGTTTTGAACACTTTCTCAAGCAGCAGTAATTTTTTCAGCCGATCTTGCAGTACGTTGTGGTCCATGCTTGGGTCTACCACCTACAGACTCTCTTTCTTCAAAATCATTCAGTACACGATAAATAGTGCGTTTTGTTGATACGTTGTTTTTCCCAAAAATTGCACGTAACTGTCTCATCGTCACAATAATCGATGATTGATTTTGATCAAATGTTTTAATGATTACAACACGTTTCCATTATAAATTTGCCACGCGTCTACTTCACGACTGCCAAATATGAACTGTCAAGACTAATGTTTACCAAAATGGCGGCAAATCAAAGTAGTATACCTTCCCGGCGGACACCCTGTACAATATATTTTGTTTTTGTTCAGTTTTCATGAAAATGAAGTTTAACTTTTTCTGTGTACAAACTAAGATCAATAAATGTAGATTGGTTTTGTTTAAAAAAAAATTTTTTAATAAGCACCATCTAAGTGCATTTTGTTCATGCTTAAGAAACTGCTCAGTGTACTTTAATTCTTTAAACAAGCTAACAATATGTTCTTTCTTAATATTATTAAAGAATCAAAGGTTTTGTTGTAAAAAAAACACTTAAAAATTAAAAAAAAACAAAGACACATTTTCTGCTGTTGAAAATACGAGTATTATTTATTTGCTTTTGTAAATTCAGATTAATTTTTCCTTTTCAAAATACAGAAATCATATTTTTTGTGTTTCCGATAAGTTAAAATTATATTAATGAACAGTTACAGAACAACACAAAATGACACGTAATATTTAAAAAAAAGCATGTGATTTAAAATCACGTCATTTGCAGAGCCGGCCTTAGTAAGTTTAAAAGCTCCAGAAACAAACAAAAAACATCTCTATACGATTTTTAATCCATTTTTCATTTTCAGTGTAAAAGTTTGTGAAAAAGCAGGAACGAAGTGCATACCGACAAATACCGTCTATCAACAAAACAAACAATTGATTCTTAATACATTAAAGACTTAATGTGAAAAAATATGTACTTTGGTATATCTGGTTAAATTAAATTTTAATTCTTTTTAATAAATACGTAATATAAAATTTAAAAAATATAATTTTATATTCACTAACAATTCAACTTTATCCAATTGCATAAAAAACTGCTTATTCCCTACACGTATCTAAAAAAATGATGTTTTAGTATGAAAACAAAAATTGAGAACCAATCAATTGCAAATGACAAATAGAAGCCTTCAACTGCAAAAAAGTTAACGCCTCGACTAACAAATATATTTGTATTAATGTGCATACTCGTACATACTTGCCTAGAAGAATAAAAAATGTTCAGAAATAATGAAATTAAAATAAATGGCTTTTCCATTTAGTATGAAAGTAAAGTTTTTTTTTGGTTTTTGGATTTTTATATTTTTGCCTGGCTGGTTGTTTTGAAATTGTGTCTTAATGGTGCACAATAATAGAACATGATATTTTTGTTATTACTATGTTATTTTGTAAAACAAAACTATTTCTGTGGTTTTCGTGAAAAACGATGCATCGCGATGCAATTAAAAAAATAATAATTGCTCAGTTGGGGATGGTAACCAATCTTTAGTTTTGTTGTCAATTGGCAACGCAAGTATTAACTATAGCAACTTTCTGCAGTAGCCTAATCGTTATCGAAAATATGATTATGACTGTGATGCTTTCACATAATGAAAAGTTCTACTTTTATTCATTGCGTGAAGTCATTATTATAGAAATAAAAAATTGAATAAATAAGCACAAAATTGCTCTGTAAACCACATTACATGTGATAATTGTTAAAGATTTACTAACACCAACTTTAATTGTACATTTTCTGACAAACACTGGCAAAAACACCGAGCAACATTTTGCGAAATATTTCCTTCGTTTGCACGACGTCATTTTTTTTTTTAATTATGTGAAATACATATGTATACTCGTATAAAAACAAGCCCACGCACAGAAAATAAACATTTGAATTATCCTATTACATTAGCTTTTTTCCTAAAATGTTGATGCACTATTTCCAGTTCACAAATATGTAACTAGAATAGTTTTCTCCTTAAATATTTGTCCCTCCTTACCGTACTTCTTTTTTTTTGCAATTTATTTATTTTTCACTTTTCTTTTTACGAACGAGCAACTAATGAAGATATAGAACTTTTAACACAAATGCAAATTTTATCTTTTTTATTGATTACTGGTTTGGAGCATAAAGTGATGAATGCTGTTTTGTGGAATATTGTTGTTTGATTGAATTGGAAAAAGCAAATAAGGCCGCAGACAAGAATAACTATTCGTATGTGAGTTACAACTTAATTGAAATAAAAAGTAGGCTTTTTTGCTTCTCATGCAAGAAATAGGGCACACATGAAATATATATATATGCATATAGAGCCCTTCACCTGTTGCCATAAAGCAGAAAGTCTTCGATAGAAATCAAAGTCGTAGGCAATACTCTGCTTTTATTTAGTCGATAGATATACTTAGAACAGTTATCACAAGCAGATGAAATACGAGGGCGGATCAATAAGTGTCTGACTTTTTGAATGAACCACAGTTTTTTTGCAAAAGAAAAATTTATTTTTTAACATAATCTCCTTTTAGCTCAACACACTTAGTCCAACGTTTCTCCAGTTTTTGTATTCCTTCCAAAAAATAAGATTTTTCGAGGTAAAATAGGAATTTGATTGGTCAATAATTTCATCGTTGGAGCTAAATCTCTAGTCACTAGGGGCTAAATCTGGAGAATATGGTGGATGAGATACCAATTCGTAGCACAATTCATAGCTTTTTGTCATTAAGACTGCACACGTGTGCAGCGGTGCATTATCTTGATGAAAAATAAATTTTTTCTTGGACATATGGGGTCGTTTTCTTTCTAAATCCTCATTAAATCGGTCTAATAAGTTGGCATAATATTCCAAAAGTTATTGTTTTTCCCTATTAAGGGTAATCGATGTGGATTATCCCGCGTGCATCCCAAAAAACTTTTGCCATCAACTTATTGGCCGACATACTTACCTTGGCCTTCTTCGGAGCAGGTTTACCCGGAGAAACCCATTGTTTAGACTGCTGCTTAGTCTCCGGAGTACAGTAATGGATCCATTATTGCGGTTAAACAACTTCAAACAATCCCTTGAAGTTGTGCGCGGCACCCATCTTGCAGACATTTTAAATTATATTTACTTTTTAATAGTTGATTCATTTTAAAAATTAAAATTTTTTTGAGCAAAAAAATAAAAATCAAAAAGGAACTGTTATTTTGTGAGGAATAAATAAAAGTCACAGACAAGCTAACTCTTATTTTCTGAGGAATAAATAAAAATCAAGCAATAACTTTCATTTTGTGAGGTATTTATTCCATTGGTAAGGTTGAGTTTTTTAATAAAAATCAAAAAAATAAAAATCGTTGCATTTATAGGTAGTCCATGTGACATGGAGTATCGTGGTATATTCCTTATGCACGTAGTACTTCTCTATTATTGTGATTTTTTAAGTTTAAATTTGGAAAATAATCGATATTTGCGATCCCTGGTTTTGGTATCACAATAGTGTGTGCAGTGTAAAAATAATAAAAGGAAAAAGGTTGCGTCAGATGTAATTAATCATGTAAGTTTGAAGAAATATTACGGATATAAATTTGTGATTTTGACAAACATACCAAAATACATATGGATCGTATAGTTGATAAATCAGATGCAAAGTACAGGGCGTGAAAGCAGCCTTAGCAGCTGATATTCAAGTATAAATACATATTTCAGTGATGCCAGCTTCAAATATTTCCCATTTATAAAAATAAAATTTCGCTTTTAAAATGTACTTTACTAATATTATTTCTTTACATGAAATAATTGTAAGCTATCATTCATTTTATTTTATTTTTTATTTATCATTCTACATTTTATTTTGTATTGGCAGCTCCATATTTGCTCATTGTCGCCAGCAGCAATAGAAACTACAACGACAAAATGAGCAGGGACAACAACCTGCTTGCAGTCATCAAAATAATCATTCTCATATACATATACATGTGTAATTTATTTTGTATATATTGAAGTCGTTAGTCGGCTGTGGTGAATGTGTTTACTCTGCCTTACTTCTCAATTAATTCCTGAATAATTCTATATACTCGTAGCTTTAATACCAATGCAGTCTAGTGCAATCATGTCCTAATTTTTTTTATTAATTGATAATTAAGACCATTTTGGCTTATTATTTATGACTTTATTATAGTGAGCCGACCAAAATCGATACATTGCGCCGACAGTGGGATCTCTGCTCTACGTTGTTTAATTATAGAAACGGCCACAATCGCGACCTGTGATCACTGCAAATTACTCTTTTATAAACTGGCTGTTACAAATTCAGTTTTGTTCTGTGGGTATTTCTTCACAACGGATTCCTATGAATTTTTGCAAAACTTCGAATTCAAATGTATGTATTATGTACATACATCTATTTGTGTTTTAAGTGCAGATATACTAATGAGTCGTGTACTACGCATGTAATTTATGCTGAGTAAATTCTTTTCAAGAGAACATTACAAAGTAAAAAATTCAATAAATAATTAAAAAGTATTGGTACCCACTTTACTAACAGTGTAACTGCTTTAATAAAAATAAACTATCGGTATCACTACACTGCTGTACATTAAAGACATAAAGACTGAGTAAGCAGAGAATTATAATGTATGTATGTCAATTGGTTATTGGTAGCAAACTTTCATTTCTATTACCATTTGTTTGCCAACGTTTCAGCAGACAGCAGACGATGGCAGAGGCAATCAAATTTGTTACTAGAAATAGAAAATGCTGTGTGTACATGCAGACATATGTACATACACATGTATATCCAGTACAAGCACACTTTACAAAGACTATGAGTTTGTGTTATACACATTCACACATTCACACATACATATGTACATAAGTATATAATTTTGCTTGTTTTTCTCTAATTACATCCTTGTTTATTTAGCTACTTTTTGTATATTATATTTATGTATGTACACTTGTTTTATTTTGCTTGGAATTGCATTCATTTTCTGTAATATTGTTAAATATTTATAAATCGTCATTAAAAGGAACATTAAGCACATTCAATAACAAATCTATAAGTGCCCGCATATGCATGAATACCTTGTATGGAAATACGTACACATCGTCATATAAAAAAAAAACAGATGCAACTCATTAAAAAATCAAACTAAATTAAAAAAGATATATCTAGTCTTTATATTTTTATCCGTATATGCCTACAGATATCGAATTTATTAGTGAAAGTCAAAAGAATACTGACAACTAAATTTTTGTACTCTAACTGGAGTTTGTTATGGGAAATTTGTCAAATAAACCTGTAAGAAACATTAAATATTTTTATATATGCGGCAGGTAAAGCTTTTAATGCTTTTTGCTTTTCCTGTAAAATACTGATTCAAAACACTTTATTTGCTCAACACTGATATTAAAGGCTTTTAAGGACACAGTTCGAATACCACGATGTTAACTACTCTACACAGTGCCGCAGAATAACAATATGTTGGAAATAAAGGCCCAGGCACATAGAATTTGTCATGCATACGTTAAACTTCGCCTTTTTTAACTGACTTTAGGTTGGCAAAATGAGTACTTTATTGACAGAAGCATTGGAAGAGCTTCAATAGGTTGGTTCTCCACTTTATTTATTAAACTCAACTTTTTTATTTATTTCGTTTACTTCTTTTACTTTATTTTTTTTTTGCTGTTATAAAACACACAAAAAGCAACCAATATCTGTCAAACTACTCAACGTACGCAAAAAGTTAAAAGTTGCCCAATTTTTGTACTTTGCGTTGATGGACACGTACTTAATGTAACAGAACTCATAAGAAACCATGTACTTCAAATTAGCTGTCAGTTGAAAAAGGCGAAGCTTAACTTATGATGGATTCTATGTGCCTGGGTCTTAAATCAGCTATTTTTGAATAGTCTGGTCGAAATAAAGTTTCTCAGCAGCGAGGAATATTCCTATTTACGTTTGAAATACCACTTGTTCTCATTGGTCAGGAGAGGAGGTATAAAGTTTAAAACAAGTATTTATACAAAATAAAACCCCGACTGCGACCAACTTTAAACCGTTAAATATCCTAAATGGTTATTCGAAGTGAAAAATCATAAGAGAAACTTAAAGATGATTTTCAAATAACTGTCGAATGCTACCCATTTTGATGAAGTTCGCCGACTTTTTACTTATTTCGTATTTACAAATCGGTCCACGTGTTCGATTTATATAGTGCCTCAAAGGAACACACATACATACATACATAGGATGATAAACACAATATCCTTCTGTGCGTCGCGCATAGGGTACTTATGCCATGTAAAATTTTTAAATAGTCACTATTTTTTGTTTCATGTCCGACTATAACTCTTGAAAAGATTTGTTCAAAACATGTTTAGTTGTACACTTTCAAAAATTTTAACCAGTATGTGTCAGACATCGGATCTAAATAACAACCGAGTTTTTATGTTTAAATATTATACTTAAAAAATTATCAACTTTAAATTTAAAATAGGAAAAAATTTGAATATTTGAAATTTTTTACCAAGAGTCACCATCTTCGTTCGCTGAAATGCACAAATTACGTAACTACACTTTCAAATTTTATACGAGAGAGAAATAACTAAAAAAAACTATTCCTGTAACTAAAGAAAAGTTTCTTTATTTAAATTTTTAATTCGGTTGATTTTTATGAAATAATGTAATACCCCATAATTAATTGAAAATGCGATATATAAACAAGAATTTCGGAACATATAACAAATGCATACTTATCTGAAATATATCTTCACAGGCATGAATCAATAGTAAATTCTAAATTGCCATGGCTGGGTTAAAAAAAAAATCAACTTTTTAAAACCCTTATGAGGGAGCATTAGTTTGCTGTGGGCAAAATTGTTCAAAGTTTTTTTCAGTGGATTTGTTGCTCGTCAGCTTTTTCAATAGAAGTGTATATTAGACCCCTGTAAAAGACCACTTACAAGAACTTTTAAGACATGAGGGATTTTTCAAATGCTTTACTGCTCCGACGACTTCTAAAACAGACGCTGAACAACACTGTTTGCAAAACATTTGTTTCAGGTATTGTATGTGTAGAAGTAAAGAACCATATACTTCGTGACGAAAGAATTTGAGTTGCTTGCTTCTTCCTACGCATGGGCGCTGGCTCTTACTTATATATTGTATAGAAAACATTACATAATGGGTGTTTTTTATTGAGGTATAGAACTTTAAGTTGGCATCACTTTTTTAACTGGCGGCCATTTTGTCAGCTGTCAAGTGATTAATATTTAGTTTGGTTTGCCATTTCATCATGAACAGGTTGACAAAAGAACAACGCTTGCAAATCGTGCAAATTTATTTCGAAAATAATGGTTCAGTTCGCGAAGTTTACCGCAAGCTCCGTCCATTTTATGGTCGACATAATCGTCCATCAGAGCAATTAATTCGGTTAACCATGGATCGTTTTCGCACTACGTTTACTCTATGTGATAATACGCATCCGCAGAGACGTCGAACAGTGCGCACCGAAGAAACAATTGCCGCTGTAGAGCAAAGTGTTGAAGAGGACCCGAATGAATCGATTCGCCACCGTGCACAGCAATAACCGACTATTTTGTTCCCGAATTGGATGGTATGAATGTGGATGAGTTGTGGTTCCAACAAGACGGCGCTACATACCAGACAGCGCACGTCACAATCGATTTATTGAAGGAAACATTCGATGAGCGCATAATTTCGCGGAATGGACCTGTCAATTGGCCACCAAGATCGTGTGATTTGACACCATTGGATTATTTTCTTTGGGGATATGTGAAGTCGCTCGTCTACGCCAACAAACCAGAAACGTTAAGGGACTTGGAAGCCAACATTCGTGACGTTATTGCCAACATACGGCCCCATATGCTCGAAAAAGTGGTTGAAAATTGGACCTGTAGAATTGGCTTTATTCGAGCCAGCCGCGGCGGCCACATGCCCGAAATCATATTTAAACGTTAATGGCATAAAATTATCCTTCCAATAAAGCCAAATTGATGGACATTAAAACGATTTTCTTGTGTTTTATTTCAATTCGAAGTTCTATACCTCTAAAAAAAACACCCTGTACATGTCGTTTACTTAAATATTCTATAATGAACATTTTGACCCAATTATGAAACATCGATATTGCTCAATTTGCCAGGGCAAAAAAAAAAGCAACCAAGTGAATGAACTGGTTGCTGCTGCGTCAACAAATCAGTGCAATGTACGGGTACGAGGGTTGTTCAATTATGATTCACAACATCCCTCCCTCTTTAGCGGAACAAAACATCTAGCTATAGATATTTTCCAAGTATCCCAATTGGATCAAAATGTGCAATATCGATGTTTCGTAATTGGGTCAAAATGCTTGTATCTGAATTCTTAAATGTAGATCTATTTTGTTTATTATAAAATATTTAGGTAAACGACATGTATGTAATCTTTTCCATAAAATATATAAGTAAGTGCCAGCGAATCACAGCACGCGTATACAAACGTCATGCATGTACATACAGACACACGTTGTGTATGCTCTCCTGTTTTTCTGCTCACATACAAACGCGCACATGCATTGACATTAGATGTGTGTGCTTGCTTTAAGAAACCATCCTGAAACACAACATAGTAACATACCATCTACATCTTGCACACACACTCAAACGTACAATATGCAAAATAACAAGCATGCACGCATCAAAGACATTACGCGAACATCAATACATCTATCGTGCTTCGCTTATTATACGACAGCATTTATTATTGGTTTGGTATAATACATGCGACGACAATACATTTGGAAAACAGGACGTATTTACATTTCAAGACTGCTTACACATGGTGTATACTTAATGCTAAATATATATTAAGTATACGCCGTGGTTGCCAGGATCATTGCAAGGTTAAGCTATTTTAGTGAGAGTTTGTGTTTATTTGTCTATATATGTATGAATGTGTGTATGTATGTACGTATGTACGTATGTGCGTATGTACGTATGTATATATGTAAGTGTGTATGTGTGTTCATTTGCGGCACTACATCAATCTTATTCTTACATCAATCGATTTGTCTTAATCCTGGGAGTGTCACTAAAGATGTGACAGTAGTAAAAATTCAATATGGCGGCCAACAGACGCCATTTTGTAAATACGATAAAAGTAAAAAGTCGGCGAACAATATCAAAATGGGTATCATTCGACAGGTATTTTAAAATCATCTTATGATTTTTTCATTTCGAACGACTATTTACGATATTTAACGGTTTAAAGTTGTTCGCAGTCGGGTTTTTGATTTTTCTAATTAGTCCAATAAGTCCATTAGAAAGAAATCAAAACTTACAAAACTATGTGTGTAGTAGTGTCTTTTGTATATTAAATTTTTTCTTAATGCTATGAAATTATTAATTTTTTGGAGTTATGTACATATATAGAATATATTATACTTAATATCATGCAAGAAAACAATAGTAATATTCGCTTTGTGGAACTTCATAAATCTTACAAAAATTCCAACGAATCCAAACTATTTAAGTTTTTAAAAATTTTCCCATAGCTTCCATAACTTGGTCCTAGACCCATTTGACGATTTGGCGAACAAATTGTCATACATAAGGGTTTAGCAATTACTTTTTTAATATCATCAATGAGATTTTAGAAAACATAACTAAAGTATAGTGTTTTGATCTAAATTATATAATTCTCAGAAAGCACAGTTCCAACACTGTTAAATCATTCCTGAGAAGATGGCATTCAGAAAAGTATGCATTTGTGTTCCAAAAATAATTTTGTATAATTTTTTCTTTATTAAAAACTGTCGAAATATAAATTTTCAAATTCTGCTAGGAAAGTAAATGAACAGAACTATTTTTTTATTTTATAAATTCTATACAAAACTTCAAAAAGAGATCAACCATTAGTAGTAAGGATTCAAAATTAATAATGTAGTAATAGTAAAGTAATTAAATAAAAAATGTGCTGATTATTGAGATCTTGTTTCAACTATGATATCAGTTGAACTTCTCATTTTTTTTAAATGGAAGTTTAACATAATATCTCTAGTTGTTCCAAGAAATTTTTGGGTAAAGGTTCCCTGATGATCTGCATTAGCAACAGTGAAATGCGCATAGGATTCAGCTAACCCCTCAGTAATCAATTTCAATGTACATATATAAAGAAATAATTAATATTTTACTGAACAAGTTACACAAGTTGACAACGAAAGTTGGTTTGCGTGCCTCTTCATTGTCAATACAGCATGAATGTTTAGGCATTATAGTTGTTGTTGTTTGTGGCTGTCATCTGCATAAACTTATGTATGCGTTTGTGTGGCTGTATCCCAGCTGAAAACCTCAGAAGACCTCCTTTTTGGATTTTGTTAAATCAATACCTTACGAAATCCCTTATAGAAGGCATCGACTCTTTCCCATTAAAGATAAGATACACATTACACATTCCCAACGTTTGCTGATTGATTTGCTTATTATAGTGGAAAATATATTAAGACAATATAATTATAATTTTTATTTTTGAGCGAATAAGTGAAATTTTTTATAGCTATGCTATTTATTTCACGACACAGGTGCTAGAACGTGATTTTCGTAGCAAAAATAATCGACTCTATCACAGTTATAAATTTATTTTTGTTTTGATTTCTTTGTACTACTTAAAACCAAAAGTACGAAAATAAAATAAAACCAAAAGTACGAAACAAATTGTTTGATTTTTGTTTTGTTTCATTCTTTGAAGTGAGTGACACAAAAACAAAACAAAAACAATGAGAAATATTGCTCAATGTACTTTTGTATTGTGTTTGCAGATGAGCACAAACCAGAGAACACACCCGATTGGCTGTAAGCCGGCAAAGAGCCGCCACCGGCCGCAAGCAATATATTAATTTAATCGTACACCGCTAGAAAAAAAAATAATGGGAAATTAATGGAAACGTTTTGAAATATTCGCGGCGAATTTGACATCATCATATAATATAATTTTATTGCATTGTTATTTAACACATTAAGTTTGTGTTTTATATCGCAGCAGCATAGCTATAACCGGGTGTCCTAAGACACCTTTCTTCTTTTTTTTAGAGTTCATCCTTTGCAGGACACCTTTGCGAAATAATTTGCTTATTTACATTCACTGTTTATAACAGCCAATACGATTTTTTATTTGACTGTTGAAGTTTTCAAGGCGTTTTACTGAGTTTTCTAATGAAACTCACAAAAATTCGTTCACCAACAAAAATATGTTAATAACTGTATATTTTATTTTTACTTTTTTAACTTGCCGTTGCAGGAAGTGACTGATTTTGAAAATCAAGTATGTATATATTTATGTACGTAGGTGAGTGAGTGAGTTAAATAAGCAGTCTCTAGTGGGTAGATAATGTAAAATTTTCATAGTTTTTTGTTCCGAAATCCAAATGCAACACATGTAGCCGAAGCGGACACATTTCCAAAGGAAGCACATGTGTTACAGATAGAATTTATTAATTTACATTAACTTTAAGGTTAAGTATTAAAATTAGTTAAATTGAGCTAATAAATTTTTTCCTTGTACTAGGGAAATCAGTTATCTAATTCAAGTATTTTTTGCTAACACTTCCCTCCAAATAATTTCAACATCAATTTTAGTGTGGAGTTTTCATTTGATTTTAAGCATTTCATTTCATAAAATTGTTTTTTATGGTTTTATTAGAAGCAGTTGGACAGGTACAGTGTTGCCAGTGATAATGGGAAATTCCTACATTCCTATAGTATTGCAAGAAATAGGGGAAACTTCGTCGCTAATAGAGGAATGTAAGGAAAATAGGGCAGATGTTTTATTTAGGCCAAAATTTTAAAATTTTTCCCCAAATTGCTTATTTTGTATATAAATATAAAGGAAATTACATTTAATAATTAATTAAAACGTTTCTTTTTAACTCTTAAAAAATTTGTATTTGGTCAGAATTATCTAATTTTTTTATATAAATTAATATTTAAGAAAACAACCAACAAAAATCTAACTTATATCTCAACCAGCTTCGTGAGTGGGGAAAACAGTAAAATGCAATTTTTCTAACAGTGAAAATTTTCAAAACTTGGACTCTGAATAGTTTTCGATAAGGATTTTATTTGCATTACACCATACCGATGCACGAAAATATGAAATAAACATAAAAAACGGAATGCAGAGTACCAAAGTTGCCAAGCGAAATTCGAATCTAAATGCAGAATAGAGGTGATTGTTTAGAGTGCGTAAGTATTTTTCCAAAAAATCTGATGGCAATACTGGACAGACATACAGGGCCTGTCCCATTCAAAACAAAAACAAATTTTAGAGTTTTTTTTTTATTTCAAGTGTAAGTGTGCGACAAGTCGAACGTTGTCGACATCGTGCGACAGGCACAAATAATTCTGTAGTAAATAAATGTATAAATGCTTATTGCTTGCCGTTTGCCTTTTGCCTTTTCTGTCCATAATGAAAATACCTCTTGCTGTGTCTTTAATGATTTTTACTAAAGTCATAAAAGTATTTTCATTTCGATTTTAATGACATTTTCAACCGTAAGGAAATAAGGAAACAGTACTCCTTTACTGCAATAAACAAAAATACTGAAATCAAATAAAAATTTAAAGAAAAGTTTAAGAAATGAAATGATATTGTTAGTAATAAATAATTTTTGTGGGCTATGAAAAACATTCTAAAATTACAGATGCAAAAGTATAGACTTTTTACTTCGGATTTTACTTCCTTTTAATTTAAAAGTTTTGTTTTTGACATAAAAAGTTTTTGTTATCGCTTTTTTTTATATATGTACATATATGCATACATACATATGTACGAGTATGCATAAAGAAAACAAATTAAGTTGAGGCAATTAGTAAAAAAGTTAATAACAAAAACATTTTTTTTATTTAATTTTTTAACATGCACACATTTCAAACTTATTTTAAAAATTTTTAAATAAATAGGAGTACTTAGGGCGTAAAACGCAATGCCAAGCCTTGAAAAATTTTTATGGAAAATATTTTAAATTACTAACACAAAACACAACCAAATTTCCTCAAGCTTTGCGTTACGTTTTACAAAAGAAGTCGCATAGTTTTGATGTCAATAGATGTATTTAATAAATTCGAAATAAAAAATATAATTTTTACTAAATACTTAGTTTTTATTCTTATTTAACAGTGAGTCTATATGAAAGCGATCTCTCAAATTTTTTTATTGTGGGCTTAGCACGTCTTAGAATTCACAGTTTGTATGAAAGAACTATATTTCCAAAACCTGTTACTTGATAAATTCAGTTACAGTTGCGATTAGGGATTTCTCAATCGCTGTGAAAAAGTAACAGGTTTCGAAAAATCGCTCATCTCTAATGCCCTGCATTCATTGTTATCCGTTGCTCCAATTTGGTACAAATGCTTTCGTAAGTTAGAGTTGCTCAAAATTGTTAAGTTTCAATAGCTCCTTGATTTTTCTTCTTCCGAATCGACTCCCTAGTGACCTTGATTTTATTACCCAGTGATACTCACTATTTCATCATGTCCTGTGGACCATATCCGTCCAATTGTGTAACTCAATCTTCGCAGCATTGAGAGGCTATGCATTAATTAAAGTTACTGTCTGTAACGGAATGGCTTTTTTCGCCAGTCCATTTGCATATTCATTTGCGATTTCTCAGTAGTAGGCCAGCACCGTTACAAGACGAATCCTTAATCATATTCGTGCAATCTAACATAGTCCTAGAGTTTACTCTATTGGTTGTTATTACTTTAATTGCCGATTTGCTGTCAGTAAATATGTTGACATTTGTGGCGCTAATATTGATCGATTGATTGATTTTACAACCTCCTTGATCACACGAACTTCCATCTGGTAGACTGTATTATGGTCAGCCGTTCTACTAGCTTCGACCATCCATGTAGCAGCAAACTCTCACATGGCTTTGTTTTATGGTTCGATTGGCCCAGGAGTGTCTTTTCGTATCAATACCTCGCATTCAGTTATAGCTCTAGTCTCACGTACCCGGTCGGATATTTTCAATATCTGCTAATATCCGCCTAGTGACATCCACACGTTCTGATGGTGTTGTATATTGCCTTGTCTGATACATTCTGCCATCGCTTGTAGACGATTTGTAGCAAGAGCTGCTTCGTATTTGATACAAATATCTATAGGTTGAAGGTATAGAAGGACATCCAATGCCCTGATGGCCAATTTACATAGGCAGCATATTCGTTGAACCTTCTCCAAAATTTTAGTATTGCATTTTATTTCCATTGACCTCAATATCTAGACCTAATAGCCCTTCTGCAGAGCAACCAGCACAAGTTAGCCCCTTAACTCTTTCCTCTATGTGGTGTCTCTACAGCAGTTTCAAGTCTAGGATGACTCCTAAATACACGATAACTATGACAAAAATATGTCATACTTAACCGAAAGGTAGTCGGTTTTGAACGTGCTTTCGACAACATCTATTGGAACAGCATCTGGAACACATTCGACCAGGACATACAAAATAATATCAATACTTTGAACAAACAATACAAAACATAGAAAAATTACCAACAATTGGAATTGCAGAAGAACAATATTATAAGTATCATCAAAAACCGTGATAATATGTTATGGTGTGGGCGTAAACACCTGCAGCAAGTGTGAGGATTTTAATTTTCATCGGTGGCAGAATGAAAGAAATTGTTTATTTAAATGTCTTAAAATAAAGTCTGCTGGACAGCATGGAGAAACTAAGTCTTAGGAATAATTTCTATTTTCAGCAAGAGAACGATTCGAAAAACTCAACGAATAGTGTTCGATTGTCTATTATTTAGCATTCTAACAACTCGACCGCAATCACTGGACTGGATCGGATGAATTCGATAGTTGAGTGGAAATGCGTCAGATACCCAGTAAATCACAACTCAAAGGAATTTTTAAAAAATTATGGGAATTGATGTTACAAAAACTGGTTCATTCCATTTCAAGAAAGTTAGAGTAGGTTTTAAAAACCAAAGAGTACCCTGCAAAATATTAATTTGTTCTAAACTTAATTTCATTATATAATACTGCACGCTATCTGAGTACTTTCGTTCACTTAAATTCGTGTCTTGAATAGAAAAATTGTTTCTTTTTTTCGCTTAAGCAATATTTGAAATTCCAGTTCTTCTCATCTTTATAGAAAAAATGTGTAAATATATAACTCTGTTAAAAATATCGGACTGGGTCTTTTTCTTCAAAGTGTCTAAGAGGTCGAAATCAAAGACGGATGCTGCGTCAATATTTTCGTCCGGCTCTGTATCTTTGAATTGTAAAAATACAATATTTTATTTGAGTGATTAGTATACAAAATTTGCCATTCAATTAATTGTATTATTACTTTTGTAATAATGGAAGAAAAAAACTTCTGTTTTAATGCTTAACAGCAACTTCATTAAAATAAATTGCAAAAAAGAAACAAAAACACTTGATAAGGAAGGACCTCAGTGCCAGTGATCTTTTACAAGAATGTTCATAAAATGTTTATATCACATGCAGACTGAACAGCTACTGCCATTACAACAAAGACAATGGCCACAATGAGTTTTATAACAATTTAATTTAAGAACAATCTTTTTTCCTTAATTTCACAGTACACAGACAATTTGTGTTTAATCCTCCTTGAAGGAAGCAACAAAAAAGAAAACAAAACTTAATACAAATCGTATGTTTTCCAAAACTAAACAATAGAAGAGAACCAACTAACTTTGCTATGACCGCGCTTAAGCGTCTTGCATGTCAGCTTTATACTGATTTTCAATTGCCATTAAAAAGAAAAATATCATAAAAAGAAAAAAAAAATTAAACAATAAAAACTAACAATTGCATACAAAATAAACATTAAGTATTGTATGGGATTTTGAAAATGTATTTTCGTATTCGTTCATGAGTCAGAGTCACTTCTTGGGAGTGGGTGACCAAATAAATGCAATAGTATTTATGTATGTACGTATGTATTTTCTGAACTCCACCAGCCATTACTCACTCCATTATTTTAAGTCATTTATCAGCCCCATTTAAAGTATATACATACATACATAAGTATGTATAAAGTACATGTGTATGTACATATAAAAAAGTAAGACATGGGCAAGGCCACCGAAAATTTAAGGTGCATTCAAGAAGAACCTCCCTAGTATTATTATTTCTGAGTATACACTAATTTGTATATATACGTACATACGTACATATATATGTTCGTATGTACATATATGTATTAGAGCCCTGCATAACACCATTTAAAACAACTTTTAAGAAATGAGGGATTTTTCAAAGCTTTACTGTAGCGAAGCCTTTAAAAACAAACACTGAACAATACTGTTTGCAAGATATTTGCTTCAGTTATTGTAGGTATAGAATTAAAGCAGCAAATACTTCGTGACGAAAGAATTTGTGATGTTTGCTTTATCTTACGCACGGGCGTATCTGGGAGTAATAGTAGACTCGAAGCTGTTATGGAAACACAGAATTTGGAGGCGATTGTTGACAAGGCAACAAAAGCACTAATGGTTAATGGCAGTAAAAACATGCGGTTGCACACCCAAAATCTTGAGATGGATATACACCATGATAGTGAGACCTATCATCACTTATGGTGCTGTTGCGTAGAGCCTAATTCCCACATTCGATTGCGAGTGAGTTATTACTCGAACGTGCGAGTTTTTTAACTTTTGAGATTTTCTCATTCGATTTCGAATAACACATATCGAAATATCTAATGGCAGCATTCGATAACGACCAGCCATTCGAATGCAACCGTTCGTGTTTTTACTCGCAAGCAAAAAGTATTCGAAATAACGTTTAACATAGAAAAAGCGAAGAAAAATGTAAGTTCAATATTTTACTTATTTATTTATATATGAATGTATGCACATATGTATATAAGTATAAAAAATTCAAATAAAAAGAATTTCTAGTTGACTTTAAATATAACAAAACACACTAATTTGGCAAATAATGTTTTGCCCAACAGCTGTTGTACTGTCACTGCCACGAACCAATTATCCAAGTCACAATCATTGTAGCAAAGATACAAACCATATTGAAAATTCCCAAAAAAAAATAAAAATTCCCAGCAGCACTGAATATCTAAAAAATCAGCAGTCGCAGCACCATCATGTAGTTGTTACCAGTATTTGTAACCAGGTGAAGCCACTGCTTTCTCTTGTGCTATTTGGAGTGTTTGTTACGAACAAGAAGTGTTCGTGACACCACTTGTAAACACTCATATACACGAACATCACCACATCCATCGTGCTTCGCTTATTATACGAAAGCATTTATTGTTGGTTTAGTAAAATACATGCTACAACAATACATTTAAAAAGCAAGACATATTTACATTTCAAGAATGCTTACGCAGGGCTCTAATAAATATATACATACATTTTAATCTTAGAGAAAGTCGGTTCATTAATTTGTGTTTGCATGAAATATTATTCATTAAATAAATATATATATATATACATAAGTTAAAAATTATAATATGAAATTAAGGGCCTTATTTTGTAAAAGCAATGCTATGCGTTGAAAAAATTTATTTCGAAATTTTATTTAGAAAACATATATAATATTTTTCAAAGCTTAGCGTTGCGTTTTACAAATTAGTTTATGCATCTGACAATGCACAGTGTAAGATTTAGCCACTCTAGATGGACAAAATTAATATCTTAGAAATTAATTGATTAATCGTACAAGTTATAACTAGACTAACGTGCAACTTTCTTGAAAATTTGGGACAAATTTGACAGCTGCCCTACAAGTAAACATTTTTCGTAATTTTCGTACAATTACGTTGTATAATTTAACAATTAAAATCCATAAATATATAATCTAAAAATGGAAAAAATCTAGAGTGTTATATATCTGGATAACATTTTAAATTGCCAGCACTTTAACAGATCTTACAATATTGTAAGACCTGACAACCGTCTATACATATTTTAAGGCCATAATTTTTTTACAAACATAAATATGTTCAGTTATTGTAAACAATTAATTTGATGTTTATAATTATTTCAAGTGCTTTCCTTCGAATTGTAAATATTTTGTACAACGCACAATGACTTGCAAACCAAAATGCAACTACAATAATTTCATTTATATACTGTGAACTACGCAAACTGAATTATATCAACTAACTGATTCATATATTAAAACATTAAGTTAATTGCTTAACTGGGTTAAAGTATTCCAAGTGCTATGAGAAAGGAGTTTAATGAAGTTATAAAACTTATTTTCATTTTATATATTTTTAACTTTTTTACGTTTATTATTCATGCAGCGGAAATTGAAAATACACGAACGAACTTTGGTAAATACAAATTATTATTTGAAGGAATTTGTTCACTTTTAAAAGATACTCGTATAAATAATAATAATATAGATTCATTTTCGAATTAGCTTAACCTGTTTTTGCGCAGCTTGCAAAGTAAGCTTTGCGTGTCTAAAAGGGGTATTTGTATAGTAAAAATTATTATATTGTGATTATCTTATATTCTTACGTTGTAGCTGCATTCCTTGGCAGTTCATTTGAAAATTTTAATTTTATATGCTCGAAAATTTTATAAAGATACAAAGAAATTTAGTTTAGTAAAAAAGTAAGAGTCATTTTTAAGAAATGACATTTTATATATTTCAAACATTTAAAATATTTAGAAGAGGTCATACATTACCTTCCAAATATTCAAATAAGAAGCGTGTTAGATGTTGTAATATGAGTTTTCTGTTCATGATAACAGTGCTCGGTTTTTAGCGCATTAAAAAGTACATAAACAAAATTGATCAAAAAAGTTCATACTACATAACATTTTTTTATATTCTTAAATAAAGGGTGTTTTTAAAAATGTACAAAACTTTAAGTTGGCAACACTTTTTTAACTGGCAGCCATTTTTTCAGCTCTCAAGTGATTTATGTTTAGTTTGTTTGTACATTCCAACATGAATAGACTGACGCCTGAACAACGCTTCCAAATTGTGCAAATTTATTTTTAAAATCATGGTTCTGTTCGAAGTACGTATCGCGCACTACGTCCATTTTACGGTCAACATAATCGTCCATTAGAGCAATTAATTCAATTAACTACGTTACGTTAATTGACGAATTGAGAATAGATTCATATTGAATATAAACTATTTGCTGGGTTTTGTATAAGTTTCTAAGCCTACTACGCTTATTTTTCTTTTGTGATTTTCAAAAATATTATTATTTGTGAATTCTCAAATAGTTTTTGAAAGTCTGTGCATAAGACAAGAGGTTTGTGACTATTCAAAATGTATGTATGTTGAAGTCTACTGACGATTTGTTACAGCAACAATGAAATGCATATAGACAATGCCGAACCACCAGCAAATCAAATTTTAATTATAATTCCAGAAGATTATCTTTCGAATAAAGTAAAGTTTATTTCCATTTCAAAGTTCTATACCTATATAAAAAAACCATATACAAGTGATTTACGATTACATCCATGATACAATAATACAGGTAATCTCGAAGCGCCAGTTGATAGAGTTTGTTTCGTGATGTGATCTGCCAAATGTTGTTTACGTTTTACCAATACACGCGCATAGTGCCTATTAAAGCTGAACTAATACAAATAAAGCTTTGCAAAGTCAAGAGAAAACGCAAGTACATGTCTCTTGTTTTCTCTTGGTTTTTTTTGACAGTTGTCATCACAAAACAGCAATAAAAAGCCTTGTTGTTTTATTTATTGTACATTTGTTGTAGACTCGCGGGTACCTACATATATTATTGTATCATGATTACACCATGTGACAAATTTTATTGCATTCTTTTTGGCAATAATGCGTCTATACATCCATTTATCTAAGCACATCTATTGTCATTTTTTACCTTTTTGAAAGGACTTTACATTTATTAGGGATACTGTTTTTTAATATTTTTTTCACATTTAGATAAAACCTTTGTTAAACAATATTGGTATCAAAAAAAGGTAAAATTTATCAAAATATTTACTTTATTTTCCGTTAACAAAAATATTATTATTAATCCTTGTTTATCTTTTAAAGTTTCCACAAACAAAAAATTTAATTACATATTGTAGCCTTAAATCAACTGCATAAGATTCTTAGTGCTTTTTTTTGAAATCAGCTAAATTTTTTTTAAAGCTTTATTTTGAACCTTTTAGTGCCAATTTTAAATTTTCAAGGTCGTAATGACGCCCACTTCTACAAATATTGGTGGTACCACTCACTTTTAGAAATGCGAGATATTGTCACTTTTATAACTGAAGGTCTGTGTCAACTTTCCTAAGAATCGATCAAGTAGAATCGATCAAGTAGAACTGCACCATATGGTGCAATTCTAAGAGCCCAAAGTGTTTGCCAAGTTTCGTGAGGATCGGATAAATACAGACACATATAATCCAATACTAACCTTTCATGGGCATGGCTTTTCCCTCCTTTTTAAATGTAAGATTGTATCACTTTCATAGCCCAGGGTGTTTTCTAACATTCCTTAAAAGCTGAAATACTATATTAAATTTTAATGGTTTTAATTTAGACTATGTTATTACAAAAGACATATATATGTGTTTTGTAACAATCCGATAAGCAAATGTACATAAACTCAAAAGAAAAGATTTAATGGGCATGTTCCTCCCCAATTTTATGGCAATGGGTTCAAATAGAAGCTAGACCTTTTCAGACAAAAAAAGTTTAAATTGGTTCAAAAATTATGGAGTTATGAAGTAACACACATAAAAGTTCGTTAAAAAGTAAGATAAATTACCAAACATTATTTAAAATATTAAACATGACCTAAAACTAAAATATGAATGAAAATGAGAAGAAAAAATAAACTAAAAATTTTAAAATTTTTAATGGCAATTCGGGTGTTGTCAGTATTCTGGAAAAAATGCATTATCATCGAACGATAATGTTTGATAGAATTTGCTTTTTGCTAAAGAGAATTAAAAAGAAAAATTAAACCAATAAAAATTTTTGAGAATAATTTAGCAAGTTGAATGTTTAATTCTGATATTCAATAATATTAGATCTAACTCCAAAGTTTTGAACGAACTCTTTGCAATGCATGCAATACTTGTAAATACATATTAATTCACTTACATTTGAAAATGTGTACATATGTACATGCATAAATATTTAATTGTGCACTGATGTATCTACATAAGTACATAAATATGTATACACATATGTACATATAAAAAATTTGTAAATTCTCTGAGGTGTAAGTGTAGAACATGCGAAAAAAAATACAAACGTTTCATTTGAATCAGAAGTGAAATAATTTAATTTGCACCGGCATGAAGTGAAAGTTGAAGTCAACAATTTTGTACGCAAAATTTAAAACTATGCCTTTAACTCTGAGCTTCCCATAATGAGTTCACTTTGTGCTAATGTAAAATTAAAATAATTTATTTTTAATTTTTGCTTTCACTGAACTTGCTTGAACAAAAATTTTCGCTGAATAGATGAAAATTAAATTTAGCAGCAGTAATTACATACATAGGCCTTGTTTACACTATGCAAGTCTTATTGCTAAGCTGATTAGTTTGAGGAAGAGAGAGACGAGGGGAACAGAACCGTTTCTTTTCCCGTCGTCTCTCTCTACTAACAAACTAATCAGTTTAGCAAGAAGACTTGCATAGTGTAAACTAGGACATATCGCTCATTTACTCAAACAACGTCATAACACAAAAATTCCATTCAGTGATACAAAATTAATCCTCATACCGTTTTTTATATTATGTAAAAGTTTTATACAAATATTTTGTTTAATCAACTCTTGAGAGAAAAATTAAGTTTTCTTTTGCCAAGTTGAGTGTAAACTGAAACCATCAAATTCATTTTCTGGCAAACTGGTTTTTTTTTAGTTATGAGCGATATATATATACATATATAATAATTGTCATAGTTGTATAGAAGTATATGAAATTTAATATTAAATTTCAGTGGGTGCGCCAAATGCGAGATCATCGCTTATATTCTATCTTCCGATAGAATATAAGCTTTAAAAATTTTCTTGCGAAGTTAAAACACATGTTTCACCTATTAAATTTAAAATTTAGGAAATATAAGTTAATATCATGTGTTCTAGCATCCGAATTTAGAAGGAAAAAATTGGAATGGACGTTTTCAAAAACGAAACGTTTTGCTTTCGTTTTCAAATTCTTATGGTATTAGAAAAGTGTGTCGCCAAAGAGTTCAAATATCAATAGGTGAATTGACAAATCCCCGTTTTAAAATTTTCATCGCCAAAACAAATTTTTATCGCCACCTTTGGCGAAAAATCGCCACATCTGACAACACTGCGTAGTGGCACAGGCAAAAGCGACATTTCCCCTCAGTCAAACTGTTGTTAAACTTTGCGTGCCTTCTTTAAGAAAACATATTAGGTGCGTTTGTTTACCCCAAAATTTGTGCAAATTTGTACTGGATTTAACTGAAATGCGTTCGTTTACACATAAAATTGCAAAAGAGAGTGCTAATTGAGAGAGTGAATCGACAGTTGTTTACTGAGAGTCTGCAAATGTTTTCAATAAAATAAACAAAAGTAAGCAAATACAAAGTATAAATTTTTTAATAAAAACATTTAAAAGAAGAAAAGTTGAAGTAAAAGTTTAACAAAAAAAAACTGAAATGTATTATGTTCAAGATGAAACAAATTAAGAATAATAATCGTCAAATTAATCAGTTTTTAAATTAAATTTAATTGTGTTATTTACTTTAATTTTTTAGAGATGTAAGGTTTATATATATCTGAATAATTATTTCTGCATACCATTCAGGGTAACGACTATCAGAAATCAGATATTGACGTATTTTCGTATGTCATTTACCCAGAATAAAAACTAAAAACCAAATACAAGCTAAAGCTTTCACAGAACTTCTATTTTAGAAACTGGATTTTACTGGAAAAGTAAACAAACGGACCTATTAAGTAATAAAATATTTCGTTCTATAATAAGATGGAAAATACTGAACTTGGGTCCGATTTTGAAATAATTCCTAATGAAAATTTATTGTAGTTAAATCGAATAACGAAAATTTCATTTTTATTATATATATCCAAAAAAAATTTTTTCTTGAAATAACAACTTAAATCGGAGAAACGGTTTCCTTAACGCAATTACAACAACAATTTGCACCAAATATACAAAAAAAATCAAATTGGCTATTATACTGTTTTCACACTGACATGGTTTTAACGTTAAAACCTGGTTTTAAGATATGAAATGACTTTGTTAAAACCAACTAAAAAACCTTTTCTGAATTGGTTATAAGTATGTTTTACGAAATGCAACCCTGTTTTCGCTGTATTAAACTCAGTGCTGCCAAGTTAAAATGGTCGGAAGCAGCTGATAAATTTAATGTAAGTTTTTAGAAATAAATACCTATGGAAAATTTTCAACTTGAAAATGGATGCAGCCACAACAATAATCAAAAACATGCGGGAAAAAAACTTTTGGACTGAAAACAATGAAAATATTTTCTTTGGCCTCTGAGTAAAGAAAATAGATGCTATGATTTACGCCCATCAGCCCATCAAAAAAGGTTTAGATTACAATGTATTTGTGCATTTGTATATATAATAACTTGATTTTTGTATTAGTAGTTTCATAATTTTAAAAATGTTTATTTATAAATATTATAAATTATAAAATAATTCGTATAAAAGCAGCTTTTGTACAGTTTGTAA
Organism: Nowickia ferox; assembly: GCA_936439885.1. NCBI lineage: Eukaryota > Metazoa > Arthropoda > Insecta > Diptera > Tachinidae > Nowickia > Nowickia ferox. Next base: position 101,846,811 of record OW387023.1, on the reverse strand, counting down.
AATAAGTGTTATAAAAAGCAGAAAAATATACAGCAACAAATACACGCATTTCTAGAGGAGATTTATTTTATTTGTTTAAAACCTGAATTTATTAAACTTGCAGTTTGAACACAAAATCAGAAGTTTATGGATTTAACTTTAAAACCAGGTTTTAACTTTAGGTGGGAAAACTGTTCTATAGATTAACTGCATAAAATGTTGTTAATTGAAATTGAAACCAAACTTCACATGAACCTAAAACTTCTTAGTTGAAAATGGTTTGATTAATTTGATTTGATTTTATATTTTGCATATTTAGCTTAAGTTTGTCTAAAAGAGAAAAATATGATTGAAAGTCGTGATACTAAAATGTAAGGCCTGCATGGAACTGAGGTAATTTTAACGACATTATGAAGCTACATTTTCTACATGTCGTGTATTAAATAGTATTATATTGTATATGTAGAAATTCGAATGTCTGCAGATTTTAATTTGGAAAAATATAGTCTCGTTTTAGGACACTTATAACTTTTGCTTGAACTTTTTAACTTGTATGTCGGAAGCGTAATTTCTTTATACCATGAACATAAAACCGAAAACTTCCCACGTTACCATTTCTAATTTTATATCTTTGTTAACATGAATTTATATAAATTGTTCATGTTCCTGAAAATTTTTAATCAACGTTACAACTTTTTAATTAATGTTTCAGTTGGCTAGAAATATTTTTGTACATATGTATGTACATATTTTCACTTTTTTCCTGTATGCAACTAATCAAGAAATACGGAAATTATGCTCTAATTAACGTTTACATACATACATACATACATATGTACATACATACATACATACGTGTAAATATACTCTACTCAGCTTATATTATTTAATAGGAAAAATGAATATCATTTGAGTTATAAAAAAGAAGATAGGTGTCTTAAGACACCCAGTTATAGGTATGCTGCTTAGCTATGTAAGATAAATTAAATGTGTTAAATAACAATAAAATAAAATTATATTATATAATGATGTCAAATTCGCCGCAAATATTTCGAAACGTTTCCATTAATTTCCCATTATTTTCTTTTCCAGCGGCGTACGATTAAATTAATGTATTGTTTGTGGCCAATGGCGGCTGTGCTCATGTGCAAATACAAGACAAAAACATATTGAGCAATCGTTCTCATTGTTTTTGTTTTCTCTTTGCTTCAGTCACTTCAAAGAACGACACAAAATAAAATCAAACAATTTGTTTCGTTTATTTTCATACTCTGCTTTTAAGTACAAAGAAATCAAAACAAAAATAAATTTATAACTGTAATACTGTCGATTATTTTTGTTACGAAAATCACGTCCTAACTCCTGTATCGCGCCATAAATAGCGTAGCTACAAAAATATATGTTGTTTTAATAGGTATATGTATATATATACTTTTTCTAATAATAGTAATATGCTTTGAAAATATGTTTTACACTTTCCTACGCCTGCAAAGTCTATTTATGGTGATAAAAATGAATTATATAAAAAAAATTAATGAAAGAAATGTAAAATCTTTAGAATGCTGTTGAAATTATTCAACCAAAATAATAATCACATGTATCCTACATACGAGTGACGGAAAGAAATTTATAAATTTCTTTATGTATTTGTTTGTTTTTGTACGAGTACAATCTCTCATTTTTATTTAAAAATCTACATACTGCACACATCCACATTATCATGTAATAAATTACATGTGAACTCATAAATGTAACTTTTGCATATGTGACTGTATGGCAGCGTACACTTGTATGTCAGATTCCTTTTTATTAATAGACAGATTATTATTTTCACATAAAGATATTATATGCAAACGTAAATAGGAATGAGACGACACACTCAAGGAAACATATTTTAGTAAAAAAAAAAACGCATTACACTGCATCAACATTGATCACGTGGAATACTACTTAGAAAAATAGGAAAACCCAAAGTATTCAATAAATCGAAGGGCTGCAATTTGAAAGTAGTGCATTAATAATTTTTACATTAGCTTGTTATTACATAAAATTCTCTTTCCAAAATTTCTCAACAATGGATTATAAGTTAAAGTAAAAATAGTGAAAAACATAAAGTTCTTGCATGTTAAGGTATGATCACACAATTGCCACAATTCACCAATTACACTGTGTGACAAAAAAAAATACCTGTGACATATTACTATTTTTCTGGTAGGTACTGTCAAGTATAACAACAAGCTGTATTTGAAATTTTCCCAAAATCTTAAGTTACGGGTGAAAACCCGGGTTTTGGTACCCGCAGGCACTTATCAACCTCTAACTAAGTTGAACATCAACCGATTTTAAATTTATAAACGGATTTAGAAATAAGAGACTAACATTTTTTTTAACCATATATATCTGTGGCAATAAGGAAAAAATGCTTAAATCATATTTTACTGTTTTACAGGAGAGCAGTATTACTTCTTTTGCAGTTAAATTTGGAAAATCGGTATTCAATTAATTTTTTTTTTAGAAAAACATCGTTCTACACACTGTAACTAATAAATCCAATTGAATTAATACCAAAATGTAAGTTAAATTAAGCTGTTATTCCGTATGAGATTATGAGTCTAAAAAAGATAAGCTCAAATTGATTGCGCTATAACTTCCTGAAAATAGCACAAAATAATAGAAATTTTTGTCAGAAGTACTTTTGAATATGGAGATTACGTAGGTGCCACTAAGTCAAAATGTGCTTATCTCGACTTAAGCACTTTTACCTTTTTGCCACAGATTTGTTTCAGTAAATTTCAGACATATGAATGTCATAATTTTTTCTCCAAATATAATTTTTTCAGTTTTTTTCGTCACTTCTCTACTTAGGATTCATTCTTAGGCAGTATTTTTGTACTTTTTATGACTTTATTTATAAAAGATAATTGATAAAGAGTAATTCGCAGGTTTGCGTTAAAAAATTCCTTAGAAATTTACTGAATTATTAAACATTTCATTAGAAGATTTAAAAAAAAATACTTTTATGATGTATTTAGTGTTCTATTTATGAGCTTTCTGTCTACTTAAGCTTCCAGGATGATGAAAGTATATGTCTCTTATTTCTAAATCCGTTTATAAATTTAAAATCGGTTAATATTTAAGTTATTTAGAGTTTTATAAATGCCTACGGGTACGAAAACCCGGTTTTTTACCCGTATCTAAAGATTTTGGTGGTGTTTGGAAAATTTCGAATACAGATTGTTGGTATGCTTGAAAGCACCTACCAGAAAAATACTAAACACGTCCCAGGTATTTTTTTCACACAGTGTTATGTAATGGGACGGAATTCCCTGGCATTCCCAGGCATTCCCGGGAAATGGAAAATTATTCTCACTTTCCGAGAAAATTAAAAATTCCGGGAAAAGAAAACATCTAATGGAAAATAATCACTTACTTTCATTATGCGAAGACAGATTTTGTGTTAAAAAAGTTTTCGGTGCTGTCAAAAATCATTAAAATAGTTCAAGTTTTAATACTGTTTTCACACCGAAAGTTAAAACCTGATTTTAACGTTAAAACCATAAACAGCTGATTTTGCGTTCCCACTGCAAGTTTGATAAATTCAGGTTTTAAACAACAGGCTGTTTTATAAATTTGTCCAAAATAAAATAAATGTACTGTAGAAATGCGTGTAGTTGTTGCTGTATTCTTTTTAGCTCTTTATAATACTTATCTGACACCATGTACATCGATTGTTTTTGTTTGCATGAAAAACTCAGAAATTTCACAATGCACTCTAAAAATTTTTTTGTGGTTGAAGTCTACTGACGATTTGTTAAAGCACCAATGAAATGCATATAGACATCGCTTAACCACCAGCAAATAAATTTCACTTATAATATAATTATGACAATATGTCGAATAATAAATCTCTTGAATGTTTCATTAAAATATTATTTTTCATTTTGCCTATAAATACTTTTATTGTTATTCAATGGATTTCTAATTGTATAAAGGTGTAGAAAAATAAAATAGATTCATATCGAATAAAAATTATTTGCTGGGTTTTGTATAAGTTACTAAGCCTATTATGCTTATTTTTCTTTTGTGATTTTCAAAAATATTAATATTTGTGAATTCTCAAATAGTTTATGAAAGTCTGTGCATAAGATAAGAGGTTTGTGACTGTTTAAAATGTGTGGTTGAAGTCTACTGACGATTTATTAAAGCAACAAGGAAATGCATATAGACATCCTTTAACCACCAGCAAATAAATTTCACTTATAATATAAATTTAATAAAATTTATTTATAAATAATGGTGTCTATTCTGAAATACGCGTCGACTTGGTGACAGTTACTCGTACATGGAAAACAAAAACAAAACTGTAAATGTAAAAAATTTGTTTTCGTTTCTCATACAAAATTAACCGTTTTTAAAAGAGAGTGAAACGCGTTGAAATTCTCACGTTTATTTCATTTAAAACATGATACAATAATACAGGTAGCCGCAATAAATAAAACAACAGGACTTCTTATTGCTGTTTTTTGATGACAACTGTAAAAAAACCAAGAAAAAACAAAAGACATGTACTTGCGTTTTCTCTTGTCTTTGCAAAGCTTTATGTGTATTAGTACAGTATTAACCCTGTCGGAGAATGTGTGGTTGACTACAAAAATAGTTAACTTATAGTTAACTTTTCTTAGACTGACTAAAAGCTAACTGTAATGTCATCCAGAACAAATCCAAAAATAATTCTTAAGTTGAGTACGTAATCGAATTTGGTGAGAGCCAACAAATTTATTCTCAGCTAATTTGAAATTCATTTCAGTTTTATATTAACATCTTGCTGTTATTATTTTAGATGTTACCTTGGCTGTGGAGTTAGCGCGTTGAGTACACAACGTGTGATGATACATGTTCGAACCCCAGAAAAATTTTTTTATATTTACTGACTACCAGGTGATTTAAAAAAGCCAACTTTAAGTTAGCTGAAAGTAATGCAGAGTGAGACAATTGACTAATGCCTAGGACATCGCAATGTTAAAATAGTCAGTTGATTACATTGAAAAGTAATCCAAGTGCCAGTCAGTACTAGTTGCGAAATAGTTAGCTTAAAGTTAGTTTAAAGTTAACTTAATTTCCGATAGGGAATAGGCACCATGCACGTGTATTGGTAAAACATGATTGCATGTTTTCTTATATTTGCAAAGCTGGTTTGTATTAGTACAGTTTAATAGGAACTGTTACAGTTTAATAGCCACTGTATTGGTAAAACGTAAACAACAATTGGCAGATCACATCACGAAACAAACTCCGTCAGCTGACGCTCGGAGGTTATCTGTATTATTGTATCATGATTTAAGAAACGAGTGGCAAACATAAACAATTTTTGAAAATTTGTTTTTGTTTTTAAGTAAAGTTTCACTTCCCCAGCAAAAATTACTGCTTACCAGAAGCGTTTTTGCAAGGGAGACAATCTTACAGAATCCTTGTGTTTTCGGTGGTCTCGCTCACACAGTCATCAAATCCTCTTTCTTTTTCTTTCGCGTGGTATTTTTTTAACGTAATTCCATTTTATACTTTGTGATCTCATTCGCTGCCTAATTTCTGTAAATAAATTGTAAAAATTAATATTTGTGAACGAAAATGCTTAAAACGAAGTCTCTAATCATTTGAAAACAAATTTTATATTCTTTTTAATACTAATAATCTTTTTTGCATTGTGGTTTTTAATTCAACACCTTCAATTCCTCCATTTAATTTTGTACAAATGTACATGTGCTCAAATGTATTTTCATTTTATGCTTTGTGGTCTCATTCGTTGCGTGCTTTTTCTAAGTTGAAGTTAAATATTAATATTTTTGTAGGAAAATGTTTAAAATTGAGTTTGTAAGCATTTGGAAACTAACTTTAATCACTTTTATAATCAATAACAAACACACTATATTTGTCCCTTTTTAACAGTAATCAAATCAGCGGATTTTAGCCTTAGTCCTTTTCTACAACTCTGGTCTACTTTGTGGTAACACTCAGGCAATGAACGTCTACTACTATTACTAGGTGTTATCTTCTTTAGGAAAGGGATAATATAGAGAAGATAGGTGGTGAAGGAAGAGATAGAGGAAAGCATATTTAACTTTTTTTTCTTTTCGTCACGTGTTTAACAATGGATGTCGCAGCTCCTCTGGTGTTAATAAGGCGTGTTAAAATTTGTAAGCTGTGCTTAGTAGTTATTTTATTGATTATTTATTTTACTTTGCCGATGATTCTGCTACACATTGCCGATGAAGGGTGCTACATTAGGCATAGTATCGGCTGAAATGTTAAAAAAATTATCAAAATCAAATTATAAAATTATTAAGAAAACGACTATAGCAAACACATCACACCTTTTTGTCAAAATAGGTTTTCATCACATACCTGATTAAATGTGTATACCCACTGTGCAATATGAAATATGTGGTATTCATGGTAATCCTTGTTTTATATGTATATACGTACTCGTACATACTCGTACATAAATAACATTCATATCGTCAGCTTGGAGTGTAAACCTGCCTTTTTTTATACCATATGACATTTTAATGCCATTCGAGAGATAATTAGGCCCCGCATCGACTGTCTTATATATATACATATATATATATATATATATATATATATATATATATATATATATATATTAATTTAAAAGTCAACAGGTCGAAAACACTTAATACATTAGGGTAATTTTTTAAGGTATTCAATGAAAATGGTAACAGTATTTTGTCTCTCCTGTAAAATATGGTGGATATGAGTTAGCAGATTTACACTCTAAGTCGACGATATGAGTTTGTGTTATTAGACATGTTTTATGCATTGAATTTTATTTAGCGGTGTGACATTCTTAATATATTCGTATATATTCGCATTTGATTTTTAAAGTTCACTTGTAATATAATTTTGCGTCAAATATTATTCACTTCATACTCTTTGATTTTTTTAGTGGCATGATAATTAAAATATTGAAATTATTAAAAAATTTAAAGAAAAATTTTATAGTATATTATATACGAGTACATGTAATATTCTGATAAGATGACTGCTGGTAATATTTTCCACATTTTAATAGTGGGTGCGACCTGCTTTAGTTCATATAACTTATATTATACGGTTTCTTCATGACTCGTCAAGCGACTTTAAATATTCTACAGCACTTTCATTACAGGAGCTTTGAATAACTGGTTCCCTATTGTCGAGTTGTCTTCTCTCTGCTTGAGCCGGGCCGGAAAGCCAACCCCAAACATTCTCAATTATGTTTAGGTAGAGAATATGGTGGCCAATTAAGAAGACAAACATTTTGGCTTAAAATTCATTCTTTTACAAGTCTGGCATTATGTAAAAGAGCATTACAACGTTCCTTAAATTTTTATAGCTATGCTACTTATGTCACGATACGCGAGGTAGGGCGTGATTTTCATAACAAAAATAATCGACACTAATACAGTTATAAATTTATTTTTGTTTTGATTTCTTTGTACTTAAAAGCAGAGTACGAAAATAAACGAAACAAATTGTTTGATTTTGTTTATTTTCGTTCTTTGAAGTGAGTGAAACAAAAACAAAACAAAAACAATGAGAATGAATGCTCAATTTATTTGTTCTTTTTTTTTGCACATGAGCACAAACCAGAGAACACAGCCGATCGGCTGTAAGCCTGCAAACAGCAACCTCCGGCCACAAACTATACATTAATTTAATCATACGCCGCCATAAAAGAAAATAATGGGAAATAAATGGAAAGGGTTTTGAAATATTTGCGGCGAATTTAACATCACCATATAATATAATATTATTGCATTGTTATTTAACACATTTAATTTATGTTATATAGCTAAGCAGCATAGCTATAACTGGGTGTCTTAAGACACCTCTCTTCTTTTCTTTAATTTCAGGTACTTTCAGCTTGAATTGACACTATTCACCTTTGAGAGACTAGCATCATTGCCAACTTGAGAACTTGTTTTTGATGCGTAAAGAGTAGAGTTTGACGCAATTCTGAAGATTTTTCTCTTTTAGATTAAAGTTAAGACGGTTGGAATCCATTCTTTGTAATTCTTTCTGTAGTTTCCATTGTTTTATATATCTGAGCACAGTTGTTTTCCCTCACCCAATTTCCTGTTGCCAGATAGGAATATCCTTGTGAACGACAAAAATCTATTTGGGTTCCTTTGGCGAAAATACTTTTCTTGCCCATTTTTAACTAATATTTATAATAAAGTAATATTTTTCCTTCAAATAATAGTTCAAAGTGGAAAAAAATCCGATTATTTGTCAAAAATTTTCAAATACAAAGTGGTTCTAAGCCTTTTATTCATGAGATTCATGGGTTCTATTAATTAATAATGAAAATATTTTTTATACTCTTTAGAGAAAATGTTATACTTTCTTTATTAAGTTGTGCGAAAATTGAAAACTTTAAATTCGTTTTCTGTCAAACAATCATTTTTTGCATTATTACTCTTTTGCATTCAAGGCTCGATATAAACGAAAAAAGACTACTCATATGTTCCCAAGTGACTGAGACCAGTTCGAGTTCTAACACTTCTTATGAAGCGGACCAGTCACTTTTACATTGGGATGGCCTAGGATGGAGTTAATTGATACTTTGTGTGTACCTTGTGACTTGTTACTGAACTAACTTATAAGGACCTAATCGCTGTAGAATAATATAAACCATATATAAATGTCATTCCTACATTTGACTGCAACAATGAAAACTTATGGTTTTTTTATTGTTACAAATGCAATTATATTTTATATTTAAGCACAGATTTGAATTCGAACTGACAACCGCCGGCATAACAAGTTTGCACACTATCCACTCGACCACAGGGGCACTGAACTAAAGTTAATATCTAAATTTAGTTACGGGACTGCCTTCAGAGTGATTTGGCAGTCTCGTTGGAGGGAGCTTTTTCAGTGCCATTTACTACAATACTAGACCGGGTCCCAATAAAAATGACTAAAGTCTGAGACGATACATCACGAAAATGGTGAATATGTAACCATTTACACGATATATTTTTTCTTGCCAAACACTACTCCCTTACACTCTCATTTTCTCAAATCATAAGACAAGAACATTTCGCTTAATTGTCACCAAATTTTTATATTTATAGCAACTTTACTGTTCGATGGTAGTAAAAGAGTAAAAGATGAAAAATGTAAAAAGATATGGGATACTCAAAACAGAAATTTTAATGATTTTAATCATCGGATTGGCAGTATTTGTTTGAATTTTTGGGGCATCTTGAACGCAACTTAAATCTGAAAAGTAATTAAAATTTAAGCATTCTGTGCTGTTTTAGTAAAAGTGTGTTATAACCAGGGAAACCGCTAATATGCAATTACATGTTTTTTCTTGTGTGACGTATTAATGCGGGGACAAGATATTTATACGTTTCAGAACTTCTTATGCATATTTTAACCTTTAAAGCATGTTTTTGCATATATCAGTTTTAAACGCATACTTTTAGCATATTTCGAATTTTTAGAGCATAATTTATGCTTTTAGGGCATATTTTTATACTATATAGAATTTTTTATTTTAATATGATTACAAGCTTACGAGTATGTATGTGTTAGTCAAAATTATTATTTTTATTTTTCGCCATCTAAATCTTAGTTCCAATGTTCCATGTAGTGTATAATTTTTCTTATGTATTACGCAGTTATTACGCAACTTAGTTTCAATAAGAAAGAAAACGTTGAACGAACATTGTTCATGTATAAACGGTTATTTAAATGTGACAGCAACCACTTTTATTTTGAAATGTAGGTCAATATATTGTTGCTTATTGCAATAAAAAATATAAATAAAAATCTTTTGGACTCTTTTGAAATTAAAGCTAAGTTTTTACGAGAGTATCAAAAAAAATTAATTTGTATTATTTACTTTAGTCAAAATTTATATGGCAATTTTGTTTTAACGTGCACTTCAAACCCAAATTATTTTTTTTTTAATACTGAAGTTATTCTTTGGTAATTTTTTTTATTTATCTTATTTTTGAAAACATATTTTCATTTAAAAATTAAACATTTTATTTTATTTTTAAGAGCGTATTTTTTAAGTTTTTAGTGCATGTTTTCCAGTTTTTAGTGCATATTTTCCAGTTTTTAGAACCAACGAAACAACGAATGCAGCGAAAACAGCATGATGTTCCGTTCTCGTAGTGTCTCAGAATATTTACAATTAACTTTGGCTTATTTATTCCTTAAAATGTTATCACATGTAATTTGGCTAACAAAGCGATACGAACTGTAGCCTAATCGAATCATAAATATTTAATTGTACCTGCCAAGACTAGTTTTTAATCAAATTTTAAAAATTAAAATATTCGAACATACATGGAGATGACATGAATAAAAAATTTTTATAATTTTTATTTTTCTCTGGGGTGACTAAAAAATTTTAAAATGCACTTAATTAGGTATTAAAATATATTTAACATGTCAATTTATATTGTTTTAAATTTCTGATTTTTTACTTGGCAGTTTTAGTTTCTCAACTTTTGATTTTGTATGAGAGAGTTGAGAAAGTAATATATACCTTTTGTATACCTATCTTTCTCCTTCTCATTATAAAATCAAAAGTTGAGCTAGAAAAACTGCGGAAATTAAAACCAGAGAATAATACGCCAAATTTTCTCACCATTTACATATTCTTTTGAAATATAAACACGTATAAGTAATACATAATTATTCTAAAATATTACCCATACGTATTCTATTCGCTTTTCAAAAAACCAAACATCTTTAAAGCGGTCCACCCACTTGCAATATAATTGTGCCATTTTTCGTATTGTACAATAATATCGCCAATGTGTATCAAAAGACTTTTGATTTTTATTGTACAATCAAGCCAATTGTGTAATATGGTGGCAACATTGTTCAGTGTGGTTTACTTTTTCACTGTCCGGACTATTGGGCAATATTTTCTTTGAAAATATTGTGCCATTTATTGCATAGTATAGGTCTAAACGACAATAATATGTACAACTACATATGCAATAATATTGTATAAAGAATGGAAGTAGTCAACTTTGTCACCCTATTCTTCGGAGTAGGTTGTATATAGTATGAAAAACTATATTTTTAATGTCCACTATTATGCTTGGAAACCACTATGCAGCGTTGCCAGCTTAGCTTTTTCGAAGCCTTTTTTGTGTTTTAGCATAAAACTTACTTTTTTAAATTCTTTTTGCATTTTCAAAAAAAAAGCAATAGAAAGCTTAAATTATTGTAATTTTTACTCTTGGTATATACAACTTACACAAATATATTTACATTCATATAAATTTTTGGTTGAATTGTTTGGAGAACGGAATCATATTGTTTTGTTTATTAGCAAAGTGCTTCACGACAATTATTTTAAAGAAGAAAACTTGCAGTAGAAGAAATTTATAATTTTTTATCATTTTTACAATTCATTTAATATTATATTTTTCCAAATTGTATAACTTAAACAACGCCAACAGCAAATACAACATTTTTAGCAACTAATTAAAAGGAAGAAATTCATTTTTATTTCAATATTAAACCAGGTCAGTATTTGAAAGTAATCGTAAGGGAATAATAAAAGCAACAATATTCATTTGCGAGTATAATACTTTCTTAAATAAACATTTTTATAAATGTTATCGCAATAGCAGATTAATGAACATGATATTACATCCTCTCCATTTCAATTGACAGCAAATGTATCAAGAGGAAGAAAAAAAATCAAATTCTATTAAAAAGTATCACAATTTGTTAATCTGTATGCTGTGTTATGCACCCGAATGGATGTGAGTGATATATTATTTCCTCTGTTTTTTTACACCCAAAGCTGCTTCGAAGCCTTTGGAATAAATTTCATGTGCGTTTGAATGCAGTTGTTTGGTTACAGATGTATATCAATAGTCACAGAAAATGCTAGATGACAAAATCAAAGAAATAGAAGAAAAATACTATGGTTGTATATTGCAAACACTGGCTTTACTTGTTTCATTTTTAGTTTAACTGATTTTTCACTTTTTAATAAATTTTACAGCTGGAGGTTGTTTAATGAAATAAACAAAGAGCGGAATATTAAAATAGCAGAGTTTTGATGAAATGTGGGTCAGAATAATTTTAGCATTTTCAAAAAAAATTTAAGCAGTCGTAGCCATGTTGTTGCCCATCCGACACGGGTGTGGCAAATGTACACGGAAAAAAAGATTTGTAAATACAATAAATTTTTTTAGTAAATACAATTAATAATTTAATTGAAACTGCAGCTACAAAGATTCTTGTAAATACAATAATTGAATATAACATGAATGAAATATATTTTAGTATATGTTTAGATACGAGAACAGTCCCTAATTAGCCGACCTAACAAAAAAATACAACAAATTTGGAAAAGTTTTCTTTATTTCACAACATAAGCTCCTTTAAGACCGATACATTTTTCCCAGCGATATTAAAAAGGGTTTTCACCCTGTAAAAATTACAAAATGTCTAGGTCCTTCAATTAACCATGAAAAACAGACTCAACCACTTCATTGTTAGCAAATCTTTTTCCAGCGAGCCATTTTATCAATGCGGCCTTCTTTTCTTAATTTCATCACTCAATATGAAATAAGTTAACATAATTATCGCCGTTTATTGTTTTTCATATTTGAAGATAATCAATAAACATTATTACACTCGCATTCCAAAATACAGACAAAATAATACCTTGCCTGCAGATGGAACTGTGCTCATCTTCTTTGGACACAAGTCCAAACAACAAACAAGAGCATTTTTACTTCGTTTATTCAAAAAACTAAAATACTTTACAACTACAAATATAAAGGCACATTTGCATCAAGCGCATTGACTCTCTGTCATACTAATAGCTGGAGTATGGTTATATTCAAAATATGGATATTAAGTGGGACAAATAAAATATACTCATTATACTCGGGATATTTATTCATCATTCGCCACCGTGTACATATATAATATAAAATGGAATGGAAAATGTGTTTTGGTTGTTTGAAAACATTATTTATGTGTGTGTAAATAAAAAAAAGCCTTGTATATACGCAAGTGTAGCCGAATAATAGTCAGAGTACTTTTATACTCATGCGTATCATTGTAGCTCATACAGCATACAAATTTTAATTTTGTAATTAAAAAAATTTGTTTAAACATAGTTGTTGGATGTTTCGATTTAAAATTAATGCGTGTGTTTCAGATAAAAAGTAGCAAGATATTGTTTATTATTATTGATTGCTTGTTTGCGTTATGAAAGCGTGTGCATTGTCAATGCAATTTGCCGCACTTTTATGAAACATGTTCGAAGACAAAGCAATTGAAATTTTGAAAGTCAATCTATATGAAAAATTAACATCAGCTTTAAGACAAGGTATGGTTTCTTTTTCGAAGGCATGTAATGATTTTTTAAATGAAATGTATGCCCTAATTCTGTTCAACGATTGATCGTCTAGTCTATAGGCGGAAAAAATATGCAATTATGATTCTTCAAGACAATTATTATTTATTGTCTATACTAAAAGGTTCGTGTACTCGTATATGCTTTATGACTTTGTTCCAAACATTATATCCAACACATTTTTTTTTTCATATATTTTCCACACTATTGTATAATACTACATTTACATTGTCTCAAAATCTAATAGCTACGAGATTCCAAGCTAAATCTAGTTGCTTTTTAATAGATTCCCCATACAAAACAAAATCTAATTTTTCAATCGATTTGTAGGAAATTTACTAAAAATCTAATATTTTTATTTATCTTTTACTACCCTGTACAACATAATTTATATAGAAGGTTAGTGAATTAGCTACGCTCTACAGAATTTTCAATTAAAGGTTTGTGAATGAGCTAATGCGGCATTTTTTTCATTACAGTTTAAGACTAAATGTCAGACAAAGGCTTTTGTCTCCAATACAAAATCTTGGAAAATGTCAAAAAAGGTAAGTGTAAACGATATAGAGTTCGTTAAAGATTTCTAATCAAATATATTAGATTTTGAGACAATGTAAATGCAGTATATTACTTTAATTTAATTTTTATGTTTTAAAAACATGGTAATAAAATTTTTATTTTTAATTATCAAAGACAACAACCATTTTGAAGAAAATAATTTAGAGAATTCAAAAACAAGCACTCAAAAACATTTTCAAACAAAACCGTCCTAAACCTTCTTACCGAATTGGGGCATTAATATTGTGTGAGTTTATTGAAATATTGTAATTTTTTACCATAATCACAAAATTAGTCATACGAGTACAACGTTATTTTAGGCATTACTTTGTGATATTAAGATCAGAAAATGTAGCTGAAAAACTTTTTAAAATATTTAAATGTGAAATCATTAATTTTTTAATGATTGCATACATGTTATTTCAAATGAAACAAATATAAAACTTCGTTTGGTTTGAAAACCTTTCCATTCTTAATCTTCTTATTTAAAGAAAACAATATACAAATTTTACAATTAACAACAATTAGGTCTTTTAGGAATAAATGTTTAGCATGTAGCAGTTAATGAGTTGGCAATAATACCAAAGGAAATACGCAGTAATGAACACAATTATAAAAGTATACATGTATACGAGTACATACTGTATATGGAATGGTATTTATGCCTTTATACATACATACATACATACATACATAAATACACATGCATGTACATGTGCGAGCTTGTACTCGTATTAAACAATTACAAAGGCATATTTACACACTCCGTGTAACCATAAAATAACAATTAAATAAAAAGTGCCTATTTGTCCTGAACTTTTAATAAGAAGTACACGTTTCAAATTTTACAACGCAACCTTTAAACAAATAGTGTAAATTGAAGGAGCACTCTTGAAAAGACGCCTTCAAACATACAATCCTCACCCCACCCCAAAAGAATCACACCTCTTTAGCCCCTCAATAAACGTTTATTAAAAATAAGAACACTGACTAAATGTTATAAGAAATTTTCGGCAGGTATAAGCCGACTTGTGAACTCAACTATTGTATAGTATTTTCATTACATATCATACTGGCATTTAGACTGGAATGACAACTTTTTGCAGCGCGCGACACCAAACAAATATGCACCCTTATTCCAGTTGTCGACATCGATGTCACTTTAATACAATACCAAAAAATTGGATCTTGTTTACTCGTTATCGAGAAAAATTTTGTACTGCTGACAATCTATTTCCGATCCCTAAGGTCTAGAAAATAGCATAAACCTGCCAACAGGATCCAGTTGTTTTCGACAACGGGTTCTCCAGCCCCAATTTCAAAACCTATTTGAGAATTCATTACGCTTATTTTTCTTTTGAGATTTTCAAAAATATTATTATTTGTGAATTCTCAAATAGTTTTTGAAAGTCTGTGCATAAGATAAGAGGATTATTTGTGACTGTTCAAAATGTGGTTGAAGTCTACTGATGATTCGGCTAAGCACCAATGAAATATATAAACAATGCTTAACCACCAGCAAAAAAATTTCAATTGGAATATAGATTTTTGATACATATTAAATTTTTCCTAATTAAAACATAATTTTTTTCAAAATTTGCAACTCTGATGATTGATATCATAATTTTAATCGTATAGTCAGTCTTCATTTTGAAGTTTTCGTCGTTTTATTAAATGTTACGAATTTTGTTAGCTGATACGCAACAATACGATACGGTTTGACTAACGAAGACTTAAGTTTTCAAACTAGACTTTAACAGTTGGCATAATCTTGAAAAGTATCACAATACCAACTATAGAGTATTTCAATGAAAGTTCACTTGTTTCGTTTATGCCATGTATTGGCAACAAAAGCAATTGTATGTTTGAAAATCAACGGCAGTTGCACTTTATTGTTACTGTTGGGCAGTAATAATACTGCAACAGCAGAGTTACTATTTGTATATTTTCTTTTTTTAATATTCTGTACTCTTTTAAACAACTTTTTTTTATTACAGTACTTTTTGAGCCAAGTCCAATATCGACCAGGAGGAACCAGCGACTACTTAATAAACATGAAAACATATCCGTTTGCACACCAAAACCAACAACATCAGTTAAAAATACAATCCAAGTTAAAACAACAACGCAAAAAAGGACAGGTTCAACAACTATGCCAACAACATAAAGAGAAGCAGCAGCAGAAACAGCATGGAGTTTGCAAAGAGGAAACGGATGTTGTACTTGTTGTTAGCAGGGCAGCATGGTGGATTCCTGTATTGGCAACAAATAACAATATGCGAAATTTAACATTCGCCGAAGCATTGAAAGATTTTCTGCAGAATGTTTCATTTCATTGTTATGGAAAATTAGTTGAAACAGGACGTTGTTATCAGGAGAGGTACGTTTTTAAGTATGAACAACATTCAAATATGCACAATATGTACACATGTATGCAAGCAGTCAAATAGATGTTTGTTCGATATATCCAAATTGGTTATAACTTTGTGCACGAGTGTGAGTGATGGACGTAGCAAAGAAGGTATTTGCTTTTTACACCCACGTAACACGCTTGTAATTGGACAATACCGCCACATTTTGCTTTCATTTCCTTCTTTTTGTTTTATGCTTCTTTTATATGCATATCGTATTGTTGTTGTTTCAAACAAAAACAATCCATTACTTCCTTTTAAAACAAGAAAGAAAATTAATTGCATACACTATTTATTTTGGAGCCAGACTATTTTGGTTGGTTTTCCATGCGGCAGCATTGTCTACGCTAATTATTTTCCTTTGGTATAATCGCAATACTGGGGGTCAAAAGTTGAGGATAGCTTTACATGATCCTTTATATCCTATACATAAGGTACCATTTCCAGCAATTAGTGTTTGCTCAATAAATCGCATTTCAAATGCGTCAGCCACTCATTACGCTGAAGAACTGTAAGTCATTATCATCATGGATGTTTCTCGCACACGAACTTAATTTACTCTTATCTTGACGGCTTTCAGCAACAGAATGGATCCACGGAAGAGAGGAGTCAACTTTTTTTATAAACAAATTAAAATGTTACGATACAACTATGATGTACCAGATGACATTCGCGATAACTATGAAGCGTTAAAATTTCAAAGATTTCTGGACATCTATGACCGAGAAGATGCCGAAATTTTTTATGACACCAGGAAACGAATGGCAATGGTAAGAGGAATTTTTGAAAGAGTTAAATTTTATGCTCATATTTTATTTGGCTGTGTTACACTTTGCTCTTTACTCGTAATTTATAAAATCAAAATATGTTTATTTCTTTTTGCTTTGCTTCGAGGTAAATCTTTTTTTCTAAAAAATAAAATTTACAACTGAGCAAATTAATTACTACTTCGGAAAAGCAAGTAGCAAAGCTGTTGCTGAATGATATCTAAGGGCTCCACTTGTGTAATTCGATTGGAAATTTACATGTTATAAACATATGTATATATGCGAAAGCTTTTTATTTCGTTTCGAATTACACAGTAGAAATGCGCTTCCATAATGCTGAGTTCAATCGGAAACGACAAACGTTGCTACTAGTACACACTATAGCGATGTCACGAAATGTCATAGTGTGTATAGGCATAAGCCATGATTTTAGCTTACGATATTCAACTTGAGAGTTCTGTTTTTATTGTAAAACTGCGTTTCTTTTAAAGCCCTAAAGATGTGCATTAATATTCAGTTATAGTTGAGTGTTGTGTTCGTTTTATTAGGCCGGGTTTACATCTGTGAGACATGTGCCACACATGCGGAAATAAAGCGTAACCACTAATTACTACTGGAAAACTGTTTGATTCAGACACGTATTTATTAAGTTAAACAGTTTCATACATAACGAATAGACAATTTTATAGAATCCAACATGACTGGAAACAGTTGAAATCAATAAATAAATGTCTGAATCAAACAGTTTTTACGCTTTTTTTGGCACATGGCACACAAGAAGTGCCAGATGTAAACTCAGCCTTACTTCGGCAAATAGGCTAATATATAAAAATGAATAAAATTAAATTTTTTGTTTTTATATCTTAGAAAATTTTCTCTTCTATGTGCGCATCCACGACAAAGCTTGAAAATCGCATTAGGAAAGCGTGAAATATTTTTTTTTTAGAAACCTAACTGCGGTATTCGGTATAGCACAGCTTGTCTTCACACAAAAAAGTAATATGAATTAGTTTATAATATTAATTAAAATATTTGTAATATTAATTAAAAAATTAATTAAATTTTCACCTATAAACAATTTGATAATAACAATTAAGTTTTTCCACTCAAATTAATTAATACAATTAAAAATTTAATTGAATCAATTAAATTATTAATTGAAAACATTAATTGGTGAATACTTTTTTCTATGTTTGTTTTGTGTTTGTATTATGCTTTAGGAATTTAAAGAAAAGCTAAGCTATCCTACATTTACACTCACGCAAAACCAAGACCGCCAATGTTTTTTTTTTTTTTTTGCTAGTAAGCCTTGTAGTTTTATTGCGTCCAATATCAATATTCAGAACAAATTTTAAAATTTGTAAACTTACTTTGCATACATCTTATCTCAGTCTAATTTACTCTGTATAACCAATCAAACCACGTACTTATTCTGCCAGAGGAGATCTAAAGTATACACAGAAAAAATTGTCCTGCAATAAACAACTTTAATTGAAATTTAACCCAAAATCAATTTAAAATTTAATTGAGTCAATTAAACTTTATAATTAATTTTTAATTGAATTTATCAAAAAAAAGTTTAATTGACTTAAATACATTTGTAATTGATTTTTGGTTTTATTTTCAATTAAAATTGTTTACTGCAGGAATATCTGTTCTGTGTATATACATACGTACGAGGTCTGATCAAAAAATAGCCGTTATTTTAAATTTTTTCAAAAAGTATTTATTTATTCATCAATAACTATCTTGTCCCCTTCAAAGTAATCCCCGTTTTTTCCAATCCTCGAAACACTTCTGAAACGCGCTTTTTTGTATCGCCAACAGCTCTTGTTTCGATTTTTCTTTTATCTCCTCAATCGTAGCAAAACGCTTTCCTTTCATCGGTGTCTTCAGTTTTGGGAAGAGGAAAAAGTCAGCGGGGGCCAAGTCCGGTGAATACGGTGGTTGAGGCATGATAACGGTTTTGTTTTTGGCCAAAAACTCACGCACAAGCATCGATGTGTGAGCTGGTGCGTTATCATGGTGCAAAATGCATGATTGTTTTTTCCACAACTCTGTGCGTTTCTGACGAATTGCTTCGCGCAAGCGGCGCATAACTTCAAGGTAGTATTCCTTATTGACCTTGTGGCAAAAATTCATGATGCACCACACTATTGCAGTCGAAGAAAACAGTGAGCAAAACCTTCACACTTTACCGATCTTGACGACCAGGACGAGCATCGTCATTGACCTTCCTTAAACCGGTTATACCACAATTGAACTTGTGGTCTGCTCATAGTAGACTTGCCAAACGCTACATTCAACATTTCAAATGTCCTTGCGCATTTAATTTAATTTTTTACACAAAACTTAATACAGTTTCTTTGATCCATTTTTTCGAATAGCAAAAAATCGAAGAGCACACCAAAACACGACTAACCTTTTTATCTGTCAAAAACAAACTGACAATCCAAAATGGCTGATATTGCCAACATATATAACAGACATGTGTACCAACATAACAGAAAAATAAATGCGAAAATCGACCATACGTAACTCACGAAATTTGAAAATAACGGTTTTTTTTATCAGACCTCGTATTTATATAATAATAAATTTAATAAATCAGTGAAAGTTTAAACGTTGGTTTGGTTGAACTAAACTGAAATTTATATGTGTTTTAAGCTCAACAGAAGAAAATCAGTGAACCATGTGTAGTTTAAAAAATAATATTGTGGCAGCACTAGAATATATGTCAAAAATAGCTGCTATCAATTCTTTCTTTGCACAATGAAAAAGTCGAAAAATTAAAAAAAATTTTATGAAAGATCACCAAATTTGACTGAGAATGAAATCATATATATGCTTGGCGAAGTAAAATAGTATAAAAGAACAATAGATAGTAAGAAAATAGATCGAACAAGATCTGAGGCTTGAAAAAAAAGTTAAGTGCTCTTTGAATGCTAAACATATGGTCTTTAAGTAACAAAAACCCTGCAGGAATTGGCACTGACACAAAACTATTCACGTGATCGGTCCCCAAGTGATAAGGACTAGTCCGAGTTCTGACACTTCCTATGAAGGGGACCAGTCACTTACATGGGGATGGCCTAGGATAGGGTTACTTGATACTTTTTATGCACTTTGTGACTTTTCACTGAACTATCTCATAGGAACCTAAACGGTGTAGAATAATAGAGGGTGTTTTTTATTGAGGTATAGAACTTTAAGTTGGCATCACTTTTTTAACTGGCGGCCATTTTTCAGCTGTCAAGTGATTAATATTTAGTTTGGTTTGCAATTTCATCATGAACAGGTTGACAAAAGAACAACGCTTGCAAATCGTGCAAATTTATTTCGAAAATAATGGTTCAGTTCGCGAAGTTTACCGCAAGCTCCGTCCATTTTATGGTCGACATAATCGTCCATCAGAGCAATTAATTCGGTTAACCATGGATCGTTTTCGCACTACGTTTACTCTATGTGATAATACGCATCCGCTGAAGTCGCTCGTCTACGCCAACAAACCAGAAACGTTAGGGGACTTGGAAGCCAACATTCGTGGCGTTATTGCCAACATACCGCCCCATATGCTCGAAAAAGTGGTTGAAAATTGGACCTGTAGAATTGGCTTTATTCGAGCCAGCCGTGGCGGCCACATGCCCGAAATCATATTTAAACGTTAATGGCATAAAATTATCCTTCCAATAAAGCCAAATTGATGGACATTAAAACGATTTTCTTGTGTTTTATTTCAATTCGAAGTTCTATACCTCTAAAAAAATATATAAATGATTTAAAAATGTCTGTCCGGCACTTATCTGTAACAAAAACTTATAATTTATCTATTGTTACAAATGGAATTATCAAGCCTGTCAAAGAAATCGATCGAAATTGTTTTCATTACGAATTTTCATTTCGATCGATTTTGTTTAACCTTCTTTTGTTCAATACGAAAAAGCAGCAATTCGATTGTTTTCAATTTAAATGTGGCAATATTGGGCAACGAAAAACAAAAAACACATGGTTATTAGAAGAGAAAAACAAAATAGGAAAAGCACAAAATTTTTTTTTTAACTTGAAGTGAACAAAATTTAAAAATTAATACACGAAATGTCTGCAATAATTGCAGTTTGTGGTGCGCAGGGACGTCAAGACTTTACTGGAAAATTACGGGGAAGACGATTGAGGGATGCTGTTCACTTTCATATTTAAACGCAGTGTATATGTTAAAGTTTTATTTATTTTTATTTGACTGAACAGAATATTTAATTTTTTACGATGCTGCATTTTTTCTTAAGACTTAAGGAAATTTTATAGTTTGTAAAAAAAAAATTAAATACAAAAAAAATTTTAAATAAATTGTTGAAAAACATTTTTCTTTATTGAAACAAGTTGTTTCATACAGATTTTTGTAATTTCACATAAGGAAAATTACAATTCCGAGCATTAAATTTAAAGTGGTTTCATTTCGAGCATATTCTTCGTTTTTCGTTTTCTGAAGAATTTAATTACGGAATTGAAATCATTTCGATCGAATTTCGATTCTGTGACAGGCCTGTATATTGTATTTTTAATCAAATATTTTTTGCGACTCGAACCAACAACATACGTCATGACAGGCTTGCACACTATCCACTCGACCACAGGGGCACTCATATTTCAAAAGTATAAATAAATTAACTAATATGTGCATAATTAGTAAAGAACAAATGACAATGGCAAGATTGTTGTAAATTTAGAGATAGTAAAAATGAGCTTTTATTACAAAAAAAAAGCTTTTAGGAAATTGTAATTCACATATTCCATTTGCAATAAAAAGTTGCGTATATATATAAAACAGACATCTACATCAACTGACACCACACACGGTGGACCAAACACAAAGAACGCTGATGATGAAGGTGTAGTGGCCTTCGAAAACTGCCGGTTGTTCCGTTCTACTGCGTGTTTGTCAGAATATTTACAACTAACTTTGGTGTTATTTGTTCATTAATAAATATGACATGTAATTTGGCTTAGAACTTTAGCCTGATCAAATCATAAATATAGAAACAAATGAATTTCGAACAATAATAATTAAAATTAACTTAAATTATTTATGTAAATATTATTTAATATATTAGTTACATTGTTGCAATAAAGTAAACCGATACCATGTTTAATAAATTGTTTCATGTTTTTGTCGTTTACAGTTTTTAATAAATTGGTTTTTTTTAACGAAAAAAAATTTAATGTAAAAAATAAACAATTATTAGGAAGAAAATCCCCTGAAGAAGTCAACAAACAATTAACGAAACGTTGGGAAAAAATGTAATAAAGTCGTTTTATTAACATTATAACATTATAAATAACTTAGGCCTTATTAGCTCAAACAATTGGAACACAAACACAAACAATATTGGCCAAAATAATTTAAAATCCAAACAAATTATTTAATTTAATTTTCTCGAATTATATTATCTAAATATTATTTACTTTTTAAGCTTACACCCAAATGTACAGATATTTTACAAGAATGTCGTTTAGGCGGCAAAGTTATTAATTGCGCCGACGAATTCGAAGAAAAGTTTACATCTAGAGGCCTTTGTTGCACTTTCAATAGCAATAACAAGTAATAAAAAATTTTAATTTCAAATTATAAGCCAATTCATTAAATTTAAACTTTCTTTACAGATATTCGACAACAAACATTTTTCGCAGAAATTACTTTGGAAGCAACATGGGTCTAATATTATTGCTTAGTGCACCACAGATAGATAATTTTTATAAAATGTTTACTCTAGATGGATTTTTGGTATATTTTAGCAAAACAAAATGTTAATATTGAATTTGAAGAAAATTTAAAAAAAAATCCACTTCAAACAGATTTCATTGCATTCACCCTGGTTACATCCTGATCACTCATCCGGAGGAATTGCCGAAAATTTTGCTCTAACCGGTGTTGATACATATTTTTCGGTAACAGCAACTATGCTGGAAACAACGAGTGAAGCTCGTTTCTTAAGCCCTGAAGCGGTTAGTTAATTATTGTATAAATATTGTAGATGGTATTTTAAAAAGAGTTTTTAGTTGAAAATATGCAGTGTCATGAGCAAAATACTTGAAATGTACGAACAAACACGAGTCATGTCACATTCAGGATGAGCATCGAATAAATTTTGTTATAGTGTCTAAAATTTTCACTACATAAGTATAAGAAACTTATTTAATGATAATTCTTATCACAAAGTTTTGCTAAAATTGTTTAGCAACGGTTAGCAAAAAATTTAAATTTTATAATGTACTAGCTGTACCCTGCGCGCGTTGCTACGCCACCAACTAAAATAAATTTGAATGAAAGACATTACACAAATATTTAATTAATTTTCAGTAATTTGATTAATTTTTAACGTTTCGGAGGGGGAGAAATTTCCCTCTATCGCCCTCTTGATCCTGGTTTTAAAAAATGTACATAGCATATGTAACTTTTTAGACGCAGATCTATCTATGTTCTAAATTTCATTAAAATCGGTTCGAATGTTTCGGAGGGACTGCAATCCCGCCCCCTCGCCCTACTGGTCCTAGTTCGAAAAATGTACATAGACCATGCGAATTTTTAGATGGAAATCTATCTATGTTCTAAACTTCATTAAAATCGGTTTGAACTTTTTGGAGGGACAAAAATTTCCCCCTATCGCCCTCCTGGTCCTAATTTTTAAAATGTACATGGCCCATGTGACTTTTTGGACGCAGATCTATCTATGTTCTAAATTTCATTAAACTCGGTTTGGACGTTTCAGAGGGGCAGAAATTTCCCCCCTATCGCGGTCCTGGTCCCAGTTTTAAAATTTTCTCAAGATTTGCGCTTAGCAACACATTCAGCGATTCATTTTTATATTATAGATTAACTTATATTATTAAAATCACTATTTCTGAAAGGGGCGTAGCATTTACCGGGGTAGAATATATATAAAAACACGCGCCGGTCTTTTACAAATATTTTGTGGGGTGGAAGGCGAAAATCTGTTGGGGCATTGAAGAGTTCACCCCTAACAAATAAACGTGTTTTTGATTTTTATATATTTAAGATAAGATAACATAAGTTTTTTTTTAGCTAATTAAAATTTTCACAGAATTGTGTTGAAAAAATTATTGTTAACGAAAAGATACGATTGAAAATGGGCCTTTTTAATTTTTGTGGTCTTATGTAATTCGCTTTTTTAAATCTTTTATATTATTGAAAATAACTATTTTACATATTTTTTCTCTCCATAATTTATATGTTCTTATTTACAGCGTAATTGTTTGTTTAGCGATGAACCTCTATGGTCGCGCGACAATTATTACAGTTTCAACAACTGCATAACACTTTGTCGAATTCGCAGTATATATGTTCTGTGTGGTTGTGTACTCTTTCAAACACCCTACGAAAATATATCAATTCCTACAGAAGCAATATTTTGCAGTTTGCAGCATAAGGAGTGTCTAAAGCGTTACGACTGTAAGTATTTTATATTCAAACACATATAAGACTTTTCAAGGAATTCATTCATTAGAAATTTAATTTTTAATTAATTGATATTGTGTTTAACGATGGCCCGGACCCATGCAGTCATGGCTGCATTAAGGAAAATCGCCCAAAGCGCTTGAATGTGGAATCGCCCAAGTTTTTTTTTTTGGTTTTTATTCGTAGTGCACAAAAACCTGAAAAAAATACCAAATCGCCCAAAATTATGTGAACAATCACCCAATTAAAAAATGAATGATCGATCACTCATCTCTTTGGGTTTGTATTCATTATGCCCAATTACAAATCTGCTATGAAGAATCGCCCAAAAAAATCGGCAAAATTGATAAAATGAACAAAATGCCTAAAAATTAAAGAAATTGTTTTGGGTGATATAACATTTCACGAATTTCACAAAATTGAAATCTTAAAATTTAATATATTCGCTCAAAAACTAAAATTTTAATATAAATAAAAACTAAAACAAAAATTAAACCGACACTAAAAATTTAAGAATAATAAAAGTGTTATTATATGCGTTAACTACTTAACTATTTGCGGTCGGTGCCAAGAAGCAGAATCTATCTTAGCAGCTGGAAACCTAAAAATTTATTTCTGCGCTTAGCTAACATTCTTCTTGGCATCGACTGCAAATAGTCAAGTAGTTAACGCATATAATAATACTTTTGTTAGTCTGGTCTTACATCTGGCATTTCTAGTGATGTCATTTTGTGGTGTCATTTTTAAATATGTATGTGCAATGCCTTTCCGGCAACAAGTGAACAGTGAAATTGGTAAACACTTCAAAGCTCATCGTTGCGGAATCCAACTGCTGCATTCCAGTTTACAGAAGCAGTATTCGTTGGCATGCAGCCCTAATTCTACAGAATTTTCTGCCCATGCAATTTCCTTTGCATTTCTATCCATATAAATGCTACATACGAGTACATATGTAGCTGATTCCATGCAGGCTTACGAACCTACACAAGCTGAAGTAGCTGTCTCGTCATTTCATTAGTCCAAGACGCTTGAATTTTTCTCAAACGCTTCTGTGCTTTTACACTTTCTTTTTCATTTTCCATACTTTTTAAATTTTTATACCCGCATACATTTAAAGTTCTTTCGGTATGTACTCAATGTAGCAAAATGTCAACAAGCTGACATTTTGCAATGGTGCCAACTTGCTCTCACAACTGTCTACATCAGAGGCGTAAACAGTTTGTGAGGTAATGCCACACAACGAAAAATATCGGAAATGACAAACGTTGGCACTAGTACATACTTTTATTTTTGCTTGCGATGTCACAAAATGCCATAGTGTGTACTCTGCATTATTCTTAACTTTTTAATGTCGGTTTAATTTGTTTAAACAGTTTTTATTTTGTACTTTTTAGTCCATAATTAATAATTAATTCATATGGGAGGGAGCCTTTCTCATGGTTGTACGCCACCACTTTTCTGCTGGATTTTGGGCACTAACTATAAATTAATATAATATATTATTAATATGCGATAACAGTGTGCAAAAGTGAAAAATCCACAAATATTTTCAAAATTTTTGGAGGCCCATAAAAAAATTTGTCACCAAAATCGCCAAACTGAGTATAGCGTTTTTCAAAAAGTCTTAATTTGTTGCAAAGTGTAATTAGTGATTACTTTGCATGAACGGGAGAACTTCCCCTACTCTTACACCACCACTTTTTCACTGGATTTCGCGCATTAACTATAAAGTAATTCTCACAAAGTTTGAAGCCTCTCAATGATATAGCATTCCATGTATACCATAATTAATAATTACTTTATATGGGGCTACCCATTCCCCTGCTCCTATCGCATATTGGTGAAAATGGGAAAACCTGTGGAGTATATCAATTCATATACAAAAATAATTTTCAAAATGGCTTCACAAACATAAAAAAAATATACACACATAACGAACATATAATCTGCTCCTTTTTTGAAGTCGGTTAAAAAAATTAATCGGTTTGAAAGGGACCTAAGGGTAAAAACCGGTTTTATTCAGGAGAGCCATTTTAAAGATTTAAATACGTGTATCTTTGGTGTACCATCACTTCATAAAACGCGCATATCTCTGGGAGGGAACACTTTGGGGTCTGGGATCGGTCTCATTCGATGCTCAGATGTTGTCCATCCACATCAAAAAAAAAAAAGTGAAAATTGATTTTATACCCTTAGGTCCCTTTCTCTATGCGCTGTCACATATGTGTTAACTATAGTACTGTTGGAAGTCGAAATAGTATAGTGCTAACCTGCTTGGCACCGACTTCAAGAAGCACTATAAGGGTACTATAAAGAGTTTCGTTTAATATTTTTAAATTTTTAGTAGTTATATTTAAATTCGTTTTGGAGGATATGCCTATAAAAGTGTACATGTGTTCCTACATACAATATGTATACATACATAATTATGCACTATTTATAAATTTATATAATAAATGAATTCCTATTGAACACTGTTTAAAGAATATATTGAGTTAAAATTATATACATATACATACATATATATTACAAATATAAATTTTTTTTAGTTAAATGGTTTAATGTTATAACACAAAGACATGATATACGTGGTCTTGAACGTGAAATGGAAGATTCATTATATTGTCCAGATTGTTTGCCATCATGTACGGAAACTCGATATAAAACGCATGTTATGGGATTGCCGTTAAATGAATACAATATGAAATCATTTCCGTAAGTGTGACTTAAGTAAACAAACTCAAAAATATGGTAAAAATTTAAATCTGAGCTGCCCAAAGTAGCAACAGAGTGTCAAACATCAATCGGCTTCTTAAGGTAGAGGTCCATAGCTCGCTTTTTGCGCGTTATGCTTTACACGCGTTTCATCCTCTTGTTTCATTCTATACTTTGTTCGCGTTGAGTTACATGCACTGCTTTTCATGCGCCATTTTATTTTTGTTTTAATCAGCTGTGTGCGTTTGCTTATAAATACTTATAAAGAAAAAATGGAGAGTGAAATCGAGTTTTTAAAAGAATTTGTGGAGTTAGTCGAGTTTGTATATTTAATTTTAATATGAACAATTTCAAAAAAAGAAAAGGTTTTGGGTACGGCCGTTGTATTTAGAACGGAATTTAAGTGGGGGTTTTGAAACCACATTAAAAAAATTAAAACTTCTGACCCTGACAAGAATGTCTGCAGATGTCTTTTACTATTTATTCAGCATTTTAAAAGATAGTCTTGAGAAGAACTCGGCCAGGGCTATTCCAGCAGATTGTCGGCTGTTGTTGACTTTAATGTAAGTAAATTGAAAATTACACAGTATTGGCTTAAGCAATAACTTTTCTAAGCAGTTATTTAATACAGATTTAGCAGAGATGACACTCAGTACGTAAAAGTAATCGATAACTAATATGCAAAATTTGTTACTGAGAAAAGTGTGGTGAAAAGTTAATTAAAATACATCGCATTAATGAAAATATTCACATATTTTATTAAACAAGTTTTTTTTTTACTAAGAAATTTTTTTTATTGAAAAAAAAAGAAAAAAATTATCCACGGCAAAATAATATTTATCGATAACGTAAGAAATAAAGTATTATTTAACATCTTTAGCATTCAAGAACAGCTGACTTTCTTTCATGGTGCTTGTAACGCGTACAAAAGTAGAAAGTAGACCTACTTTTTGCTTTGAACGCGCCTACGCGTTCTGCGCTTTTTGCAATGTAACTTGTCACATACTATTACATTGATTATACTTTTTTGACAGATGCATAGAAAGCGTAACGCGCAAAAAGCGAGCTATGGACCTCTACCTTTATACGCGAATACATTTCTCTCGTGTTTTTCTCGGTGGCTAACTCTGATTTAAATTATATACACACCACTGTTGGGATTTGTGGTACAATTGTACCAAATTTGGTACAATTGCATCTGCATTGGTATACTTCAGCGGTACAATTTGAAAAAAAAAGTTGTACTTTGCCATACAGTAATAGTAATTTCTCCTAACATAGTTGCCCAACACTAATCATAAGTATCAAAATTTGCAACATTGGTAGTTTATGCTCATATTTTTCATTTGCATATAACATAGAGTTGTCATTGAAAATCTACCAGTAGACCTTAGCACTATTTTTTTACGACCATATGGAGACATTTGAACCAAAGATTCATTAGTACATTTTAGTGACCCTCGTCTACAAATTTATAAGGCTCGGTGCAAAAAAATTAAATGCATACATACATATGTATGTGTTTTTTTAACATTATTGTATAGCATAATAAAAAATAAAAACAAACTATTGACGCGTTCATTGACAATGTCACCAGAAATACACTAGAACTTTTGTCTGTAATGTATATCTACTCGCGCATAAAGGGAAAGTTATTGACATTTCAACTAGTGCAATTGTCGCTAGAGAAAAGAGTGTTGACATAGAGACATAAGGTTCTTGGCTGACTAGAGGGATTAGTTGATTTATTTATGTTTTTGTTTTTAATAAATGAAAAATTGTTATGAATTCTTACTGTGTATGCTTAGTTAGCAGATGGCTTCATTTTGGTACAATTGATGTTAATTTGGTACAATTTTACCATTCTCATTGTACAATTTAAGAATAGCCATATCCCAACACTGATACACACGTGTATTTAATAGTTTAGGAATTATTTTTTTAACGGCCCCTTTCACAATGTACAGTTAAAAGCTAACAGGAACTTTAACAGCAAATTTTGTATGAAGAACTTGCGATTAAAGTTCACTTTAACTCTTAATCATACATTGTGAAAAGGGACGTAAATATACTTAAAGGTAATAAATACCGAAGTAAGTGTATTTGACATTTACTGCCGTATTCGGAAAAAATAATTTTGGTTTACAAAATTAGGAATTTTTGAGTTATTGAAAAACGTAGCATTCATCCATACATACGAGGTGTGTTTAAAAAGTATCGCGAATTTTGAATTTTCGCGAGTTAAGTTTATTCGAATTTTGATTTTTTTGTGGCGTTATGTTGGTACTCATGTCTCTCACTTATGCCGACAATTTCGGCCATTTTGAAGGTTCAGTTAATTGTTGACAGCTGCTTTGCTTGCACGTGTTTTGGCTCGTCTTGGATTTTTACCTATTAAAAAAATGTAACAAAGAACCTGTATCAAATTTTGTGTGAAAGAGGAAATTAAATGCGCGGATGCATTCCGAATGTTGACTGTGGCATACGGAGAAGCTACCTTGGACCGAAGCAATGTTTATCGGTGGTAGAAAATGTTCTCAGAAGGCCGAGATGATGTGAACGACGAAGAGCGTGCCGGACGCCCGAGCACTTCAACAACAGACGAAAAAATTGATAAAGTGAAAAAAATGGTATTGGCCAATCGTTGAATCACCACTAGAGAAGTTGCTGAGGACCTAGAAATATCGATTGGCTCGTGCCAGTCGATTTGTATCAATGATTTGGTCATGAGACGGGTCGCCGCAAAATTGTACCAAAATTGCTCAATTTTGACCAAAAACAGCATCGCATGAACATTGCGATTGAGCTGTTGGTCTCTGTCCGCGACGACCGAAATTTGCTCTAGAGGGTCATAACTGGTGACGAGTCGTGGGTGTATGGTTATGACGTCGAAATCAAAGCTCAATCATCTCAATGGAATCTGCCACACGAACCAAGGTAAAAATCGAAGACGAGCCAAAACACGTGCAAGCAAAGCAGCTGTCAACAATTAACTGAACATTCAAAATGGCCGAAATTGAGATGCTTGAGGTGTAAAAAGGCACGTAATGAAAATTCGAGGGAATTTTTGACGTTTCTCTTTGCCGTTTTTGTACTCTCAGCATTAAGCGTGTAAATAATTTCAAAAACGCATGAATAAAAAAGTATTGATGTAGATGTGCGTGACTTTTCGTCGGGGGCTTAAAAGGAAATTGTCAAAACAAGGCAGCCTAAAAAGGCATATTGTTAAATGGCAGTTAGTAATGGAGCCTTGTCAAAAATTTTGTGACCATGACTTGAAATACTTACCAAAAAGTAGAAAAGTGGAAAAATTGCCAAAGAAAAAATACTTAAAACAATAAAAAAAATAACCTAAAACCATAAATGTACAAAAAAAATACGACAAACTGACCAGAAGACTGTTAAGTTGTGATGTATGTATAGCAATCTTAAAAACAACTGCAAAAAAAAATATGACTGTTCATCGAAATCCGAGTCCTGCTTTTAATATTTGTATATTATGCTTCTCAGTAACGTATTAAGAATCTTACTATAAACATACGAAGTTTTTTAACTTATTTAAAAAATTTGTTGTATTGAAATCTACTGATGAGTTTCTTAAGCAGAAGCGAAAGGCATATGCTTAACACAAAAAAAAACAAGCAAAAATTCCTTATACTTAAATATATGTAAATAAATATAGTATTTTATGTTTTTAGCGATTATCAACAAAACTATTCTGATGTGGCTCTGGTCCATATATATTTTGGTGAGAAAAATGCGTTGTTCTTTAAAAGAGTTCTAGTTAACTCATGGTTTGAGGTATTAAGTAAGTTTTAGTTTCATTTTTCTCTTAAGACCTTATTACACATTTTAATTTTATATTTTACACATATTTCAGGTTACGTTGGTAATATTTGTGGTGTAATTACCGGGTTTTCATTGATTGGAGTTTGTGAAGTGATTTTCTTTTTCATTAAACAAATTGTAATATCATGTAAAACTGAAGTAATTTGGGATGGAAATCGCAAAGTCATTGCAGCGGATCGACCACTAAGAATTTTACCATAAGTAATTTAAAAACATGCATAAAATAAAAGCTTTTATATTTATGATTTGATCAGGGTAAAGTTCGTATTGCTTTGTAACCAAATTACATGTGATAATTATTAATGAACAAATAACACCAAAGTTAGTTGTAAATATTCTGACAAACACATAGTTGAACGGAACAACTAGCTGTTTTCGAAGGCCAGTAAACCTTCATCATCAGCGTTCTTTTGTGTTTGGTCCACTTTGTGTGGTGTCAGTTGATGTAGATTTCTGCTTTATATACTCAGCCATTATTGCAAATGGAATATGTGAATTGTTTTGATTCATCGTATTACAATTTGCTGAAAGCTTTTTTGTAATTTAGTGGCCTTCGAAAACAGCTAGTTGTTCCGTTCAACTATGTGTTTGTCAAAATATTTACAACTAACTTTGGTGTTATTTGTTCATTAATAATTATCACATGTAATTTGGTTTACAAAGCGATACGAACTTTAGCCTGATCAAATCATAAATATAGAAACAAATGAAATTCGAACAACAATAATTAAAATTAACTAAAATAAAAGCTCTTATTTTTAAATGTTTGTCGCATGCAGACTTTTCATGATGATCGCTTCCTTATAAATATGTATCTAAATATGTACTGATATTTCAATATTTTCTTTATATAAGAAAATAACTTGTATAGTGTGTGAAGTCGATGTTCTTTCTCTGCAATGGGTGAACATGTTTTATGTCTGCAAACTTTATGGAAAAGGAAAAGTCAGTAGCAAGGTTTTTTTTCCACAGACTGTAGGAACCCAATTATTTTTTCGAAAGATTGTGTTAGAAGATCTCTTTAAACTGTTGAAGTACAAATATATGTACATACATATTTATGAGTTTTTTGCTTGATTTAGTTTAAGAATTCTTAGGTGTGTTTTTGTTTTGTTTTAGTAATAAACTCAAATTAATAAATAACTTATGCACTTTTATTTGTTCAAATTACTTGATTTATGAAAAAACTTTATTAATCGGTTAACCGTTTAATACCGAAACTAACCGATTAATTAGTTAGCAGAGACACCTTCAGATATCACAGTCACGAGCCTTTTAGCAAACACACAAATCATATTGGAGATTCCCAAGACTAAGCTAAAAATCCCCAAAATCCCAGGAGTTTCCTTGCACTTCCCAGGAAAATAAAGGCAACACTAAAAATCTAAAAAAATCCGCAGTTGTACCAGTTGTAGCAGTTACCAGTATTTGTAACCAAGTGAAGACACTACTTCTTCATCTGGTATTTGTAGTGTTTTTTACGAACAAGAAGTGTTCGCGACATCACTTGGAAACACTCATATACACGAACATCATTACATCCATCGTGCTTCGCATATTATACGACAGTATTTGTTGTCAGTTTAATATAATACATGCCACGATAATACATTTAAAACTCAAGACGTATTTACATTTCAATAATGTTTACGCAGGGCTCTACAACGTATTGACTACATGAGTGCACTCGAGTGGTGTTATTAAATACAATGAATTACCCGATGAACTGAAATCTTGTAATAGAATCTCAACGTTCAAATTATGGCTCAATGAATATTTATGTGCACCTTATGCAGCACTTCTGATGTAAACTTTTTTTCAATTTCTTAAAAATAATAAAAACGCCATTGTATGTAACTAATATACATAATTGTAAAATTTTAACTAAATTAGCTTACTTAGTCCTCGTTCAGACTTAAAATTTTTGTTGCTGCAACTTTTTAAGATTCTGCTTTGAAATTAGTATTAGTATCCACATTATGAAATTCTAATTTTGCAATTCTGTATAAAAAAATTCTACTACACCACAGATTTCCCTGAAAAATTATCAATTCAACAATCATACAAGTGAAGAAACAAAATTATAAAAAACGTCAAACACAACTAACAACTTTAAATAAATAATACGCATTTCAAAACAAAATAGAATTGCAGAGCACATGAAACTATGCACCCCTCCCCAACTTTATCACATTTATAATTATAGTTATAATTATATATAAAACAAAACTACCCTACAATAGTAGAATAGTATCAGTCAATTGACCGGTCATTTCATCGGAAGTCATGCAGGATATATTCATCATTGCGTAGAACAAATTTCTATCACATTATTAAGGGCGAAATTAAAAATGTGATGGAAACTTGTTTGTACGTGTGATGTTGCATCTCATTCTAACGACTATATAGTCGTACTGCTCACTCTACTGCTTTTTAGTAATCAATGATAGCATAAAAGTTAGTCAAGTTTGACTGATCATAATGGACTAATATACCTCCCACAATTAAGCAATCATACATGATTGATGTACTGACAATAAATATAATTTTTATTATTTTAATTGTTTTTTTTTATTATAAAGTCACTGAAAAAAAATTCAAAACGAAAGATATAATTCAATAAAACCTAGGCGGTATCTAGCCCTCTTCACACCTTTTCACGTCCAAGGCATCTAGATTTTTCCAAATATCTAAAATTTTGAAAAGAAATATATATTAAATTAAATTTTGTACATTTATTTTATTCAATATTGCTTTTACTTATCTTTTTTAGCACTTGTAAATTTAATTTTCACATACATACTGAATTGTATATTTTTTTTTAAATAAAACTCGATGTTTGAAAAGTTTTGGCATATGTATGTACATTAGATATTTCACTCTAACATATATGCTAGAGTAGAGCAATTATAATTAATAAATAAATCCATCATCACTTCCGACCAAATGACTAGTCAATTGACTGTCACTATTAATTTCAATGTAAAATTATTGCAAGTGTGTTAGTGAAGAAATTTTGTTTCTGTTAGTTTCAGTCATTCATTTCTTGTAGGGTAAACAAATAAAAGTTGTTCATGTCAGAGAATGCAATTTCGCATTTTGAACAGTTGCAATAGTTGAACTTTAATGTACTTATTTGCGTAACTGATATTTTCCAACAAAAAAATCATTTATTTAATTTAATTTTTTAATGTATTTCAAGGTAAAATGTACAATTTATCAGATTTAAGTTTTAAGTCCTTACGGTTTTTCAGTGAGTTGGAATTATGTTCACTATTAAGGACAAACATTTTCACTGCGATGTATAAATATTTTGTAACAAAAAATAGTATTTCAAATACTGCCACCATAGAGAAACCCAAAAATATTGAAACAATATTGCCAACAGTACCTTTAAGGAATAGAAATAAGCACACACACATACATACATACATATGCATGTGTTAGTGAAGAAATTTAATAAGTTGACCTTCACACACGAGAAAAATTTTTAAGCTCTTAATTTTTGTTATTTTCCTTGGTGAAAGTCATAACGAGTCGTCGCGACCAACGCTGATAATGTTAGTTCATCGATGACAGCTGCTGAAGTTCATTTGGTGTTATATACGAATTTTTGAAGTAAATGTCCAAAATGTCATATGTGACTTTAGTTGATTTTGTCTGTTGGATGTTAGTGAGGTTCTAGCAGACAATATCATAAAATTTATATGCTATGTGTCGTAACTCAGAGACTCATGGTGGAGAACATCATTTTGTGTCGTCTATGACATATATGTAGATATCATAGTTCGGATTGTTATCAATTTATAACAACTTTTTCAGTTCACAGTAACTGACTTCAATGATATTTTCATTCATAGCTCCTTTTTATTGTGTCCTTGCTGTGTGGATTCCTCAATGAAATTTTCACTTGCGATAATTTGGTCCAAATTCGATGATGATTCATCGAAGAAAATGTCATTATGGCAATGTCGCAAAAATCACACCTTTGTGTGCATTAATATGTATTGGTTTTGTGCTGCTGATGCGTGGTTGCAGCCGGTTTAATCTTTATACTTGCACAATTCTTTTCGTGTGTGAAGGCTCATTAAAGCTACAATACTTACTAAATGCCTCCTCCCAGGTATTACTTATCACACGTTTGTAGTAGAGAGCAGTCGATTCGCCAAAATATACACGCAACACTGATATGTCTTCCACTTTTAAATTCAAATCTCTGTACATAAAAAATTTGCAGAAGTAGAGAAAGAAATTAAGAGAAAGAAAAACAAGTTTCACGTGGTGGCTTTAATTGCTGTTACACTTGGATTTTTATTAAATTTTATTGAATTTAGTAGAAACTTACCCCAAATTATCCGGTATCACCAGACGATCTGTAGGCAGTGACATAACTGTAATAAAATATTGTGTATCATCACACGGTGGCAAACATTCGGGGCAATATAATGCCTCCTCCAATTCACGTTCTAAGCCCAAAATCTTAATGCGTTTTGTTAGCACGTTATGCCATTTAACTAGATATGAATTTAAATGGTTATTTCAATTGTTATATAAAATATAAACTAGTGTACTTCTTTCCTCCATATAAGCAGGTGCTTAAACTAAAACATTAAAATATAGGGTCCGCCAGACAACTTTTTTTTTTAAAACAGGGCGCAAAACATCGAGTGTAGCTTCGGCTGTGTGGCACCTAGCGCCGTCCTGTTGAAACCAAATGTTGCCAATATCCTCCTCTTCAATTTTTGTGAACAAAAATTCGTTCAACATGGCCCGATAACGATCGCCATTGACTGTAACGGCCACTGCTTGCTCATTGGCAGAATTATGCCTCTGGACCAAAATCCGCACCAAACAGTGGCTCGTTTTGGGTGCGTCGGCTTTTCAATGTATGCGTGCGGGTTTTCTGTGCCCTAAATGCGACAATTTTGCTTGTTTACATACCCGCCAAGATCAAAATGAGCTTCATCGGAAAAGATGATTTTTTTGGCAAAATCGGCATCTTCTGTAAGTCGATCGCAGGCAATATTTCCCAGCGTTGTTCAAGCGTAGACACAACCATATTCGTTCAGCGGAAGGATAAAACTAATTATCTGTCAAATCAGACATGAGCTAAGTGTTACCATTCACGAAATAAGCACTAGTTAAAGAAAAACGTTAGATGGCGGACCCTATACAATAATTGTTTGCATGTGTGTTGCTGACAAATGATGACATCTATGTAAATGTAAAGCATCTGCACAGACGAGTGTATAAACACTTTAAAGCAAAGTACTGGTAGGCAGTGCAAAGATAATTCGAGTAAAACACAGAGTGAAAATATTAAAAAAAGTAATATGCAGGATAAGAAAACGATAACGTTAATATGTTCTTTGTTATTAGATTTATCGTCAAAATGGTGCATTGATTTTAATGAGTTAGGGCCAGTTTACAGCTGACACACATGTGCCCAAAAAAGTGTAACCTCTAATTACTAATGAAAAACTTTTTAATTCAGACACGTACGAGTATGTATGAGGGTATTCATTTAATCGGGCGTTTGCTTTAATCGCTCGATTAATTAATCGAAGTTTTTGCTTAATCCCTTAATAATCGTTTAATTTCGGTACTAACCGGTTAATCGATTAATAAAGTTTTTCCATAAATCAAGTGTTTTCCACAAACAAATGTGCATAAATTATTTATTAATTTGAGTTTATTAGTAAAATAAAAAACACACACAACAATTCTTAAACTAAATCAAGCAAAAAAAAATCAAAATATGTATTCTTTAAAAATTAACAAGTTTGTGAAGTTATTATATAGTTTAAAGAGATCTTTTAACACAATCTTTCAGAAAAATAATATGGTTTAAATGTTTAGGATTTAAGCGATTCTCGTCCTTAGTTTTGGTAAAACCTGACTTGGAAAAATGCTTTTACTTATCTTAGATGTTGAGGAAATCGAAAGCAATCCATAATACAAAATATATAGTTTCTCAGTCCTTTCCCTGGACTTCTCAAAACATATAAAATTATTAATTATGCCACTACAGTCCTGCCTTATTTTGTTTTAAAATTCATGAAACTTCTATTTCGATTAATTTTGTTAAAACATTTCTTGTATTACTATCGATATCGATCTTTCTGTTGGCTGGTAATTATCTGACTCATAGTGGCAGAACTCAGTACCAAATACTCTGCAAAAAAGTTATTTTCTGAATTTCTTAGCTTTCGATTTTGTACTGTATTTTCTGCTAGAAGGAAATATTTCAGAGTGTAGGTGTAAAACAATTGAACTCGACTCTCATTAAATCGAATCCTTAATTAAATCGTTGGCAACAGTACTATTGGCTGTTATTAAATTATTAAACAAAAACTTAATAACTCCATCTAGTTACAGTACCAGAGTATTTACTAAACTCTTTTATAGCCATGCCCAAATATTTTGAAGTTTCACTTAAGATCGTTATTTGTATAAAAAATAATTTTTAAACACTTACCTTTTGTAAGTCAGAGGAAACAAATAATTATTCACACAAAATATAATTTGTAATACTACAAAATATGAAAAAATTTGTTAATCGGTTAATCGACTGAAATTAACCGGTTTAACCGTTAATCGAAAAGAGCCAATTTTAATTTAACCGACCAGTTAATCGGGTACTAATTAACCGGTTAACCGATTAACGTTAACCGATTGAATACCCTAATATGTATTAAGTTGAACAGTTTCATACATAAACTAATAGACAATTTTATAGAATCCAACATGTCTTTTTAAATTTAATATATATAATATATATTTCACTTCACCAGCACCTACCTGTACCAGCTTTGCCGATTTCTGTGTAATTATCCAAAAATGGGACAAAAAAATTCTTGAACTATTTTGGGACCATAAAATTGTTTGTGTAAGTTTTGTGTAATTTCGCCCCAGTATTATACACAATTAAATCTTTTAATTAAAGACCTTCATTTCATTTTAAAATTTATCAAAATTCGTATAATCTTATTATGTTTTTGTTTAATTATACTTGTCTTGAAGATGTTCTTTTTCTTTAATTTTATTTTTTTATGTTGAAAATTAACGGCCTGGCCCACGATGTCGACAAGAAAGTTTCTTTCGCTTACTTATATTGAAAACAAAAACAAAACAAGAGAATTTGTTATTGTAAGTAAGCGAAAGAAACTTTCTTGTCGACATCGTGGGCCAGGCCGTAAATATTGAAATATTGACACTGGCCGATATAACAGCAATATTCTCCTCAGTGCGCACTCTTTGCATACCAGTTGGTGGATTAATGTTCAAAAAAGTGAAACTATCCCCGAAAATTAAAAATTCGCGATACGTTTTGAACAAACCTCGTATATATTTTACATATTTTATATTTAAACTTTAAATTCAACTTTTGTGTGAGTTAAAATTGATTAACTAGATTAGAAAAAAGTTCATTGAGAAAGGCATTTGACATAAATTCTTTGCTTGAAAAAGGCTAAAAGTTTTAATCGTAATCGAACGATTAATGGCTACGATTACGATTGTAATCGAAGTTCGAACGCTAGACTTGTTATTTGGACCCCAGTGAGCTAAAAACTTATTTTTTCTTCTCAGCAACCTGGTAACCTAACCTAGCATGATAATTTCTGTAAGAAAAAGGAAGAAGTTCTCAAGTCGTGATAAGCTAATGTTGAGTTAATTTCACTCTTGTAAGCAGGAAGTTATAGCTTGTTGCTTAACTTTTTTCGACTTATATTCTGACATGCAATAATGTGAAGAACGATGGTTTTTCTAAATTAAATAAAAGTGAACACTGAATTTTCGAAATAAACTGTAAAGGAAATAAATTTCTGAAGATTAAATATTAATTTTTTCTGTTTAGGCAAACTCAACTGAAACAAGGAAATAAGAGAAATTAGTTACCATAGAAAGTAATGCTGTTTACTCGTATATAAAGTTCGCCGTCATCAATAAAATGCACGATGCAAGACAGGGATAACAAATAATAATAAAAAAGTTTAAAGTGCAATTCAACAAGTGATAAAAACTATGTTCAAAATACACAAACATACATATCGTTACCTTAACATAGAAAGGCCCTAACTCATTATATTTTTGAAATTAAGATTTTTGTATATTTCGGTAGAAGAAGATCTAATGTATAGGAAAATGCAAAAATCACAAATTCCAAAAATAGCAACTTAAAGCAAAGGAAAAGGAAGGAAGGAAAATAAAATATTTTCAAACTCACAGGTATATCGTTGGATGCAGGCTAATTGATGCAGAGTACAATAAGGAACCCCAATTTTTTTCATCAATTTAACCGGCACATAAAATGGTACACAATCACATAAAACGGAAATACTGTGAATGCGACAGCACATTATACAATTCGAAAACGAATACGAACGGCCAAAGCAGAAATTGTCATCTCGTGATTCATCATCAAAGTAACATTGGCGCTTAAGTAATAGTAAAGAAATAGTTTAAAAAAAACTAAATAAAGAGCAGCAAGTAAAATGCGTACATATGATGGATCAAAAGTTTTTAAATCTTTACTTGTATCGACCAACTTAGAAGTCAACGATATGAACGTTTCCTCATTATTCATTGGAAATACTTCAATAGCACTACCCAAACTTACATCCGGAAATTCATTAGGATTATGAAGGATAACAATATAAGCATCCATATTAAGCAAAGAAACCAGATCATCAGAATGCGAAGCGTTTAGCAATATTGTTAGACCCAGTTCAGGGGCTATTAAACGAAATGTGCTATTACGTTTTCTATAGCTAAATTTTGTTAAACATTTTAATAGTTGAACATACATATACGAAGTGTGTTCAAAAACTATCACGAATTTTTAATTTTCGGGGGGTTACGTATATTCGAATTTTGATTTTTTTGTGGCGTTATGCTGGTACTCATGTCTCTCACTTATGCCGACAATTTCGGCCATTTTGAATGTTCAGTTAATTGTTGACAGCTGCTTTGCTTGCACTTGTTTTGGCTCGTCTTCGATTTTTACCTTGGTTCGTGCGGCAGCTTCCATTTAGATGATTGAGCTTTGGTTTCCATGTCATAACCATACACCCATGACTCGTCACCAGTTAGGACCCCATGGAGTAAATTTGGGTCGTCGTGGACAGAATCCAACAGCTCATTAGCAATGTTCGTGCGGTGCTGGTTTTGGTCGAAATTAAGTAATTTTGGTACGAATTTCGCGGCGACCTGTCTCATGCCCAAATCATTGATAAAAATCAAATGGCAGGAGCCAATCGATATGTCTAGGTCCTCAGCAACTTCTCTTATGGTGATTCGACGATTGGCCAATACCATTTTCTTCACTTCATAAATTTTTTCGTCTGTTGTTGAAGTGCTCGGGCGTCCGGCACGCTCTTCGTCGTTCACATCTTCTCGGCCTTCTGACCGAAATTGTCGGCATAAGTGAGAGACATGAGTACCACTATAACGCTACAAAAAAATCGAAATTCAAATATACGTGATTCGCGATACTTTTTGAACAAACCTTTATATAAACGTTTTTTTAACAATACATACTTATCATTGGCATTGAATGTACAACAAGGTCCATATATTGTAAAACGATCCTGAAAAGCATCTTTGCCAAAACATTCAATTTCTTTGCCATTTAAAAAACATTTTATAATCAAATCATTACAATTTGGCGTAAGCTTGTTTTGTTTGATTAAAAGTATGAAAGTTTAAATGAATTAAATGATTAATAGATTTTCTTTAACTTACACTTATCAGATCCTTTGTTATGTTATAATACATTACATTGTCATTTGTTTCATAAATATTCAAAAAATTTTGGAATTCATCGAAACTATCGTAATCATAATCTCCTTGGAACTTGAAGTAGAGACTGTTGAAGTATGGCATGAACTTCATGAAATATCCTGCAGATCTGTTACGGGGGTCCTTAAATGATCTGGAATTATGAAAAAATTAAACTAGTAAATATAAACAGCAGCTCAAAGCATTTGGAGACGGCAAAAATAATGGTTACAAATTAACTGTATCTTCTGAACTACCGCTCCAACTACAAGCTTTCAAAAGAGATATTTCTCTGGAAACCCTGAAAAATCTGACTACTCGAATTGTGAAAATATTTGCAAGCTAAAATAAATCATGAATCAATCATACTCAGTTCGATATGCATGTACCTTGTAAAATAATGGATATTTCACTTCAAAACTTTTGCATTATTATTACTGTACCCTAAGCCAATTTTGAATAAAAAAAACGCAATTTGGGCAAAGTTAAATAATTTTAATTCAATATGGTCACATCTCGGGTTTTCATTGCGTTACGCACAGTGTTTAAAGAACTGTAATGATTTTCATTTCATTTGATTTTGATTCTGCTTTCGATATTGAAAAATACTACAGTTTCAGTCAAAGCAAAATCACAAAACGATTTATGACCAATTGCGGTACTTTCAGCAGTCGACGATTTTAAAAGTCTGAATTTGATTTGCTGTTGCTTTTGGTTAGTTTCGGTAGTAAAAGCATAAGCAGTCTGTATGCTTAAAAAAAACAGAAATAATGTTTTTTTGCAGTGCGCTGAAAAAATTTGCATAACTCTTAGACTTATAGAGATCACCTCATCAAACTTTTACAGCATAATAAAAACATTCTAGGCTAATTTTGGCAAAAAAAAAACTAAAAATGTCGAGGTTAGATAAATTTTAATATGGACATGTCATTTCGGTTTTTCAACATGAAAAAACATTTCATTGTAGCTTTTCGTAAACAGATCAGAATTCTAACACTTTCCATGAAGCAGACCAATCACTAGGATTTGGTTAATTGATAACACTGTTCTGCAACAATAAAAAACAAGTCGGGAGCAAGAACTTCATTAAGTGCTGAATCCAAATCTGTTCACAGATTGTTTCCATAACGTCTAGTTTTTTAGATTTTTTCAGTTTAAAAATATGCTGACATTGGATTATAAAATACGTATTTATTATTACAAAATTTAAAAATATAAGGGAGACTTTTTGAGTTCAAGATTAGAGATTAAATTAACCTTAATCTTCATTTGTGATTTTTGGGTAGTCGATTATTTGGTTTTACTTGCTAGTTTAAGCGGCCAGCCGTGCTGGTTTAATCTTACATAAATATTGACAACATACACTTGTGAAACATATAACTTTTTGTAAAAATTATATGATAAAATATTTAAGAACACATAATTAAATAAATATATTTTATATAATTTATCTATTTCGTTTAACTAGCGCAATAATTTACTTGTAAATAACAAAATATAGCAGTTTCTTCTTCTTCCCACAAAAAATCAAAGTTGTTAATAACATGTATGACTTTTGCACATAAAATGCTGCCACTATTTTCTTTCTCGGTCTGGTAATACTACACATAATAAGAATTTTAAACTACCACTCAAAAACATCAAACTCAATTAAGAGAGAATTGAGAGATTGAATTGTAACAGTTCCCACAAAAAAGGAATAGCTATTGTCGTTATTTACATTTATTTTCTTTACATACTCTTGCAACTACAATTTGAGGCTGAAAAAAAGTCAGCCAATGTAGTAATGATAAAGTAAGAATATAAAAAACATGTTGATTATTGAGTTCTTGTTTCAACTTTGTTGTTTGTTGAGCTTCTCATTTGCTTGAGTGAAGGTTTAACATATTAACTCTAGTTGTTCTAAGAGGTTTTCGGGTGGGGGTTCCCTGATGATCTGCATTAGCAACAGTGAAATGCGCATAGGATCCAGCTAAACCCCCCAAAATCAATTTCAATGTATTTTTATAAAAAAATATTTTACTTAATAAGTAAAATAATGATTTGGGATTACTAGTGCGTTAACGGGTTTTAAACTTGAATTGTAACAGTTCCCACAAAAAAGAAACAACTAAGAGAGATTAAATTGTATTTCGGATTAGTTAATTAGAGCAATAAACTTATCTTAATCTCGAACCCAAAAAGTCGCCGTAAGGGTCAAATTTACAGTCATTAGTGTCTACATTTTTTTTATTAGTATAAGGCTTACAGCTGTTGTCTAACCATTTGTTAACCAATGACATTTGGCGGTTTAGCTACTGGTAAACAAAGAGCTGGGAATCAAATATTATTGATTAAACTATTGCTATTAGTTAACTAATGGCTGTGAATTTGTGCCTAATATCGCTTTCTTTTATAAGTTTTGTCTGCTGTTTCACGGTTGGTTTCCCAGCAGAAATCGTTTAATATTTCTTCTTTCACCATGCTCATCAGACACGGCACAACGAAAATAATCTAAATACGAATGCATAAAGTGCATTTTTAATGGTACATTGCATCCAAGTTCTTGATATGAAAGAAGAAGTTATTGTTCCAGTTCTTCGTAATTTGCAGCCCTTATATTTTCAAGAAAAGCGTGACACATACAATTTCGAAAATTTTTTATTTATTGACCCATATTTGAACACTTGCTTAAAGATTTCTCGTATTTGGTGATCAACAAATAAATATGCCTTCCTTCTATATGATCTCACTTACACGTGGAAATATGCTTTTCACGTATTTTACATCTTTCAGTGTTTAATTTATTAAAATCGAACAAATTGTTATCGAGTTATGTATATTGAAGTAAGTTAGCGTGACCTCCTTATTTGTGAGTCCATGTTAGCCGCGCCCATTAAAAAGCATCTGTAGGTAATAGACATAAACTGAATTTAGGGCACAATTGTCCATATATTAAAATTTTTTTATTTAAAACAAATATTTTTGCAGAACAGTGTAATTTGTATACACTTTGTCACTTGTCGCGGAACTATTTATAGGGTCCTATTCCGACATTTAATCCTAACCTGTGTTGAAAATTTCATCCCCACAGCTCTTATAGCTCCAGAGATCATGCGTTACGAACAAACACACACTACGATTTTATATATATAGAATATTTTAATATAAGTAGGGCCTACTATAAAAACAGTTAAAAAATTGTGGTTTTTATGGAATAACGTATCACTTATGGTACGGATGGTAAAGTTAAATACTCCATTGGCTGGATTATCGGATGATGTACTTTTTTTAATACGAATATGTTGTCTTGGGAGAAAATACAAAAATATGCAACAACAAAAACTACAAAAATAGACCTTTTTAGACACGGTCCAGCTCTCGAACCCTCAAGGGTCTATAGATGACCGT
Organism: Nowickia ferox; assembly: GCA_936439885.1. Lineage (NCBI taxonomy): Eukaryota > Metazoa > Arthropoda > Insecta > Diptera > Tachinidae > Nowickia > Nowickia ferox. Next base: position 101,802,474 of record OW387023.1, on the reverse strand, counting down.
TTGGAGTCCTCATTAAAAAAATCGATGTTTAATTTGAGATGGGTAACAAAAAGATTTTGTCAGTGAGATGCTGTAATAAATCTAGTTGCGGGACTAGCTCCAGAGCAACTTGGCGGTCTCATTGGAGAGAACAATTAACATTACATTTATACTATTTGATAGTCCTTCGATCCAGTCACATCGGACTTTTTCAGTGCCGTTTACTACATTACTGGACAGAGTCCCAATTAAATTAACTGAAGATTAAGAGGTATGCTCTCACGAAAATGCTGAGTATGTAACTATTTACTACTTCCTACTTTTGGTAACACTTCCATTGTCGTCAAATTTTCTGCAGGGTAGTTACACATTTTTAGTTCTATCTTTCATTCTGTTTCTCTTTAATATGGTTAATACTCATGTTGTCAGATTAGGGGATTTATCCCCAAATCGGGGATTTATTTTTTGAAATGGGGATAAGAATTTTGGTTTGGGGAGTTAATTGGGGATAACTTTTATGTTCTGGGCAATTTATGAGATTTTTTGGGGATTTGTATTTTACTTAATTTTTTTTTTTATTTATTTCTCGGAATATTGTGAGTTCAGTACATATTCCAATTGCTATTTTTTTTAGTTAATAAATAATTTAAAATCATAATTGGTAACAATGAACTCGTCTTTAACATTTTTTGTAGGAAAGATTTAAATAAGGTTTAATACAAGACAAACAGGTACTCGCATTGGGGATATTGCTCATCAGCTAATTTTATTGTTTACACGTGTATAACTTACAATTTTTTTGATAATTGAACGATGTATATATAGTCCATTTAATTTTTTGCATTGAAAATTAACGATGTATAGTCCAAATAATTTTTTGCATGAAAAATGCACGATGTATATGTAGTCCATTTAATTTTTTTCATGAAAAATTAACGATGTATAGTCCATTTAATTTTTTCCATGAAAAATGAGCGATGTATGCTCCACTTAATTTTTTGCATTAAAATTGACGATGTATAGTCCATATAATTTTTTGCATGAAAAATTTACGATGTATAGTCAGTCCATTTAATTTTTTGCATGAAAAATGAACGATATATAGTCCAAATATTTTTTTGCATGAAAAATTGACGATGTATAGTTTATTTAATTTTTTTTAAGGAAAAATTAACGATGTATGGTCCAAATAATTTTTTCCATGAAAAATTAAAGATTTATAGTCCATTTAATTTTTTGCATGAAAAATTAACGATGTATGCTCCTCTTGACTTTTTGCATTAAAATTGACGATGTATAGTCCATTTAATTTTTTAGAGAAAAAATAAAAGCTGTATAGTTCATTTAATTTTTTGCATGAAAAATTTACGATATATAGTCCATTTAATTTTTGCTTGCAAAATTAACGATATGTAGATTATTAAATTTTTTGCATGAAAAATTAACGATGTAAAGTCCATATATTTTTTTGCATGAAAAATTTACCATGTATAGTCAGTCCATTTAATTTTTTGCATGAAAAATGAACGATATATAGCCCATTTAATTTTTTGCATGTAAAATTAACGATGTATAATAGTCCATTAAATTTTTGCATGAAAAATTAATGATGTATATATAGTCCACGTAATTTTTTGCATTGAAAATTGACGATGTATAGTCCAAATAATATTTGGCATGAAAAATGAACGATGTATAGTCCATTTAATTTTTTGCATGAAAAATTAACGATATATAGTCCAAATAATTTTTGCATGAAAAATGAACTATATATATATATATATATATATGAACTAGTCCACTTCATTTTTTGCAAGAAAAAATGACGATGTATAGTCCATTTAATTTATATATAGTGATAAATTAACGATGTATAGTCCATTTAATTTTTTGCATGAAAAACGAGCGATGTATGCTCCACTTGATTTTTTGCATTAAAATTTACTATGTTAGTCCATTTAATTTGTTGTAGGAAAAATAAAAGCTATATAGTCCATTTAATTTTCATTTAGTCGTTTTAATTTTTTTTAAAAATGAACGATGTATAGTCCATATAATTTTTTGCATGAAAAATTTTCGATGTATAGTCCATTTAATTTTTTGCAAAAAAAATTAACGATGTATAGTTCACTTAATTTTTTTGCATTGAAAATTGACGATGTATAGTCCACGTAATTTTTTTCATAAAAGTGAACGATGTATAGTCTATTTAATTTTTTGCATGAAAAATTAACGATGTATAGTCCATTTAATTTTTTGCATGAAAAATTAACGATATATATATAGTCGAAATAATATTATGCATGAAAAATTTACGAATAGTCAGTCCCTTTTATTTTTTTCCAGGAAAAATGAACGATGTATAGTTCATATAATTTTTTCCATGAAAAATTTACGATGTATAGTCCAAATAATTTTTTGCATGAAAAATGAAAGATGTATAGTCTATTTAATTTTTTGCATGAAAAATGCGCGATGTCTGGTATACTTGATTTTTTGCATTAAATTGACGACCATTTAACTTTTTGTAGGAAAAACGAAAGATGTATAGTTCATTTAATTTTCTTCATAAAAATTTTTTGGATCAAAAATGGAGGACATATAGTCCATTCACATTTTTTCATGAAAAATTAACAATGTATAGTTCAAATAATTTTTTGCATGCAAAATGAACGATGTATATTCCACATAATTTTTTTGCATTGAAAATTGACGATATATAGTCAATTAAATTATTTGCATGAAAAATTTACGACGTATAGTCCATTTAATTTTTTGCATTGAAAATTGACGATGTATAGTCCATTTAATTTTTTGCATTGAAAATTAACGATGTATAGTCTAAATAATTTTTTGCATGAAAAGTGAACGATGTATAGTCCATTTAATTTTTTCATGAAAAATGAACGATGTATAGTCCATTAAATTTTTTGCATGAAAAAGGAGCGATGTATGCTCCACTTGATTTTTTTGCATTAAAATTGACGATGTATAGTCCATTTTATTTTCTTCATGAAAAATGAACGATATATAGTCCACTTAATTTTTTTGCATTGAAAATTGACGATATATAGTCAATTAAATTTTTTGCATGAAAAATTTACGATGTATATGTCCATTTAATTTTTTGCATGAAAAATTAACAATATATAGTCCAAATAATTTTTTTTCATGAAAAATTAGCAATGTATAGTCCATTTATTTTTTTCCATGAAAAATGAACGATGTATAGTCCATTTAATTTTGTGCATGAAAAATGAACGATATATAGAAACGAACGATATATATATATAGTCCAAATAATTTTTTGCATGAAAAATTAACGATGCACAGTCCATTTAATTTTTTGCATGAAAAATTAACGATGTATAGTCGATTTAATTTTTTCCATGAAAAATGTACATGTATAGGCCATATAATTTTTTTGCATGAAATATTTACGATATATAGTCCATTTAATTTTTTGCATTGAAAGTTGACGATGTATAGTCCATTTAATTTTTTGCATTGAAAATTAACAATGTATAGTCCAAATAATTTTTTGTATGAAAAATTAACGATTTATATATAGTCCATTTAAGTTTTTTCATGAAAAATTAACGATGTATAGTCCATTAAATTTTTTGCATAAAAAATGAACGATATATAGTCCAAATAATTTTTTGCATGAAAAATTAACGATGTATAGTTTATTTAATTTTTTCCATGAAAAATGAACGATGTATAGGCCATTTAATTTTTTGCATGAAAAATGAGCGATGTATGCTCCACTTAATTTTTTGCATTAGAATTGACGATGTATAGTCCATTTAATTTTTTGTAGGAAAAATAACGATATATAGTCCAAAAAATTTTTTGCATGAAAAATTAACGATGTATAGTTCATTTAATTTTTTGCATGAAAAATGAACGATATATAGTCCAAATAAATTTTTGCATTGAAAATTGACGATGTATATATAGTCCATTTAATTTTTTGCATGAAAAATTAACGATGTATAGTCCATTTAATTTTTTGCATGAAAATTGACGATGTATAGTTTATTTAATTTTTTGCATAAAAAACTTACGATGTATAGTCCAAATAATTTTTTCCAAAAGAAATTAAGAATGTATAGTCCACTTAATTTTTTTGCAGTGAAAATTGACAATGTATAGTCCATTTAATTTTTTGCTTGAAAAATTTACGATATATAGTCTATTTCATTTTTGCAGGAAAAATGAACGATGTATAGTCCATATAATTTTTTGCGTGAAAAATGAACGATATATATATAGTCCATTCAAATATTTTTTTTTTTGATAGTCCAAATGATTTTTTCCATGAAAAATGAACAATGTATAGTCCATTTAATTTTTTGCATGAAAAATGAACGATATATGTATAGTCCATTCAAATTTTTTCATGAAAAATTAACGATGTATAGTCCATCTAATTTTTGCATGAAAAATGAACGATATATGTATAGTCCATTCAAATTTTTTTAAAAAAAATTAACGATGTATAGTCCATTCAAATTTTTTTAAGAAAAATTAACGATGTATAGTCCATATAATTTTTTGCATGAAAAATTAAAGATTTATAGTCCATATAATTTTTTGCATGAAAAATTTACGATATATAGTCCAAATAATTTTTTGCAAGAAAAATAAACGATGTATAGACCATTAAATTGTTTGAATGAAAAATATACGATATATAGTCCAATTAATTTTTTCCATGAAAAATTAACGATGTATAGTCCAATTAATTTTTGCATGAAAAATTAACGATGTATATATAGTCTACATAATTTTTTACATTGAAAATTGATGATGTATAGTCCACTTAATTTTTTGCATTGAAAATTAACGATGTTATAGTCCACTTAATTTTTTGCTTGAAAAATTTACGATATATAGTCTATTTCATTTTTGCAGGAAAAATGAACGATGTCCATATAATTTTTTGCATGAAAAATGAACGATGTATAGTCCATTTAATTTTTTGCCTGAAAAATTAAGGATATATGGTCCAAATAATTTTTTCCATGAAAAATTAACGATGTGTTGCCCAAATAATGTTTTGCATGAAAAATGGACGATGTATATATAGTCCACCTAATTTTTTTCATTGAAAATTTAAGATGTATAGTCCACTTAATTTTTTGCAGGAAAAATTAACGATGTATAGTCCATTAAATTTTTGCATGAAAAATTAACGATATATATATAGTCTACGTAATTTTTTGCATTAAAATTGGCGATGTATAGTCCATTTAATTTTTTGCATGAAAAATTTACAATATATAGTCCAATTAATTGTTTGCATGCAAAATTAACGATATATAGACCATTAAATTTTTTGCATGAAAAATTAACGATGTATAGTCCAAATAATTTTTTCCATGAAAAATTAACAATGTATAGTCCATTTAATATTTTGCATGAAAAATGAACCATATATTTATAGTCCATTCAAATTTTTTCATGAAAAATTAACGATATATATATATAGTCTACGTAATTTTTTGCATTAAAATTGGCGATGTATAGTCCATTTAATTTTTGCATGAAAAATTAACGATATATGTATAGTCCATTCAAATTTTTTCATGAAAAATTGATGATGTATAGTCCGCTTAATTTTTTGAATGAAAAATTTGCGATGTATAGTCCATTTAATTTTTTCCATCAAAAAGTAACGATGTATAGTCCAAATAATTTTTTCCATGACAAATGAACGATGTATGTATAGTCCAAATAATTTTTTGCATGAAAAATGAACGATGTAAAGTCCATATAATTTTTTCATGAAAAATTAACGATGTATAGTCCATTAAATTTTTTGCATGAAAAATTTACGATGTATAGTCCATTTAATTTTTTGCAAAAAAAATTAACGATGTATAGTCCACTTAATTTTTTTGCATTGAAAATTGACAATGTATAGTCCACGTAATTTTTTTCATGAATGTGAACGATGTATAGTCTATTTAATTTTTTCCATGAAAAATTAACGATGTATAGTCCAAATAATTTTTTCCATGACAAATGAATGATGTATGTATAGTCCAAATAATTTTTTCCATGAAAAATGAACGATGTATAGTCCATTTAATATTTGCATAAATAATTAACTATATATAGACCATTAAATTTATTGCATAAAAAATTTACGATGTATAGTCGATTTAATTTTTTTCATGCAAAATTAACGATGTATAGTCCATTTAATTTTTTGTAAGAAAAATTAACAATGTATAGTCCATTTAATTTTTTGCAAAAAAAATTAACGATGTATAGTCCACTTAATTTTTTTGCATAGAAAATTGACGATGTATAGTCCACGTAATTTTTTTCATGAAAGTGAACGATGTATAGTTCATTTAATTTTTTGCATGAAAAATTTACGATATATAGTCCCTTAATTTTTTCCATGAAAAATGAAATATAATTAATTTCATAAATCCATATAATTTTTTGCATGAAAAATTTACGATATATAGTCCAAATAATTTTTTGCAAGAAAAATAAACGATGTATAGACCATTAAATTGTTTGAATGAAAAATGTACGATATATAGTCCAATTAATTTTTTCCATGAAAAATTAACGATGTATAGTCTATTAAATTTTTGCATGAAAAATTAACGGTGTATATATTATTTTTTGCATTGAAAATTGATGATGTATAGTCCACTTAATTTTTTGCTTGAAAATTTTTCGATATATAGTCTATTTCATTTTTGCAGGAAAAATTGACGATATATAGTCCACGTAATTTTTTGCATTGAAAATTAAGGATGTTATAGTCCACTTAATTTTTTGCTTGAAACAGATGTCCATATAATTTTTTGCATGAAAAATGAACGATGTATAGTCCATTTAATTTTTTGGCTGAAAAATTAAGGATATATGGTCCAAATAATTTTTTCCATGAAAAATTAACGATATATGTATAGTCCATTCAAATTTTTTTAAGAAAAATTAAGGATGTATAGTCCATATAATTTTTTGCATGAAAAATGAACGATATACATAATATAGTCCAAAAAATTTTTGCATGAAAAATGAACAATATATGTCCAAATAATTTTTTGCATAAAAAGTTAACGATGGTATAGTCCATATAATTTTTGCATGAAAAATTAACGATATATAGACCAAATAATTTTTTTGCGTTAAAAATTAACGATATATAGTCCAATTAATTTTTTCCATGAAAAATTAACGATGTATAGTCCATTAAATTTTTGCATGAAAAATTATCGGTGTATATATTGATGAAAATTGACGATGTATAGTCCACTTAATTTTTTGCTTGAAAAATTTTCGATATATAGTCTATTTCATTTTTGCAGGCAAAATGAACGATGTATAGTCCATATAATTTTTTCCATGAAAAATGTACGACGTATAATCCATTTCATTTTTTGCCTGAAAAATTAACGATATAAATAATATAATGAAATAATTTTTTGCATTAAAAATGAACTATATATATATATCCATTCAAATTTTTTCATGAAAAATTGACGATGTATAGTCCGCTTAATTTTTTGAATGAAAAATTTGCGATGTATAGTCCATTTAATTTTTTGCTTGAAAAATTTACGATATATAGTCTATTTCATTTTTGCAGGAAAAATGAACGATGTATAGTCCATATAATTTTTTGCATGAAAAATGAACGATATATGTATAGTCCATTCAAATATTTTTTTTTTTGATAGTCCAAATGATTTTTTCCATGAAAAATGAACAATGTATAGTCCATTTAATTTTTTGCATGAAAAATGAACGATATATGTATAGTCCATTCAAATTTTTTCATGAAAAATTAACGATGTATAGTCCATCTAATTTTTGCATGAAAAATGAACGATATATGTATAGTCCATTCAAATTTTTTTAAAAAAAATTAACGATGTATAGTCCATTCAAATTTTTTTAAGAAAAATTAACGATGTATAGTCCATATAATTTTTTGCATGAAAAATTAAAGATTTATAGTCCATATAATTTTTTGCATGAAAAATTTACGATATATAGTCCAAATAATTTTTTGCAAGAAAAATAAACGATGTATAGACCATTAAATTGTTTGAATGAAAAATATACGATATATAGTCCAATTAATTTTTTCCATGAAAAATTAACGATGTATAGTCCAATTAATTTTTGCATGAAAAATTAACGATGTATATATAGTCTACATAATTTTTTACATTGAAAATTGATGATGTATAGTCCACTTAATTTTTTGCATTGAAAATTAACGATGTTATAGTCCACTTAATTTTTTGCTTGAAAAATTTACGATATATAGTCTATTTCATTTTTGCAGGAAAAATGAACGATGTCCATATAATTTTTTGCATGAAAAATGAACGATGTATAGTCCATTTAATTTTTTGCCTGAAAAATTAAGGATATATGGTCCAAATAATTTTTTCCATGAAAAATTAACGATGTGTTGCCCAAATAATGTTTTGCATGAAAAATGGACGATGTATATATAGTCCACCTAATTTTTTTCATTGAAAATTTAAGATGTATAGTCCACTTAATTTTTTGCAGGAAAAATTAACGATGTATAGTCCATTAAATTTTTGCATGAAAAATTAACGATATATATATAGTCTACGTAATTTTTTGCATTAAAATTGGCGATGTATAGTCCATTTAATTTTTTGCATGAAAAATTTACAATATATAGTCCAATTAATTGTTTGCATGCAAAATTAACGATATATAGACCATTAAATTTTTTGCATGAAAAATGAACGATGTATAGTCCAAATAATTTTTTCCATGAAAAATTAACAATGTATAGTCCATTTAATATTTTGCATGAAAAATGAACCATATATTTATAGTCCATTCAAATTTTTTCATGAAAAATTAACGATATATATATAGTCTACGTAATTTTTTGCATTAAAATTGGCGATGTATAGTCCATTTAATTTTTGCATGAAAAATTAACGATATATGTATAGTCCATTCAAATTTTTTCATGAAAAATTGATGATGTATAGTCCGCTTAATTTTTTGAATGAAAAATTTGCGATGTATAGTCCATTTAATTTTTTCCATCAAAAAGTAACGATGTATAGTCCAAATAATTTTTTCCATGACAAATGAATGATGTATGTATAGTCCAAATAATTTTTTGCATGAAAAATGAACGATGTATAGTCCATTTAATATTTGCATAAATAATTAACTATATATAGACCATTAAATTTATTGCATAAAAAATTTACGATGTATAGTCGATTTAATTTTTTTCATGCAAAATTAACGATGTATAGTCCATTTAATTTTTTGTAAGAAAAATTAACAATGTATAGTCCATTTAATTTTTTGCAAAAAAAATTAACGATGTATAGTCCACTTAATTTTTTTGCATAGAAAATTGACGATGTATAGTCCACGTAATTTTTTTCATGAAAGTGAACGATGTATAGTTCATTTAATTTTTTGCATGAAAAATTTACGATATATAGTCCCTTAATTTTTTCCATGAAAAATGAAATATAATTAATTTCATAAATCCATATAATTTTTTGCATGAAAAATTTACGATATATAGTCCAAATAATTTTTTGCAAGAAAAATAAACGATGTATAGACCATTAAATTGTTTGAATGAAAAATGTACGATATATAGTCCAATTAATTTTTTCCATGAAAAATTAACGATGTATAGTCTATTAAATTTTTGCATGAAAAATTAACGGTGTATATATTAGTCTACGTAATTTTTTGCATTGAAAATTTATGATGTATAGTCCACTTAATTTTTTGCTTGAAAATTTTTCGATATATAGTCTATTTCATTTTTGCAGGAAAAATTGACGATATATAGTCCACGTAATTTTTTGCATTGAAAATTAAGGATGTTATAGTCCACTTAATTTTTTGCTTGAAACAGATGTCCATATAATTTTTTGCATGAAAAATGAACGATGTATAGTCCATTTAATTTTTTGGCTGAAAAATTAAGGATATATGGTCCAAATAATTTTTTCCATGAAAAATTAACGATATATGTATAGTCCATTCAAATTTTTTTAAGAAAAATTAAGGATGTATAGTCCATATAATTTTTTGCATGAAAAATGAACGATATACATAAATATAGTCCAAAAAATTTTTGCATGAAAAATGAACAATATATGTCCAAATAATTTTTTGCATAAAAAGTTAACGATGGTATAGTCCATATAATTTTTGCATGAAAAATTAACGATATATAGACCAAATAATTTTTTTGCGTTAAAAATTAACGATATATAGTCCAAATAATTTTTTTCATTGAAAATTTAGGATATATAGTCCATTTAATTTTTTGCATGAAACATTTGCGATGCATCCATTTCATTTTTTGCATGAAAAGTGAACGATGTATAGTCCATTTAATTTCTTGCATGAAAAATTTACGATATATAGTCCATTTCATTTTTTGCATGAAAAATTAACGATGTATAGTCCATTTAATTTTTTGCAAAAAAAATTAACGATGTATAGTCCACTTAATTTTTTTGCATTGAAAATTGACGATGTATAGTTCACGTAATTTTTTTCATGAAAGTGAACGATGTATAGTTCATTTAATTTTTTCCATGAAAAATGAAATATAATTAATTTCATATATCCATATAATTTTTTGCACGAAAAATTTACGATATATAGTCCAAATAATTTTTTGCAAGAAAAATAAACGATGTATAGACCATTAAATTGTTTGAATGAAAAATGTACGATATATAGTCCAATTAATTTTTTCCATGAAAAATTAACGATGTATAGTCCATTAAATTTTTGCATGAAAAATTATCGGTGTATATATTGATGAAAATTGACGATGTATAGTCCACTTAATTTTTTGCTTGAAAAATTTTCGATATATAGTCTATTTCATTTTTGCAGGCAAAATGAACGATGTATAGTCCATATAATTTTTTCCATGAAAAATGTACGACGTATAATCCATTTCATTTTTTGCCTGAAAAATTAACGATATATAGTACAAATAATTTTTTGCATGAAAAATGAACTATATATATATATCCATTCAAATTTTTTCATGAAAAATTGATGATGTATAGTCCGCTTAATTTTTTGAATGAAAAATTTGCGATGTATAGTCCATTTAATTTTTTCCATGAAAAATTAACTATGTATAGTCCAAATAATTTTTTCCATGACAAATGAACGATGTATGTATAGTCCAAATAATTTTTTGCATGAAAAATGAACGATGTATAGTCGATTTAATTTTTTGCATAAAAAATTAACTATATATAGACCATTAAATTTATTGCATGAAAAATTTACGATGTATAGTCGATTTAATTTTTTGCATGAAAAATTAACGATGTATAGTCCATTTAATTTTTTGTAAGAAAAATTGACGATGTATAGTCCATTAAATTTTTGCATGAAAAATTAATGATGTATATATAGTCCACGTAATTTTTTGCATTGAAAATTTAACATGTATAGTCCACTTAATTTTTTGCATTTAAAATTAACGATGTATGTATATATATCCACATAATTTTTTTTGCATTTAAAATTGACGATATATAGTCCACTTAATTTTTTGCATTGAAAATTAACGATGTTATAGTCCACTTAATTTTTTGCTTGAAAATTTACGATATATAGTCTATTTCATTTTTGCAGGAAAAATGAACGATGTCCATATAATTTTTTGCATGAAAAATGAACGATGTATAGTCCATTTAATTTTTTGCCTGAAAAATTAAGGATATATGGTCCAAATAATTTTTTCCATGAAAAATTAACGATGTGTTGCCCAAATAATGTTTTGCATTAAAAATGGACGATGTATATATAGTCCACCTAATTTTTTTCATTGAAAATTTAAGATGTATAGTCCACTTAATTTTTTGCAGGAAAAATTAACGATGTATAGTCCATTAAATTTTTGCATGAAAAATTAACGATATATATATAGTCTACGTAATTTTTTGCATTAAAATTGGCGATGTATAGTCCATTTAATTTTATACATAAAAATTTTTTTTTTATTTTTTGCAGGAGAAATGAACAATGTATAGTCCATTTAATTTTTTGCATGAAAATTGAACAATGTATAGTCCAAATAATTTTTTGCATGAAAATTTAACAATGTATAGTCCAAATAATTTTTTCCATGAAAAATTAACGATGTATAGTCCATATAATTTTTAGCATTAAGAATTTACGATGTATAGTTAATTTAATTTTTTCCATGAAAAATTAACGATATATATATATAGTCCATATAATTTTTCGCATGAAAAATTTAGGATATATAGTCCATTTAATTTTTTGCATGAAACATTTGCGATGCATCCATTTCATTTTTTGCATGAAAAGTGAACGATGTATACTCCATTTAATTTCTTGCATGAAAAATTTACGATATGTAGTCCATTTCATTTTTTGCATGAAAAATTAACGATGTATAGTCCATTAAATTTTTTGCATGAAAAATTTACGATGTATAGTCCATTTAATTTTTTGCAAAAAAAATTAACGATGTATAGTCCACTTAATTTTTTTCATTGAAAATTTAAGATGTATAGTCCACTTAATTTTTTCCATGAAAAATTAACGATATATATATATAGTCCATATAATTTTTCGCATGAAAAATTTAGGATATATAGTCCATTTAATTTTTTGCATGAAACATTTGCGATGCATCCATTTCATTTTTTGCATGAAAAGTGAACGATGTATACTCCATTTAATTTCTTGCATGAAAAATTTACGATGTATAGTCCATTTAATTTTTTGCAAAAAAAATTAACGATGTATAGTCCACTTAATTTTTTTGCATTGAAAATTGACGATGTATAGTCCACGTAATTTTTTTCATGAAAGTGAACGATGTATAGTTCATTTAATTTTTTGCATTAAAAATTTACGATATATAGTCCTTTAATTTTTCTTTGAAAAATGAAAGATTTATAGTCCATATAATTTTTTGCATGAAAAATTTACGATATACAGTCCAAATAATTTTTTGCAAGAAAAATAAACGATGTATAGACCATTAAATTGTTTGAATGAAAAATATACGATATATAGTCCAATTAATTTTTTCCATGAAAAATTAACGATGTATAGTCCATTAAATTTTTGCATGAAAAATTAACGATGTATATATAGTCTACGTAAGTTTTTGCATTGAAAATTGATGATGTATAGTCCACTTAATTTTTTGCTTGAAAAATTTACGATATATAGTCTATTTCATTTTTGCAGGCAAAATGAACGATGTATAGTCCATATAATTTTTTCCATGAAAAATGTACGACGTATAATCCATTTCATTTTTTGCCTGAAAAATTAACGATATATGATACAAATAATTTTTTGCATTAAAAATGATCTATGTATATCCATTAAAATTTTTTCATGAAAAATTGATGATGTATGGTACGCTTAATTTTTTGAATGAAAAATTTGCGATGTATAGTCCATTTAATTTTTTCCATGAAAAATTAACGATGTATAGTCCAAATAATTTTTTCCATGAAAAATGAACGATGTAAAGTCCATATAATTTTTTCATGAAAAAGTAATGATGTATAGTCCATTAAATTTTTTGCATGAAAAATTTACGATGTATAGTCCATTTAATTTTTTGCAAAAAATTTAATGGTCTATATATAGTTAATTTTTTATGCAAAAAATTAAATCGACTATACATCGTTCATTTTTCATGCAAAAAATTATTTGGACTATACATACATCGTTCATTTGTCATGGAAAAAATTATTTGGACTATACATAGTTAATTTTTCGTGGAAAAAATTAAATGGACTATACATCGCAAATTTTTCATTCAAAATCAATTTTTCATGAAAAAATTTCAATGGATATATATATATAGTTCATTTTTCATGCAAAAAATTATTTGTAATATATATCGTTAATTTTTCAGGCAAAAAAATGAAATGGATTATACTTCGTACATTTTTCATGGAAAAAATTATATGGACTATACATCGTTCATTTTGCCTACAAAAATGAAATAGACTATATATCGAAAATTTTTCAAGCAAAAAATTAAGTGGACTATACATCATCAATTTTCAATGCAAAAAATTACGTAGACTATATATACACCGTTAATTTTTCATGCAAAAATTTAATGGACTATATACATCGTTAATTTTTCATGGAAAACATTAACTGGACTATATATCGTACATTTTTCATTCAAAGAATTTAATGGTCTATACATCGTTTATTTTTCTTGCAAAAAATTATATGCAAAAAATTATATGGATATATGAAATTAATTATATTTCATTTTTCATGGAAAAAATTAAGGGACTATATATCGTAAATTTTTCATGCAAAAAATTAAATGAACTATACATCGTTCACTTTCATGAAAAAAATTACGTGGACTATACATCGTCAATTTTCAATGGAAAAAAATTAAGTGGACTATACATCGTTAATTTTTTTTGCAAAAAATTAAATGGACTATACATCGTTAATTTTTCATGGAAAAAATTAAATGAACTATACATCGTAAATTCTTAATGCTAAAAATTATATGGACTATACATCGTTAATTTTTCATGGAAAAAATTATTTGGACTATATATCGTTAATTTTTAACGCAAAAAAATTATTTGGTCTATATATCGTTAATTTTGCATGCAAAGAATTACTTGGACTATATACTGTAAATTTTTCATGCAAAAAATTAAATGGACTATACATCGCCAATTTTACGTCAATTTTAAATGCAAAAAAAATTATGTGGATTATATATACATACATCGTTCACATTCATGAAAAAAATTACGTGGACTATACATTGTCAATTTTCAATGCAAAAAAATTAAGTGGACTATACATCGTTAATTTTTTTTGCAAAAAATTAAATGGACTATACATCGTAAATTTTTCATGCAAAAAATTTAATGGACTATACATCGTTAATTTTTCATGAAAAAATTATATGGACTTTACATCGTTCATTTTTCATGCAAAAAATTATTTGGACTATACATACATCGTTCATTTGTCATGGAAAAAATTATTTGGACTGTACATCGTTAATTTTTCATGCAAAAAATTAAATGGACTATACATCGCAAATTTTTCATTCAAAAAATTAAGCGGACTATACATCATCAATTTTTCATGAAAAAATTTGAATGGATATATATATAGTTCATTTTTCATGCAAAAAATTATTTGTATTATATATCGTTAATTTTTCAGGCAAAAAATGAAATGGATTATACGTCGTACATTTTTCATGGAAAAAATTATATGGACTATACATCGTTCATTTTGCCTGCAAAAATGAAATAGACTATATATCGAAAATTTTTCAAGCAAAAAATTAAGTGGACTATATATCAATTTTCATCAATATATACACCGATAATTTTTCATGCAAAAATTTAATGGACTATACATCGTTAATTTTTCATGGAAAAAATTAATTGGACTATATATCGTACATTTTTCATTCAAACAATTTAATGGTCTATACATCGTTTATTTTTCTTGCAAAAAATTATTTGGACTATATATCGTAAATTTTTCGTGCAAAAAATTATATGGATATATGAAATTAATTATATTTCATTTTTCATGGAAAAAATTAAATGAACTATACATCGTTCACTTTCATGAAAAAAATTACGTGAACTATACATCGTCAATTTTCAATGCAAAAAAATTAAGTGGACTATACATCGTTAATTTTTTTGCAAAAAATTAAATGGACTATACATCGTTAATTTTTCATGCAAAAAATGAAATGGACTACATATCGTAAATTTTTCATGCAAGAAATTAAATGGACTATACATCGTTCACTTTTCATGCAAAAAATGAAATGGATGCATCGCAAATGTTTCATGCAAAAAATTAAATGGACTATATATCCTAAATTTTCAATGAAAAAAATTATTTGGACTATATATCGTTAATTTTTAACGCAAAAAAATTATTTGGTCTATATATTGTTAATTTTTCATGCAAAAATTATATGGATCGTTAACTTTTTATGCAAAAAATTATTTGGACATATATTGTTCATTTTTCATGCAAAAATTTTTTGGACTATATTTATGTATATCGTTCATTTTTCATGCAAAAAATTATATGGACTATACATCCTTAATTTTTCTTAAAAAAATTTGAATGGACTATACATATATCGTTAATTTTTCATAGAAAAAATTATTTGGACCATATATCCTTAATTTTTCAGCCAAAAAATTAAATGGACTATACATCGTTCATTTTTCATGCAAAAAATTATATGGACATCTGTTTCAAGCAAAAAATTAAGTGGACTATAACATCCTTAATTTTCAATGCAAAAAATTACGTGGACTATATATCGTCAATTTTAAATGCAAAAAAAATTATGTGGATTATATATACATACATCGTTAAATTTAAATGCAAAAAATTAAGTGGACTATACATGTTAAATTTTCAATGCAAAAAATTACGTGGACTATATATACATCATTAATTTTTCTTGCAAAAATTTAATGGACTATACATCGTCAATTTTTTTTACAAAAAATTAAATGGACTATACATCGTTAATTTTTCATGCAAAAAATTAAATCGACTATACATCGTAAATTTTTCATGCAATAAATTTAATGGTCTATATATAGTTAATTTTTTATGCAAAAAATTAAATGGACTATACATCTTTAATTTTTCATGCAAAAAATTATTTGGACTATACATACATCGTTCATTTGTCATGGAAAAAATTATTTGGACTATACATCGTTAGTTTTTCATGGAAAAAATTAAATGGACTATACATCGCAAATTTTTCATTCAAAAAATTAAGCGGACTATAATCATCAATTTTTCATGAAAAAATTTGAATGGATATATATATAGTTCATTTTTCATGCAAAAAATTATTTGTACTATATATCGTTAATTTTTCAGGCAAAAAATGAAATGGATTATACTTCGTACATTTTTCATGGAATAAATTATATGGACTATACATCGTTCATTTTGCCTGCAAAAATGAAATAGACTATATATCGAAAATTTTTCAAGCAAAAAATTAAGTGGACTATACATCATCAATTTTCAATGCAAAAAATTACGTAGACTATATATACACCGTTAATTTTTCATGCAAAAATTTAATGGACTATACATCGTTAATTTTTCATGGAAAAAATTAATTGGACTATATATCGTACATTTTTCATTCAAACAATTTAATGGTCTATACATCGTTTATTTTTCTTGCAAAAAATTATTTGGACTATATATCGTAAATTTTTCATGCAACAAATTATATGGATATATGAAATTAATTATATTTCATTTTTCATGGACTATACATCGTTAACTTTTTATGCAAAAAATTATTTGGACTATATATCGTTCATTTTTCGTGCAAAAAATTATATGGACTATACATCCTTAATTTTTCTTAAAAAAATTTGAATGGACTATACATATATCGTTAATTTTTCATGCAAAAATTAAATGGACTATACATCGTTAATTTTTCATGAAAAAATTTGAATGGACTACACATATATGGTTCATTTTTCATGCAAAAAATTAAATGGACTATACATTGTTCATTTTTCATGCAAAAAATTATTTGGACTATACATCGTTAATTTTTCATGAAAATATTTGAATGGACTATATATCGTTCATTTTTCATGCAAAAAATTTAATGGTCTATATATCGTTAATTTTGCATGCAAACAATTAATTGGACTATATATTGTAAATTTTTCATGCAAAAAATTAAATGGACTATACATCGCCAATTTTAATGCAAAAAATTACGTAGACTATATATATATCGTTAATTTTTCATGCAAAAATTTAATGGACTATACATCGTTAATTTTTCCTGCAAAAAATTAAGTGGACTATACATCTTAAATTTTCAATGAAAAAAATTAGGTGGACTATATATACATCGTCCATTTTTCATGCAAAACATTATTTGGGCAACACATCGTTAATTTTTCATGGAAAAAATTATTTGGACCATATATCCTTAATTTTTCAGGCAAAAAATTAAATGGACTATACATCGTTCATTTTTCATGCAAAAAATTATATGGACATCGTTCATTTTTCCTGCAAAAATGAAATAGACTATATATCGTAAATTTTTCAAGCAAAAAATTAAGTGGACTATAACATCGTTAATTTTCAATGCAAAAAATTAAGTGGACTATATATCGTCAATTTTAAATGCAAAAAAAATTATGTGGATTATATATACATACATCGTTCACATTCATGAAAAAAATTACGTATACTATACATTGTCAATTTTCAATGCAAAAAAATTAAGTGGACTATACATCGTTAATTTTTTTTGCAAAAAATTAAATGGACTATACATCGTAAATTTTTCATGCAAAAAATTTCATGGACTATACATCGTTAATTTTTCATGAAAAAATTATATGGACTTTACATCGTTCATTTTTCATACAAAAAATTATTTGGACTATACATACATCGTTCATTTGTCATGGAAAAAATTATTTGGACTATACATCGTTAATTTTTCATGGAAAAAATTAAATGGACTATACATCGCAAATTTTTCATTAAAAAAATTAAGCGGACTATACATCATCAATTTTTCATGAAAAAATTTGAATGGATATACATAGTTCATTTTTCATGCAAAAAATTATTTGTATCATATATCGTTAATTTTTCAGGCAAAAAATGAAATGGATTATACGTCGTACATTTTTCATGGAAAAAATTATATGGACTATACATCGTTCATTTTGCCTGCAAAAATGAAATAGACTATATATCGTAAATTTTTCAAGCAAAAAATTAAGTGGACTATATATACATCATCAATTTTCAATGCAAAAAATTACGTAGACTATATATACATCGTTAATTTTTCATGCAAAAATTTAATGGACTATACATCGTTAATTTTTCATGGAAAAAATTAATTGGGCTATATATCGTATATTTTTCATTCAAACAATTTAATGGTCTATACATCGTTTATTTTTCTTGCAAAAAATTATTTGGACTATATATCGTAAATTTTTCATGCAAAAAATTATATGGACTATACACCGTTAATTTTTCTTTAAAAAATTTGAATGGACTATACATATGTCGTTCATTTTTCATGCAAAAATTAAATGGACTATACATCGTTAATTTTTCATGAAAAAATTTGTTCATTTTTCATGCAAAAAATTATTTGGATTAGACATCGGTAATTTTTCATGAAAATATTTGAATGGACTATATATCGTTCATTTTTCATGCAAAAAATTTAATGGTCTATATATCGTTAATTTTGCATGCAAACAATTAATTGGGCTATATATTGTAAATTTTTCATGCAAAAAATTAAATGGACTATACATCTTAAATTTTCAATGAAAAAAATTAGGTGGACTATATATACATCGTCCATTTTTCATGCAAAACATTATTTGGGCAACACATCGTTAATTTTTCATTGAAAAAATTATTTGGACCATATATCCTTAATTTTTCAGGCAAAAAATTAAATGGACTATACATCGTTCATTTTTCATGCAAAAAATTATATGGACATCGTTCATTTTTCCTGCAAAAGTGAAATAGACTATATATCGTAAATTTTTCAAGCAAAAAATTAAGTGGACTATAACATCGTTAATTTTCAATGCAAAAAATTAAGTGAACTATACATGTTAAATTTTCAATGCAAAAAATTACGTGGACTATACATACATCATTAATTTTTCATGCAAAAATTTAATGGACTATACATCGTCAATTTTTCTTACAAAAAATTAAATGGACTATACATCGTTAATTTTTCATGCAAAAAATTAAATCGACTATACATCGTAAATTTTTCATGCAATAAATTTAATGGTCTATATATAGTTAATTTTTTATGCAACAAATTAAATGGACTATACATCGTTCATTTTGCCTGCAAAAATGAAATAGACTATATATCTAAAATTTTTCAAGCAAAAAATTAAGTGGACTATACATCATCAATTTTCAATGCAAAAAATTACGTAGACTATATATACACCTATACATCGTTTATTTTTCTTGCAAAAAATTATTTGGACTATATATCGTAAATTTTTCATGCAAAAAATTATATGAAATTAATTATATTTAATTTTTCATGGAAAAAATTAAGGGACTATATATCGTAAATTTTTCATGCAAAAAATTAAATGAACTATACATCGTTCACTTTCATGAAAAAAATTACGTGGACTATACATCGTCAATTTTCAATGCAAAAAAATTAAGTGGACTATAATCGTTAATTTTTTTGCAAAAAATTAAATGGACTATACATCGTAAATTTTTCATGCAAAAAATTTAATGGACTATACATCGTTAATTTTTCATGCAAAAAATGAAATGGACTACATATCGTAAATTTTTCATGCAAGAAATTAAATGGACTATACATAGTTCACTTTTCATGCAAAAAATTAAATGGATGCATCGCAAATGTTTCATGCAAAAAATTAAATGGACTATATATCCTAAATTTTTCATGCAAAAAATTATATGGACTATATATATATATCGTTAATTTTTCATGGAAAAAATTAAATGAACTATACATCGTAAATTCTTAATGCTAAAAATTATATGGACTATACATCGTTAATTTTTCATGGAAAAAATTATTTGGACTATACATTGTTCAATTTTCATGCAAAAAATTAAATGGACTATACATTGTTCATTTCTCCTGCAAAAAATTAAAAAAAAAATTTTTATGAATAAAATTAAATGGATCGTAAATTTTCAATGAAAAAAATTATTTGGAATATATATTGTTAATTTTTAACGCAAAAAAATTATTTGGTCTATATATCGTTAATTTTTATGCAAAAATTATATGGACTATACATCGTTAACTTTTTATGCAAAAAATTATTTGGACTATATATCGTTCATTTTTCATGCAAAAAATTATATGGACTATACATCCTTAATTTTTCTTAAAAAAATTTGAATGGACTATACATATATCTTTAATTTTTCATGCAAAAATTAAATGGACTATACATCGTTAATTTTTCATGAAAAAATTTGAATGGACTATACATATATGGTTCATTTTTCATGCAAAATATTAAATGGACTATAAATTGTTCATTTTTCAGGCAAAAAATTAAATGGACTATACATCGTTCATTTTTCATGCAAAGAATTATATGGACATCGTTAATTTTTCCTGCAAAAATGAAATAGACTATATATCGTAAATTTTTCAAGCAAAAAATTAAGTAGACTATAACATCGTTAATTTTCAATGCAAAAAATTAAGTGGACTATATATCGTCAATTTTAAATGCAAAAAAAATTATGTGGATTATACATACATACATCGTTAATTTTAAATGCAAAAAATTAAGTGGACTATACATGTTAAATTTTCAATGCAAAAAATTCCGTGGACTATATATACATCATTAATTTTTCATGCAAAAATTTAATGGACTATACATCGTTAATTTTTCATGCAAAAAATTAAATCGACTATACATCGTAAATTTTTTATGCAATAAATTTAATGGTCTATATATAGTTAATTTTTTATGCAAAAAATTAAATGGACTATACATCGTTAATTTTTCATGCAAAAAATTATTTGGAGTATACATACATCGTTCATTTGTCATGGAAAAAATTATTTGGACTATACATCGTTAATTTTTCATGGAAAAAATTAAATAGACTATACATCGTTCACATTCATGAAAAAATTACGTGGACTATACTTTGTCAATTTTCAATGCAAAAAAATTAAGTGGGCTATACATCGTTAATTTTTTTTGCAAAAAATTAAATGGACTATACATCGTAAATTTTTCATGCAAAAAATTTAATGGACTATACATCGTTAATTTTTCATGAAAAAATTATATGGACTTTACATCGTTAATTTTTCATGCAAAAAATTATTTGGACTATACATACATCGTACATTTTTCATGGAAAAAATTATATGGACTATACATCGTTCATTTTGCCTGCAAAAATGAAATAGACTATATATCGTAAATTTTTCAAGCAAAAAATTAAGTGGACTATACATCATCAATTTTCAATGCAAAAAATTACGTAGACTATATATACATCGTTAATTTTTCATGCAAAAATTTAATGGACTATACATCGTTAATTTTTCATGGAAAAAATTACGTTTACTATATATCGTATATTTTTCATTCAAACAATTTAATGGTCTATATATACATTGTTTATTTTTCTTGCAAAAAATTATTTGGACTATATATCGTAAATTTTTCATGCAAAAAATTATATGGATATATGAAATTAATTATATTTAATTTTTCATGGAAAAAATAAAGGGACTATATATCGTAAATTTTTCATGCAAAAAATTAAATGAACTATACATCGTTCACTTTCATGAAAAAAATTACGTGGACTATACATCGTCAATTTTCAATGCAAAAAAATTAAGTGGATTATACATCGTTAATTTTCAATGAAAAAAATTATTTGGAATATATATTGTTAATTTTTAACGCAAAAAAATTATTTGGTCTATATATCGTTAATTTTTATGCAAAAATTATATGGACTATACATCGTTAACTTTTTATGCAAAAAATTATTTGGACTATATATCGTTAATTTTTCATGCAAAAAATTATATGGACTATACATCCTTAATTTTTCTTAAAAAAATTTCAATGGACTATACATATATCGTTAATTTTTCATGCAAAAATTAAATGGACTATACATCGTTAATTTTTCATGAAAATATTTGAATGGACTATATATCGTTCATTTTTCATGCAAAAAATTTAATGGTCTATATATCGTTAATTTTGCATGCAAACAATTAATTGGGCTATATATTGTAAATTTTTCATGCAAAAAATTAAATGGACTATACATCGCCAATTTTAATGCAAAAAATTACGTAGACTATATATATATCGTTAATTTTTCATGCAAAAATTTAATGGACTATACATCGTTAATTTTTCCTGCAAAAAATTAAGTGGACTATACATCTTAAATTTTCAATGAAAAAAATTAGGTGGACTATATATACATCGTCCATTTTTCATGCAAAACATTATTTGGGCAACACATCGTTAATTTTTCATGGAAAAAATTATTTGGACCATATATCCTTAATTTTTCAGGCAAAAAATTAAATGGACTATACATCGTTCATTTTTCATGCAAAGAATTATATGGACATCGTTAATTTTTCCTGCAAAAATGAATTAGACTATATATCGTAAATTTTTCAAGCAAAAAATTAAGTAGACTATAACATCGTTAATTTTCAATGCAAAAAATTAAGTGGACTATATATCGTCAATTTTAAATGCAAAAAAAATTATGTGGATTATATATACATACATCGTTAATTTTAAATGCAAAAAATTAAGTGGACTATACATGTTAAATTTTCAATGCAAAAAATTACGTGGACTATATATACATCATTAATTTTTCATGCAAAAATTTAATGGACTATACATCGTTAATATATCTTACAAAAAATTAAATGGACTATACATCGTTAATTTTTTATGCAAAAAATTAAATGGACTGTAAATTTTTCATGCAAAAAATTTAATGGACTATACATCGTTAATTTTTCATGAAAAAATTAAATAGACTATACATCGTTCACATTCATGAAAAAAATTACGTGGACTATACTTTGTCAATTTTCAATGCAAAAAAATTAAGTGGACTATACATCGTTAATTTTTTTTGCAAAAAATTAAATGGACTATACATCGTAAATTTTTCATGCAAAAAATTTAATGGACTATACATCGTTAATTTTTCATGAAAAAATTATATGGACTTTACATCGTTCATTTTTCATGCAAAAAATTATTTGGACTATACATACATCGTTCATTTGTCATGGAAAAAATTATTTGGACTATACATCGTTAATTTTTCATGAAAAAAATTAAATGGACTATACATCGCAAATTTTTCATTCAAAAAATTAAGCGGACCATACATCATAAATTTTTCATGAAAAAATTTGAATGGATATACATACATCATTTTTCATGCAAAAAAATTATTTGTATCATATATCGTTAATTTTTCAGGCAAAAAATGAAATGGATTATACGTCGTACATTTTTCATGGAAAAAATTATATGGACTATACATACATCGTTCATTTGTCATGGAAAAAATTATTTGGACTATACATCGTTAATTTTTCATGGAAAAAATTAAATGGACTATACATCGCAAATTTTTCATTCAAAAAATTAAGCGGACCATACATCATAAATTTTTCATGAAAAAATTTGAATGGATATACATAGATCATTTTTCATGGAAAAAATTATTTGTATCATATATCGTTAATTTTTCAGGCAAAAAATGAAATGGATTATACGTCGTACATTTTTCATGGAAAAAATTATATGGACTATACATCGTTCATTTTGCCTGCAAAAATTAAATAGACTATATATCGTAAATTGTTCAAGCAAAAAATTAAGTGGACTATACATCATCAATTTTCAATGCAAAAAATTACGTAGACTATATATACATCGTTAATTTTTCATGCAAAAATTTAATGGACTATACATCGTTAATTTTTCATGGAAAAAATTACGTGGACTATATATCGCATATTTTTCATTCAAACAATTTAATGGTCTATATATACATTGTTTATTTTTCTTGCAAAAAATTATTTGGACTATATATCGTAAATTTTTCATGCAAAAAATTATATGGATATATGAAATTAATTATATTTCATTTTTCATGGAAAAAATTAAGGGACTATATATCGTAAATTTTTCATGCAAAAAATTAAATGAACTATACATCGTTCACTTTCATGAAAAAAATTACGTGGACTATACATCGTCAATTTTCAATGCAAAAAAATTAAGTGGATTATACATCGTTAATTTTCAATGAAAAAAATTATTTGGAATATATATTGTTAATTTTTAACGCAAAAAAATTATTTGGTCTATATATCGTTAATTTTTATGCAAAAATTATATGGACTATACATCGTTAACTTTTTATGCAAAAAATTATTTGGACTATATATCGTTCATTTTTCATGCAAAAAATTATATGGACTATACATCCTTAATTTTTCTTAAAAAAATTTGAATGGACTATACATATATCGTTAATTTTTCATGCAAAAATTAAATGGACTATACATCGTTAATTTTTCATGAAAAAATTTGAATGGACTATACATATATGGTTCATTTTTCATGCAAAATATTAAATGGACTATAAATTGTTCATATTTCATGCAAAAAATTATTTGGACTATACATCGTTAATTTTTCATGAAAATATTTGAATGGAGTATAGATCGTTCATTTTTCATGCAAAAAATTTAATGGTCTATATATCGTTAATTTTGCATGCAAACAATTAATTGGGCTATATATTGTAAATTTTTCATGCAAAAAATTAAATGGACTATACATCGCCAATTTTAATGCAAAAAATTACGTAGACTATATATATATCGTTAATTTTTCATGCAAAAATTTAATGGACTATACATCGTTAATTTTTCCTGCAAAAAATTAAGTGGACTATACATCTTAAATTTTCAATGAAAAAAATTAGGTGGACTATATATACATCGTCCATTTTTCATGCAAAACATTATTTGGGCAACACATCGTTAATTTTTCATGGAAAAAATTATTTGGACCATATATCCTTAATTTTTCAGGCAAAAAATTAAATGGACTATACATCGTTCATTTTTCATGCAAAGAATTATATGGACATCGTTAATTTTTCCTGCAAAAATGAAATAGACTATATATCGTAAATTTTTCAAGCAAAAAATTAAGTAGACTATAACATCGTTAATTTTCAATGCAAAAAATTAAGTGGACTATATATCGTCAATTTTAAATGCAAAAAAAATTATGTGGATTATATATACATACATCGTTAATTTTAAATGCAAAAAATTAAGTGGACTATACATGTTAAATTTTCAATGCAAAAAATTACGTGGACTATATATACATCATTAATTTTTCATGCAAAAATTTAATGGACTATACATCGTTAATATTTCTTACAAAAAATTAAATGGACTATACATCGTTAATTTTTCATGGAAAAAATTAAATCGACTATACATCGTAAATTTTTTATGCAATAAATTTAATGGTCTATATATAGTTAATTTTTTATGCAAAAAATTAAATGGACTATACATCGTTAATTTTTCATGCAAAAAATTATTTGGACTATACATACATCGTTCATTTGTCATGGAAAAAATTATTTGGACTATACATCGTTAATTTTTCATGGAAAAAATTAAATAGACTATACATCGTTCACATTCATGAAAAAAATTACGTGGACTATACTTTGTCAATTTTCAATGCAAAAAAATTAAGTGGACTATACATCGTTAATTTTTTTTGCAAAAAATTAAATGGACTATACATCGTAAATTTTTCATGCAAAAAATTTAATGGACTATACATCGTTAATTTTTCATGAAAAAATTATATGGACTTTACATCGTTCATTTTTCATGCAAAAAATTATTTGGACTATACATACATCGTTCATTTGTCATGGAAAAAATTATTTGGACTATACATCGTTAATTTTTCATGGAAAAAATTAAATGGACTATACATCGCAAATTTTTCATTCAAAAAATTAAGCGGACCATACATCATAAATTTTTCATGAAAAAATTTGAATGGATATACATAGATCATTTTTCATGCAAAAAATTATTTGTATCATATATCGTTAATTTTTCAGGCAAAAAATGAAATGGATTATACGTCGTACATTTTTCATGGAAAAAATTATATGGACTATACATCGTTCATTTTGCCTGCAAAAATGAAATAGACTATATATCGTAAATTTTTTCAAGCAAAAAATTAAGTGGACTATACATCATCAATTTTCAATGCAAAAAATTACGTAGACTATATATACACCCTTAATTTTTCATGCAAAAATTTAATGGACTATACATCGTTAATTTTTCATGGAAAAAATTACGTGGACTATATATCGTATATTTTTCATTCAAACAATTTAATGGTCTATATATACATTGTTTATTTTTCTTGCAAAAAATTATTTGGACTATATATCGTAAATTTTTCATGCAAAAAATTATATGGATATATGAAATTAATTATATTTCATTTTTCATGGAAAAAATTAAGGGACTATATATCGTAAATTTTTCATGCAAAAAATTAAATGAACTATACATCGTTCACTTTCATGAAAAAAATTACGTGGACTATACATCGTCAATTTTCAATGCAAAAAAATTAAGTGGACTATACATCGTTAATTTTTTTTGCAAAAAATTAAATGGACTATACATCGTAAATTTTTCATGCAAAAAATTTAATGGACTATACATCGTTAATTTTTCATGCAAAAAATGAAATGGACTACATATCGTAAATTTTTCATGCAAGAAATTAAATGGACTATACATCGTTCACTTTTCATGCAAAAAATGAAATGGATGCATCGCAAATGTTTCATGCAAAAAATTAAATGGACTATATATCCTAAATTTTTAATGCAAAAAATTATATGGACTATATATATATATCGTTAATTTTTCATGGAAAAAATTAAATGAACTATACATCGTAAATTCTTAATGCTAAAAATTATATGGACTATACATCTTTAATTTTTCATGGAAAAAATTATTTGGACTATACATTGTTCAATTTTCATGCAAAAAATTAAATGGACTATACATTGTTCATTTCTCCTGCAAAAAATAAAAAAAAAATTTTTATGAATAAAATTCAATGGACATCGTAAATTTTCAATGAAAAAAATTATTTGGTCTATATATCGTTAATTTTTCATGCAAAAATTATATGGACTATACATCGTAAATTTTTCATGCAAAAAATTATATGGATATATGAAATTAATTATATTTCATTTTTCATGGAAAAAATTAAGGGACTATATATCGTAAATTTTTCATGCAAAAAATTAAATGAACTATACATCGTTCACTTTCATGAAAAAAATTACGTGGACTATACATCGTCAATTTTCAATGCAAAAAAATTAAGTGGACTATACATCGTTAATTTTTTTTTGCAAAAAATTAAATGGACTATACATCGTAAATTTTTCATGCAAAAAATTTAATGGACTATACATCGTTAATTTTTCATGCAAAAAATGAAATGGACTATACATCGCAAATTTTTCATTCAAAAAATTAAGCGGACCATAGATCATAAATTTTTCATGAAAAAATTTGAATGGATATACATAGATCATTTTTCATGCAAAAAATTATTTGTATCATATATCGTTAATTTTTCAGGCAAAAAATGAAATGGATTATACGTCGTACATTTTTCATGGAAAAAATTATATGGACTATACATCGTTCATTTTGCCTGCAAAAATGAAATAGACTGTATATCGTAAATTTTTCAAGCAAAAAATTAAGTGGACTATACATCATCAATTTTCAATGCAAAAAATTACGTAGACTATATATACATCGTTAATTTTTCATGCAAAAATTTAATGGACTATACATCGTTAATTTTTCATGGAAAAAATTACGTGGACTATATATCGTATATTTTTCATTCAAACAATTTAATGGTCTATATATACATTGTTTATTTTTCTTGCAAAAAATTATTTGGACTATATATCGTAAATTTTTCATGCAAAAAATTATATGGATATATGAAATTAATTATATTTCATTTTTCATGGAAAAAATTAAGGGACTATATATCGTAAATTTTTCATGCAAAAAATTAAATGAACTATACATCGTTCACTTTCATGAAAAAAATTACGTGGACTATACATCGTCAATTTTCAATGCAAAAAAATTAAGTGGATTATACATCGTTAATTTTCAATGAAAAAAATTATTTGGAATATATATTGTTAATTTTTAACGCAAAAAAATTATTTGGTCTATATATCGTTAATTTTTATGCAAAAATTATATGGACTATACATCGTTAACTTTTTATGCAAAAAATTATTTGGACTATATATCGTTCATTTTTCATGCAAAAAATTATATGGACTATACATCCTTAATTTTTCTTAAAAAAATTTGAATGGACTATACATATATCGTTAATTTTTCATGCAAAAATTAAATGGACTATACATCGTTAATTTTTCATGAAAAAATTTGAATGGACTACACATATATGGTTCATTTTTCATGCAAAATATTAAATGGACTATAAATTGTTCATTTTTCATGCAAAAAATTATTTGGACTATACATCGTTAATTTTTCATGAAAATATTTGAATGGAGTATATATCGTTCATTTTTCATGCAAAAAATTTAATGGTCTATATATCGTTAATTTTGCATGCAAACAATTAATTGGGCTATATATTGTAAATTTTTCATGCAAAAAATTAAATGGACTATACATCGCCAATTTTAATGCAAAAAATTACGTAGACTATATATATATCGTTAATTTTTCATGCAAAAATTTAATGGACTATACATCGTTAATTTTTCCTGCAAAAAATTAAGTGGACTATACATCTTAAATTTTCAATGAAAAAAATTAGGTGGACTATATATACATCGTCCATTTTTAATGCAAAACATTATTTGGGCAACACATCGTTAATTTTTCATGGAAAAAATTATTTGGACCATATATCCTTAATTTTTCAGGCA
Source organism: Nowickia ferox (assembly GCA_936439885.1). Lineage (NCBI taxonomy): Eukaryota > Metazoa > Arthropoda > Insecta > Diptera > Tachinidae > Nowickia > Nowickia ferox. The sequence continues at coordinate 101,772,723 of OW387023.1, read as the reverse complement.
AAAAATTAAATGGACTATACATCGTTCATTTTTCATGCAAAGAATTATATGGACATCGTTAATTTTTCCTGCAAAAATGAAATAGACTATATATCGTAAATTTTTCAAGCAAAAAATTAAGTAGACTATAACATCGTTAATTTTCAATGCAAAAAATTAAGTGGACTATATATCGTCAATTTTAAATGCAAAAAAAATTATGTGGATTATATATACATACATCGTTAATTTTAAATGCAAAAAATTAAGTGGACTATACATGTTAAATTTTCAATGCAAAAAATTACGTGGACTATATATACATCATTAATTTTTCATGCAAAAATTTAATGGACTATACATCGTTAATATTTCTTACAAAAAATTAAATGGACTATACATCGTTAATTTTTCATGGAAAAAATTAAATCGACTATACATCGTAAATTTTTTATGCAATAAATTTAATGGTCTATATATAGTTAATTTTTTATGCAAAAAATTAAATGGACTATACATCGTTAATTTTTCATGCAAAAAATTATTTGGACTATACATACATCGTTCATTTGTCATGGAAAAAATTATTTGGACTATACATCGTTAATTTTTCATGGAAAAAATTAAATAGACTATACATCGTTCACATTCATGAAAAAAATGACGTGGACTATACTTTGTCAATTTTCAATGCAAAAAAATTAAGTGGACTATACATCGTTAATTTTTTTTGCAAAAAATTAAATGGACTATACATCGTAAATTTTTCATGCAAAAAATTTAATGGACTATACATCGTTAATTTTTCATGAAAAAATTATATGGACTTTACATCGTTCATTTTTCATGCAAAAAATTATTTGGACTATACATACATCGTTCATTTGTCATGGAAAAAATTATTTGGACTATACATCGTTAATTTTTCATGGAAAAAATTAAATGGACTATACATCGCAAATTTTTCATTCAAAAAATTAAGCGGACCATACATCATAAATTTTTCATGAAAAAATTTGAATGGATATACATAGATCATTTTTCATGCAAAAAATTATTTGTATCATATATCGTTAATTTTTCAGGCAAAAAATGAAATGGATTATACGTCGTACATTTTTCATGGAAAAAATTATATGGACTATACATCGTTCATTTTGCCTGCAAAAATGAAATAGACTATATATCGTAAATTTTTTCAAGCAAAAAATTAAGTGGACTTTACATCATCAATTTTCAATGCAAAAAATTACGTAGACTATATATACACCCTTAATTTTTCATGCAAAAATTTAATGGACTATACATCGTTAATTTTTCATGGAAAAAATTACGTGGACTATATATCGTATATTTTTCATTCAAACAATTTAATGGTCTATATATACATTGTTTATTTTTCTTGCAAAAAATTATTTGGACTATATATCGTAAATTTTTCATGCAAAAAATTATATGGATATATGAAATTAATTATATTTCATTTTTCATGGAAAAAATTAAGGGACTATATATCGTAAATTTTTCATGCAAAAAATTAAATGAACTATACATCGTTCACTTTCATGAAAAAAATTACGTGGACTATACATCGTCAATTTTCAATGCAAAAAAATTAAGTGGACTAAACATCGTTAATTTTTTTTCCAAAAAATTAAATGGACTATACATCGTAAATTTTTCATGCAAAAAATTTAATGGACTATACATCGTTAATTTTTCATGCAAAAAATGAAATGGACTACATATCGTAAATTTTTCATGCAAGAAATTAAATGGACTATACATCGTTCACTTTTCATGCAAAAAATGAAATGGATGCATCGCAAATGTTTCATGCAAAAAATTAAATGGACTATATATCCTAAATTTTTAATGCAAAAAATTATATGGACTATATATATATATCGTTAATTTTTCATGGAAAAAATAAAATGAACTATACATCGTAAATTCTTAATGCTAAAAATTATATGGACTATACATCGTTAATTTTTCATGGAAAAAATTATTTGGACTATACATTGTTCAATTTTCATGCAAAAAATTAAATGGACTATACATTGTTCATTTCTCCTGCAAAAAATAAAAAAAAAATTTTTATGAATAAAATTCAATGGACATCGTAAATTTTCAATGAAAAAAATTATTTGGTCTATATATCGTTAATTTTTCATGCAAAAATTATATGGACTATACATCGTTAACTTTTTATGGAAAAAATTATTTGGTCTATATATCGTCAATTTTTCATGCAAAAATTATATGGACTATACATCGTTAATTTTTCTTAAAAAAATTTGAATGGACTATACATATATCGTTAATTTTTCATGCAAAAATTAATTGGACTATACATCGTTAATTTTTCATGAAAAAATTTGAATGGACTATACATATATGGTTAATTTTTCATTCAAAAAATTAAATGGACTATACATTGTTCATTTTTCATGCAAAAAATTATTTGGACTATACATCGTTAATTTTTCATTAAAATATTTGAATGGACTATATATCGTTCATTTTTCATGCAAAAAATTTAATGGTCTATATATCGTTAATTTTGCATGCAAACAATTAATTGGACTATATATTGTAAATTTTTCATGCAAAAAATTAAATGGACTATACAACGCCAATTTTAATGCAAAAAATTACATGGACTATATATATATCGTTAATTTTTCATGCAAAAATTTAATGGACTATACATCGTAAATTTTTCAAGCAAAAAATTAAGTGGACTATACATCTTAAATTTTCAATGAAAAAAATTAGGTGGACTATATATACATCGTCCATTTTTCATGCAAAACATTATTTGGGCAACACATCGTTAATTTTTCATGGAAAAAATTATTTGGACCATATATCCTTAATTTTTCAGGCAAAAAATTAAATGGACTATACATCGTTCATTTTTCATGCAAAGAATTATATGGACATCGTTAATTTTTCCTGCAAAACTGAAATAGACTATATATCGTAAATTTTTCAAGCAAAAAATTAAGTAGACTATAACATCGTTAATTTTCAATGCAAAAAATTAAGTGGACTATATATCGTCAATTTTAAATGCAAAAAAAATTATGTGGATTATATATACATACATCGTTAATTTTAAATGCAAAAAATTAAGTGGACTATACATGTTAAATTTTCAATGCAAAAAATTACGTGGACTATATATACATCATTAATTTTTCATGCAAAAATTTAATGGACTATACATCGTTAATATTTCTTACAAAAAATTAAATGGACTATACATCGTTAATTTTTCATGGAAAAAATTAAATCGACTATACATCGTAAGTTTTTTATGCAATAAATTTAATGGTCTATATATAGTTAATTTTTTATGCAAAAAATTAAATGGACTATACATCGTTAATTTTTCATGCAAAAAATTATTTGGACTATACATACATCGTTCATTTGTCATGGAAAAAATTATTTGGACTATACATCGTTAATTTTTCATGGAAAAAATTAAATAGACTATACATCGTTCACATTCATGAAAAAAATTACGTGGACGATACTTTGTCAATTTTCAATGCAAAAAAATTAAGTGGACTATACATCGTTAATTTTTTTTGCAAAAAATTAAATGGACTATACATCGTAAATTTTTCATGCAAAAAATTTAATGGACTATACATCGTTAATTTTTCATGAAAAAATTATATGGACTTTACATCGTTCATTTTTCATGGAAAAAATTATTTGGACTATACATACATCGTTCATTTGTCATGGAAAAAATTATTTGGACTATACATCGTTAATTTTTCATGGAAGAAATTAAATGGACTATACATCGCAAATTTTTCATTCAAAAAATTAAGCGGACCATAGATCATAAATTTTTCATGAAAAAATTTGAATGGATATACATAGATCATTTTTCATGCAAAAAATTATTTGTATCATATATCGTTAATTTTTCAGGCAAAAAATGAAATGGATTATACGTCGTACATTTTTCATGGAAAAAATTATATGGACTATACATCGTTCATTTTGCCTGCAAAAATGAAATAGACTATATATCGTAAATTTTTCAAGCAAAAAATTAAGTGGACTATACATCATCAATTTTCAATGCAAAAAATTACGTAGACTATATATACACCGTTAATTTTTCATGCAAAAATTTAATGGACTATACATCGTTAATTTTTCATGGAAAAAATTACGTGGACTATATATCGTATATTTTTCATTCAAACAATTTAATGGTCTATATATACATCGTTTATTTTTCTTGCAAAAAATTATTTGGACTATATATCGTAAATTTTTCATGCAAAAAATTATATGGATATATGAAATTAATTATATTTCATTTTTCATGGAAAAAATTAAGGGACTATATATCGTAAATTTTTCATGCAAAAAATTAAATGAACTATACATCGTTCACTTTCATGAAAAAAATTACGTGGACTATACATCGTCAATTTTCAATGCAAAAAAATTAAGTGGACTATACATCGTTAATTTTTTTTGCAAAAAATTAAATGGACTATACATCGTAAATTTTTCATGCAAAAAATTTAATGGACTATACATCGTTAATTTTTCATGCAAAAAATGAAATGGACTACATATCGTAAATTTTTCATGCAAGAAATTAAATGGACTATACATCGTTCACTTTTCATGCAAAAAATGAAATGGATGCATCGCAAATGTTTCATGCAAAAAATTAAATGGACTATATATCCTAAATTTTTAATGCAAAAAATTATATGGACTATATATATATATCGTTAATTTTTCATGGAAAAAATTAAATGAACTATACATCGTAAATTCTTAATGCTAAAAATTATATGGACTATACATCGTTAATTTTTCATGGAAAAAATTATTTGGACTATACATTGTTCAATTTTCATGCAAAAAATTAAATGGACTATACATTGTTCATTTCTCCTGCAAAAAATAAAAAAAAAATTTTTATGAATAAAATTCAATGGACATCGTAAATTTTCAATGAAAAAAATTATTTGGTCTATATATCGTTAATTTTTCTTAAAAAAATTATATGGACTATACATCGTTAACTTTTTATGGAAAAAATTATTTGGTCTATATATCGTTAATTTTTCATGCAAAAATTATATGGACTATACATCGTTAATTTTTCTTAAAAAAATTTGAATGGACTATACATATATCGTTAATTTTTCATGCAAAAATTAATTGGACTATACATCGTTAATTTTTCATGAAAAAATTTGAATGGACTATACATATATGGTTAATTTTTCATTCAAAAAATTAAATGGACTATACATGTTCATTTTTCATGCAAAAAATTATTTGGACTATACATCGTTAATTTTTCATGAAAATATTTGAATGGACTAATATCGTTCATTTTTCATGCAAAAAATTTAATGGTCTATATATCGTTAATTTTGCATGCAAACAATTAATTGGACTATATATTGTAAATTTTTCATGCAAAAAATTAAATGGACTATACAACGCCAATTTTAATGCAAAAAATTACATAGACTATATATATATCGTTAATTTTTCATGCAAAAATTTAATAAATAGAAAGAAATAAATCTGCTTTTTGTTCTCTTGCTTTTAGAGTTTTCTTTGTAGTTGTATTGTGTACGTAAATAAATCAGATTGTTGGCAGAGCCCTCAGAGCCCTCTGCTATAGAGAGACGCATTAGGTAGGCATGCTGACTCTTTGCAAGGGAACAGGATCCAATCATAATAATTCTTTCTAGCGCTTTGATAAGGAACGCATAGCGGCTTAAGCATCGTAAATTTTTCAAGCAAAAAATTAAGTGGACTATACATCTTAAATTTTCAATGAAAAAAATTAGGTGGACTATATATACATCGTCCATTTTTCATGCAAAACATTATTTGGGCAATACATCGTTAATTTTTCATGGAAAAAATTATTTGGACCATATATCCTTAATTTTTCAGGTAAAAAATTAAATGGACTATACATCGTTCATTTTGCATGGAAAAAATTATATGAACATCGTTCATTTTTTCTGCAAAAATGAAATAGACTATATATCGTAAATTTTTCAAGCAAAAAATTAAGTGGACTATAACATCGTTAATTTTCAATGCAAAAAATTAAGTGGACTATATATCGTCAATTTTAAATGCAAAAAAAATTATGTGGATTATATATACATACATCGTTAATTTTAAATGCAAAAAATTAAGTGGACTATACATGTTAAATTTTCAGTGCAAAAAATTACGTGGACTATATATACATCATTAATTTTTCATGCAAAAATTTAATGGACTATACATCGTTAATTTTTCTTACAAAAAATTAAATGGACTATACATCGTTAATTTTTCATGCAAAAAATTAAATCGACTATACATCGTAAATTTTTCATGCAATAAATTTAATGGTCTATATATAGTTAATTTTTTATGCAAAAAATTAAATGGACTATACATCGTTCATTTTTCATGCAAAAAATTATTTGGACTATACATACATCGTTTAATTGTCATGGAAAAAATTATTTGGACTATACATCGTTAATTTTTCATGGAAAAAATTAAATGGACTATACGTCGCAAAATTTTTCATTAAAAAAATTAAGCGTACTATACATCATAAATTTTTCATGAAAAAATTTGAATGGATATATATATAGTTCATTTTGCATGCAAAAAATTATTTGTACTATTATCGTTAATTTTTCAGGCAAAAAATGAAATGGATTATACGTCGTACATTTTTCATGGAAAAAATTATATGGACTATACATCGTTCATTTTGCCTGCAAAAATGAAATAGACTATATATCGAAAATTTTTCAATCAAAAAATTAAGTGGACTATACATCGTCAATTTTCATCAGTATATACACCGTTAATTTTTCATGCAAAAATTTAATGGACTATACATCGTTAATTTTTCATGGAAAAAATTAATTGGACTATATATGGTACATTTTTCATTCAAACAATTTAATGGTCTATTATACATCGTTTATTTTTCTTGCAAAAAATTATTTGGACTATATATCGTAAATTTTTCATGCAAAAAATTATATGGATATATGAAATTAATTATATTTCATTTTTCATGGAAAAAATTAAGGGACTATATATCGTAAATTTTTCATGCAAAAAATTAAATGAACTATACATCGTTCACTTTCATGAAAAAAATTACGTGGACTATACATCGTCAATTTTTAATGCAAAAAAATTAAGTGGACTATACATCGTTAATTTTTTTTGCAAAAAATTAAATGGACTATACATCGTAAATTTTTCATGCAAAAAATTTAATGGACTATACATCGTTAATTTTTCATTCAAAAAATGAAATGGACTACATATCGTAAATTTTTCATGCAAGAAATTAAATGGACTATACATCGTTCAGTTTTCATGCAAAAAATGAAATGGATGCATGGCAAATGTTTCATGCAAAAAATTAAATGGACTATATATCCTAAATTTTTCATGCAAAAAATTATATGGACTATATATATTTATCGTTAATTTTTCATGGAAAAAATTAAATGAACTATACATCGTAAATTCTTAATGCTAAAAATTATATGGACTATACATCGTTAATTTTTCATGGAAAAAATTATTAGGACTATACATTGTTAAATTTTCATGCAAAAAATTAAATGGACTATACATTGTTCATTTCTCCTGCAAAAAATTAAAAAAAAAATTTTTATGAATAAAATTAAATGGACTATCCATCGTAAATTTTCAATGAAAAAAATTATTTGGACTATATATCGTTAATTTTTAACGCAAAAAAATTATTTGGTCTATATATCGTTAATTTTTCATGCAAAAATTATATGGACTATACATCGTTAACTTTTTATGGAAAAAATTATTTGGACTATATATCGTTCATTTTTCATGCAAAAAATTATATGGACTATACATCCTTAATTTTTCTTAAAAAAATTTGAATGGACTATACATATATCGTTAATTTTTCATGCAAAAAATTATTTGGACTATACATCGTTAATTTTTCATGAAAATATTTGAATGGACTATATATCGTTCATTTTTCATGCAAAAAATTTAATGGTCTATATATCGTTAATTTTGCATGCAAACAATTAATTGGGCTATATATTGTAAATTTTTCATGCAAAAAATTAAATGGACTATACATCGCCAATTTTAATGCAAAAAATTACGTAGACTATATATATATCGTTAATTTTTCATGCAAAAATTTAATGGACTATACATCGTTAATTTTTCCTGCAAAAAATTAAGTGGACTATACATCTTAAATTTTCAATGAAAAAAATTAGGTGGACTATATATACATCGTCCATTTTTAATGCAAAACATTATTTGGGCAACACATCGTTAATTTTTCATGGAAAAAATTATTTGGACCATATATCCTTAATTTTTCAGGCAAAAAATTAAATGGACTATACATCGTTCATTTTTCATGCAAAGAATTATATGGACATCGTTAATTTTTCCTGCAAAAATGAAATAGACTATATATCGTAAATTTTTCAAGCAAAAAATTAAGTAGACTATAACATCGTTAATTTTCAATGCAAAAAATTAAGTGGACTATATATCGTCAATTTTAAATGCAAAAAAAATTATGTGGATTATATATACATACATCGTTAATTTTAAATGCAAAAAATTAAGTGGACTATACATGTTAAATTTTCAATGCAAAAAATTACGTGGACTATATATACATCATTAATTTTTCATGCAAAAATTTAATGGACTATACATCGTTAATATTTCTTACAAAAAATTAAATGGACTATACATCGTTAATTTTTCATGGAAAAAATTAAATCGACTATACATCGTAAATTTTTTATGCAATAAATTTAATGGTCTATATATAGTTAATTTTTTATGCAAAAAATTAAATGGACTATACATCGTTAATTTTTCATGCAAAAAATTATTTGGACTATACATACATCGTTCATTTGTCATGGAAAAAATTATTTGGACTATACATCGTTAATTTTTCATGGAAAAAATTAAATAGACTATACATCGTTCACATTCATGAAAAAAATGACGTGGACTATACTTTGTCAATTTTCAATGCAAAAAAATTAAGTGGACTATACATCGTTAATTTTTTTTGCAAAAAATTAAATGGACTATACATCGTAAATTTTTCATGCAAAAAATTTAATGGACTATACATCGTTAATTTTTCATGAAAAAATTATATGGACTTTACATCGTTCATTTTTCATGCAAAAAATTATTTGGACTATACATACATCGTTCATTTGTCATGGAAAAAATTATTTGGACTATACATCGTTAATTTTTCATGGAAAAAATTAAATGGACTATACATCGCAAATTTTTCATTCAAAAAATTAAGCGGACCATACATCATAAATTTTTCATGAAAAAATTTGAATGGATATACATAGATCATTTTTCATGCAAAAAATTATTTGTATCATATATCGTTAATTTTTCAGGCAAAAAATGAAATGGATTATACGTCGTACATTTTTCATGGAAAAAATTATATGGACTATACATCGTTCATTTTGCCTGCAAAAATGAAATAGACTATATATCGTAAATTTTTTCAAGCAAAAAATTAAGTGGACTTTACATCATCAATTTTCAATGCAAAAAATTACGTAGACTATATATACACCCTTAATTTTTCATGCAAAAATTTAATGGACTATACATCGTTAATTTTTCATGGAAAAAATTACGTGGACTATATATCGTATATTTTTCATTCAAACAATTTAATGGTCTATATATACATTGTTTATTTTTCTTGCAAAAAATTATTTGGACTATATATCGTAAATTTTTCATGCAAAAAATTATATGGATATATGAAATTAATTATATTTCATTTTTCATGGAAAAAATTAAGGGACTATATATCGTAAATTTTTCATGCAAAAAATTAAATGAACTATACATCGTTCACTTTCATGAAAAAAATTACGTGGACTATACATCGTCAATTTTCAATGCAAAAAAATTAAGTGGACTAAACATCGTTAATTTTTTTTGCAAAAAATTAAATGGACTATACATCGTAAATTTTTCATGCAAAAAATTTAATGGACTATACATCGTTAATTTTTCATGCAAAAAATGAAATGGACTACATATCGTAAATTTTTCATGCAAGAAATTAAATGGACTATACATCGTTCACTTTTCATGCAAAAAATTAAATGGATGCATCGCAAATGTTTCATGCAAAAAATTAAATGGACTATATATCCTAAATTTTTAATGCAAAAAATTATATGGACTATATATATATATCGTTAATTTTTCATGGAAAAAATTAAATGAACTATACATCGTAAATTCTTAATGCTAAAAATTATATGGACTATACATCGTTAATTTTTCATGGAAAAAATTATTTGGACTATACATTGTTCAATTTTCATGCAAAAAATTAAATGGACTATACATTGTTCATTTCTCCTGCAAAAAATAAAAAAAAAATTTTTATGAATAAAATTCAATGGACATCGTAAATTTTCAATGAAAAAAATTATTTGGTCTATATATCGTTAATTTTTCATGCAAAAATTATATGGACTATACATCGTTAACTTTTTATGGAAAAAATTATTTGGTCTATATATCGTCAATTTTTCATGCAAAAATTATATGGACTATACATCGTTAATTTTTCTTAAAAAAATTTGAATGGACTATACATATATCGTTAATTTTTCATGCAAAAATTAATTGGACTATACATCGTTAATTTTTCATGAAAAAATTTGAATGGACTATACATATATGGTTAATTTTTCATTCAAAAAATTAAATGGACTATACATTGTTCATTTTTCATGCAAAAAATTATTTGGACTATACATCGTTAATTTTTCATTAAAATATTTGAATGGACTATATATCGTTCATTTTTCATGCAAAAAATTTAATGGTCTATATATCGTTAATTTTGCATGCAAACAATTAATTGGACTATATATTGTAAATTTTTCATGCAAAAAATTAAATGGACTATACAACGCCAATTTTAATGCAAAAAATTACATAGACTATATATATATCGTTAATTTTTCATGCAAAAATTTAATGGACTATACATCGTAAATTTTTCAAGCAAAAAATTAAGTGGACTATACATCTTAAATTTTCAATGAAAAAAATTAGGTGGACTATATATACATCGTCCATTTTTCATGCAAAACATTATTTGGGCAACACATCGTTAATTTTTCATGGAAAAAATTATTTGGACCATATATCCTTAATTTTTCAGGCAAAAAATTAAATGGACTATACATCGTTCATTTTTCATGCAAAGAATTATATGGACATCGTTAATTTTTCCTGCAAAACTGAAATAGACTATATATCGTAAATTTTTCAAGCAAAAAATTAAGTAGACTATAACATCGTTAATTTTCAATGCAAAAAATTAAGTGGACTATATATCGTCAATTTTAAATGCAAAAAAAATTATGTGGATTATATATACATACATCGTTAATTTTAAATGCAAAAAATTAAGTGGACTATACATGTTAAATTTTCAATGCAAAAAATTACGTGGACTATATATACATCATTAATTTTTCATGCAAAAATTTAATGGACTATACATCGTTAATATTTCTTACAAAAAATTAAATGGACTATACATCGTTAATTTTTCATGGAAAAAATTAAATCGACTATACATCGTAAGTTTTTTATGCAATAAATTTAATGGTCTATATATAGTTAATTTTTTATGCAAAAAATTAAATGGACTATACATCGTTAATTTTTCATGCAAAAAATTATTTGGACTATACATACATCGTTCATTTGTCATGGAAAAAATTATTTGGACTATACATCGTTAATTTTTCATGGAAAAAATTAAATAGACTATACATCGTTCACATTCATGAAAAAAATTACGTGGACGATACTTTGTCAATTTTCAATGCAAAAAAATTAAGTGGACTATACATCGTTAATTTTTTTTGCAAAAAATTAAATGGACTATACATCGTAAATTTTTCATGCAAAAAATTTAATGGACTATACATCGTTAATTTTTCATGAAAAAATTATATGGACTTTACATCGTTCATTTTTCATGGAAAAAATTATTTGGACTATACATACATCGTTCATTTGTCATGGAAAAAATTATTTGGACTATACATCGTTAATTTTTCATGGAAGAAATTAAATGGACTATACATCGCAAATTTTTCATTCAAAAAATTAAGCGGACCATAGATCATAAATTTTTCATGAAAAAATTTGAATGGATATACATAGATCATTTTTCATGCAAAAAATTATTTGTATCATATATCGTTAATTTTTCAGGCAAAAAATGAAATGGATTATACGTCGTACATTTTTCATGGAAAAAATTATATGGACTATACATCGTTCATTTTGCCTGCAAAAATGAAATAGACTATATATCGTAAATTTTTCAAGCAAAAAATTAAGTGGACTATACATCATCAATTTTCAATGCAAAAAATTACGTAGACTATATATACACCGTTAATTTTTCATGCAAAAATTTAATGGACTATACATCGTTAATTTTTCATGGAAAAAATTACGTGGACTATATATCGTATATTTTTCATTCAAACAATTTAATGGTCTATATATACATCGTTTATTTTTCTTGCAAAAAATTATTTGGACTATATATCGTAAATTTTTCATGCAAAAAATTATATGGATATATGAAATTAATTATATTTCATTTTTCATGGAAAAAATTAAGGGACTATATATCGTAAATTTTTCATGCAAAAAATTAAATGAACTATACATCGTTCACTTTCATGAAAAAAATTACGTGGACTATACATCGTCAATTTTCAATGCAAAAAAATTAAGTGGACTATACATCGTTAATTTTTTTTGCAAAAAATTAAATGGACTATACATCGTAAATTTTTCATGCAAAAAATTTAATGGACTATACATCGTTAATTTTTCATGCAAAAAATGAAATGGACTACATATCGTAAATTTTTCATGCAAGAAATTAAATGGACTATACATCGTTCACTTTTCATGCAAAAAATTAAATGGATGCATCGCAAATGTTTCATGCAAAAAATTAAATGGACTATATATCCTAAATTTTTAATGCAAAAAATTATATGGACTATATATATATATCGTTAATTTTTCATGGAAAAAATTAAATGAACTATACATCGTAAATTCTTAATGCTAAAAATTATATGGACTATACATCGTTAATTTTTCATGGAAAAAATTATTTGGACTATACATTGTTCAATTTTCATGCAAAAAATTAAATGGACTATACATTGTTCATTTCTCCTGCAAAAAATAAAAAAAAAATTTTTATGAATAAAATTCAATGGACATCGTAAATTTTCAATGAAAAAAATTATTTGGTCTATATATCGTTAATTTTTCTTAAAAAAATTATATGGACTATACATCGTTAACTTTTTATGGAAAAAATTATTTGGTCTATATATCGTTAATTTTTCATGCAAAAATTATATGGACTATACATCGTTAATTTTTCTTAAAAAAATTTGAATGGACTATACATATATCGTTAATTTTTCATGCAAAAATTAATTGGACTATACATCGTTAATTTTTCATGAAAAAATTTGAATGGACTATACATATATGGTTAATTTTTCATTCAAAAAATTAAATGGACTATACATGTTCATTTTTCATGCAAAAAATTATTTGGACTATACATCGTTAATTTTTCATGAAAATATTTGAATGGACTAATATCGTTCATTTTTCATGCAAAAAATTTAATGGTCTATATATCGTTAATTTTGCATGCAAACAATTAATTGGACTATATATTGTAAATTTTTCATGCAAAAAATTAAATGGACTATACAACGCCAATTTTAATGCAAAAAATTACATAGACTATATATATATCGTTAATTTTTCATGCAAAAATTTAATAAATAGAAAGAAATAAATCTGCTTTTTGTTCTCTTGCTTTTAGAGTTTTCTTTGTAGTTGTATTGTGTACGTAAATAAATCAGATTGTTGGCAGAGCCCTCAGAGCCCTCTGCTATAGAGAGACGCATTAGGTAGGCATGCTGACTCTTTGCAAGGGAACAGGATCCAATCATAATAATTCTTTCTAGCGCTTTGATAAGGAACGCATAGCGGCTTAAGCATCGTAAATTTTTCAAGCAAAAAATTAAGTGGACTATACATCTTAAATTTTCAATGAAAAAAATTAGGTGGACTATATATACATCGTCCATTTTTCATGCAAAACATTATTTGGGCAATACATCGTTAATTTTTCATGGAAAAAATTATTTGGACCATATATCCTTAATTTTTCAGGTAAAAAATTAAATGGACTATACATCGTTCATTTTGCATGGAAAAAATTATATGAACATCGTTCATTTTTTCTGCAAAAATGAAATAGACTATATATCGTAAATTTTTCAAGCAAAAAATTAAGTGGACTATAACATCGTTAATTTTCAATGCAAAAAATTAAGTGGACTATATATCGTCAATTTTAAATGCAAAAAAAATTATGTGGATTATATATACATACATCGTTAATTTTAAATGCAAAAAATTAAGTGGACTATACATGTTAAATTTTCAGTGCAAAAAATTACGTGGACTATATATACATCATTAATTTTTCATGCAAAAATTTAATGGACTATACATCGTTAATTTTTCTTACAAAAAATTAAATGGACTATACATCGTTAATTTTTCATGCAAAAAATTAAATCGACTATACATCGTAAATTTTTCATGCAATAAATTTAATGGTCTATATATAGTTAATTTTTTATGCAAAAAATTAAATGGACTATACATCGTTCATTTTTCATGCAAAAAATTATTTGGACTATACATACATCGTTTAATTGTCATGGAAAAAATTATTTGGACTATACATCGTTAATTTTTCATGGAAAAAATTAAATGGACTATACGTCGCAAAATTTTTCATTCAAAAAATTAAGCGTACTATACATCATAAATTTTTCATGAAAAAATTTGAATGGATATATATATAGTTCATTTTGCATGCAAAAAATTATTTGTACTATTATCGTTAATTTTTCAGGCAAAAAATGAAATGGATTATACGTCGTACATTTTTCATGGAAAAAATTATATGGACTATACATCGTTCATTTTGCCTGCAAAAATGAAATAGACTATATATCGAAAATTTTTCAATCAAAAAATTAAGTGGACTATACATCGTCAATTTTCATCAATATATACACCGTTAATTTTTCATGCAAAAATTTAATGGACTATACATCGTTAATTTTTCATGGAAAAAATTAATTGGACTATATATGGTACATTTTTCATTCAAACAATTTAATGGTCTATTATACATCGTTTATTTTTCTTGCAAAAAATTATTTGGACTATATATCGTAAATTTTTCATGCAAAAAATTATATGGATATATGAAATTAATTATATTTCATTTTTCATGGAAAAAATTAAGGGACTATATATCGTAAATTTTTCATGCAAAAAATTAAATGAACTATACATCGTTCACTTTCATGAAAAAAATTACGTGGACTATACATCGTCAATTTTTAATGCAAAAAAATTAAGTGGACTATACATCGTTAATTTTTTTTGCAAAAAATTAAATGGACTATACATCGTAAATTTTTCATGCAAAAAATTTAATGGACTATACATCGTTAATTTTTCATTCAAAAAATGAAATGGACTACATATCGTAAATTTTTCATGCAAGAAATTAAATGGACTATACATCGTTCAGTTTTCATGCAAAAAATGAAATGGATGCATGGCAAATGTTTCATGCAAAAAATTAAATGGACTATATATCCTAAATTTTTCATGCAAAAAATTATATGGACTATATATATTTATCGTTAATTTTTCATGGAAAAAATTAAATGAACTATACATCGTAAATTCTTAATGCTAAAAATTATATGGACTATACATCGTTAATTTTTCATGGAAAAAATTATTAGGACTATACATTGTTAAATTTTCATGCAAAAAATTAAATGGACTATACATTGTTCATTTCTCCTGCAAAAAATTAAAAAAAAAATTTTTATGAATAAAATTAAATGGACTATCCATCGTAAATTTTCAATGAAAAAAATTATTTGGACTATATATCGTTAATTTTTAACGCAAAAAAATTATTTGGTCTATATATCGTTAATTTTTCATGCAAAAATTATATGGACTATACATCGTTAACTTTTTATGCAAAAAATTATTTGGACTATATATCGTTCATTTTTCATGCAAAAAATTATATGGACTATACATCCTTAATTTTTCTTAAAAAAATTTGAATGGACTATACATATATCGTTAATTTTTCATGCAAAAATTAATTGGACTATACATCGTTAATTTTTCATGAAAAAATTTGAATGGACTATACATATATGGTTCATTTTTCATGCAAAAAATTAAATGGACTATACATTGTTCATTTTTCATGCAAAAAATTATTTGGACTATACATCGTTAATTTTTCATGAAAATATTTGAATGGACTATATATCGTTCATTTTTCATGCAAAAAATTTAATGGTCTATATATCGTTAATTTTGCATGCAAACAATTAATTGGACTATATATTGTAAATTTTTCATGCAAAAAATTACGTAGACTATATATATATCGTTAATTTTTCATGCAAAAATTTAATGGACTATACATCGTTAATTTTTCCTGCAAAAAATTAAGTGAACTATACATCTTAAATTTTCAATGAAAAAAATTAGGTGGACTATATATACATCGTCCATTTTTCATGCAAAACATTATTTGGGCAACACATCGTTAATTTTTCATGGAAAAAATTATTTGGACCATATATCCTTAATTTTTCAGGCAAAAAATTAAATGCACTATACATCGTTCATTTTTCATGCAAAAAATTATATGGACATCGTTCATTTTTCCTGCAAAAATGAAATAGACTATATATCGTAAATTTTTCAAGCAAAAAATTAAGTGGACTATAACATCGTTAATTTTCAATGCAAAAAATTAAGTGGACTATATATAGCCAATTTTAAATGCAAAAAAAATTATGTGGATTATATATACATACATCGTTAATTTTAAATGCAAAAAATTAAGTGGACTATACATGTTAAATTTTCAATGCAAAAAATTACGTGGACTATATATACATCATTAATTTTTCATGCAAAAATTTAATGGACTATACATCGTTAATTTTTCTTACAAAAAATTAAATGGACTATACATCGTTAATTTTTCATGCAAAAAATTAAATCGACTATACCGTAAATTTTTTATGCAATAAATTTAATGGTCTATATATAGTTAATTTTTTATGCAAAAAATTAAATGGACTATACATCGTTAATTTTTCATGCAAAAAATTATTTGGACTATACATACATCGTTCATTTGTCATGCAAAAAATTATTTGGACTATATATCGTTCATTTTTCATGCAAAAAATTATATGGACTATACATCCTTAATTTTTCTTAAAAAAATTTGAATGGACTATACATATATCGTTAATTTTTCATGCAAAAATTAATTGGACTATACATCGTTAATTTTTCATGAAAAAATTTGAATGGACTATACATATATGGTTCATTTTTCATGCAAAAAATTAAATAGACTATACATCGTTCACATTCATGAAAAAAATTACGTGGACTATACATTGTCAATTTTCAATGCAAAAAACTTAAGTGGACTTTACATCGTTAATTTTTTTTGGAAAAAATTAAATGGACTATATATCCTAAATTTTTCATGCAAAAAATTTAATGGACTATATATATATATCGTTAATTTTTCATGGAAAAAATTAAATGAACTATACATCGTAAATTTTTAATGCTAAAAATTATGTGGACTATACATCGTTAATTTTTCATGGAAAAAATTATTTGGACTATACATTGTTCAATTTTCATGCAAAAAATTAAATGGACTATACATTGTTCATTTCTCCTGCAAAAAATAAAAAAAAAATTTTTATGTATAAAATTAAATGGACTATCCATCGTAAATTTTTAACGCAAAAAAATTATTTGGTCTATATATCGTTAATTTTTCATGCAAAAATTATATGGACTATACATCGTTAACTTTTTATGGAAAAAATTATTTGGACTATATATCGTTCATTTTTCATGCAAAAAATTATATGGACTATACATCCTTAATTTTTCTTAAAAAAATTTGAATGGACTATACATATATCGTTAATTTTTCATGCTAAAATTAATTGGACTATACATCGTTAATTTTTCATGAAAAAATTTTAATGGACTATACATATATGGTTCATTTTTCATGCAAAAAATTATTTGGACTATACATCGTTAATTTTTCATGAAAATATTTGAATGGACTATATATCGTTCATTTTTCATGCAAAAAATTTAATGGTCTATATATCGTTAATTTTGCATGCAAACAATTAATTGGACTATATATTGTAAATTTTTCATGCAAAAAATTAAATGGACTATACATCGCCAATTTTAATGCAAAAAATTACGTAGACTATATATATATCGTTAATTTTTCATGCAAAAATTTAATGGACTATACATCGTTAATTTTTCCTGCAAAAAATTAAGTGAACTATACATCTTAAATTTTCAATGAAAAAAATTAGGTGGACTATATATACATCGTCCATTTTTCATGCAAAACATTATTTGGGCAACACATCGTTAATTTTTCATGGAAAAAATTATTTGGACCATATATCCTTAATTTTTCAGGCAAAAAATTAAATGCACTATACATCGTTCATTTTTCATGCAAAAAATTATATGGACATCGTTCATTTTTCCTGCAAAAATGAAATAGACTATATATCGTAAATTTTTGAAGCAAAAAATTAAGTGGACTATAACATCGTTAATTTTCAATGCAAAAAATTAAGTGGACTATATATCGTCAATTTTAAATGCAAAAAAAATTATGTGGATTATATATACATACATCGTTAATTTTAAATGCAAAAAATTAAGTGGACTATACATGTTAAATTTTCAATGCAAAAAATTACGTGGACTATATATACATCATTAATTTTTCATGCAAAAATTTAATGGACTATACATCGTTAATTTTTCTTACAAAAAATTAAATGGACTATACATCGTTAATTTTTCATGCAAAAAATTAAATCGACTATACCTTAAATTTTTTATGCAATAAATTTAATGGTCTATATATAGTTAATTTTTTATGCAAAAAATTAAATGGACTATACATCGTTCATTTTTCATGCAAAAAATTATTTGGACTATACATACATCGTTCATTTGTCATGGAAAAAATTATTTGGACTATACATCGTTAATTTTTCATGGAAAAAATTAAATAGACTATACATCGTTCACATTCATGAAAAAAATTACGTGGACTATACATTGTCGATTTTCAATGCAAAAAAATTAAGTGGACTATACATCGTTAATTTTTTTTTGAAAAAATTAAATGGACTATATATCCTAAATTTTGCATGCAAAAAATTTAATGGACTATATATATATATCGTTAATTTTTCATGGAAAAAATTAAATGAACTATACATCGTAAATTTTTAATGCTAAAAATTATATGGACTATACATCGTTAATTTTTCATGGAAAAAATTATTTGGACTATACATTGTTCAATTTTCATGCAAAAAATTAAATGGACTATACATTGTTCATTTCTCCTGCAAAAAATAAAAAAAAAATTTTTATGTATAAAATTAAATGGACTATCCATCGTAAATTTTTAACGCAAAAAAATTATTTGGTCTATATATCGTTAATTTTTCATGCAAAAATTATATGGACTATACATCGTTAACTTTTTATGGAAAAAATTATTTGGACTATATATCGTTCATTTTTCATGCAAAAAATTATATGGACTATACATCCTTAATTTTTCTTAAAAAAATTTGAATGGACTATACATATATCGTTAATTTTTCATGCTAAAATTAATTGGACTATACATCGTTAATTTTTCATGAAAAAATTTGAATGGACTATACATATATGGTTCATTTTTCATGCAAAAAATTATTTGGACTATACATCGTTAATTTTTCATGAAAATATTTGAATGGACTATATATCGTTCATTTTTCATGCAAAAAATTTAATGGTCTATATATCGTTAATTTTGCATGCAAACAATTAATTGGACTATATATTGTAAATTTTTCATGCAAAAAATTAAATGGACTATACATCGCCAATTTTAATGCAAAAAATTACGTAGACTATATATATATCGTTAATTTTTCATGCAAAAATTTAATGGACTATACATCGTTAATTTTTCCTGCAAAAAATTAAGTGAACTATACATCTTAAATTTTCAATGAAAAAAATTAGGTGGACTATATATACATCGTCCATTTTTCATGCAAAACATTATTTGGGCAACACATCGTTAATTTTTCATGGAAAAAATTATTTGGACCATATATCCTTAATTTTTCAGGCAAAAAATTAAATGCACTATACATCGTTCATTTTTCATGCAAAAAATTATATGGACATCGTTCATTTTTCCTGCAAAAATGAAATAGACTATATATCGTAAATTTTTGAAGCAAAAAATTAAGTGGACTATAACATCGTTAATTTTCAATGCAAAAAATTAAGTGGACTATATATCGTCAATTTTAAATGCAAAAAAAATTATGTGGATTATATATACATACATCGTTAATTTTAAATGCAAAAAATTAAGTGGACTATACATGTTAAATTTTCAATGCAAAAAATTACGTGGACTATATATACATCATTAATTTTTCATGCAAAAATTTAATGGACTATACATCGTTAATTTTTCTTACAAAAAATTAAATGGACTATACATCGTTAATTTTTCATGCAAAAAAAATTAAATCGACTATACCGTAAATTTTTTATGCAATAAATTTAATGGTCTATATATAGTTAATTTTTTATGCAAAAAATTAAATGGATGCATCGCAAATGTTCCATGCAAAAAATTAAATGGACTATATATCCTAAATTTTTCATGCAAAAAATTATATGGACTATATATCGTAAATTTTTAATGCAAAAAATTAAATGAACTATACATCGTTCACTTTCATGAAAAAAATTAAGTGGACTATACATCGTCAATTTTCAATCCAAAAAAATTAAGTGGACTATACATCGTTAATTTTTTCTGGAAAAAATTAAATGGACTATATATCCTAAATTTTTCATGCAAAAAATTTAATGGACTATATATATATATCGTTAATTTTTCATGGAAAAAATTAAATGAACTATACATCGTAAATTTTTAATGCTAAAAATTATATGGACTATACATCGTTAATTTTTCATGGAAAAAATTATTTGGACTATACATTGTTCAATTTTCATGCAAAAAATTAAATGGACTATACATTGTTCATTTCTCCTGCAAAAAATAAAAAAAAAATTTTTATGTATAAAATTAAATGGACTATCCATCGTAAATTTTTAACGCAAAAAAATTATTTGGTCTATATATCGTTAATTTTTCATGCAAAAATTATATGGACTATACATCGTTAACTTTTTATGGAAAAAATTATTTGGACTATATATCGTTCATTTTTCATGCAAAAAATTATATGGACTATACATCCTTAATTTTTCTTAAACAAATTTGAATGGACTATACATATATCGTTAATTTTTCATGCTAAAATTAATTGGACTATACATCGTTAATTTTTCATGAAAAAATTTGAATGGACTATACATATATGGTTAATTTTTCATGCAAAAAATTATTTGGACTATACATCGTTAATTTTTCATGAAAATATTTGAATGGACTATATATCGTTAATTTTTCATGCAAAAAATTTAATGGTCTATATATCGTTAATTTTGCATGCAAACAATTAATTGGACTATATATTGTAAATTTTTCATGCAAAAAATTAAATGGACTATACATCGCCAATTTTAATGCAAAAAATTACGTAGACTATATATATATCGTTAATTTTTCATGCAAAAATTTAATGGACTATACATCGTTAATTTTTCCTGCAAAAAATTAAGTGAACTATACATCTTAAATTTTCAATGAAAAAAATTAGGTGGACTATATATACATCGTCCATTTTTCATGCAAAACATTATTTGGGCAACACATCGTTAATTTTTCATGGAAAAAATTATTTGGACCATATATCCTTAATTTTTCAGGCAAAAAATTAAATGCACTATACATCGTTCATTTTTCATGCAAAAAATTATATGGACATCGTTCATTTTTCCTGCAAAAATGAAATAGACTATATATCGTAAATTTTTGAAGCAAAAAATTAAGTGGACTATAACATCGTTAATTTTCAATGCAAAAAATTAAGTGGACTATATATCGTCAATTTTAAATGCAAAAAAAATTATGTGGATTATATATACATACATCGTTAATTTTAAATGCAAAAAATTAAGTGGACTATACATGTTAAATTTTCAATGCAAAAAATTACGTGGACTATATATACATCATTAATTTTTCATGCAAAAATTTAATGGACTATACATCGTTAATTTTTCTTACAAAAAATTAAATGGACTATACATCGTTAATTTTTCATGCAAAAAATTAAATCGACTGTACCGTAAATTTTTTATGCAATAAATTTAATGGTCTATATATAGTTAATTTTTTATGCAAAAAATTAAATGGACTATACATCGTTCATTTTTCATGCAAAAAATTATTTGGACTATACATACATCGTTCATTTGTCATGGAAAAAATTATTTGGACTATACATCGTTAATTTTTCATGGAAAAAATTAAATAGACTATACATCGTTCACATTCATGAAAAAAATTACGTGGACTATACATTGTCAATTTTCAGTGCAAAAAAATTAAGTGGACTATACATCGTTAATTTTTTTTGGAAAAAATTAAATGGACTATATATCCTAAATTTTTCATGCAAAAAATTTAATGGACTATATATATATATCGTTAATTTTTCATGGAAAAAATTAAATGAACTATACATCGTAAATTTTTAATGCTAAAAATTATATGGACTATACATCGTTAATTTTTCATGGAAAAAATTATTTGGACTATACATTGTTCAATTTTCATGCAAAAAATTAAATGGACTATACATTGTTCATTTCTCCTGCAAAAAATAAAAAAAAAATTTTTATGTATAAAATTAAATGGACTATCCATCGTAAATTTTTAACGCAAAAAAATTATTTGGTCTATATATCGTTAATTTTTCATGCAAAAATTATATGGACTATACATCGTTAACTTTTTATGGAAAAAATTATTTGGACTATATATCGTTCATTTTTCATGCAAAAAATTATATGGACTATACATCCTTAATTTTTCTTAAAAAAATTTGAATGGACTATACATATATCGTTAATTTTTCATGCTAAAATTAATTGGACTATACATCGTTAATTTTTCATGAAAAAATTTGAATGGACTATACATATATGGTTCATTTTTCATGCAAAAAATTATTTGGACTATACATCGTTAATTTTTCATGAAAATATTTGAATGGACTATATATCGTTCATTTTTCATGCAAAAAATTTAATGGTCTATATATCGTTAATTTTGCATGCAAACAATTAATTGGACTATATATTGTAAATTTTTCATGCAAAAAATTAAATGGACTATACATCGCCAATTTTAATGCAAAAAATTACGTAGACTATATATATATCGTTAATTTTTCATGCAAAAATTTAATGGACTATACATCGTTAATTTTTCCTGCAAAAAATTAAGTGAACTATACATCTTAAATTTTCAATGAAAAAAATTAGGTGGACTATATATACATCGTCCATTTTTCATGCAAAACATTATTTGGGCAACACATCGTTAATTTTTCATGGAAAAAATTATTTGGACCATATATCCTTAATTTTTCAGGCAAAAAATTAAATGCACTATACATCGTTCATTTCTCATGCAAAAAATTATATGGACATCGTTCATTTTTCCTGCAAAAATGAAATAGACTATATATCGTAAATTTTTCAAGCAAAAAATTAAGTGGACTATAACATCGTTAATTTTGAATGCAAAAAATTAAGTGGACTATATATCGTCAATTTTAAATGCAAAAAAAAATTATGTGGATTATATATACATACATCGTTAATTTTAAATGCAAAAAATTAAGTGGACTATACATGTTAAATTTTCAATGCAAAAAATTATGTGGACTATATGTACATCATTAATTTTTCATGCAAAAATTTAATGGACTATACATCGTTAATTTTTCTTACAAAAAATTAAATGGACTATACATCGTTAATTTTTCATGCAAAAAATTAAATCGACTATATATCGTAAATTTTTTATGCAATAAATTTAATGGTCTATATATAGTTAATTTTTTATGCAAAAAATTAAATGGACTATACATCGTTCATTTTTCATGCAAAAAATTATTTGGACTATACATACATCGTTCATTTGTCATGGAAAAAATTATTTGGACTATACATCGTTAATTTTTCATGGAAAAAATTAAATAGACTATACATCGTTCACATTCATGAAAAAAATTTCGTGGACTATACATTGTCAATTTTCAATGCAAAAAAAATTAAGTGGACTATACATCGTTAATTTTTTTTGCAAAAAATTAAATGGACTATATATCCTAAATTTTTCATGCAAAAAATTATATGGACTATATATATATCGTTAATTTTTCATGGAAAAAATTAAATGAACTATACATCGTAAATGTTTAATGCTAAAAATTTTATGGACTATACATCGTTAATTTTTCATGGAAAAAATTATTTGGACTAAACATTGTTCTATTTTCATGCAAAAAATTAAATGGACTATACATTGTTCATTTCTCCTGCAAAAAATTAAAAAAAAATTTTTATGAATAAAATTAAATGGACTATCCATCGTAAATTTTCAATGAAAAAAATGATTTGGACTATATATGGTTAATTTTTAACGCAAAAATATTATTTGGTCTATATATCGTTAATTTTTCATGCAAAAATTATATGGACTATACATATGTCGTTCATTTTTCATGGAAAAAATTATTTGGACTATACATAGTTAATTTTTCATGGAAAAAATTAAATGGACTATACATCGCAAATTTTTCATTCAAAAAATTAAGCGGACTATACATCATCAATTTTTCATGAAAAATTTTGAATGGATATATATATATATAGTTCATTTTTCATGCAAAAAATTATTTGTATCATATATCGTTAATTTTTCAGGCAAAAAATGAAATGGATTATACGTCATACATTTTTCATGGAAAAAATTATATGGACTATACATCGTTCATTTTGCCTGCAAAAATGAAATAGACTATATATCGTAAATTTTTCAAGCAAAAAATTAAGTGGACTATACATCATCAATTTTCAATGCAAAAAATTACGTAGACTATATATACATCGTTAATTTTTCATGGAAAAATTTAATGGACTATACATCGTTAATTTTTCATGGAAAAAATTAATTGGACTATATATCGTATATTTTTCATTCAAACAATTTAATGGTCTATACATCGTTTATTTTTCTTGCAAAAAATTATTTGGACTATATATCGTAAATTTTTCATGCAAAAAATTATATGGATATATGAAATTAATTATATTTAATTTTTCATGGAAAAAATTAAGGGACTATATATCGTAAATTTTTCATGCAAAAAATTAAATGAACTATACATCGTTCACTTTCATGAAAAAAATTACGTGGACTATACATCGTCAATTTTCAATGCAAAAAAATTAAGTGGACTATACATCGTTAATTTTTTTTGCAAAAAATTAAATGGACTATACATCGTAAATTTTTCATGGAAAAAATTTAATGGACTATACATCGTTAATTTTTCATGCAAAAAATGAAATGGATGCATCGCAAATGTTCCATGCAAAAAATTAAATGGACTATATATCCTAAATTTTTCATGCAAAAAATTATATGGACTATATATCGTAAATTTTTAATGCAAAAAATTAAATGAACTATGCATCGTTCACTTTCATGAAAAAAATTAAGTGGACTATACATCGTCAATTTTCAATCCAAAAAAATTAAGTGGACTATACATCGATAATTTTTGTTGCAAAAAATTAAGTGGACTATACATCGTTAATTTTTTTTGCAAAAAATTAAATGGACTATACATCGTAAATTTTTCATGGAAAAAATTTAATGGACTATACATCGTTAATTTTTCATGCAAAAAATGAAATGGACTACATATCGTAAATTTTTCATGCAAGAAATTAAATGGACTATACATTGTTCATTTCTCCTGCAAAAAATTAAAAGAAAATTTTTATGAATAAAATTAAATGGACTATCCATCGTAAATTTTCAATGAAAAAAATTATTTGGACTATATATCGTTAATTTTTAACGCAAAAAAATTATTTGGTCTATATATCGTTAATTTTTCATGCAAAAATTATATGGACTATACATCGTTAACTTTTTATGCAAAAAATTATTTAAACTATATATCGTTCATTTTTCATGCAAAAAATGATATGGACTATACATCCTTAATTTTTCTTAAAAAAATTTGAATGGACTATACATATATCGTTAATTTTTCATGCAAAAATTAATTGGACTATACATCGTTAATTTTTCATGAAAAAATTTGAATGGACTAAAAATTATTTGGACTATATATCGTAAATTTTTCATGCAAAAAATTATATGGATATATAAAATTAATTATATTTCATTTTTCATGGAAAAAATTAAGGGACTATATATCGTAAATTTTTCATGCAAAAAATTAAATGAACTATACATAGTTCACTTTCATGAAAAAAATTACGTGGACTATACATCGTCAATTTTTTTTGCATTAAAATTGGCGATGTATAGTCCATTTAATTTTTTGTATGAAAAATTTACAATATATAGTCCAATTAATTCTTTGCATGCAAAATTAACGATATATAGACCATTAAATTTTTTGCATGAAAAATGAACGATATATAGTCCATTCAAATATTTTCATGAAAAATTAACGATGTATAGTCCAAATAATTTTTTGCATGAAAAATGAACAATGTATAGTCCCTTTAATTTTTTGCGTGAAAAATTAACCATATATGTATAGTCCATTCAAATTTTTTCATGAAAAATTAACGATGTATAGTCCAATTAATTTTTGCATGAAAAATTAACGATATATGTATAGTCCATTCAAATTTTTTTAAGAAAAATTAACGATGTATAGTCCATATAATTTTTGCATGAAAAATTAACGATATATAGACCAAATAATTTTTTCCATAAAAATTTAACGATGTATAGTCCATATAATTTTTGCATGAAAAATTAACGATATATAGACCAAATAATTTTTTTCATTGAAAATTTACGATGTATAGTCCATTTAATTTTATTCATAAAAATTTTTTTTTTTATTTTTTGCAGGAGAAATGAACAATGTATAGTCCATTTAATTATTTGCATGAAAATTGAACAATGTATAGTCCAAATAATTTTTTCCATGAAAAATTAACGATGTATAGTCCATATAATTTTTAGCATTAAGAATTTACGATGTATAGTTCATTTAATTTTTTCCATGAAAAATTAACGATATATATATATAGTCCATATAATTTTTTGCATTAAAAATTTAGGATATATAGTCCATTTAATTTTTTGCATGAAACATTTGCAATGCATCCATTTCCTTTTTTGGCATGAAAAGTGAACGATGTATAGTCCATTTAATTTCTTGCATGAAAAATTTACGATATGTAGTCCATTTCATTTTTTGCATGAAAAATTAACGATGTATAGTCCATAAAATTTTTTCCATGAAAAATCTACGATGTATAGTCCATTTAATTTTTTGCAAAAAAAATTAACGATGTATAGTCCACTTAATTTTTTTGCATTGAAAATTGACGATGTATAGTCCACGTAATTTTTTTCATGAAAGTGAACGATGTATAGTTCATTTAATTTTTTGCATGAAAAATTTACGATATATAGTCCCTTAATTTTTTCCATGAAAAATGAAATATAATTAATTTCATATATCCATATAATTTTTTGCATGACAAATTTACGATATATAGTCCAAATAATTTTTTGCAAGAAAAATAAACGATGTATAGTCCACTTAATTTTTTGCAACAAAAATTATCGATGTATAGTCCACTTAATTTTTTTGGATTGAAAATTGACGATGTATAGTCCACTTAATTTTTTTCATGAAAGTGAACGATGTATAGTTCATTTAATTTTTTGCATTAAAAATTTACGATATATAGTCCTTTAATTTTTCCATGAAAAATGAAAGATTTATAGTCCATATAATTTTTTGCATGAAAAATTTACGATATATAGTCCAAATAATTTTTTGCAAATAATTGTTTGAATGAAAAATATACGATATATAGTAAACGTAATTTTTTCCATGAAAAATTAACGATGTATAGTCCATTAAATTTTTGCATGAAAAATTAACGATGTATATATAGTCTACGTAATTTTTTGCATTGAAAATTGATGATGTATAGTCCACTTAATTTTTTGCTTGAAAAATTTAATATATATAGTCTATTTCATTTTTGCAGGCAAAATGAACGATGTATAGTCCATATAATTTTTTCCATGAAAAATGTACGACGTATAATCCATTTCATTTTTTGCCTGAAAAATTAACGATATATGATACAAATAATTTTTTGCATGAAAAATGATCTATGTATATCCATTCAAATTTTTTCATGAAAAATTGATGATGTATGGTCCGCTTAATTTTTTGAATGAAAAATTTGCGATGTATAGTCCATTTAATTTTTTCCATGAAAAATTAACGATGTATAGTCCAAATAATTTTTTCCATGACAAATGAACGATGTATGTATAGTCCAAATAATTTTTTGCATGAAAAATGAACGATGTAAAGTCCATATAATTTTTTCATGAAAAATTAACGATGTATAGTCCACTTAATTTTTTTGCATTGAAAATTGACAATGTATAGTCCACGTAATTTTTTTCATGAATGTGAACGATGTATAGTCTATTTAATTTTTTCCATGAAAAATTAACGATGTATAGTCCAAATAATTTTTTCCATGACAAATGAACGATGTATGTATAGTCCAAATAATTTTTTGCATGAAAAATTAACGATGTATAGTCCATTTAATTTTTTGCATAAAAAATTAACTATATATAGACCATTAAATTTATTGCATAAAAAATTTACGATGTATAGTCGATTTAATTTTTTGCATGAAAAATTAATGATGTATATATAGTCCACGTAATTTTTTGCATTGAAAATTTAACATGTATAGTCCACTTAATTTTTTGCATTTAAAATTAACGATGTATGTATATATAATCCACATCATTTTTTTTGCATTTAAAATTGACGATATATAGTCCACTTAATTTTTTGCATTGAAAATTAACGATGTTATAGTCTACTTAATTTTTTGCTTGAAAAATTTACGATATATAGTCTATTTCATTTTTGCAGGAATAATGAACGATGTCCATATAATTCTTTGCATGAAAAATGAACGATGTATAGTCCATTTAATTTTTTGCCTGAAAAATTAAGGATATATGGTCCAAATAATTTTTTCCATGAAAAATTAACGATGTGTTGCCCAAATAATGTTTTGCATGAAAAATGGACGATGTATATATAGTCCACCTAATTTTTTTCATTGAAAATTTAAGATGTATAGTCCACTTAATTTTTTGCAGGAAAAATTAACGATGTATAGTCCATTAAATTTTTGCATGAAAAATTAACGATATATATATAGTCTACGTAATTTTTTGCATTAAAATTGGCGATGTATAGTCCATTTAATTTTTTGCATGAAAAATTTACAATATATAGTCCAATTAATTGTTTGCATGCAAAATTAACGATATATAGACCATTAAATTTTTTGCATGAAAAATGAACGATATATAGTCCATTCAAATATTTTCATGAAAAATTAACGATGTATAGTCCAAATAATTTTTTGCATGAAAAATGAACAATGTATAGTCCATTTAATATTTTGCATGAAAAATGAACCATATATGTATAGTCCATTCAAATTTTTTCATGAAAAATTAACGATGTATAGTCCATTTAATTTTTGCATGAAAAATTAACGATATATGTATAGTCCATTGAAATTTTTTTAAGAAAAATTAAGGATGTATAGTCCATATAATTTTTTGCATGAAAAATGAACGATATATAGTCCAAATAATTTTTTGCATAAAAAGTTAACGATGTATAGTCCATATAATTTTTGCATGAAAAATTAACGATATATAGACCAAATAATTTTTTTGCGTTAAAAATTAACAATATATATTCCAAATAATTTTTTTCATTGAAAATTTACGATGGAGATAGTCCATTTAATTTTATTCATAAAAATTTTTTTTTTAATTTTTTGCAGGAGAAATGAACAATGTATAGTCCATTTAATTTTTTGCATGAAAATTGAACAATGTATAGTCCAAATAATTTTTTCCATGAAAAATTAACGATGTATAGTCCATATAATTTTTAGCATTAAGAATTTACGATGTATAGTTAATTTAATTTTTTCCATGAAAAATTAACGATATATATATATAGTCCATATAATTTTTTGCATGAAAAATTTAGGATATATAGTCCATTTAATTTTTTGCATGAAACATTTGCGATGCATCCATTTAATTTTTTGCATGAAAAGTGAACGATGTATAGTCCATTTAATTTCTTGCATGAAAAATTTACGATATGTAGTCCATTTCATTTTTTGCATGAAAAATTAACGATGTATAGTCCATTAAATTTTTTGCATGAAATATTTACGATGTATAGTCCATTTAATTTTTTGCAAAAAAATTAACGATGTATAGTCCACTTAATTTTTTTGCATTGAAAATTGACGATGTATAGTACACGTAATTTTTTTCATGAAAGTGAACGATGTATCATGTTCATTTAATTTTTTGCATGAAAAATTTACGATATATAGTCCCTTAATTTTAATTTTTTCCATGAAAAATGAAATATAATTAATTTCATATATCCATATAATTTTTTGCATGAAAAATTTATAATATATAGTCCAAATAATTTTTTGCAAGAAAAATAAACGATGTATAGACCATTAAATTGTTTGAATGAAAAATGTACGATGTATGGTCCAATTAATTTTTTCCATGAAAAATTAACGATGTATAGTCCATTAAATTTTTGCATGAAAAATTAAGGGTGTATATATAGTCTACGTAATTTTTGCATTGAAAATTGATGATGTATAGTCCACTTAATTTTTTGCTTGAAAAATTTTCGATATATAGTCTATTTCATTTTTGCAGGCAAAATGAACGATGTATAGTCCCTATAATTTTTTCATTTCATTTTTTGCCTGAAAAATTAACGATATATAGTACAAATAATTTTTTGCATGAAAAATGAACTATATATATATCCATTTAAATTTTTTCATGAAAAATTTATGATGTATAGTCCGCTTAATTTTTTGAATGAAAAATTTGCGATGTATAGTCCATTTAATTTTTTCCATGAAAAATTAACGATGTATAGTCCAAATAATTTTTTCCATGACAAATGAACGATGTATGTATAGTCCAAATAATTTTTTGCATGAAAAATTAACGATGTATAGTCCATTTAATTTTTTGCATAAAAAACTAACTATATATAGACCATTAAATTTATTTCATAAAAAATTTACGATGTATAGTCGATTTAATTTTTTGCATGAAAAATTAACGATGTATAGTCCATTTAATTTTTTGTAAAAAAAATTGACGGTGTATAGTCCATTAAATTTTTGCATGAAAAATTAATGATGTATATATAGTCCACGTAATTTTTTGCATTGAAAATTTAACATGTATAGTCAGTCCACTTAATTTTTTGCATTTAAAATTAATGATGTATGTATATATAATCCACATAATTTTTTTTGCATTTAAAATTGACGATATATAGTCCACTTAATTTTTTGCATTGAAAATTAAGGATGTTATAGTCCACTTAATTTTTTGCTTGAAAAATTTACGATATATAGTCTATTTCATTTTTGCAGGAAAAATTACAGATGTCCATATAATTTTTTGCATGAAAAATGAACGATGTATAGTCCATTTAATTTTTTGCCTGAAAAATTAAGGATATATGGTCCAAATAATTTTTTCCATTAAAAATTAACGATATATGTATAGTCCTTTCAAATTTTTTTAAGAAAAATTAAGGATGTATAGTCCATATAATTTTTTGCATGAAAAATTAACGATATACATAAATATAGTCCAAAAAATTTTTCCATGAAAAATGAACAATATATAGTCCAAATAATTTTTTGCATAAAAAGTTAACGATGTATAGTCCATATAATTTTTGCATGAAAAATTAACGATATATAGACCAAATAATTTTTTTGCGTTAAAAATTAATTAAATTAATTTTTTGCTTGAAAAATTTTCGATATATAGTCTATTTCATTTTTGCAGGCAAAATGAACGATGTATAGTCCATATAATTTTTTCCATGAAGAATGTACGACGTATAATCCATTTCATTTTTTGCCTGAAAAATTAACGATATATAGTACAAATAATTTTTTCCATGAAAAATGAACTATATATATATCCATTCAAATTTTTTCATGAAAAATTGATGATGTATAGTCCGCTTAATTTTTTGAATGAAAAATTTGCGATGTATAGTCCATTTAATTTTTTCCATGAAAAATTAACGATGTATAGTCCAAATAATTTTTTCCATGACAAATGAACGATGTATGTATAGTCCAAATAATTTTTTGCATGAAAAATGAACGATGTAAAGGCCATTTAATTTTTTCCAAAAAAAATTAACGATGTATAGTCCACTTAATTTTTTTGCATTGAAAATTGACAATGTATAGTCCACGTAATTTTCTTCATGAATGTGAACGATGTATGTATATATAATCCGCATAATTTTTTTTGCATTTAAAATTGACGATATATAGTCCACTTAATTTTTTGCATTGAAAATTAACGATGTTATAGTCCACTTAATTTTTTGCTTGAAAAATTTACGATATATAGTCTATTTCATTTTTGCAGGAAAAATGAACGATGTCCATATAATTTTTTGCATGAAAAATGAACGATGTATAGTCCATTTAATTTTTTGCCTGAAAAATTAAGGATATATGGTCCAAATAATTTTTTCCATGAAAAATTAACGATGTGTTGCCCAAATAATGTTTTGCATGAAAAATGGACGATGTATATATAGTCCACCTAATTTTTTTCAGTGAAAATTTAAGATGTATAGTCCACTTAATTTTTTGCAGGAAAAATTAACGATGTATAGTCCATTAAATTTTTCCATGAAAAATTAACGATATATATATAGTCTACGTAATTTTTTGCATTAAAATTGGCGATGTATAGTCCATTTAATTTTTTGCATGAAAAATTTACAATATATAGTCCAATTAATTGTTTGCATGCAAAATTAACGATATATAGACCATTAAATTTTTTGCATGAAAAATGAACGATATATAGTCCATTCAAATATTTTCATGAAAAATTAACGATGTATAGTCCAAATAATTTTTTTGCGTGAAAAATGAACAATGTATAGTCCATTTAATTTTTTGCATGAAAAATGAACTATATATATATATCCATTCAAATTTTTTCATGAAAAATTAACGATGTATAGTCCATTTAATTTTTGCATGAAAAATTAACGATATATGTATAGTCCATTCAAATTTTTTTAAGAAAAATTAAGGATGTATAGTCCATATAATTTTTTGCATGAAAAATGAGCGATATATAGTCCAAATAATTTTTTGCATAAAAAGTTAACGATGTATAGTCCATGAAAAATGAAATATAATTAATTTCATATATCCATATAATTTTTTGCATGAAAAATTTACGATATATAGTCCAAATAATTTTTTGCAAGAAAAATAAACGATGTATAGACCATTAAATTGTTTGAATGAAAAATGTACGATATATAGTCCAATTAATTTTTTCCATGAAAAATGAACAATGTATAGTCCATTAAATTTTTGCATGAAAAATTAACGATGTATAGTCCAAATAATTTTTTGCATGAAAAATGAACAATGTATAGTCCATTTAATTTTTTGCATGAAAAATGAACCATATATGTATAGTCCATTAAATTTTTGCATGAAAAATTAATGATGTATATATAGTCCACGTAATTTTTTGCATTGAAAATTAACGATGTATGTATATATAATCCACATAATTTTTTTTGCATTTAAAATTGACGATATATAGTCCATTTAATTTTCTGCATTGAAAATTAACGATGTTATAGTCCACTTAATTTTTTGCTTGAAAAATTTACGATATATAGTCTATTTCATTTTTGCAGGAAAAATTACAGATGTCCATATAATTTTTTCCATGAAAAATGAACGATGTATAGTCCATTTAATTTTTTGCCTGAAAAATTAAGGATATATGGTCCAAATAATTTTTTCCATGAAAAATTAACGATATATGTATAGTCCATTCAAATTTTTTTAAGAAAAATTAAGGATGTATAGTCCATATAATTTTTTGCATGAAAAATGAACGATATACATAAATATAGTCCAAAAAATTTTTGCATGAAAAATGAACAATATATCCAAATAATTTTTTGCATAAAAAGTTAACGATGTATAGTCCATATAATTTTTGCATGAAAAATTAACGATATATAGACCAAATAATTTTTTTGCGTTAAAAATTAACGATATATAGTCCAAATAATTTTTTTCATTGAAAATTTACGATGGATAGTCCATTTAATTTT
Source organism: Nowickia ferox (assembly GCA_936439885.1). Classification (NCBI taxonomy): domain Eukaryota; kingdom Metazoa; phylum Arthropoda; class Insecta; order Diptera; family Tachinidae; genus Nowickia; species Nowickia ferox. The sequence goes on along the minus strand of OW387023.1, from coordinate 101,737,765 downwards.
ATTCATAAAAATTTTTTTTTTTATTTTTTGCAGGAGAAATGAACAATGTATAGTCCATTTAATTTTTTGCATGAAAATTGAACAATGTATAGTCCAAATAATTTTTTCCATGAAAAATTAACGATGTATAGTCCATATAATTTTTAGCATTAAGAATTTACGATGTATAGTTAATTTAATTTTTTCCATGAAAAATTAACGATATATATATACAGTCCATATAATTTTTTGAATGAAAAATTTAGGATATATAGTCCATTTAATTTTTTGCATGAAACATTTGCGATGCATCCATTTCATTTTTTGCAAGAAAAGTGAACGATGTATAGTCCATTTAATTTCTTGAATGAAAAATTTACGATATGTAGTTCATTTCATTTTTTGCATGAAAAATTAACGATGTATAGTCCATTAAATTTTTTGCATGAAAAATTTACGATGTATATATAGTCCATTTAATTTTTTGCAAAAAAATTTAACGATGCGTCCGATTTAACGATTTAACGTCCACTTAATTTTTTTGCATTGAAAATTGACGATGTATAGTTCACGTAATTTTTTTCATGAAAGTGAACGATGTATAGTTCATTTAATTTTTTGCATGAAAAATTTACGATATATAGTCCCTTAATTTTAATTTTTTCCATGAAAAATTAAATATAATTAATTTCATATATCCATATAATTTTTTGCATGAAAAATTTACGATATATAGTCCAAATAATTTTTTGCAAGAAAAATAAACGATGTATAGACCATTAAATTGTTTGAATGAAAAATGTACGATATATAGTCCAATTAATTTTTTCCATGAAAAATTAACGATGTATAGTCCATTAAATTTTGCATGAAAAATTATCGGTGTATATATTGATGAAAATGGACGATGTATAGTCCACTTAATTTTTTGCTTGAAAAATTTTCGATATATAGTCTATTTCATTTTTGCAGGCAAAATGAACGATGTATAGTCCATATAATTTTTTCCATGAAAAATGTACGACGTATAATCCATTTCATTTTTTGCCTGAAAAATTAACGATATATAGTACAAATAATTTTTTCCATGAAAAATGAACTATATATATATCCATTCAAATTTTTTCATGAAAAATTGATGATGTATAGTCCGCTTAATTTTTTGAATGAAAAATTTGCGATGTATAGTCCATTTAATTTTTTCCATGAAAAATTAACGATGTATAGTCCAAATAATTTTTTCCATGACGAATGAACGATGTATGTATAGTCCAAATAATTTTTTGCATGAAAAATGAACGATGTATAGTCCATTTAATTTTTTGCATAAAAAATTAACTATATATAGACCATTAAATTTATTGCATGAAAAATTTACGATGTATAGTCGATTTAATTTTTTGCATGAAAAATTAACGATGTATACCATTTAATTTTTTGTAAGAAAAATTAACGATGTATAGTCCATTAAATTTTTGCATGAAAAATTAATGATTTCCACGTAATTTTTTGCATTGAAAATTTAACATGTATAGTCCACTTAATTTTTTGCATTTAAAATTAACGATGTATGTATATATAATCCACATAATTTTTTTTGCATTTAAAATTGACGATATATAGTCCTCTTAATTTTTTGCATTGAAAATTAACGATGTTATAGTCCACTTAATTTTTTGCTTGAAAAATTTACGATATATAGTCTATTTCATTTTTGCAGGAAAAATGAACGATGTCCATATAATTTTTTGCATGAAAAATGAACGATGTATAGTCCATTTAATTTTTTGCCTGAAAAATTAAGGATATATGGTCCAAATAATTTTTTCCATGAAAAATTAACGATGTATTGCCCAAATAATGTTTTGCATGAAAAATGGACGATGTATATATAGTCCACCTAATTTTTTTCATTGAAAATTTAAGATGTATAGTCCACTTAATTTTTTGCAGGAAAAATTAACGATGTATAGCCCATTAAATTTTTGCATGAAAAATTAACGATATATATATAGTCCACCTAATTTTTTTCATTGAAAATTTAAGATGTATAGTCCACTTAATTTTTTGCAGGACAAATTAACGATGTATAGTCCATTAAAATTTTGCATGAAAAATTAACGATATATATATAGTCTACGTAATTTTTTGCATTAAAATTGGCGATGTATAGTCCATTTAATTTTTTGCATGAAAAATTTACAATATATTGTCCAATTAATTGTTTGCATGCAAAATTAACGATATATAGACCATTAAATTTTTTGCATGAAAAATGAACGATATATAGTCCATTCAAATATTTTCATGAAAAATTAACGATGTATAGTCCAAATAATTTTTTGCATGAAAAATGAACAATGTATAGTCCATTTAATTTTTTGCATGAAAAATGAACCATATATGTATAGTCCATTAAAATTTTTTCATGAAAAATTAACGATGTATAGTTCATTTAATTTTTGCATGAAAAATTAACGATATATGTATAGTCCATTCAAATTTTTTTAAGAAAAATTAAGGATGTATAGTCCATATAATTTTTTGCATGAAAAATGAACGATATATAGTCCAAATAATTTTTTCCATAAAAAGTTAACGATGTATAGTCCATGAAAAATGAAATATAATTAATTTCATATAGCCATATAATTTTTTGCATGAAAAATTTACGATATATAGTCCAAATAATTTAATTTAATTTCTTGCATGAAAAATTTACGATATGTAGTCCATTTCATTTTTTGCATGAAAAATTAACGATGTATAGTCCATTAAATTTTTTGCATGAAAAATTTACGTATATAGTCCATTTAATTTTTTGCAAAAAAAATTAACGATGTATAGTCCACTTAATTTTTTTGCATTGAAAATTGATGATGTATAGTCCACTTAATTTTTTGCTTGAAAAATTTTCGATATATAGTCTATTTCATTTTTGCAGGCAAAATGAACGATGTATAGTCCATTTAATTTTTTGCCTGAAAAATTAAGGATATATGGTCCAAATAATTTTTTCCATGAAAAATTAACGATATATGTATAGTCCATTCAAATTTTTTTAAGAAAAATTAAGGATGTATAGTCCATATAATTTCTTGCATGAAAAATTTACGATATGTAGTCCATTTCATTTTTTGCATGAAAAATTAACGATGTATAGTCCATTAAATTTTTTGCATGAAAAATTTACGATGTATAGTCCATTTAATTTTTTGCAAAAAAAATTAACGATGTATAGTCCACTTAATTTTTTTGCATTGAAAATTGACGATGTATAGTCCATTTAATTTTTTGTAAGAAAAATTAACGATGTATAGTCCATTAAATTTTTGCATGAAAAATTAATGATGTATATATAGTCCACGTAATTTTTTGCATTGAAAATTTAACATGTATAGTCCACTTAATTTTTTGCATTTAAAATTAACGATGTATGTATATATAATCCACATAATTTTTTTTGCATTTAAAATTGACGATATATAGTCCACTTAATTTTTTGCATTGAAAATTAACGATGTTATAGTCCACTTAATTTTTTGCTTGAAAAATTTACGATATATAGTCTATTTCATTTTTGCAGGAAAAATGAACGATGTTCATATAATTTTTTGCATGAAAAATGAACGATGTATAGTCCATTTAATTTTTTGCCTGAAAAATTAAGGATATATGGTCCAAATAATTTTTTCCATGAAAAATTAACGATGTATTGCCCAAATAATGTTTTGCATGAAAAATGGACGATGTATAGTCCACCTAATTTTTTTCATTAAAATTTAAGATATATAGTCCACTTAATTTTTTGCAGGAAAAATTAACGATGTATAGCCCATTAAATTTTTGCATGAAAAATTAACGATATATATATAGTCTACGTAATTTTTTGCATTAAAATTGGCGATGTATAGTCCATTTAATTTTTTGCATGAAAAATTTACAATATATATTCCAATTAATTGTTTGCATGCAAAATTAACGATATATAGACTATTAGGTTTTCTGCATGAAAAATGAACGATATATAGTCCATTCAAATATTTTCATGAAAAATTAACGATGTATAGTCCATTCAAATTTTTTCATGAAAAATTAACGATGTATAGTCCATTTAATTTTTGCATGAAAAATGAACAACATATGTCCATTGAAATTTTTTAAAGAAAAATTAACGGTGTATAGTCCATATAATTTTTTGCATGAAAAATTAACGGTATATAGTCCAAATAATTTTTTGCATAAAAAGTTAACGATGTATTGTCCATATAATTTTTGCATGAAAAATTAACGATATATAGACCAAATAATTTTTTTCCGTTAAAAATTAACGATATATATAGTCCAAATAATTTTTTTCATTGAAAATTTACGATGGATAGTCCATTTAATTTTATTCATAAAAATTTTGTTTTTAATTTTTTGCAGGAGAAATGAACAATGTATAGTCCATTTAATTTTTTGCATGAAAATTGAACAATGTATAGTCCAAATAATTTTTTCCATGAAAAATTAACGATGTATAGTCCATATAATTTTTAGCATTAAAAATTTACGATGTATAGTTCATTTAATTTTTTCCATGAAAAATTAACGATATATATATATAGTCCATATAATTTTTTGCATGAAAAATTTAGGATATATAGTCCATTTCATTTTTTGCAAAAAAAATTAACGATGTATAGTCCACTTAATTTGTTTGCATTGAAAATTGACGATGTATATTCCACGTAATTTTTTTCATGAATGTGAACGATGTATAGTCTATTTAATTTTTTCCATGAAAAATTAATGATGTATAGTCCAAATAATTTTTTCCATGACAAATGAACGATGTATGTATAGTCCAAATAATTTTTTGCATGAAAAATGAACGATGTATAGTCCATTTAATTTTTGCATAAAAAATTAACTATATATAGACCATTAAATTTATTGCATGAAAAATTTACGATGTATAGTCGATTTAATTTTTTGCATGAAAAATTAACGATGTATAGTCCATTTAATTTTTTGTAAGAAAAATTAACGATGTATAGTCCATTAAATTTTTGCATGAAAAATTAATGATGCATATATAGTCCACGTAATTTTTTGCATTGAAAATTTAACATGTATAGTCCACTTAATTTTTTGCATTTAAAATTAACGATGTATGTATATATAATCCACATAATTTTTTTTGCATTTAAAATTGACGATATATAGTCCTCTTAATTTTTTGCATTGAAAATTAACGATGTTATAGTCCACTTAATTTTTTGCTTGAAAAATTTACGATATATAGTCTATTTCATTTTTGCAGGAAAAATGAACGATGTCCATATAATTTTTTGCATGAAAAATGAACGATGTATAGTCCATTTAATTTTTTGCCTGAAAAATTAAGGATATATGGTACAAATAATTTTTTCCATGAAAAATTAACGATGTATTGCCCAAATAATGTTTTGCATGAAAAATGGACGATGTATATATAGTCCACCTAATTTTTTTCATTGAAAATTTAAGATGTATAGTCCACTTAATTTTTTGCAGGAAAAATTAACGATGTATAGCCCATTAAATTTTTGCATGAAAAATTAACGATATATATATAGTCTACGTAATTTTTTGCATTAAAATTGGCGATGTATAGTCCATTTAATTTTTTGCATGGAAAATTTACAATATATAGTCCAATTAATTGTTTGCATGCAAAATTAACGATATTAGACCATTAAATTTTTTGCATGAAAAATGAACGATATATAGTCCATTCAAATATTTTCATGAAAAATTAACGATGTATAGTCCAAATAATTTTTTGCATGAAAAATGAACAATGTATATATAGTCCATTTAATTTTTTGCATGAAAATTTTTTTTTAATTTTTTGCAGGAGAAATGAACGATGTATTGTCCATTTAATTTTTTCCATGAAAATTGAACAATGTATAGTCCAAATAATTTTTTCCATGAAAAATTAACGATGTATAGTCCATATAATTTTTAGCATTAAAAATTTACGATGTATAGTTCATTTAATTTTTTCCATGAAAAATTAACGATATATATATAGTCCATATAATTTTTTGCATGAAAAATTTAGGATATATAGTCCATTTAATTTTTTGCATGAAACATTTGCGATGCATCCATTTCATTTTTTGCATGAAAAATGAACGATGTATAGTCCATTTAATTTCTTGCATGAAAAATTTACGAGATGTAGTCCATTTCATTTTTTCCATGAAAAATTAACGATGTATAGTCCATTAAATTTTTTGCATGAATAATTTACGATGTATAGTCCATCTAATTTTTCGCAAAAAAAATTATCGATTTATAGTCCACTTAATTTTTTTGCATTGAAAAATGTACGACGTATAATCCATTTCATTTTTTGCCATGAAAAATGTACGACGTATAATCCATTTCATTTTTTGCCTGAAAAATTAACGATATATAGTACAAATAATTTTTTCCATGAAAAATGAACTATGTATATCCATTCAATTTTTTTCATGAAAAATTGATGATGTATAGTCCGCTTAATTTTTTTAATGAAAAATTTGTGAGGTATAGTCCATTTAATTTTTTCCATCAAAAAGTAACGATGTATAGTCCAAATAATTTTTTTCATGACAAATGAACGATGTATGTATAGTCCAAATAATTTTTTGCATGAAAAATGAACGATGTATAGTCCACTTAATTTTTTGCATGAAAAATTAACTATAGTTGTCCAAATAATTTTTTGCATGAAAAATGAACAATGTATAGTCCAATTAATTGTTTGCATGCAAAGTTAACGATATATAGACCATTAAATTTATTGCATGAAATATTTACTATGTATAGTCGATTTAATTTTTTGCATGAAAAATTAACGATGTATAGTCCATTAAATTTTTTGCATGAAAATTTACGATGTATAGTCTATTTAATTTTTTGCAAAAAAAATTAATGATGTATAGTCCACTTAATTTTTTGCATTGAAAATTGACGATGTATAGTCCACGTAATTTTTTTCATGAAAGTGAACGATGTATAGTTCATTTAATTTTTTGCATGAAAAATTTACGATGTTATAGTCCACTTAATTTTTTGCTTGAAAAATTTACTATATATAGTCTATTTCATTTTTGCAGGAAAAATGAACGATGTCCATATAATTTTTTGCAAAAAAAATTAACGATGTATAGTCCATTTAATTTTTTTGCATTGAAAATTGACGATGTATAGTCCACTTAATTTTTTTCATGAAAGTAAACGATGTATAGTTCATTTAATTTTTTGCATGAAAAATTTACGATATATAGTCCTTTAATTTTTCCATGAAAAATGAAAGATTTATAGTCCATATAATTTTTTGCATGAAAAATTTACGATATATAGTCCAAATAATTTTTTGCAAGAAAAATAAACGATGTATAGACCATTAAATTGTTTGAATGAAAAATATACGATATATAGTCCAATTAATTTTTTCCATGAAAAATTTACGATGTATAGTCCATTAAATTTTTGCATGAAAAATTAACGATGTATATATAGTCTACGTAATTTTTTGCATTGAAAATTGATGATGTATAGTCCACTTAATTTTTTGCTTGAAAAATTTACGATATATAGTCTATTTCATTTTTGCAGGCAAAATGAACGATGTATAGTTCATATAATTTTTTCCATGAAAAATGTACGACGTATAATCCATTTCATTTTTTGCCTGAAAAATTAACGATATATAGTACAAATAATTTTTTGCATGAAAAATGAACTATGTATATCCATTCAAATTTTTTCATGAAAAATTGATGATGTATAGTCCGCTTAATTTTTTTAATGAAAAATTTGTGATGTATAGTCCATTTAATTTTTTCCATCAAAAAGTAACGATGTATAGTCCAAATAATTTTTTTCATGACAAATGAACGATGTATGTATAGTCCAAATAATTTTTTCCATGAAAAATGAACGATGTATAGTCCACTTAATTTTTTGCATGAAAAATTAACTATAGTTGTCCAAATAATTTTTTGCATGAAAAATGAACAATGTATAGTCCAATTAATTGTTTGCATGCAAAGTTAACGATATATAGACCATTAAATTTATTGCATGAAAAATTTACTATGTATAGTCGATTTAATTTTTTGCATGAAAAATTAACGATGTATAGTCCATTAAATTTTTTGCATGAATAATTTACGATGTATAGTCCATCTAATTTTTCGCAAAAAAAATTATCGATGTATAGTCCACTTAATTTTTTTGCATTGAAAAATGTACGACGTATAATCCATTTCATTTTTTGCCATGAAAAATGTACGACGTATAATCCATTTCATTTTTTGCCTGAAAAATTAACGATATATAGTACAAATAATTTTTTCCATGAAAAATGAACTATGTATATCCATTCAAATTTTTTCATGAAAAATTGATGATGTATAGTCCGCTTAATTTTTTTAATGAAAAATTTGTGATGTATAGTCCATTTAATTTTTTCCATCAAAAAGTAACGATGTATAGTCCAAATAATTTTTTTCATGACAAATGAACGATGTGTGTATAGTCCAAATAATTTTTTCCATGAAAAATGAACGATGTATAGTCCACTTAATTTTTTGCATGAAAAATTAACTATAGTTGTCCAAATAATTTTTTGCATGAAAAATGAACAATGTATAGTCCAATTAATTGTTTGCATGCAAAGTTAACGATATATAGACCATTAAATTTATTGCATGAAATATTTACTATGTATAGTCGATTTAATTTTTTGCATGAAAAATTAACGATGTATAGTCCATTAAATTTTTTGCATGAATAATTTACGATGTATAGTCCATCTAATTTTTCGCAAAAAAAATTATCGATGTATAGTCCACTTAATTTTTTTGCATTGAAAAATGTACGACGTATAATCCATTTCATTTTTGCCTGAAAAATTAACGATATATAGTACAAATAATTTTTTGCATGAAAAATTAACTATGTATATCCATTCAAATTTTTTCATGAAAAATTGATGATGTTTAGTCCGCTTAATTTTTTGAATGAAAAATTTGCGATGTATAGTCCATTTAATTTTTTCCATGAAAAATTAACGGTGTATAGTCCATATAATTTTTTGCATGAAAAATTTACGATGTGTCCAAATAATTTTTTCCATGAAAATTGAACAATGTATAGTCCAAATAATTTTTTCCATGAAAAATTAACGATGTATAGTCCATATAATTTTTAGCATTAAAAATTTACGATGTATAGTCCATATAATTTTTCCCATGAAAAATTAACGATATATATATATAGTCCAAACATGTGCGATGCATCCATTTCATTTTTTGCATGAAAAATGAACGATGTATAGTCCATTTAATTTCTTGCATGAAAAATTTACGATATATAGTCCATTTCATTTTTTGCATGAAAAATTAACGATGTATATTCCATTAAATTTTTTGCATGAAAAATTTACGATGTATAGTCCATCTAATTTTTTGCAAAAAAAATTATCGATGTATAGTCCACTTAATTTTTTTGCATTGAAAATTGACGATGTATAGTCCATTAAATTTTTGCATGAAAAATTAAGGATGTATATATAGTCTACGTAATTTTTTGCATTGAAAATTGATGATGTATAGTCCACTTAATTTTTTCCTTGAAAAATTTACGATATATAGTCTATTTCATTTTTGCAGGCAAAATGAACGATGTATAGTCCATATAATTTTTTCCATGAAAAATGTACGACGTATAATCCATTTCGTTTTTTGCCTGAAAAATTAACGATATATAGTACAAATAATTTTTTGCATGAAAAATGAACTATGTATATCCATCAAATTTTTTCATGAAAAATTGATGATGTATAGTCCGCTTAATTTTTTGAATGAAAAATTTGCGATGTATAAGTCCATTTAATTTTTTCCATGAAAAATTAACGATGTATAGTCCAAATAATTTTTTCCATGACAAATGAACGATGTATGTATAGTCCAAATAATTTTTTCCATGAAAAATGAACGATGTATAGTCCATTTAATTTTTTGCATGAAAAATCAACTATATATAGTCCAAATAATTTTTTGCATGAAAAATGAACGATGTGTAATCCAATTAATTGTTTGCATGCAAAGTCAACGATATATAGACCATTAAATTTATTGCATGAAAAATTTACCATGTATAGTCGATTTAATTTTTTGCATGAAAAATTAACGATGTATAGTCCATTTAATTTTTTGTAACAAAAATGAACGATGTATAGTCCATTAAATTTTTGCATGAAAAATTAATGATGTATATATGGTCCACGTAATTTTTTGCATTGAAAATTAACGATGTTATAGTCCACTTAATTTTTTGCTTGAAAAATTTACGATATATAGTATATTTCATTTTTGCAGGAAAAATGAACGATGTCCATATAATTTTTTGCATGAAAAATTAATTATGTATAGTCCATTTAATTTTTTGCCTGAAAAGTTAAGGATATATGGTCCAAATAATTTTTTCCATGAAAAATTAACGATGTATTGCCCAAATAATGTTTTGCATGAAAAATGAACGATGTATATATAGTCCACCTAATTTTTTGCATTGAAAATTTAAGATGTATAGTCCATATAAGTGTTTGCATGCAAAATTAACGATATATAGACCATTAAATTTTTTCCATGAAAAATTTACGATGTATAGTCCATTTAATTTTTTGCATGAAAAATGAACGATATATAGTCCATTCAAATATTTTCATGAAAAATTAACGATGTATAGTCCAAATAATTTTTTGCATGAAAAATTAACAATGTATAGTCCATATAATTTTTTGCATGAAAAATTAACGATATATGTATAGTCCATTCAAATTTTTTCCATGAAAAATTTACGATGTATAGTCCATTTAATTTTTTGCATGAAAAATGAACGATATATAGTCCATTCAAATATTTTCATGAAAAATTAACGATGTATAGTCCAAATAATTTTTTGCATGAAAAATTAACGATGTATAGTCCATTTAATTTTTTGCATGAAAAAATTTCGATGTATAGTCCATTTCATTTTTTGCATGAAACATTAACGATATATAGTCCAAATAATTTTTTCCATGAAAAATTAACGATGTACAGTCCATTAAATTTTTTTTATAAAAAATTAACGATGTATAGTCCATTTAATTTTTTGCATGAAAAATTAACGACGTATAGTCCATTTAATTTTTTGCATGAAAAATACGCGATGTATGGTATACTTGATTTTTTGCATTAAAATTGACGACCATTTAATTTTTTGTAGGAAAAATGAAAGATGTATATTCCATTTAATTTTCTTTATTAAAATTTTTTGGATGAAAAATGGAAAATTAATTTTTGCAGGAAAAATGAACGATGTATAGTACATTTAAATTTTTGCATGAAAAATGAACGATATATATAGTCGAAATAATTTTTTGCATTGAAAATTTACGATGGATACTAGATTTTTTGCATTAAAATTGAAGACAATTAAATTTTTTGTACGAAAAATTAAAGATGAAAAATGGACGATATATAGTCCATTCATTGTTTTGCAGGAGAAATGAACGATGTATAATTTAATGAATTTTTTGCATGAAAAATTAACGATATATAGTCCAAATAATTTTTGGCATGAAAAATTAACGATATATAGCCCAAATAAATTTTTGCATGAAAAATTAACGATGTATAGTCCATATAATTTTTTACATTGAAAATTTACGATGTATAGTCCATTTAATTTTTTTCATAAAATTTTTTTTTTAATTTTTTGCAGGAGAAATGAACAATGTATACTCTATTTAATTTTTTGCAAAAAAAATTAACGATGTATAGTCCACTTAATTTTTTTGCATGGAAAATGAACGATGTATAGTGCAAATAATTTTTTGCATTAGAAATAAACCATATATAGTCCATATAATTTTTTGCACTGAAAATTTACGATGTATAGTCCATTTATTTTTATATAATTAATAATCATATAATTTTTTGCATGAAAAATTTACGATGTCTAGTCCAAATATTTTTTTTCATGCAAAATGAACGATGTATGGTATACTTGATTTTTTGCATTAAAATTGACGACCATTTAATTTTTTGAAGGAAAAATTAAGGATGAATAGTCCATTTAAGTTTTTTCATAAAAATTGTTTGGATTAAAAATGGACGATATATAGTCCATTTCATTTTTGCAGGAAAAATGAACGATGTATAGTCCATTTAATTTTTTGGATGAAAAATTAACGATATATAGTCCAAATAATTTTTTGCATTAAAAATTAACGATGTATAGTCCATATAATTTTTTACATTGAAAATTTACGATGTATAGTCCATTTAATTTTTTTCATAAAATTTTTTTTTTAATTTTTTGCAGGAGAAATGAACAATTATACTCTATTTAATTTTTTGCATTAAAAATTTACGATGTATAGTCCAAATAATTTTTTCCATGAAAAATGAAGAATATATAGTCCATTTAATTTTTTGCATAGAAAATGAACAATGTATATATAGTCCATTTAAAATTTTGCATGAAAAATTAACGATATATAGTCCATATAATTTTTTGCATAAAAAATTAACGATGTATAGTCCATATAATGTTTTGCATGAAAAAATTGCGATGTATACTCCATTTAATTTTTTGCATGAAAAACTTACGATGTATAGTCCAAATAATTTTTTCCATGAAAAATTAACGATTTATAGTCCAAATAATTTTTTACATGAAAAATGAACGATGTCTAGTCCATTTAATTTCTTGCATTATAAATTTACGATATGTAGTCCATTTAATTTTTTCCATGAAAAATTAAGGATGTATAGTCCATTTAATTTTTTGCAAAAAAAATTAAGGATGTATAGTCCGTTTAATTTTTTGCATGGAAAATGAACTATGTATAGTCCATTTAATTTTTTGCATGAAAAATTAACGATGTATAGACCAAAAAATTTTTGCATAAAAAATGAACAATATATAGTCCAATTAATTTTTTACATGAAAAATTAACGATTATAGTCCAAATAATTTATTACATGAAAAATGAACGATGTCTAGTCCATTTAATTTCTTGCATTATAAATTTACGATATGTAGTCCAATTAATTTTTTACATGAAAAATGAACGATTATAGTCCAAATAATTTTTTCCATGAAAAATTAACGATGTATAGTCCATATAATTTTTTGCATAAAAATTTACCAAATTTCCATTTAATTTTTTGCATTAAATATGAACGATGTATAGTCCATATAATGTTTTGCAGGAAAAATTAACGATGTATAGTCCCCTTAATATTTGCTTGAAAAATTTACGATATATAGTCCATTTCATTTTTGCAGGAAAAATTAAAGATATATAGTGCATTTAATTTTTGCTTGAAAAATTTACGATGTATAGTCCATTAAATTTTTTGCTTGAAAAAGTTACGATGTTGTCCATTAAAATTTTTGCATGAAAATTTACGATGTATAGTCCACTTAATTTTTGCTTGAAAAATTTTACGATATATAGTCCATTTTATTTTTGCAGGAAAAATTAACGATGTATAGTCCATTTAATATTTTCCATGAAAAATTAACGATGTATATATAGTCATTTAATATTTTGCATGAAAAATTAACGATGTATATTCCATTTAATTTTTTGCATGAAAAAGAACGATATATATTCCACTTAATTTTTTGCATAGGAAATTGACGATGTATATAGTCCACTTAATTTTTACTTGAAAAATTTACGATATATAGTCCATTTCATTTTTGTAGGAAAAATTAACGATGTATAGCCCATTTAATTTTTTGCATGAAAAATGAACGTTATATAGTTCAAATAATTTTTTCCATGAAAAATTAACGATGTATAGTCCATATAATTTATTGCATAAAAAATTCACCATGTATAGTCCATTTAATTTTTTGCATGAGAAATGAACGATATATAGTCGAATTAATTTTTTGTATGGAAAATTTACGTTGTATAGTCCATTTAATTTTTTGCATGAAAAATTAACGATGTATAGTCCATATAATTTTTTGCATGAAAAATGAACAATGTATAATCGATTTAATTTCTTGCGTGATAAATTTACGATATGTAGTCCATTTTATTTTTTCCATGAAAAGTTTACGATGTTATAGTCCATTTAGTTTTTTGCATGAAAAATTACCGATGTATAGTCCATTAAATTTTTTGCATAAAAAATTAATTTTTGTCCATTAAAAATGAACGATATGTAGTCCATTTTATTTTTTGCATGAAAAATTAACGATGTATAGTCCATTAAATTTTTTGCATAAAAAATTAATTTTTGTCCATTAAAAATGAACGATATGTAGTCCATTTTATTTTTTGCATTAAAAATTAACGATGTATAGTCCATTAAATTTTTTGCATAAAAAATTTACGATGTATATAGTCCGTTTCATTTTTTGCATAAAATATTAACGATGTATAGTCCACTTAATTTTATGCATGAAAAGTTTACGATGTATAGTCCATTTAGTTTTTTGCATGAAATTTTAACGATGTATAGTCCATTTAATTTTTTGCATGAAAAATTAACGAAATATATGTATATAGTCCAAATAATTTTTTGCATGAAACATGAACGATGTATAGTCTAATTAATTTTTTCTATGAAAAATGAACAATGTCTAGTACATTTAAAAAAAATTAAGGATGTATAGTCCACTTAATTTTTTGCATTGAAAATTGACGATGTATAGCCCACTTAATTTTTCCCATGAAAAATGAATCAATTATATATAGTCCTCTTAATTTTTTTGCATTGAAAATTGATGATGTATAGTCCACTTAATTTTTTGCATGCAAAATTTACGATGTATAGTCCACTTAATTTTTGCTTGAAAAATTAACGATATATGGTCCATTTCATTTTTGCAGGAAAAATTAACGATGTATAATCCCTTTAATTTTTGCTTGAAAAATTTACGATATATAGTCCATTAATTTTTTTTGGAGGAGAAATGAACGATGTATAATTTAATGAATTTTTTGCATGAAAAATTAACGATATATAGTCCAAATAATTTTTGCCATGAAAAATTAACGATATATGTATAGTCCATTCAAATTTTTTTAAGAAAAATTAACGGTGTATAGTCCATATAATTTTTTCCATGAAAAATGAACGATATATAGTCCAAATAATTTTTTGCATAAAAAGTTAACGATGTATAGTCCATATAATTTTTGCATGAAAAATTAACGATATATAGACCAAATAATTTTTTTGCGTTAAAAATTAACGATATATAGTCCATATAATTTTTTTCATTGAAAATTTTCGAGGATAGTCCATTTAATTTTATTCATAAAAATTTTTTTTAATTTTTTGCAGGAGAAATGAACAATGTATAGTCCATTTAATTTTTTGCATGAAAATTGAACAATGTATAGTCCAAATAATTTTTTCCATGAAAAATTAACGATGTATAGTCCATATAATTTTTAGCATTAAGAATTTACGATGTATAGTTAATTTAATTTTTTCCATGAAAAATTAACGATATATATATATAGTCCATATAATTTTTTGCATGAAAAATTTAGGATGTATAGTCCATTTAATTTTTTGCATGAAACATTTGCGATGCATCCATTTCATTTTTTGCATGAAAAATGAACGCTGTATAGTCCATTTACTTTGCTTGATGCTTAAAATTTTTTGACACTTACGTTCTCAAAAGCGCAGAGTTGCATCTAAGGCTAGTATCTGTACTTAATATTCAATGGAGCTTAATTAATCGTGCTTATCTTTAGATTCAGTTGATTTGGGTTACGATTGAACTAAGTCTGTAGTGTAGTGTATACATAGTATGACATATGCATGAACCTCACCAAACAGTCACAGCAATCTGATATTCATAAAAAAAACGATAATATTCAAAAGTATGTAAACAAATTGAACTAACTTAAAGTCAACGTCCTGTTGTGATAGGTCGGTGACGATTTTTAATTGCAAACACACTTTAGTTATAAACGCTAGAATTGCGGTAAAATAATATTCTTATAGTTTTCGGTCAACGCTCGCTATTGCTAAATAATTTGAATTATGCTGACTTGAATAAACTGTTACTATGAGTAGAGCGAAATGGCACTGAACTTCAAACGTATGCCTGGTACAATGTATAGTTATTTAATACAATCTATGTATATTTTATGCAATACAATATAAATGTATGAATGTATGTATATTAGAATAAGTAAAAATAAGAAAATCGAGCTTCTCACTGTTAGTATATAAGCAGAAGAAATTATCAAATAAAATATCAATACACTTTGATTGATCACAGAACAAACGCTTGTGTGTTTCATTGCAAATACATTACAGTAGAATCGACGCAATTATTAAAAGTGAATATGACTTGTTTTTTATAACTAAAAAGCTTATTGCAGCAAATTTTAAAACGTTTTCCAGCAAATCTCAAAATTATCAAAATATAAACAATTTGCTCAATCATAAAAATACTACAACCAGCGGCAAACAAGGTGGAAACATTTATTTGATATACAAATAACAAACAACTTAAACATGTTTTGGGTAGAAGTTTATTCATATCACGATGCCGCTGGATCACGCCCGTTTAAAGAACTGTATTTATTAAATTTACTTTGTTATCAACGTGCAACAGTTGCATTGAAGGAGTTTCGGCAATGACGTCAATAAACACTAAACTTAAAAACAAAATACTGTACGAATTTCTAAAGTCTCTGTTACGAATTAATATATATTTTAAAAATAACGGAATTTGATGTGACGGTTTTGATCCATGTCCAGAAATGGTAATATTAATACAAATTACTTTTCGGGATAAAAATTTTAAAATTTTGGATGTCAGTCAAATGAAATCTGGGAACCCTGTTAATACTTACAGTTCATTTGCATACTTTTCTGCTGCTTGGCGTGATATGCGATTATTTGAGCATATTGAAATGCCAGGAAAATTAACATTCTCTATTGGATAAAGAGGATCGTGTAAATTAAGTGCAAAATACTGTGACACAAATTTATCCCAGGTATAGGACAGTACTGCTATCACAATGACCAAATTTGTCACATGTAGACAGAACCAAATTAATCTGTAAATAAAAAGTAAAAGACAAACACTAATACAAGAGCCAGCCATAAAATAATGAAGTGTATGTATGTATGTATGTACGAGTATGTGCCCTAAGTTATGAAAGTGGTCTAGGTCATATATTTCTTTGGTCGAGATATTTATAGTTTACATTCGAACAAATTAAAAATATTTTTATATTTAACTTAGAGTTTTACTTGTCTCGACTTATACAAATTTATTTAGTATTTATCAAATATTTATTGAAGTATTTTAAAGATTTATTTCGTATTTCGAAGCAAAAATGACTATGACTTAGACACTTTCATAATTAAGGGCACATATGTACATATATTTAAGTATAATGTGCCGAGTGCGTTAAGTTGCGTTATACAGAGTAAACTTCTTAAAAGATTTACAATCTTAAAGTATTAGGAATATGCAAATAAACATAAAAAAAATTACACTTAATAGGTATTTTTTATACTTGAGAAACGACTGTTTGGAGGCCGCAGGCATACTGGAGTATATCGAGACTTATTTTCGATTTAATCGTAAGCGATAAAAATTTAATTTTTCAGAAGAAGGTTTTTTTAAATATTCAAATATGTTTTCGTACGTAAATTGTGAAAGTGCAAGAATATGAAGAAACAAAGTGAGAAGTAGTCGTATATTGAGAATGGAGCAAGAGCGCCGTGTAGAGATGGTCAACTAAAAGCGCAGGTGACGGTTCTCTAATGAAAAACAGAGACAATGAAGACAATTATCGTTTTCTCTTCATCTAGACAACCGAAATAGTGATCATTAAAGAGTGGATCCATCCTTTGATATTCACACCAAAACTGCAGAAGAAGTTGAATTGTTCTGCTTGTAACGGTACAAAGACATAAAACATATTATTTGCTGTCGTGCTATGTACAGAGTAAAAGAAATTATCTAGAAAAGCAATCATTAAACGATTCATAATAATTTCCGGGTTTATCCGAATGGAAATACTATTAACATTAATGATTGCAGTAGTTATTATGGCTCCTTAAGAAGTCGGAAATATTCACTTATTGCTACTTAACATGGAAATATCAATCCTAAAAAGTTGCCTTATTTTAATATTAGATTTAAACAAGCAAGAAATTTAAAGTTCCAAAAATATCTTAAATATCTCTCATGTTAAGAAACCTAATGCGCTTACATACAACAAACTAGAGATGGGCGCGTGTCGATTTTTTCCAACGACACGACTCGAATACAAATACTAAGATGTCCAACACGTAAAAGATATGAAATTGAATAAAAAAAAGATATTCACATACAAAAGATATTTAAATACATATTTTTGTTTAATTTCAGAACTTTATCCTTAAGAGACTCATACACTGTCAACAAATTTGCTGGTGTTGCGTGTTTGACGACAAATATTATTATATTAATTTTTTTCTTTATTGGAAATTAATGCTGATCTAGACATTTTATACCTAAAATGATTTAGTGTTTTTCGTATCACTTTTACTCAACACGAAACGAGCTGAATTCGAACGATCTGTCTATTAGTAATATATGAAACTGTTTACCTTACAAATTTACACACACGCACACACATAGTGAATTAAAATATTTAAATGTATTTAAAAATTTATACATACTTTTCATGTAAAAATAATCCAGCCTCGAGAAGTTTATTGTATCCATGCATGGATATATTGCAAAATAAATCTGTCATATCCTGACACAACGTGGTACGATGTTGAAACTTTTTTGGGTATTTTATCCACCATATTGAGTTCGAAGTGGATTTAATATCAACCATTGTTTGTTTTCCTACGCTCGATTTCGCCTTATATTTTTTTTTCTTCAGATAAAACTGGATGTTGGAGTAAATGTGATTTCAGTAAGACCTTCAAAAACAGAAAAAAAGCAAATTACGAAAAAGAAAAATAGAAAACGACTGGCACGCAACACAAATAAAAGTTGATAAAACGGATATGAACATGGGCCTTTTTGAAAAAGTGTTTTTATTTTATACATACAAATACAAATACATATGTATGTGTATATGTAGATATATTGGGTGTTTTTTATTGAGGTATAGAACTTTAAGTTGGCATCACTTTTTTAACTGGCGGCCATTTTGTCAGCTGTCAAGTGATTAATATTTAGTTTGGTTTGCCATTTCATCATGAACAGGTTGACAAAAGAACAACGCTTGCAAATCGTGCAAATTTATTTCGAAAATAATGGTTCAGTTCGCGAAGTTTACCGCAAGCTCCGTCCATTTTATGGTCGACATAATCGTCCATCAGAGCAATTAATTCTGTTAACCATGGATTGTTTTCGCACTACGTTTACTCTATGTGATAATACGCATCCGCAGAGACGTCGAACAGTGCGCACCGAAGAAACAATTGCCGCTGTAGAGCAAAGTGTTGAAGAGGACCCGAATGAATCGATTCGCCACCGTGCACAGCAATAACCGACTATTTGGTTCCCGAATTGGATGGCATGAATGTGGATGAGTTGTGGTTCCAACAAGACGGCGCTACATGCCACACAGCGCACGTCACAATCGATTTATTGAAGGAAACATTCGATGAGCGCATAATTTCGCGGAATGGACCTGTCAATTGGCCACCAAGATCGTGTGATTTGACACCATTGGATTATTTTCTTTGGGGATATGTGAAGTCGCTCATCTACGCCAACAAACCAGAAACGTTAGGGGACTTGGAAGCCAACATTCGTGGCGTTATTGCCAACATACGGCCCCATATGCTCGAAAAAGTGGTTGAAAATTGGACCTGTAGAATTGGCTTTATTCGAGCCAGCCGCGGCGGCCACATGCCCGAAATCATATTTAAACGTTAATGGCATAAAATGATCCTTCCAATAAATCCAAATTGATGGACATTAAAACGATTTTCTTGTGTTTTATTTCAATTCGAAGTTCTATACCTCTAAAAAAAACACCCTGTACATATGTGTGTACAGATATATGTATATGGCCATTTGTACATATCGCTCACTTACTCAAACAACGCCATAACTCAAAAAATCAGTTTGCCAGCAAACTTTGAACTTTTAAATTTACACACAATGTAATGGAAAAAGAAAAGTAAACAAGATATTTGTATGAAAATACGTAATATGAATAACAATATAAGGATTAATTCAGCATCACTAACTCAAAAGTTCCATTTTTTGAGTTATGGCGTTGTTTGAGTAAATGAGCGATATGCACTTACCCGTAGCTAGAGATTCTTGTACACGATGTTTTTGTCCTTGCTGCAGTTACTTGTATACATGCATATACAGGATTTTGTTTCGTATTGTTGAGCAGCTCATATGTTGCTTTGTACACTGTTTTTGCTTTTATTATCTGGATTTCAAGAGACTATTTTCCAAGTACTTTGCTGTTTGTTGCAACTGATGAATTGCTTACGCCTGTAGTTGACAAATGTACATACATATGTATGTATGTTTGTATATATAATTGTGTAGCACAAAGTGCAGTTAAATGACAACTTAACAACTTTGGTTGCTTGACGATTTACCAAAAAGTGTTCCTCGTTGACGTCGGAACGTATGTTTTTATAGCCAAAAGAAGCAAACCTTGATTGGTTTATTATTATTAAAACCATTAATATTGATGGAAGGCGTTTTAATAGCAAAACTTTATTAATTGCTATAATACTGTAAAATTGTATCCTAAAATTAATGCAGTGGTTCTCGATTTTTTTATCGTAGTAACATGGTTTTGTTATTCTATGGTCAAAGAGTGTACACCACTTACATACCTACATACATATATATGTATACAGATATGTATGTATGTATAAGTATATATTTTTGTGTGTCTTAAAACCAAAATATAGGTCCACAAATGTTAGACTCCCTATACTTAAGGAAAGTACTTCACAGTTATCAAACAAAGCTGAGGAAAGAAATCATTTGAATACATAATTATGTCTTAAAACTAAAAATAATTAAGACTGCAATTTTTAGACTCCCAGGCATAACGGGAATACTCTTTATCGAAATACCTCAGTATAGTTCATAACTCTAAGCTTTTCTAGGAATATATTATGGAGAAAATAAAGCATTGTGTGTAATTATTGGAAGGTGTTGGGGACCATTTGGGGCACACGACGAAATATAATCAGGTACATATGTATGTATGTGAGGGAAAGCGATCGTTTTCAAAACAATTTCAAAGCGATAGTTTTGAAAAAGTGTAATGAATTCCCATCGATGTATGCACATTTACTATTTTTATGGTTTTTTATAACTTTTTAATTTTATTCTATTAAAAAAAAGTTATTTTCCATTCCTGATTTGATACGATAAACAACAACACAGAATTTGCATTCTACAAGAAAATTTGACGGCGATATTGTTTGGAAACGACTTGGAATTTGTCGTCGTCATTTTTCATAACGACTAGAGTTTATTTGAAGCATACTCGTACATACTAATTAAAAATGCAAAAAACGAAAAATTTAAAATAACCAGCAACCAAGTTTGAGAATTTAGTGGAAGGGTTGCGGAAGTGAGATTTCGTAGAGGCACTCTTCCAAGTACTTTTAAATAACAGCGGGAAGAAATTTTAAAAGTATTAAATTCTCTTTGCCCGCCGATACCTTTAATAGATGGATGGCAAAAGGTAAGGAACAAGGCGAATTGACACCTTGGTAATGTGAATTCGCCTTGGTAAGGAAATAATGAGCGTAAATAGTGTAATATGAAAATAAAATTTTGGGATAGTCCCAAGTCGAAATCGTTACCAACACCTAGTTGGTATAACCCTTGTGCCAAAAATCTTAACGTAGCTGCCAACTTCATTGGAAATGGAAATGTATGTTGACCTTACCCCGCTTTTCAAATTGGGTGTTATTGTTTCTAAGACATATTTAAAAGCAATCGTATTTACTCTAAAGTAACTTCCTAACCTTTCAAAAAAATTAATTATACAAACACTAAAGCAACACTGAAATTGTTGCACACTTGCCGTCCGGTAGGTTAAATATGTCGAAATGCACTTCCAGAAGCTTCCTTTCTAATTTGAAGTTTTGTTTTATTGTATTTTCATTATCATTCGTGTTTGAATTTATCTCGCAATTAAAAAATATTTTTAATTTTTAATAAAAAGTTTTTTTAAAAATAGCAAAACAGCCCAGCAGCTGACTAAAATATTTGGAGATGTGTTTTTGGTATATTGACATAAACGATAAATAGTCAACGTCGTTGTCACCTTGTTATAGAATACAAAATGAAGTTGAAACAAAGTGATGTTGACACTAAAATAACGGCGAAGTTGACGACGACAACTGGAATATGGGTGATTGTTTCTTACATTACATAAATTTTCACGGTATATACCCTATACATACACATATGTGTAGGTTTGCCATTTCGTGCGTAATTATAATTAAGTATATACATACATACATGTGTACATATACTCTGCGTCCTCATTAATAGGGAAGACGAATAAGCGATGTCCGTCTGTCTACACGTTAAATCGGTTTTTCAAAGCTCCCATAAAAGGTACACTTCGGTCTTGGACTGCTGTTTCAGGAATAATCCAGAACATATTCGGATTAAAATCAGCAAAACCAAAAAAGACGGTTTCAGAGATGGAAAGTTTAAACTTTTGTTTTGTCATAAAAAGTAACTAGCTACAATAAATGTTTGTTTTTTTAATTAAATCTATTTTATATTTCAGTATTGTATTGTGTTGTATTTATTATTATCCAAAACATTACAAAAAATTATTTAATTCTAAAAATTAAATTCAAAAATCTACTATACAAAAGTTTCTTTACATGCTAAAACATTTACCAAAGACTATCAAATTAGGAAAAAAAATTTACATTATATATATGTATATATACACAGCCATTGTTTTAGGAATTTAAATTTTTTATATAATTCCCCTAAAAAAGAAAAAAGGGAGGAACTTAAATTAATACTTAAATTAATAAACCTGAAACTAATTAAATTCAATAACAAAAAATTAAAAAAGTAAAATAAAACAAACAAACAAGAGAATTAAAAAGTTCATTAACTAGTGTTATACACCGTGTCATTTATAATTAACGACCTTATCCTCCTATGGTAGAATAAGAGATCTTCACCCTCATATAAAGCACCAGCACCCCCAAGGGTCAACAAGTCCATAGGAGAAAAATAACTAGACATTTGAACGGTCTGCAAATTTCTAGAGCCATCAAAACATCTTCTTACCAAATGATTCTCCAGGGAACGTGCACCTTCCAGAAACCTTAAAGCCCTTTCGACCAAAAAGACATCCACTCGCCTAAAAACAACCGATCCGTAAACGATGAACTAAGAAACTGACCATTCTGTCCGATGTATGGTTTTAGCCCAAGACACGCTAGTAGAATCATTCGCTCCCAGCTCCTAATCCTCTCCATCTGGGATGAAGAAATTCCAAACCAAGTTGGAAAGGCATAAGAGACGATTGGACGAACAATCTGGCGATATACTAAAAGGCGCACTTACGGCTTCCCTTGAACATCATGGCTACACATTTTCGTATGTTCAATTTAAGGCCCCACTTTGAAAAGTAGTCTGACGATACAGTTAAGTATTGATTCATTCGTTGGTATATTGTCCTTGCCCTGGCTCCCGTAAAGGCAATAAGAACATCGTCAGCGTACAGCAACAAGAGACCCCCTTCAGTAGGTTGTGGTGTATCTGATATGAAGATATTGTATATATTGTATGTGGCACTCCCGTGAACCTCAATCCTTCCTGAGAAACAGCGTCACCAACATGAACTCTATACGAACGGTCCTTTAAAAAGCTATAAATCATACGGCAGATGCCCGTACCAAATCCTAAGTCTATCATCTTACATACATATAAGTCCATCATGCCAAAGAGTGTCAAAAGCTTTGGCAAAATACAAACCCACCGCCATGGTCGGGCATCTCCTGTTCAGATTCCTGGCAACATAGTCAGCTAGTACCATCAGTGCATGTGTTGTCGAAAGTCCGCTTCTAAAACCAAATTGAAAATCTTTTAAAATGTCTCTGTCAATTATCACATCATTAATTGCTGCCAGGAGAAAGTATTCCAATAGCTTTCCAAAGGCCGATAGCAAATTAAAATAAATCAAAGAGACGATTCCAGGGTTGGAAAATTTAAATTTTTTTTTTTGTATATAAAAGTGACCTACTAAAATTAATTTATTCTTTTTCTCCATAGATTATACATAGTTATAGTTTAGGAGGAATAAGATTAGTGTAAGAATTCAGAAAAATCTGAAAGGACGATTCCAGGGTTGGAAAATTTAAATATTTCTTGGTATATAAAAGTAACCAGATCAAATAATTTTTTCCTTAACGCTACATTTACACATGAAAGTACTTTCTTGAAATTTCTGTATACGTATTATGAATAAAAATTTTAATGAAATAAATAACTTTCATGAAAATTTCTTGTACGTTTACGTTTCGCCGACATTTTTAAAATGAACTTTAACTTTAAAGTTGGTAACACTGTTAAAACATCAAAAATTTTCTTTCTTGAAAATATCGTTGAAAGCTGAGTAGAGATTAAAAACAATATGAGTGTGGTAGTGAAAAAATGTGAGTGTATTGCGACTTTCTTGAAATTAGTTTCATGTGTAAATGGTAGGTAAGTAAAAATTAGACAAATAAAAATACTATACATATATAGGGTGTTTTTTATTGAGGTATAGAACTTTAAGTTGGCATCACTTTTTTAACTGGCGGCCATTTTGTCAGCTGTCAAGTGATTAATATTTAGTTTGGTTTGCCATTTCATCATGAACAGGTTGACAAAAGAACAACGCTTGCAAATCGTGCAAATTTATTTCGAAAATAATGGTTCAGTTCGCGAAGTTTACCGCAAGCTCCGTCCATTTTATGGTCGACATAATCGTCCATCAGAGCAATTAACGGAATGGACCTGTCAATTGGCCACCAAGATCGTGTGATTTGACACCATTGGATTATTTTCTTTGGGGATATGTGAAGTCGCTCGTCTACTCCAACAAACCAGAAACGTTAGGGGACTTGGAAGCCAACATTCGTGGCGTTATTGCCAACATACGGTCCCATATGCTCGAAAAAGTGGTTGAAAATTGGACCTGTAGAATTGGCTTTATTCGAGCCAGCCGCGGCGGCCACATGCCCGAAATCATATTTAAACGTTAATGGCATAAAATTATCCTTCCAATAAAGCCAAATTGATGGACATTAAAACGATTTTCTTGTGTTTTATTTCAATTCGAAGTTCTATACCTCTAAAAAAACACCCTGTATAAATACATACCTAAATAAAACTAATTTTTTTTTTTCTTAATTAAATACCTTTTGTGTTTTAGAAAGAAATAAATTAGTATTAAAAATCAGAAAAATTTTATATACAGTTACAGGGTTGGAGAATTGAATTTGTATTGAAATAAATTTTATATATTTCTTTAATTAAACATATTTTATATTTTAGGAAGATCTTTATTTTAATTTTTATTTCACTTATTATATAGATTTTTTAATACAACAAGATAGAATATCTTATGAATTATAGTATTAGAATCTGGCAAGTTATAAGTATATATATATATATTCCTCAGGAAACAATAATATATATGTATATATATATTTTTTTACATGCTTATATTTATTTATTGTATCTTCAAAAAATTAACTAACAATAAGTATTCAAATCTTAAATCTAGATATAATAATTAGGCCCAACCAGTGTCAGGCATAAACTTAGTGATAGTAATCAACAGGGCAAGTTTTTTATGCCATATGCCATTTTTTAAATTTTTGATATAAAAAGCCATTTTTAGTCCATCTTGCCATAAAATACCATTTTTTGCAATCTTGAAGAAATTTTTGTGCATCAGAGTTTTTTTCTTTTACTGGAATCACCCTGTTGAAATTAATAATTCATAAAATTTTGATCAATCTGTTGTATTAACAATATATGCGTCCTTTTTCCCGTACATGATTTATATTTGATAATTTATTTTCGAATCTACAATAGAATTCCTTGAAAGTAACGTTATATTACAGAAAAGGTATGCACTTATGAGTCAAAATTTCGTTCGTTTGCCTTAATACACATTTATGTATATGTATTTAAAATAAAAAAATTCCTAAATTTACGAATGGTAAAATAAATTCCGAATATATTAATAATAAACCAAATTGTATAATGTTGAAAATGTTTGAGGCATACAGAGTCAATACTTTTTACATTTGTGTAACACTTTTTTAGTTGCAAACATACTGCTGTACAAAATAAATAACCGTTACGTCAAGGAATTTCTACCAAAACACACTAAGAAATCAGCACCCACTGAGACACTGTTACGAACCAAATATATGACAATATATAACAAATGTATTAAAGAGTTACACAACAGAGCCGAAAATAGTTTGATTTGGGTGTTATTGGATGAAACTACCGATAGCGAGCAGCGGATGGTTGCCAATTTCGTATTTGGTTTGTTGGAAGATGGATAAAAGGAGACGTCATATCTCTTAAACATTGGTCACATAGAAAAGGCTAATTAATGCCAGCACAATGGCAGCTTTTTTTGCAGATTCTTTGCAAATATTGTGGCCTAATGGTATATTAAATTTTTTTTCAATGTATTTATTTAAATATCTTGTATTTTTAACAGGAGTTAATTAAAACAGCTTTTTGCTTGTGTTGACAGACGCAGCATCAAATATGGTGTCTGCAGTCCGGTCGCTTAAATCACTATTTCCAAAAATGTTACACATAACGTGCCTAGCGCATGGATTGCACAGACTAGCTGATTTTGTCCGATTACATTTTGAAAATGTAAAGACGTTAATATCAAGCTGTAAAGCTGTATTTCTTAAGGTGAGTTTAAAGCGCATGTACAAGATAATAGCATTATTTGAAATTTTGTATTTTGCAGGCCCCTTCTCGGAACAATCTTTTAAAATCAATGTTTTCGAACTTAAAAAAAAACCTCCATCTCCTTGTGTGACTCGATGGGGAACATGGGTTGAAGCTGCAATATATTATTGCAACAATTTTCTGGAAGTCTCTGCAGTTTTAAATAAACTTGATGAATATGAGGCAAAATCTATTCGAAATTCTAAATTAATATTGCTAAAATCAGGCTTAAAAATTACTTATTGTACATAAAAGATCATTTTCAATGCCTATGTAAATACAAGTCTTTTGAAATTACAAACAAAAGGGCTATCGATAAACGAAAGCTTAGAGATTATTGACCGTGTTCAAGAAAATATTAAAGATGTCAGTAGAATGGATTTTGCCGACAAGTTGAAAAAAGTTTCAGATCGAAATACCGGACTACAAGCATTAATTAAAATAAGAAATAATATATTTTTTAATGAAAGTGAAGCGGATGAATATATTGAAATCCTCTCTCCATCCAGTTACATCTTGTGATGTCATTTATTTTTGACAACTTGAAGACACATGTTAAAATTTAATACAATAAATTTTACTTACGTTTTATTTTTTTTTGCCAGTTTTGCCATTTTCGTGCCAAATATTATACTTTTTCATGCCACTTTGCCAGTCATTTGGAACCATTTTTCGTGGCACAAAAAACTTGCCCTGTTCATTATCAAAGACAACAACTATTTTTGAAGTAAATAATTTAGAGAATTCAAAAACAAGAACTCAAAAGTATTTTCAAACAAAAACCTCCTAAATCTTTTTACTGAATTAGGGCATTAATTTATACATTCTGTATTTTATAAAATCAATTTTGAAATAATTTTTGAATAAAATTTTCAAACACGATTTTACCGGAAACTTCATAACTCATACTTGACAGATGAGAGAATGGAAGTACCTTGTATATTTATATCATGGTTTATAGTGTGTGTCTGTGTATCTGTTTGTCTACACGACCGAACGGCTGTACCGACTTTGATTTACTTTTTTCTGCTTGAAAGGTGACTTGATCGAGTGTTTCTTAGCTATGTTTTGAGAAAATAGGTCCAGTCGTTAGAAGATATCACATCTTTTTACCCAAATGCGCAAAGGGTATTATGTTTATCACACATACATACATATTATTTATATACATATGTATGTATGTGTGTATGTTCCTTTGCGGCCTTATATATGTAAACCGAACGCGTTGACCGATTTTAATAATTCTTACTTAATCTTAATCCCGGGAGTCACTAAAGATATGACAGAAGTAAAAATTCAATATGGATACCAACAGAAGCCATTTTGTAAATACGAAAAAAAAAAGTCGGCGAACTATGTATATCAAAATGGGTATCATTCGACAGGTACTTTAAAATCATCTTTAGGTTTATTGGTCGCAGTCCGGTTTTTTGATTTTTTTTTTTAATTACTACTTGTTTAGATATATTCTGTTGAATCTGTGTGTCTCTGACGACGTTGGTTCTAAACGGTTTGGTTTTCATTTGAAAGGTGATTTATGTTCAGGGCAATCAGGAATTAAATTCCGCGTGAAATTTTCCCTGGCAACAATTCCAACTAATAGCAAGTATTAGGGAAAACAAAAAATTCTAATTGAAAAAGGGAGAAATTTCACGCGCAATTTTATTTGTGATTGCCCTGGTTATACCTTAAGTTTATACTTGAAGAAAATCGGTCAAGCCGATTGGAAGTTATCATAAATTTTCCTTATATTCATTTACTATTTTTGTTTTTGCAATTCTATTACTTCAATAATATTAGTGGAACATAGAGTTCTTAACTTATTCTACAGTGTCAACTGCGTCGGAGGTTTTTAAAATTTGTAATTTTTGTTATTAATATTTTTATTTATTAATATTTCTAAGTTTGTTATTAAAACTATTTGTTTTTCTTTTGTAGTGAATTACACTGTAAGTAAAATTTTAACTTTCGAAATGACACAGAAAAACCCTGAGACACTTCACCTTAATTTTGGGCCGTACAACACAGTGGTTTTTGAAAGATTAGGTCAAAATCAAAAGATATTGCGTTTTTAATTTTGTATTGTCTCTCAAGCGATTTGTTGTTGTTTTAGAGAAAATACATCAAAATCTCTTCAAATTACTTTAGATTTTATTTATTTGTCGAAATTCAACTCGTATAATGATGGTATTTCACCTTGAGGCTAGCACAATTAATTTATTTTTAACGTTTTTCCATATTTGCCCAATTTTATAAATTTTTTGTTGTAATATAATTGATAAAATTAGACTAAATAATGCCACAAACTAAAAATAATTTAATTTTATCCACCTGCAAATAGTCGGGTAATTATTGTTAGAGTTAAGTATTGACAAAAAAAAATTAATAACTTTATTTGTATTGCAAGACAATGGAAACTTAAAAATCGTACATATGTATCTCTATTTTGACATGATCTTTCAAAACTGAGGGTATTGCTGTGTTCTACAGCCCAAAATTAAGTTGGCGTGTCTCGGCGTTTTTCTGTGTCATTTTGATGTACTTGCAGTGTTATTTTTCGTTTGTTAATAAAAAAAATTAAACTTGTGTATATTAAAATTATTCGAATACATTTTTTACTCTTTGTTCGTTCAAATATTCTAACAAAAGTTCAAAATTATTCGCCTGTCCGAACAAGAAAAAAATCATGAATTTCATTCGAACAAATATAAAAGACGAATAATTAACAACACTAATACTTATGTATATGTTTTTAAACATTTATTTTCTTTTTATATGTATATATATTTAAGCTTTTATGTTAGTTACGTTCTTTGCAATAAAAAATATATGTATGCATGCATTCGTAATTACGTCCGTTGAATTTCTTTAATAAAAGTCTAAATAATTGCATGAACATGTAGTTTGATGAAATGATTCATAATCAATCAAAAACTTGATTTCGAATTTTTTTGTAGTTACGTCCGTTTGCATTTAAGGTGACGATATATATGTACGTATGTATATATATACACCTTGTCGGAAACCAACTTAACTTTAAACTAACTTTAAGCTAACTATTTCGCAACTAGTGCTGACTGACACTTGGATTACTTTCCAATGGAAACAACTGTACAGAACACCTTTTTTTGAGGTTTTAATGAAATTTTATTTTCAGAACACCCCTGATTGATTTATTTTTATATAACTTTATCACTGCATTCAAATCTAAAGTGCAATCGATTTAAAAAAAAACACATAAATCACTTGTAATAAACAACTCCTCACTTACATCCATTACATTAATAATAAAGTAAATAAGAATTACCAAGAGAAAAAAGAAAGAAATTTAAGCAAGTGATGTATGCAAATTTTATTTGAAGACAAGGGGATGAATAGTAAAAAAACGAAGCATTTCAAATATGTTTGTAACTTAAAAAGGAAAATTTGCAAATTTTCCAGCCAGCAGATGCAAGGAAGAGTATACGAGTATTTATACAATTTAAAAGCAAATTGACCCCGATTTTTTTAAATTGAAAAACGTAGAAACCTGTCATACTGAAGACACCAGGAATAATAAAAGTGGATAAAGAGAATTTAAATGCAGATGGTTTACATTTTTTACGGTTGCATTTTTATTTTTTATTTTTAAGATTAATTTGATTGCTAATTTATACATGTTTTGACTAAAAGTTAAATGAGAAATAAAAAGGAAATGTTAGATAAAGAATATTTAAGAATACTCTTAAAGCTTAATAGAAGTTATAAAAATATGTATATTTTTTATAAATTTATACATGATGGCTATAAAAACAAGTGTAGACATTTTAATTAATATAATTTGCAAAATATAGCTAAACCATTAAAAATATAAATAGAAAACATACGAAGGTTATTATTAAACAATAAAAATAAAATGCAAAATCAAATGTAAAATATGTACGTGTGTAAGGTGTTGAGAGGATTAGATCTGTGTGACCTGGTGTGTAAGTATGCAAGGAGTATATCGCTGTTAACAAGTAGAAAGGCCCTAACTCAAATAACTGTAACTTTATAGAAGAAGGTAAAAACAATAATAAACAGTACAAGTGCTTGTACAACTGCTTTGCAAAACTGCTTGTAAAAGCGTAATATTTCAAACTATTGCTATAAATTTTTGTGACGAGGAGTATTTGTGTGAAATGTATTGGAATCACTGAAAAACTCAATTTCGTGAAAATACGAGCTAGGGCCTTTCTACTTGTTAACAGCGATATCTAAGAGTTCTAGGATGCAGCCTGGCTCCGCTAAAACAGTGTGTTATTTGCAAAATAAAATGCAATACAGTTGTACTAATCACATTACATAGTTTTTAGCACAATTACTATCGAGATTATATGTATGTACATACTCGTACATACGCATGTAGGCAACATATTTTGTTAATCCTCAAGAGCAAAATTTGATAATTTCAAGTGTTGCAAATTGTTACGGGCTTCAAAGTATGCAGTATCTGTGGGATCATCTGGATTGGGAACAAAAGGTGGTTCTTCCGCCTCTAAATGTTGCCAATCTATACACTTAAAAAATGCCATTTGTTGCACCTCTTTAGCAGCTGGTCTTGCGGCAGGGTCCATAGTAAGTAAGAGTTCAACTGCTTCTACGGCATCTGATGATAGAGCCTCATCTCCCTCTGGCCATTCAATATCTATGGAAAAACGTTTAAATAAAAAACAAAACCACACAAAAAGTAAAAAAATTTCCAAAATATTAAATAATAATACTCGTAATTCAAACAGAAAAAAATATAATGATAAAACATCTCGAATATACGAACAAGATGTAGTACGAATCTTTTTTAAAGAAAGGAAAGTGGAAAATCCGAAGCAAATTTTAAGTAAAACAGGAAAAATATCATTCCTGATATATATATTTTTTTTTCATGCGTATATTTATTTATTATATCTTCAAAAAATTAACTAACAATAAGTATTCAAATTTTAAATATAGATATAATAATTAGGCCCAACCAGTGTCAGGCATAAACTTAGTGATAGTAATCAATAATACATAAATATCGTATTAAGCACAAAAATATTTTCAAGCTGTTTCATCTCGAGTGTTGGGTATTAGGGCCATAGTGTCCCTCTTTTTTAAGCGGATGTGTCCAGTAAAATTCAAGATGTTACGAGCAAGTGGATTAGGATATTTTTTAATTTCTTCAGTCACTAGTGGCAAATTTAAATCACGATGTAAATTTGAATTTTTGATGTACCATGGAGCCGATGTTATTAGTCTTAAAAGCTGAAGCAGTGCCCCATAGCTGAACTCACAGTAAAATATGCATTTCTGCCGTTAGAACTCACTTCACAAGTTTTTGTATTTGAGGTACTCATATAGAGTATTTCTCAATGGCACTTTGTTTGCCGTTTTTTGTTTGTTTTTGTTTTTTTGTTTCTTATTTATCAAAGTTAATATGTATTACGGTTATTATGTATTACAAATATTTCTTTTATGATTTTTTGTTCACTATGAAGGTTCAGCGAGAACTATTTTTTATTTTATTCATGATATATAGATAAGAAACTTTAAATAAATTACTAAGTCCTGGAATTTTGGAACGGTGATTGCGCAATTGGCAATTGGAATTTCATGATACATTTTCTCAAGCTTCCATGTATGGCTCCGTTATGAATGGCAACGGAACGTTTGTTGTATTGCCAACTGTCAACGAAACTGAAATTAGATTTTTATGTTTTGTATGGCAACTGGGGAGAGTTTACTAAAAGTTATAGGAA
Source organism: Nowickia ferox (assembly GCA_936439885.1). Classification (NCBI taxonomy): domain Eukaryota; kingdom Metazoa; phylum Arthropoda; class Insecta; order Diptera; family Tachinidae; genus Nowickia; species Nowickia ferox. Next base: position 101,704,997 of record OW387023.1, on the reverse strand, counting down.
ATGTGATTATGACAGATTGGCAACTGAAAATAGTGTAAAGCTGTAGCTTCAAAATATAAGAAATAAAAATGTGATTTTCATGAATGACAGCGTATGTCCAAAAATCGATTTTTTTATATGGAAAAAATTTATATTACAAAAACAAAATATATTCAAAATTTATCAAATGTGTTGGGTTTTTTTTCATATTAACTAAATAATTTTTTCAATTTCAATTTATTTTATTATTCTTACTGCCTTATTCATAAAAACTATTTCAGGTTTATTAAGCGCTTATTTTACATATTACTATGGGAAATTGGTTAAATAAACCTGTAATAAATCTAAAATATTTTTTATGAATTAGACCGTTAAAGTTTAAGTAACTCAGCCCAATGTGCCATAAAAAGTTAACAAATTGTCTACATAATATAGTAGCTACATATAACAAAACTTTATAATAAAATATTTGGTGAAAATCTTAGACTAATACATTAAATGTAACATATGTAAAGAATATACGAGTATTAATATGTAACTATAAGTTATTAATAGAACTTTATTTTTATAAGTTTGATGTGATGAAACAAAAGATTTAAGGCTGTCAGGTAGATTATTAAAAATTCTAGCAACTCTAGTATCGTTCCAAAATTGAAGTTAGTCTTGGAATTTGAATTTGACAATTTCGTTGAGACCGACAGAAGGTAAAAAAATTAAATTATATGCAATATTTTCCCATCCTTGTATATTTTATAAAAAAAATAGCAATAGTCTTAATTTCAAATAGTTCAAGAATGAACATCCTAAAAATCTACACTAACACGAAGTGCAAAATTAACTTTGGATGGTACGGAATTAATATGTCTATCGAAATTAAGCATATTGTCCAACCACACACCAAGACATTTAATCATCAATCTTTATGGCAAAATTAGTTTTTGTGGGCCCAAAGAACATTGCTTTGTTTTAGCGGTATTTATAAATAATTTATTCTCGCTCATCCAATGAAAAATAGTTTCGATACTATAATCAATTATATTTTGCATGACGTCCAGGAACTGTTTTTCACCACAAAAAAGAAAAACCAAATCAGCTGCAAAAGCAAATGGAATACAAGGCGATATAAATTCGAAACTGGAGAAAATATCGTTAAAAATCGTTTTACAAAATGAGGCCCTTAAAATTTTTCTATTTACAGTGCTGGACTTAAGTATAGGCACAAACTGCATATTGAAGCCAAATGTAATTTTTTATGCATTTTTTATCTTATGAACATATAACGGCTATAAAACAATTATATTTAAGAAATAATAGTAAAACTTAAACAGATTTCTAGTGTTTTTTTTTTGTTTTTATGGGAATTGTTACAATTTAAGTTTAAAATTTGTTAATGCACTAATAATCCCAAATTATTATTTTACTTTTTAAGTAAAATATTTATTTATTAAAAATACATTGAAATTTATTATTGAGGGGTTTAGCTGGATCCTATGCGCATTTCACGGTTGCCAATGCAGATCATCAGGGAACATTTACCCAAAAATTCCTTAGATTTCTTTGGCAGGTAAAACAATAAAAAAAAAGACTAAAAAAGATCGGTTTTCTGCAGACACATGGCACAGTTATTTGGTCCTCTTTTGCTCTAATGAATTTTTGCACATCTGGCAACACTCTATTTTTCACACAATCTGAAATGTTCCGTTACAGTTTTTAATTTGTTTTAGCAAGCAAAAAGTTAAAAGAAAAACTAAAAAAAATCATTTTCTTCACGATTGAGAGGAGTTTTCCGACGATCTTGGTATAGAATGCTCCTTTCGTCTCCCTAACGAAGCCACTGTAAAACTCAGGCTGAAGTTTTGGCGGTAGTGGAAGCGGCAAGAGCGCTGATTGATAGGAAGGTACAGGATAAAGTCGGTATTTTTGTCGACAGCCAAGCAGCTCTTCTATCTCTAACATCATATATGTACCACTTTCTCTATTCTAGTTGGGCAGTGCAAGAGTGTGCCATCTAGACTGGGCGGTCAAGTTGACCTCACCCTCATCTGTGTTCCAGCACATACCAACTTTTTAGGTAACGAACGGGCGGACGAGCTGGCTGTGCTATGGACGCCTCCAATGCCGAATCGGTTGCCATGCCATTTGGTATTAGAAAAGGTTTATTCAAGCACAATCTCTATAAGGCTCAATACAATCAACTAATAGAAAACGTAGGGACATCTCGAGGCTCGTTGCAGTCATAACGGGGCACTGGACGGTCGGCAGAAATGCTAGAAGGATAGGTCTGTCCTATAATGAGCTTTGCCGAAGCGAATGTCCAGCTTTGCACCTCTCGAGACACAAGTTTTTAGGTAAAAATGTACTAGACGACCTTTCAGATTTATCTGAGATTGGGTTGACTAATCTTATCAGATATCTCAACGCGACGGGTTGGATCTAGGATCTACCTATCACCGTATCCGTCTACTTAGATACGGTTCTACATAGCTTGACACCGATGAGTGGAGTCGTCTTTCAAAAAGTAATCATCTATATTCTACTTCAATGCCTACGTGAAGAAGGCAGCCACATAAACCAACCAACAACCATATATTGCTATAATTCTCCGTTCTAAGATATAAGCGTCACATCGCCTATAAAATTTCAATCTTCTGTTTTATGTCACAAACAGATTTTTGCGAAACTTTGCTCACATGAGCTCTTGCAATGTCACAATCTTCCAGAACTTAAGATGGTCACGCCCATTAATATTTAACGTAATCTTAAATATGCTTCTATGTAACCGAATCTTAGGAAATATATCAACTGTCACCATAATTTGCTATAAAATTTTTATTGTAACAACACTTTTAACGGCCGAAGTCTTCAGATAAGACGATTCATCTTATTTTCAAATTTATGTGTTTGTGCGGATATACATACATATGTACATATGTATGCATGTATGTTTGGGTAAAGCATATCGTCGGTTGGTTACTGGTTTGCCGCACTGTATATTAAGAATACATTATTACTGCGGCAAACCAATAATAACCCGACGATGTGCAAAATGCTCGACACAGCCGAATTTATACTTTGATAGAGTAAATGTTACTCACTTTTATTAAGAATGTTGTCAAATACTTTTTGTGGAGTTTCATCATTGAAGGGTGGTATGCCCGTTAAAAATTCATAAAAACACACGCCTAATGCCCACCAATCCACAGCAAAACTATGTCCTTGTCTAATAAAGCAAACACGACAAAATTAATATTTTTATATAAAATTCACACAAGCTTAGAGAAAAAAAAATACTTACTTTAACAATAACTCTGGGGCTAGATAATCTGGAGTACCTAGAATGCGTTCGCTTGATGGACGGCCACCTCTTCGCACCGATTTTGGTGTTCTAAAAGGTGTATTGATTTTTTTGGGTGTTTTCGAAGCCGAATTCGTATTTAAGTTTATGGGTGACATTGCAGGATCATCATGGGCCATTTTTAAATATTGCACACATGAGGTTTTTTCAGCCTCTATTTCTCTTTTCTTATTTTCCATTGATATTGGTAAAGCGAATCGTGTTGCTTTTTTTAATTTTCCCAGCAGACCACCATCACGTCTGGGTAGCTTTTGTGATGACACTGGTGTGGAAAATACCACATTGGCAACATTTTCGTTAAGCGATTGTGGAATTTCATCATCAGACAACGAACGCACTTTTAATACACCTCTAATAGGCGATTTCTCTTTACGTTTTTTCGGTGTACTTGAGCCGATATCCAATATATCAATTTCTTGAGTTAATCCTGTGCTGCCAGAGCCATTATTAGAACCATCTGTATCATCCATTGAACTGTTTTCCGAACGAGTAATTAAATTTATTTTCCGTTTTATGCCTCTAAAGGAGCTGTACAAATGTAAATGAAATGCAAAGTAGTTAATTGTGAATAGATAAAATAAAAAGCTTGTAAGCACCTTTGAAGTTCTGGTCGCTTAAAATTCCTTGATATATTCCGAAATGGCGAATGCATTCGTATTCCGCTTATTTCGTTTGTATTGTTTATATTATAGCTAAGAGACGATATTTAAAATTTGATGAGCATATAGGAGGATATAGGAGATAAAAATATTTTTTTTTTAATTATTTTAAAAGTTAGTACAAAAAGTAAAGATTTAATTTTTTTAAATGAACACAAAAATCTATTTGCATTTTGTTTCTTCTTAAGGAACTCATTAGTAAGACATCAACCCAAAATATTTGAAATAAGTTTAAAAAAACTTCATTTTCTGTGACGTCAGTAAAATAAGGGTATACTCTGTAATTCGAAACGAAAGCAAATGATTTCGAATAGTAATGTTAGTAATACAAATTCGAAAGTATTTTCTTTCGTGCCAAATACAGAGTAGACCCCATGATATCAAATCACATATACATAAAAATAATTTATGGTTTATTAAGGGTACAGAAATCAGTTTTATAAACGTCTTATAAATCAAACATATTTTTTATGAATAAGGTTTTAATAGTTTAAACCAGAATTACGCAACATATTAAATAGTTTTTTAAGCATTTTAATTACAAATAAAAACTTACTTACCTTTTGGAATAATCGGAACAACTATAGTCATCACCGAAATTGCACAAGTTTTCTACTTTATCCATCGACATCGAGTTAGTTTCCCCATTAATATTTGAATAATCACTTTTACGACTTGAAACACCTGAGTCTTCTGGTCCTTTTGAAGATCGCATACGCTTAAGTAGTTAAATAGAATCGTTATGTTAAAATCATTGCATATGGTTGCACAAGATTATGTATAAATAAGTTATAAAATAAATATAAACCCAATTAATTCCCATATAGTACAGTACATATAAAGTACACAAGTCAGAAACAATGACACAACAAACTAAGATAATGACATGAACAACAGAAAAATTTATAGTATTTGATGTAAAACTTATATAAAACACACCTCATCAATAGATCGACGGATCATAGAAAGTTCAAACGAAGTGTCGTCAGCGTTTTCCACTTTAACTATTATGTTCTTACTACAGATATTTTCTTTATCATAACCCTTAGAACTACTATCACATAGGCAACCCTTTTGGCAAAGGAAAATATGTATTTTGAATAAGAAATTTACAAAAATTGTTCAAATACTTTACTTACATTACAGTTTTTTTCATCCAACGCTAAATTCGTATTTTCAGCAAACTCAACATGTCGTATTAGATTTTTATTTTTGCACACCGCATGATCTGAAGTTGAAGACAACTTGCTAACATCTGTAGATGTGCAAGTATGGTATGACGACGAACTATCCAACTTTAAAGAAATCAAGATTCAACATTATATTAAATTAAGATTTGTTGTTTTACATACATTATTATTATTGCTACAAGTTTTTGATATAGAGACATTTATTTCCTCGGCTGAAAAAAATGGAGAAACTCCAGAAATTTTACTATCATCTATTTTCTCTGCTTCGCTAAGAGAAGTATCTGCCTCACTATCAGAAGTTTCACATGCATCTGTAAAAAAAATTATCTGGTTTGTATTATTCAAAGTTAAATGGTTAATATACCTACTATGTTTATTAATAGCATTTATAAAATTCGAAGTTCCCCCACAGCATTCAAATTTCCTCTCTGAACCGAAAGATAAATGAGAAGTTAAAGAAAGTAATTGACCAGGAGTTCTTGTATTTAAGTTTGGTGACGAATTAATAAAATCTGACATTTCTAAATCTGAAAATTTTGCAATTGTTAAGCTTAATTTTTTTTGGTCTAGATGCATTTCTAGATGCATTTTAAAATTTACCTCTTTCACCCTTTCTCATTTCGATTTTACTCAAACCGAAATCAGTTAATTTCACATGACCGGTTCCAGATATCAACATATTATCCGGCTTTATATCACGATGAATAATACCATGTTCGTGTAAATACTGCAATGCTGCAACGACTTCAGCAACGTAAAATCGGGCAGTCGCCTCATCAAAATAACCATACATGGCTAGTAGAGACTTAAGATCACCACCCACCATATAGTCCATTACTAAATAAACATACGACACGGACTGCAGAGAATAAAAAAGACTAACGCAAAAAGGACTTCGTGAGAGCGCCAATGCATTACGTTCTGTTATAACTTGAGAAACCATATTTTTGTTTATCATTTCCGATTTTCTCATCACCTTAATAGCAAAGAGTTTATTGGGATCAGTATTTTTATATCCCAAAAATACTTTGCCAAATGCACCACGACTTATGGGTTTAATAATTACAAAGTCCTTAATTGTAGGAATCTAAAAAAGATATTAGAAAGTTTATATGTAGTTAGTCAATTATCTTATATATGCATATTTACAAATGTGCATGTGTCTATAGTTATGTATTTTTAGAGTTATCAAGTTTGTGATGAAATTCAATTGCTTTCAAAAGCTAACTTATAGGGGTTGAATAAATTTGGATACATTTAATTATCTGTATCCTCGTTACGTACTAGTTTAATTGACAATTGTTGCTTCTTTTTTAAAAAAGTTATTATTGAAAGGAATTTTTGCAAGAACTTTTAAAAAAGATCATTTTGTATTGCTTTATGTATTTTTTGCTTGAATGTGCCAAAGATACAAATGATTTTTTGTTCACCATTGCTTCGTGATAAATTTTTAGTATTTCAAGTTCGGAAGAAACTGTAAGACATTTTGTTTGTTGGGATAGTATTAACAATATGTATTTATTTGAAATTTGCAAACAAAACAACAAAACTTAGTATTCAATATAACAGGACTTTATAGAATAAATTAAGAACGAGTAATCATTATAAGCGTACACCGGGATGAAATACCTTGGAACTTACCTTTGCACATGCTGAACTATTATCTGGTTTCGTTGTCAAGATATTTATTTTGTCTAACAAACGTTCACCATCAATTAACATCGATCTCTTGGGTGTCTTATACTCTATTTGAGGTGCAGTTTGCCGCCCAACAGAATCGTCTTGATCCATGGCATCGTTAGTACTATTATTTCCGAATTTACTGCAACTCTTTACCAAAGGTTCACGAATCTCCATTTAATATTACAACCCGCTTTGATTGTTTTCAATTATTTTGAACAATCAGAAAGTTGTATTATCTTACTTAGCCGCTTTATGAAATTCGCCTAATTACGTAAATTCAACACAGTTTATTTTGTAAACATTCACAGATTAAATATTTTGAGATGTATAAATTACAATTGATATTTTACTGAAAATGCAATTTGCATGCACCTAGACGTTGGAAAATTAAACTATTTTGTGCACAGGGTTGCATTAACTTTAGAACAAATGAACTAAAATTAGTACACGAAATAATATATGATTTCGTCAGTTATCTAAGCATTGATATCATAGAATGTCAAACTCCATATAAAGAAATTATTGTTTTTACAAAATTGCAAATATTCTCATATTACGAATGACACTTAATTTTCTTGACTCAGTCGGAGGTTTTTTTGTTGTATTATGTTCGACTATTCAGTGTTGTAAAATTATACAAAATAAAAGTACTGTACCATATAACCACTCTGCTTTAATGTATAGTTACCAGTGTTGCATTTAACTAGTAAATTAGGTACATGTGCAAGGTGTAAACATTGTCGGGTGATTACGTGTTTGCACATGCAAATTTTTTTTTAAATATTACAGTCTGTGTTAGACGTTGACGATACGATGGAAATCTTGACGTTACTGTAATAGATTAAAGAAAAGTTGCACAAGTTACCTTTGATCTATTACAAAAACGCCAAGATTTCTAGCGTCAACGTCTTACATAGCGTCTACAACTGCGATTAACTCTGACATATGTGAGAGAACGTCGGCAGCAAGGCACATTTACTACAGGTACACGCATTAGAGAAAACACTGTGGCAACTCTGTGCTTCTCACATAGTTTTACAAAGTAATTGTCAAAAAATTGTATGCATCAAACCAAGGCATATCAAACAGGTACATGCATCAGGCAAATTGCTCATCCGCTGATTTTTTGTTTACACGTTTATAACGAAGAATTCATTTGACAATTACTTTTGTGCCTTGTTTGATGCATACAATTTTTTGACAATTACTTTGTAAAACTATGTGAGAAGCACAGAGTTGCCACAGTGTTTTCTCTAATGCGTGTACCTGTAGTAAATGTGCCTTGCATCAAACAAGGCACAAAAGTAATTGTCAAATAAATTCTTCGTTATAAACGTGTAAACAAAAAATCAGCGGATGAGCAATTTGTCTGATGCATGTACCTGTTTGATATGCCTTGGTCGGCAGAATAACAAAAATAAAATGCCGATATTTCTCTTCATCTCAAACAACAGGAACACGTAATTCTACTTTTCTTATTTCATTTTATGAAAATTCTCATCGAGTTAACATGTATTATTTTTGTATAATTATTTATTTTGTTTTCACTTTTTCGCACAAACTTTAATTCACAAATCAAATTAAACACATTTAAACATATAAAATCCCAGAAATTTTGTCCAAAACATTGTTTTTCATTTATTTTAAGAAATACTCACACATGCTTACGAATTTATTTTCATATACGTGTATTTTTCGACAGTTCATCTCATAAGATTGTTGTTATAGGATTTCTTATAACAACGCTCTCATAAAAAATCTTATAAGATTGAGTTAACACTAATTTGAAGTCTACACGTAACATAATTCTCTCTGCGATTGAATTTGATGCTCTTCTCTCCCTATGTTACACAAACCGGAGGTAAAGGTGGAAGTATATAACACGCGTTCAATGCGCTAATGCGATACAAGCTGCTGTCAAAGAAGTTGAAATAGTGTGTTTTTATAAGGCAAGTTAGTCCCGGTTCACACACTTCAACTTTTGTTGATCAACTCGTAGTTCAGCTGCCAGAAAGACAGAGGAGGAAATACAACTATCACTTTTTTATTACAGCTGAGCTACGAGTTGATCAACAAAAGTTGAAGTGTGTGAACCGGGACTTCCATAGAGACGCGCGTACCTCCCAAAAAGTTAAACATTCTTCAACTTTCATGCATTGTATACTAAATGATTGCTAGTGTTGCCAAATTCATATGCCATCATACACAAAAATTATTAGAAATTAATTTTTTTGAACAATGGCTAAAAAATGCATTCAATATTTAAACAAAAATAAAACGTAAATGCAAGACAAAAAAATAGCCGGCAAAGGCTATTTTTACAACTAAAAAAGCCTCAAAAGGGTAGTGTGTAACTTTCCATTTTTATAGCGTTAAATGTTTAACAAGCAAGAAAAGCGTTTATCTCCACCTTAAGTTATTGACACAGAATATGAATAAGTTATTACAAAAATGGTAACTATTAAAATTTAGAAACAGAACGGCACAGCACAGAACAGCAACGAAGAAGTTAAACGTATGACGCATTCTATGTACCCCGGCGTTAATGTATGTATATACTAAATATACTTATGGTATACTTTGAGGTAGGGAACTTAAAAAGATGCTGAACTCGTATTTTAACAATAATATTTTGTACATCCATAGCTTAAAATTATGCAGCTCAGTTTCGCTTTCTTTAATATAACATACTTACATATGTATGTATGTACAGAAATTCAATTTAATCTGATACATTTGATTGGTTTTCAAGATGATAAAATGGCGCATACTAATAGTCAAAACAAAGTATACTTTAAGAATTTAAAACCAGTATTTTGTATGGTAATACTGGTTTTAAATTTTTAAAGTACACTTTGTTCTGACTTTGAATATGCGGCAATATTTATAATCACTGGCGCATATTCGTAGTCAAAACAAAGTATACTTTAAGAGTTTAAAACGAGTACTTTGTATTGTAATATGCTTGAATTTAAATTGCTTGAATTTATTTTGTAATAGTGCGTTTATGTACATTTGAGCAAAATCCAGTACTTACGAGATTTCGGGTAAAATCTAGTAGATTTTCCATACAAAAAAAATCTACTGCGTCACAAGATTTCGAAAAAATATTCTTAAAATATAATAGATCTTAGTGATGCAATTATGGTTTTTTAAATTTGTACTAAAATTTCAACCTGTTTACTTAAAATTGCCTACATTACAGTCGTTTGGTTGTAGTTTTCGAATCATTTCAGTTAATGGCTTATGTTTTGGATAAAAAATCTTGATAATGTCAAAAAACTTTAGATTTAAGATTTGATTACTTATTGTTATTTCATTTTTGAAGATACAATAAATAAATATATGAAAAAAAAAAAAAAATTCAAAAAACTTGGTGTGAACGGTATAGAGCATTAAACTTGTCACCGCAGCAAGCTACCGACTACAAAATATCATGGACAGAAAACACATGTTTATATGAGAATGAATATTTTGAAGACAACAAAGGCAACAGGGTAGCAGGTTGTTGTCTATGCTGATTTTGTCGTGGTAGTGTAATTAAACTAATTTCTATTTTGATGGCTACAAAACAAAAAGTGTGTTGACAATATAGAAAAAATTTAAATCAAATTAGTGCTTAGAAATATTTTTTATCTATATACATATGTATATAAAAATTAATGTTTGTTAAGTGAGACAATTTTAAATTTTTCGTTGAACTATAGTGAATTTTAATCAGAAATAATTTCTTAGTCGGGCTTCAGTTCAGTAATTTCAATTCTTGTTGAATGAAATATTTTTATTAATTAATGTGAGTTTCTAAAGAAGAGAAGAAAAATTAAATTAGACTTTATTAGCTGGGAGAAATACCGATAATGTTTGTTGGTATGTCCCGTATGCGCGGCCAAACCGCTCATCCGATCGGGATAAAATTTGGTTCAATTAGTCTGTGTAATTCCGGGAAGGTTTAAGGTTATTAACTTTTTTTAAACTAGGACCAGAAGGGCGATACGGGGGAAATTTCTGCCCCTCCGAAACGTTCAAACCTATTTTAATAAAATTTAGAACATAGATAGATCTACGTCTAAAAAGTTACATAGGCCGTGTTCAATTTTAACTAGGACCAGGAGGGCGATAGGGGGAAATTTCTGCCCCATAAAAAGAAATTTTATTTAATAAAATTCAATATTGATTGGGCTGCTTATTATTAGAATACTCTACAATAAACTCTTGAGATAAGCTCAATCAAATAATATCTATGCATTTTAAATTAATAATCATATTGTTTGTTTTTTTTATTAAGAAGATAAACTATACATTTTTAGAAATTTATAAATTATACATTTTTGAAATATGTACTTTAAATAATACATATTATACTTAAAGTACAAATTGCAAAGCATTTAAAACAACAAACTGAAGATGCCGAAATTTATTTTTTACAGGTAGATTATAAATTTACATCATAATAATCGTCTGGAGAAACAGTATGTGGACCACCATAGTAGTCCAAGACATAAATATTTGTAATATTTATTTCACATAAGTAAAAAGAGTGTGCTGAAATATAAAATTAACCGATAAAATACATAAAATTATAAAAGAAATAAATATACAATTTAGGGAGAGAAAACTTACTCTCTAACCATTTTGTGGCAGCAGTATGTCTTTTAATGAAAGCTGCAATAGCGCCATCATAATTTTCTCCATTTTCGTCCATCTATTACAATAACGAGTAAAATAATGAATATAAATAAAAGTATTTGTTTTAACTTTTCGAATTCAGATTTAAAAAATAATAACCCAGATTTTGTAAGGCGTTGGCGATGGAAAGCTTGGAATTTTTCCATAAGATTAAAGAATAAGTTTACAAATCAATATGTCAAGGTATTACACAATCTGAGAGGGGATTTTTTGGGATAAGGTGTGAAATAAAATTGAGAGCCCTGCGCGTAGGAGTTTTCTTTACTGATTTTATGCTAATATAAAGAGAGGAATGAAGGATATTCAAACTTCTAATTCAAATATTAGGATGTTTAAACTTTAAATTTTGAGGAATCATAATGCCTTTTTATATTATATGTATGTATGTATTATTTATATTCTGACTTCATTAAAACAAAATTTCCATAGAAAAATCGGGTTTAGTGTACACTTCAATCACACGTTAATTTTTTGCATATGGGGGTTATATTTTATAACATATAAGGCATTGGATAGTATTAAAAGACTTGATAATGAAGTGCTAATTACACCACTAATTTCTCTCAGTGGATATTAAAAGGAATAAAAAAATTAAAATACTTCAATTATTATTGTTCGAACTTCATTTGTTTCTATATTTATGATTTGATCAGGCTAAGGTTCGTATCGCTTTGTAAGCCAAATTACATGTGATAATTATTAATGAACAAATAACACCAAAGTTAATTGTAAATATTCTGACAAACGCGTGGTAGAACGGAACAACTAGCTGTTTTCGAAGGCACTACACCTTCACCATCAACGGTGTTTGTGTTTGGTCCACTGTGTGTGGTTATACGTAATAACTTTTATTGCAAATGGAATATGTGAATTGTTTTGATTCATCGTATTACTATTTATGGAAAGCTTTTTTTTGTTTTTTGTTTGGCTTACAAAGCGATACGAACTTTAGCCTGATCAAATCATAATATAAAATACTTCGAAGATACTACAAAAATGTTGCACAAGCCAAAATCGGACAGCATTTGTTATTTTTCTTACGTTTAAATAATTTATATTTTGTGTGTAGCTCCTTGCTGTTTAAAACCAGTTGGAGAAAACTTCAAGTATTGATTCGACTAATTTTCGGCAATAGCTTTGTAGTATTTTTCCCATTCTACCACTAAAACATTTTTTAACTCAGCTTTGCTAGAAACCTTGCGTTCTTGAACTTTTTTCAAGTAGTCCCATAACTTTTATATGGGATTTAGATCTGGACTCTGTGGTGGGGTTTCCATAACATGGGGAACATTGTATAGCAGCCAGGATCATACTATATGGGGTTTGTGCTTGGTATCGTTGTCTTGATTAAAATACCAGCTGCCATTAAGAGAAAGCTTATCCGCAATTCCGGCCCTGCTGCAGAAAATGAGCTTTTGCAAATACAAATCTCACAGCTTTATTTTGTTTAATACACATTTGTGAAGCAAATATGGATTACTTTCTTTCTTCAGTCAGACACAGCTATTACAGCAAGTTTTGGAGAACTTAAAAACGGATTCGCTTTTACTTTTCTTACTAGCAAAAGTTCCTCTGATTATGCGAATATTTTGTTGTGAGCCTACTATTTTAGAAATTTCACGATTACTTTTTCCTTTTTTTTGGCATGTTGAATTATTAATTCTCTGACATCAATACTGCTTTGTCATCTTTGTCTCGACATCTTTATGATTTGATTTAATTTGAAGTTAATTTCATAAAAGTCCTGTATTACTGCACCTTTTTTAAGGCATATGGTAGAATTACTGAAATCGTGTCGTGCTGTTGCGTTTCAGCTGACAAAATCCGTAGCACTTACTGCCTGGCCCACTATGTCGACAAGAAAGTTTCTTTCGCTTACTTACATTGAAAACAAAAACAAATTCTCTTATTTTGTTTTTGTTTTCGATATAAGTAAGCGAAAGAAACTTTCTTGTCGACATCGTGGGCCAGGCCGTTAATAAGCATGTTGATGGTTATTGAAAATGAGTTGGCAACGTTTGCTACGTAAAATCTACAGAAAATAGATATTTACGTAGCAAACGTCAATTTCTGGCTTACATACATACACACACGTATAAAGCAAAGAGAAACACAGTAACAGCTGATACTTGCGCTGGCAGCCTCACGGTTTTACTAGCTAACATCCATTTAACATCACGCGTCGTTGGCAATTACTTCGTAAATGCAACCATGCCACTCACCCCCCGCATGTGATTAGTAGTTGGTGTCAGTTAACGGTACCGGCGTCGGTTGCTAGCCGCATGCAAAAAAAAACTTAATTTAATAACCTAGCTTTCTAAAACTCATTGAAACAGGAGAGGATTTTGAGGATTCCGGCTTTCTACACGACGGTGCAGATCGGCCAAATAATTCTCCTGGCTTTAGCGGGAGTAACAGAATAGAGGGGAAAAAACATCCAGACTTAAGGCTCAGTTAGCCGACTGTAACGCAATGTAACTATAATGTGAGCAATAGCTGGTCGATATTTTTATATGAAAAGTAGGTTACGTTACTTTACACCTCTATAATCATTTTCATTACTTTTCACATAACAATATCGATCAGCTATTTCCTACCGTTGCAGTTGCATTACATTACAGTGGGCTAACTGATCCTTTAAACGATACGACAACTTAAAAAGTAAGACGATACGATTTGACTAACGAAGCCAATAGTTACCATTGTCCGAGTTTAGCGTGTGCATTATTTTTATACCAATTGAAATGTTTAAATTTTTTTTTTTCTATTAATGTACAACGAATTATAATTTTGTTTTATGCTTTCAATAACTAAATATATACTTAATTAAAATTTAGTTTAAAATTTTCTTTTTATTTTTAAAACCGGTAAAATTTTACAAATAAATTTAGTTTACTTTAGTGTCCGAGTTCAGTTTGTAGTGACTGCAGATTTGTTATATTAAACGTGGACACTGGACAAGACATTTAATTATTGGAAAATAGAGTTAATTAATTTCAGACCATGGACAGTAAATTGTTTTTTGAAGCTAATTTATTATCTTGTTTTTAACCAGTAATTCTTATGTTCTTATATCCTAAACTTTTTTTGACAATAAGTTGTTAATTTTACTGATAATGCAAGTTGTTCTTGATATTCTGGTTAATTTAATCGATCTGGATTTTTTAATTTTATTGCCAATATTAATTGTTGTTGTGATACTCAGATCAAAAATTCAGTTTTGTTTGTTATTCCAATTGATTTGTAAAGTTTTATTACATTATTTATTTTCTATAAAATTAAAAATCTTACCTTAACCATTTTCCCACTTATAATAGCGCGTCCACAAGTTGGCTCCATAGGATCAATATGCGCTTCGCTGCAATGTAATACTTGTTCATCGGAAAGCAATATGGTTGCTTTACTGTCGTATTGCCTATCAGTTCCAGTAAAATCCAAATCAGTTAAAAGAAATTGTATGTGCCCAGTAGATTTTCCCCTTTCATCATTGTCATTAATTGAAATAACATTAACCATTGGAAAGCCTTTAATAGCTTTTTCTACCGATATAGTACCAAATGGAGCCCAGTCCGCTTGGTGTACTAGTTTACGTGCAATTTTTGCATGATTTAATTCTATTGCTCTTGTTGCGTTAAGACGCAACTGCCGCTTGTACTGATTTATAACTCGTGCATCTTCCACAGCTGAATAACACATTCCAAGTTCAAAATATATACCAATTAGCAATACCAAAATTGTAATAGCTTTATGCGTCATTATGTGCAGGGTTTTATATCGTTTACTTGAAGCTGCAAAATTTTTCAATCGTATTAATTTTTTTAATAAATAAATTCTTTATTTTATTTTACTTGTTTATTTTAGTCTTTATAATTTAACCGTTAATCTGCTTAAAAAATACATAAAAACCAGTTTTAAAACCGGTACCAAATATAAGAAACCGGTTCCGAAACGGATAACTTTCCATTGGTGAAAGAATTTTAAAAATCGGCTCGTCGGTTTGGCCGTGAATGCGTAGCAAACAAACAAACAAACTCACTTTCACATTTATAATATTAGTAAAGGCCAATAGAAAATGAAAAACGGATAAACAGAAAATGAATAGTGATACTTACAAATGTGTTTACCAAAGGTAAATCAATAATTGTATAAACAACATTTCTCATGTTCCATTTCATTGAAAATTTGCGTTAAATAGCTGATGTTAATAACAATCTCTACCCCAGTAGATAGACTTGGGTGCTGATGAAGTGCGTGGCGGCACAGAAAAATATCGGTATTTCCCCCAGCTAATAAAGTCTAATTTAATTTTTCTTCTCTTCTTTAGAAACTCACATTAATTAATAAAAATATTTCATTCAACAATAATTGAAATTACCGAACTTAAGCCTGACTAAGAAATTATTTCTGATTAAAATTCACTATAGTTCAACTAAAAAAATTTAAAATTGTCTCATATAAAAATTATTATTATAAATAAATATTTATTTAAATATTGTGACTGTTTTGATATTTTTAGACGTAATTAGTGATGCCAATGTGTGCTTAAAAATCATATAATCAATAATCATATCCTTTAAAATCGCTAATGAAGTACATTTATGATAAAATGTAACCGTTGTAATAGAATACATATGTAGCACTTTGAGTGATTCTAGGTAACATTTAAAAATGTTACATACATATATTGTGTAACATATTTTTTTCAGAAAAGAAATCGCCATAAGTGTTAAACAATGTTTAAGTACACAAAAACACAAACTGTAAGGTATTTTTTTCGATTTCATTCACAATAACGAGGTATTTTGTCGAATGCTCGTCATAATAACAAATTATAATTCGTTCAATCAGTACTTTCGACTACAGTCGAAGATCGAAAGTTGTTCATAGTAAGGGTTTAAAAATAATTTGACCGCTTTTGAAAAGTTAAAAATAATTAGTTTCATTTGAATTAAATATTATTATATGAAAGTGTGATATATACTTTGGTCTCAAGTAGAAAGGTCCCAACTCAAATTATTGTAACTTTACAGGAGAAGGTAAAAACATAATGGTATCTATGTACATATCTTGGAATATGCATCGAATTGGTGAAAGTTACATGGAAAACAACAACAACAACATTCTCATACAACATTAACAATTCTTAAGAGAGAGAGAAACGCGTTGAAATTATCACGTTTATTTAATTTTAGAAATTTATGGCAAACAAAAGAATTTTTGAAAATTTGTTTTTATTTTAATGTAGTTTCACTTCTTCGACGCGTTTTCCAGAATTTGCACCAATAGAAATTGTAGAACTGCTGGTACAACTGCTTTTAAAAGCGTTATTTTTTACACTATTGCAATAAATTTTTGTGAAGAGCTTGGGGGGCGAATTACGGCATTTGATACGACGCGTAATTTAAAAATATTTCAATAGAGTTTATATGGAAATATTTTTAAATTACGAGTCGTATCGAATAATTTGTCCCTGTATTTGTGTGAAATGTGTTGGAATCACTGAAAAACTCAATTTCATAAAAAATACGATTTGGGACCTTTCTGCTTGAGACCACTGATATGTAAATATCGATGGCAGTTCGAGATCGGTGATGAGTATGGAGAAACGAATATATTTATATGTTACATATCGCTATATAAATTGAAAAAAAAAATACGTGTGGCACTCGGGGACTGCCGCGGTAAAGCTATTGCTTAGCATTTTTTTATCAACTTATGCAATTATAATTATTTATTTATTTTTTATTTATGCGTTTTTTTTTCTTTGATATTAATTCAAGTTTTTTCTTTGATATTAATTCAAGTTACACTTTTAGAGCGTGGTGACCGATAATAAAACAAATTTTTTTCTTTTATTGATTAAATGGGAAGTTAATATCGTTTAAAATATTTTTATTATCTTACAATACATGTAGGTATTCAGGATTTTTTATCACTGAAACTATAGGTTTATGGTAACTGAAATAAGAACCATAAGTTTGAGACTGATATCCTCTAAATATATGGAAAATAATAGCTTAAAAACCTAAGAATTGTCTGTTTGTTTATGTATATCATTTTTTGTCAACCACGATTGCTCTTATGCACCCCACATGTGTTTTCCTACATGTAAAAATCCGTTTTAGCAATTCTGTATGTTAATGAAATCAATAGCATACTTTAGGGTTTAGCATACACTGGGCGATTCAAATAAAAATAGTCTTAGGTTTTTTTTTCGTTACGGAATTTCTTGATTAGGTCGCCGCGCTCAAAGCCCGCGATAAAAGCTATGCAATAGCTTAAAACGTACAAAAATGTAAAAATCGTCTTTTTGATTGATTATGATGTAAAAAGAAAGTCCATGTAGCCACAACATTTTTATCCGTGTATGCCCAAAAATATCGAATTTATTAGTCCTGGTTCACACACTACAACTTTTGTTGATCAACTTGTAATTCAGCTGTTAGAAAGACAGAGAAGAAAATACAAACATCTCTTTTTTTCTTACAGCTGAATTACGAGTTGATCAACAAAAGTTGAAGTATGTGAACCGGGACTTAACGATAGTCAACAGACTACTGAGAACATACACTAAAGCTTATAATGTGTTTTGCTTATCCTATAAAATATCTTAAATGTAACTTACTCAAAAAAAAAAAACACATGTACTATTATTTAGAAAAAAATTTTTCTAAATTTAAGTAAAAAAAATTTCTAAGTTTAAGTAAATTTTTCTGAGTCGTAGTAAATTTTTACAAAAATCTAATAAAAATTACTTAATATGAATAAAAAATAAATAGTTCATATCTTTAAAAATATTTCATAAAAATACACAAAAAATTTCTTACTTTTAAGCAAATGTTTACTGACTTAAAGGAAATATTTACCAAAAATAAGTAAATAGTTTTAAGCTTAGGAAAATTGTATGCTAAAAACTTGTTAATTTCGTTTTAAATCAAAAAATAAATTTTAGGAAATAACTTACTCCTGATTAGTTCATGAAATTTAATTAACTTAAAAGATGTAAAAATGTATTCTTAATTTTAGAAAAATATTTTCCAGTTTTAAGTATTTTTTCTGTGAATTTTAGAATTTATTATTAATTCGCATTTAGCAAAATATCTAAGTAAATTTATCATATTTTCGAGGAATATTTGAACTTGAAATAAATTTTTTTTTAACTAAAATAAAATTTTAAAACTCAATTATTCAGGCTGCCCTATTAGGAAATTGGTTAGAATGCTTGACTATCAGTCAGAAGGTTGTTGGTTCAATAATTGTCTCCTCTCAAGGAATTTATATGTATATATGGTGAATTAATTAAGAATATAATATAAAGATATAATAAATAACATATCATGTGGCTACAGAATTTAATTAAAAATAAAATACATAAGTACCAGAATTAAAGACATAAAAAAACTTTGGAAAATTTACTAAATTTGAGATAAAAGATGAAAAAAGCGAAGCTCCGAATTTGATGGAAATTTTACTTTTAGAAAAATTTTACTTAAATATAAAAACATAATTACTAGAAACTAGTTCATTAATGAACTAGAAATTTAGTAAATATTTTACTGGTTTCAAGTAAAAAACAGCTTTGGCGCCATACGACAACTCAAATTTGGAAAATTTTCGAAAGTTTTAGTTAATTATTTTTTTGTATGTATGTATATTGAAAATAAATAAAAAGAGAATAAGAAAATTTGTTTTTGTTTTCAATATAAAAAAATTCATAAAATTTTTCAAAATTGGATTAAATAGTACCAACCAAACATTACAAATAAATGAACTGTGCTAGCCGGAACGTGCAAGGCCATCATCATGAGAGTTGAATTTTGACAAATAAACAAAAACTAAAGTCATTTCGAAGGAGATTTTCCTTAAAACACCAACAAATCCCTTGAGGGACCACACAAAATTAAAAATTAAATATCTCTTGATTTTGATCTAATCTTTTAAAACAGAGTATACACCAATGTGTTCTACGGCCCAAAATTATGTTGGGGTGTCTGTGCGTTTTTCTGTGTCATTTCGAAAGTTAAAATTTTACTTACAGTGTATTTTACTCAACGGAATTTAATTTAATTGGCACTAAATTCTTTGTAACTTTTTATACTTATTTTTATTTTTTACGAAATTAATTATTACAAAATTATAACAATATTGAAATTTCATGCTTTTGTTTTATTTAAAAGAAGTGCGCTATTATTATTTTGCCGTTTGCGCGCTTTTTTATTCTGTGGTTTTTCATCTTTCTAAAATCCCTATTTGTAATTCTAAAATTTATTATGAAAAGTCGCCAACATTGTAATAAAAATGTATTTATTATTGGTGATAGTAGTTCAGATCAAAATTTTTTTTTATTTTGGAGTAAAAAAACTAGCTTTTTGATTTCTATTTTGACATTCTGCATTTAGCTTGATCGATGGGCTTTACACATTTGCATACATATATATATATACATACGTACATACACATGTACGAGTATCTGCATAATAAATGATAAGCAAAATTATCAGCTGCGGCTATTCTTTATTTATTCAAACACATTTTAATGCGATTTTTTTTCATTCTTGTGTGTCTTTCAGTCAATGGAATTAATTTGTTAATAAATGTAGCAGATACATACATACATATGTACACATATACATTTGGACATACATACATATGTATTTTTACCTAAGGTCCAAAAACCACTGTGCCTGTTTTTTCCAAAAAAGTTGAGCACAACAAAATAAAGTTTTTAACAATTCGATCGTTACACATGTTCAATAATTTTTTGTTTATATTTTATGCACCTGTTCATTAAAATTATTTTGAAACTTTTACATACTTACATATGTACATATAAATGTATGTAAATACTTACGTTTATAATGAAAATATAATAATAATAATTGTTAATTTTTGTTTATATTTCTTTCGACTCTTCAGTTAAATTGTCGTTCCGTTACTGAATCTTTATGTTTGATTTTATAACAAAAGTAAACTATTCTTTGTTTGAAATTAGTGCTGCCATACGTTATGAATATTCACTTACCATGGTGATTCTTGTTTTTGTTTGGCGATTGAATTAAGCTAACTGAGCGTTTACACCTGCAAGATCATGTTCGAAAAACTCATTATGTACACTGGAAATTTGTACTAACACATTTGTACTTGTACATTTTCCGCACTTGCAGTCCATCGGCCGTTTTTTTTTCGAAGTACGCAGAGCTTACATGCAAAAGATATGACAACGGAGATCTTAACTATACTGAATGTCAAATAAATATACTTGAGCATTTCTTATATAATTAGTCACCCTTTTTCCGTTTTGTAACTTTGGTATTCTGCTTCGTTAGTCAACTCGTACCGCCTTTCTTTGAAGCGATCGTATCTTTTAAGTTTGTATGTTATTAGAAAAGATGTCTAATCTATTTTCTGTAGACTTTAACGTAGCAAATGTTGACAATACATTTTCAACAAGCATCAACATGTTTGTTAAATGTCATGGATTTTATCAGCTGATACGCAACAGCACGATACGATTTGACTAACCAAGCCAAATGTAGTCTGCATTACGATCGCAGCTACGTTTATGTAAGTTGTTAGTTTAGTGAAGGAGCGTCTTCCGATTTATCTTTGTTTAGCTTCAAAAAGTGATTAATTCAAAAAGCAATGTAAGTATAAAATGCAATAACTAAAAGGTTTAATTAATGATCCACACAATTTGTATTCTTTTTTGTTCTGAAATGTTAGTTTCTTTTAATTTATTACACGTCGAAAACAACAACAACCAAACAGTATCAAAAGCTTGCAAATTTAATGACAACGAAGGACGACATTGCCTGTGCATTAAATTAAATTAAAACAAAGAAACTTTGTTTTTGTGCTACAATTATGAAAGTATAAGAAATTAAAATATCAGTAAAATAACAAAAACTAAAAATTTTAAAAATCCCCGATATATCTAGAAAAGATGTGATATCTTGTAATATCTTAAAACATACCTAAGAACCCCCTCGATCAACTCACCTTTCAAACAGAAAAAACTAAATCAAAATCCGTCCAGCTGTTTGGTGTGTACGTGGACACGGACAGACACACACTACAAACTTATAACACCCCTTTTTTTGGTCGGGGGATAAAAATTAAAGAAATAAAATATATTACATATAAAAAACTTAGGTTTAATAAATAAAATAGAGAACAAAGCTATAGAAAATGTTAAAATGCTTCCGTCAACAGAACACTCCTTGTGACAACCGTCGTTGTGTTAATGTCAGTTAAAAAAAGCGATGTGCATATAACGTATGATGGATTCTATGTGCCTCGTCACACGTTTCATAGAAAAGCAGATGGTTAAGACATACTATTATGGGTTTTTTTCCATTCAGTTCTTTTACAGAATACCTTTTTCGATCTGTGCGTAAGTGATTATGTTGCCAAAGAAGTTCCTGTTTTAAATGAAAACCATTTTGATAGTTTTGAGTTATGATTGTTTATGATTTAGTGTGCGATATGTATGTGTATGGCTAAGTTGGCAACAGTGAATATGTAAGGTATGTTCACTGCTCACCATACAAATAAAATTAAAAATAACACTCCTTTTCCACATGCAAAGTTTACTTTGCAAAGTCTTAATTTAGCTGGGAGAAAGACGGAAAGGGACTGTACTACTACCTCTGTCTTTCACACAAGTGAATTAAGGCTTTGCAAAGTAAGCGTTGAAAAAAAAAAATTATAAGATTTGCTATTGCGGATTTGATGTCGTAGATTAAAAATAAATGACAGCTCTATATCCAAGTGTGTTATGATGAACCCAACACACATAACCATATAAATTAGCATGCATTTTATGCACTGTAAATATTTGGTCAGAAAGCATCATTAATGATAATGAAATGTAAAATATTTTACATGTTTTTCGAAAATGTCCACTTTTAATCTACACTACCATAGTTTTTGATAGATTTACCAAAAATATTACAAAAAGCTAAATTATGCTTTCAAACTGGTTTCCATATAAAATGTTTACTTTAATCTTCCTTTTTTCAACAGGTGGGCCTGACGAAAGTCAATCAGGTACATAAACAAGTTAAGATACACAGATTTTTAAAAGAAACAGCAATAAATACATCAGTTATGTCTGATGGAAGATTAAACCTAGTTTAACTTTAAAAATAGTTTTTATTCTGGTTAGTTTGACTGGCACTTAAGGCCCAGGCACATAGAATCCGCCATATGTACGTTAAACTGCGCCTTTTTCAACTTACATTAACGCAACAATGTAGAATGTTGGCACAATGAGTACTTTATTAACGAAAGCATTTGAACATCTTCAATAGGTTGGTTCTCCATTTTATTTATTAAACTCAACTTATTTTTATTTATTTCTTTTGTTTAATTTTATTTTTGCTGCCACAAAACAGAAAAAGCTAAATCAAAATATACAAAAAAAAAAAACCAACCAATATCAGTCAAACTACTCAACGTACGCAAGAAGTTAAAAATTGCCCAATTTTCATACTTTGTGTTGACGGACACGTACTGAATGTAATATGTAACCATGTATTTCAACAAAGATACGAAAGCCTATAGTACACGGCATGTAAGAAGCCACATCTATATGTGGCGATGACGTCACAGGAATTTTCAGCATGTTTGTTGCATTTTTTTAAGTTACTAGTAGTGGCTATATGCCGTGAAATTTCAATAGCATTTTTTTCCAAAATACAAATGTGACACATGTAGCCGAAGCAAACAAATTTTCAGAGGCAGCACACTTGTAAGCATGTGAATATGTTACTAGTACGCGGCATGTGGCAAATGTAACTTCGTGATGACGTCAAAATTACGTCAGAGCCACTTGCGCATGTGGCTTTTTACATTCCGTGTAAAAGTTTAACGTGTGACGGATTCTATGTGCTTGGGCCTTTCGTCAGTATTTTATAGTAATATATAAGTAATGACGATAGCAATGTAGCGACCATTGTTTTAATGTGACAAAATTTTTTGAAATTGGAATAACAACATTATACCAATAATACATTTTATAAGTATCGAATAATAATAATAATAAAAATTTTAGATACAAATATACGAAAACGAGATTTTACACGCAATCCACGCATACCCACCGAAGAAACATACATTAAACCGATTCACCGAAAAAAAGGTTTTTATTACTCCTTTCAAATCAAAGATTCGTCTTTTTAATGAAGACCCCCTAAACATTTGAGGGGTATAGCGATGACCGTTCATGAGCTGGACAGTGTCCAAAAAATGTATATTTCTGAAGTTTTTTTTTTCATATTTTCGTATTTTGTCCCAAGAAAATATATTAAAAAAGTACATCATCTGAAAGATTTTTTCAAGCCGCTTCCAATGGTGTATTAAAATAAATTCTATTATTTTTTAAGGATTATAAGATTTGAGTCATGGTTCCTGGGTCCGTTTTGTTGCCCGTTTTTAGGAGCGTTATAATATCCATTGAAACACAGCTAAACATCATAATTTTTAATACGAGTATAACCACCCTTATTCCAGTTGTCAATATCTACGTCACGTCAATACAATACCAAACAGTTGGGGCCTGTCTACCCGTTGTCGAAAACAACTGACTGCTTTTTACCCGCTCATGCTGTTTTCTAGAGCGTAGAGAAAATAAATAGACTTTCAATAACACAAAACCCAATTTTTGACGTGACGTCGTGATGTCTATTAGTCCAAGTATAAAGAACCTCCTGGAATAGGACTAATAAGTATTCTAAATATATTGATATTAACACAAAATGTGGAAAAATAATTGTAATTTAAGCATTAATTGCCCTGTACAATTTTAAAGCAATTTGACTTCTAGAGTGCTGCAGTAATCAATTCTTTCTACCTTTTTTCTTGTACATATATGTACATACCGCCACCTTAAATGCAAACGGACGTAACTACACAAAAATTCGAAAACGAGTTTTGGATTGATTATGGTTCCTTTTATCAAACTACATGTTTACGCAAATATTTATGCCATCAAAAATGACGACTTTATTAAAGGAATTCAAGCGGACGTAATTACGAATGCATATATTTTTTTATTGCAAAGAACGTAACTAAAATAAAAGCTTAAGTATATATAAAAAGGAAATAAATGGTTAAAAACATATAAGTATCCATACTACAAGTAAATTTCGAAGAAAAACTTCAACAACACTTAATTATTATTGATTTTGAAACGTTTTTTGTTCCTGCTGTAAAAAATATAAAAGTGTACATAGTTACGTCCGTTAGCATTTAAGGTGACGATACATTTTTCTGTATACTCGATAAGTTTGTTTGCACAAATCAGTAGTTTCGTGCTCTTCAAATCTAAAGCTTGAATTTTTTGTTGTATTGTACATTTTGAAGATAAAAATCTAACAAGTTAGGCTTTTAATTCGACTCGAACGCATTTGATAGTTTGCTTTTTATTCTTTTTTTATTCTCTACGATCACTTGTTGTTGTCTACATATTTACACTCATTTTCTATAAAACTAACTTTTTGAGTTATGGCATTGTTGCAGTAACGGAGTGATATGCAAGGAATCATCGCGATCTTAAACTGTAACTTATTAAAACTTATTTATATATACAGATATAAAACTCTCTTCTAAATCTTGTTCCATTTAATTATAGACATTTAGTTTTTTTCTTTATTGATTTTAAAATTACTTTTTTACCATTTTAATTTCTTATTTTTCGTTTTATTACAATTTATATTGTTCAATGTTAACAATCATACAATACCGTCTTATCTTAATTGGATTATTCAATATTCTTTATAGGTATTTCATACATAGTGATTTGTTTATATTTATTATGTACTTCTTAAAATACAAACATTAGTATTTTTATAGTAAAATTTTAATTGATCGGAAAATAAATTTTTGCTATATAACGTTTACAGACTCAATGAACTTTAACAATAAAATAATCAACATTAGAACGTAGAAATAATGTTATAAATTAAATTATCAAACAGTTAGGCATGAACATACATATGGACGTTATTATACGCCCACAATATCAGACTCAAAATTTAGTGTTCCTATATGAAGCCAATTGCATATTGAATTATGTATTGAATTTTAAGGAACACAGAATACAACATAATACAAAATACGCTAACAATTTTTTTTTATTCAAGCGAATAAAATTTAAAAATGAATGCACGAAACTATTGAAATTGCAATAACTGCAGTGCTAGACGGCCACAGACGACTGCAGTCATTTAGAAAAACTACGACGAAGAGGATGAGGGATGCTTTAGATCCATTTTCATATTCAAACGCAGTATAAGTGTTAAATTTTAAATTTGTTTTTCATTACAAAAGCTATAATTTACAGAAGCACTTTCACTGAATAAAATATTTAAAGTTTTATGATCAGAGACTATTCATACACGGCAATTTTTCTGGGCTTCCAAATATATCAAGGTCTATACATGTTATGTATAGTATACATATGTATGTTTATATATCGAAAGTTTAATATACAAAGAGTATATTACTACTTTTTTTTACTAATATTTTTTTAAACCAAAATTTTTTCGTTATATAATTTTTTTGCGATATAATATTTAAAAAACACATTTTCGTTGACTACTATTGACATCCTTTCATAGTTTTTAGGTTTTGCGAAATACAAATGGTTACAGAATAAGGCGGATAATATTTTTAAACATATACTGGCTTATTCATAAAAAATATTTCAGGTTTATTAAGCTCTTATTTGATATATTTCTATGGGAAATTTGTCAAATAAACCTGTAATAACCCTAAAATATTTTTTATGAATTAGACCAATATAATACAAATAGTGGCACAAAATGTACATGTAAAATTTATATATTATATAAATTTTACATGTATTATATAAATTTTACATGTACATTTTGTGACACTAACAATTAAGTTTTGTATATTACCGCAAATATGGGAAGTATTTGTGAAAGAAATGTTCATGAAATAGATTAAAGGTATATCAGCGAAACTAAAACAGTACATAGGAGGTGGTTCAAGTGTTTGTTTTAGAAACGATGCCTACTTCTCTATATTAAAGAATTTTATAAAAGAATATGAAATATTTTTATACATTTATTCTGGAATAAGCGAAACAGTAGTAAAATTAAATGTAAGGAATATATCTTACTAAATAATATATACGATAGGTATAGTGTAAAGATTTTACTTCAGACAATTAGGACGCTAGGCTAGAGATTGTTGTGTGAAAACCTTTTGCGGAAAGTATTTAACATGTAACAACTTTAAGTTTCCGATTATTAAAAAATTCTGTTTAATATAGGAATTATGTATGCTTGAATTTTGTCAATAAACTAAAATAAATTTATTGAATCTGTAAAACCGTTTCATTTCATTTCTATGAAATAATAAAACTTAAAATATTTTCGGAAAAGAAAACGTTAAATAATTTACAAAAATATATAGTATGTATGTATGTATATATATGTATATCCTATATATTATATATTTGTAATGTTTTATTACAAAGTGTGCGTGTTTTTCTTTATACTTTAATTAAACTTATATTTTACTGTTAAATATTTGTTTATTACATTTTAATATGGCATTTTTTTCTTCAATATTGAATAATATTTAAGATAAATTTTATTTGAAATATTTTTGTTGTTTTTAAGTACACAGTAAGTATGTAATTATAACTATTATTATACATATCGTTACCTTAATATAGAAAGGCTCTAACTTTTTTTGCATTTTTCGATAGATTAGATGTTGTTCTATGGAAATATACAAAAAACCCGATTTCAAATAAATAATAATTTAGGGCCTTTCTATATTAAGGTAACGTTATATATATGTATTTAAGAGAGTTTTGTTACTAAATTTCGGGCTGGTTACAATGAATTATTTAATAATTTTTATTGTATTTATTTACTACTTTGTTGTTTCGTATATTGTTTGATTTTGTACCAAAAAGTTTGTATACTTTTGTTTTCAGATAAAAACAAACATATGTATGTATATATTATTTTGTTTTAAAAATAACTTGAAAATCACTATAATAAAAAAGTAAATTTAAAACAATATTCGTTGATATCTTTTTATTTTTGTTTCATTTGAGTAAATTTTAGCAAAAATATTTAAAAACATTTGCTAAAATTGTATATTATGTTGTATAAAAATATCGAAATCTTTATTTATTTCATTATTTTCAAATATAAAAAACTCAAAATTAATTTCTATGCATGATCATCATTTGTAAAAAAAGAAAAATTTGTCATTTGTTTAGAAATTAAATTAAATTTCCTTTATACATACAACAAATTTGAAACTTTTCGTTTTACACAATGAGTTTTTGAAAGAAACGTACACGTTTCTGATGTATTAAATTTATCTTAAAAATGAATGACTGGGAGTTTTTTTTAATTTGAATTTGTTCAACGCATTCAGAAATTTTTCGTTTTAGAAAATTACATCTTTTATTTTATGTTTGAGATATTTCTCAAATTGTTTCCGCATTACAAACAGATATAGAAAGCCTTTACAAAATTTATATAAAGAGCATTAAATGTTAAAAGATTTCTGCACCATTTTTCTAGGCAAATTGACAGCTTGTAATGTGAAAACAGAAAGGAGACATCTTGGTTCAAAAATATAGAAGAATGGACAAACTTTACCGATGCGACAAATCTCCTGAGTGCGGCGAGAAATAGGGAAACTTTTGAGAGAAATGTTAAAAATTTATAAATGTTTATAATATGTGTACTCGTATGTACATGTAACAAATAAATATTGAAATGCAACTTAAATATGTAATTGTATGATCGCTAACACTCGAATATCGAATAGGCAAATAAAGAAGAATGTGAAAACAAAGTTGTAACAAAAACAAAGCAAAATCGTCTAATAGTTTTTTGCTGTTAGAGTTTATATTTTGTGTTTATTAAAATTCTCAATCACTTTTGTAAGTTTATACATATTTATATATGCACATTAGACTGGTTGCAGCTTGTATGGGATTTTTTTTTAATTTTTAATATATGCGCTGTCTAAAATATGAGGTTTGCTGCCATAAATACAGTCTTAATTTTTTAGCTCGAACCGACGGAAATAGTTCTGCAGTTTCTAAACGGGCCGTATGATTATTATGAAATTTCATACAGTATTTGAGGAGATGTCAAAGAGCTTATGTCTCGAATTTGGACTATATATCTTTTAAGGGGGGTGGAGCCACAAAGTGGTCAAAATAGGGTTAATGAAAATTAAAACCGATCCAAGCCGATATTTTTCATCTGATAAAAGATTTTTGCATTTGGGAAACTTAAGATTTCTGCAGGATGTGCGGGGATGAATAGGAAACAAAAACCCTCGAAATATTTTCTCTTTTCCCCAAATTGCAATCGTTTTCCGTTTTTAATTCCCCTTATTGCGATTTTTTCACTTTTCCCTGGGTTTTGTTTACTTTATTTTTGCAGGCGAACTGAGTTATTACATTGAACAGTTTCGATATTTTCCTTCGAATACATATATGCTCTAAAAAAATGCAATATGCACTAAAAATTTGAAAATATGCACTAAAAATCCAAAAAATATGCTCTTAAAAATATAATAAACTGGTTTATTTGTAAATGAAAATTTATTTTTAATTAAAAAATTCAACAACATTTGCATATAAAATAAGACAAAAAGAAAATAAACAAAAAAGGAAACAATAAAAAAATTTACAAAGAATAACTGCCGTATTAAAAAAAAAATGGGTTTGAAGTGCACGTTAACACAAAATTGCCGTAAAAATTTTGTCTAAAGCAAATATTACAAATTAATTTTTTTTTGATACTCTCGTAAAAATTCAGAATTAAAACTTTGGAACTCTATTAAATTTTATTGCGATAAACAACAAAATATTGTTCTAGATTTAAAAAAAAATCGCTGCCTGTCACATCTAAATAAACTATTTATACATTGACAGTGTTCCTTCAATGTCTTCACGGGGCAGAGTCCGTCACAAACAACAACACCGAATTTTTATTGAAACTAACGTCCGTAATAACTGCGTAATATATAGGAAAAATTTATACACTACATGGAACATTGGAAAGATTTAGATGGTAAAAAATAAAAATTTTTACCAACACATATTAAAATAAAATATTCTATAAAGTATAAAATATGCCTTAAAAGCATAAATTATGCTCTAAAAATTCGAAAATATGCGTGTAAGACTGATATATGCAAAAACATGCTTTAAAGGGTAAAATATGCAAAAATATGCACTAACAAATCGATGCCAAAATTCATAAGAAGTTCTGAAACGTATAAATATCTTGTCCCCGGCATTAATACGTCACACAAGAAAAAACATGCAATTGCATATTTGCCGTTTCCCTAGTTATAAATATTTATTTTTAGGACGAGATTACGTTCACGATTGTTAATAACAATTCCCTGCAACACATTTTTCCATGGAGTATGAATCACTTTAGTTCACACACAGTAAATTTTATGGCGTTGCACTGTGGTGGTATACTAAATAATTTTTTCCACTGCAGCTAGAATATTTAAAAACACAACTTTAAAGTTAAATAAATTTAATTTGGAACTTAAAGTTTGTGTATTTCTTATAATTAAACTTAATTTGTTTGATTTTCAATTAATTTTTAAGCTTTACAAACCTTCTTCCATTTTTTACATTCACTGGGACTGATAGCGGGAAAAAAATTTCACGGGAGCTTCACGATAGCAATTTTCCCTTCGAGGGGAATGAAAATTTCACGGGAATAAAAATTCCACTTGTTATTCACGATAGGGGTTATTATCTGCCATTGCCTGAAGCTGCAACGCCATAGGATTAGATGGGTGAGCAGATGCTTGCATAAGAACATTATTTATATCGCAAAGTGTGGAGGATATCAGGGCACAATGGGGGTTAATTTTTTGCAACACTACCCTTCCTAACCTAACATATGTATGCCAAATTTCTTTTGTTATATGTAATTTTCAAAATATCTGCAATGCCGTTCACATTCACCCTTATCGCGAATATCAGGGGAATAAATTCTAGGGAATAATTTTTTTATTCCCATGAACAATAAATTGGCATCGCCGATTAGTAGGGAATTAAATAAACATCTGTTGCAATTCGAGCATCTATTGTAAATTTATGTAATTTTATTTTTGACGCGTATTTGCATAATTTTCATAATAAATTGTTATTATTCAGCAAAATGAATAGCATTTATAGCGATTTATGTTATTAGAAGAAGAAAAAAAAATTTATTGGAAAAAATAACGAGATGAAATTTGAGAGATAAATGAAATCCAATGTGTTTATTGGAACAAAAGTAAGTAAAAACATGAAGAATTGTTGGCAGTATGTACATACTCGTATGTATGCATATATGTATGTAAATAAAAAACTATTTTAAAAACAAACAAAAAAAAACTACTTACATTATGTTTCTTTTGCTTATTCCCAAACGAAAAGTTTGGGAATAAGTTTTGGGGAAAAACTCTTGGGAATTAAAATCGGCGATGCCAAATCTTTTTTTCGAACATGGGATGTTTTTCACGTGGAAATAATTCACGATTGCAACTTTTGGGAAAATGGAAATAATTCGAGGGAAAAATATGCACGATAGGGGTGATTATGTCTTTTGTTTGGAACGCAATGCCACATAACGAAAAATATCGGAAATGACAAACATTGCCTCTAGTACACACTATTGTGATGTCACAACATGTCATAATGTGTACTCAGCATTACATAATCGGGGTTGTTATAGAATCCAATGTTATCGGAATTCGATTTAAAACCGACAAAAGAATTATGTTGGTGTCACGAAATCCAATGTTATTGGTTTTTCTTCGAACTGGAATTTTTATCGGTTTTAGGTGTCATAGAATCCAATGTTATCGGTTTTTGATTGGAAATAAAACAATCATGTTACAGCTGGCGGAATAAATTGGCTGGCTTTTGTTTTTACTTCTTTTAGTTGTATAACTTGTAAAAATGAAAGTTAATAAAAAGGTATTTATAAAAAATATATTTTTTAAAGTTTAATTAGTAAAATTTGCACACAAATTTTATTTTATTAATCTTTAAAAAATTGGAAAACAAATATAAATATGGCCACATCAAGACTTATACTGGAGTCTTTCTCAAAAGACCTCTCTTAGGATCCTTCAGCTTAAAAACGTAACGAGGCCGCTACATTCCAACAACGCAGAAATTTTGGAACATTGCAGGTGCCCTTCAACGGTACTGAGTACCACCCGAAAAGCCTCTTTGTTCAAACGATAAAAGGCTAAGAATGTGCTCATCATTTTTAAATATGCACAATAAAAATATTGTACGCATTAAAATATACTTATGTATGCTATCTCCGGCACTTCAAATGGGTTGGTGCAGTCCTTCAAAATTGTTCTTGTCACCCTCTCCCAATAACATAAATGCTACAACGGCGAATGTCATTTTATTTAAATGTCACTTATTTGTTACTTAAAAAAATTTTTAGAAAAACTAAAATTTTTTAGCAATATTTTCGCACAAACATCACAATTTGCCAAATTTTCTAAAAAAAAATACACTAAAAATTGTTAATAAAAGATCAAAAACAGAAAACAGCTGATTCGAATATCGGTTTTATTTCCATTCGAAAATATCAAAACCGACTTGTTTTCATGACACCAGAGGAATCCAGTATCGGTTTACAAAAGCTACAATTAACAAAACCAACTTGGATTCTATGAATAATACAAGCATAGATATAAGACAGTCGTAAAGCAGCTCTGGGCTGAAGTACAGCACTCGCGTCATCGTAATTATTTTTTAAGAGCGGTCAGGCTTGTGTGTGTGGTTTGACCTTCGAGAGTTTTTCGTCTCAATCGCACTGGTTGACTGATTTGCCACGGATAACCTTATAGTCTTACGGTTCTTTTGTGGAATTTCGTTAACAACCACGTTGCTACTTCCTATGTGAAGGCATAGGTCGGGTATAGTCAGTCACAAAAACATATTTAAGAATACTGTTAATAACATCATGGACATATGGTCTAGTCACTCCGTCCATTTTTGTGCAACCATATTCTGCAAATTTACTTTGTAGAGTATGCACCAATAAATAAATAAATAAATAGATATAAGACATAAGGTAGAGTAGAGGTTTATCAGAATAATTTTTTTTAAATTGTAGAAAAAGCACAAAGTATGTATTGTTTGCGAAATCAAGTCAAATGCCACTTGAACACTTCACTTTCCGTTCATTATCTGGAACGCGTTATAAGTACTCTTAACACGTTCTTACTTTTGTTTTTGATGTATGTATATGCATTTTAAAATGTCTTTTTTTAGAACAATTTTGATTGCAATCGCGAAAAGTAATTTTTATTTGTTATTTGAGTCCATAGGAAATGTTTGCTTTCATTTAATCAATTCCGTAAATTATAAGTTTTAATCTTTTTTGAATTGATTGAAATTAAAGAAAAACAAAATTATCTTAAAAAGCTTAAAATCATGTCAATGTAAACTTAAATTAAGCCATTTTTGACTGAGGTCTATAGATTTAAAAACTCATTTAAGTAGGTATTCTAAATATGAGGGCGAGGGAAAATTTTTTGAGAGTTTTCCCAACAAACATTTTGAAAGAACTAATGCAAAAATTTAAAAATCAAATTAACAAATATTGTAAAACAATGGTATAAGAATTTATTTAGAACAAACAGTTCAAATAAGAACCGGAATGTTATATTTTCCTCTTGTTTTAGGCATTTTTATGCAAGCCCTGCGCACATCAACTTCAAAAGCATGAACTAATTCTTTATCCGATTTTGCATCAGTTTTATTTTTCACCACTTTTGTATAAGTAGTCGCATTGGGTAGCAATAAAAGTAGTAAATTTGTTTTTAATTTTACTTAACCAAAAAAAAACCAGCAAATATTCTTAGAAAGTTGAAATTGTGTGAAAAAAACTAAAGCGTGTTTTGTAACGTTCTGAACGAAATTACACAATTTTGCCTTTCATGTGAAAAGTTGAACAAAAACAGAATAAAAACAGTTGAAGAGATAAAAAAAAAAAACGTTTTCAACTATCATAAAAATGGTATGGAGCAATTCGTTTCTAAGACACCAAAACTTTCTGTTTTGAAAGATTTTCAATGGAAAAAAAGTTTGAATTTTATAAGTTTATAAATTCTTTCTATTGGAATTAAATCACCGATATCACCAAAGCAAAAGATGTTGCCATCCTTAGAAATTGCTTGATGACCAAAAATATTGTTTTTGCTTTTAAAACTGCAGTTAATTTCAACAAAAGCAAAATTATGGCAAAATGAACACCTTCAATATACAGGGTGGGCCAAAAGTTACCTTGGGGTTTAAAAGTTTAATAACTTTTTCGTTTATTAATTTTTTTTTTATTTTTTTCTCAGATTATGTAATATATAAAATGGAAAATTTTTTACACTAAGTATGAAAAATAATGCATCTTAAATTACCACTGTTTTCAGCTTCGCACTGATGGGCTCGTTTTAGAGCATTTTCCATAATATCTTCCAAAATTTCTGCAACAATGTTTGCCTTGAGTTCAAGGATTGTCTCTGGCTTGTTCACATACACTCGCTACTTCAAATAACCCCAAAGAAAATAGTCGGGTGCTGTCAAAACTGGCGATCGCGCTGGGTCAAATTATTTCCGAATTTCTGGAAATTATTCGCTCTCCAAAAATTTGACTTAAAAGTGCCATTGTGTCTCGGGCAGTGCGGGCAGTGGCTCCGTCCTGCTGAAACCACATACCAGGTATGTTTTCAAGAGCAAGACGTAAAAAATTTTCTATCATAAACCGATACCGCTCTCCATTTACGGTTACAGCACTTCCATCTTCATTCTCGAAGAAGTAAGGCCCAATGATATTTTCAGATGTGATCCCACACCATATTGTGCAATTGGCGTTTATGAATGGCTCTTGGATTTTCAGAACCTACAGTTCTGCTTATTAACAAAGCCATTCAAATGAAAATGAGCTTCATCACTCATAATCATAATCGCCCATCAGTGTGAACCTGAAAACGGTTGGTCATTTAAGAGACATTATTTTTCATACTTAGTGTAAAAAAATTTTCTATTTTGTATATTATATAATCTGAGAAAAAAATTTAAAAAAATTAATAAACGAAAAAGTTATTCAACTTTTAAACCCCATGGTAACTTTTGGCCCACCCTGTATATAAAAGTTTAAAAGTAGAAATATTTTTCAAGTTATAACGGAAATCAACGAAATCAACAAAATTATCATTGTTTCCAATGTCTTCTTTGAGTTATCGATAAAAGAAGCAATAATAAATAATATACTTATATCATGATAAATTCTTAATACTACTAATTAAACATATAAAATTTATATTTATTTTATATTATTTACGGCTTCTTATTTCTATGTATGTTTTTAGTTTGAAACTCACATTTTTTTTTAAATTTTAAACGTATTTTTTCAACACATACATACATATAACATATAAACATTTACAATTGTTTTGTATTATTTGTGTTATTTTATAAACTATGTTTAGCTTTCATTTTAGCTCTATATTTTAAAAGAAACAAAAAAATTACAACTTTGCTTTTACACATGGAAGTACGAGTATGTATGTATGTTATTTCAGAGATATTTGTTTCAAGGTACACAAATATTACATCGTTTATGATTGATTGGTGGTTAGAAATAAAATTATTAGGTATTTTTTATTATATGTGTTCAATAACTTTTCACTCATTTTGCTATTATGAGTTCTTAAAGTGCTTCCTATTTGCACGAAACCAATGCCCTCATATTAAACAATGCTATCATGCTATTGAGTTTAATTTATAATTTAATTTCTTTACAAGCTCAAACTTTGAAGCTACTTTGGCTTGTCTGAAGGAACACCCCGAGTTCCGGCATGAATCAAATTTGCGACCTTCCGAATACTTGACTAGTAAAATGCCTGCTGGCTAAGGTGGTTTTTGGGAATGTAGTTATTACGGGGCGTTTGGCGCGTCTGCAGTGCACGTTACGAGTGCTAGAGTTTTACAAGAATGAAATGGCATTTCGTAGAAAACTTTAGCGCGTAGAAGATTCTGCATTATTACAGGTTTACACCTTTTAAATGATGCGCCAATCATATGTACCTCTCATTCAAAAAAGGATCAAAAATTTTACTACTCGATTAAATGTGTGACGCCAACGCGAGGGTTTACATTTGTACGATATCAACCCTTATTTGAGTTGTCCACTTGAACACAATACCAAACAAATTGGGGGTTGTTTACTCGCTCTCGAGAACAATTTTGAGTTACTGACAATCTATTTCCATTCGCTAAGGTCTAGAAAATTGCATAAGCCTGCCAACAGGAGTCAGTTGTTTTCGACAACGGGTACACAAGCTCCAACTTTTTGGTGTTGTGTTAAAGTGGCGGCGATGTCGACAACTGGAATAAGGGTGACTATTTCAATAAGTGATCAGCATTGTTCCGATAAAGTCCTCACTTACCCCCTTTTTCACATGCTATAAACAGAACTGGAACGAACGACGTATTTTTCGTTAGGAATATTCGCCGTATGAAATAAAACACATTTGTGTATATGAAAATTGTCTGCGCTTAGACAACATTTAGGTTAGGTTAGGTTAGCAGGCTGCTGGTAAGGAAGGATAAAATTCAGAGTCCAGCTCAATTGGGTCCAATACAATGATCCCTTTTTGCTACCTGTGAGTTGAAGAGAAGATAGCGAGAGAGGGTGATAGGGAAGGGAGAGTGATAGAGAAGACAGGTGGTGAAGGAAGAGATAGAGGAAAGCTTTATTCTTTTACAAATCTGCTTTTTTTGTGACGTTTTTAATAATGTACTGTTGCAGTGCCTCTGGTGTCAATGAGGCGTATTAAGGTTTGAAGCTGTGTTTAGTAGTCATATTATTCGGTTATTTTACTTCGCCGATGATTATGCTACACAATACGAAGGAGGGCGCTCTGATGTTACATTAGGATTATTATTCGCTGAAGCCGGTGTAGTTCAGTGACTATGCCTTCATTACTTGAAACTTTCCTACAACAACTGATACAAAAGTTACAATGATATGTACATCAGAAAAATGTGTGGTGTTGTTATTTTTAATGACTGTCAGAGACCGGGCTCTAAACCAGGACCTTCGGTTTGTACTCAACGTGCTAACTACTTCAGCCAAAGCCACATTTGGAAGGGAAACAATTTGGTAGCAATTTACGCGTGGGGAAGAGCGAATCGTTTTTGTGTTCGGTACTCAGAGACACGGTTTGTTGACATATTCTTTGCTACATATTAAAGCCCTGCGTAAACATTCTTGAAATGTAAATCCGTCTTGCTTTTTAAATGTATTGCCGTGGCATTTATTATACTAAAGAAACAATAAATGCTGCCGTATAATGAGCGAAGAAAGATGGATATTGAGATGTTCGTATATATGAGTGTTTACAAGTAATGTCGCCAACACTTCTTGTTCGTAACAAACATTCCAAATACCACAAGTAGTGTCTTAATTTAGTTACAAATACTGGTAACAACTACTTAACATGATAGTGCTGCCTCTGCGTATTTTTTAGATTTTTAGTATTGCCGTAATTTTCTGTGGAAGTGCCGGGGGACTCCTGCGCTTTGGAGACTTGTAGCTTATTTTTTGGATTTTCCAATATGGTTTATATCTTTACTAAAAGGTTCATGACATGTATAAGTGGCTCGTGGCAGTGATCGCTGAAGGTGTTTCTGCTAAAATGAAAGTGCAAAAACACAACGTGTTTTTTTCCAACGCGCCCACGCTTAGGAAAAAGCAAATATCATAAATTCCTTCGTCACGAATTATTTGCTTCTTTACTTCTATACCTACAATAACTGAAACAAATGTCTTGCATTTGTTAAGTGTTTGTTTTTGAAGACTGCGCTACAGTAAAGCATTTGAAAAATCCCTCATGTCTTAAAAGTTCTTTCAAAAACTCGCACATACTCGTACACACAATCAATACGTTGGACGAATGTTGCCGTGCGTAACGACCTTAGTCGAATGACGACTAACTGCTTGAATTTTTTTGTTTTTATATGGAAAATATAAAAAAATTTACATTGCAGTGATGTGGTTTTATTACATCAAAATTAAATAAAAACGTTTACTAGACATTGCAATTTCTACGATGTTAGCATTTTTTTTTTGGCGATTTTATCAAATTTTCTGAGATGTTGTTATTTTTTTCGAGTTTATTTTACTTTTAACAATGTTGGCGATTTCTAATGAATTTTAAGGCTTGTTTCCGATTTTGCAACTTCTCTCGAATTTTTGCAATGCTCGCGGTGAAAGCGAATTTTTGCAAGTATTCTGCTTCTTGCGAATTTTAAACCATGCTGGACTTTGCTATTATGTGTTGTATAGTTTCGAACTACAATTAATTTCTGCACTTCATGTTTTGTTAAGCTAATTTTTCGCTTCTATAGCCTATTTTTGAGCGGACAGCTTCATGTACAGCTTTTCTCATGTATCGTCTTTGCATGAACAAATCAAGATATTATGTTTTGTACTGTCGAATGCCTGACACAAACCATTTTAGAAATTTTTCGATGCGAATTGCGTTTTTAAAATGGCTAATAACCAATTCCCTCAGTTTTATGGTAGTGTGCCGCTCCATTTTAGAATAAATGAGACTAAATGCGTATTCAAATAATTATAAGTATGCATAATTAAGAAACAATGTTTGAAAATTTACTGCTAATCGAGGAGTGATACCAATTTAACAGATCTCAGAAACGACTGGTTGAAATAAGCTGCGACTACTTATGCACCTGTGATTTTGGTTTTTATTTTGTAAATTTCTAAAAGTGTAAATTTGAGACTGAATGAAACTTATTATTTTATGTTTGGGAATTAATCTATAAACTCTCATTTAAATGTTTTTGAAATTTTATTTAGTTTCGATATTATATGGGATTTATTTTCTTAAAATATCCTGGTTGAAATAAGCTGTTATCCACTGTATATGCTAGTGATTTTTGCCTAATTTGGTATTCATGTAGCCCATGATCCATAGCAAGGCATAGATTTTAAGTAGAACTGTTAGGCCATCAAATTTAATTGGTTTTCAAAAGACGAAATTACACAACGAATTCTTGAAGGCAAGTTCGTCGAACTATGCGAAGTTCGTCGTTCGCTCCAAATGTGTTTATAATGAATTTGACAGTTTAAGGTTTAACGTTTAAAAGCTTCTGAATTTTGCATTCTTCAGCTTAAACACGTACATAAGTATGCCTTCTTCTTCGAAACTCTTGCTAAACTCAATTTTTAGACTTACGAGTAGCATCATTTAGTTTGGCGGCATTGAAAGGTCGGTTATTTAAAGGCAATATTGTCCGCTGTTAATGTTAATTTATAGTTTACATAAAAATAAACCTAGCAAGTTGTGTTATTTCTTTTTAATTTCTAATTAGTATATGTATATGTAATTTTTAATTTTTTTAACAATTCCTTGGCGCGAGTTTTTTTAAACCAATTATTTTAAAAATTTATAAAAAAATACCTATTTTTTTAATAATAATATTTAAAGCTTAGTGTTTTCTTTATAAAAAATTAAACGAGAGTAATACTGCATTTACATTGTCTCGAAATCTTTTAGATTTTCTTTGACATCTTTATAAAAATCTATATGGTTTACACTATTCAAGATTTCGTATCCAAGACAAAATCCTTTATATACATACATAAATATGTTGTACAGGGTAGTAAAAATTAAATAATAATTTAGATTTAGATTTTGAGTAGATTTCTTACAAATCTATTGACAAATTTGGTTTTGTTTTGTATGGGGAATCTAGTAAAAAGCAACTATGTTTAGCTCGAAATCTCGTAGGTACTAGTTAGTTAGGCTGCTGGTGAAAAATTTTAACTAGGGGTCCAGTTTACTTGGGTCCAATACGATTACCCTTTGTGCTCTCGTAAGTACTAGATTTCGAGATATTGTAAATGCCCTATAACTTAGTTTTAATATTAAAATAATATTTTAAGAAATAAAATATATATATACATATATGTACGTAATCTCGTTTTTGAAAGTGACTAGATTTTTAAAGTTACAATATTATAAATTGTAGTTTCTGCTGTATCTGTATTATATGAAGATTTAAATTTATTGGAAAAAATAGTTGTTTTAATTGTCAAAATTTGTTAAGTGGGCAAACTTTGTTGTTGGAAATTAATCATTATCTTGCTTGCAAGTATTGGTCGTAGAACAAAAAAAACTCCTGTTGACTGTAATTAAAAGAGAGGAAAGAAACATTTTATTAGATATACAAATATTTCTGAATCATCATATTTGGTAGAATGTATAGTTTAATTTTCTGAACTTAAAAACTAACATTAAATGATAAAGAAGATTTAATTTCTTGGTATCGGTCTCAACTCAACTCAACTTCAAAACACTTAGACAGGCACTTTCAATTCATTACTAGCTTGCTTTCTCAATAAGATAACATTAATGTGATAAGAATTTTCGTATATTGTTAAACAATTTTATTGCGTAATATCACTTGAACACGGGACAGAATGAAAATTCTTAATTTGATAATAATATTGTATGACAGTTAAAAATACAATTTAAAATACGATATTAATATAGATTGCAGGACTACGTGAGTAGATACGTATATACATATGTACGAGGTCTGATCAAAAAATAACCGTTATTTTAAATTTTTTCAAAAAGTATTTATTTATTCATCAATAACTATATTGTCCCCTTCAAAGTAATCCCCTCAGATATAATACACTTATGCCAGCGTTTTTTCCAATCCTCGTAACACTTCTGAAACGCGCTTTTTGGTATCGCCAACAGCTCCTGTTTCGATTTTCCTTTTATCTCCTCAATCGTAGCAAAACGCTTTCCTTTCATCGGTGTCTTCAGTTTTGGGAAGAGGAAAAAGTTAGTGGGGGCCAAGTCCGGTGAATACGGTGCTTGAGGCATGATAACTGTTTTGTTTTTGGCCAAAAACTCACGCACAAGCATCGATGTGTGAGCTGGTGCGTTATCATGGTGCAAAATCCATGACTGTTAAATTTACTTAAAAAAATTAAAAAAAAATATTGAACTGAAATGATGATGACTTTGTTGAAAACGCGCTAAGACGAAAAGAGCGCGTTTGTCATAGTTAAAACGCGCTTTGGCATCGATGCTTATGAGAGACTGAATTATTTTCTTCCGTACGTATCAAAATAACAAATTTTTTTTAATAAGAAATTGTTGGATAAATTTTTCAAAATAACTTTTGTTCTGCAAAAAAATATAAATATTTTTTCATCAACTACAGCTTCACGCAAACGGCGCATAACTTCAAGGTAGTATTCCTTATTGACCGAACGACCTTGTGGCAAGAATTCATGATGCACCACGCCATTGCAGTCGAAGAAAACAGTGAGCAAAACCTTCACATTCGACCGAACTTGACGTGCTTTTTTCCGGTCTTGGCTCTTCTGGACGCTTCCATTGGGATGATTGGGCTTTGGTTTCAATGTCATAGCCATACACCCATGATTCGTCACCAGTTATTACCTTTTTGAGGAAATCTGGATCGTCGTTGACGATGTTCAACAGCTCCTGAGCGATGTCCATGCGACGTTGTTTTTGCTCAAAATTTAGTAAAAAATCGAAGAGCACACCAAAACACGACTAACCTTTTTATCTGTCAAAAACAAACTGACAATCCAAAATGGCTGATATTGCCAACATATATAACAGATGTGTACCAACATAACAGAAAAAAATGCGAAAATCGAACATACCTAACTAGCGAAATTTGAAAATAACGGTTAGTTTTTGATCAGACCTCGTATGTAGATAATTTTTTCAGTTTTAGAAATTCAATTGCACCACCAAAATTGAAAGTTATCGATTTAGTTCAATTTTGTTTTTACTTTTTGGACTAAAATATTTTTAACTAGGTAACTTTTGCACTAATTTGCAGCGTTCGAATATACATATATGATTGAATTTATTTTTAATTTCACTTTTTGATGCATTTTTTGCAACACTTTCTTTGAAACATTATTTCTTTTTAACGCGTAAATGATTATGTACTCGTATGTATCTCATTAAAATTAAAAAAAGAATTTAGATCATTCAAATCGGTTGGTACAATTAATTTTTTTTAGGAAGTGTAGTGCTGTAACACACATTCACTGAGAGAGCCAATCGGATCCATTGTGATAATAATGCAATATGTACGAGTACATATCCATATATGATTAAACGCTTTAAATTTAGTTTTTAGCTGCGAGATGTGTTTGCGTTGCCCCCCTCCCCATCTTTTAACTATCTCGGTTAAAAAGCCTACTTTTGTATCAAATTTAAGCTCTCTAACGCGAATTTTAACATTTAATTTTCAAAAGCGTG
Source organism: Nowickia ferox (assembly GCA_936439885.1). Classification (NCBI taxonomy): domain Eukaryota; kingdom Metazoa; phylum Arthropoda; class Insecta; order Diptera; family Tachinidae; genus Nowickia; species Nowickia ferox. The sequence continues at coordinate 101,663,040 of OW387023.1, read as the reverse complement.
ATCTCGCCTACTTTTTTCTGTGCCCCGTGTAGTAGTAACGCACGCTTTTTTAAACGAAAATTTATCGCCTTGAATTATTTCAACGTGTATGCAAAGTTCCAATGGAATCGCTTGATTTAAACGTCCCACAACCCTGGCTGAAATTTTGGTTTTCAGATTTTTTTATGTGGTTACTCACCTGTGTCTACTCTAGTACCAAATTTCATGTCTCTACCTATAGCGGAAGTGCTTCACCAATTTGATGAGTGTATCAGTGAGTCAGGGAATCACTGTCTTAAAATATGCAATTTTTCCACCTCCATATCTCAGGAATCTTTCATTGTAAAACTTTCAAACACCGCTTATGAGGGCGCCTAGATTTTATGTCCTTCGCTTAGTACATTTAAATATACTATTTATGTATTTATTATTATATGTTTCTAACGAAACTTGACACGAATGATAAAACCCTGGCCACAAAAAATCTTGAGTTTAAAAAAGTGGGCCGGGATTACGCCCATAAAAATTTAAATTTGCGCTAAAGAGATGAATTTTGATACACAAGTACGTAGAAAAAAATTAAAAAAGTCTGAAAACCCGAAAAGCTCGGAGTTAAAAAGTGAATATACAGCTTTTAATTCAAGCGAAGAATTAGTCTCGTGTTCTAAAAAGGACAAAAATTGTGCGGCATAAAAATTAGTCTCTTGTGTGAAAGGCCAATAAAAGTAAAATTTCACATACATACATATGTAAGTAAATGATACAAGCAACAGATGAGCAGCAAATTAAAAAAAATTACACACAACATGCATGTGTAATTACACTTAGAGCAAAGTTCTCTCTCTTTCTATCTTTGTCTGCGGCACTAAAAATCTAACGAACGCGCGCACGAAAATCTGCTCATCATGTATTTGTTGCAACAGTGGTTTTTTGCATATACATACATATCAAAGTAAATTTATATCAAGTATATGCAACTACTCAGGTGATTAATTTTTTTCTCTTTTCGTGGCAATGCCTGAATGTCAAAAGTTGTTTACAATGTTCGTACGCCATTTTGTTTTCTTTTGCTTTGTTATACACAATTGTGTATACTGAAAACGTATGTGAAAAAGTTTAAATAAATTTTTACTTAAAAAATGTGTTACAAAACATTTAAAAATAATTATATTTAATTATTTAATATTTTATTATACTTACTTCACATATTAATGGTTTATCAAGTAATAAATTTACTTTGATTTTGTCTATCCATACATATCCTTTTTGTTGTATGCAGATCTGGGACTATTGCATTAAATAAGCAAACGCATTGACCATTTTACCATACTAAACCAAATCAATGCAAATACAAATTTATTACATGGCACTAACTTTGATAATATTAGTGCATTTTTTTTTCATTAAACTAAAATCCCTTCAAAAATCTAGAAATCTAGTTTGTATTTATATTGACAGTTTTCCTTTTCTTTAATTTGTACGTACATACTTATAAAGGTGCCCTCAATGAACTTTACTGTATTTTTTATTTTATTATTTGTGCTATCTGATAAAATAGGTTAACGTTTTATTCAATATTACTGTGTACAATATTTGATAATGCAATAATATTCATCATGAAGTAGACTAAGCACATCAATACAAAATCAGTGCATTTTTCGCCATGCTAATGCAATATTAATCCATTACTTTTAAGAGATTTTATTGAAGTGAAAAAAAATAGTGCACTACAAGCATCAAATTTAAATTTGCACTAAAATTTTTGTTTTTCAATCAGTGCTTATGCAAAAGTAATGCAAGTTGCCCAGGTCTGGTTGCATTCATCTGTTTTTGACATTCATCCATTATTCTTACACAAACAAATCGCCTGTTGTTTTTGTACTTTCTTAGTTGTTGTAGACCTGCATATACTTTATATAAATATGCTTTGCATACATATTTGTATTACGTGTATTTTTGAGCAAAAACTGATACAAACAGTGCCTCAGCAGCAATACAATAAGCAATTGTTATATGTTTTTAATTGTACTAGGATCGCCTGGTGGTCTAAATTAGACCACTTGACACGTATGTAAACATGTGTGTACAAAACAAAAATCAAAAAGAAAGTTGTTTTTTCATGCAAATTTAAATCGCTGTTTTGACACTTTTATGCTAAGAATTTTGTAAAACATTTATATTGTGCATATCTACACAAAAATACTCTTTAAACCATACATGTTTCACCAATGTTCGCGGACGATGATACTTAAAAGTGTACGACAAAAATATGTGTGCCGTATTTATATAAAAGAATATTGTAATTTGGAAAAGCACACACAATAACTGTTATAATAGTTCTTTCGCTTACACTACAATGTCTATACTTAAAGTATACAAATGCAAGCCTTTAGTCGACATATCGAGCCTATTTTTTCGATTTTTTGTAAGCGAAAATATACTTTTTTATTGAAATTAAAATTTTATGTTTTTTAGTTTAGAATTATCAATATGCCAAAATTGTTGATAACTTTTAAGATACGGGCTGTAAAATTTTATCGTAAGAGACAATTTACGTTCATAAACATATTTGAATATTTAAAAAAAAACTAACAATTAGTTCCTTTATGGCAACACTGCTATTAATCAAATTAATATCAAAAAGTCTCTTGGCTATTGCGATAAAAAAATATTCATGAAACACTCGTGGATTTAAGAAAGGAGTAAAGGCTCAGTTAGCCGACTGTAATGTAATGTAACTGCAACAGTAGGAAACAGCTGATCGATATTGTTATGTGAAAAGTAATGAAAATGGTTATTGAGATGTAATGTAACGTAACCTATTTTTCATATAAAAATATCGATCACCTGTTTCCTACATTACAGTTACATTGCATTACAGTCGGCTTACTGAGCCTTAACCGTTGTCGCAGCTACGTCACCCTTCATCTAAACGGGTTCAAAGTACTAATTTTGTCAACCTTCTCCGTCGTTGCGTTAATGTCAGTTGAAAAAGGCGACGTACATACTTATAACGTATGACTGATTCTATGTGACTCGGCATTTATGCATGCAAGCGCAAGGATTTTCATAAAAAGCATACATGAATGCTTTATTCTTATTTCATTTAAATTTTTTTAACAAAATAAAATAATAAAAATAAAATAAAGCGGCCTGGCTCACGATGTTTCCAGAATTGAAATATACTTGAATTCAACTGTAATGCAATTGAATTGTTCCCTTTTCACTGGACAATGCTATTGAGTTAAAGTGTAAATCAAGCATTATTCAATCCTTGAAAATTTAATGTGTGACTTGAATTACAACTGTTTTACAACTGATTTCAAGCAAAAAATATTTTTAAAAAAACTTATAGTTTCGACTTTTATCAAATTAAACATCATCTCATTTCGAGAAATATATATATACATATATATATAATTCAGTACTCACCCTCTTATTGACGACTTCAAAGCAAGCTTGTAGAAATTGCTTAACGAGATTCAAGGAGATTCTGATTTTGAAGTTTTTTTTTCGCAAAACTTGACTAAAAATTCAAAGTGTATTTTAACTGCTTCATAATTTGATAATTTTTTTTTTGTTGAGTAACCATTTTTAATTTATGTTTAAGCAGACGTAGGTTTTGTTTTAAAGCCTTTAAGTGTTTTTTTTTTACTCAAGATATTAAAGCTTCGTAATTTATAATTAGTGCTGATGTATGTATGTACATATATAGATATCGATTTTCTTCAAGTTCTAGTAAAGCATTCGTTTTGTTTTTGTATCTTATAGTGGATTCATTTAAGGGATAGTATAGGCATCCCGTGATAATGTATAAATAGTTATTTTGAAAAAATAATTTTCTAAGATATGAATCAAATTTCCTTACAGATGTCATAGATGCATACTCATGTAATTACACATTTCTTTCTAGCTCTCTGTTAGTTTTGCTCTTCCGTTTGATGATGCGTTGGCGAATTTTGGTAATAATATGCATTTCCCACGTAATAAGTATTTAAAACACCATCCACTCACATCTGCCTGTACGGTGAATGCATTTTTAGCCACTGCAAAACTAACGAGGGTCCTCCCGCCTGAATCTCTGGTGGTATAGTACTCAGAGGACATTTGTCGATGTTTAGATACTTAAGATTTGTGCACAATGCCAGCTCGTAGGGCAATTTTTGCAAGCTTAGATTTTGATTGATATAAAGATTTTCCAAACTCTCCAAGGAACCAATTTCTTCGGGCAAAAATTGTAGATTATTTTCGCTCACCGATAAATGAGTTAAATTACTTAAATGTCCTATGCTGCGGGGCAACATAGATATTTGATTCGTTTGTAGTATCAATTTTTGCAAATCATGCAGCAGACCTATTTCGTTGGGCAGGACCTCTATACGATTCTCTTCCAAGTCTAGTATTCGCAGTTTGCGTAATTGTCCTATAGTACTAGGTATCTTTTTGAGCATATTATTGGAGAGTACAAGTATCTCTAGATTTTGTAAATTCATAATATCATCGGGGAGTTTTTGTAAAGCATTTGTGGCCAAATTCAATTCGACCATATTTTCCCAGGAACCTACATCTAAGGGCAATGCCGTCAAGACATTTTCCTTCATATTTAACTTCGTTAAGCCTTTGGCTCTAGAAAATATTCCATAAGGTATTTTATCTATACGATTATGTTCCAAATTAATACTATAAACATTGGTAAATTGTGCCGGCCCACCAGTGGGATAACTGGTGAACGCATTCCTAGAGAGCGTTATGGTAGTCAAAGCATTCAGTGATGCCAATAACCCATCTGGCAGTTGAGTAATACTGTTGCCTTCCACATTGAACTCATCCATGCATTTGCAATTCTTCAGCGAGTTCGGCACCGAAGTAAGGCGATTATAGCGCAAACCCAAACGTACTAAGTTCTTCAGATTTCCTATGGTCTCGGGAATATCTAACAATTCATTGTGTTGTAAGTCCAAAGCACTTAAATTAACACAATTGCCAATGTCTTCAGGTAAATGTTCCAAATGGTTATGTGACACATCCAGTGTAGTCAAGTTAACCAGAGCCCCTATACAATCGCCCAACTCGCGAATTTTATTTTCTCTTAAGCTCAACATAGTTAAGTTTTTTAAATTTCTTAAATCGGGAGCTACCATTGTGATTCGGTTGAATCTCAAGTACAAAGTAGTTAGAGAAATCAGTTTGTAGATTACAAATGGTATTTCCGCCAGCTTATTGTGTCTCAAGTCCAGTACCTTTAGTTGTTTGCAGTTCTGCAGGGAATCAGGTAGAGAAGTGAGAGAGTTTTCATTTAAAGCCAGGGTTTTTAAATTTATTAAATGTCCGATTTCTTGTGGCAATTGACCAATTTTATTACTATACAAATACAATTCCGTTAAATGCAGACAGTCTTTAACGCTGGGCGGTATAACCGTTATTGATGATTTGCTCAAGTCTAAACGTTTTATGCCTACAAAGATAAAATAATTGACACATACGAGTAAAATATTTTTCGTTTTTTTTTAGGACTCACTCACCTTCATCTCGGCACTTCTGCAAAGCTTTAATGACATCTTGATCAGCCTGTATTGGTTTTGGTTTTTTCACTGTTGGTTTTGGTTTATTCGATTCTGGATGCTTGACAGTCACCACTTTGGGTTTGATTTCTGGTGGCATTTCGTTGTTATTAGAACTATTTCCGTGATTATGATGACTATGAGAAATCGATGAAGTTGATGTGTGTAAACTGGGCGTCGTTAAATTTCCAAAACAATGTGTTGTCAATGCTACAGCAGCACCACCGCCACCACCTCCCCCACCACAGACGGCAGAATTTGAACCACTGGCACCACCACTGCCACCGCTAATGCCACCACCACAGGTCGGTTCTTGTTGCGAATCGTCAGATGCTAGCGATGTCGATGATGCTGTTGCACCCACCGATGAACACAAGTTCATAATTTTTCCCAGTTTTACGTTTGGTAATGACAACTTGCTGCCCAAAATGACGCTGTATATTTAATAACAAAAGTATATATGTATCAAAATAACTAATCAAAGAATATAAGGAGGACGTATGTATGTCAGTAGGTGGAACAACTGCAGTTTGCTAATTGAATTTAGTTTGCGTTTTGTTGGTTTGTCTTCTATTTCTCTTCCTTTACGAAAAAATCTGCAAAGAAAAATTTAAAAGAGAATGAAATTAATATTGGATCAATACTGCTCGTACCTAAAATTTCATCAGTCATAAGAAGGAATTCGATTTTTTTAAAACTAGTCGATTTAAAATGCAAACAAGTTGTGAGGTGCTCATTATTTACTTTTTGGATATACATACACTCCCGATCAATTGATTAGAACCACAATGGTTCAAGCATGTAAATTTATATTTTTTGTAAGCCATATATTTTAAATTTTTTGACGACAGTTCAAATTTTAATACCATCGGAAAGATATTAAGTGCACACCACAAAACTATCAACAACTAAAAATAATGTTTATTTCATATGATTTGAACCATTTAACTACTATTAATTAAACATTTTTTATTCAGTAATTTAATAATAAGAACCATTAAGTTTAAGTTAAGTTGATAATCAGGGGTGTTCTGTATATCACGAACACGTTTCGAAATTGAACGATTTCCAAAAACGAAAAACAGTATTCTGCTCATGGGATGATTTAATGCATTCGTCAAGTTAAGTGCGTATAAAATATCTTAAACATCGAAAATACTATAAACAATTAAAAAGATGCAAAAAATCATCTTTTTAATTTAGATCTTTCCTGGAAATTAAGCGAAATCATGTTTTCCACATTCCAATAGTGGGTGCTACCCATCTTGTTTAAAATAACTTCGAATAATCGGTTTTTAAGTGAACCATATAATCCAAAGAAATCTCATTTCGGGAGTCTTTAAATGATTGAAATGGTGATCCGATATCGTCGAATTTTATTCCACCTTTAATTACGATGATGCGAGAGGTGTTCTTCAGCCCAGAGCTGCTTGACGACTGAAATAATAAATTATTTTCCCATAGTGGAAAGTGACATGTGTCACTCACACACACACACACACACACACAAACGCATGCAGCGTATTTCCATACAACAGCCACTTGACGTGTATTGCCAATGCATGGCTTTATATTCTTTAAGTGTCAAAGCAACGGTCAGCGGTACACAACAAAAATATCAAGTGCAGCCTGAGTTTTTGGGTGACATTTGACACCTCCTTAGTAATTGTGTGCCTGTAAACTAGTGCATTCATGCCATGGCGTATTGGTTTAAAATAATTAAATGATGGTACACTAAAAAACATTTTTTATGAGTCTGCTACTTCTTTTTAACCTACTTAAAAAAAGGAGGAGGTTATCAATTCGTCTCTATTTTTTTTGGCAGTGTTACTTCATGACTCGGATCATATTAGACCGATTGTAAATTTTTTTTTATTGCTTGAGAGGATTTAGCTTCCCATTGGTCCCATTGCAAAAAAATTGGGCGGGGATACGCCCACAATTTGTTTTATTTGATTTTATGTTATTCTACTTATTTGATTGCTGCGAAACCTAGCAAACGCTTTTGTAATTACACAATTTTGAAGTTGGAAAAATGGGCGGGGCTACGCCCGTTAAAATCTATTATTATATTTCACGTTCTACTTAACAGATTTTTGCGAAAATTACCACACACCTTGAGCTCAAAAATCAAATCAATCTTTTATTTCAAAAAATGGGCGGAGTCACGCCCATTAAAATTAAATTTTATATCCCATAAACTCTTTTCGAAAATGTTCTATCAGATCTTTTCATTGAAGTCGGTTTTTTTGCAGAATTATTTCTTACTATTTTTTTTGGTGGGATAGCGTGACAAACTCTTTGAACTACTTATTTTTTGCTGGGTAAATGCATATATATAAATATGTAACATTGGCAAAGAAGGGTATTGTTTTTATCAGCCTATGTATATAGTATATATGTATGCGTTCCTTTGCAGCACTATATAAACCGAACGCGTGGATCGATTTTGATTGTTTTTAGGTCAATCGATTGGCCTTAATCCCGGGAGTGTAACTAAAGATATGACAATAGTATAAAATTCAATATGGCGGCCAGCAGACGCCAGTTTGTACATCGAAAAAAATAAAAAGTCGGCGAACTATATATATATATATATAAATGGGTATCGACAGGTATTTTAAAATAATCTTTAGGCTCCTCTTATGATTTTTCATTTCGAATGACCGTTTAGGATATTTAACGGTTCAAAGTTGGCCGCAGTCGGATTTTTTGATTCTTTTAAATTACTATTTGCTATACTTTTAATGCTCAAAAACTTTAAATTTTCAATAAGATTTTAAGGCTGCTGAAAAAAAATCCGGTAACACTATATGAGATCACAAACTGAACTATTTCCCTATGCCAAATTTGTAGCATACCAAGAGATTTGTCAAGTTTCGTAGCAATCGGTTATATATACAAATATGGTGTTAAATTTCAGTGAGCATGATCCCACGCACTTTTCTCAATGCAATATTTAAAGCCTTTGCAGAGCTTTCTAAGAAGAGTTCATCAAATAGAACAATAAATTTTAGTGGTCGCGACCACGTCCCTTCACTTTTTCAACCAGAACAACAACAACAACTAACAAAACTTTTTTACACTCGTATTCATTTTGACACGCGTTAAATAAAAATAGGAAATTACAACAAAGTATAATAAAATGAAATGGCCGAGAACCTGATTACTTTTCTAAATTCTACGTCGTTCCGATGCCAAGTTTGGGCAGTAGTGCAAAACGTTGACAATGCACACCTTTAAAAAACGTCGTCCACAAATATAAATAAAGCCGCAAACAAGCAACCAACGCATCTTCAAAGTTGATGCTCTTGGTTACAATGTTTCGAAACTTTGGATCAGTAAACGATATAAATGCCGTATTGTAAATGTGTACAAATTCAGTAAAGGTATTTGGATACAGTTATATTCTAACCGAAATGGGTTACGGTATCGGTAATGATACCGGTATCTAATTATAATATCTAACGGTATTTGAATCGAAAATACCGTTATTTGAAACTTCTTTTTAAAGGCAATTTATGCTTCATCATTCGTACCTTTGTTAACAAATTCCTAAAACACCGTCAGCGGAGCAACTGAACAATTTCTGAATTCATAGAAAATGCGTTATATTTGTTCAAGTTTCCTACTTTCTACGGTTCATCAAATAAAAACGATCAATTACAATTAGTTTGTCATAACTCTTCGAAAAACAACTTCAAAAGTCAGTGAAATTTTATAAAAATATCATAAGCATTTTATACTGACACATATTTGGTTTCATGAACGAGTCCACAATCACTTGTCGATGTACCAAATTTTTCATTACTTTTGTCAGTACATATTTGCATACTAATTTCCATTCCATCCATATCATAATCGACCGGAAAATATTTTTATAACAGAGTTGAAATTTAAGTCTTTACTTAAAAAAAAATATGACAAAATCGTTTGTGCTTCATTTAGCATAAACTGCAATTAATTTAAGGCCAATATTGTCAAAGTATTGTTGTGGTGCGTATCGCAACAACAAGGCAAAAGAATATATTTTTAATACATGAAACGTGATCATATTACCTAATCAAATAAAAATCTTATAAGGTAAAAAAATCAAGAAGAAAGAAAAAAAAAACATTAAGAATTTATTGCAAAAGGAAAGTAACAAAACAAAACAAAAAAAAAACTCAGTGTGAATCATATAAAAAGACAACATTTTAATGAAGGCAATAAGGTGGAATAGTAAATACGGAATAGCTCTGCTTCCTGTATCTAAAATAATTTCACAGTGCAATTCCTAGCGTTTACTTAGAATTTTACAACAGGCTTCTTGCTGTTTTCATTCGATTTATTGAATTCTTCTAAGAGAAAGTATTTTAGATGGTTTCAATGAGGTTTCGTAGATTAATACTCGCTAACAGTTAAGTCCATAAAATATCTATAGCATCAAATAGCAATAGGGTTTAGTTGAAGTATTGGTTTGGATACAAAGCAAGTGCATTCAATTCATTTAATTTTTTGTTTGTTTCGAACTTTACAAAAATAGTTCTTGATAACTACCATTATGTGATCACAATGGATTCACATGTGTCTCCGAGTGGACTTGTGCTGCAGCACCAACCTTTCTAACTTAACTAGCATTATGAGTTTTGAAGTAAAAAAGTAACTGGTATAATTTGGTATTGACATAACACAAGATTGCACACTGGTCAATTGCGGCCAAAAATTATTAAAAAATTCAAATTTTGATGTCATTTTAAATGATTTAATGAAATATTTAAATTGTAAATAAAAATATGAGTAATAGGGTTATAACTTTTTGCATTTTTTTAAAATATCATACCTTTCAAAATAAAATCCTGTGGGGCATGGAAAAATATTAAGAACGGCATTTTTAGTTTTTCGCGATCGTTAAAAAAGTTCGCGCTTAAATCATTGAGGGTATGTTGAGATAGGAAAAACACATAAAACCAGCTTTTAATTCGGGTAGCTTATGATTATTACAATGAGCCCTTCATATGTATATACACAAAAAAATACCCTGTAGAAAACATGGGGTTAAATGTCCCCAAGTCACCACTCTTGTCGACTATATTGCTGACATTGTCAGACGAGCGTCTACATATTAACATTGTTTTTGATGCGTAGAAAATATTTTGTCAGATACACACAACTATGCTTATTCTTAATGTTTTATTGGTTTGTTGAAAATACAAGTGGCTTCAAGCAAAATTCAAGTTTTTATGAAAATTAGTTTACGAAGTGAATATAAAAGGCAAATAAAAAATGTATTAAAAAATAATTCAAAGAATCAAATAAAAAGAAATTGCAAAAGACTAAAAAGCAATAAAATAAAAAGCAATCCATTTTGTAATTATAAAAATAAAAATATTTTAAAATGTAATATGGAAATTTTTATGATCCTGTAGAAGATTTTGTGGGATCAGTTAAAAAGTCCAGTCCAGTAAGTCCAGATTCATACGTAAGTGTTTGATTTTAATAATTCGACGGAACCTTGAATTTTTCATTTATATTTAATACAAACAGCAAACTAAATCCTTACTTGCTGAACGAATGTTCCCTTTTTTATGTATTTTTTTTATATTAATATTATTTTTAATAAAATATTAATTTTTATTATCATTAGAATTACTAAAATGTACTAGTGACTATCTCTTTCCAATGTCTCGATATGGTCCCAAAAGAAATACCTACTCACTAGTACCAACGTCAGTAGTTGCTTTTCAATGGCACGTACATGCTAAATGTATATAGCAAAAAGCATTGTCTGGGGTACAATTCGTCAGTAGTACTGGTGATAAAGTCACTAGTAAATCACTACAATTTCACTATTTGCATTTTCTGCAGGGTATATATGTATACATATACATACATATGTATGCAATCACATATGAGTATATACTTAGAAAGTATGTATATGCATATATCTATATTATTATTCCTTTAACTCCCCCTGGAGCATAGTGCGCTAAGTACGTGTATACATATGTACGAGTATATACAGTGCCATCCAAAACTAACTGCACATAAAGTGAAACTTGAAAGTGTTGCTTTGAACAGTGTAAATCACCGGGACCAAATGGTATTTCTCCGGCCATGTTGCAGAATGTTCCAGACCGCGTGCCGCTGCCTCTGGTGAGTATCTTTAAGATTTGCGTGATTAGGAGGTTTATACCGAAAAGCTGGAGAGAGGTTAGGGTCATCTTTATACCCAAAACGGGTAAAGCAATCCACTCAAAGCCGAAGGATTTCAGGTCGTTCAGTCTTTCGTCGTTTTTATTGAAAACATCAGAACGACTGATTGATCTGCATCTAAGGAACACAATTGATACCCGCGTCATTAGTGGCGCTCAGCATGCCCATCGAAAAGGTAGGTCTGTTGAGCGTGGGCTTAATGACGTGGTTGGTGTTATAGAGAGAGCACTGCAGTACAAGGATTACACCCTGGCTGCATCCTTAGACATTGAGGGAGCTGCTGGAGACACGCTGGGTTCACAACTTTCTAGTGGAGTGGATATTTAGCATGCTTAGTAGCAGAATAATCAACTCGAGTATGGGAAGGCGAAAACTGAGGAGATTAGTGACAACAGATACACCACAGGGATGAGTTTTATCACCTATATTGTGGTTGTTGACAATGAACGCAATTCTTAAGCGTTTTGGAAGGAGCGGACGGATGACGTGGTTTTACTTGTAACAAGAAAGTTTCTTCCCACTCTCAGTGAAGTCATGCAGTCGGCGTTGGGCGATCTATCCTCCTGGGCCAGCAGCAAAGGACTGGGTGTCAACCCATAGAAAACCAAGTCCTCTTTACTAGCAGATACAAAATACAAACCTTTGTACTGCCCTGGATGGGAGGAGTAGAACTGAGACTAGCAGAGGGAGCGAAATACCTGCTGGGTGTTTTGCTAGATAACAACCTTTCTTGGAAAAGGAACCCGCAGGAAAGGCTAAAGAAATGTCTCAATGCTTACTACGCATGCAGGAAATCCATTGGAAGGAACTGGGGTCTGCAACCGAAGTTAGTAAACTGGATTTACAAGTCGGTTGTCAGACCGGTTATTTCCTATGGTTGTGTGGTATGGTGGGGGGTTTGAGAAACGAAATTCACATGAGAATACTAGCTAAGGTTCAGAGGTGTGCCTCGCTGGTCATCACAGGTGCTCAGAGGAGCACACCTCAGGCTGCTATTTGACGTCATTCTTCACCTACTTCCTATAGAGGACTTGGTGGTGAGAACGGCGACTGGAAGTCTCTTTAGACGCGTACAAGCAGGTTTGGTGACCCTTGGTTCACGGACTATAAGGTCGTTGAAATTAATTTTAATAGAACATCCTGACTGGTAATTCCGGATAGGGACTATTGAGTCAAATCCGATAAGCTATATGAGAGTATGCGGTCTTTAAAATGGGCCAAACACGGGGGAAGGCACAGGGGCTGGTGTCTATATCTTGGGAACGAACATTCGTAGTTCTTTCAGACTGCCGGATAAATGCAGCGATTTCCAAGTTGAGATGTTTACGATCATAAGGACCACGATGAGAAGGTAACCTTCTACGTCGACAGCTAGGCAGCGCTAAAAGCTTTGAAAGCACACAATGTCAAATCGAAACCTGTTAGTGACTGTAGGAGAGCCCCCAACTTGCTTATGGACAAATATAGTGTCAGACTATGTTGGGTTCCTGGCCACAACAGTGTTGAGGGAAATGAAATTGCCAATGAGCTGGCAAGAATAGGGTCCGCTTTAGATGAGGGAATGTGTGAGAGATAGGTGAAATTACCGATAGGTTATTACTACAGGGAACTCAGTAATTGGGCAGAGGGCAGGACCAATAGTTCATGGCGAGTATTGTAGTCTCAAGGGCTATGTGGCCAAAACTTAACTCAGGAAGATCCAAACTGCTACTGGATATGAATAGGAAGGCGATGCGAATCGTAAAAGGAGCGTTGACTGGTCACTGTTCGGTCAGATCTAGAACCTGCATTTGGCAAATTGGCACACAGATTTCTGTAGGAACATATTATCTGCCATGGAATTCAGTGGCTTAATAACGGAAAATAGGATCACTTCTGGGTACAAGTGGCGTGGAGGTGGGTGAATATCACTTTTAACTGACAATAGAAGGGAATCACAATGGATACAACTGGATCTCCGAGTGGAGGTGCGTTATAGCACCACCCTTCCTAACCTTACCTGACGTAACCTTTGTATTTTTCATATCTATAAGTTTAATAAGATTTGGGTGACACTTGCGGTTAAAACAATGAAATTTTAAAAAGTTTAACAAAAGAAAATATGTAGTACTAATCTATTGATTAAAAAACATTGGCAATCGTGCTTATATTATCAAATGTTTCGAAAACCACTGTAAGCACAAAATTGCAAACAAGTGCATATATACATACATATGTACATAAGTATTTACAAATTCATGAATTTTTTCTGAGTCACTTTTATTAAACAAAATATTTTTCTATTGTATTTATTTCTTTAAGAAAGATACAAAGAACAACTACAACAAAAATAACGATAATGAGCAAGAATTCATAAATAAAATACACAAAAAAAAAACATATTTAATGCATCTATAAACAATTGCGGAAAAACAGTTTGGATATTTAAAAGAAGCTTATGGCAAGTTGGGAGATTGTGGGGCAGGGCTATTGTAGAATGCAACAAAATTAAAAATCAAGGCGATATGATATATGTATGTAAGTATAAATAAACAAAAGAACAACATCAAATAAATAAAACATTAGAAAAAATCATTTCTTGTCTAATAAAATAATGTTCAAACATACATACATTATGCACATATACATATGTGCATATATGTGTGTATATATATATACATATGTAGGTACTAACATAAGTATGCATGTGGTATGTAGGTATGACTACGTTTATAAACAAGAAACTATTTCCTAGGTACATATAATTGAGGACATTAAAAATTAGAATTAAGGTTGGTAAAAGTATATTATTATGTCATTATTAATTTAGACTGATTTTGTTAAAATTATACACATAAATACATGTACATATCGCACACTAAATCATAAACGGTCACAACTAAAAAATTCCAGATGTTCAGGGGTGGCACAAAACTGTTGATATGTACATTTGGGGCAAGTATGTAACATAAAATGAAAAACAAATACATTTTGATAGTTTTGAGATGTGACTTTTTGTGATTTACGGCCTATCCTACGATGTCGGCAGAAAACGTTCGATCGACTACTTGTATTGAAAACAATAATAAATTAATAAAATTTACTTTTGTTTTCAATATAAGTAATCGTTCGAACGTTTTCTGTCGACAACGTAAGACGGCGTACATACATACATATGCACATATATTGAAGATAAAGTTTTTATTGAAGTAAGATAAAATAATTGATAAAAATGTGTATAAAGAAGACAATTCCGTTCAGTTTTAAAATTAACAAGTACAAGATTGAGTAATAAATCTGTACGTATGTAAATATGCATGTACTATAGTACAAATTTAGGGCCTGTCGACAAATTTCAAAATTTTGTTTTTGTTTCAAATGTAAATGTGCGAAAAGTCGAAGGTTGTCGACATTGACAAACCGGCACTTAATAAGAACATACCCTGTCGGAAAATGGGTATTTGATTTTATAAGTAGTGTACTTATGATTAACTTTTATGTATTGACTTTAAATTAGCTACTGCGCCATGCAATGTTTCCATTAATCAAAGTGTACGAGTATTTTCTGTATAGTAATTTTGTGTAATATTTTCCCAAGGCATATAAAATGTGCCATGATATTTTTCTTATTTCTTTTTCAAAAATGTTTATTAAATATATTGAAAGTCGATTAGCATTAACATTAGCTACCAGAAGGTTTTACTTAACATGTTCCGCCGTCAGAAAAAAATTAATTTGTGTATATGTACATATTTCAGTTTTTATGTAAATATATATATATTTACATAGGAGTGACGATTTTTTTTCTTTTTTTTAAATTTATTTATTAATTCAGAATCAAGCCTTTAAGGCCAAATATGATTCATATTCTACTCACAAAATAATAGTAATTTTAGTTTAATAAATAATAAAATAACGGGTAACAAAACTATTTACATAGTATTTAAATTTTATGATAAAGCAGTAATATAATTATAAACAAAAGAGAAACATTATATATGTGGACATATGTATGTAATTATATGTTTTATGTATTATAAAAATTTTCTTACAAAAACGGATAACAGCAAAAGAGGATATTAATTGCAGCAGTCATAGTGTTGAAGCAGAGAAAAAAAAATTTAACTTATTTTTAAATGTAGCATTTGAGAACGAAAACAATTTTAAATAAATGGGAAGGGGATTCCAAGCTCTAGTAATTCTCACATGCAGCGATCTTTCATATATTGAGGAAGCTATGCGGTGACACACTATCTGCGGATTTCTACTTGATCTTGAAAAAGTAAAACTATCCAACAAATGTATCTAGGACAATTCATCATTATGGTCTTTCGAAACAGACACAATATTCTTAACTTAATGAAATTTTCAAATGAAAAGCCAATAAAATCTATAACATAAGCAGAGACATGAGTTCTAATTTTCAATTTATATACAAATCTAATAATACGATTAAAAATCAAATGAATTTTTCTTAGGATAGTGCTGTTGGTACCCGAAAACACTTCTAAGGCGTAGAGCACTTGAGACATTAAAAGCGCATTTGCAACGTTTTTCCTCACACGAAGTGGTAAATACAAATCCTGCATATATAGTCTTCTGAGAGTGGCATTCACTTTAGCGCAGACATGATCAATATGTTTCGAAAAATTTAACTTATTATCTAGAATAACACCAAGACACTTCGTTTCCTCAACAAATTTCAAATCAGATCCATTAAGAGAGAAACTGAAATCTTCAGCATTACACCCGAAACACATGGCTGTGGTTTTTTCTGGATTAATATTCAATCCACTCTCATTGCGATATCTGGTCTAAGACAAAATTTACATTATTCCTCAAGACATCTAAATACTGCGAAGAAAGTACAATTTGAATATCATCAGCGTATACATATGGCTCAACAGAAGTTTCATCAAACAAATAAATGAAATCGTTCAAGTATGTCATAAATAACAATGGTCCAATTACCGACCCCTGTGAGACTCCAGTAGTGACCTCTAGCTCATTTGATTTTTTATTTCCTGCTACCACATACTGCGACCTACATGAGAGATATGACTGCACCAGTTTGCACGCAAATTTCGAGAATTTAAACAGGTTACATAATTTAATTATTAACAAAGAATGCCTAACTATATCAAAGGCCTTGGACAGATCCAATGAAATCAATACACTGTAATTTTTCTCATTTATATTACGACTTATTGAGTCAGTTAATCCACCTAGTAGTGCCGTAGTACTATGATTCCGCCTGAATCCTGACTGATTCGGATGAAATAAGTTGTTCCCATCAATATAATCTAACATCTGGTCCTTCATTATGTGCTCCACAATTTTGGATAAAATAGGCACAATGGAGATAGGTCTTAAATTATTCAACAAATTTGAATTTCCCCTCTTACTTATAGGTATAACACGTGTTATCTTCCAAATCTTTGGATAACTAGACGTTAGAAAAATATTGTTAATGATGTGGGTTAATGGGGAACAAATATATGGATATATTGTCTTAATGAATTTCAGAGGCAGTCCATCATGACCTGATGCATTTGAACGTATTTTAGAGAGAGCCAGGTAAACCTCGTGCTCCTGTACTGGACGAAAAGAGAAAGTATTGTCTGCGGCATAGCCTAATTCAGAAATAGATACGGTTTGAGGGTCTATCGACTGATTAGATATAAAAAAAACTATTCACCTCGTTTGGATCAATATCTTCAAAAGAATCTCTACCCACCACACACCCTTTATTTCTTAAAAAGCCCCACATTTGCTTAGTATCCAGACTATTAAAAACTTGCGAGCATGCCACTCTTTTTGCACGTCGTATAATATTTTTAGTTCTATTCCTTACGCTGCAAAAAATTTTCCAATTAGCCTCAGTGCGGTTGTCCAGAAAAGCTCTATACGCAAGGTCACAAAGAGAAATATTATATGTAATCTCATTGGAGTTGAACCACTCATTATCATTCTTGTTACAGACTTTAAATCTTTTAATTGGAACCACATCATGTAACCTAAGCACATTATTCATAAGAGCGGAAAGTTGTGTATCAACATTATTACAGCCATAAACCTGATCGAAGTTGCATGACAACGCAAGCTCATTTAAAATATTGAGATCAAGAGCGGCATAATTACGATACTCCACAAAAGTTTCACTCCGACGATTTTATGGTTCATTTTATAAAAAACTACTTCTTTATTATTTATTACAAAGTTTACAAAATAACCAAGCTCA
The DNA here is from genome assembly GCA_936439885.1 of Nowickia ferox. NCBI lineage: Eukaryota > Metazoa > Arthropoda > Insecta > Diptera > Tachinidae > Nowickia > Nowickia ferox. Next base: position 101,645,085 of record OW387023.1, on the reverse strand, counting down.
TAGAGCCATATATGGTTAATAATTCTACTAAAAAACCATTCAACAACTAATTTAAAAAAAAATTCTATGTGATTTTTTAATTTTTTTTTATAATTCTTTTACAATTTTTTCAATTATTCATGAACTATTGCGAGTTCAAAATTTAAACTTGGCCACAGTAAAAATAAGAACATATATTTTTTTAAGGATTTTAAAAATTCAATTTTTCGAGAAAATTGCCCGGGAACATAAGGTCAGTAAAGTTTGACATCTGAAGATCGGAAACCAATCTCATAACGCATACCATTTTTAAAGCCGTTTTCTGCTCTTTACCATGATACCTCAATGGAACATCTAAGTTAAGTATGTAGTTTTAGATATATACATAATTTTTTAAGGTCGGTAAATTTTGTCATTTTGAAGTCGATATTTATTTATTTAATAAATAATTTACAAAGTAAATTTGCAAAGAATTGTTGCACAAATATGGGCGGAGTAACTAGACCATATGCCCAAGATAGTATTAACAGTATTTTAAAAAAGTTTTTGTGACTGACTATATACGACCTATGCCTTCACATAGGAAGTAGCAAAGTGGTTGTTAAAGAAATTCCACAAAAGAACCGCAAGAATATACGGTTATCCGTGGCAGATCAGTCAACCAGTGCGAGCGAGACGCAAAACTCTCGAAGGCCAACAAACAACAGTGGCCTGGTTGCACTTAAGAGATAATTGCCAACGACGCTTGATGTTGACTCGCTGCTTTACGACTGTTGAAGTCGATATATTTCGCAAACTAGACCGTATAATGATTTAAGATTTTGCACTAACGGTAGTTATGCCAATTTTAATATATGATACTAAATGTTATTTTTCTACTTATTTACCCGATGTTATATAGCATTTTGTTTCTAAAATCTAATGTTGCTTTATATATATATGTATATATATATATATATATATTCCTTATTCCTAGAATACACAGATTGATTTTTGCAAGATCTTATGTTGTGACAGTTGCTCGATGTTGGAATTGCTTGTCTTATGAACCTCGTATTTTTTCACAATCAAACAATGTTTTTCGACGCAAACTTATGAAATTTTTCTCTACATCAATTTAATTATCTCGTCTAAATTTGTGTAGGTGATTTTAACATAATTAAATACCGCAGATATAGCCGCTGATTGGGACCAAAGTTTTGTTTTTTTTTTTTTGTTTTTAACATACTTTTTCTTATGTAATTTTTTGGCTGAGGAGCCGATTCTCTCTGTGAGCGCAATGGCCTTATACTGTATACACAAGACTTGCATTAATTTTATTAACTTTTATTAGAAAAATTTACAAGTTACGTTCAAAAGTAAAAATTATGACGGCAAAAAATAGCACTAGTCATGAAAAGGAGTATTAAACGAAACAATATTTCAAATAAACTATATACGAAGCGTTTCGGCATGGAGTTAATCAAGTATTTTAACCTTTTTTTTTTTTGGTTATTCTATACCACGACTCCTTAACTACAGCCCTAGTCGTTATTAGTAGGTTCAATGCTTGGGATATTCAACTTGTTTGAACATTTGCTGATTTGCGGTACCAAGCCGTCAAGAAATGGCATCCAAGTATGATGATATATCTTCTTAAAATAGTAATAGTTCACATTAACTCCGAAAGAATTCAAAGCATTTACCACGAATGGCGCCACTGCCCTTTAAACCTTAACATTGCTACCACCATGCTTTACTCTAGGCAAATATAAGTCATTATTATACATAACGAGGATTTGATTCAATAGTATAACATATAACACCATATTCGGATGCCATTTGTTGACCGCTTGGTGCCGCAAATCAGCAAATTTTCAAACAAGTTAAATACCCAAGCATTTTGCAGGTAGTTTTTCATGTACCTATTTTGTGCAGATACTTGTGTCCAATGACTTTTGAATATTGGGAACAAATCAAGTTTAGGGGCACCTCCCAGAAATTAAAAAAAAGTATGCTATCATATAGAAAATTAAAAAATAAGAAGAAAATAATAAATAAAAAAGTTGGCGGCAACGCTTAGTTTCCGAGTTATGGGCCTCTGAAGTTCTAGTAAAATATTATTATCTTACGGTGTTTTCAAACGAATATGACCAATATTTGTATCTTAAAAATTAAAAAAGTACCCTACTATCCTATAGAAAATTGAAAAATAAGAAGAAAAAATTAAATAAAAAAATTGGCGGCGAGGCTTAGTTTCCGAGTTATGGGCCTCTAAAACTTTAGTACAGTGAGTATGTATAAGGTTTTTTTAAGGATTTTCTCCACCATGGTGTTTCCCGAGACGGCGCAGCCTAGTAAAGGTTTTCTGCATTGCAAAGTTTTCCTGCTTACTAACGTTTTCTTGCATTGCCGGCCTTCGGCCGGGCTTAAGGATTTTCTCCACCATGGTGTTTCCCGAGACGGCGCAGCATAATAAAGATTTTCTGCATTGCAAAGTTTTCTGGCCTACTAAAGTATACCTGCATTGCCGGCCTTCGGCCGGGCTTAAGGATTTTCTCCACCATGGTGTTTCCTGAGACGGCGCAGCCTAGTAAAGATTTTCTGCATTGCAAAGTTTTCCTGCTTACTAACGTTTTCCTGCATAGCTGACCAAGAGTTATTTTTACCATTTCATGAAAGGTATTCTTAAAAGCTTTAAGATGATACCAATATTGCTCATATTCGTTGAAAAACACCGTATACATACTCACAATACTGTACTAAAGTTTCAGAGGCCCATAACTCGGAAACTAAGCCTCGCCGCCAATTTTTTTTTTTTAATTTTTTTTTCTTATTTTTCAATTTTCTACTTTTTTAATTTTTAAGATACAAATATTGGTCATATTCGTTTGAAAACACCGTAAGATAAGAATATTTTACTAGAACTTCAGAGGCCCATAACTCGGAAACTAAGCGTTGCCGCCAACTTTTTTATTTATTATTTTCTTCTTATTTTTTAATTTTCTATATGATAGCATACTTTTTTTTAATTTCTGGGAGGTGCCCCTAAACTTGATTTAAGCCGCACTCTAAATATTGGCATAATTTATTTTTTAATTTTTTTCTCAATTTGCCAAAAAAAACCCCGAAAATTGCAGTTGTACATATATATACATATCGTTGGTCTCAAGTAGAAAGTCCTTAACTCATATAACTGTGACTTTACAGAAGGTAAAAACATAATAAAAACTGTAATATTCGCAATGTAACTATTTTTGAAAAACAGCTTGTTATTTTTTTGCACTATTGCAATAAATTGGAATTGTATTGGAATCAATGAAAAACTCGACTTCGAAAAAAATATGAATTAGGGCCTTTCTCCTTGAGACCATCGATATGTATGTATGCGCTTATGCACATAAAACGTGAACACAAATAAGGAAATCAGAAATTTTCAAGGATTGCATATTGAAAACTGAAGCACAAATTTTATTGCACGATTTAAGTATGTACATACATACATATATGTATATTATAATACATTTTTATTAAATAATATTTTGCTTACGAATACTTTTCCGGCTTAATGATTCCATATTTTTGTTTAACATCTTTGCAATTTTATCAAGTTTGCTTTTATTTAGCACTTTTTAATATAATTTGTCACATTTCTTTTTGTTATACATATTTATGTATTAATATACACTCTTTATAGTTTTTTTTTATTATTATTTAATGAATGTGTATAATAATCATGCACTTGTATTTTCATTTATTTTTTTTTTTCTAAAAGCATTTTTTTTGCTTTTTGTTTTGAACGTTCTTGGTCTGTCTGCTGTTGTCTGCTTTCTGCAAGCAATTATTTTGTTGTTGGCATTTGTGCCTGTTTATAATTTCAGTGATGGCAATCAAATGTTTTTAAATTCAATATTCGGGCGCTTTTCGCTTCACTGACGTGAGATAAAACAGTCCCTACAATAATTACAACTATAGGCAAAATAATAGAGCTTCTTATAAAGGTAAAAACTGCTTCTGTGTTAAGAAATGAAAAAAGTCTGTAGTACACGGCATGTAAAAAGCCACATGTGTATGTGGCGATAACGTCACGACAATTTTCAGCATGTTTGTTGCATTTTTTAAAACACTGGTAGTGGCTGCATGCCGTAAAATTTTTATACTGTTTTTGAGGCAGCACATCTATAAGCATGTGAATATCTACATGTACATATGTATATAGCTAGTACACGGCATGTAGCATCGTGATGACGTCAAAATTACGTCAGTACCACATGCGCATGTGATTTTTTACATGCCGTGTACTGTAGGCTTTAGAGTTTTTCCCCCATATACAAAAAATAAAGTGTTCTTGAAGTGTACGTTAAAACAAAATTTCCATACAAAAACCGGTTTTAACGTACACTTGAAGCACACGTTATTTTTTGCATATGGGGGTTTGTATTTTGCTTTGATTTACGTTCTTTGAGTAGAATATGCATCACAACGATTGTGAATAACAATATTAATACTTTTTACATCGATTGCGGTAAAACAATTTTTTAAATGTTTAACATTTGTGGAAATGAGGCAATATTGCAGCTCTATATCTCCTGACATATTCAAGATATCGGAAAACTGATAACGAATTTGGAAAGAGGACACATTATTAATATACATATAATAAATAACTAAATTTTTTTAATATTATGTAGTTTAGTTCTGCAACAAGGTTGATAATACGGATATTCATGTATGTTCTGGGCTCCGAGTCGTTTTCAAGTGTTTTCTTGTGAATTCGACTGTTAAAACACATTATACACCTTCTTAAGTTGAAATTAAATACAAATTAATCGTATGTCTTCTAGCATCTAAATTAAGAAGAAAAAAAATCTGGAAATATACTATTTAAAATTCACAAGAAAATGCGTGAAAACTACTCGGAAGCTGAGGTTCACAATTTTTATTATGTGAATTCAATAATTTCAATAAAATTTTAAATAGTTTGTGATGCCGTTAGAAACAAAAATGTAAACATGCATGCCGTAATCAATTTAAGTCTGATTTTTAAATATTTTTCTAATTGTTTTGTTTTCTTTCATCCTTCGTTTTCTATGAAATACCTACACAGGACGAAAATATTGGTTATTAAAGAAAACTACCCCCATTGAAAATATGTGGGTATAGTAAAATGATATACATAACTTATGTTTAGACAATATTTTCAAATCAGCTAAATTGACGAATTTGTTACATTTAATTTCAACAATTTGTAGAATATTTTCCAAAAACATTGATAATTTTTACAAACTTACTTATACAATTGTTAAGTTATACAAATATTAGTATTTCTGCTTCACGGTTCACGTTGGAATGAAAATGTATAAGATGAACTTCGTGCAGGTTTTATTAAATCTATGTATTATGTTTTCACTTATTTATTAATTTATTTATGATAAAGAGAGCCTTATTTAAATTTGCTTTATATTACTTAGAACATCATTATTAATTTATTTATATTTTTTATAATACAAAACTTTTCTTTACAGATGCCCAATAATAATATTACGTGGATTACGACAATCAGAAATTTTTTACTGTTATTGTGTGTTAAAATAAAACTCGATACAGGTCTGTAATTTTGTAAGTATGTAACGCGCATGTTCTGTTTTAAATGTCAGTTTAAGGGAAAGTATTTTAAAGGCATGGTTTGAGAATTTGATCATTTTTGAAATGGAAAACCATCAAAATTACTTAAAAGAAGTTTATAAACAAATATTTATTAAAATGTTGTGCATATCCTGATGTATATGGCAAAATTGGCACAATTGTACTTTTTTTTGTACTATTCAAACTCGAAAAGAACAATAGCACACCAATGGTCAATTTAGTACAATTAAGGAATCTCCACAGTTTTAGTAAATTCAATCCGCAAATTATTTTCATTGTTCAAAAGTGAAAATTGTATTTTTAAAGTAAAACGCAACAAGAAAATCAAAAAATATGAACTCGTCCTTTTCCAGATTATCTTTCTTCTAAGTTCGGTTGGTAGACCACATGCTGTTAATTTGTATATTCTAAATTTCAAGTCTACCGGCGATTATTTTAATAGAACTAAATAAAAATAATTTCAATTAAAATATATTTTAGTACGATTAAGGTAAAAAAACTACAATTTTTACAATCCCATCCCTGATATACATACGAGTACATATGAGAGAAATTCGAATATATGTATAATTGTTACATCAGTCGTTAAGCATCTCTGGGCTGAAGAACAGCTAGTCTTGCGCAAGGCGAATTGACACAAGGTGGTCTCGATTTGGCCTTGTATATTTGTTAGTGTAAAATTTATTGCTACTTTCTTTGTCAAGGCATACCTATATCATTTATAATCAGTCACAACAACACTTTCTAAAATTCTGTTAATAACATCATGTACGTACGTTTATCGTAGTCACTCTGCCCATTTTTGTGTTACCATATTCTATAAACTTGATTTGTAGAGTATGATATAAATGAATAAATAAATAAATAATTGTAACAGGGAAGAGGTTTCACAGCAGAGAACAATGCATTATATAGAATTTCATCATCACCACTTAGTTGTTTCTATATTTTTACATTATATAGAATTTCATCATCACCACTTAGTTGTTTCTATATTTTTACATTATATAGAATTTCATCATCACCACTTAGTTGTTTCTATATTTTTTTAATTATAACTACAGTGATCTGTTATAATGAATTGTAAATAAAAATAAAATTTTTACTCTTTTAAATGCTTTTCTACAATTTCATAAGTTTCAATGTCTTACGTTTACACTACGTTTTGATGGTAAGAATGTTTTCTTTAAGTGTAGGTAATGCAGTTTCATGATGTGTAAATCAGCCTAAAAGTAGGCAATAATGATAATAATATAACAGACTCGTTGGGTAGAATGAATAAAAATGTATTTGCTCATTACTTAAAAATTTGTTTTAAAACACGAAATTCTGGAAATGATTGAATATAAGACTAACAATTTTGGGTTTTACAACAAATTAATTTAAGTAAAAAGCAAATACTTTTTTTATTCATATTACCCGTTATATTACACTGTGTTGCAATTTTCATTGCTTAAAATAATTTCAATCTGCAGATTCTCTACACTCAAAATATTTTATGCTTTGCGTGTGTAAAAACCGTCTAACTAGCGCAATGATGTTTTTACGCGGTAAGTAAATATCCTGTAGAAAAGTAATGCAATAAAAAACGGTTCATATGTACATTTCCGTTACAATAAAAACCGCATAAATTCAAATAATAGCATCAGAATTTAGTAAAAAACGCGTAAAAAGGAAAGAAAATTTTTTATTGAGAAATCTATAAATAGACACATTATTTATACATACATACATATATACATACATACTTGACACAATATTTTGATTGCGGCGTGAATATTGTTGTCATTGAGTTTCAACTTCTGCATAAAATTTAAAGGCCTTTTGAGCTGACTGCAATTTTTTTTGCTATTTTTTTCTATCTAAATCAGCTTTTTATTTCCAAGGATATATTGGCTTATCTTTAGTTACTTAAAATTTGACATATTTTCACAGATATGCATGAATATTTGTATGTATGTATTTTATAATGTATTTTTTGTCTTCATGAGAATAGTATAATTGCAGAAAGAACAACTTGAGTACATTGCAATCGATATGTTACGTAAAAACTAAATAAATTTTATAAAACGTTTGGATGCAGCTTCAATTTGATTAATTATTTAATGTCATATTAAACAATTCATTTAAAATTTCTTCACTCTCTTATTCCAAATAAATAAATAAAAAACACTTCATATCAGTTACTAGTAAATGTTAAATCATCAACTTAAAGAAACAAGAAAATATATAGTTAAAATTTCGTATAAAAAAGCCAGGTCAGCAAGAATTTTCACCACAATCTCAAAATGAAAGCTTACGGATCAATAACCATTATTATACTTCTTTTTATTTTTATAATTTCTTGTTCCGGCCAAGCACCACCATTTTGCAACAGAAATGTTGCAGTTTTATGTGCTGGTGGCCGCCCAAGAGTAAGAGCCAGAGCTGGTCGAGGTCAGTGTCAAGGTTATGAGAACAAGTGTCTAGTGCAGCAACTAACTAAACTGCATACGCTAGCGCAATAGAGAGCCACGTAAGTATTTTGTAAGAATACGAGTAAGAATAAGGAATAATTTTCATTAATAATCTTTTCTTGCACTTTCTTGCACACTTTGTTAAATAATGCACACGAGATTTGGAACATTTATTTACCTTCAATTACACTGGCTGAAGTAGAAATTTTGTGGAAAATAAATTAATATTCGTAATAATGATTTTTATTTAAATATACATACATATCGTCACTTTACATGCAAATGGACGTAACTACAATTTTATATTTTTTTACAGGAGAAACAAAAAACGAAACTTATTTGTAATGTGGATATTTATATGTTTTCAATCATTTATTAAAGAACAAACATATTTTAGATAAATGTATCGTCGATTAAACATTGCAAGATTTATAAGAGAGAGTTAAACAGAAATGCTACAATATCACTCTCCAAACAATCAGCAGAAGATTCGTATAGGAGTTGTATATTAAACACCATTGCCTATTAAACAGCTCTTGGCTAGCTGGGCAATTGTACAAGCACTTGTACTGTTTATTATTTTGTTTTTACCTTCTCCTGTAAAATTACAGTAATTTGAGTTATAATAAAGGCTCAGTTAGCCGACTGTAATGCAATGTAGCTGATCGATATTGTTATGTGAAAAGTAACGGATATTGTTACAGAGATGTAATGTAACGTAACCTACTTTTCATTTAAAAATATCGATCAGCTGTTTTCTACATTACAGTTACATTGCATTACAGTAGGCTAACTGAGCCTTTCTACTTGTTAACAGCCATATGTATGTATGTATGTATGTATGTATATAACTACAATTGCAATTATCTACAGAGACTGCATGTTAAACAAAAATATTTTACAACAAAGAGATTTTAATGAATTTGTCAACAATATATTAAGGGCTTTATTAACTATTGAATAGAGAAATATATGTAAATATACATACATATGTATATGTACTCGTATGTACAGATGTTTATTAAAATTTCTAGAGTTTGATGTTTAATATTTTTCATTGAATGACTTACTGCCACTTTATTTCTCACAAATTTTTTACTTTTATAAATGATATTACTTTCAATTTAAAGCAATTGCAATTAGAAATATTTTTAGTGCAGTGATTAATTGTTGTTTGGTGATTTTGTTCACAAAAGCTGGAAATATTATAAACAAATAAAATAAGCAAATATCTCTTAATTACATCTTAACATCAACAAAATTAAAAAGTACTTTACAAAACGTGATGATTACAATAATAAATAAAAAAATATGTATAAATTAAATAATAAATAAGAAAACTAAAAAAAAATCTGTTAGAAATTTTGTATAAAACTCTAGCGCTTAGAATGTTTTCACCAACAGTCACAAAATGAAACTTATCGGCGCAATAGCAATTATCGTTCTTATTGTATTATCCGAAAATTGTAGCTTCGGACAAGCACCGCCCAATTGTCATAGCAATGTTGCAATCTTATGTGCCGGTGGTGGGCCAAAGGTTTCAGCTAGAGCTGGTCAGGGTTCATGTGAAACGTATGACAACAAGTGCCTAGTGGAACAATTGAATTGTATACGCTATAAGAATGGAGAGCCACGTAAGTATTTTTATAAAAAGGATTTTCTACAAAATTATAATATTTTTTTTATCTAATTGCAGTTTTGACCTCATGTTAAGATACAAATTTTTATTTTTGGAAAGGTTATCTCTTTTACAAGTAATTTTCAATAAATTCTAGTTAATTATGAAATTCGTATTTTAAAAGTACTTAACTTAAATTGCTTTAAATTTAAATAAAAGGATATACAAAGCTATACATATAGTATTTGTTCAAAATGATTGAGAAAAAACAGTTTTGATTATAAAATGGTAAAATGGCAAACGGCGCTATATTGTCAGGGTAAGTCAGTCTCATTCAGAACCTGAACTTCGATTTGTACTTTCTCTTCCTAGTGTCAGCATTAAAATACACTATGAGTTAAATTTCCTCCAAAGCTTTTACACAACCAGAAATATTATAAGAATAGTCAATTTGAACAGAACAAATATATAGGTACATAGACACAGTTGCTTATCACTAAATCTACCATGAAACATAAATATACATACATGTGTATATTAGGGTGCCCCTGTGGCTGAGTGGTAGCGATGATATCCTCTCAGTCCAGAGGTCGTGGGTTCGAGTCCTGCCATAGACCCTGGGTATTTTCTGCAGACAAGCTAATCGCTTCCCGGGCTGTGTTTGTTAAAAAAAAATAAAATATGTACGTGTGCAAAGCCTACACAGTAAGCTTCTGTAGACCTCTCGCCGTCAAAGCATTGTCCGATCACTGACGTAGTAGGGCCTAAAACCCTAATGTAAATGTATTCTCAAGAATAATTCGTATATTCGTTTACTACTGGATTTGAAGAAAGAGATATTGTATGTACATGATTTTGGAGCACTTTTGTTGCTTTGAACGAGTTGCAGTTTTAAATAAGTTCGACATCGCCTTCAAAAAGCATGATTTTTGAAGCTTATTTCGATGCAGGAGACTACTCAGCTATCGATTATAAACCTGTATCTGTGTTCTGTAATAATAATAAGATAGATTTTCCATAAAACACGAAATCAAAATCTAAAACATATTTTTATTTATTTTTTGCTACACTGTACAACATATTTATAAAAAATATGAGTGAATTAGCTACGTTCCGCTTAAAAAGGTGTGTGAATTGGCTACATTTCAGTTGGTTGGTTGTAATTTTGGGGTTCTGTTTTGAATAAAAAAATCTTGATAAATGTCAAAAGAAGTTGTTGTAAACGGTATAGATTTTCATAAAGATTTTAATAATAATCTGCTAGATCTTGTGCAGGTGTAAATGCCCAATAACTTGAGAGAAGTTTTCGCGTCGAGAAAAATGAAACAATTATAATGGTTGTCCTGTTTCCCACAGGCTGATTCATATAAAACCTGAAATAAGCGTGCAAGAATCATGAGCAGGGAAATAAGTTTCTGTGTTTCACAGAATGATAACAAATTTTTTGGAAAAGTTCTCACCAACGTTACAGAACAGAGGCACTGCTTTTGGCGCAGTAACAGTTTATTTTAACAACGAATGCTTTCAGATATTGCACAGCATTTTTAATAATTTCAAAGTGGCTTGGATACAGTGTTGCCAGAAGTAGGGGAAAATCCTTACATGTAGGTATTTTTGATACTAAAATAGAAGCGTAGGGAAAATCGGACAGATTTTTTTATATTCTCCAAAATGTAGGGATTTTTCGTCATGTCGCATTATTTATGAAATAAATGCAAACATAACGTTCTTTTCGTTAAAATTGCTTAAAAATATGTTTCCAGAGTTGTTTGTGGTTTAAAAGGTTGGCGACATTTACATATATGTTTGTATGTATATGCCAAAGCGAATTCATATACCAGGTGGTGTCAAGCCTGCAACAACAAAATCTGCCTAGTACATTATTGCAATGAAAATTTATTGCAATGTAATTTGACAAGCCAAACTTAATAAAAAAACAGCTGTTAACTTAGCACCACCTGTTACATGAATTACATATGTATGTTAATTTTAAAATAACCGGTTTTTGTAACTAAATTGAATTTATCCTTTAAAATTTTATTTGAAAAAAAAATTCATATTAATTTTTAAAAAACTTTTTGTGGTTTTAATTAAGTTTAATTAGAGTACATAGGTAACTCAAATGTATTATTTTTTTTAGTTTTTTTAATTTTTTTTACCTTCTTCTATTTCAATGACAAAAATGTGTAGGGATTTTTGTAGGGTAAATTTTTTCGGCGTGTAGTGAAAAATCGGATTTTTTTTAGCATGTGTAGGTACTGGCAACACTGCTTGGATATTTAAACTACTTATGCCGCGTACACAGTGCAAACGGAATTGAAAACATTTTGAAAATGACGCCACAAATTGACAGCAAAAGAAATGCCAAATGTCCACATGCTCAGCATTGGTTCACAATTTTCTTTGTTGGAATTTATTAATTTTTTTGTTTGCCTTACTTGTGTGCTTAAATTCAATAATAAGCTAAAGTATGCACTCATAAATCTTTAAATGCAACAATGATAGATATTTTGGTTTTTGTTGGTACCCCACACAAAATGCGAATATTTGTAAGTGACCAACCAAATCAGTTTGTCTGTTTATCAACAAGGAGACATCTGGTAAAATTCAAAAATGAAAAAATAACTTGAAAAGTTTTATTTGCAAACGCATTCACATTAATCACGTACATAAGTTTCTTTTACCTTTTTTAAATGACAGAATATAAACATACATACATATGTACATGTTACAAAAGTTAAAAATAAAAACTTTGGTTTTTGCTAAAATAAAACGCACTTAACCACAACCAAAAATATTTGTAACTTGTTATAAAAAGTTATCAATTTGAACGTACAAGTACAGAAAGCGTATCTATGAAAAAGTATCTGAATATGTGCATGTCCAACGAAAATTACTTTTAGCTCTAGTGTGCATGTATTGTGGAATTTCTTATACCCTTCACTTTAAGAGGTCAGAGCGGTATTCATACATATGTGTAACTGTTATACGTACAAAAAACTTAATTTCAAAGTTGTAATTCCAGCACATTTGGAAACATAGATACACTGTTGCCTACTTTTTTCCAACAAATATCGCTAAAGTAGACAACAAAATAGCTAGAAAATAGCTAAATTTCAAAATTATTTAAAAATTTACCAATAAATAGCTAAAAACAAATTTATTTTTAGGTTTTTCCAAAAAATTTATGGTAACTTGTGAACTTCTTTCATACCTCCCAAATTTCCCTACAAATTTTATAAAATACCACATAAGAGCAATGTAATAGGTTAATAAAAAACTTATTTTATTAATAAACATGTATGTGGCATATTTATGTTTATAAAAAAAATTATAAGCGATATTATTTTTAACTAAAAATTTCAAGCCAATTTTCAACATTAGTATTTTCGTAGGTAGAATTTGTACTGAATTTGGGACTTTCCCAGTAAAAAATTGTCTCAAATGAAGTAGGCTTCCGCTATTATGGAGTAAAAGTAGCGCTGACAAACCTGCTGATTTTTGCATGGCGATTTCCCGGTTTGGAGTACTACATAAAAGCACTTTTTTGAATCTAATAAGACAGGCAAACAGCAGTTATCTACAGCGCTCTTTAAAGGATTAAAAAACTTATGTAATCTTTTCAAGATGGATGTGAGGATGGATAGATTTAAAACCTGCATTGTTTTGGCGCTTTTCAATTACCTTTTTTCTATAGTTTGCTTCATATACGTTTACTGCTTCTAAACAAGCTCACATTTTAAAGCGAATTATGATGCACAAAAAATCGCTAGCATTTTTGCTAATAGCTAAATCATAATTTTTCCCGCAAAATATACTTAAAAAATCGCTAGATTTTACGGTAAAAAAGCTGAATTGGCAATATTGGAGCCTGAGTTAATTAAATGTACCACATATCGTATTTTTACATATTTGGTTGCAAAAAACTATGTGTGTAAAGTGCTCATGTGATTCTTAAGGTAGAGGTCCATAGCTCGCTTTTTGCGCGTTACGCTTTCTATGCATCTGTCAAAAAAGTAGAATCAATGTAATAGTATGTGACAAGTTACATAGCAAAAAGCGCAGAACGCGTAGGCTCGTTCAAAGCAAAAAGTAGGTCTACTTTCTACTTTTGTACGCGTTACAAGCACCATGAAAGAAAGTCAACTGTTCTTGAATGCTAAAGATGTTAAATAATACTTTATTTCTTACGTTATCGATAAATATTATTTTGCCGTGGATAATTTTTTTATTTATTTTTTAATAAAAAAAATTTCTTAGTAAAAAAAAACTTGTTTAATAAAATATGTGAATATTTTCATTAATGCGATGTATTTTAATTAACTTTTCACCACACTTTTCTCAGTAACAAATTTTGCATATTAGTTATCGATTACTTTTACGACTAACTCCACAAATTCTTTTAAAAACTCGATTTCACTCTCCATTTTTTATTTATTAGTATTTATAAACAAACGCACACATCTGATCAAAACAAAAATAAAATGGCGCATGAAAAGCAGTGCATGTAACTCAACGCGAACAAAGTATAGAATGAAACAAGAGGATGAAACGCGTGTAAAGCATAACGCGCAAAAAGCGGGATATGGACCTCTACCTTTAAGTTGCACATACGGTTTTCTTTTAAGCCTGGTACTCTGTTCACAGTTTCGTGCGAAATACTCTCAAACTACATGTAAAAGTATCCCAGTAAAAAATGTTCATGTATTATGAAGCAATAAGGCAATAAAGCGCATCATAACTCGCTTTAAAATATGAGCTGTTTAGAAGCAGTGAACATATATGAAGCAAACTATAGAAAAAAGGTGATTTAACAGCGCCACAATAATGCAGGTTTTAAAGCCAGAAATTTTGATAATGTAATCTTGAAAAGCTCTTTTTAAATAAGTAAATATGTTTATATTATTAATCCTTTAAAAAGCGCTTGAGATAATTGCTATATTTGCATGTTTTATTATATAAAAAAAAGCGCTTTTGTGAGCAAAAAATGTAGTACTCCAAACCTGAAACTCGCCATACAAAAATCTGCAGGTTTGTCAGCTCTACTTTTACTTTCTTATAGTAAAAACCTGCTTTATTTGAAGTAATTTTTTTACTGGGATTTGTATGAAATATTTGAGAAATAAATTTGCAAAAGTAGTACTCTGTTCTTATTGCAAAAAACACTTAAAATCTATCTGGCAGCATATTTTTCCGTGCAAATGATTCTGGCATCATTTTAGTTTCACTGCGAAATAACATCAGCAGGACTTTTTACTCGCGGAATTTTGACAATGTTGCATACTTTCAAGCAACAAAAGCGATAAATTTATAAAAAAAACCCCAAGTTAGGCTACATTTAGTACATGCAAAATTTTTCATGCGAAATAATCAATGTTGCTGAAAATTTTTCAGAACTTCGAACAGAGTACAATCCTTAGGATAAAATTCTAAAATTTAAATCATAATTAGAATTAATTCATGTTACCTCACTTACGAAGTTTGACAGTTTTACAATGAAAGCTTCCTGAGATATAGAGGTGCAAAAATTGCATATTTCAAGAGATACTCACTGACTCACTGACAACTCATCAAATTGATGAAGCACTTCCGCTATAGCTAGAGAGCTGAAATTTGATACACAGGTAGACCTAGGTGAGCAATTAACTAAAACAAAAATTTGAAAGCTCGGAAATTTCAACCATGGGGGTGGGGCTACGTTCATAAAACTTAAAATTGGAGCTAGTGATTTTATTGAAATTTGGCATGTTCCGCCCATAAAATTTAATCCTCCCATTTCATGTACTTCGGCTCAGCACATTTAAATATACTTAGGGAGTTCACAATAACATTTTAAAATGTGTCTTAATATTGCAACGTTTCAAATTTAATACTTTAGTATGGTCTGGCAAGTTTGTTGTTTTTGTTTGTGTATAAATAAAATTTATTACCAGGTGGCAAATTTAAAAGTATAAAAAAAAGCATGTCATTTTCTATATGGCAATATGGTAATGTTAAACTAAACATTTTAAAGCTGTCAGAACAGCTATAGTTGGTGAAAAAATATTTGTATTTTTCGTAGAACAAAAGTTATTTTGAAAAATTTATCCAACAATAATTTCTAATTTAACAAATTTTGTTATTTTAATACGTACGGAAGAAAATAATTCAGTTTCTCATAAGCATTCGTACTAATATGTAAATAATATAAAGATGGATGTGTGTTTGCCTGACTTACATATATATACACAGTATGTGTCTTTATATCGTTGGCTGCTCACAATAAAAAATTAAGATGGCTCAATGCTGCCACATTAAAATTTTAATATACTCGTTGTGAATTCCCTAACTATTTATGTAGTTATTATTATCAGTCTTCTACGAAATTTGACACGAATGATTAGCACTGGCCAAAAAAATCTTGAGTTTAAAGCAGGGGCGGGGCATTAAAAATCAAAATTATTGCTAATGAGCTGAAATTTAATACACAAGTAGGTCTTGATGAAAAGCCAACTAGAAAAATCTGTAAGCTCAAATTTTTTATTAGGGTGGGCGGAGCCACGCTAATATTACTCGGAATTACAAACTGTACAGCTTTCAATTCAAGCCATTTTGTTAAAACATTGCATACACATTGCACGCTTTAAACTATTATCTTAAAAAGTGGTTCGAAATAGTGGGTGGGGTAACGCCCATAAAATTTAAAGCTAGAATTCACTCTAGAGAGCCACACACTTAAAACTCAAATTTGCACTTGAGAGCTGAAATTTGATACAAAAATAAATCTAGGAAAATCTAAGAACCTGGAAATTTCAATCAGGGGCGGGGACACAGAGTTAAGGCGATTGATTGATTTTAGTGAAACTTTCATAGACATTTATTTTATCTAAACCAACAATTCCTGTTTTGAAAAGTGGCCACGACATCATACATAAAATCTTAACATTATCTTCCATGTACTTCTGCTTAGCAGATTTTAATCTATTACTTATGTATTTATAATAAGCCGTTTGAATGGAAAATTTAGATGAAATATAAGGTCTAGGCATAGCATAATGCTGATATAGAGAAGTGAGCGGGGTCACATCAATAACAATTGTACGTTACTTTTTGCGCTAAAGGACTGAAATTTGATAGACAAAGCTACATGCACATTGCACCTACGCAAGGCTATGATTTTGCGTTTTCAAAAGTGGACATATAAACTTCGATAAAATTCTATCCTTTTTTTTTATGTACTTCGGCAAAGTAGACTTTAATATGTGTATATTTAGAAAAGTAGGCGGGGCCAACCCCCTCCCCAACAAAAATGTAAGTTATATTTCTACCCAAATGATTCTAACAAAACTTTGTGCATACTTAGCGCTTTTGTAATGACAGAATAGTGCATTTTCAAGGCATGCAAGTCTATACTCATCACGCTCTACCCGATTATTTTATGTAGTTCTGTCCTTTTTAATTGGCGCATTCATCATGAATAAAGAAATATAGCAGACCAGAAATTTTATATTTAAAAGTTTCTCAAAAACTGTAATGATTTTCATTTCATTTTATTTTGCTTCTGCTTTCGCTTTTGAAAAATACAACAGTTTTAGTTAAATCAAAATCACAAAACGATTTATGACCAATTGCGCAGTACTTTCAGTAGCCGACGATTTGAAAAGTTTGAATTTGGTTTGCTTTTGCTTTTGGTTAGTATCGCAAGTAAAAGCAGAAGCCAGTCTACATGGTTTTGGAAATCGCAAACTGTCAAAACAACAAAAAATCGTTTCGAATTTTTACAGCTTTACTAAAATTCAATTCACATAAAAGATTTTCGTGTGTAAAACCATTTTTTATACAAGGATTTCATCCGGATTTTTTTTTACCTACATATGTATGTATATATATATTTTTCTGTTTTTTTGTTAACAAAGCTGCACTTGCCGCTAATACTCGTAACAACAAATCATCATCCGATGACGACATACTTTTATTCGAACGCTACGAATTCAAAATACAAATGTTGATTGAAGTATTTATTTGTACTTCTCATTTTACACTCACGCATATGTACTGATTGACGGGTTTATTTGATCGTTTTCAGGGCCCATAAAACACCTCATCATTTCATATTGACAACAATCAGACATCGCATTTGATATCAACACCAAAGAAAATGAGAGTGAGAAGTAATAAAAATTTAATAAAATGTTTTTCGAACCTTTAATATTTCTCACTTAGTAGTATACGAGTACATATATAAAAAAAGTGTTCCTCAAAGTTGGCATAAACACGAAATTCATTCATATAGATTAGCTTAACTAGCAACAAATTAATAATAAAAATAATTTTTTTTTGCATTAAAAACATGTATTAATTCCCATTTGTCATAATGTCAACGATAATTGTTTATGGTATTTATGCAAAACTTCTCATCAAACTGATCACAAGTTGTCATCATATTGCCAAAGTTAGTCATTGCCTTGTTAATTTTTTTTTTTTGATTAAGTGATTCCAATTGGTTATTTTATCTAAAGTCGGTGTGTCATGACATATATCATTGTCATTGATGTAAGTTATAAGTCAGAGTGTGTATGTCAAATTACATCAACATTTTACTCATATTAGATAGATGAATGAAGGCCTCATTAATTTCAATTTCATTTGCGTTAGCTTAGAGTCAATCTGCTGTTTGCATATAAGCCGTCGATCAAGGTATTTCACTTCTGAATATTGAAGAACAATTTGATTGTTGATTCCAAAGAGGGGAACAAGTACCTTTTCGTAGGGTATATGTTACCTAAACACACTTCTGTTCGTTTACTTTTGTTCTCCATGAATTAACCGAAGTTTCAGCTGAGTACTATATTCCTTACGATATCGGGATGCCTCGTGAGGGGTTTCGTGCATACTAAGGCAGGTTGTATTTTCGGCAAATGTAGAAGTATGGATATTACTGCTCACAGGCATATCACAAGTGTAAATCAAATACAAAACTGGCACCAGTATACTCCCCAGTGGCACACCGGAAGATATAGATTCGGGCACACTCATAAAGTATCCTTCCACAACAGTGAACTTCCGGGCAAGAATGTAACTCTCCAGAAGATTTAGAATGTTTATTCGTAGATATGTCTTCAATTTAAAAATTAGGCCTTTATGCCACACTTTATCAAATGCCTGAGAAACATCAATAAAGAGGGCAGAACAATCAGCGTTGTCAACTTCTAAATTTCAAAAAGTGCTGAAACCAGGAAAAAAGCGCGTAACTTAAGTAAAAAAGCACTAAGTTTAAAATTTTTTATTATATTAAAAAAAATTTTACACATACATACAGTAACAAAGTTCATATTCGTACACAATCAACTTTGAAAAAAGAAAAACTCTTCTAATTAAATAAATAATATAATACAGTAGTTTCCGCTTAATGGCTCCCAGCTTAGTTGATTTATCCGGTTAATTGCTCTAAAAAACATTGAATGGAAGTGTTCCACATAAAACACATGACTTAAATGACTCTTAAATAAAATCTCTTTTCCGAAATTCCAAACAAAAGTGCCGGTTAATTGATACTTTAAAATTTTCACAAATGGTTGTTGGTAAAACAACATAAAAAGATGTGCCAACTCTTAAAATCATATATTTTTATTTACTTTGTTCATTGAATATGCATATGTGTACACACATGCATACATAATTATTGCAGAGTGTGGTAATATTGATCACGGTTGATTAAACGGGCTTTCTTTGAATTGCGTTAATGAATCAATTAACAGGGTATCGAGTAAATGATTTTTCCATTTAATTGCACCAAAAAACCGCGCATTTTTAGAAAATCAATTAAGCGGGAATTACTGTACTTTTATTTTTCTTGTATGAATTTATAAAAAGAGGCTCTATTTAACAAATCAAGATGACATTTCGATCAATAATTTTCTAGAAAACAGCGGAATTCACGACATATCCTTAAGAAACAAAATTTACATTCCTACACTCAAGCAATCCTAAAAATTTATTTTAAAAACTAGTTTTAGTATAAAAAATGGCTTAATTTTTCTTTTGTAATTGCATCAATTTCTAATTTGATTAAAAAAATTTAATGTGAGTAGGTTCTGATTTTCTTTAAAAAAAATTTAATAAAATATATTTTTATTTAACTGTTTTATTAAATACAACCTCTTTAAACAAAATCTTGGAAGAAATAAGTAATCAAAGCAGTTTAAGATATTACAAAGCAGTGTACTTTTTTGATTGAGGGTGCACGAATGCGAACTTTGCAAACTGTTGATATGTAAGTATATAAAAAATATAGGAATCGGTTGAACTTGCATTCCATTCCTAAAACTTCAAATTTGCGGCACCCGATACATACAAGGTGTGTTCAAAACGTATCGCGAATTTTGAATTTTCGCAGGTTACGTATAATCGAATTTTGATTTTTTTTGTTGAGTTATGTTGGTACTCCTGTCTCTCACTTATGCCGACAATTTCGGCCATTTTGAATGTTCAGTTAAGTGTTGACAGCTGCTTTGCTTGCAGAGAGATCTTAAGAAGCTTCAACATAAACTAAATCCCTAGATCCGTAATTTTTTGTATTTCAGTAGGCCAGTAAGTGGGCTCTCCACTCAAAATGGCGACCGAACCCATTTTTGAAATTGTGTTCAACAACGCTCTACCTCTAGGTGTAATAAGACGCGAACCCCAGAACGTATGTTTAGCTTTGCAGTCTGCAGCTGCTACGAAACAAAGTCCAATCGTTTTGTAGAAATCCTCGTATTAATCCTCAGTGATTGAGAATCTGGGAGGGAGTAAATTGATGATATCAAAAAATTTTTACAAAAATTTTCGACACAAATATTCGTTGCTTGTAGATGTTCTTCACAAATGTTGTCAAGAATATAGTGCTTGAGTCTTGACTTTATTAGAATTGCTGATCCACCGCATGCTCTTCCTCTCGGGTCCTTTGAATCATATAGGGTGTAGCCATTAATTTTGATTAGGCTTCTCGAAGTAAAATGAGTCTCAGAGACCAGCATTATATCAATATTTTTTTGCGTGAGGAAGTGCTCGAGTTCATTTTTGTGTTGGGCGAATACCGTTTGCGTTCCCGAAACATACTTTTAACATGTTCATGGCTTAGTAACTATTGCTTGAAGCAGAATATTCTGCATTCGCAGCATTTCTTGCATCAAAATATTTGTCATATTTGTAGTAAAGTTGTTTATAGTTTGGCGACTGAAATTAAAGCTTGTGCTAGCATTTGTTGAATTACTTGGTGGGGACACTTTCTGCGTGGGAATAGAATTGATCTTCACAGCGTCGCCATACGATACATGTGTAGTAATTGGTTGGATCATTTGACCCTATGAAAATTAATTGTGTATTTTTAAGAAAAAAAAAATCGAATTATTTGAGTTATGAGGTTGTTTTTTTGAATGCGTTAGAAATTGACAGCAATAGAAAAGGCTGATAAGTGAATAGTGGCTTTATTTGCATTTTTTTTACAATTTCAATTTAAAGTGTAAACAAATATACGTGACTTTAGCGCTTAATGACACTTAATGCGCCCCAATTATTATGTTAATAGCATGCTGCAGCAACAACAAATTGTTATTTTAACCTCTTTAACTGCTTTAAAATGTATGTATGTACATAACTGCTAATCTATGTATTACGTTACGTCTTTTCAAATGTATACTATCAACAGAAAATGATCTATGGTTTTATCTATGACAACTATTTTCCCCAGAGATTCGATCGCAGGTGTTTCTGTTAGATTATCGTTAAGCAGGAGTTAAATGCTGCAGTAAAACTGAAAAGATTAAATAAATAGAAGGTGAATAAAATGTTTGTTTTCTTTTTTTTTAATGCAATGGGACATGTGATACGAAATATGTATTGAAGTTTTATTTAAATACTTGATTTTTTACTATCTCACTTCAATACAATTAAGATAAGAGTATGAGAAATAAAGCGCGAATTAAGGATATTTTTAAAGACTGCGCTTTATCTTATTATCGGCCAAAAGCAGTCACAGAGAAGGCTTTTCTGCTTCCTCGTTGAAGTTAATTATGCACTTGCCATCATGTGTCGCATTTCATTCTTATTTAAAAAAAATCTCAAGTAGTTTTTGAAAGTCTGTGCATAAGATAAGAGATTTGAGACGACTGAAAATATATTAAAGCAACAATGAAATGCATATAGACAATCCTTAACCACGAGATAAAAAACTTATGTTTAAAAAACCAGTCAACTACATATGTGATAAAGCTGTAAAGTGCGGACCTGCTCTGTACCCCATACTTATTAGGAGATCTAACTAATGTGTATTTAAAACACAAATTATTGTTGCATTATAGGCATATTCGATCACAGTGCACAGTGGCTCGTTTTGACTTTTTCAGTTGCAAAATTCATAACTTTTGAAGTAATCAAGATATTTTAAAAATTCAAAAGGATGTTGGAAGAAAACATCTTCTGCTTTTGAACTGTGTATCATATGTTTTTACAAAAATACAGGATATTCCAAGAATTGTAGTCAAGTTTAAAAAAAATCGGTGCATATTGCATATGTTTAGTTTTTATTAAATTTTTTATTTTCCTATTATTGAAATATTATTAATACTTCAGACTTATCAATAAATATTTTTTATACTCTTTTGTATAAAACCGTCTTTTGGGAATTTAAATAATGTTAAAATATTTTCATTATAAGAACTTTTTAACTTGTTAGTTCTTTTTCATTCATTCATCTACATTATCTAATAACCTTAGCATTGCTGAACTAAAGTTATTTTTTTCCAAATCCTTACGTGATCTAACATGTATTCGTGCTGAAATTCACTTATTCTGATAAAGAAAACAATATGTTGAAGAGATCTTCCTTCTCCCTAATGCGTGCAAGTGTTTGTGTATCTAAATTTTTTGTAGTCTTTATTTCAGCACTCCTGGGCGTCTTCTGAAAGTTCTCCTATTGGTTAGCACTGATTGGTTATTCTATAAAATTTTTCCATGAGCCAAAACTTTGTGTACTATGGAGGTAAGTTTGTTTTCTGGATACATTTGAGTTAAAAGTTGGGTAGTTTCTTCATGCGTATTCTTCAAATTTTCATCCATTGAACTTTTCTTGCTTTACTTATAAAAAAATTCAAAAATCCGAATGTTGCAACACATTGGGTATATCGATAGATATGCGTATTTATGCGAGGTTATAATTAAGAATGAGTATGAATATATGTGAAATAAAGTGCGCAGGGGTACTCGGAAGTATGATAATGAATGGATATCAATACGCACAAGCATAAAAGATGTTCGACGTGTGCTAGATCATCCAAAATTTTTTGTATTCATTGTCTTTCTTTTATTGATACATTTGAGTTTTCCTCGGTCGGAATCAATTCATGAAACCGATTTTTGGAAAAATTTTGATTTTGAACTATAGTTCTTTATTTCTTTTGCAGCAAACTTGGTACAAAATTTAATTTCAACATGTAAATGACATCTTTATAATCGCTTATTAAAAGTAAAATGCGTGAGTGGTGTATTAAATTAAAAAAGAAACAAGGAACAATCAGCCAAATAAATAAAAGCATGAAAAATTTAGTTTTGTTACACACAGATTTCGTATTTTTTATTTGTATTTTGTTTGTCATAACAACCAAACCACTTTTTACAACAATTGCTTTTAGTTTATACACCTGCCCGCTATTTTACACGGTGGATATGTTGCTGAGAAATTCGTATAAATCGAAAATGAAAATGTTGCATGAAAAATAGCGTAAAACCAAAAAAAGACAGAATTTTGTATCAATCAAAGACAGAATTTTGTATCTTCAAAATACAATTTTTATTTACTGACTAGTTATTTTACAGGTTGTTGCGGCTAATTAAGCTCTGTTCAGCCTATTATACTTTGTATTAACGCATGCCAAAAACTCAAATAACACGTGCAAGTGCGATAGGTTAGGTTAGGTAAGGATGGACTCACTTAGACCGTTTTGGTGCATTGTGATACCACGGAGACTCTGTTTATGCGGAGTCCCCACCGTCGAACCAACCACAGCTCAATATAAAGCTTCTAATACGTTTCAGTTCAACACTGGCGACGTCAAAAAGTTCCTGGAACTCAAGAGCGCCCATTGTGGCATTTCTCTTTCTTGCAAGTCCAAGACTCTGACACAAAAAATGCTTCTTCATCCATATCTTGGCAGCTGCTGCAAAAATCATTGTGTTCGACCATTTTTAACCATTGTGCGTGCCTACCTATGAGACAATGTCGGGTTAGCACGGACATTAGAATCGAGATTTGTTTCCTATTCCTTAAAATCAAAAAAAGCTGTATTTTTTCTATTTAGGTGAGTCCATAACTGCCAGATGATGGTGCAATCATTTCTTGTAACTCACATTCTATTTGTTTCATCTTCCGTCTTGCGCCCAAGTCTGATTTTGCAAGAGAGTAGAGGTAAATCCACACATTTCAATTCCGGTG
Organism: Nowickia ferox; assembly: GCA_936439885.1. NCBI lineage: Eukaryota > Metazoa > Arthropoda > Insecta > Diptera > Tachinidae > Nowickia > Nowickia ferox. The sequence goes on along the minus strand of OW387023.1, from coordinate 101,620,958 downwards.
GAACCTGTAAGATTGTTCCAATTTTAGCAAGCTCATCAGTCCTAGAGTTCCCCTGAAAACCTCTATGCTCCGGGATTCAGATGATCCTAATGTCAAACTGCTCTGATCGGCAGTCCAGGGCTGTTATTGTCCTTAGAAGCGGGGATTCAAGGGCCATAATAGCTGCTCGACTATGAGTATATATGTTAATCGAAGTCACTGAAGTGACATTCACTTTCAACCAATCCTCAACTTCTTTTATAGCAAAATTCTCTGCGTGGAAGATAAGATACTGCAGTGATCCAAAAGTCGCTTTGCAATACGAAGACATCAAGTCCCTGAAAAGAGCCGTCCATATAAAAATCAACACTTTTTCTTCTGCCTGGAGTTTCATTTCTCCACAATTCTGCAAGTGCAATAGTGTGAATGCAAAATATTATGACGAATGGCAAGTAATACGATAAAAACTTGACATTCCATAAGACTTGATAATTTTTAAAAATTTTTCTAAACCATACGACTTTTCATCTGATCACGCCAATGCCGCGTCGTTGCTTATGTTATTTTCCTTTGCCTTGAAACGGCTTTAAATTTTGAACATGTTTATCATATTGATATATATTTCGTGTATTATTCTTTTCTTTCTCTTATACAAATCGCTTACTTTAACCGCCGAATATTTTTAAAGGACGGCACGTCCATAGCCTGTATGAAACCGCTCTGTCGCTGCAAGTCAACGCTTAATGTAGGCATGTTAATTCTTGACAGTCGAAACAAATGGCGTTAGATTTCTATCTCGTAAAATGTGATGATAGTCCTTATACTTGTATAATAGTCTGAGTAGCTCTTTATCACAGAAACTGTGTAAAATCGATAATATGTAAAACGAGCACCATGTAAAAGGGGGGTAGGTGTAGTTAGAAAGGATCTGACTGACCATGCTTCACCAGCAGAGTAGTTATCTAGCAACACCTTAATTTTTTTAATATATTTCAGTATTTTTAAGCTTTTTTCTTTTGTATGTCTTAGATGTTGTTTAGCAACAAGTAAAATATACATACATACGAGTCTACTGTATGTACTTACATGTGTACATAAGTACGTACGAGTATGTATGTTTCTATGTGGATATTTTTATGTTTAAATAAATGATAAACAAGACAAAAAACGAGGAACATATTTATTTTAAAACTGAACTAAACGAAATAAGCATTTTTTTGTAAATTGGTCAGAAAAGATTATACATACATACATATGTATGTGCATAAGTACATATTTATGTAGATATGGGCACAGTGATGCCAACTATTTATAACCCAAACGCGCTATTCCCTTTCTCAAAACGCGCTAGAACGCGCTAAGTTACCAGTATTTTCACGAAATTTAATTTTTCAATGATTCCAATACATTTCACACAAATACACTTCGTCACAAAAATTTAATGCATTAGTTTAAAAAATAACGCTTTTATAAGGAGTTTTACAGAGCAGTTGTACGAGCAGTTATACTGTTTATTATTATGTTTTTACCTTCTCCTGTAAAGTTACAGTTATTTGAGTTAGGGCCTTTCTACTTGGTAACAGCGATATGTATTACTAAGTACAACTGATTTTTTAGTAACTCTTTTTCAGATTTTATAATATTGTTTCTTGGAAATTATATCCTAAATAACTAAAGTCATCGCCTTCTAAAGAACCGAAATCATAAGTTTTTATTTTAATTTGATTTGTCCAACTTTGTAACAACTTATATGCATACATATGTATGTATGTATATAAAATGTCAAATAGTTTTGCGATTCAAATGCTTTTTGTACTTCAGCTAGAATAGATGCTTAATAAGTTGTACAATTTTTTTTGGTCACGAGTACGATTACATGTTTTTAGTTGTTACAAGGGCATTTACACTTGCTCAAAATCTAGACGATTTTTATTAAAATCTTTATGAAAATGCATACCGTTTACACCAACTTCTTTTGACATTTATCAAGATTTTTTTATCCAAAACAAAACCTATTAACAGAAAAATTTTCAAAACTACTGCAATGTAGCCAATTCATGCACCTTTTGAAGTAGACCATAGCTAATTAACTCATCTTTTTTATAAATATGTTGTACAGGGTAGTAAAAAATAAATGAAAATATTAGATTTTGATTAGATTTCCGACAAATCTACTTATAAAATAGATTTCGTTTTGTATGGAAAACCTAGTAAAAAGCAGCAAGACAATGTAAATGCCCTATAAATTTAAAAATATTTGCTATTTACAGTATTAAAATGCGTTTTTAATTATAACCACAGTCAAGGGAATTTTATTTGCTACAGCTGAATCATTGACAATTTAAAAATTTTTATCAGAGTTTTGGATACAAGAAAATTGTTAAACTTACACAAAAAAGTAAAAGAATATTGAACTGAAATGATTTTTTTTATTTACTGAATTTGTTCAAATCGCGCTAATTTAGCGCTTTTTTTTATTTAACGCGCTAAGACGAAAAAAAAAATTGGCATCGCTGTATGGGCATAAAATATAAATATGAACTGTTTATTTTGAAAGTGGGGCAATCCCATTTTTGAAAAGATAAAACAGAAAATAACATTCATGTATAAAATTATGTCTATTATGATGTACAAAGTGGCAATATATGAAATTGCGCATATTAGCAATACCCATTTAGATCATAAATAATGTTGTCATTAATGAATCGCACGTTTGAATGTAAATCAATAAGTCTTTAAAAAACATATGAGAATCGGTTAACCTAGCAGGCCGTCCACGATACTTCCCGCTAAGCTACACATTTCGGTCAAATTTGAGATACTATCCGATGCCCTTTTTAAGTCTATACAAAAATCAAGACTTTTGAAGTTATTATAAATTTTTTTCCCCCAATAAATTACCGACTTATTTCAAATTGGCAGTAATCAATATGTTTTCTTGAGGTTAGGAGCTGATTAAATTTTGAACTCGATCTACTTAGAAGTTAAAAATTTTTTAAGAAAAACAGATTTGCAAAGATTTTGTTTGGGATAATTTTCGGCTTCATCGCGAAATCAGTCAGAATCGACTTTCAACACAGAAAAAAAAAAGATTTGTAAATATAATTTATTTATTTGTGAATACAATTAAAATATTATTTAAAAAGGAACCTACAATGATTTTTGTAAATACGAACACACATTTGTAACATATGAAAACAAAATCAACTCAATTATTTACAATTAAAACGATTGTGCTATTGACAATTGAGTTGTTAACGGAAAATAACATTTTTTAATGAATTTGTTTTTCAAAATTGTAATGTGTGTTTTTTTGTTTATTTTTTTTTAATTTTTATTTAGAATTTGGTTTTTCTTTTGTTAAATTTTAAAGTTATTTATTTTTCCACACAACTCTCGAAACTAAACGCGTTTGGGATGAGTCGAACCGGCAACCTTTTGACTAATAGACTTACATACTTACCACTCAGCTACAGAGCAAATCGTTGTTGGATATGCAAATAATAAATACACGCAAAACATGATTTCTTATGTTTCTTCATCAGGCATTGTATGGCTTTTGAAGTTCGAATGGTGCAAAAAGTACAATGGCCGTATACGGTGTTTAATATTCTTGCAGAATATCGTAGCTTTTCTTTGAATTGTGCATGTATTTTGTGATTATATGTTAAAGAAAGGCTACGATATTTTCCATATCTACTTACGCAAGACCATTTGCATCGAACCCCAAATACCGCCAATTTACTAACTTTACCATCCACATTTGGCTTATAAGGTTTTATTTCTCATTATGGTTGGTTGCTTGGTTTACATGGCTGCCCACTACACGCAGGCATTCAAGTAGAATCTAGAAGAAGTAGTGGTCATACTCATCGGTGTCAACCTATGTAGAACCGTACCTGAGTATTCTGATACGGTGATCGTTACTAGATCCAACCCGTCGCGTTGAGATATCTGATAAGGTCATTCAACCTAATCTCAGATAGATCTGATAGGTCATCGAGTGCATGACCGCCTAAAAATTTGTGTCTCGAGAGATGCAAAGCTGGGCATTCGCAAAGAAAGTGAAAGATTGTTTCTTCTTTGCTTACTTCTCGATAGGGCTGTGTCGTTCATGAACGAACGAGTAAAATTGAACGAATCACTCAAATGAACGAAGTGAGCCGGTCATTTTACTGAGCTGTTTTGGTTCAGTAGTACTGACACATAAAAATAAATTGAAGGAAATGAACGACCGATGACCGAGCGCACTTGGCTCTTTTTTTTTTTGTTTTGTTTTGCTTTTTCATCGTTCATGTGGGATTTTTTTGTAATTTTCTCGTTTTCATTTGCATTTTTATCTACTTTTAGTAACAGTGTTACCATTATGAATTTTTTAAACTGCTTTAATTTCTCACATACGTAATTAAGTTATTTTCGCTCTCGCTCTTTGACTTTTATTCATTGGCCATAGATTTATTCACCAGCAGAGACTTAATTGTGGCAAAATAAAAACACATCTTGAACACTTCTTAATGCTATTAATATTTTCCAAATTCCTTATTTTATGTCACACAAAAAAATACTTTAATATTGCAAAAAAATTTACTTGCTGATTTTTCCTTTGTGTTATTTTGTTTGTTTTGATCATTTTGCCAAAAAATAACAAAAACATTGCATTTATCTCTTTTTATTGACCGAATCAACTGTTTGTTTTTTCATTTCGTTCTTTTTCTTGAAAAGAGCGGATGAACGAAATGAACGAACTCGTTCTTTTTTACAAAATGAACGAAAATGAGCGGTCACTTAAATGAACGATTTGGCACAGCTCTACTTCTCGACAACTTCGGCAGAACTCATTATAGGATAGACCTATCTACTAGCATGTCTGCCAACCGTCCAGTGCTCTGTCATGACTGCAACGAGTCTCGAGATGTCCCTACGGTTTCTCTTTGTTAATTATATTGAGCGCCTATCATTGTAGCAAGGCCACACTTTCTTAGCAACCTTGCACGTGACTATATTGCGCCATCTACTTTCAGACTTATAGAGATAGTGCTTGAAAATACCGCTTTCAATAGCACCAAATGGCATGGCTACCGATTCGGCATTGGAAACATTCATAGCAGAGCCAGCTCTAGCCAAATCGTCCGCCCGTTCGTTACCTACAAAATTGTTATGTGCTGGAACCCAGATGAGGGTGAGGTCAGTCTCACCACCCAGTCTAGATAGCAAACTCTTGCATTGCCCGACTAGAATAGACGAGGTGATATGTGATCTTAGGGATTGTAGTGCTGCCTGGCTGTCGACAAAGATAAGAACTTTACTCCGTATCTGCCTTTCAATCAGCATTCTAGCCGCTTCCCTAAATGCCAAAATTTCAGCCTGAAATACAGTTGCTTCGTTTTACGAAAGGAGCATTCTATACCAAGATCACCTGAAAAGACTCCAGAGCCGACACCGCAGATCATTCTGGATCTATCAGTGTATATACTGACGTCATATTCTCTTACCATTTTGCCTCCCTTCCACTCCCGTCTGGATGGAATCAGAACTTTGAACAACTTGTCAAAGTCCAGATGAGGCACCATGTAATCATTAGATTTCCTCAGCATGGGGGTAGTTGATCCAGGATTCTGGCATGGCCATAGGACCTTGATCTCCTCAGCCCATATGCCGCTAATCTTGCCGCACTGCTTGAGGATACCGCCAATATATGAAGGTCGATCGGAATAAGGTTTAGTATAGTATTCAGAGCCTGTAGCCCAGTTGCTAAGTGTGCCCAAGGCGTTGGACATGATATCACTTATCACGTCCATGAACATCCCTGAGACCATTATTACCACATCGTCCGCGTACGCTACAACTTTAACCCCCAAGGCATCTAATCTGAAAAGTATTTTGTTAACTACAAGAAGCCAGAGGAAAGGTGAGATCACCCCACCTTGCGGTGTCCCTCGGTACGCCCATTTCGACCTCTCACTGTTGCCTAATTTAGCAGTGACATTTCTTGGTTGGCATGGTTATTATCCAGTTGCGGATGTAATCCTCAACATCAGCATCCTGGAGACCATTTTGGATGGCTGTCACTGATACATTATTGAAAGCGCCTTCAATGTCTAGGAAGGCAGCCAGGGTGTATTGTTTATGCTCCAGGGATCTCTGTATGAACCTTACCACTTCATGTAGTGCTGTTTCAGGAAAGATGAAAGGCTGATTGGTCGGAAGTCCTTTGCGTCTTCATGACTTCTTTTCCCAATCTTCGGAATGAAGACAACTCTGACTTTTCTCCAGCTGGTTGAAACGTAGCTAAGAGAGAGAGACAGAGTTTATAGAATTTAGAAAGCCAGGGGATGATGGAGCTTTTCGCGCTCTGTAACATCTTTGGCATGATGCCATAGACCTAGTGATTTAAACGATGAGAAACTGTTAATTGCCCAAGAGATTTTATCTTCAGATAGTATCTCATTATCAACAGCGTAATGTTGCCCACTAATAAAGATGTTCATAGCAGGTGTATCCTTACAGCCAGGAAAGTGGGTGTTAAGTAATATGTCTAAGGATTCTGCAGAGGAATCTGACCAGGAGCCATCAGCCTTTTTTACAAAAATTTAACAGGAATGATTCGCAGCCAGGATCCTAGCAAGTCTTGCTAAATCTCTGGTACTATCTATGGACTCACAGAAATTTCTCCATGAGTTTATTTTGGCAATTTTAAAGCTTTTTTGTAAGCTTTTAGCTTTTCACGATAGGGTTGCCACATTTATTCTCGTAGCAGATGTTAAAGGCCCTACGTGCCTCCTTGCGTAGAATGGAGAGCTCCGAATTCCACCAAGGAGGATATCATTTCCTAGCTTTTGTTATGGGACAGCAGATTGCAAAGGCTCTGTTAATAGCCTTGTTGAAGATCACCAAATTGTGTTCGAGTCCTTCGATGTTCTCTATCTTTGGTGCTCTTTTTAATTTCTGCTACAGAATTCTATGGAACTTAATCCATCTGTTAATCTGTTCTCTTCGGGTTTCTAAAGCAATATTTTTGTTTGTTCAGTAGTTTAACTTCGAAAAGTATCCAATTGTGATCCGAAAAGGACCTCTTATTGGAAACCCTACACTTGTCAATAAGAAATCTAAATTTGTCATTCGTGAGAGTAATGTCCAGAACCTCTTCCCACCCGCTAAATCTGTCCGAACTCGGAAAAATAAAGGTTGGCGAGTTGCAGGAGTTACAAATAGTTAGATTGTTAGAGTTAATGAAGTCTAGGATGTACTCACCTCTGTCGTTGATTTCACTGCTACCCCATATTGTGTGCCTAGCATTGGCATCAGAGCATATAATGATGTCTTCATTGGCAATTAAGGATGACATAACCGCTTTTAATTCATCTGGCGGTGCTGGCTTGTCATGTGCCATGTAGCATCAGGCTAAAAGAAGCTCATAACTTCAGGTAAATCTACCTTAGCGATTGTTAGGTCCGCTGAGCTGAACTGTGTGTAGAGAAAAATGTTGATATGTTTTTTGGCTATTATGCATGTTCTTGGCTTACCATATCCTTTAGCATAAAGTACATTGTACGTGGACAACGGAAACCCCTTCACCCCGGAGTTCACCACCCATGGCTCTTGCACCACGCATATATCAAGGCTCTCCTCAGCTAGGAGAACTTTCAGGTTATCTGTCGCACACTTGGAGTGCTTCAGATTAATTTGGACGATTCGTATCGCCATTTTGGTGCTATTATTTCAATGCTGGTTCTGCAAGCTGCATGCAAGGTTGCTAGCCGCTTCGACGACGTCTTCGTCTATTCCTGCAGAACCGGTTGGACAAGTCACCTTAACCTTGGCGTCCCTTACACCGAAAAATAGTTTAGAGCCTGCCTTCTCAATGGCCGCTGCACCAGGCTCCGTGATGGAGAGGATGAGGCAGGTACCACTGCTTCCATGGTCCTCTGTCCCTATGACCGACCAGTCATCCGTCGGAATACTAGGGTTCTGCAGCTTCAGACACTCCAGCATTTTTCCGCTATCCTTGCCCATTTTTGGTAACCAAACCCTTGCTCGCTGTCACAATGGGATTTCCCCTGCAGGGATAAGTTTAAGACTTAACCCATCCCAAGCTTCACTAATCTTAGCGATGCTATTGCTGAGGAATTCCCTTGAGAACACGTCCAAGCATTTAATTATCCTGTACCCCCGGTGGATCTCGCCGGAGTCGGAACGAGGTGCCGGCTTGTCCTTATTGGCGATTACGTAATCCATTACGAGTTCCGCCAATTTGTATTCGATGGCACCCCATTCCGTTGTTACAGGAGCAATTTTGTCTTCCTTTTTGTTCACCAGAGCCACTAGCAATTTTTCTTTAACTACCTCGTTAAAGGGCCTTCTCGTGGATGATGATGTGAGCGGAGTTGGAATGCTCGTCTTCGATGAGACCTTCCTTCTCTTAGGCGACTTTTCTCCCTCAGCCTGAGAGTGATTGCGTTTAGTATTTGCTGCTTTGGATGTGCTTCGTCTACCACAGCCTGATACTTCAGCTTATCCGCGGCGTCACGCTCGTGAGTTACTCCGTTCGCAGCATTCTTGGAAATCTTTCTGACTCCTTTTTTTCTATTGTTTTCCCTTCAACTGGCTCTCGGACTCGAGTGCCGGTATAGGGGTTTTTTGTGTATGTGCTTTGGCTTTTAACTTGTACTGTGACTTTTACCATCACTATCCGAGAGGCCGACTATTGTCTCCTGACTGGAGGCAAGAAGGTCGTCCTCTGAAGAGATATCTTCCCTTCTCTTTTTTTGTTGGTTTTTTGTTTGTTTTTGTTTAAATTTTGCATAAGTTCCAACGAGTATGCCAGTAAGGGTTGGACCATCCACGCAGTGACGGCGTGCGTAGACTAAACAATAAAACTTACAACCGGCCTGTATCCTACCACCGGAGGGGGGCTGCTAGCGACTAGTCATCTTTAACCACTGACTAGCCACTCAGATCCTCGGCACAGCCCCCGCACCTTGATATTACAAGTGGGGGAGAGACAGGATAGGATATATGGGAGGGGAATTGGGAGGAAATGGGGGTGTAGTTAACCTTTAGTCGTGAAGGCCTTAATGAATCCTAACCCCAAGCCAGGCGATGTGTGCACAGAACCTGGACTGGAATAGGAAACTCAGCCAACACTTAAGCCACCACATCGCGACAAGATTGTTAACCATGGTGGTGGATTTCTCATTATTATTTGTTTGTTATCTCTCAACAAAAGTGAACAAAATGAATTTCTGTTTTTTTTTATTTTAATATTTTTATTCAACGCATGTCAAAATTACTACGAATAAAAAAAAAAAAGCTGAGTAGTTTTTTTCTCTCATACAAAATATTGAAACCAATTAAAAGATTAATTTTGTATTTTAATTGAAAATATTTTTTTCAAAACAATGTGGTATACTATAAAAAACAGCTCGATTTTCACACATAAAAACAAAAGTTACATTATTTACATACAATTAATATGTAATAATTGTTAACCATTTCATAGTGTTCTGAGTTAAGCTCTGTTGTTAACACTTTTTTGATAAAGCAGTAAATTCAATTAACATAAACATATATCCTAAAGATTGATATGGCCAAATTTAAAAAATTATGAAACATCCGAAAAGCTTTAGACATTTTCCAATCCCGAACCAGTTCGTTTGGGTTGCCCTAATGTATGTATGTACATACGTACATGTGTACTCGTATGTATGTATATAACTAAATTATGTATGTGTATGGAAAATTAAAATATGTATTTAAAATTGCGTTTTATTTTAACACAATATATGTATATATATACATATTTATGTATCCGTTTCCTGTTTTCGAAAAAGTTTATTGACTGTAAAAGTTAAATGACGAAAAATAAATCATCAAACTTCGCTTATCGGTTTCATTTATTATTATGTATTTTTACTTATTGCAATTAAGAAATTTATAAAAAATGTTTTCAATCGGTTAACCGATTAATCAAAATTAACCGATTTTTAACCGATAAACTAAAACCCCGATTAATTAATCGAGCGATGAGCCGATTAAAACAAAAACCCGATAAATTGAATACCTTACTGACTACATAACGCATTGCACAAGAATAAAAAAATTATGAAGAATTAAACTTGTTGTTCTTAAGAACTTCATCTTTAAACAGGAGTATGAGTGTGTTCGTAAATGCATCACTGCTCTGCATCATACGTGCAAACTTTTATTTAAAATGCAATACAAGTTCGCTGATAATTTGTTTTAGTACTAATCATGTTTGTATACCATATTTGATAATTATTTGTGCGTTATCTACTTCAGTGAACCAGCTTAGAACATTTAAATTTCCATTTGCAGCGCAGTGATGCATTTACCAACACACCCTATTTTCCTTTTTGCACTTCCTTTAAAAGGACATATTTTTAATTATTTTATTTTCGGAAATCTTAATACATACTAGTGTAATAATATTTCCTGGCGGTACAGCTCCAAAAATCCTATAATAAAATACTTATTTAAACAAATATATATTTTCATGCTTATCGAGGTCTTAATAGCTCAGCACATTCTATGGAATCTATTGCACAGCGTCCTCGAATGCCAGACCATTCTGAAAAAATATTTTTTTTTGTAAATACAAATACAAACTAAATAAATTTTTTGTTAAACGAGAATAAGTCGTTTATAACTTACGTTCCTTAGCCATACATCTTCTCACATTCAATACACACGCATTCGAAAAAGTACATTGGATTTTTCTGCCATCATTACGTCTCAAGCTGCCGCAGACAGGATTATACTCACGGGTACACGCCGTAATACAACGGTTTGCCTCTGTACTGCTTATGCAGAAACATAAATAAAATGACAGGATTATGAAAATAGTAAAGGAGTGCATTTCGTTGAATATTAAAAACTGAATGCAAGCTACTTTTAACAGATTCTACAGCTGTGGCTTAATATTTATATTGTTGCAGCGCTTATGTATAAAAATGAATTCATTTTGTATAATAAGACGATTTTAACAAAAAAAAAATCTGCTTTAGACAATACCTCGCAAAACAAAAGCTTAATTAATATGTGTATTAAAAAGAAATTAAATTTCCTGGAATCGCTTTAAAAAGATTATTAAATACAATAATTAATTTATTGCGTTGTTATTACGTAGGCAAATAATTTATAATAGCAACTGGAGTTGGAATAATGAGTAAAATTTTACTAGAAATACATACATACATATGTATGTACATAGTTCATTACAAATAATAACAAAAATTAAAAATTTCAAAAACCCCCAATATATCTAGAAAAGATGCGATATCTTCTAAACGATCGATTTTCTCCAAACATACTTAGGAACACTCTCGATCATGTCACCTTTCAAACAGAAAAATCAAAATCGGTCCAGCCGACACACAGTACAAACTTATAACATCCCTTTTTTGGTCGGGGGTTAAAAATAATATAAAACAATTTATAAATAAAACTAATAGGGTTCTTACGACTGAATCTGGCAGATTCATACGTAATAAATACATACATATATATATAGGCTTTAAAAGCCTGCGTCCGAAATTCAAATAATTTTTTTTACAAATTCCGACTTGCTTAAATGCAAACGGACGTAACTAGACCAAAATTCGAAATAGAATTTTTGATTGATTATGGTTCGTTTTACCAAACTAAATGTTCACGCAAATATTTAGACACGGTCACTGAAGGCACTTCAAAAAGTATTAAAAAAATGTTTTAGGGAATACTTTGTACAAATCTACTTCAGTTTCAAGTTAGCTTTAACATACATATTATTATACTCGTATGAAATTTTTATTTATTTTTTTTTAAAGAGAAGTGAGACTCAGGTAATGAATGCCTACCTCTAATAGGTGCTACTTTCTTTAGGAAAGGAATAGTGATAGAGAAGACAGATGGTGAAGGAAGAGATAAAGGAAAGCTTCATTATTTTACAACTCTGCTTATTTTTTGCATGTTTTTAATAATTCAGTGTTGCAATGCTTCTGATGTCTATGACCTTTCACACACGAGACTAATTTTTATGCCGCACAAAATTTTGTTCTTTTTAGAACACACGAGACGAATTCAACTGGCATAATAATTCATACGTGCACACAGCTTTGTGTGTATTAGTGTTTTTTGTATTCACCCTTTATGAAATGTCACTATTGAATCAGTACTGATCACTATTGACTTTGTCGCCAGTACTACTGACTAATAATACCCTACACAATGCTTTTTGCTTTAGACATGCTTTAACATGTGCGTGTCATTGAAAAGCAACTACTGACATTATTAGCGCTGATTACATAGTTTTTTAGGGACCATAAGAAGACATTGGAAACAGATACTCACTAATACATTTTAGTAATTCTAGTATACACTTTTGATAATGAAATTGTATATTTTGTTCACATTTTGGTATTTTATTTATTCATTAATTTATAAAAATTGAACTTATGCATAAAAAACATACAATAACAGGAACTAATTCATTCATTCGTTCAGCCAATAACCACCAAGTAGACATTTTGCTTGTCATTTCTATTAAATAAATGTAAGTAAATTAAAACAAATTAAAATGTTTCGCTGAATTAGTAAAGCCAAACACTTAAGTATTGATCTGAAAGTGTGACAAATCTTTAACTGATGGTACAAAATCTTGCACAAGGTCAAACAAAAATTTTCATATTTAGTTAATTTTTAATTATTATTGTTCGAACTTTCATTTTATTTATATATTTATGATTTAATCAGGCTAAAGTTCGTATCGCTTTGTAAGCCAAATTACAAAAATTTTCATAATTGGCGCTTTTCACTTAAAATTGCTTAATTTTTACATTTTATATTTGTATACAATGTGGATTTGTATTTTATTTGTGTTTTGTAATATGTTATATATTTTAATTATTGTTCAATACATTTATACTAACATTTTAATTTGATTCCTTAAACTTATTATTATAAACACTTAAATTTTGCTTGAAGTCACTTTTATTTCAAAAAACCAATAAAACAAGATTAATAGACACTCCGTTGACAATGTCACCAAAATAGTCGACAAAAGTGGTGACTTGGGGACTATTAACCTCACGTTTTCTTCAGGGCATTTAAAATTTTGTGTTTTTAAGTTGTGTGTGTCAGGTGATTTAGGTCTTCGTATTGCAAATCGACTTCCGGATCACTGCAGTGTCTTTCAGGCAGAGATCCTTGCTATAAGAGAAGTCGCGGATTGGTTGAAAGTGAATGTCACTTCAACGACTTTGATTAACATATACACCGGTAGTCGCGCAGCTATCATGGCCCTCGAATCCCCGCTTCTAAGAACAATAACAGCCCTCGACTGCCGATCGTCTCTAAATGAGATGGCAGAGCAGTTTGCTATTAGGATCATCTGGATCCCGGGGCATAGAGGCTTTCAAGGGAACTCTAGGGCTGATGAGCTTGCTAGAATTGGGACAACCCTACAAGTTCCACCAGATTTGGAATGTGTGGATTTACCCCTACTCTCTTGCAAACTCAGGCTCAGGCGCAGGATAGAGGATAAAACAAATAGAAGGTGGGTCACAAGAAATTATTGCGTGATCACAAGGCAGTTATGGACTCATCTAAATAGGAAAATACGGCTTCTTTAATTTTGAAGAATAGGAAACAGATCTCGATTCTAGTGTCCGTGCTAACCGGACACTGTCTCATAGGTAGGCATGCACAAAGGTTAAAGGTTGAACACAATGATTTTTGCCGTAGCTGCCAGGATATCAATGAAGAGGAAAGTGTATAACATTTTCTTTGTCACTGTCCTGGACTTGCAAGAAAGAGAATGGTCACAATGGGCGATCTTGAGTTCAGGGAACTTTCTGACGTTGCTAGTGTTAAATTGCAACGTATTAGTAGCTTTATATTTAGCTCTGGTTGGTTCGACGGTGGGGACTCCGCATAAGCAGAGTCTCCGTGGTATCACAATGGACCAAAACGGTCTAAGTGAGTCCGGGCTTCTGACTGTCACCCCTACCTAACCTAAGCTAATTTGTGTGTGTATGTTTTGTGCTGCTGATGTGGCGTTGTACATGGGTGAAAAATTATGCCAAACACAAAACCACTCTCTTTGCGTCTCTCTCCTACAAACTGGCATGTTATGCCAGCACAATTGTTCTCGTGTGTGAATGGTGAATGAGACGTATTAAGGGCCTGACCCACGATATCGACAACGTTCAACTTGTCGCACACTAACATAGTGTCCACACCTGATGATTTTATACCATAACTCGTAATATGACGCCGTTAGAGCAACTGTAATTTTTTCATTAATATCAACACAAAGGGGTAGACGTTGATGATTTTATATCATGATGAATCAAACAAATATTTGAAAAATACTTTCCAAAAATATCTAATTTGCGTGTTGTTTAATTCTTTCGTCACAAATAATTGTTGTGCCGTTTTTTTTAAATGAAAATTTGTTTAATAAATAAACGTTAAATGCACAGTAACATATAAAATTACATTTGATATTAAGATGAATTTATCAGGCCGTGAGCTCTGATGATTATATCATAACGCTGCCATAATATTAATAAATTGAGTCTATACGAGATGAATTTTCATCGTGATATCAATTTGACATTCATCATGATATAAATTCATCAGGTGTGGCCACTATGTTACAATTGAAACAACAAAATATTAAAATTTGTTTTTGTTTTGAATGTTAGTGAGCGACAAGTCGTGGGCCATACCCTAAGTTTTCCAAGTTATGTTTAGTAGTCATTTTATTAGTTACTTTACTTCGCCGGTGATTCTACTACACAATAACGACGAAGGAGGGCACTCTGATGTTACATTAGGATTAGTATCCGCTGCAGCCGGTGTAGTTCAGTGACCAGTGTCTATGCCTTCATCACTTGAACTTTTCCAACAACAACAGATACAAAGGGACACTAATGTACATTAGAAAAATGCGTGGTGTTGTTATTTGATACGGGGCTCGAACTCAGGATGCTCGATTTTGTAGTAAACGTGATAACTACTTCAGCGAACGCCATTTATAAAAAACACCAACAAACTATAAAAGTCCTCGAATAGTGTTGCGGTTCAAAACCACCACTAAATTTTTATACTTAAGTTTAGAGATGGGTGCGGCCAGTGTTTTTTTCGTAACACGACCATACACGCCTCAATACGAAGTGTTCGTGACAGAAAATCTGATTTCGTGCGTGGTCCGTTCGTGTCGTGTTGAGCCAAAATTGACACGAAAAAACACGAAACGATTATAGGTGCAAAATATGTATGCCAGTAAATAAAACTTAATATTTTGTTTCGTCAAACACGCAACACCAGCAAAATTTTTTATAGTTTATGGGACTCTTAAGCTTCTTTGAATATAAAATTTTGTTTTTGCTATTCCATTTGAATTCGTGCATAATATTGTTGTTCGGATCGTGACGTGTTGGAAAAATTTGACACGCGCTCATCTCTACTTCAGCAACAATAGGTGCTGAATAAAGTATGTATTTTAAGAAAATTTTTAGGGTCATTATACGAGTGCATATTTTTTCGTTGCAAAGTTTCAACAGATTTTCCATTTACAATATTAAAATGTGTTTTTAATTCTAACCACATGTTTAATATTCTTTTTACTGCTTTTTCAATGGAAATACTTTACTTGGCACAGTCAAGGGAATTTTATTTGTGACAGCTGAATCATTATTAATTAATTTATAAACTTTATCAAAAGCTTTTTCGCTACTAGGCAACTTTTAAATCTATGCAAAAAAGTAAGAAAGTGTTGAATTAAAGTTGAATTAAATTTATTTACCCTAATGAATCACGCCAATTTAAGATGAAAACTAATAATACGAGTAAGTGATCGCCAAAATGATAAATATAAGCTTTTCGAAAAAAATTGAGCTGCCTTGTGCATTAGGGACTAAAAATTTAAAAATAATTGAGATTTAGTTTACTAAAATATTAGTTAATGTGTGAAGCCTGCTGCAGTACACAGTATGTAAAAAGCCACATGACTATGTAGCTCTGACGTAATTTTGACGTCATCATGAAGATACATTGGCTACATCCTGTGCCCTAGTAAGATACATATGTATGTACAGAGAGAAGATTTTCGTGACGTCACAGTCACATGCGAATGTGGCTTTGTACATATCGTGTATTATATAACTTATCTACAATGAAGGAAATGCTCGCAAATTAAGAAATTTTACGTTTACGTGCACATTTATGCGTTAAGCAACCAATTTTCATGGCACTGGCCTCAAACAGTTTTGTAGGTGACATTCGTACATATCTATGCGGTAAGCGGAACTGTCACAAGACTAGTCACGTAGCCAATCCTCAATATCTAATTATGGTGCAGGTTCCAGAGTGAATTGGCCCTCTCTTTGGAGGGAACAATTAATATTAAATTTATTATTTTGTTCAGTGCCGCTTACTATATAAGTACTACAATACAAGACCGAATACTAATTAAATTTACTGAAGGTTATGACGACAGATGACGGAAATGGTGAATATGTAGCCATTTATACGATATGACTTTTTCCACCATACCCTGATCCCTACATTTGACACCAACGGTGTAATTCATAAAAAATATTTCAGGTTTATTAATTGCTTATTTGACATATTTCTATTTGACATATTGCTTATTTGACATATTTCTATGGGAAATTTGTCAAATAAACCTGTAATAAACCTGAAATATTTTTTATGAATAAGGCAGCAATTATCCACAAAGATATAATAAAGGACAGTAGAATCCCTATAATTGGTAATCTAAAAGACCGACTGCTTTTCACGAATTAGAGTAGTTTTCGAAATAAAGGGATTTCGATTTAAAGAGGTTCAAATAAAAAAATAAATTCAGAAGAGTTTCGTACGAACACTACATATCGTCACCTTAAATGCAAACGGACGTAACTACACTTTTATATTTTTTACAGGAGAAACAGAAAACGTTTCAAAATCAATAATCATAAAGTGTTCTTGAAAATTTTCTTCGAGATTTACTTGTAGTATGGATACTTATATGCTTTTAACCATTTATTTCCTTTTTATATATAGTATATTTAAGCTTTTATGTTGGTTACGTTCTTTGCAATAAAAAATAGATGCATTCGTAATTATATCCGTTTGAATTTCTTTAATAAAGTCGTCATTTTTGATCGCAGAAGTCTAAATATTTGCGTGAACTTGTAGTTTGATAAAAGAAACCAAAATCAATCCAAAACTCGATTTCGAATTTTTGTGTAGTTACGTCCGCTTGCATTTAAGGTGACGGTATGTAATACTATACAAACTTTAGCTTCTTATCTGATGTAGAGATTTTTTTGATTTAATTTTAAGTGAATTGTAAACTTTTTCGGTTTTTGGCGTTTTTTCTTAGTTTTAGCGCCTTTTTCGTTTTGGCGATTTTTTAATTTTTAGATTTTTTAGTTTTATGTGTAGTTTCCGGCGGCATGAAATAACTCCCCACGAAATAAGTCCCCAAAAAGAAAATGAAATAAGTCCCCAATTTGTGGGGTCTTATTTCATATGAAATAAGTCCCCAATGTAATGAAATAACGCCCCAAACAGAAATGAAATAATCCCCTAATTTTTGGGAAATTATTTCATATGAAATAAAACCCCAATTTTGAAAATGTAACAAACCCCCAATATACATACATTCAACATAAGGATAAATTAATTCTCTTTTTATTTAAACTTAAATAAAAACTTGCATCGATTCATCAACAATTTGCCGGCAACAAGGACAATTGTATTTTTGCAACCCATTCGAAATTGCATTTGCCATTACTTTTACTTCACACTCATTGCATACTTTTAGATGCTTGCATGGAAGGAGGACAATATTTGGAGCTTTATCCTTACAAATCACACACAAGTTTTCATTGTTTAAGATCGGGAACTCAAAAATTGTACCCGCCGATTCATCATCAGAAGATTCTTCTTTGAAAATGTTTTCTTTAGGCACCACATTTTTAAAAATTTCGTTTTCTTCGCAGACCATCCTTGACAGAAACTCAGCTACAGTTAACTTCCCTCTCTCAATAAAAGTGATGACTCCTCAATTTTATTGCATTTGGCGAATTTGCTCCTTTTTTTTCTTTTTTGAGTTAATGCTCCTCCACTTTCACACAACATGGCAAAATGTCTGCTTTTAAAAAATTCTTCGTTTCGAATCAGTCTTACAAATTTGAAAAAATTACCATTTTTTTCTGCAAATCGACCTATCACTCCGTTGTAGGCCTCAACAGCAGACGTTGTTCTAAACTTTTGATTATGAGATACAGCAAGTTTTCAAAATCACATAGTCAATTATAAATTTCTTAACGTGTACAGAATTTAATAAACGCACATTTATTTAGATAAAAACCTTGAAGAATGTACTATAAAGAATTTTTAGAATTGTTTTCAATACTTGTGTTCACTCATACTATGAAAAAATAAAGCAAATAATAAAAAATATAGCAACTTTTGCCTTTAGTATTTGGCTTTGTCTAGTTACTTGCACGTATTTCGTTTTTGACATTTTTGAAAACAATTTTATGTCACAAAATTTCGTAGCAAAATTTAAATTCATTTCCATTAATTTTCTTTTGTAAGCAAAAAAATAAAATTTCCAAACTCGATTCAAAATGACCACCAATCTTCTACTAATTTCCAATAATTTCTAGGCCTTAGCAGATATAAAGGGTGTTTTTGATAGAGTGACACAAGTTTAAATCATAATAAAACAAGGAAATATATTTTTAATATCAATGAAACGGGCTTTATTAATTAATGTTTGAATATGATTTCTGCCATGTCTCCGCCACGGCTGGCGCATAGAAGGCGCATAGAAGGCGCAAGCTGGAACACCAATTGCCAACAACTTTTCGCAGCATTTGCGGACGTATTTCGCCGATAACTATTCGAATGTTGATTTCCAGCTGTTCAATTGTTTGAGGTTTATCGACGTCAACAAGTGATTTAACATTACGCCAAAGAAAATAATCGAATGGGGTTAAATCACACGTTCCTGGTGGCCAATTAAATGGCCCACTTAATTGGCCATAAAAGTTTCTTTAAGTAAATCAATTGTAGCGCCCGCTGTGTGGCATGTGGCTCCGACCTATTGGAACCATATATCAGCAAGATTAATGCCACGTAATTGAGGTACAAAAAACTTTCGAATCATGTTCCTCTACCGTTCGCCATTGACAGCAATATTCTGACCATCATCGTTTTTGCAGACATATGCGCCAACGACTGCGCCAGTCCACAAAACGCACCAAAAAGTAATTTTCTGTGCATTCAATGGTGTTTCGACAAAAGCTTGTTGATTCTCCTCACTTCAAATGGGACAATTCTGAATATTTATATACCCATTCAACCAAAAATATGTACGCCTTAAAATGGAAGAAGTGCTCGATGAGTTTGACGAATAGAGCACAATTATTTTGATTAAAAATTTCAACAATTTGAAAGCGTTGATTGCTCTGGTTTAAGTCGATTCATAATTTGCGGTCTCCACCTGACATAAAATGACTAACTTTAAAATTAACTTCAAGTTAATGTTATGTGTAGGCTGCTCAAGTTAGTGCTTTTTTCAAGTTATAACATTATTGTTAGTGCATTTGTTTTAACAACTCCGTTATAACTTCAAGTTACAGCAATATTTCATGTCAGGTGGAGACGTAGAGTAATGAAATTTTGAAGCAAACTAAACAAAAAGCAACTATCAGCTGTTAAATGGGTACTCAAATAAAGCAGTGATGCCAACTCAAAGTTATGAGACTCTGAAAAAGACAAATGTATGTAAAATAATAAAAGCTTTCTAAGATATAGAGGTGCGAAGAAAGTCTTATTTTGACTGATAACTGATTCACTGACTCGCTCACTAACTGACTCACTCATCAATATTATAAGCAACTTCTGCTATAGCTAGATAGTTGAAATTTGATTTGAAAAAAAAATCTGAATATCCGGAGTTTTTAGCTCAGAATTAAAAATTGTAGTTAAAGGGTTTCAAAACAAACGCTTCTGTTGTATTCGTTCACAACATAATTTTCCCCATTCCAAAGTGGGTGTCACCATGCTCATCAAATTTTAACCTTGAGTTCCATGTAATTAGGCTTAGCAGATTTTAATTTATAACACAAGTTTACAAGTTTTGAAAAATTTTGCGTTCGCTGGAAATGAAAGATGTTTCTTTAATTATTTAGAATGCTGAACTCGAACTTGAAATCCAAATAATTAAAGATTTATAAGCTCTAGTTTTCGAGATATAGCATTATGTAAAAAATAAAGGCACTTTCACTACATATAGTAAGTAGCATAACTTCAGAAGGGATTTCTCTATTCAGTAAAGAAAATAAACGGAATTCGAAAACATAATAATCTTGAGGCCGTGCAAACATTGATTATAATTTTGCTTAGCACTTTCAGAGATATCATACAAATTAAATCAAACAAATAAAAGTTTTAGAAATAATTTTGATTTTTTTGTTTTTAAGAATGCATAAAAAATAAAAATACAACAACAAGCTTATTTTTTATTTATTAGTTTGTAGGTAAGTAAATTTATTTCAAAGTAATGAAGCCCTTTTTCATTGAAATTGATGTGCAACTTTTGATATTATTTACAATTTAGAAAGAGAAGCAACAGAACTTTGAAGCAAAATATATTTGTAAAACTTTTGAATTTGTGTGTGGTAATGTTGTATGAAAATTTTAATTTCTATCAATTTTGTTCTGTCATTAAATTGTGAATAAAATCAAAAGTTTTTTTCGGAATATACTTAGCGACATGCTACTGAACAAAAAACTGCCCGTGGTTGTATCTTCCTTTTTAACCGACTTCAAAAAAAGAAGGAGGTTATCGATTCGTCACTATTTTTTTTTTGTTGGCGGTGTTACTTCATTTTAGACCGATTGTAAAAATTATTTTTTTGTCTGAGACGGTATAGCTTCCAATTGGTCCCATTTTTAAAAAATAGTGGAACACGCCCACAATTTTTTTTAAAATGTAATTTTATGATATTCTTCTTATTTGATTGCTGCAAAACCTATCAAGCACCTTTGGTTCTTGTAATTACACAATTTGAACGTTGAAAAAATGGGTGAGGTTACGCCCATTAATATTTATTATAATATTTCACACGGTTCCACTTAATCGATTTTTACGAAACTTAACACACACCTTAAGTTGTAAAATAGACACAATCTTCCATTTAAAAAAAAGGGCGGAGTCACGCTTATTAAAATTTACCGATTTTTGGAAGACACGTTCATTTAGTTTTATATTTCACGTAGTTCTTCTCAGATCTTTGCATTGAAGTCGTTTTTTTTGGCAGAATTATGTTATGAAGTTTTAAAAACATAAATTTAAAAAAAAAATTCATAAAAAATTAATTTTTTTTTGCCAAGCTTTTACGATATCTCCAAAACTGTTGTGCAGATTTAGAAATAATATTTAAACGGCTTAAAGACAATTTTGTTGTCGATTTCTGAATTTTTTACTTAACTGAATAAAGCATGGCCTTCTCAAGTTATAATAATATACATATATGTATGTATGTACTGCAAGTGCCTTAATTTTTGACATACCGTTATGTCGAAAACTAGAGCTGATAAAAATTCTGACGGCTAAACTTTTAATGAAGCGCGATATACTGTACACATGTGCTTTAGGTTGCTTATGTATAAATACGATTTAGGAGAGGTGACATCAGAATTAAAAAAATACCGAATTAACTAGGGATCCAAAATAAATGAGATTTTGCAAATTAAAGGTTTTTCTCAAGCCATTTACTTCCAACTGTTGAGGTTTTCGAATTAACGGCGTAGGTTATTTTGTTTTAGAAAACCTTTATCTTATTATCCTACAAATGAGAGTGAAGTAAAACTCACGATAAATTTACTTTTTATTTATAGAAAATATTATTTTTGGTGATATCGTAACAGTTTTTTTTTGTTAAGCATCGTATCTGTATATGCAAGTCGTTCCTGCTTAAGAAGTCATCAGTGGGCTTCAATCCAAAAGCTTATAAAATAAGCTGAACCAAAAACGAAATAGGCAAAAACTCGTAACACATTAAAGATTAAAGGCCTTATTCATAAAAAATATTTTTGTTTTATAAGAGGTTTATAAAACAGATTTTCATACATAGTTTGTTTAATAAGCCTTTTATAAAATAATTTTTTTTTTTGTGAATAAGGCAGTTAATGTCAAACAAATATATTTCGGTATTTCTTATTATGAAAATATTTTTTTTAAAGAAATTTTATACATCCTGGCAACACTAATTGTGATTTATTGGTTGTTAACATGATACAATAATACAGGAAGCGCCAGCTGATGGAGTTTGTTTCGTGATGTGATCTGCCAATTGTTGTTTACATTTTACCAATACACGCACATGGTACCTATTCCCTGCAGTCGGCATAGCTAGCGAATGTCTAGCTATTTCGTTAACTATCAATCGTTACCACTAACTACCAGCCTATTTACTAGCAATGCAAAAGACTGGCGGTTTTAACATGGGGATGAGATTGATGGTAGCCAATTGCCACCATATGCATAACCCTTCGTCAGTGATTTCGCTAATGAATACAATTAATTTTTCTATTGAAATTTTTCCGTGCACAAGGAATGATGAACACAATTAAAGAATAATAACGCAAACATTGGCGATCACAATTTTAGGGAAAGGGAACACATTTCACGTGAACTTTTATCCCCGATAAAGGCTGGTACTCTATTCGGAGTTGCGCCTAAAAGGCAATGCTCAGGGGAGGAGCCTTCGCCGCAGCTGAGGGCACAGCCATCAAGCAAGCGTCAAAAGCAGGTGGATTCCAAGGTTGCAAGAAACCCACTGGTAAGTGCTGTTCTTGCGCAGTGGCTGCAGATGTTTTCGCAGCTGCTTCAGGGTTGGAACCGTCGTGTGCGGCCAAGTGAGCCGTTGCCCACGCCAGCGAGGATTTCTCCTTGCTGGTTAAATCCTTGGACGGCTTATTGACCAACTGCTCGATATAGCGTCGAGCAGCCCGTAATTCACCGGTGGCTTTGCGCGTCAGGAAGCTACTTTCACGCGCATTTTGTATGCTCGATCCAGATGCAGTTGGCGCTGTCTGCTTTACACTGACTGGCACATCCTTTTCGAGCACATTAGTGATTTTTGGTGCAATTGGCATGGCTGGTGTTAATCCAGCTGGCGCACCTTTCATTTGTTTTTTGGATGCAGTTGGCACTGCCGAGTATTTCCCAGTTGGCATACCCAAGGTTATTTTGGCTGATTGATCAGCTCTCAATTTGTCTGCAGCAGATATACTTACACTAACATCCAAGGACACGCTGCGGGTTAACCTTGCCCTTCCTAATGGAATGACAGGGTTTGGTTTTTTGGTTTTTATTTCTGTCTCTATTTTGTTCCCACGAGTATGCACGTAAGGGGTTGGACCACCCATGCAGTGACGGCGTACATGAGCTAGGCAAATACGTTTTAACCGACCCGTGCCCTGGCGTCGGCGTGGAGCTGTTAACGACTAGTCTTCTTTAACCACTAACTAGCCATTCAGGTTCTCGGCACCGCTACCATCCATCTTAACCTTACAAGTGGTTTAGTTTTGGTCCGCGGGCTCCATGCATAGAGAAAACAGCATCATAAAGAGAGATGCCACGATACGAATATTAAGCCGGACTCATGACCTCCTAAAGGAGTATCATGTGACCCTCTTAAATTCATTTGGAGTAACTTCCCAGCACGATCTCCTTCAGAGTTGGAAGGTTGATCATGGTAGATAGCATCTCCCCATCATGATCACAGACATGGGTGGAATGTTTCTCATGATCGGGAGTCTTCATACGTGGTTATCCCTCCCATGGTTCTCCCAACCGTGGCGCCTCTTTTTCAGGGTACACCATTGCGTACGAAGAGTTGAGATTACGAAGAGTTGAGATTAAATAATAATAAATACGAGTCAATTGAGCTTTAATGATATTCGATCAGGTTCTGCACTACAATTAAATTTTTTTACTAGATTTAGTTTGTTGGTTTGTTTTTAAGTTACTTAGCACGTTCATTAATTACTTTTTAATAAATTTATTTCTTCAAAACCCTTTTTTGCCTTTAACGATTTCTGTAAATAAATCAGCTGTTTTCAAGGTTGCTTACGTCTCTTTTATGAGAGATTACAAAAAATCGATTACTGTAAACGATATTTCTTCGCATGTATTTTAGAATCTGTCGAAAGTGAACTTTCCATGATAAAGAAGTGAAGCTCGTATTCCCGAATAACCTCGATTGTTTTCAATTTTGATTTACAAATAGAAAATCGAAAGCGGACCCATTGTGCAAAGCTTGCAGGGTTCCGCTTTTCTACTTGATTAGATTTGGCTAACAAATTTAACTCAGTGTTGTTTAGTTTTATATTTATTTTCAATTTGAACAAACGAATAAAACTTACAACTTTAACCAATTATTTGAATAATATTTTTTCACTTTTTCGCATGAGTAGAATATTTGACAACAACTGTACATCGATACAATGATACTTTTGAACTTTACACGAATATTTATATTCAATGCAGTGTGACACAAGAAATTAAAAAAAAATCAATATTAATATGCATTCAGGGCAAAAATTTGCTAAGTTGATCTACCGAAAGACAACAAATTTGTTTTCTAATTCAGAGTAATAAAAAACCCACTGAATTTAATTATCTCGATGCAAGTGGCAAGATTTGTATGAACTCGTGCTTTGATTATCAATAGAAATAGTTGATTTTATATTTTATTTAAAAACTATTTGTTATTTTTTTTTATTTTTAATAAATCTCAAAATTAATGCTGAGTACACATGTGGCATTTCTTGTGTTATCACTTTCAAAATGTGTGCAACGCCGTTCACATTATGTTTTTGATATAGAAAGCAATGCCGCACAGCGAAAAATATCGAAAATCTTTGCCACTAGTACAGACTATTGCGATGTCGCAAAATGCCATAGTGTGTACACGGCATGAGAAACTTTTCATAAAATATCAAATTTACATATTACTTATGGCGAATAAATAACAAATTTGTTACGAGTATTAATTACTTTTGATTTGAGTCAACTTCGTTTAACAAATCTTTTAATGTTCAATATCTGTTCTTTAAAATCAAAAAATTAATATACTACATATTTAACCAATAAAATTTTTAAATTATGAGCTTATAATTTGTTAGTGCGAACACAAATTGACTTGTAGAATTTAAGCAATTAAATAATTATTTTATGGTTGGGTTAGAATATTGTATATTCCAAAGCTTTCTAAAAATTTCTGTATAACAGGAGAGTGTCTCAATAAGTCCTTGACTTTTAGAAACTGAAAGGGCAATACTAATCCTGTTAACAATTGTCAGTTGAATAAGCTGCGTTATTTAGTTTAAACAAACTATGGAAACTTTTGCCATGGTAAAAAAAAGGTTTAATAAATTTGTGATGTGACCGGAGAGTGTAAAAGATGCCAAACATTTTGTACGCCCGCCCAGTTCACGTCTCTACACCAGTAACTGGATACAATAACTTTTATTGCGATAATCGTATCGCTATAATAAATATAACGCTATTCAGTTACATATTTTAATTATATTCGCTATCGGTTGGAGAAAAAAAAAATAAAATCATAAGCCTAAATTCATTGAGTTTTCTTTATTATTCTTGGTGCTTTTCGCTTATTTTCATTACAAGTATATCTACTGGGGTAGAGATTGTTTTTAACATTTATTTAACACAAATTTTCAATGATATGGAATATGATATGAAATTATATTGTGTATACAATTATTGATTTACCTTTGGTAAATACTTGGGTGCTGATGAAGAGCGTGGCTGCACAGAAAAATATCGGCATTTCCCCCAGCTAATAAAGTCTAATTTAATTTTTCTTCTCTTCTTTAGAAACTCACATTAATTAATAAAAATATTTCATTCAACAAGCATTGAAACTAATGAACTTAAGCCCGACTAAGAAATAATTTCTGATTAAAATTATAATTTTTTTCAGGAATATTTCCTATACTGTAAGCAAAAACCCCTAAATGTAGCAAACTTTTTTTAACTCTTGGATAAAAAAAATTTACTTGCAAAAAATCTTTTTTATCACATCAAAAACATCAGCTAGGCATCGGTTTCAATTTTTCACTAACCCAAAGTTGCCCATTTTGGGGCTTTGTGGCTCCACCCCTTTAAAGATATGTATGCAGTCCAAACTTAAAATCTGTGACACCTCTTCAAATGCTGTATGAAATTTCATAACAAGCGGATGGCCCGTTTAGAAAATGAAGAATTATTTTCATTTTCTTAAACAAACTTTTTAGGGACCCCTAGGCACTAGAAGCAGCTTCGGATCGAGCTAAAAAATTACGACCACACTTATGATAGCAAACCTCTTATTTAATACTCGTACTGTATATCAATTAAAGAAAAAAAATTTGCGACTAGTCTAATGTGTATCACATCCTGCTTTCTAAATAATATTTATTTTTAAATCCCGCTTTTTGGCGGTATTTTTTTCAAAATCCCGTATTTTGATCGATCATGTCCCGCTATTTGCACAAACCATCTGGTTACGTTAGTTATGGTCCCTGTTGCAATAAAGGAGCGATATTTATTTGCGAAATTCTTTTTTCTTTGTTTGGCAACTAGAAATTATACGATTAGTATTGTTTAATAAAAAACAGTTAATGTTTATTAGTTGTCAGACGAATGAACTATATTTGAAGCTTACAGAAATAATAACTGGACTTTCAATAAAAATTTGTGAAAGGCACTAAAGGAACTAATGAAAAATTCAAAAAGCACAAAGCTCAAGATTTGCACTTTGGACTTTCAAAAGCGCACCGTATAATACCAAAAGCACTAAGTTGGCATCTGTAATTGCAGGTGGTTTAAATATTAGGGAAGACAAATCTCTTGCTCTTGTTCTTGCCATAAAACGTTTATTGCGACCTTTGTTGAACTGAGCAAATTTTTGAGTCTTAAAAGAAGCATTTTTAGCCCTCGATGTTGAAAAATTCGAATTGAAACACAAATAAAGGTACGGCCATACTTGGCAAATATTTTCTCAAATAATCGCAAATTGTAAATAATAATGAGAAACCTTTTGCTTCAGACACGTGTTTCTTAAGGTTAACAGTTTCGTACATAATTAATAGGCAATGTCATATAATTCTATATTATTGGAAACTGTTTAGCTTAACAATACCTTAAGTCTGACAATACCTTAAGAGTTTCATTGAAATATCACTTATAAGTTACAACAATTTTTGTAAATACAAATATGACTTACGAAAATAATATCAACTCATTTATTTTGTTTAACAAATAACATATTTTTAACAAATTTGTTTGTTTAGCTGTGATGCGTTTTCTAAATGAACAAACTTCTTGTATTGACAATAATTCAAACTGTTAATTAAAGTTATTGTTACATTGTATTTGGTTTGAGTTCTTTTTAGTAAACTAATAACTAAATTAACTATTTCTCTTACTAAACTTAACAAAAATAACAACTGTTTGTATTAAACAAAACGGTTGGAAAATTAAATTAAAGTGGTTGATTTTTCCATTAAAAATTAATTTTATTGATTCATTTATAATTATTCAGCCATGTCTTGCAGTATTTGCAAGCCTTTTATCAAAAATTTCAAAGCATAAGTGAGAAGTATTCAATTTTCAAGCATACTGAAATCAAAAACCTTAACAAAAATATCAGAATGTTTTGAATTCGATTTTTCAAGGAATTCCACTAATTTTAATTAATAATTTATTTGATATATTTAATTGAAAGAAAAACAGAGATTTGTAATAGTAACATTCACGACTGTTTTAAACGACTGAAAAAATTTTGAATATTAGATGCTTTTAACCAAGTTTTCAATCTTAATTATTTCTTAAACAAGATATAACCTAAAAAAATGGGTAGCACCATTGGATTCAGCGTATTCGAATTAGGTTTATCCACCGGGTCCCCGGCTTGTTACAAAAAAATGTTTCGGATTCGAGCACAGTGTTATTATCTAGTATCAACCAATTGATCTTTTTAAAACTTTCCGCTATAGGAAGTTACGCATTTAACACCATTTTCTTCATATTTCGAGGTTTTGTAATCCGGGGAATCGATTCTGATTATTTTCGCGATAATATCCGTATGGATGTATGTGTGTTTGTATGTAAACATCTCTTTATTTAAGAACGGGTTAACATGTCGGAATAAAATTTGCCGCATTCGATTTAGTTCCTTAGACTTCAAAAATTTTCGAAAATAAAAATATTCAGAACTGTTCTTCTTAAACAAATTTTTAACTGCTGAGCCCCTCGAGTTCAAAATTAAACTTCAGTCAATTTGGTTGTTTCGTTCGGGAGATATCGTTGACGAGAAATTTCGAGAGATATTTCTTTTCTAATAATGTCAAAAGTCTTCGAACTTGACGGAAGCCCGCAGCTTACCGGGAAATTACAAGAATGGCTTGCAAGGTCAACCGATTCCCATATTTTTTTTTTTTGAATTTGAAATGAAACTTAACAACTTTATTTGTTGCCTAAAATTAACTAATTTTTTTTCTGTGCAATTATCACCAATACCATTTGTATCAGTTGTTGTAGGAAAGTTCAAGTGATGAAGGCATGGACACTGTTCGCTCAACTACATTGGCTTCAGCGGATACTAATCATAATGTAACATTAGTGCAATCCTTCGACGGTATTGTGTAGCAGAATGATCGACAAAGTAAAATAACCAATAAAACGGCTACTAAACACAACCTTAGAAATTAAATACGCCTCATTGACACCTGAGGCGCTGCAACACTGCATTATTAGAAACCTGCAAAAGAAGCTTTCCTTTATCTCTTCCTTCACCACCTGTCTTCTCTATCACTATCCCTTTCCTAAAGACGGTAGCACCTAGCAATAGTAGCAGGCATTCATTGCCTGAGTGTTACTTCTCTTTCTAAAAAATAAAAAATACACTTAATAATTCTTCTCAGCAAGCATATTATTTACTCCTTTCGAAGAAGGGGACAAGAATGTATTCTCAACTAAAGCTATAGCGGGTAAAATATGTGCAGAAATATTTGCCATAAAATTCTGTTATGTGTCTCTGAATATACAAAAGCTCTAAGTTCAACTTAGTCGCTAGAAATTAGTAAAAGCTTTAGAAGCCCTTAGAAAAGGTCTCCCAATAAGGACCTTGAAACTTTGATAGTTGATAGCTATTAATTTTGAAGCTACTTCTATCAAATTAGCTGTCATTTATTCAGTCTGTTTTAACAAATCATCATGGACGGGCATAGCCTTCAAAAATATGTGCAAACGATGAATTTTTTTTAAACAAATTTTGACGTTCTGTTCGGGCAACGTTTCGCGGGTAGATTTGAGTTCACCAGTTCAGTAAAAAAATCAATTGATACCAATGCTGAAAACTTCGCCGCTGTCCGTGAGAGTGGACAAGAGAATCCGAAGCTGTCCATTTCGCCTTATAACTTGAGTGTGCACTGGTACAACATTTAGCTACCCAGGAGCTGAAAGTAAGCGAACATACGAGTATGTAACGAAGTGTATTCGCTTAATGGGGCTGATCAGTTGGAAACAGACCTAAATTTTCATCTAAAAATCAACGATATCCTGTGGAACGATATCAATCCACATGAGATTCAAGAGCATCCAATATATCCCTGATTATTGTGAATTTTGGGCTGGCCGCGCCATCGCTCCATATTTCATTGAGACTGCCCACGGAGATCGTGCGATTCAAGCAGGATCTCCTTTTTCTTGTGAGTTTTTCTTAAGTCACAGGTCTGTGCAAATAACACATGCAATCGGTAAAATTCAGCTTTTTTATGCACCAGAGTCATGGAAAATTTCATATTTCGGATGCGCGCCACCCAATAAAGCAGCGGCGGGCATTTGCACTATATTAAGTTTATTACATACATTATTGCATCGATAGGCCTTTCAGTCGAATGAACAATTCTTTAAATTTAAATTTAAACATAGGAAGCGTTTAATGAGACACCCTTTGACATGTGTGTGAAGATTAACTCTAATTTAAGTAGCAGCGGAGACATAAACCAGAATCTCTAACATAGTATTGTTCGCTCACAACAGAGCACTATTAGTTAAAATTAGTGGAACTTGTTCACTGGCTCATTTTGCACTAGAGCTGGGTTTTACACACAAAGCGATGATCAAACTCATGCAATTTAAATGGGTTTGAACACAGGTTTGTGTCCAAAACGAGCTACTGAAAGAGTTCGATACAAGTCTACTGCACGGTATGTAAAAATCCACACATCGTCAGTCCATTATTGGTTTGGAGCATATGACAAAAAGTCGGAATGAAGAAAAACGACAAAGAAGGTTTACATGAAGTTTTCTCAAAGTATACCCGATAGAATTTTTTTGTATTTTCACCATTGCTTCAGACTCATGTTTGGAAGGAATGTGTAAATTTTAGTGAACTTTCACGAATAAAATTAAAAGTTATTATTACTTTATTGTAAAAGTAAAAATACGTTCTGTGCCGCATACACCACTTTTCTTCATTTATTTTCAAAAAGGAGTAAAGTTTGTGCTCCATACGTATACTTTACTGCTGTGAATTGATAATTTTGTTGCTGTCTAGAGAAATAAGTCGATCGTTTAACGCCGATCAAGAAGCCGCCGCCGTAATATTTTTAGCTATCGATCCGCTTACACAGGAAAAACAAGTAATTGAAGTTTAGTTACTAACTATAAAGAATGAAATTAAATGATTTCTGTTATACTTAAACATGCATAATTAAGGCTTATTTTATTTTATTTCAATGTTTAATAAGTTTATATTAAAACATTTAATCGGCGGCTGCGTCCGGGTGATGATGTTTTTGCTTAACAGTCGCCGTTGAATTTTTTTATGGCACCTTCTTTTTTTTTATTATTAATTTCTTACAGAAATGAAGCAAAACAAGAGTTATCTTTACTTCGCATGTTTTTGTATGAAGAATTTGACACAAACGCCAAACTGTGGCATGAACAGCAAAACAATACTTATTAAATCTTAGAATAGTTTAAATGGAGCAAAATGAATGCTAAATATCTCAGAAACCATAATTAATTTTGCAAAAATATTCGAAATTTATATACCCCATACCTAACTCATTTTTTTCAAATGGTCGGTGGGTCAAACCAATAATGGGCTGACGATATATGCCTGTGACTATGAAGTCAGTGCAATTTTCAGCATGTTGGCTGTATTTTTTAAATAAGTAATAGTGGCTACATGTCGTAAAATTTTGATAGTATTTTTGACCCAAAATCCATATGTGACGTATCGTCGCTTTTTTATTTAACTGACCTAACTGAAATTTTTTTTGAAAAATGAGTTAAGTCCTTTACTAGACTTTATAAGTCATAATACATCTTGTCTAAAATTTTCATGACTATAAGCATTACTGTTGTGCCTGTATAAGTGAAAAGATTTCAGACGCAGCCATAAGAATAAATGTATAAAACAACCATAAAAGCTGCTCTCCTGTTAAACTGTTAAAATGTTAGTTAGGTCAGTTAGTTAAATCAGCGAAGGTACGCAGTTACAGAGGCAGTACATGTGCATTTAGCCAATGTAAGTCAAAATTACGAAAGGCCACATACGCAAGTTGATTGATTAATGAGTAAGTAGTGGGAAACGTTGGAGCTGATACACGATCGCTCAACGAAGCATTCAAGTATATGAATAGAAGAAATGAACTAAATTTAAAAATATGTGGAATTGTACGCTTACTACTCCTTATAAGGGTTACAAAAATGATACAAGTTGTCACTATTTGACATAATTTTGAAAATTCGATTTTGAAGAATTAAATTTCTTACTTAAAAATTTAAACTTATTTGGAAGATAACTTACATAAATTTTGAAACAAAATTCTTTGACATAATAAAGTGCTTTTTAAAAATTTTAAAAACAAATTACGTGTTATAGTATACATATAAATATTTACAAATACAAAATACCACTTGATGTAGTTTAGTTATTTCCCTGCAGAAAACATGGGGTTAAGTGTCCCCAAGTCACCACTTTTGTCGACTATATTGCTGACATTTTCAAACGGGCGTCTACATATTAACATTGTTTTTGATGCGTAGAAAATATTTTGTCAGATACACACAACTATGCTTCTTCTTAATGTTTTATTGGTTTGTTGAAAATACAAGTGGCTTCAAGCAAAATTCAAGTTTTTATGAAAATTAGTTTACGAAATGAATATAAAAGGCAAATAAAAAATGTATTAAAAAATAATTCAAAGAATCAAATAAAAAGAAATTGCAAAAGACAAATAAAAAGCAATCCATTTTTTAATTATAAAAATAAAAATATTTTAAAATGAAATAATTGTTGAAATTTTTATGAGCCTGTAGAAGATTTTGTGGGATCAGTTAAAAAGTCCAGTCCAGTAAGTCCAGATTCATACGTAAATGTTTGATTTTAATAATTCGACGGAACCTTGAATTTTTCATTTATATTTAATACAAACAGCAAACTAAATCCTTACTTGCTGAACGAATGTTCCCTTTTTTATGTATTTTTTTTTATTAATATTATTTTTAATAAAATATTCATTTTTATTATCATTAGAATTACTAAAATGTACTAGTGACTATCTCTTTCCAATGTCTCGATATGGTCCCAAAAGAAATACCTACTCAGTAGTACCAACGTCAGTAGTTGCTTTTCAATGACACGTACATGCTAAATGTATATAGCAAAAAGCATTGTCTGGGGTGCAATTCGTCAGTAGTACTGGTGACAAAGTCACTAGTAAATCACTACAATTTCACTATTCGCATTTTCTGCAGAGTTGTTTTATTTTGATCATAGTATGAGTGAATAAGAATTATTGAAATTATTTACGTAGCAAATAGAAACTAACAAACTTAGTTGTTGTTTTTTATATTAAAAAAACTATTTTCTTAACAAATTTTTTTCAATTTTTGCAAATTAATTTAAAGTACATAAAAATTAAATTGTGAATGAAATCAGAATTAACAGAATGATTTTAATAAATTTGGTTCATTTTATTTGTAACATATAAAAGTATCATAATTAAGAATAAAATTTAAAATTTTTTTTCAGTTTAAAATTTTAATCAGTCTTTTAAAACATGATTTTTTTAATTTTTTTGCACAAAATTGATTTTTTTTTATAAAACTTTCTGAATATCTTCGAAACTATAAAACTGTTAAAAATTTAATGAGGGCGCAATTGAAAGGTCAATTTGTTACCTATCCTTCCGTGTATTTTTTTCTTATTTATTCGAAGAACTGGTTCTCGAGTAAATGCAAATTATCTGATGCAGCATCCTATTTTTTCTTTATAACGGAAAATCTCGATACAGAGTCAATTCAAAAAAACTAATTTATAGGCATTGATACTCAATATCAAGTGTGTACAAATTAACTACGAAACCTTTGACCTTACATAATAAATTTAATTTTGTTGACCTGTGTTATTTTTATTGGGTTAAAATAAAATAATTTTTCAAGTTCGTTAAATGCATACATATAAATATGTATGTGCGTAAGTAATGATTAAAAGTTTTCCTTTTATTTATATATTTCAATGTACATGTTTATGTGTTTCACAAGAATTTATTATTAGAGGTAAAATTTAAGTTGAAAATTAATTATGAAGTTAAATTTTAATAAAAATGTTCTAGATACCAAAGACTTTTTTATAAAAATTATTAGCACTTAACAAGATTTATAAAATAAATTTTGTACAAAATTGGTTTTATTAAGGCTTTATAACGTTGTTTTTTATATATAAGAAAGTAAGGTTTTAGACCTAAAATTTAAATATATTTTTCACACATTATTTAAATTAAAATTTGTCAATGCATTCTTTACTATTCTCAACATCACACCGTTTTCCCTTTCGTAATGTCTTCCACTCTATTAAATTTAATAATTTTATATTAATATTAAGTAATAAATATGTTAATAACTTACTTTCTCCCGTTTCGCACCTGCGCTTGTCCAATATACAATCATTCGGGAAGCTACACGTAAGATCTCCTAATTTAGCACACATGGGGAAGTTTTCCAATGAACAAATTTTCGGGCATTTACGAACAGTGCAATTGGTTGGGTTAGCACTCGAAAATTGGAACACCAAGCCACACAGAAGAACGAATATTTTTAAGAGATACATTTTGTTTTACACTATTTAATAGAATGAATTGAAATTGTATCAGTATTTATAGGTTTCTATAAGCCATAAAATGTTAAGTAGCTTGCTTACTTAATCTCAATTAGAACAACTAAGATTGCCCATATTCGGTTGTGCCGAATCTTATATACCCTTCATACATACATAAGTATATACTATACATACATATATATCACTCATTTATTCAAACAACGTCATAGCTCAAACAAAAACTAAAAAGTTTTCAATTTACACACAACTGAGGGTGGCGTTGACTGAAGTAGTTAGCACGTTGACTACGAAAACGAAGATCCTGGTTTCGAGCCCGGTATCAGACAGTCATTAAATAACAACACCACATAAGACAGCTTTATCTTCACATTGCTTAGATTTAGATCATTACCCAGATTTTGATAATATTTCAGTTTTGAATACAGAACTTAATTATAAACGTAGATATATGTTAGAAATGTTACACATTATAGATGTTCCACCAGATCAGAGAATGAATTTCAGAACAGATACTGCTAATGTAGCGCAGACTTATAGATATTTATTGCATAAGAACAAGAATATGGTTTAAGAAAGAAACATACAATAAAATATTTTTGTTTGTTAATGTTATTTTTCTAAAAAAATATAAAATAATATAAAAATTTTTTAATTAATTAATGTAGTTAATTTTTTTGTATATAATTATTAATTAGTTATATAAAATTTTTTAAAAAAATCATGAACAAGTTTTTTTCATTTGTTAAAACTTATTTTTTAAAAAACATATATATTAAAAATTTTTAATTCATATTTTTGTAAATATTCATTAACATGATAAAATATTTTGGAATTAACATTCACATTTTTCAAAATTTGAAAATTTTAGGACATATAATGTTAAAAATATTTATTATCATTTCTAAAAACCATTCAAAAAATGTATATGTTAAAAAACTTTTCAATTATTGTTTTTAATATTATTAACATGAACAAATATTGTAGACTTATACCTATTTTGTTTTATAACCAAAACTTTTCAAAAAATTGTAAAAAATTTTTTATGAAACACATTGTTATTTTTGCAATTGAAAGGAGAAAAAAGAAAAAAAGGAAAAATTTAATTTCAAATATAAAAAAAATATCCTGAAGAAGTTAACCAAAGGTTAACGAAATATCGAAGTACTAAAATAATAATAAAAATTGACCTAAAGCTCAAAAAATTAGTTTAATTGAATATATTGAAAAAGGTCAAAAAATTAGATAAAAGAGTTTAATTTAAAATTTATTTGCTTGTGGTTAAGCATTGTGTTTAACAAATCGTCAATATTGTTCAAGCACATATTTTGAACAGTCACACACCTCTTATCTTTCAAAAACTATTTGAGAATTCTCAAATAATAATATTTTTGAAAATCACTAAAGAAAAATATGCGTAGTAGGCTTATAAGCTTTAATAAAGCCGCCCAGCAAATAATTTATGTATATTCGATATGAATCTATTTTATTTATCTACCACCACCGAATAAGCAATTTCTTAAATATTTACTGCCTTATTCATAAAAAATATTTCAGGTTTATTAAGTCCTTATTTGACATATTTCTATGGGAGATTTGTCAAATAAACCTGTAATAAACCTAAAATATTTTTTATGAATTAAACCTTTAAAATATATTTAATAAATAAAAAAATAAGTTTTAGTTAGTTACTTTTATATACGAAAAGCAGTTTCAGTTTCTCAGCCCTGAAACAGCTTTTCAGATTTTGCAGATATTCAGTATCAACCTTTTAAGTAGTTATTCTAACACATCAGTCCAAGACCGAAGTGTCCAGCTCTTCTGGGTCCTTCGGTAAACCGATTTTCCATACAGACAGATGGACAGACTTACATAGCTTATTCTACTTCACTGTTCGTAAGGACCCAGAATATGTGTAAATATTTTATGGAGGCGCATATAAATTTTTGTACAAATAATGCACGGAATGATAAACCTATATTACAATTTTTGGTGTAGGGTATAAAACTAGAGAAAATAACATGAATTTCATTTAAAATTTCGGAGAAACGAAAATGAATTATTCAGTGTCGTTGAAAGTTAAATTTTTGCTGCTCAAGCAATTTTGGTGACAAAAACATACACGTAGACACATACAGTCTAGAGTTTTTTTCGCGCACTTTTTTTCATTTTCCGGGAAAGCGGGAATTTTTTTTATATATCTCGGGATCCCGCTCCATGGAAATAATAAAAATAAAATTCACTAGATATTAACAAAATTTTGATTAGAAGGCTTAGAACACTTACTAAAAAACATGTACTTTATTTTTTAATTTTAAGTTTCTAAATTCATTAAAGGTTTTTCCCAACACGAAAAGCGTTGATTCTTGTTATATGAGATCAAAGAAGTAAACTTACAAATATAAGTGAACATAAACATAAACGTAACAATTCAGTTAACAAAAACAAATATCTACATATGTATATAAGATCTCAGTGTGTGTTTGTTCGTAACCTATTGATCTCTGGAACTGCAAGAGATGTGTAGCTTAAATTTTGAACACAAGTTCGGGTATATACCCGGTAGGTTTTTGTTTTGTTTTTGACCCAACAAGTGAGCAGTGTGTGGAGTAATTTGTAGTTAGAAAAACAAGGATTATAACTGAGGGTAAGACAACGTTTGGCGGGCTCAGCTAGTAAAATAATATAAAATAAATAATACAAACGTATTCAAGTAGAATCTAGATGATTCCTTTTTGAAAGCCACTACACTCATCGGTGTCAACCCATGTAAAACCGTATCTAAGCATTCTGATGCATTGATCGTTACTATATCCAACCCGTCGCGTTGAGATATCAAAGTTAAAACAAAAACTCAACAATCCATATGTTTTTTTATTTTCTTTCTTTACCATTGCTAAATTGGCCGATTTTTTTTCAGCTCGAATTGTAGTGGTACGAAGTTTGTAAAGAAAATAAATGTAAAAAACAACGAAAGCTATTCAAGAATAGAAATTTATATTAGCCAAATGAAATTGGAATTTCTGAATCTAATAATCATGCAAAATCCCTGGTGGCGCTGTGGCGCTGTGGCGAAATCGGGAAATTCCGGAATATTTGGGATCAAGAACCCGAGATCAACATCCCTAAAGCACATACATAGCTAAATAACTAAATTGTCACTAATTAGAATTAAAATTTTTTTTTTTAACAATTTGAACTAATTTGAAAACACGTGTAGGCAAATACATATTGCTAAACTTCCTGTTGTTGTTGACATTAAATTATATGTTTGCATTTTTTTCTGCGCGTTTTCTTTTTCATGTTCTTACTTTAGTCTAATGAACAGTTTCCAATCATGTTGGACTGTACAAAATTGTCTATTAGTTACGTTTGAAACTGTTTGAAGTAATAAATACGTGTCTGTTTGACGTAATAAATACGTGTCTGACGTAATAAATACCTGAAGTTACGCGTTTTTGGGCACATGTGTGTCATATATAAACTCGGCCTTATATACAAATACATATAGGGTGTTTTTTTACAGTACCGCAACTTTGAGTTGGCATCACTGCTTTATTTGAGCAGCACCCATTTAACAGCTGATAGTTTGCTTTGAAATTTCATTATGAATGGACTTACAGCAGAGTAACGCGTGCAAATTCTTTATTTCCATTCAAAATTTTATTTTTCGATGAAGCCCATTTCTGGTTCAATTGGTACGTAAATAAGCAGCATTGTCGCACTTGAAGTGAGAAGAATCGACAAGCTTTTGTGAAAACACCATTACATTGACAGAAAATTACTGTTTGGTGTGCTTTATGGGCTGGCGGAGTCTTCAAAAACGATGACGGTCAGAATGTTACTGTCAATGGTGAACAGTATAGGAAAATGATTCGAAATTTTTCCGTACCTCAATTACGTGGCATTAATCTTGCTGATATGTGGTTACAACAGGACAGAGCCACATGCCACACAGTGGGCGCTACAATTGATTTACCCAAAGAAACTCAAAGTTGTGACACTATAAAAAAACACACTTTACATTAACAAGTAAAAAGAATTAATAAATGTTTTGTTTTTCTATAATTTTTTACTTCTTCTTTGAGGTAAAATGTTCCAATCAGCTGAGTAACGCATCTTGTACGTTACTTCATTTACAATCTATCACACGACATCATGAAAATGTAGAATTTTCGAAGTAGGGCAAATTTATAAGGCCGCGTCATTGCCAGAAGTTATCTTTTACGATTCGTAATCACCAAATTGGAAGCGATGCATCGCGATGTAAAGGAAATTTTCGTTTTTAACGTTGAAAAATTGCCCATTTTAGCTATTCTTTTCTATGCGAATTTAAACGCAAAATATTGTTTTATGTAAATATCAGTAAATAATTATAAAAACATTAGATAATAATTAGTTCATCGATTTCTTCAAAAAATCGGTTTTTTTAAAGTATAGTTTTCTAAAACTGCAACGGAATTACAGATTTGCGTATGACTAATAAAAATTTTTACTCGCGTTTCTACTAATTATCTGCATATTTTTAATAAAGATTATTTGAAAACAATGAAAATATATTTTTGTATTGAAAGTATTTGTATAAAAGATGTAAATTCTCGTATTCATATTTATGAATGTAACTTTCCCGTTGCCGTACCTGATGT
The DNA here is from genome assembly GCA_936439885.1 of Nowickia ferox. Taxonomy (NCBI): domain Eukaryota; kingdom Metazoa; phylum Arthropoda; class Insecta; order Diptera; family Tachinidae; genus Nowickia; species Nowickia ferox. The sequence goes on along the minus strand of OW387023.1, from coordinate 101,582,101 downwards.
AGATAATAATAGGAAGTTACTGTTTGGCTCAGATATACGTAGGCTAACAAGTAATAATAATCTTAAATATATTCTGTCATAAGTATAAGTGACAGTAGCCATCAGACTTGGGGTGGCGCCGGGGTAATTTCTTACTAGAGAAATTAGACTCGTACGAAATTGATATTGTTTATCCAAGCGGCCACACTTACGTTCCAGCTTCTTCTAATAGACAAAGCTCTACAGTTGACTTTTTCCTAACAAACACAAATGACCAACATTCGCCATAAATGACTTAAGCTCTGACTATTTACCTGTCAACAGATTATCTTTATGGAAGTTTGACTTTAATAAAGGTAAGTGGAAAGCTTTTACAAGATACATCGACAGACATTTAGTATTGCCGAATGCAAGTAGTATTAATATTGGGTGTTTTTTATTGAGGTATAGAACTTTAAGTTGGCATCACTTTTTTAACTGGCGGCCATTTTGTCAGCTGTCAAGTGATTAATATTTAGTTTGGTTTGCCATTTCATCATGAACAGGTTGACAAAAGAACAACGCTTGCAAATCGTGCAAATTTATTTCGAAAATAATGGTTCAGTTCGCGAAGTTTACCGCAAGCTCCGTCCATTTTATGGTCGACATAATCGTCCATCAGAGCAATTAATTCGGTTAACCATGGATCGTTTTCGCACTACGTTTACTCTATGTGATAATACGCATCCGCAGAGACGTCGAACAGTGCGCACCGAAGAAACAATTGCCGCTGTAGAGCAAAGTGTTGAAGAGGACCCGAATGAATCGATTCGCCACCGTGCACAGCAATTGGAGCTTTGTCCATCAACTTTATGGAAGATTTTGCGCAAAGATCTTGGCTTGCGACCTTACAAGATCCAGCTTGTGCAAGAATTAAAGCCGCGAGACCATGCAATGCGTCGTGATTTTGGTGTATGGGCCGAAAATGAGATTGATCTCGATGCTGATTTTCATCGCAAAATTTTGTTCAGTGATTAGGCTCATTTTTGGTTGAATGGCTACGTCAACAAGCAAAATTGCCGCATTTGGAGTGAAGAGAATCCACATGAGACCCTTGAGACGCCATTACATCCACAAAAACTGACTGTTTGGTGTGCTCTATGGGCTGGTGGAGTCATTGGGCCATACTTCTTCCGAAATAATGCTGGAGAGTCAGTTACCGTTAATGGAGACCGGTATAGAGCCATGATAACTGACTATTTTGTTCCCGAATTGGATGGCATGAATGTGGATGAGTTGTGGTTCCAACAAGACGGCGCTACATGCCACACAGCGCACGTCACAATCGATTTATTGAAGGAAACATTCGATGAGCGCATAATTTCGCGGAATGGACCTGTCAATTGGCCACCAAGATCGTGTGATTTGACACCATTGGATTATTTTCTTTGGGGATGTGTGAAGTCGCTCGTCTACGCCAACAAATCAGAAACGTTAGGGGACTTGGAAGCCAACATTCGTGGCGTTATTGCCAACATACGGCCCCATATGCTCGAAAAAGTGGTTGAAAATTGGACCTGTAGAATTGGCTTTATTCGAGCCAGCCGCGGCGGCCACATGCCCGAAATCATATTTAAACGTTAATGGCATAAAATTATCCTTCCAATAAAGCCAAATTGATGGACATTAAAACGATTTTCTTGTGTTTTATTTCAATTCGAAGTTCTATACCTCTAAAAAAACACCCTGTACTAGTGTATAAAAAAACCCCATCGTACCTAAGGAAACGTTTACCCCCTTCCGTGAAGTGTTTAATACGTTAAAGGAAAAAGGAACAGTATGCAACGAAGTTGGCAACGACTTAGAGACCCACGAGTTCTCTACCAAATGACATTTTCTAAAGACGAAATATATAGATAAATTCAGAAATACATAGATCGTGGGATCATCTTTTGTCTACTTTATATTCAGGCTCTTCCCCATTCGGGAATCTCACAAAAATCCTGTAAAATAAATTCTAAATAATAAATAAATGCTAGATTCTGTTCGATAGAAAATTCGTTGCTCTGCGAAATTTTCGATTCTCATAATATGAATTTAACATTATACACAGCGAAGATCGAAAATCGAATGCAAGTCATAATAGGGCCTTTAATTTAAGGGGCGTTTATTGTCTAGCACATGTTATCACACATAAAAACAACATTTATACATTGAAAAATAATAACTGGTAAATATGTAAAACCACGAAACGATCAGCGAGATTTCATTCTAAACGGATTTTGAAGATATGAGATAGCTGTAATAAAATACGGTGAAACGTTTCATTAGACTTCATTTTCATTAAACTTCTTTTTGATTGAGGATAGGTGTGTCACATTTTATTATGCCTCTCACCAAATATGGTAAGGGGTATCCTTAAAAAAACATAAATGTGAAAAAAGGCCAAGTTCCTTTCCAAAATTTCGGCCATCAAAAGTAGAGAGATAAAAACGTTGACCAAGTTCTTGTTTGGCACAATACCTATCACTGAAATATGCTACGCGTTACATAAATTTGTAATCGTAAGGCTGTCATATAATTTTTAGATAATCTGCTTAGATAACCTGCATAGATAATCAAATGTGCGAATTTTTCGAATATATGTATGTAAAATAAGAACAACTGATCTCAGTTTTAATCAATAGCTGTTTTCGAAGGTCGCTGCACTTTCATCATCAGCGATCTTTGTGTTTGGTCCAGTGTGTGTGGTGTCAGTTGATGAAGATTTCTGCTTCTTATACTCTAGTTTTCAGTGCAAATGGAATATGTGAATTGTTTTGATTCATCGTATTAAAATTTGCTGAAAGCTTTTTCTGTGATTAAAGCTCAATCTTAGCATCTCTGAATTTACAACAGCCTTGCCACTTGTCGTTTGTCCTTTACTTACATTAAAGTTAATTATAAATATTCTGACATTTTCATTATTTGGGGTTTCATTCGACGGGCGGATCCATGTTCATCAAATATTAGTTCTTAACCGACTTCAAAAAAGATAGAGATAGCAATTCGTCCGCTTGTTTTGTATGTTTGCTACTTCATAATTCAGTAACTTTAAAACAGACTTAAAATTTATTGTTTCTGAGAGCGTATAGCTTCCATTTGGTACCGTTATCAAAAAAAAGAGGCAGAGAACACTTCCTCTAATTTTTTGTTTTGATTTTAAGTTCTTTTACTAGAACACACATTTTTAGATTTATTTAATCATACATTTATATTTTCTTGTAAATTTAACCAGCAGTTGAACTGTATATATAATTTTAGTCTAATTAATTGAAACTGGCAGTGAATAAAGTTGTATTTATAAAATGTATTCAGTACGTCAGGTCATGTAATACGATGTAACACTTGCAATTAAAAAATAAATTTATAATTACATTCAACGTGCCTCTACTCAATTGGCACACACCCTGAGCTCTGAAAATTGATTAATTTTGCATTTAAAAAAGTGGACGGGCCATGACTATGAAATTATGTGTATTTTTTGTTATAAGATTCCCGCGAAACTTGCCAAGCAGTTTCCGCTCTTAGAATGAAATCGGAGCGGAGTTCTGTCCATTGACGAATTGTACCCCAGAGAAGGCTTTTGTGTTTTTGCTATAGACATTTAACATGTGCGTGTCATTGAAAAGCAACTACTCACGCCTGTACTACTGACTGTGTAGTTCTTTTGGGTTAAATTTGCTTTATTGAGAATACCATGAATCCGGGGCATTACCTCAATATATTGAAGTATTTTTTTTGGATAACAGCTCGAGTAAGTTTGTGCTTATTGCTGGTAAATATGCAAATTTCCAATTGTTATCAATCTAATGACACCAAACATAAGGCACTTTCTGTAAGAACATGGTAACATTGCGGCAAAGTTGTGGATACTCCATCTGAAGGTCCAGATCTATGCCCTATTGAAAATTTATTGGTTAATTTGAACAAAATTATTTCCAAATGGTATTTCAAGAACTAAATGGAGTTGAGAATAGTAATACGAGGGGAATGTGAATATTTAGAAAAGTAATTTTTTTCCTAGAACAACTAGAGTTATTATGTTAAACTTTGATTTAAACAAATGAGAAGGTCAACAAATAACAAAGTTGAAACAAGAACACAATTTTTTCCATGAGAAGTCGTCTTACAAGCCGATTTGATGCCAATGGCGGCCAAAAAAAAATATTTATTTTAGTGCACCTTAAAATCTTTCCTATTTTTTCACTATATGTGACCTTCTCCAAGAAAAGGGACCTAGTGTGTGAAAATGAAGTTGTGAAGAAGTTTTAGTAGTTTTTTCTACACCCTTTTAGGTACCAGAATCCACTCTTAAGTCCAAACCCGTTTTTTGACACACTAGATCCCTTTTCTCGGAGAAGGTCACATATAATACAAGGATGTAAAAACATTTTCTTGACAAGGAAATTTTTGAGTATTTTTGGTTTTCATATAATTTTTATGCTCTCATTTTTAATATTGCTTATAACTTACGACTATTTGTTCATTTAAATCTAAACAAAATGAAATCTGTAACAAAAAATTTCATAATTCTAAAAAGTAAAATAAATCAAAATTTAAAACGATTTTAACTATGTCAAAATATGTTATTGACAAACTGTATGTACATAAAAACGTTGAAGCTTTTAGTTGCTGCTAAATACTTTCAAATTAAAAAAAAAACTAATTTTTGTTTTATAATCACACAAGTAACTAAAAAAGAAAAAGTCGAGATAAGCTTGATTTTGAGTTAATGGTACTGCCGTCTGTATATGTGACGCGCAAAATAGAAAGGGACCTAAGGGTAAAAACCGATTTTGTTCAGGAGAGCAATTTTGAAGATTTAAATACGTGTATCTTTGGTGTACCATCACCATCATAAAACGCGCATATCTCTGGGAGGGAACACTTTTGGGGCATGGGATCGGTCTCATTCGATGCTCAGATGTTGTCTACATCTAAAAAAAAAAAAAAGTGAAAATTGATTTTTTTTTACCCTTAGGTCCCTTTCTATATGCGCTGTCACATATTTGAAAGTATTCCTGGGCAAAATCTCAATTTATTTGTGCGATTTTTTTTTTTAGACTTGTAATATCATTTGGAACAATAGCTTAATTTATAGTGTGTAGAACGATCTTTGCTTAAAAAAAAACAAAGGTTAACAAAGAATTTCCCAATTTAACTGTAAAAGAAACAAATTTCTGAACATCGAATTGAAAGCTTAAAAGTGCTCTCCAGCGAAACAGTCAAATATGGCTTAAGCACTTTTTCCTTGTGGCCACAGACATATTTATATGTAAATACATACATATAAGCATAAGTATGTATGTACTTATGAAAATATGTACTTTACATAATTATATACTTTTGTAAGTAGAATTTAAGAGTAATATAAGATTCAAGAGATTTATTATTCGACATATTGTCATAATTATACTATAAGTGAAATTTATTTGCTGGTGGTTAAGCGATGTCTATATGCATTTCAGTGTTGCTTTAACAAATCGTCAGTAGACTTCAACCACACATTTTGAACAGTCACAAACCTCTTATATTATGCACAGACTTTCATAAACTATTTGAGAATTCACAAATATTAATATTTTTGAAAATCACAAAAGAAAAATAAGCATAGTAGGCTTAGTAACTCATACAAAACCCAGCAAATAATTTTTATTCAATATAAAGTAAACACACAGTCTTAATAAATAACCTTGATCTTCTTCGCGCTATCAAAGTGAGTTTTATAATTGTTTGTTAAATAACCTAGTTTTTGGTTTCATTAGGCCGGGTTTACATTTGTGTGCCATGTGCCACACATCGAAAAAAAGCGTAACCACTAATTACTAATGAAAAACTGTTTGAGTCAGACACGTATTTATTAAGTTAAACACTTTCATACATAACTAACAGACAATTTTATAGAATCCAACATGATTGGAAACAGTTTAAAGCAATAAATACATGTCTGAATCAAACAGTTTTTCATTAGTAATTAGAGGTTACGCTATTTTAGGCACATGGCACACAAGAAATGACAGATGTAAACTCAGCCTTAGTCTTCAATTTAATACTTGTAGTCAGAAGAAATTGCATAAAATTTATGAAGCAAGATTCGTACAAATTTTAAAGCAAGAGGATGCCAAATTTCATATCAAAAGCGCAGTTGAAATACACAATTTTGAACAAATGAATAATTACAAACATATTCGAGTAACGAAATCGAAAAATTTTTTTCATGTTTTTACAATTTTTAATTTAAAGTGAACAACAATAAAATTTATTTGCATTAGAAAACGTGCTAGTTTTAAAAAACAGGGGCGTATATTTATTTAAAAATATACAAAAAAAAAAATTGCAAAGAAATGCTTAAACACGCATGTGCACATACTGACAAGATATTTGAAAACCTACGAACATACATATGTACAGTCATACATACCCAGCGGGAAAACTCAGAAGACCTTCTTACTTCAGGCCATATTAAAGGCCTGCTTAGGTTTGTTTTTACCCGACTGCACGACGCAAACAAGGGTATTGTGTTTTTCAGCCTATGTATAGGGTGATTTTTTAAGAACTTTCAGATTTGTTAAAAAAAATACATAAAATTTAGAGAAATTAATGAAATCTCTTTTTGAGTCGGTAGAACGATCAATATAATTCAATGATCAAAGATGATTTTATGTATATTTTGATCGCGGATATGTCTGAAATGGTTCATACGCTGGGTCCAATTTAGGCATAATTTCTCTATCATATCGCCGTTATCTCACGAATAAATTCTTCAATATTGTCTTCCAGTGTGTCAATCGTTGCGGGCTTGTCCCTATGTATATTAGCCATAACATAGACCTACAAAAAATAGTATGAAGGCGTTAAATCGTACGATCTAGGCGCTCAATTGGCCGGCCCCAAACGTGAAACAAACTGTTCACCGGCGAGTTCTCAATTGAGCCATTTTTTCTCGTGATGTATGGCATGTGGCACCGTCTTGCTGAAACCACATCTCAGCGAAGTTTAGCTCTTTCATTTTGGGCAAAAAAGAAAATTAGCAGATTCCCAATTACTGCGAATGGCGCCGAATCGATAATTCACGGTCATTAACAACACTGGCGGATACAGCTGCGATATTTTCCTCTGTCCGCACTCTACGTATGCGTGTTGGTGGTTTAATGTTCAATAATGTAATTTTGGTGCGAAATTTAATCACAAGACTCCGAGTAGACGCCTCAGAAGGTCGCCTACACTGACCATAAAATGGATTCGCTTTCTTAACCGAGCATGAATTTTAATAATACAATTTAATAATATGCAAGTGTTGATCATTTGTAAGTCGATTAATGGTTAAATTATAGACCAAGCTGAACATGTTTAACAGTAACATGATACACGAAAACAGCTGAGATGCCAAACACAGTGTTGCCAAAAGGAAAGTTGCTAAAAAATCACCCTGTACATATGTATGTGTTGCTTTGCAGACACTATATAAACCGAACGCGTGGACCGATTTTATTTATTCTTGTGTCACTAATAAAAGTCGTAAAAATTCAATATGTTGGCCAACAGACGACATTTTGTAAATAATAAAAAAGTCGGCGAACTATATCAAATGTGTATCATTCGATAGGTATTTTAAAATCACCTTTAGGTTTCTCTTATGACTCGGATGAGCATTTAGGATATTTAACGGTTAATTTCTTTAATGGTACTATTCTTATTTAACTGCTAAATAATGTCTTATGGAAGGCCTCGACTCTTTCGCATAGAAGATAAGAAACACGTTAGACATTCCCTACTATGAGAAGGGAGAAGAGAAGGAGTAACATTTTTTTTTAGATTTTGATGGCCTTTCAGAACCTCCGGCAAAAGAAGTGCGAGCGGAAGGCCTATTCTGCAACGCGTGTAAAAAAGATATTAGTACGGAATGGAGCGAGCGGTTGTTGTATATACATCCAAAAGAAGGAATACAAAGGCGTTCTAGAAGCCATCCTTACTCCTTAATTTCCCGCTGGGTAGAAACATACAAATGCACTTACGCATATACTGCAACTAATGGGTGTCGGCAATGAATATTTGCTGGTAGTTAAACAAAAACTGTGTCAATTAGAAACAAAAAAAATATATATAAAATTTTTGGAAAGGATTGATTGAAAGGAATTAAAAGCTTTTAACAAAATATATGCAGTATATTCAGCCACGATTTCTAAAGCATGTACTTTACGCCGCTTGTATAAACGAATATTTATTGTAAAAAAGCAATTAAATGCAAAACATATAGTTTGAGCAACGATTACAGAAGCTGTAACAACTTTAATAATTTTTAATTAATTTTTTTACGAAATTCGGGCTACTAGGAAAATTACATGCAACAACGGTATACATATGTATGTATATAGGCATTTCCACAGGAATGTCAACTTTTTTTTCGAGTGCGACACCAAACAAATATGTTTTTCTTTCTTTCTAAGAAAACGAAAGTTTTTTTTACTTCTTTATATATTTGTGTGGTTAGTCAGCAGCTCTACATAAGGTTATATTTAAAAAATAATCGAGTCACATTGTTGCTAAATACAAGCTTAATTGTTGGCTGTCGCACGCGACGAAAAAGTACACTTTCCCGTGGAAATGCTCATATATACATGCATAGGTATATGTGTACGTGAAAATAAAGTATCTACTCCATCATATCTGCTGGAAAAAAGGAATAAATTCTTAAGGCGACTTAGGTAAAATTTAGAGAATGACTCCATAATAATATCTCAATTTAAAACTATGTACCTCTCTGCAATTTTTTTTGTTTTTATTTACAATGGATATTTATTTACTATAAGCCTCATTTATATATACAAATTAATAACGCTTTATAAAAGTTTTTAAAACAGATTTCCAAACAAAATTTTTCTTATTGAGCCTTTATAAAGCCTTAATAATACTTATTAATAATAATAATTAAATATAATTATATATGTATACATAGTAAATATAAATAAATATACATAATCAGCCTTATCATGAATTCCACATGGCAAAATTTCCGAATCAAATTTTTCATCACAAGGATTTTAATTTCGTTTAAACAATTCGAATAAAATTAAAAACTAACATATTTCCACTTTTTACAACAGACAAAGCTATGTGAATGATTTTTTTCATAAATTGTTAGATTATTTCGCAATCGTATGAAGTTTTTTGTTACCGATTTTTCACACGTTCGGAAATTTCCATGTGAAATTTTATTAAGGATAAACCTGAATATATATATATATATATATATATATATATATATATATATATATATATATATATATATATATATATATACATATATACATATATATATATATATATATACATATATAAATACATATATAAACATACATTCATATGTATGGTTGCTGAGTTTTTCTCTTCAACTTATTCCGTTAAAAGGTTTGATGATTCAATCGAGTACCCATTTCCATTAGCTAAAATTCAATCTATGTATATCCTTACCTAACTTCGATATAAACATGGTCCTAAATTAATCAAAAAAAATTAAAATTTTCAAATGATGTTGGTCCCGATAAAATTCCCAGTTGTATTTTAATCAACTTTGCTGAAGCTTTTGCTTCTCCGTTGACTGTGATGTTTAATTTATCAATTAAATATGAAAATTTCCCCGATATTTGGAAAAATTCCTTCGTTGTTCCGTTGTTTCAATTCGGCAACAAATCTGAAATTAAAAACTGCCGTGGAATCGCAAAGCTAACTACTATACCTAAATTGTTTAAAAGATTTATCACTGAATATATATGCTACCAAGTTGCAAGTACCATATGCATGGCTTTCACAAAGAATGTTCTACAACCACAAACCTTCTTCACCTTACCATCACAAGAAATCGAGGCTTTTTACAAAGGATGCAAACAGGATTTTAGAAAAGCATTTGACAAAGTTAATTATTTATTTCTTGTCAAGAAACTTCAAATAATGGGATTTAGAGATCTAAGCATAAAATGTATCTAACAAATCGATCATAGAGAGTTCGTTTCAAAATCGATCACAGACAGTTCGTTTCTAAAAGCATAGCCGTACCTTCAGGTGTACCCCAGGGAAGACATCTTGGGTCGCTTATATTTTCAGTATTTATTAATCACTTGCCCTCAGTAATAAAATTTTCATCTGTCTTGATGTATGCCGATGACGTAAGAGTTTTTTAAGTTATAATAAATTTTTGAATCATAAACTTGTTTAAATGGACCTGGATTCACTTTGTGAGTGGTGCAACGTAAACTTAATGGAGCTTAATTTGATTAAATGCAAATTAATGAGATTTGTAAGATCTAATCAAATTACTGCAAGCTATTTTCTTGGTGATCATCAATTGGATTTGGTATTTTACTAAGCTGAATTTCATCTCTCATATAGCATTTGCGATAAACAAGGCTAGAGGTACACTTGGATATATTAAACGTTGGACAAAAGAGTTTAACGACCCGTACATTTGGAAAGCATTGTACATGGCACTGGTACTTCTGATTCTGGAATATGGATTTACCAAATTCACACTGATGCTATTGATCGGTGCAAAATCAATTCCTGTTATTTTGTCTTCGAGGATTACGAATTAAACCCAGTAAACTTGTCTTCTCACTCGTCTCGACTTACCCTTATTAAGCTGCCGACTCTTCAATATTATTAAAGGTGATATCTGTTCTGGATTTTTGATCAACGAAATTTCGTTTAATGTTCCTCAACGTACATCCCGTAGTTTTATTCCTCTATCGGTAAAAGTTTATAGAGCCAATTATGCTGATGCCGATCCTCTTAGAAGAATGTGTTACGCATTTAATCAATTGTATAGATTTACAGACTTTTCATTCAATGCTAATGTAGTAAAGAATGCGATTGTAAATTTTCTAAAGAAATTGTTTTTGTATTTGTTTTTATATATATTTTGTAATATAAAGGGTCCGCCATCTAACGTTTTTTTTTCAACTAGTGCTTATTTCGTGAATGATAGCACTTAGCTCATGTCTGAATATGGTTGTGTATACGTTGCGTTTTCGCTTCGCTTTTACCAAAAAAAATCATCTTTTCAGATGAAGCTCATTTTGATCTTGGCGGGTATGTAAACAAGCAAAATTGTCGCATTTGGGGCACAGAAAACCCGCACGCATACATTGAAAAGCCGACGCACCCAAAACGAGTCACTGTTTGGTGCGGATTTTGGTCCAGAGGTATAATTGGGCCATTTTTTTCCGTTACCGTTACAGTCAATGGCGATCGTTATCGGGCCATGTTGAACAAATTTTTGTTCACAAAAATTGAAGAGGAGGATATTGGCAACATTTGCTTTCAACAGGACGGCGCTACGTGCCACACAGCCGAAGCTACACTCGATGTTTTGCGCCCTGTTTTCAAAAAAAAAAGTTATCTGGCGGACCCTATATTTAATGTTAATTAAAGGTAATAATATCATTAATTGTCTGTAAGGAATTTAATTCCATGGGCAAATAATAAGTAAATAAATAAATAAATAAATAAGAATACAATTGAAAACAAAAACCCTTACATCGGTAGTCATAATGGTTATTACAGTTAATGTTGGTTTGGATTACGAACTTAATTTTAGAAAAATGGTTCAAAGAATGCCTTAACTTTTCTTGAAAAATTGCTAATTTTATATTGTCCTTGAAACTTTTTCAAAAGTGTGAATAAAATGACGTACTACATATCACCCATGTACTTCAACAAGGTTATAAATAAAAAAAACTAGATTTACAGAAAACGAGTTTAAAGTTTTCAATCTACATGCAGCTTAATGGAAATAGATAATTTTATTTTTTCCCTCAAGAGTTGAGTATACTCAACTTTATTTCTGTATTTATTTGTATGAAACTTTTACCCAATATACGAGTATATAACGATATAAGAATAAATTTGTCATTATTAGAAATCATGTTTTGCGTGTATTCATTATTTGCGTACACAATAATGATTTGCTCTTTATATTATAGTTATACACTTTCGTACACAACTAAAAGACAATTTTATAGAATCCAACATGATTGGAAACAGTTTAAGGCAATAAATACATGTCTGAATCAAACAGTTTTTCATTAGTAATTAGTGGTTACGCTTTTTTGGGCACATGACACACAAGAAATGTTAGATTCAAACTCAGCCATAGTCTATTAGTCAAGAGGTTGCCGGTTCGACTCATTCCAAACACATTTACATTCGAAGGTTGTGTGGAAAGATAAATAACTTTAAAATTTAACAAAAAACCAAATTCTAAATAAAAATAAAAAAAAATTAAACAAACTCAAATTCATTAAAAATTTTTGTTTTCTGTTAACAACTCAATTGTGAATAGCACAATCATTTTAATCGGAAATAATTGAGTTTATTTTGTTTTCTTTTGTTGCAAATGTGTGTTTGTATTTACAAAAATCGTTGTAGGTGCCTTTTTAAATAACATTTTAATTGTATTCACAAATAAATTAATGATATTTACAAATCTTTCTTTCTGTGTATGGCGGTATAACGCCTAGATGGCGGCAGTAATTTGAAAAAAATTACTTATGCGAAAAGTGGCAACCTTAAAACAGATAATAATACCCGAGCGACGCAAATCACGCAGTCGGGTAAAAATGGCTTCTTTGCTGAAAACAGATTTTTTTTCTATCTTTAAGGCTGGTACTCTGTTCAAAGTTGTGAAAACTTTGATTTTTTTTTATTATTTCGCGTGAAAAATTTGACATGTACTAAATCTAGCCCAACTCGCGGTTTTTTTTTTCATAAATTTCTTGCTTTTATTGCTTGAAAGTATGCAACATTGTTAAAATTCCGTGCGAAAAAAGCACTGCTCATGTTGTTTCGCAGCTAAACTAAAATGATGCCAGATTAATTTTGCATGGAAAGACATGATTTTAAGTGTTTTTCACAACAAGAACAGAGTACTACTTTTGCGAATTTATTTCGCAAATATTTCACACCAAATACTTTTATATGTAGTTTGACAGCATTTCGCACGAAATTGTCAACAGGATACCAGGCTTTAATTATAACAAAAAATTTATTTAAATTTTAATTGAGTCATTAATGGATTAATTGATTGTTTTAAATTTTTATTTTTTTACTTTTCGCATATTGTAATTAATTTCTAAAATTTGTATGTGTTGTAGATTAAAAAATGAATGAATTTGTGTGTATGCAAACATATAATGTTCGCGTTTTATATATGTTCGAATAAAATTTCATGATTTATGTATACGAGTATTTTGTTCGAATAGACGAATAATTTAGAACTTTTGTACGAATATGCAAACGAACAAAAAACGAGGCATAACTCAAAAAAGCTAGTTTTACAGATTTAAGTTTTTAATTTACATTCAACTCAAGGTAGATATAAAAATATTTTCTTTCCTCGAGAGATGTATGGACAAGCCTTTTCCATTATACTTTTAAACAAGACTAAATATGATGTAATTTTTTTTTGCATACATATTAAATAAACAACACCATTTTAGAGACACATTGACTATGCATGTTAAAATAATGGAGCGATTTGTATATACAAAATGATTTAAATATTTTATTGATTTGTTTTAAAATAATCATTGGAAACTCGTTTCGTTTTGGAAAAAGAAACGAAGCACGTTTTTTAACGAATCTGGCATAAAAATTGGGCTATCACGTCTTGTTCATTTTTTATCGCATGCTGGCAATACTGTAAAACAGTCAATACTGACACTACAATTTCAAAATTGTTAATTTGACTGAAACCCACACTCATGCTAAATCTTCATAACAAAAGCGTTTAAGCATGTCAGGGAAATCGTGTTTTACTGATTCAAGCTACGAGTATTTTTAAATATTCCCATACAAGCTTCAATTAAATATTCAGAAATTTCGTTTGATATCGTTACTTTGCTGCTTGATGGAAAGGGAAAATCATGTATAGAATATTCAATATCCCATATAAAAAGCATGATATAAAGTGCTTGTTTTTGAAGCACCAGCTCGGGGTTTTGTAATTGACTTAAAAATACGTTTTGAAAACCTTAATCATAACTACATTTTTGTATTTTCAAAAAATAATTAGTTACCATGGTTTGTAATCTTCACTACCTCAAATTAATTTTGATATATTCAAAAGAGGTTCAGGAATTTTTTGATGCTGTATGCATTGCAAAAGACACACAAAATCCTTCTTTGGTAAAAAGAAATTTGTGTAAAAAACTTCTTTGAAAACCTACAATTATTATGTGTTATATGCAGAAGATGAAGCAAAAAATTTTTGTTAGACAATCTGTAACTTTCCTTAAAGGTTCTACTTTTGCAATGCAGCTCACGAACTTGAAAGCAATATTTATTAAAAAATAACTTGAATCTAATTTCCCTCAGTTAACATTTTGTTCTCTTAATAGCTTGTGGCAACTGATCTCGACGTTTTTTAAAAGCTTCGTTTAATAAATCATTTATTATACCTTTTTTTAATCATCAAAATTTTATTAAGCTGGAAAGTTTTTAATTGTAAAATGTCATCATAATTTTTTTAAATTCCAAACCCATAGCTTAGAAGCTCTCAAATTCAAATTGGAAATAAGTTTGATTTTCACATTCGTCTTTAATTTAAGGCTCAATATATTCTTGGACTTAATAATTCTCGACACTCTTTTGAGTCTTCTTTACATTCTCCTTCGTAAATTATTATCCAATCTGAACAGAAAATTAAAAATAAATTATTACATTTAAATTTAATAAAGTTCTTGGCAAAATACCTTCTCTTGGATTATCACATTGTCTCATGGTCAATAGACAAGAATTGTTGAACGTGCACTGTATCTCCTTCTCCTTCCATACGGCGCAAACAGGACCACAAGTGTAACGGCACTCTCTACACACGATGGAGGATACGATTGCAAAAAGCACAAAAACTGTAATTTTGGACAACATCTTCTTTTTTCAATGAACTTTCAATTTCTATAATTATATTTTAAAAATTCTCCAATTTATACCCTTTAGCTTCAGAAGAATTAGATGTTGTTTTTGTTTTCTTTAACAAAATAAGTCAATTTGAAATTTTAAAACAACTGACTTAAATTCTTGTGTACATATTAGGTTTTCTATTATACTTTTTAAATTATTTATTTAAGCAGTAATCGAACATATGAACACATTTTTATATACATACATATGAATTTGCATGTATATACTCATAGTACCATGTTTATCGTTTATTTTATTGAATTTAGGAGAAAATAAAACATTTTTATAAAATTGGAAATTTCGTAAAATAAACAAATTTTGTTTTGTTATGATTTTGTTTACAGTACAAAATTATTCTTAAATCTACAGACGTTTCGTGAATTTTAATAAAAAAAACTTTGAAATATAAGAATAAAGACTGTTGTTTTGTTTTATTTTTTAATATTTTCTCCATTTATTTTCCTGTCGTTGTATATATTGTATAAAAAATTATTGTGATAAAAACTTAGTTTTTGGTTTATGCTGGGAACACAACTAGGACGAACGGCAAATTTTGTCCACGGCACACCAACGACCAATAAGTAACAAATCTTATAATGAATGGATAATTGATAATTGGTTATTGTTTGTGCAAAGAGAGAGAAATTTGTTTTTCGTCGTTTATCCGGGTAAGAAACAGAAATAGATCTATCGCAGAGTTCGTCACGACGAATTGCGTTCGACGGCAGTGTTGTGTTAATTTTCACATGAACAAATGTGTCTATGACGAAAGCTCGCAAAGAAAAATCCGCTGTTCGTACCAGTTGTGTTCCCAGTACTCCCAGTTTGATTCGGGAGTTTCAGTGCAAAATATGTATGTATGTGATGTATGAGGAATACAGAATACAGAGGCTGTAACAGTTTCCTTTAAATTATCTTTTTCTTTTCATAATTATTACAACCTTCAATTTCAAGAATAACAAATTATTCAACTAAACTATTTTTCAAATAAAATATACTTTTTTTTGCAGATTTTTATATGTTAAAGATTTTAATTTTACACAAAATTTCGTATATAGCACAAAATTGCTTTTCATGATTCACGAATTTATTTCGTAATATAAACGTTTTTTTTTTGTAAATTTCCAAAAAAAAAATGTAAAAATACGAAATTTCGTTATTGGCAGACAAAAAGTACTTCGTAAAATAAACAGAAACGTATATAAGCAGAATTGTCGCATTTGTCGAAACACCATTACATCCGCAGAAAATTACTGTTTAGTGCGATTTATGGGTTGGCGGAGCCATTGGCCCATATGTCTTCAAAAACGATGATGGTGAGAATGTTACTGTCAATGGTGAACGGTATAGGAGCATGATTCGATAAACCACAAAGAATTGAACACCTGAAAATCAACATTCGAAAAGTTATCGGCGAAATACGGCCGCAAATGCTGCGAAAAGTTGTTGAAAATTGGTGAGGGTTGAATGTTGGTGAGGGTGGCGTTGGCTGAAGTAGTTAGCACGTTGACTACGAAAACGAAGATCCTGGGTTCGAACCCGGTATCAGACAGTCATCAAATAACAACACCACGCATTTTTCTGATGTACATTAGTGTCCCTTTGTATCAGTTCTTGTAGGAAAATTCATGTGATGAAGGCATAGTCACTGGTCACTGAATTATACCGACTTCAGCAGATACTAATCCTAATGTAAAATCAGAACGGCCCCCTTCGTTGTGTAGTAGAATCATCGGCAAAGTAAAATAACCAATAAAATTGCTACTAATCACAGCTTAAAACTTAATACGCCTCATTCAACAACAGAGGCGCTGCAACAGTACATTATTAAAAATGTGCAAAAAGCAGAGTTGTAAAACAATGAAGCTTTCCTCTATATCTTCCTTCACCATCTGTCTTCTCTATCACTATCCCTTTCCAAAAGAAGGTAACACCTAGTAATAGTAGTAGGCATTCACTGCCTGAGTGTTACTTCTCTTATATAAAAAAAAAAAAAAAAAAAAAATCCGCCTTCTGCGCGCCAGCCGTGGAGGCCGCATGGCAGAAATCATATTTAAACATTAATTTTAATGAGGTATTTAGGGTGCATAGTAGTGATGAGCGATTTTTCGAAACCTGTTACTTTTTCACAGCGATTGAAAAATCACTAATCACAACTGTGACTGAATTTATCAAGTAACAGGTTTTGCAAATGTAGTTGTTTCATACAAACTGTGAATGCTCTTGCATGCTTACTTTACAGTAAATAAAGCTACCACATGAACTTATTTGTATACGTTCACCGTTTGTCGAGAAAAAAAATCTTCTAATCGTGTCAAATCGTCTTTTCTGGCAACTAAGTATAGCTCTCACATTTTTGTATTTGCAATTTTACTGTCTCTCTGACTCTCATACGACAATTATCAATATTTGGTTGGGGTTGATTGCTAATTGTTTGTTCTTGTCGCTCTTCTAAAGTAAAGTTACTTGTTTAATTTCACAACTGCTCTTCTTATTAGATTTTGTCAAAATAACATAACTGCTACAAACAAAATACTGCTACACTGTGATCACAATCACAGTTTAAAAGAACAGAGATTTAGAAATCACGTTCACAAGGAGCAACATTATTAAAAAATCACAGTTTCGCTCAACACTACTTCATAGACACGTTGATGTGTTCAAATATTTGTTCAGCTTTACCGTAGATACAACTTTGCCAAATATTGTTAGCAGAAAATCAGGAGACCCTGGAAGTTATTCTGGAAAAAATGGAAAAAAATGTTTCCCTAATTTTTGCAACAAAAAAGGGCACGAAGAAATAATTTTTTTGACACAAGATTTGTTCGGTAGACTCTTAGCTACATCATTGCCATATATATACTTTAGATCTATCACTAAGTCTGAATAAGCTGTTGGCCAAAAACTGAAGACACCATTTTTTAAGGGGCGCACCGATTTTTGACATAGAAAAATCGGTCACCAAAATCACCAAACTGAGGATAGGGTTTAACTACCCTTTGGTAGTACTATCGAGGATATACTGCCAAGACAGTGTGGATTTTTCACTGTTGCACAGTGTAATTAGTTTTTTCCGTGACGGGTAATCCAATCTTAAAATTTCCCGGCAAATGAAAACGTGAGGAAAACCCTACAAATCGCTCATTTACTCAAACAAAGTCATAACTCAACGTCATGACGCGTCATAATGATGCAGAATTAATCCTCATATTGTGTAAAAATTTCATATATCGTTTACTCTACTCTTGATATCAAACTAAAATGTTCTTTATCCATTAAGTTGTGAATAAGTTAAAAGCTTTAAACTGGTTTTGAGTAGGAGACGTCAGTCGGAATTTTTTGGAGTTGGAGTAAATGAGCGATATGTAGATGTAATTTGTCTTACTATACACATTGATTTTTTTGCAAATACGATAGCAGGAGCAATTATTAACAAAAACAAAACACATACTCGATAAAATGCAAAGCACAACTTAATTTTTTTTACATAAACCCATTTTTTTACTTACTGTTTAAATATTCATAGGCTGCTTCGCAACCCAAGTACCTCAGAAGCTGGACCATTTGGCGGATCATCATTTATTATCACTTTTGAATTGTCTGCATGTCAGAAAACCAATTATTTTATTTTAGTCACCTGTATGTTATTTAACACACTTTTTAAAATTTTTTTTCACACTAGTTAACATCAATCGCAATTATCCAGGCTTACAGGATTATGAAATTTTGCTTTTTTTTTTTGACAGGATACACTTTTGGTTAATAATGATTTAGGATTTTTTTACACGACTTTGGCATTTTATGTTTTCTACAGTAATCACGTTTTCGGGTTCTTTTAATTAAATTTAAGTGTTATTCGCAATCAAATTTTTAAGTACAACTCATACTAAAAATATAGTGAAAAACTTGAATTTTAGTACGAATTTTTTCTTTCTGTGTACATATTATACTTTTATAAATGTTTTTTATTTAATACTGATGTTATACTATAAAGGTATATTATCAAAAATTTAGACCAGAATAAACATAACAATTTTTCTCTTGTAAAATTTTATTAAATTTTAGTTAAACCAGTTATTTATTTCCAGAAAAATATCCACATACATACATTGATTGTCCCGAAATAAAGTTTCTTTGTAAAAAAAATTTTCTGGATGTTCAAATAAACAGACGCCAAAAATTAACGAAATTGTCTGTAACAGTGAGTTTGTTTTTTGTAATTTAATAAAATTTTTACACATGACATGATTTAAGAAGTAAATTATATTTTCAATTCTGAAGAAATATTTTAGTATAGTAGTGTTATTAAATTTTGTATAACTATGACTTGTAAAAATTATAACAATTCTTGTGAAAAATTGCTAACAAAATGACAAGCCGTAGCATGACAAAAATATTACAAACTATTAAATATTAAATAACTTCATTAGTAAAAACCTTAGAAGGCAAGACAACATTTCAAGCTTTATTAAACTGATATTCACTACAAGTTTAATAAACTTAAATGTTTGTTTTCTTGCAGTTGGTTTGATATTATTTGAAATATTTAAACCAGATTGTTAGAAACATAAACATTTTGTAGATTTTGTAATAAAGTAGGCAGTAGTAAAGGTAGTGGCCAGTTTATAACTAATAACAATAAAAAAAATTTTAAGCTTTTTTCCCTTAAACAACACATCAAACGTTGGAATGATTTTTGCATTGACGCAAAAAGTTTACAAAGTAAGCTTTTTGTAATTTGTTTGATTTTGCTCCCGAATTTTTTGTACAATCCCTTTATTTCAGCTTGTAAATATTAAAAAAAAAAAAATATATTTTTTAGATTGTCTATTTATTTTTGGTATTGACTTGTAATTTAACTGTGTCTTGTACTTGTCTTTTGCACCTTTGAATTCTTGTTACTTACTATGTACTCTACGTACGCACATTCGAGGATGGTCCCAAAACTGGTCGAAAGATGTTCTTTATATCTTAACATGCTCTCGTTTTGGCTCGTTACACATTTTCCAGCCATATTATTTAGCTTCGAATAACTGTTTATAGTAAAACCTGTCCAACTCTGTAAAATAGCCATCAACGGCAGACTAAACCTTTTCATTGTTGGCAAACCTTTTACCACCGAGCTATTTTTGCAAGTTTGGAATTAGAAAATATGGCGAAAAAGGTGCATGATAAAGCAATTCGAACCAATGAATTAAGGTGTATTTATTTATTATTAATATATTAGATATTCTATGCATAAGACTTAAGGCCATTTTCACAACGATACAAAAGTAAACTTTAACGGCCTTATGTATAATCAAAATCCGGCATGAAGTTAGCATAAGTGGCAAAATTGAACACGGTCTTAATGTGTTTTGCCATACAATTTTACATTAAAAATCATGCTAGGATGTAATCGTGTGTTAAAACTACATCATGCTGCGATTGTTAATGTCAAATTGTACAGAGGAACTCGTCAACACGTAGTTCAATTTTGGCACTTATGCTAGCTTCATGCCAGTTTTTGATTATACATAAGGCCGTAAGAATTTAAAACCAGTATTTTGTATTGAAATACTACATAGTCCATATTTACACTATGCAAGTCTTATTGCTAAGCTGATTAGTTTGATGGAGAGAGAGACGAGGGGAACAGTAACGTTTCTTTTCCCCTCGTCTCTCTTTCCTAACAAACTAATCAGCTTAGCAATAAGATTTGTATAGTGTAAACTAGGACATAGTTTTAAAACTCTTAAAGTATACTTTTATTCATTGTGAAAATGGCCCTTAAAGTCTTATATTAGAGCATAGAATCTATATGTTTTATTGAATATAATTACAACAATACATATTTAACATAAAATAAATAAAAAATAAAAAATTATAAAATTAATAAGCTAAAAGTGAAATTTATTTGCTGGTGGTTAAGCGATGTCTATATGCATTTCATTGTTGTTTTAACAAATAAATTTCACTTATAGTATAATTATGACAATATGTCGAATAATAAATCTCTTGAATTAATAAACTAATGATAAAAATCAAATTGAAATTGTAAAAATTGGGAAAAATAAATAAGAATATTTTTTAAAGCTAATTTGAATATAATTCAATTATTTTTCTTTTAAAAGTTGTTGCATTAGTTACAGTTTGTGCGCTATAAGGTAAGCTGTTCCAAAGACGGATAGCATTAACTGCCATTCAGATGTTAGGGTACTGTGGTGAAATGTAGTGAGTCTTCTGCCTCTGTTTGATCTTGAGAAGTTTAGGCGGTTAAAAGGGTGTTCGGGCTGTTTGTTGGAAATTATTTTATGGAGCATGATTAAAACTTTAGTGTTTAGCAGTTTTTGAAATGACATCCCAAAAATTTGAGTCGATCTAGAAGATACATTCGTACGACCTCTTAAGCTAAATACGTATCTGGTATTATTATTAAAAAGGACTTTCAGTTTCGAGATGCCAGAAGCGTCACACCTAGCAAATAACTCACACCCGTATAGAATTGTTGGTAACAAATAGCTTTTTGCTAGAAGCATTCTTATACGAAAAGTAGTGTAGTTTTGTGTTTTCCAGAGAGTTCTAAGTAGTGTTGTCATTCGAACAACTTTTTTTAATTTTTGTTCGAACGAAAAAAAATTTTCAATTTAGAATAAAAAATTATTCGAATATTTTTTGTCGAATATTCGAATATTCGAGCAATTTCCTTAATTACTTTGTTTTATACAAAGTATTTTACATTTCATAACTTTTTAATTTGTTAAAAATAGGATGTTAAGTAATAAATTACGAATCTTTTGTTTTCTTGCTTTGAGAAGATAATGCCTCTTTAATGGCATCCGCAAGTGTCTTACAATTCCTGCTAAAGAGTTTAAAAAATAACTGCTTTTCTATAGATCTGCTCGGTTGGTTATTGTTATAAATAAATAAATAATATTATTCATAAGCTTTCCAATAATAACTTTTTAAAATATGCCATAAAAAGCGAAAAAAAGAGTACGCAAATACTTTGATTTCACGATTATTTTGTAATAAAAATTTGGTAAATAATTTCAAGTACGATGCAGTATTAGATGAAATTTCTTAAGAAAATGACAATGTTTTATTACCTGATCTAAAAAATTGTATCAATGTGGCGCATTCATAAGACGTAGCTATTACAGTTCAACAGTTGTGAAACTGTTGAAATGGCTTGAGGGATATAATTTAATTTTATATCTTTATTTCGTTACTTTATCGCATTTGTAATGTAAAATTTAACAAATATTTGCTCCTGCCACCTAACAAAGCATATAAGACATAGCTCTATTCGATCAGCTGCGGTTCAGGCGAAAAAAATTTTATGAAGGAAAAAATGTAAGCAATTACTCAACTGTTGCGGAACTACGCAACTATGCGTTTCTATAACAAACACTCAACGGTTTCGCAAATTATTTAATCCTTTTTTAATGGTATCACTAACATCAACAATTTGCGAAAGATATTTTTCTACTTGTTCTTTTCTCAAAAGTAAAAAAGAACCGTCTACAAGTTAAAAAGTGGTATTATCAGCTGTTTTTAAATGACTGTTTTAAAAGAAATCACTGACATAATAACAATTTATGTAAATGTGTATAAAAACGTAACTTTTTTAACTAATTTCCTTAACGTTCTTAATAATACTTATAAGTTTGTTATTAAAATTATTTGTTTTTCTTGTGCAATGAATTACTTTTGTTTGTTAATAAAAACAAAAAAAAAATTAAAGTCATACACATGCGTGTGGTTTTTTGCAAACTTTTTAAAATAGTTCGAATACATTTTTTTATTCTTTGTTCGTTAGAATATTCGAACAAAAGTTCAAAATTATTCGTCCGTTCGAACAAGAAAAAAATCATAAAATTTCATTCGAACAAATATAAAACACGAATAATTAAGCATAGAAGACGTACGACCGCAAACATTTATTATGTGATCCTTCCAACTCAAGTTATTATTAAGAATAATGCCGAGATTTTTGTTGTGTTAACGATGGCAATATGCTGCTTATTTAAAACAACATTTGCAGCATTTGCAATTCTGGTTAATCGCTTTTTAATAATAATACATTTAGATTTCGTAGGATTTATGGTTAAGCCATTTGCAGTAGCCCATAAATAAAAAAACCTTGTAAATCTTCTTTTAGTCTTAGAACACACTCGTCCACTGAAGCGACTTTAGAGCTGATATAGATCTGGACGTCGTCAGCATACATTCTAACTTTGCAGTAATTAAGTTGATTTGGCAGGTCGTTTGCATAAAGAGAAAAAAGAAGTGGTCCCACAATTGATCCCTGTGGAACGCCTCTTGTTAAGACCAAGCATTTGGAATCCATTGCACAAGTATGAACAAACTGATTTATGTTCTCAAGAAACGATGATATAAGGCGAATAGAGGTAGTGGAGAAATCAAACATGATTCAAAGTTTGTATTCAAGTATTTTATGATTCACTGTGTCGAATGCTTTGGAATGATCCAGAACTAGGAGAACTGTAATATTATTATTATACATTTCAGTTCCTATATCTTCGGTGACATCAATCAGAGCAGTTAGACAATTGTGATTAGCACGAAAACCAGATTGCCGGTCTGTAATCGGTTTGTTTTTATTTACAAATGATAAAATTTTACCATGAAGAAGTTTTTCAAAAACTTTTGAAAGAAATGGCAAAATACCTATGGGCCTATAATTGGAATTCGTTTTCGGGATTGGTATTACTTTGGTTTTTTTCCGTTTGGCAGGGTAGTTACACGATGTGATGATTCGACTAAATATGTGAGTAATCATAGTTAGTAATGATAGCAATAAAATTTTCAGAAATTTTGGGTGTATTTTGTCAGAACCGATCGCATTTGATTTTACAGACATGCAATTTACACCGATGAAATTTAATTAGTTAGCAGGACTAGGCAAGCAACTGTTGTAGTTAGTATCGTATTTTTGATCAGCTTCAACCATAAGGTAAATTTACAAATATTTCATTAATAACTTCTAATACTTTGCCAAGTTTTCTTTGAACCAATAGCGTCTAAGAACTTTGATGAGAAATAAGCAGATTTTGCATCTACGATCAGTCTAGTTGTTATATTTCGAACAGCACAGTACTCATTATGCAACTTAGATGTTTTAAAGCTCTTCCAACGAGAATAAACTATATCTATCCGAGTAATATATTGTCTTATTTCGCAAGAGAACCATGGTCTAACTCTTCTACCAGCTATTTTAGTTCTTAAAGGTACAGTACGGTGGAATATAGGTAAATCATTAGTGTTGTTTTCGAGAAAAGGTTTTGGCTATTACTACGTTTATACGCATACTATTTGCAAATAAAAATATTTGCAAATAAATTAACTGTTAACACTGTTTATACGGCAGAGCAAATATACAATAACTTGGTAGCACTTCTATAGAAACGTAAGTTATATTATGTTTCCACGATACATGCTTCGCTCTCTATTCATGCTTCACACCCCAATCATGAGCGTATCAACTTGCTTCGCCATAGAAAATTATGAGAGCGAATCACTTAAAATTGGTATATTCTCTAACTTTTACTGCAGTTTATCGCCAGTTTATCTGAACTAGCTATCAAAGCAAAATATGTATATGTGTATGGGTGTGTAAACAAATAAAAACAAACCAAATGCATATGCGTATGATACGTATGTATGTGTGAATATACATTAAAAAATGCCAACCGAACCACGAATGCGCCCTGTAAACAGCATGATTCCTAAACATGATTGAGGAAGCGAAGCATGTGATTCATCTCGTAGTGGAAACGTTATATTTACAAAAGCTGTTACTTTATACATTTACACAGTTTTTTTTTTTGTAAATATAAGTAACATCTCTATAGAAGTGCTATTAAGTTTTTATACATTTACAATGCCGTACAATCAGTGAGTTAATTTATTTGCAAATATTTTTATTTCCAAAAGGGCGCGTATAAACGTAGTATTTGTTGTCTCCATACAAATACTAAACAATGTTTCGTCTCTAAACTTTAGACACATTTTTTATAAGATTGACTCTTTTGACCAAAGAACTTTTTTTATAACAACTGCCGTCAGCTAAACGTTATATCGGATTGTTTTAGTACCGCCCTCGTACTTACATACACACATACATGCATGTTTTTTTCTTTCAGCTATTGTAGTTGCTGTCGTAAGTTCATACGCGCTTCTAGAATGTGCCCGCCGCTAGTTTTTCTTTGAGTTGCACGATTCATTATTTTTTTTTAACCAAGTGCAAGCGAATTGTGGCGGGCTGTGGCACATTAGCACGTTCATAAGGTTTCATTAAATCATTTCTATGCGAGTATTTCCTTTGGTCTGCTATAAATAAATTTTGAAAAGAAATATTTGGTTTACATTTTTTTGTCATTAACTCAAATGCAGGTTTTCCTGGTTTTGTTTGCTGTTTTATTTTGTTTTTATTTTTGTTTTAAACCTAATAATTTGAAAAATACCTTTCATTCTCTGTAGAGGAAAAAAATAAATTTTCTGTGAATTTCCTATGCAGCCATTATTTTTATTTTTTTATATTTATTTTACGATTATAGGGAAACTTGAAGCAATTAGAATCGTTGCAGATGCTATCAGGCCTATGCATCGTCTTACGGCGTTCTCAGCATTTGAGCTGGAGCCACATAATAACATCTATCTAGTTGTCGCCAAGATACGAAAGAGTAGTCGTAAACTCTGTCAAAAGGATCGAGTACTGCAACCAATCTATAGGCGGTCATTTAAATGACATTGTACATATTTTGCGTCGAAATCATAGCTTTATTTAACTCATTGGTGGGCGCTGTGAATGTATTGGTGAACTGTTAATGTATTGAGGGTGTGAGCTACCCAGCAGACAAAAAGCCATACCGTTAAAATATTAATTGAAAATAAAACATTTTCTAAGCAAACAGTCAATTGTAAGAACTGTAGAAATAAACTATTTGTTTATTTTTCCCAAATAAATATTTGTATTTTTATTTAAAATTTCTCTCTTTCTTTACCATTAACCTTATGAATATCGCTGTGAAAAGCATCATAATGCCTTTTAATAACATATGTATTAATTTTTTTTCTTAAATATTTGATGACATAAAAGGCATTGTATTTTCGCATATCATAAATTTGAAAGACAAGACGTGTGTTTTCTGGACAAATATTCTAGAAAAATATATGTAAGCATATGCCTCATGCGCATTCGTCGCTGTCTTATCGACGACTAAATTAAAGAGGGTAAAGGCTCAGTTAGCCGACTGTAATGTAATGTAACTGCAACAGTAGGAAACAGCTAATCGATATTGTTGTGTGAAAAGTAATGGAAATGGTTATAGAGATGTAATGTAACGTAACCTACTTTTCATATAAAAAAATCCATCAGCTGTTTCCTACATTACAGTTACATTGCATTACAGTCGGCTAACTGAGCCTTAAAGGCTCAGTGAGCCGACTGTAATGTAATGTAACTGCAATGGTATGTGAAAAGTAATGACAATGGTTATAGAAATGTATTGTAACGTAACCTACTTTTCATATAAAAATATCGATCTCCTGTTTCTTACATTACAGTTACATTGCATTATAGTAGGCTAACTGAGCCTTAAGAATACATGTGAATGCTCTCAGCACAATTGTGCAAAGAAACGCCCTTGTCTGATTTAGAGTCAAACATAAATAAGAGCGTCAAGCGTTGCGTTAACAGCAGGTCACGTATTTTCAGTACATTCAAATAATATTTTATACGTTTAAATGTACTGTAAATACGTACCCTGCTGTTTACGCAACGCTTGACGTTCTAATTTGTATTTGGCTGTTAACTTTAGTTTTGAAACCGAAAAATTCATGACCCTATGTTATGCGAGAGTTAATTGCAGTTGTAGACACTACTTTGTGACGACACAATATCCCTTAAATATCAAGAGTTGAAGCCGCTAGAGAAGTGACGAAACTTTTAACTCTCTCTCACCCCGCTAAACAACAAAACCTAAATTAGAGCGTCCAGCGTTGTGTAAGCAGCAGAGAACGTACATATCGTACATTCGGTTCAATAGTCTTATAACACTCAACAAATTCATTTCTTTAGTTAATAATTCAGAATAATAATGCATTTCCTATTTTATCTTGGGTTAAAATTTCATATAAATAGCTTCTACTATCACCTCCTGAAAGAAGAATATTTTTTCGTGCCTTCATTGAGTTGTATGTAAATTAAAAACTTTTTTTGAACTGAATGCGCGATATATTCGGTACATTGAAAGTATATTTTATCTGCAGTATTCATAAAATTTAATTTTGGTTTACAAAATTTAAATAAGTACCCTGCTGCTTACGCAACGCTTGGTGCTCCAATTTAGGTTTGGCTGCATGTAGTCATATAAGCTATATGCATCAAACACATTCAGCAGGTTGTTGTCTATGCTGATTTTGTCGTTGTAGTCCAATTAAACTAATTTCTATTTCTTTGGCTACAATGAGAAAATTCAGTGTTGCCAGTATAATACAAAATGTTGAATGAATGTTATCGTACACTTATATCATATTATTTAACAGAAACAAATCCAAAAATTGATGTAAAGCATAAATTGATTCATTTTTATACTTTTACGTCATATAAGTGCATTTTGAAGAAGTAATTTAATTTTTATAAATGCGAAATATTTGATGGTGGTAATACTGATCTAGGTATTTATTCTTAAATATGAGGTGCAGATGGTGCTGCTGACGTCTCCAAAATAATTAAGTAGCTGGCTACGAGGCGACAAATGCTGCTAGCGCCATTTGATGCCGTGTGTTCGTGTAGCCTGCTGTAGTGAATGTGTTTAATGCAATAGTTTTAAATCTTATTTCGCAATAAATTAGCTTGATGCACCCTTTTTACAATTTTTATTTTTTTGTTTCTACTTTTATTTTATCTCGTTTATTTTTCACTTCTCATTTTATTAAAAACTTTATGCTTTGATTAGCTATTTATCAGCAATCCTTATCCTTATCCATAATAGTAAAAGCAACTTCCTCTTCTGCTTTGTGAAATAACTAAAAATTATAATACAAAGAAAAAAGGAATATACGATTACATAACTATGTATTAAGAATTTCAGAAATCTTTAATTAATCTTGCACCCACCTGAATTATTTATGCAGCTATCGAGCTCCATTAGACATTTATTCCGAAACTGTCTCACCGTTCCATTTGCAAACTTCACACAATAAGGATCCGTGTCGTCGAGCGAGCAAATATCTTCACATATATAAGAAGTAATAACTCCTGCATTAATGACGGTAAAACTTATAAATATTAAACACAAAACACTTGTAAACCCAAACAGGGAATTCATTGTTGACCACTATACTGTACTGATCGCTTAAAGATATTAAAATGGTTTAATATCTGTTATTGAGTTTTATAGTCATAATATACATACAACCATATACATGTATGTATGTATGTATGTACGTATATATGTATGTACTTACATATGTAAAATACATACATATATGTACTTGTAGAATGAAAGGGGCATAAAACAGATGTCAATTTCTATTTGTTGCTGATTAAAACAATTCTTTTGTTGATTACTGTAATAACTGTACGAGTATTACATCACTATGTGTTTATTTATTTATCTATTGTATATTTTTATCTATTGATTCCATATATTTATTTTATATATTGCGCATTTGACTTTGTTTGAAGAAGGAATTAAGTTTTATATCATGAATAATTTTTTGTTTGTTGTTGGTTAAGTAACCTATACATGCAATTTGTTTCTGCTTAAGATACAGATACTCACATAGGCGTAGAAAGACTATTCTGCCCCATGGTAAAATTATTCAAGGGCTGGGCTTGTGCATGTACCCAGCCTGTTAATATGTATATACAATGCAGAAAGTTGTCAAACTTTGTTTAAAAGCTGCAAAAATGTTAATGTATGTACGTGAATAAAATGATTAGAGTGTTGCCAATGAATTTTGCACATAGCTGTGTCGCCAATTACACATTGAAGAAAATTACAATACACATCTTTTGTGTAAGTTAAAATTAAAACAAAAATAAATAAAAATAAAACCCAAAGTATAATTACACACAAATTATACATGAATGTCATTACATGGCCTTCACATGAGAGTAGAAATGACACAATGTTTATTACACACATATTGGCAAAACTGAATGACTATAATCAGGCATGAATGCCGTGTCTGGATTTGTACTTTAGTTACCCTGTGATTGTTATTTTTTAAAACAAAAGACATCTGTTTCTGACAATTATTTGTTTGTTTCTACCAACAAAATGTGTGTGTTTTTTGGTGTTGTAATTTTGTTGCAGCCGTGCAAGTACGTTGTATAATTTTACCATGTTCTGCTCCCTAGAATTCTGTGGCAATAAGGAAAAAGTGCTTAATTCATATTTTACTGTTTTTCAGGTCACTGTTTTGCAGATCACTTTTAAGCTTTCAAGTCGATTTTCAGAAATTTATTTCTTTTACAGTTAAATTGGAAAAATTCTCTGTTAACCTTTATTTTTTTAAGCAAACATCGTTCTACACACTATAAGTAGTACATTTAAGTTGAAATATACCAAAGTATAACCTAAATTAAGTTATTATTCCAAATGAGATTAGAAGTCTAAAAAAGATAAGTCGCAAGTCACAGTGCTATAACTTCTTGAAAATTCGCACAAACTAATTGAGATACTGCCCAGAGGTACTTTGCTTACTTTCTCTCTCTCTCTCCCTCTCATATTTCTTCGTGTAGTTATGACAAAGCAATAAAAATAGCTCATAAAGTCTCCACAATAAAACTATTTTTAAACTATATTAATATACTAACATTATAACTCTTAATACTACACTTAAAACCACCATTTGAATACCCCAAATATGTATGTATATAATGACTCAGAATGGGCTCCTTTATTTCCAAAAACGATAGTACGACATTTTGTTTAAGCACCGCTAATTTTGACAAAATAAACAACAGCAAAAATTTTGCTTGTTGCAATTCGAATATGGGTGTAAGTGATTAAATGCGAATTAACGCAACTAAATATTTTCTGTGTCATATATAAAATGTGTGGGGAGCCCACTTATTGGTCTACTGACGTACAAAAAATTCCGGATGTAATAGATTTTGGTGTCATGAAAAATATCCCTAGGGACCTAACTCACGTGGAGGCCTCTCTAGATCTCTCCTCCGATCACTCTCCCACAATAGTTACAATTTTTAACCCACTAAGGAGTGATTTGCCGAACTCATATGTGAAGATGATAAGTCCTGTTAATTGGCTGGGGTTCAAAAAATATCTCAGTAGTCATTGTACGGAAAACATTAAGCTAAGTACATCCGATGATATTGAATTTAACGTTGCCAATCTTAACGAAAATATTAAAGAGGCTGCTGAACATGCCACTACTTCCCATCCGCAGACTGGCTTTAATAGAATTTATTCTGCGGATATTGAACGTCTTGTATGTGAAAAAAGGAGAGCTAGAAGAGAATGGTAACAACACAGATCACCCCTAAATAAACTCAGACTTAAAGAATGTACTAAACGACTCAAAGAGTTGCTATCGTCGGAAAAAACAGCATTACTAGAAAAATTTCTAGAAGGTCTCGATGTCACGTCAGCATCTAATTACTCTTTATGGCGCGCTGCTAGAAATCTTAAAAGACCCGTTGAGCTTAAATCACCACTGCGCACTTCGACCGGAGTATGGGCAAGAAGCGATAGCGAGAAAGGTAACTTATTTGCTGAGTATTTAAAAGCTGTCTTCACTCCATATTCATGTACGGGCGCTGTTGATTTGCCGAGTGTAGTTTCTCTACCCCCTCGTCCCATAAGGTTTAAGCTGTGTGAATTACAAAAAATAATTGCTGAACTCAACCCGAAGAAAGCTCCAGGTATTGATGGAATTAGTAACAAGATGCTGATGAATTTGCCTCTAATCGCAATAAGAATCCTGCTATTTATTTTTAATGCCATTTTGCGATTGCAGTATTTTCCACATAACTGGAAACTGGCGAAGATCAAAATGATTCC
Source organism: Nowickia ferox (assembly GCA_936439885.1). Lineage (NCBI taxonomy): Eukaryota > Metazoa > Arthropoda > Insecta > Diptera > Tachinidae > Nowickia > Nowickia ferox. The sequence goes on along the minus strand of OW387023.1, from coordinate 101,551,103 downwards.
AAAGCCGGGTAAAGATCTTACCAAGGCTGAGTCATATAGGCCTATAAGCTTACTATCAACAATCTCAAAGCTTTTCGAAAAGCTGCTCATGACTAAATTTTCCAAAATTTTAGCTGATAATGGGTGTATCCCGGATCATCAATTTGGTTTTAGAAGTAAGCATAGCACAATTGAGCAAACGCATAGGTTGGTGCAAGTTATAAGGAAGACATTTGAAGAAAAGAAATATTGTTCTGCCCTCTTCATTGATGTTTCTCAAGCGTTTGACAAAGTATGGCACGAAGGCCTAGTTTTAAAATTGAAGACATACCTGCCAGTAAACATTCAAAAACTTTTGGAAAGTTATATTGTTGATAGGAAGTTCACTGTTGTGGAAGGAGACTTCATGAGTGTGCCCGAATCTATATCTTCCGGTGTCCCACAGGGTAGTATTCTGGGGCCAGTCTTGTATTTAATATATACTTGTGATATGCCTGTGAGCAATAATATCCATACCTCTACGTTTGCCGATGATACAGCCTGTATGAGTATTCACGAAAACCCTTCTGAGGCATCCCGCAATCTCCAGGAACATATTACCCAGTTGGAAATATGGTTGAACTTATGGAGAATTAAAGTAAATGAACAAAAGTGTGTCCATATAACGTTTTCCCTAAGAAGAGATACTTGTTCCCCCATTCGAATAAACAATGAGAATATTCCTCAACATTCTCACGTGAAATACCTTGGTATTGGATCGAAGGCTTACGTGGAAACATCATATTGACTCTAAGCTAACTCAAATGAAACTTAAGTTATCTCAAATACATTGGTTGATTGGCAGAAATTCAACACTCAGCCTAGACTGCAAACTGTTAATATACAAGTCGCTTTTGAAACCAATATGGTGCTACGGAATTCAGTTATGGGGCACTGCTTCAGCTTCAAATGTTGAGAAAATCCAACGAAGACAAAACAAAATTTTACGTTTAATAACATCGGCACCATGGTACATTAAAAATTCAAATTTACATCGTGATTTAAATATGCCACTAGTGACTGAAGAAATTTCAAAATACGCAGGCAAATATTTAACTAAACTCGAGTCCCATCCTAATCCCCTTGCTCGTAACATCTTGAACTTTACTGGACACATCCGCTTAAAAAAGAGGGACACCAAGGCTCTAATACGCAATACCTCAGATGCAACTTTTTGAGAATAATTTTTTTTGCTAGTACATAATTATTGTATTAATAACTACTATCACTAAAATTGTTTTGGGCATTGGTCGGACACATTAATTATATCTAGACTTAAGATTTGATTACTTATTGTTAGTTCATTTTTTTGAAGATGCAATAAATAAGTTATATGTATTAAAAAAAAAAAAAAAAAAAAAAAAAAAAAAAAAATGTATAAAATGCCAATGTGTTTTTATTCTTACTATTGCAATGAAAAGTATGAAGTGTTTGATAGGACAAATTGAATACAAAATACTTACTTTAATATACATATTTACATACTTATATTACAATTGCTTCTCTATAGAGAGTCACTCAAAATTTTACAATTTCTATTGCGAATATCTGACATTATTTTCTCTACTCTTTCGCCAAAAAAACAACACTGCTGGATCCATCTTTGTAATACGAGAATTTGCTAATTTTTAGTTAACCTCGCTTAGAGGAACAGGTGCGATATGTACGGATATATATTATCAACGTGATAAAATTAATAACCCAAAATGATTTTACAAAAGTTGTTATCTAAATTATTCGAAATCGTCTTCGGCTGCATAAAATGATTTCATCCCAAAAATTTCATTGCAAAGATAAACGAATATTTTTTTAAGCCACAATCTCCCCAGTAATGGATAAGAAAATTTTAACATTTTGGCAGAATCAATACTGTTGGGAAGGCAATCAGCCGAGCCAGCAATTTCCACGGGATTTTGAATAAAATACACCAGATGAATAAAAGGCTTCATTTGTTTATGCAAATGTATTTATATTAAAATTCCTTTATAAGTAGAAATACAAATATATATATTTATAAACGGATAAAAAAAACAAGAAATTCAATATGAAAATTATGACGTACTATTTGGTATGGAAATAGCTGGAAAAAATTAGGACTTGCATTAATCGATTTCGAACTTTAATCCAACTGAGATAATGATTATTTTAATATAAAATGGCGACATTTTTGAGTTACATATCGACAATTAATTCTTTCGTTAAATTATAAAATAGCTATAATAAACATAGTATTTTTCGGAGTTCAAATATATGGTGTTGCTAGATCGAAAGGAAATTAAATTATTTTGATTTTGGGAGTAGCGTTTACAAATATATTTTGGAATAAGTCAGCTATTTCCAAAGTGATAGTCCTGTCGAAATAAATTTTCGCATGGACGTAAGCTAACATAGCCCACATATATGCCAACTTTCCCAATGGCTCAAGGGCGGAGCTATAAACTTTCAAAATAGGGTAATTATGCTCAATTATGTGCAATTTTCAAACGATCACCATTTTATTTTTCAACCCGATTTAAAAAGTGTTTGTTACATTATAGCTCAGAATAAAATCTATTCAAAACATATACATACGTTATAACTTATACCTCTACGAAAATTTTAAATCCTAAATTTTTAAAAATTTTGGACCAGCATCGTATCCAAATATCAACCGGTTTTAAAAAAATTTTGAGATCTTATTTAAAAAATATAATTCTAAAATGTGAAACATATTGAATTTAATTGAACTAAAGTGCATTTTAATCAGGAATAACCTCTTTAATCCGGCTTAAGTTCAGTATTTGTCAGTTCTTATTTAATGAAATATTTTTACAAATTAATGTGATGTTCTAAAGAAGAGACGAAAAATTAACCTACATCGATATATTTATGTGTACTTTCGAATATGCATATTACGGAGATATCATTAACTCAAAATCAGCTTATCTCGACTTAAGCACTTTTTCCTTTTTGCCACAGAATTACTAAAAGTTGCTTGTAATTAATTGTAATCTTTTTTAATATTACTCATAAAAATCTCGTATAGGTATGGTTGACTTCCAAAACGTATCAATGCAAAGCTTGTATACTTTTGGATGCGGTATTTATATCATGTACAGATACAAAGCTTTAAAATATTGTAACAATGAGCATCAACTTTGACAATTATGCGCTAATTGCTTGTTTTCAATTCATAGCTCCAGGGCGGCGGGGCTACACCAATAATGCTCGGATTTCTTTTGTAATATTGAGAATCTCCAAGCTTAAAGCTGAGAACAATTCGCTACACCCTAAATTAAATCAGTCAGACATCTTTATTCGTCGCCTAACTGCAGGCCCTGATGACCTGTCTGCGATTGATCCCGAATTAGCTTATTACAAAGTGTTTATTAAACCCTATGACATCAACCAGATGTGCTGTATACATAATAAAAAATTTGTCTTACTGAACTTTAACAATATCATCATTGTCAGGGATCCTATTATGAAGGCTTATTTCACGTCTGCCAAGTCTCGTGCTTTGGTGCTACCTGATTGAATAAATCCTGGATATTATACGAAGAACTTGACTATTGATAAAATATTGTTTTTAAATGATCAATATTCACCTGCTTACTCGAAACTTAATGCTATTTGCAACAAGTTGTTAAATGTGAAATTAATTCTAAAATTTCACACACGTGATGCCGATAAACCTAAATCAATAATAAATATGTACCGGGTGGGTCAAAAATCACCGTGGGGTTTAAAATGTAATAAATTTTTTGTTTATATATATATATATTTTTTTTTTCAAATTATATAAATAACATGTGGAGAATAAATACTGTGCAACGGAACAAATAACCAGAACAATAGAATTTTATTATTTAAATAATGAAGCTCATTTTCATTTGGAAGGCCTTTTTAATAAGCAGAACTCTAGGTTCTCGGATTCTGAAGATTAAAGAGCCATCTATTAACGGCAATTGCATCCCATAATATATACAGTATGGTGTGGCATTACATCTGAAAATATTATTAGGCCTTACTCCTAGGAAAAGGAACGTGGAAATACCTTAACGATAAATGGGGAGCGGTGTCGGTTTATGATAGAACATTTTTTACGTGTGGCTCTTGAAAACTGACCTTAGATGTGGTTTGAGCAGGCTGACGACACTTTTTTCACCATCCCGCACACAAGCGAAATTTTTAGAGAGCGAATAGTGACTTTTGGCCCACCCAGTGTGTGTGTGATGGTAAGAAAGTTAAATTAAAAAAAAAAACGAACTTTGGCCTCAAGGGAGCACGGAGCCGATTTAGCTAAAAGTTTGCGCCTGGGCTTTAATGCAAATCAAACATTGAATTTTTAATACCACTGTTATGTATATTTATACCAAGTTCATGCAACTCGACAACAATAATGGAAACCAAGTAGGAAATGTTTGCGTAAAATAGTTTCAACTTGTCAAAAACGATCAAATATTTAACAAGAGCTGTATAAAAAAATTAATCGCCTAAAAACTTTAATAAGCCTTATGCTTGTATTTATTTAATAGACCTTGCAAACATATATTTAATTTTGGCTATAGTATTTTCTTTAACTATGTATAAATAACAAAAATAAATTGTAAATTAATACTTCCTTGCCTTCAGTTATATTCCATACATCAGGGGTATTCATAACATGAAATAAGTCAAATATCAAAAGGCCGATAGTGTCTAAAAATCTTAAATCGTAGTGACCGGTTGAAATTCGCGGTTACCCAGCAAAAAAAATCTGATTTGGAAGCACTTACAATGCATTACTTACTTGATAATAAATGCTTCTGAAAAGCATAAACGTAAGCTTTGTTAGAGAGCCCAACAAAGTAGAAAAATATCACAGAAAATTTTGCAAACCAGTAACTTTTGCATCTGAGTATTACTTCTGTGAAGCACTTCAGTAAGGCAATAAATTCATGGCTTTTTGGAAGTCAAATGAATTGCTTCTAGCTGCCTCATTTCGAAAAAAATGCCTTATTTATGCACAAAAGCAAGTGATTTTGTAACATTGTCTCCCTTACAAAAACGCTTCTGGGAAGCAGTAATTTTTGCCGGGTAAGCGTATAAGTTAAGTTAATATTTTAAATTAAATATTTTTAAATTTTAATGTACAAATAATTACTAGACAACAAATGTCCGTTATAGAAAAAATGCATACATACATACATATTTTTAGAAGTTAAAGTTATTTCATTCATTAAATAAGCCAGTAGTAATTAAAAAAAATCAAAAAACCCGATTGCGTCCAACTTTGAACCATTAGTTATTCTAAATGGTCATTCGAAATGAAAAATCATAAGAGAAACCTAAAGATGATTTTAAGATACCTGTCGCCGACTTTGTGTTTTTTTCCTATTTACAAAATGGCGTCTGTTGGCCGCCATATTTGACTACCGTCATATCTTTAGTGACACTCCCAGGATAAAGACAAATCGATTGATGTAAGAATCATCAAAATCGATCAACACATTTGGTCTATTTGCCGCAAAAGAACACACATATGTATACAAGCATGCATAGGCTGATAAATACAAAACCCGTCTTTGCGTCGCGTAATCGGGTAAAAAGATTATTGGATTCGTTATTCAAATCGTATCGTCTTACTTTTGAAGTTGTCGTATCGTTTAAGTCTGTATGTTAGTTAGTAAAAACGTGAGGCTGCCAGCGAAAGTGTCAGCTGTTACTTTGCTTTATACGTGTGTGTGTATGTATGTAAGCCAGAAGTTGACGTTTGCTACGTAAAAATCTATTTTCTGTAGATTTTTACGTAGCAAACGTTGCCAACACATTTTCAATAAGCATCAACATGTTTATTAAATGTTACGGATTTTGTCAGCTGACACGCAACAGCACGATACGATTTCAGTAATTCTACCATACGTATTGCGTTACTTTTATTTCTATCTATTCTGTGACGTTTGCAAAGGATTTTTTGTTTTGTTTTGAAAGCAAAATATTAAAATTTTACATCAAAGATGGAATCAAAGTGTGCAGTAAGAAAATTGCAAAACTAATAATAATACCAAACCGTGAACAATTGTTCACCTATTTGAAATTTCTGTAGGGTCCTAGTTTATTAATGCAAAAGAAAATTTTGTAAATTTTAAATTAGTGCTTGAAAATACTATACTATACTAATGTGGAACATGACTTATGGTGTTTTCTTTTCCCCACCGAATCGAAAATTAATTAAAATTGTGTACCTAGGGTTTCTATAAAAAATATTGTATATGTATTAAACTTTTTCAAAAAAAAAAAAATAATAAAATAAAATGCCATTCTAGAAGGAGTTGGGTTGTTTATAATTGTTCTTCTTGTGTGTATAAATTTGATTCATAGACTTTTCCACATTAGAATTTATTTTAAAACACGATATATTAAAGTGAATACCCTAAATGTGTAGAAAAGAAACTCACAAAATCAAGCAAATAATAACTTTTGTTATTATAATCATACTGACGTAAAACTCAATAACATCACGTACAAATATACTTGTTTGTTACATTACAACAATGACCCCCCACCTCTTTTTTTAAATTAAAATACGAATAAATATTTAAAATTAAATACTTTTGTATTTGTGATCATTAATAAGAAATGCAAAAAGAGGTTCTAGTACTCAAAACATTTTATTAACAAACGGACTGAAGTATAACGAAGTTTAGACTGATCATGTTGCGCTTTAAAATAATAATATGTTTGTTAGTCTTAATGTTTTGTAACCTGGCAAGACCAAATAGTACATCAAAAAACGAACAACAGGCATTAATAAATTGCTCCATACTACGAAAATGTTCAACAGTGAGAGATGCCGTTTGGGCTACGCCCGGTAATAAAACGTGCTATTGTTTTATAAATGCTTGTATTTTTGGCAATGAAATGTGTAAAAGAAGAGCAAAAAATCAAAAAGGTAATACCATATCGTCGGGTGGTTACTGGTTTGCCGCACAGATATTGAGAACACATTATTGATGTGGCAAACCAGTAACCACCCGACGATATATTATTTAACTATTTCTTATAATGTTTGATCAGTTGTACATACATATGTATTTTAATTTTCAGAGTTTGAAATTGTAGCTGAAGAAAAACGCCGTAAATCTTGCAAAAATTCTTGCGTCGAATATGGACAGGTCGTCTAATTGCCGCTTTTACAGATAAAACTTCTGAAACAGCCAATTTGAATAAAAGTATGTACAGTTAGTGTCATTAATATTCGGTTTTCAGATTCACAATCAATAAAAAGTCGATCAAACAATGGACACCATTTAAACCGAAAAATTTCTTTTATTATTTCATTTAGCAATTGAGTACGCATATGAATTCATAAAAAAAAATTGAAAAAATTATACCAGTAAGTAAAAATTTACCGATTATTTAAAGTACTTCAAAAAATGTAGCGTCATTAATATTCGGTTTTTTGATGAGTAAAGAAAAAATCAAGGGAGTATGAACCGTTTTGATTATAATTAGTTCTTGTAAGGATATTTATCTCATCAGAGGACTTCACTTAAACAATTTGACATATTTTGAATTAAAAAATATACGATCTTTTTTCCGAATATCACTTTAGTTTTCCTCCCAGTAGTAACTAAAGTCGAGAATGTGTCACAGATTTTACCTGATAAATTTGTCACTCAAACTTTGATTAAGATTATTGTCTACCAATTCGTGGGTGAGAGGAACCATTTTTAGTTAATTATATGCAAGCTATACCTGAATTGGGGTGTTTATGACAAGGGTCATATCCTTCGCAATACTGAAATTTGTTAAAAATATCTCGTTTCGTTTAATAATGTTTATAAATTTCTCTTAATCTCTTCAAATACTGTCTGCAGTTGACATTTAATGAATAAAACTTTTAATGTTTGATCCTATTTGCTCCCATCAGATACCACAATAATTTAATGTTAAATTTTCAAAATTGGTATATGCGGTTGTATGAATTAAATCTAATTATGGTTTAAATATACACACTGCGTGCAAAGACCGGAACTTGGCCTAGGCGCACGGTAGTACGTTGGATGTCAACACACATTTTTCAGTAAATTTTTTTCACATTTAAAGTATAAATTTTTCAAAGCGAATTGAGCTGAGTATAACTCATATGAATTTGTGTTGTGTAAGTCTTAAAAACTTAGATTTACCTTTGAAAATATAAAATAAATTTATTTGTATACGTAAACAGCAGCAAACTATATGTAAGAAGGATGCATTATTTGTGTAATTTTCTGATTTTTGTTTCATATAGTTTTTAAGTTTTACTACATGGATTGTTATGCTTGTTCTACGTTATTTTTCTTCTAAATAATAATAAAAAATTTGAAAAATATTGAATATATCCAGCAAAAAAAAAAATAAATGCTTACTAGAATGCAAAAAAGTGTAAGTATGCACTCCCCAGTCGTACAATTTGACTGAATAACCCATTATTTTTGTTTGAGACGTTCAAAAAGTATACCGTACCCTATACTTTTTGCCACAAACATCCAAATGTTAATAGATTACTGATTGCCTAAAAGTATTAAAAATTTAATGGATTATTTTTTTGTTTATAAATATGCAAAATTTAGTAGATTACTTTCATTATAACTGGAAAGTACTACAATACTGGAAAGTACTACAAAAAGTATAGGGTGTTTTTTAGAGGTATAGAACTTCGAATTGAAATAAAACACAAGAAAATCGTTTTAATGTCCATCAATTTGGCTTTATTGGAAGGATAATTTTATGCCATTAACGTTTAAATATGATTTCGGGCATGTGGCCGCCGCGGCTGGCTCGAATAAAGGCAATTCTACAGGTCCAATTTTCAACCACTTTTTCGAGCATATGGGGCCGTATGTTGGCAATAACGCCACGAATGTTGGCTTCCAAGTCCCCTAACGTTTCTGGTTTGTTGGCGTAGACGAGCGACTTCACATATCCCCAAAGAGAATAATCCAATGGTGTCAAATCACACGATCTTGGTGGCCAATTGACCAGTTAACCGAATTAATTGCTCTGATGGACGATTATGTCGACCATAAAATGGACGGAGCTTGCGGTAAACTTCGCGAACTGAACCATTATTTTCGAAATAAATTTGCACGATTTGCAAGCGTTGTTCTTTTGTCAACCTGTTCATGATGAAATGGCAAACCAAACTAAATATTAATCACTTGACAGCTGACAAAATGGCCGCCAGTTAAAAAAGTGATGCCAACTTAAAGTTCTATACCTCAATAAAAAACACCCTATACTAAGCGCAATCCAAGAAGAGATATACCCACAAGCCCACCAACCTTTGAGGAAGTGGCGTCGGTATTAGAAACCATGAAAAATTGTAAGTCAGATGGACCGGACAATATTCCTGCAGAGTTATTAAAGTACGGCCCACCGCAATATCGGAGTTCATCACACCTCTGATCCGCCATGCTTGGGCTAACAATCAAATACCAAGTGAATGGAAAGAAGGAGTAATTGTAACTATTCCAAAAAAGGGTGATCTCTCATTATGAAAAAATTGGAGAGGAATTACATTGTTAAACTCTATAGGTAAAGTGATGGCATCTCTCATACTTAAACGCACACATCCAGTGTTAGATGAGATTTTAAGAAAAGAACAAGCTGGATTTAGAGCTGGAAGATCGTGTACAGACCACGTCAACACATTGCGCATACTCATTGAGCAATCCGTTAATTATAACACTCATATATACTTATTATTTGTTGACTTTGAACGGGCCTTCAACAAGGTAGATCGTAGTTCCGTGTAGGCGGTACTAATAAGGAAGGGAATACCAGAGAAAATAGTGGCTTTAATCCGTGAGCTGTATAGAGATGCGCAATGCAGGGTCCGTTTCAATGGAAAGCATAGCAGTCCCTTTAACACCCTTGCTGGAGTACGACATTCTTTGTTCCTCCTATTGCTTGATGCTATGATGGAAAAAAACAAATATCGAAGCTCCTTTCGGCATTCGCTGGAATATATCAGAATATTTAAATGACATAAACTATTGCTTAATGGCACACAGGTTGACGGATATCGAGGAGAAAATTAAAAGACTTGCTGAAAATGCAAAAAAGTGGGACTGAGAATAAGTGACAGCACCTCTAATAATAGACGGTAAAATAATCAAAGACGTTGAAACTTTCACTTATCTTCGATGTAAGATAAATAAAGATGGCGGATCCACGGAAGATATATTTGATCGTATCAATAAAGCGCGGGTGGCATTTCTTAATCTACACAAAATATGGCGGTCAAAGAATATCTCAAAGAAAACAAAACAGAATATTCAAATGCAGTGTTATGTCGATGATGCTCTATGCGAGTTTCACTAAAATTATGCAAAGTAAATTCCAAACATTTGTAAATCGCTGCCTCAGGCAGATATTAAAAATATACTGGCAAAATTGGATATCTAACGAGACGTTATGCCAGGAGGCAAAATGTATTCCCGCCCGGCGCCGAAATACTAAACAGAAAATGGACTTGGATTGGCCTCATATTACGAAGCCCAAACTTTGAGATAGCCAGAGAAGCCTTGGAATGGAACCCGCAGGGCCAGCAGCATCAAGGAAGACCACGAAACACCATCAAGTCTGAATATGAATCAGCAGGACTTTCTTGGAATCAAGTTAAATTGTTAGCCAGAGATGGAAGAAAATGGAAAGAATTCGTTAACGCCCTATATCCTGCGTGAATCTTTTGTTTAGTATAGTATACAATACATAATATTGTAAAATATGTGAACAAATAAAGGAGTTTATACGGGTATATATACTACAATAAGTAATTTCACATGATATAAATAATTTGTTATTTTATTCATTACATGACACTCATTACAAAATCTTGAAAAATTTTTGCTGTGTAGGTACATATTATTATTATTATTGGTGCTTGTTTCGTAAGTAAGTAAGTAAATGTATAAGCGATTAAATCAATTTTTAGCTGCATGAAAATCTGAGCCCTGGGAATTAGACATTGAAGTATTAATATTAAAAGAAACAAAAAAATAAATAAATAAATAACATATTGACATGAATGTGTATATACATATTTTAACTAAATTTAAATTTATACATTTATTTATTTTCACAACGCTTACATTTTCTGTAATTATTAATAAATGTATATTAATTAATCAGGCTTGACCTTTGGTTCTATTTTTGACTAAATTTTAAATTAAATTTCATACAAAGCTACGAAACATTAAGGTTATTTATCAAACAAAAAAAAAAAAAAAACATGGAATGATTAGAACAGTTGCACCGCTGGCATATCAAAATTCTGAATGTTCTTAAGGATCTTAACTGACTACCCAACTTACAATATTTAAGAGGGCCTGTTTCTCTAAATGCGAACGATAGATTCGAACGAACATTTAAACAATCGAACATTAAAACAAAAACCAAACACTGAAATTTGTTTTTGTTTCCAATATTAATATTCGATCGAATATATCGTTCGCATTCAGAGAAACAGGGGTAAGAAAATTCAAATAAATTTTTGATATGTCTAAAGAATGTTGCAAAAACATTTTACAAAAAATCAGAAAAGGTTTTGAGTTTTTTTGATACTTTTTACGAGTTGTCCTATTGATATCAGAGAAAAGATTGGTATTCGAATTTCGAAATGAAAAAAATGCTTACGAATTCGCATGCTGTTGACATTAGCATTCGAAAACATATTTCTTTCCTCTCAAATTACAGAGTATACCCAAAAACTATTTTCAGAAATTCGTAAAAGTCGCCTTAAATTCTTAAAAAACTGCAATAAATCAATTAATAAAATAAAAATCGATATAATAATGAAAACTTTGTCGTCTTATGAACCCTTTATAATATCTGTCGCAATATGGGTTTTCGGAAATTTTGACGCTACCGCTAACAGATCAAAAGGTTCTAACGCATGATTCTACTTATTAATGATCCTTCCTATCTGTATGAACATTTTAACCAATCCAATTTCCAATTGGAACATAAGTTTACTTAAACTACTGTACTATTATAGCAAGTCAACGTTGAGATACAGCGCTCGGGTTTTAATGTCCTAAAAAGTGCCACCAAAAATTACAAATTAGCCTTAAAAACCCTAAAAAATTAATTACAATATATTAGAAGTATCTGTCTGTAGATTGAAAAGCTATTTCCAGATCGACACTAAGAATCGGTGCATCCGTAACTTATGCCGAGTACACACTTTGGCATTTTGTGACATCGCAATAGTGTGCACTAGTTGCAACGTTTGTCATTTCCAATATTTTTCGTTGTGTGACATTGATTTCTATATAAAAAACATATTTGAAAATAAAACTACAATATGACGACACAAGAAATGTCAGATGTGTACTCAACCTTGTAAAAGCTCGGTAGTAGTTAAATTTCCAATTCCAGTTTGAAGCTCAAAATATGCTTCACCAAATTATAAAATTTTTAAGAGTATTTTGACCAATTTCACCATCAACGGAATTTATAGTATTTTTACACGACTGCGCGACGCAAAGAAGGGCATTGTGGTTATCAGCGTATGTATGTATGTATGTGTGTTCCTTTGCGGCCTTATACAAACCGAACGAGTGGATTTTAATGACTCTTACGTCGATCGATTTGTCTTTATCCCGGGAGTGTCATTAAAGATAAAAAAAAATTCAATATGGCGGCCAACAAACGCCATTTTGTAAATACGAAAAAAATAAAAAGCCGGCGAACTATATCAAAATGGGTATCAGTCGACAGGTATTTTAAAATCATCTTTAGGTTTCTCTTATGATTTTTCATTTCGAATGACCGCTTAGGATATTGAACGGTTCAAAGTTGGTCGCAGTCGGGTTTTTGATTTTTTTAATTATTACTTGTTAACATTTTTGATCAGCGATACCCGTTCCTTAGTGACAACATTTTCGTTTGAAGCTCCTCACTAACACATACTAACCATTGATAAAAAGTTCCCTTTATGTCTCTTTAAAGAATTTTTGCTAAAAGTTTTTGGAACTCTTGAGTTGCCTTAGAGTCACAATATCAAGTGTACCAACATATGTACATTTTTAATTTTTTACTTTCAAAATATTGGCAATAACTCAAAACGCTCTCTTCACAATGGAGCCTTGTCGAAAATTTGAGAAAATAACTAATAATAATGAAAAAATTTCCTAAAAAGTAAATGAAAAAAAAAATTGCTTAAAAAATAAAACTAAAAATAAATTTTTTGGGTTTTATTTTTTTAGGGCTTATCACATTTCTTAGTTGGGCGTTATTAACTTGGAACTTATTTCATAGCGCCTTTAGAGTACATGCTTTATAAATTGTGTTCTCACACAAAGTCAGATAATAATAGGATAATGCGTAAAAAAATTTAGAGAGGCCGCGCTCCGAAAAGCTGTCTAATATTCAGCTAAATGTCGCTGGTAGCCTTAGAGAACTCTATTGCATATATGTATGTACATACATATGTATATTAAGGTCTGAAAGTTTGTGTGACATATCACAGAACTGCAACAAAAATTTCACTTCAAAATGAACACAAAAATTTGTTCGCTTATCATAAATCACTTATCGCTTATATAGTAAAATGCAGTAAATGAGTAGTTACTGCAAAAATTTTAAAATTTACTATCAAAAAGAGTTGTTACCTCAAAAAGTGCGCGAACAGAAAAATAATAATAATTAGTACGATTAAGGAAATAACTGACTTCAACTCCACATAGTGGTGAAAAATATATGCAATTTTCACTATTCAATTCTTTTTCTTTTTGGTACTCGATACAATATTTTTTATAACACGACCAATCTAAGAATTATTTTGTGATTTATTTTATGTAATATTTGCAATTATTTTTTTTTTCAATTTTCTGATTTGTTTTTGGTTAAATTTATTAATAATTACATGACTGTTGTTAGTATTACTGACTACCTTAAAAACAAGTTCTTTATGGGGCTCCATAAAATATTATTTAGTCTATTTTAAAAAAAAAAATTGCTGGAAAACAGAGATGTGTGCGTTTGAAATATGATTTTTGAGTTAAAAATTGGTCTATATGAGCTATTAGGGTACTTAGACATGTTCCGATTGTACTACTATGTTCACAAAAGTTGTTCAGCTCCAACTTTGCTAAATATTCCTTTACTTTTGCAAAAAAGTGGCGGAAAATTTTTTTTGGCATAATATATTAACAAGATTTGTTTGGCAGACTCTTAGCTACATTATTGGTACTTATAGCTTAGCGCTATCACTAAGTCTGAGTTAGCTGTTGGCCAAAAAATGATCGTACCATTTTTTGAGGGTGCAGTGATTTCGAAATTTTTAGAGGCCCAAAATCGCCTAACTCGGTATGGGTGGTACTATCGAACCTACACTGTCAGGACCGTGTGGATTTTTCACTGTTGCACAGTGTAATCAAACAATACCTACAATAAAGTAAAAACGTCAATTAAAGCACGCACAAATAAAATTTTTTCATTGAAAACTTGCCCGTTTGCTTAAATGCGGATATACTACGCAAATGCGATTAAATAACTACATATGTATGTAAATATATATTTATGAACCATAATTAAAACTATATAAAAATAAGACTTTAGTAGGAAAAATATTGTTTTCATAAACGGTTCGAAATTGGGTGAAGTTTAAAGTAAAAATGTTGTACCTTAAAACAATAATTTTTTTAATCGCAATCCTTTGCCATCTTGCATCATCAAAATGTACGCCAAATAAGAAGAATACCCAATCGATTAATTGTTCAGCGCAAAGAAAATGTAGTTCGGCCGAAAATATCGTTTGGGCTACAGACCATAATAAGTGTTATTTGTTTAGAAATAATTGTATATTTAAAAAAGCAATGTGTGCTAGAAGGGATTACAATCAGGAAGGTAACTAAATATAATTTTGAGGCTATTCTTATTGCTTTTCCGATTTTGTTTTTGTTTTTGTTTTTTTGAATTTTCAGAGCTTAAGCCTGTCAGTAAAGAAGAATGCAAGAAATATTGTACTCCTGCTTGTACCAGGGAGTTAAGACCTATTTGCGCTAAGTATAATAACACATATAAAACGTTTTCCAATATGTGTATCTTTTACAGCGAAAGCTGCAGGGAGGAAAAATGTGAGTAAAAATATATAACGTTATCGATATTTAGTTTACGGTCCACAAATATGAGTAATTAACACACTGCTTCCACAAGCCAAGCAGGCAACAACTCGTCTAAAAAAATTATATGAAAATTGCTCAAAAAAATGCAAGCTTTTCATATAAATTTTCTAACTCAATTCGACCGTCCGGCTTGTAGAAACAGGAGTAAATATAAAATTTTAAATAAATAATTTTAATTTTTTTTGAGTTCATAATTAGTTGAAAAAAATATTAGATTTTGTCAGGCAAGTAAATTGCAGTAATTATCAGGCATGTTCTGATTTTAAAGTTAATAATGGTCATGCAGTTATTTTGTCACACTTTTTTTTAATTTTTCTATTGTATATAACATCATATAACATTTCTGAAATAAATTTATCGCACATGATTTTAAAAACGTCTGCTGGACCATTATTGATTTTAAAATGAAATGTGATTTGAAGCCATGTGATATCCAGAACATGCCTGTATAAATATATTTTTAGAAAATAAAACTTTTCCTTGTTTTATTCTGCTTAAAAATATATCACACGGCATGTAACATTAACACAAATTATTTACGAATTATTAAAGTTAAAAACAAAACAATAATTATAATAATGAAAATTATGGTAATAGCGAAACTATTTTCCTAATTTGAATAGTTTGTCAATTAACTTTTAACCTCTTGTTATTTCTAGCCTACAATATCCAATATGAGGGCCCATGTAGAGAGAGCAACCAACATGAGTAATGAAATTTGCTTTGGTCTTCTATCATGCAATAAAATGAAAATAAAAATAAAATAATGAAATTTATTGTAAAATGCAACTATTTGGTGTTTTTCTTTTTCAATTCACTGTCATTATGCTAGTAACACAACTGGGCTGAACGACGAATTTCGTCCACGACAACGAATTCTTCAATCAAAATTCGCTGTGTAAATTCGTCGTGTGAAGCACAACAGTGACGAATAAAAAACAGTTCTTATAAGTGATAAAGTTGGTTATTGTTTGTGCAAAGAGAGAGAAAATAGTTTTTTCATCGTTCGTCGGGACGGTATAGCTGCCGTTTTGTTTAATTGTCAAAAAAGGGCAAAAGCGCACCTATTAAAATTTTATCCATATTTTTATAGATTCCTACGACTCCTAAAAAATTTGAATACCAGCTTAGGATATTGCAGCGGCACAATATTCTGGTTGAACACGTGGAAACGCCCGTCAACCAATTGCTTGAAGCTTTTTAAATTTTTTATTTTAAAAAGTGAGCGATTTCACTTTACAAATTAACATCATATGTTATGTAATTATATTTAAAAGGCGAGACTTGACACTTACATCTACTGGCTCTCGCTATGATGCTAATTTGTCTTAAGAAAAAAGGGACAGTATGTGATCTGTGTTATCAGACTTTGTTGTCAACTATTTTAACAAGTTCATTGAAAATTCAAATTTAATACAATTAAAAGATAAAAAATAAAACTACACGAAAAAATGACGACTTTTACCAAATTCAACAGAAGACACAGAAATTTTCAAAATAATTTAGATTTAGTTAAATAAATCATTTTAATCAGAAATAATTTCTTAATCGGGCTTAAGTTCAGTAATTTCAATTCTTTTTGAATGAAATATTTTTATTAATTAATGTGAGATTCTAAAGAAGAGAAGAAAAATTAAACTATACTTTATTAGCTGGGGGAAATACCGATATTTTTTTGTGCAGCCACGCACTTCATCAGCATCCGTGTCTATCTACTGGGGTAGAGATTAAAAGTCAGTGTGCAGACGAAGATAGTCTTATTTTTAAGATTCTTACTTATTCTTCTTTGAACTATCTTCGGCGTTCGCACAATGCGAGTCTTATTTTTAAGCACATATTTTTTATGCATAGTTTTGTGCTTTTTTAGCATTACGAATGAAAAAGCAAAACGTATCGACAGTAAATGCAGCTGAATACTCGTTTCTTTTCCCCTCGCCACACTCGACTATAAACTAGCAAACTTAAAAATAAGACTATCTTCGTCTGAACACTGACTTATTAACATCAGCTATTTAACGCAAATTTTTAATGAAATGGAATATGAGAAATGATTATACGAGTATTGTGATTTACCTTTGGTAAATACATTTGTTTTTCCGATTTTTCATTCTCTATTTAGGTTAGCACGAAGGTATGTTTAACTATTCTTGTTTATCTTTTACGGTCATCACATGGATTAGTTTTATTTATTCGATGTACAGTCGCACATAGGTCAAAATTCAATATTTACGGGGTGAGAATTATTTGTTCACTTCATTATGTCACATGTCTCATATGAGTATCTATCAGATTTGTTAAATTTGTTTGGAAATTTAAGTGAAAAAAATCATGTATCAAAATCAAAGTACTTGCAATAACGAAAAGCAACGATTATCTTTATTTGTTGATGGCTAAGCGTGTCTACATGCATTTGGTATCAGCTAAGCAAAAAAAAATTATTAACAAATTTCTTAGCCTACTGTGATTATAGTTTTGTAATTCTTAATAATCTGTTAAGAGTTTTTCTATCTTTATGTTTTAAAAGGTCCCTAATTTTGTCAGCTGGACTTTTCTGCAGCCAATTTTGGAGTCTTCTTTTGGTTCAAGGATTGTACTTTAATATAAAACAAGAATAATGGTCGTATCTCATCGAGAAATACAACAAATTTACCTTTAAATTTGAAAATTGCTTCATAATTTTTCTAAAAACACCATGTGTTTGAAACTACCAAATTATTTTAAAGTAAAGTAAGTTAAGAATAATAAAAACGAAGAATCATACCTGTGTCTTCGGAATCCATCACTTTCACTTCAAAAACTGGCACAGAAAAAAAATTACGTTGTTATTTTTACTTGGTTTATAACTGTAAGCAACAAAAAGGAAGGCGCGGGTTGAGAGTCAAGTTCCGACTGCCGGTATGCGGTCACGGTCTATCACAGATAAGTTGGGATTCTCGACATGGTCCTCTATCCGAAGACGTGTTATTTTATGTGCTTACCTTTGCTTTCTAAAGTTAAATTTTGGCCGCATAAATATTGAATTTTGACCTACAAAGAAAAAAGTATTCACCAATTAGTGTTTTCAATTAATAATTTAATTGATTCAATTAAATTTTTAATTGTATTAATTAATTTGAGTGGAAAAACTTAATTGATATTATCAAATTGATTATAGGTGAAAATTTAATTAATTTTTTAATTAATATTACAAATATTTTAATTAATATTACAAACTCATTCGTATTACTTTTTTGTGTGTATGTGCGGCGGCACATACATGTACGAGTAAGTATTATTGTAGTGGATATGTTACATTGTTTTTGCTTTCTACAGTTGATTGTCTCACTTATATAAATCATTATTATATAAGAGAAAATTTTAGCATAAACTCGAACTAATTTTTTTAAACATACTTCCCCCTTTTTCGCTTCTCATTTTTCTTAGTACGAGTATGAGTTTTTAATGGAAAATTTGTAATTTTTTTTATTATATTTCTTTCTATTCACTTCTCAATAGTCTATGTAACATCGTATTAGTAAAAACACTATAATAAATCCTTTTCACTTCTAATTTTTTAACCAACGTTTAAGCTTTAAAAAGATCCTAATTACTGGTATTTGCTTTGGGCTTTAATTTAGTCGGTTTGGATAATATCCAAAGTCAAAATTTTAATATAATATAACAGGTGGGCTAAAAAAAGTCATCCGATGTTGTTTGGTTCTCATTTTTTTTGTATGTAAATGAAAAACTTCGATTCGAAGTCGAGAAGATGATATCGGCTAAATGGGCGCTGTCACAATTGATTGCTCGTTTTATGATGGCATATTTCATCACTTCGGCGAGAACTTCGGGCGACAGATTCTCGCACTCATGTCTAATGTTGTCCTTGAGGGCTTCCAGGGTCTTGGGCTTGTTCACGTAAACACGGGACTTCAAAAAACCCCACAAAAACGTCTGGAACGGTTAAAGCGGGCGATATTGCGGGCCAGTGTAAATTGCCAAAACGAGAGATGAGGCGACCCGATAACGCCACGACACGATTATTCCGCGTTCTTGGGGAGTGTATCGCTCCTTGGATTGCTCACTTGTATTCTACATCTGTCTAGTTTACAAATGTCAAAACAGATTTGACATTAGCCGCCATTTGCAAAAAGAAAAGCATTTTCCAATAGGGTGGCGAAACGGAGTTAGCCGGGCTTAGTAATACCTTCCGAGCGAAAAAAAAAATTATTTCTGCTCCGAATAACAATATTTGAACAATGTTTAGTATGTCAGTTCAGTGCAGCTATCATCCTTCTTTGAAATATCATTCCACTACGACTTTGCAACGGAACAAGATTTTCAGTGAAAATAAAATTGCAAGGCAAAAAACGTTTGCCGGTTCTGGTAGTTATATATAATACTTTGTTACGTTGATTTACATTTAATCACACACATGTTGGAATTGTAATAAATAAAGTTCTAATTTTGTAAATTTTGTCAAACTTAGGGCGCCATAAACCAAAATTAATAAATTCGTTTTATATAAATCATTTGTTTTGTATTAACTAATTATTAATTTTGTTGGTTTCTTTTTCAATAAAACCCCAGCTTTGTTTGAAAGTAAAACAAATGCTTATGACATTTATTCAATGAAACTTTTAAGAACCCTACAGTAAAATATAAATTAAGAAATATATTGTCTACAAATATGAAACAGATGTGCACAAATAATAACACCGGCTCCCACTTAGTTCTACTCTGGTGCATGAAAATTGCGAAAATTTAGTACAAACCTATAATTGAAAAAAATATTATCTAAAAAGGGATATTTTCCAGACTTATCTATAATGGCTAACATATATAATTAAAATAAAACTTTCTCAGCTTCCAGATAATATAATGGAATTAACCTACTTCATTTCTACCAGTAATAATGCCTGACTACCAGCAGCATTATTAACATTAACAAAAGGTACAGATAAAAGAACTTTTTTTTAATATGCACCTGAAAGAGAATATAATTCAATATACATATGTAGTATATGCGAGTATATAAAAATATTTTTTATATATATTAGATGACTGCTTAAATAAATAATTTCAAAAAAATAATAGGAAAGCTAATATGTACACAAGAATTTAAGCGTGTTGTTTCAAAATTTCATATTAATTTATTTTGTTAAAGAAGCTAAAGAGTATAAATTGGAGAAATGTTCGAAATATAATTAAAGACATTGAAAGTTCGTTGAAAAAAGAAGATGTTAGCCAAATTTACAGTTTTTGTGCTTTTTGCAATCGTATCCTCCATCGTGTGTAGGGAGTGCCTTGACACTTGTGGTCCTGTTTGCGCCCAGTGGAATGATATACAGTGCACGTTCAACAATTCTTGTCTATTGACCATCCGGCGATGTGATAATCCAAGAGAAGGTATTTTACCATTAAGTTTATTAAAATCAAATCTAATAGTTCTTTATTAACTTTTCTTTTCAGAATGGACAATAATTAATGAGGGCGAATGTAAAGAAGACTCAAAAGTGTGTGGAGAATTATTAAATCCCAGAATATATTGAGCTTTGAATAAATGACAAAAGGAAAAAGTTAACACATTTCAGCTTTGACCTTTTAAAAATTATTATAACATTTTACGTTTAAAGATATTTCAAGTTTAATAAATTATTCATGCTTAAAAAACAGCTGTTTTACATTATTTTTTCAACGAAGTTTTCAAAGAACGAGGTCAGTCACTGCAAGCTATTTACAGAGTGAAATTATATTCATTTTATACATTATAAAAAATTGAAAGGACAAGCGCAGCACGTTGCTTTCAAGCAATTTTTTATTTCTTTAATCTACGCCATATAACATGTACTAATTGTTGGTTTTACAAGATGTTTGTTTTTACAAAAATTCCTTTTTATAAAAGTAGATTTTGTGACAAATAGTATGTTTTATACAAAGTACCTTTGACTAAAATATATTTGGGAAACAAGATTACATTTTCAATAAAAAATATTTTACTGAAATGAAATTTATAACGGAGGTAGCAGGCAATATTCCGAGTTGAGTTTTTAATATTAATCGTACATCGTACTTGGTGGTGGTGCCATATAGCTCTTGACAAAATCTATTTAAAATATGTTTAGTTGAACATTTATCTTCTTTAGTAAGTGAGCTATATATGTTAGAAGTATATGAAAATTTTGGAATTTTCAAAACTTATTTTCCTTGTGTGGTTTTTGTACATAAATTTCTATATAAGTGCAAAATTCATTCCAAAATATCAATAATTAACGTTTTTATAGTATTTTTTATTTTTTTGTTGCAAAAAATCTTATGTTATTAAAATATGAATAAATTGAAAACTAAGCATAACGTTGTAAATTTTGATATGCGAGAAAGATAAAAATTTTCTCTCTTAAACGTAAGATATTAATGGACTTGTAAATAAAATTCGTAGTTACTAAAATATCTTTACTTGTCCTGACAATGATCATGAGTACCGTGGCGTATACTCAATATCAAGTATTAAATGTTCATCATTTTTTAATCCCAACAAAAAAAAATTGGAACTAGTTCCAAAGGTTTACCACTTTCATTGCATACGAATCACCTAAATCAGTACCTCAATTTAATATTCTAAGGCTGTTGTTTATATCAAAAATTTTTCAGACAGTCTTTTAAGCGCATACCATTCAGTTATTTGGATCACTTCCGTGCTATGACAACCATGTGTTAAATTCATGGATGATTCACCAGAAATCGAACTACTTGGAGCTGAATTCATCAGTGCTGTAACTAATGATTTGTGTTATAATTGTTTGCTGGGATACGACTATTTAATCGACATAATTAAGTTGCTTGCTATGAATATTATAAAATAAATACTCTAAATTTAAATCGAGGCAATCTGATTTTACCTTAATGTTATTATAAGACCAATAATAAATATTCCTGGTATTTCAATGTCAGCGGAAATTTAATTTACAAAAGAAAAAATTATGCAAAAATAAAATAATTCAAGGAAATTTTTTAATATAAAGTTTCAGGCTGTTTACAATAAAATATTTTAAAATATGTATATTAAATATAATATTGTTATTTATTTATTTAGTCCTATGCTAATTCAAGCTATTATGCTTAATTTCACTACATTTTAATTATTTTTGTTAGAAATTAAAATTATTCTAATGCAGTAATCAACTATTTCAAAGAAGACCCAACATACATATATTAAGTTTAGAAATACTATTTCATCCTTAAAATCGAGAGTTATCGATAATGTAAAATTGTTTGTATGCAATTATTGATTTACCTTTGGTAAACTCATTTGTAAGTATAACTAATAATTTTCTGCTTTTTCTCATATTCCATTTAGGTTTACCCCACACACTTTTAACGATTTATTAACGATTTATTAATCGTCATTGCTAATGCAAGGATGCGTTTAAACTTAATTGGTAGATCACTTGGTATTATATGTATTCTTGGAATAAGCACTTCTTCACCTTTTAACTTTCCTATGGTTATCTTTGCTTTAATAGCGTTTCTCATCAACATTTGAACAACCAATCTAAGAAATGATATCTGGCCTGTAGTAGAGTCAGTCAGTAGTTTTCCATTGCCCATGTGTAATACATTCCCTGACTGATAATTTTGAATAGCAACTCGCATATTTTCTGTTATTTGATAGTTTTCATTTCTTTGCATAAAGATGATGACTTCAAGCAGGCGTTAATTTCATCAGCAGCAATTGATCTTGGAATGACTGGCACCGTTGGACGAAAGTCTCCAGACAATAGAATCATCATCCCTCCGAATATCTGTTGATTATTTTGCAAGTATTCTAAATTTCTGCCAAGTGCCTCTAATGCTCGTTTGCGAATCCTTGTACATTCAACCCAAACAATAACATGTTTCTATATTTATGATTTGATCAGGCTAAAGTTCGTAAGCCAAATTACATGTGATAATTATTAATGAACAAATAACACCAAAGTTAGTTGTAAATATTTTGACAAACACATAGTTGAACGGAAAAACGGGCTCTTTTCGAAGGCCACTAAACCTTCCTCATCAGCGTTCTTTTGTGGTTGGTCCACTGTGTGTGGTGTCAGTTGATGTAGATTTCTGCTTTATATACTCAACTTTTATTGCAAATGGAATATGTGAATTGTTTTGATTCATCGTATAATAAATAATTTGCTGAAAGTTTTTTTGTAATGAAAGCTCATTTTTACCATCTCTAAATTTACAACAGTCTTGCCATTGTCGTTTGTTCTTTACTAATTATGCACATGTTAGTTAATTTGCTTATTTTTTGTTCTACTTAAGACAAATCTTTTTGGTTTGATACTATAAGTATATCTTTATTTTTAATTTTTGCCACTGGCCCATGACTATTAATTTTTAGCTAATTTTAATTATTATTGTTCGAACTTCATTTGTTTCTATATTTATGATTTGATCTGACTAAAGTTTGTATCGCTTTGTTTGTTCATCTACCTTTTAAGTAGTGTAAGTTTTAATATAGTTTTAGGGCAGAATGAGCAGTTCTTCCTCCCTCTAATAGGGTAGCAGCAATCACAGAGGAGGCTACTACAAGTGAAGTTTGGTTTTGTGAGCAAACCGAAGCCAAAAGGAGGGAAACTAAAAACGTTTTGCCTGTTCCAACAGGTGCATCGCGGATGAAGATTCCTCCATAAGTTGCATAAACCGCTGTCATAAGAGTTTTGTGCGCGTTTTTCTGCTGGTTGTTTAAAAGTTGCACATTTGTTCTTACTGACTAATTTAATGAACTGCGATCATATTGCCATTCACGAAGAAATACTTCGGCAAATGTTTCTTGTGCGGGACGATTTGGAGCTGGCGTTCCTAGTTCTTGCAACTTTTTTTCACACATTCTTCAATTTAAATCAACGCCTCAATGAATATTTCAGCATTGAAATCAATTTCGAGATTTATAGCCGTTGTACGAATACAATGCAAAATAGCCTAAGCCATATTTTCTTAATACTTGTTCCACAAATAGGATGGATTAGATAGAAAACTTGTTGACATAATGATGAAAAAAGTGCTCCAATTTGATGGGGCGTAGACGAAAAAACAGCATCTGCCATAGTGAGATCCCAATGGTTGTCATCCTCTAGCAAGCGTAAAAGCTGATAGGCTTCTATATATGTTGTGCACCATACTCCATTGACGGTCCGTAATGATTGAAAAGACGTTGGTCCACGAACATTTACTAATAACAAACGCAGGTAAAAAAATTGGTCATTGCACGGATGGACTGAGTAGACACTACCTAGTGCTTTTTTCTTATAAAAACTTTTAACTGAAACTTATACCCACCAAAAATTATATAAAAACACACACAATAATTTGAAAGCACGGGTAATTAACATATGCACAAGCTGGACCAAAAGAAATCACCCTATTGGAAAAGGTTTTTCTTTTTGCAAATGGCGGCTAATGTCAAATCTGTTTTGACATTTGTAAACTAGACAGATGTAGAATACAAGTGAGCAATCCAAGGAGCGATACACTCCCCAAGAACGCGGAATAATCGTGTCGTGGCGTTATCGGGTCGCCTCATCTCTCGTTTTGGCAATTTACACTGGCCGGCAAGATCGCCCGCTTTAACCGTGCCAGACTTTTTTGTGGGGTTTTTTGAAGTCCCGTGTTTACTTGAACAAGCCCGAGACCCTGGAAGCCCTCAAGGACAGCACTAGACATGATTGCGAGAATCTGTCGCCCGAAGTTCTCGCCGAAGTGATGAAATATGCCATAAAACGAGCAATCAATTGTGACAGCGCCCATTGAGCCGATATCATCTTTTCGACTTCGAATCGAAGTTCATCATTCTTGTTTTATATTAAAGTATTTACAATCCAAATGGCAAACGTTTTTTGCCTTGCAATTTTATTTTCCCTGAAAATCTTGTTCCGTTGCAAAGTCGTAGTGGAATGATATTTCAGAGAAGGATGATAGCTGCACTGAACTGGCATACTAAATATTGTTCAAATATTGTTATTCGGAGCAGAAATAATTTTTTTTTTAATACCGCCCTGGCTTCGCTCGGAAGGTATTACTAAGCCCGGCTAACTCCGTTTCGCCACCAGATGGCTTAGTTTTTTTTAACATTTCGTTTGGGGATTAAAAGATAAAGAAAAATTATTTTTTTATGATTTATATTTGAAGAGGAAAAATTTTATTTCATTTCACAACAGTAATGAATTCATTTCGATTACAAAAATGAAGTGTAATTTAGTTGAACTTCTCTAAGTAAAAAATGAAATTGAATCCAAAGTAAATACTGAATCGAAGCGTTATATGTGTTCGCAAATTATCCGTTTCATTGAAGTGCTCTTTGGTAAACCACATTTTTTGGTTTTTGGTCTGACGTTAACACAAACAAAGCTGATGGTTTCCCAACTCGTGAACACGCAACGTATAGCTGCCCATGTGAAAAAGAATGATTTTATAAATATATTAGATAATAGAATCGACGATAACGAAATAAAATGTATAGCAGATTGCAGTGACAGATATTGTACCAAATACTAATTAAGTCGAAATTTTGATCTCAGTGGTTTTGACGGTGAAAATGTCAGCCTTAACTTTTAAACGTGGAAAGAAATTCCACCCTTAAAATTTTTCACATCACCTAAACCATTTCAATATTTTTATCGCAATTTTTCCACTTTCCTTAATCTAAAAATTCTCAAAAAGCGCAACTTAAATCATTAACCCCCGACCAAAACAGGAGTGTTATAAGTTTGTGTCTGTGTAACTGTGTGTCTATCCGTGTCCACGTATACACCAAACAGCTGAACGAATTTTTACTCAGTTTTTTTTTGTTTGAAAGGTGATTTGATCGAGAGGATTCTTAGCTATGTTTGAAGAAAATCGGTCCAGCCGTTTAGAAGATATCACATCTTTTCTATATATATCGGGGGTTTTTAAAATTTTTAATTTTTGTTATTTTATTTTAGTCTTGAGAAATTAAAAACCGAACTAAAGTCTGATTGATTTTTTTTTAATATAATTTATTGTTAAAAATATTTCATTACTAAAATGAAATAAGAACCAAAAGTTGAATTTTACAATAAACCACCTACTGAGTGTTTTTTTATATTATTTTTAGTTTTTTATTTTAAAAATGTAAAACTTTGCTGTTCGTCATTCCGGACAATTGCCTTCTTGTTGGAAAATGTAAGCTGAAAGAAGAGATGAAGGTATTTTAAGATTAACTGTTAAATTATTGAAATAATAAAATATTTATAATAATTTTAGTAGACCAAATACAAAAGAACGCTGATGATGAAGGTGTAGTGGCCTTCGAAAACAGCCGGTTGTTCCATTCTACTACGTGTTTGTCAGAATATTTACAACTAACTTTGGTGTTATTTGTTCATTAATAATTATCACATGTAATTTGGCTTACAAAGCGATACGAACTATAGCCTGATCAAATCATATACATATATAGAAATTTTTCTAAATTAAATTTTTTAAATCGGCTCGGTTGCACCCAACTTTTTTCTATTTCCTAATACGAGGTTGGCTATAGAGAAAAGCGTGACATAGAAAAAATGGCGCAGAATGAGAATCTCAAGCATTTTAGTCAACGTTATTTTTGTCTGTTTTGCTTCTTAATGCCTCATATTTCGAATAATAAATAAATATACAAACAATTAGTTTCATGAAAAAATTTCATAATAGAAATTCCGTCTTACTTACGTATATTATTATAGCAGCTGGCGCTGTAAAACATACAATAATTTGAAAATGTTTTGTATGTATTATTGTACTCAACACAGACGGGATTATATTCCAAAGTACAAACATTCGGACAATATTTCTGGCATTTTTCTTTAGTGATGAGTGTAAGTTCTGAAAATACACACACAAACAAGTAATCGATATTTTAAAATTTTATTTTGCACTATTTGCTACCTTTCTTATTTTCTGCTCTTCTCGAACACACTTCACTTGCAAATTGACAATGATTTCTAAACAAATAACATTGATAGTTGTCCGTAGCATAGACAGTAGTTCCGCTTAAAGTACATTTTCTTTGTGCGGAACAATCAACTGATGATTCCTTTTCCCTATGTGATGTACGCTTTGGCGATGCAATGCCGCAAAATATTGCCACTAATAAAGTTATTGTTTTAAAATACAACATTTTTAATTTAAACTTCTCGCTATATCGAACCGTTTGCTAATAAAACTTTTCACTAACGAAGCCTTCATTTTATACATTTTTAGTAGAGATGGGCAGGTGTCGTGATGGTGCTTAAATTAATCGTGTGTGAGTAGAAGAGTATGATTTAAAATTAAATATATATATTTCTGTGTGAATTTCTGATCTCTTTCTGATTTCCACAACATAATCTAAACATTAAAACAATTTATGTTCAGAGTTCAGAGAATCACAATTAATGACCAAGTTGAAGACAAACATAAAACAAACAAAAATTCCAAAAATTCTTTCTTCATTGCATGTCTGTTTTTTTTTCAAATTGGTGCATAAAGAATTTCCCTTTGTTGTAGAAGAACTGGTAAATCAAATTAAAAGTAAAAGAAACATTTAAAAAAGTATGCAATAAAAATGATTTTATAGTGATTTTAGTTTTTAATACTTTTTACATAAACGTGAGTGTTGTGAGTCAATACACACACACTCACGTGCACATCCATAACTTTTTGGGCCTTGATCCTAAATATTTAATTTATTTACTCGCATTTGTTTATTTACTATTTTGGAATTTAAGAAAAAAAGGGAAGTTTCCATTGTCTGGTTAAAATTAAAAAACTTGATTTTTGTATTTACGTATTTTAATTACTTTTTACAACATTTTAAAATTAAAAATAGTTATTTGTTTGATTTTCATTATATTTAAGGTATTCAATACTGTATTCGGTGTGAAATGCACTCTGAAAATGGATGAACATAAGTAAGACGCTTTAATCATTCCATTTTTAGTGAAAATTAAATGATTTACATGTCTATGAAAAATTCTGATAAAAGTTTATTTTATTTATAATTACCCAGCAAAAAACTATGCTTACTAGAATGCAAAAAAGTGTAAGTATGCACTCCCCAGTCGTAAGTACTTACAATTTGACTCATTATTTTTCTTTGAGAAGTTCTAAAAGTATACGGTACCTTTTAGTTTTAATTAATTAATTAAAAATTTAATGGGTTATTTTTTGCTTAAAATTATTCAAAAGTTAATTATCAATTTTTTTTAATAAAAATAAATAGAATTTTGTGACAAAATTATAAAACTTGTACCTTTTTTTGGGATTGTCAAAAATTATAGTTTTACAACAAAATATGTAAATGTGTATATTGGCGAATATGCGAAAATACTTAAATTTTGTAATAAAAATTATAATCGTTCAGTGTTGACAATTTGTGTGTAGTAACACAGTGTGTGTAATTTCTACTCTCATGTGTAGGTAATCTAATTAGATGCATGTGTAATCTGGGTGCAATTTTAGTTTGGGTTCTATTTTATTTATATATTTTTATAATGAGTTTTTCAATATGTAATTGGAGACACAGCCATGTGCAATTTTCGAATTCGTCATTGGCAACACTGTCATCATATTCACAACACATCCATACATATAATTTTTGTAGATGGTCAACAAAGTTTGACACATTTCTGAATTGTATACATTAACCGGTTGGGTTTGTGGTGGTGCCTGGTATAATTTTACCATGGCTTGGACGTAACTGCTTTAGGCCCTTAAAATGGCACAACCTCGCAATTCGAAAAGTAAAGAGCCTAAGAAAAAAGCCAATGTGTGATTTTATTTCTTTTACCATTGCTACCACATTTTGTTACCAATAAATAAACACTTCTCAAGATAAAAGAAATACAGTTGTACAAAAAATATTTTTGCTCCAGTCAAACACTTTTCCCCTTCCTTTTCAAAAACTAAAAATTCTTTCCAAACACCGCTGAATTTTGGTTTCATTTTGATACTTATGTCAACTAATTTATAGAAGAGTTTTGCACTAACATTTGAAAGGTTTGCTGAGAATAATAACTTGTAAGTATGTGTGTGCATGTTTTTCACGCTGGCTTAAATTAATTTTTGTGTTTTTGACGTTTGTTAACCATATAAACTAGAGGAGGTACAGATTTCTTTTTTGTTTACTATTTGGTTGAAATATTCGCTAACATTTGCTTCCCTATTGCATGCTCATCAAACGTGTGAGTCATTTGATAACTTTTCTAACATGTAGTTTTATTTAAACCCCAATGGTCCGAAATCGACCCAGCTTTTCCGATAAGATGCCGTTACAAAAAAGTGGCAAGCAAACACACAAACGAATAAACAAACTTTCACTTCTTTTTCTATAATATAAGTACGTACTCGTACATGGATAAATTGAATATAATTTCATACTGTTAATAATTTTTCTCTTACTACCTTGCAGTAACTGACCAATCGTTTCTTTGAAATCTTCGTTTTTTAAGCATGAAATATTTATTGAACTTCAAAGTTTTTAATAAAAAAGTGTTATACATTTTTTAAAGTCCCAAGTCATAATTTTGAGGCTCATAAGTTTTAATTACAAATGTGCTCACTTTTGTCATCATTTTAAAGCTCAATATAATCTCGGACTTAATAATTCTCTACACACTTCTGAGTCTTCTTTACACACGCCCTCATGAATTATTATCTACCCTGAAAAGAAAAGTATAAAATAATTATAGTATTTGATTTTAAGAAAGTTGATGGTAAATTACCTTCTCTTGGATTATCTCATAGTCTGGTGGTCAATAGACAGGAATTGTTAAACGTGCACTCTATTTCCTTCTCCTTCCACAGAGCGCAAACCGGACCACAAGTGTAACGGCACTCTCTACATGTTAAATATATTACATGTTGTAATATATTTAACAAATTAATACATCATTAAGAAACACAATATACAAACATAATAAATTTAAAAGCATCAAACAAAAATCTTTACAAATAAGCATCTCTATTCACTTAGCTAATGTACATGTATAATTTTAAATATTTATATGTACAGGGTGTTTTTTTTAGAGGTATAGAACTTCGAATTGAAATAAAACACAAGAAAATCGTTTTAATGTCCATCAATTTGGCTTTATTGGAAGGATAATTTTATGCCATTAACGTTTAAATATGATTTCGGGCATGTGGCCGCCGCGGCTGGCTCGAATAAAGCCAATTCTACAGGTCCAATTTTCAACCACTTTTTCGAGCATATGGCGCCGTATGTTGGCAATAACGCCACGAATGTTGGCTTCCAAGTCCCCTAAGTTTCTGATTTGTTGGCGTAGACGAGCGACTTCACACATCCCCAAAGAAAATAATCCAATGGTGTCAAATCACACGATCTTGGTGGCCAATTGACAGGTCCATTCCGCGAAATTATGCGCTCATCGAATGTTTCCTTCAATAAATCGATTGTGACGTGCGCTGTGTGGCATGTAGCGCCGTCTTGTTGGAACCACAACTCATCCACATTCATGCCATCCAATTCGGGAACAAAATAGTCGGTTATCATGGCTCTATACCGGTCTCCATTAACGGTAACTGACTCTCCAGCATTATTTCGGAAGAAGTATGGCCCAATGACTCCACCAGCCCATAGAGCACACCAAACAGTCAGTTTTTGTGGATGTAATGGCGTCTCAAGGGTCTCATGTGGATTCTCTTCACTCCAAATGCGGCAATTTTGCTTGTTGACGTAGCCATTCAACCAAAAATGAGCCTCATCACTGAACAAAATTTTGCGATGAAAATCAGCATCGAGATCAATCTCATTTTCGGCCCATACACCAAAATCACGACGCATTGCATGGTCTCCCGGCTTTAATTCTTGCACAAGCTGGATCTTGTAAGGTCGCAAGCCAAGATCTTTGCGCAAAATCTTCCATAAAGTTGATGGACAAAGCTCCAATTGCTGTGCACGGTGGCGAATCGATTCATTCGGGTCCTCTTCAACACTTTGCTCTACAGCGGCAATTGTTTCTTCGGTGCGCACTGTTCGACGTCTCTGCGGATGCGTATTATCACATAGAGTAAACGTAGTGCGAAAACGATCCATGGTTAACCGAATTAATTGCTCTGATGAACGATTATGTCGACCATAAAATGGACGGAGCTTGCGGTAAACTTCGTGAACTGAACCATTATTTTCGAAATAAATTTGCACGATTTGCAAGCGTTGTTCTTTTGTCAACCTGTTCATGATGAAATGGCAAACCAAACTAAATATTAATCAGTTGACAACTGACAAAATGGCCGCCAGTTAAAAAAGTGATGCCAACTTAAAGTTCTATACCTCAATAAAAAACACCCAATATGTGCAGATACATACATACACATGTGTATGAAAACAAAAGGCGACGTTTGTCGGCTTCTTGTCGGCATTTACACGTAGGGATGAAACGATACCACTAAGGTATCGATCAGTGCTGCCAGTGGAATTTCGAGAAAGATACATTTTAGTTTCCAAAAAGATACATTTGTTCCCAAAAAGACTAATTTTGTAAAAAATTTTAAATTAAATTTTTAACGTTTAACATTTATTAACGTTACATTTTTATTTCATATTTAATGAATATTGTAAAGAAAATGATATCATATTAATTCATATTTACATTTATTTAAGTCATAAATATTAGGCATGTAATTTTTAAAAATACAGTAAGCAAACTTTAAAATTAATTATATGTACATAATTACCTTTGGATGTTATCAAAACAAATTCATTTTGGTAAAAATTAAAGTACGAGTTAACACCGAAAAAAGTATTCTCCAATTAATATTTTCAATTAATAATTTAATTGATTCAATTAAATTTTTAATTGTATTAATTAATTTGAGTGGAAAAACTTAATTGATATTATCAAATTGTTTATAGGTGAAAATTTAATTAATTTTTTAATTAATATTACAAATATTTTAATTAATATTACAAACTCATTCATATTACTTTTTTGTGTGAAGGTGCTTATACTAAGGCGATTATATCAAAAAGTTCATATAAATTTCCTGAAAATAAAAAAGATGTCCATATTTCCTCAAAAAAAAGGTTCATATTTTCTGTACATTTTGCGTACAGATTCAAAAGATACGAAAAATGTCGGGATTACACATGGTACCTGAAGTCCTCAATAGATACGAAAAATGTATCTTTCGTATCCTAATGGCATCACTGGTATTGATACATATACTTGATACGGCATCAGCGTTACCGTTGAGAAATTTCAAAAAGTGGCACAAAAAGGGGATTTAAAAAAAAAGTGGCACAAAAGAGGGGATTTTGAAAAAAAAGTCGCAACATTTTCATAAAGGCATTTATTTTAAACAAAACATTGGAATTTAGTAAAAATTAACAAAAACATAACAGAAAACAATCAGTTTAAAATAATAAAATAAAATATAATAATAATTAACAATTTTTGAAAAAGTGGCAACAAAAGTGCCAAGGCTTCAAAAAAGTGTAAAATTGCCACTATAGTTTCAAAAGTATCGATACATACTCAGTATCGAATAAAAATCATCGATACTTAATTGTATCGGTCAGGCTCTTCATATGATTTAAAGTGGTGAAAACACAATAAACACACATGTACTGTGTATGTATGAACGTACTTAATTTGAAATATTTTCGTCGTATAAAAATTTAGCAGAAAATTGTCAAAAGTAGAAATAAAATCGTAAAAAATTATTTCTTGCAAATTTTTCTGATCAGTACTATAATTAATATAAGAAAAACAGATTGTTTTCTTTGTATTTCTTGCAGAATAGCTTTGGTAGGATGTATTTCTGAAACTAATCCTTCAACAAACTAATTTTTCTGCATTGCAAAAATTTTTGACAATCAATTTTGTTAACAAATATCTAACAAATTTATTTATCGCCAGAAAAAATCGTCATGTCGCCAAATCAAAAACTTAGACAAAGAACAAAGAGGAAAAATCACCACGTTTGGCCAGAAATCGACATATCTGACAATCCTGAACTGGACCAGTATAATCCAGATGCATTTTAAATGTTTATGCAAATTCGTTGTGTTCCAGCAATAAAGCGCGCTTTAAAAAAATTTTTTGCAGCTCGCAATTTGGTCCTCTTTTTTTTATAAAATATAACCACACATTTGATTTGAGGGTCCCATTTTCACGAACTAACTTTAATATACATACATTCCATATATAAATTTACGAAGAAATAAAATTTTGTTAAGCTGGCGTCATGTTCAACATTGTTGTGGCCAATAAGAAATGAGTATATTTGACCGATACAAGTACTTTTTACCGATACCTTGTTGGTACTCGCTAGTAGAGTATCGATACTAAATGGACTTGGTTTGTCCATATTTACACTATGCAAGTCTTATTGCTAAGCTGATTAGTTTGATGGAGAGAGAGACCAGGAGAACAGTAAAATTTCTTTTCCCCTCGTCTCTCTTTCCTAACAAACTAATCAGTTCAGCAATAAGACTTGCATAGTGTAAATATGGACTTTCTAAGAAAAAGTATCGAGTATGTACTTGTACATATTTACTCGTATCGTTTCATCCCTATTTACACGTATGCAGTACGACCATTCAAAATATACAAAAACTGTTGCAGAACAGTGTGTTGGGTCAATCAACAAACAAGATAAACTCCAACACACTTAAATAACAAATTCTCTCACCCGAAAAGAAATTATTGATAAATACATATTGCATTAAATCACAAATCACAAATATTATTCAAATAAAACTTTCTTTAATAACATGAATTTGTTCAACCATTGCTATTTCCATTTTCTTTTATGCGTTAAGTTAAGAGTTTCAGCAATTAGACTTCTCGTTCGTTATTAATTTTAAAGCATAAAATTCAATCTCTGAATACCTCTAACACTATGCAGGAAATTGAAAGCTTTGTTAAAATACACGGACTAGACAGCATAGGTTCGATAGTACCACCAAAGTGTAGTAAAACCCTATACTCAGTTTGGCGATTTTGGTGACCAATTTCTTTATGGGCCTCCATAAAATATTCTTTCGTCTATTTTTTCCAAAAAAAAAATTCTGGAAAACAGAGAAGTGTGCATTTCAATATATGATTTTTGGGATAAAAAATGGTCTGTATGGGCTATTAGGGTGCCTAGACATGTTCAGATTGTACTACTATGTTCACAAAAGTTGTTCAAATATTCCTTTACTTTTGCAAAAAAAAGTGCCGGAAAAAATTTCTTTGGCATAAGATATTAACAAGATTTGTTTGGCAGACTCTTAGCTACATTATTGGTACTTATAGCTTAGCGCTATCACTAAGTCTGAGTTAGCTGTTGGCCAAAAAATGATCTTAAAATTTTTTGAGGGTGCAGTGATTTCGAAATTTTTAGAGGACCAAAATTGCCTAACTCGGTATGGGTGGTACTATCGAACCTACACTGTCAGGACCGTGTGGATTTTCCACTGTTGCACAGTGTAATCAAACAATACCTACAATAAAGTAAAAACGTCAATTAAAGCACGCACAAATAAAATTTTTTCATTGAAAACTTCCCCGTTTGCTTAAATGCGGATATACTACGCAAATGCGATTAAATAACTACATATGTATGTAAATATATATTTATGAACCATAATTAAAACTATATAAAAATAAGACTTTAGTAGGAAAAATATTGTTTTCATAAACGGTTCGAAATTGGGTGAAGTTTAAAGTAAAAATGTTGTACCTTAAAACAATAATTTTTTTAATCGCAATCCTTTGCCATCTTGCATCATCAAAATGTACGCCAAATAAGAAGAATACCCAATCGATTAATTGTTCAGCGCAAAGAAAATGTAGTTCGGCCGAAAATATCGTTTGGGCTACAGACCATAATAAGTGTTATTTGTTTAGAAATAATTGTATATTTAAAAAAGCAATGTGTGCTAGAAGGGATAACAATCAGGAAGGTAAGTAAATATAATTTTGAGGCTATTCTTATTGCTTTTCCGATTTTGTTTTTGTTTTTGTTTCTTTGAATTTTCAGAGCTTAAGCCTGTCAGTAAAGAAGAATGCAAGAAATATTGTACTCCTGCTTGTACCAGGGAGTTTAGACCTATTTGCGCTAAGTATAATAACACATATAAAACGTTTTCCAATATGTGTATCTTTTACAGCGAAAGCTGCAGGGAGGAAAAATGTGAGTAAAAATATATAACGTTATCGATATTTAGTTTACGGTCCACAAATATGAGTAATTAACACACTGCTTCCACAAGCCAAGCAGGCAACAACTCGTCTAAAAAAATTATATGAAAATTGCTCAAACAAATGCAAGCTTTTCATATAAATTTTCTAACTCAATTCAACCGTCCGGGTTGTAGAAACAGGAGTAAATATAAAATTTTAAATAAATAATTTTCATTTTTTTTTGAGTTCATAATTAGTTGAAAAAAATATTAGATTATGTCAGGCAAGTAAATTGCAGTAATTATCAGGCATGTTCTGATTTTAAAGTTAATAATGGTCATGCAGTTATTTTGTCACACTTTTTCTTAATTTTTCTATTGTATACAACATCATATGACATTTCTGATTTTAAAAACGTCTGCTGGACCATTATTGATTTTAAAATGAAATGTGATTTGAAGCCATGTGATATCCAGAACATGCCTGTATAAATATATTTTTAGAAAATAAAACTTTTCCTTGTTTTATTCTGCTTAAAAATATATCACACGGCATGTAACATTAACACAAATTATTTACGAATTATTAAAGTTAAAAACAAAACAATAATTATAATAATGAAAATTATGGTAATAGCAAAACTATTTTCCTAATTTGAATAGTTTGTCAATTAACTTTTAACCTCTTGTTATTTCTAGCCTACAATATCCAATATGGGGGCCCATGTAGAGAGAGCAACCAATATGAGCAATGAAATTTGCTTTGGTCTTCTATCATGCAATAAAATGAAAATAAAAATAAAATTATGAAATTTATTGTAAAATGCAACTATTTGGTGTTTTTCTTTTTCAATTCACTGTCATTATGCTAGTAACACAACTGGGCTGAACGACGAATTTCGTCCACGACAACGAATTCTTCAATCAAAATTCGCTGTGTAAATTCGTCGTGTGAAGCACAACAATGACGAATAAAAAACAGTTCTTATAAGTGATAAAGTTGGTTATTGTTTGTGCAAAGAGAGAGAAAATAGTTTTTCATTGTTCGTCGAGATGATATAGCTGCCGTTTTGTTTAATTGTCAAAAAGGGCAAAAGCGCACCTATTAAAATTTTATCCATATTTTTATAGATTCCTACGACTCCTAAAAAATTTGTATACCAGCTTAGGATATTGCAGCGGCACAATATTCTGGTTGAACACGTGGAAACGCCCGTCAACCAATTGCTTGAAGCTTTTTAAATTTTTTATTTTAAAAAGTGAGCGATTTCACTTTACAAATTAACATCATATGTTATGTAATTATATTTAAAAGGCGAGACTTGACACTTACATATACTGGCTCTCGCTATGATGCTAATTTGTCTTAAGAAAAAAGGGACAGTATGTGATCTGTGTTATCAGACTTTGTTATCAACTATTTTAACAAGTTCATTGAAAATTCAAATTTAATACAATTAAAAGATAAAAAATAAAACTAACCGAAAAAAGGACGAATTTTACCAAATTCAACAGAAGACACAGAAATTTTAAGTTCAGTAATTTCAATTCTTTTTGAATGAAATATTTTTATTAATTAATGTGAGATTCTAAAGAAGAGAAGAAAAATTAAACTAGACTTTATTAGCTGGGGGAAATACCGATATTTTTTTGTGCAGCCACGCACTTCATCAGCATCCATGTCTATCTACTGGGGTAGAGATTAAAAGTCAGTGTTCAGACGAAGATAGTCTTATTTTTAAGATTCTTACTTATTCTTCTTTGAACTATCTTCGGCGTTCGCACAATGCGAGTCTTATTTGTAAGCACATATTTTTTATGCATAGTTTTGTGTATGCATCTATACTTTTTTTTAACATTACGAATGAAAAAGCAAAACTTATTGACAGTACATGAAGCTGAGTACTCGTTTCTTTTCCCCTCGCCTCTTTCGACTATAAACTAGCAAACTTAAAAAGAAGGCTATCTTCATCTGAACACTGACTTATTAACATCAGCTATTTAACGCAAAATTTTTAATGAAATGGAATATGAGAAATGATTATACGAGAGTATTGTGATTTACCTTTGGTAAATACATTTGTTTTTCCGATTTTTCATTTTCTATTTAGTTTAGCACGAAGGTATGTTTAACTATTTTTGTTTATCTTTTACGGTCATCACATGGATTAGTTTTATTTATTCGATGTACTGTCGCATATAGGTCAAAATTCAATATTTACACGGTGAGAATTATTTGTTCACTTCATTATGTCACATGTCTCATATGAGTATCTATCAGATTTGTTAAATTTGTTTGGAAATTTAAGTGAAAAAAATCATGTATCAAAATCAAAGTACTTGCAATACCGAAAAGCAACGATTATCTAATATTTATTTCAATATTTTATTTTTATTTCACGCATGCCATAATAAATACGGACTTAAACAAATTATTTGTTGATGGCTAAGCGTGTCTACATGCATTTGGTATCAGCTAAGCAAAAAAAAAATTATCAAAAAATTTCTTAGCCTACTGTGATTATAGTTTTGTAATTCCTAATAATCTGTTAAGAGTTTTTCTATCTTTATGTTTTAAAAGGTCACCAATTTTGTCAGCTGCACGTTTTTGCAGCCAATTTTGAAATCTTCTTTTGGTTCAAGGATTGTACTTTAATATAAAACAAGAATGATGGTCGTATCTCATCGAGAAATACAACAAATTGACCTTTAAATTTGAAAATTGCTTCAAAATTTTTCTAAAAACACCATGTGTTTGAAACTACCAAATTATTTTAAAGTAAAGTAAGTTAAGAATAATAAAAACAAAGAATCATACCTGTGTCTTCGGAATCCATCACTTTCACTTCAAAAACTGGCACAGAAAAAAAATTACGTTGTTATTTTTACTTGGTTTATAACTGTAAGCAACAAAAAGGAAGGCGCGGGTTGAGAGTCAAGTTCCGACTGCCGGTATGCGGTCACGGTCTATCACAGATAAGTTGGGATTCTCGACATGGTCCTCTATCCGAAAACGTGTTATTTTATGTGCTTACCTTTGCTTTCTAAAGTTAAATTTTGGCCGCATAAATATTGAATTTTGACCTACAAAGAAAAAAGTATTCACCAATTAGTGTTTTCAATTAATAATTTAATTGATTCAATTAAATTTTTAATTGTATTAATTAATTTGAGTGCAAAAACTTAATTGATATTATCAAATTGTTTATAGGTGAAAATTTAATTAATTTTTTAATTAATCTTACAAATATTTTAATTAATATTACAAACTCATTCGTATTACTTTTTTGTGTGTACGTGCGGCGGCACATACATGTACGAGTAAGTATTATTGTAGTGGATATGTTACATTGTTTTTGCTTTCTACAGTTGATTGTCTCACTTATATAAATCATTATTATACAAGAGAAAATTTTAGCATAAACTCGAACTAATTTTTTTAAACATACTTCCCCATTTTTCGCTTCTCATTTTTCTAAGTACGAGTATGAGTTTTTAATGGAAAATTTGTAATTTTTTTTATTATATTTCTTTCTATTCACTTCTCAATAGTCTATGTAACATCGTATTAGTAAAAACACTATAATAAATCCTTTTCACTTCTAATTTTTTAACCAACGTTTAAGCTTTAGAAAGATCCTAATTACTGGTATTTGCTTTGGGCTTTACTTTAGACGTTTTGGATAATATCCAAAGTCAAAATTTTAATATAATATAAAAGGTGGGCAAAAAAAAGTCATCCGATGTTGTTTGGCTCTCATTTTTTTTTTGTATGTAAATGAAAAACTTCGATTCGAAGTCGAGAAGATGATATCGGCTAAATGGGCGCTGTCACAATTGATTGCTCGTTTTATGGCATATTTCATCACTTCGGCGAGAACTTCGGGCGAGATATTCTCGCACTCATGTCTAATGTTGTCCTTGAGGGCTTCCAGGGTCTCGGGCTTGTTCAAGTAAACACGGGACTTCAAAAAACCCCACAAAAAAGTCTGGCACGGTTAAAGCGGGCGATCTTGCGGGCCAGTGTAAATTGCCAAAACGAGAGATGAGGTGACCCGATAACGCCACGACACGATTATTCCGCGTTCTTGGGGAGTGTATCGCTCCTTGGATTGCTCACTTGTATTCTACATCTGTCTAGTTTACAAATGTCAAAACAGATTTGACATTAGCCGCCATTTGCAAAAAAAAGCATTTTCCAATAGGGTGATTTCTTTTGGCCCAGCTTCTACATATGTTAATTACCCGTGCTTTCAAATTATTGTGTGTGTTTTTATATAATTTTTGGTGGGTATAAGTTTCAGTTAAACGTTTTTATAAGAAAAAAGCACTAGGTAGTGTCTACTCAGTCCATCCGTGCAATGACCAATTTTTTTACTTGCGTTTGTTATTAGTAAATGTTCGTGGACCAACGTCTTTTCAATCATTACGGACCGTCAATGGAGTATGGTGCACAACATATATAGAAGCCTATCAGTTTTTACGCTTGCTAGAGGATGACAACCATTGGGATCTCACTATGGCAGATGCTGTTTTTTCGTCTACGCCCCATCAAATTGGAGCACTTTTTTTCATCATTATGTCAACATGTTTTCTATCTAATCCATCCTATTTGTGGAACAAGTATTAAGAAAATATAGCTTAGGCTATTTTGCATTGTATTCGTACAACGGCTATAAATCTCGAAATTAATTTCAATCCTGAAATTTTCATTGAGGCGTTGATTTAAATTGAAGAATGTGTGAAAAAAATTTGCAGGAACTAGGAACGCCAGCTCCAAATCGTCCCGCACAAGAAACATTTGCCGAAGTATTTCTTCGTGAATGGCAATATGATCGCAGTTCATTAAATTAGTCAGTAAGAACAAATGTCCAACTTTTAAACAACCAGCAGAAAAACACGCACAAAACTCTTATGACAGCGGTTTATGCAGCTTATGGAGGAATCTTCTTCCGCGATGCACCTGTTGGAACAGGCAAAACGTTTTTAGTTTCCCTCCTTTTGGCTTCGGTTTGCTCACAAAACCAAACTTCACTTGTAGTAGCCTCCTCTGTGATTGCTGCTACCCTATTAGAGGGAGGAAGAACTGCTCATTCTGCCCTAAAACTATATTAAAACTTACACTACTTAAAAGGTAGATGAACAAACAAAGCGATACAAACTTTAGTCAGATCAAATCATAAATATAGAAACAAATGAAGTTCGAACAATAATAATTAAAATTAGCTAAAAATTAATAGTCATGGGCCAGTGGCAAAACTTAAAAATAAAGATATACTTATAGTATCAAACCAAAAAGGTTTGTCTTAAGTAGAACAAAAAATAAGCAAATTATGATTATGAATTAGATGGTAAAAATGAGCTTTCATTACAAAAAAACTTTCAGCAAATTATTATACGATGAATCAAAACAATTCACATATTCCATTTGCAATAAAAGTTGCGTATATAAAGCAGAAATCTACATCAACTGACACCACACAGTGGACCAACCACAAAAGAACGCTGATGAGGAAGGTTTAGTGGCCTTCGAAAAGAGCCCGTTTTTCCGTTCAACTATGTGTTTGTCAAAATATTTACAACTAACTTTGGTGTTATTTGTTCATTAATAATTATCACATGTAATTTGGCTTACGAACTTTAGCCTGATCAATTCATAAATATAGAAACATGTTATTGTTTGGGTTGAATGTACAAGGATTCGCAAACGAGCATTAGAGGCACTTGGCAGAAATTTAGAATACTTGCAAAATAATCAACAGATATTCGGAGGGATGATGATTCTATTGTCTGGAGACTTTCGTCAAACGCTGCCAGTCATTCCAAGATCAACTGCTGCTGATGAAATTAACGCCTGAAGTCATCATCTTTATGCAAAGAAATGAAAACTATCAAATAACAGAAAATATGCGAGTTGCTATTCAAAATTATCAGTCAGGGAATGTGTTAGACATGGGCAATGGAAAACTACTGACTGACTCTACTACAGGCCAGATATCATTTCCTAGATTGGTTGTTCAAATGTTGATGAGAAACGCTATTAAAGCAAAAATAACAATAGGAAAGTTAAAAGGTGAAGAAGTGCTTATTCCAAGAATACTTATAATACCAAGTGATCTACCAATTAAGTTTAAACGCATCCTTGCATTAGCAATGACGATTAATAAATCGTTAATAAATCGTTAAAAGTGTGTGGGGTAAACCTAAATGGAATATGAGAAAAAGCAGAAAATTATTAGTTATACTTACAAATGAGTTTACCAAAAGTAAATCAATAATTGCATACAAACAATTTTACATTATCGATAACTCTCGATTTTAAGGATGAAATAGTATTTCTAAACTTAATATATGTATGTTGGGTCTTCTTTGAAATAGTTGATTACTGCATTAGAATAATTTTAATTTCTAACAAAAATAATTAAAATGTAGTGAAATTAAGCATAATAGCTTGAATTAGCATAGGACTAAATAAATAAATAACAATATTATATTTAATATACATATTTTAAAATATTTTATTGTAAACAGCCTGAAACTTTATATTAAAAAATTTCCTTGAATTATTTTATTTTTGCATAATTTTTTCTTTTGTAAATTAAATTTCCGCTGACATTGAAATACCAGGAATATTTATTATTGGTCTTATAATAACATTAAGGTAAAATCAGATTGCCTCGAATTAAATCTAGAGTATTTATTTTATAATATTCATAGCAAGCAACTTAATTATGTCGATTAAATAGGCGTATCCCAGCAAACAATTATAACACAAATCATTAGTTACAGCACTGATGAATTCAGCTCCAAGTAGTTCGATTTCTGGTGAATCATCCATGAATTTAACACATGGTGTCATAGCACGGAAGTGATCCAAGTAACTGAATGGTATGCGATTAAAAGACTGTCTGGAAAAATGTTTGATATAAACAACAGCCTTAGAATATTAAATTCAGTACCTATAGTGATTGGTATGTAATGAAAGTGGTAAACCTTTGGAACTAGTTCCAATTTTTTTTGTTGAGATTGAATAAAAAAAATAATTAAAAAATTAGCACCATAATTACGTAAAAGTGTATTATGTTTTTTTGTTCTTATTGTTTAGCGCTTTACAAAGTATTTGTCACAAAGAACAAAACCAAAACAACAACACTACTATAAAGTTAAAGAATGAATGACCTTGCCAATAGGCTTAAAAGAAATACAAGGCAATCATAAATAAATAGTATATAAAAATAAACGAAAAAACAACTAATCTGTAACTGCAGCTAATGAGCCGCACAAATCAATCAATTATCAGGAGTGTGACCAGATTCTAAAAATTTTTGCAGCAAAATTTACTTAAGAAAAATGCTGAAAAATGCTAAAAAAAATAATTAAAGTGCTAAAACATGATAATAAAATGTAATATCTATTATTTTTTAATAAAATAGTTTCTTTTAAGGCTCTTTTTTGTGCTTATATTTCCTAACTAATTTTTATTTTCTTTGAATGAAAACAAATATTAAAAAAAATTACAAATTATTTCTTGAACATAAATATGTAATAAAGAACTGGCATCAAGTTAGTATAAATGGCAAAATTGAGCATGGTCTTAACGAGTTTTGCCCAACAATTTTATATTTAAAATCATACTAGCATGTATAATACATTATGCGACAATTTTAAATGTCAAATTGTGTGGAGGAACTCGCTAAATCTTGGTTGAACTTCGCCACTGCATGCTAATTTTTCGCTTTAAATAAATAAATGCTAAAAAAAGTACGCGCTAAATTAAATTTAATAAAAGTCAATGTATATACATACATACATATTTAGATGGCTTAATATAAGAAAGGCGTAACTCGGTATTTGGTATTTTTAAAAGAATCATTGGTAGACAGGGCTCATATACATACATACATACATACATTCATAAAAACAATTTGTGCAGAATAAAAATGGTAAGTACATTATTATATTTATCGCATATTGCTCTAA
The DNA here is from genome assembly GCA_936439885.1 of Nowickia ferox. Taxonomy (NCBI): domain Eukaryota; kingdom Metazoa; phylum Arthropoda; class Insecta; order Diptera; family Tachinidae; genus Nowickia; species Nowickia ferox. The sequence continues at coordinate 101,507,825 of OW387023.1, read as the reverse complement.
GTTTTTGCTTATATTCTGAATTGAATGAAATGTGCAAATTTTTGATCCGCGTGGTGCATTGTAACATCCGTTGCCGGTATTCGGCTTTATAACACAGAGATATTTTCCTATCAAGAAACTACATATTTTCACTTCAGAATAATAGTAATAACACTTCGAATATTTTGCGATATATATAATAATGTCCTTACCTTTTTTGTTACGACTAAATCGAGATTTTGTGTAATTATTCTGCAAAATTTATTTTTTATATGACATTTCTATATGATTTTTATTTTTTGTTTATTACATTCACATTTTTTCCAAAAAAAAAATTGCGACAACAAAATATGTTTTACCCTTTGTATTCAGAACAAAAAATTCTGTTGAGAACATCAATAAAGTATTTTATTTTCTTTTCATTTATTGCAATAGAATTTCAGTACGACGGCATTAGTCATAATAACCGAATTTTTTTTCAAATTAAATATTGTTTACAGGAATAGTTTTTTTCATTTCAAAAGCCAATATTCAGTTACGTTTCTTTCTAACTTGAATTTAATTCAGTTGTGTCTACCGATACTTTAAAATGGTTATTAGAAATAAACGGAATTACTAATAAAACTATTGTGAGAATTCTATTTACATTGTAATTATGGTTTTTTTGTTTATAAATATAAAAAAATCGTACAATTGATTGATAATTGATAGTAAATATGGAATATTGGAACACATAATTAAATTTTTGTTGCTCCAACAGATTTTTAACCAATCTATTCTCTCTGACAAACAATAAACAAAGCTGAGAAAGTCCTTTTATTTTATGATGATTTTCTTTGAGTCACAACAACAATTTTTTTAAACTATGTTAAAATGTTAAGACATTATGTCACTTAAGACACTGGTGTGAATACCCGAAATTTTAATTGTCAGATTAAAATGTAATATAGTAATAATGTTTAAAAATTTTTTCTTCGAAAGAAAAACAAAAGCAAAAACAATCGTATTAAAATAATCCAAAACATTCTAACAATATGACCTTTATGGGCACCATGTGAATCCCCAAATGAATAAGTTGCGTGTAATAGTTAATTGAATGTAAATGACACATTTAACTTATTTCTTAATCGCTGTATTACATAAACATTTTATTCCCACAGAATTTTTTTTTGGTTTTGTTCAGTAGCAAGGACCAATTTGAGGGAAATGAAATTTAACAGGTCGTTTAATTTATTTTGTAGTTAATACTATTATTTGAGATATACTTAATGTTATTTACTTTTAATAAAAACTAATAAGAGCTCTGTTATGTGTTGTCAACCCATGACCATCGGTTTGAAATAGAATAGCGGAAGTTTTTCGCAAATGATGACTATTTTTGCGAATTTTTATAATTTTAGGAACTTTTTCCTACCATTTTGCATTTCTAACAATTTTAGCTATTTTAAAACAATTTTAGGGGTTGTTTTACAGTTTTGCAATTGTTCTCAAATTTCCGAAAATTTTTGCTATTTTTAATGGAAAAATGATCTTGATTTTTTACAATTTTGCATCAAGAGTTTTGCAATTTTTTTTTGAATTCAGCAATCTATTTTTATATTAAATTTTATTACAAAATATAGGTAAATTTTTTCACCATATTTTTTTTATAATTTTTTCATAAAATTTACAATAAAGTAACCAAAATTCGGCTACATTACATATTATTACCAAATTTCCAGAATAAGGCTGTAAGTGTAACTATAAAATTAGAAACGTAGTATATAATAAAAAATTTTTCTTGAATAATATTTTTTTAGAATGTCAGGTAAAAATGCACTTTGGCGCATTGCGCACTCCACTCTTTAATTACCCAGCGGGAAATTAGGCGAAGCACTTGGATAATAATAAGTGACAGCAGTATGACCACAAAGTACACAGAGATGTCACGAGACGGAAGATAATTGCGAATTCCTGACGTCTCGCTCACACCGAGTCTGTGTGTTCTTTAATTTTTCTTTCGTAGTGGTATTAATTTAACGTTTTTCATTTTATGCTTCGTGCCCTCATTCGCTATTAGATTTTTGTAAATAAATGGTAAAAATTAATATTTGTGAACGAAAATGCTTAAAACGAAGTCTCTCATAGTTTGAAAACATATCTTAATTAATTTTTCAATACTAATAATCATTTTCACATTTTGTTTTTTAATTCAATACCTCAAATTCCTCCATTTAATTTTGTACAAATGTTCACTTGTTCAAATTTATTTTCATTTTATGCTTTGTTGTCTCATTCTCATATGCTTTTTGGAAGTAAATGGTAAAAATTAATATTTTTTTTAAATGAAAATGCTTAAAATGAAGTCTGTAATCATTTGGAAACTAATTTTAATCACTTTTTTAATATCAGTAATCTTTTACACACTGTGTTTTTCAACACTACAAAATCTTTTATTTAATTTTGTAAAAATGTTCCCTTATTCATTCCACAAATTACACACTTTCTCTTGTTTGTTTTGATTATATCGTTAGCAACTTAATAACAAATATACTACAGTTGTCCCTTTCTCGCCGAACCTGTGTCAAAGCTGATTTTAGCTTTTTTCATCACTCATTTTCTTCACCTCTGTGTACTTTGTGGTATGACGCCGTAAGCGAGAAATCTAAGTACTTGGATTGTAATGTACGTGTAATCTGATATATCATGTGTTTCTAATAACTTCGATTATGTTATAGGCAGGGATTCATTTATTGATTAAAACCAACAGCTTGTTAGCATTTACTTGATGGTAATATATCGCTCATTTACTCCAAGAACGTTATAACTCAAAAAAAAAATAGTTTGCCAGAAAACGAGCTTAAAGTTTTAAATTTAATGAAAAAGGAAAATTTAATTTTTCTCTCAAGAGTTTAGTAAATAAGATATTTGTATGAAATTTTTACACAATATAAAGAACGACATGAGAATTAATTAATTAATTTTTTGAGTTATGACGTTCTTTGAGTATAACATATCGCTCATGTACATTATTTATTTCATGAAAACTTTCATGGTCTATGTTCAGTCTTTGATTTTATTGCTACAGAAATGAAATTTATTAATGCATTTAAACAAACAGAAACAAATATTAAACCGACTATTAAAACATATAAAAATCTGTGTTTGAATTTGAGCGCAAGGTAATTTAGCTAAAATACATCTAATGCTTGAAAATGTTTCTTAATGGCGGTAATATCCGGGTTTAATCTGAAACAAAACTCAAGTTATTACAAGAATAATTTAAAATATAAAGTTGTTAATCTAAATTTAATGTCAGTACGAGTAACTCTAATTTTTGCAATTATTGAATTTATTTGCAAATTACTACAAATGAAAAGTATTAAAACAAAAACGACGAACTACATACATACAGACATACAAACGCACAAGTAATTACTTCATACTTTCAAATATTATTATTTATCACGGATATGGCGTGATTTAGTTTCTTTCTTTAATACTTTGTTTGGCGGAGGTCTCATTTAAAAAAAAAAACCTTATGCATCATTTCAGTGTATTTTCTTTAACTCAGAAATCAAATCGTGGAATGCAATAAAAGTTTGGCTTCCCTTGTATTTGTGGCTGCTTGTTGCAAAGTACATTAACTTATGAGTTACACTCATGTGGAATTAAATTACAGTTTGCTGTATACACATGGTTAATTTTGTTATAAAAAAAATATAAGAATTTATAATCGTAATATTAAAAATATATATGTAAACTAAACTTCAAACTTATGAATGTTTTGTTAGTTTTTACTCACTGATAATGTAAAATAAAACGATGAAAACCGACAAAAAGCCAAAAAAAAAAATTAAAAAACCGAATAAAAACCGGTTATAAAATTGTTTAAACAATCAAACCCGAAACTAACATTGCCCTAACGAGCCAAAAAATGTGTTTTTCGAAAAAATAAATAGGAACAAAATTCAAAAGCCGAACAAAAAATAGACGATGTTTGCCACTGGTAAAGTAGCTTTCCATTGGTGAAAGAGTTAAAAAAAAGCCAACAATGATTGTCTCCGACAGTCATTAGATAACAACGCCACGCATTGATGTGCATTAGTGTCCCTTTGTATCAGTTGTTGTATTAAAGTTTCAAATGATGAAGGCATAGACACACTGCCCACTGAACTACACCGCCTTCAGCAGACACTAATCCTAAGGTAACGTCAAAGTGCCCCCCTTCGTCGGTACTGTGTAGCAGAATTATCGTAAAAATAACATAGCTTCAAACATTTAATACGCCTCATTGACACCAGAGGCGCTGCAACACTGTGTTATTAGAAACGTGCAAAAAAAGCAGAGTTGTAAAAGAATGAAGCTTTCCTCTATCTATTTCTTCACCACCTGTCTTCTCTATCCCTATCCCTTTCCTAAGGAAGGTAACAAATAGTAATAATAGTAGTGATTCACTGCTGAGTGTTACTTATCTTTCACAAAAAAAATTATATAATATAAATTATATATAAATTATATTATATAGATTTGCTGTACAATTTTGACGGAAAAAATTTACCCAACTTAAGTTAAAAAATAAATAAATAAATGCATATCGTCGGCTTAAAGTGTAAACCTGCTGACTCACTTACAGCAAATTTTACAGGAGAGACAAAGTACTGTTAACGGTTTCTATACAAAGCTTAAGCATCAAGTTTCTTCGACATATAGAGCTTCAAATTAAAATAAATATTTAAGCAAATCAATAAGGCGTCTCATTCTCTTTCGAATGGCATTAAAATGTCATATGCTATAAAAAAAGTGGATTTAGCAATATGTTCAAATTGGTATATTCCCCATGAATTTAGAAGTCGTTACAGGTAAATTCTATATAATTATGATGTGTCTATGTACATATCTACTTTTTTGCTTAGTAAAATATAATTTTGTTTTGTGTTTCATGTGATTTGTTTTACATTTACAAATCTGTTATGTTACATCACGTGTAGAGTGATAAAAACTCAAATTGTTTGTAACATTTTACTTGTATTACAATACTTGTGAGTTTTGAGAAACAGACCCCAGGAAGAAAATTTCTGGGAAAGCCACTCACTAGTTTGCAATTTGAAAATTAAGGTGCATCTTTGGTTAGATGGTTGGAAAATTTAAGTTATTGAACTAAGAGCTGTTAAAAATTGGTAGATCATTATCTGACCGCGATGTATTCATAAAAAAATTACAAATTATGACTCATACTATCCCGAAAATAAAACTAAACTGTATACAAATCTTCACAAAACATAAATTTAAAAAAAGGCCGTAACTTTAAAATTTAGCCCATAAAAAGTATTTAGATCTAAATTTTGATCAAGTTCTTCTTATCTACATATGTGTTTCTGCTATCCACTTTGCATTATGCAAATTTGTGATTGTCAGAGTGTCGTCTAATTACTGGACATCTTGCTAACTGGACAACATTTTTTCCCATATTAAGAAGTGAAAAGATATCCATTATTCTCATCTGTCTTAGAAAAGTAAAAATATTGCCAAGTTAGCACTTTTTGCTTCACGAGATAAGATTTTATTTGAATTCGATGAGTTTTCTTTTCGTTATAAATTTCATTGAGAGGATAAAAATTAAGAAGTGGGTAAAAAGAGGTCAAATGGCTTCGTGTAAATATACACATTGTGTGTAGAGGCCGAAACTTGGCCTGGCGCACTACCGTGCATTCTGAAAGTAATAAAATTATAAACATTAGTAAAACGAATAATAAATACTACACTTAATATGCATAAAATTAAGAGAATATTTTTTTTTTTTTTTTGATACCATAGCTTGAAGTTAATCGTATTCACGATTTTTGCCTTCCAAAAATTCCCTGATATTCATAAACGAGAATGCAGACTAACTTTTCTCTGTGTTTAGCGACACGGGCCCTTCGCTTGTAATATAATTTTGATGATCAGATGCCTTAAGGCGCCAGAAGCCGATTTTGAATCAGTTTGGACAACAGCTTTTGTAAAACTATATTAGTTTGCAAACTTCATTGCTTAAATCAAAGGCAGCCCAACAACGAGTATTGAAGTATATTTATTAGTAAATTTGTATTACATTAAATTTGTGATATCAAAAAGTTAATACTTTATATTTTGTATTGAAATAATGAGAATAAAAACCAATTGTCATTTCACCCAAAATTCAACAAATATTTTGTTACGTTTAGCATTTAATAACGTACACCTGTATTTGAATTGTAACAAGTAAAGTTTTACTATTTTAAATTGTAAAAAGTTGTGTTCTAAGTGTTAATCAACGAAAAATTTATTTGCCTAATGCTTTCGTTTCATGCAAATAAAAGAGCCCATTGTGCGCCATTATAGACTTATTATGTATTTATTTATTATTATTCTTATTTGTTTTTTTTTTCAAGAAGACACCAGCTTTGTTTGATAATAAAACATATGCATGCACACGATATTTACTCAATGAAATTTGGGAAAACCCTTCATAAATTAAGATATGAAACAAATACAAATACAAATATAAAAAAGATGTATAATGAATTGTTTATCTTAATACTAATGAGAACACCTGCTCGCTCCGACTGAGTTGTACTCAGTTTCACTATGCAATGAACAAAAGTGGCATATGTCGCATGTGTATGTATCATTGAAAAATATAAAAATTCAGAACAAAAACACACGCACAAGACTTTTAATAAATGATTAATGATGAAAGTCCTCTTTCACACACGTCAGGTTTACCTGATCATTTTTTGATCAATTTTCTTTTAAACCTGCATTCGTGTTCATACACACCGTCAAGTTTTCTTCATCAATTTGCGTTGTCGTAGAGTATTAAGAATGACAAAACATAACAAAAAATTAAACTTGACTGGTAAGGTCGTCTGTACTCCCCTCCATTCTCATTTCCTCTCTCCTAAAAACTCAAGACTTGACGAGTCAAACCTGACGTGTGTGAAAGAGGACAAGCAGAATAAAGTCTGCAACTTCAGGAAAATCGCTTCCAAATTAATAAATAATAAACGAAGGCTTACATGGAAATATCACATTGACTCTAAGTTAACTCAAATGAAACTTAAATTAACTCAAATATGTTGGTTAATTGGCAGAAATTCAACACTCAGCCTAGACTGCAAACTTTTGATATACAAGTCGCTTTTGAAGCCAATATGGTGCTATGGAATTCAGCTATGGGGCACGAAGGCAAAACAAAATTTTACGTTTGATAACATCGGCTCCATGGTACATCAAAAATTCAAATATACATCGCGATTTAAATATGCCACTAGTGACTGAAGAAATTGCAAAATACGCAGGCAAATATTTAACAAAACTCGAGGACACATCCTAATCCGCTCGCTCGTAATATCTTGAATTTTACTGGACATATCCGCTTAAAAAAGAGGGACACAAGGGCTCTTATTCTCAACACTCCAGATGGGACTTCTTGAAAATACGTTTATTTTTTTTCCTTTTTGATTATCACTACTTATGTATTATTTATAACTATCACTAAGTTTATGTCCGACACTGGACGGGCCTAATAATTATATTTAGATTTAAGATTTGATTACTTATTGTTAGTTCATTTTTGAAGATACAATAAATAAATATATGGAAAAAAAATCTATAAAGCCAATAATGATTATGGGCTGTATTAATTTGGGAGCGATTTTCCTGAAGTTGCAGACTTTATTCTGTTTCATCATTAAATCTAATCTTTTATTATGTTAATGAAATGAAATGGCTATTTTGATTGATATTAAAAAAATGCAGAAGCGTTATTATTTTGGAATAAATTATTATTATTTGATAACATATATAAAATATATTTGAAAAATAACCTTAATTAGGTATACCTAAACATTTGATATAATTTAAATGCCTAAATTTAAACACTAAACTAAACATTTGATCAAATTAAACATGTAGTGACAACATTTCTTTAAACTTCTTTACTACAAAACTAAAATACATCTTTTATTTTCCATCTTTCATTTCCACTTTCACGTTAATTTTTTAATTTGGCTTTTTATTACTATTAATCAAGGCAAATTCATAACTGATACAATTAATAGTACGAGTACAACAGTGTTTAAACAGTGAAATCAATATGGTATTTTGTTGTTGCCTTGGATGACTCGTGTGTTAAGAGCAGCTGATTGAAGATACTAAAGCAGAGACCTACACCATGATGGCTCACAACCAGCTAATTTAAGGCACCTGAAGAAAATTTAAGCACCTGCGCCGCCACCGAAAAAAGTTTGGCTTATGTCGCCTGAAAAAGAGCTGCCGATTATCCATGTTTTTTAAATTTTTTTAAGTATTTTTATACCCTTCACCAAAAATGGTAAAGGGTACATATAGGTTTGTCCAGATTTTTGTAACTTCTACAATATTCATTTCCGGCAACATAAAGTTAGTTATTCTGAATCCTTATGAATACGAGATGAAAAAAAAGAAATGTCGGTCTGTCCGTCTCTCCGTCTGTCTGTACGGATTTTATATGGGTGGCTTGGAATGCGTTTTTTGAAGTTCCCAAACAAGTTAGAGAGCTCGGAGTTGGACTGAAACGACCGCACTTGCCTTAGCACAATTAGTTATGAAAATCAGCAAAAAAAAAAAAAAAAATTATCCGTTAATAGAAGTTTGATATATTGGGTGTTTTTTATTGAGGTATAGAACTTTAAGTTGGCATCACATTTTTAACTGGCGGCCATTTTGTCAGCTGTCAAATGATTAATATTTAGTTTGGTTTGCCATTTCATCATGAACAGGTTGGCAAAAGAACAACGCTTGCAAATCGTGCAAATTTATTTCGAAAATAATGGTTCAGTTCGCGAAGTTTACCGCAAGCTCCGTCCATTTTATGGTCGACATAATCGTCCATCAGAGCAATTAATTCGGTTAACCATGGATCGTTTTCGCACTACGTTTACTCTATGTGATAATACGCATCCGCAGAGACGTCGAACAGTGCGCACCGAAGAAACAATTGCCGCTGTAGAGCAAAGTGTTGAAGAGGACCCGAATGAATCGATTCGCCACCGTGCACAGCAATTGCAGCTTTGTCCATCAACTTTATGGAAGATTTTGCGCAAAGATCTTGGCTTGCGACCTTACAAGATCCAGCTTGTGCAAGAATTAAAGAAGCGAGACCATGCAATGCGTCGTGATTTTGGTGTATGGGCCGAAAATGAGATTGATCTCGATGCTGATTTTCATCGCAAAATTTTGTTCAGTGATGAGGCTCATTTTTGGTTGAATGGCTACGTCAACAAGCAAAATTGCCACATTTGGAGTGAAGAGAATCCACATGAGACCCTTGAGACGCCATTACATCCACAAAAACGGACTGTTTGGTGTGCTCTATGGGCTGGTGGAGTCATTGGGCCATACTTCTTCCGAAATAATGCTGGAGAGTCAGTTACCGTTAATGGAGACCGGTATAGAGCCATGATAACCGACTATTTTGTTCCCGAATTGGATGGCATGAATGTGGATGAGTTGTGGTTCCAACAAGACGGCGCTACATGCCACACAGCGCACGTCACAATCGATTTATTGAAGGAAACATTCGATGAGCGCATAATTTCGCGGAATGGACCTGTCAATTGGCCACCAAGATCGTGTGATTTGACACCATTGGATTATTTTCTTTGGGGATATGTGAAGTCGCTCGTCTACGCCAACAAACCAGAAACGTTAGGGGACTTGGAAGCCAACATTCGTGGCGTTATTGCCAACATACGGCCCCATATGCTCGAAAAAGTGGTTGAAAATTGGACCTGTAGAATTGGCTTTATTCGAGCCAGCCGCGGCGGCCGCATGCCCGAAATCATATTTAAACGTTAATGGCATAAAATTATCCTTCCAATAAAGCCAAATTGATGGACATTAAAACGATTTTCTTGTGTTTTATTTCAATTCGAAGTTCTATACCTCTAAAAAACACCCTATGGTTTTATCAAACATTTTTAAAATTTCATGAAAAAACTACCGTGCATAGAACCAAGAATATTCAAAGTTCTTATTAACCTCACTAAATAAATACTATTAATATTTTCTGTACTTAAACATTTGCTTCAATAAGCATTGTTTTGTATTAAACCCCTTTTTGTCACCAATACATAGACATTGCCTTATGGTATTTTTGCTTCCCTGCAGAAAATGCGAGTAGTGAAAATGTAGTGATTTACTAGTGACAATGTCAGTAGCACTACTGACCAGGTCTACCCCAGCCAATGTAATCGCCTATTGACATTTAACATTAGCTTGTCATTGAAAATCTACCACTAGACTGCAACACTACTGACTAAGTATTTTTTTTGGGACCACATGGAGACATTGGCACCAAAGATTCACTAGTAAATTTTAGGGGCTCTAGTCTACAATATCGATATTTCCTTGCTCGATGCCCTTAGTAAAACTGTACTGATTCACTATAGACACTGTCACCACCTGCAGGAAATAGTTTGTCACGTATTGAAAGAAGAATATTAAGTTGTTTGTGGTAAGAACTGGGAATTTTTTTTTTCTATGCAAATAAAGTATTGTGCTAGTGAATGCATGTTCATACAAATTGTATGATACAACCCTGCAGAAAACACGGGGTTAAGTGTCCCCAAGTCACCACTTTTGTCGACTATTTTGGTGACATTGTCAACAGAGCGTCTATTAATAATGGTTTTAATGTGTAGAAAAATTTTTTTCAGATACACACAACTATGCTTCTTCTTAATGTTTTATTGGTTTGTTGAAAATAAACGTGACCGTCAAGCAAAATTTAAGTGTTTATAAAAATTATCTTAAGAAATAGAATTATAAGGTTAATATATATAAATGTATTTAACAATACTTAAAAACATAATACACAAAAAAATAAAAATAAAATAACAATCAATATTGTATAAAAATATAAAATGTGAAAATTGAAGAGTTTTAAGTGAAAGGTGCCAATTATGGAAATTTTGACCATGTGGAAGATTTTGTGCCATCAGGTAAATATTTGTCACATTTTAAGATCTATACGTAAGTTTTTGACTTTACTAATTCAGCGAAACATAACATTTTTTATTTTAATACACATATGTATTTAATAGAAATGACAAACAATTTCCTGCAGGTGGTGACAGTGTCTATAGTGAATCAGTATAGTTTTACTACGGACATCGAGCGAGGAAATATCGATGTTGTAGATTGTAATTTACTAGTGAATCTTTGGTGCCAATGTCTCCATGTGGTCCCAAAAAAATTACTTAGTCAGTAGTGCTACAGTCCAGTGGTGTATTTTCAATCACAAGCTAATGTTAAATGTCAATAGGCGATTACATTGGCTGGGGTACACCTGGTCAGTAGTGCTACTGACAATGTCACTAGTAAATCACTACATTTTCACTACTCGCATTTTCTGCAGGGAATATATAAAATATATGTGCCCTTAATTATGAAAGTGGTCTAAGTCATATATTTCTCTCATCGAGATATTTAATAGATTACATTTGAAGAAATTAAAAAATATTTTTATATTATGGAACATTTTAACTTATAGTTGTACTAGTGTCGATTCATAGAAGTTTATTTAATATTGATTGAAGTTTTTTGGAGATTTATTTCATATTTCGATGCAGAAATGCATATGACTTAGACCACTTTCATACTTAATTAAGAGCACATATGTATGATTGTAAATACGTATGTATTTATCTACATACATACATATGTACATATGAATGCATATTCAATATGCGAATATATTTTGTGACAAAATGCATAAAATTTAAAGGCTAACATGGTTAATAAGTAAGAAGTCGGCCTGTTAAAACTCGTATGTTGAGTTTCGAACTTAATTGAAATTTTTTTTTTCAATATATTTTTGAAAAAGAAATTAATCAGTGACCAAAAATAGTAATTATTCTCGAACTTTCAAAGAAAAAAAAGCAACTAACTAGAAGGGAAACATCAACCAACGTGAACAATCAACCGGAAATAATTGTTATTTCCTGATTTTTCTTTTTTCAAGCAGAAATAATTGTTAGTGGTTTCGATCTGTTGGTGTTTGTCAGAATATTTACAACTAACTTTGGTGATATTTGTTCCTTAAAAATTATCACATGTAATTTGTAATCAGACAATGTGATAATCCAAGAGAAGGTATTTTGCCATTAACTTTATTGAATTTAAATTTAATAATTTTTTGTTTACTTTTCTTTTCAGATTGGACAATAATTCATGAGGGCGAATGTAAAGAAGACTCAAAAGAGTTTGGAGAATAATTAAGTCCAAAAATATATTGAGCCTTAAATTAATGACGAAAGTGAAAGGAAAACTTATTTCTAATTTTAATTTATGAGCTTCTAAGCTATGGGTTTGGAATTTAAAAAGTTATAATGACATTTTATGATTAAAAAACTTTCCAGCTAAATAAAATTTTGATGATTAAAAACAGGTATAATAAATTTCAAAAAACATCGAGGTCAGTTGCCACAAGCTATTAAGAGAAAAATGTTTAATTTAGTGAAATTAGATTTAACTTATTTAATAATAAATATTGCTTTCAAGTTAATAAGCTGCATTGCGAAAGTAGAACCTTTAAAGAAAGTTACAGATTGTCTAACAAAAATTTTTTGCTTATCTTCTGCATATAACACATAATAATTGTAGGTTTTTGGAAGAAATTTCTTACAAATTTCTTTTTACCAAAGGAGGATTTTGTCTGTCTTTTGCAATACATACAGCACCAAAAAATGTCTGAACCTCTGAGGGTTAATTAAGTTATAACGTATCTTTTGAATATATCAAAATTAATTTGAGATGAAGACTACAAACCATGGTAACTAATTATTTTTTGAAAATACAAAAATGTAGTTATGATTAAGGGTTTCAAAACGTATTTTTAAGTCAATCACAAAACTTCGACCTAGTGCTTCAAAAACAAGCACTTTATATCATGATTTTTATATGGGATATTGAATATTCTATACATGATTTTCTCTTTCCATCAGGGAGCAAAGTAACACATTCGATATCAAACGAAATTTCTGAACATTTAATTAAAACTTGTATGGGAATACTGGAAAATTTCAATCAATATGGCGTAATTTGCCGGTATTTTCAATAAGAAATTGTTTTTGTTACATATGAAATGAAAGTTAAACTGAGAACGTCCTCCTGGTTGAAGAAACAATACAAGAACTACCGGTTCACTTATTATTACAAATTGTTCATCTTAAGTGTTTATTATTTTATTTTTAATTGCTTTTTTAAGTTTCATATATTATGCATACTTAATTAATTATGTGAGTTCCATATTTGCATATGGGGAATTCCCCTATAATCAAAAAATATCTTCAAATTTAAAAAGTATTCAGGAAATTGTTTGAATTAAAGCTAACTTCTAGTTAAATTTCAAGTGATGAAAACGAAATTTAAATGATTTGAGGTCAAGCCTATCTAAATTTTTTTATAGATTTTCGTAAAAAAAAGATATCACTTTTTATTTTTACTTTCTGGGAATCGCGGATAATCACCCCTAAAGGTCGTGTTTTGTTCGACACAATTGCTAAAACGGGTGTGAATGTTATTTTATTGGCCAACTAATCGACCAAAAATTTCAGATGTTTTTTGTCTTCGGAGTCGTAAAAGGAGTGCCCAGCGAAATAATGTAGAAGCTTTTTCAGATTTATCTTCAGACCACTCACCCACTATTGTTACTCACTTTTAACAACCTCACCCACTTGCGGTTTATTGCACACACGCATAGATTGGCTGAAATATAAAAAAATACTTAAACACACATTGTACGGAAAACTTGCCGCTTATAACGTCTGAAGACATAGGAATTTATATTACAAAAATAGCGGCAAACATGAAGCCTTGACAGTTGAGATTTAACACAATTATTATCTGAAAAAAGAAGATTTCCAGGAGAATGACAATGCCACAGATCACCGCAGTTAAAAATTATAATGAAGGAATACACCAACCAGCTAAAAAAATTACTAGAACTAGAACACAAACGGATTATTCATTATGACGAGCAGCCAGAGCCCTTAAAAGACCGCTGATGTGCAAACTTCCGCTACGAAGTTCACATGGGGACTAACACACCTTCTGATATAGTTGAACTGCCACCAACTGATTCTAGAGCTACTTCACATAACAAAAAGGATAACTTTAATGCAATTTTACGATTAGAATACTATTCTGCTGAATGAAAGATATCTTTGATCACTATGATATCTAAGCCTGGAAAAGACCATACTAAAGTGGAATCGTATAAGCTTATTGTCAAATATATCTAAACTATATGAGAATCTGCTTATGAATAAGTTAACCCCCATACTATCTGAGATTAGATGCACCAGAGATCACCAGTTTTGTTTCAGAAGACATCATAGCACTGTCGAAAAAAACGCATACGCTAGTGAATGTAGTTGGAAAAACATTTGAAGAAAAGAAATATTGTTCTGCTTTGATAAAGTATAGCATGAAAGGCTAATCCAGAAAGTAAAGCAAAATTTACCCCCAACATTCATAAGCTATTAGAAAGCTATTTAACTGGACGAAAATTCATCATCAGAGAAGGCAATTTTCTAAGCATACCTCAGATGATCCAAGCATTTTGAGTTCTATAATTTACCTGATATATGCACTCCAACATGCCAACAAGCTTTGATATTCACACATCAACATTTGCTGATGATACTGCTTTTCTAAGCATAAACGCAAGTCCTCTAGAAGTATTCAAGAAGTTGCAGGAATATGTATTGCATCTGGAAAAATGGTTAAAGCAGTGGAGAATAAAAATAAATGAACAAAAATATGTACATGTTACGTTAACATTGCGAAGGGAAACATCTCCGCCTATTTATATCAAGCCTAATCATATCATACTGCATCACTTTGAGGTTAAATACCTAAGAATTTACCCTGATCATCCTCTAAAATGGAAGACCCATATAGCTTCGAAGCTGACCTAAATGAAACTTAAAGCTGTTAAATGTAATTGGCTAATAGGAAAAAATTTCACACTTAGTCTGGATTGTAAACTTTTTCTATGCAACACGGTACTAAAACCAATTTGGTGCTATGGTATTCAATTATGGGCACTGCCCCTGCATCAAATATAGAGAAAATTCAGAGACAACAAAATAACATTCTCCGTCTGATTACAGCGGCACCTTGGTATGTCAAAACCAGCGCATCCATAAAGATCTTATTGTTCCATTAGTAAAGTCAACATATATAAAAAAAATCGAATCGCTTGCAAATCCTCTAGCCCACAATATCATTAGTTTTAGAGGACTCACTCGGCTGAAAACGAGAGACGCTCTTGCTCTCAGCCAATCACCAGTCACATAAGACATCTGACAAATAAATTGTCTAAACTATTTCTTTGCCTAGCAGTGGCTGGACTAACTATTACAATTTAGTTTAAATATTTGTAAACTTATTGTTAGTTCAATTTATAACTGAAGATTCAATAAATAAATTTAAAGCTTAACAAAAAAACTTTTTGCTTGGAATTTGCATTTTACCTCAACTTGTTGACATATAAATATAGTTATCAAATGTTTGAAAATTGTTAGTAAGAACAAATGATTTGAGCTTATCTAAAAAAAGTCTATATTGAAGTAAAAAGCTCATTACCCTTATTCTGTTTCATTTAGGTTTGTGATTTTATACATCTGGTACAACTAAAATGCGAAGCTCCTTCATTATGCCCAAGTCAAAATTGAGTGCCTTTCTGAAAAACTTTTATATGTCAAACTTAAGCCTAAACTGAAATTCACAATAATAAGAAATAATATAACTTGATAGCTAAAGAATTAGCTAAAAAAATTTAATTATTTATATTCTGCTTGCACAGTAGAAATTTAACATTAAAAATAGGCGCATAATGTAGTTTTAACTCACAACTAAATTATAAATTCTAAATGTTGCTTTATTTACTTGACAGCTCAGCTAAAATTGCTTCAAAATATTTCTGTTTTCTTTATTTCTTGTAATTATGTACATATGTATGTACACATGCATGTGTGTATACCACAGAAAAAAAAGTAAAACTGTAAACAATAACAAAAAAAATGTACTTCCATTGAGATTATAAAAATAATAATAACATATAGTCTTTGAGCAAAATTTAGTTTAAAAAAAGTCATCACTTAACTCTACGTAATAAATTAATTATGAAATTGCTATAATTTTTGTTGTTCAATACGCATACGCGACAATGGAAACAAGAAAAGATTTAGGAAACAAACTTGTTTCCAACCGCATTGCACTGCAACTAGTTTAAATGGTGGCAGAAACCTAAGAACTTCGTAAGTGCGTGGTAAAGTAATATAGACGGACAATATTTGTCGTGGTTAAAGATGCAAATAACTGTTTTATTTAAGTTTAGTGGGTTTGTTTCTCAGTATATACAGTTTCAATGTGTTGCTAGATGAAACAGTTTTCCCTTATACGAGTATTAGAAAATTTTTGTAAATTACAAGTGATGCAGAAAATTTTACTTTAAGGCCGTTCATCTTAATACAGTGCATGGTAAAGTATACTTTTAAGTGTTTAAAGTGTATTTCTTGAATGTGCTGCGGCTCTCAAGATAAAGCGTTACGTCAAAGAGGAATGAGCTTAGGCCACAGTTGTTGATATAATTTGGCAGTCGTTAGTCCGATATGATCATAATTTCAATTAAAGCTATTTGGCTTTGTGGCGTTGAATCCCCAACGGTTTGAAATCAGCTCGGCCATTCCGTTGTAGTGCTGCAAAAAAGTGGCAAACAAACACACACATGAAGAAACAAACTAAAACTTCCTTTTATATAATACTATCTTTTACCCGCGGCTCCGCTCGCGTTGATCTGATATTTTGGAAACTATACTTAAAACTTATGAATGTTTTGTTATATGTTACTTCCTGATAATGTTAAAAATTTTATAAAAACCGACAAAAAAGCGATAAAAATTAAAAAAACTGAAAAAAGCCGGTTTTAAAACTATTTAAACAATCAAACCCGAAACAAAAATTGCTCTAACCAGCTCAAAATTGTTTTTTTTTTCAGAAAAAAACACGAACTATACATAAAAAACTAGTTCCGAATCGGATAGGCGATGTTTGACGCTGGTAATGCAGATTTAAATCGGTGAAAGAATTTATAAAGTCAGTTTACAGGCTTGAAAATCCATACTAAATATAAAAAACCGGTTCAATACCGGAGAAAAAATACTCTTTATTTGATGCTGGTAAAAAGCTTTCTTTCGATTTAGCAGTTTGAAAATTATTGCCAAAAATAAAAAACCGGTTCTGAAACGGATAAGAAAATATTCTATGTTTGACGCTGCACAGTGGCGTGAAATAAAAAAAAGTGATAAAAAGTCCGCAACTTTTCAAATAGTGAACCGATTTCGATGAAACCAATTTTGAACTTTAAAGAAAGTAAATGAGAAGAAAGTGGGAAACTGCGGGTATCGAAATTCTTTCGGAGCTTGTAACTTTTGTAAATATCGACCGATCTTAATAATTTTTTCAGCGGGACAATCAACGTTAACAAACAGAAATAAAACATGCTTTGAGAACCATTTTATCTTTTACAGTTTCCAAGTTATTCGACTTGAAAAATTTTATTATAATCTTTGGTCATGACATTTTTCATTCTCTATATATAATTTTATAAAATATTTTTTTATTGGGAAAAATTGTGTTAGAAAAATTTTAACAGTTTTAGAAAATCTCCTCTCCTGCCTACATTCATCTGTAAGATATCAAGATTTTCTTACAAGTTACTTACTACAAGTTCATTTATAATAAAAGAAGAAAAAATTTACAAAAAAGAGCGTGCAATTTTTTTGTCACATCCAAAAATTAGATTTTTTTTATATAAAAATGCTAATTTTCTACCAATGCTGGATGTAGGGTGGACCATCAAAAATCTCTAAAATTTATTTCACAGTCTTTCCTAATACCCTTTCCCACAGAAACAATCAAAGTTTTTATCAAATACTTAATAATTTTTAAGAATACTTTTTTCACAAAATATACAAAATTTTCTCATAATTTTCGAAAATCCAAATTGCAAAATTATTCCTTGGTACAATTTTTGAGAAATCAAAAAAAAAAAAAGATTTTTTCATATGAACTGTAATGAAGTTTTCTTTTGAAAACTACAAAATGAAATGATCTTTGCCAAGTAATAAAGAAGTTATGTACTAAAGATTAAAGAAGTCATGGCCAAAAAAAAAAATGTTCAAGTCAAATAACTTGGAAACTGTAAAAAGTAAAGTGATGCTCTAATCATGTTTTATTTTGGTTTCTTAACGTTGATTGTCCCGCTAAAAGAATTATTAAGATCGGTCGATATTTACAAAAGTTACGAGCTCGGAATGAGTTTCGATACCCGAAGTTTCCCATTTTGACGCTCTTTGGAGCTACCCTGTCTTACAACAGGATGCCTTCTCAAAAGTTTAACACTTCTTCTTTCCAAAACAGTTTGTTTTATCGAAATCGGTTTACTAGTTCAAAAGTTGCGGACTTTTTACCACTCTTTTTTATTTCACGCCACTGTGCGCTGGTTAAATACTTGTAGCTTTCTATTAGTGAAAGAACTTTCAAAATCTGTTTAGTGGTTTGGGCGTGAAAGCGTAGCAAAAAAATTTTCACATTTATAATATTAGTAAGGATATCTGAATAAATTGAAAGTAATTTCTCACTGTTAAAATTTTGCCTCTTCGTTTCTTTGAAAATTTCTTTTTTTTTTTAAGATGAAATATTTATTGAAATATTTATTGTTTAAATTACAAAGTCATGGCTTAGAAGCTCATAAATTTCAATTACAAATGTGTTTATTTTTTACTTTTGCCATTAATTTAAAGCTCAATATAATGTTGGACTTAATAAATCTCTACACACTTTTGAGTCTTCTTTACACACACCCTCATGAAGTATTATCCACCCTGAGAAGAAAAGTATAAAATAATTATTGAATTTGGTTTTAGGATAGTTGATGGTAAATTACCTTCTCTAGGATGATCACATTGTCTGATGGTCAATAGACAGGAATTGTTAAACGTGCACTCTATTTCCTTCTCCTTCCACAGAGCGCAAACCGGACCACAAGTGTAACGGCACTCTCTACATACGATAGAGGATACGATTGCAAAAAGCACAAAAACTGTAATTTTGGACAGCATCATCTTTTTTCAATGAACTTTCAATGTCTATAATTATATTTCGAAAATTTCTTCAATTTATACCCTTTAGCTTCAGAAGAATTAGATGTTGTTGTAATATATTTAACAAATTAAATCAATATGAAATTTTGAAACAATAAGCTTTAATTCTTGTGTACATATTAGGTTTTTTATTATTCTCTTGAAATTGTTTATTTAAGCAGTCATCTAACATATGAAATTGAATTCTATTATCTTTCTTTTTCGTAAGTGCTTATAGAAAAGTTTTCAATATTCTTTTCCAGATAAGGCCAAGCAATAATGATCGATCTATTTCTTAAGGTAGAGGTCCATAGCTCGCTTTTTGCGCGTTACGCTTTCTATGCATCTGTCAAAAAAGTAGAATCAATGTAATAGTATGTGACAAGTTACATTGCAAAAAGCGCAGAACGCGCAGGCGCGTTCAAAGTAAAAAGTAGGTCTATTTTCTACTTTTGTACGCGTTACAAGCACCATGAAAGAAAGTCAGCTGTTCTTGAATACTAAAGATGTTAAGTAATACTTTATTTCTTACGTTATCGATAAATATTATTTTGCCATGAATAATTTTTTTCTTTTTTTTCAATAAAAAAAATTTCTTAGTAAAAAAAACTTGTTTAATAAAATATGTGAATATTTTCATTAATGCGATGTATTTTAATTAACTTTTCACCACACTTTTCTCAGTAACAAATTTTGCATATTAGTTATTGATTACTTTTACGACTAACTCCACAAATTCTTTTAAAAACTCGATTTCACTCTCCATTTTTTCTTTATAAGTATTTGTAAACAAATGCACACAGCTGATCAAAACAAAAATAAAATGGCGCATGAAAAGCAGTGCATGTAACTCAACGCGAACAAAGTATAGAATGAAACAAGAGGATGAAACGCGTGTAAAGCATAACGCGCAAAAAGCGTGCTATGGACCTCTACCTTTAGTTAACGAAAATTTTTTTTATGTAGGTATTCTACCATGCCTACATATGCATATGAGCAATTCCACAGAATGTCACGTACTATGACTAATCAATTGAGATTGTATTTCAGATCAATGCCGTTAGATTTTTCCTTATCTTTTAACAAAGGTATAGCTTTTACTTACGTTCCTCAAAAATACATAAAGAAATAAAGAAGAATTTAAATTTTATCTGAAATACAAGCTTAATTGATTGGTCATTGTACGTGAATTTCTGTGGAATTGCCCATATGTGACAGGGAAAGTCGAAGGGATTTATGGGTCGAAAAATCGATTCTTACTCTTTTCGGGATTCTTACAATAGACAACAAATTCTTTCTAATGCAACTTTCTAACTGAATTAGTTTTGTCATAAATTTGCTTTAAAATACACTTTTGTTAAAAAAGTAAAAAAGAATACGATGTGACAAACTTTTCTGCAATTGATCTAATTTGCTTAAAACACGTCACTCAGTGGTTTTCGGGTCGCTGATTACGAATCTGATATTAGATTTTAAAAATCCTAATTAACAGATCCAATATGGCGGATAGGTGCTATAACGCCCCTCGTTTCCGAGACCCAGTTGGGTCCATTGTGATATACCGGATAAGTTTTTTTTTTAATTCATCATGTTTGTTTTAAAATTTTTTCCCAAGGGTTTTTGCAGTCGCTGATTATGAATTTATTATTATTTGTCTTGAAGAGATAAATCACACTTTATGTTCAAAGTATCTGGTAAACTTATTTTTACTTTATTTGAACTGAAATCATCCCTATCACTGACAGCACTAAGATTGTGTTCTTAATTGTTATAAATTTCACACAAATACTGGTTTTCCACTTTTTTAAACTCATCTTCTAAACAAATTTTACCAGTATATAGAATTTTGAAACATAAAAACCGTGATTTTGAAATGAGTAATAAACGAAGCGCACAGTAAAAAAGTTAACAATTTAGTTCACTCACTTTTGAAACAAATCTTCTTTTGTTTTACTTTTAATACATTCTTCTTTTCACTTCTATAAAACTTCGAAATCACAATAGAACTGATAAATAGAACTAAAAAACACTAAGCTGCTAATCATTAATCTCAAAACGCCAGAGTAATTAACTTCAAGCAAATCCGCTAAATTCTTAATAAAAATTCCGACATTCTGAATTTTGAAAGTTTGACTTTAGATTCATAACCAGTGACGCCGAAAACCGCTGAGCCGGGAGTTTCGAGAAAATCCAATAATATTGCAAAAAATAGTCCGCAATATTAGATCCACCATTTTGAATTTTCAAAATCTAATACCAGATTCGCAATCAGCGACCCCGAAAACGAGTTTCCAGCCATAACAGCATTCAGGCGCATAAAAATTAACAAAGATAACTTTAAAGTCGTTTTTCCCCAAAACTTTTTTTTCTGAGTAGTGGCCGCTTTTAACTTTCCGTGTCACACATGATTTTTCCACAGTGATTCCAGTGTTTCCGGGCAGAAAAGATTATTGTAGCAAGATTTTTTTTAGAGACCGTTAAAACAATACGTCAGAATTGTGGACGAATGATACTTTAGGCAGAATAAAAAACGATGATTTTCATACGGACGCCTACAAAACACAAGATGGTGTAGGGTACGGGTCTATAGATCTTCGTCTTGCAAAATTACTTCCGGATCGCTGTAATGTCTTCCAGTCAGAGCTCCTTGCCATAAAAGAAGTTTCGGATTGGTTGAAAGTGAATGTCACTTCAACGACTTTGATGAACATATACACTGATAGTCGAGCATTGATTATGGCCCTTGATTTCCCGCTTCTAAACACAACAACAGCCCTCAACTGCCAATCAACTCTTTTTTTTATAAACAAACACAACCTGCAAAGCGATTAGCTTGTCTGCAGAAAACACCCAGGATCTATGGCATGAATCGAACCCACTACCTCTGGACTGAGAGGTTAGCATCGCTACCACTCAGACACAGAGGCACCCGAGAGATGGCAGAGCAGTTTTATATTACGATCATCTGGATCGCGGTGCATGGAGCTTTTCAGGAGAACTCTAGGACTGATGAGCTTACTTGAGAACTGGGACAACCTTATAGGTTCCGCTGGAATTGGAATGTGTGGGTTTACCCATTCTCTCTGGCAAATTCAGACTTAGGTGCAAGACAGAAGATGAAACTAATAGAAGGTGGGTCACAACAAATAATTGCGTGATCACCAGGCAGTTATGGACTCATCTAAATAGGAAAAATATAGCTTCTTTAAATTAAATGGAAAATCTCGATTCTAGCCCCCGTGCTAACCGGGCACTGTCTCATAGGTAGGCATGCACAAAGGTTAAAGGTCGAGCACAATGATTTTTACCGCAGCTGGCAAGATATCGATGGAGAGGAAAGTGTAAAACAAGGTAAAAATCGTAGACGAGCCAAACACGTGCAAGCAAAGCAGCTGTCAACAATTAACTGAACATTCAAAATGGCCGAAATTGTCGGCATTAGTGAGAGACATAACGCCACAAAAAAATCAAAATTCTAATATACGTAACCCGCGAAAATTCAAAATTCGCGATACGTTTTGAATACACCTCGTATATGTATGTATTCGACGCGCGTCAAAATTATATTTTACCATGATGCTATTGATAACTCATCAGTTCATTTTCAAGAAAGTTTTTGAAAATATTTGGACGCATATAAAGTTTATATGAAAACAACCAAACACCACCAAGAATTAAAGCTTCAAAACATTGTCCTGACTGTTATTTTTTATTTTAATGTTGGCTGTTTTCTGAGAAACTTATAGCAACTAAGTGGCAGTGAGTTTACCTCTTAAAATAAAAATATATTAAAGGAAAATTAAAAAAAAATATTAAATTATAATTTTGACCAAGTTCTTGTTTGGCACAATACCTATCACTGAAATAGGCTATGCATTATATAAATTTGTAATCGTCAGAGTGTCATATCATTTCTAGGCAATCAGCTTACTTAAATATGTATATAAATATAAAAACAATATAAAGCAGTGATCCCCACAGTCACACATTCACATTTATGTTTGGGTTGGTGGTTAATTTTTGAGCGTAATATAGTTTTCTCTCATCAAATTGGGTATGTCAAGACATATTTGTAAAACTCTAATAAGAGTTAATTTCTCGTTTTCAAAAAGAGATTAATGGCACATTTGATGTATTTTAAATCGTATATAATAAATTAATTTTAGATATGATCTTTCAAGCTCTAAAAACTAGAAAACCTTGAAATTAAACTAATACATATCTTAATACATATAAAAATCAAAAACACGTTTATTTGTTAGGGGTGAACTCTTCAATGCCCCAAACAGATTTTCGCCTTCCACCCCCCAAAATATTTGTAAAAGACCGACGCGTGTTTTTATATATATTCTACCCCGGTAAAAAAAAGAATATGTTACGTAACATGCGACTACACATACGGCACATACGAATAGTCTGAGATTAAAATCGTAGTCTTGTTTGTAGAAACAAGAGACTATATATTAAATAAAAATACACATTATATTTTATTGACGTCTTCACTATTGTGAGAGAACTCGCACATGTGCGCGGTTTTGAAGATCTCTGATATAAAGTATTGGAAGTTAAGCTAAGAGTAGATATAAGATTCTGATCTAAAGAGAAAATTTTTTAATTACATACATATGGAAAAGGCAAACAAAATGGGCTTCTTTCTGCACATCCTATATGAATGCAGAAGTTTATACCTGGACAGCTACCAAGTGGGACATCACGAAAAAATATCACGTGATACCGAAACGGCTTGGTAAGCGAGAGTTGTGCTCTCTCTCCCTTACCAACCTGCTTCCAGGTAGACGAATATATTGCTGGGTATGGACAAACACCAGTAAATACAAAAATATATATTTTTTGAGAAAAGAAAATATCATTTATATTTTGCTATTTTTATATAAGGTGATCTATACTATCTTTCCACTAAAAAATTTGAGGCAAATATTTTATTTTCAATATACGCAATAGTTGAATATTTTATTATACACTCTGTAGTTTAGAAATGAAATAGAATTAGGGTACTACTGGTTCTAAATATGGAGTGTCAATTAAATATGGACTTTTTTACCGTGCAGTGGGGCACTTTTCTTTCAATACATTTTCAAGTTTTTTCTTAAAGAATCTGGATTACAAATCGTTTATTGAAATCAAATTAGGATGTTTGGAAACCTGAAGCAGCTTACCCAAAAATCCGTAAAAACTTTAATAAAAAGCATTTTTTTGTAAAAAAAAAACTTCTAAAATCAAAAATTAGTATGTGTTAACTGCAGCAGTTTAAACGATAAGAATTTGTCTAGCACTTTTCCTTTTAATATTAAATTAAATAAGTTAAAAAGAATTTCACTCGTTTAAAATTTTGATCTTAATAGCTTGTGGTAACTCACGTCGACGTTTCTTTAAAAACTTCATTGAAGAAAACATTTATTACAGCTGTTTTTTTTTTAAGCATGAACAATTTATTGATCTTGAAAGTTCTTTAATCGTAAAATGTCATTATAGTTTTATGTGTTTACTTTTTAGTTTTGTCATTTAATTAAAGCTCAATATATTCTGGGATTTAATAATTCTCCACACACTTTTGAGTCTTCTTTACACTCGCCCTCATTAATTATTGTCCATTCTGAAAAGAAAAGTTAATAAAGAACTATTAGATTTGATTTTAAGAAAGTTAATGCTCAAATACCTTCTCTTGGATTATCACATTGTCTGATGGTCAATAGACAAGAATTGTTAAACGTGCACTGTATATCATTCCACTGGGCGCAAACAGGACCACAAGTGTCAAGGCACTCTCTACACACGATGGAGGATACGATTGCAAAAAGCACAAAAACTGTAAATTTGGCTAACATCTTCTTTTTTCAACGAACTTTCAATGTCTTTAATTATATTTCGAACATTTCTCCAATTTATACTCTTTAGCTTCTTTAACAAAATAAATTAATATGAAATTTTGAAACAACACGCTTAAGTTCTTGTGTACATATTAGCTTTCCTATTATTTTTTTGAAATTATTTATTTAAACAGTCATCTAATATATAAACAATATATTTATATACTCGCATGTACTACATATGTATATTGAATTATATTCTCTTTCAGGTGCATATTAAAAAAAAAAGTTCTTTTATCTGTACCTTTTGTTAATGTTAATAATGCTGCTGGTAGTCAGGCATTATTACTGGTAGAAATGATGTAGATTAATTCCATTATATTATCTGGAAGCTGAGGAAATTTTATTTTAATTATATATTAGCGATTATATTTAAGTTTCGAATACTCCTTGTTAGATAGATTTTTTTTCGATTATAGGTTTGCACTAAATTTTCATATTTTTTCATGTGTGTACAGACATTTTTGTGCAGTGTATACTACACCAGAGTACAACTTAGTGGGAGGCGGTGTTATTGTTTGTGTACATCTGTTTTATGTTTGTAGATATTTTATTGCTAAATTTATATTTTAATGTAGGATTTTTAAAAATTTCATTGAATAAATATCATCTGCATATGTTTTACTTTTAAACCAAGTTGGGGGTTTCTTAAAAAAAAGTAAATAAAATTATCAATAATGATTCAAAATGATTCTTTTATTTGCATAGAACGAATTTTTAAGTTTGCCTTATGCAGTCCTAAGTTTGACAAATTTTACAATAGTAAAAATGTTTATTCTCATTGTTGTGATGCGAAATATGAAGTGTTCACTTTTCGATATCACAAATCGAATAAAAAACAAGTTTACCAATTAATACATATTTTTACACGCTGGTATGTCGAGTTGTCTATGATTTAAGTGATGAAATTTGTTAGCCAAAATACGTTTTTAAAAGTCAGCAAAAGATATTTAAACAAAATCATCACAATAATTTTATTACAAAGGATAATCTTATAACGACAAACGTATCATGAACAACGTCTCTCAAACTTCATTATTTACCTGAGCACGTTCCGATGAACGGTAATGAAGTTGCTGATAAATGTTTATTTCTCGATGCTCTCAGGTAAAATCGAAACATTGCTTGTTAGTGAACGGAAAATGGAATACTTCTTACAAAGTTGCGAGAAGGGCAGACCTTATGCTGCTTTCTTCCCATCTTCATCTAAGACATCACGAATATCGTTATTTCCCGTGGCATTTTTACGATTTAGCAAATGAAATTGAAACAACTAATAGAATCGACGACAACATATATACCATAAATAACGATAAATTTTATACCAAATAATAACTTTGATGGAAATTTTGTTCTCAGTAATATTGACGGTGGAAATGTTAGCTGCTCTAACTTAACTTTCTTTCCACCTTTAAAATTTTTCACATCGACTTAAAACATTTTAATAAGTAAAGTGCGATAAATATATTAAAATATTTAAATTAAAAACCGAAGTAAAGTCTGATCATTTTGCTTTGCTTTTAAGAAATTAAAAACCGAACTAAAGTCCAATTGATTTTTTTTTAATATAATTTATTGTTAAAAATATTTCATTACTAAAATTAAATAAGAACCAAAAGTTGAATTTTACAATAAACCACCTACTGAGTGTTTTTTTTTATTATTTTTAGTTTTTTATTTTAAAAATTGAAAACTTTGTTTTTCGTCATTCTGGACATTCGCCATATTGTTGGAACATGTAAGCTGAAAGAAGACATGAAGGTATTTTAAGATTAACTTAAATTATTGAAATATGTATAATATTTTTGATATAATTGCTTCCTTAGTTTTACACTCAACTAAATATTTCTTTGCCATATGTGGCATTCTCATTTTGAACTACCAGAGGAAAGATATTATGAAACTTTTGGAGTAAATGTAAACTGAATTTTGGATTAGGGAATTTCAGATAAAATCAATGCTTAAGCGACTCTTCAAATGAATATTCCTTTCAACTAATTAATATTGTATGTATTCATCTCTCTAAAAGTGGTCTTATTTTATCAGCTGGATTCCTCTTTGCAATATAAGAGTATTAGAGCCAAATTTTGTAAAACGAAAACGTTAAGCGCTGACAAATTTTATATGAAAAAATATAAATTATGCGGACCTAAATTTGATTTTTTAATAAATTGATTGAATCATTTTGTTAATTATAAAAAAATAGATTGCATATTTTTAGTAATTTTCAATTATATTTATTAAAAGATATTTTTAAAAATTTGATTGTAGGCCTTTTCATGAGTTGGCATCAGAACAATTAAAATGCATTTAATAGATTTTTAGTACGAGCTTAAATCAACCTGCTGTTAGTAGCTTTTTCAATACAATTTAATTTTCAGCAGGCCAAAATTTCAATTATGGTTTATTTTCAATTAATTTTTGTATTTGTTTAATTAAGCAGTTTTCTTGAAATCATACATATTTTAATTATTTTTTTTTTTAGATTTTGAACAAAAATTCCATTGATTTGCAATATCTATCTTTAATTAATTTTGGCTATTATGATAATTTTTGAATTTTTTTTTTACAAGTTTAAGCAATTTTAATTTTTTTTTTAATTTTTTTTAAAGTAATGAAGATTTTTATAAAATTTCATAATATATTTTGCACTAAGCTTTTCTCTATTTCCTAATACGATGTCGGCTATGGAGTAAAGAGTGGCATAGAAAAACATGACGCGGAATTAGTATCTTAATCAATTTTTGCGAACGTTATTTTTATCTTTATGACTAATATTTTCCGAAATGAATAAAATTAGAAAGAACTAATTCCATAAAATATTTCAAAATGCAAATTCAGTCTTACTTACGTATATTATCTTGGCAGCTTTCATTGTAAAGCATACAAGCATTTGAAAATGTCTTGTAAGTATTATTATACTCAGCACAGACAGGTAAATATAAGAAAGTACAAGCACTCGTGCAATACTTCTGGCATTTTTCTTTAGTGATGAGTTTAAGTTCTGAAAATACACAAAAAATTTAACGATACCCAACATACCAAATATTTTGAGAAAACTATTAAAATAAGTTTACTAACAGAAGCTTTAAGCTTGAAAAAGGATTGAAAATATATTGAAAAATGTTATCGTAATAACTGTAGAAAAATTAAAACGGGAACCACGTGATAAAAGAACATGTCCATGATTACTATAAGCTTATACTTCCAATTGTTTAATAAGCTTACGGAAATAATATTATATTAACGTTTGTATAGAAAAGATTATCTTTTTGCAAGCTTTTTTTCATATAATTACTTCACAAATAATACATATTTGACTGTTGAAAAATATTTTTTTAAATTAAAATATGTACTTCATTTCCTTAAATTTTATTAATAACCATTTATGTTTCTCATATTATAATTTATGTTTAGTTTTGTTTTGGCAGTTTGATGCGATGAACGCCCACTCATTTTGAATTTAAAGACCAATTGTATCAATTTATTATGGTTTCTGATTTATGAAGAATTAATTTTGCTTCACATCAACTATTTTAAGGTTTAATAAGTATTGTTTTGCTGTACACATCACTGTTTGGCGATTGTGTCAAATTCTTCATACATATAACTCTTAGTTTGGTTCATTTACGTAAGAAAAGAATATTTAAAAAGAAAGGCATCTCTCAGATAACAGTCGCCTGTTACATATAATAATGTAAACTTCTTAAATACTGAAATGACATGAAATAAATCTTAATTATGCATGGTCAAATAATATTTGAAGAATTAATTTTCGTCTTAATAACAAATTTCTCAATACACAGCAGTAATTACACGTATGCAGCACAGGTAAGCCAATTTTTAAAAATAATTAAAGAAAAGTGGTGCATGCGGCACAAAATAATATTTTTCACTTTAAATAAATTAATACTTTTTCATAAAAGTTCACAAAAATTTAAATTCTATCAAGTATATTTTGAGAAAACTTCATGTAAATCTTCTTTGTCGTTTTTCCCTACTTCAACTTTTTAGCATATGCGCCAAACCAATAATGAGGTGACGATATGTGGTCTGTACGTGTACTTTAGAAAAAGTTAAGAATAATAAAAGTTTCTCAAGAATTGTTAAACACTGCTTATGAACTTACATTTTATAAGCATTTTTATAAATGAAATTATAAAAAGCTTACAGTTCACTTATTCTAAAGTTGTATTAAAGTTTAATTATTGTTTGGTATGTTGAGTAATTTAAAATTTTATTTTGCAATATTTGTTACCTTTCTTATTTTCTGCTCTTCTCGAACACACTTCACTTTCAAATTGACAATGATTTCTAAACAAATAACATCGTTCATTGTCCGTAGCATACACAGTAGTTCCGCTTAAGGTACATTTTCTTTGTGCGGAACAATCAACTGATGATTCCTTTTCCTTATGTGATATACGCTTTGGCGATGCAATGCCGCAAAATATTGCCACTAATAAAGTTATTGTTTTAAAATACAACATTTTTAATTTAAACTTCTCGCTATATCGAACCGTTTGCTAATAAAACTTTTCACTAACGAAGCCTTCATTTTATACATTTTTAGTAGAGATGGGCAGGTGTCGTGATGGTGCTTAAATTAATCGTGTGTGAGTAGAAGAGTATGATTTAAAATTAAATATATTTCTGTGTGAATTTCTGATCTCTTTCTGATTTCCACAACATAATCTAAACATTAAAACAATTTATGTTCAGAGTTCAGAGAATCACAATTAATGACCAAGTTGAAGACAAACATAAAACAAACAAAAATTCCAAAAATTCTTTCTTCATTGCATGTCTGTTTTTTTTTCAAATTGGTGCATAAAGAATTTCCCTTTGTTGTAGAAGAACTGGTAACTCAAATTATAGCAAAAGTAAAAGAAACATTTAAAAAGGTATGCAATAAAAATGATTTCATAGTGATTTTAATTTTTAATACCTTTAACATAAACGTGAGTAGTACGAGCCAATATACACACACTCACGTGCACATACATAACTTTTTGGGCCTTGTTCATACATATTTTATTTATTTACTCGAATTTGTTTATTTACTACTGGTATTTCGGAATTTAAGAAAAAAAAGGAAGTTTGCATTGTCTGGTTAAAATTAAAAAATTTTATTTTTGTATTACGTGTTTTAGTTACTTTTTACAACATTGTAAAATTAAAAATAGTTATTTGTTTGATTTTAAATATATTTAAGGTATTCAATACTATATTCGGTGTGAAATACACTCTGAAAATGGATGCACATAAGTGAAAAGCTTTAATCGTTAAATAAAAATTAAATGATATTATGAACATTATTTCAAAATGTTTTGCATATCGACCCCTGCGCGCAAAGCTTTACACTGAGAGAAAAACCTTCGTGAATGCAATGAGTTTTTACATTATATTTATGTTATTGTTATTGTTTTTCAACCAATGCAACACTTCATTCGCATTACGAAAATTGTTTCATCAGCTGAAAAAATGTCATACTCGTATATGCAACGAAATATTTTAATTCATGTAACGACATGTTTTTACTAAGCAACGTATGTTTTCATTTTTTAAATGAAATATTTAATTATAGCAATGAAACTTTTTAGTCTATGCAATGATGAGACGTTAGCCTTACATTTTTTTTTAACGAACTTTTATATTGAATTCACAAAATTGTACATATATATCATGATAGTATTTCATTACTGAGACGTAAGAAATCATTTTTTGTTGCTATCGTATCATTGTGTTTACACATTACAACATAATTCATTGCTGTTATGACTCTGATTCATTAAATTTAATTTAATTATTATATTTTATTAATTGTTTAACTTGCATGTGTATATTGGCACAGGCGTCAGAAAAATGTTTGTATGATATAATTTTCTTCTCCGGCCAAGATTTGAACTTGGAACTCATCGCGTGGTAGTCAACGCGCTTACCGCTGCAGCAACAACAACCTCAAATATTATTTAGATACACACTAAGGGCCTTATTTATAAAATATACTTTGGTGTTATCACTCGTAAAGCAGCTCTGGGCGAGTCAACATCAAGCGTCGTTGGCAATTATCTCTTAAGTGTAACCAGGCCACTGTTGTTTATTGGCCTTCCGAGAGTTTTGCGTTTCGCTCGCACTGCTTAACCGTATATTCTTGCGGTTCTTTTGTGGAATTTCTTTAACAACCTTGGGCATATGGTCTAGTTACTCCGCCCATATTTGTGCAACCACATTATGCAAATTTATTTTGTAAAGTATTTATGAAATAAATCAATGAATAAATATTTTGGTTTTATGAAAGATTTATTAATAAAATTTCAATAGAAAATTTGTTTAATTAGCCTTTTATAAATCAGAAATATTTTTTATGAATAAGACAGTATATATACCATCATTAATGAAATTATAATCCAACATTATTTAATTTATTTGGAAAGTTATAACTTATAAATAAATATATGTATATAAATATACATTAAAAAATACTTTGACTTGTCTCCAAGATTCGAACCTGTGACTACAAAGGTAGCACACTGCCTACTAGCCAGAATTAGCAAGTTTTCTTCATTGTAGCTACGAAAATATTTCATTTCATTGTTATACTTTGATCTTCCTTAATGTCAATTAATCAATTTAAATTATTTTTTTTTATAAATTCTTCATGAAAACGTGTATTTAAGTTTTTCATTACCCGAATGAAAATTATTTCGTAACATTCATGATACTACGAAATGTAAAATATTAAGCATTAGAAAGGTTTCATTCCATTAATGAAATTTCCATCAATATAATGTAATGTTTCATTTTATTAATGAAATTTGTCGTTGTATTAATGAAAGCGGTTCAATGTAATGATTTCATTGCCGTTACGAAATGCTTTTCTTTCAGTGTATGTTATAAAAACTAAGTTTTACATGATAAATTTTTTATTACTTTTTTAATATGCAAACACCATTAGCATGAAATTGAAAATGTGTATAAATATTCGGTTGCTTTAAATAAATAAATAGTAATGTTTATGGAAATCATTGTATATTTCAAAATAATAAAAACTTTTTGCTTTTAATTTTCTTCATATTATAATATTCAACTAAAATATGTACTTATATGAATTTGAAAAATATTATAATGAATTAATTTTCGTAGTCAGTTTAATTTAATAAATCTTTCGTTTTTAAAGTACGCTTCAAATTTAAATATTCTTTATGATATTTAGGTGCTATACTATATTTTACGCAAATATATTTTAAATCTGTAAGCTTCTTGGTTGACGTAAACAAACTCTTATCATACAATATCATACAATTGTTTATAAGATTTTTCTTAGAATTAGCAAAATATCCATAAGCGAATTCAATTCAAGTTGGAATTTTTCTAAATGTCGCGTAACGGAGCTCAATGAAATTAATTTTAATTTTGCTGGACAGTAACGAATTCGCATATTACTTCCAATTTTTGAAGTTGTAGCCTGATGGGTTAGTTCGCGCATTACGGATAATAGTCGGCCATTCACTAAGTGCCCAAACCTTCGGCTCCGCACGAAATATGCAATGGTGGAACCTACTGGCATCATAGTATGTTCCAAAACTAAATAACGAGTTATATTTTCAAACTTAAATAAAAAACGTAATAATTGACACCAAGTTTTATGAAGAGCATTGAAGGATAGAATGGAAATGCGGATTTTATTTTTTTAAAGAGTATGTCATCCAGATGTCTCCCGTCGAGTTGAACACACTGTTCCAAACGGAGCCTTGTGTTCTGCGCCACACGCTACAGTAAATTTGGTTCAATTGAGCTGATTTCTCGACGAATATTTTCCTTTAAAGCCACAAGAGATTGGGGATTGCCATTAACTCCGTCAATGGGACTTAGATCGGGCGACTTCGGTGGCCATGTGATGTCCCCAAAGCTACTGATCAGTTTTTGGGGGAAATTTTCCGGAAGCAAATTCATCGAAGCTCTCGCTGTGTGTGCAGTCGTCGAATCCTGTTCAAATCACGTGTGTGAAGAGTACGATAAATGAGATCGCAGCTTTGGCAAAAAGAATTGCGTAATCATACATCGATAATTTTCACGGTTGACATTCGTCGCCTGTCCTCGAGAATTTTCGGAAAAAAATGGTCCAATTATCTCATGCGTGGCTAAGGCACACCAAACAGTTACCCTGGGGCAATGCAATGATTTTTGATGTTTCAATCGAGAGTTGCGCGTTCTTGGAGACCAGTAACGGCAGTTTTGCTTGTTGACGTGGCCGTTTAAGGAAAATGAGCCTCGTCGCTCCAAAAAATTGAATTTACAGTGCGAAAACGCTTCGAAGTCGTTTCACAAAAATTTTTGCGTAAATCAAAGTCACTTCCTTTCAGTTCCTGAACGATTTGAATTTTAAAAGGATGGAACTTCATACCCTTTTTTAAAATTTCAAGAATAATCGCTCTTGGAAGTCCCAGTCAGGCTGCTCTTTTCCGTATTGAAAGTCGCAGATTTTCAAGTAAACTGCTTTCAATCAGTTCAATGTTTTCGGGAGACCTTGAAGATCGACTAACATTTAAATGCACTATTTATGTATTTACTATTATCCGTTTCCAACGAAACTAAACAGAAAAGATGAACACTGGCCAAACAAAATCTTGACTTTAAAAAAGTGGGCGCTATCACGCCCATAAGAATACAAAATTAAAATTTGCGCTAGTGATTTGAAATTTCATACATAAGTAGGTCTATGTTAGCAACTAACTAGAAATATCTCAAAACCGGGAAGTTATAGCCATGGGGGTGGGGCTACACCCATACAGTTCAGATTTAAAAAAAAAACAAATCTAAGGCGTTTACTGAAGCGATTGTATTGAAAATAAAAAAGGGGTGGGGGCGTGATCCCAGCTGATCGTTTCGCGGTTTTACATATTTACCAGTTACTATTTTTCAATGTTTAAATGTTTTTTTTTTATGTGTGATAACACGTTCTAGACAATAAACGGCCCTTAAATTAATTGTTTGGTTTATGTAATTACTAGTGTACCACTCTCAGCCTAAACAAGAACCACGATGGGGACTTGGTGGTACAAGTACAAACAACGAACAAACAACGAAAATCTCACAAGATTTTTGTGAGATACCATAACGGGGAAGAGTCTGTATATAAAGTAGACAAAAGGTGATCCCGAGATCTATTTCTGAATTTATCTATGTCGTCCTTAATTACTTTGTTAGAAAATGTCATTTGGTAGAGAACTCGTAAGTCTCTAAGTCGTTGCAAGCTTCGTTGCATACTATTCCTTTAACGTATTAAACCCTTCACGGAAGGGGTAAAGGTTTCCTTAGGTACGATGGTGTTTTTTTTTATACACTAGTATTAATACCTTCGTTTATAATATTTTTAAAAC
Organism: Nowickia ferox; assembly: GCA_936439885.1. NCBI lineage: Eukaryota > Metazoa > Arthropoda > Insecta > Diptera > Tachinidae > Nowickia > Nowickia ferox. The sequence continues at coordinate 101,473,379 of OW387023.1, read as the reverse complement.
GCGAGTAAAAATTTTTATTAGTCATACACAAATCTGTAATTCCTTTGCAGTTTTAGAAAACACTCACCATACTTTAAAGAAACCGATTTTTTAAAGAAATCGATGAACTAATTATCATCTAATTTTTCATAACTATTCACTGATATTTACATAAAACAATATTTTGCGTATAAATTCGCATAGAGAAGAATAGCTAAAATGGGCAATTTTTCAACGCCAAAAACGAAAATTTCCTTTACATCGCGATGCATCGCTTCCAATTTGGTGATTAGGAATCGTAAAAGATAACTTCTGGCAATGACACGGCTTTATAAAATTTCCCTACTTTGAAATTCTACATTTTCATGACTTCGTGTAATAGATTGTAAATGAAGTAACGTACAAGATCCGTTACTCAGCTGATTGGAATATTTTACCTCAAAGAAGAAATAAAAAAATTATAGAAAAACAAAATATTTATTAATTCTTTTTACTTGTTAATGTAAAGCGTGCTTTTTTAAGAGTGTCAGAACTTTGAGTTTCTTTGAGCAAATCAATTGTAGCGCCCGCTGTGTGGCATGTGGCTCTGTCGTAATTGAGGTACGGAAAAATTTCGAATCATGTTCCTATACTGTTCATCATTGATAGTAACATTCTGACCATCATCGTTTTTGAAGACTCCGCCAGCCCATAAAGCACACCAAACAGTAATTTTCTGTCAATGTAATGGTGTTTTCACAAAAGCTTGTGGATTCTTCTCACTTCAAATGCGACAACGCTGCTTATTTACGTACCAATTGAACCAGAAATGGGCTTCATCCAAAAATAAAATTTTGAATGGAAATACAGGATTTGCACGCGTTGCTCTGCTGTAAGTTCATTCATAATGAAATTTCAAAGCAAAATATCAGCTGTTCAATTAGTGCTGCTCAAATAAAGCAGTGATGCCAACTCAAAGTTGTGGTACTGTAAAAAAACACCCAATATGTGTTTGCATGTAAGGCCGAGTTTATATATGGCACACATGTGCCCAAAAACGCGTAACTACACATATTTATTACGTCAAAAAGAGACGTATTTATTACGTCAAACAGTTTCAAACGTAACTAATAGACAATTTTGTAGAGTTCAACATGATTGGAAACTGTTCATTAGACTAAAGTAAGAACAAGAAAAAGAAAACGCGCAGAAAAAAATTCAAACAGGAAGCTTAGCAATATATATTTGCCTACATGTGTTTTAAAATTAGTTGAAATTGTTAAAAAAAATTTTTTAATTCTAAGTAGTGACAAATTAGGTATTTAGCTATGTATGTGGTTTAGGGATGTTGATCTCGGGTTCTTCATCCCAAATGTTCCCGAAATTTCCGATTTCGCCACAGTGGGGATTTTGCAGGATTATTAGATTCGGAAATTCCAATTTAATTTGGCTGATATAAATTGCTATTCTTGAATAGCTTTTGCTGTTTTTTGCATTTATTTTCTTTACAAAGTTCTTACCACTACAATTCGAGCTGAAAAAAAATCGTGCAATTTAGCAATGGTAAAGAAAGAAAATAAAAAAACATATGGATTATTGAGTTTTTGTTTTAACTTTGATATCTCAACGCGACGGGTTGGATATAGTAACGATCAATGCATCAGAATGCTTAGATACGGTTTTACATGGGTTGACACCGATGAGTGTAGTGGCTTTCAAAAAGGAATCATCTAGATTCTACTTGAATACGTTTGTATTATTTATTTTATATTATTTTACTAGCTGAGCCCGCCAAACGTTGTCTTACCCTCAGTTATAATCCTTGTTTTTCTAACTACAAATTACTCCACACACTGCTCACTTGTTGGGTCAAAAACAAAACAAAAAACCTACCGGGTATATACCCAAACTTGTGTTCAAAATTTAAGCTACACATCTCTTATAGTTCCTTAACTGAATTGTTACGTTTATGTTTAGGTTCACTTATATTTGTAAGTTTACTTCTTTGATCTCATATAACAAGAATCAACGCTTTTCGTGTTGGGAAAAACCTTTAATGAATTTAAAAACTTAAAATGAAAAAATAAAGTACCTGTTTTTTAGTAAGTGTGCTAGCCTTCTAATCAAAATTTTTGTTAATGTCTAGTGAATTTTATTTTTATTATTTCTATGGAGCGGTATCCCCGGATATATAAAAAAATTCCCGCTTTCCCGGAAAATGAAAAAAAGTGCGCGAAAAAAACTCTAGACTGTATGTGTCTACGTGTATGTTTTTGTCACCAAAATTGCTTGAGCAGCAAAAATTTAACATTCAACGACATTCATTTTCGTTTCTCCAAAATTTTAAATGAAATTCATGTTATTTTCTCTAGTTTTATACCTTACACCAAAAATTGTAATATAGGTTTATCATTCCGTGCATTATTTGTACAAAAATTTATATGCGCCTCCATAAAATATTTACACATATTCTGGGTCCTTACGAACAGTGAAGTAGAATAAGCTATGTAAGTCTGTCCATCTGTCTGTATGGGAAATCGGTTTACCGAAGGACCCAGAAGAGCTGGAGACTTCGGTCTTGGACTGATGTTTTAGAATAACTACTTAAAAGGTTGATACTGAATATCTGCAAAATCAAAAAAGCTGTTTCAGTGCTGGGGAATTGAAACTGCTTGTCGTAGTATATAAAAGTAACTAACTAAAACTTATTTTTTTGTTTATTAAATATATTTTAACGGTCTAATTCATAAAAAATATTTTAGGTTTATTACAGGTTTATTTGACAAATCACCCATACAAATATGTCAAATAAGCGCTTAATAAACCTGAAATATATTTTATGAATAAGGCAGTAAATATTTAAGAAATTGCTTATTAGACATGTTGTGATAGGTTTATTTTATCTGGCACTGGGATCTGGCACTCCAGTTTTGGTAAAATAGTGACTTGTATCCAACTCTTTCATTGGCGCATTTTAAACGCAAACCAATAATCAAACTCATGTAATTTAAATAAGTTTAATCAAATGTTTGTGTCTAAGACGAGCTACTGAAAGAGTTCGATACAATTCTAGTTAAGACCACTTATATTTGAAAAAGTGGCGGAACCACGACCCTGATAATTTTCAATTTTCACTTAGAACTATAGCACGCAAGTTAAAAAATTTTACCAACCCAAAAAATATGCACTAAAAATGTTCAAATAATTTAGATTCAGTTAACTTAAACATTTTCTTGTCTTCTTTAGAAAATCCTATTAATTAATAAAAACATTTTATTCTAAAAGAATTGAAAATATCGATTAATAGGCAGATTTTGTAAAAATTTCTCTGCTAAAAAATTCAAATTTGTATGAGACATAACGAAAATTCTTTCAAAAATATTTTTATCATACAAAGTTCAAAACGAAAAAATCGTTTGAATTTACAAAATTTACGCTTAGTATACGAGTATTTTTTAGTTTAATTTTTATTCATATGTTGCCAAGTTAAGGCTCAGTTAGCCGACTGTAATGCAATGTAAATGTAATGTAGGAAACAGCTGATAGATATTTTTGTATGAAAAGCATGAATATTGCATTGTTACTTTTAGTTCACTATTTTTTTTCACCACTACACACATTGGCGGTATTCGATTTTTGATGCAAATTTTCGTGCGTTAGTGCAAAAGCAAAGTATCGTAGCTTTTCTTTGGATTGTGTATGTATTTTGTTGTTGAATTTTAAAGAAAAGCTACGATATTTTGCATTTGTACTAACGCACGAAAATTTGCATCAAAAATCGAATACCGCCAATGTGTGTAGTGGTGAAAAAAAATAGTGAACTAAAAGTAACAATGCAATATTCATGCATTACTTTGAAGGGATTTTAGTTTAATGCAAAAAAAAATTGCACTAATATATATTATCAAAGTTAGTGCTAATGTAATAAATTTGCATTTGCATTGATTTGGTTTATTGTGGGAAAATGGTCAATGCATTTGCTTATTTAATGCCATAGTCCCAGAACTGCATACAACAAAAAGGAAATGTATGGATAGACACAACCAAAGTAAATTAATTAATTGATAAACCTTTAATATGTGAAATAAGTATAATAAAAGATACATATGTACTTTAATATATAAATATAATTATTTTTAAATGTTTTGCAACACATTTTTTAAGCAAAAATTTATTTAAACTTTTTCACATACGTTTTCAGTATACACAATTGTGCATAACAAAGCAAAACAAAACAAAATGGCGTACGAAAATTGTAAACAACTTTTGACATTCAGGCATTCACACTAAACGAGAAAAAAATTAATCACCTGAGACTTGCATATACTTTATATAAATTTACTTTGTACATACCTATGTATGTAGTAATTTCATAATAATATGTGTATGTGTGCATAATAAAAAAATTTGGCGTAATGCAATAGTTTTAGGTGTTCACAACGTTTTTAAATATCTACTTCAGTTCCGTAAATTTTCAGTTTTCACTACAAGAATTGCTAAATAAGCAAATACGTGTATAAAATTACAGCCGAATCAAAAAAAAAAAAAAAATTATTTGAGCTTGAAGTGTACGTTGAAACAAAATTTCCGTACAAATTTTGACATAAGAACACTTCAAGTGTTCAAATAAATTTTTTATGCATAGGGCCGTTTAACTTTAATTGTATGTAAACATTTTTTCGTTCTCTATGTATGTATGTTACTCTTTTAAAAGAATTAATATTAAACTTTGTATATGTACTTGAATAAGTCACAAACGTAATTCCATAAAAACTCAACTACATTTAGATTTGCAAAAATCAAGTCGCAAATTAATGACAAAGCAAGAAAGTAAAATCATACGATTAATTATTCAGTTTTGTTTCCAACTATGATATTGTTTAAATGAAAGTTTAACATAATAGTTCTAGTCGTTCGGAGAACTTTTTTTAAAGTTCCTAGACTATCTGCATTAGCAACAATGAAATGCTCATACATACATATGTACTATGTCAATAATATGTTTTTACATTAAAAGAAAACGAATTTTTTTTATTAATTTATATTATTCAATTAATTCAAGATTTTTTTAGAATAGATGAATTAAAGAATGTATTTACTATCATATAACAAAAACAAAAATAGCACATTAAGATTTAAACAACTTAAAAAAGAACAAAAATTAAAAAGATTTCAATATTTTCCTGTCAAGAAATTCATTGTACATTTTTAGGTGAACTGTATAAAAAACTATATTTTGCGGTTTAAAACTTTGTATGGCCTCTGTTGGTAGTCTCTTTTTCATAATGTCATATTCACTTGGGATTTTATTCCATTCCTCCAATATTGCACTTTTCAATTAATTTCGGTTTTTGGGAAGCCCCTTTGCTACTTTTTTCTTTAGATATCCCCATACATTTTCTATGGGGTTCAAGTCTGGACTCTGAGCTGGCGTTCGCACTGTGTGCTCTTTGTGCTTCTGGTCATTATCTTGATAAAACTTGAATATTTGCTGGTTGCCGTTCATTAGCCCGAATTTATTTGTACTTTTTATTAAGTGAGCTTTCAATATATTCAAATATTGTTGCGCATCCATGATACTTTCGATGAAAACCAACCATCATTATAATATAGCATGATTTTAGTCTCGTCACAAACTATGACGTCGTTTCAATAATCATCAGGCTTATCTGCATACATCATAACGAAAGACAATCTTTTTTCAACATTTTGAACAGAAAGAAGTGTTTTTTTCTCGCAGCTCTTGATGTATACTTCTTTTTGTTAAGTGTTTTCCTTACGGTTTCGTGAAGTTCTTTTGCAAGGGTTGTGGTAGATATTGATGGATTTTCTTTAACTTTTGTTAATATTAAGCCTTCTTCTCTGTCGGATATTTTACATGGACGACCATTTGAAGATTTTAGCTCTACCCTTTGCTCAATTTTAGCCCGATTTAATATATTATAAACAGTTTGCCTTTGTAAGGAAAACATGTGTGCAATTTCTAACACACTTTTGTCGATGTGGTGGTTATAAAAAAGCAATTGGATTATATCCTTTGAAGTTCTTTTGCCTGGCATGATTCAAACGTAGTAACTCAATCACAATTGGCATACATTTGTGAGTATTTACAGACTAAAACATTTAGTTTTGAGTTATGTGCTTATAAGCATCATAATGAAGAGTGATTAACTGTAAATACATTTCGAAAATTCCAATTGCTCAAAGAAATTGCGACACAAATAATTTTGTAAAAACAATTTCTTGACAGCTAAATACATGAGTGTGTTGTTTTTGTTTTTTATTCTTCTTAATTACAATCATTATCGCATTGTTTTTGCAAATCTCGTTAGAAAAGAATACAAGCAATAAAATTAAAAGGAAAACATTTTTGGAAATTTTGGAAAATTTCGCAATTTTTGTACAATTTAAAAAAAGAAACTATTTTATTTTGATTGTAAAAACAATATGTTGACATTAGATGTGGGCACGTGTCGTGTTTTTTTTTCGTGACACGAAGACGCACGGCTCAACAGAAAATCTGTTTTCGTGCGAGTTCGTGTCGTATCGTGTTGAGATAAACACGAAACGATTTTTGGTGTTAAAATATGTATGCATGAATTTCCAGTAAAGAAAAAATTTAATACTGTGTATCGTCAAACACATAAAACCATCAAATTTGTTGATAGTGTAGGGACCAGGGATCGCAAATTACGATTATTTTCCAAATTTAAACTGAAAAAATCATAATAATAGAGAAGTGCTACGGGCACAAGGAATATACCACAATACTCCATGTTACATGGACTACCTATAGATGCAATGACTTTTATTTTTTTAATTTTTATTTATTCCTCACAAAATAAGAGTTATTTTGTGACTTTTATTTATTCCTCACAAAATAACAGTTATTTTGTGATTTTTATTTATTCCTCAGAAAATAAGAGTTATTTTGTGACTTTTATTTATTCCTCACAAAATAACAGTTATTTTTTGATTTTTATTTATTACTCAGAAAATAAAAGTCATTTTTAAAATGTGTTTATTAATTAATTTAATTTAACAAATAAGAGTTTTTGCATGGACTCTGGCGATAAATTCGATCTTAAATCTGTTAATATTAATTTTAGCGCAGAAAATGCTCTTTCTACAGAGACTTGTGTTGCTGGCGTGCTATGCAAAACCTGTGCCAATCTGTACAGGTATGGATATATATATTTTTTTTCCTCCCAATATTTCATTACATCTGCATCCACGTCAATGGGCTTAGGATTGTAATTGTCTATTTCGCTTATCGCCCTTTTCATTTCCTCCTCCAGATCACCATGTGAGTCTTCATCCTCTGAATTTACTTCAATAGAGTTTAAGAACTCATTTAATAATGAACACGTGTTTGTGTCTTCAGACGACGGTAAAGCATCTGGTGTTTCAGCGTTTGAAGATGATGATAAGTCAGAAGACTTTTGCGTTGCATCATTCTTCACAAAGAGTAAAATTTATTAAATTCATGTACATTAGACCACCCAATGGGCCGAAGTTTTTATTTTATTCGCTAAAGCCCATATGACATTTCATTTTTCTTTCATTTATCAAGTTTCATTTATCAAGCTGGTAACTCTTATGTGTTAATTATGAAGGTGTTGAGATATTTAGTACATTAAAAAATTTTGACAAATCAAAAAATATTTTTATGTTATGCAACAAATTAATTATAAAATACATAAGAACAAAGATGTATTTTTCGGACAAAATCCGTACCAAATATAAGAAATCCGGTTCCAAACCGGATAAAAATATCTTATATTTGACGCTGGTAATGTAGCTTTCCATTGGTGAAAGAATTTTTAAAACCGGCTGAGCGGGATGAGCGGCTTGGGCGTGAAAGCTTAGCAAAAAACAAACTCACTTTCTTATAAATTGGTTGTTTTTGTAAATGAAATAAAATTATTTGTAATAAAAAATATCAAATTTGTTTTTTTTTTTCAATTTAAATAGGCATATTTTGTAAAAAATTTAATTTCTACACGTTTCCAAATTGTATGAAAAATAATGACAATTCGTTACAAACTTTTTCATACAAATTTCAAAAGGAAAAAATTATTGTACGAATATATGCAGAATCTATACTAAAGTCTCTATTTTTCATTTTATTTACAAAAACACTGAGTTATTTTTTTATATTTTATTTACTGCCAGTTCATAGAAGCCATGTAAAAATTCTTGCTTGGCTATTTATGTTGAAAACACAAACAAAGCACTCAAAATTTGTTTTTGATTTCAATGTAAATAGCCAAGCAAGAATTTTTACTTGACTTCTATGAACTGGCAGTTATTAGTTTAAAAATGACTTTTATTTTCTGAGGAATAAATAAAAATCAAAAAATAACTCTTATTTTGTGAGGAATAAATAAAAGTCACAAAATAACTGTTATTTTGTGAGAAATAAATAAAAATAAAAAAATAACTCTTATTTTGTGAGGAATAAATAAAAGTCACAAAATAACTATTATTTTGTGAGGAATAAATAAAACTCAAGAAATAACGATTAAAAAGTAATTTTTAAAATAAAAATTATAACCGTTACGGTCCCTACTAGGGACGCTTAAAGTTCTGAAATTGAACAAAAATATGTATCTATTTGAATATAAAAAAATGATTTTTTGCTATTAAATTGTATTTCGTGCGTGTTGTGCAGTTTCGTGTTTTGAAAAAATTTTGCGTGTGTGATTCGTACGTGTTGGACATCTTGGCATTCGTGTTGGAAAAATTCAACATGCGCACATCTCTAGTTGACATACTGTATATTCTTCAACAATAAATTTCAATGTATGTATTTTTAATAAAAAATATTTTACTTAAAAAGTCAAATAATAACAAACGTTAACAAAATTTAAACAACCGAGCAAAAATTTTGATGCAAAAGTAATGAGTTAAATTACTAATAAACATACGAGTATAAATAACATACTTCTTCACACTACTTTTTCTTTGGCTTTTTAACTCATTATATATTTTAACTTGGCGTTGCTATTGGATTCAGTTACTTACAACATTGTATTGTAAATTATAATTTAGAAATGTCAATACTTAGAAGTAATTGCATACACAAACTGAATTTAAAAAAAAACTCGTGAACTCGTGTTTCCTGTGAGTATAAGTAAAACGTTTGACTATTACTTCGTATAACGGGAGTTGTTTCTCAACAATAGTAAGTATTGGTATTGGTATTATTATGCGCTCTAAATAAGTTTTCCCTTGGTGCAAACCTTGTTCTGAAATTCAAGACAATGGTATTAAAAAGCAAGGTAATGGTGGCCTTATGACATGGGCGTGTATGTCATCGTCTGGAGTTGTTAAAATACCTTTTGGTACTGGAATTATGGATTTGAAGTATTATATTGACATTCTTAAAGAAAACGTGGTGGAAAGTACCTAAAATATCGATATAAAAGGCGGCTGAGTATTCTACCAGGACAGCGACACCAACAATATGTCATGGCACCCACAAAATTGGCTACTTTATACATACTTGCCCAAAAGCAATGGAATTTGCTCCTGCATCACCAGAATTGACTTAAAAAAATGGCGGCCAAGCGACGAGCCCAAGGGTTTTGACGCACTGAAGAAAGTCGTAATAGAGGAATGGTATAATATTGAACCTGAATCATAAAAAACTAGCTTGAAAGTATAGCACTACATCTTCAAGTTATGATATCAAGTGATTGAAAAGTCAACCAAGTGTTAAAAATATATTCAACACTAAATACAAATGTGAAAATTTTAGTGTCCCACTTAAAGTGTGAGCTTCGCTTTAGGCAGTTGAAATATGAAATGTATAATTTTATAATGTTTTTATTGAAATAATTGAACCTTTTTTTTATTTTATATTTCTTTAATAAAATAAAAAATATTAAATGGAACTTTTCAAATTTAACCAAGTCTTTTATTTTTGGGTCACAAACAAAGTGCATCAGAATTTTCTTTGTGTCCCACTTTGCGTGTGAGTAGCTGTAGATAAAAACTATAAAGAATTTTTTGAATTATTTTCAATACTTGTAGTTCACTAATACTATGAAAAAAAAGACAATGCAAATAATAAAAATATAGCAACTGTTTTATCTAGCTACTTGCACAAATTACGTTTTAACATTTTTGAAAACAATTTTATGTCAAAAAGCTTTGTAGCGAAATTTAAATTAATTTCCAATAATAAGTTTTCTTTTATAAGTAAAAAAAATACAAATTTCATAAAACTAACTTATTGGAACACAATGTAAGGTAATGTTGAGACTACCCCTCCTATATAATGCAGTACGTGTGAAATTTGAAATTTTATCAAAATTACCACCAATCTTCTACTAATTTCCAATAATTTCTAGGCCTTAGCAGACATGATATATGGAGATGGGAAAAAGGGCTTATTTTGACTGGTGACTGATTCACTGACTGGCTCACTAACTGACTTACTGATCAATATTATGAGCAATATCTGCTATAGCTAGAGAGTTGAAATTTGATTTGAAAAAAAAAATACTGAAAACCCGAAATTTTTAACCTGTGATGCCATGACCAAAGAAAATACGGATTCATTTAAATATATACATATATATAGATCTATTTCTCATTAGAAAAATTTACGTGCTAGTAGCAATGGCCAAAAAATCTGGAGCTTAAAACAGTAAGAAGTAAGATTCTTACGAATCTTATTATGACATCATAGTAATATTTTGAAGTGGGCTAGGCTACGCCCGTCAAGTTCTGAACCATTATTTTATGTACCTCCACTCTTTCAATCTGCCACGCTTATCATTATGAGAACTTTAACAGACTAAAATATTTATATTAAAGAAGTTCTATAAAAACAACTCAGGAAGTAGTCAGAGCTTCACAAAACATAAATATGAAAAAAGACCTGACTTCTATCCAAAATTTCTGCTATCAAAAGTACTAGATACAATTTTCGACCAAAATCTTGTTTGGTACAAAAGCTGTCACTACAGTATTCCTTGGGTTTAATTTTGTAGAAAACTAAATATAATTTATACTCGATAAGAATTTGTGGAAAATTTAAAGTGATTACGATTGCAAAAACTAAACGTTATAACCTTGAATTTCAACTCTTTGAATAGAACGAATTATATATTACGTTGAATATATTGTTTCTTTGACATAAGTTAATTATCAACTACGTTTATGGATGAACAAGGTAACCAGGCTAGTACATCAAAAAAAAAAATTAAACTTGGGAAAATGTTCCAAATTTGAGTAAAAAAAAGTTGTCGTATGGCTCCAGAGCCATATTTTTATGTATTTAATTCTAGTACTTATTTTTATTTTTATTTAAATTCTGTACCACATGAGATGTTCATATTATACTCTGCATTAATTCACCATGCATACATATTAATTCCTTGAGAGGAGACAAATATTGAACCAACAACCTTCTGACTAGACAAGCACTCGAATCAATTGCTTAACAGAGCAGCCTAAATAAGCAGTGAAATTATTGAGTTTAAAAACTTTATTTGATTGAGTTTTAAAATAAATATATTTTAAATTCATATACTCCTCGGAAATATGTAAAATTTAATTAGATTTTTGCTTAATACAAATAAATACTATACCTTATAATTTAAAGAAAAAATACCTAAAACTGGCAAATATTTTTCCATAATTTCGAGTACCTTTATGCATCTCTTAAGTAAGCCCAATTTGATGAACTAATCAGAAGTAATGCCGAGTACACATCTGGCACACATGTGCCCAAAAAAGCGTAACCACTAATCACTTATGAAAAACAGTTTGATTTGATTTTTTTGATTTAACGTACCATACGTTGAGTTTAAGGAACACGTTCATTCTCATATAAATAAAAGAAAAAAGTTTAGCAAATTTCAAGAAAGTGTACTTTGATTCAAGGAACTCGTTCATTGATTTTAAGTAATGTACGTTGAATTTGACTTCAAGAACAAGAAGAAGATGTTTTGTTAAATGAACGAGTACTTTGATTCAAGGAACCACACCACATTTGAATTTTTGTTTTACTTGGTTCAATTCAGCGTACTAGTTCCTTGTTTTATAACCGGAAAAAGACATACTTAAAAGAAAAAAATAAACACAAAGCAATCAGTTATTGTTCTACGTTAAACAAATAACCCAGCAAAAAAATTGCTTCAAATAAAGCAGGTTTTTACTATGAGAGAGTAAAAGTAGAGCTGACAAACCTGCTGATATCGCTGCTGATTTGGAGAACTACATTTTTTCCTCTTAAAAGCGCTTTTTTTGAATATTATAAAACATGCAAATATAGCACGTAGCGCTATAGAGCTCAAGAGCTCTTTAAAGGATTATTAATATAAACGTATTTAATGATTTAAAAAGCGCTTTTCAAGATTACATTAGCAACATTTCTGGCTTTAAAACCTGCATTATTGTGGCGCTGTTAAATCACCTTTTTTCTATAGTATGCTTCATATATGTTCACTGCTTCTAAACAGCTCATATTTTAAAGCGAGTTATTATGCGCTTTATTGCCTTATTGCTTCAAAGAACATGAAAATTTTTTACTGGGAAGTTTGTGCGTAATTAAAAAAGCAAGTTTGAAATAAGAAAGTGTCAAAAAGTAAGTTAGTAATAAGAAGTGATTATAATTAATTTTCATTGCAAAAAGAAACATAGTTGTATAATATCCCGAATATCAGGAACTTGTTGAATTACCTCAAAGTTGGCAAATCAGAAAATCAGTTCCAGATGCACCTACTCCTGAAATTATTGGTTCCAATTTTCAAGTTTTATGTAAGTAATTATTTTGAATGCTATTTAGATAGTATAGGGTCCGCCATCAGACGTTTTTTTTTCAACTAGTGCTTATTTCGTGAATAGTAGCTCTTAGCTCATGTCTGATTTGACAGATAATTAGTTTTATCCTTCCGCTGAACGAATATGGTTGTGTATACGCTTGAACAACGCTGGGAAATATTTCCTGTGATCGATTTACAGAAGTTGCCGATTTTGCCAAAAAAAATCATCTTTTCAGATGAAGCTCATTTTGATCTTGGCGGGACAATTTTTGTCGCATTTGGGGCACAGAAAAACCGCACGCATACATTGAAAAGCCGACGCACCCAAAACGAGTGGTTTCAACACGACGGCGCTACGTGCCACACAGCCGAAGCTACACTCGATGTTTTGCGCCCTGTTTTCAAAACAAAAAAGTTATCTGGCGGACACTATATAATTTTATACATATACTATTGGGGTATTCAAATGGAACTAATAATTTAACACGTTTTAAAGTAATAACACGAAAAAATTTGACTGCTGTGAGCAAACCCTCATAACTTACAATTAAAAATATTGTACTTATATGTATTTTGGTTTTAGCACCTTTGTAAATTGTTTACTCTCTCTCTCAATTCCTTTGGTAAACTCTAAGGCATATTTCCAAATGTAGTTATGAAAAACAATAAACATAGCTGAGAAAGTCTTATTATTTTATGATGTTTTTCTTTGAGTTACAACAACAATTTTTTTAAACTATGTTAAAATGTTAAGACATTATGACACTTAAGACTCTTAAGACACTGATGTGAATACCCCATATATGTATGTCAATTTTAAAGCTTCAGGAACCAACGCAGAAGTTTGCATCAGAAGCCTCAGATATGACGATTTGAGTGCAGAGGAATTCAATAGAACTTAGCAGGCATGCAGTAATTTCAGAATTAATGAAGTAAACCAAGCTTCCACTTTAGCCGAAGTTTTTAACAGATGGCCCAAGTATAAGAAACCAAGTAGATTTCTATATGTGAGTACATACATTTTTACTGTTTTATACTTTAGTATTTATTGCAAAATAAATATTTATAACTATATTTCAGACTGACAAAGACTTTGGCGGAGTTTTCTTCAACTGACCGGAACGATTCACGAAGAGAACAACATCAAAGATAAAGCTTTGATAGAAATATTGAATAATGTGGATGACTATATATATATATATGTATATATGTAAATTATTTCTTATAATATAAATTTTTAAATAAAATACTCAATTTAATGTGAACTTGCCTATTATTATACTTATTAAAAGTGAAATTTTGACTAAATATGTGCATTGGGTCAAGGAATAAATTCATAAAATTCAATGAATGTGTTCATTGGGTCAAGAAATAGGTTCCCTAAATCCAAGGAACTATTTCATTAAATTCAAAGTATTAATACGTTGGGTAGAGGAATAAGTTCATTGCATTCATTATATATATAAGTTTATTGAATTTACGTAAGGTTTCAATGTATGGATTCTTAACGTCAACGAACTGGTACGTTGAATTCAACAAGCCAATGATTGGCATACGTTCAATTCAATTAACTTGTTCCTTAGGTGAAAAATATGGAATAAATTCGTTGAATGAACGAATTTTTTCGTTGTATTTATATGTACCTTTTTGGTTCAGTGTAAACATGTCCTTAAATGTGATAAATTTTTTGTCTATTTATATGAACTACTCGTATTTTTAAGGAAATTAACTATTTTTTTTCTCATATTAAGTCATTTTTTCTAAATTATTGTACAAATTTACTTGAACATAGATATAATTACTTTAACTTAGAACTTTTCTTATTTAAATTTAATTTTTTTTACTTAATAATAGTAAATGTGTTTTTTTTTAGTGTACGTGGGGAAAAACTGATCCTGTAAGACCAACGTAAGCAGTTGAGTTGACTCATGAGTTATTACAGTTAGTTTTTGAGCTTTTTTTATACGTAAACGATTTGGAAAAAACAGTTTCTCACAATTGTTCCTACATTTTTAATTTTATCTGTATCAAGAACTAACATTCAAAAAAAAAAAATAAAGTTTATAGATATTTACACAACGAGTTTAAGACTATGCATTTACGTTCATATTAGAGTGATCGACTCGGTTTTTCAACCGGTTTTAAAATCCGCTGTTTTGACAATACGATTTTCGGTTTTTTCAAAATTTTGTTTTTTCGAATTTCGAATTTTTTTATAATTAAAAAACCGGCTCAGACGAATACTTCTCGATTGGTAGATTTTGCCATAATTTTATTTTTCACTGTATTAAAACTTAAGAGTCTAAGTCTTAGACGAACTTTTTCTGTTGATTTTCCTAAGTTTTTTTTTTCAGTGCAAAAGTTATAGGCGTTTTTTTTTTTTTTTTGATGTGGCAACACTTACTGCAATATGAAATTAAAGCAATGAAATTAACATAGTGTCCACGCCTGAGGATTTTATATCATAACTCGTAATATAACGCCGGCAGAGCAACTGTAATTTTTTCATTAATGTCAACACAAAGGGGTAGACGTTGATGATTTTATATCATGATGAATCAAACAAATATTTGCAAAATACTTGCCAAAAATATATAATTTGCGTGTTGGTTAATTGTTTGGTAACAAATAATTGTTGTGCCGCCTTTTTAAACGCAAAATAATTAATAAATAAACGTTAAATGCACAGTGACACATAAAATTACATTTGATATCAAGATGAATTTATTAGGCCGTGAGCTCTGATGGTTATATCTTAACGCTGCTATAATATTAATAAACTGAGTCTATACATGATGAATTTTCATCATGATATCAATTTAACATTCATCATGATATAAATTCATCAGATGTGGACACTATGTAAAGTCTTCAGATGTTCAGAAGTGGCAAAAAACTCTTGATACTATAGAGATGATGCAAGCATGTAACATTAAAAATAAAGCATAACGATATCTTATAGTGTTCAAGAAGACTGTGTTGCAAAAGCAATTTTTGCGGTTATTAGACATTTGTTCAGTAATTGGTTTATGGAAAAACAAAACCACTTTGATAATTTTGAGTTGCGAGTGTTTATGATTTAGTGTGAGATATGTACTTTACATGTTTATGTTTTACCTTTAATTTTTATATTACTTTATAGTATTTACATTTTTTTTTAATAAAGCGATTTAAAATCAAAACTTTTGTATAATAATTTTCCCACTATAAAACCGGTTGCCCGGCTTTTCCCGAATGTTAAAAATCGAAATTGGGTTTTTCATAATTTCAAATATTCGAATGCCGGTTTCTGGAAAATTTCGAATAATCGATCACCCTAATATATATATATACTCGTATGCATGTATGTACTCGTATATGCTGCAGTCACCCAAATTTGCTTTAGCAGGAAAAATAACTTTTTATTAAAAACAATACTTTTGGTAGTTCGTATTCATTAATACTAATATCTCCGGAATTTACATTGAAATTCTTATTATTTGATTTGTCATAATTATTTAAGCAGGTGTTTATTTTCCTTGCTTTTCTAATTGATTTTAATAAGAAACGTAAAAATTTTTTGGCTTATATAAAGCTTAAAATACTGATATAATTACAATTAATTTTATAACATACTGCGAAACGAAATGTATCTCGCAAAGTTATTCGTGATCCTGTGCGGCTTGATGTTTCACATTGCGAGTGGTAACCCAACCAATACCGCTGTCTGTACACAGTGCCCACAAGCTGTTGGAGGGGACACCTCTTCAATTTGTGCTAGACTAGGAGATCTGATATGTAACTTTCCGACTGAATGTGCCTTCAAGCGGCACGAGTGCATAACCAGCGAGAGTAAGTTGTGAAGATTTTTATTATTTTACAAATATAAAATACTAATTTGAATAAATTTTAATAGATTGGGAGATATTAAGAAATGGATTATCGTGTTATGAAGTAAACAGTGAGGAATGCAATGAAAAACTAAAATTTTAGATAATTTTGAAAGATACTCGTACTCGTAAAATTTAAAATGAATTTGAAATGTATTTTATTTTAAAATTTTCATACAAAATTTTCCTAAAATGTATATAAAATGTAAATGTAAACGTAAAATGCATATTTGGTTCATAAAAAATATATATAACAATATATAAAAAATATATGAAACATATAAAAAAGAGACTGTGTAATTCATTATTCGTTCAGCAAGTAGGGGTTAAGTTTTTCCGTTTCTATTAAATACACATAAATGAAAATTGCAATGTTTCATCGAATTATTAAAATCAAACACTTATGTAAGAATCTGGATAGCAAATGTTTAACCGATGCCACAAAATCTTCTACAGGCTCATTAAAATTTCCACAATTATTTAATTTAGAATTTTTTATTTTTATATACATATGTATACAAAATGGTTTGCTTTTTATTTCTCTATTGCAATTTCTTTTTATTTGATTCCTTGAATTATTTTTTTAATACACTCTTATTTGCCTTTTGAATTGATTTCGTAAGCTAATTCTTATAAAAAACTTGAATTTTGCTTGGCGCCACTTGTATTTTCAACAAACCAATGCAACATTAAGAAGAAGCATAGTTTTGTGTATCTGACAAAATAATTTCTAAGCATCAAAAACAATTTAATATGCAGGCGCTACGTTGACAAAGTCACCAAAATAGTCGACAAACGTGGAGACTTGGGGACACTTAACTCCACTCTTCCTTCAGAGTATGTAAAGTGTACACACATACCTAAACATATACATATGTATGTATGATTGTATTATTATATTTATTTTAGCAAATTTCTGGGTCATATTTCAATGCAACCTTACAACACGAGTTGAGGCTCTATTCCAGTCACTAGCTCGTTGGCGCACTTTTCGATTTTGCTAATAGGCAGTTTCATTGTATCTGCTCCTTCATTGAGTACCAATGCAAATAAGCCCGTTGTTGGGACGAGGTCTCACCATCGCTATAACTGTTTGTCCATTAAATTGTTTGCATTATCATTAAAACCTACACAGAAAAAAGTATTCACCAATTAATGTTTTTAATTAATAATTTAATTGATTCAATTAAATTTTTAATTGTATTAATTAATTTGAGTGGAAAAACTTAATTGATATTATCAAATTGTTTATAGATGAAAATTTACTTAATTTTTTAATTAATATTACAAATATTTTAATTAATATTACAAACTCATTCATATTACTTTTTTGGGTGTACTTAATGCATTTTTGTCAGTTGCGTTATATCTTTGGGAGCACTCATGAATTGGAAACCTTCGCTCGAGAGCTCAAATAGTTTTCACACTCAAATACGAAAACTTAATTCGTTCATTCTTTATTATAATCGATTGTTTTTTACATCAAGTAGGATTTTTCAGAATTATTGCATTCAATGGCCATTTTTTGGTTGGAAAAGTAATTAAAAATTTAAAGTTTACTGTCTCAAACCTTTGTTGAAACTTTTAGCTGCACAGCTCTTATAGTTCCGCATATCGAGCGTTACTAACAAACACAAAAACGATTTTGTATACATAAGGGGTGATTTTTCAGGAGCTCTCATATTTGATTTACAAAAAAACCCATAAAATTTATAGAGATGTATGAAGTATTTATTTGAGTCAGTAGAACGATATATATAATTTAAAGTTTAAAGATGATTCCATGTTGACCGCGGCTACGCCTAAAATGGTTCATACGCCTGCTCAAATTTTGGCATACCCTCGCCAACATATCGGGCAGTATCTCTCGAATAAATTATTCAATATTGTCTTCCAGTGTGTCGAACATTGCAGGCTTGTCCATATAGACATGTAGCTTAACATAGCCCCACAATAAATAGTCTAAGGGCGTTAAATCGCAAGATCTAGGCGGCCAACGTTATATAAACTATTTACCGAACTCGCCTCTCAATTGAGCCATTATTTCGTGTGGTGTGTGGCACCGTCTTGCTGAAACCATTTGTCAGCCAAGTGCATCTCTTCCATTTTGGCCAAAAACAAAAAAAGTACTAGAGGTCCAGTTGCTGCGAATGGCTACGAAGCGATAATCCATGGACATCAACAACACTGGCGGATACTGCTGCGATATTTTCCTCTGTCCGCACTGGACGTATGCGTGTTGTTGTCGATTATGTAATTTTGGTGCGAAATTTATTCACAAGATTACGAATAGCCGCCTCAAAAGGTCGCCCAAACTGACCATAAAATGGAAGAAGTGCCCTGATTCTGACTTTCTTAACCGAGGATGAATTTTGATAATAAAATTTAATAATCTGCAAGCGTTGTTCATTTGTAAATCGATTCATGATTAAGTTATAGACCAAACTAAAAATTTTTAACAGTAACATGAAACACGAAAACAGCGTTGCCAAAAAGAAAGTTGCTAAAAAAATCACCCTTTATATAGATTACTTACATACATTTGTATGTGTATAATGAACTTGAAAAACTACGGAAAATCGTTCAAAATTAAAAAATTCCCTTATTTGTCACTTAATAAAAATAAGATGTTGTTAGACAAAGAACATTTATGAAAAACGTATTTTCTAGGATGTGAAGATGAATTATTCAAATTAATACAAAAAATATATTTATATATATAAATTATCGAAAAATCGTCGAAATCCCGATAAAATATAAAATTATCGTCATATCATACTCGAAAAATCGTCAGGGTGCCCCTGTGGCTGAGTGGTAACGATGCTAACCTCTCAGTCCAGAGGTCTTGGGTTCGATTCCCGCCATAGACCCTGGGTGTTTTCTGCAGACAAGCTAATCGCTTTGCGGGATTGTGTTTGTTTAAAAAAAAAAAAAAAAATCGGTCAAATCAAAAAAAAAATATGTTTTATTTTATAAATGTATTTATTAGGAAAGAAAAACAGAACAATTCATTTTAATACATCAATTTTACACGAAGCTATTTGAATTATCTTTACTCCCTCATAACTTTGTTCCCCTCAGCGGTAAAATTATGAAAAATATTCCCAAGTAAGCAGGTCCAAGTTCTGGTCTCAGTATTTTTGATGGCCGAAATTTTTGATAGGAACTTGGACTTTTTCACATATTGTTTTTTGAGGATATCAATTTACTCATTGCAAAAAATTTTGTGTGACGAGGTGTACTTGTGTGAAATGTATTGGAATCACTGAAAAACTCAATTTGGTAAAAAAGTACGAGGTAGGGTCTTTCTAATTGAGACCATCGATATGTATGCATGTACACAGAGAAAACAGATTTTTTTGTGATAACCGAATTTGTGGCCAATCGAATTTTGTCGGTTCCAACAACTAATACAAAATTCTGTTGCAATGAACGAATATAGCTTTTGTAAGCACCAATTTTTCGTTAGCGATATGTGAATTTTTAAAATGAAATTTTAATTGTGACTATAGAAATAATTAATTGATGCAACCAATATAATTGGTTTTTCTAAAGGAATCATTGGTAGACACGGCTCATATACATACATACATACATACATACATACATAAAAACAATTTCTGCAGAATAGAAAAGGTATTTAAGTACATTATTATATTTATAGCAAATTGCTCTTAATGTTTTGCTAATATCCTGAAGAAAAATGTGAAAATTTTTGATCCGCGTGGTGCATTGTAACATCCGTTGCTATTACACAGAGTCATTTCCTTATTAAGGAACTACATATTATTTGCACAAATAATTTCACTTCAGAATAATATCACTTCAGAATAATAGTAGTAACACTTCGAATATTTTGCTATATACTCGTATAATAATGTCCTTACCTTTTTCTTGTTAAGTCGAGGTTTTGTGTAACTATTCTGCGAATTATATTTTCTATATGACATTTCTATCTGATTTTTATTTTTGTTTATAAAACATTAAAATTTTTCCATAAGTAAGGAAAAATTCAATAGCGACAACAAAATATGTTTTTCCTTTTGTATTCAGAACAAAAAATTCAGTTAGGAACATCAATAAAGTATTTCATTTTCTTTTCTATTATTGCAATAGAATTTCAGTACGACGGCAAATGATTAGTTAGTTACAATAACCGAATTTTTTTTTTTAATTAAATATTGTTTACAGGAATAGTTTTTTTCATTTCAAAAGGCGTTACTTTCTAACTTGAATTTAATTCAATTGTGTCTACCGATACTTTAAAATGGTTATTAGAAATAAACGGAATCAATTGTTATTACTAATAAAACTATTGTGAGAATTCTATTTACATTGTAATTATGGTTTTTTGTTTATAAATATAAAAAAATCGTATAATTGATTGATAATTGATAGTAAATATGGAATATTGGAAAACATAATTAAATATTTGTTGCTCCAACAGATTTTTAACCAATCTATTCTCTCTGTGTATCTATACATAAAATTTCTTTTAGTTGAACCCTAAAGCATCAACAAATAAATTTTATTAAATTAAACAATAAATTATTCAGAAAGAGTCTGCAAAACTACACCAAAATCTTTTATTGGTTATGCATATATAAATTTTAACAGTATATTTTTCATAAAATCGTCAATTTTAAGGGAAAAATCGTCAAATTGTCATTTTGCTATTTTCGGCACCAAAAATAGTCAAAATGACGATAAATCGTCACATCTGGCAGCCGTGTTGGTACCGGTAAGCAGTATGAAAACATCACCTATTCTAGATGAGATTCGCTGCAGCGCGACCGTGGATGTTATTAATGAAAGCCAATCATTCGAATGGATAATATCTACTACAAATTTTTTTATGTAAACTTCATCCTCTCATGCTTGCAAGGATGCAATAGCATAGGATAGAGAGAACACCATACATTAAAAAAATGCGAACCAAGTGGAAGAAAAAACATGCAACCCGGAAGCAAACTGGTAAGCAGGAGCACGCTCTCTCTCCCTTATACCTAATTTACATTAAGCATTTTTTCATGAAATTTTATGAATTTTGTTGCACGAAACATTTTCTTTTTGCTAATTGCAATGCTATAGTAGAGAATTTTATATAAAAAAGGATATAAAATACACCTCTGATGCATTTTTGGCTACTTTTTTGATATGAGTATAAAAATCTTTCATGCAACTAATTCCACGAAACAAATGCTTAATGTAAATAAGGTATTACAAACCTGTTTCCAGTCGTCGGTAGCTTTTGCTGGAAATCTGTTCGGTTGCACAATTTGAAAACGTATTAAGTCACAAAAATAAAATTATTCACAAATCAAATAAAACACATTTTTGTAAGACACTCTAAATTTTAAGTTTTATTGAGATATTAAAGGGCGATTATTGTAGTATATCATTATGATAAGAGGAAGGAAAAATATTTACGATTGTTAAACTTAAAGTTCATTTAGCAAACGAATTTTGTATGGAAAAACCGGTTTCAGCGCACGCTTTAACTTTAAAAATCAATTTTGCATCAGGCGTTATTTGTTTTTTTTTTTTTAATTTTATTAACCAATTTCAGGCACTTGCTACATTAAAAGTTGTTGAACCATAAAATTATTTCTTATTTGACCAGTTTAAAACACAGTAAATGACAAAAATAAAATTATTAAGGAAATTCTCTGTATCTTATTTAATTCAATTATTCTTTTGAATCTTCATTAACTTTTAGGGACTTCCAAAAAATTTCATGATTTGCCGCTTAAATAATATAATTTTTTTAGTGTTTTTTTTTTGGGAATTGTCACAATTTTAGTTTATTATTTGTTAACGCACTAATAATCCCAAATTAATATTTTACTTATACTTGATTTAAATTAAGCATTTTTTTTAATGAAATTTTATGAATTTTGTTGCACCAAACTTTTTCTAAAAAAAAGATAATTTTATATGAAAAAGGACGTATAATGAATCTCTGATGCTTTATTGGCAACTATTGACAAGTAAGGAATTTTCATGCAAAATGAAATGAAATGCTTAATGTAAATTAGGTATTATTCAGTAAAATATTTTTTATTGAAAATACATTGGAATTGATTGATGAGGGGTTAGCTGGCTAAGGGAACCTTTACCCAAAAATTACTTGAAACAATTAGAGATTTTCCCCCATATTTATAAAAAAATAAAATGTATTTGAAATCCATTTTAAGAAAATTTTGTATCAACAATTTAAAATCAAATACATTTCAAACTTATTTTAAATTTTATGAATATGGGGGATTATGCTAAAGTAAGAAACTAAAAAAATATATTGATTATTGAGTTCTTGTTTTAACTTTGATATTACCTGAAGTTCTCATTTGTTTAAATGGAATATCGATATGAAGAAATATTTTGTGGATTATGTCGACAAGGGTCCATTGGGGCTAAAAATAATCGATTTCAAAAAATTTGTGACTTAAAAGATTTTGGAATTGTGCAGTCTTGCTTAAATTTTAAATGAAGTTTGCACAAAAAGGAGTATTGACACAACATGGATGCTGTTGTTATTTCAGAGAACATTACGGCTGAAATTAGATTACTGAAGATAAATTCGAATTTAACGTGATACAAATAATAATTAATATAGCACGTTTTGCACATACCAGAACACTGTTTGTTATTTAACAGTAGTCGCCAATTAGATTAGGAGTGCCAGAGCTTGAAACGAGGACGGGATTCATAAAATAAATTTGCTAAAGCTTAGAAATTGGAAGATTGGTGGTCATTTTGATCAGTTTATGGAACTGCACACCTACTGCACCATACAGAAAGGAGTGTCTCAAGGATCATAAATGTAATCCAAATGGCACCTTTCCGAAAAAAATCTTGGAAAAAAAGTCTAAAAGTATAAAAAATAAATTTTTAAACGTGTATAGAAATTCACAAACTTGTTTGCTACGTAGATAAAAACCTTAAACTTCATCAGTTCAATGACCTAGGCATGTAAATATAAAGTTTTCAGTGTTGTTTTAAGTACTGGTTGTTAACACAAGTTATGTTTATAATAAGGCAAATAATTACAAGTACAGCATCTGTTATTTTTTATTTGTGATAAGTTAGGTTTTTAAACATATTTCGTTTTTAAATTTTTGAAAATAAATTTACCCCAAAGAGCTCTGTTTACGAAATTCATTTCAAATAATAAGTTTTCATTTGCAAGTGAGAAATTTCATTTTCCAAAATGGACTATTCAATTTCCAAAACTCTGTCAGAGAAATAACCAAATGAGTCACATTTAAAAACTTTACTACAACCTTTAATATATTAATGTTAAGAGTTAACGTGAATTTTAACTGCAAGTTCTTCATATAAAACTTGCTCTTAAAGTCCCTGTTAGCTTTTAATTGTACATTGCAACAAGGGCCGTAAGTGTAGTACGTGTGCAAATTGCATAATTTCTAAAAATGTCTCCAAAAAAACTCACGTAAAAATAATTTATTTATTTATAATATAATTAGATTTTGTGACAAAGACCATGATGTTATTAACAGTATTCTTAAAAATATATTTTTAGCTAGCTATACACGAACTATGACTTCACATAGGAAGTAGAAACATGGTAGTCAACGAAATTCCACAAAAGAATCGCAGGAGTATACAATTATCCATAGCAAATCTGTCAACTAGTGCGAACAAGACGAAAAACTCTCAAAGGCCCAGCAACACACACAGCCCAGAGCTGCTTTAATTACATTTTTCAAAATCGATCATTTCAATTTCCAAAATTATTTTAGTAAAGTGACCAATTGGCTTAAGTTAGGTTAGGTTAGGAAGGGTGGTGCTGAACCGCACCTCCACTCGGAGACCCAATTGGGTCCATTGTGATTCCCTTCTGTTGCCCAAAAAATAATATTTACCCCCCATTTGTAGCCAGAAGTGACCGAATTTCAATGATAAAGCCCCTGATGTCCTCCAGTTTACACTTCCCGATATCAGTAATTCTTTCATGGCAACGTCTGCTCAGCCATCTAAAGCTATGACGTTGCAGCTTCGGGCAGTTACAGATAATGTGTTCAATGGTTTCTGGTTCTTCTTCATCCCTGCACATACCATAAAAATCTGGAGTGCCAGTTTCCCAAATGCTGGTTCTTGCTCTGACCGAGCAATGACCTATCAACGCGCCTATCATAATTTGCATTGCCTTCCTATTCATGTCCAGTAGCAGTTTGAATCTTTTTGAGTCAAGTTTTGGCCACAAACTCCTCGAGACTCTACAATCCTTCTACTTCGCCATGAACTATTGGTCCTGGTTTCTACCCAATTACTGAGTTCCTTGTAGTAATGACCTAGCGGTAATTTCACCGACCTGTCTGACATTCCCTCATCTAATGCCGACCCTGTTCTTGCCAGCTCATCGGCAATTTCATTTCCCTCAACACTGCTGTGGCCAGGAACCCAACATAGTCTCACCCTATATTTATCTATAAGCAAGTTGAGGGCTCTCCTACAGTCACTAAAAAGTTTCGATTTGATAATGTGTCCCTTCAAGGCTGATCTCAGCCTGGAAAATGCTGTTTCATTCGGCAGTCTGAAAGAACTACGAATGTTCGTTCCCAAGACATAGACACCAGCTCCTGTGCCTTCCCCCATTTTTGATGCTTCTGTAAAGAATGCACTACCCTCATATAGTTTATCGGATTTGACCCAATAGTACCCATCCGAAATAACCAGTAAGGGTGTTCTACTAAAATCGATTTCAGCGACTTATAGTTCGTAAACCCAGGTGTAACGGACCCCTGCTCACTAAAACTGATCTCATTTAAGATGGATATGTGACCTATTATTTCTGTCCTCACCAAACCTGTTTCGACGAGTCTAAGGATATTTCCAATCGCCGTTCCCACCACAAGTAGATGAAGAATTACATCCAAGACAGCCTGAGGTGTGCTCCTCTGAGCACCTGTGATGCTTATCGAGGCACATCTCTGAAGCTTAGCTAGTAATATCCTGTGACTTTCCTTCCTCAATGCCTCCTACCATACCACACAACCATAGGAAATAACCGGCCTGACAACCGATGTGTAGATCCAGTTTACTATCTTCGGTTACAGACCCCAGTTTCTTCCTATGGAGTTCCTGCGCGCGTAGTAGGCATTGAACACTTTTTTAGCCTTTCCTTTGTGTTTCTTTTCCAAGAAAGCTTGCTATCTAGGAAAACACCCAGGTATTTAGCTCCTTCTGCCAGTCTCAGCTCCACCCCTCTATCCTGAGCAGTAAAAAGATTTCTACTTTGTATATCCTGGTGAAGAGGACTAGCTTGGTTTTCTCTGGGTTGACTCCCAGTCCTTTACTGCTGGTCCAGGAGCATAGATTGCCCAACGCTGACTGGATGACTTCACTGATAGTGGAAAGAAACTTTCCCGTTACCAGTAAAATCACGTCATCCGCATATGCAACTATCTTCCTTACGCTCCTGTCAAAACGTCTAAAAATTGCGTTCATTACCAACAACCACAATAGAGGTGATAAAACTCCTCCCTGTGGTGTACCTCTTGTCACCAGTGTTGTCAGATTTATTTTTAGCCTCCTCGCCAAATGTCTTATCGAATATCGCCAAATATAGCCAAATATCGCCAATATAATAAAACATTAAATTTCAGCTATAAAAAATGCTTTTATTTTGTAATTGTATTACAAATATTGTTTAAATTAAAATTCAGTAGGTAAAATATAAAATTTATATGGCTTAAGAAGTCTTAACATTAACAGTTAATAACAGTTATAAATACTGGTGCATAAAAAATATTCAAAAATAACTTATGCGAAAAGATCAATATAAATACGATAAATTAAATTTGAAGATCGAGATCGAAATTGCTATTTGAGTATTGTGATAAAACAGGATTAACATTAACTTAAACGTGTATTTAACTACACATATCAATTATTGAATCGAAGCTTCTGTACTCATTATTTTCAGTATCATTATTATTGTTTGTGTCTTTATTGGGATACATTTGTTTAGCATTAAATCTGACTAACATATCTTCAGTTGGAACAAATGTGTTGCAGCATATGTTGCGAATGTCATATTGCATTTTATTTCTTAGTTTAGTTTTAACCAAATTCATAATGAAAAATATTCTTTCAACACAAGCGTTACTTGTGGGAGCAGCCAACATGATAAGAACGGACACAGCGAGATCCTTGAAGTGGTAAGTACCAGCACACGATGCTGTTAATCATAAACTTTAGGCTTTTTGGTACTTCATTATCAAAATGTTGGTTCCAATTTATAAAAGGAAGTTTTCCCCACTGGTTTTTATATACGTACACCCAATGAGACATTGGGGTCCATACATTTTTTTAAAACTTCTTGAATTGTAGAAAACTTGGTTTGACATAAAGAGTTACTGCATTTAGAAATTGAAAAATTACCACAAGCTTGGAATATGTACATGTTTTCTGGAAGTCGATCAAGCATTTCTGATAACAACTTCTTTAAATATAGAAAACAACTCGCTTTTAAAATCAGTTGGTCGGCTTCATTCAAAATAGTTTGACTAATTTCATTTTGAAACTCTGTACCAAAATCAATGCTCCCCAAATCCAAGAACGACTTTTGTGAATTAATTGCACCTTATAAATTTTTTATTAGCTCATCGCTGTTTTCTCCATTATAAATAATGTACGGCTTAAAAATTTTCCTTCCAAGGGCAAGAAGTGTCGTATAAAGTTGTTGGTACATACTTCCTGCATCCATATAATCAGACTGGCACTCTAAATTCAATTGATTAATTTCATTTATAATTGAGATTATAAAAATTAGAAATAATCTATTTTTTTCATCACACATTTCAAAGAAAAATGGTACTTTAGTTCTAACCACTGCTCCAAAACACGTTTAACAGCGACATCATAACTCAGCCAATGGGTTCCAGAAATCCGAGCAAGCTTTCTAAAGTTGTTACTGTCTACTCCTACGTTTATTAAGTCATAAGCTCGCTTTTATAAAACACTGCGAAGAGGACTATTACTAAAATAATTGTAGAGTTATTTAATTAAGAAGTCCGAATTCTGGGGGATTTCACTGGATGCTTTGGAACAACATAGATGAAGGGAATGGCATGTGCATTTAACTAAAATAATGCCAGCATTTTTTCCTTTTTAAAAATGTAAATATTGATTTATTGTTGCCACATAAATTTTTAGCACCATCGGTGCCAATAGCAATCATATTTTCAATTTTGAGACCAATATTTTCTAAAAATATTTGCAAACTGCTGTAAAGATGTTCGGCAGTAGCTTCTTCTACCAAGAATAGCTCCAAAAAATGCGTTATAACTTTAAGAATATTTGCATCAAAGAATTTTATACATATACTCATCCACTTTATTTGGGAAATGTTTGTTGATTCATCCACAATGAGCCTGTATTTGGAAATGGCAATTTCATTTTTAATTTGTTGCAATATTGATGGCGATATAACATACATATTTAATTATGGATGCACATTTAGTTTTATGCAAACGCATTTTTCCAAATAATCCTTTTTTGCTGAACATTCTCATAATAACGTTGAAAGGTGATCAATAGCCGCCATTGAACTGTGCTTGGCTATGAAGAATTTTAGACTGCCTTGATTGGTATACCGAAACTTAACGAAATAGGTTAAAATAGTTGTAATGATATTTTTTCTATACATATTTACCAAAGTTGGAGATCTTGTTTTGTTTAACTAAAAAAGCCATATTACTAATATGCCTTTTTGTCTCAGCATGTTTTTTCAGGTCCAATTTGTGCAATCTCATGGGAAGTTGTCATTGTCATTGATCCATACGTTCCATTGTTTGTCTTCTGGTAACATAATGGGCCTTTTGAAATGGATTGAAGCCAACCTGCAATATACATAGTATATTAATTAAAAACTAACTGAAACACATTTAAGGGAAACTCGAAAGGATTTACCTTTTGCCCAGACTTCTTGTTCCCACTCTGCCTTATGGCAACGATCACTTTTTGCTGTCGATGCCATTTTTAACCATTCACTACTCGTATTATTATATTTTATATTTTCTTTTAATTTAAGTCCTTTTGCTTTAATCACAATTTCTATTTGACAACTATTTGTGCATGCAAGGCAGATTAATAAGGTATGTATGTACGAGGTCTGATCAAAAAATAACCGTTATTTTCAAATTTCGTGAGTTACGTATGTTCGATTTTTGCATTTTTTTTTTCTGTTATGTTGGTACACATGTCTGTTATATATGTTGGCAATATCAGCCATTTTGGATTGTCAGTTTGTTTTTGACAGATAAAAAGGTTAGTCGTGTTTGTTTTTTTTTTTAATAAATCTTAAACTTTAAAACAAAGTTTTGGGTTATTTTTCTTAGTTTCTGTTTAAATTTCGAGGTCAATAAAAAATTTCGAAAACAGGAAATGAGTGTGTATACTCGTGTTAAGATAAAACGCAATTTGAAATAATGAATTTTTAATGTACCAATACATATGTACGTACAAAATTTTATAATAAGTAGTAGGGAAGAAACTATTAGTGTGGGTCGGCTTTAAGTTCTACTTCTCTTGGAGCAACTCAGGGACTGTTTTTTGCTGATTTTGCCTCGTTTGTCCCAAGTTTTGTCCCCCATTTAGCCGCGTTCCATAATTTTTGGCTCATGCATTTTTTCTAAACTTTACAAATATAGGGGTACTAGGGTATCGAAATAAAAAAAATTGTGTAATGTAAAGATTCTGCACAGCCGAATATAGCACTCTTACTTGTTCTTAGTTTCTGTTCAAATTTCAAGGTCAATAAAAATTTCGAAAACAGGAAATGAGTGTGTATGCTCGTGTTAAGATAAAAGGCAATTAGTTTCTGTTAAAAATTCAAGGTCAATAAAAATTTCGAAAACAGGAAATGAGTGTGTATACTCGTGTTAAGATAAAACGCAATTTGAAATAATAAATTTATCATTATACACATACATACATAATTAAGTTATAAGTATAATGTATCTACACACACATATGTTTGGGTTTGCAAAGCGATTTTTTGGCATCGCGAGACTTTTTGTGATAATGAGACTCTTTTATTCCTAAGAAACATTATAACGCAATTTATGATTTGATTAGGCTAAACTTTGTATCGCTCTATAAGCCAAATAACATGTGAAAACGCCAGTATTGCCAGAAGTAAGGGAAAATCCTCACTTGCAAGTATTTTTGATATTAAAATAGAAGCGTAGGGAACATCGGACAGATTTTTTATATTTTTATTTAATTTTTTATTGAATAATTAAAATTACATATCGACCCCCGCCATACGTCAAAACACAATTTTTCAGGAGAGAGAAAAAACTGTTTCATTCCAAAATTCTTAAGGTATGAATTAATCTTTCTTCTATAATATTTTTTAAATATGACTACTGAGTCACCCTTATAAAAAAAATAGAACTTTTTTACTCTATTCGTAGCGATATGGTTGATGTCGGGTATTGCAACTGAAATCTTAAAATATTTTTATGGCGTATAGCGGTTATTGCACAGTAATAAAAATATTTTTTTTTTTTTTGCTCTAATATGTAATTTTATTAAATTAAGCATTTGTTTAACGTTTTTCTAACATAAAAGAATTCAATAACAAATAAATAAACATAATTAAAAAAAAGGTAATTCAAATTGGAAATTTATTCGTTCCGTATTCGCAATGTATGGCGTATGGCAGGTATTGCATTAAAAAAGAATCGTGCGGTTGATAGCGATATCACAAATATTTAAAAATAAGGACTTATATTAATTTTTTTTTCCGGAAATTTTTGTCAGAGATTAAGCTGGCATCAGTGAACAATTTGCGATCAAAAAGTCATTTTCCAAAAATTGGTGTATGGCGGGTATTGAATATAAACAATCGATATGTAGGTATTATTTTTTTTTAGTTTTTACTTATTTTTTTACCAAAGCTTTAATAAATACATACATACATTTTTTTATAACTAATGATTTTCTTCAACTTTAATGTCAAAAATACCAACGTGTAGGGAAAAATCGGATTTTAGTTTAGCAAGTGTAGGTATTTTTTCGAGAAATTTACTGGCAACACTGCTTGTGCACCACTGCACCACGTGTGTGAACTGCCGAAAATATCGCTTCTGTTAAAAGAAGTGTGACGGATAATCCCAAGAGCCGTTACTGTGAATAAAAGAGTTTTTTGGGCTGCAATTGAACAGTTTTATTATGGATACTTATTTTATTCAGTTTCAGCTTTCGGCGTCAGTATAAACGTGGTAAGGGCCTGTAAAATATTTACTTTATATGCGAATTTAAATTGTTTTAAATGTTGGTGAATAAATTGTCAACGGTAAAAAGTTTAAATAAGACGTGCAAATGCAAAAGTGTGAATACAAAATATAATGACGAATGGCAAAGAATATTATAAAAATTTTACATCCCATAACACTTAATAATGGACATTTTTCTAAACGAAAAGACGAAAAGGCTAAAGTTCGTATCGCTTAGTAAGCCAAATTAGATTTTATAATTATTAATGAACAAATAACTTTTCGTCTAATCAGGGTTGCATTTTTATACAAATCAAGTAATGAACAAATTGACAAGTCTTCAATTTGAACTTGAATTTTGAATATGTTTATCGTATTGGAATATACAATTTGTTGTAAGCCGTGTTTGAATGTTAACGAATATTTGTAGCTACGCTATTTATTGGGCGATACAGGAGTTAGAACGTGATTTTCGTAACAAAAATAATCGACACTATATATAAATTAATTTTTGTTTTGATTTCTTTGTATATAAAACCAGAGCACGAAAATAAGCGAAACAAATTGTTTGATTTTGTTTTGTTTCATTCTTTGAAGTGAGTGAAACAAAGAGAAAACAAAAACAATTCCCCTTATTGTGAATGGCGTCGTCGACGTCATATCAAGACGATAGTAAATATTGTCACTTGTGTTCTCTTTATCGGCAACAATTGGCTGTTATTGACAATCTCTTACTAATCTCTAAGGCTTCGTAAATTAATGGAGCATGTCAATTGTTGTCGACAAAGAGTAGACAAGTGACAATTTTTACTGACGTCATTCGCAATAAGGGGAAATGAGAACGATTGCTCGATTTGTTTTTGTTTTGTCTTTGCACGTGAGCACATACAAGTGAACCCAGCCGATCGGCTGTAAGCCGGCTAACAACCGCCCCGGTCACAAACAATACTTTAGATTAATCGTATGCAGCTATAAAAGAAAATAATGGGAAATAAATGGAAACGTTTTGAAATATTTGCGGAGAATTTGACATCATCATATAATAGAATTTTATTGCATTGTTATTAAACATATGGAAATTGTTTTATATAACTAAGCAGCGTAGCTATAACAGGGTGTCCTAAGACACTTCTCTCCTTTTTTTTCTCTCTCTCTTATACACAACACAAACTAAATGAACCATTTTTCTTCTAAATACAAGACAGACGAAGTTTATATAAACAATATTCGGCACAGCAAAATGTTGCGCCTTAGCATGTTTTTTTTTAATTGTAGATGATGGGTTTGAGTTGGAAGCACTAGAACTTCTGCAAGTTCTCAAAGTGATCCGTATATGAGTAATTAACGAATGAATGGATACATTTGGAACAAATTTTTAATAATTTGTTCTAACAAACAACCTGAAACCAACAGTAATTTTTACCTTTTAATAATATTTTGGATTTATGAATATCACCGAAAAAGGCTGAACTTCGTGAAAACTGGCAATACTTTGCTTATAAGACAATTTCTTAAAAATTAGCTATTGTTAAAAAATAAATGCAAAATGTTCACAGCATAATTAATGATAACTTAAGGATTGATTTGGTGGTTTTGTAAATTGCAATCTAAGATGAAGGAGGTATGCTGTATGCAAATAATCCGGCTAGAGTTTTCTAGTTCGAAATGATGAGAAATTTTACTACACAGTCATTGAAATTGGTGTAGCTGTAGAAATTTTGCATATTGTTTATAACTACGAGTACATGTTTTATATTAATGTTCCATTCCATAAAAATATAATCACCCCTATTCTGCGTTTCGATTCGAATCGAAATTTCCTCCGTTTGGCAAGTTTGGTATTCTGTGTTCCGTTCTTCGATTTCTCTTCCGATTCTATGTATTCTGCACTTCGATCGTAATTACGTTTTTGTAAGTTGTTATTTTAGTGACGGACCGTCTTTCGATTTTTGTTTGTTTGGCTTCAAAAAGTGATTAATTTAAAAAATTATGTAAGTTTTAAATGTAATAGATGGTTTAATTAATGTTTTGTTTTTTTTTTTTTGTACTGAAATGTGATTCTTTTTTATTTATTACATGTAGAAAACATCAACAATAGAACAGTATAAAAAGTAGGAAAATGTGATGGCAACGAAAGACGTATTGTCTGCAGATTAAATTAAAACAAATGAACTTTATTTTTGTGTTACAATTATATATAAAAAATTAAAATATCTCCTCCGGCGCGACAGTGTGAAGAATCACTGGAATATTTTTGCTACAAAATACCTCTTGCTTATTTCATTGTTTTTTTTTTTGGCCTTTCAGTAGTTAACTTGTAATTTTTTTAATAAAAATGTTCACAATATTTAATTCTTATTTGTTTTGTTAAATCACTGGTTTTTTGCACTAAATTTAACTTTTTGCTAAAATTTTTGCAAAATTCCTTATTTTTTCTCTTCCAATTTCTCACGTTTCATAGCAAAGCAGCTGGTTTAAATATACTCTTCTCTTCTTCGTTTTCTGTCGAGATTAAGTTTTTTGGCAGAATACCATTTTTCGATCCGTGCGTAACTGAATGCGGGAACGTAATCGAAACGCAGAATAGGGTTGAATATCTCTCATAAGTTATATACTCGTATATTGGAATTTATCTCACTGAAATTATGAAAAATATTTGATCAAGTGTTTTTGTTCTTTAAATTTCTAGGCAACCACAAATAAAATTGTGGCTTATTTGAACTCATTCTAATAAATACTGCGAAACGAAATGTACGCGTATATCGCAAAATTATCCGTGCTGCTTCTGTTGTGTTTAATATTTCACGTCTCGGATGCTGCCAATAGGAAATGCAGAGAATGTAATAACATTGAAAGCGAACCCATATGTGCCCGACTAGCAAAGCTGTCATGTATCTTTCCCAATGCTTGCGAACTGGATCATCATAACTGCAAATTTAATGAGAGTAAGCAAACAACTATTTTGTTAAGCTATTAATATAAAATATTAATTTGATGACATTTAATAGAGTGGGTGATATCAAAAGAAGAATGTGGCACAAAAGACATCCAGGAATGTGAGCATAAGCTTAAGTTTTAAATAATAATTCACATATTAGCATGTATGTAAGTCAATTAAAAGTAAATGTATACAGACTTTTCAAATGAAAAAAAACTTTTTTGATTATTATATTTATTATTTTGTATACAAAACTTTTAACAAACAAGTTTCCATAAAACTTTTGTTTTGCAAATCTTTTGTAAACCAAGAAATAAAAAAAACAAAAGTTAAGAATACGATATCCTACAACTTTTTTGAGTTAATGATGCAGAATTAATCCTCATATCGTTCTTCATATTGTGTAAAAATTTCATACAAATATCTTATGTACTCAACTCTAGAAAGCAAAATAAAAATTACTTTTCGCATTAAGTTGTGTGTAAATTGAAAGCTTCAAAGGCGTTTTTTGGCAAACTTGTTTTTGTTTTTTGAATTAGGACGTTTGAGAGAAACGAGCGATATGTTTGTCAATTTTGTACACAAGACTGCAATATAAGAGTTGTTGTATGTATTCATTATGTGACAATTAATAATGCTTTCTGTAAATTAGACGTAGTTTTTTCTAGATGTAACTTTTTCAGGTTTCAGGGCCTCATAATATTCTAGCCTACAGAGACTCTAAGTTATTTCTTTAGTAATTTTTGTTTTAGCTTTTAAGATATGCCATTATATGCAGCAAGCTCTGGCCTGGTGTACCGGAACAACATGCTATTTTCACCAAAATTTGTAACATTTACATATATGTATATGATAAAAAAATGTTGTCAAAAATGCTTCAGGGATTCATGCTATGTCATCTCTATCTAGCTCTATCGCTAAATTCATGAAAAAATTCGTAATATTAATTAGGTATTTGTTAAATCTATACACGATTTTTTTTATATACATAAATATTTGGTAACATTGTTCATATAGTCATAATGGTCATTGCATGCTTATGCGCATACATATTGATACGAATTTCTATAGCATATTTGTTTCTCGAACTACCACCTATTGACATGCGCACTTATTTGTGTTGATAGCTATAGAAATGCATGCCCTTATGTAAGCATGCTTGTTAATGCGAACATGCTATCATACTCATACTCGTTGGAGTATCGATATATACTGAGTATTCAAAAAGTAACTTTTTGGCTTTCTCTGGTATGTATGTATAAATAAATACATACATACATACATATCTTAATACATATAAAAATCAAAAACACGTTTATTTGTTAGGGGTGAACTCTTCAATGCCCCAAACAGATTTTCGCCTTCCACCCCCCAAAATATTTGTAAAAGACCGGCGCGTGTTTTTATATATATTCTACCCCGGTAAATGCTACGCCCCTTTCAGAAATAGTGATTTTAATAATATAAGTTAATCTATAATAAAAAAATTAATCACTGAATGTGTTGCTAAGCGCAAATCTTGAGAACAGCTGGAACGATTTCGCCAATTCTTTTTTTATAATATTTCTTGAAGTACGAGGAGGGTTCTTACGGAGAGAAAATTTTCAGGACCGCGATAGGTAGGAAATTTCTGCCCCTCTGAAACGTCCAAACCGAGTTTAATGAAATTTAGAACATAGATAGATCTGCGTCCAAAAAGTCACATAGGGCATGTACATTTTTAAAATTAGGACCAGGAGGGCGATAGGGGGAAATTTCTGACCCTCCAAAAAGTTCAAACCGATTTTAATGAAGTTTAGCACATAGATAGATTTCCATCTAAAAATTCGCCTGGTCTATATACATTTTTCGAACAAGGACCAGTAGGGCGAGGGGGCGGGATTGCAGTCCCTCCGAAACATTCGAACCGATTTTAATGAAATTTAGAACATAGATAGATCTGGGTCTAAAAAGTTACATATGCTATGTACATTTTTAAAACTAGGATCAAGAGGGCGATAGAGGGAAATTTCTCCCCCTCCGAAACGTTAAAAATCAATCAAATTACTGAAAATTAATTAAATATTTGTGTAATATCTTTCCTTCAAATTTATTTTAGTTTGTTGGCGTAGCAACGCGCGCAGGGTACAGCTAGTATGTTATAGAATTTAAATGAAAATACATAAGTACAAAGAATAAAGACATACAAATTTTTATTTTATTTTACATTGTGTCGCCTAATAAAAATTACAAGATTTCATCTTGATTTTTTCAAAAAGGTTTTCCTCATTAAATTAATAAGATTTCCTTCTTAAAAAAAAAACCATAGAGATATCTTATTAATTTTGTTCTATTTTATGAGGTTTTTATTAGGCACTGTTTTCTCTGTGTAGAAACAAAAATTTTAATGAAAGAAGGTGGAGTTCAATAAAACAGATTTTATGGAAACTTTTCATAAACATTGCACTTATGTAATGTTCTAAATTAATCGAATTTTAATGAAACTTTCACCATCGGCTGTTGTAACGGCACAATCTTCCGCTTTCGAAGTGTACGAATCCATATTCATCAAATATTAGTTTTTAACCAACTTTAGAAAAGAAGGACGTTAGCAATTAGTCCGCATGTTTTTTTATGTTTTTGGCTCCATAACTCAGTAACTTTAAAACGTATTTAAAATTTTTTTGTTGTTGTTTCATTTGGTCTTATTATCAAAATAGTGAGAGGAAACATGCCCTCTAATTTTTTGCTTTGAGTTTATGATATTTTACTAATCCGATTGCTGCGAAGCTTAGAACACACAATTTTATACACACAAAAAAGTAATATGATTAATTTTGTAAGATCAATTAAAATAAACAATTTGATAATATTAATTAAGTTCCTCTACTCAAATTAATTAACACAATTAAAACAATTTAATTGAATCAATTAAATTTTTAATTGAAAACATCAATTGGTGAATAATACTTTTTTCTGTGTATTTATTTACTCATACATTTATGTTTTCTTGTAAATTTAACTAGCAGTTGAACTGCATTTGTAATATTAATCTTATTAATTATTGCAACTGACGGTGACTAAAATTTTATTTATAAAATTTATTCAATCACCGTTGTATATTAATGTGCTTGGTGCATTTTAATTAAGGCCGTACACTACGATGTAGCACTTGTAATCAAAAAAGTGGGCGGGGCGCGCTCCATAAAATTTATAATTACATTTGACATGCCTTTACTCAAATGGCACATACCCTGACCTCTCAAAAAGTATTAATCTTGGATTTAAATAATTGGGCCCATGAAAGTTTAGTATACAATTTTATGTACTTTTAACTGTTCGATTGGCAAATAGTTTCGGCTCTTAGAACGATATCATTGTTTGCTTAAGGAAGAGGGCGGAGTTCTGCCCATTAAAGCTTGATATTATACTCAAGTGATTCTAGTTGACAATAACAATGATAACTAAACGATAAACAAATATATGTAGAATTTGCTAGCCTGACTAAGTGAGTGGGTTAAGTGGCTTTATCAAATAACTTATCAGAATAATTAGATACGATTGTACATAGATTAACACCGATGAGTGTAGTGGTCCTTTCAAAAAGGAATCATCTAGATTATACTTGAATGATTGCGTATAGTAGGCAGCCACGTAAACCAAATAAACAAACAATGCTTACACATATAAAAATAATTAAATTAACTAAATCTGAATTATTTTTAATTTTTTAATTTTTTCCCTTATTTTTAAAGTTTTTCAAAAGGCCGAAATACCACTAATGCTGAAAAAATCAGCGAAATGGAAAAAATTTCCAACTCGAAAAGCCGTTACATAAAAACAATAATTTTTGAAAATATATTTTCACAGAAGTTTTTCTTCGAAAGTAATTTAAGAACAAATGCTTCCCACTACTTTTTGGAAAACGTACATTTTGAGCAGAGCAAAGCAATAAGATTTCCTTATTGAAAAAAAAACCATAGAGATATCTTATGAATTTTGTTCTATTTATTAGGCACTTTTTCTCTGTGTATCACTTGAAGACTGGTGAATAGTGAGTAACTAGTCTTGTGTAAGTTCCATTTGCCGCAGGGATATTAAAAAAAATGGTTTATAAAAAAGGAAATTTTCAGCAACAAAGTTTTTAAAAAAGGGATTAAGGGTTCTCTGTTCCGATTTACAATTAAAATGTGCAATGGCATGACTTTAATCACTCTTTTATTACAGCTAATATGTACGTACGTATGTATAGGGTCCACCAGATAACTTTGTTTTTTGAAAACAGGGCGCAAACCATCGAGTGTAGCTTCGGCTGTGTGGCACGTAGCGCCGTCCTGTTGAAACCAAATGTTGCCAATATCCTCCTCTTCAATTTTTGTAAACAAAAATTCGTTCAACATGGCCCGATAACGATCGCCATTGACTGTAACGGCCACTCCTTGCTCATTGGCCCAATTATGCCTCTGAACCAAAATCCGCACCAAACAGTGACTCGTTTTGGGTATGTCGGCTTTTCAATGTATGCGTGCGGGTTTTCTGTGCCCCAAATGCGACAATTTTGCTTGTTTCATCTGAAAAGATGTTTTTTTTTGGCAAAATCGGCATCTTCTGTAAGTCGATCGCAGGCCCACTTAGCGAAGCGTTGTTCAAGGGTATACACAACCATATTCGTTCAGCGGAAGGATAAAACTAATTATCTATCAAATCAGACATGAGCTAAGTGTTACCATTCACGAAATAAGCACTAATTGAAAAAAAAACGTCAGATGGTGGACCCTATATAATGATATATTTGAATTTCCATTTTTCAGACTTGTTTTTACAAATAAATTCTAATATTAACGGAAATGGTATATACTCGTACTATTTATTAACAAAAATACTGCATCTGGCTTTTGCCATCGATTTGCAGACAACAACTTGTTGGATTTTTGTTAACATGTTGATATTGTAAATCCAGCTGATGTATAAAGCCGCCACAGCAGTACTGCTTTCACGTTATGTTGCAGCGTTGTTAGTGCTGCTTACTTCTTTTACAATCGCTCTTAAACTGGTTCTTAAAACACATTTTATTTTAATTTTCGTTTGTTTTTTTTCTTAAGCAAAAAAAAAATGTCTAATATCAAGTCTAGACATGTGACTGAACAGCAAGTGTGCCACTGTACTTGAACAAAATATACATATAATACGGTGACGTCACGAATGTTGCAGCAAATTCTTTTTAGTTTTCACTTTTAAATGAAGAGAAGATGCAAAAAGAAATGGAAGCAACTAGTTTTTATTAAGGATTTCACATTTCTTCTTTCAATAATATAAATCCACAGCATTGACATCGCGAGCGAACACAAATATATGTACAACCTGGTTAAAATGTGCATGTATAAAATATCTTGCCAGACTTGTGAAAATGCTAAGTCGCAATTTCTTGTTTTGAGATATTAAGGGGTTTGTCTAAAACAAATTGTGTTTTGTTTTTATATAAAATTTTTAGCCACTGGAAAGGATGCACGTTTATTTAGAACAAAACTATTAATATTTTATTAAAGAAAAAACGTTTTATTAGTTAATATTCGTTTTTTTTAGTTAAGATGCTATGAAAAAATCCATTTACAGAAAAAAATAAAAACTAAAGTGAACTTTAGCTACTAAAGGGTTGTTGAAACCAAATGTTGCCAATATCCTCCCCTTCAATTTTTGTGAACAAAAATTCGTTCAACATGGCCCGACAACGATCGCCATTGACTGTAACGGCCACTCCTTGATCATTGCCCCAATTATGCCTCTGGACCAAAATCAGCACCAAACAGTGACTCGTTTTGGGTGCGTCGGCTTTTCAATGTATGCGTGCGGGTTTTCTGTGCCCCAAATGCGACAATTTTTCTTGTTTACATACCCGCCAAGATCAAAATGAGCTTCATCTGAAAAGATGATTTTTTTTGGCAAAATCGGCATCTTCTGTAATTCGATCGCAGGCAATATTTCCCAGCGCTGTTCAAGCGTATACACAACCATATTCGTTCAGCGGAAGGATAAAACTAATTATCTGTCAAATCAGACATGAGCTAAGTGTTACCATTCACGAAATAAGCACTAGTTGAAAAAAAACGTTAGATGGCGGAGCCTTTATATTGTAAGGCATACTAGTTTTTATTGGTAGTAAGTCGAGATAAATGCTTTAGGTTAAATTGAAAAATGCGGAAAACCTGAGATAAGATAATTTTTTAAAAGCTTAGTTAAATATAAAGTTTTCTTTTTATGAGGAATAATTTGAATGGGCTGTTAATTATTGAACTTAAGTGTATACAAGTTTTAATGCTTATACATTTTAATATTGATGTAGCTACCTTAAAAATAAATTAACTTGAGTTAAGATGTAACGGCTTATGTATTATTTTCCAAGAAGACTTAAGTTAATATATAATTGCGTATAGTTTTATTAATAATAACTAGGGACAAGGGTTTCATGCAAAGGCATGTTTTTTTCTCTCAACACTGATAATGGCAAGAACGATATAACTTTACGAAACAATGAATTTGCGTTAAAATGGCATCGATTTGTTAGTGCATATTTTTACATATTTAGCTGAATACGCATATTTTTGCATAATTTGGTCATAAATGCATGTTTTAGTCTCATATTTTGGTATAAATTCATGGTTTTGTGTCAATTTTGTCAAAAAATCAAATAAAATTTCAAATTATCAGGCCTGTTACAGAAATCGATCGAAAATGTTTTCATTAAGAATTTTCATTTCGATCGATTTTGTTCAATACGAAAAAGCAGCAATTCGATTGTTTTCAATTTAAATGTGGCAATATTGGGCAACGAAAAACAAAAAACACATGGTTATTAGAAGATAAAAGCAAAATAGGAAAGGCACAAAATTTTTCTTACTTTCTGTGTATTAGTTGCATCATTTTCCACCGAAACGAGTATTTTCAGCTGAAAATATTGATAAATGCGAATATAAGGATCAAAACATCACATACCAGCTTTTTGTAAGGTTTTTTTTATGTATTGGAAAATTATTCTACAGCTCGTAATCAGAAAAAATTCTGTAAATGTGCCCTCAACCATTATTATAGCAATATATCTTTTTTTAAATAGCCATCACTGGTGATGGCAGTTGTATTGCAAAGAGTTGCAATTGAAAACGCTCTAGACACTGAATACCGCTAATGCTTAAGTTAAGGTACATTGTGGCCGTCTGAAAGTAACATCTGATTTGTTTAAGCACTTTACAGGATTTTTGTTCAATTTTGACATTAGCTCACAGCCAGGCTGTACATTATTATATTTCAGACTATATAATGAACAAAAGTATTTCTTGCTAATTTAGTTGACATTTCAAAAGTTTAGAGCTTTTCGTTTAAAAATGCATTTTTCTTTCCTTAGTTTCACTTAAAATATGTGTTATTATAATAAAAACTAAAATATAATTAAAAAATAAAAAACTGCAAAAGAAATACTAAATACTGTATAAAAGTTGTGCATGCGTAGCAAGTATTTCTATAGAAAATACACACAAAGCACCAAAACTTGTTTTTCTATTTTTAATGTAAATACAAAAAAAAAAATTTCGTTAGCATTTAGATGAACAGAAATTAATTAAATAATAAAAACAATATTTTTTTTAGTTCAAGCAAAGACAAGAACCATATATTTGTGTATACGAGTATGTATATTGTATTTACATTTTACATATGAGGGGCTTATTGTAAAAACACGATAAGCCACACGATTTCAGAAAGTGGTTTTATCAGTTCATTCAATTACTTTACTGCATCGGAATGTCCTCTTAAAATATTGTACCTATATTCCGTTTAATTTAAGCCTTAGCCGCAAATGTCACTTTTTACATTTTGATTTTATTCAGAATTATTTGTGCCAAAAACTCGATAAGCCACAGCAAGTACAAAGGCAGTATTACAAAACGATGGATTCTGATGAAGATAGCAGTGGAAGTGATTATTTTGTTGAAGATAGTGATGACAGCGTGAAAGACAAAGAGTTTTTGCCAACAGATGATGAAAAAATTTCAGAAACCAGCGAGGTATGATTTATTGAAACTGGTGTGGCTTATCATGTTATGGCAAAAAAAATCGAGCATTTAAATTTGTGTGGCTTGTAATGTTTTTGTTATTCAGAAAAATTGTGTGGTGCCAATTGAAGACGAATCGCGTGAGAATAATACCGCATTTCGCTGGAGAGCTCGAAATGAACATAATTATGACC
Organism: Nowickia ferox; assembly: GCA_936439885.1. Taxonomy (NCBI): domain Eukaryota; kingdom Metazoa; phylum Arthropoda; class Insecta; order Diptera; family Tachinidae; genus Nowickia; species Nowickia ferox. The sequence continues at coordinate 101,431,371 of OW387023.1, read as the reverse complement.
GGAATAAGAGGAAAAGTAAGCGCAACTCTGGTCATGAGTATTTTTGTCCGGAAACTAGGAAAACTGTTGAAGCACGCAAACGCTTTGGAGCCATCTTCGGCTGAAACTGAATCACAACTTATAGAAATTATTTGATGTAATAAATAGAAAAAATAATAAATTTTAAACTGCAAAAGCACGATATGCCACTTTATTTCAACCAAAATAACAAAACTTTTGATATTCCAAAAAAAAAATATGAATAAATTTCATGCAATAACTGGATAAGCCACAACTTTTTGCGATTTTAGCGATTTCCGAAGATTTCTTGGTGTACAGCGACGGGTATGTGATAGTAGTCTTCCTTAAGCACTAAATAAAAGTATCTGTATCATGATTTCAAATCAAATCCCTATTTTCTGCATTTATTTTAAACTTCAAAGGCGATTTTCTCAGTATTTTCATTTTGTGGCTTATCGAGTTTTTGCAATAAACCCTTCATATTTACATGTATGTATAGGCATATATCTATTTCTATTTATGTACTAAAAATATATATGCAATTTTATTTTTGATTATATGAATATTTGATTCAATGATTAGAAAAATTGAAAAAAAATCATTGGAGACATTTAAGAAATACATAATTTTATGCCGTATGGAAGACGATAAATCAAATTTAACTAGCAGAGACTCAAACCACGATTTTTAACACTGCCACTTTCTGTTCAATTAACAAAAACAATCAACTAGTTAAAATTAAATGGTTAGTGCAATAAATGAATACAAATCACTCAAAAGTTAAGAATAATATTTTTCCATTAAATGAAAGATCCCAGCTAAAACAAGTAAGAGTGCTTTATTAGGCTGTGCCGAATCTTGTAAACCCTTCACAAATCATAAAATGTAGAGAAAAGACATGCATGTATATGTACGTATGTATACAAAACTACAAAACTGCATTTTAAATGCCTCTTGCGAACAAAAGATTCCTTAACTTACTCTTGCCTTGTTAACATGACTGTGTGTGCTCAGACGTGTTCAAGATTTGCGTGAGCACGGTGGTCTTAAACCCACTCCACAAGGCACATAGGTTGCAATCTTCGATCATAGTAGTTACCCCTGTACTATATCTGTACCTTGCTGAGGTACTTTGAGCTATCTAAACTCTGCCGCTATGTCCGTGCCCATAGCAGCATCTGTTGTATGGCAACAGCACCTAGAATAGTGTCTGGCTGACCGCGTCACGCCAATCACTAGCATTGATTTAACACTGGGAAGCCAAGACTATTCTCCCAGCGTTTTTGGTAGCAACCACAGCCACAATGTACGATTCTCCAAGTTCTCACGTTGCAAGTGCTTACACTCACAGCGAGGTCTCCAAGAGAATACCTCAACCATTGCCGGCACAGCTGAACCACTCATTAGAGTCAGACGCATGCCTGTGCTGCTGTGCCGCCAACAATCCAGTGCCTACTCCACACTGATCAACATCATCCCTTTAACCCCGTGGGGTAGGATGAAATCTACCTTTTAGCAAAGGATCCTGACAGCCGCTAGATACACCCGAACACCTAGAGCAGCTCGACTGTCGGGCAACCAGCACTCGTGGAACCAGAGATAAACATGTGGTGATACCTAGAAGATCCACCACAAGGGCTTCAACTTTATCGTCTTTTGAACTCCAGGTGACGCTGCACCTGATTGACAACACAGACCTGTTTCCTTTTAATAAATATATGCACATTCGTTGCTCTGTTGCCAGAGATTGGGTAGTAACACATAAGTTTTACGGGTAATGTACCAAAGGTACGTCAACAGAAAAAACCACATCACCCCAGCTGGGGCCCTGCGATTGCCAACAGCCGTAGTCAAAAATAGACTCCCCTGGGGGACTGTCTGTGCTCAGCAGCGAACTTGCATAAATACATACTTTCAAATTGATCGGGCCTGTTCTGAAAATCATGGTGATTTCAAATCACGTGATTTCAAAAGTAAACTACTAATAGCTGACTTGATGGTGGGTTTTTATTATATTTTAAGTTTTTGTCATTTATAATAGAATATTTTCTTCCAACTTCCAACGCTTTAAATCGTGCAATTTAAAAAGGCAATTATTTAGCTTTCATTAATTTTTTAAAATCACCGTGATTTGACATGTCGTGATTTGCAGAACAGGCCCGTATGAATGAAGTCTAGTGAAACTGAAATATAAGCACTTTGCAGCAATATGCGTGGGTATAAGGGTTAAAATATATGTGTTTTATATACATATAGGACATAATGGGGGCTATTCTGGAATACGCGCCGAATTGGTGAAAGTTACATGCAAAACAAAAACAAAACTGTGTAAATGTAAAAAAAATTGTTTTATTGTTTCGCATACAAAATTAACCGTTTTTAAAAGAGAGAGAGAGAAACGCGTTGAAATTCTCACGTTTATTTCATTTTAGAAATGTATTAAAAACAAAAACAATTTTTGAAAATTTGTTTTTATTTTAATGTAAAGTTTCACTTTTTCGACGCGTTTTCCAGAATAGCCCCCAATATATTTTAGTTTATAATTTTTTTTTCATTTACTCTTCCGATAAATTTTTTAAAATATGTACATTGGAGCGACTCGCTTGAAAAAAGTTTTTGTTACCTCTCAATATAATGTCATAAATATCGCTCGTTTATAAAAAAAACTAGTTTATTTTAAACTTTAAAGTTTTCAATTTACACACAACTTATACAAGATATTTGTATGAAATTTTTACACAATATGAATAACAATATGAGGATTAATTTTGCATCATTAACTCAAAAATCTAATTTTTTGATATGTGATGTTGTTTTAGAAAATGAGCGATATGTATGTATTTTTTTTAAGTTGCAAATAACCTACTAGCCTACTATGTTCCGTTGAAAGTTCTTATAATACCTAAGACAGATTAAAAATAAACTTTTTAAACATTACTGCTGCAGTTCTACCAATGAGTAAACATAAGCACCAATAAAATTTAAGAATACAAACCGGTTTTAGATATAAAAGTTAGCAATTTCCTTTTTTTGAAAAACCAACACTTCTCCCTAGGTAAGTTTATTTAGCAATCGAATAATTAAGTTATTTTCGGACCCAGCAAAAACGACATGCATGGGTTCAATTTAGGCGCAGAACGCAAGATTTTAACACAGACGTGTCATTGACGAGCATGGGTTCACATTTAACAAAACTGCTCATCATTGAAATGAGTGCTTAGAACCCATAAAAGTTCCCTGATTTGTTGACGTTTTGCACAAAACAAAAAAAAAAAACATTGTCGGAGCCAGGATACGAACCATGCCGTTATGACTGCCAAAGATTTAACAAAAGATTTATGCCAAACTTACTTTAAAAAAAATGTTTAACTTCACTAACTAACTAAGACACTTTTGTGTTGTTTCTTCAATTTGCACAAGTGACAAATCCACGTTGCTTAAATGTATTCATGCATGCGAATTGAAATAGTAAAATCGTTGCTTAGCAAATGAATAAAAAAATTTCTTATAAGGAATTAAAAATATTGATTGAGAAAAGTCGAAGCGTTTGCTTCTTTGCTTAGTTTAAATTTAAAAAATTTTGATTATTGAAATAGCCCTAAAAAGCACTGCGAGAAATAGTAAAAAGCACTACAAATACTCATTTTTCTGAAACCGGTATTTAATAAAGTTTCGGGTACTTAGAAAGGAAAAAATGCACTAAAAAATACTCGAAAAGCACCAAAATGGCAACGCTGATAACAGTACAGTTTTTTCACTCGCAATAAAAAAATTGAGGTTGAAGACATTAACGTATCCATGAGCGAGAGAGTCAAAAGGCGAACTCTTGCATTACTTGTGGCAACTGTAGTAGGTAGTCGATTTTTTGTTGGAGAAATACATAACGATTTTGAGTAAATTTCTACTTTTAAAACTGTAGGCTTGTTGTGAGTGCTATATGTACACATGTATTAAAACACGCAGCCTTTAAGAAAGCGCTTGCCAAAAACAAATGAACACCAAGCGCAAAGGGATTAGGACTAACAACACTTTTCTAAAAGCTTCAGGCATGAACTTTATTACCTCTTTTGCCAGAAATAGAAGCTTTTTATTGTTTAAGTATTACGCAAAATCTGTACTGTTGAAAAATGTTCGTATTATTTTTGGACCACTTAATTTTAATATAATTTTTGTACTACGCATTTCACTAATATAACATTCAGGTTTACTGTCACTTCGTACTTTGCTTTCCAATTGAATAAAAATCCTCCCATACATTTAGGTAGAGTATTCTTAGAAGTCTTAATACCATAAGTGAAATTTATTTGCTGGTGGTTAAGCGATGTCTATATGCATTTCATTGTTGCTTTAACAAATCGTCAGTAGACTTCCACCACACATTTTGAACAGCCACAAACCTCTTATCATCGCTTAACCACCAGCAAATAAATTTCACTTATAGTATAATTATGACAATATGTCGAATAATAAATCTCTTGAAAGCCTTAATACCTATTTTCATTGTATAGGGTGTTTTTTTAGAGGTATAGAACTTCGAATTGAAATAAAACACAAGAAAATCGTTTTAATGTCCATCAATTTGGCTTTATTGGAAGGATAATTTTATGCCATTAACGTTTAAATATGATTTCGGGCATGTGGCCGCCGCGGCTGGCTCGAATAAAGCCAATTCTACAGGTCCAATTTTCAACCACTTTTTCGAGTATATGGGGCCGTATGTTGGCAATAACGCCACCAATGTTGGCTTCCAAGTCCCCTAACGTTTCTGGTTTGTTGGCGTAGACGAGCGACTTCACATATCCCCAAAGAAAATAATCCAATGGTGTCAAATCACACGATCTTTGTGGCCAATTGACAGGTTAACCGAATTAATTGCTCTGATGGACGATTATGTCGACCATAAAATGGACGGAGCTTGCGGTAAACTTCGCGAACTGAACCATTATTTTCGAAATAAATTTGCACGATTTGCAAGCGTTGTTCTTTTGTCAACCTGTTCATGATGAAATGGCAAACCAAAGTAAATATTAATCACTTGACAGCTGAAAAAATGGCCGCCAGTTAAAAAAGTGATGCCAACTTAAAGTTCTATACCTCAATAAAAAACACCCTTTATTTATATATTTTCACGATAATAACAAAAAATGTTCAAAATGTTCAAACACTTTCATTGGAATGATGTTTTCAGGACTTCTTCAAGAGTTTATTTATTTATAATTGAAAAGCTTTTCAACATTCCTTTAAGCAAACCCAGTACATGCTGCATTTAGTTAATCTCACATGAAACTTCAAAAATAATGGAATGCACTTTCGGGCTTTCTGACAACATATCAGCATAAATAAGTTTGTATATTTACAATTCCTTGCACTTGACGAGCAGAATACTAGAAGTAGTAGCTCTTGTGGGAAATATTATTTTTAAGTACTTTCTTAAAAAAAACATGCCAAATATTTATTAGATTTCAAAATTACTTAATTGGAAAATTAAAACCATAACTCAAGAAAACACTGCACGCATACATTCAAATGCTCAATTTTGAGAATTAAAAGAAAAAACGAACCTGCAACGAAACTTTAAATCATCACATGATCAACGAGATCATACTGCTTGCTGGCGTAACAATCTACAGCATCTTATCAAACCAAAGCAACACCAACACAAACACTAACACCACCAATAAAAAATATGTGCAGTTCAAAAACAAACAAAACCAATCAAACTCAATGGGAAAAAACCTAAAGCGTTAACGTTAACGCTTCAGGCGACAATGACAACCCAGAGAGGCACTGTTAACAATTTTTGTGGTCGACTGTGAGTTTGAACATTTTAACGTTTAATGTCTGCACAAGAGACGCTATATGTTGTTGCTATAATTTTAACAAAATTGTGGTTTTTCCTCGACGGCAGTCGGCCAAAATAATCAGTTATTTGTTGGACATACGACTTAAAGGTTGTAAAACGCGGTTCAAAATATACGTTGAAAACTAAGACTGGTGAATAAAAATAAATGCTATAAAACACACACAAAAAATGGATTTCAATTTAAAATATGAAAACAAATAACGAATATCTATAAAAAAAAATATTAACAAGCAAAATGTTCATAGCAAATACCTGAACTCTTTCATAAAACGCTGAAACAAAAAATTCATAATAAAATAGAAAGAAAACGGATTTGACATTCAGTGAATGAATGAATGAATTTTCTTGACAATTCATTTCTTGTAAACACAAGGGAAAGTATTACAAACTGCCATTACTAAGTGGTCAATGCTTTTAAAAGAAAGTTTGCAAGAAGTTCTTTTAACAAAAAAGAAGTTAAATTGAATATTAAGCAAAAGTGTTGGTGTATGGAAACAAAAGACTTAAGACACAAACTCAGTGTTAGTGAATTATATTTTATGCAGATTCATAAAATTCTTAAAATTCTTTTTTTAATTTAATTGAATAAAAACAAAGAAGAAATATTTTCTTAGAATCAAATAAATAAAAAATTAAATAAATTTTTGAGGTGTAAACTAAACTTGCAAATAACTTCCTGCATGCCATAAAATTGGCTTACAGTTGTTAGCGGCTTCTATTTCCTCTACATTCATTATTACATTGTTTTCATTGCTGTTAACCACAAAGAAAACAAATAAAAATCTTCGCATACAACATTTATAATCATTTATTAAAAGAAGTCATTAACGGAAAATTGCCATTTATTAAATTTATTGTAACAAAATGATTTTAAGGTAAGTCGCTTGACTACTACTTCTTTCTTTAATGGTTTCTTTACATGCACATTTTTCCTTTTTTTCTTTAAGTTTTTCACAATAACTATTTTTCATTTTTAAAGCTTTTTTATTTAGTTTTTAGATTGTTTTTTTACATGTTTCTGTCAACTTTTGATCATTAAAAGATTTTCAAATGGTAATAATTAAAATTCTTGTATTCTTGGCTTTATAAAGTAAACAGAAATAAAAATTAAATTAAATTTAACAGCAAAATGGATAAATTTTTTTGTCAGAGTTGCCTCATTTAACATGATTAAGGCGTTTATTGGCTCAAACGTTGTCTGACAAATTTCGAAAACTAAAGTTACATTTTGTGTAAAAGACATCAATGGAAGTACATGTTTTTAAGGAAAATATTTGACACACATAAATACTAAAGTAACAAGTCGTACTAACAAGCTCAAAATATTTAAAAATAGTCCAGCATGTCGCAAAATTATTTTTTTTTCCAAATTACTTATATTCAAAAAACACAAAATACCTTCTCTTTGCATGAGAGTCATGTCTAAATAAAAAATTTCTGGCACGTGCCTTTATAACACACACACGTACACACACAAGCCTAGTGGGGAGAAGAAGGATTACGGATACCTTCTAGAGGGCCTTCGTACTAATTCTTTTGGATGTACAAGGACATTACAAACTCATACCTTTTTCACATACGTTGTTATCGGGGCTTCAATTAATTGGCTTTTGCTTTTGCTTTGACAAAAGACTCAAAAAAGGAAAAATTACTACTTCTCTTCTCCCTTCTCATAAAAGGAAATGTGGAATATTATCTTACATTTTACACGTAAGAGCCGAGACGTTCTGTAAGACTTTCTTTAGAAGTAAAACACGACTGGTAGTTGAATCAACAAAATGCATAAGCAGGGTTTTAATAAGGCCTGGAGGTCCACTCTGTAGTTCGAAACGAAAGAAAATGCTTTCGAATTTGTATAATAATATACAAATTCGAAAGCATTTTTGAAATCATTTTTTTTTTTCGTTTCGAATTACAGAGTAGACCCTCCGAAGTAAGAAAGTTTTATAAAAGGTAACGTATGTATGTTGCTTTCACAGGTTTAGATTTTATCATTAAAGTAAAACACTGATAAATGGTGAAACCCGCCATAAACTCTCCAGTCGGCAATTTTGCTTGAAACTAAGTATGTATAAAACAATTGCTATTCAAGTCACACACTCAATTGTCAAAGGTTAAATTATGCTTGACTTTTACTTTATTTCAATAACATTATCCTGTAAAAAGCCAACTTGAATTAAATTCGAACAATTAAAATTAATGTATAATTCAATACAAGCCTTGAATTATATTTTAATTTAGCCTTGTACTACAATTGAATTCAAGTTTATTTGAAGTTTCGAAAACAATACTTTTAAAAAAGAAAGGAAAATGCAATTCATTTCTTTTCTAATAATAATTCGCTTTTGTTTTCATGATTTTGCAGACCTTTTGTTATTAAAACTTCACTTTTTTATTTATTTATTTTTGATATTTTTCACTATAATTTCAGTTTTATGAAATATCAAATTACAGACAAACATATTTGACAAAGCTTGAAAATATTTGCATGCATGTTGTTTTGTTTTTTCATTTCAAAATAATTTCAAACTTGAAAATTGCCTGAAAAAAAGCTTGAATTGAACTTTTTTACAGGTTATATTTTAAGTGCTTGACTTTTAATTTTTTCTGTGCTTATTGGGTTGACTTAACTTGAGAGATTATTTTTTGCCATTTCCATCTAATTATGATTAATGACATGAGAAGCCCAATTTCCCATCATTGCTTGCAGCAATTAATAACATAGTCAATGGTCATTAGATTATCAACAGAGAATTAACATTGTCAGATAAAAATTTTGTATTATAATAAATCGCATGACTTTGGAGGAAAATAACGTAAAATTACTCGTCTGCCGAATAATTCTCTTAATTAATTAATTGAAAGCAGTTCCATCTAGTTCAGCAGCAACAGATTCCGCAGCTCTCACTGTACCACATCATTGAGGGTGTTTATTGTGCTGTGGGTTAAAACCAGTGTTAAAAAAAATGTTATGATTTTTATTTCATTTGATTTTGCTTTCGCTTTTGAAAGCAAAAGCAAAGTCACAAAAAGATATATGACCAATTGCGCAGTACTTTCAGCAGTCGAGGATTTGAAAAGTTTGAATTTGATTTGCTTTTGCCTTTGGTTAGTATCGGAAGTAAAAGCACTCTACATGATTTTGGAAGTCGCGAACAGTCACAGTCGAAGAAGCAAAAACTCTTGCATTTAGAAGTTTTTAGCAATATCAGTTAAGTGGTTTTTGTTATTGCCTCTTGTCTGATGTGCCATAACAAAAACAAAAACATGACAAACACCACAAAATAGTTGACTGAACCTAAAGAAAGCTTATAAAAGCAAGAGCTTTTGCTTCTTCGACTGTGACTGTTTAGTACTTACAAAAGCATAAAGATTGCTTCTGCTTTTACTACCGAAACTAACGAAAAGCAACAGCAAATCAAATAAAAACTTTTGAGATCGTCGACTGTTGAAAGTACTGCGCAATTGTTCATACATCGTTTGCTGCTTCTGCTTCAACTGTGACTGTTGTTGATTTTTACAAGCAGAAGGAAAAGCATTGGCTGATTTTAAACAGTTGGAAAAGGCCAAAGCAGCGAAAAGTAAAAATTTTACAACTTCTGCTACTTGGACTTAAGTTTTTTAAACACGAATTAAAAGAAGTTTGCAGACAAGCTGAGATTGCTTGTACCTATTGCTGTGGTGAACGATTATTGACTTTAAAATGTACGAACAGTGTGATGAGCTTAACGAACGGAACTGTTTTGTTTTTGTAAATAAAAATGCATGCACAGTTTACATGGATTGTTCAGGTAACATTATATTCGTGATCAAATGGCAATCAAAAATAAAAACTAAGGGCCAACTTAAAATTCTAAATCTCTAAAAGACATAATTTATCAAAACAAATAATACAAGACCTTTAGAAATAAAAACTCACGTTTTTTTGATTTCCTACTAAGAGAAAAGTTATTAAAAAAAAAGATTTCTAAGAATTGCGGAAAGATCTGGTCCAAGGACCGTTACTACGAACCTAATGCATCTTTTGGGCTGTAATATTATAATGATATTTTAGCTTAACACAACTTGTTTATTTAAAATACTTTGTTAATGGCAATATTGATGATTTTTCTAGGTCCACAAACCCACTTTTCTTATCACAAGCTATGTGTAATATTTCAGAGAAACTGGTCTTTTAAATATAACACTTTTTATAATTCTTTTAACAAGCTTTTTCGAGACAATAATAAAATAATAAAGCTTAAGGTGTTTCTTTTTTTATAAAAAATATTATTTGATACATATTTATTATTAAGGAGTTTGGAAACTATCAAACTTTTAAAAAAGCATGTTTATGGTACGAGACAAATTTTGTTAGCATGTGTGACAGCGACAAGGCTTGGTGGATAATAAAAAAGATTTTATTTTTGGTATGCTTGCTATCTCATGGTAAAGTGTGTATGTTGTTGGCCCATGGAATATGCACAAATTTTCATTGTGAAAATTTTTATAATTTTTTACTAAACGAGCAGCACACAATCAAACTAAGAGCCGATTTATCAATGTCAACAAAAACAAAATTAATGTAAGTGTACAACAACAAACAGTCCCTAAAAATGAATGCTTGGTGGGTCATCAAGCATAATCAAAATATCAAGCACACGTACACGAACTTGACAGCAAACATTTTGATCGTGTCTAATGGTAGGTACAGACTTATCAATGTGTTTATGCAACCAGGCAGGTTGCATTGTCGGTCACATAGTGTGTAGTCTTGTTTATGGTTGCGTTCGAAGTTGCATTCGAAGTTTCAAAAATATCAAAATGTTTCGATGTTTACAGGTTGCATTGACGGTTGCATTGTAGGTTGCAGTGTCTGTGTCAAAATATGCAACATGTAATATAAACGTGTTACATAAGCACGTTGCAAAGTGTGTACGTACCCACTATAAGACCCTCGAAATTGAACTATAATGAAGTTTTAATCAAGTTCAATATTTTAAAATATTTTTTTTTTAACAAGGTGGCAAAATACCCAGAATATCCAACGTGTAGGAGCTTAGTTTGGCAGCTTCAAACGACCACTCCTAGAGTAATTTGTGGTTTCCATTAGTATAAATATTATTAAAAACATTTGCACTTGATAATGGAAAATTCCAAAGAATAACTGTAAGTAATATAATTAATTGAATCATGCTCTAGTGTTTCATCGGAGGTGCATCCGTCATCTAAATATGCTCCAAAAATTGGCTCTCCACAAATAAACTATAATGAGAAACATTTTTCAAAAGTCACAATAACAAGAAGCTTGAATTTATATTTCTGTTTTTCGAAGGTACTTCCAAAAGATGATTTGTATTTTATTTTCACTCTTACTTACGTTACGATTACAACAATAAGCTTATTCGATGCACAAATGTCAAGAAGAGCAATAGGGTGATGGTAAAAATTGTTACGTACTTTTAGTGGAATATGTGTTTTGACAAATCAAGGTTAAACACAAAAATCCGTCGTTATTACCTATAATATTATTGTAGCATCCTTACTAACTTACTCTTCTCGGCAAGACGTTTCTGATATACACATTTGTCGCTGCATATGTAAGTATTAGTGGTGTGTACCAGTGTTGTCAGATTTATTTTCAGTCTCTTCGCCAAATGGCTTGTCGAATATCGCCAATATAATAAAACATTAAATTTTAGCTACACAAAATATTTTTATTTTTTAATTACATTACAAATACTGTTAAATTTTCAATTCAGTAGGTATCGTCTATCGTAAAACATAAAAATTATATTGCTTAAGCAAAAATAAGAAAAGTGTTTATATTAACATATAAATACTGGCGTATAAAAAATTCTTAAAAATAACTTATGCCAAAAGATCAATCTAAATAGGATAAATTGAACTTAAACACCCAGATCAAAATTAGTATTTCAATCTTGTGATAAAACTGAATTAAACTTTACTTAAATATGTATTTAAGTACGCACATATCATAACCTGCAAGTGGTAAGTACCAGCAGCATCGTCGTAATCATACACTTTAGGCGAGAACTAGTGCAGGTTTTTTAGTGCATCACTATCAAAATGTTGGTTCCAATTTATAAAAGGAAGCTTTCTCCACTGTATTTCATAAACACCAAATGAGATTTTGTGGTCCATAATTTTTTTTTTTTTGAACCTTCCCGAATTTCAGAAAATTTTGTTTTACATAAAGAGTTACATTTAGAATTTTTTGCACGAAATATTTTATTTTGTAGAAAAAATTCCTTACATAAAAAATTTCATATTTTTAACATTATTAAATATTGCCAAGGAGTTCAAATATCGCCAACTAAATCGTCAATCGCCATTTCAAAATTTTCAACGCCAAAAACAAACTTTTGTCGCCACGTTTTGCGAGATACGAGTATAGCCATATTTGACAACACACTTAATATTATTTTGTTTTTTGTTTGTTTTAAAAATTTCAATGTCGAATTAATGAAATGTTGACGTTAATGAAAATTGTTTAATTAAAATATTTATGTGTGATATCTAAGGAATATACCTGGGTAAGTTTCAGGTACATACGTACATAAGGAGCTTTGGTAGTGCGAAGGTTAAAATTTTTCGAATAAAAACAAAAACATAAATTATTTATAATTTCACTTGTTCGAATAAATTCATAAAGGTGGTTAGACTTCAAAAGCATATTTTCATCCAAATATAGGGTGCTTTTTTAGAGGTATAGAACTTCGAATTGAAATAAAACACAAGAAAATCGTTTTAATGTCCATCAATTTGGCTTTATTGGAAGGATAATTTTATGCCATTAACGTTTAAATATGATTTCGGGCATGTGGCCGCCGCGGCTGGCTCAAATAAAGCCAATTCTACAGGTCCAATTTTCAACCACTTTTTCGAGCATATGGGGCCGTATGTTGGCAGTAACGCCACGAATGTTGGCTTCCAAGTCCCCTAACGTTTCTGGTTTGTTGGCGTAGACGAGCGACTTCACATATCCCCAAAGAAAATAATCCAATGGTGTCAAATCACACGATCTTGGTGGCCAATTGACAGGTTAACCGAATTAATTGCTCTGATGGACGGTTATGTCGACCATAAAATGGACGGAGCTTGCGGTAAACTTCGCGAACTGAACCATTATTTTCGAAATAAATTTGCACGATTTGCAAGCGTTGTTCTTTTGTCAACCTGTTCATAATGAAATGGCAAACCAAACTAAATATTAATCACTTGACAGCTGACAAAATGGCCGCCAGTTAAAAAAGTGATGCCAACTTAAAGTTCTATACCTCAATAAAAAAACACCCTATATATTAAATTAATTTAAACTCCCAATGTATTTGCTGATAAAACCATGTACAACAAATAAAATATCACTCTATGTTTATTATTACCTTCTTCTGAATAAACAACTTTTGTAGAATATTTGCGTATGTTGTATTTAACAAAAGTGTAGTAAGATGTCGTTTTCCCTTTAAAATTTTTTTATTGTAAGCCCAATCATAATTACTTAAAAATTCTCCAAATTATTGCATGAATACATTCTTTTGAGTATCTGTTTAGCTTCAAAACCGTTATGTTTATTTAATTAGCGTAAGTCTATAAAATTCTTCTTGACCTTTATTTCATTTCATTATTCTTAGTTTTGTTAATTTTATTTTTATTTTTTTGTTATTTATTTATCGTTTTTTATCGTTTTTTATTATTGTTTTGAAGAAAACATTAAAATAAAAATGTCATATCAAGTGACAAGACTAGATATTCTACACAATTCTTACAATAAAAATGTATTCTGTTCAAATCATGTTTACTCTATTTTAGATGGTTTGCTTCTCATTGGAAATTTTATTGTTTCTATTTTTATTTGTGATATCTTCATTCTGACAAAAATGTGTTTTTTTTTCGGTTAATCGTATCGGATACATTCTTAATTTTTGATAGTAATTCTATCTTTTATTTATTTGTTCACTTTTTTACTTCTAAAAGTGAATGAAATTTGAGTTTCATGTACATAAATTTTACTGCCAACAGCTCCATAAATAACAAATATCTTTAGTTTGTTAGTAAAAGTGTTTTTAAAATATTCATATTGTCATTTAAAATTTGGGTTGAATACACTTTTAATAGGTTGCTTTAATGTTTGTCTTTGCATATACATATATATCTGCATGTATGTATGTATGTATAATTTGAATACAGAACAGAGCTGGGAACTATTTATTTTTAATTATTAAATTATCTTTTTAACTTAAATGAAAAACCTTGTGCAATATTTGAATTAAGTTAACCATGCTCTATTTTTTTATTTTATATAAATATTTATCTTGTTCTTTATTTTACAAAATATTTTATTCCAAATATGAAATATTTTTTTGATATACAACACCCAATCTGAATTGAAAAATTACGGTTGCAAGTTACTTAATATATTTGTTTCTCAATACAACGTATCTCTAAAGGAAGTTTTTATTTATAGTTATAGACACAAGTATATCAATTAGCAGTGTGACTCTTGGTAAATTAGTCGCTAGGTATCATTTATTTTATATATAAAAGTGACAACTATATTGCATAGAAGACTCTGAAATATTAAAGGTTTTTGTACAACTGAAATGGAGCGCCAGGAATGCAAAACCCAAAGTTGGAGCGACCAAGACTAACGTGGAAATGTGGAACTGTTAATCAATATATTTCGTTATTTTGCCTGTAAACTTCAATTGGAGCAAAAATTAAAGGCTCAGAATACCAGACAGGGGCTTGATTTTATTGGGAAATCGATCTCCGGAACAGGCGATATAAATTGGTCTCCACGTAATGATGGTTTAAAGCAAGCAAAAGAAACACCGGATGGAACATCTTTAAAGGTCATCACATCTTTAAAGGTTCTCTTTCGCCTAGTTGACGGAAGTCTGAATTTATAAAATCAATGGAAAAAGTTCAACGAATGATTTAGATTTAATATTATATTTTAAATAATATTTTATACGTTTAGTCTTGTTAAAGGACCTTAACAAAAGATGTCACCCTGACAATGATAAAATATAGTTCTAGCATATTGAAATGGTTGAAGTATTGATCTCAGCGCAATTGAAGATCGAAATTATGGATAGAAACTTAACGTTTTTTTTATGAATATAGATATTTTCGGCGACCGTAATTGTTATGTGTTTTAAATAAATATCAAAAGATAATCACCCCTATCGTGAATAAAATGTGAAATTTTTGTTCCTCTTGAGGGGAAATTTGCTATCGGGAACTTCATGGGAACGTTTGTTCCCGCTATGAATTCGTAGTCAATGTGAAAAACGAGAAGAAGATTTGTAAAGTTCAAAACTTAATTGAAAATCAGACAAATTTATGTTTGATAGTAAGAAATATACAAATTTTTTCTTTCAAATTCAGTGTTTTTAAGTATAAAGTAGTGCTTTTAAATATTTTAGGTGCCGTGGAAAAAATTCTCAAGCATGCCATGGCCATAAAATTTACTGCATGTTCATATTGAATGAAAACAGGTGTTGTACGGAGTTATTGTTATTAATCGTGGACATTATTTACTGATATTATCCTAAAGATAATTTTTTATAACTTTTAATATTTAAATGGAAGTTTAAACATGAAATTACGCGATGTATTGATTCAGTTCGCCTGTAAAAATAAAGTGAACAAAACCAAGGGAAAAGTGAAAAAATCACTGGGAAAAATATTATTCACGAGAAGGGGAATCGAAAAAGGGAACATATTTTTGGTTAAAAATTATTCACGATTGCAATTTCGGGAAAAGGGAAAATATTTTGAGAGAAAATCTGTTCACAATAGGGGTGAATAGTTAATTTTGATTTGTATATATTTGAGCAGAAATAATTGTTAATTTTTACGACCAGAAATAAATATAAATTTTCGAAAAGAAAAACTTAGTTAACCGATATTTTTATCAATTGTATGATACGAGTATCGAAAAATTGTAAATCAGAAATTAATTTTTTGTTCTGTTCCAGAAAAAGCATTAAAAAAAAGTATTTCTCTTCGTAAAATTAACAATCATAAAATCACAAAAAAAAAATATTAATGAAATTAAAAAAAAAATTAAAAATTTTGAATTCTTTCGAGCTGAGAAAAACCTGGTGGAAAACAAGAAACGATACGTTGCCCCATATTTTCTTGTTCTTACTGTTTCTTTAAAAATTCAGGATTAATGATTTTATGGAATACCTAATAAAGTTTTATTTTAGTTTGTTTCTCAAATAATAGTTTAAAAAAACGCTTCAACTTTAGTGGTTTTTTAGATAAAAATTTACTCAAATAACTCAGAAGAAACCAAATCTTTACGCATAACTCAAAAACATTAGTTCCTGTTGGAATGGAAAAACAATTGAATTTTGTATTAAAATCAATAATCCTAATTATGAAAGTCTTAAAGAATTCCAAAAGTTCTATATATAATACTTTTAACATCCCTGATACAGAATATTAATAATATGTATGTATATGTATATATATATACAATTAGAGCGACTCACTGAAAAAAAAGTGTTTGTTACTTCTCAAAATATTTGTGAGGTCTAGCGATGACCGTTCGTGAGCTGGACCCTGTCTAAAAAAGGTTTATTTTTGAAGTTTTTCGAATATTTTCGTCTTTAGTCCCAAGACAAAAAATTAAAAAAAAATTACATCATGTGAAAGATTTTTGCAAGCCGCTACTCGCGCGATCTTTTGTGAAAACTATATACACAAATAAGTCAAAAATTACTCAAATGAAATAATCCTTAAAAAATAATAGAATTAGATTTAATATGAGTAGCACGTGCTATGAAAATGCTTAAAAAATCGTAGTTTTTATGGAATAACGCATTGTTGATGGTACGAATGGTAAAGTTTAATGCACCAGTGAAAACAACTTGAAAAAATTTATCACATGATGTAAATATTTTTTAATATGCTCTCTTGGAATAAAAACCGAAATTATGCAAACAAAACTTAAAAATACACCTTTCTTAGGCAGGGTCCAGCTCACGAACGGTCATCGCTTAAATGTTTTTGGAGTTCTCATTAAAAAGACCGATCTTCGATTTGAGAGACAAGGTGAGTGGTTCTAATATACACACATACATATGCATACATACATGCACACCCTCCAGTTTTAAAAGTAGAAATTGACTCAAGATCATTAGATATTTCATCAACGAAAAATCGACTAACTACTAACCGTGGCCACAAGTAATGCAAGAGTTCGCCTTTTGACTCTCTCACTCATGGATCGTTTAATGCTTTTAACCTCAAATTTTTTTGAGAGTGGAAAGAAACTGTGCTGTTATTCCAAAGAAAATCAACAGGAAACAAATTTCAAGTAATTATTTTGATTTTAAGTTGGCATTAGTTACAATTAGAAATTCGTGTGATTTTTAGTGAAAAAATTGCATATTTTTAGAAAAGTAAAATGAGCAGCAGAAATCAATTAAAACGTCGCACAAAAATAGAACAATTAATTGAAAAATGTATTAATAACCAATTGTTTTATCAGTACAAAAATTAATTGTATTGATTAGCGAAATCACTGAAGAAGGGTTATGCAGATGGTCGCAATTGACTACCGTCAATGTCATCCTCATATTATAATCGTCATTCTTGTGCATTGCTAGTACTTGGGCTGGTAGTTGGGCTGGTAGTTAGTGCTAAAGATTGGTAGTTAACGAAATAGCTAGCCATGCGCTAGCTACGTCGACTGCAGGGTACATACATACATACATACATGCACACATTCATACCTTGTATTGTTAACAGTTTCAAACAGTATGTGTGCGTTAAATTGGTACATGCATGTTTGTAAACAATGGGCTCTTGGGTTGGTCTTATTACAAATTGTGTTGAATTATTTTATCCATTTGTAAATATCGCCACAATGATGTCTGTAAAAGGGGAAACAATTGATATTTTTATGACAGATAAATAAAACTAAAAGTAATTTATGAATTCTTTTGGCAATAGTGAAGTAATATGCGATAAAGTGGCAACTGTTTTTGCATTACATTAACATACAAACATACGAGGTCTGATCAAATAAATAACCGTTATTTTCAATTTTTTCAAAAAGTATTTATTTACTCATCAATAACTATCTTGTCCCCTTCAAAGTAATCCCCCTCAGATATAATACACTTATGCCAGCGTTTTTTCCAATCCTCGAAACACTTCTGAAATGCGCTTTTTGGTATCGCCAACAGCTCCTGTTTCGATTTTTCTTTTATCTCCTCAATCGTAGCAAAAACGCTTTCCTTTCATCGGTTTCTGCAGTTTTGGGAAGAGGAAAAAATCTGCGGGGGCCAAGTCCGGTGAATACGGTCGTAGAGGCATGATAACGGTTTTGTTTTTGGCCATAAACTCACGCACAAGCATCGATGTGTAAGCTGGTGCGTTATCATGGTGCAAAATCCATGATTGTTTTTTCCACAATTCTGTGCGTTTCTGACGAATTGCTTCGCGCAAGCGGCGCATAACTTCAAGGTAGTATTCCTTATTGACCGTACGACCTTGTGGCAAGAATTCATGATGCACCACTCCATTGCAGTCGAAGAAAACAGTGAGCAAAACCTTCACATTTGACCGAACTTGACGACCAGGACGAGCATCGTCATTGACATCTTCTTGGCCTTCTTTAAACCGGTTATACCACAATTGAATTTGTGTTCTATAGTAGACTCGCCAAACGCCACAGTCAACATTTCAAATGTCCTTGCGCATTTAATTCCATTTTTTACACAAAACTTAATACAGTGTCTTTGATACATTTGTTCGAATAGTAAAAAATCGAAGAGCACACCAAAACACGACTAACCTTTTTATCTGTCAAAAACAAACTGACAATCCAAAATGGCTGATATTGCCAATATACATAACAGAAAAAAAAATGTGAAAATCGAACATACGTAACTCATGAAATTTGAAAATAACGGTTATTTTTTGATCAGACCTCGTACATACACATGTATATGTTTGTAGACAGCATGAATATTTTTTTAATTTGGTTTCTACGTTTAAGAAGAAAAAAAAAACACTCCCACTGCTTGCTCTAGTTTACAAAAAGCGAATGTAAAAGTAATTTGCTTGTGCGAAGACTAAAATAAGTAATAAACGAACCAAATTAAATATACATGAATAAAGTAGTAGACTAAAACCACTAGGACAAATGAGTTTTGGCTAATTTTATACATACACACATATATACTTATGTAAGACAAAATATCTTCAGGCCTCTCAATGCTGTGCAGCATAGACAAATGTTTTTGAAAAATGTTTCTTATATTGCAAAAAATTCGATTTTTTTTCGATAGAAAACAATGTATGTAATTTAAATGAGGGTTAAGTATAAAAATTCCACTAAAATTCGTTTGAATTTGAACTAGATACAACCAGAAAAATACTAGTTTTGAATGCTTCATATTTTGAAGTATAAAATTAAAAAATAATTGTGTTCAATTCTTTTGTCATAACTATCCATAAAAATTATTGTTAATTTTGTCAATTAAAAAAATTATGATAATGATAAAATATTTTTAATTAATATTTTAATTAGGCCAATTTTAATTTGAATTTACTTTGCTACTCTATTCAAAAATATTACATGTTAGTGGTAAATAAATATTACATATTAATGGTCCAGGATTAATAATATAACTTTTGGTTTAATGTGTGAAAATTATGACGTTGTCTTGAAGAAATATTTGCCATTAAAATAGTCAATGCTTTTAAGAGTTAATTCAATTGCTCATTTTATTAATTGAATTAATCTTTTACTAATGGTGTAGGGATGCGAGCCCACAGACTCTCCTGCACAACAATCAACATCCCCTATACGCGGCATACACTGTTGTTAGCTGAAGAGACTCTGACGAACGGACATGGGAGGTATAAACCCCGCAAACGGTGGCGGATAAATCTCCACTCTCAACTGTCTCCCTGGAGACTTACTGGAAACCCTAGATCTACACGCAAAGAAAAGATATAATCGTAGCATGGTTGAGAAAACAATATTATGTTCTCCGAAACAAATGTGTGGTCATTGAAAACAAGTTATTGTTATTTTAAACATTAACTGCGTTACGATAAACAAAGTAATATTTGAATTTAATAATTACATTATTATATTCGTAAAAAGTGTGATATGGTTAGAATTTAACAATATAGTTTTGTTAAAAATTTATGACTACAACATAATTTGTAATATTATGTAAAAATAGTATGATGTAAATAACAATATAATGTTATCCAAAACCATACTATATTTAGTTTAAAAAAATCTTTTTCAGAAATATCTTCTGTCAGTTCAGCCTTTCCTTTGTAAGCTATCGGTATTGCACGCGTAGTGTTAAGTGAAGTATTGGGTGTTTTTTATTGAGGTATATAACTTTAAGTTGGCATCACTTTTTTAACTGGCGGCCATTTTGTCAGCTGTCAAGTGATTAATATTTAGTTTGGTTTGCCACTTCATCATGAACAGGTTGACAAAAGCACAACGCTTGCAAATCGTGCAAATTTATTTCGAAAATAATGGTTCAGTTCGCGAAGTTTACCGCAAGCTCCGTCTATTTTATGGTCGACATAATCGTCCATCAGAGCAATTAATTCGGTTAACCATGGATCGTTTTCGCACTACGTTTACTCTATGTGATAATACGCATCCGCAGAGACGTCGAACAGTGCGCACCGAAGAAACAATTGCCGCTGTAGAGCAAAGTGTTGAAGAGGACCCGAATGAATCGATTCGCCACCGTGCACAGCAATTGGAGCTTTGTCCATCAACTTTATGGAAGATTTTGCGCAAAGATCTTGGCTTGCGACCTTACAAGATCCAGCTTGTGCAAGAATTAAAGCCGCGAGACCATGCAATGCGTCGTGATTTTGGTGTATGGGTGGAAAATGAGATTGATCTCGATGCTGATTTTCATCGCAAAATTTTGTTCAGTGATGAGGCTCATTTTTGGTTGAATGGCTACGTCAACAAGCAAAATTGCCGCATTTGGAGTGAAGAGAATCCACATGAGACCCTTGAGATGCCATTACATCCACAAAAACTGACTGTTTGGTGTGCTCTATGGGCTGGTGGAGTCATTGGGCCATACTTCTTCCGAAATAATGCTGGAGAGTCAGTTACCGTTAATGGAGACCGGTATAGAGCCATGATAGCCGACTATTTTGTTCCCGAATTGGATGGCATGAATGTGGATGAGTTGTGGTTCCAACAAGACGGCGCTACATGCCACACAGCGCACGTCACAATCGATTTATTGAAGGAAACATTCGATGAGCGCATAATTTCGCGGAATGGACCTGTCAATTGGCCACCAAGATCGTGTGATTTGACACCATTGGATTATTTTCTTTGGGGATATGTGAAGTCGCTCGTCTACGCCAACAAACCAGAAACGTTAGGGGACTTGGAAGCCAACATTCGTGGCGTTATTGCCAACATACGGCCCCATATGCTCGAAAAAGTGGTTGAAAATTGGACCTGTAGAATTGGCTTTATTCGAGCCAGCTGCGGCGGCCACATGCCCGAAATCATATTTAAACGTTAATGGCATAAAATTATCCTTCCAATAAAGCCAAATTGATGGACATTAAAACGATTTTCTTGTGTTTTATTTCAATTCGAAGTTCTATACCTCTAAAAAAACACCCTGTATAAACAAGAGCATAGATCAATAAAAATATGTTTACATATATTTCTTTATACATGCGTAAGTACACGTGCACATACGAGTACATATAGAATTTATTCGTACTCCAATAAGTGAAATATATACTCGTATCATTCAAAATGAAAAATTTAATTAATTTTGAAAATTTTTATTTTTTTTTTTATTTTTCATCGGTCTGCGTTATAAATTGTTTGTTTTCACAAATACATAGACAAATAAAATATAAATTTGAAAGATGCTAAAATCATTCGTCTGGAAAATATACCAAGTTTAAATATATGTGATGTCAATGAAAATTATTAATTGTAATTGCTGCATCTTACTTCTAATATTAATCCCAAAAGCGGCTTAAAATCTAAACTGATGCCTGATTTAATAACTGCCAGCAGCAGCCTTAGTGGAACAAGTGTACTTTCTAACGCATATTTAATTTATATATAATTAACTTCGATAATAATTTAAGACTCACATAACACGAAACGGAAGTGTAATAAATATTATGTTTATTATATTATTAATATTATACCTCACACAATCTTAATTTAAGACTCACACAATACTAAACGGAAGTATAATGTTATTGATATTATACTTCTCACAAAAGTTAAGTGCGCCAAGTACTTAAGTTTAAAATACTTAATCTTAAGAAATATATATGTTGAAACTACATAACTAAGCCTTAGAAAAAACATTTTGTTTATTGTTTTTTTTGTTTTATTTCCCAGCTTTTAGTCACTTTAGATTTGTAATATGCATATCAAATATTATTGCATCATAAAATTTATAAAAAAATATTGTTATATTTTTATTTATTTACTTTTAATATCACTACAACCAACACTCAAGATCTTTTTCTTCACAAGACTTATAAAAAGACTTTTGAAATTTTTGTTATGCAAAACTCGCAACATTTGACTTGTTATGAAGTATAAACTTAACTTTGTATTTTCAAGAGTACAACCAAATAAATCCACACCTTTGGAAAAATTATATTTCGAGTATCATAAATTCCGTATTTGTTGTTGTTGCCAATTTATGGACAGTGGCAATGGAGTTTTATTTATTTGCTGCTACTTATGCTTGTAACAAATCTATAATAAATTTTGATTACTTTTTTTTGTGTGTTTATCATAAATATATTAACATGTTAATAATTAATAAAGTTCTAGAGCGTAGAGTTAGATTGAAATTAAATAATACAAAGAAAGAACGTAGACTATTTTTTAAAGTTGAATCATTCCCTCGCATCGTGAAATTTTTTTTTCTTGGAAATATTTTCTTCTTTCCCCCAATCGTAATTGTCATAATTTTTCCACATAAACGTGTTCCCTTATTTTGATTCCCCCTATTATGAATAATCACCCATATTGCGTATGTCGAGTCGAATATTTATCTACAAGAGTTTTGAACTACATTAAAGAAAACGTGTACGAGTTTTCTTTAATCTAGAACAAAACTCTCGTAGATGAATATTCGACTCGACATACGCAATACGGGTGAATATTTCATAAGAGGATTTTTCAGTTTTCCTCTGGTTGTGTTCACTTTAGTTTTGCAGCTGAACTGAATTAATACGAGTACATCGCGTAATTTCAGTATTATACTTCCAATAAAATATTAAAAGTTATAAATAATTATTTTTACGACAAGATAATGTCCAGGATTAATAAAAATAATTCCCTGCTACACATTTTTTAATTTAATATGAACCTCTATGGTTTATATACACTAAATTTTATGGCAATGGTATACTAAATATTTAAAAACACAACATTTCATTTAAAAACATTTCACTTGAAACTCAAAATTGTTCTATTTTTTACTATCAAACGTAAATTTGTTTGATTTTCAATTAATGTTTAAGTTTTACAAATCTTCTTACTGTTTTTTACATACACTACGTTTTGATAGCGGAAACAAACGAACGTCCCATGAAATTCACGATTTCCAAAATTTCCTTTCATGGGCAATGAAAATTTCATGGGAATAAAAATTTCACATTTAATTCACGATAGGGACGAATATTTTGGTAGTAAGTACTAAGTAAGCAAGTTTTAAGGCCAAGCTTTTCAAAGCTAATTTTTTTTTTGCCCTCATATGATTAAAAAGACCAGATAAAAAAAAAACAAAATTTTCTTCTTTTAATATCTAATAAATTCCATCCATATGAATGCATTTAAATTTAAATGATAACAATTTTCTTGCAATTGATTTCATGAGAATTTCACTGTTTGCTAAAAAGAGAAGCAATAAAGTTGAAAAATTTTTTTGTTAGTTTTCTTATCACTCTCACTGTTTTACAGCTTTCCCTTTTTTTCTAAGCAAATAAAACAATTTTGATGCCACAATCAACAAAAAAGATTTGCCCCTCTAGTTCAGCACTAAAGCAAACAACTGGAGGTTGATGAACAGGTTTATTTCTTAAGTCTTTCGTTTATCAAAAGCCTGCGTTGAAAACAGATCCAGAAACCTGATGTCCTTCTTTAAACAAAAATCCATTTAATTATAGCACTTGCAACTAATATTGAACTTCAAGTAAAAGAAAACTAGACTTATAAAGTTAAATGTCAGTTGCTGCTGCCAGCAAAAATTCATAATACATTTATAAGTGCATTTGTGCAACTTATTTTTACTTTCACTAAGAAATCTTGATTTGCCACTACAACAATGATTTGCCACACTATTATGAATGCAATACAGTTTTTTGCAGTGAAGCTTTTTTATTTATGCCTTTTGTGTAACACTGAACATAAGCTGTAATATAAGTGTTTGTTGGAGATATTATTATCAAGTGGAAACTGAAAGAAAATCAACAACTGGACAAATAATGACGATCCTTGATTTAAAAAAAAACGACAGAAAGAGCGAATTTTTATCAGGCCAATGCACAAGTTGAAGATAATTTCCGGAATAACTTTTTTTTAGATTTAAGCAAGTTTTTTGCGAAAAATAGTATTTTTAAATTACTATATTAGCATTTTGATTTTTTTTTTGTGTCGTTATGTTGGTACTCGTGTCTCTCACTTATGCCGACAATTTGGGCCATTTTGAATGTTCAGGTAATTGTTGACAGCTGCTTTGCTTGCACGTGTTTTGGCTCGTCTTCGATTTTTAGCTATTAAAAAAAAATGGAACAAAGAACCTGTATCAAATTTTGTGTGAAAAACGAAATTAAGTGAGCGAATGCATTCCGAATGTTGACTGTGACATACGGAGAAGCTCCCATGGACCGAAGCAACGTTTATCGGTGGTACAAAATGTTCTCAGAAGGCCGAGAAGATGTGGACGACAAAGAGGGTGTCGGCCGACCGAGCACTTCAACAAAAGACGAAAAAATTGATGAAGTGCAGAAAATGGTATTGGCCAATCGTCGAATCACCATAAGAGAAGTTGCTGAGGACCTAGACATATCGATTGGCTCGTGCGATTCGATTTTTATCAATGATTTGGGCATGAAATTCGTACCAAAATTGCTAAATTTCGACCAAACACAGCATCGCATGAACATTGCTAACGAGCTATTGGACTCTGTCCGCGACGACCCAAATTTGCTCCAGAGGGTCATGACTTTTGACGAATCGTAGGTTTACGGATATGAAGTGGAAACCAAAGCTCAATCATCTCAATGGAAGCTGCTGCACGAACCAAAACCGAAAAAGCGCGCTTACAGTTTTCTTCGATTGCAGGGGCGTGGTGCATCATGAGTTCTTGCCACAGGGTAGAACGGTCAATAAGGAAAATTACCTGCAAATTATGCGCAATTTGAGCGAAGCGATCCGCCAGACACGCCCGGATTTGTGGAAGAACAAAAATTGGCTTCGCCCCTGCTCAAACATCGTTCCTTGTGCGAGACTTTTTGGCCAAAAACAACACACTTATGATGCCGCAGCCACCGTATTCCCCAGATCTAGCACCCTGTGACTGTTTCTTGTTCACGAAAATGAAAAGGCCCCTGAAAGGACGACACTACGCTACGATTGACGAGAAAAAGACGGCATCGAAGGAGGAGCTGAACAAGATAAAAAAAAATTATTTTTTGAAGTGCTTCGAAGATTTGAAAAAACGTTGGCATAAGTGCATTATATCTGAGAGGGATTACTTTGAAGGGAACAAAATAGATATTCATGAATAAGTAAATAATTTTTGAAACAAACACAAAATTCGCGATACTTTTTGAACACACCTCGTAAACAATTTTATTTAAATTTTTTTATTTAAAAAAACACTAGAAAAACATCGAATAAATAATTTTAAATTTTTCAACAACAATATTCATAAAATCTTGCTCCGATGATGTTCTACACATAATTTTTCTGCTTGATTCCTGACCTCTATTGAATCCGTTTCGCTTACCATAGCTGTACACTTTGCCAGAAACCGCTGTTACTTGTTTCACAGACAAATTTACTGCAGGTGTTGATCTAGGCCAAACAGATAGATCTCCTAGAGTACTACAATCTTCATTCCTTATATCAGTTATCTTTAGGACCCCTGCAATCCTTTCCTTTTTTGTCCTACGAGCATAAAAATGTTTGAAGCACCATTTGACTAGGTTAACTTGAAAAGAAGAGCCATTACGCTAATGTTCGGGGACATACACATAAGCCAGTACATGGCTGTTCTGCGTTATTTACTATTTCACTAAATGCGAGCCACAATGGTCATTGGATTGTTGGAAAAACAATATCGGCCACTGCTTTCTTTTGAGATCTCAGGGGCTTTAATTGAAGAAGAATATGGCAAGTCCCTTCCACAAGTTTTACTGCAGTTTTTTTTTCTAATAGCACTAGATCAGTTAGAAGTATTCCCGTACTTATCGCCTGAGCTATCCTGTATCCATGAACCTGATCTGAAGATAGATCTTTGACAATATCGTTACTCAATGGAGCCAAAGGCTTTGGTTAGAACAGTCTGAAAAATGATAGATTGGTTTCAAGTTCAGTTGCGGTATGAAGCATGTTGCCAATCGGTCCACTACACTTATTGTTAGAAAAAGTTTTTCCATCCAACTCAGTCATTAAATGCCGCAGAGGAACCTCCTTGCAATGAAGGGCACAAACCAGCCAGATGAGTTTACGATGTAGTATTGCCAGAATTCAATGCATGACTCCTACTTGCCAACCAGTGATTACATTGGTTGAGTCACCACCAGTAGCCTGCAAAGTTTTATCAATGCTGTTCTTCTTTAAGAAATCGACAATCGTTTAGTCCTTCTCTGGAGTGAAATGGCAAAGATACCTTCCACCTGGCTCACTACAAACAGTCTAATGCTCTTCTTTTACAATACTTGGAAACTGAGTTAACTGCTTTAAAAAAAAACTTTTATTGAAACTTTGCGTCCATCAAAGAAGATACATTCAACATGGCCTGTTTCACATCGGTCATGAAATTCTTCATTAAGTAATTTTGTTACTTTTCCTTGTGCCCTTTTTATTTTGTTATGATCAACGGCGAAGTAAAATAACTAATAAAATGGCTACTAATCACAGCTTCAAAAATTTAATACGCCTCATTTAACACCAGAGGCGATGCAACACTGCATTATTAAGAAAAACGTGCCAAAAACAGAGTTGTAAAAATAATGAAGCTTTCCTCTATCTCTTCCTTCACCACCTGTCTTCTCTATCACTATCCCTTTCCTAAAGAAGGTAACACCTAGTAATAGTCGTAGGCATTCATTGCCTGAGTGTTACTTCTCTTTAAAAAAAATAAAAAAAAACCACAAGTCTCTTATTACCCTCCGTAATTAAGCCAGCATCCAAAAAAGCAGCTGTTGTAATGGCAGCTGTAGCACGTAGATCGACACCATACCTTATAATTTGCAGTGCAACATTACGCAATTGTAATGTATTGTAAAGATTTGTTCTTAAATTTGAAGGGGCACCAAAATCACCGCATGGAATCTGCAAAGGTTCTTCAGATTCACCGGGAAATTTAAAAAATCGACACGCCCTCAACCTACAATAACTGCACTACTATAGTAAACAATACTACTATTAAAATATGATAACACTTGGGCAAACATTGCCCTAAACAGACGTAACCCCTAAATATTAATGAAGAAGCTTTCCACTCAGAGACGTGTTAGTTAAGTTAAGTAGTTTCCAATTATTTTAGTTTCTATGACATGGTCTATTAGTTATTTATGAAAGTGTTTAACTTAAGAAACACGTGTCTGAATCCAAATACTTTTCACTAATATTTAGTGGTAACTTTGTTGTGGGCAAATGTTTGGCCAAGTGTGACAATATCTTTAATATACTGTACAGTAAGAGTTTATCAGTTGATTTTTTATGCCTTTATACGAAGTTATCTTTACAAGCCAAAAATGGATATTTTGTAGTAAGAAAAAAATGAATAGAAATAAGTTTATTTTCAACTGGTGTTATGCCAATGCTTATTTAAAAAAGTTTTTATTTTTGCACTTTTCATCAATTGATCTTTTGCACCAAATGCGATAAACTGCACACAATGTCTTCCTTATTAGACAACGTTTTTCCTAAAGGAGACGATTCGTGTAAACAAGCAGAAATAATTTAATTACCGGTGGCAACTTACTTTATTGTTTTAGCTTTTGGCATTGAGTGTACGTTGTTATCACATACGGCCAACAAGTAAGAGATACAAACATAATTATATTTCACTAACGAAGCTTTTCAAAGAAATATTTTTCTTTTTTCTCGAACTGCAACATACATAAGAAATACATCCCCACCTCCCCTTTGGATTCAATGCTAAGGATCGTTGTTAAACAATTTAATGTAGTCTTTCCACTTTATCTCAGATCATGTTGTAGCAACAATTGCATTTTTTTATTTGCAGCATTTAAATGTTAAATAATTGTTGGATATAAATAAAATCATTTTGAAACTGCAATATAAAGCATTTTTACTCTTGTTTTTTTCTTTCTTCGAGACGGAAGAGATTATTTTATTTTTAGTTTTATGTGAGAATATGTGTCAAGGCTGTAATTAAAAGACTTGCAAAATAGTAAAAGTATATTTTTTATTTTTGTTTGCATCTCATTTTTCTTTACATTTAAATACAAAAGAAGAGGAAGATGTTTTCAGAGTTGGTGCTGTTGAAAGTGAAATAAACAAAAGTTGCATTTATTTGTAAAATTTTAATTGAAATTTTTTAAAAAAAGTTTTAAGTGAAATAAACAAAAGTTGCATTTATTTGTAAAATTTTAATTGAAATTTTTTTTAAATTTTTAAGTGATTTAAAAAAGTAAAAGCAATTAATATAATGTATATATATATATATAACGCAAAACCATTTTTTTAATAATTAAATTTAATTGAGCAGAAAACATAAGACTTAAGAAAACTATCGTGTTACAATTAAGGAAGCATTTTTTATATTGTCATGCCCCTGGCTGCACTTTCTTCGCTTGAGAGAATGCTTATACATAATTTTATACTAAATTGTCATTTCTATGAAAGGAAAAGTTGGTTTATTTGTAGTTTTCGCCTTTATATTTTAATTCTCCAAAAATTACCTTTAGAAAGGCTTAGTGTAGTAAGAAATATTATAACTAAATGCAGTTAAATGGAGTGATAGCTTATGAAAGTGAGCAAAATTAGCTTTTGAAAGTAAAAGTCCAGCGGATTCACTAAGCAGTAAAAAAAGCCAAGTTAAATTTTAGCAAAGGTTAAATAAATTTAAGTTCGACAGAGGTCACAGAAGCGGATTGATGGAATTTTAATATTTGGTATTATGGATATTGGCTTTTTGTTTTTAAGTGGGATATATGCACATTAGAGCGGGTTAATTTGTATGGACAAAAATTAATCGATATTATGCAATCGATTTTTCGATAGCTTTTGGCATGAGGAAAAACAGTTCCACCACGATTTAAATAGGGAAAATAATAGGCTTCCTTTTCACCTTTAGTGTACGGAACTCTTAAAAGAATCATTCACACTGGCCGATATAACAGCAATATTCTGCTCAGTGAGCACTCTTTGCATACGGATTGGTGGATTAATGTGCAAAAAAGTGAAACTGGTGCGAAATTTGTTCACAACAGCTTGAAAAGGTGGATCGATTATGATAAATATTAAATGGACCTAATTTACGAAACATAATTCTCACACAGCACTAATTTAGATAATAAAATTCAATGAGATGAAAGTGTTGTTCGTTCGTTAGAGTATTCATGTTGAAATGGCAAACCTTACTGAGCAGTTTTGGAATTGCCACAAGTTAGGAAACTTTTTTGAGCACTGAAGAAATTCACATGGAAAAATAAATAGTAAAAAAAATCACTCGATATATACTATTTTATAAAAAGTAGTACTTATTATCAAACACAAAATTTGTTAATTCGTTTTGTGTAATTTATAACATTTTGGATAATTTTTAAGTTTTTTGCTTCTGATTATTTTAACGAGCTTTTTCATATGGGTGAATATGTGTGTATGTGTGTATGTATGTAATCGATCGGAACCAAATTTACGGCATTTGAAAGACATTAACCTCTCTAAGGCAGGTCGTACACGACATGTTTTTTACGTCTGACATGTCAACTTTTCAACTCAGATGTAATTCTGCATGTGTGTCAAAAATTGTGTTTTACAGAAGGTTTATGATATTCGGTCACAAACATGCATGTACAGATATGTACGTCTGACATTGTCCGTGTTTGTATCCAACAGCTGATCTGTGCTTAAATTTTATTAAATATTTTGTTAAAAGTGGTTGTAAAATGAATTCAGAAAATAATACGATTGCAGTGTGCAGCATTATTTCAATTATAACTGCAATTAAAGCAAAATCAAATATAAAAAAATTTAAATATTGTTGCACAAACCTATGTCGTTCTTCGTTTCAAAATGGAGTGTTGTCGGCACAAAAATGTTTCTTTACGCCGTAAAAAGTTCACTCATTTTAAAGAATTTTTCTTTAAATTCGAAGAAATCATGTTAGGATATAAATATGGAAGGCAATTTTATTGCATGTACATGATTGTTATTTAATAGTTTAAAAAAAAAACATAAATATATCAATGTTGTGATATATCAACTTTAGGCGGCTAATGCTTCCGTCTATATCGGAACGCCGCTGAATGTTTCCTCACGGCATAGATTTTTGACGACATATTTTGCTTAAGAAAAACCGCTGATGTCAGAAATTTTGTCAGAAGAAAATAGAACACGCTCTAATTGAAATTTTGTCAGAAGACTTTGCGTCTGACTTTTACAGAAGCAATGTTTTAAAGGTACCACACGATATGTACATGTTTTACACTGGGAAATATGACAAGTCAGATGTAAAAAACATGTCGTCCAAGTGGGGGCTTAATCTAAGCGTTTGTGAGATTTGAGGAATTTTCGAAAATAAAGTTTTCGATTGTTTTTTTTTTTTTTTTGCGAATAAGTTTTAAGTCTTAAATCTAACCAGCTCTTTCAATTAAAACCCAACTTCGTTAGCTGCAAATTTGATTCAAATCGATTGAGTTATTTTCGAGAGATCTCGTTGAGGAAAAATTCGAAAGTAGTGCATTATTTCAATAAATCCCAAATTACTTTACAAATCCATTTAATTACTCATTTACCTGAAAAACAGCAACGAATACCTTAAATTTGATCTTAATCAATTTAATGGTTCAAAGATACAATTGTCGAAAATTTTTAACTTACTTCAAAAATATAAGATTTTTTTTTTGGGAAGTATTCCATCATACTTTTCTTATATATAATAAGTATTTGTAACTTGCAGTTGAAACATAAATTTATGTTAGTTAACTTTCAGACAAATTTAGATGGGGATTTTCCTCCACATAAATTTTCTTCATTTCTCATTTCCTATTATAATCAACCACAATGTTATTTATCGCCTTCATTATACATAAGATAAATTAAACTGATATTAATATTAATAAATACATACTCATCTAAGAAACATTAGTAATTTCGTGATTTGCTTTATTGTTATTATACAAAAATTAATGACATAATAATAGATAGATTTACTCACTTCAGATATTTGAAATTCTGTAAAATTGATATTAGTTACAATTTCATAGTTTACCTTTGTAGTAAACTATGGTAAAAAAAAAAAAAAACAACAATAATAATAGTAATAATAATAATTATAAATAATAATTGCAATATTGTACTTCTGCCAGTATTTGCACAGAAGTTGTTCAAACAAATTTCTGCCTGGGAAACTGCTTTAGACAGCCACAAAAATACTAGTGCATGCAATAACAATTTGTGGCTGGAAAAACATTTGATTGCTAAATATATTTAGGCTCAAATCTCAATATCTGTCTGAAATAAAAAAAAACAAACAAAAAAAACACAAAGACAAACTAGAGCAAACGTATAAAATTTTATGGCAAAAAAAAAAAAAAAATTCGTGCAATTGGTTAAAACTGATACACAAAAAGAAATAATAAACTGCATATCCCCACTACTGAATGCATAAATTTTGTATTTTATTTTTGTTTAGACAAACTCACTCATGAATTCTTAGTTTTAACTAACACAAACCCTCCTTTCGCATCTTGTTGGTACTCGTAGCATTTAAACGTCAGTTCATGCCTCATACTCGTAGTGTTTTAAAGTTGTTACATAATGATGTGTTTAAAAGAAGAAATGCTGAATGTTATATAGGGTCCGCCAGCTGACGTTTTTTTTTCAACTAGTGCTTATTTCGTGAATGGTAACACTTAGCTCATGTCTGATTTGATAGATAATTAGTTTTATCCTTCCGCTGAACGAATATGGTTGTGTATACCCTTGAACAACGCTTCGCTAAGTGGGCCTGCGATCGACTTACAGAAGATGCCGATTTTGCCAAAAAAAATCATCTTTTAAGCTCATTTTGATCTTGGCGGGTATGTAAACAAGCAAAATTGTCGCATTTGGGGCACAGAAAACCCGCACGCATACATTGAAAAGCCGACGCACCCAAAACGAGTCACTGTTTGGTGCGGATTTTGGTCCAGAAGCATAATTGGGCCAATGAGCAAGGAGTGGCCGTTACAGTCAATGGCGATCGTTATCGGGCCATGTTGAACGAATTTTTGTTCACAAAAATTGAAGAGGAGGATATTGGCAACATTTGGTTTCAACGGGACGGCGCTACGTGCCACACAGCCGAAGCTATACTCGATGTTTTGCGCCCTGTTTTCAAAAGAAGAAGAAGAAGTTATTTCTTTTAACAACTCCAGTTTTATAGTGCGATTGAAATGGTTTTTTTTATACAGCTCATTAAGACTTATACTTTGTTTAGCAATTATTCTATTATTTATCCTGCTTAATTAGTTGCAAAAGTTGTGAAATGGAAGTGCAGAATACAAATAGGAACATTTCGATGAAATAATCATGCCTTTGTAAATTTATGTTGAGTCAACTTATTCAAAGTCATAGTAAAAATGTATAGAAGAGAAAAAATCAAATCAATAAATCAAATAGAAATATATAAAAGGTGTGATGGTTTCAGCTTTTCGGTTTTGTATATTCGATTTCAAATGTTAGTTTGTTCTATGAAAAAGTAGTTGTTTTAATTTTTATTAAAATTTAATTTTAAATCACTTACTGCACTACTGCCTGGTAATTTTTATTTCACTGTAAGTAAATCATCAATCACTTGCATCGCAAAATATTCTCTTGGATAGAACAACTCAAAGTCCATATTTACACTATGCAAGTCTTATTGCTAAGCTGATTAGTTTGAAGGAGAGAGAGAGATGAGGAGAACAGTAACGTTTCTTTTCCTCTCGTATCTCTTTCCTAACAAACTAATCAGCTTAGCAATAAGACTTGCATAGTGTAAACTAGGACAAAGGAGATTAAAATAAGCCAGTAAGGGCTAGTTTCTTACTAATTAGTTAAACTTAGTTTAACATAACATAGAAACAAATTTAAACGAGATCTAACCGCCCATGCTGTTTTTCAGTAAGGGATTAACAGTTATCAATTTAGCTAGAAATGCCATATTTTGTTTTCCACATAGATGTGGCATTCTTAAAAATAATTTACGTAAGTAGGGCAACACTCCTTAAAGCGATGTGACAATTCTTTAAATTAAAAAAAAGTTCAATAACTGAATTCTGAATTTTTGGAAAATCAAAAAATAAATAAGATGGACATAAGAAATAAAACCCAAAAAAAAATACCTGCAAATTTTGAATCCAACAAAATAGACTTTCTTTCCAATGCAATCTAAAACCATCATACACAGACTCTTTGTTAAATGAAATCTTTGCAAGAATTCCAATTCATTATACAAGCACACATAAAAATAATTTGGACGTGTTTTTATCATCTCTCTTATTTTTTTTCACAATTGGTTCTTGTTCAAAATCACTAAAAATCTTTGTCGTCATAACAAGCATCCATTTTATTTATGTATGAATGTATTTATTTATTAAACTTTTTGGTAAAAGTGATTTTTTTAATTGCGTATAATATTTATTTCATATATTTATCATTTGACAGTTCTAGCTTGAGTTTAACTGAGCAATGTTGCTCTCTCTATTTGAAAAATAAAATTTTAAAGTTTAAACTACAGTTTACCGACAAATATAGTTTTATTTTATATGAATAGTTTTATTTTATATGAATAGTTTTATTTTATATGGATAGCCCTTAGGACAAATTGCATGTTCCAAAAAAAATCTTGTTGGTTTAAGAGAGTGGAAAGGGTACCCCTATTTAAAGTAGTTATTATATGCCCTACATCGTCAGAACTTTTTCGGTGATATAGGAGAAAGGAGACGACGGTTAACTCCATACAAAGTAATTATTAATTAATTAAAAAATATATTTTTTTTTATATATCAGAAATACCGAAGGACAAAATGAAAGACATAAGAACGGTGCTAAACACACAAAAAAAATGCAAAAGTTCATTATTTATTTATTCACGCACACTGTGTATGATTTGCCTGCTATTGTATGACTTCGGATTCGAATTATCCAAAAATTGATTTTTTACCCACTCTAAGGGCCGTTAACAATAAAAAATTTAAACTGCAGTTAACACTAAACTTGAAATTTAAACTATAGTTTGTACAAACTTGCTAACACATATTTCAGTTATTTTTTGAATTTCAATTTATATTTACAAATTTTAGTTAAATTTAACTGAAACAATTTATTAGTTTAAGTTTTAATTGAATGATTGAATGAAATTTAAAATGTGTCCAAATAAATAAAAATAAATTCTACCGAAAATGAACAAAAAAACTTTTATTTGAAAAAAATTAAAATAAATATTGAAATCTCGACAGTGGCCAAGAAAATATCTTCTTCCTTAGGTGAAAAGTTTGGGCAACAGTAACATATACATATGTACATATGTATATATATGTAATTACCGAACCCTTTCTCTCATTCTGCTTATTTGCGTATTTGATTGTTAAAATTTCCAATATATAATTATTCAAATTAATTATTTTTTATAAGTCCATATTCTGACTTTTATTATTCAGTTCATTCAAAATAATTGATAGCAGCAAGTTAAATAATTTTTATTTTTTGTTAACGAATATTTTAAACCTTCAGTTAAAACAAAAGTTTAAGCTAACTGTAAGTTAGTAAACTTTCAATATAACTGAACTTCGTGTTAAAGTCCCACACATTAGTATACATAAATACAACCACGATCACACGCGTGAATCACACGTGACTAAGATGCGTAAGAAATCATGACATTTGTACATCTCTAACGAAAGTACATAAAACAGTGACTGAAACCACAGCAATAAAAGTGTGAGCAAAAGCCATTAGGAGCTTATTATGGGTAAACTCAGACTCAAGCAATGTTTTTAAATATTTTCATTGCAAATATTATTATTATACATATTATTATTGTAAATAAATAAAAATTATTGAGATTTTGTAAAAACAAAATATAATTATACTGAAAATACTAGAGCGCTCGATTAGAGACATTGTATATTGTAAATATTAAAAAAAGAAATATTGTTAACTAGAGTTTATTATAGTGGAAATATATATTTTTTTCTACCCAATAAAGAAAAAAAAAAAAAAAAAAAAAATGGGTAAACTCAGCACGGGAGGGTATTACTAATTCGCGCATAACTTCTGAGGCGAAACGACACGCAGCATTTATTTTTTTTAAATAACGCTCTTTTATTCAATCCTTAAAATCTCTGTTTACTTAACCCTAATTAATAACTTTATGTCCACTTAAACTGAGAAAATCCATTTTATGCACTTTAAACATAAACATTAAAAACAAAAACACTTCCATAAATAATTTGATAACAAAATGAAGCAAAGTATTTTAATAAATACTTTATGGAGTTTTTGCCTGAAATTTTCACAAAAACTTCTTACCAAATATGTATGTTTACACGACCGCAGTATTAAAACTAAGGTATTTCGGCTCTCCTGAAAAAAGTGGTTTTTAGACATACAAACTTATTCAAGAAAACCGCAGGATTTCCACACACACACACACAGGATTCAAAAGTTATAAAATTCTGGTACAACTGCGTATGAGTAATAAGAAAGCAGTTTGCTTGCTTGCATGTGTGTGCTTTTATGCATTTATATAAAGGGGGTTCTTAAAGTACCCCTCTAGTCAACCTAAAACCATATGTCTCTATGTCAACACTCTTTTCAACAATTGCACTAATTGAAATGTCGACAACTTTCCTTTTATGCAAGACAGTTTAAGTGTTTTTCTGGTGACATTGTCAATAAAGGCGTCAATAGTTGGTTTTTCGTTTTTATTATGCTGTGCATATGTATGTATGAATTCTTTAAAAATATTGTGCCATTTATTGCATAGTATAGGTCAAAATGACAATAATATCTACAACAACATACGCAATAATATTGTATAATGGATGGGCCGTTTTAGGACACCCGGTTATAGCTATGCTGCTTAGCTATGTAAAACAAACTTAATGTATTAAATAACAATGCAATAAAATTATATTATACCCTTTATATTATATTAGCACCCATTTAACAGCTGATAGTTGCTTTTTGTTTAGTTTGCTTTGAAATTTCATTATGCATCAACTTACATCAGAGCAACGCGTGCAAGTTGTTGAAATTTTTAATCAAAATAATTGTTCTATTCGTCAAACTCAAATTGATATTGATTTTAAATTTCAATTCAAAATTTTACTTTTCGATGAAGCCCATTTCTGGTTGAATGGAAACACAGAAAAAAGTATTCACCAATTAATGTTTTCAATTAATAATTTAATTGATTCAATTAAATTTTTAATTGTATTAATCAATTTGAGTCGAAAAACTTAATTTATATTATCAAATTGTTTATAGGTGAAAATTTAATTAATTTTTTAATTAATATTACAAACATTTTAATCAATATTACAAACTCATTCATATTATTTTTTTGTGTGAACGTAAATAAGCAGAATTGTCGCATTTGGAGTGAGGAGAATACACAAGCTTTTATCGAAATACCATTACGTCCATAGGAAATTACTGTTTGGTGCGTTTTATGGGCTGGCGAAGTCATTGGCCCATATGTCTTTAAAAAGTTGGTGTTCCAGATTGCGCCTTCTACGCAACAGCCGTGGCGGCTACATGCAGAAATCGTATTGAAACATTAAACTTATAAAGTTTTCTTTCCAATAAAGCCCATTTCATTGAAATTAGAAATATGGTTTTCCGAACCAGTTTCAGCACTAATTCAATATCATGTATGTTAATGTTGGACGAGCGAGCACTGTTTTGTCCATTTTTAAGAAAGAATGTAAACAAAACCCATATGCTATACTAGAGCTGCCAATAGTGAAACTTAATCATTTGATAGAGTTACCATTCTTTGCCCATATTTAGAACTTTAGTTAAACAATAAACTGTGAATATGAAGTATGAGTTAAACAATAGTTATCATTTTAGTTTACTAATAATTAACCAATGACTGTAAACTTAGCCCTAATAGTGTCCATTATTTGTGTTACGAAAATAATGTTCTAGCTCCTGTATTGTGAAATAAATAGCATAGCTATAAAAAACCCAAGTGGTCTTATTTAAGCCTGTATATACTCTTTTATTTGCCACGAACCGCCTGTAGAACACTTGTTTTATTTTAATCAAATTTCTCAAAAATTACAAAAAAAATTTTTACTAAAATTACTAGTAATTGTTAGAATTTTTTTACTTTTTTATGTTTTTACACACATAACTCTGCCATTTGAAAACGGATTTTCAAAATTAATTTTTTTGTCTGAAACGGTTTGCTTGAGGCTTAGTCCCATAAGCCAAATAATTCCATCACTAGTCCCATCATCATTCCAAATCGAAGGGAAAAATTGCCTTCCCTTGTGCATA
Source organism: Nowickia ferox (assembly GCA_936439885.1). Lineage (NCBI taxonomy): Eukaryota > Metazoa > Arthropoda > Insecta > Diptera > Tachinidae > Nowickia > Nowickia ferox. The sequence continues at coordinate 101,393,527 of OW387023.1, read as the reverse complement.
ACTCTGTCACTTGTAAAGCAATTTGCAAAATTCTTTTTTTGTTTGAAAGGGTTTGATCGCAATTTGGTCACATTTCTTTTCGAAAATTGAAGGGGAGTTTTCTTCTCTTATGCATTCATTTGAAAAGCAATATAAAAAATTATTTTTTGTCTTTGTCGCTCTTATAAATGAAATGAAAATTTGAGCAACAAAAACTTATGCATGATAAATATGAAAGACAGGGTTGGAAAACTTAATGTGATCGTAATGTTGTTGATAACATATGATGTTCAAAGGCTTTGTTACTATTTGATACTCTCTAAATAAATTAAGTATTGTGCATACTTTCATACCCACTCAGCCAACTGATTTCATATTTTATGCAATTTAATAAAACTGAATATTAATAAAATTTTTAAAGTCTTAATCCAAAAACACACCATTGCAAACATTGTCTATTCAACTATATCTCGATATAAAGTATACCTAAGAAATATTTTCTTTGTACATAACTTTTTAATTTTCTTCGGAATAGCAAATTAATTTTTTAGGTATGAATGTTCTTTAGCGATATATTTAATCTAATTTGCGTTTACTGAAAATTATTAAGATTTCAGTTATATTTTTTCAACGTATTTGAAATATATTTGTGCTGTGAGCATAATAAGCAACATATCACGTTGCTTTGTAAATGTATTGAGTATCCATATTTTACACCGAAACAACAAAACATTATGATTGTATGGTTAAACTAGCTTTTTATGTTAAAACGAATCTCTGCTAGGGTAGTCCTCAGTGGGTATCCAGGATAAATAAAAAAACACTTTATTTAAACGTTATAAATTCAAATATTTTATTTTAAGATATTATTCAAAGGATTTATTCTAATGTCCTTTCCAATTAAATATAAGCCAATCAACCAGCCTGACAACGAAGAAAAATAAATGGCGTGAAAACGAGTGTCGCAGATTACCGGTCAAACGTGTGTTCAGCGTCGTGGCGGGTAATTCAATGCCCATCGCACATACAAGTGGTTCTTGAAATTTATATAGATTGGTAGTAGTGTACTAGTAAACCCTTTTGACTGGGACCTATGGCTGTATTAACCAGTAGTCTCCCTGTGCACTACTACATCTTGGCCTGGGCACTATGGCTGTAACAACCACTACTACTATTTGGTCTGGGAACTATGGCTATAAAAACCAGTAGGAACCCTCTACCAATACTTTGAATTGACTTTGCATGTCTAAAAGTACTTCCACAACAGAAGCTATAAAAACCTGCGGTAGTGTACGTTCACTCAGACAGCGCAAACTCAACTAAAGTTATAGTGATAATTTAAGGCAAGCTGTAGTGATGCACACACACACACCAAATCACTAGCATGTAGTGATGAGAGCAAGTTAACGAATGACTACTACACATAAAGCCTTAGTACACTCTTGCTCTGGTTGATTCTCTTATACTACTCTTCTACATCGTCTATCTGACATAATGATTTACATTAAGCGGCAAAAATATAGTATTAAACGATTCAATACTAATTAATACTAATAGGGTATCCAGGCAATAATAATAATAGTAATAATAATAATAGTAAAAATAATAATAATCATAATAAAATAATAATAATGGTAGTAACAGAATGCCAATTCTTGAGAAAATAACATAATATAATTTCACTAGTTCATGTTTTAAAAAAATATTGTTTGGTAAAATAAAATATTTTTATGAAACGAAGATTTGAGAGTTTGTTTTATCTAGTTAGTTTTATATGCAAAAGAAGTTTTCATTTTCCAACCCTGGATCCGTCGTATTGATTTTGCTGATTTTCAATGCCAAACTATTTAGGTTTAATTCTGACACATTAATCCAAGACCAAGGTATTAAGTTTTTTTTGGGGGTTTTCGGATAATTGATTTTACATGCACACAAATGGACATCACTTATTTCACTTCCTTATTCATAAGAACCCAAAATATTTCTACTTCATGGGTTCATATATGAATATTAAGGAAATAACCCACGAAACGAGAAACATAGAAAAAGCATTGTTGGCACATACAAGTGCCTCCTCAATTCCCATTTCAAGTGAATGGAAAATGTATAATTATTTGATTTTATTTGATAATTGAAGATGCGTTTAAATATTTATCTCATATTGGATAGAACACTCATACAAGTTTTTATATATTTTCATTCATTTATTTTACTTTTCGAACTTCCCTCGTAGTTATATGAAATGCAACACAACCTGTTAATAGACTACTGTCAAATTGTAAGCAAGTGTCGTCATTTACGTTGGGTTTAACAGCTCTTCAAAACATACAACCTCGTGTATTTTTTGCGAAAAAAAACCGTCAATCAAACCAAGGAAAAGCTCGATAAATACTATGGGGACTCTGCACCATCGATTTCAATGGTAAAAAGTGGTTTACTGACTTTCATTGTGGTCGCCTCAGTACAAATGACGCTGCACGTTCTGGACGGCCAATTGAGGTCAGTACACCCGAAAATGTAGAAAAAATCCACGATATGGTGTTGGCCGATCGAAGAGTAAAAGTGCGTAAGATTATTGATGCCATAGACATTTCATATGACAGTGTGGTTTCGATTTTAAGTTATCAGCTGGGTTTAAGAAAGTTGTCTGCAAGATGAGTGCCGCGTTTGCTCTCAATTGACCATAAACGTAAACGTGTGACAACTTCAAAGGATTGTTTGGATTTGGTTAATCGCAATCCGAATGAGGTTTTGACGCATTTTGAAACTGTGGATGAAACATGGATCCATTACTGTACTCCGGAGACCAAGCAGCAGTCTAAACAATCGGTTTCTCCGGGTGAACCTGCTCCGAAGAAGGCCAAGGTAAGTTTGTCGGCCAATAAGGTGATGGAAAAAGTTTTTTGGGATGCACGCGTGATAATCCACATCGATTACCTTTTAAAGGGAAAAACAATAAACGGTGAATATTATGCCAACTTATTACACCGCTTTAAAGAAAACGACCCCATAAGGTCTAGAAAAAAAAAATCTTTTTCATCAAGATAATGCACGGGTGCGCACGTGTGCAGTGGAAAAACTCTATGAATTGGGCTACGAATTGGTACCTCATCCGCCATATTCCGGATTTTGTCCCTAGTGACTACGTCCTATTTCCAAGCCTAAAGCAATGGCTCGGTGGAAAGAGATTTAGCTCCAACGATGAGGTTATTGACCAAACAAATGCCTATTTTTTTGGACCTCGAAAAATCCTATTTTTTGGAAGGGATACAAAAACTGGAGAAACGTTGGACTAAGTGAAGTGTGTTGAGTTAAAAGGAGATTCTGTTGAAAAATAAATTTTTGTTTTGCAAAAAAAAAAAAATGTGTTTCATTCGTATTACACAAGCCATTAAATTTCTATAAAGTGTTATATAATACAAAATTCTTCTGCAAGCGCTTTAAGAATCTATCTAATAAATCTTCAGCAAAATTACTGCGATTTAAATTGATTTTAACTAGTTTTGTTTCGCTTCTGACAAATTTAACCTACTATTACCGCAGCTACTTTAAGAAGTTTCATCTTACTACTGTGCAGACAACAAGATGTGCAGATGTTTTATATAAATCTAATAGTTAAAAAAATTATATATGTTTAATAGAAATAAAATATACAAAAGTGAATGTTAAAGACAACAATCTCCTTTACTTTTCGATACTTAAATCAATCCATCATTTACAAGTTGTTTTGGGTTTACTTTTATTTGTTTTTTGCGTGCCATTATTATTTTTGAACGAAACAACGAAAGTTTTGATTTCATTATTAATATTAAAACTATATTACGTGAAAAAGAGGTAAAAGAAATGCAGGGAAGCAATAAAAAGATGATAATAATAGAATTTTTTTAATTTATAATTCAATTCAATAGGTTTCAATCGCTGACTACTGACTCATCTGAACCGTTGTTTGTGTTCAAGTTTCTTTTTGTCAATCAAGTGGGTTTTTTTTATTATACTTCAATTAAGTGTGGTAGTTACTAAAAGCATATTGAATATTATAAAAATAGTTTATTTATTTTAAAGTTGGCTAAACCTGCAAAACTTTAGCTAAAAAATAATTAATACAATTATTACAACAGTCTAAAAATATTTTAATATCTTATCTAAAGTATTTTTAATTAAATTCTGGAAAGTTTTAATAGTTTTTTTTTCTTTTTTTTTTGTAAAAGTACTAAGTTTTTCTATTTAACCCGGCGTGAATGAGGTGAACAATTGTTACACTAACTATGAAAAGGGGTATGAGATACCTCAAAGTTTAATGCAATATTTTAGTTTAAATAATTGAGTAATGTTGTAAGTGACAAAATAATAATTTTTCAGGAGAACCAAAAAATGTATTTTAAAGCAAAATAGTTTGTTTCGTTTATTTTTTATAATAATAATATAATTAGCATTAACTTTTCTTTTTGTATCTCTGTTACATTTATCAGCTATTTTCGACAATTTCATTCTTCCACTGACTGACTGTTTGTAATTGTATTTTGACGACGATAAGATAAATAATTTTCGATGATTTGATGTTTGAACAACGCAAGATAGTAATGTTAACGGTAGTCTGTGAAAAAACTAGTTTTGTAAAAAAAATTGTCTTTTACAACGTTATTTGCGGCTACGCTTCAATTGTATAACACAAAATGTTTTTTGCCATCAGTTTGACAACATCAGTAAATTTAAATACCATAATTAAATTCATAGAGCTTCTATTTTATTGAAACTAACCAAGTGTTTTAAATTTTTTTTTAATACTGGTCCGGGAATCTTAAAATATTTGGTCACAAAAAAAAACTAACAAATATTCAACTTCTTTGGTAATTAGGCTTAACAATCACCTTTATCGGGAATAAAAGTTCACGTGAAATGTGTTCCCTTTCCGTAAAATTGTGATCGCCAATGTTTGTGTTGTAGTTGTTGTTGTGTCAGTATACTATTTTCTAATTTTGTTCACCATTTTTTGTTCACGGGAAATATTTCACGCCTTTTATTTCCGATAAGCGCGACTAATATGTTTTAAGAACTGAAACTAAAAAATAAATAAAAATTATTATGAGATCTCATCAGCACAAACTACCAAATAAAAATTATACAATTGACCATTTGGTACCATCGTAAGATTTTATAAAAACTTTCACGTAGTTCAAGGAACTGGCTACAATCCACGTGCACAGCTTACCGATTCTCCAAATCATACAAAAGTACCTCATAGTCCGAATCACTTTCTTCACTTCTTTCATTAACTCAGTCAATCTGTTTTTCACTCTCGGAGTCACAGGAACTGTCACTTGAGCAGTCTTCTAATAATTTTTGTAATCGATGTTTTCTTTCTTCATACGGCATCTTCAGCAATCAAAAACAAATCAAAATACACTATAAATAACTATAAATAAAAAAATGTATCACCAGCTGTGAGAAAAGGTGTGTCATACCACGGTCACGTTTGCAACTTGTTATCTCCCGTTGATGCTATTATAACTCTACAACTAATGTTTTATCTCAGTGGCTGTTGCGATGGAAATGCCATCAAAACAATACGATTAAAAAATAAATAGATATGACATACACCACCTCAATCGCGGCAGGTTAACTGGCTTTACCCCTCCCAATCTCTGTAGTGTAGTATGTGCAGTCCCACATTTCATCAAAATGACCACCAATCTTCTCAAGGTTTTTACTTAAATCTAATTTAATAGCTTAAGCAGTTATATTTCATTAATTATAGACCTCGTTCCACTTCCAAGGTTCTGAGACTCCTAATCCATTTAGCGACTACGATTAAATAATAATCAGAGCTTTGTTATATTTTTCTTATATAGAACATTAACTTTATAAATTTGCTTGCACTTTTATGCTAAAACAAAACAAAACAATCATAAAAACGTGACATGCTAGTAATTGTTATTTTATAACTACATAATTATTTGTTTTCTAGTATCTTAACTGCAAACTACAGACACGTTTAATATCTAAGCATATTATTTCCGACAAAAGAATATTTTACTCTAGATATACATAGACATACAACGCTATGAAGAAAAATTTTAAATTTTCAAGCAAATTGTAGGTTAGACAATAAAAACAACAACAAAACAACACCAAAAATATTAATAAAGAACACACAAAAGAAAAACAAGGTCGAAAGAAGTAAAACAAAAAAATATTTAATATAAAATTCGCGAATAAAAAGATATAAGAAACCGAAAATTTGCAAATTGGAATACAAACACAAGCGTACAATGAAACAAAAGACTTAAGACACAAACAACTTTGAACTCATAAATTTTACTTTGTCTTGTTGATATTAATTTAAAATAAAAAACTACAACTATATTAAAATTTGCTTAATGCGTTCACATTTAATGCAAAATAATCGTAAATCTCCAGCTAGCACCAAAATAGAATACCTTCAGGAGTCTTGACAGTAAAATGTTGGATCATAGCCAATGGCACCAATATTTAGTTGGATTTATTGATTTATGAATGACATGAAAGGCTACTTTCAGTCTACCAGGAAATATCTCAAACTGTTAGAATGATGCCGTTGTAATACATAGATATGCAAAATAAGAACTGGCCTTTTAAAAGTAGTGAATGTTTGACTTGAGTGAGAAATTGCAATGGTTATTAAATTAAACAGCGTTGTTATGGGAAATTAGAACAGGAATAGCTAACTTTAGCAACAAACGAGGTTGGGTCATTAACTCAGTGACTTTTTGAAGAAACGCAGGTTTTTACACAGAAAGATATTTTATTTTTCAACATAGTCTCCTCTGAGTTTTACACACTTAGTCCAACGTCCTTTTAAAAAAATAGGATTTTACGAGGTCCTAAAAATAGGTATTTGTTTGGTCAATAATTTCATCGTTGGAGCTAAATCTCGTTCCACCGAGCCATTTCTTTAGGTTTGGAAATAGGAAGTAGTCACTAGGGACAAAATCCGGAATATGGCGGATGAGGTACCAATTCGTAGCCCAATTCATAGAGTTTTGCCATTGAGACTGCACACGTGTGTACTCCGTGCGTTACCTTGATGAAAAAGAACTTCTTTCTTTTTAAATCCTCATTAAATCGGTCTAATAATATTCGCCGTTTATTTTTTTTCCCTTTTGAAGGCAAACGATGTGAATTATCCCGCGTGCATCCCAAAAAACTTTTGCCATCACCTTAACCTTCTTCGGAGCAGGTTCACCCGGAGAAACCCATTGTTTAGACTGCTGCTTGGTCTCAGGAGTATAGTACACAGAAAAAAGTATTCACCAATTAATGTTTTCAATTAATAATTTAATTGATTCAATTAAATTTTTAATTGTATTAATTAATTTGAGTGGAAAAACTTAATTGATATTAACAAATTGTTTATAGGTGAAAATTTAATTAATTTTTTAATTAATATTACAAATATTTTAATTAATATTACAAACTCATTCATATTACTTTTTTGTGTGTAGTAGATTCATGTTTCATCCACAGTTACAAAATGCGGCAAAACCTCATTCGGATTGCGATTAAACAAATCCAAACAATCCTTTGAAGTTGTCACACGTTTACGTTTATGGTCAATTGAGAGCAAACGCAGCACCCATCTTGCAGACAACTTTCTTCAACCCAGCTGATAACTTAAAATCGAAACCACACTGCCATATGAAATGTCTATGACATCAACAATCTCACGTACTTTTACTCTTCGATCGGCCAACGCCATATCGTGGATTTTTTCGACATTTTCGGGTGTACTGACCTCAACTGGCCGTCCAGAACGTTCAGCGTCTTTTATACTTAGGCGACCTTAATGAAAGTCAGTAAACCACTTTTTACCATTGAAATCGATGGTGCAGAGTCCCCATAGTATTTATCGAGCTTTTCCTTGGTTTGATTGACGGTTTTTTTTCGCAAAAAATAATGTTTAAAGAGCACTCGTATGTTTTGAACAGAGAAGTTCGCAAAGTCACGGACTTATTGAATCGCCCTCGTAACAAATAAAGCTTCTTGCTCATCGTCTCTGCATATTAAAAAATTGCCCACTATGGCTGGCTCTAGCAGATGTAATTTTTATCTTTCACTTTAATAATGCCTTCTTGAAAAAGAGAAAAGTTTTTTTTACAGTGAAAAGTTTTTTATAGAATGCATTAATTGACTTAATTGACATTAATTGATTAGTTTCCAAAGTATTATAGTCAATTTTATTAATTTTGCTAAGGTTTTTAGATAAATAAGCAATTGTATAACGTTCACGATGAAATGAATTTTGTCCTGTTAATAGCTGAGGTCATGACATTTTTTCGCTGCACAGTGGCGGATTTTGTTAAAAAAAAAATGAAAATAATTCTGCACTTTCTGAACGAGCCGACCAATTGTTATAAAATTTCATAAAAAATTTTGAGAGGTGTAAAAATCTTAAGTCTGGAACTTTCACTTGTACCTTGAAAGGGGGCAGAGCCACAAAGCCCCAAAAATGAAAAATTCAATTCGATGCCAAGCTGATGTTTTTGAACTGATAAAAAAGATTTATTTCAAGTGATTTTTTTCTATCCAAAAGCTAAAAAAAAGTCTGCTATGTTTATGGGTTTTCGCTTACAGTTAAGAAAATATCCGAGGAAAGAAATTAAAACTTTGGTCAAATCTTTTTCGATTTCGACAAAAACCTTGCTATGGATTAAAAATTAAATTTTTAACATAAAAAAAAATTTATATCAAATGCGCAATTATGTCAAAAGTTATACGCAATTTAAATTAAACTTAGAAAAAAGTAGATTTTTCGCCGTTTTTGCAGAAAAATATTGCAAAAAAATGGTGATTAAAGTACACCAAACAGTTACCGTGGGACAATACAATGGTTTTTGATGTTTCAATCGAGGGTTGCGGATTCTTGGAGACCAGTAGCGGCAGTTTTGCTTGTCGACGTGGCCGTTTAAGTGAAAATGAGCCTCGTCGCTCCAAAAAATGGGATTTACAGTGCGAAAACGCTCCAACATCGTTTCACAAAAATTTTTGTGTAAATCAAAGTCACTTTCTTTCAGTTCTTGATCGATTTAAATTTTAAAAGGATAGAACTTCAGATCCTTTTTTAAAATTTCATGAATAATTGCTTTTGGAAGTCTTTTCCGTATTGAAAGTCGCGGATTTTCACCTAAACTGCTTTCAACCAGTTCAATGTTTTTTGGAGTCCTTGAACATCGACTGGGCCCTGGCCCGTGGGACATTCATAGCCGAAGTAGTTGCGCGGGATCTCAGCACCCACGAACGAATTAAATTTACACTCGGGCCATCACGTATTCGCCGAATACCGAACTTTGATTACGTAAGAATCATTACTCTTAAAAAACAGCGACATCGTGACTAACAAAACCGCACAATCGATAATTCCAACGGCGCCACCCTCCCTCCGTACCGTTTATTGCTTTTTGAAATAATCGTATTTAAAAATATAAATAATATAAGAAATATTACAAAGAAATTTTTTGTTAAAAATTTTCGTTATTGAAGATCTTTCACCTTCGTTTGAAAATTTTTGTTATAAATATCAAATGAAAGGCCTATTTTCTGAAACTTCCAAAGCTGCAACCAAAAAATGTATCATGACACCTTAAGACGTGATATGTTTTTAAACATTTCCAAAAATATTAAAAATATTTGGGATTTTTGGCAACTCGAAAGCAAATTCTATTAGTTTTTACTTTTTATGTATCAATTGTATAATTTTTCACGGAATGCGAATTTTATAACATTCCTTTGTGTAAGACCTCTCTCTTCAGATGCAGGTATTTATAAAAAAATTAGTACAAATTTCCTTTTATACTTATTATATAATAATTATATATGTATATTATAATATAATTATACTTATATATAGCAAATATGTGAACTCTTTTCTATTCCTCTTTTCTTGCGTCAACAAGCAAAAATCCCATAATCAAACCTTGACTTATTCTTTACTCAGCAGCAATCTTGACTTAAATAAGGAAAGCTTACAAAAGGATGCTTTTATAGCATGTTGTGCGTTTTAAATAAGATATATATATTGGATATACCCAATATAACCCACAAGAGCATATCAAACTTAGTCAGGTTAGTCAGTAGCCTTAATATACATTCTTAGGATTTTCCAATCAAAATACTTAAGTTAATCCATATTTGGTATATTTTTCCAGATGGAAGATATGTTTTCTAATTTGACTGAATGCTGGACCGTGACACAAGTAGTGTGGGAGAGCATCATAAACTTTCTGGAAAGCTTTTCATAATATATCGTCAACAAGACCCATGCGAGTCAGTTGGATTTTTGACTCTGTATGCCCTGTTATTATACAGGGTGGGCCAAAAGTTACCATGGGACTTAAAAGTTTAATAACTTTTTCGTTTATTAATTTTTTTTTTACTTTTTTTCTCAGATTATATAATATACAAAATGGAAATTTTTTTACACTAAGTATGAAAAATAATGTCTCTTAAATGACCACCGTTTTCAGCCTCGCACTGATGGGCGATTATGATTATGAGTGATGAAGCTCATTTTCATTTGAATGGCTTTGTTAATAAGCAGGACTGTAGGTTCTGCGGTTCTGAAAATCCAAGAGCCATTCATAAACGCCAATTGCACCCCATTAGGTGTACAATATGGTGTGGGATCACATCTGAAAATATCATTGGGCCTTACTTCTTCGAGAATGAAGATGGAAGTGCTGTAACCGTAAATGGAGAGCGGTATCGGTTTATGAAAGAAAATTTTTTACGTCCTGCTCTTGAAAACAGACCTGGTATGTGGTTTCAGCAGGATGGAGCCACGGCCCACACTGCCCGAGAAACAATGGCACTTTTAAGTCAAATTTTTGGAGAGCGAATAATTTCCAGAAATTCGGAAATAATTTGGCCCAGCGCGATCGCCAGTTTTGACAGCACCCGACTATTTTCTTTGGGGTTATTTGAAGTAGCGAGTGTATGTGAACAAGCCGGAGACAATCCTTGAACTCAATGCAAACATTGTTGCAGAAATTCGAACGCTACAGCCACAAATTTTGAAAGATGTTATGGAAAATGCTCTAAAACGAGCCCATCAGTGCGAAGCTGAAAACGGTGGTGATTTAAAAGACATTATTTTTCATACTTAGTGTAAAAAAATTTCCATATTGTATATTATATAATCTGAGAAAAAAAAATATAAAAAAATTAATAAACTAAAGTTATTAAACTTTTAAGCCCCATGGTAACTTTTGGCCCACCCTGTACTAAACAAATTTCAAAGTGTTGGCCGTTTTTAAATTAGCATCTCGATTATCTTCTGACTATTTAGGTTTCCCCAATAAGACATTAAGACAATATCTGATGTGCTGTTTTAGTTCATTTTTGAATTATTGTCTAATTTTGGCATTTTTTGTGTTTGATTTTATTCACTAATAAGTCCATTTTTGAGAGTTTATCCACCTCTTCGTTTCCAGCGATACCCTAATGTCCTGGAATCGATACTATCTGGATGTCTCTATAATATTTGTATGCCTTAAGCTCAGTTTTGCATTGAAGCACGCTTCAAGATTGAACTTTAGGCATCAACAACTTCTCTACCAGCCGTGAAGATTTGCAGAATTCAATTGCCTTTAACATGCATTTGTTAACAATTCTCCAGCTGTCAGCTACTTAAACCAAATCAAATGTAAGCATCATCTTTTCAGCGAACTAATATCTATGGATATAAGGAAAAAGTGCTTAAGTCATATTTTTTGAGAGTTTATCCACTTCTTCGTTTTCAGCGATACCCTAATGTCCTGGAATCGATACTATTTGGATGCCTCTATAAATTTGTATGCCTTAAGCATATATGGATATAAGGAAAAAGGGCTTAAGTCATATTTAACTGTTTTTTCATTTTTAAGCTTTCAAGTGGATTTTCAGAAAGTTATTTCTCTTGAGAAATTATTTCTTCACTTCTATTTTATTTAGGGTAACATCGTTCTATATACCCTAACTAATCTATTCAATTTAAAATTTACCAAAGTAATTATTCCATATGAGATTATATGTAAGTCAAAAAAGATAAACTGAAAAATAATTCATTGCTCTATAACTCCTGATTGAGATTTTGCTCAAAGCTTCTTTTGAATATGACGATTACAGGGGTGCATTTACTTAAAATCAGCTTGTTTCGACTTAAGTACTTTTTGCTTTTAAGCACACAAGCTGTGTGTTTAAGTGTCACCATAAACACTGACATGAAGATCTTTTGCGCTTTAAAAACAGGACATTTTAAACGTGGCACAACTCTGCAAAGGTATATAATTCTTTTTTGTGGATTTTTCAATTTAAATTTAAATTTTAAAGTTTTTATATTCGCATGACTGCCGAATGGATTCACTCTCGATTGCAAATTGCGTCTTTGTGTCTTTAACTTTAACTTTCGTGCCCACAACCAGTTTGTTTCTTAAAAAAAAAAAAAAAAACTGGAATACGCTTTGCTTTGTTTGTGCTTTAACAATTTAAATATTATTGTAATGCCAGTCTTAAGAAGTGGTATTTGTGTTGCCAGTCAGACAAATCAGCAAAAAAAAAAAAAAATACTATTATTTCAGGCTGTTGTTTGACACACAAATATATTTACACACACGGTTGAATCAAATGGAAGTGAAAGGAAATTTAAAACCGTAATATGCAACACAGCAGGGAGCAATAAAAAGAAACGCACTTGCAACAAAACAACAAAGCATCTAAGCAAAAAAAAAAAAAATATTTTTCACTTGAACTGCATACATAACGAAAAAAAACTAATAATAAAAAACAGACTTCACATATAGATGAATAAACGGATGACTGACGGTTTGGATAGTTGCACCTAAATAGTGATGATGCTGCTGAATCCAATGAGAATATATTCGATGTGGAAGCAACTGTTTGCAGGCGAATGCAACTGTATTGACAATGTTGGTCATGCATATGCATGATATAACGTAATAGCAGCTGTAGTCACTTACCAGCGAAGATTTTGCAATTTTTTTACTATCACATACTTTGTATTGAAGCTTTTTTTTTTGCTTAAAGTGTTTAGGAGGATGGTACCACAGAACTTTCACAGTAGGCTTGTGATTGTGTTTTATATTCAGCAGGCAAAAATGCAGAAAATGTTATCATGAGTTTATTTTTCTCATTGTAATTAAGTCATTGTTTGATTCAATAAATTCCTCAAAATATTAAGCCTATTAAAAAAATTTTATTTTAAGTTTTTTGATGAGTTGGAATTATATAAACCTGCATGATCAATCATTATATCAATGGATTTTGAAATTATCCTCAATTATGGTTTTCATTCATTCATACAGATTTTAAGTGATGTTTTTTATGCAAAATGAAAATTCCATTATTAAGACGAAAAAAACTTATTTAAATTTTTACAATTCTTATGACTCTCATGCTCATTTTAGTAATAGATGCTTTATTGCTTCAGACAATTTGATGATTATCAGTGTGACATTGTACCTTGGTAACTTTACGAATTTAAATTGCAATTTTCTAAATGTGTGGAATCTCTGAATCTGAATCCGAAGACTCAATAGCTTTTGTATTTTTGCTAATTTTTTTTTTTTAAATGAATGCTCTTGTGTCTTGGCTTGGGAGAGGTTTTAATTATGCTTGGTTTACACTTTATTTCAATAGCATTCTCCAATGAAATAGCAACTTGAATTCAATGCAAACAATTCAGTTGTAGTACAGCTCAATTCAAGCCTTGGGTTATACTTCAATTAAGCCTTGTGTTACAATTAAACTCAAGTATATTTCAAGCTTGAAAAACAATTATTTTTAAATAAAAAGGAAAACCCACCTCATTTTTTTCTTTCTTTGCTGTTGTTTTCACATTTTTATTAACTTTTTTAAAAAATTCATTTTTTTATTTATTTATTTTTGATAAATTTTCAATTTAAATTTTATTAATAAATAAATTACGCCTTGGGTAAGGTTTGAACATATTTGTATGTGGTTTGTTTTTTTAATACAAAATATTTTACTAACTTGAAACTTACATGAAAAAAGCTTGAATTAAACTTTGTTTCCAGTTAAATTTCAAGTGCTTGGACTTTAATTTTTTGATGCTTATTGGGCAAGTTATTTTTTTTGGGAAATAAAATAATTACAGGCTTAGCAGATTACGTTCAGTAAATTTCATGTTTTATATGCATGGATTATCAAGTAATTGCTCTTTTATTCTTTTTGAGAATGTATGAACATTAGACTGGTAGCAAAAATTCGTTTCACTTAATTGATAAATTTGCACTATCTTAAATATGAAATTTGCTGCCATAAGTGCGGTCTTAATTTTTTAGCTTGATCCGATGGTGCCTTCTGGTGCCAAGTGGGGCCTTAAGTACACGATACACAGTGGGGAATTTGGTTTCAAAAAGAGTAAATAATTCTGCAGTTTTTAAACTTGCCATCTGATTGTTATAAAATTTTATACAACATTTAAAAAGGTGCGACAGATTTGAAATTTAAACAATATACATATCTCAAAATCGGGCGGAAGTACAAAGCCCCACAATACGCTAACTTTGGTTAATGAAAAATTAAAACCGATGCTGCCAAGCTGATGGTTTTGATCTGGTGAAAAAGATTTTTTCAAACGGATTTTTTTTATAGGCAAGAGCTAAAAAAAGTCTGCTACTTTTATGGGGTTTCGCTTGGAGGAGTAAAATCTTGTTTGATTTAGAAAAAGAAACTTTTTATGAATTAAGAACAAAATGTGTAACATTGAAAAAGAAATTGGTATCAAAAGCAAAGTTAAGTCAAAAGTTATACGCAATTAAAATTCAAATTTTGAAAAAGGTTGTTTGTTTTCAGAAAAAATTCGGTTAACCATTTTGCTATTTTAAAAAAGTTTTGCAAAAATATTAAACCCATATTTTGACTTATTCAAAAGGTAATACTAAGAGAAATATTATAAAGTAACTTTTTGTTCAAAATTTTCTTTAGTGAAGGAACCAGATCGTTTCGAAACAGACCTATTTTTGTTATAAATATCAAATTTAAAGCTTTTTTGCTCAAATTTCACAATTGGAACCAAAAAAATCATCATGCCACCTTAAGACATCATACTTTTTTTAAAATATTTTCCAAAACATTATCTGCGCCCGATGAAAGATAAGAAGAATGCACCAAAAATACTGAGAAATCCCTTGTTTGGGGATTTTGCAAATTTTTTTGGGAATGGCCAGGAACTCAAAAGCAAATTTTATTTGTTCCAGCTCCAGCTGGTTGAAGGTTGTTCTCCACTCATATTTATGTTGTTTAAAATTGGTAGGGAGTAATCAGTCTACACTAATAAAAGCGAAAGATATTATATTTCTTATTTTACGAATTCACGTACAGACACTTTTTAATCACCAAGGATCTACTACTATTACACTATTTAAATACATAATTTTTTCGTTAATTTTTTAACCATTCAGTTGGCTGTGTTTATAATTATCATTATAAAAATGCATTATTTCAATGACTCAATGAAATAATAAATACATATTGATTAAACACTTGCTTATATCTGCAACATAAAATTCTAGAAAGAAAACTATAAACATAACATTTAATTCAAAAAACAATAAGTGAATAAATAGAACTAAACTAAGATTTAATTCCTATATAATAAAAATGATGCTTAGCAAGAAAATAATGTTAACAAAATATGTACACACATACTTACACACTATATTTAGTATGTACATAAGTATGAACTTGTTTACATAAATACAGATATTCAAAAGAAAAAAAGTTTGTCTTACTGTAATGCAGCGCGAATTAAGAGCAAGTAAACTTGCAGCGAGAAACTGTGCTAATAGCCCTTGCAACACGTTTTCAAAACTGCATTTTATATAATATCGATGTCGATATATTTTCCTATCGAACATTTATCGACAGTATGCCAGCACTAATCACAAGAGAACGTTTCTTCAATACGTTTGTGTCTTAAGTCTTTTGTTTTGAGGTAATAATCAGCCAATTCACAGTGTTCTATTGTGTCATATTTTTTGTAAGTCATAAACGTTTATGACTGTCATAAAATCTTGCTCACATTTTTCATTAAAAAATATTATACGACAATAAAACTTTGTTAACTATGTTTTTTCAGTCTGCTATTTATTTTACATAAATATTATTTTCTTTTACGTTCAAAAGTTATGCTAAAAACACAATTGGGGAAAACAATGAACTTCGCATAGTTCGACAAACTTGTCTTCAAAAATTCGTTGTGTAAATTCGTCTTTTGCAGCACCATTAAATTTGACAACTTAAGAGCTCTAGTCAAAATCTCTGCCTTGTCGTAGACATTTTTGTATCCCATCAATACTAAATTATGCAGATATTCACTGCGGCAAAAACCATTTGGAAAATTACAGAAATTCGCGAAAAAAAAATGCTAAATTTTAAACAAACCATAATTTTTATTAAAAATCTCTAAAACTTTAAGGAATGCCAATAATTCGGTAAAAATTGCGAAAATGGTTAAAATTCGCAAAAACTTGCTAACAGCAGCCTAATCGCAAAGTTTAAAGTACGCAAAAAACTGCTAAGAATATGAATACTTGTAAATCTTGCTTTCATCGCGAATATTGCAAAAATTTTGCGAGAATTTGCAAAATCGGAAAAATCCTTAAAATTAATTAGAAATCGCCAAAACTGTTAAAAATAAAAAATAAATGGCTTTCATCGCGAATATTGCGAAAATTCGCGAGAATTCGCAAAATCGGAAAAATCCTTAAAATTAATTAGAAATCGCCAAAACTGTTAAAATTAAAAAAAAAAACTCGCTTTCATCGCGAATATTGCGAAAATTCGCGAGAATTCGGAAAATCGGAAAACCACATCACCAAAATAGAAATTTTTTTAATATTTCGAATTAAATACAAAAAATGCAAACAATTAGTCGCCTTTCAACGACGTAAGAAATAGAAATAAGCCTATTTGTTTATTTTCTGTCATTTGAATTTAACTTTTATGAAAATTTTAAATAGTAATTTATCACTTATGACTTTAGAAGATCTTGTGAATTGGCTAAATATAAAATATAGAAAACTTTACGGTGTGGAGATTAAATATCTTTAAAATTATTTTAAAATTATGTTTAACTTAAAGCAAGTATGAATATTTTAATGAGAAAATCATATTTCTTCCTAAAGAAGTTGCTTGTGTGAAAGTTAATACGATTCAGGTATTGAATTGAGGTTTGACTTGCCGAGCGATGTATGGACAAAATATAAATGTAATGTGTAGTTAAAGGATAACGCATTAAAGGTTTTCCCAATTTGTCCGAAGAATCGTGGATCTTAACAAGCTATTGGGAATATTGCGATGATGGTTTAGGCTTAGAAAGTAGAAAATTTTTTCTGTGTGAACTAAAAAGACGGTAAACTGAAACTAGTTAAAATCTGGAAATCTTTAATTTTAACTGCCTTGAAGAAAATCAAGAAAACGACTTCATTTTTTACTACAAGATATTTATGTTTGAAATTTTTAATAAAAAATTTTATAATTTTATTATATATTTATTGTGAGACAAAGTAACTCAAAGGATTATAAAAGTAAAGAGGAATAAAAAAAGAATTGGTTTCTACTACTAAGTCTATAGGAAAGAATTGTGGCCTTTGTATCCCCTAAAAATCTAAGCACATGATTTAGATTTCTAAAAGTAAAACTTAAAATTATTTTTTGCAAAAACTGCAATTCACCAGGAAAACACTAATTCAATAAGTGCCACATTATCAAGTAAAGATTGTAATTACACAAAATATTTCAATAGATATTTTTCTTTTGAATTGTTAAAATCCTAATTTTGAACAAAAAATTCAACATTTAAAGCTAGAAGTTCATTACAATCAGTAAAAGACAGAAAAGAAAACTTTTATTCGCACCGAAAGCAAACAAAAACAAATGTCATAAGGCACAAACGAATCTTGTTAAGAGATTTTATTTGATTTCAACCTTGTTATAAATTACTTTTATTAATTAACAATCAAACTTGTTATATTTTAACATAATTTATTATGAAAAATAATATGACTTGCAATTAAGCATTAAAATGAGATTACATCAATGAAAATAAAAAAACAAGCTGATTTGTTAACCACAAAAGAAAAAAAAGCAAATCAAGCGCAAAAAAACATTTCAAAAAAGAGCTAAATGAGGCATTTAATTAATCAAATGGACAGAAACAAAAAGTCGAAATGCAACAGTAAACGCATTTTTTGGTGTTAAGAACAAAAAACAGGTGCCGTTTTTGAAATTAGCAAAACTTCAAGTTCTGCGTACTCGTAAGAAAAACCAGTTCTATTGCAAAAAAATAAAAGAAACTCTACAAATAAATAAATAAGCAAACAAAACAAACCAAAAAAGAAACAACATTCTTGCATATATACATTTTTTTAAATTTATTTATTTTATTTATTTATATTTGTTAGCTGTTTAAATGATTTTTTCTTTAATTTTTATGTTTACACGAGTCAATAAGCCTTAATTTAACTAAAAGTTTAGGTTTTACTTGCGTACATACATACACATACAAATTTTGAAAACAGGTACGAGTATTTTTATTCGTGTTTGTTGTTGTTTAAATAAACTGATAAGTTAACCTCCTTGACTTGTTTTAATGCAAAACTCTGTAGTCTTTGGAGTTAAATCAATATATGTTCACTTAAATTGATTTTATGACTTGAAAGTAAATAAATAAATAAATATAATATTTTTAAATATTTTTGAAATATTTGCAAATATTGGAATTCTTGAAATTTTACTTTTCTACATGAATGGAGATTTTAATATTATAATTTTCTTTTTATGCATTGCAAAAAAAAATTGCTAGCCAAGCTTTTTTTGCAAATTTATAGACACGTGATAATTATATTCCTATTTTTAAAGAATTGTGTGTTTTTTATAGTTTAAATATGTTGTTACGAAAATACAGGGTGTCTGGTGGCAAATTTATATTTTTTAAATACGATTATTTCAAAAAGCAATAAACGGATTGTGCGGATTTGTTAGTCACAACGTCGCAGTGGTCGACTAGGCATCGCGCGTTCGCTGTGGAAACAATTTTTAGGAGTAATGATTGTTATGTAATTGCTCGTCGACAATTTTGTTAAAAGTTTGGTATTCGGCGAATATGAGATGGACCGAGTGTAAATTTAATTCGTTCGTGGGTGCAGAGATTTCACGCAACTGCTTCGGCTATGAATGTCCCACGGCCAGGGCCCAGTCAATCTTCAAGGTCTCCCGAAAACATTGAGCTGGTTGAAAGCAATTTACGTGAAAACTCACTACTATCAATACGCAAAAGAGCAGCCTCACAGGGACTTCCAAAAGCGATTATTCGTGAAATTTTAAAAAAATTTTAAGTTCCATTCTTTTAAAATTCAAACCGCTCCAGAACTGAATTAAAGTAACTTTAATTTCCGAAAAAGTTTTTGTTAAACGATGTTGGAGCGTTTTCGCTCTATAAATCCCAGTTTTTGGAGCGACGAGGCTCATTTTCACTTAAACGGCCACGTCAACAAGCAAAACTGCCGTTACTGGTCTCCAAGAAGCCGCAACGCTCGTTTGAAACATCAAAAACAATTGCATTGCCCCGGGGTAACTGGTTGATGTGCCTCAGCCACGCATGAGATAATTGGACCATTTTTTTTTTTAATTCTCGAGGCTAGGCGACAAAGGTCAACGGTGAAAATAATCGGCGCATGATTACGAAAATCTTTTTGCCACACCTGCGATCTAGATAAGCTTCGATGAATTTGGTTCGGGAAAATTTCTCCCAAAAACTGATCAGTAGCTTTGGGAACATCACATGGCCACCGAGGTCGCCCGATCTTACTACCATGGATTTTCTGTAAAGAGAGGGTTTATAATGATAATCCCAAATCTCTAGTGGCTTTAAGGGAAAATATTCGTTCAGAAATCAGCTCAATTGAACCTATTTTACTGCAGCGTGAACACAAGGCTCTTTTTTGAACAGTGTGTTTAACTCGAGGGAAGACATCTGAATAACATACTCTTTCAAAATAAAATCCGCATTTCCGTTCTATCGTCCAATGATCTTAATAAAACTTCGTGTCAATTATTACGTTTTTATTTAAGTTTGAAAATATAAATTTACGTGAGCTGTTTTCATAAAATCATTTGGTAAACAAGAAGAATTAGCCAGATATTATATTAGGTAAAAGCAATAATACACAAGTATACCAACATACCAGATGATGTTAAATAATACATACAAATCATAACAACAACTATAAACGTTATACCTTTTGTTTAGTAAGAAATATACATCCATACAGGTACAGAAGCCAATGCAGATGCCAGACGCAAACAACAACTAGCAGGGAAACTGAAAATATGCAACTGCGTGTTTTTCTTGTGTGAAGTATTAATGCAGACGCAAGAACATTTTATGAATTTTTGCATCGATTTGTGAGTGCATATTTTTGCATATTTTACCATTTAAAGCATGTTTTTGCATATATCAGTCTTACACGCATAGTTCTAGCATATTTTGTAATTTTTAGAGCTTAATTTGCGCTTTTAGGGCATATTTTGATACTTGATAGATTTTTTTTATTTAATATGCTTAAACGATTATGTGTTGGCCAAAATTTTTATTTTCACTTTTCGCCATCTAAATGTCATTTTCAATATTCCATGCAGTAAGTACATTTTTCTTATATTTATATTTCGCATTTATTATGAACGTTAGTATAAATAAAAATTTGGTTTAGCTATTTGCGACGGACTCTGCCCCGAATAGACGTTCAAGTAACATTGTCAATGTATAAAGGTTTACTTAGATGTGACAGACAATGATTTTTATTTGACAATCTAGGTCAATAATTACAATAAACATTTTAGATAAAAATCTTGTCTTATTTATTTTAAATACAGTCACAAGGTGTTAATTGTGATATCGTGATCTCTTTTGAAATTGAAGTTAAATTTTTACGAGATTATCTAAAAAAAAAAACTTTACTGCAAGTAAATCTATTTCTGGTGAATCATCAATGAATTTAACACATGGTTGTCATAGGTCGGAAGTGATCCAAATAACTGAATGGCATGCACTTAAAATTTTGTCTAGAACAATTTCTGACATAAGCAACAGCCTTAGAATAATAAATTCAGTACCTGTAGTGATTGGTAGGCAATGGAATTGGTAAACCTTTAGAACTATTTGCGATTTTTTTTTTTGGCTGAGCTGTTAATTTTTTATTGTTTCCTTTATAGACTGTATGTGGTCAATCATAAGCACGAATATAAAAATATTCTGAATATTAAATCGACTACACATGCGTACGTACAGAGCTATTTTATTTACACACACACAAATAAAGCATATTTTCAACCAGCCACACACACATACAGCCACACATTTTCCATTCCATTTTATGTACACAAATGATTGTATACGATGGCAAATGATGAATAAATATTCCGAGTATGGCTGAATTTTTTTTTTTTTTTGACTCATTAAACATTCATAGTCTGTGTATAAACATACTCCGACTGTAAGTATGAGAGAGAGTCAATTAGTTTAATACGCATGTGCCTTTTTATTTGGAGTTGTAACGTAGTTCTGCATTAAACACATTCACCACAGCAAGCTACCGACTACAAAATGTCAAGGATAAAATACACATGTTTATGTGAGAGTGATTCTTTTGCAGACAGCAAGGCAACAGTGCGGCTGATTGTTGTCTATGCTGATTTTGTCCTTGTAGTCCAATTAAACCAATTTCTATTACTTTGGCTAAAATGAGAAAATTCAGTGTTGCCAGTATAATACAATATGTTGAATGAATGATATCCTACAATTAATTCATATTATTTAACAGAAAAAAATATCCAAAATGGTATGTAAAGCATAAATTGATTCATTTTTATACTTTTACGTCATATAAGTGCATTTTGAAAGAGTAATTTAATTTTTATAAATGCGAAATATTTGAAGGTGGCAATACTGAACTACATATGTATTTATGCTTAAATATGAGGCGCAGATGGTGCTGCTGCCGTCTCCAAAATAATTAAGTAGCTGGCTACGAAGCGACAAATGCTGCTAGCGGCATTTGAAGTCGTGTGTTCGTGTACAACGTACAAATTGTCTGCGCTACAATTAGGATTATGCGCAGTATCTAAAATTAAAGGCTCAGTTAGCCGACTGTAATGTAACTGCAATGATAGGAAACAGCTGATCCATTTTGTTATGTGAAAAGTAATGAAAATGGTTATAGAGATATAATGTAACGTAACCTACTTTTCATATAAAAATATCGATCAGCTGTTTCCTACATTACAGTTACATTACGTTACAGTCGGCTAACTGAGTCTTAAGACTATTTACTTATTATGTATATAATTTTTTGAATTATCATTCTCATTCTCTGTTACATACTTAGGCTGACTTTCAAAACGTCAATTGCTTTGTGTTCGAACAAAATGTAGTATTTCAAAACTTCGGTGAGAATACCAAAAACAAACAAAAAGCACATCGGTTTCGAATTTAATGTTTTAGCAGTCAGTCATGCAAACCAACCGTACAAATAGTTATTACGGACAAATGACGTGATTGCAAGATAAAATAGGGAAGCTGTTAAATGTGCTGAGAATTTATAAATATTGCTAACATTCCTCTGGAAACTTTATGTTAAGTATAAAAAAAGGCGATGCATCCGCTGAGAATGAGTCAAGCCTCAGTTAGCCTATTGTAATGTAATGTAACTGCAACGGTAGGAAGCAGCTGATAGATTTTGCTGTGTAAAAAGTAATGAAAATGGTTATAGAGATGTAATGTAACGAACCCTCTTTTCATATAAAAATATCGAACAGCTGTTTCCTACATTACAGTTACATTGCATTACAGTCGGCTAACCTGAGCCTACAGTTGAGTATTATGTAAAGAACAGCGAAAGCAACATAGTGGTATTCCAGCTGTCATTTATTTAACACTGTGTGTTTTGATAGCTCTCGGCTTTTTTATTTTATATTCTTTTCTAGCTTAGTATATTTATAATAAAATAAAATATAAATAAAATGGTCATTGGTTGTGTTTTAAGTGTTTTCTTATTCACTGCAAATAAAAACAGAACACACAAAAGAAATTGGCATTAACATCGTAGATAAAAAACAAGGTTAATTTAACACTTTTCGGTAATGATTTTGCTTTATATGTATTTTATGTTAATTCAACATGATTTACACAGAAAAAAGTATTCACCAATTAATGTTTTTCAATAAAGAATTTATTTGATTCAACTAAATTTTTAAAAATATTAATTAATTTGAGTGGAACAACTTAATTAATATAATCAAACTTGTTTATAGGTGAAAATTTAATTAATTTTTTTAATTATTGATATTACAAAATTATTCATATTACTTTAAGTGTGTTACAATAACTTCAAAAGAATTTCCTAATGCTGATTTAGAATTCCGGTACTGTTAAGTATCAAACTAAAGAATCATGTTGATTTAAAGTTATTTCAAATTGACACAACATGAATTTAATTTAATGTTATGATTTTATTATTAATAACAGAGGACAACACGATTTCTAAGGGCCGTGCTTTGATACTAAATTTGCTTTGAGCTGCAATGGCTTTAAATTTTTTTGGATGCTGCATCACATAATTTGCATTTACTCGAGAACCAATTCTTCGATTAAATAAAAAATACACAGAGAGGCAGCAAATTTACCTGCAAACTACGCCCGTATTAATTTTTTAACAGTCTTATAGTTTCAGGGATATTTAAGTGAAAAGAAAAATCTCGAGATACAGAGTTAATTAAAATCAAAACTAATTTACAGGCATTGATACTCCTCAGTATCAGGTGTATTCAAATTGACTACGAAACCTTTGAACTTACATAATAAATTTCATTTTGCTGACCTGTGTTATTTAACTAAAGGGATGTGCATTGAAGCAGACAGCAGAAAAATTGTATAGTAATTGGCTACTCGAGCCAAGATTCGAACTCGAGATGATCGTGTGGTAGTCAACGTGCTTACCGCTACAGCCACAACAACCCTGAATTTCTTTTTAATACAACATGATTTAACACACAATTTATTTGAAATTGAAGTTATATATATTTTTGAAAAACACAAGCTGCAAAGATATTCTGAGTCTGCACTCAGAATTGAACTGTCTGACTACTAGACTGCCATCTATCTAGCAGCTGGTAGTCCGAAGTTTGTCTGCTATTTATTTGCACCCTTAAACAACACATTGTTTGTAATAAATTTAATATGATTTTTAATCAAAATTTTTCCTTGTTGATTTTAAATTGGTATCTTGTTCTGTGTGAACAACAACAACTAAAGCAAACATTTTCTATTATTAATTTTCAAACACTTTGCATCAGTTTAAATAACCTTTTTTTATACAGAAATAACTTCAAAATGTCAACAATTTATTTATATGATTGTCTAATTTTTTTTTAAATAATTTAATTACTCTTTGCAAATATTGCACAATATAAAAAATTAATGCTGCTTTAAAGAGCAGCAATTAAATTAAAATTTTAAATTTTACTGCCACTTTTGTGAAATGATGCATAATAAATGCTTTAAGAAAATTAAACACTTAAATGGTGAACAGTTGTGTTTTATTATTTTTTTTTCTATACATTTTCTATGTTTTAAAAAATGTCTCATTTAGTAGCTTTTATTCAAACAGCCATGATATTAAAAGTTTTATAAAAACTATAAATTAAAATTAATGATTGTAGTTGTTGCTTTACCACTCCGTTTAATATTTTATATTAGTTATTATAATTAAAATTACAATAATTAATAATATTGTAACGCATTGTTGGCTTAAATTTTCTCTAATAAAATGTTTTTTATTTAAAGTTTGCTGTTGAAAAAAAGGCAATAATATTAACTGTAGTTTAACTAGTTAAAGTTTTAAATCTAGTTCAAGGTCTCGACTATAATTACAAATATTTGCCACTTTAAAGTGTAAGTGTAAGAAAATTATGGCTGTTATTTTTTATATATAAAATCACTAGCTGATTTTAATAACCGATTAAATACTTATAAGCTTTGAAAACTAAAGCTAGTTTGTTAAACGGGGGACTACTTTCGAAACAAAAATTTGTTAACAATTTCTTAATGACTTTTTTTTAAAGAGAAGCAACACTCAGGTAATGGATTCCTACGACTATTACTAGGTGTTACCTTCATTAGGAAAGTGATAATGAAAGACAAGACAGGTGGTGAAGGAAGAGATAGAGGGAAGCTTCATTTTGTCTTTACTACTGTGCTTTTTTGCACGTCTCTAATAATACAGTGTTGCAGCGCCTCTGGTGTCAATGAGGTGTATTAAGTTCTTAAAGCTGTGTTAAGTAGCCATTTTGATGGTTCTTTTACTTCGCTGATGATAGTACTGCACAATACCGACGAAAGAGGGCGCATGATATTACATTAGCATTAGTATTTTTAACACAACATTTGTCTAGACTGATACAAGTGGGCATATCTACCTATTAGCCCACTGCTGTTACAATGTGAAGTACTCAGGCTTATAACAAAATTTTAGGGCGAATATTTTTCAGGTTCAAGGTAATTTATTACGAAAGAAAAAAAATATGCATGTAGAAAAGGAGTTAAAGGGCTAAAAAAAATCTTTAAAAATATTTACTGTACGATTTAATATAAAACTGCTAAGTCCCTGTCCAGACTTCCAATTTTTGTTTCAGCAATTCTTGAGTTTATCGGTGAGAGTGATGAGAAGATTGGGGAGGGGTACACAGTTTCATGTGCTCTGCAATTCTCTTTTATTTTGAAATTCGTAGTTGATAATTAAATGTTGGTAGGTGTATTTGACGTTTTATTTTATTTTATTTCTTATTCTTATTTCAAAATATTACAATAAGTAATAAGAATTGTTAATTTTTCAGGGAAATTTGTTGTGTAATAGAATTTTTGTCATAATAATAATTGCAAAACTAGAATTTCATAATGTGGACACTAATGCAATATCTAAACAGAATTTTAAAAAGTTGCAGCAACAAAAATTGCAAGTCTGGACGAGGACTAAGCACATCCTATACCTATAACAGAAGATTTAAGACATAAAAATTTTAGCCATGCACATTTTAAGTTTCGAGCCTTGAACATTTTCACCTCCGAACACATTTGGCATCTTTTGTGAAGGTATACAAATAGGCTTATACGGAGCAGAGTTAGAAGACATCTCACAGTTTGTTGAAAGATTTTCTATAATGAAATCTTAAAAAAAAAGGTTAAACTAGCAAGAGTAGTAGGCAATAATTACCTGTCTTACTTTTCTTTAATATAAAAGAAAAATATAAACTCTTTAGTCTGTCAGATTCAGATTGACATCATAACTTTTACGGAATGAAGTAAATGGGTAAAAGAAATTGATAACAAACTGCTTACGCCCCAAGAAATCAAAAACTTCAATCTGACACCGTCCCTCAATGCAAACATTGGACAAACTCATATTGGTATTGTAGAAACATGGATTCCAGGACATCAAAGTATCCCTGGAAATGAAGAATCGGGTAGTAATATCGGAAATTAAAAAATACACTATAGAACAACACATTTGAGATTGGCTGAACTCTAAGTGGCCGAAATTCTATGGAGAACACCAAATGGGAACAAGAAAAATGATATTCTGAGACAAAAGCGGTCAAATCTTCGGAGTTTGGTAAACGTACTAACCGTCTGGTTATATAGGGTGATTTTTTTTAATGCTTTCGGATTTTATGTATCTAGAATAAACACATAAAATTTAAAGAAATGTATGATTTCATGCATAGCCACATATGCCTGAAATAGTTCATAAGTCCTATTTTGGCTTACTCTCGCCAACATATCGCCCCATATCTCACGAATAAATTCTTCAATATTGTCTTCCAGTGCGTCAATATTGTCTTGCAGGCTAGTCCCTTTGGACAGGGGCCTTAATATAACTCCACAAAAAAATAGTCTAAAGGCGCTAAATCGTACGATCGGCCCCAAACGTGAAATGTACTATTCACCGAACTCGCCTTCCAATTGGGCAATTGTTTTGCGTGGTGTGTGGCATGTGGCACCGTCTTGCTGAAACCAAATGTCAGTCAAGTCCAGCTCTACCATTTTTGGCACAAAAAAAAGTAACAGAGGCCCAATTGCAGCGAAGGGCTCCTAATCGATAATTCACGGTCATCAACAACACTGACGGATACAACAGCGCTATTTCTGCACTCTACGTATGCATGTTGGTGGTTTAATGTTCAATAATCTAATTTTGGTGCGAAATTTAGTCACAAGATTCTGAATAGCCACCTCACAAGGTGGCCCAAACTGACCATAAAATGGAAGAAGTGCCCTGATGAACTTTCTTAACCGAGCATGAATTTTGATAATAAAATTTAATGATCTGCAAGCGTTGTTCATTTGTGAGTCGAATGCGCTGATTTACACGAGCATAATTTTGCCAGTTTGTAGGTGAGAGGGGCAAAAAGAGTGGTTTTGTGGTTGGCATAACTTTTCAACCAGCTAAAACCCCACATTAGCAGCATAAAACCAATACGCACACAACTTAACAGCAAATGTTAAATGAATCTGAAAAACACTAACACACACAAAGCTGTGTATGCGTAAACATTTAGTGCCAGATGAATTATTCTCGTGTAATTTGGAAAAGAATAAAATTGTGCGGCTTAAAAATTTTTCTCGTGTAAACTACCTCATTCATGGTAAAATTATAGAGCAAACTGAACATGTTTAACAGTAACATGATACACGAAAACAGCTGAGTTGCCAAAAACAGTGTTGCCAAAGAGAAAGTTGCTAAAAAATCACTTTATAAATAAAGGGTGTTTTTTATTGAGGTATAGAACTTTAAGTTGGCATCACTTTTTAACTGGCGGCCATTTTGTCAGCTGTCAAGTGATTAATATTTAGTTTGGTTTGCCATTTCATCATGAACAGGTTGACAAAAGAACAACGCTTGCAAATCGTGCAAATTTATTTCGAAAATAATGGTTCAGTTCGCGAAGTTTACCGCAAGCTCCGTCCATTTTATGGTCGACATAATCGTCTATCAGAGCAATTAATTCGGTTAACCATGGATCGTTTTCGCACTACGTTTACTCTATGTGATAATACGCATCCGCTGAAGTCGCTCGTCTACGCCAACAAACCAGAAACGTTAGGGGACTTGGAAGCCAACATTCGTGGCGTTATTGCCAACATACGGCCCCATATGCTCGAAAAAGTGGTTGAAAATTGGACCTGTAGAATTGGCTTTATTCGAGCCAGCCGCGGCGGCCACATGCCCGAAATCATATTTAAACGTTAATGGCATAAAATTATCCTTCCAATAAAGCCAAATTGATGGACATTAAAACGATTTTCTTGTGTTTTATTTCAATTCGAAGTTCTATACCTCTAAAAAAACACCCTATATAACACGTAAAGTTTGCCAGATGAAGATGGTACATGTGTCACTGGCCAACATTTACTGAAACTAGACAACAAATTCTCTATGCGGAAAATATGTCTTATGTTTTTTATTTGCAAAGACTCAGTAAGATTTATAATTAAATTTAAAGAAAACCTTTTGTTTCAACGTTTCTTAAAAAGAAATCTTAGAAATAGGTTTTCACTCACAACAATTAAAGTAAATTCACACGCTGCAAATCTTAAGCACAAACAAACATTATTTTCCTATCATTTAAAACATGAACATTCATATTTGCACTCAAATGAGGTCAAATAGAAAAAGACTAAATGCAAATGATGGCAAATATTTGTGCGACAAAGTAACAAACCTTCTTTTTTTTCTTGTAAGCAAACACTCAAGTCGGCGTTAGCAATTAGCACGTATGTACTCGTATAAGATTTTTTTTCTTTAGTCTGTGGCAGGCATAAATTATCAACAAAGTTTACGAAAACAACAACAAATCAATGTTTGCACACGCTGCATATAAAAAATGTTCGACTACATGGATTTATGAGCAATACGCATTAAATAACATAACAAAAATGTCATAAATAATTATTGTCGAAACCTTTCACAAAATGAAATCTAAAGAACCAAGAACAAAATGCCACAAGCCTTTAACATGCAACTAAAAACCAAAAATTAACAACAAAAAAAAAACAAAAAGAAAAATACAAAATATTGTTTACTGAAATATACGAGTATACACACATACTCGCACATACATACTTACGAATATGCGTTAGTACAGTGGGACTAAAGCTAGTTTTGGTTAGGTTCAATATTTCATAGTCAGTGTTTTGTATTAGAAATTTATGTAACCAAAAATATGCAATTGCAAAAGCATCTTAAGAAGCCTTCCAAAGGACCTCAGGCATCGATTTATTAAAGCATTTTTAAGTGTACCAAACATATTCCATTGCATTGCATATTTTTTTCGCAATACATGTACGAAGTTTTCTAAAATATATCAATACTAGCTTTTACCCGCAGCACCGCTAGCGTTGATGAATGTTTTGTTATTTGTTACTCGCTGATAATGTTAAAAAAAAAATGATAAAAACCGAGAAAAAGGCGATAAAAAATTAAAAAACAGAATAAAACCCGTTTTTAAAATTGTTTTAACAATCAAACCCACAACGAAAATTGCCCTCACCACACCAAAAATGTGTTTTTCGGAAAAAATCCGAAATATGCACTATATTTCTGTATATACCAGATGATTGCACACACAAGGTTTTTGTTTGTTTTGAGGCCTGGAAAAGTTATTTATACATTTCAGGAAATTTTAACAGCGTTTAAAAACTTCTCATTTGTGTATTTTCTTCTGCTTCTGCGCATACTTCTGCTTCTGAAAATTCAAGAGTCGCAGTAGAAGTTAACACAATAAACGAATAGCCATGCACAAAGAAGAGCTTCAGCTGTTGACATGTACGACAAGTTTTCTGTTTGTTTGAATGCTGCTTTAATCAGTACAATATGATTTACAGGTTTACAGGTTTTAACACATTTTAAATCAAAAATAAAGATTAACTTAATCTCGTGACAAAAAAAAATGTTTTATTCACTCACACTCACATCCTCTCACGCGTAACAACTTTTGACTAATGCCCTAATTCTGTTCGACGATTGTATCGTCTTGTCTATAAACGAAAAAAAAAAGCCGCAGTTGTGATTCTTTAAAACAATTATTATTTATTGTCCATGCTAGAAGGTTTGTGTATTTGCTTTATGATTTTATTCTAAACATTATATCCAACACATATTTTTTCAAATATTTTTCAAACTATTGTATAATACTTTAATTTTATTTTTATGTTTTAAAAACATGGTAATAATATTTTTATTTTTCATTATCAAAGACAACAACCATTTTGAAAGAAAATAATTTAGAGAATACAAAAACAAGAACTCAAAAGTATTTTCAAACAAAAACGTCCTAAATGTTCTTATTGAATTAGGGCATAATATTAATAATTCACTCACTTTAGGCATTTTTTTCATTTTCAAAAACTATAAATTTTTATTATGACATCGTTATTTGAAATCACACACAAAACACTTGATAAAGTGACAGTAAATCAAAATTGTTGAACAATTTGAAAAGGAGTTGGTTTTTTGTTTTCTTTTTATAATAAAGAATAATAACATTTCTTTCACTCACGCACACACATTCTCAAGCGTGAGACAATATTTCAACGCTTTTTTAAGACCTTTTAATTTAGTTTAAGCTGCCATTAAAAAAAAGTTTGTTTAAACTGGTTTTAAGAAAAAAAAAATGTTTTTCAATTTCTTCCCCAAAGGTTTTTTTCTTTAAATTGCAAATAAATGCAGCCGCAATATTTTAAGTTGGGAAGACAATCGATTGTCCTAGAGAGCTGTGATGGCGTTATAGCCATCTATCATCTGCCATCAGTATTTTAAAGTCCAAATGAAAAAATTCTTTACAGTTGTAATAGTTTACCTCAAGGTCACTTCAATAATTTCGATTTACTGCCAGTTTATAGAAGACGAGTAAAAATTCTCACTTGTCTATTTATATTGATAACAAAAACAAATTTTGAGTGCTTTGTTTTTGTTTTCAATATAAATAGGCAGACAAGAATTTTTACTTGTATTCTATAAGCTGGCAGTAAATCGACCTAAGACATGAATTCACAAAAAAAAAATTTATCTACACAAACGAACTACTTATTTTCCACATTATACTTATTTTATTTATTAAATTTTAAAATTTTTAAACTATTACGAGGAATAGCAAGTAATAACAAACATCTTTAATTGAAAATGGCTTTATTGCTTTTCGAAATATTCTCCTTAATGATCAATACACTTTTACATTTGTCATAGCAGTTTTTCCATTCCTCTGGAAACACCTCCAAAACATGGGTTTTGAACGCTTTAACTTCAAACTTGTAAATCGTTGACCACGCAGTTTAGTTTTGATATTCGGGATCAAGAAGAACCCCCTGTTTGTGTAAGACGTTGACGTTAGAAATCTTGGCGTTATTGTAATAGATTAAAGGAAACTTGTACAACTTTTCTTTAGTCTATTACAGTAACGTCAACATTTCCTTTGTCAACGTCTTCCGTAAACAGGCTGGAAGTCATTGGGTACCAAGTCAGGACTGTACGAAGGGTGCGTCATCAATTCGATGTTTTGACTGGTCAAAAATTTACGAGATGTGTGAGAGCTGGCATTGTCATGATGAAGAATGAATAAGTCGTCTTCGGGGGTTAGTTTTTCAAACTTCTCCGAACAGTGGCCATATGACCCATTCGGCCGAAGAAACAGGCAACAATTTGCTACGCTATGCTGCTTCCACGAACAACTTTTGTTGGATTTAGCTCGTCTTGGTGTACTTACACGGTTGATTGCTGTTTTGTTTTCGGCTCATAAGAATACATCTGTGATTCTTCATCTGTCACGATTTTATACACGTCTTTTGAAGCAGCACAGTTGAACTTTTTAATCATTTCCTTACACCACTTGACGCGAGCCTTCTTTTGAGCGATTAATAAATGATGGGATATCCAACGAGAACAAATTTTTTTTCCAACTAAGTGTTCATGCAAAATTGTATTGAAGTGGAACTAATATTTAAAGATGTCTCTATCTCACAATATGCCACATGACGATCTTGCATTATCAGTTCAAGCACTGCATCGATGTTTTATGGCACAACAGCCGATTTTAGACAACCTTCAAGGAATTCGTCAGCGACGGAACTACGACCACGGTTGAATTCACTATACCAGCGATGTAATAATTTTGTTTAAGGTGCTTTATCGCCATACAAAGAATTGAGTTCATCGACGCATTCGGAAAAATAATCCAACGAAAATCTTCTCTTGAAATTTCCATTTTTTCTTTGTGTGTCAATTTTCACTTGTACATCAAAACGTTGTGAGTACGTTTATATTAAAAAATGTCAAACATTATTGTGGTGTTGCCAGATTTTAGCTATTAATATGAGTGTTGCCAGTTCCCGAAGTATAAATAGTAGTCCCCGTATTGCTAAAGTTTTCATCTGAAATTTGCACTGTATTCACTGCACACCGCATGGAAACATATTATAAAGTAAATGTTAAGTAACGTGGTTATGTTTTGAATTTTTTGTTAAATAAGTTGTGTTTAAATTGAAACTCAAACTCGTTCCCTGACAAACTGCTTTTTTTTAAGATTTGACATTGTTTGAGTAAATGAGCGATATGTATATCTCTCTATCTAACGTTTGGTATCTCATTTCCTATCATAGACCTTGTCTAAACTTTTAAGGATCAGCGCAATTACAGCAAAATATTTGTAAATCTAAAATGGACTTTTTCATACCTGCATCAAGCACTTTAAGGTAGAAGTACATAACACGCGTCAGTTCGTCTACGAATATCGTGCGTTTGAAAATCTTAGCGCATCTTACAAACGCCTTTTCTATCAGCTTTTTTTGCTTATTTTTATATTGAAAAATGAACTTGGAACATTTTTAATTCCTTTTGTTATTAATACTTTATGTTTTCAAACTTTTCAATAAGTTTTTTCTCAATAATTCTAATTTTTTATATTTTTTTTCTTGTTTATTGTCGTCTGATTAGTTGTCAGAACAACACAACGGATTAAAAAGTTTAAAGAAGTCTACAGATCGCACGCGTGTTATATACTTCCACCTTTAGAGATTTTGTGGTATGACAATGTTGGCTTGAGCCCACTGTATTTTTTTTTTCCTGTGTTACTTGAACATTTCTATACACCTTATGCTTTTATTCTTGCTAGCTGTGTATTCAAAAATATTGGTTATTGTTATTAAAAGCAATTTAAATAATTCATTTGACACACAAAATCGTAAAATCAAGTAAAATGCAACCAACCAAAAACAAAAATTTGCCGAGTCTTGAAAGAAAAAACCAACTCCATAAATTATAAAAGACAAAACGCAACTCATATGGAGTTTAACTACATCAGTAGCAGCAACAAGTGTTGTTTGGTGCGTTCAGCGTGAGACGATTTTAGTTTTTTCTAATTTTTTTTTTTTTTAAATTTAACTTAATCTATTAAAGGCCAACGTGGCAATTTAACAACAATGATTTGTCAATAGAATTTAATAAAGTTAAATGTTGTATGTTCATTATGGTTTATGGTTTATTACTGCTGCTGCTTGTGTGTACATTTTAAAATACAAGAACTCCTGTTAATGGCTATTGTAGTCAATGTGCACAAGCTCGTGTACAATATTTTAATGGTCACTCGCTTAAAAAAGGAGTGGCTCCACTATTGAAATTGAGTAAGTAAGCGTTTGGATTTTTTTAACATCCGTATTTATTTGAGTTGTAACAAAATAATACTTCTCATATAAACTAGAACGGCAATAGTTATATGTTTTTTTTTATTGGCTACACTTAAATATTAGCAATAATTTAGCGCAAAATATTACCCGTCTATTTGTACGTAATGCCTGGAAATAAGGGAGACTAAAACAAAATACGAATATTCAAGAAATAGCAATAAAATACCAGATTGTTAAACATTGATTACTTCATAAAAAATAAATAATAGAAATAATAAATCTTATGACTTTTTGGCTGAGACTGATAACGAGCTGCAAAAAGTAAGACTTAGCAAACAAACTCATTTATAACTCTCAGCAAGCACTAGTGCTTTTCCCACACATTCATCGTCAAAAATTTAAAAGAAAATGGAAAATAAGACTAGCTAAATAATTAAATATATAAAGTAGATCACTGCAAAATATTTTCACAGCGCATAAGAGTCGGCTAAATCAAAATAATGACCTAATCAAAAACAATTTACCCACACCGTAAATAGCAAATTAAATTTAACAAGCTTAGAACTTTTTAAATGATCACACGAGTTTAAACGAAACTCTAAAAATTACTGCTACTAAGCTGTAACGCATGTTGTCATGAAAAGATTTTCATACAAAAACTCACGCGCCCGCCAAACAATTTGTTAAAGGCGTTTCACACTTCAAATTTTAAGATTAAATTATTAAATTTTTTATTGATAAGACTGTCAAAAAAAAAACTTGCAGAACAACGTCTCACTAGATTTTACTATTACACTTGAAATAAAATGAGATATCGCTGCACGTATGAATAAGTTTAAACAACTTCGAATGTACATACATACGAGTACATGTTTTTTTTTCCTAATAATTCAGTAGCTGATTTCATTAATTTGTTGTTCTTATGCACAAAAATGCAAAACCTTGATCTAATAAAATATTATTAATTTATCGACTGTAAATAAGAATTGCGTATGCAGTTCTAGAGCCAAAATTTTCGCATTCCAATACACGAAAAGTGTTAGTAGTAACTACGCCCAAGTAGATAGACAAGGCTGCTGATGAAGCACGTGGTGGCATCAAAAATGCAAACTTCCCCTAAACAGTCCAAAATAATTTTTGCTTATCTTCTTAAAGAAAATTTCTTTAATTAATAAAAAATACTTTAATTTTTAATCAAAAAAACTTTTAAAAATTCTAAACTAAAAAGCTGGAACAAGAAAACTTATTTCCTGATTCAAAAATGCATAATAGTTCAAACTTTCGATCTTCGATTGTAGTCGAAAGTACTGATCGAACGAATTTTCATATGGTATTCGACAAGGAATGTGTTTGTTAAGAATGGCATTCAAAGTGATTTTTAAAATTTGCAACAACTTTTCGATTTTCGCTGAGAGGATCGAAAATCGAATGCAACTCATTATAAGGGCCTATATATATTTAATAATAAATATTGATGAATATATGTAAGTATTAAGAAATTTTTTTAAAATGATGAGTGCTATACGACTGTTAAAGTTCTAAAACGATTTCAGCATCAATATCAAGGCGACGACAGACAGTGGGGGATTTTGTTTAAAAAACTAAAAAATTCTGCAGTTTCTTCTCAACGAGCCGTTTGATTGCTATGAATATTCATATAGCATTTAAAAGGGTGTCTCAGAGCTTAAGCCTGAAATTTTAACTGTATATCTTTAAAAAGCGCGGAGCCACACTGCCTCAAATTGGGCAACCTCGGGTTAAGGAAAAATTCAAACTCATAACCAGCTGATGTTTTTGATCTGATTAAAAAGATTTTTTCAAGTGGACTTTTCTATCCAAGAGCTAAAACAAAGTCTGGTACATATATGGGTTTTCGCTTAAGTGTGTCCAGGAGACGTTCAAACCATCAATCGGTAAGAATGTATTAGTGTTGTTTAATTGATCATTTTTCGGAGACGTACAAATAAAATCGCCAATCAGGGGTCGAATCTTCACATTCGTGAACGTACAACTCGTCAAGTAAAAACACCATTTTCGGATTATGAAATACGTGAACGTACTGAAATCCCATTCAGCTTATACGAGTGACGTATCGATTATCAATGCCATGATACAATTATACAAGGTACTTGCACAAGTCCAGCCTGTTAATGTTTACAATGCATATAGTTGTCAAACTTTGTTTACAAGCTGCAAAAATGTTAGTGTATGTGTGTGAATAAAATGATTACAGTGTTGCCAATGAATTTGCACATAGCTGTATCTACAATTATACACTGAAGAAAATTACACTACACATCTTTTGTGTGAGTTAAAATTAAAACCATAATATGTAAATAAAAATAGAATCCAAAGTAGAATTACACACAAATTATATATGAATCCCATTACATGGCCTACACATGAGAGTACAAATTACACACTACATATTGGCAACCCTGAATGACCATAATCATGCATGAATGCCGCGTCTGCAATTGTGCTTTAGTTACCCTGTGATTGCTGTTTTTAACAACAAAAGACATCTGTTTCTGACAATTTTACGTTTGTTTCTACCAACAAAATACGTGTGTTTCTTGGTGTTGCAATTTTGTTGTAATCGTGCAAGTACCTTGTATAATTATATCATGATCAACACGATCACTGATGTGACGATTTGAGCCCAGCATTTGTGTTTTGACTTCGAATGAAAGCATGTCGTCATCGGCTGCTGATTTATTGTTACTGACTACCTGTGCAGTGTTGTTAAAAAGAAAGGAAAAAGTATGAAAACGAGAAAAAAAATTTGGATGAAAAGTTCGTATAAAAAAAGGAACAGTTTTACACACGAAAATCTTTTACGCGAACTGAAATTAACAAGCCAAGATGATAACAAAAATTTTTTTTATAATGGATTCGGCAACCTTTGATGGAACTATTAATAGAAAAACAAAATACTGTAATGCGAGCATCAATTACAGCCAACATTTTCAATAAAATGCAAAATAATTTTTTTTTTCATCAACACAGTTTTTTACAAAGAGCAATGGTACATTTTTATGGAATGCAAATTGATTTTTTTTTTTCATATGCGCACTTCTCCATGTGAGCGGCCCTATGCTCCTTGTAGGAGTTAAAAGGAACAAAAATATATATATTTATACTTCTCCATGTCGTCACACAACAAATAACACAAAGTAAATGACGTTTTTTTCGTCAATCTAATTTGGAGACGTTCAAATAATCAGCCGTCAAATAAAAATATTAAAACATTTTAATTCGCATCAATCAGTGCCGACAACGTGTAAAAAAAACTACTGCACGCACATATTTATGTGATTGATGTTTTTATTTGAACGTCTCCTGAACACTTTAAGTTTACGAAATATCCGAGAAAAAAATTAAAATTTTTACTTTTTTACCAACCTTCTTGGTACACTGTTCTGCTAATCGAGAAGTCAAAGCTTGTTCGATTCAGAAAACGAAACTTATTATGGAATAAAAACAAAAATTTTAACATTCAGAAAAAATTTGGTTTCCAAAGCAGTTGTTACGCAATTTAAATAAAATTTTTGAAAAAATTCGATTTATAATCACTGGTCATGAATGCTTTTTATTTATTGTCTGCAAGTCATAAATCAAAATTGATGCCTTTGAAACTCAGTTTCCTTTCGATTTCAATAACGAAACTTTATTAGTCATAGATTTAAACCGCAAATAAATGTATGCCATGAATGGCATAAACATACATACATACATATGTATACCTACATACTCGTAGATTAGGGTGGTTCTTAAAAAAAATATTGGATTTTGTTATAAAGAAGAGGTTCAGGATTTCAGGATTAATTATCCTGGAATCTTAAATATACAGAAAGCGTATAAATAGAACTCAAAAAAACAACATGCACTAGTAATTTTTTAACACAAAGTCCTGCAAATAAATCTTAATCAATTATGTTTTACGAAAAAAGTTATAAATAGTATGGTTCCGGTACAAAAAAAAACTCCGTAAGAACAAATCTAAAGTAGAAAAGTGACACAAAAAAACTGAAAAAAAATTTTATTGTTTAAAAAAATACACACATATATCTAAAATTTAGTGAGACAAAATATATATGGTTCGAAAGGTTATAGTCTCTGCTTTTTCAATCCGTTTATAAATTAAAAATCGGTTGATATTTAAGTTAGTTAGAGGTAGACAAGTGCCTACGGGTACGAAAAACTGTTTTTTTTAACCGTAACTCAAGATTATGGGGGAGTTTGGAAAATTTTAAATATAGATTGTTCTTATGCTCGACAGTACCTACCAGAAAAATAGTAACACGTCCAAGTATTTTGATGTGATTAAAGTTTGTCACACAGTGTTACACCTTGCTAATTAATTTAAAATTACAATGGGAAGAAAAATTTAAAAAAAGTCGATAAATCGTCTCACAAAAAATCTAATACATATTCAATTTATTTTATTTATTCATTCAATGGTGTGAATAAAATTTATAATTTTTTAATGCACATCACACGGAAAACGTTATAAGGGCAGCGAGGTTTTTCAAAAACACCAAAGTTCGGGGGCTGCTAGCGACCCCTAAACTTTAATAAAAAAAATTTAAAAAAAATCATGCGTAATTTTTTCACGGTGCTTAATATATATTTCGGTAGGCCCATAACAAAATCCATTATTTTTTTTAAGCACCACCCTAATATACATACATACATTAATATCGCACATGACAGTTAAAAAAAAACTAGAATATGTATGATGAATAGATTTAAAATTTTGGCCTGAATAATTTAACTTTAAGATTTGATTATTCATTTGAATGACAAATTGTTACCAATTTCCAATATCATGCTGTTTGCGAAATATTTGTGCAGTTTTATATCAAATTTCAAATATGTTGGTGTCATGCATTTGTTTCGAAATTGAATTTTTTAGGGATTCCAATACATCTCACACGAGAACAGCTGCCCACAAAAATTTAAGGCAAATAGCAAAAGTAACGGTTTTACAAGCAATTTTAAGAAAGGCATTAACTCACTGGGCCCTAACTTATTTTTGGAAAATTACTTAGGGAACCAAATGCATGATAAGGAAATTATATATTTAAAAAAAATTAATTTAGCAAAGTGTTTTTATGCGATATAACACTTAATTCAAGTCATATCAGTGCAGAAAATTTGGTGGCAATTGATCCAAACGTATTTGCCCTATTTTTATTTTAATAAAAAAAGTATATTTTCGATAACATGTCGCATGTATATTTTCGATAACAAGCCTCGCTATATTCACCGTGATATATTCTGTGGATCTTTTGTCAATTTAATTGGGATTTGGTCTAGCATTATACTCGTAGTAAATGGCACTGAATAAAATCGATGTGGTTGGATCAATGACCTATCAGATAGTATAAATATAATGTTATTTGTTCTCGAAGCCTCTCTGGAACCAGTCCCGTAACTATATGATATAAACCCAAGCTAAAGTGGTGTTTATACAATTGAAATATAAGAGCAACTGTGGTCGAGTTGATAGTAGTGTGCAAGCTTGTCATGCCAGATGTTATCAGTTCGAAAAATATCTGCTTAAAAATCAAATATACGAGATGTGTTCCAAAAGTATCGCGAATTTTGTGTTTTTTCAAAAATTATTTATTTATTCATGAATATCTATTTTGTCCCGTTCAAAGTAAGCCCCCTCAGATATAATGCACTTATGCCAAGGTTTTTTCCAATCTTCGTAGCACTTCAAAAAAAAATATTTTTTAATCTTGTTCAGCTCCTCCTTCAATGCCGGCGCGTCAATCGTAGTGTAGCATCGTCCTTTCATGGGCCTCTTCAGTTCCGGTATCAAGCAAAAGTCACAGAAGGCCAGATCTAGGGAATATGGTGGCTGCGGCATCATAAGTGTGTTGTTTTTGGCCAAAAAGTCGCGTACAAGCAATTTGGAAATTGAGTAATTTTGGTACAAATTTCGTGGCGACAAGTCTCATGCTCAAATCATTGATAAAAATCAAATTGTACTAGCCAATCGATATGCCTAGGTCCTCAGCAATTTCTCTAATGGTGATTCGACGATTGGCCAATACCATTTTCTTCACTTCTTCAATTTTTTCGTCGTTCACATCTTCTCGGCCTTCTGAGAACATTTTGTACCACCGATAAACGTTGCTTCGGTACAAAGTAGCTTCTCCGTATGCTACAGTCAACATTCGGAATGCATCCGCGCACGTAATTTTTTTTTTTTTGGTCCATTTTTTTTAATAGGTAAAAATCGAAGACGAGCAAAAACACGTGCAAACAAAGCAGCTGTCAACAATTAACTGAACATTCAAAATGGCCGCAATTGTCGGCATAAGTGAGAGACATGAGTACCAACGTAACGCCATAAAAAAATCAAAATTCGAATATACGTAACCCGCGAAAATTAAAAATTCGCGATACTTTTTGAACACACCTCGTAAATGCATTTGTTACAATAAAAAACAAATTATAAGTTTTCATTGATATAGTTGAGTGTCGGAATGACATTTTTAAATAACTTATATTATTCTACACCAATTAGATCCCTATGAGATAGTTCAGTGACAAGTCACAAGGTGCATATAAAGTATCAATTAACCCCATCCTAGGCCATTCCCATGTAAAAGTGACTGGTGAGCTTCATAGGAAGTGTTAGAACTCGGACTAGTCTTGTGTCAGTTCCATTTCCTGCAGGGAATATATTTGTCAATGTAGATAAGGAATGTTGCCTTTAAATAAGTTATCAAAGTTGTCATCCTCAAAAATACTTATCGAGCGAAATTTAAAAATATTTCTATTTAAACTCTATTGAAATATTGTTTTTGAATTTTTGCCATAAGCCCAAAGCAATTAATTTTAGTTAATTTTAAATATTATTGTTCGAACTATATTTTATTTCTATCTTTATGATTTGCTTAGGCCAAAGTTCGTATTGCTCTGTAAGCCAATAATTCAAAATAATACAAAAGTTAATTGTAATTATTCTGACAAACATTAGAAGCATGAAACAACCAGCGTTTTTGTGTTTGTTCCACTGTGTGTGGTTTCAGTTAAAGTAAATTTTAGTTTTTTACATACTTCAGTGCAAATGGAATATGTGACTTGTTTTCATTCATCGTATTATAATTTGCTGAAACCTTTTTTGTACCTTTTTTTATGATATGAAATTTACAACAGTCTTGTTATTGTCTATTATTCTTTTTTTGAAATTTTGTTTGATATTGAGTGCAGTAATTTGTCTCCAGATAATTATATATATACCTGGCAAAAGGAAGTACAACCGGTTTGCGGATAGTGTAACGCTCCGTAGATTTGCGGAGTAGCTGCTAAATCAGTCGCGAACAATCAGCGGTTCCGAGTGGAGAATCTCAGAGAGAGAATTTTGAGTGCCTACGATACTTGGAACGTCAAGGCGAGTAATTGGCAACAATAATAATAATCAATAGCGACCTATTACCAGCGACTGTTCCTCATGTTAGAGGCGGTAGCCTAATCAGCTGCTCATGTTAAACCATATGATTACCGAAACCTCTAGAGGACCTTATTTTGCTTATTGCTTATTCCTATTATTGCTTATTCCTACACAATGCATAAGAAGAGAAAGTTTGTCTTTTTTTTACATGAACTATGTTTTTATTTTTTTATTCAATATCATAAATAATTTTCACTGGCTTTTCTTAATCTTTTCACTTGAATTAGATTTTTCCAAGGATATTTATGGGATGTTTACTTTAATCAGTTTGACCGTAACGTATTGATTAACCTTTCACTTCATTTCAAAACGTTCCAAAGTTCAAATAGAAGTTTATTAAATAAAAGTTGACTACATGAATTTAAACAAAGCTTAAAGTTGTTGTTGTTGATACGTTTAAAATTATACGAGGTTGATTTTAATATTTTGCTGGAAAAAAATGTTTGATGAAATAATTTAGTAAAATAGATTACACATGACCAATATTATATATGAAACCCAAAGTCTTATTAACAACTTTATAAAATACAATTGTTATGTAACAAGTGACAAGCGAAGTTATAAAAAATATTTTGCAAGTAGTTAAATCAAATCCATGAGCTACACTATATCTGTCAGATAGATGACTTTGAACAATTTATGGCTAAAATAAATGCCACACTTGCAATCACTTTTAAATGAATTTATTTTATTTTGTTATTTTTTCTACTTCCAGAATATTCATATTAACGACAGCAGCTTTGTTGGTGGCAGCACCCAGTAGAGTAAATGCACAATTTCATCATTTTGGTGAAGCCTTAAACACATCGCCAACGGGTAACGACTGTGCTCTTATACTACCAGGACCCGGTAGATCCTCAGTGTATGATTATAATGTTAATGTTTTCCGTGGCTCATTGTGAGTACAAATAAAAAGATACACATCCTAATAAACACACATATGTGCCCTTAATTATAAAAATGGTCTAAGTCATATAGTTCTTTGGTCGAGATATTTAGTAGATTACATTTGAACAAAACAAAAAATATTTTTATTTTATGCATGATTTTAATTAAGAATTATAGCAGTCTCGATTTATATAAGTTTATTTCATATTTGTTGAAGTTTTTTTAAGAATTATTTAACATTTCGAAGAAGAAATGCATGTGACTTAGATTACTTTCATAATTAAGGGCACATAAGTTTTCCCTAACACACACACACACATAAATTATTTGTAAAACAAAAAAATTTAATTTTGCATCTATTACAAAAATGATGACATCAATAATTGGAATTACAAAAACTAAAAATGAGGCGGTTTTGTCAATAAATGCAATTTTTATTTTCAATTAAAAATTTTTAAAATTGTGATAATTTCAATTGAAGAAATTTAACTCTCTCTGAACACAAAAATCTGTGAAAAATAAATTAAATTATATTTATATAGTACGAGGACGGATCAATAATTCCGAGACTTTTTGAATGAAACATAGTTTTTTTTGTAAAACAAAAATTTATTTTTAACATGATCTTCTTCTAACTCAAAACACTTAGTCCAACGTTTCTCAAGTTTTTGTATCCCTTCACAAAAAAAAAAAAAAAAAAAAAAAAAAAAAAAAAGTATTTTTTGAGATCCTTAAATTGTTCAATAATTTCTTTAGGTTTGGAAATAGGAAGTAGTCACTAGGGGCTAAGTCCGGAGAATACGGCGGTACCAATTCGTAGCCCAATTCATAGAGTTTTGCCATTGAGACTGCACACGTGTGCACCCCTGCATTATCTTGATGAAAAAGAACTTTTTTCTTGGCCATATGGTGTCGTTTTATTATGAAATCTTAATTAAATCCGTCTTATAAGTTGGCATAATATTCGCCGTTTATTGTTTTTTCCCTTTTGAAGGTAATCGATGCGGGTTATCCCGCGTACATTCCAAAAACCCGTTGCCTTCACCTTGTTGGCCGACCTTGGCCTTCTTCGGAGCAGGTTCACCCGGAGAAACCCGTTGTTTAGACTGCTGCTTGGTCTCCGGAGTACAGTAATGGATCCATGTTTCATCCACAGTTACAAAACTCCGCAAAAACTTATTTGAATTGACAATCCTTTGAAGTTGTCACACGTTTACGTTTATGGTCAATTGAGAGCAGACGCGGCACCCATCTTGCAGACAACTTTCTTAAACCCAGTTGATCTCTTAAAATCGAAACCACACCGCCGTATGAAACGCCTATGGCATCAACAATCTCACGCACTTTTAATCTTCGACCGGGCAACACCATATCGTAGATTTTTTTTTACATTTTCGGGTGTACTAACCTCAATTGGCCCTCTAGAACGTTCAGCGTCATTTGTACTTGTGCGACCACAACGAAAGTCAGTAAACCACTTTTTTACCATTGAAATGGATGGTGCAGAGTCCCTTTAGTATTTATCGAGCTTTTGCTTGGTTTGATTGACGGTTTTTTTCGCTAAAAATAATGTTTAATGAGCACTCGAAATTCATTTTTTACCATTTTTAGAAAAATACACGAGGTTGTATGTTTTGATTAGTTGTTAATCGCACAGTAAATGACGACACTTGCTCAAAATTTGACAGTAGTCTATTAACAGTTGATACTTGATAAAAACAGTGTTGCATTTCATATAACTACGAGGGAAGTTCAAAAATCACGGACTTATTGATCCGCTGGTGTAT
This sequence comes from Nowickia ferox, assembly GCA_936439885.1. Lineage (NCBI taxonomy): Eukaryota > Metazoa > Arthropoda > Insecta > Diptera > Tachinidae > Nowickia > Nowickia ferox. The sequence continues at coordinate 101,349,615 of OW387023.1, read as the reverse complement.
ATAATTCTACTGTAAGTGCGTGTCACTGAACGGTTAGACCGATTTGAATGAACTTTTTTGTATGCATTTGGGTGGCGACCTGGATAGTTTAGATTCACAAAACTAGGACCAGGAGGGTGACAGGGGGAAATTTCTGCCCCTCCGAAACATTCAAACCGATTTTAGTGAAATTTAGAATATAGATAGATCTGCATCTTAAAATCACAAAATGGCCACAACCATTTTAAGTCTACTCAGTTTCTTTCTGGATGAGAACAAAGTTGCGTGAAAATTCTAGTTTAATATAATAATTATCATGTGTAATTTGGCTTACAAAGCGATACGAACTTTAGCCTGAATTTCATTTAATAATCAATAAAACATTTAATTGATAAAAATATTTATTTCTGTTTCTATTTATACCTATATCTATACATATAAAATTCCCCTCCGAAACGGCTTGACCGATTTTTATAGAATTTTGTATGAGAACAGGCCGTTATTTATTTTTCAAACCCTTTAGTGGGCTGTGCCACGCCATTACCAGCGAAATAGCTTATATCTTGAAAGCTTTAAGAGTCAGAGTATTAAAATTTGGTATGGACTCGTTTGAGAGCAAGGTTTGAATTAATCTAAAATATTAGTAGGATCCGAAAAGGGGAAAATGAGAACCCCCGAACAAAATCATTATAAATATTTTATATCTTGAAATCTATAATAGCAAGAGTCTTTCAATTTGGTATGGACTCTTTTGAGAGCGAGGTGCGAAGTAATTCAAAATATTTGTAGCATGGAAACCATGGAAAGGGGCACCCTCCACACAAACTAATTATCAAAAGCTTATATCTTGAAAGCTATAGGGTGTCCGCCGGTATTTATAACTTTTGATTAAATTGACATATGTACGGCGGTGTAAATGGTCTTGTGGAAGAAGCTCTTGTGTCAACTGAATCTTATATGGAAACAAATGTGCAAAATTGTGACCAAAGTTGTTCTTTGAAGACCAGGGTGCTGAGCACGGCGTCGAATTGAGGTTGATGGATTGTTTAGAACTCTTACTTGAGCAGCAGTAATATTTTCAGCCGATCTTGCAGTACGTTGCGGTCCCTGCTTGGGCCTATCACCTACAGACCCTCTTTCTTCGAAATCATTCACTACACAATAAATAGTGCGTTTTGTTGGCACGTTGTTACTTCTTTCTCATCGCCACAGTAATCGATGATTGATTTTGATTAAATATTTTATAGATTACAAAACGTTTTCATAATAAATTTGCCATGTGTCTACTTCACAACTGCCAAATATGAACTGACAAGACTAATGTTTAGCAAAATGGCGGCAAAACAAAGTGGTATACCATCCCGGCGGACACCCTGTATAATAACAAGAGTCTTCAAATTTGTTATTAGTTGATTTAAAAAAAATAATATTATTATAAACTAAATTTTAATTAAGGCCATGATTCACTACCCTACACAATCGCGCGATCTACGAAAAAGTACAACCCTGATCTGATGAATTGTTTTTGTCTTTTGAAAATGTTCATAGACTCCATCATACCAGGGCTGTATTTTCTCAAAAATCGCACGATCGTGTAGGCTAGTGTATCACGGCCTTTAACAATAAATGTTTGCTGTTTTGTTATGTTTAACCTCCATCAATAAAAAAGGAGTGTTATAAGTTTGTAATGTGCGTGTACCAAACGGCTGGACCGATTTTGATTTAGTTTTTTCTGTTTGGAAGGTGACTTGATCGAGAGTGTTCTTAGCTATGCTTGAAGAAAATCGGTCCAGCGGTTCTGAAAATATCACATCTTTTCCTGACATATCAGGATTTTTTTAATTTTTCAGTTTTATTATTTATTTCGTCATCGTTCACAGCACTACCTGCCTCTATAACTCATATGCTACATCCTCACACACTTAAAATGAGCTAGTTATTATTTTCTCGCCTTGAAATTCTCTAGAAGTAATTTATGTGGCCAAACAAGGCTTGCCGGATCAGCTAGTAGAAAAAAATGATTGAATCAATCTATGGCTTAATTAATCTTAGGTATTATATAAAACCACGCCGGGAAATAAAAAAATTATGATTAAATATTTTTTTAAGAATTTGGAATAATTTTGATTTCCAGGTTGTTTTCTGTGTGGCCTCGAGAAATCATCAAAGAGATTTTGTTAATTTTAATAATAATCAACTAAAAGTGCTGTAAGCAAACAATTTATCATAGATATTAATGCTCTAATGAACAGCGTTTGAAAGTATGTATTCTAGTTTTAAAAGTAACTTGTGTGTGTGGTTTGGCATACTTACGTTCGTTTCAATTTGCATATTTATTAACATAAGCGACATGTGCTTAAAAAAGTCAATAAGAGAACAACACAAGTTGTTTAGTATTCAATTTGCCACATTTGCAGCAAACTACTGAATATCAGTTTACAAATTCAATGCTGATAACGAAGATGACTTAAAATGTAATATTTATTCAGTTGCTGTTAATTGCTGCACTTACTCGTATGTGCATGACTAAGCATACGAAATATTTGTAATGCAAAATTAGAAATTGCTGCTGGAATTGCAATGGTTTGGTTGTTGATTAATTTCTAAGAGTTAAGCATGAGGTCTGAATTATATTTAAAGTTATAGATAAATTATACAACATACACACATTTTTCAGCTATTCAGTAATGCTACAAAGTTTTAGTTTTCCTTCTTTTCACTATATACCTAATGTTACTTTGGCACTCAGAAGTAAGTTGTGCAATTTCATTATGAGACCATTTCCAGTTTTTGCGGCAAAAATTCAAATTTAAACCTTCACTTTTTGCAAATACGTGGTTGTATCTAAAATTTTTAAAAAATTAATCATAATACTGCACGCAAAGAAAATATATGGTTGTAGCATGGTTGAGAAAAGAATATTATGTTCTCCGAAACAAATGTGTGGTCATTGAAAACAAGTTATTGTTATTTTAAACATTAACTGCGTTACGATAAACAAAGTAATGTTTGAATTTAATAATTACATTATTATATTCGTAAAAAGTGTGATATGGTTAGAATTTAACAGTATAGTTTTGTTAAAAATTTATGACTACAACATAATTTGTATTATTATGTAAAAATAATATGATGTAAATAACAATATAATGTTATCCAAAACCATACTATATTTAGTTTAAAAAAAAATCTTTTTCAGAAATATCTTCTGTCAGTTCAGTGTTTCGTTTGTAAGCTATCGGTATTGCACGCGTAGTCTTAAATAAATTAATAAATAAATGAAGTATAAACAAGAGGATAGATGAATAAAAATATATATAAATATATTTCTTTATACACGCGTGTCTGCATTTCGTTTACACGCACATATTTGTCTAAGTACACGTGCACATACGAGTACATATATACATTTTATTTCAACAATATTATTTTATATTTATTTCGGCTTTGACGCACAGCTGTTTTAAGCAAAAGATCTACCAATATATGGTTAAAAAATAAAATATTATTATTATATAGAATTATACTGTGATCGTATTTAACAATATTATTATAATATTAGTATATGGTACGGTTAGTCTTAATTATATTTTAGTCACATCTAATAATAGTATTGTCATATTTAACCAAAATGTGATAACTTTGAACAATACTAAGATTAGGTTTAACAAAGTTAATTGTTATTGTAGGTAATATTATTATTAACTCAGATAATAATTTGATTAAAACTTTGCTTTTCTATTGACAATAATATGATTTGACTGCAACCATATAATTCAATCGTAGTATGTTGCTGTTTGATTATGGTTACCTCAACCATATTTTTTCTTTGCGTGTGGAGATGTTTTGTTTAAAAGTAAAAAAAACCTTTTTTTTAATATTTTTAATACTTAATTATAATCAGCCTTATCATGAATTCCACATTTCCGAATCAAATTTTTCGTTCACTAGGCATGTAATTTGGTTTAAGCACTTCCAATAAAATTAAAAACTAACATATTTCCACTTTTTCCAACAGACAAATCTATGTGAATGTTTTTTATTTTTTCATAAATTGTCAGATTATTTCGCAATCGTATGAAGTTTTTTTTATACCGATTTTTCACACGTTCGAAAATTGCCATGTGAAATTTTATTTAGGATAAGCCTGAATAAATTTCATATTTTTATTGAGCCATGTTTTTTGTAAAGTTGTTATTTATGCCCTAATTCAGTACGAAGATTTAGGACGTTTTTGTTTGAAAATACTTCTGAGTACTTGTTTTTGAATTCTCTAAATTATTTACTTCAAAAATAGTGGTTGTCTTTGATAACGAAAAATCTAAATATTATTACCATGTTCTTAAAACATAAAAATAATATTAAAATTATTATACAATAGTTTCAAAATATTTCAAAAAATATGAGTTGGATATAATGTTTATTGCAAAATCATAAAGCAAATACAGGAACCTTCTAGCATGGACAATAAATAATAATTGTTCTAAAGAATCACAACTGCGGCTTAGATAGACAAGACGATACAATCGTCGAACAGAATTATATTTTTTACCAAGCCATTTCAGAGATATTTAAGAAAATTTTTCTAATTTCATTCCATTCCATTAAAGTCGAATGTAAAAAATGGGCAGGTAATGTGGCATAGTGTAAAATAGTATATAATTCAAAATTAGAATATTTTGTTTTTATCAGCCTATGTATGCATGTATGAATGTATGTTCCTTTGCGGCCTTATACGAAACGAACGCGACCGATTTTAATGATTCTTAGGTCAATCGATTTGTCTTAATCCCGGGGTTGTCACTTAAGATATGACAGTAGTAAAAATTCAATATGGCGGCCAACTATATCAAAATGGGTATCATTCGACAGGTATTTTAAAATCATATTTAGCTTTCTCTTATGATTTTTCATTTCGAATGACTTAAGAGTTGTCCGGACCAATTTTTGATATAAAGGGTGTTTTTTATTGAGGTATAGAACTTTAAGTTGGCATCACTTTTTTAACTGGCGGCCATTTTGTCAGCTGTCAAGTGATTAATATTTAGTTTGGTTTGCCATTTCATCATGAACAGGTTGACAAAAGAACAACGCTTGCAAATCGTGCAAATTTATTTCGAAAATAATGGTTCAGTTCGCGAAGTTTACCGCAAGCTCCGTCCATTTTATGGTCGACATAATCGTCCATCAGAGCAATTAATTCGGTTAACCATGGATCGTTTTCGCACTACGTTTACTCTATGTGATAATACGCATCCGCTGAAGTCGCTCGTCTACGCCAACAAACCAGAAACGTTAGGGGACTTGGAAGCCAACATTCGTGGCGTTATTGCCAACATACGGCCCCATATGCTCGAAAAAGTGGTTGAAAATTGGACCTGTAGAATTGGCTTTATTCGAGCCAGCCGCGGCGGCCACATGCCCGAAATCATATTTAAACGTTAATGGCATAAAATTATCCTTCCAATAAAGCCAAATTGATGGACATTAAAACGATTTTCTTGTGTTTTATTTCAATTCGAAGTTCTATACCTCTAAAAAAAACACCCTTTATTTGCACCCAAAAGAGTTGACTATACACCATTCGATTTTTTACAATTGACACCCAGAATGACTTAAAAAAATAAAAAAAAATTTTAATTTTAATTAAATTTTCTGATAGCCGCAAACTAAAAAGTGTTTTTTTTATAGAGTAACACAAGTTTAAATCATAATCCATTAAGGAAATATATTTTTAATATCAATGAAACCGGCTTTATTGAAAAGAAAATTTTATGAAATTATTGTTTAAATATAATTCCTGCCATGTCGCCGCCACGGCTGCCGCTTAGAAGGCGCAATATGGAACACCAATTTTCAACAACTTTTTGCAGCATTTGCGGCCGTATTTCGCCGATAACTTTTCAAATGTTGATTTCCAGGTGTGCAATTGCTTCTGGTTTATTGACGTAGACAAGTGACTTACTTAACAAAACCCTAAAGGAAATAATCCAATCACACGATCTTGGTGGCCAATTAATTGGACTTTTGCGTGAAATTATTTTTTTATCAAAAGTTTCTTTGAGTAAATCAATTAAAGCGCCCGCTGTGTGGCAAGATTGATGCCACGTAATTGATGTACTAAAAAATTTCGAATCATGTTCCTATACAGTTCACCATTCTGATCATCATCGTTTTTGAAGTCATATGGGGTAATGATTGCGCCAGCCCATAAAGCGCACCAAACATTAATTTTTTGTGGATATAGTGGATTCTCCTCACTCCAAATGCAACAATTCTGCTTATTTACTTACCCATTCAACCACAATTATGTATGCCATAAAATGAAAGAAGTGCATGACTAGTTTAACGAACAGAACAATTATTTTGATTAAAAATTTCAACAATTTGCTCGCGTTTGTCTTGTGTAAGTCGATTCATAATGAAATATCAAAGCAAACTAAACAAAAAGCAACTACCAGCTGTTAAATGGGTGGTCAAATAAAGCAGTGATGCCAACTCAAAGTTGTGACACTAAAAGAAAAGCTATTATACCACATTACACGCACTAACTCTATTCAGTAGATCCAAGAATATATACACCCTATGAAGTCGTATGTGAATATTTTGGAAATTATACACCCTTATCACTATTTTCGTGAAGGGTATAAAAACCCTGAGTATTGTTATTGTGTAGGAATTTTACTAGTTACATGTAGATAGAAGAAAATGGTGCAGCTATACAAAATATTCTCAAAAAAAAAGAAACAAATAAATAATAAAAAACCAACTTCATGTGTTAAAAAACAATGCAATAAAATTATATTATATAATGATATCAAATTCGCCGCAAATATTTCAAAACGTCTCCATTTATTTCCCATTATTTTCTTTTCTAGCGGCGAAAGATTAAATTAATGTATTGTTTGTGGCCGGTGGCGGCTGTTAGCCGGCTTACAGCCGATCGGCTGTGTTCACTGGTTTGTGCTCATGTGCAAAAACAATACAAAAACAAACTGAGCAATCCTTCTCATTGTTTTTGTTTCACTCACTTCAAAGAACCAAACAAAACAAAATAAAACAATTTCTTTCGTTTATTTTCGTGCTCTGGTTTCAAGTACAAAGAAATCAAAACAAAAATAAATTTATAACAACGAGTATAATAGTATCGATTATTTTTGTTGCGAAAATCATGTCCTAACTCTTGTATAGCGCAATAAATAGCATAGCTACAATAAGTAAATAAATCAAACTTTAAGCAATGGCAGTAACAGTTTGAACTTGACGGCATACAAGATATCCACATGCCTCAGAGTTAATTCACTAAACAGGTCGTAGTAATTGCAGTAAAATAAAATCACTTTCATGCTGGTTACTGCATTAAATTCGAAAATAAATGCCAAAAACAATAAAAAGATTTAACAGAGCAAAGCAAATACATAAAATGATAACAGCTGAGTACCAGTCATGCGTGTGGCAGGCTGGCTGTCGGTGGCATGTAACAAACGACAGAAAAGTGCACATAACTGCGTGTTAATTTTTGGTCATTACGACATACTGGTGTGAATACGTAAAATTTTAAGTTTTTCAAATTGTTGAGACATTTCATTTAAAAATGCTTGCAAGTTTTCTTCTTTCACCAGTAAACCTGCTGCAACAGGAAGTTTTTAAGAAATTGAAAAGCATTTTAGTTAATGACAAATTTGAAGTTGATAAAAATTAAGGCGGTTTCGTAAGAGAGAAAACAGCAGACTCTAGCAACACAAGCAGTCACGAAAGCCCTTTTAAAGCTTTAAAAAAATCTCAATTTAATTTAAGGTTTGCGTTTTTCATTTGGTTATTCAACCCTTAAACAACTTTTTTAATTTATGATTTTTGTTAATTTGATGTTGTATAAGACCAGTTTCTTGCAACAAAAATATAAGAAAGACAAAATTTTACACACAAATATTAAATTTGAAAAATCTTTGTTTGTTTTACAAATAAATCTCTCTGGAATGTTGTTTAACTTTTGTTGGCCAATTATTTAATATGTTGAAGCTCATACTTAATATGCAGCATATACTAAACATTGCACATGGCAAACAACATGCAACATAACTGGGGCGGCAACACGCATTTTTTTTTTTTTTTTGTTAAGACATTTTTAATGTATTTGACACGCGTCGAATTCGTAGCAAACTCATGCGCCAATATGGGTATGAAAACAACAACGACATCAACAACAACAGCTGCAGCTATTGTTGGCTAAAAATAACTTGGTTTTGTAAGTGCGCACATTTGTGTGTAAGACAAGTTTTTAAGAAAAAAAACTTGCCAACTCTTTCTTAATATTTTATCTCTTTATGGAGATTTTGTGGATGTTTTATCGAAATGACAGTTTCTGGTCTATTAAAAAAATGTTAAAATTATATCTTCCTTTTATGTGTTCGATCATGTGGCTTCGAATTGAAACAGTATATCATGCATGATGCATGATATCGTAACTACCAACACATCTAATGCCGAATACACCCTATGGCATTTCGTGACATCGCAATAGTGTATACTGGTGGCAACGTTTGTCATTTCCTATATTTTTCCTTGTAAGGCATTGATTTCCATATAAACACCATAGTGGGAACGGCGTGGCACACATTTTGAAAATGACACCACAAAATGACAACACAAGAAAAGCCAGATGTGTACTTGGCACAACTCTTAAATCAACGAAGTGTTAATCTTGCATTTGTGCACGTTATAACGCAATGAACAGAAATTCTAAGCATTTGCCAAATGGAATGGATTACAAAACCTTTTGATTGTTGCAAAGAATTTCTTACAAATATAATTAAAATGTAATGGCAATAAAGCAAAAGTAAAATATCAAACAGAAATGTTTGTGTTATTTAAAAGATATTTAAATTGACAGCTGTGATAAAATTGTACATGATTTATGACGTGAGTGGTTTTACCTTCAGGTGAACACAATGCCTCTAGCATAACTACTAAACACCAAATGATTCAGTTGTCATCCTTAAAAGATTTTTCTGTTCTCTTCTCTAGGAATAAGATATTTTGTTGCAACAAATTTATTGAAATGCATCTAGTATTTTTTACGTAATAATTCTTAGTTCCAAAATCTAGAACTATTACGGTTCCAGTAACATTTTCAGGATGTAAGAAAGCTACTTCAGATACAGATTTCTTCTGTAAGGACAATTTAGCTTATTACTTATGACTTTATTTCAGTGAGCCGACGAAAATCAAAATATTGTGCCGGCTTAAGCTTTATAATATTAGTATAGATTTAAAATTTTTCATTCGAAATTTTCATAAAATAGACTTCAAGTACATTGTGTTTTTTATGAATATAAATTACTTGTTTCACGTTTTTTTTTTCTTTTTTTTTCAAATTGACATTGACTGTTGAAACAAAGTTGAACCACGTCTCGCAAATTTGCCCAATTTTAATAATTTAATGCATTTTTAGACTATTTTGTAATTTTAGTTAGAGCTGGAAATAAGTAAATTCAAATTTCTAAATACACTTTATGTATTAATTAAAAAAAAATCAACTGCAACTTTTCCACTTATTTTGTTATTACGTAAGATTTGCATTTTATCGGCTAATAATGATATTGAAAGTGAAGGGCCATTAAAGGTTCAAGGAAAAGGCAAATAAAAAATATGCAATCGCAGCAAATAAAATAACAACAAAATAAAAAATACAAAACACAATTAATTTTGTCGCAGCCACTCTTGCAATAAAATTTTAACTTTTTACGAACATAATTTACTGATTCTATCAGGGGCGCAGAGGTAAAGAGTTGAATTGCAGTAATACTACAAGAAAGTTTAATTTTATGAAAAATAAAAATATATAAAAAAACGTTTAATTTAATTTTAAAATCCATGAAACTTTTAATACCCTTGCGAGTTTGATAATCACATACAATACACTACAATATTGCGAAATGTTACACTATTGCCGAGTACACATTATGGCATTTTGTGAAATCGCAATAGTGTATACTAGTGGCAACGTTTGCCATTTCCGATATAAAAAAAAAACATAATGAGACAATTTTAAATTTTTAGTTGAACTATAGTGAATTTTAATCAGAAATAATTTTTTAGTCAGGCTTAAGTTCAGTAATTTCAATTCTTGTTGAATGAAATATTATTATTTACTGGAAAGTAAAATCAACTGTAGAAAACAAAAACAATGTAACATAATATGCACTACATTAATACTTACATGTATGTACCGACGGTACATCGAATAAGTAAAAATAATTAATGTGATGATCGTAAAAGATAAGCAAGAATGATTAAACATACTTAGGTAGAGTGACATAACTTTGTGCTAACCTGAATAGAAAAATGAAAAAACGGATAAACAGAAAATTAATAGTGATACTTACAAATGTGTTTACCAGAGGTAAATCAATAATTGTATACACAACATTTCTCATATTCCATTTCATTGAAAATTTGCGTTAAATAGCTGATGTTAATAACAATCTCTACCCCAGTAGATAGACTTGGGTGCTGATGAAGTGCGTTGCTGCACAGAAAAATATCGGTATTTTCCCCAGCTTATAGTCTAATTTAATTTTTCTTCTATTCTTTAGAAACTCACATTAATTAATAAAAATATTTCATTCAACAAGAATTGAAGTTACTGAACTTAATAAGCCCGACTAAGAAATTATTTCTGATTAAAAAACCATAATGTGAACGGCGATGCACACATTTTGAAAATGACACCACAAAATGACAACACAAGAAATGTCAGATGTGTACTCAGCATAAGAGTCTGAACACAATGTAACGATAATTTATTGCGGTGCGGTTTTTCATACGATTTTGAAGTAAACAAATGCAGTGCGGAACGGCATAAAATTAAAATCTATTTTATTTTCATTTCGGACTTTTTTATTGTGTAAATTTTTGCCTCTCTTTCTCTTTCTCTTTCTGATATTGCCATAGTTTTTGAATAATTGGCTGTGGTCGGTCACAACAATATTGTAAATAAAAAAAAAACATGATGGCTTCTATCAAATTAACAATTTTTTTAATAGCTTTATGTACTGTCATTACAAAATATTTAACACAAACAATAAATTTTGTACAAAATTTTATAAAAATGTATGAACAAATAAATTAATACCAATGTAAACAAATAATGACAAGTATTGCCGTCGCCGTCTTCCGTTTTATTGTGTTTATTTTTCTCTCCCGCAACGAGAAATCGCGCCGCACCGCAAACATTGTGTTCAGACTCTAACTCTACATCAAGGTGTTGCCAGCAGCATAAAACATGGATTGTGGGATTCAAAGCAAAGTGGGGTACACACTATAGAACATGAGTGACTGTCAAAAATTCATCAGTTTTGAACGATAGTGTGGACTGTTCAGACTATGTCTCATGTACGACACTCAAACCTTCATTCAAGAAAAAAATTGGAGGCACAAACATAGAAAAAACACAAATTGGATGCGCATTATTGCTAGCAAAATTTTTTTATAATTCATTATTATAATGTTTTCTTTTCTCTAACTACTCATCGTACGATTTTGTCCTTAACATCACACACAGCATTGCATTTCATAAAAATATATGAATTTCGTAAAATAAAAAATAATTTCCGCGTCCAACTTGTAATATTTATGCTACAAAAAGATCTCTTCACTTACGCTTTTTGGTACACACTATCAATCAAAAACCAATATGGCCGCTGACTGTCACTCAACCACAAAAAATTCTGTGGTTGACTGTTGACTGACGAAATTCGTGTTCACACTATCCATCAATGTAAAATTTGATCAAAACTGAACTGAAATATAATCATCACATCAATATACTCGTATACTTAATCGACCAAATTAGTTAAGAGTCAAGTGGTGTACATCAATGTCTTGTGTTAAGAACAGTGATGTCAACACATTGTCGTGTATTAGCAGCTAATAATTTAACGTTATTAATTGATTTACATTTAGCATTTTTTGTTTTTTTCATGATATTAGTTGCATGAACATTTTTTATTTGTCTGTAGGAGGCCTGCAGGAGCAAATTATATTAAAAAAGTTGTCAAAAATGCATCAGAGACTCATTCTATGTCCTTTTTTAATTTAACATTCTCTTTTATAGCGCTGCAATTAGCAACTAGAAAAAGGTTTGTGCCACAAAATTCATGAAATTTCATTCAAAAATGCTTAATGTAAATTAGGTATATGAATAAAAACAGTTGCTGTGTGAAGATTTTAAATAAGAGAGAGTATTGAGGAAATGAAGTGTTCTAATTATTAATTAATAATGCGAATACTTCAATATTAATAAATCTCTAAGTGTTGAGTAAGTAAGTTTGCAATTAAATTAAAAATGTGTAGATGTGAGCTTTATTTTATTTGCAATTAGAACTGAAATAAGTGCACTTATTAAAAAGGTAAAAACGTAAAGATATCTTTTTGAAATACCTTAATGAACTTGGTGTTCGACCGCCAAAGTCATTGCAGGTATATTTTATTAGATCTTTTACCCTCCACATATAAATTTAAGCAAAATATTCGAACTGACTAACATTACAAAATGTTATTTAAATTTTCGCATATGCATGATTTAAAAAAAGTTATCTGTTATGTAAGGTTAGGTGCAAAAGAGGAGCCATTACGCTCATGTTCGGGGTTATATACATAAGCCGGTCTAGACTTATTGAGCGCTTTCATAAAGTTAACAAACGAACTCCACCTTTATAGGAACTCAGTAGCGTTCACGTACTCCCTCTAACTTTTCCAGTCAATACCTCCAAGGTGAGTAGTGTCCGGTAAGGTATCATCCTCAAAATAACGGGATCCCGGCTCGACGAAAGCTGGACAATGTCAAAGCAAGTGCTCCATTGTCTCCATGTCATCCATGCATGCCTTACATTCATCGCCATTCGTGGCTCGAATCTGCTACAAATGCACTTGTAGATTAAAGTACCTCTTTAAGATGCCGGTCAACTTTCCTAGCTCGCACTTGTTTAGTTTCAACAGTCCCCTTGTTTTATCTTCGTACGGGTCGCTTCATAGAATCGTGTTTATATAACACATAGTTTCACAATTCCATCGTGTCCTGCGGGCCATCTTCGCCCAATTTTGTAACTCACTCTTCGCTGCCTTGAAAGGCTTTGCATTAATTAGAGTTACTGTCCGTAACGTACTGGCCTTTTTTCAGTTCATTTGCAGGTTCATTTCCGGTTCCGCCGTTCCGGCCGCCAACAATACAAAACGACTGTTACCATGTACTGCGTAATCGTTTGTCATGTTCTTGCAATCCAAAACGGTCCTAGAATTTATTCTTTCGGTTGTAGTTGCTGTAATAGCCGACTTCATATTGGTAAATATATTGACCTCTGTGGGCCTACTATTCACACTGATCCATTTTATAACTTTCGAACCCCGAACCTCCACCCGGAAGACTGTATTATGGTCAAACAAGCGGAAGCAAAGCTCGGTATCCAGTTCGTCTATGAAGAAACCTATGCCCGTTCTTTCGAGCCATCGCTGTAGTAGCAAACTCCCACGCCTGTTTGTTCTAGGGTTCGATTGACCAAGGAGAGTTTTTCCGGTATCAATGTCTCGCATTCAGTTATAACCCTAGTCTCACTTACTCGATCGGACTTTTCCAAAGTCTGGCCATATCCGGTCAGTGACGTACATATGTTCTGATGGTGATCTTGTCCGATCTATTCCCCCATCACTTGTAGACGTTTTGTAGCAAGAGCTGCTTCGTATTTAATACGAATGTCTATTGGACATAAAGAATGGTCTCCAATGCCCTGGTGGATATAGTTCTCATAGCACCACTCATACCTAGGCTGCACATTCGTTGAACCTACTCCAAGATTATAATTTTTTGTTAAGTGCCCAGGAGACTGTCAACCAAACTCATCAATCACAATGATTAATTAATTGATAATAAAATTTTGATTTATTTAGGTAATGGCTAATTATTTGAATGTGTTTAACACTGATTGACGAAAAGAATGAATATTTTCAGAAGAAATTAAGGTGGGATTTTCCTACTTTTGTTCTTGATTGTAAGAAACCAAACGATCAAAGGCCTACACAGAAAAAAAATTAATTTTGAGTGTTATTACTACATTCAAAAAAATCAAATATTTATATTGAAATAAGGCCTAACACAGAATGCATAAAACCAAATACTAAAATTCTTAAAAATTCAATCAAATTAAAAACGCATTTTTTTTTAATTAAAATAATAAAGTTGAAAATCAGTTTCAAAAACTTGTTTGTTAAAAAGAACCTGTCATAATTTTTTCTATGTGCAATCAGTTTTATTATCATTTGTTATCATCATTTGTTCTGTGTGACAGAAGAAGAAAAATCAGCGTGGGAGATAGAAAATTTGTTATTTAACTCTGTATAATATTTTTGTTAATCTACTTATTAAAATGTTGCTTTTTAAAATAAAAAATCATTATCATGAATACAAAATCGAAATGCTGATTGCCGATTTTATTTTTACTTCTTAGAAAAAGCGTAAATTAAACGAAACGAATATGCTCTGAGTAACGAGTTTAATAGATCGTCTCCAGGACTTGGGGGTATCGAAAAATATTGCCTAACGTAAGGAGCCAATTTTCGTATTGCTTGCACGTTATAAAATCTGGGGTCTAATCATCGCTTTCGTAACGAGCTGATTCGATCACGTTTTTGAGATTATGGCATTCGCTAATCGAAAAATGTTATAATATGGTTCGATATCGAATGCCATAACCTCAAACTGAAAAAACGAGATCGAATCAGCTCGTTATCGAAAGCGACGATTAGACCACTGGATACTGTAGACGGCTTTAGAAGTTTTTTTTTTCACCGATATCATGTATGATCAGCGATTACTTATTGACTTACTCTTGATAATAAAAGGATTTTAATTCATTTCAAGAAATATTATTGAAATACTGATATACATAGTAGCTGCAAACAAAGTCGTTAGTTGATGCAAATATATTTTCTTAAAAGAGCTAGAAACGAATAAATATTTTTAAAAGGCATGCATGCACCTTCAGTTGCATCCGCCACTGACATTCATGAAATCAAAGAAGAAATAAAAAACAACTGTTTTATTACTTTAACTGAAAAGAGATAAACATTGCATCATTTTTCTTTGTATTACTACAATTTTTTAAAGTTTTCTGTTTAAATCATCTCACGTTTTTCCATTTTTATATCTGTTGCTTTACGATAGATAGAGGTCATCTCTAAGCAAACATCAAAATGACATTTTGGCAAAAGCAACAAACTTCTCAACATGGCAGAAAGGCAAGTTGTTGTTAAAATAAAGTGAACGAAAAACACTTGACACTCTTAAAAGAAAAATGCTTGGGGCATGCAACAAATCACTAAAACATTGACATTTAAATGAACTAAATTTTGAATATAAGCATACACACACAAAATAAAAAAAATTTACAAGAAACATTACATCGCCAACGCTTACAAAAAGAACTCAATAAACCACAAAAATTGATAAAAGTCGAAAATTTAAGCAAAAATAAAAATTAAAAATAAAAAAATTAAATTATCTCTTTCTGCTCTGTATGACTGATAAATTAAATAATTTACTTATATAGTTTTTTTTATCATGTTTAAGAGCCACTAAAATTCAGTTGCAAAGCAAAAACCATATTACTCGTAAAAGTTAGCAGAAGTAGTATAAAAAATGTTACGACTTTTGCATATAATTTTTTGATAAATAAAAAAGCAGTGAACAGCGGTGTTATGCCACGTCAGTAACAGATGATGTAATAAATATGTATTATGTTTCGTTTTTTTTTTAAATCAAAAACCAAATGTTTGTTTGCTCGCTTTATTATACTTTGGAATTTACAAGTTTCAATTTCGGTTTCTTGGCCAAAAATCAACAACCCTGTGCAACAACAACAAACAACGAGATCTTAACAAGACAAAAGCATACATTTTTTAAAGCTCCAGTTTACACGATCTTATTACGACAGCTGTATGTGAGTTGATACGTGTGTAATTTTATGTTAAAAATAAATTTAATTGGCATAAAATTTCTTGCCAACGTGCCACCTCACACCCACTGCATGCAGACCTCTAATCCTCTAGTGCTTCATTGCGAGCTTCAAGTTGACATAAAAAACTTTGATCTCGTTTGATATATTTTTTTAAATTATTGAGTTTAACTTTGAGTGTAAATTTTCCAATTCTTTCTTTATGCTCTAAACACATAGACCACAGCAGGCTGCATGGCTACACGACTACAAGTGCTGCTGACAAAAAATGTTGCCTTGTGGCCAACTACTTAATTATTTTGAAAACGGCAGCAGCACCATAAAAACCTGCTTTTGAAGTATAAAGATATATTTCAGTGTTGCCGCTTTCAAATATTTCACATTTATTTAAAAAAATTTATATCTTTATATTTTTTTTTGTTGCGAATTTTACTATTTACAGGTTTAGTAATTTTTTTCAATACATTTAGCAATTTTTCGCTAACTTGCAATTTTTCGCGTTTTTCCAAACATTCTAATCAATTTTAGGGCTTGCTTCTGATTTGTTGCAAACTTCGCGATAAATGAGCTTTTTTGCTTGTTTTCAGCTTCCTAACGGTGTTGCTGATTTTTAAGCAAGTTATCATCCCGCTGTTAGTAAATAGTGGCGAATTTTAGTAAATTTCGCGGTTTTTGACCAAATTTTTTGCATTCCTTACAGCTTTGTCCATTTTCAATCAATATTATCTCCTGTTTAAAATTTTGCAACTTTTCGCGATTTTTTGCAAAATTCATCTTCTTATGAGTTTTGCCGATTTTTAAACAATATTAGATTTTGTTATCATTCCCGTTTGTAAGTTTTTGCGAATTTTCATAGTTTTCGCAATTTTTACCGAAGTTTTTGCATTCCTTACAAATCCAGCGATTTTTAATCAAAGTTGTGGCTTTTTCAAAATTTTGCAACTTTTTGCGAATTATCGCTATTTTCGATTTGTAAAAATATAGTAATTAACATTAAAATTTTCTAACTATCTTCTTTATTTTGCAATAAAAAATATTTCTTGGCAATAGTTTGATTTAAATATTTTGCTATATTGTCAACACTGTTTTTGTTTTGAAGCACCATAAAAAATAGAAATTAGTTTAATTTGACTACAACGAAAAATTTAGGTTAGGATTAGGTTAGGTAGGGGTGGCAGTCAGAAACCCGGACACACTTGGACCGTTTTGGTTCATTGTGATACCACGGAGACTCTGCTTATGCGGAGTCCCCATTGTCGAACCAACAAGAGCTCAATATAAAGCTACTAATACGTTGCAGTTCAACACTAAGAATGCCAGAAAGTTCCCTGAACTCAAGAGCTCCCATTGTGGCCATTCTCTTTCTTACAAGTCCAGGACAGTGACAAAGAAAACGTTCTACACTTTCCTCTTCATCGATATCCTGGCAGCTACGGCAAAAATTATTGTGTTCAACCTTTAACCTTCGTACATAGCTACCTATGAGACAGTGTCCGGTTAGCACGGACACTAGAATCGAGATTTGTTTCCTATTCTTCCTATTTAGATGAGTCCATAACTGCCTTAAGCACGTAAGCACGCAATCATTTGTTGTGACCCACCTTCTATTTGTTTCATCCTCTATCCTGCGCCTAAGTCTGAGTTTGCAAGAGAGTAGGGGTAAACCCACACATTCCAAATCTGGTGGAACTTGTAAGGTTGTCCCAGTTCTAGCAACCTCATCAGCCCTAGAGTTCCCCTGAAAGCATCTATGCCCCGGGATCCAGATCATCCTAATATCAAATTGCTCTGCCATCTCATTTAGAGATGATAGTCAGTAGAGGGCTGTTGTTGATTTTAGAAGCGGGGATTCGAGGCCGTAATAACTGCTCGACTATCGGTGTATATGTTAATCAAATTCTTTGATATGACATGACTTTTACCCAATCCGCAACTTCTCTTATAGCAAGAATCTCTGCCTGAAAGACAGTGCAGTGATCCTGAAGTCGCTTTGCAATACGAAGACCTAAAGCCCCTGAAAAGACTCCATAACCCACACCTTCTTGTGTTTTGGAGCCGTCCGTATAAAAATCAACACTTTTTTTCTACCTGGAGTTCCATTCATCCACAATTAAGTGGATGGTATCCAGGTTTTATAAAGACGTTCGTGTAGTAGAGCAGGGAGAGTTTGGTCAATCCTCCATCCCCAAGCCTCATCATCGAGTATTCTACAGTTGCCGGTTCCATTTCCGTTCCACAGAGAAGTACAACGAAGACGGACTGCCGAGGTCCAATAGTAGTAGGGGAAGGAGCATCCCCAGTGCGTCCGTAGGAGTAGTGCGAAGAGCACTGGTTATATAAAAAGATGCAAGTCTTTGCACCTTGTGTAAGATATGTAGATACATCTTTTTCTCCAGGGACGGCCACCACACGATGACCCTATACATGAGAATTTTATGTAATATTGCAGTATAGATATAAGGATCAATTTTTGGGGTAAGACCCCAATTTTTCCCAATGGATTTTTGCATAGATAGAGTGAAATTGTTGCTTTTTTCACTCTCTCTAGAATATTAGTTTTGAAACTCAGCTTTGAATCAAAAATAACACCGAGATATTTTGTAGTGTTGGACACTTTTATGTCCGTATTATTAAGAGTGATAGGTTGGAAAACAGTTATCTTATACTTCCTGCAGAAGAGGACTAGTTCCATTTTAGTAGGATTAACGGCGAGCCCTCGTTTCTCCGCCCATCAACGACAAATGTAACACAGACAGCAGTATGCAGCCTGTTGCCTTGTTGCCATCAAAATAAAAATAGACATATATATTCTATTCTTGACATTTTGTAGCCGGTAGCTTGCTGTATTTAATGTGTTTGTAATTCTATTAACACTGTACTACAAAACCAAACTTTATTCAAAATTAAATTTATAATTACTGATTCTGGCAGAGAAAACCAAACAAATATATGTACGTGTACCGTACACTTCGTAAACACTTCAATCACCATTTGAAGGTTAGCCGAGAATAACGTTGTAAGTGACAAAATAAAAATTTTTTTAGGAGATCCAAAAAACGTATTTTAAAGCAAGATTGTTTTTTTTTTGTTAAATTTTTTAGCTTATTGAAAATAATGATTATTATAATTAGCATTAACTTTTCTATTTGTATCTCTATTTCATTTATCAATTATTTTCGACAATTTCGATTGCATGATTTTGTTAGTTGCATACAAAGTGCTTCCACTGACTGACTGTTTGTATTTGTATTTTGAAGGCGATAAGATGCATAACTTTGGATGGATTGACGTTTGAACAACGCAAGAGAGTAATGTTAACGGTAATCTGTGAAAAAACTGGTTTTTAAAAATTTTCTTTTACAACGTTATTCGCGGCTACGCTTCATTTGTATTTTGTTGGAGCGTTTTGGAAATGTTCAATAAGAAGCACTCTAAATTTTTTTTTGTTCGCACACTTCATCATCATTAACAGGAATTACAAAGAAACTGCTGTTTTCTTGTCAATTCAATTTAGAGACGATAAAATAATCAGTCTTGAAATTAAAAAACAAAAGTTTTTGATTTTCATGAATTATAGCCCACAAAGCGAATGTGTAGCCGTTTATTTGTTATAGTAAAGTTGAAGCAAATGCTATTCCCAGCACTTTTATAGCAACATGTTTGTGGAACTTTTCACCCTCTAACTCTCGTCGCACTTTCTGATCTTCAATTGAAGTCGAGAGTACTGAGCGGAGGAGTTGTCATTTAATATTATGACGCGCATTCGATAAATAATGACGCTATTATCAATTTCATTCACAGTGATTTTTAAAACTTGCAAAATGTTGAATTATTCCTAGTGAAAAATTTTGTAGAAATATGTAGTAACAATATAAACTTAAATACACACAGAAAAATTCCAACTTAAAATCTACGTAAGCAAGGTTAATTTAATATTTTTTCTTCAATCATTTTGCTTAATATGTGTTTCATGTTAATCTTATATGATTTGTAGTAATTTTTAAAGAAAATTATTCTTTTTAAAATAACTTTCATGTTAATATAACATTTACGTACTGTTAAGATCAAAATGAAGAATCATGTTGAATCAAAGTTATTTCAAATTGGAACAACATGAATTTAATTTAACGTATTGATTGTATTTTATTAATTATTTAACTTACGTCTGTTTGGCACAGGCATCAGAAAAATGTTTGTTTGTGTACGAATTGGCTTCTTCGGCCAAGGTTTGAACTCAAAACTCATCGCGTAGTAGTCAATGCGCTTACCCCTGCAGCCTAACTTTAAAGTTGCTGTGGCTTTTGTGTTCTTTATATACATTACATACAGTTTATTTGAAAAGTTTAATTTAAAAAAAAAAATACAAAATACTCTGACTTGTCTCCAGGATTTAAACCTGCGATCCTCCAACTACAAGTCTAGTACACTGTCTACTAGACAGCAGCAGCTTGTCGGCTGTTTACAAACGTCAAAAAAAAAACAACAACAATACAAAAATAACTCACACAACTAAGCACAAAAGTCTATTGCAGCTATGAACTAAGCAAATAAACACCAACACACTTAAACAACATATTATTTCTTGTAAATTTAAATAAAAATATTTACATGGTGATTTTACATTGGTATTTTTTTTCTGTTTGTATTTAAAACAACTTAGCTTCTGTCAAATAAAACAACTATCCCACTAATTTTTTTTTAACTTTTTGAGGCTTTTTTGTAAAGTCGGCTATATTTTTTTTAAAAATATTCATTAAGTGGAAGGGATACTAATATATAAAACCATTAGAACACAACATTTTTTTCCCTTTAGATAAGAAACAATACCAGTACGGCCACAAATCTAGTGTATCGTAAAGCTACAATAGTTCTGATAAATCTAAGTTTAAAGTTTTTAATTCACAAACGAAAAAAATTGGGGAAAATATAGCTCAGCACTACAACCCTGTGGGGATTGGAACTGACAGAAGACTAGTCACGTGATCAGTTCCAAACTTCTAGGGTACAGTCCGCGTTTTAACACTTGTAGTTTTGGATCATTTATTACCAAACTGCAGGGGAGTTTCTCATCATAATTTTACAAAATTAAAAAAAAAATCGTAAACTCTCTTATTCCTAACGCTTATTATATTTACTCTAATCTATATAATTGTTTTTCATAAAAAAATTTCATAAAAAGTTCTTGTCCACCGTAAATAAACAAGGAAATATAAAAAAATCACAACTTAAAGTAATTTTCATATTTTGTTGTACATATTTTTTATTTTACATTCCGTTTTTCATAAATAACTTCATGTTTGCTAATTTTCAATCATATTCCGCTCCAATGGTCAAACTTATCTCTCCAGGTTGCACAAAGGTTTGATGATACCACTTGTTGGTGTCTAGCACAACTGAAAAAGTTAAGCATTAGTGCTTTTTTTACCCGAATGCTTTACTTTCTCTCAGATCTGCTCGATAATAATTTAGTAAGTCCTAGTCCAGACTTTCAATTTTTGTTGCAGCAATTCTTGAATATGTGTGAGAGTGTTGAAATAGAAATATATACATTTTGTATTCCTCTCTCGCTCTTTTGCACTAAAAAATAAAAAGTTGCTGCAACAAAAGTTGCAAGTCTGGACCGGCACTAACACTTTAATTGCACTTACTTATATCACCCTTTCGAACTATGGCATCAAATGATTTACAATGAAAATAACATTCAGGTGGTGGAGCCAATACCCAACGTTTGCTGCCCGATAGCTGGGCTTGCCAAGATGGTAAACGAACGTTGTCTATCTAAAATAAGATAAAAGTAAATAGTTTGGAAAATTTGTATTCCTTTACAATAAGAGAACGGAACTTTCACTAGATATTTTGCAGAACTTATTTTAATTTAATTTTCGTTTTACGTCCACAAAAAAAATCTATTTTTTTAACGATAGCATAACAAAAGAAAAAGCAAAAGTGCTTAAGTCAATATGAACTGATTCTGAGTTAATGGCAACTCCGTAATTTGCATATTTTAAAGTACCCCTGGTCAAAATCTCAATTAATTTATGTGATTTTTTTTTAAGGGAAATTATAGCACTATGACTTCACACAGAAAAAAATACCAATGTAAAATCGCCATGCAAAAATTTTGATTTAAATTTGCAAGAAATAATATGTTTTTAAGTGAGTTGGTGTTTATTTGCTTTGTATTGTTGTTGTATTGGTGTTGTTACCAATTATAATTTTTTTTTTATTATTTTGGCAACAGGGCTCTACACCAAGTCTTATGACGCTTTCTCATTTGGAAATAATTTTTGCGCAATTTCGGCTTTTTTGACACAGAGTGCATTGACCAGATATTGATAACATTATTAAATCAAAAGCACAAGTTGATGCTCCCTATTCCATTTAATGGCTTTTCGAATATTTCAAGATCGGAGGTGGTAAAACTATTGAATCAGGGTAATCATGAATAAAATTCCTCGTGAAATTTCTCCCTTTTCCAATTAGAATTTTTTGTTTTCCCTATTACTTGCTATTAGTTGGATTTGTTTCCAGGAAAAAATTTCACTCGGAATTTTATTCACGATTGCACTGAATAATCTCTTTTTTCAATTAACTTACATGCATGTGAGCCCCCAAGCCAGCTGTACCTATAAAAAACCAATCCACTGCATTATTTTCTGATGTCTCCGGCAAGAAATGGGGTCGAGCGTAATGACGTCGAAATTCCTCTGCTGTCTCTGGATTGCAATTACTCCAACCAAAATACCAGGGTTTCTCTTCATGTTTATTGCCAGAAGCATTGAAATAATCCACACGTTCTTTTGGCATATCCAAAGCCTCGAATAAGTCTCGGAATCCCGTCTTATAGGGTAAAAATTGGCAATCTAAAATCTTTTGTTTCCTCTTGGCATTGAAGTAAATTTCACGAAAATACCAATAATTAAATTCCTGAATGAAAAAAATCTAATTTATCAGTGGCGAATACAATGTAACTAGAAAATAAAACAAACCTCTAGAGCAGTCCAATTTGTGGTAGCCTCTTCCACTATAACAGGAATGCCTGAGTAGGCATACTTCTGGCCGAACTCATCAGGTGTGATGCCACGAACGCGCACCATGTGCTCAACATTCTGGCAAAAATTGCAATTCTCGGGAGGGCGAAGTGCGTAACGCAACGTTTGAGGCATTTTTAAAATGCAATTCTGTAATTTTACAGGGAAATGATCAATGAAATATTATTATCTGCATTTCAAGTGCTTACCTTGGACCTTAACTCACTGCAATAGTAATGTACAGCATATGCTAATAAGCACACGACAATTATTATCTTACAGCACTTTTCTTTACGTGTTTGCAGCTTTTTATTTTGTTTTAAGAATTTTTCAACAACTGCAAGCTGTTTTATGTTTACATTTTTCGTTTCACACTTTTTCAGCAGTTTCTGCAATTCTCCTTGGGCACAATCCATAACTCCGGCCAAATCTCTTAACTCAGTGGCTGTTTCAAAAAGACTAAAGCAAAACCGCAAAGGCTAACAACAGTTTTAACGCTCTCCTTCATGGCCCGCAGATGCCATGTTAATGTCTTAAATACGTATCAAATCCTTTCAAATGTTAATAATAAGATTATCTTTTACTTTTAAGTGCACAAAAGAAGTATATAGAAAGTATTTATAAAGGAAAAGTGAATTTATTTAAAACCGCCATATGGCATTTCTAGTTTAGATTGCAGATGAGGGTGGCAAAAAAAGACAAAACAAGTGTGAGTGTGTTTGGGATTGTGTCGTCTGGTCACATGTGATAAGACATTTTTATTAAATTGATTTATTTTACTTAACATAAGCATTCATGCTTTCATTATTTTCTCTTCTATTTCTTTCATGTGTCCTAAAGAGGTACTTATAATGGTGACTCGACTTGTATTACATACGATGCTGTAAACGCTGCTTATTTGGATGCACGCAAGAGAATACGTAAGTAAATTTTTAAACGGAACTGTATTTGAAGACAATACAAAATAATTTAATAAAAAAGCGAAAATTTATTTGAGTACCATTTTCAATGGCAACCATAATCAAGGCAATAAAACAAAAAATTCCTACATACTACATACGAGTATGAGTGTATGTCGACTAAGGAATTTTATCTTCAAAAGAGTTCTTACATGACGACGCTTAGAGCCCACTGTATCCAAAGTAGCAGCCTAATTTTTTTTTGCAGGGACTGAAGCTTACAATATGGTCATGCATGCATAATAATAATAATTGGCCAACAAGACTAGACATGTCCTCAGTAAATGATTTTCAAAAATTTTTTTTTCGGGCTCTCCAAGTACAATCTCTGTGAAGTGACGAAACATTTTTACTCAAAACCAGTTCGATCCTTTTTAAAAAAAAAAACGAAAACTGACTTTTCCTTGCTAGTCTTTATCTAGGTAGTTCAGTAATTTGCCTCTCATATAAAAAACAGTCAACGGAACTAGTCTGGTTTTGTTCGCCAGCTCCTCAATTCATCCCTAAATTTTTATTTTTTTTTTTTTGAATCAAACTATTAGTTGAGATGATACGATATATTTTATTATAACTTCAGAATATCGCAAATATATTAAAAATTTTAAACAAACTTTGTTTTGTTTACACCTCACCTAAGTTACCTGATGATATATGGCCCCATTTTTGCTAAATTTTTGAATTTGATGCTGTGAAAAACTAAAGTTTGCAACATTAGATTTTATGGGCTTTATGTGAAGGTGAATGAGTTTTGCTGAAAAGTTCAATGGTTTCCATTACACAGTTTATGTAAAGATGGAAGCGTGTGGAATTTTTCCAACACCATACGATCCAAACAGTAATACCATGATATCTACCACGTACGAAACACGCACTCGAAAAATTTTCCCAACACGATACGACTTAACACACACGAAATCAAATTGAATTGCAAATTATATTCAAATACATACATACATACATACAATTACTTTAGTATAGAAAGGCCATCTAACTATTTTTTTTAAATCGAGATTTTTGCGTCTTTCGATACACATCGAGAACATCGATTTCAAAAAATAATGAGTTAGGGCCTTTCTATGTTAAAGTAACGATACTTTTGTTTACTTTTAACGTTTCATGCAAGACTTATGTGTGTGTATGTACGTACATATATATATTCTATCATACACACTGTTGAGTCGTAAGTGTTCGTGTCACGAAAAAATCTGCACTTTTAAAAGTAGAAATTAACTCAATCGTTAGGTGTTTCCCTAGCGAATAATCGACTAGCTACTACACTAGCCACAAGTACTGCAAGAGTTCGTTGCTTTTAAATCTCTCTTTTATGGATATGTTAATGCCTTTAACCTTAAAAAAATTTGATGGCGAGTGGAAAGAAACTGATGTTATGTCCCAAACAAAATCAACAAGAAAAAAATTATTTTAAGTACATAATTATTTTGATTTTGTGTTGGCGTCAGCTACAATTGGAAGTTCGTTGTTAGCGAACGTGTAATTTTTAGTGAAAAAAGTAATTTTCTTTTAGAAAGTTAAAATGAGCAGCAGAAGTCAATTAAAACGTTGCATAAAAAAAGAAAGAGAACTATTAATTCAAAAATATATTAATCACCCTTATTGAGAATAAAAGTTCAAGTGAAATGTGTTCCCTTTCCCTAAAACTGCGATCGACAAAGTTTGCCTTGTTGTTGTGCCAGTATACTATTCTTTAATTTTGTTGACCTTTTTTCGTTCACAGAAAATATTTCAAGTGAACAAAATGTTCGCCTTGTATTCCCGATAAGGGTGAATAATTATTTGTTTTATAAATAGAAAAATTAATTTTATTGATTAGCAAAATCACTGACGGAGCGTTATGCAGATGGTGGCAATTCACTACCGTCAATGTCATCCCCATGTTAAAATCTTCAGTCGTGTGCGTTGCTATTAGTCAGGCTGGTAGTTAATGGTAACGATTGGTAGCTAACGAAATAGCTAGAGATACGCTACCTACGCCGACTGCAGGCAATAAACACAACACGCGCCTATCTTTAGCCTGAAGTAACAAAGCAAGCTTTAAAATCTTTATGCTGTATATTTATCCATCTACGAGTGATATATTTTTTTTCGACGACTAAACATTATTCCGTTTCAAATTTTTTTTGTTGTTGCTCGTTGTACATTCTTCGTTCCTGGTTTTTAGCTTGGTTTGTTTCGAAATGTCTGTCTTGATCTATTTGTGTTTCTCTCTCTCTCTCTCGTACATTTTCTTTAATTTACCTTTAAGGCTGATTTAATGAAACGACTGATGAACAGTTTGGATTCATATCATCATGGATGCAGTGACCTGCAATTGTTGTCAATTTTAAAATGCTTGGAATCAATTTTTTTCTCGAGTACTTTACAGCATCTCGTTTGTAGAAAGCAATGATTATCTTAACGGTTCCTTGAACAGTGAAAATTTTTTTCCAAATTAGAAATCAAATTTCCATCCACATGCTTATATTTAAAATCTTTAAATTTGGAACTTTTTATACTTTAGAATGCTTAAATTTTAGTTAGGTTAGGTTGACGAGAGCCATCCATTACGCTTATACCAAGTACATACACATAAGCTGGTATAGGCCTGTTAAATTAAATTAACCCTTACCTTCATAGCAACTCAGTATAATAAACGTCGTAGGGTGGGTAATGTGTGGTAAGGTATCATCTTCAAAAAGCTGGAATTTGTACTATGTTAAAACTGGTCCATGGCAATGAAAGTGCTCCATTGCCTGATTGTGATCTATCCATGTCCTGCATTCATTGGCATCTGTGGCTTTAATGCGGTACAAGTAGTTAGAGTGCCCCGTAAAGGCGGTGATTAAATTTCCTAGTTCTATCTTGTTTAGTTTCAACAGCCCTCTTATATTTTCTTCTTGCTGGTCGCCAGGATCACTATTACATAGAGTCCTCTGGGCCGTCTTCGCTCAGTTTACTAGTTAATGCTTTTCTATGCTCTACATTCCATGAGTGCAAATATTTAACTTTTAAACTACAATTTTATCTTCCTACATATGATGCTGTTTTTGGATATCCGCCTTCCTTCCGAATTTCTAAACCATTAGTATCATTGTCATGATACTCAAATGTTTTGTTTACACGTAAATGTCGTATTTATCTAATAATGGCTGAGTGTGATTTTCCAACTAAAGTTGGAAGTACTTAAGTAGGCTTGTACATAATGTAATAGACCAGGTATCACTTTATAAATTTTAACATATTTATTGCAGTCTCAGATGTATAGTATACAAATTAATTTCTAAAACTATATTCAATTTCATACACCATTTGAAAATAACTGATGCACATACTTTAATAATAATAATAATAATAATAACTTTAACTTTCTAGATGTTTCACAACCAAAAAGTGATTGGAAAACCGAAGATATTGCCACAGTGGGTGAATTGCTTTTGGACATTTCCATTCAATTAGCCAGAACGTGAGTATGATGTTACAAAAACTAATATTTCTTACAAACTGTAACAAAGACTTGTATTCATAATGCACATAATACACACGCATTTGTGTATTTTGTACAAAATGCGTATTCCCAGCCAAACTGAGATTCGAAAATAAACGAATGTTCGCTGTAGCGAATAATTCTCGAAACAATCAATATCGATAATCTGTTGAAGTAATCCCCTCTTTCTACAATACGAACAGCTGACTTGAGTGTAAAATTTATATGAAAAGCACTCATTTATTTGAGTGCTTTTCACAAAAATTTTCTGAACGAGTCGCCCTCCTGAGTTGTGGAAACTACACATAAATATGAAAATTCCTTGAGTTCTCACTAAAGATTTGTAAATAATATCACACTCGTGTCTTCAACGAAAAATTCTAGCTAAAAAAAGCTTAGCAACAATTTTTCAATTTTTTAGGTTTTTTTTTGCATGTAGCGTGACCGCTTGACCGACTAAAGTGGCAATCTGCCATTTTTTCAACTGCCTTGCCACTTTTTGTCCCACTTTTTTTATGAGCTGAATCTGCTACTTTTTGTATTATTTTACCCCTTTTTGTCGCTTTTGTTTTTGTTAAATTGTAAAAAACTCATATGTAAATACCAGGGTGGATTATTAACTCAGTAACTTTTTGAAAAAACACAGGTTTTTATATAAAAAGTTATTTTATTTTACAACCTAGTTTTCTTTGAGTGCTACACAATTAGTCTAACGTTTCTCAAGTTTTTTTATCCCTTTCAAAAAATAGGATTTTTCGAGGTTCTTAAAATAGGCATTTGTCAATAATTTCATCGTTGGAGCTATATCTCTTTCCACCGAGCCATTTCTTTAGGTTTGGAAATAGGAAGTAGTCACTAGGGGCTAAATACGGAGAATATGGCGGATGAGGTACCAATTCGTAGCCCAATTCATAGAGTTTTGCCATTGAGACTGCCAGAACTTTTTTCTTGGCCATATGGGGTCGTTTTCTTTTTGAATGCTCATTAAATCGGTCTTATAAGTTGGCATAATATTTGCCGTTTATTGTTTTTCTCTTTTAAGGGTAATCGATGTGGATTATCCGTCGTGCATCCCAAAAAACTTTTGCCATCACCTTATTGGCCGACAAACTTACCTTGGCCTTCTTCGGAGCAGGTTTACCCGGAGAAACCCATTGTTTAGACTGCTGCTTGGTCTATGGAGTACAGTAATGGATCCATATTTCATCCACAGTTACAAAATGCTGCAAAAAACTCATTCGGATTGCGGTTAAACAACTCCAAACAATCCTTTGAAGTTGTCACACGTTTACGTTTATGGTCAATTGAGAGCAAACGCGGCACCCATCTTGCAGACAACTTTCTTAAACCCAGCTGATCACTTAAAGTCGAAACCACACTGCAATATGAAATGCCTATGGCATCAACAATCTCACGCACTTTTACTCTTCGATCGGCCAACGCCATATCGTGGATTTTGTTGACATTTTCGGGTGTACTGACGACCTCAATTGACCGTCCAGAACGTTCAGCGTCATTTGTAGTTGTGCGACCACATCAAAAGTCAGTAAACCATTTTTTTTACCATTGAAATTGATGGTGCAGAGTCCTTATAGTATTTATCGAGGTTTTCCTTGGTTTGATTGACGGCTTTTTTTTCGCAAAAAATAATGTTTAATGAGCACTCGAAATTCACTTTTTTCAATTTTTAGAAAAATAAACGAGGTTGTATGTTTTGAGCAGCTGTTA
Source organism: Nowickia ferox (assembly GCA_936439885.1). Taxonomy (NCBI): domain Eukaryota; kingdom Metazoa; phylum Arthropoda; class Insecta; order Diptera; family Tachinidae; genus Nowickia; species Nowickia ferox. Next base: position 101,320,430 of record OW387023.1, on the reverse strand, counting down.
ATCGCACAGTAAATGACGACACTTGCTCAAAATTTGACAGTAGTCTATAACTACGCGGGAAGTTCGACAAGTCACGGACTTATTGATCCGTAGGCAATAAATATTAAAGAACATTGACTATTTGTTCACATAAAATCGAAAAATATGCATTTTCACAGATTATAAAGGTGGTACCTATTTTATTGGCCATAAGTGTATATATGGAAGGTTTTATGTCTGTATGCAGTACAAAACACATTTTCTTAAAATTTTTAAAAAACTTATGTCAAAACCAATGCCAGGCGCATTGTGAAATACTCGCTCATCATGAAAAAGCAAAAGCGGTGACAGTGCAACCCGTTTTAAGAAGTGTATACTTAGAGTCATCAAAATTGGCACTCGTGCAGCTCTCTGATGTGCATTATCCAAGCTACACAAATTTGTTACACAAATAAAATACTTGTTTGATATAAACAAAACAAAATGAAACAACTACGAAATATTTCTCAAACACTTGAACATTTTTCATATATTTATTTAAAAAAAGCTGTTAAAAAAGAAGCCCCAAAAATTCACAAGTAATTCAAAACATGTTTAGCACGATTTAAAAAAATAATAACACAAAAATAAATATGTACATAAATACATATCAGCCATGCAAAAAATAACTGAATAATGACATAAAAAATTGCAAATTAGCAGATTATATAAATACAAATTAAATTTAACCAAAATATAAAAAGCGAGAAAAAAAATTGCATAAACATGAATGAATTCGAATTAAATATAATGAAACGGTTTGATGATTTTTATTGTTGGTTTGGCGTCTGTAAGAAATATTACAAAATCCACTAACATTAGATTGCAATTTTTTTTTTTTGGAACAATCGAACTTAAGAAAATCTTAAGTGAAAGTATACTACAGCAAAGGAAAAATTAAATTATGACTGGCCCGTAACATCAAATCACCATACAGCAAAGTAAATGAAATACATTAAATAGTTGCTGGAAGTTTGAATGGATGGATAGATAGATGGATGAATTGCTTGTCACAAGTATCATCCATCAAAACACTGCCAAGCATTTTTGCAACGTAACGTGTTTTTGATGAGGTAACACATTTTCTTACTTGAAAGTATTACTTCTATTTATACATACATATGTATGTAAATTCATATTTATAGATTTATGTTTGTTTGTATATAGCACAACACTTCTCATATTGTCATGAGCAAAATATCAAAATCATTCGAAGTTAATAAAATAAAAAATAATAATATAAATTTTTACCCTACAATAAGAATTGAAAAATACTTAAGAAGCCTTTTCGAATAAAAACAAGAGACTAGATTACATAAAGTTGCTGTTGATTATTTGTTTTATTTATCACAATCATTATTGCTTCAAGTAGTTCTTCACAAAAATCAAAGCGTAGAATGTTTCGTCAAATAATTTAGGCCGGATTTTGTATTAAAAAAGGTTTGAATGTCAAGATTTATTTTAAAAAAATCCCGGAATTCGAAATTTATTCGGGATTTCCCGTTTAGCATCACTAGTATACTCGTATATAGGCATATTTTATTTGCACCAACTTCAAGCATCAGTACTGCCAGAAAAGGCAATTTTCATATGTAATTGCAAAAAAATTTTAAAATCGTTCTTAACCCATTAACGCCGTATGGCTAGAAAAATATACAAAACTAGAGCCAAATTAAAAAATTTTAAGTTAACGGTAGGTGAGAGATACAGAGAATCTGCCTTTGCAGATATATAAGGTACTGAACCATATAAGAAAGTTAAGAGGATTTTATAGAATTATATACTGGGAGGGCAATCAGTGGGTAAAAAGCTACAAGGTTTTTAATAATAAAGTATCTTAATAGAAATGGCTCTATGAAAGGGGAAAAACTTAAATTCCTCAAAACCTCTTGGGGCCACATACTTCTTCTGCTGTAAACAAAAAATTTTTTTAGTTGGTCCTTTTATTCGGAAAATTTAATTGCATGGATATTTAAATAACCACTTTGGCATTAAATGGTTTCCATAACTAGAATAATTTTCATATAGTCATTATGAATGTCAACTTTTTGCAGCGTACAACACCAAACAAATATGCTTTGTTTTTTTTTTAAAGAAAACGAAATTTTTTTCCTAATTGTTTGTATATTTGTGTAGGCCGTCAGCAGCTCTACATTAGGTATCATTTTAAGAAAAATTGAGTCAAACTGTTCGGTAATACAAGCTTAATTGCTTGCTGTCGCACGTGACAAAAAAGTCTACTTTCTAGTGAAAATGCCGATTTATAGATATTTTTTTTTGGCAATTTATATTTTATTTATTAGTTTAACTGATATTTAATAATTGATATTTTTATTGCTTGATGCAAGATGTAAGTTTACATTACATTTTGAGCAGCCGAATACTGTCTGGGCCCTGCACTACCTACATAGACCACGTTTTCCAATCTTTTTAATTAAGTAATTTAATTAATTTGTATGCTTTACAATTTGTTAAGGACTTGTTGCAACTTTTCCAGAAGCAGGACATCGGCTTTCATGCATTGTACAAATGATTCAATAACACTCAAGCCAAAGTCTAATTGGTCAGTGATTGTCGCCCCTTCACATCTTCTACAGATGCATTGCAGCGTTCAGGCATTAACCACGGGTGCGTCCATGGTATTTGGCCAACACCATTTTCCCTCGAAATTGAATTCTTTATTTAAGTTTAAAATTTGTTAACGCACTAGTAATCCCAAATTATTATTTTACTTATTAAGTAAAATATTTTTTTAATAAAAATACATTGAAATTGATTATTGAGGGGTTTAGCTGGATCCTATGCGCATTTCACTGTTGCTAATGCAGATCATCAGGGAACCTTTACCCAAAAGTTTCTTAGAACAACTAGAGTTAATATGTTAAACTTTCATTTAAGCAAATGAGAAGCTCAACAAATAACAAAGTTGAAACAAGAACTCAATAATCAACATGTTTTTTATTTTCTTACTTCGTCATTACTACATTGGCTGACATTTTTTCAGCTTCCCACAAAAAACAGTAATGAATTCTTTATTATTTGGCACTGGAATACCACTTCTTGATGCTGATGTAGATGACTTTACATTACTGCGATCATTGATTTTCTCATTCTTTGTGTTTACTGGCCTCACTTAATTTAAATTATAGGCCTCATAAATTCTATTTTCAATTGAGCAGGTATTTTTTTGGGCAATTATGTTTCGTCGTAAGGTATTTTGACATTATCATATACATACATACATATGTGTTCGTTGTCAATGATATCAATCAATATTATCCCGTATAGTATTGATAATGTTTACCTGATCTGCTTTATGGTCCGCATCATCATCTTCCACATTACCAGGATATGCTTCAATTTTTGCTTGAAGCTGAGGAATAGTTAAAATCACACGACTTCGAAAAATTTTTATCAAATTTTTTTATTTTTTTTTTTCATGCGTGTATTTATTTATTGTATCTTCAAAAAATTAACTAAGAATAAGTTTTCAAATCTTAAATCTAGATATAATAATTAGGCCCAACCAGTGTCAGGCATAAACTTAGTGATAGTAATCAATAATACATAAATATCGTATTAAGCACAAAAATATTTTCAAGCTGTTTCATCTGGAGTGTTGAGTATTAGAGCCATAGTGTCCCTCTTTTTTAAGCGGATGTATCCAGTAAAATTCAAGATATTACGAGCAAGTGGATTAGGATGAGACTCGAGTTTTGTTAAGTATTTGCCTGCGTATTTTTTAATTTCTTCAGTCACCAGTGGCATATTTAAATCACGATGTAAATTTGAATTTTTGATGTACCATGGAGCCGATGTTATTAGTCTTAAAATCTTGTTTTGCCTTCGTTGGATTCTCTCTATATTGGAAGCTGAATCAGTGCCCCATAGCTGTATTCCGTAGCACCATATGGGTTTCAAAAGCGACTTGTATATTAAAAGTTTACAATCTAGACTAAGTGTTGAATTTCTACCAATCAGCCAATGTATCTGAGTTAATTTAAGTTTCATTTGTGTTAGCTTTGAGTCAAAATGGTGTTTCCATGTAAGCCGTCGACCAAGGTGTATACCAAGGTATTTTATATGTGAATGTTGAGGAACAACTTGATTGTTGATTCGAATTGGGGAACAAGTATCTCTTCGCAGGGTAAATGTTAGCTGAACACACTTTTGTTCGTTAACTTTAATTCTCCATAAGTTTAACCATAGTTCTAGCTGTGTAATATGTTTTTGTAGATATCGGGAAGCCTCGTGAGGGTTTTCGTACATACTAAGGCAGGCTGTATCATCGGCAAATGTAGATGTATGGATATTGCTGCTTAAAGGAATATCACAAGTATAAATCAAATACAAAACTGGCCCCAATATGCTCCCCTGTGGCACACCGGATGATATAGATTCGGGCACACTCATGAAGTCTCCTTCAACAAACCTGAACTTCCGGGTAGTAATATAACTTTCCAATAGCTTCAGAAAATTTATTGGTAGATATGATTTCAATTTTAAAATAAGGCCTTCATACCATACTTTATCAAATGCCTGAGAAACATCAGTGAAGAGGGCAGAACAATATTTCTTTTCTTCAAATGTTCTTCTTATAAATTGAACCAATCTATGCGTTTGTTCAATGGTGCTATGCTGACTCCTAAAACCAAACTGATGGTCTGGTATGCACCCACTACCAATTAGAATTGGTAAGTCACTTTAATAATTACTTTGTTAAATTACCACAAGAAAAGTCCCGAATTTATTTCCAATAGTAATTTTATATATATATATAGTAATATGGAAAATAAACAGACCGCACAAAGCAAGTAAAAAACATGTGGCGTTACTATGCCAAGTGATTATTTTTTGCCCGTTGTGCTTGGAACTCCAAACAGTCAAAATTCAATTAAAAAGAAATTAATTGTTTCATAGAACTCGAAATACGATTTTTTCACTAAGTCATATTTTTTCTATGTTTTCTAAAAAGTTTCACAGATATACTGTAAATGCAGTTTAATTATATGATTCGTTGTCTTCATTTTCCACTAGGTTTTATTCGCTGAGGAAGAAGGTTTTGGCCTTTGAAGAAACCTCTTAATTTCAGTACAAAATGCGTACCAAATAAAAGAAGAAGAAAAAATATCGCATGCGATAGTTTTGAAAAATGAATTTAACTCGATGAATTTATCTTCACACACATTACGTTCCACCGAAATTTAATTCGTTAAAACTTAAAAAAAAAATTGAGCTTATCCTTTTTCCAGAATGTTTTAATGAAATATAAAAAATATAAAATAATAGTATATTTTTTTCATTACAAATTCAGGTCAATATAAATACACTAAGTACCAACTCTGTGAAAGCTCATCAAAATCGGACAACGAATTCGTAGGTCAGGCAGTAATGGGTTAAATACAGCATGCGTAAAGCTTTAATCAAAAGCCTAACTTCAGCCCACATTATTTGGTTTCTGCTTTAAAATGTGCATTACAAAAAAAAATGTCCTTGCAAAAAACAAACGCCTTTTTTAATTACACAAAAATAAAAGCAAAAGAAACAAAGTTATATTGTATGACAACTTCAATTCTGGCAAAATATTTTCTGCCTGAAAACAAGTACAATTAACTAAATTGTATAAAAAAATTGTTCCGAAAACAACTTTGATTTCCTTTTAAATATAAAACCAGACGTTATTGCAGAATTTCCACTAACTATTAAATGTGGCAGCAGAGATATGTAATTAAACATTTTTGTTTCTTTATCTAACTTAATCTGCTTGAATTCATTTGACACGCCAGCAGATCTAAAATATACAAAAAAGAAAAAACCTAAATTAAAACTTGACATCTGTAACAATTTTGCAGGCGCATGTGTGCGTGTGTACGTTTGTTTGCTGCATAATTGTGCAATGAATGAATTTCGTATAAATTATTTAAAAAATATTAAATATGGCCAAACAAATTAGCGATTAGTTAATTAGTTGGTATATTTAAAAAAAAATTTTTTGCTTCAATATGGGAAAATATCACAACAATTTTTATTTATTTTCAGTTATAAACGAAAAATATATAAACGCATATTTCACTCAAAATAGTGAATGCAAGGAAAAAAAATTTTTTGATTACAAAAAATTTTACAGCAGCATTAATTAATACCAATTGCAATTGTGTATTCAACAAAGTCAGACACGGTGGAGATTAAAAAAAACATTTTTGACCAAACTGCCATTTTTTTTAGCAAAATCTCAGTGCATGCAATGGTACTCGCAATAATTACATACAAATTTAAAACTGCAAATTGATATTTCAAATTGTTTATAATACTAAAGCAAAATATATAGTTTAGTTTAGCCAAACTTTAAACGCTCACTTTTATAAATTCTCAGTAAATATAAAAGCGAGTTAAAACAGTAAAAAGAAGCTCGTTAACATAAGATTTTCATTCACGCATGAGGCCAGTCTCTCATTTCTACTCCTTGGTGGGTTAGAATAGAATAGGGGAAAAGATCTGGTCAAAGACCGGCACTGCGACACCTGATGGATCTTTTGTACCATAGATCTATGAGTTTATTTAATTCAATCTCTGCATGACTTTCCTTATGAAGGTCAGTACAGATATTGGAGAAGCTCGCCTTATATCATCTGAACACAGAAACTCAGAATGAAAAACACGCCTTCTACTGTCACATAATACGATACAATCACAAAGAATGTGAGTAGTCGTCTCGTCATCTTCCAAGTACAAGCGACACAAAGGTGAACGAACTTGGTTACTTTTCCACAGAGGATAGTTCAGTCCAAAGTGACCAGACAGAAAACCAGTAACAAGCCGTAAATTATTCCTGTTGAAGTTCGGGATGCAATTATATGTAAATGGCTGCATCAAAGCTTTGGCCTGCCTTAAGCCAGAAGAAGACAGACAGAACTTCTTAGCGGTCGAAGTGACATCTTCTTTAATCAGAGACATTACAGTCGACCGACTTACGCCACAGAACGGCTCAGGGCCCATAAAAGGAGCAGCAGAGGCCCTCTTGGCCAGTTCATCCGCTTCCTCCTTCCCTGTATGACCGCTGTGGCCAGGTATCCAATAAATGGAAACCTTGTTCCGTATGGATAGCTTTTGTAATGAGTCAAAGCACTCTAAAACTAGCCTGGAACGGAATTCCTATGAAAGGAGAGACTTAAGAGCTGCCTGACTATCGGAAAAGATAGCTATATGAGCACTTTTAAATTAATGTCAACACATTTGGTGATGGCTTGTATTTCCGCCTGAAATACCGTAGGCCATTTGCCCATGGGCAAAGAGGTTTTTACGCTGGGCCCAAAAACTCCAGCACCAACTCCATCCTCCGTTTTGGAACCATCCGTATACCAACATAAACTTCTGGGATACACAACAGGACCGTTTTCGTCCCATAGTGCCCTGGGTGGAATTGTGATATTAAATCTCCTGGCGAACCTCAGTTCACAGTTTATCCTATCACTAGGCATTCCTAGCAATCCAAAGCTGGGCATTGTACTCAAGACCGACGAGTGCCCGTTGCCAACACAACGAGCAGATGTCCCGAGACCCATCCTATAAGCGGCCATTGCCGCAGATGATCTTATAAAGATTTGTATGGGTGGTAGTCCAATCAAGGCCTCAATAGCTAAGGTTGGACATGACCTCATTGCGCCTGTTGCAAGAAGACACGCCAATCTCTGAACTTTACAGAGTTTAGTTGTCGCCACAACCTGGCTAGTCTTTTTCCACCAAACTATCGCGCCGTACGTTATAATTTGCCTAACAATCATTGTGTAGATCCACATAACCATTTTCGGACTCATGCCCCAGGTGCACCCAGCACAACTCTTCACCGCCCAGATCGCCCTAGTGGCTTTCTGTGTTACGCAATCAACATGTCGGTTCCAAGTTAGCTTACTATCAAGGGTAATCCCTAAGTATTTGACATCGGTCGAATAAGGAATATTACATCCATTCAACGACACTGTCCCTAGACCGAGTTTTCTTCTAGGAGAAAAAGGTACCAGAATAGTCTTATCAGAGTTGACCGCCAGGCCATGTCTCCCACACCATGTCGTTACAGTGCACAGAGCATTGTTCATGATGTCTGAGAGAATGTTGCCGAATTTTCCAGTTGCCATCACAACCAGGTCATCAGCATAACCTATAACTTCGTGTCCTTGTTCACTAAGAATGAGAAGAAGTTCGTCAATCACCACTGACCAAAGGAGTGGTGATAAAACACCGCCTTGGGGACACCCTTTGACTGCCCTAATGATAACCATATCATTACCCATAGCAGCAGTTATGTCCCTGCTCTCGAGCATAGACCCTTGGTGGGTTAAAGCGCGTGTTTTTTTTTCAGAAATAAAGAACTTTAAGTTACAATAAAAAAAAACAGATATATGATGCTATATGCTATAAATTTTAATAATAACAATAAATTTGGTCATTTATCAAGAAAAAAAATTCACAAAAATTACACATTGATTACTACGTAAGTTACAACATCTGCAGGAGAAGGATTGTGTTTGTGTTTTCCCTATAATTTATTCGTGTTATCCTTGTAATTTGTTTCAAAAAAATCTTATGTGGCCTATAAGTTTTCCACAGTTTGTGTCGGAACGCTTGCCAGGGAAGTTCAATTAAAGTAATAATTAAAGTAAAAGTACAAAAATGTTATTTAAAAAATTATATATTCTAAACGGTATCGGAGAATATTGATAGCAAAATACAAAAATTTGTATATATTATTAATAAGCTTATCCCTGTGTGCTTTGCTACTCTCCTCGCCAATTTCCAAAAAAAAAACAATTCTAGTAAACCACGAGCAATCAAAATTTTGAAAATTGCTCTACAAATGATAAATTTATTTGATAACAAATTTTTGGTGCGGGTACTTTGCTTCCCCTCGCCACAGTTTCCATTAAAGGACCTTTTTTATTTTATGTTTCTTAAGTGTTTTTGTGCAATAATGGTAAATTTCAGTGGTTAAAAAACTGTTATGATTTTCATTTCATTTGATTTTGCTTTTGCTTTCGCTTTTGAAACATACAACAGTTTCAGTCAAAGCAAAATCACAAAACGATTTCTGACAAATTGCGCAGTACTTTCAGCATTCGACGATTTGAAAAGTTTTAATTTGATTTGCTTTTGCTTTTGGTTAGTATCGCAAGTAAAAGCAGAAGCAGTCTTTATGATTTTGGAAGTCGCAAACCAGCACAGTCGAAGAAGCAAAAACTCTTGCTTTTAGAAGTTTTAAGCAATCACAGTAAATTGGTTTTTTTTTTTGTCTCTTGTCTGATGTGCAAAAACAACAATAAAAACATGAGAAACACCACAATATACTTGACTGAACCTGCAGAAAGCTTCTAAAATCAATAGCTTTTGCTTCTTCGACTGTGACTGTTTGGTACTTAAAAAAGCATACAGACTGTTTAATACCGAAACTAGCCAAAAGCAACAGCAAATCAAATTCAAACTTTTATATCGTTGACTGTTGACAGTACTGCGCAATTGTTCATACATCGTTTGCTGTTGTTAATTTTTACAAGCACAAGCAAAAGCATTGGTTGATTTTAAACAGTTGGAAAAAGCCAAAGCAACGAAAATTAAAAATTTTACGACTTTTGCTACTTCGACTACAGTTTTTTGAACACTGGTATATTTAATCTACAATATTATTGATTCTTACTTAAAAAAATTGTTTTAGACTACATATTTGTATTTATTTTGAACATATGGAAACACTGTGTGGAATCGAGTTAGGTACGAACGTGTTTCTGTGACTGTTTACAAACAATCACAGTCCACAAAGCCACAGAAACACGACCGTACCTGACCTGCGGCGAATTTGACATCATCATATAATATAATTTTATTGCATTATTATTTAACACATTAAGTTTGTTTTACATAGCTAATTAGCATAGCTATAACCGGTTGTCCTAAGACACCTCTCTTCTTTTTTTTCTTCTTTTTAACGTTATTAATGCATATTTCTAGAAGCCGGAATTGAAGAAAATACTCCAACTTTACTGTATCTTATTGATCTTACCTAAGCAGAGAATGTATTTTATATAAGAAGTATTTTTCTATTTTCTCGATTATAGTTTTGCATGTTATTGGTTGATAAATAAGTTTTTCTGGAAAAAAAAAAATTACAAGGCGTGAAATAATATTTTTATACAGATTTTTGTTTGAATTTGTTGAGGAGAGTTTAAAGTATGAGGAGAGCTTTACCGATGCTTTTGGTTGCTTTTAAAGATAAGTAGATGATACATTTGAATTATTGCCTTGATTGTCTATAGTTGTTGTGACACAAACATAGACTTCTGTATATTTTGTCTGTCTTATTAATATTTTATGTTTCTTAAGGTATAATCCATTTATTAGCGATATTAATATCACGTTTGAATGAGATTTTTTTTATTCTTAAAATTCAGTTGCTCTTTCCTATTGCTACTTTTTGCATTTGCTTCTACATAAACATGTATTTAAAAGATCAAACAATCATGACTTGTACAGATAAAAAAACTAACTGGCAGCACGTGACTGAATATGGCAAGAATTTATGTAAGATGCAATAAAAGCTGGCTATAAATTATCTTAAAAAAAAGAATACTAATAAATAAATACGAACTTAAAAGAGCAAATAATCAAAATTAGCAAGATGATTTTTTGTGAAAAACAAAAATACTTGAAAGCACAGATATTTTGTGAAAGGCATCATAAATAAAGTTGATGAATTTAATGAACAATAACTTTTAAAACCTTGGAATATATTTGATGTTAAAGTGCAATTTAAAACAAAACTTTCAACAGTTTTTTTTTCTTTATTTAAAAAATGATAAATTCAAGTTAAAACTAAATTATTGATTTCCTGAAAATACAAAAATGCTACAAAAAGCAGAAAAAAATACTTAATGCCATATCGCATAAAAACATTCGCCCACAAACACTCTAAAATAACATGTTTTCGTAATATTAATCACATGATCATCATCTGCTCCGTCATCCTCCTCATCAGCCAAAATCAAGCAAAAAGAAAAAGTGAAAACCTGCATTATATGATTGTTGTTTGATCACAGGCAGCACAGCAACATGCAACATTTCGCATTTGGATGAGAAAAAAGAAACAAGTGGTAAAATTTAAGTCGTTACAAAATTTTCATTTTATACCCTACAGTGGGAATACTATTTTTCTATACCTGACTGTACTTAAGTCAATATTTGCTCAAGCGATACTTATAGAACTTTATTCAGATTACGAAGCATTAAAACTTTCACTTATGAAAAATAATGGTGGATCAACTAAACTATCGATAGGTAGTATATTACAGCAAATTGTTGAACCAGATAGGTTCACCTAATGGGTTCAGCATATTTTTGATTATTGTTCCAAAAGCAGAGTAAAGCATTGAAGAAATGAATTTCATGGAGTGATTTCTTGAATCACCAACAACTGGTAACTGTTTTTCTCTTTGGTTATTCATACTAAACTTTTCTGTGTGAAGAAGTAATCAAAGGGCGATTATCGCAGCCGCGCACGAGCGTAGCACATTCCAACTATCGAGATTTTTTACATGCTTTTGGGATTCTGTCATGTGGTAACGGTTGGTATTTTCACAAAAAAATATATATCAAAAAAAAGGCCAAGTTCCCATCCTAAATTTCGTTTATCGAAAGTTCTTGTTTCGTAAAATACGCAACAACGTATTATATAAGTTTTTCATCATTCTAACTTACAGGTAACCTTCTAACTTGGCAATTGGCGTTGTAACGTCCACTTTTCAAAACTAAAAATTTTAATTGCAGTTTCAATAACATCTTTTGAATTAAAAGCTTTAAATTTAGTTTTTTATTCTGAGATTTACGGGTTTATTTGGTTTCTCATCACGGCATTCTTTTGTATTGCATTTCAGTTCTCTACAGCCAATTTTAATTCCCAAATTTATGGGCCTAGACCCACCACTTTTTTTTTAAAGAGAAGTAATACTCAGCCAATGAATCCCTACTATTAATACAATATGCTACCTTCTTTAGGAAAGGGACAGTGATAGAGAAGGCAGGTGTTCAAGGAAGAGATAGAGAAAAGCTTCATTCTTTTACAACTCTGCCTTTTGCACGTTTTCAAAAATGCAGTGTTGCAGCGTCTCTGGTGTCAATGAAGCGAATTAAATTTTTCAAAGCTGTGTTTAGTAGCCACTTTGCTGGTTATTTTAATTCGCCGATGCTTCTACTACATAATGCCGACGATGGAGGGCGCTCTGGGGGCAAATTACGGCATTCGATACGATTTGAAATTTAAAAATATTTCCATATAAACTCTATTGAAATATTTTGTAATTTCGTTCGATAACGTGTGCCGTAATATGCCCCCTGATGTTACATTAGGATTAGCTTCCGCTGAAGCTGGTGTAATTCATCACTTGAATTTTCATACAACAGCTGATACAAAGGGCCACTAATGCACGTCGGAAAAATGCGTGGAGGCCGCAGTCGAACCCAGGACCTTCGATTTTGTAGTGAACGTGCTAACTACCTCAGCCAACGCCACCCTTGGAAAATATTTCCTGGTTTTCAGATTTTTCTAGTTGTTTTCTCACCTAGGCCTACTTTTGTATCAAATTTCAGCTCTCCAGTGCAAATTCTAAGTTTTACTTCTTAGTAGTAACGCCCACATTTTTAGACTCCAAAATACTTTTGGGCAGTGTTTAACATTCGTGTAAGTAGGAAGCGGATGATAAGAACTACATAAATTATAGATTTAATTATGCTAAGTCGAGGTAAATGAAACAAAAGGCAGATATTTTATGGTCGTGGTAGCGACCAGTTTATATTTCTGACCATTATGGGCGTGCCCCCATGCCCTGCTAAAAAATTTGCTGGTTGTCAGACTTTTTTATATCATTTGTCACCTAAGCCTTCATGTTTATCAGATTTCGGCACTCTAGTGCAAATTTTAGCTTTTAATCCTTATAGGCGTAGTTCAGCCCCCTATTTTGAACTCAATACTTTTTTAAACTAAATATTTTTCTGTGGCCAATATCCATCGTTCACATAAAGTTGCGTTGGAAATGGAACATAAATAAAACAAAAATTATAGATTTAAATTTGCAAAGTCGAAGTAAAGGGTGATTTTTTAAGAGCTTTCCGATTTGATTTATAAAAAAATGCATACAATTAAAATAAATGTATGAAATCTTTATTTGAGTCAGTCGAACAATCTATATAATTCAATGCTTAAAGATGATTTCATGTAAATGTTCACCGCGGCTACGCCTGATATGGTTCATACGCTGGGTCCAATTTTGGCACACTCTCGCCAACATATCGGCCGTTATCTCACAAATAAATTTTGCAATATTGTCTTCCAGTGCTTCAACCATTGCGGACTTGTCGCTATAGACATGACCTTTAACATAGCCCCGCAATAAATAGTCTAAAGGCGTTAAATCGCACGGTCTAGGCGGCGAATTGATCGCCTCTCAATTGGGCCATTGTTTCGCGTGGTGTGTAGCATGTGGCACCGTTTTGCTGAAATTACATGTCAGCCAAGTCCAGCTCTTTCATTTTGGAAACAAAGAAGATAAACAGAGACCTATTGCTGCGAATGGCGCTGAATCAATAATTCACGGTCATCAACAACACTGGCGTATACAGCTGCAATATTTTTCTCTGTCCGCAATCTACGTATGCGTGTTGGTGGTTTAGTGTTCAATAATGTAATTTTGGTGAGAAATTCAGTCACAAGCTTTTAGAAGGTCGCCCAAACTGACCATAAAATGCAAGAAGTGCCCTGATGCACTTTCTTAACTGAGCATAATAAAATTAAATAATCTGCAAGAGTTGTTCATTTTTAAGTCGATTCATGGTTAAATTATAGACAAAACTGAATATGTCTAAACATTATACATTATACACGAAAACAGCTGATTTGCCAAAAACAGGGTTGCCAAAAAGAAAGTTGCTAAAAAATCACCCTTTCCATGAAACAGGAGACTGAAATTGTATGGCCGGGGTAGCGCCCACTTTTTTAAGTAAATGCATAGCCCTGTGTTAGTGCAACGTGCATAAGAAATTTCAATGAAATAGATTGATGTCAAGGCTTAAAATTTAGTTTTTAATGCTGACCTTTATGGGCGTGACTTTCACCTTAGTAAGCTTTCCGTTTTTCAGTTCTCAGCTATAGCTAGCGGAAGTGCTTCATAAATTTTATGAGTCCACATGTCTTAAAATATAAATTTTTTATGATACGATTTTGGTGAACAAAATAACAGTGGTTAAAACAAGTCGAATGAATTAGTATAAACAGACATGTCGTGTGCAGATGTTGGATCTTGAACTCATCTTAAAAAAGGTTCCAAATAAACAGATGAATCATCAAATGGCAGCTGCGTTTTCATGTTTACATACATAAGAAACAAATCACGTGTTTTGGCTCGTCTTCGATTTTTACCTATTAAAAAAAATGCAACAAAGAACCTGTACCAAATTTTGTATGAAAAACGAAATTAAGTGCGTGGATGCATTCCGAATGTTGACTGTAGCATAATGAGAAGCTACCTTGGACCGAAGCAATGTTTATCGGTGGTACAAATGTTCTTAGAAGGCCGAGAAGATGTGAACTACGAAGAGCGTGCCGGACGCCCGAGCACTTCAACAACAGACGAAAAAATTGAAGAAGTGAAGAAAATTGTATTGGCCAATCGTCGAATGACCATTAAAGAAGTTGCTGAGGACCTAGACACATCGATTGGCTCGTGCCATTCGACTTTTAATGATTTCGGTATGAGACGGGTCGCCGCGAAATTCGTACCAAAATTGCTCAATTTCAACCAAACACAGCATCGCATGAACATTGATAATGAGCTGTTGGACTCTGTCCGCTACGACTCAAATTTGCTCCAGAGGGTCATAACTGGTGACGAATCATGGGTTTGTGGTTATAACGCGGAAGCTGCCGCACGAACCAAGGTAAAAATCGAAGACGAGCCAAAACACGTGCAAGCAAAGCGGCTGTCAACAATTAACTGAACATTATATGTGCAGAAGTGATAATAATTAAATTATTGGAGTCTTCTTCGTCGTTGTTATATTTCGAGTCCCAAAGTTTTTCTCTGTTTTGAAGAACAAACTAATCTGTCAGCTGCTAAAAACAGTGTGTTCTACTTTTTTATATTTTGTGTGCTGTTCTCATCACAGCATTTTTTTTTTGGTTGAAAAAAAAACACCATTAAATTTTAATTTTTCCAAACCAAACATATGATTTTTCTATACATTAACTTTTGGATCTTTTACTTACTTTTTGTGATGAATATTTCTTTGAAAGTTGTCTGTACACGATCTGTTAATTTTGACAAACAAGCACTTGTTGCCGGAGTCGCAGGAACAGGCGAAATACTAAAAAAGTCAAGGCAAAAATTTTTTTATTGTCTTAAGTCAAACAAATCTTAGAAAATTATTTCTTAAGAATTTTAAGCTTATCTTAAAATAAACAAATTTACAAGCCGCAGAAGTTTTTTTGAGTCCCAGGTGGTCAACTTGGCCCACTGTAACTCCTGTCCAGGTTGAGCTAGAGGGCTGCCAAGACATGCGTTATAAAGCCTAAGTCCTTCTCTGAAGATGTTTGAAGTATCATATAAATCCAATCAGTAGTTTTGAAGTTCCAGATTTATTACCATTTATTTTGCAAAACTCCCCACTGTGCAACGTAGCATTCCGACAATGGGTTTGTGAATGGAGCATTTGTTTTGCGAAATAGTAAAAGCTTGTTTTTGGTTTAGATCTTTTGTCTTGGAATGTTATTATAAATAGTTTTTCAAACTCTTTATTAACTTTAACTAGCAGCGTCATGCAGAAACTGTTTATCGAATATTATTAAATTTCAATAAATTTTCCTACGCTAATCAAAATCCTCAAGTTATGATTTCTCAAACATCTCATAGCAAACATTCCAGATTTCAAGCCAAATTAACCAGACCAAAGCAGCTGGATGTAAAAAATTCAAAAAACTCCCATACAACTCATCATCATTATTAACTCAGCGATCGTCTCATTAAGCAGCAGCAACATCACATGCTGGCAGTGGCATGTAAACAGCCAACGAACGAATATTATGCAACAAATGTTAAATAATTTTTTATATGTACTCGTATGTGCTTTGAGAAAAAATGTTTGGGAAAACTAAAGCTAACTAACTTAGTTAGTTGCTTAAGTTATTGAATATAAAGAAAAATAAGCCGACAATTTATTTTTACTATTATTTATTTTAGATATTTCCATTATTTTCTATAAACCATGAGACTACAAAAGTTTCATTACATCTTTTTTTTCAGTTATGGTCTTTCTTATGAGGAAATCGAAAAGGGTTTACCCACAATTGACACCTCAAAGACGCTGATACGTGAAGTTTGTCCGCCATTTTTTTCGGGCGTTGAATGTCGTCCCGGTAAATACCGGCGTTTTGATGGTTTGTGCAATAATATTGAACATCCTACTTGGGGTGCTACAATGGCACCGTTCCAACGTTTAATTGGCCCTTTATATGCGGATGGCATAAATGCACCCAGAATTTCAGTGACTGGTCGTGATTTGCCATTTTCACGTGTAGTGTCGCGTACCATGCATCCCGATGACGGTTATCATGATCATGCTGGCACTGTTATGGTCATTGCTTGGGGTCAATTTATGGATCATGATTTTACTTTGACAGGCACGCCGTTAGGTAAGTTATTCAGCGTTTGAAATTTTGGTAATACTGGTAATTTCAGTTAATTGTATTTTGTTTCTTATATGTACTCGTATGTATGTTTTCCAGATCCCATTAATCGCAATGACCCTGAGGAGTGTTGCAAGCGTCCTATGCATTTGAAGCATCCCTATTGTAATGAGATTCGTGTACCGGATGACGATTATTTCTATCGTCTTTTCAACGTTAAATGCATAGACTTTGTACGTGCCTTCCCTTCACCTAGACCTGGCTGTAGATTGGGTAAGTTGTGGCAGGTGTAGCTGCAATACTTGTTGTTTTTGATTAAGCGTTAAGGGCTCGCCTTTATTTCTGTTGTTGGCTTCTTGCTGCTGTTAGATTCAGCAATTTAATTTTTTCCTTTCAATTTTGTCGGGTTTTTTTTTTTTTTTTTTTGCTTAAGATAAACTCGCAGGGTAAAATTGTTGATTGTTCATGGTGTTCAAACTGTCAATCATTGCAGTGGTAACTTAGGCATCAGATACATTCGTTTTTGCTATACAGTAGGCGTTTCTTGCGGAGGGGCTCTTAACAGCCTTGTCTGTTAACGCCCATGTCTTCCATAATTTACATTACTTTGGTGTAGATTCATATACAAAATTATTTGTTTTAAAATGAAAAGTTGATCACTTGCGTTTTGTGGTTTCTTAAAGTTTATTTTTACTGTGAATTATTTCTAAATCAATGAATATTATTGCAAAAGTTTTTGATGGCTTAGATATCATTACTATGAATTAATATCTAATTTTTTTTTTTGCTGCTTTTGGCCTTGAGATTTTGCTTGTTAGAAATTTTATGAAACAAATGGAAACAACAAAGTTTTATGTAACAACTGAAGATTTTCATACAACTTTTCTAGATGAGTTGCCTACCTGACTTGTGGAGAGTACACATTAGTTAAAAAAAGTTTCCAAATTATATGAGCACCAAGTGTTGTCGTATATCTTATTTTTTTATTTCCCTTTAACACTTTCAGGCTCGCGTCAACCATTCAACATTTTGACAGGTGTCATTGATGCCAACACCGTTTATGGAGTTACTGAGAAATTCGCTCGTAAGTTGCGTACCGGTTATGGTGGTTTGATGCGCATGAATCCCGTATTCAGTGAGTATGGACTTAAAGACTTGTTGCCCCTGAAATTGGATATACCAGATGAAGGTTGCACACGACCCAACAAGAGCATGTTCTGTTTTGAGGGTGGTGAGATTCGTGTCAATGAACAATTGGTATTGACCTGCATGCACACGCTGATGGCAAGAGAACACAACCGCTTAGCCACTGCCTTATCAGAGATCAATAAGCATTGGGACGACGAAACTCTTTTCCAGGAGGCTAGAAGAATTAATATTGCCATAGTGCAGCATGTCACCTTTAACGAGTTCTTGCCCATTCTGCTGGGTAAAGAAGTAATGGATAAATTCGGTTTGGTTCTACAGAAAGAAGGCTATTGGGACGGTTATGATGCCAAAGTTAATCCTGGCATTATTGAATCATTTGCTGGTGCTGCTTTCCGCTTTGGTCACTCTTTGTTGCCAACAGCTGTGGAACGCTGGTCCAAGGCCCATAAGTTTATTGCCTCGAAAAGATTGTCGGATTTGATCAGGCGACCTTATGATTTGTACAGAGCTGGTGTCTTGGATGAATACTTTATGGGTTTAATGAACCAAGTGGCCCAGGCTATGGATGATTCCATAACGCAAGAAGTAACAAATCATTTGTTTAAGAAAGAAGGTGCTAGATTTGGTTTGGACTTGGTTGCATTTAATATGCAACGCGGACGTGAATTTGGTATACCCGGCTATATGGAGTTTCGTAAATTCTGCGGTCTACCCACCTCAAATATATGGGATGAAATGTTTGGCTCTATGCCCAATGACACCATTCTGAGATATCAATCAATATTCGAGTAGGTTTAGGATATTTTTAAAATAAATTAAATGTGTAGCCTATAATTGATATGACTTTTTTTATTAAAGGCATCCTGCGGATATTGATTTGTGGTCCGGTGGTGTTTCGGAGAAATCGTTGCCCGGTTCAATGCTGGGTCCCACTTTTGCCTGCGTTATTGCCACCCAAATGAGCTACATAAGACGTGGTGACCGTTTCTGGTATGAGCTGCCCAACCAGCCCTCATCCTTTACACCTGAACAATTGCAAGAAATACGCAAAGCCAAGTTATCGCGTTTAATATGTGATAACACAGATCTAATAGATACAGTACAAATATATCCCATGGTATTGCCCGATCATGAAATGTAAGTTTATTTTTATGCAAATAATAAACATAACCTCTTTAAAAAAAATATTCATTTTGGAAATTACAGAAACCCCCGTGTGCCTTGTAAGAGCGGTATAATACCCTCTATAGATTTAACGAAATGGGCCGATTATGCTAGTCCCGATATCACTTCGTCGGTTTTTGTAAGTCTGCTTATTTGAAATTTAAATATATTATATGGCTGAAGATATGAAAAATTATTCTTTCCTTTCAGAATTACATAAACGAAATTCCCGACACATTGCTGAACTTTCGCAAGAAATAACTGAAATCAAGCAGACTCTCTTTCCATTATTAAGTACTCAAGGAGCATTTCATACATTTAAATTTTCTCATATGTATCTATTGCGTAAAGCATACTGCCTTTTGTTTTTAACTTATTAAAAATTGTCTCATCTCCACTCACATTTCTGTACTAAGTCAATATTATATTTTTCGTTTTATACATCGTAAATGCTTAACACTTTCTGTCATTGCAAAACATTTTTTATGCAATGCATCATTTATCATAATTTTTTTATAATTTTTGTTTTTGTTTTTTTTTTGTATATACAACTTATACAATATTATTTTTAAATAGCGAAAATTTTCAAATGTTGTCTTATCCATTTTAATCATCAACTTGTTTAAATTTAAATAAAATCGAATTATGCCAACAATAAAATAATATTAAGTATGTATGTAAATGTTTGACCATACGAGTATGTATGTATGTAAAAATATATTTTGGTATTTCCAAATTTGTTCGAAAGCAAAACGTGCTGGACGTTATGGTAAGTAAGTTCAAATTGTAAAAAGCTTTGTGACAGAACAATTAAAAATTTTTAAGGATTTAATTCAAATTGCTATTCAGTTTTTACACGACACAAAAAATGGTATAGTGTCTCTTAGTCTATATGTGTATGTATGTAAAGGGTGATTTTTTAGTAACTTTATTTTTGGCAACACTGTTTTTGGCAACTCAGCTGTTTGCGTGTATCATGTTACTGTTAGACATGTTCAGTTTCGTCTATAATTTACCATGAATCGACTTACAAATGATTAAATTTTATTATCAAAATTCATGCTTGGTTATGAAAGTGCATCATCTACTTCTTCCATTTTATGGTCAGTTCACAGCAACTGGGACTCGGTTACGGTTTTTTTTTGCTCAAAAGTGCGGTGAACAGTTTATTTCAAGTTTGGGACCGGTCAATTGGCCACATAGATCGTGCGATTTACAGCCTTTTTTGTAGGGCTATGTTAAGGCTCATATCTATAGGGACAAGCCCGCAACGGTTGACGCGCTGGAAGACAATATTGAAGAATTTATTCCTGAGATACCGGGCGATATATTGGCGTGAGTATACCAAAATTGCACCCAGCGTATGAACCATTTCAGGCGTAGCCGCGGTCAACATTTACATGAAATCATCTTTGAACATTGAAATATGTAGTTCGTATATTTCTCTAAATTTTATGTATTTTTATTTTAAATCAAATCCACACAGAGAAAAACTGCCTAATAGAATCAAGAAGATCTTCTCTATGAAACGTTTTTAGGCTAAGGGTATCCCAGCAGAAAGAAGCGGAGATTTTTTCATAGAGATTCCTTATTATTTTTGTGTGGTAAATCTTATTAATTTTATTAAGAAGAAAACCAAATAAAATCAAGAAGAAATCTTGTTATTCACATTTTTTTTTACACAATTTCCCTTATTTTTGGTACCAAAAAAAAAAACAATCCATAGAGAAAAACTTTTTGATTCTATTAGGTTTTCTTATAAATTGTATAATATAGGGATTTCTTATTGATTTCATTAGGTTGACTTATTGATTTTTTCAAAAAGGTTTTCGTTATTGATTTCATTAGGTTGCCTTATTGATTTTTTCCAAATGTTTTCCTTATTGATTTCATTAGGTTCCTATATGATTATGTGTAAAGCATCTTCTTAATTTTTTTAACAAGGAAATCTTCATGATTTTATTAGGTTCCTTGTTATTTCATAGCTATAAATAAACATATAGACAATTTTTTTCATGATTTTTCCGTTTTTGTATCAGCATGTATGCATAATAATTTCAATACGGATTCAGGCTGCCTGTTAGCACATTGGTTAGAATGCTTGTCGTTCAGTCAGAAGGTTTGCTGGTTCAATATTTGTTTCCTCTCAAGTCATAATATGTATGTACGGTGAGTTAGTTAATTAAGAATATAATATGTATGTATGTAAGTATGTATAAATAAATAACATCTGCATATACTACATACGTACATACATATATGGTATAGAATTTAAATGAAAATACATAAGTACAAAGAATAAAGACATAAAAAAATTTTATCTTTTATTATGTCGCCTAATGAAAACAAGAAGAAACCCTTTTTGAAAAAATCAATAAGATAACTTTATAAAATTTACAAGATTCTTGATTTTTTCAAAAAGGTTTTCCTTCCTTTTAAGTTAATAAGATTTATTTCTTGAAAAAAAAAAACATAGAGATATCTTATTAATTTTGTTCTATTTCATGAGGTATTTATTAGGCACTGTTTTCTCTGTGCAAAAGCTCTTAAATATCACCCGTTATGTGGCCGAACGCGGTGAATAATTTTATTGATTCTTACGTAAATTGATTTATCTTAATCCAGGTATATGACAGTAGTCAAATTGCGACGCCATTTTGTTAGTACAATATTTATTCTCTTCTTTAGAAACTCACATTAATTAATAAAAATATTTTATTTAACAAGAATTGAAATTACTGAACTTAATCCCCAAGAAATTATTTCTGATTAAAATAGAAAAAAATGTTCATGCAAAATTGACAATGTACGAGTATACATATATAGTCCATTTAATTTGTTGGCATAAAAAATAGACGATGTATAGGTAGTCAATCGATATTTATATCTATATGTATAGTCCATTTAATTTTTTTATAAAAAAATTTTTCCATAAAATTGGACGATTATAGTCCCTTAAACTTGAAATTTATTTGCTGGTGGTTCAGCGTTGTCTATATATTTCATTGTTGCTGTAACAAATCATCAGTAGACTTCAACCACACATTTTGAATAGTCACAAACCTCTTATCTTATGCACAGACTTTCAAGAACTATTTGAGAATTCACAAATAATAATATTTTTGAAAATCACAAAAGAAAAATAAGCGTAGTAGGCTTAGAAACTAATACAAAAACCCAGCAAATAATTTATATTCGATACAAATCTATTTTATTTTCCCTTAAACTTTTTTAATAAAAAAATATTTTGCATGAAAAATGGGTGGTGTATAGTCCATTTACTCGTAATTTATTGCATAAAAAGTTACGAAGTAAATAAAGTACATTTTATTTTTTGCACAAAAAATTTACGATACATAGTCCATTTAATTTTTTTAATAAAATTTTCTTTAAAAAAAAATGCACAATTTATAGTAAATAGTCCATTTAGTTTATTGTTTGTGTGCGTTGTGTATTTGTCAGAATATTTACAACTAACTTTGGTTTTATTCGTTCTATAAAACTAAGCACATGTAATTTGGCCTTGCTAAAAGCCAAATAGAGTATGTACACTCTCGATCAGGTGATTTTAATCACTTGAATATTTGTTTTTAGTACATCGTATCTTTTTAAATATTTCGGCGACAGCTAAACTTTCACTTCCATTAAAGTTTAATGCAATAATTATTTTTCAATTATGTGGTTTTTTTATTCAATCATAAAGTGAATTCAAAAATTTTAAAGAGATATGATTTTAGCAGTTCTTTATGGCTTGAACTAATAGCCCTTATCGGGAATAAAAATTCCTGTTAAATATGTTCCCATTCCATAAAGTTATGATCGCCAATGTTTGCGTTATGATCTCTCAATAAAAATAACAATAAGCAAATATTCTTAATTTTAGCAACTGCGCATAATCCAAATTGTAGCGCAAACACTTTGTACGCTCACAACTGAAACAACTATGACTAAAACTGAAGGTCCATACCATCCGTTCCATGCGTTGTTGCGTTTTATGCATGTGTCAAAAAAGTAGAATCTGTGTAATTGTATGTGACAAGTTACAGAGCGAAACGCATAGAACGTATAGACGCATAGGACGCATAAAGTAGGTTTACTTTCTACTTTTGTATCCGTCGCATGCATCATGAAAAGAGGTCAGTTGTTTTTGAGAGCCAAAGATGTCAAATTATATTATATTTTCAATTATATCGATAAAAATGTTCGTGTGGTGGACATAAATTTTAAATTTGATTGCATAAAAAAGGTTTTTAATAAAAGAAAAAGCTTTTGTGATAAAGCTTACAACTATTTTCAAGAATAAAATACATTAAAATCAGTTTTTAACATAATTATTTCACGAACAAAATTTACATTTTAGTTATCGATTGTTTTTATGTACTGAGTGTCACCTCTGTTGTGTTTATTATTTTTTTAATCACAACAAAAATACTTGGCGCATAAGACGTATTGCATGTAACTTGAATCTAGAATCGGAGAGAACGTACAGAAATGCATACAACGCATACGCATAGAACGGATGGTATGGACCTTCAGCTTTAAGCCGATTCCAAACTTCGTTTATGCAAAAAAACTAAACTACGCTACAACTACAAAATAAAAGCGCACATGAGTATCAAACTGCTTGACTCTCTCTCTCTCTCTCTCTCTCTTCCTTTCAGTCTGAGTATGTTTATACACAGACTATGAATATTTAATCAGTCATACTCGGAATATTTATTCATCATGCGCCACAGTATACAATCATTTGTGTACATAAAATGGAATGGAATATGTGTGGCTGTGTGTGTGGCTGTTTAAAGACGTGCTTTATGTGTGTATGTATAAATAAAATAGCTCTGTATACACGCATGCATATTCGATTTAATACTCAGAATAGTTTTATATTCGTGAGTTTGATTGAGCTCACACAGTCTATAAATTTTAGTTGTTGACGTTTAAAGTTTATAAACATAATTGTTGGATGTTTGGTTTAAAACTAATGTGTGTGTTTGTATTTTGGGTGTTTTTTTTTAGTTTTAGCTAAGAGTATTTAAAACGATACTTTTGTTATTCTCTGGTCAGTATACTATTTTTTAATTTTCTTTATGGGAAATATTTCACATGAAGAAAATGTTTGCCTTTTGTGCCCGATAAGGGTGAATGTGTCATTATAGTCGGTTAGTCTTCCCCCTTCACAAGCCTTGAGTGACAGCCAACGCCACACATTTTCAGTTATGTTTAAGTCAGGAGACTATGGTGGCCAATTAAGAAGATGAGCATTTTGGTTTGAAATAAATTCTTTTACAACTCTGACATTATGATAATGAAGAAATATTCAAAAATATATGTTAATTTAGAAAAAAAAACTGATTGCAACAGACCTTTTGTAGGTTTCTCAAGTAATTCAAGAAATTTATTATTCGACATATTGTCATAATTATATTGTAAGTGAAATTTATTTGCTGGTGGTTAAGCGATGTCTATATGCATTTGTGAATTCTCAAATAGTTTTTGGAAGTTTGTGCATAAGATAAGAGGTTTGTGACTGTTCAAAAAGTGTGGTTGAAGTCTACTGACGATTTGTTAAAGCAACAATGAAATGCATATAGACATCGCTTAACCACCAGCAAATAAATTTAATTTCTCAAGTGATTTTTGCCCGTTGAAATTCTAAATCGATTGTGCCGTAATGAGTCAAAGCATCCAGACCATAACCCTATCCATCCCACCCTATCAGCTGTGACAGTGATTTAAAAAAAAGCTCCTCATGTCATATGCTTTCTAGCAAATTGTAGTCGATTTTCTCAGAGTTCATGATTCAGCGGAAGTTTTTACTTCGTTTTTTTTTTAATTTCAAGCATTCATAGCTTACCATGACTGTTTACCGTTCAAAGACTTGCCAGGGTACCGGCCTTAAAGCTAATTTTTGGTGCTGAAACTGTCCAGTTTGACGCAATGCTCAAGAGTTTTCTTTTTTTTTGTTGGAATTAAAGCGGTTCGAATCCTTCCTTTGTAGTTTCTTAATTAGTTTTCAATATCTTAGTATCTACTTACAAAAGTTTAATGCAAAATCAAAGACGACTTCTTGCAAATAAATTTGAAAATTTTAAGTGGTTCTAATCATATAAACCAATTTGTCTTTTTTTTAAAAAAAGGAGCTTTATTTTATTTTTTATCCTTAGAAAGTGCTCCTTCCGATGGTAGTAAAAGTGCTGAAAACAGTGTCAAAAGCTTTAAGTTGGAATCGCTAAATTTCTTTTTAGGCAAATGCTCAGTTTTTCGACTAAAAAAATACATGAAAGTGAAATTTCTACAAAACGTTTTTGTATATCGCTGGCTTAACATAAGAAAGGCGTAACTCGAATTTTCGACATTTTATAGAGTAGAAAAAACTGAAAAAAACTAAAGCATTTACAGGTTTAAGTATTTTTTTAAAGTGACCAAAAATATTTGATTTTTAACTGTTACTTACTTAAATCTTTAAAAAGCGTGTAATCGTACGTTGGCTGCCAGAAAACACTAATAACGTGATTTCGAAAGAAAAACGAGATATGCCTTGTTTATATTAAGCAGTCGCAGATTTTCATAATCGAAACGATTAGAAAGAATGCGCTCAATGGCTGCTATCGCTGAAAAATTTATATCTATATAATTTACAAGAGCGGCTGTTTTGAAGACGCATTTACGGAAGCAATGTTTGAAATAAAAATTTATTCATTTATGAGATTCGAGAAATCTTGACTTTATTTTTATTCCAGGCAAAAATAATACATTTTTCACACAATTAATAAACTTACAAGACTATAAAAGAAAAGGAACTTGTATTTGGCACATTTATAAATAATTATATGTTAACGAATAAATACAGCAAAAAACGACAACTTCATTAAAAAAATATTTTTAAATTTAAATAAGAAACAAACTTGTCGTTTTTTCTTGTATCTAATAATGTTATATATTCATATTTTAAATTAACACTGAAGACTACTGAGAGCACGCTCAATAAAATATTTTATTAATAAATTACAATTAAGGAAAAAAATCAATAAATATACAAACAAAATCACAGCTTTTATCGATTATAATATAGAGTTAAAGCAGAAAACAAACGGCAACTTTGGTATAATAAGTAACCAAAGGTTTACGTTGTTTTTTGCAGCTACACATTAAAAATAACATTGACCTAAAAATTTGCTAAAAATAATTTTTAAAGCGATTTTACTTCTTTTTTTTTTTTTTTTTTGTTGCATCATGTTGGAGTTAGTGGTAGCGGCGACTGCTGTTATCACATTATAATATTTTTTTTTTTGTTATATCAACAAATCAACCTTGTTGTTCTTTTATTTATTCCAAGACATTTAAGAAAGGTGCAATAGAGCCAATATCTTCGCAATCAGGTATAGCTTTTCCCTTGAACTTCAAACAGGATTCTGCACAGGTTTGACCTTGAAAATAGTCGCCAAACATTTTCTTACATTGAGCGCAATTGTTCAAGCAGATTTGTATGAAATCAATGCCGGCCATAGTGTCTAAAGAAGGGAATATAAATAGTTAATGCTAAATATAACTTTTTTAATGGATGCAAAAAAAGTATTTATAAACAAAAAGCTTTATTAATAAACAAAAAGCTTTTATTCAGTTTCCTGCGAAATAAAATGTCTGCTACCACTAAAAGCTTCATAAACACAAAGCCTTACTAAGGGCCATTTTCACAACGATACAAAAGTAAACTTTAAGTATTTAAAACCAGTATTTTGTATTGAAATACTAGTTTTAAAACTTGTATTGAAATACTAGTTTTAAAACTCTTAAAGTATACTTTTAATCGTTGTGAAAATGGCCCTAAGTTTCTCGGGAATTAAAAGCGTTTTTAATATCTAGTACTAATGAAAGCTTTATATGCAAAAACGTGACACCCGTAATTCCCGACACGACGTCGCATACTAAAGGGTTCTTTATAAGCAAAAAGCTTTATTAACTTTCTTGAGATGTAAAAGCATTTTCAATGTCTCATGTAATGAATGGAAAAAACTTGAAGCTGCAGCTTTATTTTTTAAGCCTCTAAAGCAGCTACATCCAAACGCACATACTCTGAAATTTGCATTTGTGGTAGTCAGCTTTGAAAGCTCTTAAATATGTTCTTGTTCCATTGCAAAGTAAGAGCAAGCATTGTTGTTGCCGAGATCTGATTGGCTGTTGTTCTCTCTTGTGCTCTCGTCGGTGCGAAAGAGCAAAAGCTATTTTGTAAAAGTTTTGAGAATGTGCGAGCTTTTACAAAAGAGACTTATTAATGCTTTTACAACATTGCTTGCTGCTTACTTTGCAAAGAAACAAGAACAAATTGTAAAAACTTTCAAAGGTGTTTACCGGCAATGTAAATTTCAGAGTATGCATGTTTGGACGTAGCTGCTCTAAAGCTAAATCTCCCTGAGAAGCTGTTAAGCCCAGTTAGCCGTATTAGCTTTAAAAACAATTTAGCAACGAGTGTCGGTAAACTTGACAGTCATTCTCCAGAAAAACGAAATGAGTACTTAAGGCGACTAAAGCAATAGTTCAAATAACTACCGCATTATGATTTCCCAATTTAAAAAATTATCTTTAAAACATTTCAATTTATTTTGTATTTTTTTTTAATAAAGCTTTAGTAAAATACTAAGCTTATCTCAAAATTATAGTACATAACTTGAAATAAAAACTTTTCAAAAGAGCTTTTACGCTTTTACACCGACCGAAAGCACAAGAGAGCAAAACAACCAATCAGATCTCGGTGGCAATAATGCTTGATCTTACTTATCAAAGCAACAACAACAACTTTAAGAGCTTTCAAAGCTGTGTTTACCTCAAATCCAATTGTCAGAGTATGTGTGTTTGGACGTAGCTGGAATAGAATTTAAAAATTAAATTCACTCTAATTTTGTAACGTCTTTCAAGTGCTAAATTTTAATTAATGTACACTTTTGGAGATCACAAAAATTCAATTATTTCCTTCAGCTTTTATACTTATTTAAAAAAAGAAAAGACTAAAAGTTTTCCTTGTATGTATCTTTTTTGTGACAAGTTGGGGTATTGTGAAAAAGCTTTTAGTACTGTGACAAGAAAAAATATAACAGCTTTAAGTTTCTGGAGCTTTTATATTCATAAATAGCAATATATGTTAATTCAACTACATATTTATTTTATTTACACAAAATAGGTTTTCAAATACACAGAAACTTAATAAATTAATTAATGTTTTCAATTAATAATTTAATTGATTCAATTAAATGTTTAATTGTATTAATTAATTTGAGCGGAAAAACTTAATTGATATTATCAAATTGTTTATAGGTGAAAATTTAATTAATTTTTTAATTAATATTACAAATATTTTAATTAATATTACAAACTCATTCATATTACTTTTTTGTGTGTATGTATCCCTTTATAATTTAAAATTTTTTAAAAACTTACCGAAACGTTTGCCGTAATGTCCAATAGATGGCAAGGCCTGACTGACTTCAATGAAACAAGAGGTAAAGGCAATGATTGCAACAGCACAGACTACAATTTTGGTGAAGAACATTTTTAAGGCTGGGAAAGTAACACAAATTTTAAATTGAGTTTAATGTTTTTTTTTTTTTTTTTTTTGCTTTTGAATTTTGATTACATCAAGTCATATAAAACACTCTGATTTGTCTACGTTTAACACTTTTCCACAAAATTTATGTTTTTCAATGCTGTGGTGTTCATTTTGTAATAAAATATTTTTTTATTTTACATGGCTTTATGTACTATAAGATTTTGTCGAAAGAAAAAATAGCGCCATCAGCGCCAACAACTGATTCTTTGTAAACAAATTTGTTTCGTTGTAGAGCAAGCTTTGTAATAGCGCCTTCTACAAGAAAGCAAATGAGCCAGACCAGACAGGAATCCAACGCAAAAAAAGTACCAAATCAAGTTTTTGCAAGTGCGTAACAGTAATTCTTGCCGGCTTTGTTTCAATTTCGCATTTTTTTGTTTATATTTTATTTTACGTTTTAAGTTTTTTATAAAAGCAAAAACTTTATGGTTTATTAGCATCTGTGCGGCGGCGTACACGAAAAGAAATTATGGATGTGTAATGCCATAGTGAAGGCATAAAAAAAAATTTTTTCCTATTAATAAATCATTAAAGATAAGTTCAATTAAACTAATTTTTTGAGCTTTAGGTTAACGAAATATCGTACTAATATAAAGAAACCTAAAGCTAAAAAAATTAGTTTAATTGAATATATTGAAAAAGGTCGAAAAATTAGATAAAAGAATTTGGTAATTAAAGATAAGTATAATAAATCATTAAAGATAAGTATTTTGTTTTTCATTTTAAGTTTCCTAGCATACTGTTATTGTCGTTTTGTAATTCTCAATAATTTATTGAAAGCTTTTCTATAAGCATTGGGGTTTTATAAGCTCTTTTGAAATGTGGTTGAAGTTTATTGATGAGTTGCTTGAAAAGCACGAAATTAATCAAGACAACAAATAAATTTTTTTACCACTTCACAACCACACAACAACTACAAAAGCTTGCTGCATGTAATACTTTGCAACAAAATCAAGCTTTTTATAGATTAAAAAAAAATCTAACGATTGATTCTAGCAGCGGGATTGAAGAGGGGGGATTTTATTATTTAAAATGTTTACCAAAAGCATTTGCCATAAAATTCTGCTATAATTCTCTGAATCTATTAAAGCTCGAAATTTAAATTATACAGTAGATATCAGTAAAAATTTAAATGCATTTAAGGGTAGACTTGTAGAGGGTACCTACATAATTTTTTTCTAAAAGTATTACATTATTAAAATAGCGTCAGTTATAAATATATGCAAAACATATAATAAAATTTTAAAAATATATAGATTCATAGCTTTTTCTTTTCAACCGCCCAAAAGCTTTACGAGCTTTCTGAATCAAATGTCTTTTAAAAGATTTTTCTAGTTTTGTATGAATCAGATACTGTAGAGCAAAAATTAAGGTTTGCATAAAAACATCTTACTAAAGTGAAACATAATTACTAATAAGTTAAACTACACAAACTTTAAATGTTTCGCAACAATACAGCTCGTTGCGACTTACTAAGACATGATCAACTTTTTTGAATCATTAACTAGAGAAATTGCAATTATAAAGGGTGATTTTTTAAAAGCTTTCGGGTTTGATTTAAAATGAAAAATACATAAAGTTTTAAGAAATATATGAAATATATATGATTCAATGTTTAAAGATGATTTCATGTAAATGTTGACGCGGATACGACTAAAATGGTTCATACGCTCTGGGTCCACTTTTGGCAGACTCTCTCAAACATATCGCCCGGTATCTCACGAATAAAATCTTCAATATTATCTTCCAGTGCGGGCTTGTACCTTTAGACATGAACCTTAACATAGCCCCTCATTAAAAAGTCTAAAGGCATTAAATCGCACGATCTAGGCGGTTAATTGACCAGCCCGAAACGTGAAATAAGCTGTTCACTGAACTCGCCTCTCAATTGGGTCATTGTTGCGCGTGCTGTGTGGCATGCGGCACCGTCTTGCTGAAACCACATGTCAGCCAAGTCCAGCTCTTCCATTTTAGGCAAAAGAAAAGCAACAGAGGCTCAATTGCTGTGAATGGCGCTGTATCGATAATCCAAGGTCATCAACAACACTTGCGAATACATCTGCGATTGTTTCCTCTGTTCACACGTTTAATGTTCAATTACATAATTTTGGTGCGAAGTTAAGTAACTAAATTCCTAATAGCCGCCTCAGACGGTCGCCCAAACTGACCATAAAATGGAAGTACATGATGCACTTTCATAACCGAGCATGAATTTCGATAATAAAATGTAATAGTCTGCAAGCGTTGTTCATTTATAAGTCGATTCATGGTTAAATTATAGACCAAACTGAACATGTTTAAGAGTAACATGATAAACGAAAACAGCTGAGTTGCCAAAAACAGTGTTGCTAAATAGAAACTTGCTAAAAAAAACAACCTTTGTAACACTCTTTTTTTAAAAACTAAATAAGTTTGAACAATAACTTAGTGAACTTTGCAACAATTATTTTAAAAATATGTGAAAAATTCTAGCTCGAACCTTATAAAAGTTTTATTCGAATCTTTTAATAAGGGGAAGAAAAACTATGCATTTAATCTCAATTTGATTGTATATTTTGCAAAAATAGGAGACTAATTTAAGAAGTAGAAATTATTTCAAAGATATGTTAAAGTTTATGAGCTAAAATAGCTTTTTTGGAATCTTCGGTTGTATACTTTCAAAATTGAATTTTTTATATAAAAGGGTATTGCTATCACAGAAAAAAGTATTCACTAATTAATGTTTTCAATTAAGGATTTAATTGATTCAATTAAATTTTGAATTGTATTAATTAAATTGACTGGAACAACTTAATTGATATTATCAAATTGTTTATAGGTGAAAATTTAATTAATTTTTTAATTGATATTACAAATATTTTAATTGATATTACAAAATTATTCTTATTACTTTTTTGTGTGATTGTTTTGGTACTATTGTGAAAGAAACGGACGCTAAAATATTTACTGCTCATCTGATTATATTCCTTATGATACAATCCAAATTTTACGAACTTCTACCTATTTGATTCTTGCAGAACTAGGTACACACTGTCTGTCTTTTGAGACAGAACGGTTTTATATTTAATAAAAATATAAATAAATATTTTTTATTATGTATTTATTATGAACTTTTACTTAACCGATTTCTGCGAAACTGCGCACTTACCATGGTGCAGTGTGACAAAATATTCTCTTTTAAACAGCGTACGGAACCCCCTTTTTACCGTTGCATTTTACGTTTTTACACCCAACACATTCCTACAGAGACTTAAAACACTTAAGGTGATATAATGTGGCATTGAAAAAAGTGGGCGAGGCGTAGCCATTAAGATTGAACTTCATTTATTACGTTTTTTTATTTAACCGGTTCCTACAAAATTTGGCACATTTATAAGGATTTGGCAGTGATACAAATTGGATATAAAAAAAAAACTTTCGAAGATTTTTATATGTGTACTCATATAACGCAATAATCTATATTTTATACCAAAATGTGTTTGATATTTCAAGTAAAGGTATTTGGTCTATATTTTAATAAACAACAGATATTTGCTTGATGAAAAAAAACTAAACAACCATTTTCAATATCTCTCATGCTTAATATTTTTCAGTGTATCATCTAGTAACTATTTTTGTATTTAGATTTAGTTTATGATAATTTTAACGTAATATGACACTTAATCTATTTTACTTATTAGAATAGTTTTATGGGTATTGTACGAGTATGCAAATTAATTCCCATATAATATTTAAAACGTATTGATATTTCTTTCATACAATTACCACGTGAGTGCCAGACATAAACACGCTTCAAGTGAATGAATCATATATTTACAAAAATGTTTCATCACAGCTCTAAGATAATGAGCATTGTTGCCAGCAGCCCGAGAAAAAATAGGCTAAGTCGGGTTTTGTTTTTCAAAGGTAGAAAACGTTAAATGGCAAAAAAATGGAAAGAAGAAGTGTAGTGATTCTTCATTTTTTTTTTTTAATTTAAGGTTTGCCTAGTAATTTTTTATTGATTATGCGATTCGATAAACATAGAAACGTATGCCAACTGATTTTGCTGTTTTTTTAAAAAAAACTTTGTCAAAAATTTTCCTATGTTTAATTTTTCTTGCACTGGAAAAAGAGGAATAGAAAATGGTACGCTTATTCATTAGTGTTCCTTAAATTGTTTTTTTTTTATTAGTTCTATATGAGTTTAAATATAGAACGAAAACTTTCTCAGTGTGCACGCAAATGCAATCTAGACAAGCTCAACCAATTCATATTCATTTATATTTTCGTTTCAATTGTGCGGCAATAATCCTTTATTGCAGGAAATGCTGGCAAAATATTTAAAGTTATATGTGTGTATGTGATTTAATATTTATAATAATATTTAATAATTAAATTGCTCTATTACTTTTATGTATTATGTTTAATTATTCAGTTCCATCTTGTGTTGAATATCAAAAGTATAGATAATTGATAATATAAATAAGGCAATTATCACAAGAACAGAAACCAAAAAAATGTGGGTTACACCACTTTTGCGCTGATGGCCTCATATGCGCACATTTAAGTTGCTTTTGCTTGTGAAGCATTAAAGCTAGATTTTAAAAAGACTTAGTTGAAAAAAATTTTGCGTGCGCAAAAAGGCTCAAACACAATGGCGGCTATTCTGGAAAACGCGTCGAAGAAGTGAAACTTTACATTAAAACAAAAACAAATTTTTAAAAATTGTTTTTGTTTGCCATACATTTCTAAAATGAAATAAACGTGAGAATTTCGACAAATTCTCTCTCTTTTAAAAACGGTTGATTTGGCATGAGAAACAAAAAGAAATTTTTTACATTTACACAATTTTGTTTTTGTTTTCCATGTAACTTTCACCAAGTCGACGCGTATTCCAGAATAGACACCAATATTGAGTTGTAATAAAATTATCTGTTAACAGGGAAAAAGTGTTTAACTCATATTTTAATTTCAAGTTCATTTTCAGCAGTTTATTTTTATTTTTTTGCAGCTAAATTGGGAGATTCGGATTTAACTTTTATTTAATTTAGAAAAACATCATTCTAGACACTAAAACTAATTTATTTGATTCAAGATACAGCAAACTATAAGCTCAATTAAGCTTTTGTTCTATATAAGACCATAAGTCGGCAAATGATAAGCAGCAAGTCATTGCGCTATAGCTTCCTGAAAAAGCATACGAAATTATTGCGACTTCTGAATATGTAGACTTATTCAGTAAAATATTTTTTTTATTAAAAAATACATTGAAATTGTTTAATGAAGGGTTCAGCTGTATCTCATGCGCATTTCACTGTTGCTAATGCAGATCATCATCCTAGAACAACTAGAGTTATTATGTTAGACTTTCATTCAAGCTAATGAGAAGTTCAACAAATATTAAAGTTGCAACAAGAACTCAATAATCAACATGTTTTTTATTTTCTTACTTTACCATTTCTACATTGGCTGACTTTTTTTTAGCTCGAATTGAAAAAAATAAATGTAAAAAACATTCAAATGACAGAAGATGAGGAGCTTAAATAATTATTTTTGATAGCACGTTTCGAAGCAGCCAACCATTTCATTTTGAGATTTCGTTTGATACCGAATGTAGACTCTTTCAGTAGCTCGTTTTTGGCACAGACCAATGATCAAACCCATGTAATTTAAATAGTAGTGTCAAAAACGAGCTACTGAAAGAGTTCGATGCAAGTATAATCAAATGTCGTAATTTGCCCTCTGCTTTACCCTTGGTTTTTTGTTTTATTTATTGTAAAACTATCGGTATCTGCTTAAGCCAGCGAAATGCGTTAGTTTTTTATTTCTCTCAAAAGCAATAAAAATTTGCCTTTTATTGCAAGAATTTACTGTGAATGCGCAATATCACCGACTCAACCACTAATTTCAATTATTTAAATTTTTTTATTTATGAGTAAGGGCTAATAAATCAGTCATAGTTTAAACGCTGGTTTAGTTAAACAAAACTCAAATTTGTATGCAGTTTAAACTCAACAGGAGTAACTCAGTGAACCATACTTTATATTAAGTTTAAAAAATAATATTGTTGCAGCACTGGAATAAATGTCAAAAAACTGCTGTTTTGCAGCAGGCTATCAATCCTTTGAGCAATGAAATATGCAAAAAAAAATTTAATTAAAGGTCGCCAAAGTTTATTGAGAAAGGAATTATATTTATGCTTGGCGAAGTAGAATAGTATTAACGAATAATAGAGTATAAGAAAACAGGTCGAACAAGATCTGAAGAAAAAGCAGAGATATGGAAGAAAAGTTGAGTGCTCGTTTAATGTCTGTAAGTAACAAAATCATATGCTCTGTGTTGACACTTTAAACGCCCAATTTTACGCGTTTGCAGATGGTTTAAATACTGTATTGATTTATAGTTTTGCTAGTGTAAACACATTTTAAACCAAAAATAGAGATTAACTTGCACTGATCTTATTAGCCCTAAGACGGTTTTCTAACACGCAAAGTTTACTTTGCAAAGTCTTGAGTTTGTAGGAGAGAAGGGAAAAGAAAAGCTTTTTACCCTTCTCTCCAACAAATTGTAGACCTGTGGTCGTTAACCTATGCAACTCCATTTTATGATTCTGTGAATTGTACTCCCAGTGAAATTTTGGCGCATTTCTCTAACTTGAAGTTTTAAATTTGCAAAGGCAAACTTGATTTTAATATGGTCAGAAGTTATACTCAAGTTTTATCTATAGAGAAAGGTATCTTTTGTTGTTGCTACGTCAATGTAATTGTGGATAAGAAAAATTTGATTTTGTAGGAAATTTTCTTAAAATAATTTTAAGATATGCTTGAAATGCCTTTGCATGTCATGTTTTTTCATGCGTGACAACGCACGAGGACAAACCAAACACTCTGGTTTGCTAAAATTATTTTCTGAAAATAAAAAATTTAGTAAACTTTCATGACACATATTTTCTTATTGTTGGGACAAATTTTTCTCTGGCAACGCTGATACTTAACAGTATGCGATACATACAACTTGTTTATTTGAATGTTTAATCTAGACGGATTAATATTGTTATGCATTAAACACATGCGCCACAGCAGGCTCCCGACTACAAAATGTCAAGCATAGAATACACATGTTTATATGGGAGTGATTCTTTTCAAGACAGCAAGGCAACAGGGCAGCAGGTTGTTGTCTATGCTGATTTTGTCGTTGTAGTCCAATTAAACTAATTTCTATTTCCTTGGCTACAATGAGAAAATTCAGTGTTGCCAGTATAATACAATATGTTGAATGAATGAATGATATCGTACAATTATTTTATATTATTTAACAGAAAAAAATATCCAAAAATTTATGTAAAGCATAAATTGATGCATTTTTATATTTTTACGTCATATACGTACATTTTGAAAGAGTAATTTAATTTTTATACATGCGAAATATTTGAAGGTGGCAATACTGAACTATGTACTTATACTTAAATGTGAGGTGCAGATCGTGCTTCTGCCGTCTCCAATATTATTAAGTAGCTGGCTACGAGGCGACAAATTAGCAGCATTTGGAACATTTTTTTGGAGGCATAGGAAGTCGTGTGTTCGTGTAGCCGGCTGTGGTGAATGTGTTTAATGCATTATAGGTAATAATTTTTTAGATATTTTCCATACAATTTGGCACAATAAAGCAGTCGCAGAAAGTAGTCGTGAGGTAGAATCTATTTTATTTTTAGAGTGTTTTTTCTTATGCTCTCACATATAAATCTCAAAAATGTTCCCATACTTTCAATAAATTTCATACATGTTGTAAACAAAACTACAAAGAAATATAAGCACAAAATAAAATAAAACAAAAATTAGAGTGCATTTGAAGTTACTGCCGACGATGTTATTATGGGCTTTATTAATTTTGGAGCGATTTTCCTGAAGTTGCAGACTTTATTCTGTTTCATCATTATATTAAAAGGCACGATAACCTTAGTTAGCCGACCACTGCTCTTGATCTTGCAAATTAAATTTTGCTTGTGGAAAAGTCATCTTACATACATATAAGACAAACTTATTTTATTTTCAAGTTCTCTACATAAGCTTTATTTACAAGTTTTGTAAAATTTGTAAATTTTCTCACGTTTAAAGTTTATAAATAAATATAAATAAATCTTTAAGTTTACTGTTAATATTATTAAAGATTCAAAAGTAAGAGATACAACAAAATTTATTTCAGCGCGTGGCAAATAATTATAATTACCACAAAATTAAGTCTTTTTATTTCTTTAAAAATCAGTTACGACTGTATGTACATATATCTGGTAGTGGAATTTTTGAAGAGTATCTTGATGATTGGCGTCGTTTCAGATCCGTTTCTTTAAATAGTACATTTAAATAAAAGGAACACACGTAGCCGTACATACCCATACACATGTACATTTTATTTTTTCTGAAAACAAAGCCAAGCTAAAAGTTTGTTCTTTTGAGGCCATATTTTATTTTCTTTAATGACATTATTGTTTACATATTTTTGAACCACATTTCCTGATATCTGAATTGTTGTCTGCTGTTTCATATATTGTTGGTATAAGTGGGGATTTTTTTTAAGTTGTCGATAAAAAATTGTTAATTTAATTTTTAAGTATGTGTTTAGAAATCTACCAGGTTTATATTCAACAAAGTGGATTCAAAATTTGATAAAAAATCTGTGTTCTTGGTAAACTTTTATTGAATTTTTTGTTAGCTAGTAATTTTAAATGAATTTTGGAGAGGTTTTTTTTGCGTTTAAAGCCTTTTCAAGTATTTGGCTGAGGCTACATTGATGGCTTAACGGAGAGCTACATAAAAAGCATACAAACCAACAACAAACATATTTTTTTTTTAATTTGGGCGAATATTCACTTAACATTGAATAAATGCTTGAGTTCAAACTAATAGTTTAATAAAAAAAAAACACAAAAAATAATCCGACAGATATTCCATTTGCTGAGTACACATTTGGCATTTCTTTTGTTGTCATTTTCAAAATCTCTGCAATGTTTTTTACATAATATTTTTTGTTTGTAATGCAATGTCACACAACGAAAAATATCGGAAATCACAAACTTTGCCACTAGTGGCCACTGTTTTGATGCCACAAAACGTCATTCCATGCACTCGGCAAAAGTTTATTTTTTTGAAACGTTTACTATTTTATCTTAGTACACGGAAAAAAAATTTTTGCAAAAAGTACATTGCAGACAAGGTATTTTTTTGGATGAAATCAAGGGTGATTTTTTAACAACTTTCTTTTTGGCAACACTGTTTTTGGCAACTCAGCTGTTTTCGTTTATAATGTTACTGTCAAACATGTTCAGTTTGGTCTATAATTTAACCATGAATCGAGTTACAAATGAACAACACTTTCAGACTATTAAATTTTATTATCGAAATTTATGCTCGGTTATGAAAGTGTACTTCTTCCATTTTATGGTCAGTTTTGACGACCTTCAAGAGCGGCTATTCGGAATTTGGTCACTAAATTTCACGTCCTTCTAAAGGCTATTCAGGATCTTGTGACTAAATTTCGCGGATAGAGGCAAATATCGCAGCTGTATCTGCCAGTGTTGCTGATGAGCGTGAATTATCGAATTATCCGTTACTTTTTTTTTGCCCAAAATGGAAGAGCTGGACTTGGCTGACATGTGGTTTCAGCAAGATGGTGCCACATGCAACACATTATGCGAAACAATTGGCCGCTTAGATCGTGTGATTTAACGTCTTTAGAATATTTTTTGTGAGGTTAGGGACAAACCCGCAACGTTTGACGCACTGGAAGACAATATTGAAGAAGTTATTCGTGCGATGCCGGCCAATATGTTGGCGAGAGTGTGTCGAAATTGGACCCAGCGTATGAACCATTTCAGGCGTAGCCGCAGTCAACATTTACATGAAATCATCTGTAAATATTGAATCATGTAGATCGTTCTACCGACTCAAATAAAGATTTCATACATTTCTCTTAATTTTATGTGTTTTTTCTTTATAAATCACATCCAAAAGCTCTTAAAAAATCACCCTTTGCGTTTAAAGCAAAACATTTCTGTAAATATTTGTTAGCCGCATTCTGGTAAAAAATATTTTGGTATTTGAGAAATCTCTTGGGAAAAAAAGACTTTTTAAACCAGGTACTTTTTTGTTATTTAAAAAGTACTTTTTAACAAATCTATTTTATAAATAAAATACTAATTGAAAGGAGTTCCGTTTTTGATATAAAAAAGTACATTTTAGTAGAAACAAAAAACATTTTTCCAATTAAGTACTTTTTGGATAAAGTACTTTTTGAACAAAATTTTTCTTTGCAAAAAGTATGTTTTGAACCAAAAAAATTTTTAACATATTTTTTTTGGAAATTGTAATTTTTCGATTTTTTTTTAATAAAAGATTTTTTAAATATGGAAAGAGTGCCTTTTTTACGAGCTACTTTTTCGCAAGAAGTAAATTTTTGAATAAAATATTTTTTTTTAAGGAATTTTTTAAAATGTGAAAAAGTATAATTTTAACGAGGTACTTTTTCGAAATAAGTAACTTTTGGAGAAAATACTTTTTGAAGAAAGTAATTTTTTGTGAACAAGGTACTTTTTGGAAAAAGGAATTTTTATCCAATTCGCTTAATTGAAAAAGGTACTTTACTGAAACATAAAACCAACAATTTTTAATAACTCGCTTTTTAAAACAAGATCATATTTAAAAAAAAAATTATTCTAATTTTTTTTTTTGTTTTGAAAATTTCGGCAAAACTAATATTTTTCTCAAAACGGTGATGGTACTGACAAATTCTATTTTTTTTTTTTAATAATTCCATTCCTTCATATTTCTGAAGTCTTAACGGTAACACTGATTAAATCTCTGACTTGTAATTGTTAATAGACAATATTAAAACTGCTTTCAGTACACAAAGCTTAATAAAAAGTCAATAAACTTTTTTTTTATTCAATCAAGCGTAGGTGCTCTGTTACAGTTACTAATTAATCACAAAATTTGGTAATTAGCGCCAAAAGGCGTCTTATATGACTTGAAATAATTTTTTTTTAATTTTTATTTATTATAAACTATTGCGATAAAAAAAACCAAACTCACTTGATATTTTTGATAAAATATTTTCGTTGATATTTGGTTGATTACAACAGCAAGTGTTGGCTGAGACCGTGTATTTTGAACTGATGCTGATTGCTTTCTAAGACTCGAGTTTTTATACAAGAAATTCATTTTGAATTTTTGTGTCATTATTTTTTTTTTCTTTCTTGCAATTAGATATTGAATCGGAAGTTATTTTCAAAAGTATTAGCTTAAGTGTATTTGGTTTTGTCGTTAATTGAAGTTTTATTATTTTACTTCCGATTTATCTGTTGTTTGTTAATTTAAAGTGCTTCTGAGTAGAATTCTTCGTGGGGGTGTATTAAGTAGGATTTTAAGCAAGAGATTTGTGGTATGGAAATACATTACAATTCTATTGTGTTACAAAAAGTTTCTCAACAAATATGAGGAGTCAAGGTACTATTATAATCCTGGCAAACTAAAAAAACTTTCGGGAATAATCAGCCTAATTGTATAAAGCATTGGCCGTGGTCATCTTATTCTAGTTTCCTTTTATCTATCTCAAAAACGTTATTTCGAGTGACTTTTTTGCTTGTTAATAAAAATTACACGCAATCGAATGAATGCTCGATATCGAATGCGGTCATTAGCGATTTCAATACATCATACTCGCATGTTCGAGCTTGGAGAAACTACACACTGCGACTCAAGCTGGGTGTAATTCTCGCTCTCTCCCTCGGCAAGAGTTTCTGGAATACAGTTGCTCCACATTCGATAGTTTTGCTTTTTCATATTAACGTTTACATATAAATGGGTCTGTTCTGACATAAAAATATACGTGAGCATGGTTTCGCGCTCTTTCACTATTCGTAGAAATCTCTCTAGCGAGGTTAAATTTCCTTTTCAGTTGAACCTTATAGGGCAACAAATAAAAATCCCTGTGCAGAATTGTCTGCACAGTCTGCCGACTGATACCCAGCTGAGCAGATAAATGGCTTCTTGAAACGCTTTGGCCCAGCAAAAATTACTGCTTGCCAGAAGCGTTTTTGTAAGGGAGACAATGTTATACAATCACTTGCTGTTGCGCATGAATAAGGCATTTCTTTTTTTGTTCGAGATGAGCCAGCTAGAAGCAATAGGTTTAGCTTCCAAGAAGCCATGCATTTTTTACGTTACGTTAGTGCGTTTCAGAAGCATTTTTCGAAGCTTTTGTTATCAAATAAGCAATACATTGCTTCCCTCAGTTGTTAGTGCTTCCAAATCAGAATATTTTTTTGCTGGGGAATGGCCTGTAGGGCAGCTGTTATAGCACTAATTGTTCCTTGTATCCTAACTACGGGATTTCTGTTGTAAAGCTTACCAACCTCATTATTGTCCACATGCGAGATGCCATCCTCCCAAAGTGAGTCTTACCTCTCTCTAGACAGAAATTATTGTCTCGAGTGCACGATAGCGGCAAACAGTCCACATACGTATTGTATGATCAACTTTTCATTTTACTAAATTTACATAAACATATAAAAATATTAAAAACTACACTTATAATTTGCTAAAAACAAAAGTTATTATATTTAGTTTTTTAGCGCATTTCATTAGCCCTGTATTTGAACCAATTAAAACACATTAAAGTGGCACAAAATAAACTTAAGTTTTAGTAAATCATTTTTTACTTTTTCAGAAAATTTTCTGTTCCAAGGTGATAAAAAATATAATAATAAAAAAAAGAAGAGATATATCTTAGAACACCAAGTTATAGCTATGCTTCTTAGCAATATAAAACAAACTTAATGTGTTAAATAACGCAATAAAATTATATTATATGATTATGTCAAAAAAAAAACGTAACCATATATTTTCCATTATACGGTGTACGGTTAAATTAATGTTTTGTTTGTGGCCGGCGGCGGCTGTAAGCCGGCTTGTTTTACTCACTTCAAACAATTTGTTTCGTTTATTTGCGTACTCTGGTTTTAAGTACAAAGAAATCAAAACAAAAATCTTATATAGCAATACGGCAAACAAATGTTTGTCGTACACTTTTAAGTATTTTATCGTCTATCAATATTGGTTTAAAAGGTATTTTTGCGTAGATATGCACA
This sequence comes from Nowickia ferox, assembly GCA_936439885.1. Taxonomy (NCBI): domain Eukaryota; kingdom Metazoa; phylum Arthropoda; class Insecta; order Diptera; family Tachinidae; genus Nowickia; species Nowickia ferox. Next base: position 101,278,661 of record OW387023.1, on the reverse strand, counting down.
ACATAAATGTTTTTCAAAATTCTAGACTCAAAAGTCGTTAAAAAGCTTTAAATTTGCTTGAAATAATTACAACTTTCTTCCTTTTGTTTTTGTTTTTCAAAGACATGCTTATAATAAATTAGGAATTCTTCGTGTCAAGTGGTCTAATTTAGACCACCGGGCCAGTGTTGTCAGATAAGGGGATTTATCCCCAAATCGGGGATTTTTTTTTTGCAAATGGGGATACAAATTTTGGTTTGGGGATTGAGGAATTCATTAGGGATAATTTTTGTGTTTTGGGGATTTTATGGGGATTTGTATTTTACTTAATATTTTTACTGCATAAATAATATAGAATGTTATCAAAAACCCTTAAAATAAAAATTGTTACTGGTAACGATGAAGTCGTTCTTAACATTTGTTTTTGGCAAGACTTAAACAAGGCTCAAGCTAATTTTTTGGTTTACATTTATATAACTTCCAAGTTATGTGACAATTAGTTCTTTAAAATTTTATATATTTGTAACAACACAAACATTTTTTGGGTAAAATTTTATTCATAAAGAACTGTAACGATTTAAAATGTACTTTGTGTATCAAGGAGCAACGCTTGCATTGAACGAATTTTTCGGCAAGGAACTCAATAAAAACTTAAAACTAGAAATAAAATTCAGTGCGAATTGCTCGAATCTCTGTTAAGAATTGATATACATATACATATTTAAATATAAACCATATGTACAAATAATATGAACCACAGTGCAAATAAAATATTATTAAGAAAATAATTAAAAAAATTAAAATAGTATTAGTTTTAGTAGGGATTTTTGGGTATAGTACAAATTACTTTTTGGGGAATTTCGGGGATCAAAATTTTCAAATTGGGGATGACAGTCGAAAGAAATCTGGGAACCCTGCACCGGGCGATCCTACTAAATTTAAAATTGTAATAATGTCGATTATTTTTGTAACGAAAATCACTTCCTAGCTCCTGGTGCCGTGACATAAATAGCATAGCTATAAAAAATCTAATTCCTTTTATTAATATAAAGTAAAGTAAAAATTAGATTGCTCACAGAAGATTTCTGGTCAAATATGATAATGGCATATTGTACAGATAATTATTTGTTTGATTTTTGGAAGTCTACTGACGAGTTCCAAAAGCAGCAACGAAATGCATATAGACAATTGCTAAACCATAAAAACAAGCAAATTTTCAAATTAAATAAATAAAGACTTTATGTCAAATAAATATACTTTATTTTAAATATATTTAAAGCGGCCCATCCATTATACAATATTATTGCACATGTTTTTGTACATATTATTGTCATGTTGACCTATACTATGCAATAAATGGCACAATATTTTTAAAGAAAATCGTGCCCAATTTTCCTGACAGTGAAAAAGTAAACAACATTGAACATGTTGCCACCACATTACACGATTATCTTGATTGTACAATAAAAATCAAAAGTCTTTTGGTATTTGCCAATATATTGTCAATATATTGTGTCACCTCCGATATTATTGTACAATACGAAAAATTGTGCAATTATATTGCAAGTGGGTGGGCCGCTTAAAAGCTAATTTGATATTTTTTTCTTAAATATTTATAAAGCAAGCAGTTAATGAATTTTTTAGACATAAATAACATTGAAACAATACGAATAAAGTTCAAAACTATCGGGCATTTTTGCGAAATTTTCGTTGATAATATGTACACAGAGCTTGCATGTCTAAAAACAGAGTAAGCGAGTGATGCAATCTACCGCAAACACTACGAATTTGGTCGGCTATTTACACTCAGATCCTCAAATTTTTTATAGTGCATACTCTCTCGCTTACTTGGATAAAAATTTGAATGTGAATGAGATTTTTACTACGTGATTTAATTTTGTATTGCTTATTTCAATTTTTTATTTTTTTTTTAATATGTGCTTCGTTCGGTGCTTCAGTGCTCTAGTTTACTACACAGAGAAAACAGTGCCTAATAAATACCTCATAAAATAGAACAAATTTAATAAGATATCTCTATGGTTTTTTTTTCAATAAGGAAATCTTATTAATTTAATAAGGAAAACATTTTTGAAAAAATCAAAAAGAAATCTTGTAGTTTTTATTAGCTTATCTTATTGTTTTTATTTCAAAAAGGTTTTCTTCTTGCTTTTATTAGGCGACCTAATAAAAAATAAAAAAATAAAATTAAATTAATTAAATTAATTAAAATAAAAACGATAAAGATCATGAAAAAAGTGTCTCTATGTTTATTTATAGATATGAAATAATAAGAAACCTATTAAAATCAGGAAGAAATCCTTATTAAAAAAATTAATAAGATGCTTTACACATAATCATATAGGAACCTGATGAAAACAATAAGAATACCTTTTTGAAAAAATCAATAAGGCAACCTAATGAAATCAATAAGAGAAGTTTTTCTCTATGGATTGTTTTTTTGGTGCCAAAAATAACGCAAATTGAGTAAAAAAAAGTGTGAATAGCAAGATTTCTTCTTGGTTTTATGATAAAATTAACAAGATTTGCCACATAAAAATAATAAGAAATCTCTATGGAAAAATCTTCGCTTCCCTCTGCTGAGATACCCCTTAGCCTAAAAACGTTTCACAAAGAAAATCTTCTTGATTCTATTAGGCAGTTTTTTCTCTGTGTATGCGGAGATCATGATATAAACTCCTGATTCAATGCGCGAACAAAAAGTATTTGATAAATGTACACTGTAGAGTAATATAGTTTTCATAAATAAATATAAAAATTAAGTATTTTCTAATAAAAACTTCATCTAAGTATAGATAAAAGTGTGACATAAAGATAAGTATTTTTTTTTTAATTATATACATACGAGTATACATATAAAAAAGACTCGAGTTTAAAAAAGGTTTCAAATAAACAGATGAATCGATAATATAGCGGTTGCGTTTTATGTTTTTATACATACATATCGAACACTAAATCAAAATCTTAAAAAAAAAAATCCCAGATTTTCAGTAAGAAAGTAACTTATGTACAGGCATATCGGCATTTCATATTGTTTCTATATTTATTATTTGATTAGGCTAAAGTTCGTATCGTAAGCCAAATTACATGTGATAATTACTAATGAACAAATAACACCAAAGTTAATAATAAATATTTTGACAAACACGAGTAGTGTAGAGTATAATAAATATAGAAACAAAATGAGTAACGAAAGGTATTTCATATTGTTCAAGAAGACTGTGTTGCAAAAGATATTTTGGCAGTTAACTGGTTTATAAAACACAAAATAATTTTCATAATTTTGAGTTATGACTGTTTATGATTTAGAGTAAGATATATCCTACACAGATTTTTCCATAATAGCAGACTTTAAATCAATTTTAAGAATATTGAGCTGTAATAAAAATTTAACTAATACCCCTATTCCAACCTCTGTGACAGTGACAAAATTATAGCAAAACTGAGTGGAATGACTATTTGTATATTTTTGGTATTCCGAAAAATATTGTCATGAATAAAATATAACAAATTTGTCACCTCATGAAAAGCCATAACAAAAACAGAAAATTTATTAATTTTCCTTTTAATTTACTTTTCAGTTGTGTGAATTAATGAGAAAAAATCGTGATTATTGGAAAATTGTTAACATCTTATGCCAAAAAAAAATAATTTTTTCGTGCACCTTTTTTTTGCAAAAGTGAAGGAAAAAATTTGTGTTCACTTTTTTCAAAACAACTTCCAGGGACTCCTGATTTTTTGTCAACAATATTTGCAAAATTGTAGCTACGGTAAACTGGATAACTTTTGCGAATATATTAATACAATTTGAATGTGGCTAGGCACCCTAATAACAGATCACATTTTACCTTAAAAATTTAATTTTTCTGGTAAATTTTTTTTTTTTCAAAATCATATAATCAAGTGCACGCATCTCTACTGAGCTTCGGTAAGACTTTATGCACAACCCAATTTTTGGTTGCACTTTTTTTTTTTTAAATAGAAGATAGAATATTTTGTTTTCACTTTTTTCAGCATAACTAACAAGGACTAATAACTTTTCACTACCAATATTTTGCAAAGCAACAACAAAGCCTTTAAGTAGTAAATACTAAAATTTGCAACACAAGAAATCCAATAATAACAAAGAAAGGGGAAAATGCTATAAAAGTATAAAACTAACTTTTTTTAAGGTGCAAAGTGGTCTTAATGAGGTAAATAGGCCACCTAGATACGTTCATATTATATTCATGTGTTCACAGAATTTTTCCAGCTTTACCGTAGATACAATTTTCCCAAATACTGTTAGCAAAAATTAGGAGTCCCTGCAATTTATTCTGGAAAAAGTAAAAACAAATTGTTTTCCTTAATTTTAAGATGCTAACAAGATTTAATTGGTAGAGGGTTTTACTACCCTCATACCAATATACCATTACAATTTTTCTTCCAAAGATTTCACAATCAAGGAATGTGCAACCCTTTTTCTGAAGAAACTACGAACCTATAATGTCCAGTCCGTGTGTTTTTCAAAAAGTATTAAGGCTCAGTTAGCCGACTGTAATGCTATGTAACTGTAATGTAGGAAACAGCTGATCGATATTTTTATGCGAAAAGTAGGTTACGTTACATTACATCTCTATAACCATTTCCATTACTTTTCACACAACAATATCGATCAGCTGTTTCTACTGTTGCAGTTACATTACATTACAGTCGGCTAACTGAGCCTTTAATTTGTTGCCTTTAGTTATTATTAGTATATTTCTATGTGTGCGGCCATCGTTTGCTATTTACTCATATACTCGTAAATGCAAGATACTCTGGGTCATGTAATAAAAAAACACCTTTCTTTACGTTCATAATACATTTTTTATTATTTTTTAAATAAATAAATATAGTTGTCAATTTGAAATAAATCTCACCATAGTATGTTGAAAGCTTTTTGATCTTTTTATGCTTTTTCTTGTCATATGAGCAACAGAATACGATGTTATATATTAAAAATATATAACAAGAAACTTGACAAAATTGTATGACAAAAAAATTTGTCACAATTTGTCACAATTTGTTAGAATAGGGGTATAAATCTCCCCATGGACTAGCGCCAAAAAGACTACATCAGCGCATGTCTGAAACTTAGCTTTAAATTAAAATACATATGTAGTCTATTCAGCAACCAGCTGTATCATGATAAGGCAGTGTAAAAAGCTTTTGTAGGAAGCTTTAAGCAGTGGCAAGGGCAAAATTAAACAAAAAACATTTATCAGTGTTGCCAGAAAAATTTTTAAAAAGTTGCAATATTTGTCCAATTAAATAAATTATTTAGGGCCATTTTGACAACGAATAAAAGTATACTTTAAAAGTTTTAAAACTAGTATTTCAATACAAAATACTGGTTTTAAATTCTTAAAGTTTACTTTTGTATCGTTGTGAAAATGGCCCTTATACTAATATGTATACACTGAAATTTACTGCAAATAATATCATAATATCACAGTTTTATCCCATACATAAGGGAAAAATTAACCCTTAACTGGCCCTTGCCAGACATTTTTTGACTTTTTGTTTAATTTATTTATATAGAAATGTTAAAGATGTATTCCTCAGCTAAAGTGTTTTCTCCACAAATATCATAAGTAAGTGCAAAATTTAAACATCGTGGACATGGCAATTACCCAAAATAAAATTCTGTTCATGTACATACCACCTGGGGGCTTGGCCTGCAAACTCAGCAGCAATAGTCGAAGTAAATGAAACAAAACCAAAGTCAGGAGGCATATTATGTATGTCGATGCGAAAGTTAATTAGACTCGAAAATATATAAATGCGAACAATTCTGTGTTACGATATTCGCAAAGTTGCTGTGGCTGAGTGGTAGCGAGAGTGGTAGCGATGCTAGTTTCTCAGTCCAGAGGTCGTGGGTTCGATCCATAGAACCTGTGTGTTTAGCGCTTGTTTAAAAAAAAGTCGATATTCTGTAATGCGAAAACATACATATTTCAAAATCGCAAAATTTATTTGAATGCAAAATAGCATTCGCAAAGCGTAAGTGAAAAATGTCATTTTATTTATTTATTCATCTATTCTTTCTTAAAAATATAAAATAAATTATTCAATTCTTTATTTTATAGCTCAAAAATAATAAATTGCTTTAATTGGCTTTTGTCTTTTTGGCACTATGCGCCCGCGATTTGGTGTAAAAACAATAGTAATGTAGGGTAATCGATTATTCTACTTTTTCCAGAAACTGGTTTTCGAATAGTTCGAATATTTGAAATTATGAAAAACCGCTATTCGGTTTTTACAATTCAGGAAAAACCGGTCCACCGGTTTTTTTAAGTAAGAAAATTATTTTACAAAAGTTTTGATTTAAAATTGCTTAATTAAAAAAAAGAGTCAACAGTTCATATAAATACTATAAAACAATACAAAAATTATATTCATACAGTTATGTATGGTACATACGAGTATATATCATATATATACATATGAAGGTATGTACAAGGTCAACAAAACTAAAAAATACTTTTTGCATATGGATTTTTAAATAGATTGCACATCATAAAGCAAATTTAATTCGCCTCTGCAGTGTTGCCAGAAAATGATGATGAGAGAATGCTAAATCGGTAAAAAAAATTCTGCTAAAATGTTCTACAGAAAAAAAGTATAATGCCAGATTTAAAAGTAGAAAAAATTATTGAAATGGCATGGCTTTGAATTTCATGTTTATTTTTAGAGCACATACAAATATAAAGTAGTTAATAATTGATGTTTTTTGGAAATGTTACAATTACGTTTAAAATTTTTTTACGCAATATAATTCAAAAATATTATTTTACTTATTCAGTAAAATATTTTTTTAATTATAAATACATTGAAATTGATTATTGAGGGCTTAGCTGGATTCCATGCGCATTTCACTGTTGCTAGTGCAGATCATCAGGGAAACTTTACCCTGCAATGCATGTACATTTATGAGAAAAATCCTCTATACAGAAGAATTTTTTTAACAAATTACAATTTTTTATTTTCAATAAATTCTGCCAGAAAGCATCTAGCAGAATTTTTTGAAAGTTGTATTATTTGTAACTAATGAAAATGCCAGATCTGGCAAAATGGCAACAATACGCCTCTGCTACCACCTCATAAAATAATTTTGCTTTAATTTCATGTTTCAGTAAGTGTTGCCATGGTCAAAAAACGCTTAGAACTTTTACACTGAAAAGCAAAATACTTAGGAAAATCAACAGAATACGTTGGTCTAAGTTTTAACATGGTAAAAACTAATTTTATTGTAAAATATACAAATCGAAAAGTATTCAACTCCGCCTGTTTTTAAATTGTAAAAAAACCGGACTATTTGGCAGTCGAAATAATCAACATTTTGAAAAAACCGACCGCCGTATTGTGAAAAACCCGGTTTTTAAAAGCGGTTGTAAAACCGAGTCGATCACCCTAAGCAATAGGTAGTATCAAATTGTGACAGATCTTCGTCCCCAAGTTCTTCCATTTACAGGTCAACGTCAAATTTGCAGCAAACCATAGTGCCCAAGAATCGGTTTTTGGCAAATTACGGAACTATTTTATAAATTAACGTTTATTTGTTATTTTTCGAGCAGTGCAAACCCGCTTTGAAATTAAATTCGAATGCGAACTATCAAGTTTCTTTCCCATCGGTATACAGAATAAGCTTCCAAAGCGCAAACAAAAGTACGAGTACAACATTGTGTCTTAACAAACGTCAGCCTTTGATAAAATAATTTTGTTTCGGGTAAGTATACAGAGAGAACAAATTTTCATTATTATTATTATTATATTTTTAAAAGATACTGAGATTGTAGAAATACAAATTAATATTACAATTATTTTACATATAGAGCCAATTCACAAAGTGTTGTATTGCTTCATATTTGTTGTAAGTCATAAACGTTTATGACTGTCAAAAAATCTTACTCACATTTTTCATATAAAAATATTATTTATTTATTTCATAAATACTTTACAAAGTAAATTTGCAAAGTATTGTTGCACAAATATAAGCGGGGTAACTATACCATATGCCCAAGATGGTATTAACAGCATTTAAAAAAGTTTTTGTGGCTGACTATACACGACTTATGCCTTCACATAGGAAGTAGCAACGTGGTTGTTAAAGAAATTCCACAAAAGAAATGCAAGACTATACGGTTATTCCTGGCAGATCAGTCAACCAGTGCGAGCGAGACGAAAAACTGTCGAAGGCCAAACAACACACAAAAGCTTGACCCCACTTAAGAAATAATTACGATGACGCGAGAGCTGTTCTTCGACCCAGAGCTGCTTAACGACTGATAAAAATATTATATGACAATAAAACTTTGTTACCTATGCTTTTTTCAGTCTGCTATTTATTTTACATAAATATTATTTTCTTTTACGTTCAAGAGTTTTGCTAAAACACACAATTGGCAACAACGATGAACTTCGCATAGTTCGATAAATTTGCTTTCAAGGATTCGTTGTGTAAATTCGTCTTTTGCAACACCATTAAATTTGACGACTTAACAGCGCTGGTCAAAATCTCTGCCTGGCCATGAATATTTTTGTATCCCATGGATACTAAATTAAGCAAATATTCACTGCGGCAAAAATCATTTGCAAAAATCGCAGAAATTCGCGAAAAAAAAATACAAGATTTCAAACAAACCATTATTTTTATTGAAAATTTCTAAAACTCTAATGGTTTAAATTCGCAAAAATTTGCGAACAGCATCATAATCGCCAACTTCAAAAATTCGCAAAAAACTGTTAAGAATCAGAATACTTCCAAAACTCGCTTTCATCGCGAATATTGCAAAATTTCGCGAGATTGCGCAAAATTGGAAATATTCCTTAAAATTCATTAAAAATCGCCAAAACTGTTAAAAATAAAAAAGCTCGCTTTCATAGCGAATATTGCAAAATTTCGCGAGATTTCGCAAAATCGGAAATATTCTTTAAAATTCATTCAAAATCGCCAAAACTGTTATAAACAAAAAAAAAATCGCTTTCATCGCGAATATTGCAAAAAATCGGCAAACCACATCACCACAGTGGACATCTTTTAATATTTTCGAATTAAAAACAAAATATTCAAACAGTTAGACTTGTTTCAACGACGTAGAAATAAAAATAAACCTACGTGTTTATTTTCTGTCATTTGAATTTAATGTTTATGACAATTTTTTATATGGCCTTTCACAACGGTGCTATTCGGTCTTAAATAGTAATTTTTCACTTATGGCTTCAGAATACTTTGTGAATTGGCTAATAGAAAAGATAAGGAGTTAATTTTCTGTTTCATAAAATGAATAATTTTTCAATATTTGATCAAATAGCATTTTAGCTTTTGTTGTGGAAGTCATTGTACTACAATTAGTTGCGAAGTTAACTCTTAGCTACATTATTGTCATATATAGTTTGGAGCTATCACCAAGTCTGAATGACCTGTGGGCCAAAAATTTCAGACACCTTTTTTGAGGGTGCACTGATTTTCAAAATCTTTGGAGGCCCAAAAAAAATGTATCACCAAAATGGCCAAACTAAGTATAGGGTCTTACTAACCTTTTGTAGTACTATCGAACCTATAATGTCAAGACCGTGTGGACTTTGCACTGTTGCACAGTTTTATCATAGTTGAAACAAAAATTCAATAATTAAGTCCTCTTTCACACACGTCAGGTTTGACTCGTCAAGTCTCGAGTTTTTAGGAGAAAGAGGAAAAGAGAATGGAAGGCAGTACAGACTTGACCGTACCAGTCAAGTTTGTTTTATCGTATTGTTTTGATCTTAAACTAATCAGGTAAACCTGACGTGTGTCAAAGAGGACTAACATGTTTTTAATTTTCTGACTTTACCATTATCAAACACATATTTTATGTAATTTCTTTGTTATTACACCTTTTCAAATGATTCTCAATAAACTAGTGCCTGTTGATTTGCTACAAATTTCTGACTAATTTATGCATCAATTAATGATTGCAGCAACTTAAGTATAAAAAAACATACAAACATATGCACATAATACAAACATTAAAATTATCAAGCTGATTAAGCCAAAAAGTGGTGGAAAATGTATCAGAAAAGAGTTAATGGCAATATAATTTCATTAATTTAAAAGTTGTTACTTTTACATGCTGTTGTTGTTTTTTTTTTCATTTGAATCGTAGTGGTGTGTTGTTTAAATTGACCCAAATGTTTTATACGATATTAATTTTTTATTGCATACATTAAACAATTTTTAATTTAATTATATTAAACCGATATGAAGCCAACAAGCAACCATCCATCCAGCCATTGATTTATTCATTCATTCAGTCGTTCGTTCATTCAATCCTTCATACCGTCTTTCGATTCACTTGTTCGTTCATTCATTCAGGCATTCCTATACGTTTTTATTTGCTCATACACAAATTGCAAAAAAAAAAAAAAAAAAATCTATGAGAGCAGAACAAAAAAATGTTGCAAATTAAGTGCCCGGCCCATTGGCGACTAAATAAAAATGAATAATAAAAAAAATTTATATTCAATATACACCGTATGCACACATATCACTCCTTTATTTCCATAAAGTCATATCTCAAAAATATGTAATGCTAAATGTTTTGGCACAAATTAAAAAGTTTAGAATTATCAAGCACATTTTCTTTAGTAACTTCAAAATTCGGATTTTTTTTTATACGACAATGTTCCAATAAAGGAACGATGTGTACACAAAAGTACGTACTTTTGGGGGCTTTACCCAGCTAGCCTTTTCAATCGCAGCAGAGCCTATTGTGAATCGTATGCAGAGCATTTTCAATCGCAGCCGAGCTCATATTTTAATCGTGGAAGATGCTTCGCACGTGAGAAACTGTTACCGAAGACCATTCGTGTACAAGAGCCACAGAAGGCGCTTTTATTAGTCGTAGATGCAATCATTTGAGATTTATCTAGAGATTATTTTACAACTCTTTTTTGATACACGTGACGGTCCGACCATCTTCACCTCCCGCGCCCCCACCACCAACCAAAGACAGTTGGAAGTCACTATATTGTCAGTTTACTTAATAATAAAATAAAATAAAATAATTTTAATAATGCTGCCCGGGCATCGATCCCTCCTCTCGTTCCTTCCTCTCGGAAGCAAATCTTATGAGGCTCTTCAATGTTAATTTTATATGAGCCATTGGGAGGGTTGTAAAATAATCATTTGATAATGATTTGGGGAATCTTACAATACTCGGTATGCCTTTTATTTTTAAAGTTAAATATAAAAAAACAAATAAAATTTTTTAGTACTTATTAATAAAAAAAAACTTTTTTCTTCTTGATTAGATAATATTTTATGTACATATGTATATAGATGCAACCAGTCTGTATACATAGAAAAGTTATGATTACTATGTTAAATTTTGCTTTTTAATCGTCTATCGCTTCTACCTTTGGTGTGCACAAAATGGTGCTGTAAGAACTTTGAATGGCAAAGATCTGTGAAAAATGCAATTAATTAAAAGAATTAGATTATTTTAAATTTAATAAATATGTGATGTAGAATGCCAAACATATTACATTAATATGTACTTCACTTTAATAATCTTTAATTATTATAAAAAATAAAAGCACACTTGAAACTACCGACGAGATTCTTATTCGAAACTCAAATGAAAGCATCAGCGAAGAAATGAAGAAAAAAAACAACAATATATAATAGTAGATATGAAAATAGAGAAGAACAAACATATTTTAGATAAATGTATCGTCGATTAAATATTGCAAGATTTATAAGAGAGAGTTAAACAGAAATGCTACATTATCACTCTCCAAACAATCAGCAAAAAGATTCGTTTAGGAGTTGTATATTAAACACCATTGCCTATTAAACAGCTCTTGGCTAGCTGGATACGAGTGTGTGTGTGTGTGTGTGCGAGTGTATGTGTGTTTGTGCATTGGTGTGCAAAAGAATTTATGTGTACTAGGGACGGCATTGAGAATTTTAAAATTGTACCAACAACTTTCAAAAATTGTACTATTTTGACTTCAATTGTACGGAAAGATTTTTTCAGTTCAAATTACATACTTTTATTTGTTTTTATTAAAATAATTGACTTTGTTTGGCTACCGAATAGTTTTCACAAATTTGCTTGTAAGTTAAGATATTAAAGCATATGGTTACACCTGTTTAAGCTAAAATTTAAGATATACAAATTAATAGCATGTGCTCTAGCATCCGAATTTAGAAGAGAAAAGATTTTGAAATGGACAAGTTCATATTTTTTGATTTTCTCGCTGCGTTTTGCTTCCACAAGAGTGTTTTCAAGTGAGAAGAATATCTATTTCATTGTTCAAAAGTGAAAATTGACAAATACAATCGTTTGAAAAGAAACTGGGGAGATTCCTTCAATGTACTAAATTAGTCAGTGCTGTACTATTGTACTTTCCGAGTTTTTTTTTTTTATTTTAAAAGAGAAGTAGCATTCAGGCAATGAATACCTACTACTATTACTAGAGAAGACAGATGGTGAAGGAAGAGATAGAGGAAAGCTTCATTATTTTACAACTCTGCTTTTTGCACGTTTTTTTAATAATGCAGTGTTGCAGCGCCTCTGGTGTTAAATGAGGCATATTAAATTTTTGAAGCTGTGATTAGTAGCCATTTTATTAGTTATTTTACTTCGCCGATGATTCTGCTACACAACGAAGGAGGGCGCTCTGATGTTACATTTGGATTAGTATCTGCTGAAGTCGGTATAATTCAGTGACCAGTGACTATGCCTTCATCACATGAACTTTCCTACAACAACTTATACAAAGGGACACTAATGTACATCAGAAAAATGCGTGGTGTTGTTATTTGATGTCTGTCTGATACCGGGCTCGAACCCAGGACCTTCGTTTTCGTAGTCAACGTGCTAACTACTTCAGCCAAAGTTTGAATAGTACCCAAAAAAAAAAGTTCAATTGTTCCAACTTTGCCATCCCTGATGTGTACACGCTTTAATGTGCGTAATGAAATATGCAATCAATAATCCGTTTATCCACACATTTAATCGAACGAGTTTTGTGTGAAAGATACTCTTATTGTTCATTTAACAAGACTGAAAAAATGTATCATACAAAATATGCACATACAATACATATTCACGTACAAACTCGTATATACATGCATACATATAAGGCATTGCAAATGTGATAAAAGGAGAATAAATTAAACGTTACGCAGGATCTTGACTATATAATTTCGCACATTATTAAGAAATTTATATTCAAAAATTATATGAATGGCTCCGAGTCAAATACTGTAAACATACATACATATGTACATATTGTCAGCTAAAAAGTAGGAATGGAGAAAAACGACAAAGAAGGTTTACATGCAGTTTTTTCAAATTATACTCGATAGGTTTTTTTTTGTATTTTCATCATTGCTTCCGACACATTTTTGGAAGAAATGTGTAAATTTTAGTGCACTTTGTTGAATAAAGTTAGAATTAAACATACGTTTTGTGCCGCATACACCACTTTTTATTATTTATTTTCAAAACGTAGCTTTTTGTGCCCCGTATTTATCGAGCTTTTCCTTGTTTTGATTGACGGTTTCTTTTCGTAAAAACTAATGTTTAATGAGCACTCGGAATTCACTTTTTTCTATTTTTTAGAAAAATACACGAGGTTGTATGTTTAGAACAGCTGTTAAACGCAAAGTAAAGGACGACACTTGCTCAAAATTTAACAGTAGTCTATGAACAGGTGGTACTTCATAGGAACAGTGTTGCATTTGATATAACTACGACGAAAGTTTCAAAAGTCACTGAGTTAATGATTCGCCCTCGTAACAGTCCAGTTTTAGGTTCATATATTAAAAAAAAAAAAATTTAGCTTTTTTTCATTGAAATTGGTGTACAACTTTTGATTTTATTCACAATTTAGTGACAGAACAAACTAATAGAAATTAAAATTTCCATATAACAGAACCACACACAAGCACAAATTCAAAAGTTTTACAATATATATGTTGCTTTAAAGTTTGTCTTTTCTAAATACATGATATTCAGTTCTCTTTCCAAGTTGAAATTAATAATACCAAAAGTTATGCACCAATTTCAATGAAAAAGGGTTCCATTCCTTTGTAATACATTAAGCTACAAATAACTCAATCAAAAATTAGTTTGTTGTTGTATTATTATTTTTTATGCATTCTTAAAAACAAAAATTATAATTTTTTCTAATATTTATATTTTTTTGGGTTAAATTTTTATCATATCTCTGAAAGTACTGAGCAAAATTAGAAACAATGTTTTCTCGGCCTCAAGATTATTTTGTTATCGAATTCTGATTTTTTTTCTCCTACTGAATAAATAAACCCCTTCTGAAGTTATGCTACTATATGTAGTGAAAGTGCCTTTATTTTTCAAAATAACGCTATATCTCGAAAACAATAGCTGATAGAAAAAAAAAATGGAGTGCAGATTCGCGTTCAGTGTTTCAAATAACTAAAGAAAAAACTTGCATGTAAACATGTCGCACATTCACTTCAATAGTGTCATAACTCAAAATAAACTAGTTTTGCAGAAAACACGTTTAAAGATTTCAATTTACATACAACTAAATGAAGCCATGAAAAAATATTCTTCTCTGAGGAGGTGATAGTACGTACAAGCTATTTAGAGTTAAGCCTGGTACTCTGTTCAAAATTTCGTGCGAAACGCTGTCAAACTACATGTAAAAGTATTTGGTATGAAATATTTGCGAAATAAATTTGCAAAAGTAGTACTCTGTTCTTATTGCGAAAACCCCGTAAAATCTATCTGGCAACATGTTTTTCCATGCAAAATAAATGTGGCATCATTTTAGTTTCGCCGCGAAACAACATGAGCAGTACTTTTTTCGCATGGAATTTTGACAATGTTGCATACTTTCAAGCATTAAAAGCGAGAAATTTATAATAAAAAAACCGCAAGTTGGGCTACATTTAATACATGTAAATTTTTCCACGCGAAATAATCAATGTTGCTGAAAATTTTTCACAACTTCGAACAGCCTTTACGCAGGAAAGAATACGAAGTGCCGAATTATTTTGAAATATTAACTCAAAAAAACGAATCTTTTGAGTTATGACACTATTGAAGTGAATGTGCTATATGTAATCAGGAGTCGTGAGTAATTCCAAAAAATTTTAATTGGATAATTTAAAGAAATTAAGAAAATATGCCGTCTTACAGAAATCAACATCACCAGCTAAACTGTAGTATTGAAAAACTTCATTCTTTATGAGGAATAATGAACACAAATGACTAACGACCTATCCAACAATATTAACAAAAAACGTTCACGATTAATGGTTCTAAGCAAAAATAAATTTTCTTATATTATTGTCATTGTCAAAATGTCAATGGAATGTTTTATGTCGGCATCGATTTCGACAAACTGTAATACGATGAACTAAAAAAATTCATATATTCCATTTATGAAGGTGTTGTTCCGTTCTACTAGTGTTTGCCAGAATATTTACCATGAGCGTTAGGTGTTCCTTAAAAATTATAACAGTTGCTGTAATTTATTGTACAATGATTGCTGGCATCTCTGAATGAAAAACAAATTTTTCAAAATATAAAATGATTTTTTTAAAAGCTTTCGGATTTGATTTATAAAAAACAAACACATAAAATTTAGAGAGATGTATAAAATCTTTATTTGAGTCAATAGAATAAACTATATAATTCAATGCTCAAAGATGATTGCATGTCAATGTTGACGGCGGCTACGCCTGAAAAAAACGCTGGGTCCAATTTTGGCATTATCTCGCCAACATATCGGCCCGTATCTCATGAATAAATTCTTCAATATTATTTTCCAGTGCGTCAACTTTTGTGAATTTAGCCCTATAGGCTCACAATAAATAGTCTAAAAGCGTATTAAATCACACAAGCTAGGCGGCCAATTGACCGGCCGGCCGCGGCCAACAAATGTAAAATAAAGTGTTCACAGAACTCGCCTCTCAATTGGGCCATTGTGTCGTGTGCTGTGTGACATGTGGCACCATCTTGCTGAAACCACATGTCAGCCAAGTCCAGCTATTGCATTTATGTGGGGGGGGGAGAAAGGAGCAGAGGCCCAATTGCTGCGAATGGCGCCGTTCATCAACAACATTGGCGGATACAGCTGCAATATTTTCCTCTGTCCGCACTCTACATATGCTTTTTGGTGGTTTTATGTTCAATAATCTAATTTTGCTGCGAAATTTAGTCACAAGATTCCGAATAGCCGCCTCAGAAGGTCGCCGAAACTGACCATAAAATGAAAAAAGTGCACGATGCACTTTCCTAACCGAGCATGAATTTGGAGAATAAAATTTAATAATCTGCCAGCATTGTTCATTAGTAAGCTAAATAGTTACGTGATACACGAAAACAGCTGAGTTGCCAAAAAGAGTGTTTCCAAAAAGAAAGTTGCTAAAAAATCACCCTTTTTAAGAGACCAATTCACAAGCTGTTCTATTACGTCATATTGTCTTAATGTGTTAAATTATTTTAATATATTTTTTTGTTTGTTTTTAAGCAAATATTTTCTTAGCTTTTGACAAAATGTCACAGTAGAAGAGCACTTTGTTAATTGGCTTATAAAATAAAATTGTATTGTGAAAATTAACATTAACAAATTTACACTGGTGTACTTTAATTTAATAAAATAATACAATCAATACTACATTGTAAATTGAACAATAAAAAACAATGAATTACCTATAGTTACTTGCATATGCACGTTTATAAATATAAAACATCAACAGGAAGTATGTAGAGACGATATGGTCATTTTTCTGTTACAATTTATGTAAGGAACATCCGGCTTGATATGATTGCTGGCAAACGAAAAATTTGGAACTGGTGTACAACAATGTGATGAACATACGCAAGTTGATATAGTTGATGATGTATGTATATATTATATATCGATGGCTTAATATAAAAAGGGCGTAACTCGAAGTTTTTCAAAATTGCGCTTTTAATGTTTTCTGGTAGCCAACGTATAATTACGTCCTCCTTGAAGAAATAAGTACGATATAATTTAAATAAAATACTTATGGTCTTTTAAAAATTTATTTTTGCGTGAAAATGCTATAGTTTTTAATCAGTGTTTTCCTTCTCCTATAAAATATCGAAAATTCGAGTTGCACCTTTCTTATATTAAGCCATCGATACATATTAGTATGGCGATTCTATTCTGACGGGTGCAACATTTAGACGCTTTAAACGTCTTTTACTAATAGAAAGAAACACATTTTCAATTAAGTTATTTCTAGAAGGGGTAACATTTTTTATATACTATTGTTATCTATTTACAAGAATTTATATGAAACAATCGAATAACCACGAGAGAGCTTTAAAGTGCATGACGGGTGCAACCAAATTGGCCCACTTTCAAAAGATCATACCACAAAAACACAAAACTCTGTTAATTTTTTAACTTTTATTGTATTATTCTTTTTTATTGTGAAAGATGAGATATCAGACGATGATTATTAAATCAAACATCGTAGAGAAATATAATCCAATAATAAGAAATTTTGCTCTTTAAACCATGACGGGTGCAACATGCAATTATGACGGGTGCAACGCGTCTAAAATAACTAAACAAAAACCCATTTTTTTTCTTCATTTTCACATTATTATTCAAAATATTATTATTTATTATTTGTTAAGAAAGTCTCTATGCGATTGTGGAAAATGCGAATTCTTCGAAATAATTTCAAGAAGCGCAATAAAGTTTGAGTGTGTTATGCATACACAAACATTATGAGGAGTATGGTTTACAGGCAAAATATACGCAGGCCTCTCTTTATAAAAAAGACTCATACATATAGATGTTTCGGCGTACAAAGTTTTAAAAATTTCATAGGCTTCACTGATGCTCATAATCATCGTTTTCTTCTGCATTTTCTACTTTGTTCCCACATTTGACTTAAACGATTTTACATCCTTCATTCCAGGCATTTGTCTGCTAATATCATCCCTGTTATAGAAATCAGAAATCGGTTGTTTTAACTCTGTCGTGAGTTTCCAAGGCATTGCGTTAGCCGATACAATTTCAAAAGGTACAGCAATTTGGAATTCAGCAGCTATTTTTTTCACAACAGCTTTAGCTTTAGTGGGGCTAGTAGGCAGGTTACGCTTCACTTTTGCCACTGCCTTATCCAATGTACGGCAACTCTTGTAACTAGTGCTCGCTTTTTCAATGTCTTTTTCTTTACGCCGCTTTTTAGTTGCCTGCATTCTTTCCTTAGACTTTTTTCTCTCCAATTTCTTGAAATCTTCATCCGACTCCATTTTCATTTTCATGGCTGCTCTCCGTTTGGAGTCATGAGCTCTTTCCCTTTGCAAATGGTCTGCATACTTCTCAGGATTATGTTTTTGCTTCCGTCTGCACTTTTGTTGAACAGTCTCCATATTTGCTATATGATCAATATGATAAATTATACAATAATGCTAAAAGTCATTTCTTCATCATAATATTTGAATGACGGGTGCAACCATTTTGAATTGACGTTAGTTTCAACGCTAATCAGAATATACACTTCACTTTAATAGATTTCTATTTGTCTTTGACTTTTTCTTACTTTCACAAAGTTTCAAAGCATTGGCATTTAATTTTTATGAAAAAATTTAGACTTTTATACCTTTTGCATGACGGGTGCAACATGTTAACATTGGATTTTTAAGATCAATAATTCTGATGAACTAAAAACAATTACTTACTTTTTTTATATCGCTGATTGATAAATGTTTGCAGTTCAATATAAAGGGTGTTTTTTATTGAGGTATAGAAGTTTAAGTTGGCATCACTTTTTTAACTGGCGGCCATTTTGTCAGCTGTCAAGTGATTAATATTTAGTTTGGTTTGCCATTTCATCATGAACAGGTTGACAAAAGAACAACGCTTGCAAATCGTGCAAATTTATTTCGAAAATAATGGTTCAGTTCGCGAAGTTTACCGCAAGCTCCGTCCATTTTATGGTCGACCGTTGGTTACCGTTAATGGAGACCGGTATAGAGCTATGATAACCGACTATTTTGTTCCCGAATTGGGTGGCATGAATGTAGATGAGTTGTGGTTCCAACAAGACGGCGCTGCATGCCACACAGCGCACGTCACAATCGATTTATTGAATGAAACATTCGATGAGCGCATAATTTCGCCCCATATGCTCGAAAAAGTGGTTGAAAATTGGACCTGTAGAATTGGATTTATTCGAGCCAACCGCGGCGGCCACATGCCCGAAATCATATTTAAACGTTAATGGCATAAAATTATCCTTCCAATAAAGCCAAATTGATGGACATTAAAACGATTTTCTTGTGTTTTATTTCAATTCGAAGTTCAATACCTCTAAAAAAACCACCCTATACAAAATGAAAATATGATCACAATCTGGCAATAAGAGGTGTTTTGAACAAGTGTTACCACGTATGATTTTTCTGTTCGCGCCAAATCTATGAATCTTAATGCTTCGAAGTGCGCAACAAATTTATATTTAAGCTTACGTCTGAAAAAAAATTATATTATTATAAAATATAGACATTTTACTTTAAATTGGCATCAAAAAAAGTATCAAATAGTGTGATTTGAAAATTGATGTTAAAAGTTGTCTACAATAGAATCGCCCAGTAATGAGCGATACTGTGATTTTTTTAATAATGTTGCTCCTTATGAACGTGATTTCTAAATCGCTGTTCTTTTAAACAGAGACTGTGATCACAGTTTAACAGTATTTTGTTTGTAGCAGTTCTGTTATTTTGACAAAATCTAATAAGAAGAGCAGCAGTGAAATTAAACAGCAACTGTGATCACGGTTTAACACATTTCAGCTCTTCTGCTTTAAAAGTATTTATTAGTATTGGTATTTTGATGTACACTAATAAGAAATGCGACAAGAACGAACAATTAGCAATCCACCCCATCCAAATATTGAGAATTGTCGTATAAGAGGCAGAGAGACAGTAAAATTGCAAATACAAACATGTGGAAGCTATACATAGTTGCCAAAAAAAGACGATTTAAACGGTGAAGGTATAAAAAAAAATCATGTGTTAGCTTTATTTGCTGTAAAGTAAGCATACAAGAACATTCACAGTTTGTATGAAAGAACTATATTTTCAAAACCTGTTGCTTGATAAATTCAGTCACAGTTGTGATTAGTGATGTTTCAATCTCTGTGAAAAAGTAACAGACAGGTTTCGAAAAATCGCCCATCTCTAGTACATATTATGGCATGATGAAATATGTTAACTCTCTAAAGAGAAATGAATTTATGAACATAAATGTGATAACATGTGCCAGAAAAATCTGCAAATGTTTAAGCAAGCTGAAAAAGCTTTAATGAAAAATAAATTCATATTTTCGTGAATGTATAATATTTTTGAAAGCCAACCGTGACTAAATAAGCACAATTACTTGTGTATATTTTTCAACATTGTAATCAAATAAGTGCAGCTATTACAATTTGTACGCTTGAACATAAATTTTTTATTTCGCGCAATAATATTGTGACTACGAACAACTTATTGCTTTAAGTTTCATTGACTCTATCCATATCATTTCTTGCTATGACAATCATTGTATACATTGATATCAGTTTCACGTCTGCACGACAGTGGCATGGTCATTTTCAATTGGATACATTGTGTTTCATTTGTGCCAATTTTAGAATATTTTATTGTATCTCTTAAGAGCGCTTCTGGTCTTCTGTTCCTTAAATACTTTTCACAATACAATACATTGCAACGAACCATATTTCCTTATGCTTGCAATTTCAAATTTTTATTGATGTACGTACATAGGGAAATAAAAATATACTACGTTTATACGCATGACTTATTTGCAAATAAAACTGTAAATTGTTGCCACATAATTGTCGTATTGTGTCTTACTAAATCAGAAATCTATTCACGATTAACGATCTATTTGCAAATCAAATACTTGCGGTTGCCACGCTTACAAATGTTTGCTAATAAAAAACAATAAATGGATAAATATAAAAACATTGAAAAAAGAAAATAATGACAATAAAAACAAATAATTATTTGTTATATTATACATTTGCACAGTTTTTTTTTCAACATAAGTAACTTTTCTAAAGAAGTGCTACCAAGTTTTTATACATTTACAATTCCGTATAAACAGTGACTTAATTTATTTGCAAGTAGTGCGCGTATAAACGTAGTAACATATGCATGATTTTGAAATATATTATGTGTTGTAAAAAAATAACAAAATATAAATCTGTTATTCATTAAAGGAAAAGGAAAATAAATATTATAAGCACAGAGCACTGTGGCATCTAACTCAAAATGTGATAATAAATCTGTGTCCTTCAAAAAACCATACCGATTCAAATTTGATCGTTACAATCTGTAACCCACCAAAGAGTGATTTACCTTACCGATATATGATTCCAAAAATATCTTAGTAGTCATTGCACGGAAAACATTACGCTTAGAACACACGATTATATTGTATCGAACATTGCCAACCTTAACCAAAAGATTAAAAAGGCTGCTGAACATGCCACTACTTCCCAACCACAGACTGGGTTTAATAGAATTTATTCTACGGATATTGAATGTGTCGCATGTGACAACAGAAGAGCTAGAAGCGAATGGTAACCGCATGGATTACCTCAATATAAAATTAGACTTAAAGATTGCACTAAACGACTCCAAGAGTTGCTAGCATCTGAAAAAGCTGCAACTCTTAAGTCATATTTGGAAGGTATCGATGTTACACCAGCATCTACTTCCTCTTTGTGGCCCGCTGCTAGAAATTTTAAAAGACCCGTTGAGTTCAAGCCACCTCTGAGCACTACTACCAGAGGTTCGACAAGAAGCGATACTGAAAAAGGTAACATATTTGCTGAGCATTTAAAATCCGTATTTACCCCAAACACATGTACTGGTGCTGTTGATCTACCGAGTGTAGTTGCTCTACCCACTCGACCCTTAAAGTTGTACAAAAAATAATTGCTGAGCTCAACCCGAAGAAAAAGCTCCAGGTATTGATGGATGAACTTGCCGCATAGCGCAATAAGAATCTTGCGACAAGAGTATTATCAATACCACTGGAAGCTTGTCAAGGTCAAAATGATTCCAAAGTCGGGCAAAGATCTTACCAAGGCTGAGTCATACAGGCCAATAAGTCTACTATCAACAATGTCAAAACTTTTCGAAAAACTGCTCTTGACAAAATTGTCCCCAATTTTAATTGGTAG
The DNA here is from genome assembly GCA_936439885.1 of Nowickia ferox. Taxonomy (NCBI): domain Eukaryota; kingdom Metazoa; phylum Arthropoda; class Insecta; order Diptera; family Tachinidae; genus Nowickia; species Nowickia ferox. The sequence continues at coordinate 101,256,427 of OW387023.1, read as the reverse complement.
CGCGTGCATACCAGACCATCAATTTGGTTTTAGAAGTCATCATAGCAGCATTGAACAAACGCATAGATTGGTTCAATTTATAAGAGGAACATTTGAAGAAAAGAAGTATTGTTCTGCCCTGTTTATTGACGTGTGTCAGGCATTTGATAAAGTGTGGCATAAAGGCCTAATTTTAAAATTGAAAACATATCTACCAATAAACATTCTTAATCTTTTGGCAAAGTTATATTCTTGCCCGGAACTTCACTGTTGTGGAAGGAGACTTTATGAGTATGCCCTAAACTATCTCAGCCGATATTGCACAGGGGAGTATACGGGGACCAGCTTTGTATTTGACTTATACTTGTGATATGCCTGTGAGCAGTAACATCCACACATCTACATTTGCCGCTGATACAGCCTGCCTTAGTATGCACGAAAACTCTCGCGAGTAGAGCTGGGTCCAACTCGTTCATTCGTTCATTTTTGCCACAAACCTATGATCAAACCCATTTAAATTATATGGGTTTGATCATTGGTTTGTGGCAAAAGTGAACGAATGAACGAGTTGGACCCAGCTCTACTCACGAGGCATCTCGATATCTTCAGGAACATATTACCCAGCTGGAACTATGGCTAAAATTATGGAGAATAAAAGTAAGCGAACAGAAGTGAGCTCAGGTAACATTTACCCTACCAAAAGATACTTGTTCCCCCATTAGAATCAACAGTCAAGTTGTTCTTCAACATTCACATGTCAAATATCTTGGTATACAGCTTGATCGAAGGCTTACCTGGAAACACCACGTTCAATCTAAGCTGACACAAATGAAACTAAAATTAACTCAGTTACATTGGCTGATTGGTAGAAATTCAACCCTCAGTCTAGACTGTAAACTTATGACATACAAGTCGCTTTTGAAACCAATATGGTGCTACGGAATCCGGCTAAGGGGCACTGCTTCAGCTTCCAATATAGAGAGAATCCAACGAAGGCAAAACAAGATTTTAAGGCTAATAACATCGGCTGCATGGTACATCACAAATTCAAATTTACATCGTGATTTAAATATGCGTTTAGAGACTGAAAAAATTGCAAAAGTCGAGTCGCACACTAATCCCCTAGCACGTAATATCTTGAATTTTACTGGACATATCCGCTTAAAAAAGAGGAACACTACGTCTTTAATACTCAACACTCCAGATGAAACTGCTTGAAAATATTTTTGTGCTTAATACGACATTTATGTATTATTGATTAGTATCACTAAGTTTATGCCTGACACTGGTTGGGCCTAATTATTATATCTTGATTTAGGGTCTAATTCATAAAAAATATTTTAGGTTTATTACAGGTTTATGTGACAAATTTCCCATAGAAATAGGTCAAATAAGCGCTTAATAAACCTGAAATATTGTTTATGAATAAGGCGGTTAATATTTGAGTACTTATTGTTAGTTAATTTTTGTGAAGATACAATAAATAAATGTAAGCATGTAAACAAAAATAAAATTGCAATCGCAGTTTGTTTTGCATTCTTTTTTTGTACTATTAAAAAAAAAATTTACAGCCTGTTTGTAGAACACGACAAAGCCGACTCACGAAGAACCAATTGATGGACGAATACGTAATGAAAAGCGTTTGTATAATGCGATTTGATTTTGTCGTGCAACTTACGTGGCAAAACGTTGTGTTGCCAACATGTGCAAAAATAATTTTTGTTTATCCTTTTTCATAGAAAGTTATATATTCAACTTGTAAAAGTGGAAACCCTATTCTTGTGGTAAAAAAAAAACGCAACTGACTACTGAATGAAAAATTATATTTATATTTATTTATTATTATGTTGTAAAAAGATTAATTATTCTTCAAAATATCTGTTGGCATTTGAAGAACAAAAAGTGTGATTTTTATGAAAATATGCAAAATGCATGTGAGTGAATGTGTATTGCCAGCATTTTACTTATTTTGGTGTCCTTTTTTTTGTACACGATTAGAATTTTTTGATCGCCCATCTTGACGTTTATAATGAGCTAAACCGTGATACACAAACCCAAATAAAGTGATAGTTGTGTTACGTTTTTTAATTAAAATCGTCAATAGTCGCCATCTAAAAACCAAAAAATAGAAAAATGTTAACATTTTAGCGTTTATTATCGACGAGTCGTGTTCTACAAACAGACTGTTAGAGTGTTAAAATGGTTTTCAAAACACAACGTGTAAAAAATTCCGCTTTTATTACTTTTCATTCAAATATCTACATAGATGTATATCGTTACTTATATTATAAATGTGAAAGTGAGTTTGTTTGTTTGTTTGCTTGCTACGCTTTCACGCTTTGAAAATTATTACACCATTGGAAAGCTACAGTACCAACGTCAAACATTGAATATTCCTTATACTGTTTGGAAACGGGTTTTTTTTTTTTTTGTTTGGTAAGGATTTTTTGTCAAAAACACATTTTTCGTTCGGTTAGGGCAATTTTCGTTTTGGGTTTAATTGTTTGAACAGTTTTGAAGCCGGTTTTTATGTACGAGTATTTGATAAACAGATCAATGCGAACGGATTTGCGGGTAGAAGCTAGTTATGTATAAATGTAAATATGAAAATATTTTCGAATACTTATTTTTTATTTTTTTGCTGTTGCTATAGCTTTCAGTGGAAATGCCCATAAATGTATATATTTCAAACTATAGATTTATTAGCTTGCTTTTAAAAGCTAAAATATGGAAAAAAAATAATTTTCTATAAATAAATCATAAACTTGCAGTTCATTGAGCCGAAAATACGAATAATTTGAAATCTTTACTAAGCTAAAAATAAAATTAAGTAATTAAAAGGGTAATATTTGGCTATTCTTTACCTACTACATATGATTACTCTTTTCTTTTCAAGCAAATACGAATATCGATTATTAATGTAATGTGTAGTAAAAAACAACTTGATTTTTTTTAAACATGTCAGCAAATGAAGCCCCGGTTTCATATACACTAACATACATATTTATTTTATGTATGTAGGTATTTATGTAACAAATTTAAAACTTTTATGTACAAAACATTTGCTTCATTGTTAATTAATTGAAATTTATAGATAAAATATAAATGAAGTCTATTTATTTAAAAATTACTCATGTGAAATACGGTTTGATTTGGTTTTGCTCCAATTTATTTCAAAAATATTTGCAAATAAGAAATGTTTGCATACACATCCATACATGTATACATGCATGTATATACTTATGTATACTATATATGTGAATACTTTATATGCCAGCTTAGGCATTCTAGCCATACACACATTTTCTTTGTTTAATCATACGTACTCGTATGCACCTTAAAACGTAAGAATAAACAAGCATATTAATATACGAGATACATTTTATTCAGAGAAATTCATAGATCTGGGTATAATATGAAAACAATCATAACAAGAAGATAAGCTAAGCAATTCAAGCGAAAATGTATTAAGATAGTCCAGAGTTTCGAGTTTACAAATGTACATATAAGTTTTATTAACACAAGATAATTTTTTTCTTATAAACCGTCTGTTATCAGATTCTTTGTGTCTTATTTAAATGATGTTTGAATCCAGGCTGCAAACTGATTCCTGAAATATTTTATGGTGTTTTTTTTTAGGAAATCAATTTTATAAATATGAGGACAACCTAATACACAAAATGTAGTAGTGGCCCAAATAATAGAAGTAATTTGTTTCATTTTTCAAAATAGACTGTATAAGTGCTTTTACACTTACATAAGCACTTAAGTAATGCAATAACAAAAAAAAAATTAAACTCAGTATATACAAAAACAAAAAATTAAGATTAAGCGCGAATCCAGGATGCATTTTTGTGAACAGTTAGACAGCGCACAGTGGTTCCTAAGCACAAAAAGGTGGTAATAAATATATATATTCTTTTGGAGCACCAGCCAAACACTAAATAATATAAATATAAGAGGAAGAAGAGGATCTAAGCTTTTTAAAAATGTAGTTTTTTGACACGCTTTTAAAATATATACTGAAGTACAGGGTGTCAAAGTTGATAAACTCGGTTTACGGAATCTCAACCGATTTGAAGGATTTTTTGTTTTCTAAAAAGCGAATAAGAATGTAAACAACATTTTTAAAATAATAAGTATATCTTATGTGGTCTTAAATATATTTGCATATCAATTAAACAAATATTTCCATTTTCACAAATTTTATTTTTCACCTTGACTTAACTTTAGTTTTTCACTGGCATCTTATATAATAAAGGGTGGTTAAATTTTAAGGGCCGATGTTGAATGTGAACCACACCTAAACTTCAAGTTTTTTCTGCATTTCATTTGACATTTCTCAATTTCAGACTAACTCAATTTGAACCATTTAAAGATACACAATCGAGCAATGCGTTAAACTTATTCAGGCTTATTAAGAAAATGGGGCGTTCAAATCAAAATATATATCGTGCACTGCGTGATTTTTTCGGTCAATTTAATCGTCCAAATGTGCGTACAATCGGAAAAATTATGCAAAAATTTGAGTAAATCGGGTCTGTAAGAGATGTGAAAACACCAGTGCATGCTCATAGAGGTCGTACTGCAGAAAATATTGCTGCTGTTCGTGATAGTGTGGCTGAAGAGCCGTCCACCTCAACTCGTCGTCGTGCCCAACAACTGCACCTCTCACGCTCGTCGTTGATGAACATTATGCATAAGGACTTGCATTTACACGCTTTCAAGGTGAACTAAAGCCTCTTGACCATTCCAAACGTTGTCAATAGCCAGAATAGTGGCAAGAAAAGACAACAGTGGATGATCAATTTTCGAAGAAAATAATCTTCAGTGATGAGGCACATTTTCACCTCAGTGGATTCGCCAATAAGCAGAATTGCCGCATTTGGGCGAATGACAATCCAAGAGTGATTATCGAAAAACCAATGCACCCACAGAAAGTGACTGGTTGGTGCGGTTTATGGGCTGGCGGCATCATCGGGCCATCGTATTTTTTCCAAAACGAGGCCGGTCAGGCAGTTACTGTGAATGGTGTTCGCTATCGTGAGATGATAACGAACTCTTTATGGCCCGAATTGTAAGATATGGATGTGGACGATATGTGGTTTCAATAGGACGGTGCCACTTGCCACACAAATAATGAAACAATGGTTCTTTTGCGCGACAAATTAAATGGCAGTGTTATCTCACGTGGTGGCGATGTCAATTGGCCGCCAAGATCATGTGATTTGACACCATTGGACTTTTTTCTTTGGGGTTATTTGAAATAAAAGGTATACTTCGATAAGCCAGTAACAATTCAAGAGCTAAAGCATGACACACTTCGGCACATTAACGGCATAGAATCTCAATTATGCCTCAGCGTCATCGAAAATTTGGACCATCGTATGGAGTTGTGCCGCCGAGGTTGCGGCGGCCATTTGGCCGATATTTTGTTGCATACATAATTGAATCATACCATATTATCATAATGAAAAGAAATGACAATAATTTCCTAAATAATTTGTGTTTTATTCAAAATCAACAACGGCCCTTAAAATTGAAACCAGCGTATACTTGAAAAGAGGTTTTTATAAATAGCGAAACTATGTTTATATTCACCCTTATCGGGAATTAAAGTTCAAGTGAAAAGTGTTCCCTTTCACTAAAATTGTGTTTGCCAATGTTTCTAATTTTGTTCACCTTTTTTTTTTTTTTTTTGTCAATATGGGTGATTGTTAAATTTATTATTTATGCTTATACTTTTGCATGTGAGCACGTATGATTAATACGATATTCTTCATCAGTATTACTCATACGTAGCGTCCAAATGTATCAAACCAAATTGTCGTTCGCAGTCTCTTCTAAAAACTTCTTTTTGCAAATATTAAAAAAAATAACTTCCTTAAGAAATCTGCAAGAAATTTCTAAAATATAAGCACTCTAATTTCAACTAAAATACCTAATTTTTTTTTGTTATTGTTACATATTTTGTAACTTCTGAAAAGTTTATAAATATTTCTTTTCAATTATTTGCTGGAGCATATTATATAAGACACCAGGTGAACACTTTAAATAAGTCAGGATGAAAAATTAAAATTTTGAAATTGAAATGCAAATGCCTTTAGCATTAAATTATTTATCTTATCTTATTATTTTATATATATTTCTTTTTAATATGCCAATCGCTTTTAAAAAAATTAAAACTCCTGAAAATCAGTTCAGATTTGTAAGGGTTATGATCTATGAAATGTTTCAATTCTATAATCCTAGTTGATCAGCTTTGACACCCTGTACTTGAGATTGCACTATGAAACCCCCAGTCTAAACTGACAATAAATTCATTTATATTGCCAAGGGAGACAGCTAGATCATTTCCAGTACTTGCCAACAATTTTTTCGCTGATAGTTGTTGCGAACAAGAAACTTCAAATTTGGTGTTTATTTATGTTTGACTTTTCTTTACATAGGGTCTACACCTAACATATTATCTAAGATCTCGATCTCGTCAAATTCAATCGCAGAGAGAATTATGTTACGTGTAGACTTCAAATTAGTGTTATCTCAATCTTATAAGATTTTTTAAGAGAGAGTTGTTATAAGCAATCCTATGACAACAATGTTATGAGATGAACTGTCGAAAACACACGAACATAAAAATAAATTAGTATGCATGTGCGAGTGTTTATTAAAATAAATGAAAAACAATGTTTTGGATAAAATTTCTGGGATTTTATATATTTAACTATGTATTTGAAAGTTTGTGTGAAAAAGTGGAAACAAAATAAATAAATATATAAAACTAATATATGTTAACTCGATGAGAATTTGCATAAAATGAAATATTACAAGAAAGGTAAAATTTGTGTTCCAATTTCTCACATATTATATCAGAGTTAATCGCAGTTGTAAACGCTATGTTGTTTCGTTAAGCTAGGATCATACGATTGCCGCAATGCACCAATTATTGGTTCATTTTATACGCCAATCGTGTGATTTCCACAATTTATTGCCTCATACGACAATCGAGAACAATAGTGTGCTGATTTATCGCAATCAAATGCAACTCTGGTGCGGCAATCGTGTGAACGGTTGATAGGCAACCATGCCTCAATAAAAATGTTTAAAATGCACCAATATTTATTGTGCTCTTGAGCGGCATTCAAAGTAGCCAATACGGGACAATTTCTTAAATTAATTTATTTTTTTCGTGTGTTCCAAGTGTTGCCACTTATTTTTATATGTAATTACAACTTATTTGAAACATTAACATGGAACTGTGAGCCAATCTTAACCCATATACATATTTAGTTTTTATTCGTATAAAAGAACGAAAATTGCCTCTGCTTTGTATATTTAAGGATCACAAAATATACAAAACAGATGCAATTTTATTTCTTTTAAACGAATAAACCTGTTTCACGTACAAAATAAAACAGAAAAAAAACATTTCTTTTTAAAAGAAAACCATTTGAAAGTAAAACAAAACAAACTAAAAACTACCAAAACAGCTGTTTATTTCTGTTGCCGTAGAACAATCGTGTGACTGGGCTGTGGTAATTATTATCACAAGTTCATTCTTCGCCAATCTGCGACAATAATAAAATGGAGCAATCATGTGACTGCAACGCATTTGATTGGCATAATTTTATTATTGTACACCAATTCAGCACAATAAAAATTGGGGCAGATTGGTGTATTTGCGGCAATCGTGTGATCCTATGTACCTTTAGATAATATATGTATATAAAAATTAATGTTTGCTCATGCGATCGGGATGAAATTTGGTTCACTTAGTCTGCGCAACTCCGGGAAGGTTTAAGAGCATTTTTGTTTAACTAGGGCCAGCAGGGCGATACGAGGGAAATTTCTGCCCCTCCGAAACGTTCCAGCCGATTTTAATGAAATATATAACATAGATAGATCTGCATCTAAAAAGTCACATGGGCTATGTACATTTTCAATACAGGGACCAGGAGGGCGATGGGGGGGAAATTTCTGCCCTTCCAAAGCGTTCGAACTTATATTAATGAAATTTAAAATATACATAGATAGATCTGCGTCTAAAAAGTCACATACGCCTTTTTATAAACTAGGACCAGGAGGGCGAAAGGGGGAAATTACTGTCCTTACGAAGCCTTCGAACCAATTTTAATAAATAAAGAATAAGTCATATATGCCATGTACATTTTTAAAAGTATGACCATGAGGGCGAAAGGGGGGAAATTTCTGCCCTTACGAAGCCTCTTTAAAATCAATAAAATGACTCAAAATGAATAGAATATTTGTGTAACGTCTTTCCTTCAAATTTATTTCAGTTGGTGGCGTAGCAACGAGCGCCTGGTACAGCTAGTATATGTAAAGGGTCCGCCATCTAACGTTTTTTTCAACTAGTGCTTATTTCGTGAATGGTAACACTTAGCTTATGTCTGATTTGACAGATAATTAGTTTTATACTTCCGCTGAACGAATATGGTTGTGTATACGCTTGAACAACGCTTCGCTAAGTGGGCCTGCGATCGACTTATAGAAGATGCCGATTTTGCCAAAAAAAAATTATATTTTCCGATGAAGCTCATTTTGATCTTGGCGGGTATGTAAACAAGCAAAATTGTCGCATTTGGGGCACAGAAAACCCGCACGCATACATTGAAAAGCCGACGCACCCAAAACGAGTCACTGTTTGGTGCGGATTTTGGTCCAGAGGCATAATTGGGCCAATGAGCAAGGAGTGGCCGTTACAGTCAATGGCGATCGTTATCGGGCCATGTTGAACGAATTTTTGTTCACAAAAATTGAAGAGGAGGATATTGGCAACATTTGGTTACAACAGGACTGCGCTACGTGCCACACAGCCGAAGCTACACTCGATGTTTTGCGCCCTGTTTTCAAAAAAAAAGTTATCTGGCGGACCCTTTATATATATATATTTTTTATTTTATTTTTTGTCTTAGGAACCACTGTGCTGAGTTAGCAAAGCCTCATACTCGACTTAAAGTACTCGGGAATAAGGATGGAAATGTTTTAGGGTCTACTCTTTTATTCGACACAAAATAAAATTATTAAAGTTACAATTTCTAAATATAAAAAAATTTAATGCATTTTTTTCGAACACGAGTTTAGAGTTCAATTTGCCAGTCAAGTATTGATTCGTCATTCATTGTGGTGGTTTATTGAGTAAAAGCACATATCTGCCTATTCCTGATTATGTTTCTAATCTCAAAGGGAAGATGCAAAAATCAACATAAAAATTATTAAAACTCTAATAAGTTAAATTTTAGTTTACAGTTAAAACTCATACTCAAATTATTACCTCAACTGTCTACAAAGGAATCACGTTCTATTGCAAAGTAGTTAGATGGTGTTTAATTGGAGCACATAAGCAAATATATTAAAAAGTAAACACATAAAGAAAACCGCATACACGCATACATAAATTGTTTGTATGAACATGCGAGTAAAGTACATTCAAACATGCGTACATTGTTGGTTGGCAGGTTAGATAAAATGAAAATGAAATTTATGCTCGGTAGAACTTGTCCTTGGCGAGCCTTCTGTCAAGTGTAGAAATTATGGAAATTAAAGTGATTGATCTTAATTGAAAACAGGAAAATTCCACAACAAATCTTCATTAAACGAAACGAATGCAGAAACTACTTAAAAGCAATTTGAAAAGATTTAAACCAAACATCAGTTGAGTTTATTAGTCTAGTTTACCTATTGCAGGGCACTTGTATTGTTCATTAGAAAGCATGCATGTATATTTTCAATACAAGAAAAAAATATTTACTTAAATAACAAATATTGCAAATAATATTTGTATTTCATAAGAAAGACTTATTCAACCATAATGAAGCAAACTTGAATAGCAACAGCTGCAAGAACACTAATTAAATTTATATTCTTTGTTTTCTTTTACTGCATTTAATTCCGTATGTGCGTATGCACAATTGTTTTTATTTTAAATTTTAGAATCTTGCACACAAAACTAAATATTTGTTTTTTAAATTTAAAAAAATTATTACAAAAATAAACAAATGCAAATGTTTTTGTTGTGTTTATGTTAAAAGCATATTCCATTTAATCATTTTCTAAATTTTAAATTCAACAATTTTCATTCAAGAAATCTTTTTCTATTTATCTAAGCTTTAGGGTGCAAATTGATTAAAAAAGAATTTCTTTAATACAGTAATTTATTTAATAACAGTAAAACTAACTTGGATGAAAAATAATTTTTTATTTTATGAGAAATCAGCAATACAGGCTGTCTGGTAGCAGATTTATATTTTCAACCTTGAATAAAAAAATGAAAATGCGGATTTTATTTTTTAAAGAGTATGTCGTCATCTAGATGTCTTCCGTCGAGTTGAACACACTGTTCAAAACGGAGCCTAGTGTTCTGCGCCACATGCTGCAGTAAACTTAGTTCAATTGAGCTGATTTCTCGACGAATATTTTCTTTTAAAGCGACAAGAGATTGGGGATTATCATTATAAATCCTCTCTTTGAGGTAGCCGCATAAAAAAAAATCCATGGGACTTAGATCGGGCGACCTCGGTGTGTGAAGAGTACAAAAGATGAGCTCGAAGGTTTGGTAAAAAGAATTCCGTAATCATGCGTCGATAATTTTCACCGTTAACATTCGTCGTCTGGCCTCAAGAATTTTCGAAAATAAAAATATGGTCCAATTGTCTCATGCGTGGATAAGGCACACCAACCAGTTACCCTGGGGCAATGCAATGGTTTTTGATCTTTCAATTAAAGGTTGGGGGTTCTTGGAGACCAGTAGCGGCAGTTTTGCTCTTTGACGTGGCCGTTTAAGTGAAAATGAGCCTCGTCGCTTCAAAAAATGGGATTTACAGTGCGAAAACGCTCTAACATGGTTTCACAAAAATTGTTGCGTAAATCAAAATCACTTTCTTTTAGTTCTTGAACGATTTGAATTTTAAAAGGATGGAACTTCAGATTCTTTTTTAAAATTTCATGAATAATCGCTCTTCGAAGTCCCAGTGAGGCTGCTCTTTCCGTATTAGAAGTCATGGATTTTCACGTAAACTGCTTTCAACCAGTTCAATGTTTTCGGGAGACCTTGAAGATCGACTGGTCCCTGGCCCGTGGGACATTCATAGCCGAAACAGTTGCGTGGAATATCTGCAGCCAAGAACGAATTAAATTTACACTCGGTCCATCACGTATTCGCCGAATACCGAACTTTGAACAAAATTGTCGACGAGCTATTACATAAGAATCATTTAAGAGTAATATCCCCACAGCCAACGAGCGATACTTACTCGACTACTGTGACATCGTAACTAACTAATCCGCACAATCGATAATTCTAACGGCGCCACCCTCCCGCCGCACCGTTTATTGCTTTTTGAAATAATCGTATTTAAAAACATTAATTTGCCACCAGACACCCTGTATTTTAAACCAGAAGATATATAGGTAGTAAAGATGAGCGATTCCGTGATTTTTTATTAATGTTATTCCTTGTAGACGTGATTTCTACATCACTGTTCTTTTAAACTGCAACCGTGATCACGGTTTAACAGTATTTTGTTTGTAGCAGTTCTGTTATTTTTAGAAATACAAATAAAAAAAGTAATAGTGGGAAATTCTAACAGTGAAAGTGATCACTGTTTAATGCATTTCAGCGCTGCTGCTTTGAAAGTATGTATTAGTATTAGTTAATATTTTGAAGTTTACCCTCTAGTCAGCCTAGAACCATATGTCTCTATGACAACACTCTTTTCTCTAGCAACACTTGCACTAGTGGAAATGTCAACAACTTTCGTTTTATGCGCGAGTATAAATACGTTAGAGACAACGTTTCTAGTGTATTTCTGATGACATTGCCAATGAACACGTCAATAATTGGTTTTCCTTTTTTATTATGCTGTGCAATCATGTTTAAAAAAATTAATATGTATTTAAGTTTGTTACCCCAACCCCTAAAAAATTGTTGACGAGGGTCACTAAAATGTACTAGTAGTTCAAATGTCTCGATATGGACGTTAAAGTCTACTGGTAGGTTTTGAATGACAACCCTATGCTATATGTATGTCAACAGGCTATTGCATTGGCTGGGGTACACCTGGTCAGTAGTACTATTGACTATGTCACTAGTAAATCACTACAATTTGACTATTGATATCGAGCGAAGAAATATCGATATTTTAGACTAGAGCCCCCAAAATTTACTAGTGGGTCTTTGGTGCCAATGTCTCTATGTAGTCCCAAAGAAACTACTTAATTAGTAGTGCTCCAGTCTAGTGGTAGACTTTTAATGACAAGCTAGTGTTAAATGTCAATAGATGATTACATTGGCTGGGGTACACCTGGTCAGTAATACTAGTGACAATGTCACTAGTAAGCCACTACAATTTCACTATTGGCATTTCCTACAGGGTAGTAAGAAGAGCGACAAGAACTGGCAAGCAATTTTTGATTTTGATGATGATTTTGAGTGTCAAAAATAGCATTTTGATGACTGTACCATTTTCCCCTTAAATTTGGAGATTTTTAAATACAGTGGAATCTCTCTTGAGCGGACACGGAAGGGACCATATAAGTATGTCCGTACAAGGGGTTGCCCGATGAAGAGGAAACTTACGAACTAAATAGAGTAAATTATTAGTGCTTATTTTTTTTGGGAATTGTCACAATTTAAGTTTAACATTTGTCAACACACTGATAATCCCAAATTATAATTATACTTAATTAATTCATTTAAAATAATTATAAAGTAGAAATTCATTTATTTATGTATATTACTAATTAAAATTTGTTTTTATCATTCAAAGAAAACGATGCTCAACTAAGTTTCCATAAAATAAAAAGTTAAATTTAATGAAATGTTTGACTTGTTTATTTATGAAAGTTAAGTTTTTCTATGAATTATTTATTTGCATACTATTAGTTGCAAAAGCAATAGTTTTGATCAAAAAGGCATGAACTTCCACTTGCAAATTTTTGGGTTTAAAATTTACTTTATTTTTTAATTTTAATTTGCTTAAATTATTGCACAATTAAATCATATTGCAAAATATTTCAATTATGAAAGACATTATTTTATATTTATAAAATATGCATAATTTTCTTATAATTTTCTTTTCAGCATGATTGGTTTTCTAAATGAAAATAATAAAAAAGAAATACTACATAATATGCATATAAATTGGAATTGGATTATGAACGTACATGCTACTGAAGTGAGTACTATCACAAGTAGGTGCTATCTACTAAAAATTTCACCTTTGTGTGTTCTATAAAGGGGCGTCAAATTTCACATCGATTGTACATTATTATTGTGGAACTAAACTATAAAAATCTTGCATTTTAGGCATGAGACGTTTCTAAAATTGTTATGTTAGGTCCAGGCAAGAAAACTTTAAGATTATACTTCCTCTATTTTGGGTTTCTTTTGTTCTTTTTCATTATTTTCGCCATTTAATTTAACTATAAGTGTCTGAATGCACCAAACCTCAAAACCAAGCCAAAACCGAAGAAATCTGTCAAAACTTGAAATCCTTTTAACGGCTACATTCGGTATTATTCCACTTTAATTTTAGATATAGATCCATCAGGTGTCGCAGTGCCGGTTTTTGGACCAAATATTATTGCTTTTCTAGATATAGGACGCGATCGGCAGTTTTAAGTAAAATATTATGAGGAAAATTTCTATTGACGATTTCGGATCTTTAGCATTTCTCCGTTTTTTTAACCATTCATTAAAAGGGTTCAAATAAGTAATCCTAAGCAGGACTTTAATGAATTGAAATGTTTTACAAAACTATTTGCCGCAACATTTCATTATATTTAAATTTTCAAAAGTTAAAAACTCAACTCAGACATAAAGCAATATTTGAAATGCTTGCTACACACACAAATATTTCATATTAAAATCTTCGATTAGAAGGTTATTTTAACATGACTTGACAATAATTTTGCTTTAGATGTGTCTCATATTTTTTCAACACGATTTACACAAACCTTCAACGAAAATTTTTACTTTTGAAACAACTTTATTTCATGTTGATTTAATATTTCACTACAGTTAAATCAAAATGAAGAATCATGTTGAATAAAAGTTATTTAAATATGAAACGAAGTAAATTTAATACTGACATAACATGAACAACCATGATGCATCAAGGTTATTTCATGTTGAAACAACATGAATTAAATTGAATGTAGTCATATTAGTTTATTAATTATTTAACTTCCTTGATTAAGTGTATTGGCATAGGCATCAGAAAAATGTTTAAGTGTTGTATAGTTGGCTTTCCTGACCAAGATTTGAACTCGAACTCATCGCGTGGTAGTCAATGCACCAACATATTTTCACCTCAATCCAACATATATTTATTTTTATCATATTATTATATTTTAATAATCGTTTCTGATTTTAATATCACTTATTTGGCTTCATTCGCCAAAAACTTATTTAATTAGCGCAAGTAATATTAAAAATGTCAGTCGTTGTGAAATGTGAATAAACGTGTTGTTGTTATTATTATGTATTACACGTCTTTGCTGTAGATGTATACGAGTACATACATACTTACATACATATGTAGTAAAGCAAAACAGCTAATTAATGTTCTTAAGTTTGTCCAAATTTTACGCTCATTACTGGCAACAAAATTATCGCCATCAACAAACATTCCTCTTAAGGTGAAATTTCATAAGAATAATTGTGGTTTTTAAAGTTCTTAACAATTATCAAGTGCTTTGCAAGTGATTGAGTGCATAAATTAATGTTTAATTAATTAGCAAGACAATTGAAAAACTATGAAAATGTTATATAAATTTTGAGTGATTAATTAAGTGTTTGCCGTCAAGATGAAAAATTATAAAAGAAAATAATAAATACCTTTAAATTAAAAGACATCATTTGCATACCTGCACGAAAAGAAAACCAAAATAAAATAATTAGTAATTTGGTATTGTATAAGACAAAAGTAAAATATTTAAATAAACTTATAAGCTTGTAAAAAATGTTCTCAATTGAACGTGTACTAAAATTTAAGGAAAATCGTACTTCAGGAATCAAAAATGGAAGTCAGGGAAAATGTATTTATAAAGCCTGCACATTGCGTTACCAATTTGTTTCACACTGTATTTAACATTTTGTATCAATTGATGTTTTGATCAATTTCTCATTGTTTTATTTTTCACATAAGTGAAGATTTAGTTAAATTTATAGCAGAGATAAAAACCAGACTTGCATCGAACTCTTTCAGTAGCTCGTTTTTGACACAAACCAATGATCAAACCCATGTAATTTTAATGGGTTTGATTATAGGTTTGTGTCAAAAACGATATACTGAAAGAGATCATACAAGTCTACTGTTAACAACATACTTAAGGTACGGTCTAGAGATGGGCGCGTGTCGTGTTTTTTTTGTGACACGAACACACCCGACTCAACACGAAGTGTTCGTCATAATAACTCTGATTGCGTGCGTTATCGGGTGGTGTCATGTTGAGCAAATGCAAGAATTTATAGTAAATTGAAAATCAATATTTTGTATCGTCAAACACAGATAGTGTGTGGGCCTCTTAAGCTTAAAATTCTATGCTAGAGATGAGCGCGTGTCGAATTTTTCCAACACGATACGACCCGAACAAGAAAAACCAAGATATCCACCAAGTATAAAACATGCACGTGAAACATTTTCACAACACGAAACCTCACAAATCGCACGAAATCAAATTGAATAGCCAAAAAGCATTTTTTTATATTCAAATAGATACACAGAAAGAAAAATGCCATACTAAATTCATGTTTTTCTACTTAATAAAAGTATGAATCATACTTAAAATTTTAAGTACAATAGCACTAACATTTACTTAAAACAAGCCGAAAAGAAGATTTCTTTAAAAAACCAATCCTGGAGTTTCTTAAATTTAGCATGAAGTGTTTAAATTATGTAAAAAATTTTAAATCAACTACAAATTGAGTAAAAAAAAACTTATTTAAAGTACGACTGCGTGTACAAACTCTATACACAATGAAAAGAAAAATAAAAAAACCTTTTAACCAAAAAATTTGAAGTTTATTAGTGTGCTTGTGATTGAAATTTAATAAAATTAAAATATTATTTGAAAAAATCAATACATTAAAATAAAAATAATTTAATATTTGTACTTCTTAAAGGAAAATGTTTTATTTAAGAGTGACTAAGTCCGGTTTTTAATAATATAAAAGTAAACAAGATAAAACTATAATATTAATATTAATAAATAAATAAATATGTAAATAAAATAAAAAGTGGAAGCAAATGACGACTTCAAACTGCTTCAGCTTTTGAGGGGTTTAAATTGCAAAGCTGTGTCTGAATATTTAAAGAGTAAGTAAAAAATTTGGTTTTATTTATCGAGTTTGCGTGTTGTTTTCAATAAGTCGCGTTTTACACACGGCAATTTTAGGGGGAAATACCGATATTTTTCTGTGCAGCCACGCACTTCATCAGCACCCCTGTCTAACTATTTTGATTTAGTGTTGCGTCAGTTACGTGTTCGCTCATCTCTAGTACGGTCACATTTAGCAAACATTTGCCCAAATAAACGCAACAACTAAATACTAATGAAAAACCTTTTGATTTAGACACGTGTTTATTGTGTTAAACAGTTTCCACTAATATTGAATTCGTACATTTTTACAAAAAAAAAATTACTTTTTGAAAAATTTAATTTTCCCAAACATTTACTTTTATTTAAAAAAAAACTTCCTACAAATAACTCTTTTTGTAAAAAAAGAGTACTTTTTCCAACAAACAAAAAGTTATTCTTTTCAAAAAGCATTTTTTCCAAAAAATGTTTTATTTTCGAAAAATTTCCATTTTTCAAAGGTACTATTTCGAAAGGTTTCTTGAAATTTATTTTCTTTATTCAAAAACGCTATGAAAATCGATAACTAGCAAGGTTTTTTACTTAATGGCTTTGAAACATTGTATAAGTTGTAGTTTTCCATTTTAAAGTACATATCGCACACTAAATCATAAAAGCCTTATTTTCGATTCAAGCGTAAGCGACAAAAATTAAATAAAAATACTATAAAATTTTCCAGTCCGTATCTTAAAAGTTGTCAACAATTTTGGCATTTTGATAATTCCAAACTATAAATAAAATTCGATAAGATGGCACTTACGATAAAACCGAAAAAATGTTGCTCGACATGAATAAATAAATAAATAAATCTTAAATCAGATCAGTCAGAACTCAAAACTATTAAAAGTGGTTTCGTTTTTTAATAAATCAGTTCACTAAACAAATCGCTATTCACCGAAAAAATTTCTTTTGCAACGCAGTCTTCTTGAACAATAATATTATATATAATAATATTATTTCAATTAAAAATTTAATTGATTCAATTAAATTAAATTGTTTATAGGTTAAAATTTAATTAATCATTTAATTAATATTACAAATATTTTAATTGATATTACAAAATTAGTCATATTACTTTTTTGTGTGTATGTAGGTTGATTTTTAAGTGCTTTCGGGTTTGATTTATAAATAAAAACACATAAAAATTAGACAAATGTATGAAATCTTTATTTGAGTCGGTAGCAAGATCTATATAATACAATGTTTAAAAATGATTTCATGTAAATGTTGACCGCGGGTACGTCTGAAATGGTTCATACGCTGTGTCCAGTTTTGGCATACTCTCGCCAAAATATCGGCCGGTAACTCACGAATAAATTCTTCAATATTGACTTGCAGTGCGTCAGTCAATTGTTGCGAACTTGTCCCTATAGACATGAGCCCCACAAAAATTAGTCTAAAGGGGTTAAATCGCACGATATACGCGTCCAATTGACCGGACCCAAACATGAAAAAAAGCTGTTCACCGAACTTGCCTGTGTAGCATCTCTCACCATCTTGATAAAACCACATGTCAGCCAAGTCCAGCTTATACATTTTAGACCAAAAAAATCTAACAGCGGCCCAATTGCTGTGAATGGCGCTGAATCGATAACCCAAGGTCACCAACAAAACTGGCGGGTACAGCTGCGATATTTTCCTTTGTCCTCATTCTACATATGCGTGTTGGAGATTTAATGTTCATCTATATATTATTTTGCTGCGAAATTTAGTCACAAGATTCCGAATAGCCGCTGTAGAAGTTCGCCTAAACTGACAAAAAAAATGGAAGAAGTGCCCTGATGCACTCACTTTCTTAATCGAGCACGAACTTTGATAATAAAATTTAATAATCTGCAAGCCTTGTTCATTTGTAATTCGATTCATTGTTAAACAGTAACATAATACACGAAAACAGCTGAGATGCCAATGTTGCCAGTGTTGCCAGAAAGAAAGTTGTTAAAAAAAATCACCCTGTAAAATACCGCTATGCCTGTGTATATGTTACATACCTGCGTTATTTGTACAGTATCAACAGGTTTTTGCCACTCCTGAACATCTGACATTTTTTGAGTTGTGACTGTTTATGGTTTAGTGTGCTATATGTATATACACACAAAAAAGTAATATGAATAATTTTGTAATATATCAATTAAAATATTTGTAATATCAATTAAAAAATTAATTAAATTTTCACCTATAAACAATTTGATAATATTAATTAAGTTTTTCCTTTCAAATTAATTAATAGAATTACAAATTTAATTGAATCAATTAAATTCTTAATTGAAAACATTAATTGGTGAATACTTTTTTCTGTGTACATATATGTAAGTACAGGGTGGGCCAAAAGTTACCATGGGACTTAAAAGTTTAATAACTTTAGTTTATTAATTTTTTTTATTTATTTTTCTCAGATTATATAATATACAAAATGGAAATTTTTTTACACTAAGTATGAAAAATAATGTCTTTTAAATGACCATCGTTTTCAGCTGCGCACTGATGGGCTCGTTTTAGAGCATTTTCCATAACATCTTTCAAAATTTGTGGCTGTAGCGTTCGAATTTCTGCAACAATGTTTGCCTTGAGTTCAAGGATTGTCTCTGGCTTGTTCACATACACTCGCTACTTCAAATAACCCCAAAGAAAATAGTCGGGTGCTGTCAAAACTGGCGATCGCGCTGGGCCAAATTATTCCGAATTTCTGGAAATTATTCGCTCTCCAAAAATTTGACTTAAAAGTGCCATTGTGTCTCGGGCAGTGCGGGCAGTGGCTCCGTCCTGCTGAAACCACATACCAGGTATGTTTTCAAGAGCAAGACGTAAAAAATTTTCTATCATAAACCGATACCGCTCTCCATTTACGGGTACAGCACTTCCATCTTCATTCTCGAAGAAGTAAGGCCCAATGATATTTTCAGATGTGATCCCACACCATATTGTACACCTAATGGGGTGCAATTGGCGTTTATGAATGGCTCTTGGATTTTCAGAACCCCAGAACCTACAGTTCTGCTTATTAACAAAGCCATTCAAATGAAAATGAGCTTCATCACTCATAATCATAATCGCCCATCAGTGCGAAGCTGAAAACGGTGGCCATTTAAGAGACATTATTTTTCATACTTAGTGTAAAAAAAAATTCCATTTTGTATATTATATAATCTGAGAAAAAAAATAAAAAAAAAATTAATAAACGAAAAAGTTATTAAACTTTTAAACCCCCTGGTAACTTTTGACCCACCCTGTATTTTCTATTTTAAGTTAAATAGAAAAACAAAATTTTTCCCTTTCTTTGCATTAATTCCCAAATCTGAACTTCTTACTTTAAAAAAAAAATCCTAAACCACTAAATATTTCATTTATAATATAATTTTAAAAAAATAAATAAATCAGAAATTAGCTCAAATTAAATCAAGATTGCAATAAAATCACATCACGCTGACATTTAGAATTTTTTCTTTATACATATTTATGTACGAGTATGAATGCGTGTTTTATTGTCAATTGCAAACATTGCAAACGATTATAAGAAATGCTGAAAGGCATTTACAACTGCATATTATAATCATTCCGTACCCTCCACTGTTTTACATGCCAATTCAACTGCGTAAACTTCTCCCTGTACCTATTGTACGAGTACATACATAAGTTTGGCATGACAACGACATAAAAATTATTAGTTTCCACATTTTTTATTTTTATTTTTCTGTAGATAATAAAATAACTCACACATTTTGCTTTCTTTTACCATTCCACAAAAATTCCTTGCCATGTGCATTCCACTGCGAAGCACGTAAAGATTTAATACATCGACAAAACGAGGGGAAAAAATAATCAAATTATATTGATGGAAAAATGAATCATATTTTTTTATGTGCTACATGTAGTCGTATTTAAAGTATGAACAGAGATGCAACACAGACATCTGCAATATGCGACAAATTATATGAGGTGGAAGGAAAACGTTAAAAAAAAATTATGAAAGCAATAATATAAAATTATGGCCAATAAAGTAAATCGAATAAACGAAACGTATTTATGTTTGAATAGAAAAAAAAACTGGGTACGCGATAACATAGAAAAAACTGATATCTTTTTTTGGCAAAATTCCTTTTATTTAAAAAATTAACTAATATCAAAAATATGTATGTATGTCATATTATATTATTTATTTTTAAATAAATAACAATTTTTTTTATATAAAACATTCTGTTTTACTAATAAAAATAAATAATAATGAATGAAAAAAAAATTATGCTAATAAAACTGTATTTTACAGAAAGACTAAAGGCTTCCTTAGTCTTTACGTTCTGTTACTGTTCTGTGCTGTGCCGTTCGGCATGTAAATTTGAGTACTTACTTTTTCTGTAGTAACTTATCAGCTGTTTCTGACCAGAAGGGTGGCAGTTTTCTACTAAAGCGATTAGTTTTGCCTCTTCCTTTGTTAAGTTTCAATATAATTTTATGTTTTTCTTTTAAAAATTATTTTTTTTTAAGTCTAAAAGCACAATCACTATTTATTTTAAAATATTTTTATTTAATTTATGCTGTCACTTACAAATACTTAAAAATTTTTTGATTTTCACAGGTTGAACCGAAACAGAACAGAACGAAACAGAAAAACTAACGACTTGACAATCCTTGAACTCAAGGCAAACATTGTTGCAGAAATTCGAACGCTACAGCCACAAATTTTGAAAGATGTTATGGAAAATGCTCTAAAACGAGCCCATCAGTGCGAAGCTGAAAACGGTGGTCATTTAAGAGACATTATTTTTCATACTTAGTGTAAAAAAATTTCCATTTTGTATATTATATAATCTGAGAAAAAAAAATATAAAAAAAAATTAATAAACGAAAAAGTTATTAAACTTTTAAACCCCCTGGTAACTTTTGGCCAACCCTGTATTAGATTTCTATAAACAAAAAAGAGTCAGCTGATTCGCAACAGCATAGAAAGTAAAAACTAATTCTGGCTTAATGCTGTTTTTTCTAACAACAAGGGTAACACTTTTTGCCCTCTTAATAAGAGGAGGGCAGTAATGCCACGTACACATCTGGCACACATGTGACCAAAAAAGCGTTACCACTAATTACCAATGAAAAGATGTTTGATTCAGACAAGTATTTATTAAATTAAACAGTTTCCTAAATAACTAATAGACAATTGTATAGAATCCAACATCATTGGAAACTGTTTAAATAAATAAATACAAGTCTGAATCAAAAAATAGACAATTAAAATACATTGAACGCGAATACTTTCTCATTTTGATTTCAACTAAATTACACATACACATACACATATCATTTTCTTTTTAATCCTTGGCATTCCATTAGTTTTCAAATATGTTCATTAGGGGTACAACCAAAATAAGGCCCTATCAGCACGCTGTAGCCGATGTTGTGCTGAAACCGAAAAATGTTTCCTCAGGTCATTTCGGAACAAAAACGTTCCGCGTCGAAGCCGACTTCTGAAAGCCCTTTAAGATTTTTGTTTATTTTTTCAAAATTTTTTATTTTATAATTATTTAACTATTTACATTTCTTAATGTAATTATATGATTATAATCAAAGTCACAATCTAAAAACTATCTTTGTTAAGTGAAATTAACTTAAGATTAAGAGTTCGTGTATTGATTTGCATTTGGGGGAAATATCTTGTACGACTTTGGTGGCGAGTTCCGCACAAATGTTGCTGCGTTGTGTTTTTGGAATTCTTGATTCATCTTTCACTCAATGTCTTAGAAAGCATTTCTGAGCATTAGTAAAGCCCGATAATGATTTGTGTAAGGCTTCGAAGTCATTTTTATTTTTATACTTTTAGCAATAAATTATAATATTTCGCAAATTTGCATAAGACAGCGTAGGTAAGTCGCAATATTTTATCAATTGAATTTATACAGAATATTATTCAATATTTAATGGAAAAACTTATAATTTATTTATCATTTAATGAATTTATAAAGAAAATATTTTTATTTTTTTAGAACTTACTGATCCCAAACTTGATTGCATTTGACGCAGAAGCTTTTTTAACGATATCGAAAATCTAAAGATGCAGTTCTTATTGTTTTTTTATGCACTACATGGTATGGATAGGGCCATTTTAAAAAATTTAAAAAAAAGTTGTATCCCTTATGTTCATGTTTTTAACGGACATATGGTCATCAATCAATTTGATATTACATTACATTACATTAATATGGACATTTTTAGTGATTGAATAGCATAGAAATTTTGTTTTTTTTTTATTGATATGAGTTCTATTTTGTTTTCATTGGCAATGAAGGGAAAGATTAATTTGAGAAAAAGAGTGTGTAAATTTTTAAAATTTTGCCACAATTTTTCATACACACCCAGACCACTGAAAGAAAATTTTACAAGTTGTTGACAGAACACAACATGACAAGTTAAAGATTAATGAAGTTTTGAAGAAGTGCTTAATGAAAAGCAATAAAAATTTAAAAAGAAATTAAAATAAAAGGAATTTTATTAAATTTCTGCCTTCGGCCGCCATTGTTGCTAATTTAGTTCAACAAAAAAAAGAAAGCGTTGTATTTTTCTACTGAATTCTATTTTTTGTAGATATTACGGGCCAATTTCACCAACTCTACCTAAATATCAATTCATATTTAAGTGTCGATTTTCATTAATTTTTGTATAGAATAATTACTTTTAAATATGAATTGATATTTAAATAAGTTGGTGAAAGAGGCTCTAAATCAAGCCGATTTCATACCAAGTGACCTCGTCTCATTATACATATTATGATCACCTGATAGTTTTTCTGCAGAAAGACTTTAAAAATTTGGATAATTCAACATGCGACAACAATAATGAATATGGAATTTTTTCGATACACGCTACAATTAGATGTACGGAGCTTCTTTTAAAGCTAGAAGACTATTTTGATTAGGACACAGCAACAACAAAAATATTCGCAGCATATTATGCCACATGAATTTTTCAAGAAGATTGGGCTAAAAGTAGACTCTCCAAAATATGGGCATGGAGAAACGCACCAAGGTAATATATCCAGGGTTCAAATTACGGCACTCGTTATCGAACGAAATTTCGAAATATTTTAGTAAAGTTTATATGGAAATATTTTTAAATTTCGAATCGTATCGAATGCCGTAATTTGCCTCCAGGGCTTTTTTTAACAATGATGTGGTGACAAGTTAAATTACTGGTTTCAATATTAAAATTATAAAAATATTTTCTTATTTTCCCTTATTATATCATTATGAGTTTGCTTGAAGTCAATGTGCAATGCATATGGGCAATTCCACAGACTGTTCCGTACGATATCACGTACGTTGACCAATCAATTAAGCTTGTATTTCAGATCAATGCAGTTAGATTTTTCCTAATATTTTACCAAAGGTAGAGCTACTTACGCTCCTCAAAAGTGCATAAAGAAATAAAGAAAATTTTAAATTTTCTCTGAACAAAGAAAAAATTATTGTCGAATTTTTTTCAATTAAGTAATTGCTTAGAAAAAATAATATATTTGATTAATATTTTAATTGAATATATGTTTTATTAATTGAGTTTACAGCTCTATCAAAAAAGTGTTATCAACCGAGCTCAACTCAGAATACTATGAACACACAAAAAAGTTATATAAATGAGTTTGTAATATTAATTAAAATATTTGTAATATTAATTAAAAATTTAATTAAATTTTCACCTATAAACAATTTGATAATATCAATTAAGTTTTTCCACTCAAATTAATTAATACAATTAAAAATTTAATTGAATCAATTAAATTATTAATTGAAAACATTAATTGGTGAATACTCTTTTCTGTGAAATGGTTAACAATTATTACATATTAATTGTATGTAAATAATGTAACTTCTCTTGTTATGTGTAAAATACGAGCTGTTTTTTTATAGTATGCCACCTTGTCTTGAAAAAATATTTTCAATTAAAATTAATCTTTTAATTGGTTTTGATATTTTTTTATTGATTTGCAGTAATTTTGACATGTGTTGAATAAAAATAAAATATTAATATAAAAAAAAATAAATAAATTCATGTTGTTCTAACAAACAAATAATAATAAGGATTACAAGCTTATAGACCAAATGTGGATGGAAAAGTTAGTGGATTGGCGGCATTTGGGGTTCGATGCAAATGGACTTTTGTAAGAATATATGTATGGAAAATATCGTAGTCTTTCTTTGAAATCCAATCACAAAATACACAAAGAATTAAAAAAAAGCACCGATATTCTGCATCTACACTTAATCAAGACTATCAAACATCGAAAACGGCCATTGTACGTTTGTGCACCATTCGAACTTTAAAAGCCATACGATGCATCATTCAGCTTTTTGTTATAATAGACAAATGTTTCCATTTTTGGAAATTTTTTATATGTATGTACATAACATAATTTTTTTATATTTTAATACTATTAGATTTTTTATATATTTCAATTACTATTTTAATTGAATCTTTGAAAAATTTTAATTAGTTTTTTAATTGAATCTTAAAATATATTTCAATAAATTTTTTAATTGAATCTTTAAAAAAACATCAATTAAATTTTTAGTTAATGTAATATTTTTTTAATTAAAAAAATCAAAAAAAAATTCAATTAAAATAAATGAGTTAATACTACAATTTCCGTGCTTGGTTGAAAACTAATTAATTTTTTAACTGAATCTTTGTTTTTTTTTAATTGAATCATGTTTTCACCCTTTTCTGTGAAATACAAGCTCAATTAATTCATCAACTTGCATGACGTTCTGTGGAATTGTCCATATATTGATTTGTACGAATAATTCAATTTTACTACCAGTAAATTTTGAAGTTCTTTAAAAATGCCTGAAACATCGTCTATCTGTCTATCATTTGCACCACTGTGCACATTGGTCAAAAATCCATTTTTTCTGGCCAAAATTATGTATTTAATATATAAAATATTATATTTTTGATAAATCATTAATTGTTAATTACTATAACAATACTTTAATGATTAAATGTAAAAATAATGTTAAAAAGTGTGTTTTAAATACATTTGTTGGTATTAAATAAAAATATACATATGTTTTTTATGTTTTTTATCAATACAATGCATAAAATCGCAAAAGTATTCATTTCGATTTGATAATTACTAAATGCTGATCAATTGATGGTTTTGTTCAGCTCATTTTCTAACGTCAAATTATCTTCTTCATGTTCTTCTTCAAACTCTTCTTTTGCTTCTGCGTCTGCGTCTGTAATATCAAAGTCTGTAATATCACCGTCCTCTTTATTTAGTGCAGATGATATTTGTTCACAAGGATCTTCGCAAGATAATAGTTTATTATATATTCTCCATGCGAATATTATGGTATTGCTTTTTTGTGCAATTGTTTTCAATGAAAAATGCATGAGCTCCCCCGTCAGAAAGTTTAACAGACTCTTTAAAATTCTCATAAGATACATATCTTTCTGATTTAGCTGGACGCGTTAGACTTTTCATTGAGTTTTTTTAAAACAGCAGCCAAGTCCTTTTCTCCCTTTTTTTTTGGCTGAAATACATGCCTGCATGATAAAAGATCTGCCGATTCCCTTTTTTGCTGTGCTCAAACATTTCTGAATATGGCAGTCGCAAGCTACCAGTCCCTGAACAGCTTGAGAGTTCTGTTTGCATTTTATTTGTTTTGAACATTACTTCAGACGTGAGCCACTTGCCATTTAAACAACTGTGGCCATTTCTGTCCAGCCTTAAACAAAAAAGTAGTATTTTTTCTTTCTAATTTTAAGCGCAATCGTCAGAAAGGGTTTCTCCGTTTATTTTAATAATATGAGTGAAAAGAGTTTTCTTTTTCTCCTCTTTGGAATCATTTTGAAAAAGATCGCAATTTTTATGCAAAGGCTACCCAATGAAAATTCATTTATTAATTTAAAGAATAATATTCTATATATTATAAGTATTTTAAAAAATTTTGTTTTGCGGCGGACATATTCGGACATTTTTTTTTATAAGTTATAAATAATTTGGGAAAAATGTTCAGACAATTTTTTAATACTCGTATGCCCCTAGAAAATACCAATTTTTCTAAATATAATTATTATTCTTTTAACATTTTATACAATACATACTTATAATAAACACCTACTTTTAACTTAATTATCCATAAAAATTTTAATTAAATTACTTTTTTTTAATTGTTGAAATACTTTTTAACCAAACACTTAAAATGGACTGCTCGGGCTCCATTCATCAACGCTGATAAAAAGTTTTATGTTTGTGGCTATACGCATTAACAATGAATAACGATATATAAAAACAAAGTTTTTTTGTTGATTTAAAGTGTTTTTGATCTCTTTACAATATAAAAAGTACAAGAAACAAAATGAACAAATTACATTTTGGCCAGAAAAAATTGATTTTTGACCAATGTGAGAGTTGTGAGTACTGCGAGAAGCAATTTTGTCTTGAGTTATTCTATTCTGGCTGTATCCCATTTTTATCTATAGAGGATATATTCCTAATTTGAAAGCTTTTTCTTAATTTTATTTTATTGTTTTTTTATTTTATTTAAGAATTGTAATTTTCATGCTCCACATATATAAAAAAAATTCAATTCTTGCTGACTTTTCCATCAATCATATTTTATTTCGTGTCAAACGGAAGAGAGAACATATAATTCTATTTAGAATCCTTCTTCCTTTGGGGATTTTTAAAATCTCTGACACAACAAACCATGAACTTTGCAAGTCTTGATATCTTATATTGGAAAAGAAATCGCCAAATTGGAGCCAAATGTTTTCCGTGCAACAATTCAAAATGCTTTAAATTAAGCCCATTTGATCCATATAATTTTTTTTTAATAATGCCATCAATTTTACACTTTCAAATAAACCTTTTATTAAAATTATTGTGAAAATATATTTTTTTCATATAAATAATATATTTGCACAATTATTTTACTTGTATTACAACACTTTTAAGTTTTGAGAAACAGGCCCCAGAGCTTCTGTTTTTATTTATTACAAAACATACAACTTGTATATATTTACCATATACTCATATATTTACTATGAAATCAAAAAGAAATCTTTATTTCCGGACACCGGATATAACATTTACATTGTATAATATTTTATTTAGCAACAAACTGTGTACGAGTATAAACCAAAAACAAATTGTCTCTCATATAAATAATCTTAAAATTGCATGGCAACAGTAGAATAATGTATTCAAGACATCAAAGTTTATTTAAACAAAAGTAATGTTTTTCAAACGCAGAATAAAAAGTAGATTCATTAGTGCAGGAATAGAAAAATACTACTACAAATTTAACCAAAATATATGTATTGAAGGAGTCCACTGTCTTAAGTAATTACAAGGTAAATGTCAGTTTCTGATAGCACGAGTTCAATTCCTGGCCAAATCCAGTCATAGATTTTCCCATCCGTTCCACAATATTTAAGGCAATGAATTGTCGGCAAATTAAAAAAATTGCTTAAAGTAATCAGACAGAAACTTAACTTAACAATTTATGGAAGTGAATTTGCTTTATATGTTTTTCATGTTAATCCAACATTATTTACAAAAAATTTCAAAGAGAATGTTTTTTGAAATAATTTTACTTCATGTTGATTTAATCATGATCAAATCAAATCTACTCTAAGTTGGAACAACGTGAATATTATTACATGTTATTTGAAGATGAAAGAACATAATTTGAATTTAATGTAGTCATTTTAATTTATTGATTATTTAAATTACGTGACGTGTGTGTGGCTGAATGTGTGTGTATATATGCATATGTGTGCGTGTGTTGTAGCTGCCCTACTTGGCCAAGATCTGAACTCAAATTCATCGCATGGTAGTCATCGCACCTACCACTGCTGTCACAACAGTCAGCTACGTCCAATCCATTTGCACAATCCGCAAAATTTTATAAAAGAGCTTTTGTGCTTTCACACTGCCGCGAGTACAACAGCTAACCAGCGGGCAAATTACGGCATTCGTTACGAGTCGAAATTTAAAAATATTTCCATATAAACTCGATTGAAATATTTTGTAATTTGGTTCGATAACGAGTGCCGTAATTTGCCTTCAGACCACGGCGACAACAATGCTTTTTCTTAATTTGCAAAGCAACATGAACAAATATAAGAGCTTCCAAAGCTATTTAGCTGAAATGCAATTGTCAGCGTATGTGTGCTTAGACCAGTCATCCCCACACATATCCATTCACACTTATGTCTGTGTTGGTAGTTAATTTTTGAGCGTAATATATTTTTCTCTCATTGTACCAGGGCTGCAAAAACATATTTTTTTTTGTGATATATTTGTAAAGCTCTAATTCGAGTAAATTTCTCGTATTCAAAAAGAGAATAATGGCACAAGATTTAAATAATAGTTTTGATCTTGGTGTTCAAGTTCAATTTATCCTATTTAGATTGATCTTTTGGAATAAATTATTTTTAAGTATTTTTATTTTTATTTTTTTTATTTTTTTTTAAGAGAAGTAACACTCAGGCATTGAATGTCTACTACTATTACTAGGTGTTACCTTCTTTAGGAAAGGGATAGTGATAGAGAAGACAGATGGTGAAGGAAGAAATAGAGGAAAGCTTCATTCTTTTTGACAAATCTGCTTTTTGCTCGTTTGGTCCAAGGATTGGTGTCGCAGTGCCGGTCTTTGGACCAGATCTTCTTCTACTCTTTACGCCAGTATTTATATGTGAATGTAAACACTTTTCTTAATTTTTCTTAAATACAAGTAATATAATTTTTATGTTTTACGAGAGACGTTACCTACTGAATTTAAAACTTAACAATATTTGTAATGTAATTACAAAACGAAAGTAGTTTTTGTAGCTAAAATTTAATATTTTATATATTGGCCATATTTGGCGATATTCGACAAGCGATTTGGCGAGGAGGCTGAAAATAAATCTGACAACACTGTAGAGCCAGCCTTATATTTCGCAGTGTTGCATTTCATTTTCTTCGTCATATTGAAATTTACATTCTAATTTTCTTAATGTTATTTAATTAAATTTTGCTGGAACTAAGATATTTTATTTTTAACCGTCATTAAAAAACTGAAGAGGTTATCAAGTCTTCGGTATTTTTTTTATGTTTGTTACTTAATAAGGCAGTAACTTCGAAACAGATTTAAAACAAATAGTTTTACTGATAAGGTATAGCTTCCATGTAGTTCCGTTATTAAAAAAGTGGGTGGAAACACGCCCAATAATTTGTTATTTTTATTTAACGATCTTTTACTGATCCGATTGCTACAAAGCTTAGCTTACTTATTGGACTCTCGAAACGATACAATCTCAAATTTGAAAAAAATGGGCGTTATCACTCCCATTAAAACTCTTTTTTATATTTCAAGTGCTTGTACTCAACCGATTTTTACATAACGTGGCATACACCCTAAGCTCTAAAAAATACCCAGTCTTGCATTTAAAATTTAATATTATATTTCACGTGCTTCTGCTTATTTGGTTTTTACGAAACTTGACGCACACCTTAAGCTTTGGAAATGACGCGATGTTGAAGTTAGAAAAGTGGGCAAACACTAATATTTTCAAAATTCGGCAAGACCATGGCCCCAAAATACAATATTGACACTATCAATTTTAAAATAAAACTTAAAAAAAATTTAACCCACTTGAAAAATAAGCACTAAAAAGTTAAAAATAAATATCTTTTTTAATTTGAAAATTTTACTTGTGTTGATGGTTAAGCAATTGTCTATATGCATTTAGCTGACAAACTTTGTATGTTTATAGTAAAACTCCTAATACTATATTGAGAATCACAATATGCAAACATAATAAGTCTGACAGCCTCAAACAAAAATCTTTACAAAACAAGCATCTTTATTCGATTGTACAAGTGTTGTAAATATTAGTTTTGCTTCATTATTGCAGACGCCAACCAATCCCATTTGTCAACCAATATTGTGGCAATGTTCATAAAACGTGAAATAAAAAAATAAAATAAAAATACAAGGCCAAAACTAAAAATATTTAAAATATTTTGTGATGACTACTATGTTTACAAAAAAACATTGCATAAATAAGAATCTTTTATTGTCGAGCATTGTCTCCAAGACAACTAAAATTAGTTGTAATTCAGAATACCAAAAAACAGTTAAGTTGTTTTAAAGTTAAGTTGCTTCAGTTTCAACTAAACTTATTTGAGTTGTAAACCGTAATAAGGGCATTAAACTTATTTTCTGAAGATCTACCTTTTCCAGTTGTTATTATGTTGCAATAAAGAAGCGATATGTATGAATATATTTACATACACATATTCGCTATGAAAATACAAACATTGAAAGTAAAGTACCATTTTCTATTATTACATTTTCCTTTTAATTTCATGCATCAAGTATTAAGGTAACACATGTCCTCCAGACATGTGTATGTATGTATATATATATATATATATAAATACGTATGTATGTACATATGTATGTATCCATGTGCAAATGTGTTTATTATAAGAATTATTATTATTGTTGCTGGATACTCTTGTATAAGTATAGTGATAATTGTGTATGAGCAATTAATTAAACCTCAAAATACTGTACGCCAGACTTTGTTAAATAAATAAGTATAATAAAATAACTTCTTCAGGAACTCGCAAAAAACAAAAAAAGATACATATATGAATTTTATTATTTGAAAAGAAATAAACAAAAACAAGTATTGAAGGCTGCTAGCTACATTTCTAAGCATTTGTTGACACGTGTCTAACAAACAGTAACCAATTATTCGTCATCTCAAGTCTAAATTCATGTCAACACATGTTGCAGAAATAACTGGGAAAAAAGTGTTCCTATTATGTAACATTCATTATGCATTTGTTTTAGCATTAAAAGCATATACAAACGCACATACATACGAGTATATACACATATTATATGTATGTCTGTATTTGCATACATATCTGCGGCAAAAATTAAAAAGTGCTTAAGTCGAGATAAGCTGATTTGGAGTTAATAGTATCTTCGTAATTTGCATATTCGAAAGTACCTCTGGTCAAAACCTCAATTAATTTGTGCGATTTTTCAAGAAGTTATAGCACTATGACTGGCGACTTATCTTTTTTAGACTTCTAATCTCATTTGGAGTAATAACTTAATTTTGGTTATACTTTGGTATATTTCAACTTAAATGTTTTACTTATAGTGTGTAGAACCATGTTTTCTTAAAAAAAATAAAGCTTAACAGGATATTTCTCAATTTAACTGTAAAAGAAATAAATTTCCGAAAATCGACTTAACCGCTTAAAAGTGCTCTCCTGCAAAACAGTAAAATATGACTTAAGCACTTTTTCCTTATTGCCACAGATATTAAAACTTTTGTAATATTTTTTATCTTATACAAAAAGCTTACTCGCATAACCCAACTTGAAATTCGACTTCAATCAAAAACTCATTCGAGACTTTGTTCAATGCGAATTCTTCATACTCCGTTTTTAAGTGAAAAATATTTTAGCCATGGAAAGCGAAACATTGGTAAAAGAAGACTTCGATATTTGATAAGACATCGTTAAAAAAACTGAAGTGCCTTAATTTGTTAACATGGTAACACGGTTCTGGTAAATACGTGGGCGGATCTTTAACGCCGTGACTTATTGAATGAAACACAGTTTTTTTTGCAAAACAAAAATTTATTTTTCAACATAATCTCTTTATAACTTAATACACTTAATCAAACGTTTCTTCAGTTTTTGTATGCCTTCCAAAAAATAGGATTTCTCGATGTTCTTAAAATAGGCATTTCTTTGGCCAATAATTTTATCGTTGGAGCTAAATGTCTTTCCACCAAGCCATCTCCTTTAGGTTTGGAAATAGGAAGTAGTCACTACGGGCTATATGCGGAGAATATGGCGGATGAGGTACCAATTCGTAGCCTAATTCATAGAGTTTTGCCATTGAGACTGCACACGTGTGCACCCGTGCATTGCCTTGATGAAAAAGAATTTTTTTCTTGGGGTGGTTTTCTTTTTAAATCCTCATTAAATTGGTCTAATAAGTTGTCATAATGTTCGGCGTTTATTGTTTTTCCCTTTTGAAGGTTATCGATGTGGATTATCCCGCATGCATCCCAAAAAACTGTTGCCATCACCTTATTGGCCGAAAAACTTACCTTGGCCTTCTTCGGAGCAGGTTCACCCGAAGAAACCCATTGTTTAGACTGCTGCTGGGTCTCAGTAATGGATCCATATTTCATCCACGGTTATAGAACGCCACAAAATCTTATTCGGATTGCGGTTAAACAACTCCAAACAGTTCTTTGAAGTTGTCACACGTTTCCGTTTATGGTCAATTGAGAGCAAACGCGGCACCCATCTTGCAGACAACTTTCTTAAACCCAGCTGATCACTTAAAATCGAAACCACACTGCCATATGAAATGTCTATGGCATCAAAAATCTCACGTACTTTTTCTTTTCGATCTTCCAACACCATATCGTGGATTTTTTTGACATTTTCGGTTGTACGGATCTCAATTGGCCGTCCAGAACGTTCAGAGTCTTTTGTACTTGTGCAATCACAACGAAAGTCAGTAAAAAACTTTTTTTCCATTGAAATTGATGGTGCAGAGTCGCCATAGTATTTATCGAGCTTTTCCTTGATTTTATTGACGGTTTATTTTCGCAAAAAATAATGTTTAATGAGCACTCGAAATTCACTTTTTTCCATTTTTAGAAAAATACATGAGGTTGTATGTTTTGATTAGTTGTTAATCGCAAAGGAAATGACGACATTTGCTCAAAATTTGACAGTAGTCTATTAACAGATGGTACTTGATGGCAACAGTCACGGACTTATTGATCCGCCCTCGTATAGCTGTATAAACGTTACATAAATATAATTGCGACAATTTTATATTTTTAATTGAACTATAGTGCATTTTAATCAGAAATAATTTTCTAGTCGGGCTTAAGTTCAGTAATTTCAATTCTTGTTGAATGAAATATTTTTACTAATTAATGTGAGTTTCTAAAGACTAGAAGAAAAATTAAATTAGACCTTATTAGCTGGGGGAAATACCCACTTCATGAGTACCCAAGTCTATCTACTGGGGTAGAGATTCTTATTAACATCAGCTATTTAACGCAAATTTTCAATGAAAGGGAATATGAGAAATGATTATATTGTACATACAATTATTGATTTATCTTGGGTAAATACATTTGTAAGTTTATCACATTCATTTTCTTTTTATCCGTTTTTTTCATTTTTTTTTCTATTCAGGTTAACATGCGTGAGAAGATAGATTTAAAAATTTATATTCTAGACCACGTCTGCCAGATGTGACGATTTATCCTCATTTTGACAAATTTTGTTGCCGAAAATAGCAAAATGACGATTTTTTCCCAAAAATTTATAATTTTTCAATAGTCAAAATAGGGCAGCTTATTATGAAAAATCTATTGTTAGAATTCACATATGTATGGCCTATATTACTTATTATTTACATTATTATTATTTAATTAAAAAAAATTTATTTGTTGATGGTTGAGCCTTAAATAAAAATAGAAGAAATAGAAGTTACCCTTCAAATTTGAAGATATTGAGTCAATACTCTATTGTTGCGATAAATCAACATCGAAACATATGAACAGATTTATACAAGTATATTTATGGGTTCAATTAAAGAAATTTTATGCATACATATCGATGGTCTCAAGTAGAGAGGTAGGGCCTTTCTCGTATTATTTTACAAAATTCATCTTTTCACAAATATACTTCATTGCAAAAATTTACAGGCAGTTGCACAAAACATTTTGAATATTAGACTTTCTATGATGTTTTACCTTCTCCAGTAAAGTTGCAGTGATTTGAGTTAGGGCCTTTCTACTTGACACAACCGATATATCGATCTCTGTGTAAATTGATATCCTCAAAAATATATAAATGTGCAAGAGGCCAAGTTCCAATCAAAAATGTCGGCCATCAAAACTACGGAGACCAAAACTTGGACCTGCTAACTTGGGAATATTTTTCATAATTTTACCACTGATGGGAGCAACAAAGCTACGAGGGGTTAAAAACAACGCGAAAGGCTTCGTGTAAAATTCATGTATGCATATGAGTTGTTATGTTTTTGTTTCCTAATAAATACATTTATAAAATAAAACATATTTATAGTACATGCTAAAAAAAATTATATGTATTTTGATTTGTTGGATTTTTCTGACGATTTTTCGAGTATTAAATGAAGATTATTTTATATTTTATCGCGATTAAGACGATTTTTCTATTATTCTATCTACTACTCAGGGCCAAATTTTTACTTGATAATTAAATTTTAATTATTTTCAAGTTTTATGTAAATATGAAATTATGTTTTTCAGTGCATATTTAAATAATACTGAAATGTACAACCATGTTTTATGTTGTTGCCATATGTTTTTGTGCGTGTGTGTGTTTATTGAAAACCTACACATGAACATTATGTGGTCGCATTAAAAAGAATTTAGTTTAATTTTCATAAATAAAGGGTCCGCCATCTAACGTTTTTTTTTCAACTAGTGCTTATTTCGTGAATGGTAACACTTAGCTCATGTCTGATTTGACAGATAATTAGTTTTATCCTTCCGCTGAACGAATATGGTTGTGTATACGCTTGAACAACGCTGGGAAATATTGCCTGCGATCGACTTACAGAAGATGCCGATGTTGCCAAAAAAAATCATATTTTCAGATGAAGCTCATTTTGATCTTGGCGGGTATGTAAACAAGCAAAATTGTCGCATTTGGGGCACAGAAAACCCGCACGCACACATTGAAAAGCCGACGCACCCAAAACGAGTCAGTGTTTAGTGCGGATTTTGGTCCAGAGGCATAATTGGGCCATTTTTCGAAAATTTGCAAGGAATGGCCGTTACAGTCAATGGCGATCGTTATCGGATCATGTTGAACGAATTTTTGTTCACAAAAATTGAAGAGGAGGATATTGGCAACATTTGGTTCCAACAGGACGGCGCTACGTGCCACACAGCCGAAGCTACACTCGATGTTTTGCGCCCTCTTTTCAAAAAAAAGTTATCTGGCGGACCCTTTATATAACATGTATCCACCAAAAAAGTTTGCCTACTAGAATGCAAAAAAGTGTATGTACTCCCCAGTCGTAAGTACTTACAATTTGACTGAATAACCCTTTATTTTTGTTTGAGAAGTTCAAAAAGTATGCGGTACCCTATACTTTTTGCCTAGAAATATCCAAACGTTAATAGATTACTGATTGCCTAAAGTATTCAAAATTTAATGGGTTATTTTTTGTTTACAAATATGCAAAATTTTTTTAATTACTTTTTGCCTAAAATTATTCAAAAGTTAATTGGCTATTATTTTCTAATAAAAATAAATAGAATTTTGTAACAAAATTATAAAACTTCTACCATTTTATGGGATTATTTAAAATAATAATTGACAAAGAAAGTACATATGTGAAAATTTATATTGAAGAATATGCGAATATAACTAAATTTTATAATAAAAATTATAAAATAAAGTTTTCTCTATATATATTTCATTATTAACTGGAAAGTACTACAATAAGTACTTTCACGTAAAGCTATAAATAAGTTGTTATTTTCTTCATTACAGGACAGTCATTACTTTGTAAGTCATTAAAAGAGTACTATCCATTACAAAATCTTGAATAATTTTTGCTGGGTAGTTTCATATCATAAAAAAAAATAAATTGTAAAATGCATTCTGATGCTCGTTTGGTTTCATAAAATGTGTTTTTATGCAATTGGAATTTTCTTCGTTTTGATAATCTAACTTTCTTATTTATGTTAAACGGCTGTTGTTTGAAAAGCCTTCCATAATACTGGGAAATTTTGTAGTACTACCGTACTTTCAAAGCAATTTAATAATAAATTTCATTAACCACTGGAAAAAATTAAGTCGTATTTAAATACAATTTAAATTTAAATAAAAATTAGCTAATAACGTAAGTAAATATTAAGTGAAAAACTAAACGTCAGAGCACATGCATACATGCATACATACATCCATATTTACTATTTCAACTTTAATTACCAGGGACATGAAACCAAACTAAAATGGATGTTTTTAAAGCAACAATGAAATATCTTTACACACAAAAAAGTAATATGAATGAGTTTGTAATATTAATTAAAATATTTGTAATATTAATTAAAAAATTAATTAAATTTTCACCAATAAACAATTTGATAATATCAATTAAGTTTTTCCACTCAAATTAATTAATACAATTAAAAATTTTTTTGAATCAATTAAATTATTAATTGAAAACATTAATTGGTGAATACTTTTTTCTGTGTACTAAACAACGAATTTGTGTACAAATGGCATAGTTCACATCATTACTGCATATTTTTGCATATTATGTTGAAAATGCATATTTTTGCATAATTTGGTCATAAATGAATTTTTTTGCGTCATAATTTGGTATTTATTCTCATTCTTGTGTCATATTTTGTGAAAAATTAAATTTCAACAAAAGAATTATTATTCAAAAATTATTAAAGCAAAACCAGTGACCAAAAATAATAATTATTCTTGATTTTTTTTTTTAAGAAAAAAAGCAGGTAAAACAGGAACTCAATCATATTATTTTAATTGTTTTGAAATACATTTTTGTACGCTCGGATGATTCTAAGATTCTCGATTTTTATTTCCTTAAATAAAACAAGTTATATCCTGCTAATTTCTGATTTTTATTTATTTTTTGCTTTTCAATTGGAAGTCAATATCATCAAACGAAAAGTTGCTGAAAAATTTACCAATTCTTCACTAACTTAGAGTAAAAAAAGTCCAAATTGGACTTTTAAGCAACACATAAATTCGTCCGTTGGAGAAAATAGGCAAAATAAATTTCTAACAATTTTTGGCTTAAAGAATTTAATAAAATATTCTTTTACCACAACCACAATATTTAATTTGTTATTACTTTAAACCGAATATGGCTTTTAAACTAACTAACAGGTCACTCTGCTGCTGCCATTTCTCTATATTGTTATTAATGGTTTCTTTTATCCAATAAATGTTGTCAAACGAATGCCAAAGAATTAAAATAAATAAATTGTATATAACTAAATAAATGAAGCAAAAATGAGGTATGAACTTTATAATAAAGTACGGAGCGTGACTTTTTAAAATTTTACGGATCTTATAACACGAATTTACATAAGAAGGAAATAAAAATTCTTGCAAGACTACTCGTATATCAAACTTAAATAGAGAGAAAATTGACAAAAATGTATAGAAAAATAAACAAAGTGAAATAATGCATAAGAAATAACTAACGCCTAGTTATACATAGAAGACGTACAGTGCAATTAATCCAAAAATATTTGGGTTTTTGTAGCTAATGCAAATTGCTGTTGCTAAATGAACAAAATCATATTTGAGCCAACTCACCAGTGTTAAGTTGTCAATTTATTAACATAAGTTGCTGTTGCAATTAAAATTGTAGTGAAAACTTATTGTCTTTAGTTAAAACAACCACGTTAAATTTAATAGTTAAAAAATTCTAATTATTAAAATCACCACATCAGAATGGTTTGTATTTGTATTCATTATTTTCCAAAACATTACAAAAAATTATTTAATTCTAGAAACTAAATTTAAAAATCTTCTATACAAAAATGTATTTACATGCTAAAACATTTACCAAAGACTATCAAATTGGGAGAAAAAAAATGTACATTATACATATATATACAGCCATTGTTTTAGGAATTTAAATTTTTATATAACTCCCCAAAAAAGGAAAAAAAGGAAGGCACTTAAATTACTACTTAAATTAATAAACTTAAAACTAGTTTCATGCAATAACAAAAAATGAAAAAAGTAAAATAAAACAAACAAACAAACAGACAAGAGAATTAAAAAGTTCATTGACTAGTGCTATACACCGTGTCATTTATCTTTAACGACCTTACCTTCCTATGGTAGAATAAGAGATCTTCACCCTCATATAAAGCACCAGCACTCCTAAGCGTTAACAAGTCCATAGGAGAAAGAAATCAAAACATCTTCTTACCAAAGGATTCTTCAAAAAGCCCTTTAGGTCAAAAAGACATCCACTCGCCTAAAATCAACCGATCTGTAAATGGACCTACACGATGGCCTACGAAACTGACCATTCTGTCCGATTTTTGGTTTTAGCGTAAGACACGCTACTAGAATCATTCGCCCCCATCTCCTAATCCTCTCCATCTGGGATGAAGAAATTCCAAACCAAGTTGGAAAGGCATAAGAGGCGATTGGACGAACAATCTGGCGCATTCTTTTTTATCAATACAACCTCTACGCTTTAAAACACTCTAATATGATGAGTATATTCTCTTGGCCTTTACAAGAATGTCATCAATATGGCGATAAAATTGAAAGTTTTCATGAAAGGTGACGCCAAGGTACTTCATTGTGTCCGATATCCCAATCACGTTCGGTCCGATCTTTAAACAAGTTATGTAGGACCTAAAATTCGGGTACACAGAAAAAAGTATTCACCAATCAATGTTTTCAATTAATAATTTAATTGATTCAATTAAATTTTTAATTGTATTAATTAATTTGAGTGGAAAAACTTAATTGATATTATCAATTTGTTTACAGGTGCAAATTTAATTAATTTTTTAATTAATATTACAAATATTTTAATTAATATTACAAACTCATTCATATTAATTTTTTGTGTGTAGGTATACTTAAGCCTTCCCTTGAACATCATGCCTACACATTTTTTATGTTCAATGTCAGCAATGAGCCCTGTGGCACTCCTGCGAAAATCGATGCTTCCTGTGAAACACTATACGAACGGTTCTTTAAAAAGCTACAAATCATACGGCAGATGCCCGTATAAATCCTAAGTCTATCATCTTACATATAAGCCGATCATGCCAAACAGTGTCAAAAGCCTTGGCAAAATCCAAACCCACCGCCATGGTCGGGCATCTCCTGTACAGATTCCTGGCAACATAGTAAGTGAGTATCATCAGTGCATGTGTTGTCAAAAATCTTTTAAAATGACTCTGTCAATTATCACGTCATTAATTGCTGCCAGGAGAAAGTCTTCCTTGTAAATAAATCGGTCTATAACCTCCACTATCACTCAAATTCGCTTTCGGTTTCAAAATGGGAACCACAAGGGCTACAAGCCATGCTCTAGAAAAATATCCAATCAGTAACTTGTGAGGATTCCAAGAGGACAACTCCGTACTTTGGTTGCAGTCCTAACGGGACACTGCTATATAGGGTTACATGCTGGTAGATTAAATCTACCTTATAATGACTACTGTAGAAGCTGTCAGAACGAGGAAGAGGAGGAAAATATTGAGCACTTTCTCTGTCACTGCCCAGCACTCGCGGAGGTGCGGTCAATCTGCATGGGGGCTCCGATATTGCAAGGTTTGGAGAGCCTGTCAGAATGTGACATCTGCGATGTAAATTCATTCATACGCCTTTCGGGTTGATTTTAACAAAACATAAATAGTGAATAGAGGGAATAAAGATGGGTAGTCCACCTCAATCCGCCCAGATAGCACAAAGGGACCTCAACGGACCCAAGTGGGCTGGTTTTACTATAAATCGGCTGCCTGTTATAACCTAACCTAACCTTACTTGTGAGCAATCCAAAGGGTTATTTTGTAACTGTTTTGGTTATAACAATTCAAGATGATTTACTATTTTGTTGGTTAATCTATTAAAAACTGATAACTGCACTCAAAAAATAACAAAGCTTTATTTGATTGTTATATTTTAATCTAGCTAAACTTGATTAAGCTATATTCAAGCAATAACGAATGTTAATCTCACTAATTACAGAAGAATCTCTATGGTGTGTATACTAAATCTAGTAAGGAGTCCTTCAAATCCCTTTTCGATATTCACTTCCCACTTAATTGTGGAAAATATTCTGATATCATAAATATGCAGACCTCAATCTGAGCTTTGAAAACAAGCTTCAAACCCTCTGAGTCTGTGGGACCCAACGGTATTTCACCGGGACAATTACAAAATGCATCGAATCTGACAGCCCGTAGACTAATCAGGATTTGCATCAATTGTCTTAGACTGAATTATATTCCTAGAAAGTGTAGAGGAGCGCAAGCGGTATTCATTCTGAAGGATCGGAAAAGCTCTTATAAATACTATACGAAAAGACTTCAGACCGATAAAAAAAAGTTGGTAGATCACCATTTCCGCAAGACTGGCATTCCCCGCACCGGCATACCTATCAGAGGAGATAGTCGACTATTTGTGGGAGATTATAACTTCTTAGATAAATATATTGCGGAGGGGGACTGTTTTCTAGGATCACGCACAGGTAGGAGATCTTTTGCCAAATTTGTGGGAACTGGGTCTAAGTACGGTGCTCTTATGTATAAAATCACGTGGGTACAAACTCAATCTGATTATATTGCAATAGCTGTTAAAGAAAATACCTCTCTTCTCTAAATTACATTCTACAGGACGGACAAAAAAGCGAGAGACATTTTCGTTAATCCAAACACAACGGAATTAGTTATTTTCTCCACTCCTGATTTCCAATTTTTTCATTATCCTTAACAATACGAAGATAAAAGTGTATTTCATTGAAAAAATATCTAGTGTCATTCAGGACTCGAAGTTGAGTTTAAAGATAAATATTCTAGTGAGGGTAAAAAAGGCAATTATTGCACTTTATCTCTGCAAGAAATCCATTGGAACAAGTGTAAGTTCTTTCGCAAAAATCGTTCGGTGGAGCTATATGGCCACAATACGTCCAATTTTTATGACCTCATAGTCATCACATGATGGACAGTCTTGGAGAAGAAGGCGTTGTTATATATGTTTCACAAGTTTAAAAAACTTGGCTCACTTTGTATACTAGCGCATTCTACACACGCTACCATTGGATTTAGTAGGCACAGAGGCAGCAACAATCTCTGCCGTCCGGCTTTTTGGGACAACAGTACCTCTCGACTGTCGATCATCTCCAAGCAAGAAAGGCAGTTATCGATTCCCTAAATAAGAATAGGAGGGTTTCTTTCTTTTCATTTGATAGGATG
Source organism: Nowickia ferox (assembly GCA_936439885.1). Taxonomy (NCBI): domain Eukaryota; kingdom Metazoa; phylum Arthropoda; class Insecta; order Diptera; family Tachinidae; genus Nowickia; species Nowickia ferox. The sequence goes on along the minus strand of OW387023.1, from coordinate 101,215,039 downwards.
AAAGTCTCGGTTTTAGCATCCATATTGACCGGAGATTGTCTAATAGGCAGGCATGCATAGAGGTTAAAAATTAAATGCAATGACTTCTGACGGAGTTGCCAAGATTTAGGCGAAGAAGAAAATGAAGAACATTCTGTTGCACTGCCCTATATTAGAAAAAATAGCATTTATGGCAGCTTTTGAGTTCAGGGCTTTTTGTCATTACCAGGGCTATATAGAGTGTTTTGGTTTAACTGTATGAGAACTTAGAATTATGATACAAGAGATAAATATTAATGGAAGGAATTTTTTTTATTACAATCCAGTAGAAGATTTAATGGCATTTATTTTTCAAATATTATTTCCAACATATCGTCCCTACCATGTCAAACTTTCCAATAAGCAAATTTGTACTTTTCAGAAGAGCGCTAAGCCCCGTCAATTGTGAATTTAAGATTGGCATATTTCTAGAACTGCAGCGCTTAAAATATTTCTTATCGCTTTTAAGAATTTAAGCATTTTGAAACGAACCATATCGTACAAGTTAGGGTACAAGATAACAAATGATTTTTGCATAGTTGATAGTTTTACCTGGCAGGAAATATATGTCTGCTGCGGCTACGAGTTTTGTGGTACGTTCGATTTGTCCAACTTTTTAATTATTTTTCCAATAATTGTGACCGTATGGTGTCAATGGTGGCAGGAATATTGGCTTTCAATGCCTCAAAAGTTGCTGGTTTGTCGGCATAAGTTAATGACTTTAAAAAAGCCCACAAAAAGTAGTCCAGTGGCGTTAAGTCGCAGAAACGTAGGGGCAAGTGAACCGGACCACTTCTGAAAATAAGTTTGTACAGCAATTTACGCCATTTTTTGGAAACAAAAATTCAGTTAACATGGCTTGATAGCACCATGAATCGGCATTTCGACTTCTTCGATACTTCTCGCTACAGCAGTAATATTCTTTGTCTTGTTCATGATTTTGAATCGAGAGGAGTATTAGTGCTAAAACTATCAACATCTGTACAAATTACTTGCCCACTAGGCCAATTACTTTGGCCGTAAAATTGACGGAGTGCTCTATGAACTTCGCGAAAATATTTATTTATTTCAAAGTAAATGTCCACAATTAAGCAGCGAATTTTTTTTAAACGATTAATGATGATTTGCTAAACCTTAATAAACAGATAGTCAACACAGTTTGACATTCTCAGCTGTCAAAGCATAGTTATCGATATCGATTATTATCTTGCAGATAAAAAAAAACACTCGATACAAACGCGTTATTAGGTTTATATTGAAATCTTGTTATTTCGACGGTGGGGTTTCCGCTCAAGCGGATTATTTATGGTATCATAATGTACCAGAAGGATAAATGTGAGTCTGGGGTTCTGACTGCCACACTAACGTAACCTAAATTACCAAGTAGTACAGAAAACTAGGCGATTGCTTATGCTTATGGTTTCCTAGAGAGTATTTACTTTCAATAAATCTCTTCGCGATTTACTAAAGAAGAGAAAACAAAAACAGAAACTCATTTACCGATGGTATGTCAATCAAAAAGAAAACCATTTCTTATATTCCATTTCCTTACAAATACATGTAAAATAGCTGATGTTAGCAAACACTCTCTAATCTTGTACATAAACATGGGTGTTGACAAAGTGCGTGAGGCACAAAAAGTGCGGCATTTGCCTCAGCCAAAGTCTAGTGCAATCTTTCTTGCCTTCTTTAAAAAATCAGATTAGTTAATAAAATATTTCATTCTGTAATTTGAATTGAAAAAACTGAAATCAAGCTTGAGAAATTATTATTGACTAAAAAAAGAAAAACTCTATCTTTCAAGATGTAGTTTTCTAAATTTTATATAAGAAATCCTTTCAAGTTCATATTTACATTAGTTTTCAAATTTATGTTTGTCCTCTTTAAATTACATATAGACAAGGACGGACACACTTGAATTAATATCAAATTCATGTGTTTCTTGGGCAGGTTTATCAGTATCTACTATCGTATGTGTGTCTGTGTATGTGCATCTTCCAATCATGGTACCTAATAAGTCATACGAAAATATTGTTTTAGTTACCATACTAACATACATATACATATCGTTGGTTACATGTAGAAAGGCCCCAATTCAAATTTTTTTAACTGCGTTTTTTCGTAATTCCAATATTCATTTATTTATTTTATTCTAGGTTAGGTTAGGTTAGCAGGCAGCTGGTAAGGAAGGGTGAAAGCTATAGTCCAGCTCACTTGGGTCCAATACAATGATCCCTTTGTGCTAACTGTGAGTTGTGGAGAAGATAGTGAGAGAGGGTGATAGGTAGGGGATAGTGATAGAGAAGACAGGTGGTAAAAGAAGAGATAGAGGAAAGCTTCATTCTTTTACAACTCTACTTTTTTGCACGCTTTTTATTAATGCAGTGTTGCAGCGTCTTCTGGTGTCAAATTAGGCGCATTAAATTTTTGAAGCTGTGTTTAGTAGCCATTTTATTGACTATTTTACTTCGCCGATGATTCTGCTACACAACGAAGGAGGGCGCTCTGATGTTCCATCAGGATTAGTATCTGAAGTCGGTAAAGTTTTAGTGACCAGTGCCTTATGCCTGCATCACTAGAATTTTTCCCACTACATCTGATACAAAGCACACTAATGCACGTCAGCAAAATGCGTGGTGTTGTTATTTTTAATGACTGTCCGACAACACGTTAGAACCCAGAACCTTCGGTTTTGTAGGCTAGCTACTTGAGCCAACGCCACCGTCTATTTTATTCTAATACATTTTAAATATACACACCTCCTCACAAAAATGTAATGCAATTGTATCAAAAATAACAGCTTCACAAGCCATTGCACAAGAGGGCATAACTAACTTCAAAAACTTCTTCTTGCAAAAAGCCCCAACGACACACTAAAGGAAATTGTACTGTATTCTCTAAAATTTTTTTGCAAAGGGATTTTTTCCGAATTTTTAATTTTTGGTTACAGTGTATATAGCGTATGGCACTTTTTCCTATATCGCCTTATTAATTTTCTGACCAAACCTTTGAATTTGGTTTTACTGTAAATAAGATATTTCCAAAGAAAAAACAAAAGAAAATAATTTTACGGATTTGTTCAGCAGAAAGGAACAGTTTCACGGAAATGGAATATATTCTTTAATTAATTTTGTAGTTATGACTGTATACGAGGTCTGATCAAAAAATAACCGTTATTTTAAATTTTTTCAAAAAGTATTTATTTACTCATCAATAACTATCTTGTCCCCTTCAAAGTAATCCCCCTCAGATATAATACACTTATGCCAGCGTTTTTTCCAATCCTCGTAACACTTCTGAAACGCTCTTTTTGGTATCGCCAACAGCTCCTGTTTCGATGTTTCTTTTATCTCATCAATCGTAGCAAAACGCTTTCCTTTCATCGGTGTCTTCAGTTTTGTAAAGAGGAAAAAGTTAGTGGGGGCTAAGACCGGTGGATACGGTGCTTGAGGCATGACAACTGTTTTGTTTTTGGCCAAAAACTCACGCACAAGCATCGATGTGTGAGCTGGTGCGTTATCATGGTGCGAAATCCCTGATTATTTTTTCCACAATTCTGTGCGTTTCTGACGAATTGCTTTGCGCATACGGCGCATAACTTCAAAGTTAGTATTCCTTATTGACCGTACGACCTTGTGGCAAGAATTCATGATGCACCACGCCATTGCAGTCGAAGAAAACAGTGAGCAAAACCTTCACATTTGACCGAACTTGACGTGCTTTTTTCGGTCTTGGCTCTTCTGGACGCTTCCATTGGGATGATTGGGCTTTGGTTTCAATGTCATAGTCATACACCCATGATTCGTCAGCAGTTATGACCTTTTTCAGAAAATCTGGATCGTCGTTGACGATGTTCAACAGCTCCTGAGCGATGTCCATGCGACGTTGTTTTTGCTCAAAATTTAGTAAAAAATCGATGAACACACCAAAACACGACTAACCTTTTTATCTGTCAAAAATAAACTGACAATCCAAAGTGGTTGATATTGCCAACATATACAACAGACATGTGTACCAACATAGTATAAAAAAAATGCGAAAATCGAACATACGTAACTCACGAAATTTGAAAATAACGGTTATTTTTTGATCAGATCACGTACTATCTCAATTCACTGAAAATTAATAAGAAATCCTTTAAAGCTGTCACCGAATTACCATTGATTTGAAACATAATTATGCTCAGAGTATAATTTTTAACACAAAAAAAATTCAATTTTCCAACCCTGAAATCTTATTTAATACTAATTTATTTCGGTATAAAGTACAAAAGACATTTATTTACCAACAACAAATTAATTTCATGTAGTTAGTTACATATATAAAAATAAATTTTAGATTTTCTAGCTCTGGAGCTGTTTTATCTTTTTGAAATTTTTTATACCAAATATTCTAAAAGATAAAATATATTTAATATATAAATAAAAATAATTTGAACTAGTTACTTTTATATAAAAAAAAATTTGCATTTTCCAACCCTGGAATCTTATAGATTTTTGCGTTTTGTTATACCAATTTATTTAATTTAAAATATCAAATATGTTTAATTTATAGAGAAATTGAAAAAAATAATTTTATATACTACGAATTAAATTAAATTTTCCAACCCTGTAATCGTTTTTTTTTTATTTTTTTCAATTTAATTTTTACTAATATATAAAATGTTTTTATTTAACAACAAACAACAAAATTAGTTTTAGGTAGTTATTTTTACATGGCAAAATAAGGTTTAAGTTTTCCAGCTCTGCAAACATCTGTTCGATTTTTCTGATTTCCAATACACGAGTCTGATACAACATTTTAAGACCGATGACTCTAGTTTTTGTGGTAGCTTCGGAAAACTGATTTTACGTACAGACAGACGGATGCACAGACGGACATCGCTTACTCCTCTTCCCCATTTATAAGGACCCAGAATATAGACATACATATACTTTATGGGTCGCATATGAGTATAGTGGAAATTACACAAGGAATCACAAGCCTATACGTATATACCCTTTACCATTTTTGGTAAACGGTGTACAAATGAGCAATTTCAAAAAAGAATTTGAAGAAGTTGCTTCATTTAGATTGTCACAATTTGTATGATTCTATATATACGAGGTGTGTTCAAAAAGTATCGCGAATTTTTCATTTTCGAAGGTTACGTCTTGTATATTTGAGTTTTGATTTTTTTTGTGGCGTTATGTTAGTACTCATGTCTCTCACTTATGCCGACAATTTCGCCCATTTTGAATGTTCAGTTAATCGTTGACAGCTGGTTTGCTTGCACGTGTTTTGGCACGTCTTCGATTTTTACCTATTTAAAAAAATTTAACAAAGAACCTGTATCAAATTTTGTGTGAAAAACGAAATTAAGTGCGCGGATGCATTCCGAATGTTGACTGTAGCATACAGAGAAGCTACCTTGGACCGAAGCAACGTTTATCGATGGTACAAAATGTTCTTAGAAGGCCGAGAAGATGTGAGCACTTCAACAACACACGAAAAAATTTATAAAGTGAAGAAAATTGTATTGGCCAATCGTCGAATCACAAATAGAGAAGTTGCTGAGAACGATTTGGGCATGAGACGGGTCGCCGCGAAATTCGTACCAAAATTGCTCAATTTCGACCAAAAAGCATCGCATGAACATTGCTAATGAACTGTTGGACTCTGTCCGCGACGACCCAAATTTGCTCCAGACGGAAATAACTGGTGACGAATCGTGGGTTTATGGCATAGATGATCAAAAATAAAAATGAGATGTATTAGCGCTCGCTCTCGCAACCCTAAATACCAGCAAACATATTGGCAAACACCTAAAACAAATTTCATAATGATATGAATAAAAATGTCTTTTCAAAACGTTTTCATTTCCAGCCTTAAATATTTTGTAGCATAAAAGGCATTGAATGTTATGAAAAGCATCATTTATCATAAAATACCGTTTACATCTCATTTCGTAGACGTGTAGCTTTTATTTTTTTACTTTGTTTTTTGTGTTCAATTGTAATTGAATCGTGTGTGTTTACTGTGCTTTGTTCAACAAAAACCAACAACAATGCTTAATAAATTCCTGAAAAAAATGACGATACTCCGACGCATGTGTTTTCGTCGCTTGCTCAACGATTAATGAATGAGTTTTTAAAAGAGCGTAACAAATGTGTATGAATTTTTTTCAAACAATAGTTGTATGGGCTGAACATCTATGGTTTATGGTTATGACGTGGAAACCAAAGCCAACCATCTCAATGGAAGCTGACGCACGAACCAGGACCGAAATAAGCGCTCCAAGTTCGGTCGAATGTGAAAGTTTTGCTTGCAGTTTTCTTTGATTGCAGGGGCGTGGTGCATCATGAGTTCTTGCCACAGGGTAGAAGCGCTCCAAGTTCGGTCGAATGTGAAAGTTTTGCTTGCAGTTTTCTTTGATTGCAGGGGCGTGGTGCATCATGAGTTCTTGCCACAGGGTAGAACGGTCAATAAGGAATATTACCTAGTTATGCGCACTCCACGGAGCAATCCACCAGAAACGTTCGGATTTGTGGAAGAATAAAAATTGGCGTTTTCACCACGATAACGCCCCTGCTCACACATAGTTGCTTGTACGCGACTTTTTGCCCAATGATGCCGCAGCCACCGTATTCCCCAGAGCTGGCCCCCTGTGACTTTTTCTTGTTCCCGAAACTGAAGAGGCCCATGAAAGGACGACGCTACGCTACGATTGCCGAGATAAAGACGGCATCGAAGGAGGAGCTGAACAAAATAAAAATAAATTATTTTTTGAAGTGCTTCGAAGATTGGAAAAAACGTTCGCATAAGTGCATTATATCTGAGGGGGATTAGTTTGAAGGGGACAAAATTGATATTCATGAATAAATAAATAATTTTTGAAAAAACACAAAATGCGCGGTACTTTTTAAACACACTTCGTATTTAATATTTTTTGTACAATGCTTTGTTTTTTAAGATTATTTAAATGAAGAAATGCGCATATAATGGGTGATGTTTTAGCAGCTTTATTTTTGGCAAACTTACTTTATTTGGATCTATTATTTTAACCATGAACCGACTTAAAAATTAACAACGCTTGCAGATTATTATTGTTATCAAAATTTATGCTCGGTTACCAAAGTGCATGCATGGTGCACTTCTTCCATTTTATGGTCTATTCAGGCGACCTATTGAGGCGGCTATTCGGAATCTTGTGAATTTAGCACCAAAATTACATTATTGAACATTACACCAGCAACCCGCATACGTAAAGTACGGACAAAGGAAAATATTGCAGCTGTATCCGCCAGTGTTGTTGATGATCGTGAATTATCGAATCTTTGTTACTTGTCTTTTTGCCCAAAATGGAAGACCAGGACTAGGCTGACATGTGGTTTCAGCCAGACGGTGCCACATGTCATACCACACGCGAAAGATTAGCCCAATTGAGAGACAAGTTCTATGAACAGTTTATTTCACGTTTGAAGCAGGTCAATTGACCGTCTAGATCGTGCAGCTTAACGCATTTAAACTATTTTTTGTGGGTCTATGTTTAGATTCATGTCTAATGGGACGAGCTCGCTACGGTTGACGTAGTGGAAGTAAAGGATGGAGAAATTATTTGTTAGACACCGGCCGATATGTTGGAGAGACTAAGCCAAAATTGGCCCAGCGTATGAACCATTTGAGGCATAGCCGCGGTCGTCAACATTTATATGAAATCATTTGTAAACACTGAATTATATAGATCGTGCTATCGACTGAAATAAAGATTTAATAAATATCTCTAAATTATAACTATAATTTTTTAATCAAAGCCAAAAGCTTTTAAAAAATCACCCATTATTAATGCGTCCGTTTGATCAAAAAGTAGACTGCAAAAGCCCCATCTCGCTTTGTTATATAGACTATATATGTATGTAAATTAAATAAACTATCTGATTTTAATTAAAATCTACATTTATAATAAGTTACATTTTAATAAGTTTCAATAAAAAGTTTATATTAAATGTTTACCTTATCCCGTAAAGTTAAAATTATTTGAGGCATTTCTACATGAAACCAACTATGTGTATCTATGTATGTGTGTACATCTCTGTATAACGGACAAGCACAATACATTTCGTAAAATCTACAGAATATGCAAACATATAATAGAAATGCATCTTAATATGCAGTTTAAAATCATATTTTCCTAATGATGTTTAAGGATTTGTTTTCTTTAATCTCCTAAAAATACAAAAAATGCATTAAACTGAGCATCCATCTCAATTCTTTGCATTGTTGTTGGAGATTTTAATTTGATTATGCGAAAGAAGATAAACATTTACTTTTATTAATTAATTAGTCTCACATATAGAAGAATAAGAAGCTTTTTTCAAAATATTGAAATTTCCTCTTCAGCTTAAAATTGTGAAATATGAATTCATATTGTGGTTTTATTTTTGTTATCATTCATGCAGAAATTTATACATATTTCATAAAGATAATTTGAGTTTTCTACCATTTTTGCAAGTCATCATTGATTTTTTTTTAGAAAAGAGTTAAAACAAGTGAGGTTGATTTGTTATTTATTTTTGAATATAACATACTATATGTACGTATACACATACATACGAGCACTTCTGCACATACACAACAGAAAATTTGGTGGCAATTGATCCAAACATACTCGTCCTAGGACTTGAGAAAATGGGAGTGCTATCAAAAGTAGGGATTGGTGTATGGTGACAAAAGACATATTGCGTAAATGGTTACTTATTCGCCATTATCTTCCTGATCTTGAGTCAATTTAATTGGGACTCGGTTTAGTATTGTAGTAAACGGCACTGAACATGTTCGATGTGGTTGAATCCAAGACCTATCAGTCCCATAACTATAGCTAGATATTAACCTAATCTTAACTGGTATTTATACTTTCGGAAAATGAGTAGCCCTGTGGTGGAATGGGTAGTTTGCAAGCCTGTCATGCAGGAGGTTGTCGGTTCAAATCTCAAATAAATTTCTGATTAAAAATAAAATGTCATTGCATTTGTAACAATAAAAAAATTTACAAGTGTTCATTGTTACAGTCAAATGTCGGAATGACATTTATAGTTCAGTGACAAGTCACAAGGTGCACACAAAGTATCAATTAACACCATCCTAGGCCAATCCCATGTAAAAGTGGCTGGTCCATCCGCTTCAAATTAAGTGTTAGAACTCGAAATGGTCCCTATCACTTGGGGACCGATCGCGTGACTAGTATTGTGTCAGTTACATTTCCTGCAGTATATGTATATCATACCGAGTTATGGGTATAAATGCACATAAAAATCTTTAAAACATTTGGAGCCATTAAGTAGTTTATTCGTCAGTCTCAACGTCATCACCATTCCAACTTATCCTGTCATTAATTTTCGGATATATGATTGACATGGACAGGTAATTGTATGTGTATGAAGTTCGACAAGAAATTCAATGTCACAATTCCACCTAGAGCAATGTAAGACGAAAACTGTGTGGATTCCAGAAGTTTATGTTGGTATACGGATGGATCCAAAACGGAATATGGAGTTGGTGCTGGAGTTGTAGGGCCCAACATAAAAATCTCTTTGCCCATTGGCAAATGGCCTACGGTATTTCAGGCAGAAATAATGGCAATCACTAAATGTGTTGACATTAATTTAAATAGGGACATTAGAGGCGTGCATATAGCTATCTTTTCCGAAAGTCAGGCAGCTGTTAGGTCCCTCTTTTCATGGGAATTTCGTTCCAGACTGGTTTTAGAGTGCTTTGACTCTTTGACGTGCCAAAACACATGCAAGCAAACCAGCTGTCAAAAATAAACTGAACATTCAAAATGGCCGAAATTGTCGGCATAGACACATGAGTACCAGCATAAAACGCCATAAAAAGAAACCCAAATATACGAGACGTAACCCGCGAAAATTAAAAATTCGCGATACTTTTTGAACACACCTCGTATAGTGTAAAAATTTCAGTTTAAGTTATTTGTGCTGCTGTGTTTGACGGCCAATTCCCAAAGAGTACTTAAAAAATGCTTTTGTGATTGTTTGGTGCATTAATTTTGATATAAAGGGTGTTTTTTTAACCTAGATAGAACTTTAAATTGTAAATAGTAACACAAAAAATTAAATTTTGATAAAACATTTTTTTTTATTTGTTTCAGTATACTCTGACAAATCATCATGAATAGATAGACTCACGCTTGAACAACGCTACGAAATTATCCAAATTTACTTTGAAAATCAGTCGTCGATTCGCGCAACTTATAGACGACTTCGTCATTTTTATGGCGTAAATAATCGTCCATCTGAACAAGCCATTCGTCGAACTGTGGATAGATTTCGTACCACATACTCTCTAGAGGATGCAATAACACCAACACGTCGAAGGAAATGCACCGTTTGGTGCGGTTTTCACGCTGGTGGCATCATCGGACCTTATTTCTTCAAAAATGAGGCCGGAGCTCGCGTTACGGTCAATGGAGATCGTTACCGCACCATGATCAATGATTTTTTGTTTGAAAATATGGATGACATTGATCCGGAGGAGATGTGGTTTCAACAGGATGGCGCTACGTGCCATACGGCGAACGCAACCATCGACTTATTGAAATCAAAATTTGGCGATAACTTGATTTCGAGAAATGGACCTGTCAATTGGCCTCCAAGGTCGTGCGATTTGACACCTCTCGATTATTTCCTGTGGGGCTACGTGAAGTCACTGGTTTATGCTGATAAACCAGCAACAATTGACGCCTTGGAGGCCAGCATTGTTCGTGTTATTCGTGACATACGGCCAGCAGTGCTCGAAAAAGTGGCCCAAAATTGGACGTCCAGAATGCGCTTCGTCAAGAACAGCCGCGGTGCCCATATGCCCGAAATCATTTTCAAATGTTAATGTCACGTATTGATCTTTCGAATAAAAAAAAAATTTTGATTACAATTTAATTTTTTGTGTTATTTTTTACAATTTCAAGTTATATCGGGCTTAAAAAAACACCCTTTATATGTCTCCATACATTTAATGTATATTAGTCCATACATAAATTTGTATAAAATACTTTTCCCATTATAATCCTATACATTTGCATACATGAATGATTTTTTAGGATTGTCATTTGCAGATTTTGTTAAATTTCGTAATCTATTACACTTCTATAAGACATTTAAGTTGCAGATACCTACATTCCTTATTGACTTATTTGACTTCTGTAGATCACGTAGAAGTAGGCAAATTAGGATACCAAGTTTAAGAACAATCTTGGAGCGTTCTTATAATGTAAGAGTAGCTAGGGCATATAATGAACTACCATCTGATTTAAAAGTATTTAATTTATCTGTGGAAACTTTCAAAAGAAAGCTTTTTCTACATATACGTCAAAATAGCGTGTTGTTGTAGTTTTTTTAACTGTACACCTTGGGCCACTGACTGACGCCAGCTTTCATATCTTTATTTCCTTCATCTTGTGATGACGGTCTTCCAGCTAATAACTTTATTATTTATTTTTATTTTTTTATTATTATTTTTTATTATCATTATTATTATGTATTTATTAATTTAATTGTTTTAAACTTTGTTTAGTATACATTCATATTTATATAATTTTGGTTAATACGTTAAGAATTTTTTTATTTATTTTCTGTTATATTATTATATTTGTTAAATATTTATATATATTTTTACATATAAAACTATTGTAGTAGTACCTTTTGTAGCCATTAGGCTAGGTTTTCGTGTTATGAATGAATAAATTGAAAATTGAATTTGAAATTGAATTGATTTATACATATAGATTTGTATATATATGGCATTTCCACAGAAAAGTCTACATTTTGTCACTTTACGTTACTTTGTGACGTAGCTTGTTTTTCAAGGAAAAACTAATGTTTTAAATACTTTTTTGCATGTCGGTGTAAAGCGCAATTAGTTCAACATTCGGTAAAAACTAGAAAGCAATCGAACAGCATAGCTCTAAAATACAAGCTTAATTGCATGGCGACGTAACGTGACAAAATGTGGAATTTTCTGTTGAAAACGCCCATATTTTATATGTATACATTCATGCAGTAAAGAATATATTTTTTAGCTGCGATATGTATCTTTTGTTTTACTAAAATATAATTGAAATTTAAGCTCAAATTGAAGTTTTGGGAAATATTTTTAAATCTATTACTTTTGCCCTTAATTTTTCGTACTCGTTTCGTTTTCATTTTCGTTCAATTCTCTGATAAATGATAAATGGTCTATTACAATCGTGTAAAAAAAAAAGAAATTATGAAATATTTTTCATTCTTCTTGTTTAATTTTTCGTTTGTTTCATATTACTATTGCGAATATGATATCGACAAAAATAACAATTTTTATAGAAATGTTATTGACAGCAATCAATTACCACAATGTTTGTGGCGATTTTCTTTAATAAATAGTAGAGAAACTGGAAAAAAACAAAAACAAAACAAAATAGTTGAATTCTGTCAGTGACTTGATTTAAAGACACGTTTTGGAAATGTATCATTCTGTAATAAGTGAAGAGTATGATATAATCCAAATAATGCACGTAGGGAATTTTTCTAATTTAGGCGGCTAAAATATATTTCTACGCTCAGTTGGCTATTATATGAAAATAGAGAAACCAGGGGGTCTACTCTGTCATTCGAAACGAAATCAAATGCTTTCGAATTGTAACTCTAATGACATACAAATTCGAAAGCAATTTGTTTTTAATTTTAAATGAAAATTAAATATATTCATGACTGAGAGGTTGGCACATTCTGATGTAAAAATCTCTGCATTTGGCAGCGCTAGCAGTAGGAGGTATGGTTTCAGGCAGAAACCTGTTCAATTTTCCTCTTTGTACTCTGTTCTTACTACTAATGCCCGTAATTTCTACATACAGATAACTCTTACCTAAAGTTTTACCTAAGAGTTTTAGTTATTAAATTCAACTTACACCATATATGCATATCTACAGGCACCAAAAGATATATGTGACCCGGTCTATGAAAAGTTGGCTTATGACTCAAAAACAAAATTTCGAGAAATCAGCTGTTAAAGATAAACAATGCATTTCGTCAGTTTCTCGGTAGTTGTTCTCCTTCGTTTTGTTTCTGTGGGTCTTTTCCGTTATAAACTATTGAAGTTTTGAGGAAAAAAAACAGTGTACGGTTGTTGTTGTTAAAATGTCATTTATTTCCAATTTCTCCTTTTCCACTCTAGGAAATTTTTACGTGAATACATATAATGTCTGTCGATGAAGAATTTTGCGAGGTTTTTAAAAAATATTTTGGTGAAGATGAAGCTGAAGAGAATGATGATGATTCTTTCGATGATGTTGGTATCAATTACGATGAGGAACTACAATCATTATTTCCAGCTGAAGATCAAATGGAAGTGGAACACATTTTTTTTTACAATGGACTTGTCTACTATAGATAACAAAGAAAACAAATTGATAAGTAAATTTATTTCGCAAGATTGCTGTAATAAGAAATGCAAAAAAATGATACCGCGCAAGATAATAGAAAATGCAAGAAACAACTATCTAGAATTATCAAAACATGAACTTGATTTGGTTATATATACTAAGCCATATCGAATCAGCAATAATAAGCAGAGAAAGAAAATTGTAGGATTCCGAAATGCGGGCATGCCGCCGAGTTTTAAAAATACGATGGACCGCCAAAGTCTCCAATGATGAAGTATTAAGAAGGACGAATGACAACCGACAACTAATATCAACAATAAGGAAAAAAAAGGAAAACTTCATATTTAGGACACATCTTGAGAAACAATAAATAAAAAATTTTACAAAGAATTCTTAAAGGAAAAATTTAATGAAGACGACGAGGTAGAGGAAGAAGAGAAACATCGTGGCTAAAAACATCCAAGAGTGGGCAGGATATAGCGATGAAAATGCCCTTCTACACGCCGCCAAGAACCGAGAGCTGACCATTCTAGCATACTACCAAACATATTCATACATATATACATACATACGAGTACATATTTATATATATAGTGTATACATAAGTTTATAAACATATAAAATTGTACAATCACTAATATCCGAATAACGGATGGCTACACAGAGAAAAGAAGAATGACATTATATCAAAAAATTTTTTTCATGAAATTTGGAAACAAAAATAATTATCGAAGTGATAAATGTATTTCTATAAATGTTTTTGGCATAGTCGAGAGTTATTATATCGCACGGAAAAGCAATCAGTTGAATACCGTTGTCATTTTAAACTTTCTACAAATTCACTTTCTGGTAGTACCGATGCTTAAAGCGTTTGTAAGTAAAATACCCCTGTATGTACTCGTGTGTAGCCGAATAAATACTCATAGTATTTTTATACTATGTGTGTTTGGTTTAAGCTAATACAGCGCATAAATTTTACTTATATTCATTTGGGCTGCGTTGTTTAAGAAATGTGTATGAACATAGTCGTTGTTTGTTTATAGTTACACGTATTAGAGATGGAGGCGTGTCGTATTTGTTTGAATAAAAAAAAAGTATTATATGTTATTCAATTGGATTTCGTGTGAAATGTGCGGTACCGAGTCGAGTGAGTGTTTCGCATGCGTGTTTGATACGTGTTGGATATTTTGGTATTTGACGCGTCTATATCTAATACTTATTTAGTTTAAACTTGATGAGTATGGTTATTATTTTTTAGTTTACGTATTTATGTGTTTGACGATTAATAACTACTCAAAATAATATTTTTGTTATTCTGTAGGTCCAGTGGCCTTTTATTAATGAGTTTTGTAGAAAAATTACATTACATGTATTAGGCGATTTCTCAAATTGAAGTATTTTGAATTGAAAATCTGCAAACCAAATGATTTACATATATTAGAATTTTAAATTGTAAAAGGTCAATTTGTTAAATATTCAAAAAGTTTATGTGTTTAAAACCGGCAGAGTATGCCACTGGTTGCTGCTAATTAATTTGCCAATCTTATCTTTCGATAAGGGCAAATGGAGACCAAGAAAATAAAACTAGGACAGATGTTGCCGCTTAAGCTTAAGAACTCAAAGTCTGATTTATTTAATATTTTACTCTACTTATACACACAAAAGAGTAATATGAATGAATTTGTAATATTAATTAAAATATTTGTAATATTAATTAAAAAATTAATTAAATTTTCACCTATAAACAATTTGATAATATCAATTAAGTTTTTCCACTCAAATTAATTAATACAATTAAAAATTTAATTGAATCAATTAAATTATTAATTGAAAACATTAATTGGTGAATACTTTTTTCTGTGTATATACTATTTTACATTTTACTATTTTTGTGTTTCTTTATGTCTTTATTTTTGCTGACCATCTATAATAACATAATTTTGTAATGAAAACAAAAGTGTGTCCTTTAAATTCTGTATACAAGCGTTCTGTTAATTATTACAATGAACTGTGTTGCAATGTAATTATATTATGATACAGTTTATTACAGTAAGTGAGGTACACTACAAAATGTTAACAATATTATACAGAGAAAAATATACAGAGCATCAAGTTATATGTAAAAATAATAATTAAAAGACAAACTTAAAAAGCAGCCACAAGAACAAGCAACCACATACAATTTTTAAGTTTCATTCATTCTTTTTCTTTCTATTTTTCCTCAGAATTTAAATTTTTTGTCATGAAAGTTTATTCGTAAAATTCGTAACCGGATACTAAAGTTTTATAATTTTCACATGAACAAGCAGGATATCATTGAATAGGCCATAAAATTCAAATTACATCAAATGCTTATAAAATGTTATTGACTAAATCATAAAATGTGATATATATATATAAAACTGAAAGAATCAGCAATCATATGAAATTATTTATTAAATGTGATATTACAATTCATATTTATTACATATTCCCCCGTTTTAGAAACAAATACCCAATAGTATAATTAGTATTTAATTAATTGCAATCACATATAAAATCACACGTATTGATATAAATTCGCACATGCTTGTAGAAAAAATTTAAAAAAAAAAACTTTCTTAATGAACCATTTATTATTTTCATTTTCATTTTCGTTTTAGTTTATAAAAACTAAGCAATCTTTTTTGTTAGTTGCTGCCATGTAATTTACTACATTTTCATTAGCAAGAAAATATAACAAAAAAAAATTGTTATAATAAAAATGAAGAGGAAAGCGAACAAATGCCAGCTGAAACTATTCAACAACATCAGGAAACAGCACAAAGAAAATATATAAAGTTTGATAATGATGCCACTAATACCTTTAAGCACTATAGAAGTTTAGTTCAATATAATTTCTTTATGTCTTTTTCACGCCAAAGGAAATAATTATTGTTGAAAATGATTTACTCTCTCATGTTAAATAAATGAAGACAACTATCGCAAAATGAGATTTTTTTTTATCTTAATTAGACTTCGTAAGCGCGGGTTTAAACAACATGTTGAATGAAATATTACTTCACTATAGCGAAAAAATATGTGATAATTGGTCGAGTTTTTCCTCGTTTCAACTCTTAACAATTCAATGGTAAAAAGGACTTATCAAAACATTGTTATGGACGATAAATATTGTTACGTTTTTTTATTCTTTAACAACGCTTTTCCGTGGACTCGAAGATTTGCAAATGAATATAAGACCCCAGTGTAGTAATTAGGGTTAAGAATGATACAAGTTTTATTTCCCAATACATTTAAACTAAATTAATCAAGAGCTTAAATACACAAGTACAACCTAAATTACTTAAATATTCACAACTGGTTACCACTGCGCCTTCCTCGCTGTTGTATACGCACGTCTCTTAATGGCTGCGCTAGTACTCCTCTTTGTCTGCTTCCCGTCACACAAGAGACTCGCTCTGACGACACTCACCGTTGATACACCAATAACAACAAAAGGAATTCCGTAATTATGTGTCGATAATATTCACCGTTGACATTCGTCGCCAGGCCTTGAGAATTTTCGAAAAAAAAAATGGTCCAATTGTCTCATGCGTAGATAAGGCACGCCAAACAGTTACCCTGGGGCAATGCAATGGTTTTTGATGTTTCAATCGAGGGTTGCGGGTTTTTGGAGACCAGTAATGGCAGTTTTGCTTGTTGACGTGGCCGTTTAAGTGAAAATGAGCTTCGTCGCTCCAAAAAATGGGATTTACAGTGCGTAAATCAGTCACTTTCTTTCAGTTCTTGAACGACTTAAATTTTAAAAGGATGGAACTTCAGATCCTGTTTCCAAATTTCATGAATAATCGCTCTTGGAAGTTCCACAGTGAGGCTGCTCTTTTCTGTATTGCAAGTCACGGATTTTCACGTAAACTGCTTGGGCCCTGGAGGTGGGACATTCATAGCCGAAGCAGTTGCGCAGAATCTCTGCACCCACGAAAGACGAGCAATTACATATGAATCATTACTCTTAAAAAATGTCCCCACAGCGAACACGCTGTGCCCACTCGACCACTACGACATCGTAACTAACTAAAGGCCATGTCAGTTACAACTTTTGCTTCGCGTTGCATTGAAGATTCGCTTTAACATTTAAGATGAAATGTACATGCTTATATGAAACATGTCACATAAAGTACTTTTAACGCAAAGCGAAGCGAAAAGTTAACCAACTCTCAACTTTTTGCTCTCGCTTTGACAATCAGCTGGCATAATTTTCTTTAATTCTTTTGGCACCACTCGTTTGTAAATATTAAATTTCATTAAACTTTTAGTACATTTACATGTTTTATGCATAAAACAATTTATTTATCGTGCGTTTGAAATTTTTTTAATACAAGGTACTAGTGGATCAACGAAACGTCCACAAATTAAAGCATTGAAAAGCAGGTAAATATATAAGTGGAATTTCTGCAATAAACACTTAAAAATATTGTTCTTATAGTTTTAAATAATAAATAATGGAAGAAAAACTTATCGAAGCAATGAAAATGCAACCATGTCTGTTCGACAAAAGCTCTTACCTATTCCGGAACAAATGTTTAAAGGATGGAGCGTGGCAGGCAGTAGCGGCTTCAACAGCAGTGTCAGGTAGTTGGTTTTTCAATATAAGTTGTGTCTTGTTTGCTATTTTTTCCTTTTAAAACAGAGGAACACTGTAAAAATAGATGGAAATCGCTTCGTGACCGATTTGTTCGTGAAGTGTAAGCCAGTAAGATGAAGTCGGGAACCGAAAGTGTAGTTGGCGTAGCAAGTTGCTAAGAGTACAATGGAGTAATTTCTCTTGTAATTGTAATACAGAGATCCCGAATTGGGTGGACAAGATATTGTGATGTGCTTTCCGTCCACAGCACCAACACAATTCGGAAAGTTCCACATCTTATTAAAATCTTCAGCAATACGTTTCCATTCATATTTTTGTTTTCCTCCCAAATAGCTTCACATACCTCAGTTATAATAGTGGTTACTGTTGACCGATCCATTTTGAAAGAAGTAGCAAGTGTTTGCTTACTCTCTCCGTGCGCCAGATAACACGCAAAGAAAAAATATAGTTGAGGTAACCATAATCAAACAGCAACATACTATGAATGAATTATAGGGTTGCAGTCAAATCATATTATTGTCAATAGAAAAGCAAAAATTTATTAATATTATTATCTGAGTTAATAATAATATTATCTGCAATAACAATTAACTTTGTTAAACCTAATCTTAGTATTGTTCAAAGTTATCACATTTTGGTTAAATATGACAATATTATTATATTAGATGTGACTAAAATATAATTAAGACTAACCATACCATATTCTAATATTATAATAATATTGTTAAATACGATCACAGTATTATTCTAAATAGTAATAATATTTTGTTTTTTAACCATATATTGGTAGATCTTTTGCATAAAATAGCTGTGCGTCAAAGCCGAAATAAATATAAAATATTGTTGAAAGAAAATGTGCACGTGTATTTAGACAAATATGTGCGTATACACGAAATGCAAACGCGCATGTATAAAGAAATATACGTACAGGGTGTTTTTTTAGAGGTATAGAACTTCGAATTGAAATAAAACACAAGAAAATCGTTTTAATGTCCATCAATTTGGCTTTATTGGAAGGATAATTTTATGCCATTAACGTTTAAATATGATTTCGGGCATGTGGCCGCCGCGGCTGGCTCGAATAAAGCCAATTCTACAGGTCCAATTTTCAACCACTTTTTCGAGCATATGGGGCCGTATGTTGGCAATAACGCCACGAATGTTGGCTTCCAAGTCCCCTAACGTTTCTGGTTTGTTGGCGTAGACGAGCGACTTCACATATCCCCAAAGAAAATAATCCAATGGTGTCAAATCACACGATCTTGGTGGCCAATTGACAGGTTAACCGAATTAATTGCTCTGATGGACGATTATGTCGACCATAAAATGGACGGAGCTTGCGGTAAACTTCGCGAACTGAACCATTATTTTCGAAATAAATTTGCACGATTTGCAAGCGTTGTTCTTTTGTCAACCTGTTCATGATGAAATGGCAAACCAACTAAATATTAATCAGTTGACAGCTGACAAAATGGCCGCCAGTTAAAAAAGTGATGCCAACTTAAAGTTCTATACCTCAATAAAAAACACCCTATATATATCTTTTTATTGATCTCTCCTGTTGTTTACACTTCATTTATTTATTAATTTATTTAACGCTATGCGTGCAATACCGATAGCTTACAAACGAAACACTGAACTGACAGAAGATATTTCTGAAAAAGATTTTTTTTTAAACTAAATATAGTATGGTTTTGGATAACATTATATTGTTACTTATATTATATTATATTGTTACTTGTTACTTATTTGTACATAATAATACAAATTATATTGTAGTCATAAATTTTTAACGAAACTATATAGTTACATTCTAACCATATCACACTTTTTATGAATATAATAATGCAATAATTAAATTCAAACATTACTTTGTTTATCGTAACGCAATTAATATTTAAAATAACAATAACTTGTTTTCAATGACCACACATTTGATTCGAAGAACATAATATTATTTTCTCAACAATGCGTGTACGTAATTTAGGTTTTCATTTAACTATATTGTATGTTAGTTGCAATCACTCACATAAGTGTTAAAAATAGTCTGCAGGAAGCAGATATGGATGGTCTGTTTGACATTTTTGTGAGGCGTTCCTTTAAAAGTTCCAGCAACATATCAAAAACAGCAGGAGTCATCCGGACACTCTTTTGGAATTGCTCCGGATCTCTTTGGTGCATTTCTTCAAAACTGGAAGCGAATAGGCCTGTGTAGTCGCGATCTTGGTAAAGACTTCGCACCCAGAACTTATGCGTTGAAGTTTTTCTAATAGCTTTAATGTTTCATGCATTAAGAGCACAATTAGACACAATTCCAATAAATCGTTCAATAACATTTTTAAATTTTATTTTGAAATCAATTAATTGAATGTAAAAACTACCACCCGCTTTTATAGGTAAACAAACAATGCGTGAGTGCTGTCAAAGTTTTTATTGTGACATACACCTTTTGCTTTACGCTTTTCCATCAAAGCTAGAAACGTCTCGCAAAGTGACAAAGTTTTATCTGACTCCGCCTTAATCCGCACAATCAATAATTCCAACGGCGCCACACTCCCCCGCACCGTTTATTGCTTTTTGAAATAATCGTATTTAAGGATATAAATTTAACACCAGAAACCCTGTATATTACAACAATGTTATTGAGGCAATTCTAAAATCAATACACCGCCAGTTTTTTGTGCTGCTGCAACAATACAAATTACAAAACCCGAACAAACAAAAATTTCCATAAAATAAAATAAAATTCTTTAGGACTTAAAACAATATTATGAAAAATCACGTAAGAATATTTCCTCTGAACAAGCTCACAAAAATGTTTTATTGATAAGATAAAAAATAAAAAATAAATACAGCAGCAAATGCTAAAGGTGAATCAATATGTACAATAGTGATGAGCTATTTTTCGAAACCTGTTACTTTTTCACAGCGATTGAAAAGTCACTAATCACAACTGTGACCAAATTTATCAAGTTACAGGTTTTGCAAATGTAGTTCTTTCATACAAACTGTGAATGCTCTTGCATGAATTTATTTGTATACGTTCACCGTTTGTCGAGAAAAAATCGTCTAATCGTGTCAAATCGTCTTTTCTGGCAACTATGTATAGCTCTCACATTTTTGTATTTGCAATTTTACTGTTTCTCTGACTCTCATACGACAATTATCAATATTTGGTTGGGGTTGATGCTAATTGTTTGTTCTTGGTGCTCTTCTTATTAGCATTTATCAAAATACCAATACTAATACATACTTTTAAAGCAGAAGAGCTGAAATGTGTTAAACCGTGATCACAATCACTGTTTAATTTCACAACTGCTCTTCTTATTAGATTTTGTCAAAATAACAGAACTGCTACAAACAAAATACTGCTAAACTGTGATCACAAGCACAGTTTAAAAGAACAGCGATTTAGAAATCACGTTCACAAGGAGCAACATTATTAAAAATCACAGTTTCGCTCAACACTAATGTACACTTTGGATTTTCATAAAAGCCCAGGCGAATTATTGTAACACTTATGTAGTATAAAACGTAAATGGTGAAAATTTGAGTTAAATCAGACTACTCTAACCCGTGCCCCAGTGCACTGGGGTCAAACTTCATATATTTAAAAATTTATCGATTTACCAGCAGTAATTAAAGAATTCGCCAGTTTTAATCCGATTCTTCTGAAAATCTACAAGAGTGATGTTGTAAATATTCTAAATTATATACTTAATTTTTTTTTATATAGAAAATTATTCCTTGTGAGTCATGTGGGCCAAAATTACACTTATTTTTTCACAAGTATTTCAAAGTTATTTTTTCAGAAATTTGGTAAACTCTTATCTTACTTGATTTAAAAATAATTTATGAATGAAAATACGAGTATAAACCCTTTATTCACTTTGCGAGTTAAGTAACACAATAAAAAATATTTTGCAAAAATTTTATCTGCAAAGCTCTTGATTAAGTAATTTTTAACCCAACGCGTGGAGGGGTTATTATATTCGTTCGTAAAGTATTTTTACAATAGTTATGCGAAATATATTTAAAATACAAAAAATTATTTTGATATATAGGGTCCGGCATCTAAAGTTTTTTTTTTTTTTAACTAGTGCTTATTTCGTGAATGGTAACATTTAGCTCATCTCTGATTTGACAGATAATTAGTTTATCCTTCCGCTGAACGAATATGGTTGTGTATACGCTTGAACAACGCTGGAAATAAAGTCGATCGCAGGCAAGACTTACAGAAGATGCCGATTTTGCCAAAAAAAAATCATCTTTTCAGATGAAGCTCATTTTGATCTTGGCGGGTTTGTAAACAAGCAAAATTGTCGCATTTGGGGCACAGAAAACCCGCACGCATACATTGAAAAGCCGACGCACCCAAAACGAGTCACTGTTTGGTGCGGATTTTGGTCCAGAGGCATAATTGGGTTAATGAGCAAGGAGATGTTGAACGAATTTTTGTTCACAAAAATTGAAGAGGATGATATTGGCAACATTTGGTTTCAACAAGACGGCGCTACGTGACATACAGCCGAAGCTACACTCGATGTTTTGCGCCCTGTTTGCAAAAAAAAGTTATCTGGCGGAACATATATATTTTTTTTAATTTGTGTATTCTTGACCCACACGACTGCAAAGCTTAATTTTTTCAACCAAATATTTCGAATAAAATTTAGCACATTCAAAAGAGCTCCCTCGCTGATTTTAAAGTGAATTGTTGGTAAATGGGCGAATTTCGCAATATTTCAACTTTAATTCCAGTGGGGCACGGGTTTGAGTAGTACGTCCGATTTAGCTCAACTTTTCACCATTTACGTTTTAGACTAACTGCCAGTTCATAGAATCCATGTAAAATATATCGGATGGCTATTTACATTGAAAACATAAACAAATTTTGAGTGCTTTGTTCTTGATTTCAATATAAATAGGCAGATGAGAATTTTTACATGGCTTCTATGAAGTGGCAGTAAGTGTTACAATAATTCACCTGGGCATTGACGAAAATCCAAAGTTTATTTTTTCATACATTCTAATGCCACTCTAATGTACATATGTACATACCTATTAAATTTGAGGAGTATATATACATACGAGGTGTGTTCAAAAAGTATCGCGAATTTTGTGTTTTTTCAAAAATTATTTATTCATGAATATCTATTTTGTCCCCTTCAAAGTAATCCCCCTCAGATATAATGCACTTATGCCAACGTTTTTTCTAATCTTCGAAGCACTTTAAAAAATAATTTTTTTATCTTGTTCAGCTCCTCCTTCGATGCAGTCTTTATCTCGGCAATCGTAGCGTAGCGTCGTGCTTTCATGGGCCTCTTCAGTTTCGGGAACAAGAAAAAGTCACAGGGGGCCAGCTCTGGGGAATATAGTGGCTGTGGCCAAAAAATCGCGTACAAGCAACGATGTGTGAGCAGGGGCGTTATCGTGGTGCAAATGGCAATTTTTATTCTTCCACAAATCCGGGCATTTCTGCAAATTACGCATAACTTGCAGGTAATATTCCTTATTGACCGTTTTACCCTGTGGCAAGAACTCATGATGCACCACGCCCCTGCAGTCGAAGAAAACTGTAAGCATAACTTTAACATTAGACCGAACTTGGAGCGCTTTTTTCGGTCTTGGTTCGTGCGGCAGCTTCCATTGAGATGATTGAGCTTTGGTTTCCACGTCATTACCATAAACCCACGATTCGTCACCAGTTATGACCCTCTGGAGCAAATTTGGGTCGTTGCGGACAGAGTCCTACAATATTCATGCGATACTGTTTTTGGTCGAAATTGACTAATTTTGGTAAGAATTTTGCGGCGAACCGTCTTATGCCCAAATCATTGATGAAAACCGAATGGCACGAGCCAATCGATATGTCTAGGTGCTCAGCAATTTCTCTAATGCTGATTCGACGATTGGCCAATACCATTTTCTTCACTTCATAAATTTGTTCGTCTGTTGTTGAAGTGCTCGGGCGTCCCGCACGCTCTTCGTCATTCACATCTTCTCGGTCTTCTGAGAACATTTTGTACCACCGATAAACATTGCTTCGGTCCAAGGTAGCTTCTCCGTATGCTAAACTCAACATTCGGAATGCATCCGCGTACTTAATATCGTTTTTCACAGAAAATGTGATACAGGTTCTTTGTTCCATTTTTTTAATAGGTAAAAATGGAAGACAAGCCAAAACTCGTGCAAGCAAAGCAGCTGTCAACAATTAACTGAACATTCAAAATGGTCGAAATTGTCGGCATAAGTGAGAGACATGAGTACCAAAATTTTTATTTTTTTTTTAGTACATATATTTATTTATTGTATCTTCAAATATGAACTAACAATAATTATTCAAATCGTAAATCTAAATATAATTAATTAGGTCCGACCAGTGTCGGACATAAACTTAGTGATAGTTATTAATAATACATAAGTCGTGATAAGCAAAAACAAAAGTATTTTCAAGCAGTTTCTTCTGGAGTGTTGAGTATTAGAGCCCTTGTGTCCCTCTTTTTTAAGCGGATGTGTCCAGTAAAATTCAAGATATTACGAGCAAGCGGATTAGGATGAGACTCGAGTTTTGTAAGATATTTGCCTGCGTATTTTGAAATTTCTTCAGTTACTTGTGGCATATTCAAATCACGATGTACCGACATAACGTCACAAAAAAAATCAAAGTTCGAATATACGTAACCAGCGAAAATGAAAAACTCGCGATACTTTTTGAACACACTTCGTACATATTTTTATAAAATACAATTTGTGAGAGTGGTTGGTTTTATTGTTAAGTACGATTATGTATATAAAAAGCAAAATATTTGTATATATACAACTAATCATTTTAATGTTTTATGCATGTACAGTAACATACCAAATGCAAACAGTATCCCTTCGAACACATGCCCAAAGATACAAACACAGTCCTCAAACACCAACCGTGCTTTTTTTATTTATTATATAAAGAAAAAATAGAAGAAAAATATATGTACACTTAACACACCAGGACTGTGTAATGATATCATTACCACTAGAAACAAGGCTTAGATTCAAACATAGAAGTTTTAAAAACCGAAAGCACTTAACTTGATTGCATTACAAAAGCAATGGAAAAGTGGGAAAGGAAAAAATAAATAAAAGAAAAAGCAACCTAGTATTTGATGTTTTAGTTTCTCAGGCTTTTATTCTTATAAACGTTTTATATACATGTATGTATGTATATATATTTCTTATCTAAGGTACTTTATTTTATATTTAATATATTTGCAATTGGGAATGGAACTATTGACAAGTGCACGTATAGATATATTTATTACATGTGTAAAATACGCAGAATAGTGGGAAGATTTGGTCCAAAGACCAGCAGTGCGACACCTGATGGATTTTTTGTGCCATAGATCTGTAAATTAAGTTTAACCAATCTCTGTACGACTCTCCTTCTTATGAAAGTCAGCACAGATATTGGAGAAGCCCGCCTCTTATCAGCTGAACACAGAATCTCAGAATGAAAAACACTCCGTCTACTGTTACATAAGATAATGCATTCGCAAAAAAGGTGTGAACGAGCTTGGTTACTTTTCCACAGAGTATAGGTGAGTCCAAAGTGACCAGAAAGAAAACCAGTAACAAGCTGTAGATTATTCCTATTGAAGTCCTGCATGCCATTATAAGAAAATGGCTGCATCAATGATATGACTTGCCTTACAGCAGAAGGAGTCAACCACAATTCCTTAGCGATAGAAATGAGGAATGTTACAGACACCCGACCTACACCGCAAAACGGCTCTGGGCCTATAAAAGGAACAGCAGAGGTCTTCTTGGCCAGTTCATCTGCTTCCTCGTTCCCCAGATGACCGCTGTGGCCAGATATCCAATATCCTTGTTAGGTATGGATAGCTTTTGTAATGACTCAAAGCATTCTAAAATTTGCCTGGAAAGAAATTCCCATGAAAAGAGGAGCTGCCTGACTATCAGAAAAGAGAGCTATATGCTCCCCTCTAATGCCCCTTTTTAAATTAACATCAACTTATTTGGTGATTGCATGTATCCCCGCCTGAAATACCGTAGGCTATTTGCCCATGGGGAAAGAGATTTTTAAGTTGGGCCCTGCAACTCCGGCATCAACTCCATTTTCCATTTTGGATCCATCCGTATAC
This sequence comes from Nowickia ferox, assembly GCA_936439885.1. Classification (NCBI taxonomy): domain Eukaryota; kingdom Metazoa; phylum Arthropoda; class Insecta; order Diptera; family Tachinidae; genus Nowickia; species Nowickia ferox. Next base: position 101,188,848 of record OW387023.1, on the reverse strand, counting down.
CAACATAAACTTCTGGAATCCACGGTTTGATCATTTACGTCCCACACTGCCCTTGGTGGGATTGTGACATTGAATCTGCTGTCGAACCTCAGTTCACAATTCATTTTGTCACTCGGCATTCCTTGCAGCCCTAAGCTGGGCATTGTACTCAGGAATGACAAATGCCGGTTGCCATTATAGCAAGTGGTAGTGCAATCAAGGCCGCAATGGTTAAGTTTAGACATGACCTCATAGCACTTGTTGCAAGAAGACACGTTAATCTCTGAACTTTGCACAGTTTCGTTGTCGCCACAGCCTGTCGAGTCTTTTGCCAGCAAAAAATCGTGCCGTACATTATGATTGCCCTAATGATCATTGGGCACATGCCACAGCTCAACTCTTCACCGCCCAGATTTCCCTGGTGGCTTCCTGTACTACGCATTCAACATGTCGGTTCATGTCGGTTAGCTTTCTATCAAGGGTAATCCCCAAGTATTTGACATCAGTGGAATAAGGAATATTGCACCCATTCAACGATACTGTCCCTAAACCAAGTTTACTTCTAAGAGAAAAAGGTACCCGAATAGTCTTATCAGAGTTGACCGCCAGGCCATATCGCCCACACCATGTCGTTACAGTGCACAGAGCATCGTTCATGACGTCTGAGAGAACGTTGCCGAATTTTCCTGTTGCCATCACAACCAGGTCATCGACGTAGCTATAACCAGCGTTACCAACTTGATGCTTTCGGCACTATTTTTAGTGCTTTTTGAAGACTCAAAACGCCAAATTTTGAGCGTTAATACCAAACTCAGAAGAAGCACTAAGTTTAAGAAATATGGTTATTTCTTAAAATTACATTAATAAAAAATTGGTGTATTTATTTTTTCAGTTTAAAGCATATATTTTTCATCTAATATATTTAATTAGAGATGTTGAAATAGAGAATAGCTTGGAAAATATTAAACATTGTAAAGTTTCAGTTCGATCTTCACTCGTTTTTTCACGTTAGTGCTTTTTATGCTTTTGAGATCTCAAATATACGCTCTTTAGTGTTTTTTTTATTATGATGTGCTTTTAGAGTCAAGAAAGTTGGCATCACTGGCTATAATTTCGTGTCCTTGTTCACTAAGAATGAGAAATGTGTACATATACTTTGGATCTAGGCACTTCCACATAAAGGTGAATCTTACAAAAAAAAAATATGGAAAGTCCAAGAGGATCGGAAGAATGAAATTATAACAAAACCATTAAGGAAACATATCTTATTGAATGCGTGTTGATAAAAAACAAAAACCTCTGGCTTTAAGAAAAGTTTTATTAATTATGAGTTATTTATTTTAAATCGCATTGATTTTAATTTCAAAATACTCGGTAATTTGGCTTACGCAGCTTTAGCCTAATCAAAACATAAATATAGAAACAAATAAAGTTCGACAATTAAAAAAAAATAAGAGAGGTGTTTTAGGACACCCGGTTAGAGCTATGCTGCCTATCTATATAAAACAAATTGCATGTGTTAATTATTTCAAAACTTTTCCATTTATTTCCCATTATTTTCTTTTCTAGCTGCATACGATTAAACTAATGTATTGTTTGTGCTCATGTGCAAAAACAGTACAAACACAAATTGAGCAATCGTTCTCATTGTATTTGTTATGTTTTTGTTTTGTTTCACTCACTTCAAAGAACGAAACAAAACAAAATCAAATATTTTGTTTCGTTTATTTTCTTACTCTGCTTTTAAGTACAAAGAACTGAAAACAAAAATAAATGTATAACTGTAATAGTACCGAAAATCACGTCCTAGGTCCTGTGTCGTGTCATAAAGAGCATAGCTTTAATAATTGAACTAACTTTAAATTATCTAAATTTTCATTTTATTAAAAAAAACACTTTTTGAATAGTTTTTTTCAAGTGCTCTTTCTAAAAAGGATTTTTTGGAAATGAGGTTTTGGGAAGAAGTACTTTTTAATGAGGTACATTTTGGAAAAAGTTGATGACGTAAGTTTTGAAAAAAAGTGTTTGTTGCAGGAAAAAAACTTTGTTTTAATAAGTGGCCAAATATGTAACCGATTTTGTCGAGAAATTTCATTAAAAAATAATTTTTTCAATATAAATAACATACTTAAATTTCCGATAAAATAATTGAAGTGAAATGTTACTAACTGAGTTGAGTTTAGGCACTTTAAAATAAAAAGTCTATTAAGTAAATACGTTGATCTGCAAATTGCGTTCCAGCAATTATTCGTAATTATTTTCATGCGTTTCTAACTAACTTTTTAGTTGTAGCAAAATAAAATTCTATTTTAAATTTATAATTTGATCAGGCTAAAGTTGGTATCGTTTTCTAAGCCAAATTAATTAATTGTATATATTCTAACAAACACGTAGTAGAACTGAACAAAAAAACAGCTAGTTGTTCCGTTCTACTACGTGTTTGTCAGAATATTTATACGATACGATACGAACTTTAGCCTGTTCAAATCATAAATATAGAAACAAATGCAGTTCGAACAATGTTAATTAAAATTAACTAAAATTCTATTTGATTTGCCCACCTCTGCTAACCTGTTGCCAGTGTTTGTTGAACCAGGTACATTTTCATAGTTGTTTATTTTATTTTAGTTTTTTTTTCTACATATATAAACACACACATTTTCTTAAGTGTTTCTACTTTCTTAAGCACAAAAAATAAAAATACAACAGCTCAAAACTTCGTATATTCACATGCATCCATCCCATGTGATGCATATAATGAAAAATTGTTTGCGCTCTCTGATTTTATTGCCTTTTCATTTCAACAAAAGCTTTGTATCTGTGGGTTTCTTTATTTATTTATTTTTTTGTGACAGGAGACTTTGCTATATTTCACTTCCAGTTCAACTAACATGAATAGTGCAAGCGTAAAGATGATTTACTCCTTCTAACGATATGTCTAAGAATATTTAAAGAATATTTAAGGCCACGCACTGGGATTCGATATACATACTCGTACATATGTACACACATATATATGTGTGTATATATCTACAGTCAAATCCCGATAATTCGTACCCCGACAAATCGTAATTCCCGATAATTCGTAATAAACTGTCGGTCCCTTGAAAAAATCTTGTTAATTCGTAAAATGTCCATACATTTTGGTCCCCTCGCTAATTCGTAATTTTTTTTTTTTTTTTTTTCAAATAAAATCTTTACACCTCTTATAAATCGTAATTGTTTGCTAACTACCACTTATAACATTCGTAATAAAAACAACAGAAACAGGGAAAGAATGATTTTTTGCATACCGCATTTTTTTTAGCCTGGGTTTTTGATTTTGCTTATGTGTGTGTTTATTTTCTTAAGATCAGTTTGTTACATGAATAATAAAGAAAAATGTCAAAGCGCACGCATCTGTCGGTGTTAAAAAAACAAAAAATTTTTGTTTTTGTTTTTTATCGTTTTAGTATACAAATTGAAAAACCCCGTTAATTTGTATTTATTTTATTTTAACCCCGTTAAATCGAAACCCCGCTAAATCGAAACCCCCTATAATTCGTAAGAAATGGCCGGTCCCATGCGATTAGGAATTATCGGGATTTGACTGTATATACACACTACATCATTTAGCAGATATTTATGCAATTCAACACACAAAAAATTAATATGAATGAGTTTGTAATATTAATTAAAATATTTGTAATATTAATTAAAAAATTAATTAAATTTTCACCTATAAACAATTTGATAATATCAATTAAGTTTTTCCACTCAAATTAATTAATACAATTAAAAATTTAATTGAATCAATTAAATTATTAATTGAAAACATTAATTGGTGAATACTTTTTTCTGTGAACATGAGATGTTATTGAATCGATGTCATCTAATTAATTTCTTTTCTTTAGCTCAATTTCAAAAGGTCCATTCCAATTTAATATATCCCAGCAAAAAAATCGGAACTAGTAATGGAACTACTGGGAGCAGAGTTCATCAATGCAATAACTAATGAGTTGTATTGTAATGTTTTGCTGGGATCTATTATACAATTTTTTTAAAACTTTGAAATTTCACCAATTGTACAAATATGTGTATTTAAATTTTAGAAAAATTTTTAATTTTTTAGATAACCAACAACATGAATGTGTGTTTTATTTCAATATACATATATTTTTATTAAAATATTTGCTTCAAGTTATCCTCAAAGAAGAAATCAGTGCTCTGACTTCCACAGTTTTTTTGTGAATAAATAATTTTTTGTATGCATTTCCACAGAAAAGTCCACCTTTTGTCATATTAGGTTAGGTTAGGTTATGTTAAGAAGGCTGGTGCTATAACAGTTGGGTCCATTGTGATTCCTTTCTATTGCCCATTAAAAGTAATATTTGCCACCCATTTGTACCCAGAAGTGGCCCTATTATCCGTCATTAAGCCACTGAATTCCCATAATAAAGCCCCTGATGTCCTTTAGTTTACACTTCACGATATCAGTAATGCTCTCATGGAAACGAATGCTCAGCCATTTAAGCCTATGACGTTGAAGCTGCGGGCAATGACAGCTAATATATTCAATGGTTTCTGGTTTCTCTTCATCAGCGCACATCCTACAGAAATGTGCAGAGCAAGTTTCCGAAATGCTGATTCTTGCTCTGACCGAGAAGTGAACAGTCATCGCGCCTTTCACGATAAGCATCGTTTTCCTATTCATATCTAATAGTACTTCCTTAGTCGAGTTTTGGCCACATAGTCCTTGAGACTCCCTACTTTGCTAAATTTTTGTCATATTACTTCACATACTTAGTATTAAAACTTTTTCCGGATTCACACTCTTGAGCTGGCAAACCTGCTCGCTTTTACAACCGATTTAACAGCTGATAGTTACTTTTTGTATAATAAATGAAGATAATAACTCTGATCGTCAAACTTATTGTGCACCTTGTCCAATTGATGAACGAATAATTTGTTAGTTGGCCTATAAGATGGTGTAACTTAACCACCTTGGATTAATTTCTTTGCCCCTCAACTCAACTCAATAAAAAATTAAAAAAATAAAAAAAAAGTGCCTTAGGACACCCGGCGGTAAATACGCTGCTTAGTTATATAAAAACGAACTTCATGTGTTAAATAACAATGCAATAAAATTATATTATAATATTTCAAAAAGTTTCCATTTATTTACCATTATTTTCTTTACTAGCGGGGTACGATAAAATTATCGTATTGTTGCACCGGCTGTGTTCCCTGGTATGTACTCATGTGCAAAAACAAAACAAAAACAAATTGAGCAATCGTTCTCATTGTTTCTGTTTTGTTTTTATTTGGCTCATTTCAAAGAACGAAACAAAACAAAATCATACAATTTGTTTCGCTTATTTTTGTGCTCTGGTTTCAAGTACAAAGAAATCGAAACAAAAATAAATTTATAACTGTAATAGTGTCGATTATTTTTGTTACGAAAATCATGTCCTAACTCCTGTGTCGCGCAATAAATAGCGTAGCTACAAAAATCAATCCATCCGTACTTAAATCAATCCTAAGCGGTGTCATAAGTACGATAAGCACGGATTTAAATCAAGTACAAAAGGCTTGATTCAAGTACGGATTATTCAAGTGATAAATAATTCATTTTATCCTTAATTGAAATAAACCCAAAACGAGATTGATTTCAGAAAACCTGGGATTGAATCAAAATTTAAAAGAATTTCTTAGGAGATGTAATAGTGAATCCATACTTGGTATACTGAGATTGTATTAATCCAAAAATGCGATTGATTTCTTTATGAGTCTGTACTTGAAATAATTAAAAAACCAGATTGACTTAAGAAAAAATGAGTCTAAATCAAACTCAAAATGCACCTGTTTTAAGAAATCCTAACTTGATTTAGTGAATAAAAAGGTTTCATTTAATATTTTAATTAACTTTTTATTGTACATATTAATATTTTTTGCTTGAATTATTGAGGAGAATTTCTGTGCTAATAATCACCTTTATCATGAGAATCATAAGGCGAACGTTTTGTTCACGTGAAATATTTTCCGTAAACCAAAAATGGTGAACAAAATTAGAACAAAGTATGCTGACACAATAATAACTCAAATTTTATTTTTATAAATGTGAAATATTTGAAGTTGGCAGCATTGAAATATGTATTTAGAGTTGAATATCAGGTGCATGATACAATAGTACAGGTAACCTCAAAGCGCCAGCTGCTAGAGTTTGTTTCGTGATGTGATCTGCCAAATCTTGTTTACGTTTTACTAATACACGCGCATAGTGAATATTAAAACTGTACTAATGCAAATAAAGCTTTGCAAAGACAAGAGAAAACGCAAGTATATACATGTCTCTTGTTTTCTCTTGGTCTTTTGACAGTTGTCATCACAAAACAGCAATAAAAAGCCCTCCTGTTTTATTTATTGTACATTTGTTTTAGATGCACGCTTACCTATATTATTGTATGATGTCCAGGTGCTTACGATGCTGCTGCCTAGACTTGTGTCCAACAGCTCTTTTTGCACTAGTTCGTTCTGTTGGACACAAGTCCGATCAAAAACATCAATGTAAATTAAATGGGTTTGAAACAACTTTTAATTAGAATGCTCTCAAAGTAGTTCAAAAAGACCTGTTGGACATAACTCTACTGCTGCCGTCTCCAAAATAACTAAGTAGCTGGCGACAAATGTAGCTAGAGTCAGTTGAAGTCGTGTGTTCGGCTAGTCTGGTATGGTGAATGTGTGTAATGCATTGTAGTTGATGGATGGCCAGTTATTTTCTAATATGTTGCGAATAAGATTCCTAATTAATTACTTTAACTATACCTAATAAAACTTATTGTATTTAATTTGTATAATATTACTTTTTCCTTGTGTATATAGATTAAATTTTATGATTGCTATAAATCACAGTTGAGATATGGGTATTTTGGTGGCTTATTTTGCCTTATCGTTTAGGAGTATTGAATTTTTTTAGTGAAATGCATTTCTTTTATTTTTTTAACAAAAAAATTATTATTATTAATGGCGTCTGTTGGCCGCAATATTGAATTTTTACTACTGTCATATCTTTAGTGACACTCCCGGGATTAAGACAAATCGATTGAAGTAAGAACCATTAAAATCGGTCCACGAGTTCGGTTTATATACACATACATACATACATGATAAACTTAATACCCTTCTTTGCCTCGCGCAGTCGGGTAAAAATATAAGAAATATTCAACATAAATTCTATTAAATTAAAACTAAGCATTTGCGAATAAGAAGATAATTATTTCTCAATAAAGAAACTTATTGATTCAGTTAAAAAATTGCTAGATATATTTATATCATAATGAATTATTCATTTGAAATTGAGTATGGCGTTGGCTCAAGTAGTTAGCGCGTTATATACCAAGCTCAAAGTTTTGGGTTCGAGCACAATGTCCGACAAAGTCATAATTAGGGAAAGGATTTTCATGTAAATACATGTTTTCTGTCGTTGGTCGTAGTTCAACGTAAATAAAATATTTTTGCGAATTAGCAATTTGCGACAAAATGGCATCGATTTGTTAGTGCATATTTTAAAATAAATACATATTTTTGCATATTTCATTATAAATGTACATTTTTAATACATTTTTTAATTTTTTCATGCTATAAAACAAATTTTGGTGTTTTTTGATTAGTTGCAAAGTATTTTTGCAATTCTTACGACAGTGTAGGAACAAGAAAGAGGAAAACGAACACAATTTCAACTGGGATGAAAACTCAGTTCATTTGAAAAATTCAATACAAAAAAAAAATACAAGAGCATGGGATAAAAGCCCTTTTAAACCCAACAATTTTTGTGCATTTTTTTGGGCGCTCTTTACCGGTTCCGTATTAATTTAATGTGGATAGAAAATGTTTTTAAAAGCTCCTTTGCGTATTGCAGCCTTTAAAGAAAAATATTCAGAGATACGAGTTCCCAGACACAGCCTTAAATAACTAGATGGGGAAGCGTGGTTGAATGCTGTCGAATACTTTATTTATATTAACAAAGTTAAAGAAATTTTAAATTAAAAAAAACTTAGCACTGAATTGATATTTGTGCACCAAGAGAATGGCTTTCGTGTTGACACTATAGTCCAATTAGATCGTTTTGATAATTTAACAGCTCAAGTTCAATTAATTGAAGATGCGGTAAAAAAAATTTGTCTCTGAAAGACAGAAAAAATAGTCAAAGATTTACCTTTGACAATTTACAAAAACACTTATTCATTTACATAAATAAAAGTTTATCCTAACTTTATTTTGTATTTCATATGATTTGACAAAATCTTTGTAAAGAAAGCAACGAAGCTGATTTTTTTTAAGTTTTTAATGTTATTAAATGTTGAAAAAAGAGTTAATAAATGCATATTTTATTAGTTTTTAATATATTTTTATATTTTTAATGAATATTTTATGTACATAAAAAGCGATTTTAAATGCATGCAAATCCTTTCCCTAGTCATAATATAAAAACACGACGCATTAGTTTGTCTCTTTTTCAGTTGTTTGTGGAAACTTTAGGTGACAAAGGCAGAGTACGTGGTTACTGAAAAATACCGGCTTCAGGTCATACTAAAGCGCTCAGAGTGCCCTCCATCGACGGTAGTGCGTAGCACATTCATTGGCGAAGTTAAATAATCATTTAAATGGCTACTGCAAGTAATTTTTAGGGAAGTAAATTTTCATTTCATGCCAAGAATTTACTACTACGTTTACACGAAAACAGTTCCTGATTAATACAGTATTTGCAAAAGCAATGCTTGAGGTTACCACGCTCACAAATGTTTGCTAATAAAAAAGCAATAAATCTATAAAAAATTGCACAAAAAAACCTTGATAGACGAAAATAATGACAATTAAAACAAATGATTATTTATTTGTTATTTTATACATTTACCATATTTTTTTTCAATAGAAGTGTTACTAATTTTTTTGCAATTTTGCTTTGCCGTATAAGCAAATACTTATAAACGTAGTATATATTAAAAATATGCAGATACTCGTTATTAGTAGAAGAACGATTGAAAGTTTATATTGGTCATACAAAAATTTTTTTAGTTCGTTCAAGTTTTTGAAAACATGCACAAAGTTTGTTAAAAACCGTTTTTATGGATTACTTTTAATTTTTTATTTTTTATTTAATTCTTCAACGGTTTCTTCGCATCTTGCTCCAGTAATCAATTGTTCCACTTTTGAAGCAGAGGTGTCCCCTTATCAGAGAGAGTTACACATTTTGAAAAGATATATTTAGAATAGACTGCTTCAAGTTAGATTGGTACAATATTTAATGTCTTTTATTTGTTGGAATCTAACAAAGTCATCTCTAGCAAAATGCTTCAAATGGCAATGTAAATTGTTAAAATATTCAAACTTTACATCTTCGCAATCAGTTCACGCAAAGAACATTGCTCTCTTTCAAACTGGTTTATAATTCTCATTTTTGCTTTAATTGATAAAAAAAATTTTTATGAGAAAATGTCTCATGTGACACGAGCTAATCAAACGACTTCTTCAAATAAACAGCAATTTCCTTGCCATCCTCAAGGCATGAGTAAGTACATTTGTGTTCACTGGGGAACCACTAATATCAAGCCTGAATCAGAGTTGAATAAAAGAAGAACAGCTATTTAAATAAAACTCTTGTTGCAGTGTTTCAACGCTTCTGTCCGCTTATGAGAGATATTTTGAACATTCTGGGCCAAACCCACGCTGTCGACAACGTTCAACTTGTCGCACATTTACATTCAAAACAAAAACATATTTCCATATTTTGTTGTTGTTTCAAGCAAGTGTGCCACAAGTCGAACGTTGTGGATATCGTGGGTCAGGACCAATGACCGGTTATTACAGTGTCCGGTTTGATGTACAAAATTTTTTCGGTTATCAGAGATGTCCGTTATGAGAAATTTCACTGTTCATCATTCATAAAATAATTAAAAACACAATTAAAATGAATGCCTTAATAAACTGAGACATTTTCCTCAAATACCTGTAGTTTTATACTTTAATTAAACTTAAAAATGAAAAAATTAAAGAAAACTAATTTCAAGTAAGATACTGAAGTAAAAAACAATACGAATATAAATTTCAATATTTTTCAATGTTGGCATATTAAAATCTTGTTTGTACTTGTCCCTTTGTTGAATATATTGCTTATTTTTTATACGTATGCAATAGAAGTTAGTAAAGGCAGGATATTGTAAGGAATATTTTTAATTTTGTATCAATCCATATTTTTCTATGAATGCTCTAGTGTATTACCACATGCAACAGGATGATGAGAGTGCCGAGATTATCATAATGACGAGAATGCATTTTGCATACATTTTTATATTGATGAAAACATTTTTTCATTTGGTCATTTGATCTTATTTGTGTGTGGTACTGCTTGTGTCCTATTCATTGTCTTTGTACGCACGTCTGTCTGTGGGGTGGTGCATCGTTGTGATTTAAAAGGAAATAATTTTTTTTACTGCCTTGCTAAATTTCTTTAGAGCTCAGCAAACTATAAAGCAATTGGAATTTGATTCCCTTTTGCTTTATAATTTTCTGACATTCACATTTCAAGAAAATTTAAGAAAATCAAAATGTATTCTAAATAAATATAGATAACAAAAAAATACTTTTTGTCATGACTTGTGCCACAAATAAGTCATGTAAAACAGATTTAAGAATTATTTGTTTTGTCTTGGTTTAATCTCTGAAATTCCATTAAGAACGTTTAATTTTAAATCATTTCCAATTAATATTGAGTTATTTATTAGCGAACTGCTGCAATTTAACCTTCAGTGCACTGAACAAGAATTAGGTAAAATTATTACACAGGAAATTTTACATTAAGATACAAAAAACAAGTAAGAGTGCTATAGTTGGTTGCCCGAACCTTACACACAAAAAAAAAAGATTTGTAAATACAATTAATTTATTTGTGAATATAATTAAAATATTATTTAAAAAGGCACCTACAACGATTTTTGTAAATACAAGCACACATTTGTAACGTAAGAAAACAAAATTAAATCAGTTATTTCCAATTAAAATGATTATGTTATTCACAATTGCGTTGTTAACAGAAAACAAAAATTTTGAATGAACGTCTTGACTAATAGACTAACGTACTGACCACTCAGCTAACGAGCAAATCGTTATTGGATACGCAAATAATGAATACACGCAAAATATGATTTCTATGTTTTTTCTGCAACTTACTAATGTCTTGAATAAGTTTCTTTAGTTTCTTCCCTCTCCTATAAAATTTAAAAAAAGTAGTAACGTAGTTTCAGTTAACGATGTGCCTCCCTTACAATATTTTTTGGCAGCAAATGCTAAGAGAATTGTAAAACCATTTTTTAGTTTGCAAAGATATTTAACGACAATATAAATTTATTATTAAAGAGTAAAATATCATCATACTCATGTTCTTTCAGTGATATATTTGGACGATTGTAACGGTAGTTATAACTACACTTAACACTTAAAAGAAGACTAACCTTAAAGGCCATATCAGATTCAACTTTTGCTTCGCGTTGCGTTGACATCTACACAGAAAAAATAGACAAGAATTATGTCCAACAAAACCATGTTATTGAAAAAAAATTTTAATTTCAACAATATTTGTCATTAATTTAATACAATATTTAACAATACCGCCGCGCATTTTAAAATATCATTTAATTTAATTTCTTTGTGTTGGTGTTTATCTTGCTTGTTGATTGACCCAACGCGGTCATGTGCTATTGTTGTTGTATTTTTTGATTGCTCGTGTTGTATACGTATGAATTCCGACAAGAAGCCGGAAAACGTCGTGGATTGTTTTTTTTCACTCAACAAAGTTATTATTATTTACAAATCTTTTTTTTCTGTGTAAGATGAAATATACATGCTTATATGAAACATGTCACATAAAGTACTTTTAACGCAAAGCGAAACGAAAAGTTAGGCAACTCTCAACTTTTTGCGTGCTTTGACAATCAGTTGGTATAATTATCTTATTATGTTTGGCCGAACTTGCATGAAAATATGAAGTTTCATTAAACTTTTGGTAAATTTACGTAAATAATGAGTTAATGGTATCAGAGTAGTCGAATTGTGTTGTATTTTATGCATTAAGCAAAGCATTAAAACAAAAATTGGATGTTGTCATACACATATTGCTTTACACTTTTCTGCCAACGCTAGAAACGTCACGCAAAGCGTTGAAGTTTTATCTGACACCGCCTTAACATTATCTTAAAGTTATTGTTACGTTTCTACTGCTCAAGTTAATTTTTCTTTCCAGTTATAACATCCTTGTTAAGATCATTGTAATGGTCTAAAATAATAATTCGAAAAAAAAACTATGGTTTGAAAAAGTATCTTTCTGAAAGAAGTACCATTCATTGCAAACCTTTTTAAAAGATATAGTTATTGAAAAGGTATCTTTTGAAAAAAAATTACCTTAAGAAAAAAGTGTGTTTTAAGAAGAAAGTACTTATAGAAAAAGTGTCTGTAAAATTAAGTAACTTTTGTAAATAACACTTTTGGAAAGTCCTTTTTCTTAAATAATCTCTTCAGGAAAGTCGAACTTGAAAAAGTATTTTTGGTGAAAAGTAACCTTGAAAAAAATATGTTTAAAAAAATATTTATTAAGAAACATCTTTAAAAAATTAATTCTCTTTGAAAGACTACCTTATGAGAGATGTCCTTGTAAAAACTTCCTTTTAAGAAAGTACTTATGAAGAAAATAATTAAATAAACAAATAAAATAATAAATAAATAATTAATTTACATTTTGAAAAAATTTCTTTTTGAGAAAAGTGTCTACGGTAGAAGGTACATTTAGAAAAATTACACTTTCAAAAGTACCTCTTAAAAGGAAACCTTTGGAAATAAGTACCTTACGAAACATAAAGTTTAAAAAAAATTATTTTAAGAAATGGCGCTAAAACGGACAAAAGTTAACAAATAATCCTCCTTATCGTGGCTGTCGTATTTCGACTTCAACTACGACGTTTTTGTAGTAGATTAAAGAACACTTCAAAAAATTTTAATTTAATCTATTACCAAATTGTCGTAGTTGAAGTCGAAATACGCCAACCACGATAAGGCTCAACAACTTTATTGTTGTTTTAAAAAAGAAATTTTTGAGAAGAAATATTACTTTAAAGTAATTAAATTTTCGAAAAACTGCCTTTGAATAATTGATTTCAAATTATCTTACGCTGCAGCCACACGTTCAATAAATCGCTTTCAATTTCATCACACATACTGTGTGTCAAAATTCCTTGAAATTGATAGTTGTGACACAAATTGATAGTCAATTTCATTTTTTAAATTCCACCGACGAAGATACAACTCAAATTTGTAGCTTCAATCAAGGTGTGCTGTGACTAGCTGTACTAATTGAAAATTAAATTGCCATATAAATGGATAGGTGAATTTGAAAGCAATCTAGTTTTCAATTTAAAAAGTTTGAGTGTGTTAGTAAATAACGTGTGAGTGTATTTCAAATTGAATGGTATTGAAAGGCAAAAATTGGACGTGTGGCCCCCAAATTAAAGAATAGCCTCCTCTTTAGTGTAAAAAACATTAACATTGCTATGAGAAGATTTTCTGCATAACGATTATTTGGCCGCGTTTAAGTAAGGATTTTGAAAGCTTAGAGGAGGAGACTTTCTGCAAACCAAATTATTTAAGGTGAACTTTTTTTATTTTCTTCCTTGTATATAACCAAAGCTCTTCACACCTACTACTATTGGACTTAGTAGGGAAGGAGGTTATTGCTATCCTCAGCAATCCGTCTTTGTTGTACTTCCCTGTGGAACGAGAACGGTACCGGCCACTGTACAGTACTTCACGCTAGAGACTGGGGATGGAGGATTGATCAAACCTCCCCTCCCACGAACGTCTTTATAAAATCTGGATACCATCCACTGAATTGTGGAAGAATAGTACTCCAGGCAAAATAAAATTTGTGGACTTTTTATATAGCTAGCTCAAAAATACACGAAGGTGTGGGTTTTGGAGTCTTTTCAGAGGCTTTAGCTCTTCATACTGCAAAGCAACTTCCGGATCACTGCAATGTCTTCTAGGCAGAGATGTTTGCCATAGACGAAGTTTCGGATTGGTTGAAAGTGATTATCACTTCAAAGACTGATAGTCGAACAGCTAAATATTACGGCCCTTGACTCCCCGATTCTAAGAACAATAATAGCCCTCGACTGCAGATTATCTCTAAACGAAATGGCAGAACAGTAGAATATTATAATTAAAGGTTTTCAGGGGAACTCCAGGGCTGATGAGTTTGCTGGAACTGGGACAAACTTACAGGTTTCACCAGAATGGGAATGTGCGGGCTTACCCCTACTCTCTCTTAGACTAAGGCGCAGACAGAAGGTGAAACAAATAGAAGGTGGTCCAGAAGATATTATGTATCCATCTAAATAAGAAAAATACAGCATTTTGAAATTTTAAGAAATAGGAAACAAATCTCGATACTAGTGTTCGTGCTAACCGGATATTTTCTTATAGGTAGGCATGCACAAAGCTTAAAGGTCAAACATAATGTCTATTGCCGCAACTGCCAAGATATCGAGAGCGAGGAAGTGTAAAACACTCTCTGTGTCCCTGTCCAGGAACATCCAGAGAGAGAGAATAGCCAAAATGGGTGCTGTTGAGTTTCGGGAACTTTCTGACATTTCCAGTGTCGAACTGCAACGTATTAGTAGATTCATATTGGGCTCTGTTTGGTTCGATGGTGGCGACTCCGCATAAGCCAGAGTCACCGTGGTATCACAGGGTATAAGTAAGTCCGGGATTCTGACTGCCACCTTTACCTAACCTAACCTTTTCTATTTTTGGGTACATGTCTTATTTCTAATTTTGGAATTTAGATAAATTTTTTAATCTGGCACCATTTTTGTTCGAGTATTAAAAAAATTTAAAATTGCATATGAAAAGAAAACATTTTTTCTTATTTTTAGGGTCGTTTTTTAATTTTCCTGTTCGAGGTAATTTTTCATTCTGGCTTTTCTTTGGTAATTTTAAGCTAGTTTTATGTCTTATATATGCAAATAAGCCCCTTTTTGACCCATTACCATTTCATATGTATATTTCGTCTACAAAGCTAATCTATAATGCAATTTTGTAACATAAAATTACAAAATTCCAAATCTTAATTGGATTAACGTCCCCAACATGTCAACTCAGTTAATTTTGTTTAATACAAACACATTTAAGTTAATCTGTTTAAATTTTATCTCTTTTATGCACTTTGCCACAAAGGATTTTATATCTACTAAATACCCAAAAGGCATAAGAAATTTGAAATTATTTATAGATATTTACTTTAAACTAATTGCTACAAAGTCTAATAATGTGTAAATAATGCAAACAAAGAACATATTGAATACAATAAATTCTTCCAAGGCTATTTCGCCCTGTTTTATATTGATATTTTGTACTTTACATACAAACAGACAGACCAGACCCACCGACAGATAGGCACAACACGAACTGATAGATGGTACGCTCAGCAAGGGGTGGTTTGACTTAGAATCATCGTTTACCAAAAATAAACTAAAATAACAATAATAATAATACCAGCTATGGTTTGAAACAAAAAAACAAATTATTTACTTAATTTGTTTTAACACCACCCCAGCTACGCATTCACTTACTAAACGACCCAAATGAATGCAGGGTTAAAACATACATTTAATGCTTTAAGGTACAAATTACTGGCAAACGCAAAAACATTGATGATGATAATACTCATAAAAGGATAAAGAACTCAAAAGGACTTAAATTGCTGAATGAATTTGGGAAAAATAAAACTAATTTGAAACTTTATACATTCAGTTTAAAAGGATATGCGTTTGCTAGAGATGGCATGGTGCATTAAAAATAATCAAAATAGAGTCATTGCACCCACGTTAGGTGGAAAGGATAAACACATCATGCTCACAAATACATATAATGGATTATGTTAATTTTGCCAATTAGATAACTAATCAAAGCATTGTAGGAACACAAAATATTCTGACAGTTTAAACAAATGATAGTTTGGTGCAACAAAAATGTCCAAAAAAAAGTTTTAAAATGCCCTCAGAAGATCCCGTTGCAGCTTAAAGCTCGTCAAAATTTGGTAATGGTAAAGACAAGGCAGCACCATAAAAAGCTTTATGTTAGGTTAGGTTGAAAAGAGAAGCTATTACGCTCATGTCCGGAGACATAACAAACGAACCCCACCTTTATAGGAAGTCAGTATCATTCACATATTCCCTCAAACTTTTCCAGTCAATACCTCTAAGCTGAGTAATGCCCGGTAAGCTGTCATCCCCAAAATAACAGGGTCTCGGATGGGCGAAAGCTCAACAATGACAGAGGAAGTGATCCATTGTCTCCATGCGGTAAATAGATTCGATCGAACATTTACATTAAAAACAAAAAACTGAAATTTGTTTTGGCTCCCAATATTAATATTCGGTCGAATCTATAGTTCGCATTTAAAGAAACAGGGGGATAATTACTCTAATTTCATCAGTGTGCTTGTGCTCATATATTTACTCACTACTTCACACCCATTCACGCTGGTGTGGCTTCCTTATGCTGAACACGTAAGCCGGTGTCCATCTCTAGTGCACATAAGTTAGTTTTTTTTAGGTCAATAATTGCTTTTAAAAATAGTATTTATCTAAAAGCCTTAGCATACATACATACATATGTATGTGTGTGTATATGTGTATATACATATGTATGTACTTACATATGTTCACTTAGGGCCTTCATAGGAAAAGTTTATAAGTCTTAATATTACCTTCCTGTATATGTATGTACACATAAAACTAATAGTTTTCCCTCTTTATATTTGTAAGTATTAAAATAAAATTTTGCAAAAGGGTTTTGAGCATAATTTAGAAAACACTAAAATGTTATACACTGAAAGAACAGTACATATCAAATGGGTGCTAAATGTAAGTGGACAATATATTGGTGCCACAATTATACACAAAGAGAAAGCGATTTATAATATAATTTTATATATATAATTTTATATTATAAACATTCTTTTTGGCAAGATCTGAATCGTCGGATATAGGGTAGATTGCGAGCTCAGGCTGGGATATGGTTTCCATTTCGGCTGGATATACATTTCAACACAGGTACCGCTTTCCCATAATTGTAAAATTTGGGGTAACAAATGCAAAGTCGATGCGACGACGAAGATGCGACAATTTTCGTGTCCATCGTTACCCACTGTCAGATTCAGATTCATTTAAATTAATGCAATTTTTTTGAAAGACGGTCTAAAATCTCTTTTATTGAGAATTATATGCTCAAATATATTCTTTCTAATATAGTCTTCATACATAAGATTCTTTTCAATCAGAAACCTTACTAATGTGATCCGTAAGGTCTCTTATGGGACCCATTACTGTTTGTCATGCCAATTGGGATCATCAGTGTTATTAATAAAGAAAATGTTGAAAATGTAGCTGGATCAGTGAATATATTGTGTTGCGGGGATTGTTTCAGTCACTACAATCGATCGTTTTTAAGAAGCGTCTTTTTAGTTACATATTCAATTTTATTTGATATAAAAAACAGATTACACCATTTAAGCTGCCATGGGGATTAAACTTTATTAAAAAAAATAGTTCTTAAAAATTTTTATTTGAATATAATTTTATATTAACTGCCTCTTAATAAATCTATGCCGCAAGTATGTTTTCTGTTAGCGATAAAATAGCTAATGTTGTCATTAAATATGTAAATTCTTTGTGGCTTTCTGGAGTAGGTACAAAGCATTTTACTTCCCCCACAAAAAATCTTTCCGCAAATTT
This sequence comes from Nowickia ferox, assembly GCA_936439885.1. Taxonomy (NCBI): domain Eukaryota; kingdom Metazoa; phylum Arthropoda; class Insecta; order Diptera; family Tachinidae; genus Nowickia; species Nowickia ferox. Next base: position 101,171,050 of record OW387023.1, on the reverse strand, counting down.
TTCCATGATGTACTCCATACTGCCCACTTAAGTCTCTCAGAAGGCTTGTTGTCCTGTAGAATAAAAGCGTTGCGAGAACTATCTTTAGTTGCTTGAATTTATTGCTCTGACGGACGAATATGCCGGCCGTAAAATGTATGGAAAGCGCGATAAGTTTCTCGAACTGCTCCCGGGTACAAACTTCCTTTGGGAGTTACCAACCAAACTATACCACTAAGACCAAAAAAAAACGCTAAAAGGTGATTTTTTTTAAATTTTCTTTTTGGCAACAGTGTTTTTGGCAAATCAGCTGTTTTCGCGTATCACGTAACTGTTAAATATGTTCAGTTTGGTCTACAATTTCTCCACGAATTGATTTACAAGTGAACAAGGCTTGCAGATTATTAAATTATATTATCAAAATTCATGCTCGGTTTAGAAAGTGCATCGTGCACTTCTTTCATTTTATGGTCAGTTTGAGCGACCTTCTATGGTGACTAAATTTCGGACCAAACTTACATTATGGTACATTAAACTACCAACACGCATACGTAGACCACGAATTATAGATTCGGTGCCATTCATAGCATTTGAGCCTCTATTATTTTTTTTGCCCAAAATGGAAGAGCTGGACATAGATGACATGTAGTTTCAGCAACACGGTGCCACATGTCACACAGCACGGAAACAATGGCCCAATTGAGAGGAGAGTTCGGTGAACAAATTATTTCATTATTTGGAGCCGATCAATTAGCCGCCTAGATCGTGCGATTTAACTTTTCTTGGACTATTTATTGTGGGGCTATGTTAAGGCTCAGATCTATAGCGACAAGCCCGCAACAGTTGGCGCACTAGAATTTAATATTGAAGAATTTATTCGTGAGATACCAGCCGATATGCTGGCGAGAGTATTCCAAAATTGGACCCACCATTTCAGACACATCCGCGGTCTAAATTAACATGAAATTATTTCTAAACATTAAAGTATATAGATCGTTCTACCGACTTAAATAAAAATTTAATTTATTTCTCTAAATGTTATGTGTTTTTTTTATAAATCAAAACCATTCCATTAAATACATAAAAAAATATAAAAACAAGATAAAGTATTGGCCAATACTAACTTAATCCGAGAGTAGATAAAATTATGATATGAAAAGAAATTTTTCAAGAAATTTATTATTCGACATTTTGCCATAATTATATAGGGTGTTTTTTTAGAGGTATAGAACTTCGAATTAAAATAAAACAAGAAAATCGTTTTAATGTCCATCAATTTGGCTTTATTGGAAGTATAATTTTATGCCATTAACGTTTAAATATGATTTCGGGCATGTGGCCGCCGCGGCTGGCTCGAATAAAGCCAATTCTACAGGTCCAATTTTCAACCACTTTTTCGAGCATATGGGGCCGTATGTTGGCAATAACGCCACGAATGTTGGCTTCCAAGTCCCCTAACGTTTCTGGTTTGTTGGCGTAGACGAGCGACTTCACATATCCCCAAAGAAAATAATCCAATGGTGTCAAATCACACGATCTTGGTGGCCAATTGACAGGTCCATTCCATAATTGCTCTGATGGACGATTATGTCGACCATAAAATGGACGGAGCTTGCGGTAAACTTCGCGAACTGAACCATTATTTTCGAAATAAATTTGCACGATTTGCAAGCGTTGTTCTTTTGTCAACCTGTTCATGATGAAATGGCAAACCAAACTAAATATTAATCACTTGACAGCTGACAAAATGGCCGCCAGTTAAAAAAGTGATGCCAACTTAAAGTTCTATACCTCAATAAAAAACACCCTATATTATAAGTGAAATTTATTTGCTGGTGGTTAAGCGATGTCTATATGCATTTCATTGTTGTTTTAACAAATCGTCAGTAACCACACATTTGGAACAGTCACAAACCTCTTATCTTAGGCACAGACTTTCATAAACTATTTGAGAATTCGCAAATAATTATATTTTTGAAAATATCAAAAGAAAAAGCAAATAAATTCATATCGAATAAAAATTATTATACGCTGAATTTTCTTTTGTGATTTTCAAAAATAGAAATTATTTGCGAATTCTCAAAAATCTTATGAAAGTCTGTGCATAAGATAAGAGGTTTGTGACTGTTCCAAATGTGTGGTTAAAACCTACTGACGATTTGTTAAAACAACAATGAAATGCATATAGACATCGCTTAACCACCAGCAAATAAATTTCACTTATAAAAGAATATTAAAAAAAGACAAGAGTTTAATACACCAGGATGTGCAGAAAGAAGCTCATACCCGGAGACCTACTAAATGAGACAGCACGAAAAAAAGTCACGGGATACTGTAACAGGTTGGTACGGGAAAGTTGAGCTCTCTATCATTTAGCAACCTGCCCACAGGTAGACGGATATATTTACTGGGCAGCAATCTGACGGTATTTAAAAAAGTTCCCATGACGCAAAAGCTGTTGTTAAGTCCAAAACTGTATTACGACTGGAAAAATAAATTAAATATTTTCTAACATAACTTGAACTTGAATACTTTATAAAAAACTTTATTTATGTTTTTACGTATGAAAACACCACATAAATTCTTCTCAGTGTTCCCATTATTGTTAAAACTTTCGTAACATGAACTCAAGTGTTAATCCATGATGAGAAAATTAAAATAACCTAATGAATGTAAGAAAATGAATACATGCTTCGAAAGGCTTTCGAAAAGCCAGGCAGGCAGACAGACAGTGTGACATGCACCATTTACTAAACAATTTAATTTCTTTTACAAAAAGCGCAATAGTAGAAGAATGGATAGACCATTTTAAAATGTTAAAAGGCTTCTTAACTTGAATGTTCAATAAAATTGGGTATTTTTTCCTTAAATTTTTATTTCAAATAGCAAAATAGCTTATGTCCAAAGTTTTAAGTGGATTATTTCATTATACTAATAAAGAAATTATAATAAAAAGAAAAAAACTGGATACAATTCAATCGACTTCAAAAGTAGTCATTGGAACGATAAAAACAAGTTGGTTACAGTTGAATAAGAATTGTATGTAAAACATATAATAATGGTTTATTTAATAAAAATTTAATTATTTTTAAATTTATTTTTTGATTTGATACTTTTTCTTTAGAAAACTTTTATTTCTAATCAACTTGTTTTAAATAGCTGGCAACACTGATGATATCTCTTACATCCAAACCTAAGCTTGATGTACTGAAAATACGTACCCTGCTGCTAACGCAACCCTTAACGCTATAATTTAAATTTGAGTCTTAGGCCGGTGTCACACAATGAGCGGAAAATCGGTGAGTGGCAGAGCGGCGAGTGACAAAAAATATCGAATATCGCTCAAAAATATAATTTGTGTTAATTCTGAGCGACTTCGCTTATAAATAATTATAACCTTTCAGACATTCCGTTTAAAAGTTCAGCTTGTAAATGACGCTCATTAATAAGCCACTTGCAGCTGAAACACGACGCTCTACCGCATGTCACTACACTGCAAACCACTCGCCGCTTTCTCACTTATTGCGCAACCTCGGCCTTAGATACTGCCTTTTGTAATTAGAAAAAATACGTATGAGAATTTTCATAGGGCTCCTTGCCTTCGTCGTTGCAAGAGCTCAAGTTATTCAAAAACTTTCATAGTACAAGTAAATGAAACAATCACCCCTATCGTGAATAACAAGTGGAATTTTTTTCATGTGAAATTTTTATTCCCCTCGAAGGGAAAAATGCTATTATTAATCTCCCGTGAAATTTTTGTCACGCTATCAGTCCCAGTGAATGTAAAAAAGGGAAGAAGATTTTTAAAGCTTAAAAATTAATTGAAAATCAGACAAATTTAAGTTTAATAATCAGTAATGCACTAATTTTAGGTCTCAAATTAGATTTTTTAACTTAAAAGTTGTGTTTCTAAATATTCTAGATGCAGTGGGAAAAATTCTTTAATATACCACCGTGGTGCAACGCCATGAAATTTACTGTGTGTGAACCAAATCGATTCCTACTTCATGAAAAAAGGTTTTGCAGGGAATTGTTGTTAAGAATCATGAACATTACTTACTAATCTTGTCCTAAAAATAAATATTTATAAATTTTAATATACATACATATAATTCAAAGGAAGATATCGAAATTATTCAACGCAATAATTCAGTTCGCCTGCAAAAATAAAGTGAACAAAACCAAGGGAAAAGTGAAAATATTCACTTGCAAAATATTATTCTTGATAAGGTGAAATCAAAAAAGGGAAAAATTTCCGGGTGAAAAGTATTCACGATTGCAATTTTTTGAAGAGGGAAAAAACTTGGAGGAAATAAATGCTCACGATAGGGGTGAATATGTGAAATTTTGAAAGGTGTAGCCCCACCTAATTTTCTCAATACTTGACAGAGAAAAAAGGAAAGAGTCTCAACTTTGTGCTTGATTTCGTATGAATCCGTTAGATGGGAGTATATTGAATATATTATTTAATTTTAATGTATTAGGTAATGTCTACTTTGAGATTATTTCATCATAAGTTTCTACGGCAAGAATCTGTTTATTATAATTATGGGCAATAAAATAGTAAATTTCAGCGGGTGTGGCTCCGCCTGTTTTTCAGATGTCAGATTTTGAACAAGAGTACAATGCATACGACGGGTTTCATAGGAATCGATTGAGTTGAAGTAAAAAAAGTATGTATATATAATTTTTTTAGCGTTGCCCAGCCTCTTTTTGTGATAAAGCGACCAAAGGACACTTGAGAGCTCTCAAACGAAAAACGAATTTTTTATTTTAGCAATATGGAGGAATATGATTTGCCAAGACATCTTTCCAATTGCAAAGATCATTTATACGCAGATGATGTACAACTTACCTTAAGTAGTCCAGTCAGCAATATTGTTTCAGGCATATCGTCCCTAAATGAAGAGTTGCACAAAATTTACCTTTGGGCTACTGAAAATGGACTTTGCTGAATCCACGTAAGTCGAAATGTATTGTTATAAGTAAGAAAAACATTAATCCTTCCATTTTTCGAGACATTGTTATAAATGACGAGAAAATTGAAATAGTTAATGCCGCAAAAAATCTGGTAATAGTTTTCAATAACAATTAAACATATAAATAAAACATTATACTCGTACATAATAATTTAATTAAGAGGAATGATTGATTTATTGCTTTAAATGAGGCCGAGCTATGTTTGTTGTTATTGTAGCTAGTCTATATATATGCTGCATTTTGTTAGTGGCAATGCCTTTTCAAAACTTATAAATTGATGTAAGATTTCAAAAAGTAAAAATTATTGAGAGTTACTAAATATGAAAATGTTTTTATTTTTTTTTATAAAGTGAAGTAACACTCAGGCAATGAATACCTACTAATATTGCTAGCTGTTACCTTCTTTTGGAAAGGAATAATGGATAGAAAATACAGGTGGTTAAGGAAGAGATAGAGGAAAGCTTAATTTGTTTACAACTGTGCGTTTTGCACATTTTCAATAATGCCGTGTTGCAGCGCCTCTGGCGTCAGTGCGGTGTTTTAAAGTTCGAAGCTATGCTTAATAGCGTTTTTATTGGTTATTTTAGTTTGCAGATGATTTTGCTACACAATGAAGGAGGGCGCTCTAAAGTTACATTACGATTAGTATCCGCTGAAGCCGGTATAGTTCAGTGAGCAGTGACCATTGACTATGACTTCATCACTTGAAATTTCCTACAACAACTGATGCACATGAGAAAAATGCGTGATGTTGTTATTTTTAATGACTGTCGGACACCGGGCTCGAACCCAGAACTTTCGGTTTTGTAGTCAACGTGCTTACTACTTCAGCCAACGCCACCCTGATTAATATCAGTTATATTCAATTTATAAAACAAATAGTAATTAAAAAATCAAAAAACCCGACTGCGACCAACTTTGAACCGTTAAATATCCTAAATGGTGATTCGAAATGTAAAATCATAAGAGGAACCTAAAGATGATTTTAAAATACCAGTCGAATGATGCCCATTATTATTTTTTTCGTATTATTACAAAATAGCGTCTGTTGGCTGACATACTGAAATTTTACTACAGTGATATACTCCAGGGATTAAGAAAAATCGATTGACGTATGAATCAACAAAATCGGCCTATGCGTTCGGTTTACATACATATGTAGTTCCGCAAAGCAACATACATACATACATACATACATAAATACATTCATACATATGTACATTCATACATACATACATACACTGAAAAGACAGTTTTACATAAATTCAACGAACTCGCATACATTGATTTAAATTCATTGAAATTCAACGTACTAAACGTTGTTTCAAAAAAATATTCATTGGAATTCAATGTAAAATTTTATGTAGATATGAACTGAACGTTGAAACTATTGCTTGATATTATTCGTTGAATTTAACAAAGAAATAGATTTTTGATTTAACGTAAAATACGTTGAATTTAAGGAACACGTTCATTCTCATATAAATAGAAGAAAAAAGTTTAGCAAATTTCAAGCAAGTGTACTTTGATTCAAGGAACTAGAGCTGGCAAACTATCGATAGTCACGCCATTCGATATTTTCGATAGTTTGTTGGAAAACTATCGATAGTATCGAGTTATTTTATTATTTTTATAATTTTGTACACACGGTCACAGAATACACAGAAGTGAAGAAAGTGACAGGTAAAAAAAGCTTCTATTGTAGTGTATTACTACTTACCAATTAACAAAGCTACTAAAAAGCGCTGTAGTTCTATTGCACTAGAAAGAAGAATCAAAACAAAAGCGCCGACAAAATTCGAGGGGAAACGAGACAAACAGAAAAATACCCTTATCTTCCTTCTCGGTCTCTGAATCACGATAGCAAATCGTGCCGTTCACACGACGCATTCGTGATTCGTTTTGATAATTCTTTTTGATTTATACAGATGGATAAAAAAAATTAGGTTAAAATTATAAATATTTAATTTTATGTTTAATTTTATTCTAATTTTTAAATTTTAAGCACGCATCTATTTTTTGTTTTGTTTTATGTTTACAACTGCATATTTATGTATGTAAAATTTTTGTTTTGATAGCCAATTCAGACAAATTAGCGGCAATTTGTTATCAAAAGATGCAGCAAGATTCAGAATGAAACAAAATTGTTTATCAATATTCACGCGAATAGTGAATGAGAGAGCAAACCTCGTTATTTGCTATCGGTGTGAACATGCTATAGGAATGTTAAATTCCATTTTTTAATACATATGGCTCATTTATTTAAACAACGTCACAACTCAAAAAACTAGTTTTGAAAAAAAAAATGAGTTTAGTTTTCAATTTACATACAACTCAGTGGAGTTACGTTAAATTTTATCGAGTTTATTGCCGATTTGGTAATAAGTTTTTTCAACGATAGTATCGCTATCGAGAAAAAATATCGATAGTCTAATAGAAACCAAACTATCGATACTATCGATAGTACTATCGATAGTTTGCCAGCTCTACAAGGAACCCTTTCATTGACTTCAAGAACAAGAAGAAGATGTTTTATTCAATGAACGAGTACTTTGATTCAAGGAACCACCATTTAAATTTTTGTTTTACTTCGTTCAATTCAACGTACTAGTTGCTTGTTTTATAACGTGAAAAAGACATACTAAAAGGAAAAAAATAAACACAAAGCAATCAGTTATTGTTCTACGTTTAACAAATAAGTTTTTGCGCAAAAAAGTAAGTTAATAATAAGAAGTGATTATAATTAATTTTCATTGCATTTCACAGAGTTCAATTCCGTTCGGAAACGGTATTCAATTTACCTTAATATATCAAGCCCTAGTCGGAGCATACCCCAGCATAGCAGCGCCCCAACAGTCTGGACACACCTGACAAATTTCGGTATTTTAGTTTTCTTTTTAAGACATCATCTCCTACAAAAATGGGATGGACTGAATTCCGTTTCCGAACGGAATTGAACTCTGTGACATCGCTGATATTTGTATAATATCCCGAATATCAGGAACTTGCTGAATTACTTCAAAGTTGGCAAATCAGAAAATCAGTTCCAGATGCACCTACTCCTGACATTATTGGTTCCAATTTTCAAGTTTTATGGAAGTAATTATTTTGGATGCTATTTAGATAGTATAGGGTGTTTTTTTAGAGGTATAGAACTTCGAATTGAAATAAAACACAAGAAAATCGTTTTAATGTCCATCAATTTGGCTTTATTGGAAGGATAATTTTATGCCATTAACGTTTAAATATGATTTCGGGCATGTGGCCGCCGCGGCTGGCTCGAATAAAGCCTATTCTACAGGTCCAATTTTCAACCACTTTTTCGAGCATATGGGGCCGTATGTTGGCAATAACGCCACGAATGTTGGCTTCCTAGTCCCCTAACGTTTCTGGTTTGTTGGCGTAGACGAGCGACTTCAGCGGATGCGTATTATCACATAGAGTAAACGTAGTGCGAAAACGATCCATGGTTAACCGAATTAATTGCTCTGTCGACCATAAAATGGACGGAGCTTGCGGTAAACTTCGCGAACTGAACCATTATTTTCGAAATAAATTTGCACGATTTGCAAGCGTTGTTCTTTTGTCAACCTGTTCATGATGAAATGGCAAACCAAACTAAATATTAATCACTTGACAGCTGACAAAATGGCCGCCAGTTAAAAAAGTGATGCCAACTTAAAGTTCTATACCTCAATAAAAAACACGTATACTATACATATTTATGTATGTTAATTTTAAAGATTCAGGAACCAATGCAGAGGTTTGCATTAGAAGCCTCAGATACGACAATTTGAGTGCAGAGGAATTCAATAGCTAGCACTTAGCTGGCATGCAGCAATTTCAGAATTACTGAAGTTAACAAAGCTTCCACTTTAGCCGAGTATAAGAAACCGAGTAGATTTCGTTATGTGAGCATATAAATTTTTACTGTTTTATACTTTAGTATTTATTGCAAAATAAATATTTATAACTAAGTTTGCTGTGTAATTCTTTCAGATTGACAAAAGACTTTGGCGTTGCTTTTGGGAAACGTGAATTAGTTTTCTTTAACTGGCCGGAACGATTCGCGAAGAGAACAACATCAAAGATAAGGCTTTGATAGAAATAATTTGGATGAGTTTGTTTTGAATTTTTTTATTTATAAATGAATTATAAATTAACAATCTAATTTATAAAAATTATTAAGGCTTTATAAAGGGTTTATAAAACAGATTTCCATATTAACCCTTTAAAAAGCTTTAATAGTTTTTATAAATAAGGCAGTAATAATTTAGTAGACTATGATATTATCATAACCAAATTTTTTATGTACATACATACATATACATATATATATGCAAATTATTTCTTATAATATAAATTTTTAAATAGTTAAAATACTCAATTTAATATGAACTTGCCTATTATTATATTTATTAAAAGTGAAATTTTAATTAGGTATTAGGTGCATTGGGTTAAGGAATAAATTCATAAAAATCAATGAATGCGGTCATTGGGTCAAGGAATAGGTTCCTTAAATTCAAGGAACTGTTTCATTAAATTCAAAGTATAAATACGTTGGGTCAAGGAATAAGTTCATTGCATTCAATATATAGGTTTAAGGAATTTACGTAAGGTTTCAACGTATGGATTCTTAACTTCAATAAACTGGTACGTTGAATTTAAGAAAATCAATGATTGGCATACTTTGAATTTAATGTAGTTGTTCCTTAGGTGAAAAATAAAGAATAAATTCATTGAATGAACGAATTTTTTCGTTTTATCTATGTACCTTTTTGGTTCACTGTATGTACATGCGTACCTATGTGCGTTTAAACGCAATACCCATCTTTGTGTCGCACAGTCGGCTAAAAAGTGCAAGCACCACCTTTAAAAATGCTTAAGATGTATTTATATAATAAATATTCTTGTGCAATTTAACTCTTTATACTTTTAATGCAGATTTATATATTTTTTTATGATTGTGTCTACCACATCAATGAAAAAATAAGCAATGAACTTCACATTAGTATGCCTTTAATAGTATAATTAAAAGGCAGCCTTAGGTACACAACGTGACATTTTGCAAGTTTGCTCTGTAATTCTTTCCCCCATTGTACTCCAAAAACGTGCATACTCAGAATTTCTGGAAGTTCGAGTTTTCAGGAGATTTTCGAAAATCTTTAAATTTGCCCAACTATATTAACATTTTCAAAACAAATTTTTTTTGGGAAAGAGGCGATGCGGGCGGACAAAGGTGGTGGTCTATTATGGACCACATTGTACTCCAAAAACGTGCATACTCAGAATTTCTGGAAGTTCGAGTTTTCAGGAGATTTTCGAAAATCTTTAAATTTTCCCAACTATGTAAACATTTTCCAAGATGTGACCAAATTTTTTTTGGGAAAGAGGCAATGCGGGCGGACAAAGGTGGTGGCTTGTTACGGACCACATTGTACTCCAAAAACGTGCATACTCAGAATTTCTGGAAGTTCGAGTTTTCAGGAGATTTTCGAAAATCTTTAAATTTGCCCAACTATGTAAACATTTTCCTAGATCTGACCAAATTTTTTTTGGGAAAGAGGCGATGCAGGCGGACAAAGGTGGTGGCCTGTTACGGACCACATTGTACTCCAAAAACGTGCATACTCAGAATTTCTGGAAGTTCGAGTTTTCAGGAGATTTTCGAAAATCTTTAAATTTTCTCAACTATGTAAACATTTTCCAAACAATTTCTTTTTGGGAAAGAGGCGATGCGGGCGGACAAAAGTGGTGGCCTATTATGGACCACATTGTAGTCTAAAAACGTGCACACTCCGAATTTCCGGAAGTTCGAGTTTTCAGGAGATTTTCGAAAAACTTTAAATTTGCCCAACTATGTAAACATTTTCCAAGATGTGACGAATTTTTTTAGGAAGGAAGCGATGCGGGCGGACAAAGGTGGTATCCTATTACGGACCACATTGTGCTCTAAAAACGTGCATACTCAGAATTTCTGGAAGTTCGAGTTTTCAGGAGATTTTCGAAAATCTTTAAATTTGCCCAACTATGTAAACATTTTCCAAGATGTGACCAAATTTTTTTTGGGAAAGATGCAATGCGGGCGGACAAAGGTGGTGGCCTGTTACGGACCACATTGTACTCCAAAAACGTGCATACTCAGAATTTCTGGAAGTTCGAGTTTTCAGCAGATTTTCGAAAATCTTTCAATTTGCCCAACTATGTAAACATTTTCCAAACAATTTTTTTTTGGGAAAGAGGCGATGCGGGCGGACAAAAGTGGTGGCTTATTATGGACCACATTGTAGTCTAAAAACGTGCATACTAAGAATTTCTGGAAGTTCGAGTTTTCAGGAGATTTTCGAAAAACTTTAAAATTGCCCAACTATATTAACATTTTCAAAACAAATTTTTTTTGGGAAAGAGGCGATGCGGGCGGACAAAAGTGGTGGTCTATTATGGACCACATTGTACTCCAAAAACGTGCATACTCAGAATTTCTGGAAGTTCGAGTTTTCAGGAGATTTTCGAAAAAGTTTAAATTTGCCCAACTATGTAAACATTTTCCAAGATGTGACCAATTTTTTTTTGGGAAAGAGGCGATGCGGGCGGACAAAGGTGGTGGCCTGTTACGGACCACATTGTACTCCAAAAACGTGCATACTCAGAATTTCTGGAAGTTCGAGTTTTCAGGAGATTTTCGAAAATCTTTAAATTTGCCCAACTATGTAAACATTTTCCAAGATGTGACGAATTTTTTTAGGAAGGAAGCGATGCGGGCGGACAAAGGTGGTATCCTATTACGGACCACATTGTGCTCTAAAAACGTGCATACTCAGAATTTCTGGAAGTTCGAGTTTTCAGGAGATTTTCGAAAATCTTTAAATTTGCCCAACTATGTAAACATTTTCCAAGATGTGACCAAATTTTTTTTGGGAAAGAGGCAATGCGGGCGGACAAAGGTGGTGGCCTGTTACGGACCACATTGTACTCCAAAAACGTGCATACTCAGAATTTCTGGAAGTTCGAGTTTTCAGCAGATTTTCGAAAATCTTTCAATTTGCCCAACTATGTAAACATTTTCCAAACAATTTTTTTTTGGGAAAGAGGCGATGCGGGCGGACAAAAGTGGTGGCTTATTATGGACCACATTGTAGTCTAAAAACGTGCATACTAAGAATTTCTGGAAGTTCGAGTTTTCAAGAGATTTTCGAAAAACTTTAAAATTGCCCAACTATATTAACATTTTCAAAACAAATTTTTTTTGGGAAAGAGGCGATGCGGGCGGACAAAAGTGGTGGTCTATTATGGACCACATTGTACTCCAAAAACGTGCATACTCAGAATTTCTGGAAGTTCGAGTTTTCAGGAGATTTTCGAAAAACTTTAAATTTGCCCAACTATGTAAACATTTTCCAAGATGTGACCAAATTTTTTTTGGGAAAGAGGCGATGCGGGCGGACAAAGGTGGTGGCCTGTTACGGACCACATTGTACTCCAAAAACGTGCATACTCAGAATTTCTGGAAGTTCGAGTTTTCAGGAGATTTTCGAAAAACTTTAAGTTTGCCCAACTATGTAAACATTTTCCAAGATGTGACCAAATTTTTTTTGGGAAAGAGGCAATGCGGGCGGACAAAGGTGGTGGCCTGTTACTGACCACATTGTACTTCAAAAACGTGCATACTCAGAATTTCTGGAAGTTCGAGTTTTCAGGAGATTTTCGAAAATCTTTAAATTTGCCCAACTATGTAAACATTTTCCTAGATCTGACCAAATTTTTTTTGGGAAAGAGGCGATGCGGGCGGACAAAGGTGGTGGCCTGTTACTGACCACATTGTACTCCAAAAACGTGCATACACAGAATTTCTGGAAGTTCGAGTTTTCAGGAGATTTTCGAAAATCTTTAAATTTTCCCAACTATGTAAACATTTTCCAAATAATTTCTTTTTTGGAAAGAGGCGATGCGGGCGGACAAAAGTGGTGGCCTATTATGGACCACATTGTAGTCTAAAAACGTGCACACTCCGAATTTCCGGAAGTTCGAGTTTTCAGGAGATTTTCGAAAAACTTTAAATTTGCCCAACTATGTAAACATTTTCCAAGATGTGACGAATTTTTTTAGGAAGGAAGCGATGCGGGCGGACAAAGGTGGTATCCTATTACGGACCACATTGTGCTCTAAAAACGTGCATACTCAGAATTTCTGGAAGTTCGAGTTTTCAGGAGATTTTCGAAAATCTTTAAATTTGCCCAACTATGTAAACATTTTCCAAGATGTGACCAAATTTTTTTTGGGAAAGAGGCAATGCGGGCGGACAAAGGTGGTGGCCTGTTACGGACCACATTGTACTCCAAAAAAGTGCATACTCAAAATTTCTGGAAGTTCGAGTTTTCAGGAGATTTTCGAAAATCTTTAAATTTTCCCAACTATGTAAACATTTTCCAAATAATTTCTTTTTGGGAAAGAGGCGATGCGGGCGGACAAAAGTGGTGGCCTATTATGGACCACATTGTAGTCTAAAAACGTGCACACTCCGAATTTCCGGAAGTTCGAGTTTTCAGGAGATTTTCGAAAAACTTTAAATTTGCCCAACTATGTAAACATTTTCCAAGATGTGACGAATTTTTTTAGTAAGGAAGCGATGCGGGCGGACAAAGGTGGTATCCTATTACGGACCACATTGTGCTCTTAAAACGTGCATACTCAGAATTTCTGGAAGTTCGAGTTTTCAGGAGATTTTCGAAAATCTTTAAATTTGCCCAACTATGTAAACATTTTCCAAGATGTGACCAAATTTTTTTTGGGAAAGAGGCGATGCGGGCGGACAAAGGTGGTGACCTGTTACGGACCACATTGTACTCCAAAAACGTGCATACTCAGAATTTCTGGAAGTTCGAGTTTTCAGGAGATTTTCGAAAAACTTTAAATTTGCCCAACTATGTAAACATTTTCCAAGATGTGACCAAATTTTTTTTGGGAAAGAGGCAATGCGGGCGGACAAAGGTGGTGGCTTGTTACGGACCACATTGTACTCCAAAAACGTGCATACTCAGAATTTCTGGAAGTTCGAGTTTTCAGGAGATTTTCGAAAATCTTTAAATTTGCCCAACTATATTAACATTTTCAAAACAAATTTTTTTTGGGAAAGAGGCGATGCGGGCGGACAAAGGTGGTGGTCTATTATGGACCACATTGTACTCCAAAAACGTGCATACTCAGAATTTCTGGAAGTTCGAGTTTTCAGGAGATTTTCGAAAATCTTTAAATTTTCCCAACTATGTAAACATTTTCCAAGATGTGACCAAATTTTTTTTGGGAAAGAGGCAATGCGGGCGGACAAAGGTGGTGGCTTGTTACGGACCACATTGTACTCCAAAAACGTGCATACTCAGAATTTCTGGAAGTTCGAGTTTTCAGGAGATTTTCGAAAATCTTTAAATTTGCCCAACTATGTAAACATTTTCCTAGATCTGACCAAATTTTTTTTGGGAAAGAGGCGATGCAGGCGGACAAAGGTGGTGGCCTGTTACGGACCACATTGTACTCCAAAAACGTGCATACTCAGAATTTCTGGAAGTTCGAGTTTTCAGGAGATTTTCGAAAATCTTTAAATTTTCTCAACTATGTAAACATTTTCCAAACAATTTCTTTTTGGGAAAGAGGCGATGCGGGCGGACAAAAGTGGTGGCCTATTATGGACCACATTGTAGTCTAAAAACGTGCACACTCCGAATTTCCGGAAGTTCGAGTTTTCAGGAGATTTTCGAAAAACTTTAAATTTGCCCAACTATGTAAACATTTTCCAAACAATTTTTTTTTGGGAAAGAAGCGATGCGGGCGGACAAAAGTGGTGGCTTATTATGGACCACATTGTAGTCTAAAAACGTGCATACTCAGAATTTCTGGAAGTTCGAGTTTTCAGGAGATTTTCGAAAAACTTTAAAATTGCCCAACTATATTAACATTTTCAAAACAAATTTTTTTTGGGAAAGAGGCGATGCGGGCGGACAAAGGTGGTGGTCTATTATGGACCACATTGTACTCCAAAAACGTGCATACTCAGAATTTCTGGAAGTTCGAGTTTTCAGGAGATTTTCGAAAATCTTTAAATTTTCCCAACTATGTAAACATTTTCCAAACAATTTCTTTTTAGGAAAGAGGCGATGCGGGCGGACAAAAGTGGTGGCCTATTATGGACCACATTGTAATCTAAAAACGTGCACACTCCGAATTTCCGGAAGTTCGAGTTTTCAGGAGATTTTCGAAAAACTTTAAATTTGCCTATTATTCAAAATCGATTATTTCAATTCCCAAAATTATTTCAGAAACGTGGTCAATTGGGTCACCGTTAGGACCCTTCAGGGTACCCCAACTATATGGTGTAGTACGTGTGCTCTTCCATATTTTACCCAAATGACCACTAATCTTCTCAAGAAATTTCACCAAAAAAGCATATTTTTCAAAATCGATTATTTCAATTCCCAAAATTATTTGAGAAACGTGATTAATTGGGTCACCTCTAGGACCCTTCAGGGTACCCCACCTATATGGTGTAGTACGTGTGCTCTTCCATATTTTACCCAAATGACCACTAATCTTCTCAAGAAATTTCACCAAAAAAGCATATTTTTCAAAATCGATTATTTCAATTCCCAAAATTATTTGAGAAACGTGATCAATTGGGTCACCTCTAGGACCCTTCAGGGTACCACACCTATATGGTGTAGTACGTGTGCTCTTCTATATTTTACCCAAATGACCACTAATCTTCTCAAGAAATTTCACCAAAAAAGCATAGTTTTTAAAAATCGATTATTTCAATTCCCAAAATTATTTCAGAAACGTGATTAATTGGGTCACCTCTAGGACCTTTCAGGGTACCCGACCTATATGGTGTAGTACGTGTGCTCTTCCATATTTTATCAAAATTGCCACTTCTCTCAAAAAAGTTCAACAAAAAAGCATATTTTCCAAAATCGATTATTTCAATTCCCAAAATTATTTGAGAAACGTGATTAATTGGGTCACCTCTAGGACCCTTCAGGGTACCCCACCTATATGGTGTAGTACGTGTGCTCTTCCATATTTTACCCAAATGACCACTAATCTTCTCAAGAAATTTCACCAAAAAAGCATATTTTTCAAAATCGATTATTTCAATTCCCAAAATTATTTGAGAAACGTGATCAATTGGGTCACCTCTAGGACCCTTCAGGGTACCACACCTATATGGTGTAGTACGTGTGCTCTTCTATATTTTACCCAAATGACCACTAATCTTCTCAAGAAATTTCACCAAAAAAGCATAGTTTTTAAAAATCGATTATTTCAATTCCCAAAATTATTTCAGAAACGTGATTAATTGGGTCACCTCTAGGACCCTTCAGGGTACCACACCTATATGGTGTAGTACGTGTGCTCTTCTATATTTTACCCAAATGACCACTAATCTTCTCAAGAAATTTCACCAAAAAAGCATAGTTTTTAAAAATCGATTATTTCAATTCCCAAAATTATTTCAGAAACGTGATTAATTGGGTCACCTCTAGGACCTTTCAGGGTACCCGACCTATATGGTGTAGTACGTGTGCACTTCCATATTTTATCAAAATTGCCACTTCTCTCAAAAAAGTTCAACAAAAAAGCATATTTTCCAAAATCGATTATTTCAATTCCCAAAATTATTTGAGAAACGTGATTAATTGGGTCACCTCTAGGACCCTTCAGGGTACCCCACCTATATGGTGTAGTACGTGTGCTCTTCCATATTTTATCAAAATTGCCACTTCTCTCAAAAAAGTTCACCAAAAAAGCATATTTTTCAAAATCGATTATTTCAATTCCCAAAATTATTTCAGAAACGTGGTCAGCTGGGTCATCGTTAGGACCCTTCAGGGTACCACACCTATATGGTGTAGTACGTGTGCTCTTCCATATTTTACCCAAATGACCACTAATCTTCTCAAGAAATTTCACCAAAAAAGCATAGTTTTTGAAAATCGATTATTTCAATTCCCAAAATTATTTCAGAAACGTGATTAATTGGGTCACCTCTAGGACCCTTCAGGGTGCCCGACCTATATGGTGTAGTACGTGTGCTCTTCCATATTTTATCAAAATTGCCACTTCTCTCAAAAAAGTTCAACAAAAAAGCATATTTTTCAAAATCGATTATTTCAATTCCCAAAATTATTTGAGAATAGTGATCAATTGGGTCACCTCTAGGACCCTTCAGGGTACCACACCTATGAGGTGCACTACGTGTGCTCTTCCATATTTTATCAAAATTGCCACTTCTCTCAAAAAAGTTCACCAAAAAAGCATATTTTTCAAAATCGATTATTTCAATTCGCAAAATTATTTCAGAAACGTGGTCAATTGGGTGACCGTTAGGACCCTTCAGGGTACCACACCTATATGGTGTAGTGCGTGTGCTCTTCCATATTTTACCCAAATGACCACTAATCTTCTCAAGAAATTTCACCAAAAAAGCATATTTTTCAAAATCGATTATTTCAATTCCCAAAATTATTTGAGAAACGTGATTAATTGGGTCACCTCTAGGACCCTTCAGGGTACCCCACCTATATGGTGTAGTACGTGTGCTCTTCCATATTTTATCAAAATTGCCACTTCTCTCAAAAAAGTTCACCAAAAAAGCATATTTTTCAAAATCGATTATTTCAATTCCCAAAATTATTTCAGAAACGTGGTCAATTGGGTCACCGTTAGGACCCTTCAGGGTACCCCAACTATATGGTGTAGTACGTGTGCTCTTCCATATTTTACCCAAATGACCACTAATCTTCTCAAGAAATTTCACCAAAAAAGCATATTTTTCAAAATCGATTATTTCAATTCCCAAAATTATTTGAGAAACGTGATTAATTGGGTCACCTCTAGGACCCTTCAGGGTACCCCACCTATATGGTGTAGTACGTGTGCTCTTCCATATTTTACCCAAATGACCACTAATCTTCTCAAGAAATTTCACCAAAAAAGCATATTTTTCAAAATCGATTATTTCAATTCCCAAAATTATTTGAGAAACGTGATCAATTGGGTCACCTCTAGGACCCTTCAGGGTACCACACCTATATGGTGTAGTACGTGTGCTCTTCTATATTTTACCCAAATGACCACTAATCTTCTCAAGAAATTTCACCAAAAAAGCATAGTTTTTAAAAATCGATTATTTCAATTCCCAAAATTATTTCAGAAACGTGATTAATTGGGTCACCTCTAGGACCTTTCAGGGTACCCGACCTATATGGTGTAGTACGTGTGCTCTTCCATATTTTATCAAAATTGCCACTTCTCTCAAAAAAGTTCAACAAAAAAGCATATTTTCCAAAATCGATTATTTCAATTCCCAAAATTATTTGAGAAACGTGATCAATTGGGTCACCTCTAGGACCCTTCAGGGTACCACACCTATATGGTGTAGTACGTGTGCTCTTCTATATTTTACCCAAATGACCACTAATCTTCTCAAGAAATTTCACCAAAAAAGCATAGTTTTTGAAAATCGATTATTTCAATTCCCAAAATTATTTCAGAAACGTGATTAATTGGGTCACCTCTAGGACCCTTCAGGGTACCCGACCTATATGGTGTAGTACGTGTGCTCTTCCATATTTTATCAAAATTTCCACTTCTCTCAAAAAAGTTCAACAAAAAAGCATATTTTCCAAAATCGATTATTTCAATTCCCAAAATTATTTGAGAATAGTGATCAATTGGGTCACCTCTAGGACCCTTCAGGGTACCACACCTATATGGTGTAGTACGTGTGCTCTTCCATATTTTACCCAAATGACCACTAATCTTCTCAAGAAATTTCACCAAAAAAGCATATTATTCAAAATCGATTATTTCAATTCCCAAAATTATTTCAGAAACGTGATCAATTGGGTCACCTTTAGGACCCTTTAGGGTACCCCACCTATATGGTGTAGTGCGTGTGCTCTTCCATATTTTACCCAAATGACCACTAATCTTCTCAAGAAATTTCACCAAAAAAGTATAGTTTTTGAAAATCGATTATTTCAATTCCTAAAATTATTTGAGAAACGTGATTAATTGGGTCACATCTAGGACCCTTCAGGGTACCCGACCTATATGGTGTAGTACGTGTGCTCTTCCATATTTTATCAAAATTGCCACTTCTCTCAAAAAAGTTCAACAAAAAAGCATATTTTTCAAAATCGATTATTTCAATTCCCAAAATTATTTGAGAAACGTGATTAATTGGGTCACCTCTAGGACCCTTCAGGGTACCCCACCTATATGGTGTAGTACGTGTGCTCTTCCATATTTTATCAAAATTGCCACTTCTCTCAAAAAAGTTCACCAAAAAAGCATATTTTTCAAAATCGATTATTTCAATTCCCAAAATTATTTCAGAAACGTGGTCAACTGGGTCATCGTTAGGACCCTTCAGGGTACCACACCTATATGGTGTAGTACGTGTGCTCTTCCATATTTTACCCAAATGACCACTAATCTTCTCAAGAAATTTCACCAAAAAAGCATATTATGCAAAATCGATTATTTCAATTCCCAAAATTATTTGAGACACGTGATCAATTGGGTCACCTTTAGGACCCTTCAGGGTACCAGACCTATATGGTGTAGTGCGTGTGCTCTTCCATATTTTACCCAAATGAGCACTAATCTTCTCAAGAAAATTATGTTTTTTTAAATCTAGTTTATTGTCTCTACCATACATATTTTAACCATCCTATTTTTATAATTTCATAAAATACAGTTGAGAGAAATTTTTCCAAAAAAAAAAAATATCTATCTCGATCCATTTCCAAGGATTTGGAATCCTAATCCATTTAGCGAATACTGTTAAATAGCTAACAGTGCTCTGTTATGTGATTAACATGCTATGTTAAAAATTTTGGTTTCTGTCTCTGCTAGTTAAATTCGAATTTATCTTCACACACATCAAATATTTGTAGTTACGATTTTTAAATTTTTTCTGCTTTTTGTAACTAGAAAAACTCAACCACAGACCCAACTACTAAAAAGCAGTTGTGTATAGTACTCAACGTTTTTATCAATCAAACTTACGCAGAGTTGTATATGACAATGCCAAAACACGACTGAAAAGTAAACTGTCAATTTAGTGAAGAATAGCAATGCAAATTTATCAATCCCAACCAAACTATTTTAAAAGCTTAAAACTGTGATGGGGGCATAATTCTGCCCTTTGGCTTATACCCATACAAACCAAATTTGACATTTAGCTTAGTTAAGAAACAAAAGTCACCTGGCTTCAAATGCGTGTAAAAAAATCTAGCGCTAAACTAATAAAAACTTGAATATTTTGTTATGGAAAACGCCAACTTTCATTTGCTTTTGATTTCATCCCATTCCGATTTTGGTTGTTGCACTTTGTTATTAACGACATGCCCTCCTATTTACAATTAAATAAACATCGGACAATTTTGCTCAAAAGTACTGGTTTTTATTACATATCAAAATCAAACGTTTTGTTGGAAGACCCTAAATATTCGTAAATTATGTTTGACGACTTCGAGATAGAAAAATAATGTCAGTAACCTGTTGATATTTTACGATCTGAAGGAAATAAATTTAAAAAAAATTAAACAGTGCTCTAGTCACGTTAATCTAATATAAAGGGCCTGTCCCACGATGTCACAATGGTTTCGACTCGTCGAAAAAAATTTAAAATTTTGTTGTTGTTTGCAATATATGTAACTGTGCGACGAGTCGAAAGTTGGTGACGTCTAAAATAGTCATATTCAAATGTACCACCGAGCAAAATCTCAATTATTTTGTGCGATTATCAGGAAGTAATAGTGCAATGCTACTTATCTTTTTTTCGCCTTAAAACTAATCTCATATGGAATAGTTACGTACATATGTGTGTATTAGTATGTATGTACTTCAAATTGAATTTGTTAGCTACATTGTTTAGAACAATGATTTCCTAAACAAAATAAAGGTGTACATTGAATTTC
Source organism: Nowickia ferox (assembly GCA_936439885.1). Lineage (NCBI taxonomy): Eukaryota > Metazoa > Arthropoda > Insecta > Diptera > Tachinidae > Nowickia > Nowickia ferox. The sequence goes on along the minus strand of OW387023.1, from coordinate 101,150,111 downwards.
CCAATTTAACAAAACAGTAAAATATGACTTAAGCACCTTTTTATTATTCATACATATATATTTCAGACGTAACAAAAATCCAGTTGCAACTAACAGAACAGCATTGCCATAAAGTTACGTTAACAGCGAAAACCTTCGAAAGCAAAAAAAAAATCTGTTCAAATTCATACATACATACATATGTATGTAAGTATGGATGTGTTCGTACAACAAAACTCATCATTTCCTTTTCAATCCCCCTTCCAATTAATATAAATGTACCTATATATATACACATATATGTTTATGTAAAACACATATCCATACACATGTTAATACATGTGTGGATATAAAAGCCACAAGAAAATTTAAATAATTACATACATACATACATACCTTGCTCTTGTGACCCACTGCAATTGCCCATAATATTAAAACATTTTGCGAACAATGTCCCAAAAACAATAACAATTAAATAAAAATCAGATACACACTAAAAAACAACAACACAACACACTGATAGTTCATTTTTTCTTATTACTTTTTGCATACCTACAAATTTGGTTTGCACAATAACTTTAAATATGCTTTTTCTCGCAAAGAAAACTTATTAAATATTTACTTTTTCAACAATATTTAAATACTTTTTAACAATTAACAAAATTTCTACACTTTCTATTAAAAAATGCATACTGATGTATGTACAATACATATGTATGTACAGATGTATGTACATATATTTATATTGTATGACACAAACAAACCAATTTAAAAACACGACGATCCGCTACGAACAAGAAGCCGGTTAGAACTAAAAGTGGGATGGAAAATTTCTTAAGAAGAATGAAGGACTGATTGAGTGATTGATGTTTTTATTTTATTTTAATTTCATAATAATTGAGTGGACACTTCGGATTTATATAAAATTTACATTTATGTATGTACATGTGTTTGAAGATATGTTTGATCTTATTATGTTAAATAATACAGCGCATAATGATGTTTATAATTATCATTGGAGTAGTTACTTTTTAGTTTAAGTGAGTTGAGTGCGTATGTCTTTCACACATTTTTATACCCTTCACCAAAAATGGTAAAGGGTATATATATATAGGTATGTCCAGATTTTTGTAACTTCTACAATATTCATTTCCGGCCACATAAAGTTAGTTATTCTGAATCCTTATGAATAGGAGATGAAAAAAAGACATTTACGTCTGTCGGTATGTCCGTCCCTCCGTCTGTCTGAATGGATTTTATATGCGTGGCTTGGAATGCGTTTTTTGAAGCTCTCAAACAAGTTAGCACAATTGGTTATGAAAATCAGCAAAAAAAAAAGTCGGTTCATAGAAGTTTGATATACAGGCAAATCTCGGTATAACGAATCTCGCTTTAACGAAAATCCGATATAACGAACGTCCAAATTTTTTATATTAACAACCTTATCTAGCGAATACTATCTTATTTTTATACTGGATATAACGAATGATAAAGAAAAAATCGCAAAATAAAAGCAAAAATTTGCTAGAACCATATTTCTAACATTTAGTTCTACTTTATATAGCGAATGTTTTGATAAATGTGTGTGTAACGAACGGCAAAAAATAAAAATTAAACAAAACCTACAGTAGCAATGTAAATGCAGAAAAAAGCATGAAATCGTTAGTTGGCATTTGATATCTTCTTTGAAAACAAATTGTACTCATTCCTTTTATTGTATTGTATGATGTCTACAATAAAAATAATTAAAATAACACTTGAAAAATGCTTTGCGATATAACGAATTTTTCGGTATAACTAATGGGCCTGACATTATATCGTTCGTTATACCGGGATTTGCCTGTATATGGTTTTATCATACATTTTTAAAATTTCATGAAAAACTGCCGTGTACAGAACCAAGAATATTCGAAGTTCTTATTAACCTCACTAGCCACTCTGCCGCTGAAGCTTGCTTAAATACGATTAATATTTACTGTACTTAATTTGATTTTAATAATTCGAGGGAACCTTGAATTTTTCATTTATATTTAATACAAACAGCAAACTAAATCCTTACTTGCTGAACGAATGTTCCCTTTTTTATGTATTTTTTTTTTATTAAAACAAAAATTTTTAATAAAATATTCAGTTTTATTATCATTAGAATTACTACAATGTACTACTGACTATCTCTTTCCAATGTCTCGATATGGTCCCAAAAGAAATACCTACTCAGTAGTGCCAACGTCAGTAGTTGCTTTTCAATGACACGTACATGCTAAATGTCTATATCAAAAAGCATTATCTGGAGTACAATTCGTCAGTAGTACTGGTGACAAAGTCAATAGTAAATCACTACAATTTCACTATTCGCATTTTCTGCAGGGATGCTTTACGCATGCATATGAATTGATGTGTATAACAATCAGTAGCGTCATGCAAAAAACTATGTTTATATGTACATACCTACTATGTATTTATAAATATACCCTACCATGCAGACCATTCGCTCGTGCATACACACATATGTATATGCATAAGAGTGTTCATATGAACAACTACAACAACAGCAATACGCTACAAATAGTATTCAAAGAAGAATATCCAATTGTTTGTACGTATGTATGTAGTCAACTCTACGCACAGCAACAATATGCTAGCAAAAGTATTGAAAGAAGAATATTAAGTTGTTTGTGGTAAGAACTGGGATTTTTTTTTGTATAATCCTACAAATAAAGTATTGTGCTAATGAATGCGTGTTGATAAAATATATAAAATATATGTGCCCATAATTATGAAAGTGGTCTAAGTCATATATTTCTCCCATCGAGATATTTAATACCTAGATTACATTTGAAGAAATTAAAAAATATTTTTATATTATGCAACATTTTAACTTATTGTTGTACTAGTGTCGATTAATAGAAGTTTATTTAATATTTATTAAATATTTTTTGAAGTGTTTAGAGATTTATTTCATATTTCGATGAAGGAATAGGTATATGCATATGACTTAGACCACTTTCATAATTAAGGGCACATATGTATGATTGTAAATACGTATGTATGTATATTCAATGTGCCCAAATATACATACATACATATGTATATGTATCAATTCGTTTGCTATGTCGGTATTATGTAAATAAGCGCTTCATAAAGAGCATTGGTATTTTAGAAATATTTCAAAGGGGATAGGATTTTTTGAATGTGTTTGATTTGCTTGATGTTTTCGGAATATAATTTGTAACAAAATGCATAAGATTTAAGTGCTAAAGTGGTTAATAAGTAAGAAGTTGGCCTGTCAAAACTCGTATGCTGAGTTTCGAACTTAAATGAAAATTTTTTTTCAATATAGGTATTTTTGAAAAAAAAATTAATCAGGGACAAAAAATAATAATTATTGTTGAATTTTCATAGAAAAAAAACTACATACAAGGAAGCATCAAACAAAGTGGACAATCACACCATTTTAATTATTCTAAGCTATTTTCTAAGCTCCAATTTTAAAATTATAATTTTTATTTTTTAAGCAGAAATAATTGTTATTTCCTGATTTTTATATTTTAACTGGAAATCATTGTTATTTTGTAATTTTTCTTTTTTCCAGCAGAAATAATTGTTAGTGCATTCGTTCTGCTAGTGTTTGTCAGAATATTTACAATTAACTTTGGTGTTATTTGTTCCTTAAAAATTATCACATGTAATTTGGCTTACAGAGAGATACGAACTTCAGCCTACTGAAATAATAATTATAGAAATAATTATTTTCCGATTTTTATTTCTTCGAGAATAAATAAAAATCAATTTGTCATTTCTACTTTTTCGAAAAGAAATTAAATTAAGTTACATTGTGGGAAAAATACATATAGGTACATACCTACATACATACTATGAACTTGTAGGTACATATAGGATATACCTAACTACTACGACAGGATCAACGTGTGGAGATTCCGTAGCCAAAAAACGTGGTAGCCGCCCAAAGCTGCGAACCGCTATTTTTCACACTTTTATGATATGGCTATCAGATGAAAGGGATTTTCCAATGGAAAAATCATGGTGGAATCATGCTGAAAATTTGAACTCATTTACTGATATCTGGCGTTGTTTTAGTAAAAACACATACACATTTTTAACCCTTATACCTACTTATGCACCAAATTTAATTAAAAAATTTTAAAGTGTGTATATAGTACATATTTATAAAATTTCGGTACTTTGTACACACAGCCGTACAATTAAGCAATTATTTCAACACTTCTATTTCTTATAAATACTCCCAAGAAGATAAGCTTGAATGGCTGTATTTGAATCTGTCTTCTTCTGGGTGATAGGAAAGCTATCCAACTGGCTGGCTTGATAATCTGAGTTCAACTTTACAGTGAAACTCCTATAGATTATATAAACATAATATGTTTTAATATGTATGTACGAAATCAGCTTAGACACAAATGCTTTAATCACAGGGACATTTTGCATTTGCGTTTAAAATTACTGTGTTGGATATACATATGTAAGTACTTTTTATTTTTTCTAGGTACATAAATACCTAATATGTATAAGTTTTGTAAAAGTTAAAATGTCACTTATGTATCTCTGGCAAGCCATGCATTTTTGGTTGTATAATAATATGCCTTCTTGAGGTATTGTAGGGTAAAATCATGTGTTTTATTGTAGTAAAAATTAAACTATAGCGACTCCCACTGAATTAGAATGAAATTGTTTTTATAAGTTTCAATTATTTATATACAACATACATACATACATATGAAACGAAGATGTAATAAAACGAAAGCTTATGCTTGCTATCTTATACATAACTATTTATTAATTATATTATAAATTGCAAAATTGCAAACAACACCTAAAATTACTTAAAATTATGAAAATTCGCACAAATTTGCTAACATCAAATAGATTAAAAATCGATAAAATGATAAAAAAGCGAGATTAGGTTAAAGATAACTTTTATCGCGAAAATACCAAAAATTGGCAACAAATTGCAAACAAGTATTAAAATTGTTTAAAAATATGTACAATTATAAGGAATGCCAAAAATTCGGAAAAATTTGCGAAAATTACGAAAATTTGCAAAAACTTGCAAATATCAAAAAAGATTTGACAGTGTGATATTAATTAAAAGCCACCAGAACTGTAAAAAGGGCAAAAAATAAAAAAATAAAAATACTTTTATCAGACAATGAAAAGGCTTTAGTGACCAGTATTTTGTTAAAATTGCGCACAAGAGCAATAATTTTTATAAAAATTACCTGATTCGCAAAACTTACTAAAACTTTTGTTTTACATATTGCAAAAATTACAAAAATTCGCAAATAATTTTCGGATACAGATAGAAGCCGTTGAATAATTTTCTCATAATTTTACATTTTCGTACCAAATATTATTTTGTTTTTGTAATATTTCTTCTCATCTGTTTTGTATCATCTGGTTTATGTTTCAACTAACATACTGAAATATGAGGTGTTGCTCACAGCAGTCATATTTTAAACTAGTTTAAACGTTTAGGACATTCTGACATTATGACTTTAATACTATCGTTTGAATACCCCAATTGCGTATATGTATATAAAACACATATTTTTTAACGCTATGCATGGGCATATTTCAGTTTCACTAGACTTAATTCATACGGGCCTGTTCTGCAAATCACAATATGTCATGATTTTAAAAAATTAATGTAGTTGGAAAAAAATATTCTATTATAAATTACAAAAACTTAAAATACAATAAAAACCCACTATCAAGTCAGCTATTAGTAGTTCACTTTTGAAATCACGTGATTTGAAATCACCATGATTTTCAGAAGAGCCCCGATAAATTCAACAGTATGTATTTATACAAGTTCGCTGCTGAGCACACACAGTCATCTTAACAAGGCAAGCGTCAGTTAAGGAATCTTTTGTCCGCAAGATGCATTTAAAATGCAGTTTTGCGCTGCATATTGCAGTTTAATTTGTAATGGATACGAAAGTTTTCTCATAAAATTACGCATGTCTACGTATCTACGTACATATGTATGTACATATGCACGCATGTCTTTTCTCTACATTTTATGATTTGTGAAGGGTACCTAGGTATATAAGATTCGGCACAGCCGAATATAGCACTCTTACTTGTTATTATTGCCACAGAATTATGTACATACTCGTATATGTATGTATGTATGTACCTACATGCTATATATTTCAGACGTAACAAAAATCCAGTTGCATCTAACAGAACAGCATTGCCATAAAGTTCTCTTAACAGCTAAAACCTTCGAAAGCAAAAAAAAATAAATAAATCCGTTCAAATACATACATACATATGTATGTAAGTATGGATGTGTTCGCACAACAAAACTCATCATTTCCTTTTAAATCCCCCTTCCAATTAATATAAATGTATATGTACATGGGTACAAATATGTTTATGTAAAACACATATTAATACATGTGTGGATATAAAAGCCGCAAGAAAATCTAAATAATTACATACATACATACATACCTTGTTCTTGTGACCCACTGCACTTGCCCATAATATTAAAACATTTTGCGAACAATGTCCCAAAAACAATAACAATTAAATAAAAATCAGATACACACTAAAAAAACAACAACAAAACACACTGAGTAGTTCATTTTTTCTTATTACTTTTTGCATACCTACAAATTTGGTTTGCACAATAACTTTAAATATGCTTTTTCTCGCAAAGAAAACTTATTAAATATTTACTTTTTCAACAATATTTAAATATTTTTTAACAATTAACAAAATTTCTACACTTTCTATTAAAAAATGCATACTGATGTATGTACAATACATATGTACAGATGTATGTACATATATTTATATTGCATGACACAAACAAACCAATTTAAACACAAGACGATCCGCTACGAACAAGAAGCCGGTTAGAACTAAAAGTGGGATGGAAAATTTCTTAAGAAGAATGAAGGACTGATTGAGTGAATGTTTTATTTTTATGTGTTTTTGTTTTATTTTAATTTCATAATAATTGAGTGGACACTTCGGATTTATATAAAATTTACATTTATGTATGGACATGTGTTTGAAGATATGTTTGATCTTATTATGTTAAATAATACAGCGCATAATGATGTTTATAATTATCATTGGAGTAGTTACTTTTTAGTTTAAGTGAGTTGAGTGACTATGTCGTTCACACATTTTTTATTGTTGTCAAGGCTGTTCTTACCATAATTTTGGATAATTGATTTGCTATGCCGGGTTAAGCCAATAATACGTACATACATGTGTAGATATTTATGTACATACATATGTGCATGTGTATATGCTTATGCAAGTATGTATGTTTGTACGTACATATGTACGTATGTAGGTACCTATTGTAATAGTGAACATAATGTAAACAAGGATCATAAAGGAGAATAAAGATAATTATGTATTCGGAGGTCTCGCTCACACAGCAGCAAATCCTCTTTACGTTTTCTTTGGCGTGGTATTATTTTAACATAATTCCATTTTATACTTTTGTGGTCTCATTCGATGCCTACTTTTTGTAAATAAATGGTAAAAATTAATATTTGTGAAGGAAAATGCTTAAAACACAGTCTCTAATAAACATATGCATGAAACTAAATAATGATGTTCATGAAACTTTCGCTATAATTTTTTTATTCGTTTCATTCTATTTGATACAGATGAATAACTATGAAACAAGCACAATGAACACTCAATAGTTAAGAACGCAGTAAATTGATATTGGTTTGTTTACTAATACAAGAGCATACTAACATTTACAAATGTGAAACAGAACATGTGTTGAGTAAATCTGGATTAAGTTCATGCAAAAACAATATACTTTTAAAGATAAGTGTTGCCAGTTGTAGGAAAAGGGAAAATACTAGAATAATCACCGAAAAGGAAGTTAAAAAATTTTAGCGAGCTCTAAATTAAACTCAGTTTTTATTAGTGGGAGTAATCTGCAACTTCGGTAAAATATTTCATTTACATAGGTAGATAAAAGTATTTAATTTTATACTATCTTTCGCTTTCACAAAATGGATTACATATAAACATAAGTTAAAAGTACACATAATTTTCTTTCTTTTAAATGCAATATTATTGTTGTTTAAAATTTCGTATTTTTACATTAGATTTGTTATCACAAATTTTTTGAATTTTATTACAAATATTAATTTCAAAAATAATTTCTAGTTATATTTTTGCTTGGAAGTATATAAATAGTTATTTTCGCTTGGAAACGAGTATTTGTGTTGTGTTTTATTTAATTTTTGTCACACAACTAATAATCTATTGTGAACTGGTTTAAGCTCTTATCTATTTAAAGAGTTCGTACATAAAATTTTAATAATCAAATTTGCTTAAAAACATATTCATTTCTCATAAACCAATTCTTTTTTTTAATTTTTCATCTAAAAGTGTGTGTTTCTTTCCATAGCATTTCATTTCAGGGTTGTGTGCAGTTCATTACAAGAATAAGTATTATATTAAAATAGTTTAAAGATTTATATTATTTAAAAATGCATGGTATATATGTATGTACTTAGTTATGTATGTATGTGTAACAGTTAAAACTTATTATATCTTTTGTTGTTTGTTTGGTATGTGATGTGCCAATTTGGTGCTGAACCAAACCAAGTGTAGCCAGATTGTTGGCAGCGCTGGTATGCTGGCGTATGCACCGGCTAGGGCTCGCCGTTTTGGGTTGGGTTCTTGCCATTTCAATCTGGGTTCCGAAAGCTACATGCACTTGAATAATAATAATAAAAAAAAACATACCAGCATTTGAGGTGTTACGTGTTAGGTTATAAAAAGAATTTTTGGGACCCTTAGTGAACCTTACCTGGCAATTAAACGCGTTAAGTTGGTCCAAGATGTCAGTACCCCTTTTCATCCAAAACTGTATTTATTTTGGCGGCCCTCCCCATAAGGATTATACAAAACCCTTCCATGACAACCTGTCTTGCCATTTTTTTTTCAGGTTGTCCCATACTTCGCATTCACTTACCTACCCCTTCTCACTCCTTCACCACCATCCTATTGGAGGTTCTCCAAAAAAGAATCTACTCGGACATTTTTAGAACTTTTTCATTTCTACTTTGTTTCGACAGGATTTTGGAATTTATTACAAAACTTTAAATATTACTAAATATTTGTGATTCTATAATTTCTTTTACAATTTTTATATTTTAAATAAATGAAAAAAAAATATTTTTTTGTACACATGTACCCATATATATATATGTATATATATTTCGGTTTTTCCTGTTGTTTGGCAGGTTTTGTAGGAAGCCCGTTTCGTCCGTGCTGTACGGGTGCCAACGAGTTAAGTCTCAATAATTTATACCAATTATTTATGTACACATATATATATATATATTAAAATTTTTCTTTTATCAAAGACGAGTTTATGAATTTAAGAAAAACCACTGTGAAACCAATAAGTTCCTGTCTAAACAAATTTAAGTGCAAAACTAACGGAGGTTCGAGCTCAAAACAACGTTGGGTGTAGGCAAATCAACAGACCTACGGGACATAAAAAGGTACGTATATGGGTGTTTTCCTAATTAAACCCCTTTAATAAAAATATTAATTTATGCATATATATATATATTGTTTTTTTTTTTTTTTGTTTGTTTCAAATTTCAACAGTTCGTTTCGTCGTCCGTTCTGTGGTCGTACGGGTCAATGGGCACAATACCTTTTTTTTCTGCCGTGTATTAAGGATAAAGCTGGTGCTTCTTACGGTGATACCTGGTGATTCTTCCGGTGATGCCGGTATTCAACCTTCCGCCGGGAGTATTGCGGAACAGAAAAGCCTTCGCTTACTTCCTTACGGTGCCTCAATCGGACTGCCTTCTGGAGCGCCTTCAATCTAGTCTGGGTTGTGGAGCAAACTTTACCAACTGCTTCGCTTCTTCAAACTTTTTCTTCTTTGCTTTTTTTTTTTGTTCTGCTTGGCTTTTTAATGTTTCATTTGTATTATAATGTATTCTTTCTTCATAGCTTTCAAGTATTTAATTGTTGTGTCGTTAATTTTATTTAGCTTTAGTTTATTGTATTTTTATTTATTTTCAATTTATTTGTATTGCTTTTTTGTTTAAAATAAAAGTGATGAAATTGCTAAGTTTTTGGCTGTTTTTCAATCTCTTTAACACAACACTTTTTCCACAGATTTGTCTTTTCCGTTCTCTTCCTCAAGCCAGAATCCCTCGCCATTTTCCCTTTTCCTTCCATGAAACCTCTGTCCGCCAAAAATTTCTTCGCCATCTTTTTTTTTCTTCCAAGTTCTTTGGCGCATCCATTGGCTTCCAGAGATTTGCTGGATTTTTGCCTTCGTGAGTCTAGCCGATTTTATTTTTCTTTCTTCATATGTTTTGTTTTATTTTCCTATTTTTTTCAGCTGATTCGCCACTGAGCTAACAGCTGACACCCGACTGTTTTACCCGCTGGCTGTTTTACCAGCTGACTGCCTTACCAGCGGGCTGTGCACACACGACAAACTTTAATTTAGAAGTGAAACCTCCCATCAAAAAATTACACATTATCATCAGAACTACTTGCCATATAATGACATACTTTTTTGATTGCCAAATTTCATTACTCGCTTACAAAAAACACATTACATAAAATTTAAAAAAGTAGAAGTTGTTTGGTAAGAAGAATGATTTTTTTAGATTTCATAGATTACGTGAATATGTTGCCAAATAAAAAATGTAAGAAGTTCTCAAGAATCGATTATTTTGGTCTCACGCCTTGTTAAAATCATTAAGTTGGTAATCCAGTAGGGAAGAGCTTCCACCAAAAATGCTTAATTCCAAACCCGATTACCTTTTTGTGTGCTGTGCTATTACACATGTGCGACTCATACAAAAAATTCGATGATTTCACTATATTGGCAACATTGCTATTGCGTATTAAAACAAAAGATGAGATAAGATAAAGCAGCATGAAACAAAAGTCGTTTCAATGAAAAATCTCTTTGTGTTAACAGTATGAAACGAAATGTTTTCACTCACAGTATGATAAAAGCAACAGTTTGTTCAACAGTAACATAGGTATTTATTCGAAGTTGGACTTTAGTAAACAAACATTTCAGTAGTTTCATGGATGGAATTGTTCATGCAACTCTATAGTCTCTAATAATTTGAAAAGAAATTTTAATCACTTTTTTAATACTAATAATCTTTTTCGCATTGTTTTCTTTAATTCAACTCCTCAAATTGATCCATTTAATTTTGTACAAATGTTCATGTGCTCAAATGTATTTTTATTTTATTCTTTGTGGCTTCATTCGTTGTCGGCTTTTTGTAAATTAATAAGAATTACTATTTTTGTAGGAAAATTTTTAAAATTGAGTTTGTAAGCATTTGGAAACTAACTTTGATCACTTTTATAATACTAATAATGTTTTACACATTGTTTTTTTTTTGTAGTTCAACACTACAAAATCTTGCATTTAATTTTGTAAAAATTTTCAATTGTTAATTTCACTATAGGTAGGTATATACATTTTCTGTTGTTTGTTTTGATTATTGTACTAAAAATATTCAATAACAAACACAATATATTTGTCCCTTTTTAACAGTGATCAAATCAGCGGATTTGAGGTTCTTTCATAAGTCACTTTCTACAACTCTGATATACTTTGTGATACCTGCTTTTTATTCAATTTAATATTTGATTTAGTGACAATAAGAATTCCCAAAAATTTTTTTCCTACAATCATTTATGTCTTTACTTGCAATAAAAAGTTTTTCCTTGTTTACATTATGTTCACTATTACAATAGGTACCTACATCAGTGATGCCATTAGGATACGAAAGATAAATTTTTCGTATCTTTTGATGACTTCAGGTACCATGTGTAATCACGACATTTTTCGTATCTTTTGAATCTGTACGCAAAATATACAGAAAATATGAACACCTTTTTTATTTTCAGGAAATTTATATGAACTTTTTGATATAATCACCTTAGTATAAGCGCCTTAACTCGTATATTAATTTTTACAAAAATGAATTTGTTTTGATAACATCCAAAGATAGTTATGTACAATAATTAATTTTAAAGTTTGCTTACTGTATTTTAAAAAATTACATTCCTAATATTTATGACTTAAATAAATATAAAAATTTATTTATATGTTATCATTTTCTTTACAATACCTATTCATTTAATATGAAATAAAAATGTTATGTTAATAAATGTTAAACGATAAAAATGGACTTTAAAATTTTTTTACAAAATGTAGGTATCTTTTTGGGAACAAATGTATCATTTTGGAAACTAAAATGTATCTTTCTAGAAATTACACTGGCAACACTGACCTACATGCATACCTTATCGGAAATTAAGTTAACTTTAAACTAACTTTAAGCTAACTATTTCGCACTAGTACTGACTGGCACTTGGATTACTTTTCAATGTAATCAACTGACTGTTTTAACATTGCGATGTCCTAGGCAGTAGTCAATTGTCTCACTCTGCATTACTTTCAGCTAACTTAAAGTTGGCTTTTTTAAATCACCTGGTAGTCAGTAAATTAAAAAAAAATTTTGGGGTTCGAACATGTATCATCACACGTTGTGTACTAAACGCGCTAACTACACAGCCAAGGTACCATTTAGAGATGTGCACGTGAGTGGTTTTTGACTCACGACACGCACGCTCACGCAGAAAAATATTTTACTCACTCACTTTCACGCACGAATGATTTTGAAAATTTTCACGATCACGCACGCTCACGCACAAAAATATTTTACTCACGAACTTTGACGCACGAATGATTTTGAACATTTTCACGATCACGCACGCTCACGTATAAACGTATCACCATCACGCACGCTTACGAAAAATATATAATTAATTTTTTGTTTGTTGCTTGAAAAATAGATTCTTACACATACATATGTACATACATACATACGTATGTATGCATGTAAGTATGAAAGTAAAAATAAATCAAAGTTTGTTATACGTGCAGATGTTTTATGTGTTAGATGTTCTTCTATCGAAATACACAAGAAACTCGAGTTTAAAAAAGTAATGAGTTGGGGCCTTTCTATATTAAGGTAACGATATGTATGTATGCATATATATACATTTATTTTACATATGTATACAATTATTGTATTATTTAATGACAAAATATTTTATAATATAATATTTCAATAAAAACAGGGTTTTCAAATATTTTTGTGGAGAAATAATATTTTGTCTATGTTGTTACTCCAAAATATGCCCGGAGGTGGAAAAAACGCGTTCACTTATCGCCGAGCTAGCAGGGATATTTAAAATTTGTTTTGCTAATTCTTTCAAACAAGGAAGGTCATCAGCAGTCTTCCAAAATTCTAATATATTGCAATCTGCATTGATTTTTTTTATGATAGCTAGCTAATTCATCGTCAACATCAGTTTCAAAATGGAATCCATCTTCGGTGTGGTACTTGTCCAAAAAATCTTTGAATTTGTTAGATTGCAGTAGCGAATCGGATCTGTCTTTAACTTTAATAATAGTTTCAGTTCTCTGTTCTTCTGAAACGAAGCGGAGTTCCTTATATGGTGGATTCAAAAAAGCAGCTATATAATGGAGGGAAGATGAAAAATTTAAAATTTTTAATACAGTTATATGCCCACTCAGGAGTGTTATCTCGTGAGACCGTGAGAATAATTTTTTTTAAGTCACGGTCACGCACTCACACGTGATTAATTATAAATTTGATCACGATCACGCGTACTTCACGCGTGACTCATGCGTGACACGATAAAATCACGACATTTGCACAATAACAGCAAAATGTTAATATAAAACTGGAATGAGTTACAAAGTAGCTGAGAATAAATTTGTTGGCTCTCACCATATTCGATTACGTACTCAACTTAAGATTTAATTTTGGGTTTGTTCTGGATGACTTTGCAGTTAGCTTTTAGTCAGTCTAAGAAAAGTTAACTATATATAAGTTAACTATTTTTGTAGTCAACTACACATTCTCCGACATGGTACATATGTACATACAAACATCCATACTTGCATAAGCATATACACATGCACACACATATATACATAAATATGTACAAATGTAAATATGTACGTATTATTTTTTTTCTTAAGGCGCATTTAACCGACTGTAATGCAATGTAACTGTATGTTATGTGAAAAGTAATGGACATGGTTATAGAGATGTAATGTAACACGTAACCTACTTTTCATATAAAAATATCGATCAGCTGTTTCATACATTACAGTTACATTGCATTACAGTCGGCTAACTGAGCCTTCAGCCTTTAACCCGGCATAGCAAATTAATTATCCAAAATTATGGTAAGAACAGCCTTGACAACAATAAAAAATTTGTGAACGACATACGCACTCAACTCACTTAAACTAAAAAGTAACTACTCCAATGATAATTATAAACATCATTATGCGCTGTATTATTTAACATAATAAGATCAAACATATCTTCAAACACATGTCCATACATAAATGTAAATTTTATATAAAACCGAAGTGTCCACTCTATTATGAAATTAAAATAAAAAAAAACATCAATCACTCAATCAGTCCTTCATTCTTCTTAAGAAATTTTCCATCCCACTTTTAGTTCTAACCGGCTTCTTGTTCGTAGCGGATCGTCGTGTTTTTAAATTGGTTTGTTTGTGTCATGCAATATAAATATATGTACATACATCTGTACATATGTATTGTACATACATATGTACATCAGTATGAATTTTTTAATAGAAAGTGTAGAAATTTTGTTAATTGTTAAAAAATATTTAAATATTGTTGAAAAAGTAAATATTTAATAAGTTTTCTTTGCGAGAAAAAGCATATTTAAAGTTATTGTGCAAACCAAATTTGTAGGTATGCAAAAAGTAATAAGAAAAAATGAACTACTCAGTGTGTTTTGTTGTTGTTTTTTTAGTGTGTATCTGATTTTTATTTAATTGGTATTGTTTTTGGGACATGTTTTAGTATGATGGGCAAGTGCAGTGGGTCACAAGAACAAGGTATGTATGTATGTATGTAATTATTTAGATTTTCTTGCGGCTTTTATATCCACACATGTATTAATATGTGTTTTACATAAACATATTTGTACCCATGTACATATATACATTTATATTAATTGCGAACACATCCATACTTACATACATATGTATGTATGTATTTGAACCGATTTATTTATTTATTTTTGCTTTCGAAGGTTTTAGCTGTTAAGAGAACTTTATGGCAATGCTGTTCTGTTAGATGCAACTGGATTTTTGTTACGTCTGAAATATATAGCATGTAGGTACATACATACATATACGAGTACATATGTACATAATTCTGTGGCAATAATAACAAGTAAGAGTGCTATATTCGGCTGTGCCGAATCTTATATACCCTTCACAAATCATAA
Source organism: Nowickia ferox (assembly GCA_936439885.1). NCBI lineage: Eukaryota > Metazoa > Arthropoda > Insecta > Diptera > Tachinidae > Nowickia > Nowickia ferox. Next base: position 101,134,725 of record OW387023.1, on the reverse strand, counting down.
AATGTAGAGAAAAGACATGCGTGCATATGTACATACATATGTACGTAGATACGTAGACATGCGTAATTTTATGAGAAAACTTTCGTATCCATTACAAATTAAACTGCAATATGCAGCGCAAAACTGCATTTTAAATGCATCTTGCGGACAAAAGATTCCTTAACTGACGCTTGCCTTGTTAAGATGACTGTGTGTGCTCAGCAGCGAACTTGTATAAATACATACTGTTGAATTTATCGGGGCTCTTCTGAAAATCATGGTGATTTCAAATCACGTGATTTCAAAAGTGAACTACTAATAGCTGACTTGATAGTGGGTTTTTATTGTATTTTAAGTTTTTGTAATTTATAATAGAATATATTTTTCCAACTACATTAATTTTTTAAAATCATGACATATTGTGATTTGCAGAACAGGCCCGTATGAATTAAGTCTAGTGAAACTGAAATATAGGGACTTTGCAGCAATATGCATATACCCATGCATAGCGTTAAAAAATATGTGTTTTATATACATATACGCAATTGGGGTATTCAAACGATAGTATTAAAGTCATAATGTCAGAATGTCCTAAACGTTTAAACTAGTTTAAAATATGACTGCTGTGAGCAACCCCTCATATTTCAGTATGTTAGTTGAAACATAAACCAGATGATACAAACAGGGTTGCCGTTGAAAATTTCGAAAAAGTGTCATAAAAAGGGTATTTAAGAAAAAAAAGGATCAAAAAAGGATATTTTAATGTAAAATATTGTCAAGTTTTTTTTGAACGAATTTTAAGAACTAATTAAATAAATACACTATTATATTGTCAAAAAAGAAGTTGCTTTTACAAAAACTTTTGATAATGTTTATCACATTTTAGAAATACTTATTCTATATTTTGTAATTAATTCTTCCTTGAAGTCCATTCTTCCAGCTCTGATTCGGGCAAACTGAAAGAGGAAAGCATGGACTCACATGTTTGTATATTAAGTTTGTTTGTAAGTTTATTTTTAATCAGTGATAGTTTTGAAAAAATTCGTTCCTTTTTTTATTTCACGCCACCGTGTGGTGTTGCTCGTGCAACCCTCTAATATTTAATATACATATAAATCAGGGTCTACTCACAGTAAATCATCAGTTCATTTTACACAATTGTTAAACTTTATATGAACAAAATAGGTATGCCTGGAATATGACAGTTGCACAAAAGTCAGTTGTTGTAATAATAATATCGCATGCAATTTTTATATGTACGTTCACAAGTCATGTATGGAAATATGTATACAACACACATGTATAAAAGTATACTAAAAACTTTCGTGGGGAATATTGGAACTTTAACTCTTTTTCAAAAAGTGGCATTCATTTTGTTAAAATGATATAAAGGAATAAAATAAAAAAAGGGTCATAAAAAGTGTCATTGGCACGAAAAAGGGTCAAAAGTGATACTTTAGTGTCACAACGGCAACGATGGATACAAAACAGATGAGAACAAATATTACAAAAACAAAATATTATTTGGTACGAAAATGTAAAATTATGAGAAAATTATTCAACGGCTTCTATCTGTATCCGAAAATTATTTGCGAATTTTTGTAATTTTTGCAATATGTAAAACAAAAGTTTTAGTAAGTTTTGCGAATCAGGTAATTTTTATAAAAATTATTGCTCTTGTGCGCAATTTTAACAAAATACTGGTCACTAAAGCCTTTTCATTGTCTGATAAAAGTATTTTTATTTTTTTATTTTTTGCCCTTTTTACAGTTCTGGTGGCTTTTAATTAATATCACACTGTCAAATCTTTTTTGATATTTGCAAGTTTTTGCAAATTTTCGTAATTTTCGCAAATTTTTCCGAATTTTTGGCATTCCTTATAATTGTACATATTTTTAAACAATTTTAATACTTGTTTGCAATTTGTTGCCAATTTTTGGTATTTTCGCGATAAAAGTTATCTTTAACCTAATCTCGCTTTTTTATCATTTTATCGATTTTTAATCCATCTATCTATTTGATGTTAGCAATTTGTGCGAATTTTCATAATTTTGAGTAATTTTAGTTGTTTGCAATTTTGCAATTTATAATATAATTAATAAATAGTTATGTATAAGATAGCAAGCATAAGCTTTCGTTTTATTACATCTTCGTTTCATATGTATGTATGTATGTTGTATATAAATAATTGAAACTTATAAAAACAATTTCATTCTAATTCAGTGGGAGTCGCTATAGTTTAATTTTTACTACAATAAAACACATGATTTTACCCTACAATACCTCAAGAAGGCATATTATTATACAACCAAAAATGCATGCCTTGCCAGAGATACATAAGTGACATTTTAACTTTTACAAAACTTATACATATTAGGTATTTATGTACCTAGAAAAAATAAAAAGTACTTACATATGTATATCCAACACAGTAATTTTAAACGCAAATGCAAAATGTCCCTGTGATTAAAGCATTTGTGTCTAAGCTGATTTCGTACATACATATTAAAACATATTTTGTTTATATAATCTATAGGAGTTTCACTGTAAAGTTGAACTCAGATTATCAAGCCAGCCAGTTGGATAGCTTTCCTATCACCCAGAAGAAGACAGATTCAAATACAGCCATTCAAGCTTATCTTCTTGGGAGTATTTATAAGAAATACAAGTGTTCAAATATTTGCTTAATTGTACGGCTGTGTGTACAAAGTACCGAAATTTTATAAATATTTACTATATACACACATTCAAATTTTTTAATTAAATTTGGTGAACCTGGAATATATGTACATATGTGACCAAAATATGCATAAGTAGGTACCTATAAGGGTTAAAAATGTGTATGTGTTTTTACTAAAACAACGCCAGATATCAGTAAATGAGTTCAAATTTTCAGCATGATTCCACCATGATTTTTCCATTGGAAAATCCCTTTCATCTGATAGCCATATCATAAAAGTGTGAAAAATAGCGGTTCGCAGCTTTGGGCGGCTACCACGTTTTTTGGCTACGGAATCTCCACACGTTGATCCTGTCGTAGTAGTTAGGTATATCCTATATGTACCTATAAGTTCATAGTATGTATGTATGAAGGTATTTATATGTATTTTTCCCACAATGTAACTTAATTTAATTTCTGTTCGAAAAAGTAGAAATGACTAATTGAGTTTTATTTATTCTCGAAAATATAAAAATCGGAAAATAATTATTTCTATAATTATTATTTCAGTAGGCTAAAGTTCGTATCTCTCTGTAAGCCAAATTACATGCGATAATTTTTAAGGAACAAATAACACCAAAGTTAATTGTAAATATTCTGACAAACACTAGCAGAACGAAAGCACTAACAATTATTTCTGCTGGAAAAAATAAAAATCACAAAATAACAATTATTTCCAGTTAAAATATAAAAATCAGGAAATAACAATTATTTCTGCTTAAAAATAAAAATTATAATTTTAAAATTGGAGCTTAGAAAATAGTTTAGAATAATTAAAATGGTGTGATTGTCCACTTTGTTTGATGCTTCCTTGTATGTAGTTTTGCCGTTTGCCGTTTGTTACAAATTATATTCAGAAAACAAACAAGCAAATCAAACACATTCAAACAATCCTATCCCCTTTGAAATATTTCTAAAATACCAATGCTCTTTATGAAGCGCTTATTTACATAATACCGACATAGCAAACGAATTGATACATATACATATGTATGGATGCATATTTGGGCACATTGAATATACATACATACGTATTTACAATCATACATATGTGCCCTTAATTATGAAAGTGGTCTAAGTCATATGCATATATTTCTGCATCGAAATATGAAATAAATCTCTAAAAACTTCAAAAAATATTTAATAAATACATACCTACCTATTAAATAAACTTCTATTAATCGACACTAGTACAACAATAAGTTAAAATGTTGCATAATACCTATAAAAATATTTTTTAATTTCTTCAAATGTAATCTATGTAGGTATTAAATATCTCGATGGAAGAAATATATGACTTAGACCACTTTCATAATTTGGGCACATATATTTTATAAATTTTATCAACACGCATTCATTAGCACAATACTTTATTTGTACGAGTATACAAAAAAAATCCAAGTTCTTACCACAAACAACTTAATATTCTTCTTTCAATACTTTTGCTAGCATATTGTTGCTGTGCGTAGAGTTGACTACATACATACGTACAAACAATTGGATATTCTTCTTTGAATACTATTTGTAGCGTATTGCTGTTGTTGTAGTTGTTCATATGAACACTCTTATGCATATACATATGTGTGTATGCACGAGCGAATGGTCTGCATGGTAGCGTATATTTATAAATACATAGTAGGTATGTACATATAAACATAGTTTTTTGCATGACGCTACTGATTGTTATACACATCAATTCATATGCATGCGTAAAGCATCCCTGCAGAAAATGCGAATAGTGAAATTGTAGTGATTTACTATTGACTTTGTCACCAGTACTACTGACGAATTGTACTCCAGACAATGCTTTTTGCTATAGACATTTAGCATGTACGTGTCATTGAAAAGCAACTACTGACGTTGGCACTACTGAGTAGGTATTTCTTTTGGGACCATATCGAGACATTGGAAAGAGATAGTCAGTAGTACATTGTAGTAATTCTAATGATAATAAAACTGAATATTTTATTAAAAATTTTTGTTTTAATAAAAAAAAAAAATACATAAAAAAGGGAACATTCGTTCAGCAAGTAATGATTTAGTTTGCTGTTTGTATTAAATATAAATGAAAAATTCAAGGTTCCCTCGAATTATTAAAATCAAATTAAGTACAGTAAATATTAATCGTATTTAAGCAAGCTTCAGCGGCAGAGTGGCTAGTGAGGTTAATAAGAACTTCGAATATTCTTGGTTCTGTACACGGCAGTTTTTTCATGAAATTTTAAAAATGTATGATAAAACCATATATATCAAACTTCTATGAACCGACTTTTTTTTTTGCTGATTTTCATAACCAATTGTGCTAACTTGTTTGAGAGCTTCAAAAAACGCATTCCAAGCCACGCATATAAAATCCATTCAGACAGACGGAGAGACGGACAGACCGACAGACGTAAATGTCTTTTTTTCATCTCCTATTCATAAGGATTCAGAATAACTAACTTTATGTGGCCGGAAATGAATATTGTAGAAGTTACAAAAATCTGGACATACCTATATATATATACCCTTTACCATTTTTGGTGAAGGGTATAAAAATGTGTGAAAGACATACGCACTCAACTCACTTAAACTAAAAAGTAACTACTCCAATGATAATTATAAACATCATTATGCGCTGTATTATTTAACATAATAAGATCAAACATATCTTCAAACACATGTCCATACATAAATGTAAATTTTATATAAATCCGAAGTGTCCACTCAATTATTATGAAATTAAAATAAAATAAAAACATCATTCACTCAATCAGTCCTTCATTCTTCTTAAGAAATTTTCCATCCCACTTTTAGTTCTAACCGGCTTCTTGTTCGTAGCGGATCGTCGTGTTTTTAAATTGGTTTGTTTGTGTCATGCAATATAAATATATGTACAAACATCTGTACATATGTATGTATGTATTGTACATATGTACATCAGTATGCATTTTTTAATAGAAAGTGTAGAAATTTTGTTAATTGTTAAAAAATATTTAAATATTGTTGAAAAAGTAAATATTTAATAAGTTTTCCTTGCGAGAAAAAGCATACCTATTTAAAGTTATTGTGCAAACCAAATTTGTAGGTATGCAAAAAGTAATAAGAAAAAATTAACTACTCAGTGTGTTTTGTTGTTGTTTTTTTAGTGTGTATCTGATTTTTATTTAATTGTTATTGTTTTTGGGACATTGTTCGCAAAATGGTTTATTATGAAGGGCAAGTGCAGTGGGTCACAAGAACAAGGCATGTATGTATGTATGTAATTATTTAAATTTTCTTGTGGCTAGGGCTGTGTCGTTCATGAACGAACGAGTAAAATTGAACGAATCACTCAAATGAACGAAGTGAGCCGGTCATTTTACTGAGCTGTTTTGGTTCAGTAGTACTGACACATAAAAATAAATTGAACGAAATGAACGACCGATGACCGAGCGCACTTGGCTCTTTTTTTTTGTTTTGTTTTGCTTTTTCATGGTTCATGTGGGATTTTTTTTTGTCATTTTCTCGTTTTCATTTGTCTTTTTATCTACTTTTAGTAACAGTGTTACCATTATGAATTATTTAAACTGCTTTAACTTCTCACATACGTAATTAAGTAATTTTTGCTCCCGCTTTTTGACTTTTATTCATTGGCCATAGATTCATTTACCAGCAGAGACTTAATTGTAGCAAAATAAAAACACATCTTGAACACTTCTTAATGCTATTAATATTTTCCAAATTCCTTATTTTATGTCACACAAAAAAATACTTTAATATTGCAAAAAAAAATTTACTTGCTGATTTTTCCTTTTGTTTGTTTTGATCATTTTGCCAAAAAATAACAAAAACATTGCATTTGTCTCTTTTTATTGATCGAATCAACTGTTTATTTTTTCATTTCGTTCTTTTTCTTGAAAAGAGCGGATGAACGAAATGAACGAACTCGTTCTTTTTTACAAAATGAACGAAAATTAGCGGTCATTTAAATAAACGATTTGGCACAGCTCTACTTGTGGCTTTTAGATCCACACATGTATTAACATGTGTATGGATATGTGTTTTACCTAAACATATGTGTACCTACCTATATACATTGAGTGATATTAATTGGGAGGGGGATTGAAAAGGAAATGATGAGTTTTGTTGTGCGAACACATCCATACTTTGAACCGATTTATTTTTTATTTTTTTGCTTTCGAAGGGTTTAGCTGTTAACGGAACTTAATGGCAATGCTGTTCTGTTAGATGCAACTTGATCATTAAAAAAACTGCAGTCCAAATAGCAAAAGTCATAAAATTGTGCTATTTCTTCGACCATATTATTGTTTGACTGCACAATCAAAACGTGTGTTCATACCTCTGCTACCGAAAATTCATACGAGTCGGAGTCGATGTTAACACAATAAACGAATAGGTATCAGCGTTGCCACTTGTGGAAAGAGAAATTACACAGCTGCAAGTCTAAAATAGTGCAAAACCAAATGAAATAGTGCAAAAAAATCTAAGAAAAAAATTTAATTTTTAATTAGTTTGTTTGGTTTCAATTTCAGCTTTTATGTAATTAGACAAGAACAAATTTGCACAACTTTGATTACTTCAGATTGTAATTTGTACAAAAGCAGGGATTCGCTTTAAAACATTAAATTAAAATTAGTTAAACGTCCAAGAGAATGTGAAAGGAACTCCAAATAATATTTTGTAGATTTTTCATCTAATGCAGAAAGCATTGATTCAGTTAATTTTTAATGATCTTTAAAAACTTCCAATCTTCAATATATGTAATCTCAATACTTCATATTGCTCCGGAGCACTTTCACTACAACCATAAAATTGATAAAATTGTATAGCTCTCTAGTGGGAAATATCGTAGAAATTCTCGGTGTTTGCATTACGTTTACAATGGGATCCGAGATTTCTTACCAAATCTTCTAAATATGTTTAGTATAATTTGGGACTTTTTAAAAATTTTGTTGGACTTTCATTAAGACTTACAGCAATATTGTTTTATTAATATCGTTATAATAAACTTTGCTAGAGACATAGGGATTTCCGCAGGCATAAAGTTTCATCTGTAGAATTTTGTAGGATGTATAATTCGATTTTATCTTAAGTCGACTTATGCTGTTATCGCTTTAAAACATATAAAATAGTGCAAAATTACACAAAAAATGTATGGTGCAAAAATAGTGCAAATAACTTTAAATAGTACAGATTTTGCACTATTACACAGAAAGTGGCAACGCCGATATGTATACACAACTAAGAGCTTCAGCTGCTGACATGTTCGAACAGTTGTCGGTTTGTCTGACTGCTGCTTTAAGGTTCCATCAGACGTGCCATAACCATAACCATAAAAAACAGCCGTTCGAACCAAACTAATGGGCAACAGTGTATTTGATTATAGGTGACTCGCCATAACGCCATAACTCTCACCATAGAAACCAATTGAATTTTGGTTTGGTTATGGCTATGGCATTATGGCTATGTCACGTCTAATTTAAGGTTTGTGTGTTCTTTCGTTCTTTTGATTTTGTTAGTCACTCGTCGCGTAATAATCCAAGCGAATGATGATCTTGCTGCATGTAAGTCATGTTTTAGACTTGGCAGTTTTTCTTGAAGCATGTCTGAGTTTATGGGAGAGGGGAGGAAGAAGAGGGGTACTGACTTGCTTGTACAGAAAAGTTACTTCAATTCTCCTTTGTTATTTCATGCGCTGTATTAAAACAACAGCAAAATTGAACAAGAAACCGTCTGTGTGTAAACAAACGAGTAATTTTAAAAGAGAATTGAAGAGAACTGCTTCAAGAAAAACTGCCGAGTCTAAAACAAGGCTAAGATATGCAAAAACAAACTGAGAAGCAATAGAGTGTCAAACTTAAAAACTCATTTACAGAGGGCGCATAATATAAGAATTGACAGTAATATCGAAACAATTGAATGTTCTTTGGTAAGTTTATCAAAAGTGAAACGCAAAAAAAATAAAAATTGCAATTAATAAGAAGCAGTTACCAATATCATACATTGTGCTAGTCACCGAGGACTCTATTTCTTTCAACGTTTTAAATTCGCCTAATAGGCATGAGATATTATTTGATATCCATTTGTGAAGGTCTTAGAGATACCGTGGAGGACAAATATTATTAAATGCATATAACTGCAAGAAAACTTTGCAATTAGTTGCCAATAATATGAGAAACGACATAACTGCAGAATTAAAAAATATATTAATATCATTAAAAATAGACAGTGCCACGCGCCTATGCCGCAACATATTCGGCATTAGTTCTCAATTAATAAGTGGTAGCCAGATAAAATCACACATCCTAGGGATGGTAGAATTGAAGGGTATTGCTTCAAGCTCAAGCAAAAATCTAGCCATAGAAATCATAAAAGTTTTGAAAAAATATGAAATTTCTTTAAACAAATAGTATCAGTTATGTCAGATAACGGCGCAAATATGCTCAAAGTATCCAAAATACTATCATTTTTGTTAGAAGATGATTTGGAAGAAAATGAAGCAGACAGTTCAAATGAAGAATATCTAAAAAAGATAGAACATGTAGATGAAATACCGGACATATTACTGGGCAACATTCAAATTTGTCGCTGTTATGCTCATACTGCGCAGTTTTGCGCTCCTGACGTGACAAAATCTTCAGCTTTAGCAAAATACCTTTTTATACGCCGTAATTTAACCAAGTATTTTAGAAAAGCATAAAATGGGTACCGCGATATTTTCGAATTGAATAATTCATAGATTCCCCAATTAGACTGTTCAACCAGATGGGGATCGACATACATTATGATACAAAATTTTAAAGGAGCAAAAGATGCACTGGCAAAATTTGAATCTGTAAAAAACAAGACCCAAGAAGAAAATTTCGAGATAGATGACACTTTTTGGGAATTGGGAAAGAAAGATGTATTTTGAGTAAACACAATCAATCAAAAAATCTATTTTTAATTTTTGGTTGTTACAACCTTTTGGATTTTAGGTGACGATATCTATGTATGTATATGCATATGTATGTACATACATATTGTTTTAATAGTACTTTAAAACTATATCGTTAGCTAAAATGCAAAAATAATTAGCTAACAAAAATATAATTTTACAGGAGAAGCAAAAAACTAAAAATCAACTAAACAAACTTATATATAGTTAAGTCCCCTTGTTTTTTGTTAATAAAAGCATAATTTTTGTCCGCAAAAGTGTTAAAAACTCGATTTCCAATTTGTTGTTAGTTACGCCTTTGTGCATTTTAGCTAACGATATTAAGTTTGTATATACATATATGTATGTACATACCCAGCGGTAAAACTAAGAAGACCTTCTAACTGCAGTCCTTATTAAAGGCCTGCTCAGGAGTTTTTTCGACTCAATTACCATTCTTATCAAACTGCTAAAGAATGCATTATAGAAGGCCTCGGTTTTTCCGCATAAAAGATAAGGTACACATTCCACATTCGCTTCTATGAGAAGGGAGAAGAGAATGAGTAACATTTTTTGTTTTGTTATTTTGCCAAAACAAAAGCAAACGAATTCATGTTTTTGACTCAGTTAACATTCGTATGTAACTTCTTAAGAAGGCCTCATAAAAGACTTTGGCTTTTTAGTAAAAAAAAGATGGGATACACATTCCACATTCCCTTCTATAAGAAGGGAGAACAGAAGGAGTAAAGTATTTTGTTTTGCTTTTTTTTGGCAAAGCAAAAGAATTCAGATGTTATAAGAAACATATAAAAATACCAAATACAGAGCGATTAAGGAAAGAAAGCGTAAATAATTTTAGTTTAGTTTTTTACGTTGAATAAGACAGTTGTTTTGGTCGACCAATATTATATATACTATGTGGCTTCTTGTTATTTTCAGGAGTTTCCTTTCAATATATATAACACAAGTAAAACAGTTGGGAAAATATTTTATATTCATATAAAAAATATATTTTCACAACTATTTTACTTGTTTTTCAACACTGCCCCAGCAGTTGAAAACCTTTATTAAACCCCTTTCAATAGCCTTTTAGAATATCTGCGAAAGAAGTGAGCACGGAAGGCCTACCTCACAATGACAACGTGTGTAAAAATGATATGAATATAGGATGGAGCGAGCAGGCCCTGTACATCCAATATAAGGAGTAGAGAGGCCTTTTGGAAGGCATCCGTACTCCTTCTTTTTCCCGCTGGGTATTTATGTAAATTTTACATCCATATGTATGTACATATGTATATAATTTCACTCAGTAGACATGTATGTACATACATAAAGAATTTATGATATGTACAAATACCTATAATAGTAAAACAAGTAAAACAAACAACACAATATTGCTACCAGCAAGTTATTAAATACGCAATTCAAACTGCAAAAGCAAAAGAAAAAAAAAAACACAACAGTCATTCAAACCCGAAACTTTTCGAACATGACGACAGTTGAAGCTGTTCGTTCATTGTGGTATCTTCGTGTGCGACACTTTGAATTTTCACTAGCAGAAGTATGAGCAGATGCAAAAGAAAATATACAAACGAGACGTTTTTAAACTCTGATTTTTATTCCATTTGCTTTTGCTTGTTCTTGTGAAAATCGACAACAGTTGCAGTCGAAGCAAAATCACAAAACGATTTATAAACAATTGCGGCAGTACTTTCAACAGTCGACGATTTCAAATGTTTGAATTGGTTTGCTGTTGCTTTTGGTTAGTTTAGGTAGTAAAAGCATAAACAGTGTGTATGCTTTTGTAAGTACCAAACAGTCACAGTCGAAGAAGCAAAAACTCTTGCAATTTTAAGCAATCGCAGTAAAGTGGTTTTTGTTTTTGGCTCTGGTCTGATGTGCAAGAACAACAACAAAAACATGACAAACATCACAAAATAGTTGACTGAACCTGCAGACTACTTATTATTTTACTACCGAAACTAACCAAAAGCAACATTAAATCAAATTCAAACTTTTGAAATCGTCGACAGTCGTAAAAAACAGGTTTTCATTACTAATTAGTGGTTACGCTTTTTGTACGCATGTGTGGCACATGACACATAGATGTAAACACGGCATAACTCTTTATCACAACCGCTACATACCTACTTTCTTCTGCTTTCCTGTTTTAGGTTTTGACGGCTTGTTTTCTTTTTCGTTTTTCCTTTTTTGACGTTCTAGTTTTCGCTCTTTAACGGCTTCCGCTTTAGCAATCTTTTCATTGTCTTTCATCTGTATGTGGTTTCTCCATACATGAGCGGAAATAGCACTTGGGCCTTTATTTTTGCTTTTGGTTGTGCGGACGGTGATAGCTTTGGAAAATAAATATGTCTTCCGAAAGATGGTGACACCGACGCTTCAGGGTTATTCATTAGTGTTGTTGAGCCTGTGAGATTTGGATTAAAGGATAATAAATAGCTAATTTATATAAGAGACTGTTCCCTGTTGGGGAAGAGTTAATGGAACTAAGCATAGCGTTTCTTACAATGGCGCTAAATTTTAAGAGCTAGGGGAGGGGCAGGCGCCAGTCGATTGAAATGTTGGAAAGTAGAACACTGAATCAAATAAAGCCTTAGGTGTTCCTTTTTTGATTGTAGAAGTTGGAATTGAACAATCAACCGATCCCAAGAAATCATGTTTATTAGATGAAGATGGTGATCATGCTTGGATTTTTTGATTTCCAAAACTCCTTTCTCATTGATAATATATGTACCTGGCCACACTGCAACATTGTCTACGATTTCTATATTTTGAATGTTCGTTCCATTTTTCATTTCATCGATCTCATCGATAACTACATTTGAGTCAATTCCCCGTTGAATTAATTTCGTACTTATAAGGTTAATAATTTCAATAGCTTTATTAAACTCCACTTGTCAGTTCTTCTAACTGATTTCCGACACATTTACAGTCCACACTTTCGAAAACCGTTCTTAATGGTATCTTCTATATTAAGGTTGGAAAGAACCATATGAAGAAGTGGACAAAAGGTTGAGTTTGCCATTCTTTCCATTCAGTTTTTAAGGGGTTGAAAACGCTTACATCTGCGTGTTGCATTATATGCGTTGTATTTGGAGGCAGTGCGTACAAAATAATTTGGTTGTTTTCACAAAACTGGCTTAATTCCATCGTCATTTGAGACTTGTGGCCATCCACGAACCGTAAAATCGGGCGTTGGACATTGTGTTCGTTCAGGCAATTATGGACGCAATTTGCAATGTACTCGTAAAAGGTTTGACTCACCATCCATTTGGTCTCTGATTTTCCAAGAAACCATCTGTCTGGGAGGCTTCTTATAATATCTTTGGACACTCGCACAAATGAAAAAACAACCATTGGATCGACCGTCTGCCGTTTGCTGAAAAAACTAGTAACACCGTCACCGTTTGCTTTTCATTACCTCTTTGGATTGAATATACATTCTGATCCCTTCGGTGCTACCACTCTTCTTGTTTTAGGACACATACAAAAGCTTGTTTCGTCCCCATTAAAAATACGAGCAGGATCGTTGAATATATCAAGAGCATTTTGTTCTGTTAAAAAGTTTTTTAATTCAGCTAACCATTTTCTAATAATTTCTTCCGTGATTATTGCTCGCCCTTTGCTTATTCCTTCAGCTTCTCTAAGGAATAAGCTCGGATGCCGATGTAAAAAACTGGAAAACCACTCTCTCCCTGGACGATCGTTTGTAAATGGAGTGACTCGTTTGTCTTGCTTTACAACTGGCAGAACTTTATTCAGTAAGTCATCAATCTTAAGTGGAAAACCACATTTTGCCAATTCGCAGCACCTTTTTTCTAAACGTTCCTCTACGGCACTTGTTAAAACTGCTGCTGGACCGATTCTTCTAGGACCTTCAAGAACACGTCCATGTATTCTGTCCTGCAACGGCACCTCAATGCCGACTACTGGAATATATAAAATTTTTTCGTTCCTAATGTCGGCATCGTTTAAAATGAGAAAAAAATATAAATTTTTTAATTATAGCGTTATTTCAATACTTTTCTACCTTTATAAACCTTCATCGACTAAATATTGCTTAAATTAACTTAACTACTTACCTTACAAAGCTGGCTACCACACTAATTTCGTATTTAAAAAACAAGCACTACCGCACGTGTTGAAAGACAGTCACAGAATACAGGCCAAAATTGCAAAAATTACTCATCTATACTAAATTTTTTTTTAAGATATAGAGAGATGAGAATATGTTTGAAGTTTGCTTGTTCTTATTTTAATATATAACAACCGTTATTCTTATTTATCTGAGATTAAATGAAAAAAAGTGCCGACTAATAATAATATTTTTGAAAATCACAAATGAAAATTGAGCATAGTGAAAATAAAATAGATTCGTATCGAATAAAAATTATTTGCTGTTTTGTTAAAGTTTCTAAGCCTAGTACGAGTATACTTATTTTTTATTTGTGATTTTCAAATATACTTATTATTATATGTGAATTCTCAAACAGTTTTTGAAAGTCTGTGCATAAGATAAGAGTTTTGTGACTGTTCAAAATGTGTGGTTGAAGTCTACTGACGATTTGTTAAAGCAACAATGAAATGCATATAGACAATTCTTAACCACTAGCAAATAAATTTCAATTAATAGAGGAAGATATTTTAAAAGCAGACAATTCGAACTATTTCTATATGTGTGTGTATCCAAATCTATGCAAATAAAAAGAGCCAGGGAAGAAAAAAACATTTGAACTTAAAGAAATATTATATTAAATGGTCCACTAAATCGCTTTTATTCTGCATATTGTATGTATAACCACAGAAGATAAATATCACATTAAATTTTGATTATTGTATGCAGTAGGGTTTGCAAATAATCGCAGATTTTCATAATCGCGATTACGATTCAAAAACATGCCATTAATAGCGATTAACCGATAAGAGCGATTCAGCAAGAAAATATACTACTCGTATCATAAATTTTGTTAAAACAGTTAAAGTCTTGTTTTTCTTATTTTCTTTTTCGTATATTTATCGATTCCATTATATAATTTTTTTTTTTAATATTTTCTATAAATTTTGTAATGCGAGGTCCCAAGATAAGACAAACGCACCTATCCGACAACCGAGTGAAAAATGTGTTTATCAATCCCAATATAATTTTAGGGATATACGACGTTGCAGTTATAGGCATCTCTAAGAAAATTTATAGTATCAAACCACCTACATACTTAAAATATGGAAACGCTTTAGAAGTGACCAGAAGGAATAGGCCAATCAACGTTATTTTCATTTCATTTGAAAATATTTTGTTTGAGCACTAAATCATCTGAACGCATTTTATGTAATTTTTTATTTAAACTTTAAATTTAACATTTTTATTAGTTAGTAAGCCCTTTATGAAAATTTAAACAGTTTAAATGATTTTTCGATTAGAAAAAAAGTTCATTGGCGAAGGCTTTTGACATAAATTATTTGCTTAATTGCTTCGATTACGAATACCATTAAAACTTGAGATTAATCGCAGTGATTTTAAATTGTTTATTTCTATATAGTGGGATATATGTACTCTTCTCCTATTTCCCACAATGACCACTAATCTTTTCCAGAAATATGACTTTTTTAAAACTAATTTTTCGAAAGTTCCAAAATGATGTCAGATATGCCACATAATTTGCTCTTTAACGAGCATTCAGGAGCACCATTTCTATATAGTGGCTTATATGTACTCTTCTCCTATTTCCCACAATGACGACTTTGCCTTTCAAAATAGGACCTTTTTTAAAATCGAGTTTCTGTATTATTGATATATCTGTTGTATATCCAAGTGGTATAATTTCATTAATTAGATGTCGTACCATATTTTCCAGTAATTGGTGAGTATAGTATCAGTCCCCGATCCTGGATTTCATCACCGAAATAATATTCCTTTATTTTACTAGGACTGTTAAGTGCTTAACAAACAGTCCGCTGTTAACTGCAAAATGGGCTCTGTAAACTTTTTTGGTTGTTGTCTCTGCTAGTTAAATTTAAATTTATCTTCACCCACATAATTTTAAAAGTTTTTAAAAATAGAAAAAACACACAGTTAAATATTAATGTTCCAAATAAAATTAATTATATTTTATTAACAGAACACTAAAATTCAAGAGATTTATTATTCGACATATTGTCATAATTATATTATAAGTGAAATTTATTTGCTGGTGGTTAAGCGTTGTCTATATGAATGTTTCATTAAAATATTATTTTTCATTTTGCCTATAAATACTTTTATTGTTATCCAATGGATTTCTAATTGTATAAATAGCCGATGGCCTTGGCAGCCAGTGCTATCAATGTATATATTATTGTTATATTTTATATAATTTTAATATCAAGTAAATAAATAAATAATTGTATAAAGGTGTAGAAAAATAAAATAGATTCATATCGAATAAAAATTATTTGCTGGGTTTTGTATAAGTTACTAAGCCTACTATGCTTAATTTTCTTTTGTGATTTTCAAAAATATTAATATTATTATAGTTTATAAAAGTCTGTGCATAAGATAAGAGGTTTGTGACTGTTCAAAATGTGTGGTTACTGACGATTTGTTAAAGCAACAATGAAATGCATATAGACATCGCTTAACCACCAGCAAATAAATTTCACTTAGAACACTAAAATTTTAATATAATTTACAGACCGTGCGTTGTAATGAAGTAAAGTTCCGCCACATAATTGTGAATAAATTTAAAAATTGTACACCGATTTCAATGAAATAATGCAACTCCTTTTGTTTAGAATATACATATTTATCATCCTGATCTTTGTTACACGTTCTTTAGAAATTTTACATAAAGCTTTTGTGGTATCTCAAAATTTTGTTAAATAATTTATTTGTTTATCCTAAAAAAATAAGTTTATTGCATTTTTCAAACATTTATTTTAATTTCACCTCAATTCATTTGAATTCAATTGAACTCAATATTAATTTATCTATTTCAATTCAATTGATAGAATTACGTTGATCAGCACTTCGAATACGTTAAGATTTTCAACCAATTTATTTTTGGCTTTCTTATGCTTTACATACTTTTTATTGTGTTGCAAACAATAAATACGGCAAATATAGCATGTAAAAATACTGTTTTCAACACGATTGAATTACGTTTTCCAGTTGAAACACTATCAATTGGCAGTCGTACTTAATGTGCGAATGAAATAAATGAAAAAAGACACACAAAAAATGTGAAAATATATTCAATTTTAATTGCTGAAAGCAAAGTCGACCTTTAATAAATACTATTTCGAATGCATGAATTCAAACTTTGAAGCTACTTTCGTTTGTTAATCGAACCCACAACTCTCCGAATACCCAAGTAGCAGTGCTATACGCGAAGGCACTCTAAAAATTAAAAAAGTAGTAGACTAGGTTAGGATATGTTGAACTGGCAAGGCCTTTTTCTACATTCTGCTTTCTGAAAGTAGTATTTGAGAATGTTGTTCCTGACAGTGCAGAACGGCGCTATGACTGACACTCTTTTAAAGGCGTACATAGCGGATCCAGCCCAGGTCAGTTCATCTGCCCGCTCATTGCCGTGTAAGGCACTATGTGCTGGCACAAAGATAACAGTTGTCTCAGACTGACTTCTCAACCCACTAACTAGCCTTGAGCATGTTTTGGCTGTCTACAAAAATTTTGATTTTCCCACAAGCTTTTAGTCCCCACAGCATTCTGCCGGCTTCTCTTATGGCAAGTATTTCCGCCTGATATATAATAGCATAATTGGGAAGATGGCAAGATAACTGCACTCTGCCCCTGTGGTTGAGCGGTAGCGATGCTAGCCTGTCAGTCCAGAGGTCATGGGTGGGTTTAATTCCCGCCAGACAGACAAGCTAATCGCTGTGTGTGTTTGTTAAAAAACCACCACCGCAGATTATTTTTGATCTGTCGGTGTAGACCAAAGTTAGGCAAACACACATATATGTATACATATATAATATAAAAGAGAGTAAAGTGCATGCTTGTCCGAATGTACGTGTAAAAAAGAGTATAACGAAGTGCCCACGGGCGGCCTTTTGCTTATCTTTGGTGTAGACTCTAGCTTTGTCGCAATCATCCCCTATTTAAGCCCTTTTCCATTGCTTTCTGGATTGAAAAATCACTTTAAAGTTTATTTCAATTTTAATGGGCCAGCCCAGCCCACTTGCCTAGACGCGGCATTACAGCACTACTTTAGTTACTCAAAGTTGTGTGCAAAGTTTCGTAAGAGTCCATTGAGCAGAAGCACATACTATAGAGTATTCAATATAAAATAAATTATTGGTCGTTGCTCCGAACAAATTTTTAATACTATATTTTGTTATTGTACAACCCCGATATGTGAACAAATATTTTGATTTCCTTCACCATGGTATTTTCCGAAACGGCGCAGCCTGGTAAAGATTAGTTTTAAAGTTTTTCTTATGTTTTTAATTTCCGGCCTTCTATAAATTATTATTTGTTGTATTATATGTTTAAAAATTATTTGTTGTGTCTCTGATAATTATCCAAGTAACCCTTGGAGAGCCGTACTATAATTTTTGGCCGATGGAAAATATTGCACTTTATTCACACTTTTATTGCAATTACAGGTAGAAGCGAATGCCTTTTATGTTTTTTTTGTAAGTTTTCCTTTATCTATCTTCTATGTACATATATATATATATATATAAAACGGAATGTGTGTTTGTTTTGTTTGTTTGTTTGTTTGTGTGTACCATATAGGAGACTAGACCTCTTGACCGATCTTCCTGAAATTCTCACAACATTTATCTGGGAATCTGGATTGAATTATAGGCTTTTTTTCACCTACGCCCACTTTTGCGCCCACTTTTTAAATCATGTTACTCCTTCCACCAGGTTTGTTTTATAATATTAACGAGCATAACTCCGTCATTTTTTTTTCATATAAAAAAAGTCCACTTATTTTTTTTTTGGGTGGGGAGGAGGGTGTCGCAGCTAATTGCCCGTCCCAGTAATTTATTAAAAATAACTTCGTCATTTTAAAATTGCTTTTTGCATATGGAAGAGGTCCATTAATTTTTTTTTTAAATTTTAGGAAGGGTGAGAAGGGGGCTAAATGTGTCCGCTAAAAAATTAGATTATCAAATTGCTTCGTCGTTTGTGGACCAATTTTCAAAATTCTTTTTGCATATGAAAAATTTCCACCAACATTTTTTATTAGGTGGGGGGGGAAGCAAAGCGTACCTTTCAAAAATTTATTATTAAATATTTTTGTCCTTTGTGGACCAATTTTCAAAATTAATTTTGCATATGGAAAAGGGTAAACTATTTTTTTTTTTAATTTTAGGGGAAGGGGAAGCAAAGTGCCCGCCTTTAAGAAGTGAATATCAAATAACTTCGTCATATGTGGACCAATTCCAAAATTCTTTTTTCATGAGAAAGAACTCCCCAATTTTTTTTTTCGAAATTAGGGCGTGGAGGCGGTAGTTTAAAATGGCCCGGTTTTGTATTTTGCTTATGAAAGAGGTCTATCGAGTTTTTTTAATGTTGGGAGAGGGAGGAGGAGTCGAAATGTGCCCACCAAAAAAAAAATATTAATTATCAAGTTACTTTGTCGTTTGTGGACCAATTTTCAAAATTCTATTTGCATATGGCAAAAGTCCATTAAAATTTTTTTAAATGATGTGGTGCGTGGAAACAAAATGGCCGTCACAAAAATTTGTTATCATGATCTCTGCATTTGGAAAAGGTTCACGATTTTTTTTTTTAATTGTCGGGGAGATGCAAAGTGCCCGCCCGAAAAATTGATAACACGTTAATATTTTACCCAAACAATCAAAACAAAAACTTCGTAAAAAACTTATTAAAAAATTTACGTTTTAAGTACAATAAAGTTTGTTTTTTAATTACCACAAATTTATGATAATAGCCTCCTTATTCTGAACTTTGGGACAAGTAACAAAATTAAAATGTTATTAGCAATGTAAAAATTTGTCAATTGTTATAATTTTTATTTTTTCACAGAACTTAGAATACGGTTGTTAAATACAATTTGCGATCTAGAAACTAATTTCTTACTTATTGTTTTATACATAAAACAATAAAATGCCTCCAAAAAACATCACCTTCGCAACGTAGAAAAAAAGATGATCAAATAAAATCCCAAAGAGAAAAGGAAACATTTGAAGAACTCCAAAACCAGTTTTTTTTAAAACTATATAAACACTTTTTATTTCATTTCACACTGATGGGGGTAGCGAAACGCACCGGGTTAAGGTAGTTTCAATATAAAAACGATATCACTATAATTTTAAATTTTTTTTGGGTGTTTTTTTTAATTTAGGGGGATATTTAATTTTTGGGCGATTTTTTATTTATTTTTTTTTGTGATTTTGCATTTTGAAATGTCAGGCGATTTTCCCTCTTTTTGGAGATTTTTATTTAATTTTGAAATTTTGGGCGATTTGTTATTTTTGGGCTATTTGATTTTGGGCGATTTTTCATGCAGCCGAACAAAATGTTTTAAGAATGGAATATTCCA
This sequence comes from Nowickia ferox, assembly GCA_936439885.1. Taxonomy (NCBI): domain Eukaryota; kingdom Metazoa; phylum Arthropoda; class Insecta; order Diptera; family Tachinidae; genus Nowickia; species Nowickia ferox. The sequence continues at coordinate 101,114,594 of OW387023.1, read as the reverse complement.
AAGCAAAAAAAGAATTGTTCAAGTCAGTAAACAAAGAACGTTCTTAACAAGTAACCAACAAATAGAAGTAAAAAAATTAACCAAATTGTGAAATGCCTACAAGAAACAGAATTTCTTAATTCAGCCAAAAAGTATTAACTCTCACAAACCACCAAATTTATCTATAATTCCTAAAGAAACTGCAAGATATGAGTTCTTAATGCTACAACCAATGAAAGTACTACAAACTTTTTACTAAGTCTAAATTTACACTATGAACTTGTTTTATATATAAATAACTTTAAGTGCGAAAGTGTTTTTCCATGGTATGTTTTTCGTCAAAGTATGTAGAGTGCGACAAAAATACAAAAAAAAAACCAAATTTGCTCACATCATTGATACAAGAATTAAAAACAAAAGAACTTCAAATGAATTCTGCTACAATGGTGATGAATAAAAACAAAAGACTTTTAAGAAACTTCACAAGGTCTACTGAGCTGACTACGTGCGTACATCGTACATTTGTGAATGATAATAAAAAAATAAGGATGAAAGCAATGCATAAAAATTAACACAGATACGGGCGACTGAGTGGATGAGAGAGTGAAAGTTTGGGAGTTCAAAGGACATCTAACGTATTGAGTGAGTGGTGGGGGCCTTTTGCCCTTTCTATATTTGTGTGTAAAGGAATGCTACAGTTTTACAGGAAAAGCAGAAGAGGGAAAGCAACAAAAACAACAATTGTATACAACTACAGCAGCAACACCGCAAGCATTCTACTATTAACCTCAACTACACGTACACCACCATCACCATCACCATCACTACCACGACCACCAACCACTACCAGCATCCTTTAATATTAAGTCTGTGTAAAAGAAAAGTTATAGAACTGTAGGAAAAAACTACATTAAAAAACTTGGTAATAAAACGGAAATAAGGTTAAAAGCAAATTCAATTTTACGTACTTAATGATATGCAATCAAATGGAAACATAAAAAACGCAGAAAGAATACGAATAAAAAAAACATTTTTTTAAATGCAAATCAAAATAGGTTAAGTAGGAAGGTGAAATGCTCTGTGTTTGTATTTATTTATATATACGAGTATGTACCCTGCAGAAAACACGGGGTTAAGTGTCCCCAAGTCACCACTTTTGCCCACTATATTGGTGACATTGTCAAACGAGCGTCTACATATTAACATTGTTTTTGATGCGTAGAAAACTTTTTGTCAGATACACACAACTATGCTTCTTTTTAATGTTTTATTGGTTTGTTGAAAATACAAGTGGCTTCAAGCAAAATTAAAGTTTTTATGAAAATTAGTTTACCAAATCAATACAAAAGGCAAATAAAAAAATGTATTAAAAATAATTCAAAGAATCACATAAAAAGAAATTGCAAAAGACAAATAAAAAGCAATCCATTTTGTAATTATAAAAATAAAAATATTTTAAAATGAAATAATTGTGGAAATTTTTATGAGCCTGTAGAAGATTTTTTGGGATCAGTTAAAAAGTCCAGTCCAGTAAGTCCAGATTCATACGTAAGTGTTTGATTTTAGAAATTCGAGGGAACCTTGAATTTTTCATTTATATTTAATACAAACAGCAAACTAAATCCTTACTTGCTGAACGAATGTTCCCTTTTTATGTATTTTTTTTATTAAAACAAAAATTTTTAATAAAATATTCAGTTTTATTATCATTAGAATTACTACAATGTACTAGTGACTATCTCTTTCCAATGTCTCGATATGGTGCCAAAAGAAATATGTACCTACTCAGTAGTGCCAACGTGAGTAGTTGCTTTTCAATGATACGTACATGCTAAATGTCTATAGCAAAAAGCATTGTCTGGGGTACAATTCGTCAGTAGTACTGGTGACAAAATCACTACTAAATCACTACAATTTCACTATTCGCATTTTCTGCAGGGTACATATGTATGTATGTATATGTATATGCTTGTGTATGTTTACAGAAAAAAGATGTCAGCACAGCGACCAGGTGCAGAAAGAGGAAATGCTCCAAAATTATTGAATTAAGTGTAACTAAAGGATAAAAGAATTGAAAATTAAGCTAAAGGGAATCGTCATTTGCTCTATAAGTTTAATTTTTTCATTCTCATTAAATAAATTCAATTAAGTGAATGGAAAAATATTGGAGAACGAGGTCTGATCAAAAAATAACCGTTATTTTCAAATTTCGTGAGTTATGTCTGTTCGATTTTTGGATTTTTTTTATGTTGTTTTGGTACACATGTCTGTTATATATTTTGGCAATATCAGCCATTTTGGATTGTTACTTTGTTTTTGACAGATCAAAAGGTTAGTCGTGTTTTTTTGTGCTCTTCGATTTTTTACTATTCGAAAAAATGGAACAAAGAAACTGTATTAAGTTTTGTGTAAAAAATGAAATTAAATGCGCAAGGACATTTGAAATGTTGACTGTGGCGCATGGCGAGTCTACTATGAGCAGAACACAAGTTCAATTGTGGTATAACCGGTTTAAGGAAGGCCGAGAAGATGTCAATGATGATGCTCGTCCAAATGTGAAGGTTTTGCTCACTGTTTTCTTCGACTGCAATGGCGTGATGCATCATGAATTCTTGCCACAAGGTCGTACGGTCAATAAGGAATACTACCTTGAAGTTATGCGCCGTTTGCGCGAAGCAATTCGTCAGAAACGCACAGAATTGTGGAAAAACAATCATGGATTTTGCACCATGATAACGCACCAGCTCACACATCGATGCTTGTGCGTGAGTTTTTGACCAAAAACAAAACCGTTATCATGACTCAACCACCGTATTCACCGGACTTGGCCCCCGCTGACTTTTTCCTCTTCCCAAAACTGAAGACACCGATGAAAGGAAAGCGTTTTGCTACGATTGAGGAGATAAAAGAAAAATCGAAACAGGAGCTGTTGGCGATACCAAAAAGCGCGTTTCAGAAGTGTTTCGAGGATTGGAAAAAACGCTGGCATAAATGTATTATATCTGAGGGGGATTACTTTGAAGGGGACAAGATAGTTATTGATGAATAAATAAATACTTTTTGAAAAAAATTGAAAATAACGATTATTTTTTGATCAGATCTCGTATGTATGTACGTATGTGACAAATATTTTGCATATCCAACATTTATGGCGTTCACATTAGGATTGGAGGTGCTATAATGCACCTCCAATCCTAATGTGATAAAAGAAACCCCTTTTTAATGGTGTTAAATTTGTTCAATTTAAATAAAGAGTTCTCAAGATTTTTGGAAATATCCTTGTAAACTGCAAAAAGAAAAACACATTTTTCGTAAATATCTTGAAAACGCTTCTTAAGGAAAATAAATGAAGGCCATATTCGTGTTCAGTGACCCTAAATTATTTAAAAAAACATTTCATTTAAGAGGTTCATTTTTTTTTGTTGCATACTGTAATTGAACAAATTTATTGGTGTTTTTTTTAACTTTGAATTTTATGTTGACACTATTAAGCGAAAAAAGGCATTTCTTCAACTTTTACAAGGACACCAAGAAAAAAAGTATTTGAATTTATTAAGAGAGAATAAGATGATAACAAAAATAAAATAATCAGATATTAATTTACTAGTTACTCAAAAGGTATACTAGCATAGAAGAAATGACAGTCTGCTGTAAGCAAAGATTTTAGATCTTGCATATTTTGCCATTTGTTTTTGGATATGGTAAGCATTACACATAAGTAATACGATGTAGTGAATCGTAATCAATAAAAAAAATCAATTTTGAATTTTTGTGATGATACGTTATTTTGCATTTTAGGTGACGATATGTATTTTACAGAAAATGTTTAATGTTTCACATACAACTAAAAGTTTTATTTCATCAAAAAACTGTGGACAATTTTAGCAATTATCTCAACTCTCAATTATCTCTAGCGGAAGTTGCTCTTCAATGCGAACTGCTGGTACAAATACTGCAGATGCAGCAATCCTGAAATCTATCCTACATTCCGCAATATCACAATAACAAATCTTATGAAATCAAAATTTCCTATGCAAATTTATATATGAATGAGAAGTCCAAATGTTTGCAAGACTAAAACAGCTGTGTTTTTTGTTTTGCAGTTTCGAGGAGGAAACGCCGCCACGTAAATGGTCGCCATATAGCAATTTATGTACATCTAAGAATGTTCAATGAAAACTCACTCCTAAAACCTATAAAAGGTTGAAATTTAAATTGTAATTGTATTAGTTTAGCTACATTTTATTAAAATGAGTAAGACCTGCAGTACACGGTATATAAAAAACCACATGCGCATGTGGGTCTGCTGTAATTTTGACGTCACGAAGAATTTACATTTGCATGTTTACACATGTGTTGCCACATTGGCCTTTGGGAAAAATACTATCAAAATTTCACAGCATGCAAATCTTCAAATCTTGTACTCGATCTTAAAAAGTTGAATGCTTCTGTCATTTAGATATCTTAGATTTTCAAATATTTGTTGCGGCTTAGCTTTTTTTTATTTATTATGCACTTTAATATTTTAGAACTCAACAGCATACACCAAACCCAGCAAAAAGCGCTTCGGAAGCGCGGAAAAGCACACAGTGCATTCATTCTGCCTTACGAGTATGCAATAACGTAAGCGAATGTTGTTGTTGGTCGGCTGTTTATACTCAAATTCTCAAAGTTTTTTATAGTGCATCCTCTCTCGCTAACCTGAATACAAATTTGGATGCAAATGAAATTTTTACTTCGAGTTTTTATATTTTTAATTTATAATTGAATTGTGTACGAAAATATGTGCTTCGATAGTTCAGTGGATAGTGTTCTAGCCTAACATACCTAGATCCTGGCATCGACTCCTGATTCAACGCATGAACAAAAAGTATTTGCTTTGATATTGTATTTAATATATAATAAATACAAAAACAAGTATTGGAAGTTAATCCAAGAGTATATATAAGATTCTGATCTAAAGAGCAAATTTTTTAATTATATGCATGTGGAAAAGGCAAGAAGTAGGGGCTTCTTTCCGCACATCCTATATGCATTCAGAAGCTCATACCTGAAGAGCTCCCAAGTGGGACATCACGAACAATAGTCATGTGATACCGAAGCAGAATGGTAAGTGAGAGTTGCGCTGTATCTCCCTTACCAACCTGCTTCCACGTAGACGAATATTGGAAGTTTGTGAATTTCTTATGCATTTTATTTAGATTGTTAACAGCTTTAAAATAAATACTTTATAATAAAATTTATTCGACTTTTTATGCAAAAATATTTCAAAAATCAGCTGTTCTAATCATTTTGCTAAATGTTTAAATATACACTCGCGCTCATTTCAAAAAAAACCATAGCATGCATGATAAAATTGCAGATATGCTACGAAGAATGATTTCCACTTCTATTTCATGAAAAAGCATTCAACATTTTTGGAAATCTGCTAAACGCTTTTTGAGCAAAATTTGTGTAAGAAAAATACCTGACGATGACAAATGTATATAATGCATAACATATTGTAGTGTTAAGTATTGTGCCAAACAAGAACTTGGTACAAATTTTGTTCTTAGTACAGGGTTATCCATTAAGTGGTTTTAAAACTGCCGCTCTGGCAGGGCTGTCAGCTGTTTAATATCTGTCACCTGAACTGTCATATATTAAGTGAATATTTGGCATTTAATAGTCTATGTCGACAAGAAAGTTTCTTTCGCTTACTTACATTGAAAACAAAAATAAATTCTCTTATTTTTTGTTTGTTTTCAATATAAGTAAGCGAAAGAAACTTTCTTGTCGACATCTTGGGCCAGGCCGTTATTGTTAGTTTGGAAGTAGGGAAAAAGTAGTTCTTAAATAATTACTTCCAATTTTTCTCACTGGGAATGTGTGCAATGTGTGGTGGCTAATCTGGATTTGCCGATGCCACTTCGTTCTCATTAATTGGGAGTGTTCTACGACTCACTATGACGTTTGCATATGCATCCATATAAAATCCAACTCACGCAACAACTTAATTCGGCTGCCATTCACAATGCCATTGGGTGCTGACTGGGTGCTAAAGCAACAGACTTTTTGCTGGTTTTTCGAACATAATATTTTTCAACGATGAAGTGCATTTCTTATTATTTTATTAGTGGTTACATCAACAAGCAAAATTGTTGCATATGATTGCGTAAATAGCCATTAAACCCGAAAAAAGTGACTGTTTGGTGCGCATTATGGTCTGGAGGTATCATTGGACATTTTTTTTTCTAAAGTTACACCGGAAGAACCATTACCGTCGATTCGTAGCGCTATGGCCATAAGATAACGGACTTTTTTGGCCTACAGTTGAAGTTTATGAAGTGGACAATATGTGGTTTCAACAAGACATTGCCATGAGCCAGGCAACGCAACTGATTAGGGTTTTATTATATGGGAAGTTTCCATAGCGCGTAATTACACGTTTTGTAGCGCGGCGAACGTTGTTTTCCAAGTGATAAATCGTTCCGAGCTTATCGGCGTAGACTAGCGACTTCATATATCCCTCCAGAAAATAGTCCAGCGGCGTTAAATCGCACCATCTTGGAGGCCGATTCACGGGTCCGAAATGTGATACCAAAAGTTTCCTTCAATAAATCAATTGTGGCATGAGCTGCTTGCTTTGTTGCGCCGTCTTGTTGAAAGCACAGCTCCTGCACATCATGGTTGCTCAATTGATGAACGAAGAAGTCAGTAATCATGGCTATATAGCGACGCGCTACAGCAGCAATAACTTCTTCTGTGGAAGCGTATAAACGTGTTGCGAAAACGTTTCATATTTAATCGAATTAATTGCTTTGATGGACGATAATGTTGACCGTAAAATGTACGTAATGCGCGATACGTATTTCGAACAGAATTATGATTTTCGAAATAAATTTCCACAATTTGGAAGCGTTGTTCAGGTGTCAGTCTATTCATGTCGAAAAGCCAAACCAAACTAAGCATAATAATCACTTGACAGCTGACAAAATTGCCGCCAGTTAAAAGAAAGTTGCCTCTATAAAAAATACCCTTTAAAACTGTAATAAATTAGTTTAAAGTGATTAATAAGCCCTAATCTGCATAAAAAATTATTTCCTGATAATATCTTAATTTATGGGTTTTCTATCAAATTAAAGTTAAAGTTTTTCAAACAAACAAACAAACAATAAACCAAATGGCATAAATCTTTAAAATCTAAATAAAGGAAATACGATAATGATGAATTGTGTTCAATAAGACAAAAAAAAAAAATTCAAAGTGAATGAAGGTATGATGAAAACCACAAATTTTCGCGGCATGAGACCGCACTAACCAAAATACTGTCAGTCTGCACATAAAAGCAAATCAGTTGCGTTGAAATGAATACACAGATAATTATGCCCTTAATTATTAAATTGGTCGAAAGGCTGGAACAGAATAAAGTAGTCGTAGTAGTAGCTGAAGCTGACGACGTAACTAGTAGCGCAGCAAGAAAAAATGTGAACAGAATATTGAAGCTTTCTGCATGATTACCAAGTACAGAACTTTTTAAAAAACTTGTAAGATTATATAAGAATAATATGTGAATTTGCTCAATTCACAAGCTCGAATTAACTTCATATGTGTTGTCTAAAAATCAATAAAAAATTTTAAATATCTGATAATTAACACCATAAAATATATTCTTCTTGCGGTGCGTCTCCTCCAGCAACAAAATTTCTAAAATTCGCAAAAATCGCAATATTAGAAAGAAACAAAGAAAGAAATTTATTAAAACTCGCTAAAACTGTAAAGTAAGCAAACATTCCGAAAAAGTCGTGAAAACTATGAAAATTTGCACAAACTTGCTAAAATTTGAACGATTGCAAAGCACAATATTGATTAAAAGTCCTTAAAAATATAAGATAGCAAACAAATTTGGGAAAATTACGCCTGTCCCGAAAACATCGATAATTCGCGAAAAGTTGCAAAATTTTAAGCAAGATATTGATTACAGCTCGCTAAAACTGTAAGAAATGCAAAAAATTTGGTAAAAATAGTGGAAAAAAAGAAAATTAGTAAAAAAAGTTACTAACAGCGGCATGATAACAAAGTCTAATATCGTTTAAAAATCGGCAAAAATCTTAGGACTTTGAAAACATGCAAAAAGTCGCTTTTATTGCGAACTTTGCAAAAAATTGCGAAAAGTTGCAACATTTTAAATAAATGATTAAAAATCTCTAAAACTGGAAGGAGAGAGAGACGAGGAGAACAGTAAAGTTTCTTTTCCCCTCGTCTCTCTTTCCTAACAAAATGAAGAAACTTTGCAAAAGCTCACTAACAGCGGGATGACGAACGAAAATTTGAAAACATGCAAAAGTCACTAATATCGCGAACCTTGCAAATATTCGCGAGAAGATGCAAAATCGGAAGCAAGCCCTAAAATTGATTAGAAATCGCCAAACCCGTTAAGAATAAAAAAAGTTTGGAAAAAATCGCAAGTTAGCGAAAAATTGTTAAATGTATTAAAGAATTTACTAATAATAATTGACTACATAATATTTTACTCAAAAGCATGGTAATCCTTATTGACATATACAAACATTTGTTTTTTGTCGCGCACCAAACTTCAAAATTTCGAATCTTTCGCCTCAACTTCCACTGCAACTACTACCACAACTACGCATTCTGTTTACTTCCCTTTAAAACAACAGTTTTCAACTTTTGACGACAGCTTGAAGCGCTACTCGTTACGTTGTACTACAGCTACTATTCTGTTCCAGCCTTAAGTCTTTTTGTATCGTTTTTTTTTTTGAAAATATTTAGTGGATTACATTTGAACAAATGAAAAAAATATTTTTATATACATACTCGTACATATATGTACATCTATTATGCAGCATTTAAGCATACACAGAAAAAATATTTATTTAATCAACACCATTGATTTAAAAAATAAATTTAACTTTTTAATTAATTTAATTTTTGATCAAAATCTTAAGTTACAAATTTATAGTTTCTTTACATATTTTATGACTTTTTTTTTTTGTTTTTATAAAGAAAAATATAATAGCCTGCATGTTCCGCTTTGTTTAGCTCATTTTGTTGAAAAATATGGCCAGGATTCCATTTGGAGTACATACTTCCAAGATTTTCGTGTCTAACAGAGCTCTGTTATCAGGTTAACATAGCTCTGTTAATGCCATTGGTTTGTGTCTTGGGTTTAAATTTCGAAATTTATCTTCACACACGTAAAAAAGTACCTGTTGCGCTAATCGGGATGTTGTAATAACCGGTGGTTGCCCAAATCGAGCTCGTACTGCATATGGCTGAGATCACTTTCATAATTATGAGCATAACTGTATGCATTGATTGTGTGTCGTTCACTATATCTACAAGACACCGTCGAAGACAGCTTTATTTATCACTTATTCAGTAATACGAGTACATTGATGACGAAATCGGTACATTGTATCGATAATGTAATCCAGGCTTTAAACTTTTATTTTATATGTTTTTAAAATGTTGTTCTTTTGCCATTAAAAATACTAAACACATTAATTAACACAACACACAGGGTGTTCACAATTAAAAAAAAAGCAGAAAGTGTATTTGATACAAGATAAACGATACAAATTGTTGTGAATTAAGCAAATATTTAAAATAAATAGCAGACTGAAAAAAATAGGTGACAAAGTTTTATTGTTATATAATATCCTTATATGAAAAATATCTATCAGAATTTCTAAAAAGTCATAAAAGTTTATGACTTACAACAAATTTGAAGCAATAAATCACCTTGTGAATTTAATATTTGAATAGAAAATAAAGTGTTTTCTGCCTGTGGAGATAGGCCTTTCGTAACTCTCAAGTAGGCCTTAAACCAGTCCTATTTACTCATACCATTTAGCGCTGGCTTCCCACATCTTCAGACATACAAACACATACAGACACACACAAATAAGATAGCGATAGCGATGCGATTCTTGTTCATTATTGCATGTATTGTGATGAGGGAAATACACTTCACTTTGTTTAATTGCTAAATAAATAAATAAGGGAAAATTGCAATAATGTAATGAAATACTTAGAATACTTGCAGCAGCAGAGATATTAATTTATCCTAACACACGTGAGAAATAAAAACAAATGTAGGGAATAACCACAACAACAAAAAAAAAAACAAGTGTTAAACAAATTTATTTTCCTTTAATTACGGAAGTACGTACGTATAAGAATTAAATGGTGCAGTTTCATACATTTTTATATCCATACAACAAGCAAGAGTGCTATATTCGGCTATGTCGAATCTTATATACCCTTCACTGACGTACGTATATGGAGTATATACGAGTATGTATATATATATAACTAGCTACTTTTATATGGCAAAAAAAGTTTACATTTTCCAGCTCTGAAACTGTCAGACTTTCAATATCGTTTCTGATACACTAGTCCAGGATTGAAGTCTCCAGCTTTTCTGGAAGCTTCGGAGAGACGCACAGACGGACATCGTTTATTTGTCTTCCCTATTCATAAAGACCCAGAATATATATACTTTATGGGTCGTGTATTAATATAAAAATATGTATGATCATATATAAATACTAGCGGTAATATGGAACTCAGCCTCGAAATTCTCCGTCTTCGCAAAAACAAAAAAAGTTTAGATTTTCCGATAGAAGGTTAAAGTTGTAAGTCAAGTATTTTAACTATTGGACGTTCATCGCTTCCATGAAACAAATTTATATTTTTAAATACGACTATTTCAAAAAACAATAAACGGTGTGGAGGGAGAGTGGCGCCGTTGGAATTATCTATTGTACGGATTTGTTAGTCACGATGTCGCAGAGTGAACATCGCGCGTTCGCTGTGGAGAGTAATGATTCTTACGTAATTGCTCGTCGACAATCTTGTCAAAAGTTCGGTATTCAGCGAATACGTGATGGACCGAGTGTAAATTTAATTCGTTTGTGGGTGCAGAGATTCCGCGCAACTGGACTTCCAAGAGCGATTATTCATGAAATTTTAAAAAAGAATCCGAAGTTCCATCCTTTTAAAATTCAAATCGTTCAAGAACTGAAAGAAAGTAACTTTAATTTACGCAAAAAATTTTGTGAAACGATGTTGGAGCGTTTCTGCCCTGTTAATCCCATTTTTTGGACCGGCTTAAACGGCCACGTCAACAAGCAAAACTGCCGTTAGTGGTCTCCAAGAACCAGCAACCCTCGATTGAAACAGTTGCCCCAGGGTAACTGTTTGGCGTGCCTTATCCACGCATGAGATAATTGGACCATTTTTTTTTCGAAAATTCTCGAGGCCAGGCGACGAATGTCAACGGTGAAAATTATCGACTCGTGATTATGGAATTATTTTTGCCAAGCCTGCGAGCTCATTCATCGTGCTCTTCACACACGTGGTTTCAACAGGATAAGGCGACTGCACACACAGCCAGAGCTTCGATGAATTTGCTTCGGGAAAATTTCCCCCAAAAACTGATCAGTCGCTTTGGGGACATCCCATGCCCACCGAGGTCGTCCGATCTAACTCCCATGGATTTTCTTTTATGGGGCTACCTCATAGAGAGGGTTTATAATGACAATCCCCAATCTTTTGTGGCTTTAAAGAAAAATATTCGTCGAGAAATCAGCTCAATTGAACCAAGTTTACTGCGGAGTGTGGCGCAGAACACAAGGCTCCGTTTGGAACAGTGTGTTCAACTCGACGGAAGACATATGGATGACATGCTCTTTAAAAATAAAATCCGCATTTCCATTTTATCGTTCAATGCTCTTAAGGAAAAAAGTTCTTCCATATATCCTTGTGTCTGCTGGGAAAGTTACTTAAGGTCAAATGCCACGAGCATCACTTTCCCGTGCTCAATTCTGCTATGAACAGTTTTTTATGCGTTCAACAGTTTTTGACATGGAAGAAGGCGAAGCTATCAGCCATGTACACAGAAAAAAATTCCAGCAATTAGCACGTGTAATAAAAAAAAATTAAAATCAATTAAAAATGTAATTGATTTAATTAAACTTTAGCTTAAAAATTTAATTTAATTAACGGCCTGACAAAATAAGAGAATTTGTTTTTGTTTTCAATGTAAGTAAGCGAAAGAAACTTTCTTGTCGACATCGTGGGCCAGGCCGTAAGAGTGTAAGTGAATCAATAAAATTTTTAATTGATTTTTGCTTTTTTTTCAATTGAACGAGTCTATTGCAGAAAAATTATTTTGCGTGTAAGCTGCAATAAAAGTTAAACTGTAAATCTCGGCGACTCACATCTCGAAAGCTTTTTATTCCTTCAGGTGTAGGTAGCAGTTTAGGAAAATGTACTTTATATTTTCTAACGTATTAAAATACCTTTTGATATGTTTACATACGATGAAATTCCAATCTTATGCACTTGATGCCAGCAATGAGTTATTAAATACCAAATAAGAAGGGTTTGCTTAAAAATATGTGTCTCTCAACTTTTTTACATTTAAAAATCCAAGCACAAGTGATGCCGTCTCTTCAACTTCTTGTTGAAGCTTCGCCACAGTAATTAAGCAAGTCCTTGCCATGTTTAACGAACTTTAAAATTGTACCTTTATTATGCATTTTATCATTTATTTTAAAATTATCATCTTCTCTGTGCCATTATGGCCATTATCTTTATGGTTTAGAGCAATGAAAAGCACTTAAGTTAAGTATGTCGCAACATATGAGATGTTTTTTCTGGTTTAAACTTGCTCGCACAAAGACTTCATTTCTTACTCCCTTTTGCTCAGAATTTCGAAATGTGCTTATGCTTTAAAGCTTTTAAAGAATAATATGAATGTTTATAAATTAAGGAAATCCAAGGGAAAACCTTATTAATTAATTTATCAATTAAATACTTTAATTTATTTATTTGTATACATAATTTTTACTTTCAAGAAATTTATTATTCGAGATATTGTAATAATTATATTATAAGTGAAATTTATTTTCTGGTGGTTAAGCATTTCATTGTTGCTTTAAAAAATCGTCAGTAGACTTCAACCACACATTTTGAACAGTCACAAATCTCTTATCTTATGCACAGACTTTCAAAAACTATTTGAAAATTGACAAATAATAATATTTTTGAAAGTCACAAAAGAAAAATAAGCCTTATCAATACTTTTATTGTTATCCGATGAATTTCTACTTGCATAAAGGTGTAGAAAAATGAATGTATTTTATTCATATCGAATAAAAATTATTTGCTGGGTTATTTAAAAATTTTCAGACGATTTTAAAAACTCGCTTCATAAAATTTTTTACTAAACTTTTTCATATGATATTGTACATATGTACATTAAGATTAGTGATTTTCATACGGGATTTGCTGCGAAAATTTCCCGGGATCCCGCACATTTCCTGGGAGAGAATTTCAGGGCTTTTTTATATTTTAGTTTGTACGCACATATTTCTTGATGACTATCGTTATTCATTTTACATAGTGTCCACACCTGATGATTTTATATCATAACTAGTAATATAACGCCGGCAGAGCAACTGTCATTTTTTCATTACTATCAGCACAAAGGGGTAGACGTTGATGATTTGATATCATGATGAATCAAACAAATATTTGCAATATACTTGCCAAAAATATTTAATTTGCGTGTTGTTTAATTTTTAGGTCACGAATAATTGTTGTAATGCCTTTTTTAATAGAAAATAAACGTTAAATGCACAATGACACATTAAAATGTGTGTTACTTTAAACCAAGTCGATCAAAATAAAAAAAATTTTCACAAAACTCGCGTAAGGCATAAAAAGTCAAAATTTCAGCCAAAAGGATATAGGGATTTCACAATAATGTTTTAAAATATATTGTAATGTTGCAAGGTTTCAATTTTAATAATTTAGTATGGTCTGGCAAGTTTGTTGTTTTTGTTTGTGTGTAAATCAAATTCATTTCCAGCATTCATTACAACCATGACATTTTCAATATGGCAATATGGTAATGTTAAACTAAACATGTTCAAACTGTCAGCACAGCTGTAGTTGATGAAAAAATATTTAAATTTTTTGCAGAACAAAAGTTATTTTGAAAAATTTATCCAACAATAATGTTTAATTAAAAAAAATTTGTTATTTTGATACGTACGGAAAAAAACGCGCTCTTTTCGTCTTAGCGCGTTTTCAACAAAGTCGTCATCATTTCAGTTCAATATTTTTTTAAATTTTTTTTTAATAAATTTAACAATCATGGATTTTGCACCATGATAACGCACCAGCTCACACATCGATGCTTGTGCGTGAGTTTTTGGCCAAAAACAAAACCGTTATCATGCCTCAACCACCGTATTCACCGGACTTGGCCCCCGCTGACATTTTCCTCTTCCCAAAACTGCAGAAACCGATGAAAGGAAAGCGTTTTGTTACGATTGAGGATATAAAAATACTTTTTGAAAAAATTTTAAATAACGGTTATTTTTTGATCAGACCTCGTAAATTGTTACAACGTTTGACAAATAAAATAAAAATAAAAAGTAAGGATTTCGATTATTTGGAAGGCAATTCTGATTCTGTATTAAATGGTTCAAGCTATTTAGGGTATAATTTCGAAGGAACAATATTATAAAATCTGAAAAGAGCTACTTAAAAAAATTAATTTTATTTACTAATGCACATATAAATACATCGACTTTTATTAAAATTCAATTTAGCGCGTAGGAAATTAGCGCGTTATGGCTATAAATACATAGTTGACAATGTTGTAATTTAGCGCGTTCTAGCGCGTTTGGCGAAAAGGATTAGCGCGTTTGGGTTGTAAATAGTTGGCATCACTGCTCATAAGCATTGGTACCAGGGATGGAAAAGTTGGTACAATTGTACCTTTTTTAGCACTATTTGAATGCCAAAAGTACCGTAGCACCCCAATGACCATTTTATCATTATTGAATTTTTTTTCTATTATGTAATATAAATACAAATAGCATTAAAAATATAGAATATATAAGTAACCAGTTTCGAGCGCAGGTTGATGTAGAAGTTATTAAGTCCTTAAGAAACGACAGGATATGTATGTACCTTTTGTTCGAAGGTATTAGAAATGAAAAATTAGGTAAATGAAGCGATGAGGAATGTTATCTATTCCAAATTCATCTGCAAATGTGAAAAATATATTTCCAAAGGATGGAAAACTATACCCTAAATGTTACTTTTATATTCAGATCTCAGCAACTAATAGTCTTTTTTATACGTTCTGACATTAAAGAATAATATTAATTAATAGTATTAATTAATAATATTATAATCATTGAACTTCAAAGTGCCTTTTTGTCAATTGTTAAGCTTTTACTTGTGTGTGCTTTTTTAGTTAATTAATAGAAGTATTAAAAAATTAAAACTAAAGAATTTGGTACAATCGTACTGAAAAAATTAAAATTTTTCTTGAAGATTAGTACAATTTCTAAATCTGATTTCGCATCCCTGATTGGTACAAACATGCATTTGACTCTCTCTCCCTCTCTCATATTGTACACTAATCACTGTTGCTAATTCAGCTATTTTCCCGTCAAATCTAGCGATTTTTAAGTTCATTTTGCGGGAAAAATTATGATTTAGCTATGAGCGGGAATTCTAGCGAGTTTTTGTGCATCAAAACGTATATTTAAGCAAACTATAAAAAAAGCTAATTGAAAATCAAACAATGCAGGTTTAAAATCTAGCCACCCTCACATCCATCTTGAAAAGATTACTTAAGTAAATACGTTTTTTTTTATCCTTTAAAAAGCGTTTTAGATAACTGCTATGTTTGCAAGTCTTATTAGATTCAAAAAAGTGCTTTTGTGAGCAAGAATGTTGTACTCCAAACTGGGAAATCACCATAAAAAAATCAGCAGGTTTGTCAGCGCTACTTTTACTCCATAATAGCAGAAGCCTGCGATATTTGTTGGAAAAAAGCTGGCAACAGTGTCACTAATCTATAAATAATATAAAGATGTATGTTTGTTTGTCTGACTGTGATATACACAGGACGTGTATTTATATCGTTGCCGGCTTACAATGAAAAAATTAAGATGGAACAATGTTGCCACATTAAAATTTTTATATACTCATTGTGTCTAATAGTGTTGCCAGAGATATCGGTTTTTATGAAAGATGATAAATATGTATAATAAAAGAAAACGTAAAATAAAAGCCAAACATACCAGGGGAGAGATCGGAGTGTTCAGTAATGCTTGTTTGAGAGTATTTGCAAGTTGATAAAAATAGAAAAATATAAAGTTTTTATTTTTCTCATGTGTCTGATGTACAATTGTATGATTTTTATTTATTTTTTAATTTTTTTTTTTTGATTGAAAAAAGCATACCGGAATGAATGAATTTTTAAAGTTAAACCGGGACACCACACCACCGCTGTATATCCTAGATGCCCATTTTGCAAACGAGGCAGTCCTAATCTAAGGAGATACATATGTATGTCATCAACGTCATTATTCCAAATCCACTCAATTTCTATTTACTTGTCTTTGAGTATTTCTACGTATTATTCGTATCTCTCTTATTAAGGAAAAATTTTATTTAACAACAAATTACGTTAAAAAATGTTGACTTTGTTTGTTCATCTACATCATCTGTTGTAAGAGCAGTAAAAAAAAAGAAGCACTTAAACTTCTCTGTGTTGGTCGAATTTTCACACAAACGAAGGAAGAACATACTGAACAGGATAAATGCTGCATCCTCTGAAACATATTGCGGTTGCAGTTAAATTGTAAAAAAAGCTCTTTAAGCGGTTTTATGATTACAAAACAAACCAAATGTAACGCACATATGTATGTATTTCTCTCTACTTATGGTCGTAGTAGATCATTGTGTGCTTGTGTCATGCCCGTATGCCCGTATGTGCAGTAGAAAAAGTTAAAAATATGTTTATGCTTAAAAAAAACCAAAGAAGATAAAAATAAAACATATCACAGACATTATAATTTTTTAATGAAGTGCTTATGATGCAATTACAACAAACTGAAGAGGGACTAAAAAAATATACAAAAAAAAAAACAGTGGAAAGAAAAACAAAATAAATCAGTAGACATCCCACACATTTGAGTATTAAAAAAGTTTTAATTGTGGTTGCAGGATATTCTTTTGCTTTTACTTTTTTTTTAATGCGGTTATAAGAATTTTGTAAACTTTTTTACGAGCATAAAATATTATTTTGCCTAATCGTTCCTTTTTGTGACACTTGAAATTTTTTTTGAAACATACTGCAAGTTCTGGTAAATTCGAGTGAAGATAATAATGATTTTCTGTTAGAGAATTTTGTAATTTTGATGGTGCCCAGTTTGGTTTGCTTAAACAAACGATATCACTTGAATGGTGTTCCTGCTATTGGCCTATAAATTTAAAATATTTGCTGCTTGTGCCATCATTATTGGTGAAAGAAATATAATAGGTTTCTCTTTTGTATTGAATATTGAGAGTCCTCGATATCTCATTTTATGCAGAAATTAGTCTTGCATATCAATATTATGGAAGCAAAGCAAAGTTTTCTTACAATTCACATATTCCATTTGCATTGAAAAATATGTATGGATATAGAGCTGGGGCCCGTTTCTCAAAAATACAAGTTACAAATCTACAAATAAAGTACACACAAAACAACAATAAATATATTTTAAAAGTGTTGGTTTGTTTTGTGTATTTTACTTATAGATTTGTAACTTGTAGCTTTACTTTAAGCAAATTACACCACACACAATAGACCAAACACAATGACACTGATGATGCAGGTGTGGCGGCCTTCGAAAATGGCATGTTGTTCCATTTTTCCAGTCAAAAAATTAATTTCGAACTAAAAACTAAAGCCCAATTAGAATTTCAAAGTAGGTATTCATTGCGTTGTCGGTTGTAATAGTTTTAAATTAAAGTTCAGCATATTCCAAAAGTCTTCACTGATTAGTGTGGATTCAGTTGAAGCCTTCAAGTGCACATTTCATAAATGGTCAAAGCTTTTAGCGGAGCTTTACAATTTATCAAGGTAATGTTACGTTATTTCTCTAACTCATTTTAACGGACAGCTTTAGATGCTCTCTTTTCTTATTCTTTGTCTTTGCAGATTTTATAAAATACTGACGACGAAACCTGATTGTATTTAATTTTTTTCATTATCTTAATAACAAATAAAAATAATTTTTTAACGTTGAGCGTTTTAAGAAATCATTATCTATTAAATTGAGGCTAAATTTTCTTCATCTCCTGCTCAACTAAAATTGCCTTGATGCCTTCAGTTGCGTAGTTATATCCTTTTCCAGTTCGTTATTTAATCTGTTAAAATATTTACTTTTAGTTTAGCAATTTATATGAAAGTTTAAACTGCTTAAAACTCTCTATCCTAGGCGAATGCCCCACAATGGAAAATGGAAGAAGCAGATCATGAAGATTCTCGATGTAGTCATGAATCGTTCATTATAGCATGTTTACACTGTGAGTGATTCGCTCTCTATTCATGCTTCACACCCCAATCATGAGAGAAGAAACTTGCTTCGCCATACAAAATTATGAGAAAATTAGTGATACTGAATTAATCCTCCTCATAAATTGAAAACTTCAAACTCGTATTCTGGCAAATTGGCTTTTTGACTCATTATGTTGTTTGTGTAAATGAGCGGTATATTCACTAACCAAAATTTCTTTAAAGCCTACTCGCCTGGATTATTCTGCTATCTATGTTAGTATTTATAGAAAATAAGTTAATTTCTTACTGCCTAATTCATAAAAAAATTTCTATGGGAAACTTGTCAAATAAACCTGTAATAAACCTAAAATATTTTTTATGAATTAGACCGTTAATATTTTTCTATTATTTTATATATTTTTACATTAATTATACGTCAATGTGGTCATTAAAAAATTTTATTTCTTCTAACTCTTCTAACTCGGTCATATCCATCACTTAAAGAGGTCACACCTGTCACATTGACGAAAAAGATTTTATCCAAAGAAAAATATATTTTTTGCATGCTGTAAGCATATTATAGAATGGAAAAGATTTTGAACAAGTTACTGCGTTCTACGGAAAATTTTGCAGAATATATTCTAAAAGTAATAATCCTATAAAAATTGGGATTTGTAAGATCACACCCGTCACAGTCTTCTGATAGCCATTCTGAGCAGAAATTAAGTTCTTTCAGTGTCTTTAAGGAATAACATCACTGTAAACCGCGTCATTTTGTTTTAAATTAAAAATTGTATATATCAATGATGCAAAATGTGGCTTAATTGGGCCATTTGTGGCACTTTTCAATATTTGATGACCCTGTGGTGCTCTCTAGGCTGTTTTGGCTTTTTCAGCTTTAGAAAAAGGATAGTGATAGATAGGAAAGGAGGTGAAGTAAGAGAAAGAGGAAAGCTTCATTCTTTTGCAACTTTGCTTTTTTCCACGTTTTTAATAATGCAGTGTTGCAGCGCCTCTGGTGTTAAATGAGGCGTATTAAATTTTTTAAGCTGTGGTAGTAGCCATTTTATTGGTTGTTTTACTTCGCCGATGATTCTGCTTTACAACGAAGTAGGGCGCTCTGATGTTACATTAGGATTAGTATCTGTTGAAGTCGATATAGTTCAGTGACCAGTGACTATGCCTTCATCACATGAACTTTCCTACAACAACTGATACAAAGGAACACTAATGCACATCAGAAAAATGCGTGGTGTTGTTATTTAATGACTGTCCGATACCGGCCTCGAACCCAGGATCTTCGGTTTCGTAGCCAACGAGCTAACGCTGAAACGCTTAATCTGTGCCAGATCACGTTTTCAGTGGGGAAGCTTTTCTTTTCCAAAGAAAACAGAACAAATAAATAATGAATTTAGGTCAGTATCGCAAATTCCATAATTCAAAAAGCTTAAAGATTAAAGTACAAGTAAATTTCGGAAAACGATTTCTACAATTAAAAATCTATTGGGTAAAATTTTGTATACTAATTAATACAGCAATTTTCAAGCAAATCTTTCTATTCCACACTCCTCGGCATGTGTGGAAAGAATATTTTCTCTTTGAAATGTGCTTAAGACTAATTGTCTGTTTCACGATATCAAAAGAAAACTTTCGACTGAAAATTTATATTGCAAATAACAATAAAATAAGAATATTTGTTTTTGTTTTCAATATAAATTTTGAGTTGAAAGTTTTCTTTCGATATCTTGAAACAGGCCATTATACAAGAAATCGCCTTCATGTAAAAAATACTGTGTCTTCTTTAATTTAATTGAAAGATTTATTGAAATCTAATTCTAATAATTCTTACGATAAAGATATTTTAAAAGTTAGTAGAAAAAAATTTTGTAAACAAGAGTAAATTGAGGAACTGTTGGACTAAGAATTTATTAATTTTATATATAATAAAATTTGAATAACATATAGAATATTTTGATAGCTATGCTATTTATGTAACGACACAGGAGCTAGGACCTGATTTTCGTAATAAAAATAATCCAAACTATTACAGTTATAAATTTATTTTTGTTTTGATTTCCTTGTACTTAAAAGCAGAGTACGAAAATAAACGAAACAAATTGTTTGATTTTGGTTTGTTTCGTTCTTTGAAGTGGGTGAAATTAAAACAAAACAGAAACAATGAGAAGGATTGTTAAATTTTTTTTGTATTGTTTTTGCACTTGAGGCTGTAATGAGAAATAAACGGAAACGTTGTGAAATATTTGCGGCGAATATATAATATAATTTTATTGCTTGTTATTTAACACATTAAGTTTGTTTTAAATAGCTAAGCAGCATAGCTATATCCGGGTGTCCTAAGACACATCTCTTCTTTTTAACATCCATATAAAACATGTATTTACTTCATTTACACAAAAAATTCTTTAAAAACTTTTTAAATTTTGTCGCTAATTTTTGTTTTTGCACTAAAGAAAATAAATAACATGTATTATGTTATTATACACATTTGGTTTTATTTAAATAAAATAGAAATACATTAAAAATTTGTTTGGCCCTGTCAAACGTATTTTGGCAATTTTAAATCGTTAATTTGACCCTAAAACAAAAAACACACTTTTTTACTTCTTTACTTTCCATAAAGTTTTGTTTTACTTTTTATTGAAAGAATACATCTTTTGGAGTATTTATTTTGTAGAAGCGTTAAATATACTAAATATTTTTAACAGAATATATTTAACACACATTCATAATGTAGCTGGCCTGCCATAATTGTATATAGCCTTTAATTATAATGACTTGAAGGACACTATTTCGATCTCTATGGAAACAAGGATATTTGTGTGCAAGTATTTTCATTTGAATTTCGTATGCCAACACGTATGAGGTCAGTACGTTACTTACTATTGGTAATTCCATCTGCATCGGTGTGCATTTTGTGGCATGTGCACTGTCAACAATCTCAGAAAGTTTAGTATGTTAGTATGACAGAACTTATTTCAGCACATTTACATAAATTTGTATATGTCCTTTCAACGCACAAACATACAAATCAAATTATCTATAGTCACATACGAGTATATAAACAGGCAGGCAAGTTAAGCAATAAGTGTCAATAAAACTTAACAAACCAACAATTCCCGCAGCAGCAAATGTGATTAGTTTGCTGGGAAAAAACAAATAAAAGCAACAGCATCATATACTCACTTTAAGATATTATAATTTATGGCTGTTTTTAACGTTACGTTAAAATTAACACAGTCAAATTATAATTAGTGTTTTAACAAAAAATTGTGATTCTTAGGTGCTTTTAACCAGTTTTTCAATCTTAATTATTTTTTAAACAAGAGCTAACCTAAAAAAATGGTTGGCACCATCGAATTCAGTATACTTGAATTAGGCTTACTCACTGGGTTTTCGGCTTGTTACAAAAAGAAGTTAAGATTTCGAGCACAGTGTAATTGATAAAAAAATATGGAACATGGGAATACATAATTAAATATTTGTTGCTCCAACAGATTTTTAAGCAATTCATTATCTCTGTGTACGGAGCTGGTGACCATGAATGTAGCTGAAGGTGAGAAGGTAACCTTCTACGTCTACAGCCCAGCAGCGCTAAAAGCTTTGAAGGGACACATCGTCAAATCGAAACTTGTTAGTGACTGTAGGAGAGCACTCATCTTGCTTATGGATAAATATAGTGTCAGACTATGTTGGGTTCCTGTCCCCAGCAGTGTTGAGGGAAATAAAATTGCCGATGAGCTGGCAAAAATAGGGTCGGCATTAGATGAAGGAATGATAAAAAGGTCGGTGAAATTTTCGATAGGTCATTACTATAGAGAACTCGGTAACTGGATAGAAAGCAGGACCAATAGTTAAAGGCGAAGTAGGGAGGATTGTATAGTCTCAAGGGGCTTGTGGCCAAAACTTGACCCAGGAAGATCGAAACTGCTACTGGACATGAATAGGAAGGCGATGCGAATTGTGATAGGCGCGTTGACAGGTCACTGTTCACTCAGAGCAAGAAGCAGTATTTTGGAAACTGGCACTCCAGATTTTTGTAGGATGTGCGGGTATGAAGAAGAACCAGAAACCATTGAACATATTATCTGTCACTGCCCGAAGCTGCAACGTCATAGGTTTAGATGGCTGAGCAGACGTTTCCCTGAAAGCATTACTGATATCAGGAGATGTAAACTAGAAGACATCAGAGACTTCATCATGGGAATTCGGTGGCTCAAGGACGGGTAATAGGGTTAAAAAGGGGGGTAAATATTACTATTTGGGCAACAGAAGGGAATCAGAATGGACCCAATTGGGTCTCCGAGTGGAGGTGCGGTATAGCACCCTTCCTAACTTATTCTCTCTGTGTATGTTTGCTCATTGTCGTTAACGAAATTAGAAATTAACTAGATGAGCCCGGCAAACGTTGTCTTACCCTAATTAAATTTTTTTAAACTACAAATTACTCGATACAGTAGTCACTGGTTGTTTAAAAAACAAAACGAAAACCTACCCTGTATTGACCCGAATCTGTGTTGAAAATTTCAGCTTCACAGGTCTTATAGTTCCACAAATCATGCGTCAATAACAAACACACACTGCGATTTTATATATATAAAAGATATATAATCTAGCGCCTTAAAATATGCAACATACTTGAATTTTTGTATTACAAACTATCAAACAATGTATCACGCCCCGGCGCCATCTACTTAAAATGAAACAAAATGAAACGAACTTATTTTCGTGAAGTATACTCACACACCACGTACTTGCGCCATTGTAGTACATGCTATGTATCAGAGATTGCGCTGTATGTGAAAAATGATTTTCCCTGTTTTCCTGCTTTTCTTTTGAAATTTGCCCAGAATTTTCTTTGCTATAAACCTCACGGAGCCCGATACCTTTCCAACGAATGCAAAACCGTGGAAATCGGTTCGTGCGTTATGGAGTTATAGCGTCAGGAAGGAAAACCCGACTTATTTTTATGTATTAGATTTAATTGGAATACAACGAGCAAAAACAAGATAGGAAACAACCTGCAGTCATGTTGCTTTGCTGTCTTCAAAATAGTCATTCTCATATAAAAATGGGTTTTCTATTTTAGACATATTGAAGTCGATAGATTGCTGCGACGAATAGGGGCGAATTTTTGATGATAAATTTAATTCATACGTGAACTTTCAAAGCAAAACTTTTTTAATTGGTATCTTTAGCCCTAATTAGTCGTTATAATCTCGTTATTTGAAAAAAAAAATATATTTTTTTTTGTACAGGATATTCGTAATAGAAGCGTTTGTTTTCGTTTTGTTTAATCTTTGCAGGGAGTTAAAGAAAAGCAGTGAAAACGATTTAGTTTTTTTTTGTTTGGCCAACGATTTCTTTTTATATTCTTCATCCTAAATTGTTTGGCATTCCATGTGTAATTTCTCCAATATTCAAATGCGACCCTATAAAGTGCAAATATTCCGGGTCCTTTTGAATAGTTTTTGAGATTTTGTTATGGGTAGTAGTCTTTTAATGGCTTCCAAAGTAATGAGTACTACTTTTTATCTAACCCTTTTGACCCCAAAGTTGCTTATAAGCAACTTAGATTTTTAGCACCGAGTCTTTTTAAACAATCGTAACGAATTTATCAAACAACACGTAGAAATAGTTTATGGTATAACACGATGTATTTTCGGTTCGACGTCGGGTGAAACGTAGCTGTTGAAATTTGAGTGCAAAAATAAAAAAATAAATAAAATTACCTGGAGAATATAATAAAAAAAAACAATTACGCAGATTTAACAAGAGAAAATATAATAAAAAAATTAAAAAAAATAGAAATTTAAAAAGTTGTACTGTTACCCATCCTAATTTTTGTTTGTTTATTGAAGTTGGTTTTATGCAACTTTGGGCAACGGTGATAGTAATAACATTGACATTGAAAACATGAGCCAACCACACCAAATACTTTGTGAAACATACATAAAAGCGATCCTGGAGTTGGATTGGACCGAGTCTTGTGATGAAAATGCTTGGTATTGGATTCTACGATATGAAGTGCGAAGTTTACCATGGAATTGCTACACACAAAAAAGTAACATGAATAAGTTTGTAATATCAATTAAAATATTTGTAATATCAATTAAAAAATTAATTAAATTTTCACCTATAAACAATTTGATAATATCAATTAAGCTTTTCCACTCAAATTAATTACTACAATCAAAAATTTAATTGAATCAATTAAATTCTTAATTGAAAACATTAATTGGTGAATACTTTTTTCTGTGTACAGTTCGTGGGTTGCATAATAATACTGCTGTTAGATCCCAAAAGAAAAATATTTATTTATATCGTAAAATCAGCTCTTGAGAGCAGTTAGTCTCTCTGTTATGCAAGTGGTGCTTGATAAAATTAATCATTGCTTTACTAAATATTACTCTGGGCTTTGGAGTCGTCATTAACCCATTCATGACGTTTGTATCTCAAGCACCTCAATATCGTCGAGAATTATTCAAAGCATATATTGCTTATAAAATTTCATATGGAAAGAGCAAATGAGTTGCTAAATGGTGCAACATTTCGTCTTGAGTTCAGGACAAAAGAAAAAGGACGATCCAGCGGCAAGAGTTTGCAGTAAGATGAAATAAGTTGAGTATCGTCGTCTCCGTCTTCTTTTGCATCTAGTTCCAGCTCCAAGCCACGTAAAGTTAATATGGAATCTACCGAATTCGAAGGTATATGATGACAATTTCCGTTAGCTGATATGGGGACTAAAAGGTCGCCTCGGCAAGACAAGAACATCCCTATAAAAATGTGGTGCTCATACATTATTTATTAGAGTACAAAAATATTGTTGCGAAATGAATTGAAAGTAAAAGTTTGCTTTAATTTTTCAATGCCACGAAATACTTCCTCGATGGCTTAAAAATAATTATAAGCAACTTCCGCTATCTAGCCATACGACAAGCCTAGAAGTCTTAAATTTTCAAAATTTCTTAATTTAGAGCTAATAATAAAGATAATCAAGAAAAAAATTTAAAGCGCTAATTATTTTACAAACAAAATAAGCACTTATTTATATCATTATGTGGAAGTACTTATTTTAGTTATTCCAGATATTAATCAAATATATCTGTGGCAAACAGGAAAAAGTGCCTAAGTCGAGATAAGCAGAATAGTAGTACATTAAATTTTAACGTAAATTAAGCAATTATTCCAAATGAGATTAGAAGTCTTAAAAAAGATAAGCCGCAAGTCATTTTGCTATAGCTTCATGAAAAAAAACACACAAGTTAATTGAGATTTTGCCCAGAGATACTTTCAAGTATGCAGATTACGAAGGTACTATTAACTCAAAATCAACTTATCTCGACTTAAGCAGTTTTTCCTTTTTGCCAGAGATGTATAGTACTTAAAACAGTACTCATTATTAAAATAAGTTGTTGCTGGGTTGTAAACAAGTTTATGAATATTTATTTTATCACTCATACTCACTCGTACGTCCTTAAAATAATGTTATTTCTGATATAACTTTACTAACATGCTGCTGCATTTCAATGGTTATTTTTAACAACAATACACAAGAGTACATTTGTAAATATGCTCCACAATTGAGAGCCAATAAAAATACTATCCCACCTCTCCATTAGTTAAGTTTCTTCTGTGTTCAAATGTTTGGGTTTGGTTGACAGGAAAACTTCACAGTCAGAGTGGCTTTAAAGCAATGCACACAGTGTTCTGTGGCTGTGAAAAAGACGAAAATGCAATGCTCTAAATATCAAAATATATTTTTATACTGCTTAGGGCTAATTGTTACAACTTAAGAATAGTTAAAAGTAGTAGGATAAACTTGTCTTTACGTGATCGCTCACCTTATGTTAAAGTAAGATTGTAATAATGAACAAATATTTTTACGTGTGATAAAATGATAAAATTCCGCTTTAAATTAACCTAAAGTTTTTTTTTTTTTTAAAGAGCAATGAATTTACTAGATGTTACCTTCCTTAGGAATAGTGATAGAGAAGACAGGTTGTGAAGGAAGAGATAGAGAAAAGCTTCATTCTTTTACAACTCTGCTTTTTTGCACGTTTTTAATAATGCAGGGTTGCAACGCCTCTGGTGTTAAATGAGGTGCATTAAATTTTTTTGAAGCTCTGCTTAGTAGCCATTTTATTGATTATTTTACTTTGCCGATTATTCTGCTATACAGCCAAGGAGGGCGCTCTGATTTTGCATTATAATTAGTATCTGCTGAAGTCGGTATAGTTCAGTGATTTTTAAGCGAGTGATGAAATTTGGCAATCAGAAAAATAAATCATAAGTAAAGGGTGTTTGTTTTATTGAGGTATAGAAATTTGAAATGGAATAACAGAAAGATAAATTTTGTAAATTGACATGAAATTTACTTTATCCGAAAGATCATCTTCTGAAATTATAATCTAAATATTACTTCTCACATAGTATCGCCACTGCTGAGTCGTACGTCCTCTAATCTAAAGGTCCAATTTTCGGTACATTTTCCCAAAATTTGTGGCCCTATATTGGCAATAATGCGGCAAATGTTGTCCTCCAAGTGGTCAACCCTTTCTTATCAGCGTAGACTAGCGACTTCACATATTCCCACAAAAAAACAAGTCTAGCGGCGTTAAATTGCATGATTCTGCAGTCCAATTTACAATTGCGAAAGCTGAAACTCTGCGCTTACGAAATGTTTCCTTCAATAAATCAATCAATTGTTGAAACCACAGCTCCTGCACATCATAATTGTTCAATTGATGAACGAAAAAGTCAGTAATCATGGCTCTACAGCGACGGATAGACAGATTCGGGTCTTCTTCTACGCTATGCTCTACAGCAGCAATGACTCCTTCTGTACGCACTGTACGACGTCTCTATGGATGCATACTATTATTTAGAGTAAACGTGTTGCAAAAATATTCCATAGTTTATCGATAATGTTGACCGTAAAATGGACGTAGTGCGCAATACGTATTTCGAACACATTCCTGATTTTCAAAATAAATTTGCCCAATTTGGCAGCGTTGTTCAGGAGTCAGCCTGGCATTCATGTTGAACATAAATCACTTCACAACTGACAAAATGGTCGCCAGTTGCCAACTTAAAATGTGGTGTCTTTTCGCGATGTTCTTGACAGAACGACAAGTCCAGTCCAGTAGCAGCTGTGGCCAGTCAAGGTCTTTAGTGCTGCCAGTATGTGCAAAGAGGCGGAATGTTTGCCCAGTCGGCGCGCAACGATTAGGATATCGATGTTGCTCTAACACCAGCGGCCGATTATTGGTAAAACAAACGACACAATTATTTCACGCTTTTGCGGAGTATAGCGCTTTATTGCTTGTCTGTTTGCATACTGCAGCTATCTATTTCACAAATGTCAAATGTGATAGATGTACAACACCATTTGCAAAAATTATAATATCTTACGATAGAGCGATGAATTTTGCGCTAAACGTCAAAAATACACATAACTTTTTTTTGGGCAGATGGCTATAAAAAGAATCTTGTACTCATACTTTTCTGGATAGAAATTTCTACCAAATTTAAAACTTTGGTTTAAGTTTGCTGGTATTTTTAGCCTCCATGTTATATGACATGCAGTCTTGCTTCAATTAAAAAAACAAAAAATTGTTTAGTTGGAGACATATTAGAAAATACACCACATTTATTTATAAACGAGAACTTTTTTCAATTGTTGTCGCTCGTTATTGACAATGAAGATACTGTGCTGCGCACAAAAATAAACCAGTAGAAAAAACAAGAAAATAATTACAAAAATTTCAAAAACAAAAACTGCATGCTTGAGTGTGATAACGCATGTCCTGGAAATACGTAAATATTTATAAACATCTATTGGTTTTGTGTTTAACACGTTTTTCGCATTGCACATGGGGGCTGCTGTATGGCCGGCTCAAGTGATACCCCAGGAATTGTTAATGGAATTTTTAGAGAGCACATTCTTATGCAGTGAATGTATGTTAAGTAAAAAACAAAATTAAGCAAAAGGATAGGCATGTTGATTGATTAATAAAGAACAAATAACAATTGCATGCACCGCTGTAAGTTAGTAAATTATTTTTATAAAATTAAGGAAGAAGCAATTTCCTTTTGAACTTAAAATTTGTTAATAGGCTTAGATGGCTGAGCAGACGTTTCCATGAAAGCGTTACTGATATCGGGAAGTGTAAACTAGAGGACATCAGGGGCTTCATCATGGGAATTCGGTGGCTGAAGGACGGGTAATAAAGGGTGTTTTTTATTGAGGTATAGAACTTTAAGTTGGCATCACTTTTTTAACTGGCGGCCATTTTGTCAGCTGTCAAGTGATTAATATTTAGTTTGGTTTGCCATTTCATCATGAACAGGTTGACAAAAGAACAACACTTGCAAATCGTGCAAATTTATTTCGAAAATAATGGTTCAGTTCGCGAAGTTTATGGTCGACAGAGCAATTAATTCGGTTAACCATGGATCGTTTTCGCACTACGTTTACTCTATGTGATAATACGCATCCGCTGAAGTCGCTCGTCTACGCCAACAAACCAGAAACGTTAGGGGACTTGGAAGCCAACATTCGTGGCGTTATTGCCAACATACGGCCCCATATGCTCGAAAAAGTGGTTGAAAATTGGACCTGTAGAATTGGCTTTATTCGACCCAGCCGCGGCGGCCACATGCCCGAAATCATATTTAAACGTTAATGGCATAAAATTATCCTTCCAATAAAGCCAAATTGATGGACATTAAAACGATTTTCTTGTGTTTTATTTCAATTCGAAGTTCTATACCTCTAAAAAAACACCCTATAGTTTCACTTCTGGCTACAAATGGGGGGTAAATATTACTTTTTTGGGCAACAGAAGGGAATCACAATGGACCCACTTGGGTCTCCAAGTGGAGGTGCGGTATAGCACCACCCTTCCTAACCTAACCAAACCTAACCAAACCTAATCTAACCTAACCTAAAATTTGATAATCACAGTGCTACTTTTTAAGGGCAAATAAGCCTGGACTGATGCCTAGAAAGATGAGCTCCAGTTATAATCTTTCGTATTAAATTTCTGTAAGAATTTTGGCAATAATAGTTTTGCTATTTGTTTACCTGCTTCTGGCCTACCAGAACATTAAAAGCTGGGTTTATCAAAACTGTCGAAATCTATATGAAAAATTTTATTATTTCTGCTCCTTGTGGATTATTTTTCCTCACTAAATCCTAATCAAACAGAAAGACATATCGCCAGCTAAAATGTAAAATAACGTATCATCAAAAAATTAAAAATTTATATTTTTTATTGATTACGATTAACTATATTATATAATATATGTGTACAAAATTTTGCAGGTCTTATAGAAAAAATACCAAAGTTATAAGCAAAATTCAAAATAACGTATCATCAAGTGCATGATTTTCTTAAACAATATGACGTATCATCCATCACACATACGAATTTAAAAAACTATAGAAATTTTATATTTTTGTTTTTTAATTGATGTAAGCATTAACTTTTTAGTTATGTATGTATATTCAATTTAATTTAATCTTAGTTGTAGTGTTAACTTCTATCATTCTGAAAATTTTTTCGAAAGTGAAATCAATAAAATGTGTACGCTTTGGCGTACAATCCAGCAGTAGCCATATATTACAAAACCAATATTAAGGATGACTATCAGCTTCTTCCACAAAGGACTACCAGATATTGTGGAAGTCAGCAACCTAACCGCACCTACTGTAGCATTACACGTTATGTTAGACCTTAAAGCAATAAAACTAACCGCTCTGAACGCGACATGCAAGTCCCTCATCCGACTCAGCACAACAAGACAGATGTCGTACAAACCATTTAGTCACGGTAAATTGCGGGAAGACATGCAGTGTATCTCGGTCTACATCATTCCAGAAATTAACTTCCTTGCCAAACCACATATCACTATAAGAGAAGAAGGCTATCTCGAAGGTCTTAACTATAGTGGCTATAGTTTTAATTTCTTCACTGATGGCTCAAAGATGGATGTAGGAGTGGGAACTGCATTTTACTGTCCGGAGCTCAGTATAGAGGAATCTTATAAACTTCCTGATTACTGTAGCATCTTCCAAGTGGAAATCTATGCAGCCAAAATGGCTGCAGAATTAGCTTTCACCCCTCAAACCATGAATGCACTTGTGAATATAAATATCGACAGTCAAGCAGCAATTAAGGCAATTTCAGCAGACTGCAACTATTTTTCGGTTGTGATCATGTGTAGGAATGCCCTAAATAGGTTATGTGCTGCCAGACAAGTATATGTTTTTGTGTCCGAGGACACATTGGGATTGAGGGAAACGAAATGGCCGATACACTGGCCAAAAGGGGAATCCAATTACTGGTGAAAGAAACGGTATATGTCCAGAAACAAATTCAACACCTGAAATGGATTATATACTCTAAGATGAAGGTAGAAGCGGAGGTAAGTTGGCGTGCGACGAAAACTTGCAAGACTTCTGAAATCATGTGGAGTTCCTATGATCCTAAATCGACTAAATTCCTTTTATCACTAAAAAGAAGCAACTGTAGACTTCTAGTGGCGGTATTAACTGGACACTGCCGTCAAAATAGGACAAATACTTGACGGTGCCTGCAGGAAATTTAAGGAACCCGCGGTAATTCACACAGTCAAACATCTACTTACAGGTTTCTTGTCATCTGCTGGTATCGCTAAGGATCAATCCTGCTCTATGCGAGCTCCTTGACCACCCAGACTAACCGAACCTAACTTAACCTAAGAGATTGCATTCTTACCATTTCCAAAAAAAAAGAAGCCCACATATGCAAGATCTAAAATTTTTGCTCCACAGACTCTCATTGGCTTCTATGATAGTATAACTTTTGAGTAACTAGTAAATTAATTGCTGATTATCTTATTGTTGCTATTAACTTATTTTCTTTTAATAAATTAAAGTGCTTTTTTTCTTTTTGTCTTTATAAAAGTTAAATTTTTTTTTTCTTCGGTTTTGGTTTAGCTTTCGATTTTTCATATGGTTCAGAAAACTGATGATACGTTATTTTGTTTCAGAAAATATACACCTAAAATAACGTAAGACACATAACACTAAGCTTACTTTGATAAACGGATAATTTTTATCCAAATGATTTTCTTGGTTTATTTAGACCAGGATTTAAAAATTTTGACTCAATGGCGCATACTAATAATCAAAACTAAGTATACTTTAAGAATTTAAAAGCAGTATTTTGTATGGCAATAAACCAGTATTAAATACTTAAAAGTATACTTTGTTTTGACTAAGAGTATGAGCCAATAGCTCTAATAGTTTTCATTTTATGAAGTTTTTTGCTTCGCCTGTAAACTAATGTGAAGTGATGTTACGTCATTTTGCATTTTAGGTAACGATATGTGTGTATGTATACAAATAAATGCTTTGTCCAAAAATCCAATTTGTTTTTATAAAATTTCGATGGAAGCATTTAAATTTATTGGTTATAGACTGAAAATATTTGTGCATTTTATTTTCTGTCTTAACAAATGAACAGATTTTAAGATTGAATGAAGTTAATTAGGATGAACATGGTGGTTCTTGTGGTGTTAAGCATGTATATATTTGTATATGCATAAGCGTCTGTGTGTGCACGTTTATAATATGTACGTATGTATGTGTGTTTAGAAATGCGTTATAAAAACATTAAAATTTCCATTTAGATGCAAATTATCCAAACAGGCATATTCGTTTTTGAATACACAAGTTTTGGCATAAAAAGCGAGGGATGTAGGCTTCATTTATGAAAAAAGCAGGTATACATAAAAATGCAAGTAGGAGAGGAGTATGCGATGGGAAATTGTAACTCGTCAGCCCATTATTTGTTTGACCCACCGACCTTTAAAAAAAAAAAATTAGTTAGGTATGGGGTATACGAGTATATATTTCGATTGTCGCTTTTCTGAATCCAAAACATGTTTCGCGAAAAAAATTGTGGCTTCTGAGATATTTAGCATTCATGTTGCACCATCTCAACTATTTTAAGGTTTAATAAATATTGTTTTGCTGTACATGCCACATTCTGGCGTTTGCGTCAAATTCCTTATACAAAAACATGCAAAGTAAAGTTAACTCTTGTTTTGCTTCATTTCTATAAAGGTAGAGGTACATAGCTCGCTTTTTGCGCGTTATGCTTTACACGCGTTTCATCCTATTGTTTCATTCTATACTTTGTTCGCGTTGAGTTACATGCACTGCTTTTCATGCGCTATTTTATTTTTGTTTTGATCAGCTGTGTGCGTTTGTTTATAAATACTTATAAAGAAAAAATGGAGAGTGAAATCGAGTTTTTAAAAGAATTTGTGGAGTTAGTCGAGTTTGTATATTTAATTTTATGTGCAAAAAATGCCTATGAACAATTTGAAAAAAGAAAAGGTTTTGGGTACGGCCATTGTATTTAGAACGGAATTTAAGTGGGTTTTTTGAAACCACGTTTAAAAAATTAAAACTTCTGACCCTGAGCAATTTCGAACCGCGACAAGATTGTCTGCAGATGTCTTTGACTATTTATTCAGCATTTTAAAAGATAGTCTTGAGAAGAACTCGGCCAGGGCTATTCCAGCAGATTGTCGGCTGTTGTTGACTTTAATGTAAGTAAATTGAAAATTACATATAAATGTATACACATTATTGGCTTAAGCAATAACTTTTCTAAGCAGATATTTAATACAGATTTAGCGGAGAAGACACTAATATGCAAAATTTGTTACTGAGAAAAGTGTGGTGAAAAGTTAATTAAAATACATCGCATTAATGAAAATATTCACATATTTTATTAAACAAGTTTTTTTTTACTAAGAAATTTTTTTTATTGAAAAAAAAAATAAAAATATTATCCACGGCAAAATAATATTTATCGAAAACGTAAGAAATAAAGTATTATTTAACATCTTTAGCATTCAAGAACATCTGACTTTCTTTCATGGTGCTTGTAACGCGTACAAAAGTAGAAAGTAGACCTCCTTTTTGCTTTGAACGCGCCTACGCGTTCTGCGCTTTTTGCAATGTAACTTGTCACATACTATTACATTGATTCTACTTTTTTGACAGATGCATAGAAAGCGTAACGCGCAAAAAGCGAGCTATGGACCTCTACCATAAGAAATGAATAATAAAAAAATAAGGTGCCGTAAGAAATATTTAGCGGCGAATTTTAAGCAAAAACATAATCACCCAGACGCAGTCGCGGATTAAATGTTTTAATTTAAACTTATTAAACACTTAAATAAAATAAAAGCAACCTTAATTATGCATGTTTGACTACAACAGAAATCATTTAATTTCATTCTTTACATTAAATACACTTCAATTACTTGTTTTTCTTGTGTAAGCGGATCTATAGTTAAAAATATTACAGCGTTAAACAATCGACTTATTTCTCTAGACAGCCAGAAAAATAAACAAAACAACAAAATTCTCAATTCCCAGCAGTAAAGTATACCTATGGAGCACAAAAAGTTACTTTTTGAACATAAATAAAGAAAAGTGGTGTATGCGGCACAAAGAATAGTTTTAATTTTACAATAAAGTAATATTAACGTCTAACTTTATTCGTGAAAGATCACTAAAATTTACACATTTCTTCCAAAAATGTGTCGAAAGCAATGCTGAAAATACAAAGAAATTCTAAGGGGTATACTTTGAGAAAACTTCATGTAAAGCTTCTTTGTCGTTTTTCTCCATGCCTACTTTTTGGGATATGCTCCAAACCAATAATGAGCTGACGAACTGTCGTTTATTATTTATTTGGATTTATAACACAAGTTTACAAATTTCGAAAAAATTTTCGTTCGCTAATATTAAAGATGTACTGTAAACATGTGTAATTGATCTATCTTAACTTTTTCAATTTGCTAAATTAAGATTATCCCACCATGTGAGTGGCGACATCCTAGTGGCTAATTTGTATTGCTTTAAAATTCAGAAACATACTTGGCAAATGTGCCCTTAATTGAGAAAGTAGTCTTATGCCAAGTACACATCTGGCACATATATGCTCAAAAAAGCGTAACCACTAATTACTAATGAAAAGATGTTTCATTCAGATATGTATTTATTGATTTAAACAGTTTCCAGTCATTTTGTATTCTATAAAATTATCTATTAGTTATGTATGAAACTGTTAAACTTATGCCCTAATTCTGTTCGACGACTGTATCGTCTTGTCTATGGAAGAAAAAAAGCCGCAGAGGTGATTGTTTAAAACAATTATTATTTATTGTCCGTGCTAGAAGGTTCGTGTATTTGCTTTATGATTTTGTTCTAAACATTATATCCAACATATATTTTTTCAAATATTATTCAAACTATTGTATAATACTTCAATTTATTTTTTATGTTTTATAAACATGGTAATAATATTTATATTTTTCATTATCAAAGACAGCAACCATTTTTGAAGAAAATAATTTAGAGAATTCAAAAACAAGAACTTGAAAGTATTTTCAAACAAAAACGTCCTAAATCTTCTTACTGAATTAGGGTATTAATAAATACTGTATCAAACAGTTTTTCGTAAGTAATTAGTGGTTACGCTTTTTGGGGCACATGTGTGCCAGATGTGTACTCGACATTAGCCATATATTTCGTTGGTGGAGATATTTAGTACACTAAAGGAAAAAACGTGCTAAAATTAAGATTTTACGCACGAAGCCAATCATTTCAATCTTAATAGTCTTTTAAATGCAAAAATTCTTAATTCAAAAATAAAATTTTAATTTGTTTAAGATCGCATTTAAAATTGTAATCTTGTATAAAATCTCATGGTAAGATCGAATTCATGATTTTATTTTTAAATAAATATTTTAAATTAAGATCACATTCTTAAAAATTTAAGAATATAATCTTAAAATTAAGATTATGTTCTTGATTTTTATAATTCATTCTAGAAATTATGAATTTAAACTTAAATTGGAGACCAAATGTCAAGATTGAAATCTGAAGATTTCTGCAATCTAGATTCAAGAATGTTGTTCTTAAATTTAGATAGTTAAGGAGCCTTGGATACACCAGTAGAAATAAAGTGCCAAAAGTTCCCATCGATCCCAATCATGTGGGCTAAAAAATTGATTCAAGTCCAAAAGTCCAAGATGTTGATGTTTTGGATTTTGCTAAAAAAAATGGTAAGATTTATCAAAATTACACTGAAAGGAAACTCTTCATTCGGACAATAAAATTCTTCATTGAATCAATGAAATTCTTCATTGAATCAATGAAATTTTTCATTAAGAGTCATTGGATCAATGAAGAATGATTTATTGTACTTATGAACTAATTACTTCATTAGTTCAGTGAAACTGTTTCATGAATTAAATGTAATTGTTTCATTGATTTAATTAAGTTTTTACATACCATAAATGAAAATTGTTCATTAATATAAAGAAGCAGTAAATAAAGACTATAGCCTTCACAAAAATTGTAGATTATACAAAATGGTCCTTATCAGAGATAAAATTCGATCGGCTCGAAGCCGATTATTTTTCTGTTTATCCCGCCGCCGCCAATTGTATCGGCTCGCATCGGCTCAAAACCAGCCGAAATTTTATCTGTTCAAAAAGACAAATTTCGGAGAAAAATTATGAAAATCGCTTTGCAATTTCAATTTTAAATTTTTTCTTTAAATTTTAATATGCTTATTTGAGCCGCCGAAAATTCTCTTGGCGCACCGCCACCAGTCACAAAACCGCGACTTGTTTCTCTGATCCTTATGCTTTTCGTACGCAAAGAAATCATTTAAAAATTTTTGCACCAAATTTTAATGACTTTTGCTCACCTGGCACATTGAAGCTGGGAATTTTTAATTTAATCAGCACCGTCGGGTGTTATTTACTTAAATCACTTAAAAAGCTTTTATTTAAGGCATTAAAATATTGAGTTCTTTGCTGAGCAAATTCTTTGACTGGTAAACAGTTTTTAACCAGCATTTAGGCTCAACCCTCTTGCTTGACTTTGAAAGTATTTATTCGTACTTGAAAAAAAAACAACACTATAATCGGCAGCAAGCATAGACGGATGTGGAAACGATGGCGAAATAGATGCTGTTTAAATTTATACATCGCCATGACTACGAACTGTTTACAGCAAAAATTTACTAACATACATACATACCTGCATATATGTATTGTATGTAAATATTTATAAATATCAGGGATCAAAATGTTTCTACACAGAGAAAATAGAAATTAGTTTTAGTGTTATACATAATTTTTGCCTTTTCTTCTTATTTCTTTACGATAAATCGTCGGGTGGTTACTGGTTTGCCCCACAGATATTAAGAATACATTACACTGATGCGGCAAACCAGTAATCACCCGACGAAATGTAGTTTGCAACTGCAACCATAGCATGCTGTGGCCAAATTTAACAGCAAATTCGTTGGTTTTAACCACACTTTTTTCTCGGTGTAGATATACTTGTGTTTACATAAAGTAAATTTATGGTTATTTGTAAGCATGAGTATCCATAGAGATGCTGATATTAAGCAAATCACTCCATGCAGTTATTGCTGCAGTTAAGTGTACCAGTACGAGAACGAGTGAATTTAAAACTAGTATGTTTGCAATAACAACAACAATAACAACAACAGCAACAAGTCCTTAGTCTCGTTGCGGATTTCGTTTTGTGTTGGTTGGGCTTATGTGCTACACGTTAACATGAGCGTAAACGTAAGTGTGTATGTGTGGACTAATTCCCATCATATACATGAAACTAATGAATTCTTCTATAATTTTGTTTTTTCTCCTTCTACATGTAGGTCCATTTCCTGGTATTTGTTAAGAGATTCCTAGTTTACTGTTAAGCTGCACTCTATACTCGGTATAATAAAAACTTGGTGAAGAAAAACTTTAACTTAATTAACAGATATTGGTATGCATGACGGCAATGAGACGACTGTTAAGCCAAAGAGTATTTATGTTAATAAGCTTATTAGGCAAAATACTTAAATTGCGCACAAGTGTACATTAGCTATGGCTTAGTGTTATATGAGAATCCTTAGTGATTAGATTTCAACATGCAAGGACCTCTCATTTTGAGAGGTTTAGAAAAACAAATATTTGAGTAAAAAAATGATGGCGGTCAGATGGGGGCAAAAGTCGCCACATCGTGCTAAAAGTTGAGGGTAAAAGCAAAAAAAAAGAAGAAAAAAACCATATAACTTTGCCAGAACCACCTAAAAGGGTCAAATGTATGACCAGCTCTCATTAATTTTCTTTGCATAACATGTTTTTTAAACACGCCGATCGTCTAACTCCTCTCCTTGAGGGGCTATCATACAAAATTCCAATTTTTATTAAATTTACTCGCAAGGCTCTAACTGCCCCTAGGGCGTACCTATCGAAGTCAAATATATGACCAGCCTCTAATATTTTTTCAATGCAAAGATTTTTTCCAAACATACTTACTGTCTATCTTCAACCATTAATGTGGTCCCCATAGAAAAAAATAATTTTTTTAATAATTTTTTTTAAGAAACCCGCTTGTTCCGCTTTTATGGTGCCTCTCAGGGGGGTAAAATGTAAGACCGACTTGAAGTAATTTTCCAACTTCTACATTTCCTCCCATACAAAGGCGAAATTGTTATAAAATTAACTCGCAGGGCTCTAACAGCCCCTAAGGCGTACCTATAAAAGTCAAAGGTGTGACCGGCGTCTATATATATTTCAAGGCAAAGATTTTCTCCAAATATACTTATCGTCTGACTTCAACCCTTAATGTGGTCCCCCTAGAAAAAAAGAATTTATTAAATAATTTTTTTTATAAAATATGAGGAAATGTTTAAGATGGATAATTACTTTGGGTAGGTATTACATTTTACCCCTCTGGGAGGCATAATAAAAGCGGAACAAGCGGGTTTCTGAAAAAAAATTATTAAATTTTTTTTTAACGTATGGTTGAATATAGCCGATAAGTATGTTTATATAATATTTGCATTTAAATATTAGAAGCTGGTAATACAAGATGTGTTTTTCAAATTGTAGCGACTTAAATTGACAGTGGTGGGCTTTTCTTAAAAATGGTGCATAAACTTTGATTATATAAAAAAAGAAAGCGCAATTCAATTAGTTATTTCATAAGTAAAACGAATAGAAATCAGTGTTGTCAGATATGGCGATATCTCGCCAAACGTGGCGACAAAAATTTGTTTTTGGCGATGAAAATTTTTAACTGGCGATTGGCGATTTACTTGGCAAAATTTGAAATCCTTGGCGATTTACTTGGCGATATTTTTGGCTATATTTTTACGATTGCAATGAAATAGAATAATATTAAAAACATGAAATTTTTTAGATAAGGAATTTTTGCTTCAATATAAAATATTTCGTGCAAAAGATTATAAATGTTGTAACTCTTTATGTGAAAAAAAATTTTCTGAAATTGAAGAAGTTTTAAACAAAATTATAGACCATAAAATCTTAGTTGGTGTTTATGAAACACAGTGGGGAAAACTTCCTTTTATAAATTGGAACCAACATTTTTATAATGAAGCTCCAAAAAGCCTGCACGAGTTCTCGCCTAAAATGCATGATTACGACGATGTTGCTGATACTTACCACTTCAGTTTTATCACAAGATTTAAATATTAATGTTGATCTTGGTGTTCAAGTTCAATGTATCCTGTTTATATTGATCTTTTGGAATAAGTTATTGTTAAGTATTAACGGTCTAATTCATAAAAAATATTTTAGGTTTATTACAGGTTTATTTGACAAATTTCCCATAGAAATATGTCAAATAAGCGCTTAATAAATAAACCTGAATTATTTTTTATGAATAAGGCAGTATTTAATGTAAACACTTTTAAATTTTTCTTAAACAATATAATTTTTATATCTTACGATACTGAATTTAAAATTTAACAATATTTGTAATGTAATTACAAAATAAAAATATGTTTGGTAGCTAAAATTTAATGTTTTATTACACTGGCGATATTTGGCGATATTAGACAAGTAATTTGGCGAGGAAGCTGAAAATAAATCTGACAACACGGATAGAAATCGCAAAACTGAATAGTAATAACAATATTATTTCATATATCCTGCGTTCAGACATCATTTTAGTACGTTTTACCTAAGGACTGTAAAAACTAAAGATATCGCGAAAAATTAACAAAAAGTTAACCCCTACTATGCTTAATTTAAAACATATTAATATGAAACTGTTCTATTACAATTACGGAAATACTTCATTTGCAAAAGTTTAAGACGGTATGCTTGACCACTGACCTGACCTATAAGGCAATAAATTATTTGTTTGTTTTGTTTCAAAGCGAAATAAAACTCAGGCAGGCCTACTACTATTTTTCCTCAAGATGAAAACATCGATGTATCAGACTGCAAGTGCGACATAGTAAAAGTGACATAGCAAAAGTGTGTACTAGTGGCACCGTTTGTCGTTTCCGTTATTTATCGTTGTGTGGCATTGGTTTTTATATAAAAAACATAATGTGAACAGTTTTGTACACTTTTTTAAAAATGACACCACAAAATAACATCACAAGAAATGCCAGATGTGTACTCAGCATAAGTTATAACAAAAACTTGAGAAAGGAGAAAATTGAAACTTTTTTTTTTAAATGGCCTTAAAATTATTTTTTATATTAAAAAGTATATGTGAAAATTTTTTTCTGTAAGTGCTAATGTGTATAATCCATACCTAAGTCGGTGAAGTGTATATAAGATTCGGCGCAGTTAAATATATCAGTCTTAACTGTTTCATTTACTTGTTCCTTTCTTTGGTGTTCTTCTCATATTGTGTTAAAGCGGTTTGGTATATTTAAGTATGTTTAATTCACGACACCACTGTACCGAATAAATCAATAAGACACTGCTACAAAAAACCTACACACAGAAAAAATACCAATGTAAAATCACCATGCAAAAATTTTGATTTAAATTTACAAGAAATAATATGTTTTTTCAGTGGGTTGGTGGTTATTTGCTTTGTTCATAGCTGCAATACACTTTGTGCTTAGTTGTGTGAATTGTTTTTGTATTGTTATTGTTTTTTTTGATGATTGTAAACAGCCGACAAACTACTGGGTGGCTCGTAGGCAGTATACTATTCTTGTAGTCGGAGGATCGCAAGTTCGAATCCTGGAGACAAGTCAAAGTATTTAGTATTTTTTTTTTCAACTAAAACTTTCCAAATAAAATGTATGTTAAATTATCAATTAAATAATTTGTTGATAGTTGAATTAAAATTTTATTCATGGTGGTATATATTTAGTGTGTATCTCAAGAATATTTAAAGTTGTTGTGGCTGTAGGGGTGAGCGCATTGACTACTACGCGATGAGTTACGAGTTCAAATATTGGCCGGAGTAGCCAATTTATATACAAACAAACATTTTTTTTAAAGTCTGTGCCAAACACACCTGATTTAAATAATTAATAAAATACAATTACTACGTTAAATTAAATTCATGTTGTTCCAACTTGCAATAACTTTGATTCAACATGATTCGTCATTTTGATTTTAATAGTACGTAAATGTTAAATCAACGTGTAATAAAGTTATTTCAAAAGGAAAAATTTTCTTTGAAAATTACTAGAAATCATACTAGATTAACATGAAACATATTAGATGCAAAATCATTGCCGAAAAATATAAAATTAACCTTGCTTACGTAGATTTTAATTGAATGAATGAATGAATTAAGTCAAACAGGAAACACAGGACACTGCGACCAAAGTAGATATATTGTATACCTTGCCAGGTGCTAGAGCACTTGATCTAGACCTACTCAGGATATGAATCTCAGGATTTTCCAGTGGCTCTAGTGTTGGCAGTTCCCAATCCTCCAATAGCTGCTTGCCCAATTGGCTATATCTTCTGTGGCATAACGCTTCACAGTCCTTCAGAATATACTCTGGGGTTTCATCATCGTACTTACAAAATCTGCACATGCTGTTACTCTCAAGTCTGTTGAGGTATTTTCTCAGTCTACAACGACCTGTGAGGAAGACTGTGAGCATTCATAGATTGTTTTTACTGAGGGACATAAGAACTATGAAACGATTTTGGTTAAATATACGTTCCAATCATTAGCTTTGCATGCCTCAATCCAGGGAGATTGCACTGGAGGTGTTCCCTATTACTCTTGATCTCCATCGATATATCTTCCTGGATTTTGTCCAATCCGAGTCCGCAAAACGGCTCTGGTTCGACCATGGGTGTACTAGCCCCCCTTCTGACCATTTTGTGTGCATTTTCATTTCCTACCACACCTCATGCTGATTAGCTGATTTAGCTTAATGCGGCATTCCCAAGCCAACTTAGAGGTAAACTCATATGAGCTTAGCGTTTTGATGGCAGCTTTAATTAGAAATTTTTCTATGTACTGTACACACATTACAGGATTGCAGGACCAAAATCTTTCATATAACAACCATACAAGGTAACAATGCAGTACCTTAACATGTCTTTTCTTGTTTAACGCCCGTATGCAAAAAAAAACTAGTCACCCTTATCGTGGTTGTCGTAAGCGTTTTTCTACGACTGGAGTAGGCGTAGCCGAACTTAAAATTGTATGTTACCGTGTAAAATGTTCGCATACGACCGTTTTGTAGAAGAACTATAATGTAAGGGGAAAAAAAGCAGAAAACAAAATTAACAACATTTAAAAAGCTTATTGCCTATTATTTTAGAATTGTTTAAAGAAAAGTAATAATGTCGAGTGTTGGGCAAACAAATATGAGCAGCTGGCGAACAAAACCAGATCAGTCCTGGTAACTGTTTTTTACAGGACAGGCAAATTACTGAACTACCCAGATAGAGACAAGCAAGGACAGTCAGTTTTCGTTGTTTTTTTTTTAAAGTAGGATCGAACTGGTTTTGAATGAAAATATTTCGTGACTTCATAGATTTGTACTTGAAGAGCCCGAAAAAAAATTAAAAAAAAAATCATTTGCTGAGGACGTATCTAGTTTTGTTCGCATATATTTTCAAAAATTGTTGTTGAGTTGTAATTCTGATCCTTAAGTTTTTAAAATTAAGAAACAAATTAATTTTTTAATAAAGTCAATTATTTTTTGCAGCCATACAATTTAATTCCTTCTATTTCAGTATATTTTTTTATTATACTTATTTGCTTCTTGCGTTATCAAAATTCTTATCCGCAGTTTTTTTTTTGTAAATTTGACAGGCAAATACTCTAAAGGCGGTACTGTTTAATCGACTCGTTAGTAATAGACACAGAAAAAAGTATTCACGAATTAATGTTTTCAATTAATAATTTAATTGATTCAATTAAATTTTTAATTATATTAATTAATTTGAGTGGAAAAACTTAATTGATATTATCAAATTGTTTATAAGTGAAAATTTAATTAATTTTTTAATTAATATTACAAATATTTTAATTAATATTACAAACTCATTCATATTACTTTTTTGTGTGGATGTGTATATGCAGGTGTTTTCGCCAATCGCGGTAACATTTCATAAAAATGCATGAAATTCGCCACAAAAACGCCATCCACAATATGGGTAAATAAATTTTATTTCAAGCGTTTTTTAGTCAAAATTGTTATGGAAATTTTGTTTTAACGTACACTTCAAACCCAAAATATTTCTTTATGAATACGGCAGTTAATATTTCAAAAAATTCTCATGCCTGGTCTTTTTATAAATTACCCAAGTATTGTTTCCATTAATTTGAAGCTTTTTGCTATTGAAATAATTTAATCTATATTTTATTTCATTATCTTTGATATACTTACTTATATATGTATATAATATTTGTGCAGCCTTTGGAAGATGTAAAATATAAAGTAAAACTTTTTTACAAAATACAGTTTCCAATAATATGTATAATATTATACCAAAATTAAACCAAACTTGTGCTTCATTGATGTTTTCGATGCAACATTACATTATCTCATCTACTTCTTACTCGCATTTGTTTTACTAAAACTAAATATGTTATTTTGTATAAGTAGTTGTTTTCGTATGTGTGTATGTGTACGTACGAGTATTTTTTTTTAGCAAAAAAGCCAACATCAAAATATCGATTTTAGATTTTACAGCCTAAATTCGTTAAAATCTAGTTATTCCATATACATATACTCGTATGCAAGCTTTCACTACACATCCTGCCTCTGCATGCATGTGTGTTTGTGTGTGTGTTGTAATTTCCAT
Source organism: Nowickia ferox (assembly GCA_936439885.1). Taxonomy (NCBI): domain Eukaryota; kingdom Metazoa; phylum Arthropoda; class Insecta; order Diptera; family Tachinidae; genus Nowickia; species Nowickia ferox. Next base: position 101,071,075 of record OW387023.1, on the reverse strand, counting down.
TTATGTATGTTATAATGCATTCACTTTGCATACACATTCATATACTGAATACATACATAGAAGTGTACAAATGTACGAATTTGTGGTTTTATAATCTCCTTTTGTTGCAGTTACACTCGTCGCCTTTTATTTGTGTTTGAGTGTGTGTGTTTGTGTGTGTGCGTGTGTGTATGTTTTGTAATTGTGCTAATGTGAAAGGAGGAAATTAAAATGGATTACGTATGCACTTTTTTGTTTAAATTTATAGTTAAATTTCAATTTTATTTGTTTTTTTTTTGTTGTAATATAAATATCGAGTGATGTTTTTATCTCTTAGTATTTGTTGTTTTATATTCTAAAAATACTTGCGTTTTTGCCTTAAATGCTGTGAAACGGAAATATGTACATATCGTTGGTTGGTTATTGGTTTGCGGCACAGTATATTCAAAATACATTATGTCTGCAGCCAACCAATAACCAACCGACGATATATGCTGCAGTTTACTCGAGGCATTTGAAGTATCGCTCCTAAGAACGACGCATATTTAATTTTTTTGGAGGAGTTAAAACAAAAACAAATTATAACAATACCTTTCTGTGTACTAGGAAATTTCTACAAATTTTAAATATTTCAAGTATTAGCTTGTAATCCCTTCAATCCCACACCTTGTCAAACATTAGAAATATAGATCTTGTATTTTTTTATTTTCAGAAAAGATAATGTAATATAGTTTTTATTTTGAAGTATCAATGTCTTTTGTTTGACTCATTAATAAACCAAAAATAGGCACTTGCTCGTATGTATGAAATTTGGTTTCCATTTTTTTGTTTTGCTAAAGAGCTCTTAATGTGTCCACAACCGGTTTTTGAAAACATAAGCCTTTTCTCAATTAAGCAGGTCGTAAACGACATATTTTTTACTTTCAAACTCAGATGTAATTCTGCATGTCTGTCAAAATTGTTGTTTTACAGAAGTTTTATAATATTCGGTCACAAACATACATGTTAATTCTGACATATGCTAAGAACACAACTGGGACGTACGACGAATTTTTCGGTGTTAACTTTCGTCATAAAAATAAAAAACATTTGCCGTAGAACGAAATTCGTCGGGCGTGACGCATTCCGAGATAGATTTATTTATATTTTGTTCGCCGACGAACGGCGAAAAAACAATTTTCTCTCTATATCTCTCTCTCTCTGTCTTTGCACACACAATAACCATTTTTATCAAATATAAGAGAGGAATTCGTTGACGAATTTACGCAGCGAACTCTTAAGGCCGCGGCACAATGAATCCCTCATACGTTAAACTTCGACTTTTTCAACTGAGTAGTAGGGAACTGGCGGTTCGGGGGCAATTAAACTTGTTAAATTGTGGGCTGAAATTGTTAAATTGTGGCTGAAATTGTTAAATTTGGGTAATTAAAATTTGAAAATTTTAAAATTCTTGGAAATTTGTGAAATTTGATACCTACGAGGGTGGTTCAATAAGTCCGTCCGGTTTTTTGTTTACATAAGGAGTTTTTTGTTTACATAATAAGTTTTTTGTTTACATAAGCAGTTTTTTTATTACTAAATACGAGGGTGGTTCAATAAGTCTGGTTTTTTATGACCGTGGGAATTTATATGTATGTATGTTTGTGGGGTGGATTAAGGGGTTTCATAAGATTAATATTTCATAAGTATATACATATAGATATGCCGACGGGAAAATCATGAAATGATTTTTCCTAATACCAATAGGGAAATCATGAGATGATTTTTCCTAATTAATTAATTAATTTTTCCTAATACCAACGGGAAAATCATGAGATGATTTTTCCTAATACCAATGGAGGGAGTTGTGAAACTTAATTTTACCTAATGCCTACGGCAATGCATGATTATTTTTTTCAAATGCCGACGGCAAAACATGATTATTTTTCCTAATGCCTACGGCAATGTATGATAATTTTTTCAAATGCCGACGGCAAAACATGATTATTTTTCCTAATGCCGACGGCAATGCATGATTATTTTTTTCAAATGCCGACGGCAAAACATTATTTTTTTTTTTCAAATGCCGACGGCAATGCATGATTACTATATTTCTTAATGCCGACGGGAAAATGATTTTTCCAAAGGGAAAATTGCCAGTGTTGCCAGACTGTATAAATTTGTTATCGTAATACTATATCAGTAATATCAGAGAAAATATATTTGATGAATACTAGGCGATTCTCATATGAATCGTGGGAATGTGTATGTGTGATTTCCTCACGCTAATAAATTGTTTATAAATAAAATAAATTGTTTATAAATAAAATAATTAAATAAATTAATTTAATTTATTTAATTATTTTATTTATTTATTTATAAAATGTTCTCATGTATGTGAACACCCCTAAAATGTTCTCATGTATGTGAACACCCCTAATGCTTGTGTGTGGGTGGTCCAGCTTGATTGTCGATGGTAATTGTATATTGTGTTTATTTGTTTAATAAATATATTTGTATGTATGTATGTATGAATGTATAAATGTATGTATGCATGTATGAATGTATAAATGAATGTATGAATGTATAAATGTGCGATCGTGAGAACTTGTGCGTGGAATATTTTGTGCTTGTGTAGAATACATTTATATTTTGCAACGTAATCATTTTCTTTGTCTACAATTCTTTTAAAGCAGAGGATTTTCAACTAAGTACAGTCATCAGCAGAGAAACAAAAAGTAAAAATTTGCAAGTAAGCAAAAAAGTTAACTTCTCCTCCTCCTCCCCACCTCCTTCTATTCCCTTTATGTAGTTTGTATTTGAAATAAGAAAACACTTGTACATTCTTTTATTTTGTAAACATTTATTGTTTACAATTTTATAAAATTTTATAATAATACATAGGTACAGTAATATATTCTTAAGTATAAATATTTTAAAAAGTGAAAAAGTTCATTTAAAACAAGATATTTCTTTGGAGAGTAAAATAGCATTTCTTAATGCGCAAACACCAAAATTATGATAATTACAATAAAAATATTCTGGATACTTGATTTCCATTTGTTTAAAGTTGATGCAGCCTATATCCTCAACGTTAGAAATTTTTCGGTGTAAAATTTTTTTCCAACCATAGTCTTTTTTCTTCACCTTTTACATATATTTTAAAACATCTTACGTTGGCTTTTAAAAAATTGCAAACGCTATGAAATGAAACTGATCCAGCAGTCCAGCTTAGGTGATGATAGTTTTTTGTTAGCCACTTTGCTTCTCTTTGCTTTTTTATTGATAAGCATTTAAAATCAAATGGTGGTTTTATAATGAAGTTGTTATATTCATAATTGTTGAAAACAATCGCTACTTCTTTTGCGATGAAATCGTTTGAATTAGTTTTGAAACCTTGTACGTCTATAAAAATTATGTTATTTTCCATATTATTCAATTTATAACACTTTTCGAACTTGTCCTTTGATGGGTATATATTCTATTATACGATCATGAATAAGAATGCAGTAAGCTGATGTCTTTGGTGCAATATTAGTTGCTGTTTCAAATTCTATTTTTATATCAATCGGTCCATTATTGAGTGATTCATTCTGATGACTGACATCTACTACAATAATAGGAGCTTTTATCTTAAACTCTGATGCAGTTAGAAGCGGTTGAGATTCTTTCATATAGTAGCTTTGTTGGAATCTTAGATACATATCATATAGAATTGCATAACGTTCATTTTTGAACTTTATGTTTAGATCATCATACGGGTATGAGACTGAATTTAAATGTACTTTTAAATTAGTCAAATCACAATGAACAAACTTATTTTCTTGTTGAAAAGCGATCAACACAAAACGGGGGCGTTCTCTATTTGCAGCCAGTTTAACATTCCAAATATGGCTAGTTCCTGTGTTTAATTGTGGATTAATATGACAATCCCAACTGCGAAATGACATGGGTATAGAAGCACCATTGTTAATAATTTTAATCATATTCAATTTGCTAAGGTCAGATAATTGAACATGAGGTATTCTCCATGAGATGAGTGAAATTGTAAGTTTAGCTTTTTCAGTAGAAACACTCGAGCGTGCAAGATCTTCGTCGTTCTTATTGCGCAAGAGTATCAGTTCATGTTTTCCATTTAATATAACTTTGTTGTAGTCTTCAGCGAATCCTAGAAGCATTTTTAGAGGTACATAGAAATTGAAAAATCCATTTGCAATGATTTTAATACTATTCGATCATGTTTCGTTGATGAAGCTCATTTCAACCTGATTAGAAGAAAATGTGTATTTCCGTACTCTTACATGGATTCCATGACTAAGTTTAAGGAAACTAAGCTCAATAGTATTATTATTATTATTATTTTTTTATTTTTTTATTTTTTTTTTTTTTTACAAACATAACCCACAAAGCGATTAGCTTGTCTGCAGAAAACACCCAGGGTCTATGGTGGGAATCGAACCCACGACCTCTGGACTGAGAGTCTAGTATCGCTTCCTCTCAGCCACAGGGGCACCCTGAGAAGAGTTCTTCAATATTCTAACGAATGAAGACTGTGATGTAGTCGATTATGAACATCCTCAAAAAATATGGAGTAAGTTTAACTATAAAACCCCCTTGACTATACTGAGCTCTACCTAACTGACGTGTTTGAAAATTTTAGGAAAATTTGTGCAGGTATATACGATTTAGTCCTCCATCACTAGTATACAGCAAAACGGAATAAGAGGTGGACTAGTTCAATGCTCGCAAAGATATTCGAAAGCGAATAATAAATATTTAGAAGTTTTTGATGCATCAAAACTGTCAGAATATCTGGTGTATTTAGATTCTAATAATTTATATCAGTACGCAATATCAGAATATCTTCCTTACAGAGAATTTGAGTCGGTATGACTTACACACAAAAACAAATCAGACCATACACTATAGAGTTTTAAAACAAGACATTTCAAATGGCTTCATCTTAAAACAAATTCCATAAGACAAATGCTAAAACTAAGTTTGAAACATATTTCTTCAAACTTTTAAATAATAGTGTTTATGGGGAGTCAATGGAAAACATTGAAAAACGTAGGGGGCATTAAAGTAACTTCATCTTGGGAAAACAACAAACAGGAATCATTTGAGTCTCAGACCATTAATTGCGAGACTGAATTTTAAATATTTGACAAAATTTTCTGATGATATGTATGCAGTAGAGTTGGAAAAAATGGAACCAGTATATGATAAACCCATATATGTGGGGCTTTTAAGTACTAAAGTTAACCAAGTATAGAATGTATGTGTCATATTACAGCTTCATGAAGACTAAATTTAGTGAGAATTTTTCTATCAACTATATAGATACTGACTCCTTTATTCATTCATCCGTAAAGATAATCTTTTAGTTTTTATCAGGTACCTGGTCTGGTTTTCAGATTAGGTTTTCCGCTATCATATCAGCTTATCAGGTACCTGGTCTGATTTTCAGATCAGCTTACCAGATAAGGTTATCAGGTACCTGATCTGCTTTTCAGATCAGGTTATCTGATTCAAATTAGGTTATCAGTATACAAGTGGCTCACCATTTATAACATTTAGATGAATGAAGTTTAAGGTCAGTTGATATACGAGAAAGTAAACATATGTAGTAAAATTATTTTTTATTTATTTCTTTATTGGCTTTACTTCGTTGGATCAAACAGTTTTTGTTTTTGCTTATTTGTAAATTCTTGTTTTCATATTGCTTAAACATGCACAGTCTTGTCTTCATATGACTTAAACATGCACAGTCTTGTCTTCACATAAATTAAACATGCACAATCATGTTTTCTTTGAGAGGTTCTCTACAAGAGAAATTGAATTTCACAATATTGTGAAATTCCATTAGATATTTTTATAAAGAGACACAATTAAGATAATCGGATAAGTCCTTATATTTTTCACTACTTACAAGTTTCTGTTATTTTATATTCGAACAGATGATTCCTAATTTTTCTTTTGAAAAAAATAATGCAAAACAAGGAATATTTTAATAATACAATTTTATTTTATTTCTGTTAATAATACCATTTAATTTAATTTCTTAAATATTTTATTTATAATGATGGAAACATTTCATAGTATCCAATTATTAGATGTTCTAATATACTTTTCCGTAAAAAATATATTGTACATCTACAAGTATCAGGTCCTTCCTCACACTTCGGATCGTACCATGGGCAGTTTGCAAAATGCCCTTCTGTGTTGTCTTCGCCTTCCATGACGCCATATTGTTCATTTTCCTCCAGCATATTTTGAAAGAATTTGATCATCTCCCAATGATCATATAACCAGAAGCTTTCAAAATCTGTTAGAAATTGGTTTAGAGTACGTCTAATTTGGCTCATTTTATTTGCTGATAAATGAATGATGACGATTGTTTGAAGATTCCTTTGATACTAATTTGCTCCCTAAATTTTTAAAGCAACATCTCCTGATCTTTAAAATATCTATACTAGCATCTCTATTCCATACTTCTTTTTAACCCTCTCTCTCTCTCTCTTTATACCTTTTCTCTCTCTATAACTATCTCTTTCTCTCTATCACTATACCCCACTTATTCACCATAAATATTTTCGATTAGCCTTCTTGAAGTCATTACCAATACTTTTCAGTTCATTTTCAATTAAACATTCAAAGTGATAAGAACTAAATAAAAAAATGGACTCCACCAAAAATCTAACATCAAGATTTAATTCTCTGAAAAACAAAACATTAATTCATATAAAGGAGCTTGAGACATCAATTAAATACAATATTCAAAATGTAAAACGTGTAACAACCAAATATGGACCCACACTAAAAGTTGAATTGGAAAACAACATTATGTTCCTGCCTAAACGATACAACAGTTTAACCGATGATGAAATTAAGGATCTCTCGAGCGGATCATATCACTTAAGCAGAGAAGGTGAACAAAACTTAATCCTTGAGAGTGAGCTGAGTGAATTTTTGATTCAAAATTCACAGTATCCTATTTGGCAATAAAATACATTAATTCTGTATTAAATTATAAATAAAAAGACATTAAAGAGTTTTGTAAAATATAAATGTTTGTGTTTTTATTTAATATTTTCAGTTATTTCATAAAGAAATTTAAGACATAAATGTCCACAGGTAAATGTATTAAAATTCTGATGTTGATTATAGTTGTATTTTATATTTGTACCAAGATATTTGACTACTTCTGAAGGAGGTTGTAAGTTTCCAAAGCTGTCGAAATATTCTTTTTCATTGATGTTTTTACAATATGCTACCCAATGTGTACCAGGTCCTGTTGATACATCTAAATTGATTATTCCACATTCTATTTTCTTTGGTCGTTTTGGTAGAGTATTCAACATGAAAACACCTCTAAAATATGGAATATTTATAGTGAAACGTCTTAGGTCCACATCAGATAGTGGTCTGTTGGGTAGCATCTTTAAGAGTTTTTTGATTCTTCTTTATGAACTAAGCCGTAACCCTTTTTATATGGTTTTAAGTAAAGTCCTTTTCCAACTGCTATAGATTCCATCGCTCTATTATGTCTAGTTGCTTCATCAAGTTGATTTTTAGCATTCTTTGTTGCATTTACAGCTTTAGCTATGGCAGCACCTCCAGTTGTTAGACTACCAATTGCACCCAGAGCAGTTAAAATCGGTATTAGAGGTAAAAAACCACCAATTTTTGGGACACGTATCACACGTGGTACTATAATTTGAGACTTTCTTCCTTTTAATGACTTGTTAATAGTTTTTCGTGCAATTTTAATAGCTGTGTTAATATCTAATGGTTTTTCTTTTTTTAGTATTTTTGTTGCAGCTCTAACTGATGTTCTAAATAGTGTTTTAACATTTAGTTTGTTCTTTTTTACATTTTTCTTTTTCTCCACACCCATACCAAATTTTGTTTTGGCTTTCATTGCGTTAGTAACCATATATGCAAATGATTTTTCAGCAAGACTACTATCTTTTGATAAAACTCGATCCCAAGCGGAGTTTTCAAGTATTTTATCAGCTTTATGTCTGGTACTTAAATCCTTATTTTTGGAATAAGCAATATCGTGATTTTTACACGCAGAGTCCAATAAATTAATTCCTTTATCACCTCGATTTAAACGTTTTTGTAGTTTTGTTCCAGGTCCACAGTACTGATATCCAGGTAGATGCAGTTCAACAGGTAGAGAGTTTATTATTTTGTCTACTAGACCTCCTCCAACGACGGTGTTTTTATGACTAAAAGTTTTCTGATATCGTATAACCATATTATCTAATTTTTCCTATATAAGAGGTAATATATATGAAATGCATTTAGTTACAAAAATGCAGTTAGTAAAACAACATAAAAATATTTTAGTTCGTAATATTGATGATTCAGCGAACATCAGTTCAAAAATAAAGCATAGTCCTCTCTTACCAAATTCTATTCGTGCTCTAATAGTGGGACCATCAAATTGTGGAAAGACTAATGTTATGATTGGCTTGCTAGAAAGTCCTAATGGACTCAAGTTTGAAAACATCTATTTATACTCAAAATCTCTCTATCAACCTAAATATGAATACCTAAAGAAACTAATTTCACCAATTAAAGGTATGGGGTATTTTACATTCACCGATAATGAATCAGTTATTCCACCTGACGAAGCTAAAACTAATTCAATTATGATATTTGATGATGTTGCATGTGAAAAGCAGAATAATATACGTACATATTTTTGTATGGGGCGACATAGGGATGTTGATTCATTCTACCTGTGTCAAACATATACAAGAATTCCCAAGCATTTAATAAGAGACAATGCAAATGTTATTATAATGTTTAAGCAAGATGAGACAAATATGAAGCATGTTTATAAGGATCATGTTGCCAGCGATATGAGCTATGAAAAGTTTCAAGAAATTTGTCGAGAATGTTGGAAGGATAAATATGGATTTTTGATGATAAGCAAAGATAACGAATTAAACGATGGTCGCTACAGAAAGCAATTTGACTATTTCATAACTATATAAGCAACTACTCATAAAAATTACCTCTAGTTATTAATCTAACTTTAAACTTGATACATCTATTTGATATAACCTCATCTGATACCTGATAAGCTGATCTGAAAACCAGACCAGGTCCTGATAAGCTGATCTGAAAACCAGACCAGGTCCTGATAAGCTGATCTGAAAACCAGACCAGGTCCTGATAAGCTGATCTGAAAACCAGACCAGCTCCTAATAAGCTGATCTGAAAACCAGATCAGGTCCTGATAAGCTGATCTGAAAACCAGATCAGGTCCTGATAAGCTGATCTGAAAACCAGATCAGGTCCTGATAAGCTGATCTGAAAACCAGACCAGGTCCTAATAAGCTGATCTGAAAACCAGACCAGGTCCTAATAAGCTGATCTGAAAACCAGATCAGGTCCTGATAAGCTGATCTGAAAACCAGACCAGGTCCTGATAAGCTGATACCTGATCTAATAGCTGATACCTCTTATTTGCTAAACATGGATGAGAAAATTTTAAAACAGTTGGTGTTGACAAGAAATGTCTTGAAGAAAAAGCTTCGTAGTATAAAAACTGGTGAAATAGATACACGTGAACAACTAAGAGATACATTTAAACCTATAACAGAACCACTCAAAGAATTCATAAATAGTTCTAAAAATATTAAAAGAATTCCCATAAAAGAAGAAAGTAAAATGAAGACAGAAGTTGAAAATAATACAAGTTTTAAACCTGAAAAAACATCAGTCAAGATAGAGACAAGTACACCAAAGAAACTAGCAGAAGGAACAATATTCGATAATACCATCTTATTTAATGATGCTAATACTGTGAATGATGACGATGATGAAGATGATTTTTACTCACAGACTTCCAATACAGAAGATACTTATACTGACTTATCAGCCTTGGAAGGAAGAAATGAATTAGATACAAACTATGGTCCACATAAAGATTTCAATAATGAATGGAAATTTGGTGATAGTGACCTCAAACTTAATGAAGATAAAATACAAGTTGGTGGTCAAATATGGGCTCTAACACCAGGACTATTTTCTCTAATGTTTCATAAAATACCAAAAAATTATGATAAATTTGAACTCGAAATCTATAAAAAGATTTTAATTACTACTAATGCATATAGAAGGGACTATAAAGCTGATGGTCAAATTAAGGGTACTAGAGGATATAAATACAAACATATTATTAAGAAATTTATTGACGAGAAAAACCAGAAGAATTTAAACGAATCAACAGGATCTAAGTCAAAAGGTAGTTATTTAGGTGATGGAATGATGGAATTTAACGTTCATAAGCCAAACTATATATACTGGGACGATCCAAATGAGTTAGTAGATCGTCTTCGACTACTGCTTGCATCACAAGGTGCAGGTCATACTAATCACAATAACGAGATTGTATCAATTATTGAAGAACTACGTGAAGCAAATATAATACATTAACTTTAATAAAGTATATAAAGCATGTCTCTTGATAAATTTGGCCACTATTTAAACGATACTAGCAGCATAATTTCTTTGAAAAATGCACCTAAACTGCTGGGGTTCTTTATGGATACGAACAACAACATTGATGTCCAAAACAAAAGAATCAAAAATGTTGCAAAAGCTCTGGAGGAAAACGATGTTATCAATAAATTGTTTCTGCAAACTCAAATCGAAAAATTAGAAGAGAAATTATTAACATACTTTAAGGAAGATAATACTATAATTCGAGAAGATATTCAAATGCAAATTGAGGAGCTACAACGCGAAATAAAATTAGATATAGAAGAAAATTATAAAATTCAAAAAGACATTCTTCAAATTAAAACATTCTTTGAAGAACAAATTGAACAGCTTAATGAGAAAATTTATAGATTGGAAAATTACATGTTTGTATCAATAGCTGAAAGTGCGTCAAGTAGATCACAACACTCTCCAAAAAATCTGTAAAACAACTTAATGTCTTCAAAAAGAAATTTAGTAAACGAACTGCATAAGCAAGCTCGAAAAGTTTTTATGCGTCGGAGAGTTGTAATGAAAGGAATAGATGATCTTTGGCAAGCTGATTTAGTTGAAATGGGGATCTATTCTAGAGAAAACAGAAATTATCGATTTTTGTTAACTGTAATTGACACATTTTCAAAATTTGCATGGGTAGTACCACTAAAAACTAAAACTGCACTCGAAACAACCAAGGCGATGGAAAATATTTTTGAATTAGGACGAGTACCAAAAAACTTACAAACAGATGATGGTAAAGAATTTTTCAACAAACACTTTGGAAAATTAATGGATAAATATAACATTAATCACTACTCAACATATAGCAGTATGAAAGCATCAATAGTAGAACGATTTAACAGAACATTGAAAGGAATGATGTGGAAAGAATTTAGCTTTAATGGTTCATATAAGTGGATTGATATATACAAAGATTTAATTAATGCATACAATAGAAAAGTTCATCGCACCATTAAAATGTCTCCGATTAAAGTCAACTCAACAAATGAGGAAAAGCTACTAAATACAGTATACAGCCATTTAAAGATGTACAAAATGTCGAAATTTAATGTTGGAGATAATGTACGCATAAGCAAATATAAGCATACATTTGAAAAAGGTTATACTCCAAATTGGACTACAGAAATTTTCACAATTACAAGAGTTCAAAATACAAATCCTACAACATTCATATTAGAAGATTATCTTGGTAATCCTATTAAAGGTGGATTCTATACTGAAGAACTTTCGAAAACTAGATATCCAAATACATATCTAGTTGAAAAGGTTCTTAAAACTAAAGGAAAGGAGGCATACGTTAAATGGTTGGGATTTTCTAATCAACACAATTCTTGGATAAGTAAGAACGAAATATTATAGCTGAATACCATCATCAACAACAATAGCAGTAATATTAAGAAACTAATGTTAATTTTAAAATAAGAAAATGAAATAAATATGTAAATCATGCTTATAAACCATATGTTGTACTAAACTTTATTTAATTGTAATCAGACAGTTATAATGTCAATAACACTTACTCTGAGCTCTAACTCATCAGAATTATCTGCTAGTTACTTTCCTCCTATTGAATTACATGGTGCATATGAGTGTGCTCTAACTGATTTTCATTCATACAACAGCATTCCAAATGTAGACACCTACAACAATATGTTTCATATAGGGGAACATACAATTGAAATACCAATTGGATCTTACGAATTGAATGATATTGTAGATTTTATACAAGAGCAATACAGAAGACTCTGTCCAGAAAATAAGATTTTTATTGAAGCCAATAACAATACAATGCAAGTTAAAGTTAATAGTTCCAAAGATCCTGTATATTTTAATAAAGGCAACACAATTGGAAAACTTTTAGGATTCAATAGCAAAATCCTAGCACCAAACAAATATTATTACTCAGATCTTCCAGTTAATATTTTTAAAGTGAATCTCTTGCGAATTGAAAGTAGTATCGCTATTAACACATATATGAATAACTCCAAATCGCATACACTTCATGAATTTCCGATTAATGTGCCTCCAGGCTATAAAATAGATGAGGTTCCAAGAAATCTCATCTATTTACCTGTGAACACCAGAGAGATAAGTTCACTAGCGCTGCGCGTAGTTGATCAACACGGTGATTTAATTAATTTTCGAGGAGAGGAAATTACAATACGAATACATTTGAGGTCAACTAAATAATGCTAATATACAACACAAATACATTGAAAAATAAAGCAGTAACAACAACAACAAGAACATTAAAGCGACCACTTCAACAGAAAGCACTAACAACATCAAATAAAAATTTTCTAAAGTCCTTAAATTTTAAATTGAAGACAAAATGAGTTCAATAATAGATGTCTTAGATAAACCTTTCTCTGATGAGAATATAATCAAAAAGGATTATCATACATATGTACCATACTTACAATCTTACAACAATAATGATGAAATTAGAATTTCAATACAAAATCAAGATTTATACGTGCTACCCAGTGAGAGCTACATTTATGTAGAGGGGTTTGTTGCCGATGATAATGCCCCTAAATCTTCTTCTTCAGAGAACTTTAAATTAAAAAACAACTTTGTAGCATATCTATTTGATGAAATTCGCTATGAGCTCAATGGAATTGAAATTGATCATACAAGATATTTAGGAGCCACGAGCACCATAAAGAACTTGGTTTCTCTATCACCAAACGAAAGCAATGTGATGCAAAATGCTGGATGGAACAAAATTGACGATGTCACTCTTGCAAATGGATTTTTCAATTTCTATGTACCTCTAAAAATGTTTCTAGGATTCGCTGAAGACTACAACAAAGTTATATTAAATGGAAAACATGAACTGATACTCTTGCGCAATAAGAACGACGAAGATCTTGTACGCTCTAGTGTTTCTACTGAAAAAGCTAAACTTACAATTTCACTCATCTCATGGAGAATACCTCATGTTCAATTATCTGACCTTAGCAAATTGAATATGATTAAAATTATTAACAATGGTGCTTCTATACCCATGGCATTTCGCAGTTGGGATTGTCATATTAATCCACAATTAAACACAGGAACTACCCATATTTGGAATGTTAAACTGGCTGCAAATAGAGAACGCCCCCGTTTTGTGTTGATTGCTTTTCAACAAGAAAATAAATTTGTTCATTGTGATTTGACTAATTTAAAAGTACATTTAAATTCAGTCTCATACCCGTATGATGATCTTAACATAAAGTTCAAAAATGAACGTTATGCAATTCTATATGATATGTATCTAAGATTCCAACAAAGCTACTATATGAAAGAATCTCAACCGCTTCTAACTGCATCAGAGTTTAAGACAAAAGCTCCTATTATTGTAGTAGATGTCAGTCATCAGAATGAATCACTCAATAATGGACCGATTGATATAAAAATAGAATTTGAAACAGCAACTAATATTGCACCAAAGACATCAGCTTACTGCATTCTTATTCATGATCGTATAATAGAATATATACCCATCAAAGGACAAGTTCGAAAAGTGTTATAAATTGAATAATATGGAAAATAACATAATTTTTATAGACGTACAAGGTTTCAAAACTAATTCAAACGATTTCATCGCAAAAGAAGTAGCGATTGTTTTCAACAATTATGAATATAACAACTTCATTATAAAACCACCATTTGATTTTAAATGCTTATCAATAAAAAAGCAAAGAGAAGCAAAGTGGCTAACAAAAAACTATCATCACCTAAGCTGGACTGCTGGATCAGTTTCATTTCATAGCGTTTGCAATTTTTTAAAAGCCAACGTAAGATGTTTTAAAATATATGTAAAAGGTGAAGAAAAAAGACTATGGTTGGAAAAAAATTTTACACCGAAAAATTTCTAACGTTGAGGATATAGGCTGCATCAACTTTAAACAAATGGAAATCAAGTATCCAGAATATTTTTATTGTAATTATCATAATTTTGGTGTTTGCGCATTAAGAAATGCTATTTTACTCTCCAAAGAAATATCTTGTTTTAAATGAACTTTTTCACTTTTTAAAATATTTATACTTAAGAATATATTACTGTACCTATGTATTATTATAAAATTTTATAAAATTTTAAACAATAAATGTTTACAAAATAAAAGAATGTACAAGTGTTTTCTTATTTCAAATACAAACTACATAAAGGGAATAGAAGGAGGTGGGGAGGAGGAGGAGAAGTTAACTTTTTTGCTTACTTGCAAATTTTTACTTTTTGTTTCTCTGCTGATGACTGTACTTAGTTGAAAATCCTCTGCTTTAAAAGAATTGTAGACAAAGAAAATGATTACGTTGCAAAATATAAATGTATTCTACACAAGCACAAAATATTCCACGCACAAGTTCTCACGATCGCACATTTATACATTCATACATTCATTTATACATTCATACATGCATACATACATTTATACATTCATACATACATACATACAAATATATTTATTAAACAAATAAACACAATATACAATTACCATCGACAATCAAGCTGGACCACCCACACACAAGCATTAGGGGTGTTCACATACATGAGAACATTTTAGGGGTGTTCACATACATGAGAACATTTTATAAATAAATAAATAAAATAATTAAATAAATTAAATTAATTTATTTAATTATTTTATTTATAAACAATTTATTTTATTTATAAACAATTTATTAGCGTGAGGAAATCACACATACACATTCCCACGATTCATATGAGAATCGCCTAGTATTCATCAAATATATTTTCTCTGATATTACTGATATAGTATTACGATAACAAATTTATACAGTCTGGCAACACTGGCAATTTTCCCTTTGGAAAAATCATTTTCCCGTCGGCATTAAGAAATATAGTAATCATGCATTGCCGTCGGCATTTGAAAAAAAAAAATAATGTTTTGCCGTCGGCATTTGAAAAAAATAATCATGCATTGCCGTCGGCATTAGGAAAAATAATCATGTTTTGCCGTCGGCATTTGAAAAAATTATCATACATTGCCGTAGGCATTAGGAAAAATAATCATGTTTTGCCGTCGGCATTTGAAAAAAATAATCATGCATTGCCGTAGGCATTAGGTAAAATTAAGTTTCACAACTCCCTCCATTGGTATTAGGAAAAATCATCTCATGATTTTCCCGTTGGTATTAGGAAAAATTAATTAATTAATTAGGAAAAATCATCTCATGATTTCCCTATTGGTATTAGGAAAAATCATTTCATGATTTTCCCGTCGGCATATCTATATGTATATACTTATGAAATATTAATCTTATGAAACCCCTTAATCCACCCCACAAACATACATACATATAAATTCCCACGGTCATAAAAAACCAGACTTATTGAACCACCCTCGTATTTAGTAATAAAAAAACTGCTTATGTAAACAAAAAACTTATTATGTAAACAAAAAACTCCTTATGTAAACAAAAAACCGGACGGACTTATTGAACCACCCTCGTAGGTATCAAATTTCACAAATTTCCAAGAATTTTAAAATTTTCAAATTTTAATTACCCAAATTTAACAATTTCAGCCACAATTTAACAATTTCAGCCCACAATTTAACAAGTTTAATTGCCCCCGAACCGCCAGTTCCCTACTACTCAACTGACAGCTAAACATATGGTTTCTTATGAGGTCTGTTATATTCAGTACGTGTCCGTCAACGCAAAGTTCAAAAATTGGTAAACTTTTAACTTTTTGCGTACGGTGAGTAGATTGACAGATATTGATTGGTTTTTTTTTTGGTATATATATGTTCTGATTTAGGTTTTTGTGTTTTGCGGCAACAAAAATGAAATAAAACAAAATAAATAAATAAAAAAGTTTAATTTAATTAATAAAATGTAGAACCAACCTATTGAAGCTGTACAAATGTTTCCGTATATAAAGTACTCAATGTGCCAACCTTCTCCGATGTTGCGTTACTGTTAGTTGAAAAAGGCGAAGTTTAACGTATTACAGATTCATTGTGCCTCGGCCTTTATTGAGGAATTCTTCGACGTGAACGAAATTCGTCGTTCATCCAAGTTGTGTTCTGTTTTTTATTCTCTCTCTCTCTCTCTCTCTCTCTCTTATTTCGCACAACTTTTATTATAAACCAACGTTGGCATCAGCGATGCCAATTTAGCGCGTTTTAACTATGCCAAACGCGCTTTTTTTCGTCTTAGCGCGCTTACTAAAAAAAGCGCTAAATTAGCGCGTCTTGAATAAAGTCATCATCATTTCAGTTCAATATTTTCTTCTTACTTTTTTTGCATAAATTTAAAAGCTTTCTAGTAGTCAAAACTCATAAAATTTTTTAAATTGTTTAATGATTCAGCTGTCGCAAATAAAATTCTCTTGACTGTGGTTAGAAGTAAAAAACGCATTTTAATACTGTAAATAGCAAATATTTTGAAATTTCACAACTAAAAATATGTACTCGTACTCTTGACCAAAAAAATTTATATAACTTATTAAGCATCTATTCTAGCTGAAATACAAAAAGCATTTGAATCGCAAAGCTATTCGACAATTTATATATGGAAGTTGTTACAAAGTTTGACAAATAAAATAAAAACTAAGTATTTCGATTACTTGGAAGGCAATTCTGATTCTGTATTAAATGATTTTAGTGATTTAGCATATAATTTCCAAGAAACAATATAATAAGATCTGAAAAGAGCTACTAAAAAGATCAATTTTATTTACTAATACACATGTACATACATCGCCTTTTATTAAAATTTAATTTAGCGCATAGGAAAATAGCACGTTTTGCCTATAAATAGTCGACAATGCTGTAACTTAGCGCGTTCTAGCGCGTTTTGCGAAGGGTAATAGCGCGTTTGGGTTATAAATAGTTGGCATCGCTGGTTGGCATCCGTTTCAAATTGGTGTTGCCGCCACAAAACTTTTTCTTTGCTCCCTAAAAAAATTCAAAAATTTTTAAGATTTTTTTCTTCAAATTCGATGATACCAAGTTAGCATATAATAATGCAACGCTATTTATATTGTACGTATATAATTGCTAAATATTTAAAAACCATACTTATATATCGGTTTTATAATACACCAACTTCCCCCAATAGTGAACCGCCGCTACTAGTTTCCTCTTCGCACAATATATTTTTCATAATAAGCTGATGTCAGAAGGTTTGTCAGCAGAAAATAGAGCACGCTCTAATTGTCATACGGCTTTGCGTCTGACTTACAGAAGCAATGTTTTAAAGGGCACCACATGACATATACGAGTACATGTCTTGCAGTGATAAATTTGACAAGTCAGACGTAAAAAACTTTGCGCACGTTGTCACTTCCAGAATCTTAGATGTAACATGAGCATCAAAGTACACCACTACCTGTACAGTCACTTAGAGCTTTTTCGTAGCTTGGATCCTCACGTGATGGCTGATTATTGCTGAAGTATTCACTTCATTACTCAACAACAGTAGAAAATCGAATAAAAGAAAATGCAAAAGTTTGTAGTTTATAATAATTTTTTTTTTTTATAAAATAATTATTTATTAATTTATTTTCTTATTTTATATATCTTATAATATATTTAAATAATAAAATATAAATTTTCTACTGTTTAATACATTTAAACTCACCCAATTTAAATGTGTTTCCGAAGAATAGAATCAGTGTATTGTAGCTAGAATTTTGCCAAAATATACATGTATGTTACTACAAAATGCATTTTCAATATGAAAATTTGTGCAAATCATGGGGAAAATAATTTCAAAATTCAATCAGTCCAAAGAAGAACAATAACTACTCAATTTTATTTGTATGAAACAAAAAACTAAAATTTTGTGAAAATAAGTGAATTCACTTAATTGTGAATAAATACGAAAAGAATCAATCGATTTTTATGACTGATATCACATTTTGTTTCCATTGCATGTTGCTTTGCAATAAAGTAATAAATGTGAAAAAGTTTTGCGGTTTTAAATTTTTCATGACTTTTTCAAACCAAAAAAAAATTTGCTATTTTTACGTAAAAAATATATTTTTGGCTACAATTTTTTATTATAACTCCTAAACTACTGAGCCGATGTAAACGCAATATATAAACGGATTAAAGGTTATATAAATAATAATTTTTGAAAATTCAGTTTCACAAAATCGGACTAGTTGTTTTTGAGTTACGATAACATAATAAGTGGAGAAATATCTCAAAATATTGAAAATTTTTGTTAAAAATTATTTATCCATAGAATTTAAAATATTTGCCATTTTTGTACTTAGGAGCCGTCCACATATTACGTAACGCTGTTTTTCCCAATTTTTTACACCCGCCTTCCTCCCCCCCCCAGTAGCAGATCGTAACAAAACTAAAATGAGAAAAACATACGTATTGTTGTACGAAATTAGTAATTTTTTTCTGTTACGTAGCATTTTCAAAGACCCTCTCCCCCTCCGCCCTTGAGAGCGTTTCATAATATATGAACGGTCCCTTAGTTAGCCATGATGCTTCCTCAAGCCCTTTTTTGCTGTTGTTCTGTGTAATTTGTTAGAAATTCAAAAATATAAGAACAATATTTCGCAAAAATTTTTTAAATTTTTTTTAAAATAAATTAAAGGCAGCTTTAAAAAGCCGAAAAAACGGTTTTTGTGAAATAATAAAGAATTTGTGTGCTAAAGAGCAAAAAATGTCTTCGACTAAACAAAATTTAAGTCTAACAATTGTAAAACTATAAGAGATAAAATACTAATGTTGGCTTTATTATTTTTTGTTTCTCAACTTAAAAAATTAATTTTGTTCGGTTGATATTTACACACGTGATAAGGCTCGAAGAATTGTGACACCAGCAGTTTCCAACTTTGACGTTCCTTAGATCTTATTGGTGCCTCTTAATATATATCAAAACTCTCGGTTTTTTTTCCATCGGCTAAGTACTTTCAAAGTTGTGTACTTTTATGAATTTTCTTGAATTGCACTTTTTTATGTAGCGTATACTTAATTTTTACACAAAATGTTACTCATACTCACCTTAATCGCTTGTTCATTTGAACAGCTCCATAACAACCAAAATGAAATGATAGAGTTAATACTTAAGGGCCACTCAGACTATTATACTTTTTATTTATACATGTCAAAAATTCAAATAGTACGTGCAAGTGCGATATTGTGAATGCAAAATGTCATAACGAATGCTAAATAATACAATAAAAATCTGACATCCCATAATACTTGACCATTTTTTGAACATTTTCTAAACGATAATACTTTTCATCTGCTCAGAGTTGCATTATTACAAAATCCAAACTAACAAGTCGCCTGTTTCGACACCGATGCCGTGCTGTCGTTTATTCTATATGTCTTTGTCTTAAACCCGATATAAATATTGAATATGCTTATCGTATTGAATAACTTTTCGTGTAAGGCATGCCTGAAAGTTAACAAAACTGTCGTATTTTCATTTTCTTTATCTTGTTTATATCAAGTACTTTAACCGCCGTCTATTTTCAAAGGCCGGCACGACCACAGCTTGCTTGAAACTGCTCTGCCGCCGGAAGTAAACAATTAATGTAGGCATGTTAATTCTACACAGCTGTTTGCTTTCTACTTATTTTTTTTTTAATGTAATATGAGGTGTGATGGTATGAACACAAAATATAACTTTACGTTATATTTTTTGACAGTCGAAACAAATGTCTTTAGATTTTTTTCTCGTAAAGTGTGATTAAAGTCTTTATACATGTATAATAGTCTGAGTGGCCCTTTAGTATGTACATGTATGCTCGTTTTCTGTTAGTCTAATTTTTTAAGCATATCCTAGGAAACTGATGTGCAATTAAACTTGTATGCTCTTAAAATAATATATATTGGCATTTCCACAGGAATGTCAACCTTTTGTAGCGTGCGACACCAAACAGATATGTTTGTTTTTTCAAAGAAAAGGAAACTTTTTTTTTGACTTATTTATATATTTGTGTAGGGCATCAGCAGCTATACATTAGGAAAAATTTGAAGTAAAATCAAGTAACATTGTTCTGAATTATAAGCTTAATTGGAAGCTTTGCTTTGCGTAACATCACGAAGTAACACGGAGTGACAGGCGGGAAAGTTATTCAGTCACTGCAGTAGCATTAGATTTTTGCCCTTTGAATTGCACCAATTTGTACATTTGTAATAATATATTATAACTTTTACTGTATATTTAAAAAAAGGAAATTTTTTTTTGCTATTTCCAATATCAATTTGAAATAAATAATTCGTTTCTTGTTATTTCATAAGTTTTTTATTTGTGATTGATTTTTAGTCTATTTTTCATTAATTCCAATTTATCTTAAACTAAAATTACAATTTACACATAAAACTTCATATTAGTTTTATTCTGAGCCTTTAGACATTTTGCATATAATTTGCCATTTTATATTTAATTAAGATTGCTGTTTTTAATACATATACTTATATTTACTATACATATGTATGTATGTATGTCTTACTTTATTTGTTTTAACATATTAATTTTTTTTCATATATGTATATCTTTGATAACTATTTGTTATTATTAATGCAAACATTTTTAATTCCATTATTAAAATAATATTTAATTTAAATTTTTTTTTTAACAGATACTACAATTCATTTGTATATTAATACAGTTTTCTTTTTTTTGGCTATTTATATACATATCGCTTAGTTACTTCAAGAGCATCGTAACTGAAATATTTAATATTTTAGGTTAAAATTTTAAACAAATATTTGTTATACTCAACTCTGGGGAGAAAATTAAATTTTCGTTTTCCTTCGAGTTGTAAGTGAACTGAAAACTTTAACTTCGTTTTCTATAAAAGTAATATTTTTTTGACTTACGACATTGTGTTAGCAAATAAGCGATATGTATGTTTGTACATTGCATTTGTTCAATTAAATTTATTTGCATTTTGCGCTTGATGTTTATTTATTAAATTTAAATAAATTCTAATTCACTTGGTTGCATAAGTACTTAGTATTTAATTGAAATTATTATTATACATAACTGAAGAATTACGTAAATAACTAACTTCTACTACGAATTAGGCAAACACATTCAAATAAATGTAATGCATGCCCACAGAACAAACACACATACGTACACTCATACAACTTACATGCTATAAAATTATAATTGCAAGAATTTTTGTTATAAAAAGTAGTTTTTTTTTCTTTTGTAAATAAATACAAAAATTTAAATGCATAAAATTTTACACACACATTTTGGTATGTTTAATGCATGAGTAAATGCAGCAATAAACTGTCAAGCCAGCAGATCAAATTACACACACACACACACACACATACATTTAAACATTCAAATACACACACATACACTGGCGCTGGCGATTTCGTATGATTTAAGCTACAATTGTTATAATTTACATAAGATTTTCATTATATATTTTTGTGTGTTGTGCTTTGGCATTTCTGGTTTTAAAATGTATTTATGGCCTTCTAGGACATTTGCAATTTGAGATTATAATACAATATATTTAGAGTTAATATTAACATAAAGTAATTAAATGTGTTGCACACACACACCATCTCATAGTTGTAAAACATAACTGCAATCAATTTATGCTACTTAACTCTCACATAAGCCCACCACATACAAGTACGTGAATACATACATAGATATGTATGTACAATGGGCGTAACAAGTGAGCCAACAGCCGGAATTTTTTATGTTACATTTTGTTATATGTGATAGTGATATAACATCGCTATCGCCAAAAAAAAAACTTGGGAGCAAGAGCTTCATTAAGTAAATTTAATGAACTTTTGTGTGCTGAATCCAAATCTGTTCTAGTTTTTGAGCTATTTTCTTTTGAATCAAATACTGATATTGGAATATAAAATACGTATTTATTATGATAAAAGTAAAAAATCTTAAACATAAATGGCTGCTATGATATAATTTAAAATCTTAAATGAAATAAAACACTAATATAGCATCAAAAAACTCAACTACTAATTAGTAGAACACTTTCTTTTATAAATTTTATCTGCTATTTCACGATTGGTTTCCCAGCAGAAAACAGTTCATATTTCTGGGGATCACTTGCCGCTATATCTTTTTCCTTGTGAGCAATATCTCGTTAGAACCTTTCACCATGCGAACCAGATATGACAACACAAAAAAAATCTAAATGCAAGTGCAGGAAGTTTTTTTTTTCTATTGTTGTTGATATGAGAGAAGAAGTTCTTGTACCAGTTCTTAGTAATTCGGAGCCCTTCTATTTCCAATAAAATTGTGACATACATTTTCGAAACCTACAAATTCTCCTCTCTCTCTCTTTATTGACCAACTTAAATTTGAGCAATTTTTTAAAGATTTCTCATACTTGGGGACCCACAACTATGCCTTCCTTCGATTTGGTCTCACTTACACGTGGAAATATACTTTTCACGTGTTTATGAAGCTCAATTTGATGCTTACTGCTGGCAAATATAGATTTTTCCTGTCAACTTAAGGCTCATTTGCAGTGTATTTGATTCCCGGAATCGCATATGATCTTAAGGACCAATTCCCAAGAAAGCAACAATATTTTGTATATGCTCCTAACATACCCACTTTTTTTTAAATGCGCATACATATATTCCACAAATAGAAATCGCACTGAGCTCCTTTGAGCAGTAATTTCTTGTTTTCGAAGTTCTCTTTTTAATAGTACGAGGGCGGATCAATAAGTCCGTGACTTTTTGAATGAAACACAGTTTTTTTGCAAAACAAAAATTTATTTTTCAACAAAATCTCCTTTTAGCTCAATACACTTAGTCCAAAGATTCTCTAGTTCTCGCATCCCTTTAAAAAAAAATAGGATTTTTCGAGGTCCTTAAAATAGGCATTTGTTTGGTCAATAATTTCATCGTTGGAGCTAAATCTCTTTCCATCGAGCCATTTCTTTAGGTTTGGAAATAGGAAGTAGTCATTGGGAGCTAAATCCGAAAAAAATGGCGGATGAGGTACCAATTCGTAGCCCAATTCATAGAGTTTAGCCATTGAGACTGCACACGTGTGCACCCGTGCATTATCTTGATAAAAAATAACTTTTTTCTTGGCCATATGGGGTCGTTTTCTTTTTAAATCCTCATTAAATCGGTTTAATAAGTGGATATAATATTCGCCGTTTATTGTTTTTCCCTTTTAAAGGTAATCGATGTGGATTATTCCGCGTGCATCCCAAAAGACTTTTGCCATCACCTTATTGGCCGACAAACTTACCTTGTCCTTCTTCGGAGCAGGTTCACCCGGAAAAACCCATTGTTTATACTGCTGCTTGGTCTCCGGAGTACAGTAATGGATCCATGTTTCATCCACAGTTACAAAGCGCCGCAAAAATTCATTCGGATGAAATGCCTATGGCATCAACAATCTCACGCGCTTTATTCTTCGATCGGCCAACACCATATCGTGGATTTTTTTCGACATTTTCGGGTGTACTGACCTCAATTGGCCGCCCAGAACGTTCAGCGTCATTTGTACTTGTGCGACCACAACAAAAGTCAGTAAACCACTTTTTTACTATTGAAATCTATGATTCAGAGTCTCCATAGTATTTATCGAGCTTTCCTTGGTTTGATTGACGGTTTTTTTGTCGCAAAAAATAATGTTTAATGGGCACTCGAAATTCACTTTTTTTAATTTTTAGAAAAATACACGAGGTTGTATGTTTTGAGCAGCTGTTAAACACGAAGTAAATGACGGCACTTGCTCAAAATTTGACAGTAGTCTATTAACAAGTGTTGCATTTCATATAACTACGAGTGAAGTTTGAAAAGTCACGGACTTATTGATCCGTCCTCATTGTTACTGCATAAGCTAATGGAACGAACGGATATTGATTCCATTATTTAGCCACACTGTTTCCGAGCCATTGCATACATATATATTTCTATTATTACTATATTTTTTAATTCCAGGAACCATAAAAAAGTAATGCCTTTACTTGGTATGACCTTGCGATTGAACCACAAGATGGCAAGTGTGTTACGGATAAATGTATTACACAATGTTTTTCAAAGTGGGATATTCCCAGCATACGCTGCTATTCGAAAAGTAAAAAAAAAGTTTAAATTTTTGCGTTCTTTAATTTTTTTTATAAGGTTTTGAAAACAAATAACAAAATCAATTTTGCATTCAAAATATTTAATGTTTATTTACAAAATATAAAAAATTTTCCATTGTAGAGTACATTAGCGGTATTCAAATCCAACAACAAAATACACACAAATCCAAAGAAATTCTACGGTATTTTGCATTTTCACTTACGCAAGACAATTTGCATCAAATATCGAATACCGCCATTGTAAAATTTCAATGTTTTTCATACAAACAACAACGACCCTTGTACAGTTTGTCAAATAACATCATGATATTCATTTGTGTTTCTATCCTTGTTGATTTATATTTCCATATCTTTCTTTTTCTAATTAAATCAATCAGCTGTATGGGTGACGTAGAAAATGAAATTTTGTGTTTTGTTTTTTTGTGCTTGACATCAGAGGCGAAAAAAAATAATGAACAACAGAAAAAGATTAGTGTGATAAAAGGCAATATAAAAATACCTTAGTTGTCGAATCACTTTTGGCGCTCACAGTATATACGTATACGCATACATACTTGCATTTAGCAGCTGCAAAGCTTTATCTAGTATAAACATCAAAGCACTTTCATTGACATATCACTGATTAGAAAATGTTTTAAAATATGTAATTGAAAATTTTAATACATTAAATATTATGTAAAATTTTTTATGCAGAAAGGATTATGTATTAAACACTATTAAATTGCAAACATGTAAAAGCAAATAGAATGTAAGAAGAGATTATTACTTTTGTATTAAGCAAACACAAGGTGGCGCAAAAATAGCCACCCTACATTCCTTTTTTCTTTACAAGTTCAGTGTACATAAGAAAATTTAAATGCTTATCACATATTCAAAAGAACTTGGCCAACTCCCATTTTGCTCTTTTTTTAAGTTTAATTATTTTCATATAAAACATATTTGTGAAAATGTATTTATAATATATTATCACAACAAATTCATCAGCTTATTTATTAAATATGAATTAAAAAAAAAAAAACTTGAACTTACTTCTACTTAAAAAAAAAGTTGAATAAAGTAAATCAAATATTCAAGTCTTGTTTGTTATATTTTTAAATCAAAAATAACACTCGATATGATACGTACATATATTACGAGTAATTTTGGTTTAAAATGCAGTACCGGCTTAAGAAGAAACTTAGTTTTATCTTAATAGTAAATATATTACAAGATCTTAAAACTATATAAACAGTTCTATTCTTTCTATTTCTTTTTGTTTGTAGGTGAGCTCTGTAATATTTCTTATGACTAATTTTGATATATTCTATTTGCGATTTTGTAAATGCTTGTTTTTGTTTTCGTTTTTACCTTTTAACTTTAATTTACTTTTAAATGTTTTAATTTTTTTTTTTGGTTTTTACTTTGCCCATATCTTCGAGCTGTATGCACTTCTAAACATGTATTGTGAATTCTTGACGTTCCTGTTCCTTTTTCTCATGATATCTTGCCAACAGTGAGGTTAGTTCCTCCCTATCCACCTTACTCAACTGACCATCTTTATTTTCCATAACTCGTTGCACTTCCAAATCTAACGCTCGTTGCTCATGATCACACTCAGCTTCACTGAATTCTCGAGAATCAGTAAATCCCGAAGGTGGTCGAAAACCCATATTGTTTGCGCCGGTCATTGCGGCAATCGTGGCTGCTATTGAAGCCGATGTTTCCGAATTGTTAACCTCACTGTCTAAACTGGTTTCATAGCGGAAGAAAACAAGCAAACGAAAGTTTAAGTTAATTTATACACATATAATAGTTTTAAATAAAATATTGATTCAATATTTTTGAAAATTCATTAAAATGAGATTTTTCTTATTACAGGTTTACTTCAATCTTAACCTGGTAAGTGAAATTTAATTTTAATAATTCTGTGGCAATACGGAAAAAGTGCTTGAGTTATATTTTACAGTTTGCAGGACAGCACTTTTAAACTTTCAAGTCGGCTTTCAGAAATCTAGTTCTTTTAATTAATTTAGTTAAGTTTGAATACAATACAAAAACAAGCTAAATTAAGCTGCTATTCGCTATGGGATTATAAAACGAAAAAAAAAATAAGAAGCCAGTCATTGGGCTATAACTTCCTGAAAACGCGCTCAAAACAAATGAAATTTTGCACAAGGGTACTTTGGAATATGCAGATTACAGAGGTACCGTTAACTCAAAAACAGCATATCTCGACTTAAACACTTTTTGCTTTTTGCAAGAAAATTAATAGTGCGTTTACATGTGAGGGCTAATTATGGCACTCGTTATCGAACGAAATTATGAAATAATTCAATGAGTTTATGCGGAAATATTTTTAAATTTCGAATCGTATCGAATGCCGTAATTTGCCCCCTTGAACAAAATCTATTACCTAGGAAATTTCGAGTAAAATCTAATAGATGTCGAGAATATTTTCTACTGCATTAAAATCTAGTAAGACTAAGAGATGCAACTATGGATTTTTTTTTTTCAAAATTGTAATTGTAATTGTTTGGTTGTAGTTTTAGAAAAATGTCAGTCAATGGTCTTTGTTTTGGATACGAAATCATAAAGGGCGTTTTCACCTGCCCAAAGTCTAGCAGATTTCAGTTAATATATTAATGAACATCTATACCGTTTACATAAATTTTTTTTTACATTTATCCAGATTCCTTATCCAAACGAAAACCCAATTTAACTGAAAATTTTCCGAAACTACAACCAAACAACTGCAAGGTAGCAAGGTTTTTGTACAAATTTCAAAAAAAGTCTTAGTTGCATCACTAAGTTCTATTAGATTTTAGGAAGATTTCAACAAAATCAAATGACGAAGTAAATTTTATTTTGTAAATGCAATCTTATAGATATTGATAGATTTCACTAAAAGTCTGGCAAATTTTGTGCCGGCTGAAATGTTCTAAAATAGTGCGCTTACATTACAATTTAATAGGGCGTTTTCATTTTCTCGAAATCTAGTACTTATGAGATTTCGAGCTAAATCTTAATGGTTTTTACTACACTTCCCATACAAAACAAAATCTATTTTGTCAGTAAATTTTTACGAAATTTAATAAAAATCTAATATTGTTATTTATTTTTTACTACCCTGTACAACACAATTTACATAGAAGCTGAGTGAATTAGCTACGGGTTTTCTAAAACGGTTGTTTGGTTGTAGTTTCGGAAATTTTTCAGTTAATGCGCTTTGTTTTGGTTAAAAAAGTCTTGATAAATGTCAAGAAAAAAAAAAAATACTTGGTGTGGGGGCTACAGATTTTCATAAGGATGTTAATAACAATCTCTAGCCCAGTAGATAGACTTGGGTGCTGATGAAGTGCCTGGCTGCACAGAAAAATATCGGTATTTCCCCCAGCTAATAAAGTCTAATTTAATTTTTTTTTCTCTTCTTTAGAAAGTCACATTAATTAATAAAAATATTTCATTCAACAAGAATTGAAATTACTGAACTTAAGCCCGACTAAGAAATTATTTCTGATTAAAATTCACTATAGTTCAACTAAAAATTTAAAATTGTCTCACATAAGGATTTTAATTTAAATCTTCTATCGTGCAGGTGTAAATACTAGGGTGATCGACTCGGTTTTTCAACCGGTTTTAAAACCCGGTTTTTTCACATTACGGTTGTCGGTTTTTTCAAAATGTTGATTTTTCGAATGTCGAATAGTCCGATTTTTTTACAATTTAAAAACCGGCTAAGTCGAATACTTTTCGATTTTTATATTTTGCAATAAAATTAGTTTTTACTGTGTTAAAACTTAGACCAACGTGTTCTGTTGATTTTCCTAATTATTTATTACAGTGTAAAAGTTCTAGGCATTTGTTTTTTGACCATGGCAACACTTACTGATAACGTGAAATTAAAGCTAAATTATTTTATGGGGTGATAGCAGAGGCGAATTTAATTGGCCGTATGGTGTGCAAAGTGTTTTTATTTTTGTTGACATTCTGCTGCATATTATGATCATAGATTCATACGTATATATATATTATACACGTATACTATACATAAGTATATGAAATTAATTTTTATGTTTTACCTTTAATTTTTGTATTATTTTATATATTTTTAATAAAGCAATTTTAAATCAAAACTTTTGTATAATAATTTTCTTACTTAAAAACCGAAACCGGATTCGAAAACCGGTTTGTGGAAAAAGTCGAATAATCGATCACCCTAGTAAATACCCTATTATGCAGGTGTTAAGCCTTATTCGTGATTGGCTTTGATAAGACTTTTGGTTTTTGTCTCTGCTAGTTGAATAGGAATTTAGTTTCACACATTAAATTTAAACGAAAATATCTAAATGCAGATTAATTGTTTGTTTTAAATTAAAAATTACTCATTTTTAAACAAATTACTTTTTCTGCTTAATAACCTAATTGAAGTTAAAAATATTAAGGCTTTTTTCTAGTCATAATAGTTTAAGTTTGGCTTTGGGGAGCCATAAGTTAGAAAGTTCAGCTGATCTTTAGCTTCGGCCTAAAAAAGTGAAGTGTCGGACACTTACGAAATAACCAAATAAAGCTTTTAAAAACGTCTCGTTTCTGTATTTGCTTTTGTTTGTGCTCATACTTCTGCTTCTCAAAACTCAAGAAACGCAGTAGAAGTAAATACAATAAACGTATAGCTATACAAAACTAATAGCTTCAGATGTCGACATGTTCGAAAAGTTTTCTGTTTGTCTGACTATTGCTTTAAATAAATTCGAAAGTTAACGTGGTAGAGCTGTTGTGTGTTTTCTTTTTTTTCTGATTTTGCAGTTTCAGTGGCGTATTTAAGCGCTTGCTGGAAGAAACGTTGTTGATTTTTGTTTTACTATTAAATTTGTACATACAGGAAAAAAACACTCATACACACACAAAATACACATTCAAATAAATTCACACAAAGATCTCTGCTTCGCTAACTTCATATTTATTTAAAGCAGCAGTCAGTCAAACCGAAAAGTGCACGAACATGTCGCCAGCAGGAGCTCTTCGTTGTGTATTTATGTTTGTTCGCTTATTCTGTTAACTTCGACTACGACTCTTCGAATTTCAGTAGCGGAAGTATGAGTAACAGTTTGTGATTGGGCAGTCAAAAAACAAAAAGTCGAAGAAATAGCACAATTTTACGACTTTTGCCATTTCGACTGCAGTTTTTTTTTAACCCTGACTAAATCTTTATATCTTAAAATGAGCTCAAGTAGTTGCGATGGTTTGCATCTGTGCTTACAAACTTTAAATGAATTTCTTTTTGGAAGAGTGTATAAAATTTGTGATGGCCAATTTATTACTGTTAAAAAGTTAGTTTTTTTTTTAAATTCTTTTTTGGATTTTGGGGCTTAGGTACCTGAACTACCTGTTGTTACTACCAGGGCATAGACGTCGCTCCAATGAATCCTTGGCATTGATTTGCTGCTGTTGGTGCTTGCGATTGCGATTTGCGCGCTTATCGCCCGATGAACTTAAACTATTGTTATCCTTGGCATATCTTTGGGAATTTATGCGCCTGTCCACCGGCGAAGGTTGATCATTGTTCGATTCTGTCGATGAGTCGGGGCGAAACATATCTGTTAATATTATGAAATAAAAAGAGAAGAGAATATTTTTGTAAGATAAATTTTAATTGGGAAAATGTGATAGCAAGTCTCACTAGAGAAATACAGAGTTTTGCTATTGGAATATGGTTAATGTCAAATAAGACTAAAAGGTTTGTGTTAAAAAACATTAAATGAAATGAAAAATTACATTATTTATATGCCCCCCGAGTTTCAAAGCTATTCTAAAAACTCTAGTTTACAACTGTCCATAAAGGAAATATCAAAAACGTCGTCAGCTTTTCTGTAAAAAGCTATAAGCTATTAAAAGCTCAATCAACAAGTTTGGAAAAATGAAGGAAGCAGCCATTGGACAGGAATCATGTCCCGCTATGACAATAAAAAATAACATATTCTTATCATCTGGAAATTATTTTTAAAAGCAGTGCAAAGCACTGTAATATAAGAATTCATACTTTTAGCATAGATCAAAGTCAGAAGAGTTATTATAACTATCTGAGAAAAAGACAACTGAACCAATACGACGCGATATCTGAGCGAAATGGCGTGCGTGCCTGAATGATTACATATGAGTGATATGGTGGCGAAACTGATGGAATAAAAGCAAACACTCGTCGCTAGGTAAATTATTTAAATAGGCTTCGCTTATGGGTTTCCATGACATTCACTTTAAGAAAACTCTGTTGTTTATATTTGTGAGCAATATTGATTTCAAATAGCAGAGCCACAAACCATAATGTTTAACAGTATCTTAACAGTAGTTACATACGAATCATATTTAAAATTTCAATGAAGTAAATAATTTTAGATCATTAATCTTAAAAGCTCAGCTTGTGGGTGGCGTTGGCTAAAGTAGTTAGAACGTTGAGTACAAAACCGAAGGTCCTGGATTCGAGCTCAGTATCCAACAGTCATTAAATAGCAACACCAAGCATGTTTGTGATGTGCATTAGTAGTGTCCTTTTGTATCAGTTGTTGTATTAAAGTTCAAGTGATGAACGCATAGTCACTGGTCACTGAACTATACCGACTTCAGCAGATACTAAGCCTAATGTAACATCAGAGCGCCCTCCTTCGTTGTGTAGCAGAATCATCGGCGAAGTAAAATAATCAATAAAATGGCTACTAATCACAGCTTCGAACTTTAAAACGCCTCATTGACGCCAGAGGCGCTGCAACACTGCATTATTAAAAACTTGCAAAAAAGCACAGTTCTAGAAGAATTAAGCTTTCTTCTATCTCTTCCTTCACCAGTTGTCTTCATTATCACTACCCGTTTCCTAAAAAAGACAACAGCTATTAATAGTAGTAGGCATTCGTTGCCTGAGTGTTACTTCTCTAAAAAAAAAAGGAATTTTAAATAGTACTAAGAAGGTCACATCTACAAAACGAGGATCAAAACATCGCTTACACTATAGATAGGATCGATGGTTTTTTATGAACATGATTGAAAACTTAACTAATAAGATTTGAAAACAATTATTATTATTGTGCTGTATCGACATCATTCATTCATTCATTATTTTATTTTCTTGTTCTTATTATTTGTTTCTTTTGTTATTGAAATGTTATTTTTGTGAAGTTTTTTGTATTCAATTAACTTCATTACCGGAAATATTCCACTAAAACCTTAATCAATATTGATTATTTTTGCTTTTAAATACATTTATAGTTTTTTTCTTCTCACAAAACGATGAAAACGATGATGAATTATTACGATGCGAAGAATATAGAAACGCGCACAGTTTTCTTAATTTTAGCAAAAACTAAAACTAAAAGTTTGTAAAATTGGAGTTTTTAACTTACACCGTTTTTGCGCTATTCTTTGTTATATTATGTTCTCAGCAAAAACGACTTTTCAGCTCTATCTGCCTCCAAAGAGGTTATTTACTCTACTTTGGCATTAATAGTTAGTAATATCTGTGGCAAAAAGGAAAAAAATACTGAAGTCGAGATAATCTGATTTTGAGTTAACGTAAACTAAATAATCTGCATATTGAAAAGTAGCCCTGGGCAAAATCTTATATCGGTTGTGCGATTTTTCAGAAAGTTAAAGCGCTATGATTTGCGACTTATCTCTCTTAGACTTCTAATCTCATTTGGAGTAATAGCTTAATTTAGGTTATACTTTGGAAAATTTAAACCTAATTGTATTAATTATAAAGTATAAAACGATGTTTGCTTACAAAAAAAGGTTGGAGGTGGAAAAGAAATAAATTTCTCAAAATCGACTTGAACGGTTAACAGTGTTCTACTGCAAAACAGTCAAATACGAATTAAGCACGTTTTCCTTACTGTCACAGATATAAAGAATGATGTAACTTCAGAACGGCAACCAACAAAAAATGTCGATTATATCATTTTGCCGCTGATGGCCTTATATACATTCACACTTTATATACATTCTTGATAATTTTCAATATTACTGTTGCCAATCTCCTTGGGGGTACAGAAAGATCAGCTTTGAGCGTATAGTCCTTGTATGACTTTTTTTTACTCAAGGGTTTTCTCTAATAGATTATTAATGTAAAAAGCACCTGCTAATCCATGTTATAACTTACTAAAATAATTGATTTTTGGTGTTTGGTAAATAGAGAAGGTAAGCCGGGGAAAGAGATAAACTGCAGTGCCTCGATTCTGTAATTTGTGAAAAATTTTCCCATCAAGAAAAATTAAATAAGTATACATATATAAGTTCTATTTAAAACAGGGTTACTCATATAAAAACCTAAAAAAAATTTACAAAAAAACCCACAAATGAAGCCATCAGCGCAAAAGTGATGTAACTCTTATTTTTTTTTATATTTTTTTTAAGAGAAAAGAGAAGTAACACTGAGGCAATTAATGCCTACTACTATTACCTTCTTTAGGAAAGGGATAGTGATAGAGAAGACAAGTGGTGAAGGAAGAGATAGAGAAAAGCTTCATTCTTTTACAACTCTGCTTTTTTCCACGTTTTTAATAATGCAGTGTTGCAGCGCCTCCGGTGTTAAATGAGGCGCATTAAATGTTTTCAGCTGCGATTAGTAGCCATTTTATTGGTTATTTTACTTCGCCAATGATTCTGCTACACAACGAAGGAGGGCGCTCTGATGTTACATTAGGCTTAGTATCTGCTGAAGTCGGTATAGTTCAGTGACCAGTGACTATGCCTTCATCACTTGAACTTTAATACAACAACTGATACAAAGGGACACTACTAATGCACATCACAAAAATGCGTTGTATTTTTATTTAATAACTGTTGGATACTGAGCTGGAATCCAGGACCTTCGGTTTTTTAGTCAACGTGCTAACTACTTTAGCCAACGCCACCCCCAAGCTGAGCTATTAAGATTAATGATCTAAAATTATTTACTTCATTGAAGTTTTAAATATGATTCGTATGTAACTACTGTTAAGATATAATAAACATTATGGTTTGTGGCTCTGCTATTTGAAATCAAGTTTGCTCACAAATATAAACAGCAGAGTTTTCTCAAAGTGAATGTCATGGAAACCCATAAAGCCCCCCGTAGATGACATGTTTTTTACATCTGACTTGTCATATTTCCCAGTGTAAAACATGTACATGTCGTGTGGTTTCTTTAAAACATTGCTTCTGTAAAAGTCAGACGCAAAGTCTTCTGACAAAATTTCAATTAGAGCGTGTTCTATTTTCTTCCGACAAAATTTCTGACATCAGCTGTTTTTCTTAAGCAAAATATGTCGTCAAAAATCTATGCCGTGAGGAAACATTCAGCGGCGTTCCGATATTGCCGGAAGCATTAGCCGCCTAAAGTTGAAATATTACAACATTGATATATTTATGTTTTTTTTTTAACTATTAAATAACAATCATGTACATGCAATAAACTTGCGTTCCTTATTTATATCCTAACATGATTTCTTCGAATTTAAAGAAAAATTCTTTAAAATGAGTAAACTTTTTACGGCGTAAAGAAACATTTTTGTGCCGGCGACACTCCATTTTGCAACAATTTTTAAATTTTTTTATATTTGATTTTGCTTTAATTGCAGTTATAATTGAAATAATGCTGCACACTGCAATTGTATTATTTTCAGAATTCATTTTACAACTACTTTTATCAAAATATTTAATAAAATTTGAGCACAGATCAGCTGTTGTATACAAACACGGACAATGTCAGACGTACATATTTGTACATGCATGTTTGTGACCGAAAATTATAAATCTTCTGTAAAACACAATTTTTGACAGATATGCAGAATTACATCTGAGTTGAAAAGTTGACATGTCAGACGTAAAAAACATGTCGTGTACGACCTGCTTACTTATATAATTTACCTAGTGTAAGTGCTAGCGACCATTACCAACTTTTCAAAAAAAAAGTAGAGTAAGCCAACTTTTGTTATTCAAAAGAAGATGAAGCTGAAGACCCGGTTTTCCTTTTTTAATATAATAAAGTAAAATAATAGAGCAATTAAATGATTAAATAGAGCACTTAAGTAATTAAATAGTTTGGGGTTACACCATTTTTGCCGTGACAGCTTTAGAAAGAGTTGCTAAAAATTTGTTCGCTTCCAAAAGTTTTCCCATTCCATACACAATTAAAGAAATTTCTGTATATAACATTCCCTTTCGCAAAGCCCTGTACCTCTCAAAAACTTCATTTATTTTTATATTGAATGCGTGTGTATCTGAGTGTGCTTGTCTGGGTACACACCTACTCCACTACGACCATCACCGTTGCGTGACTTACAAGGAACTCTATAAGTAGGCATATTTGAAAATTCGGTACTGGGACTTATGCTGGTATCCGATTCCGATTCACAATGCCCAACGCCATTATTAGCACTACTACCTACACCGCTGCTGCCACCTCCACCACCACCGCTGCTGCTGCTGTTGCTTTTATTGCCAGCACTGCGGCCATTGTCGTTGCGTGTTGACTTTGTCATATGGCCCGCTTGAGAACCAATGGCCATAGTCATTGATTTACTTAAAGTCGATTCATCTGCCAAAAGATAAATTTATTTTAAATATTATTAAAGTTTTTGTGCAGCAAACAAGCCAAATTAGTTTTGCAAGTTATTTCGGTTTAACTTAACATTATCTTACCGTCTGTATTAAAGTAGCGCTGTTTATGCCACGATGATTTCGATTTGACATGACCGAATCCCGAAGATGGCAGTAATGGGTATGCAGTGGCATTTAGATTTTCTCCTTCAGGATGACCAAATGTTTTAAATTGCATTGTATAGTCCATGGGTGAGGCGGCAACACCACGTGTTGGTGTTTTGACTGCAGCCCCTGTACGGCCGCCATTAACGCTAAATGTGGCATAAGGCGAAATCTCATACATTTCTGTTATTTTTCAGTTTTTTTTATGCAAAATTTTCCATTCAGTTAAACCAAATCCGCCACAATTGATGATGACAAGCAACCATAATATTCCATAAGGCACGCAGTAAACGTACCACATTAAAATAATAAACATAAAATGAGAAAAAATTACATAGAAGAAAAATAAGTAAATAATTGGTAGCAGAGAGAAAAATAACATCATGGGACAGAGTTAAAAAAATAAAAACAGAATAATAGAGATACAGAAAGAATAACAAATAAATTAAAAAAGCAAAGATTTAAGTACTACGTGCTTCGTCACGATATCACGTTTTCCACCATTTGCTTTTTTTGTTTAGTTTCTTTTTCATACGCTCTTTCTTCCGTTTAGTTTGTAAAGTAAAAAAGAATTACGGAGTATATTATTCTCACAGCAAGTGGTTAGATTTCTTGTGCAACTCATAGTTTTTTATTGTCTTATTTTTTGCTTGGGAATTATACAGTGATTGAAATTATGTAACGAGCATTTATGGCATTAATATTTAATATATTGCAATATGCTGTTAATAATTAAGATAAATTGAAAGATTTTGATAACACATCCTATTTTTGGTGCAATTTTTGTATACATACATATAGTAAGTCATAAATACAAAGGCCCTAACTCAAATAATTGTAATCTTACAGGAGAAGGTAAAAACATTATAATGAACAGTACAACAAAACAACCGTTAGAGTTTTTTGCTACACGGATGGCTTGCAGCTAGGGGAAAGAACGGGCCTAGGTTTCTTTATAAAATAAGCGGAAACCCAGACTTACTTCCTCTTGCCTGACCATAATAGAGTTTTATAGGCAGAGATTTGTGCGATCACGGTAGTTTTAAAATGGGGTCAATGTAAATATTAGGCCCACAGAGGTCAATATATTTACCGACAGCAAGCCCGCAATAGGGCAATCACAACCGAAAGAACAAACTTCAAACATTAGGACCATTTTAGATTGCAGGAACATGATAAACGATTATGCAGTATATGCCAACATTCCTCTTGTATGGGTGCCGGCCGGTGCCGCATATTGAGTTACAAAATTGAGCGAAGATGGCCTACAGGATACGATGGAATTGTTATAATGCGGACGACGATAAAACAAGGGGACTGTTGAATGTAAACAAGCTCAAGCTGGGAAAGTTGACAGGCATCCTAACGGGCCACTCTAATGTACGAGGGCATTTGTAACGGATTGCAGCCACGAATGACAATGAATACATGACATGCATGGAAGACATGGAAGCAATGGATCACTTCCTTTGTCATTGTCCAGCTTTCGCCCAGCAAAGATCCCGCTAGTTTGGGGATGACACCTTACCGGGCATTACCACCCAAGAGGTATTGACTGGAAAAGTTTGAGGGACTACGTGAAGGATAGTGAGTTCCTATAAAGTGGGGTTCGTTTGTTAATTTACATGAGAATGCACAACAG
Organism: Nowickia ferox; assembly: GCA_936439885.1. Classification (NCBI taxonomy): domain Eukaryota; kingdom Metazoa; phylum Arthropoda; class Insecta; order Diptera; family Tachinidae; genus Nowickia; species Nowickia ferox. Next base: position 101,034,200 of record OW387023.1, on the reverse strand, counting down.
CTCTGCACTTGCTTATGTGTATGTCCGCGGACATGAGCGTAATGGCTCCTCTTTTCAACCTAACCTAACCTAACAGTAGAACTGCTTGTACAAGCGTTATTTTTTACACTATTGCAATAAATTTTGGTGAGGAGGTGTATTTGTGTGAAATGTATTGGAATCGCAGAAAAACTAAATTTCGTGAAAATACGAGTTAAGTATGACGTGAAAAGCAAAGCTCAATCATCTCAATGGAAGCAGCCGCACGAACCAAGCTGTCAGCAATTTACTGTACATTCAAAATGGCCGAGAGACATGAGTACCAACATAACGCCACAAAAAATCTAAATTCGAATATGCGTAACCCGCGAAAATTAAAAATTCGCTATACTTTTTGAACACACCTCGTGTATATATACCAAAAAAAGTTTTTGTTACCCCTCATAGAATAAAGTTTGGTCTTTTATCAGGAATCCCAAATATTTGAGAGATCTAGCAATGACCGTTCCTGAGCTGGACCATGTCTAAAACAGTTATTTTCGTAGTTTTTTTTGTTGCATATTTTGATATTTTCTCCCAAGGCAACATATTAAAAAAATATGTCGTCTGAATTTTTTTCCAAGTAATACTTAAAAAATAGTATGAATGGTAAAGTTGAATGCATCACTGAAAGCGGCTTAAAAACACATTTCAGATAAAGTACTTTTTAAATATGTGTTGTCTTGGGAGAAAACACGAAAATATGAACAAAATACAAAAATACACCTTTTTTAGAAACGGTTCAGCTCACGAGCGATGATCTCTTAGGGATGGACACTGTAAAAAACATTGATGTTCTGTCGATGCGATGTATCGCAAATATACATCGATGTTTTTTATACATCGATTGTTTTCTTTAATTTACTTATAATTTAAAAAAATCTTAAGTTTATTTTACATCTACCAATACTTTTTTTCAATACTGTTTTGAAATAAAATTTTACCAAGTCTTTCACTTCCTGCGAACATAATTGTAGTAAACAATGATTTAATTCTTTTACATACACATCAGTGAATGTATTCATTATTTTACGGGTCTGCATACAATAGCAATTGAAGGTATCATATGTCTTGCATACCACTGGTCACCGTATTGGCATACCGTGGGTTATTGTTGTTTATGGCGCACTTCAATATTTATGGGAAACTATTTTATTGCTTTAAATATATCAAGTGACATTTTGTTTTCCCATGAATATTATAAATGTAAATATTTTTAATGTATATAAAATAGAAATAAGATCACTCATTTTTACAATCTAGATTCTTCACATAATTAGTATATAAGCCGAAATTATTTGTATGAAAATTCAATCAATAAACTGCTGCCAAAAGAGCTCCTCGTTGAGCTCTACTAAAATTGTCATATTTTTATTGGTTAATAGAAAGCATTCATCTGCTTTCTAGGCATACAACTGCCTACAAAAAATTTAATTAGCGCCGGCACCATCGGGTAGGCAGGCAACCATTTCAAGTTTTTCTGGCCTAGCACCCTCTAACTGAAATAGAAGAACCTTTTGATATTTGCATAATATTTAAGACGGAACCGAAGCTCGCACCATTGCAAGGTATTTAAAAGCGATCTTGCGAAGTTTGGGAAACTGCGAGTTATAATCCTTCCAAATATCCAACATATTTTCGTTCAGTCTTTTCACAAGAGTATTAATTATTAAGAAAGTATATCAATCGGCGGCTTAAATACGCCTTGCGCATTTTTAGCAAGGGGTTTGTTGGCAGTTAAGATGCCAGACACGAGCTACTTCGCCTACGATTCTGCTACACAACGAAGGAGGGCGCTTTGATGTTACATTAGGATCAGTATCTGCTGGAGCCGGTAAAGTTCAGTGACCAATGACTATGCTTTCATCACTTGAACATCAGAAAAATGCGTGGTGTTATTATTTAATGACTGTGGGATACCGGGCTTGAACCCAAGACTTTCGGCTTTGTAGTAAATGTGCTAATTACTTCAGCCAACGCCACAATTTATCATTTCGATGCATCGGAAGAAAACATCGATGTTTTCCGATTGCTTAGGAGCAAAAACAAATATCGGATTATATCCATGTTTCGACATAATACATCGATGTTTTTAAAACATCGATGTTTCTTGTCCATCCCTATAATCTCCAATGTTTTGGGAATCCTCATTGAAAAGATCGATGGAAAGTCTGATATGCTATGTTCTTTGCGTAGCATATCAGACTTTCCAAACACTCCTTTTTCAACGCTGAATCTCTTATAAAATTGTGACTTAATAGTTTTTAATTCAGTTTTAATTTATTTAGGTTCTGGAAGTTGCACGTTTTTACTTGATGGCGCTGAAATCGAATAAAGTCCAAAGTTGAGCAAGTTTTAGGGTGGTCGAAAAATTTTATTTGTTCCAGTAAAGAGCCATAAGCGTCATTTATAGCACAGGGAATGAAATATATTTTATTTATGGCACGAGATTATTTAAATATGGAAATTAGCGTCACACATTGGTTCCTAATCTAAAACAAATGGTAATAAATATATAATGTATGTATATCTCTTAACTAGAGGTCCAAATATAAAAAATAAATGTATAACATAAAGGTAGAAGAGGACCTAAGTTTAGTGGAAATATATTTTTTTTCAAGTAAAGGGTGCAAGAATTGATCAGTTCGGCCTATGGCAACATTTCTATGCTCATAACTCTTAAAAATCTGAACCGATTTTAATAATTTTTTGTTTTATGAACAGCGATTAAAATAGTTAAAAACTTAAAAAATATTAAATGCATCTTATGTTGCATTTTAATTAAACAATCTAATTATTTTATCTTGGCCTAATTTAATTTTTTTACTGGTGTCAACACACTATTTGGAAAATGTTTAGAAGTTAAACGATAATAATTTAGAAAATATATTTATCACTTTAAAAATTTTTGCAAAAAATTAAATTATGTGGTCAAAAATAAAGAATTAGTTTTGTAAAAAAAATTAAAATTTTTTAATGAATAAAATTTGTTTCTTAATTATTTGAATACAAAATGCTTTAAAAACATTTAAAGAAAATTTTGATTTATTTATATTTAAACCGTGTGACAAGCATTGATCGAAAACAGTTTTTTTAAATGCGAAATAGCTGAAGGAAAAAGTTTCCCACAAATTTTTTTAAATCTATATACAAATAAAAAATTTTCCACATATTTTTTTAAATCTATGCACAAGCACATGCAATTTCTTTTTTGTTTTATTTAGTTTGGTCCAAGAAGTTCACTCGCTATTCGAAAAATGTAGTCACTGTAGAATATTCAATTGAAAAGCTCAAAATTTTCGAATATTTGTATTTGCTCAAAAACTATAAACTTTTTTTATGAACTTTTCAAATATATAAAATAAAATTGAAGACGACTTTTAAGAATTTTTGGTACTAAAATTGATTTTATTTTCCTCTACATGAGTAAAATTAAAAAAAAAACTTTACTATGCACTTAATTACCCATTAAACATATTGTTTGAAACAATGTTTGAAAAACTGCTAGCAAAATAGTAACAGCACTAAAGGTAGAGGTCCATAGCTCGCTTTTTGCGCGTTATGCTTTACATGCGTTTCATCCTCTTGTTTCATTCTATACTTTGTTCGCGTTGAGTTACATACACTGCTTTTCATGCGCCATTTTATTTTTGTTTTGATCAGCTGTGGAGAGTGAAATCGAGTTTTTAAAAGAATTTGTGGAGTTAGTCGAGTTTGTATATTTAATTTTATGTGCAAAAAATGCCTATGAACAATTTGAAAAAAGAAAAGGTTTTGGGTACGGCCATTGTATTTAGAACGGAATTTAAGTGGGTTTTTTGAAACCACGTTTAAAAAATTAAAACTTCTGACCCTGAGCAATTTCGAACCGCGACAAGAATGTCTGCAGATGTCTTTGACTATTTATTCAGCATTTTAAAAGATAGTCTTGAGAAGAACTCGGCCAGGGCTATTCCAGCAGATTGTCGGCTGTTGTTGACTTTAATGTAAGTAAATTGAAAATTACATATAAATGTATGCACATTATTGGCTTAAGCAATAACTTTTATAAGCAGCTATTTAATACAGATTTAGCGGAGATGACACTCAGTACGTAAAAGTAATCGATAACTAATATGCAAAATTTGTTACTGAGAAAAGTGTGGTGAAAAGTTAATTAAAATACATCGCATTAATGAAAATATTCACATATTTTATTAAGCAAGTTCTTTTTACCAAAAAATTTTTTTTATTGAAAAAAAAAAGAAAAAAATTATCCACGGCAAAATAATATTTATCGATAACGTAAGAAATAAAGTATTATTTAACATCTTTAGCATTCAAGAACAGCTGACTTTCTTTCATGATGCTTGTAACGCGTACAAAATTAGAAAGTGGACCTACTTTTTGCTTTGAACGCGCCTACGTGTTCTGCGCTTTTTGCAATGTAACTTGTCACATACTATTACATTGATTCTACTTTTTTGACAGGTGCATAGAAAGCGTAACGCGCAAAAAGCGAGCTATGGACCTCTACCTTTAAAGATATGCTTTATGCTTTTAAACTTTTGTTATCTACAGTTAAGTCAGAGCGCAGCTGCATTGCCCATTTCAGTTGGTTATTCTGTGGCTTTAACTTTTAAATTTCAAGCTGTTTAACTTAAATTCTCATTAGTCAAATGTTGATAAAATATAATAAAGACCTTAAATATAAAATTCATGGCTGGTTGGTAGGTTTATGTAGATACGGATACGGTGATAGGTACTAGATACAACCCGTCACGTTGACATATCAGATAAGGTCACTCAACGCAATCTCAGATTAATCCATAAGTTCGTTTAATATACAACTGCCTAAAAAAATGTGTCTCGACAGATGCAAAGCTGGACATTTGTCAAGAGAGTGGAAGATTGTCTCTCCTCTGCTTTCTTCTCGACAACTTTGGCAGAACTCATTATAGGACAGACCTATCCTTCTTGCATGTCTGTCGACCGTCCGCTGCCCCGTTATGACTGCACGTAGCCTCGAAATGTTCCTACGGTTCCTATTTGTTCATTTTATTGAGCGCCTATCATTGTAGCAAGGCCACATTTTCTTAGCAACCTTGCACGTGACTATATTGCGCCATCTGCATTCAGCCTTATAGAGAAAGTGTTTGAATATACATCTCCTAATAGCACCAAGCGGCATAGCAACCGTTTCGGCATTGGAGAGATTTGTAGCAGAGCCAGCTCTAGCCAGCTCGTCCGCCCGTTCATTACCTAAAAAGTTGTTATGTGCTGGAACTCAGATGAGAGTGAGGTCAACCTGACCACACAGTCTAGAAAGCACACCCTCTCTTGCACTGCCGAACTAGAGTAGAGGAAATAGTGGTATATGATTTAAGAGATAGAAGACAATGATATCGAATAGAAAAACTATGGTTGAGGTAACCATAATCAAACAGCAACATACTATGATTGAATTATATGGTTGCAGTAAAATCATATTATTGTCAATATAGAAGCAAAGTTTTAGTAATATTATTATCTGAGTTAATAATAATATTATCTACAATAACAATTAACTTTGTTAAACCTAATCTTAGTATTGTTCAAAGTTATCACATTTTGGTTAAATATGACAATACTATCATTAGATGTGACTAAAATATAATTAAGAATAACCATATTATATTCTTATATTATAATAATTTTTTAACCATATATTAGAAGATCTTTTGCTTAAACAGCTGTGCGTCAAAGCCGAAATAAATATAAAATAATATTGTTGAAATAAAATGTATATATGTACTCGTATGTGCACGTGTACTTACACAAATATGTGCTTATACACGAAATGCAGACACGCATGTATAAAGAAATGTTTGTATATATATTTTTATTGATCTATCCTCTTGTTTATAATTCATTTATTTATTAATTTATGTATTACTCGCGTGCAATACCGATAGCCTACAAACGAAACACTAAACTGACAGAAGATATTTCTGAAAAAGATTTTTTTGTGAAACTAAAAATAGCATGGTTTTATATAACATTATATTGTTATTTACATCATACTATGTTTACATAATAATACAAATTATATTGTAGTCATAAATTTTTAACAAAACTTTATTGTTACATTCTAACCATATCATACTTTTTGTGAATATAATAATGTAATTATTAAATTCAAACATCACTTTGTTTATCGTAACGCAATTAATGTTTAAAATAACAATAACTTGTTTTCAATGACCACACATTTGTTTCGGAGAACATAATATTGTTTTCTCAACCATGCTACAACCATATCTTTTCTTTGCGTGTGCCAATCAATCAGCACTCTTGTTGCTTCCCTTTCGTGGCTTCGTTGGGGAGACGGAAAGAGCATTTTATACTAAAGTCGTCTGAAAGGACTCCAGAGCAGTTTTCGCAGACCGTTCTTGATTGATCAGTGTATATTCTGACGCCAAATTCTGTTACTATTGTTCTTCCCACGTGGATGTAACCAGAACTTTAAACACCTTGTCAAAGTCCATGTAATCAGTAAATTTTCTCAGCGTAGGAGGAAGTTGATCCAGGATTCGGGCACGATCATAGGACCTTGCTCTCTCTCTCTCTCTCTCTCTCTCTCTCTCTTGAATTTTACTTGAGTATACCACCAGTATATGAATGTCGATCGGAATAAACATTCACGGGTATAATCGTCGCTTTCGACAACGAGCTGCTTCGATCACGTTTTTCAGTTTAAGATTATGGCATTCGCTATTAAGTAATGTAATAACATGGTTCGATATCGAATGCCATAGTGTCAAACTGAAAAAAAACGTGATCGAATCAGCTAGTTATCGAAAGTGACGCTTAGACCCCTGTTATTCCTACGCAAGCGGATCTCTGTATTCTATGTAGTTGATCTACCACGTATTTCTTACTTGTGGCAAGCCCCCGTACTATAAAGCCATAGGCCACTATTGGACGCACAATTGCTGCAAACATCCATTTAAGCATTTTGGGGTTTAGGCCCTATTTATATCCAAACATCCTACGACAGGAGTAGTAGGTAACCGTTGCCTTTCTAACTCTGTATTGAATATTCATTTTCTATGAAAGTTTTTGGTACAGCATAACTCCTAATGGTCTAATTCATAAAAAAATAATTTAGGTTTATTACTTAATAAACTTGAAATATCTTTTATAAATAAGGCAGTAGATATTTTGCGTTGACAATTCATGATTATTCAACCGAAAAGGTTTAAAGTTCTGTACCTTGTTCTTTGTGGTAATTAGTACTAGTCCTGTGTTGTTTAGTTTCACTCCTATTATACAGTCTGCGCTGGTGTAAAATGTCTATATTTTCATAAAGATTTTAATTAAAACCTGCAAGATTTTGTTTAGGTGCAAATGCCCTAACATCCAAAACATCGGTCGAAATTCGTGTGCTGTTGCTGTTGCTTCAGCATTAGCTGCAAAAATCTTCACAGCACAGCGATAGTGAGTTAAACTTTTTTTCTTCGACAATAGACAGCCGTTCGTTCGTTTTTTGTTTTGTGCTCTCGTTTTTCGGTCGGTACGTTCGTATTGTGAAATTTATTTACCTCTTATCCTCTTGCATACTAGTATGTATGAGTAATACATTATTCTTCATCAGTATTAATCATACGCCATCATATGCAAAAGAGTAAATGCTGAGTAAATTTTTCTTTTTATTGCTACAATATATGTATGTATGTATATGGACATGTTATGAATCATTTAATAGGTGTTTAATGATTTTTAAAATTTTTATACAATTTTATTGATACGAAAAAAAATAAAATTTAATTTTGGTACTAAAAATATTAAAAAAATAAAATAAAGGAATAAAAGGCGAAACTGTTCCCAGGAACCACAAATGGCGAACAAAATTCAAAAATAGTATACTGACACAACAACAACGCAAACATTTGCCATCACAATTTTAGGGATCACGTGAACTTTTATTCCCGATAAAAATGAGTATGTAATGTTAAAATTTTTTTTAATGCAGAGTGCAAATAAAATATTCAGCTATTGCTATTGGATTTATCCAAAATGAAATCTTTGAACTGAGATCTTTAATAGAAAAGTGCGCATAGGTTACTATAAATTGCAATAGAGCAAAAGCAAAAATAACCATATTTCTATCACAAGACATAAGTACACACAAAAAAGTAATATGAATGAGTTTGTAATATTAATTAAAATATTTGTTATATTTATTAAAAAATTAATTACATTTTCACCTATAAGCAATTTGATAATATCAATTATGTTTTTCCACTCAAATTAATTAATACAATTAAAAATTTAATTGAATCAATTAAATTATTAATTGAAAACATTAATTGGTGAATACGTTGGTGAAATGTATATGTATAAGATTCGAGCAACCAACTATACCACTCTTACTTGTTTTTTGTAACTTTATGTCGAATTTCCTGTGTGATAACTTTACATAATTTTTGCTCATTGCATTGAAGGTTAAATTGAGGCAGTTCGCTAATGAATAACTCAATATTGATTGCAAATTATTTAAAATTAAACTTTCACAAGGGAATTTCAGACATTAAACTACTTAAGAAACACATCGAATAAAAGAGAACATAATATGGACACACTTTGAACATATTTTATTGTTGTAGTACAAGCAATTTTATAAAACAAATCGATTTAAATTTTTTGTAATTCTTAAATCTGTTTTACCTGACTTATTTGTGGCACAAGTTATGAAAAAGCGTTTTTTTAACGATATTTATTTAGAACACATTTTATTTTTTTTCAAATTTTTTGCAATTATTTTTTAGGAATGTCAGAAAATTATAAAGCCAAAGGGAATCAATCAAATTCAAATTGCCTTATAATTTGCTGAACTTTAAAGATGTTGCGCAAGGCAGTAAAAAATTTTATTTCGCTTCAAATCACATTAGTATTGGGCTAAATCTTGCATTTGTGTGAATCTTTCATTCTCTTTCTGAAAGGTTTGTTGAAGTAATTATTTCCTTTCTTTCATCTTTCTGAATGTTACACACTTTTCAGAATGAATTGCCAATGTATCTCATTTTGAAAATGTTTCAATTTGCTTGAATTTTTATTTTAAAATCAAAAACATTTTTAATATTGATTTGAAATTACATTTTCTCAAGGCACATGGTTTTTAGTTCTTTCAGCTCAAAAAGAGAAAAATAGGAACAAATATAAATATGAAAGTAAGCAGAAAAATTAAACCGAAAAATGAAAGGAGTAAAGAGAAAATACAGAAATATTTCAGTCTTTCACTTGAAAGAATCATTCAGTTTAAGTAATTCATTCAAGAATGACACAAGCCTAAATCACATCGATGCACTGCACACACAAACAGGCGAATGTACATACGTGTAAAAACACAATCAATCGGACATAAGCAGTTTTATACAAAAAAGAGATCAATAGACCAAATGCAAAATGTTATTGCTTTCATCAATACAAAAATGTATGCAAAAGGCACCATCATCATCCTGTTGCTTATGGTAATACACTAGAGCATTCATAGAAAAATATCGATTGATAGAAAATTAAACAAAAATAAAAATATTCCTTACAATATCCTGTGTTGACTGCAAACTTCTAAATAAGCAATTTAAAATATTCAACAAAGGTACAAGTACAAACAGGATTTTAATTTGAAAACATTGGAAAATATTGAAATTTACATTCGTTATTTTTTTTTTTTTTGCTTCAGTATCTTACTTGAAATTAGATTTCCTAATCTTTTTATTTTTAACTTTAATGAAAGTATGAAACTGTTTAAGAAAAATAAAGCAATTCATCAAAGCATTCATTTTAATTTTGTGAATGATAAAACTGAAACGTCTCACAACGGACATCTCCCATGACCGGACACCTCTGCTAACCAGACAAATTTCATAGATCAAACATCTTACTTAGTTTTTCGTAGGGAGCAAAAATAAAAATCAGTTTCTGATTTTAATTTTTTTAAGCAGAAATAAAAGTTATTTCCTGATTTTTATTTGTTCCAGCAGAAATAAAAATCAAAAAACTTATTTCCGGATTTTTATTTGTTCAAGCAGAAATAAAAATCAGAAAAGTTATTTCCTGACTTTTATTTGTTCCAGCAGAAATAAAAATATGGTGGACACCAAAAAAAGTCGGATCACACTTTTTTATCTCTTTTATGATATGGGTATCAATTCGAGAAGATGACTAAAAATGCAATGGAATGGTGGAGGCGCGCCAAAAAAGCAAGCAGACATCTTTGTACATTTATGACTTTTATGATATGGGTATCAAATGCAATCATTGTAAATTTTATTAAATGAATTACAGTGAACTCCATATATACAAATTTATTTTTAAATTTAATGTAGAAATAAGAAGTTGATTTGTATGTCTGCTCAAAAAAATAAAACTAAAAAATAACAATTATTTCTGTTAAAAAAAAAAATCCAAAATTGTTAATTCTGTTGAAAAATCTAATTGAAAACCATCAAAATTGTGCGATTGGCTCTACGATACTTCTTTGTACTTGATTTTTTTTCTTCGGTCCCTGGTTTTTCTATACAAAATGCATTCCCATAACCAGACACTGTAATAACCGGACATCATGTTCAAAACACCTCAACAAGATTTGTATTTAAATATGTAGTAGTTCTTTTTTTATTCAACTCTGATTTATATTTGGTATTATGCCCTAATTCAGTAAAAAGATTTATGACGTTTTTGTTTGAAAATACTTCTGAGTTCTGTTTTTTTTTGAATTCTCTAAATTATTTGCTTCAAAAATAGTTGTTGTCTTTGATAATGAAAAATAGAGATATTTTTACCATGTTTTTAAAACATAAAAATAAAATTAAATTATTGAACAATAGTTTGAAAAATATTTGAAAAAATATGTGTTGGATATAATGTTTAGAGTAAAATCATAAAGCAAATACACGAACCTTCTAGCATAGACAATAAATAATAATTGTTTTAAAGAATCACATTAGTGATTCCACTGTGTAAATTAATGATGAGCGATTTTTTTCGAAACCTATTACTTTTTCACAGCGATTGAAAAATCACTAATCACAACTGTGACCAAATTTATCAAGTAACATGTTTTGCATATGTAGTTCTTTCATATAAACTGTGAATGTTCTTGTATGTTTACTTAAATAAATAAACGTAAATAAAGCTACCACATGAATTTATTTACGTTCACCGTTTGTCGAGAAAAAATAGTCTAATCGTGTCAAATCGTCCTTTCTGGCAACTATGTATAGCTCTCACATTTTTGTATTTGCAATTTTACTGTCCCTCTGACTCTCATACGACAATTATCAATATTTGGTTGGGGTTGATGCTTGTCGCTCTTCTTATTAGCATTTATCAAAATACTAATACTAATACATACTTTGAAAGCAGAAGAGCTGAAATCTGTTAAACCGTGATCACAGTCACTGTTTAATTTTACAACTGCTCTTCTTATTAGATTTTGTCAAAATAACAGAACTGCTACAAACAAAATACTGCTAAACTGTGATCACACTCACAGTTTAAAAGAACAGCGATTTAGAAATCACGTTGACAAGGAGCAACATTATTAAAAAATCACATTATCGCTCAACACTAGTATGTAGTATTCATACGTTGAGAATGGCAAAGAAATTGCTGTTTAATTGCAGAACTCGTTTGATTAGCTCTTATCACAAAATGGCACATAAAAAATTGTTTATCAATTAAATGAAAAATGGAAATAATCAGGTGTGCGATGGAAATCGGTTCGATTTGCAAGGAAATCGTAAGCTCAAAACATAGAAAATTGTTTTTAGTGTGACAGAAAATGCATCGATTTCAAATTCCAACTTAGTTTCATTTTAAGTTATTAAGTTAGTTACAAAAGAAGCATCTTTATCCTTTATATAGTTTTGCTGCAAACTGAAATTGAAGCCAATAACGCTGAAGCTGCCCAACCAAAAAAAAAAAACCGATTTGGAAGCACTAATAACTAGAGATGAACATCGATGTTTTAAAAGCACTCAATGTAATCCGATGATTTTTTTTTGCTTCTAAATAATCGGAAAACATCGATGTTTTCTTTTAATACATGACAAATTGTAAGAAACATTTTAGTCCCCCAATAAAAAAGAATGCACTTTAGTGTTGCAATAGATATTGCCAATGCTGTATCAAAAATCAAGGAATTAATAAAAAAAATACTTTTTTGCAAAATAAAGATATTAAATCTGACTCTGAAGATGAAAAATCAGATAAAAGTGAGGACACTTTTTCATTATGGAATAGCCATTATAAACTGGTTCATCGAAATTGGAAAATCACTAAGACTAAAGACATAATGTGTGATAAACTTTCAGTTTATTTGAAGAAAATTTCATGAAAATCCGTTGAATAATTGGAAAGAATATAAATCGCAGTTTCTTAAACTTTACAAGATGGTGGGAAAATCGGTTCCGTCTGAAAGATTATTTTCGCAAGCGGCTCAGGTTATGACTCAACAAAAAAATATATTGAGTGGTGAAAGAATTGGCAGATGTAAAATAAACTTAAGTTTATTCGAAAATATAATAATCAATAATTAAAAAAAGCAATCGATGTATAAAAAAACCTCAATGTATGTTTGCGATGCATACCATAAAAAAACATAGATGAAGCAATGTATTGCTTACTTGATAACAAAAGCTTCGAACGATGCTTCTGAGAAACACTAACAAAGTAAAAAAGAAGTAAAAAATTCAAGCCAGTAACTTTTGCAGCTGAGTACAAAAAACTTTTGCATCTGAGTACTTCTGTGAAAGACTTTGGTAAGGCCAAGAACTCATGGCTTTTTGGAAGCTGCATTTATTGCTTCAAAAGCGTGTTTTTTTTTTAGAGTACCACAACTTTAAAACTTTGAAATTTCATTATGAATCGACTTACACCAGAGAAACGCGTGCAAATTGTTGAAATTTTTAATCAATGTAATTGTTCTATTCGTCAAACTTATCGTGCAGTGCATTCCATTTTAAGGCGTACATAATTCTGATTGAATGTGTATGTAAATAAGCAGAATTGTCGCATTTTGGAGTGAGGAGAATCCACAAGCTTTTGTCGAAACACCATTACATCCACAGATAATTACTGTTTGGTGCGCTTAATGGGCTGGCGGAGTCATTGGCCCATATGTCTTCAAAAACGATGATGGTGGGAATGTTACTGTCAATGGTAAACGGAATAGGAACATGATACCAAATTTTTTCGTACCTCAATTACGTGGCATTAATCTTGCTGATATGTGGTTACAATAGAACGGAGCCACATGCCGCACTGCGGGCGCTACAATTGATTTACTCAAAGAAACTTTTGATGGAAAAAATAATTTCACGCAATGGCCCCATTAATTGGCCAAAAAGATCGTTTGATTTAACCCCATTGGATAATTTTCTTTCTTTCACTTGTCTACGTTGATAAACCACAAACAATTGAGCACCTGGACATTAACATTCGAAGAGTTATCGGCGAAATACAGCCGCGAATACTTCGAAAAGTTGTTAAAAATTGGTGTTCCGGATCGCGCCAAACGTTGCGGGCACATGGCAGAAATCCTATTTCAACAATAATTTCATGAAATTTTCTTTCCAATAAAGCCCGTTTCATTGATATTAAAAATAAATATCCTTGTTTGATTATGATTTAAGCTTGTGTCAGTCCATAAAAAACACCCTTTAACTAGATCATCAAAAAAAAAAAAAAAAAAAATATGCCTTATTCATGCACATTAGCAAATGATTCTGTAACATTGTCTTTTGGGAAGCAGTAATTTTTTACTAGTGTTAGAACCATTACCAATCACTGTATTATTGTTTACCAACTGTGTTGAGCAGTTGCTATAGCAAAATAGTATTATTTTCTTTGAGACCTTATAAGTATTTAGTTATTTGCGCCTATCATGTGCTTTCTGAATATAATTTATTGAGATTTTGTTTTTAATAGTCTAAATTATACTGGATAAGTGCCACTCGTGACCAATCCTGCCCTATTTAATTAATTTTCCCACTGGTTTCCCAGGCAATTGCTATAATCGGCCTCTCATACTACAGTAAGATCAGTCTAATCAGCCATCCTAGATAACACAAAACCTTGCTTGCATTATGTAGCAATAATTAAGGAGGAAGTGTGAGATCCTAGTTAAAAAAGCGATGACAGACTATTAAAAAAAAACTAATCATTCCCTGAATACTTCCTTCCTTCTCTCCTAGAGAGTATTTTTGCCTGGAGATCCCAGAACCGAAGTCGCTGGTCATTCTGGATTCGGTAGTGTATACTTTAGCGTCCAGACTTTTACCATTGCCCTCTGGGCTTGTTTTCAATCTCAGTTTTGTGAATCATGGAGTCCTAGAATTTTTTCAAGTCTGGCGATAACCTTTTAGATATAGATACGAAGTTCAACGTGGTTATCACTTATTTCAAAGAAAGATACCACAAAGCTAGTCAAGCTAAAAGATTCAAAGATCGACGTTATCTTTCGGCTAAGTATACTCCCCAGTAAAAATAAATTTAGTACAAATAAGCACTAAGAAGCGCTTCGGAAGCGCAGAGCTGTTGCTTATACTCAAACACTCCAAGTTTATTATAGTGCATCTGCTCTCGCTTACGTGGAGACAAATCATGGATCAAGAAAACAAGATTGTGCATTCTGTTATTTTAAGTCCGTTATTTTATTTCCTGCTTGTGATGTAGACATAGAATTTTTGTTGTAAACAAAGTACCTGCATTTGTGTGTGCAATGTGCTCTCTCCCATTGACACACACTTTACAACAAAAACACGAGTGTATTCTATGATGACGTAGATGCGCAGTAGAACATATTTTTGTACGGCTGAGTGTGCAATCTTGTGTTTTTTTTTTTTTGATTCATGGATACAAATTTGGATGCGAATGAAATTTTTATTTCCAGCATGAAATACCGAAGTATATTTAGTTGACATAAAGTCTTTATTTATTTAAATGTTTTATTTTTCTTTTTGCTTTTTAATACTTTTACTGTTGCCCTATGTGGCAGCTAATGGTAAAAAAGGTTGTGGAAAATAAAATAAATGCACAATCGAATAAAGATGCTTGTTTTGTAAAGATTTTTGTTTGAGGCTTTCAAACTTATTATGTTTGTATATTGTGATTCTCAATATAGTATTAAGAGTCTTACTAACCGGTCCGCCAGATAACTTTTTTTTTAAACTGGGCGCAAAACATCGAGTGTAGCTTCGGCTGTATGGCACGTAGCGCCGTCCTGTTGAAACCAAATGTTGCCAATATCCTCCTCTTCAATTTTTGTGAACAAAAATTCGTTCAACATGGCCCGATAACGATGACCATTGACTGTAACGGCCACTCCTTGCTCATTGGCACAATTATGCCTCTGGACCAAAATCCGCACCAAACAGTGACTCGTTTTGGGTGCGGGTTTTCTGTGCCCCAAATGCGACAATTTTGCTTGTTTACATACCCGCCAAGATCAAAATGAGCTTCATCTGAAAAGATGATTTTTTTTTGGCAAAATCGACATCTTCTGTAAGTCGATCGCAGGCAATATTTCCCAGCGTTGTTCAAGCGTATACACAACATGAGCTAAGTGTTACCATTCACGAAATAAGCACTAGTTAAAAAAAAACGTTAGATGGCGGACCCAAACGAAGTTTGTTAGCTAAATTCAAAATTTTTTTGGGTTGAAGTCTACTGATGAGTTTCAAAAGCGAGAACGAAATTCATATAGACAATTGGTTAACCATAAAAACAAGTAAAATTTTCAAATTTTTATTTCGAGTTTTTATTTTTTAATTGATTGTATACGAAAATAAGTACGTGCTTCGGTAGGTCAGTGCACCTAATATCCATTCAATGCTCGAACCAAAAGTATTTGATAAATTTACTTTGTAGTGTAAATATAGTTTTCAATTATATTTAACATATAATTAATATAAAAGTTAACCTAGGAGTAGATAAAATTATGATATAAAGAGCAAATTTTGTAATTATATGCTTACGAAAAAGGCATGAAGTATTTGCTTTTTAAATTGTTTGACAATGATTCAAGTGTTTAGGGAATTTGTTGCAAAATATGATAGTTAATAATTTTCTCTATGGTATTATTTAACTTTTCTTATTTCCTCTGCACTTTGACATTTTACATTGTAAATTTTGCTAATAAATACTTTTTTTCAACGGAATTTACTTGCTTACTAAGTTTATTTAGTCATGCAGGAGTGCAATAGTTTCACTTAAGAATATTTAAAAAAATATAGTTTGAATCATGGTGCAACTATACAAAGAGACTGCATGAGGATTTGTTGTACAAAAATATGAGAATCATAGTTGAAACAAGAACAAGAACCTTGCCATTGGGTTCTTGTTTCAACTTTGGTATTTGTTGAACTTCTCATTTGTTTAAATGAAAGTTTAACATAATAGCTCTAGTTGTTTTAAGAAAGGGTCTCTGCTGATCTGCATTAGCAACAGTGAAATGCGCATAGGATCCAGCTGAGCTCTTCAATAATCAATTTCAATGTATTTATAATAAAAAATATTTTACTGAATAAGTAAAATCATAGTTTGGGATTATTAGGGCGTTAACAAATCTGAAACTTAAAGTGTAATAATTCCCAAAAAAAAAACACTTATAACACAGAAAAAAAGAAGTTTCATTTTTGATAACATAAATCCCGGTACTCAATTATTTTTTTTTCGAAATTCCTGTGATAAAGAAATCCGCTATATTAATAACAAAAGTTGTTAAGTAATAATATTTTTTTTCAATAATATAAATATTTGGATGAATAAAACACCTTAGTAATAATCTATAATTTTTTCAATGAACTTTATTTCCAACTTAAGTAATTTATTTATTAAATCTTGAGGAGATTTTGATATAAAATTTATTTCATGCAATAAAAATAGCTGTTGAAATTCTCGCATTTTTAACTAAATTGGCGCATAACCATAGTCAAAACAAAGTGTACTTTTAAGTATTTAAAACCAGTATTACCATACAAAATACTGGTTTTAAATTCTTAAAGTATACTTTGTTTTGACTATGGTTATGCGCCATTGTATTTAAATCAATAAAAATACTATTGGCAATACGAAAATTTTCAACAATTGCATTATTTAGTTTGATAAAATTTGTATTGAAATAAAAAAAATATAATAAAAATTATTATTATATGAAATACCGAAGTACATTTATTTGACATAATGTATTTATTTAATTGGAAAATATGTGTTTTGGTTAATCAATGTCTATACGAGTATTCATTAACGCAAAGGATTTCAAAATTAACTACAAAACTTCGTAAGTTTATGGCAAGACTCTTAATAGATCATTAAGAATCACAATATACAAATATAATAAATTTAAAAGCATCGAACAAAACTCGTTACAAACAAGCATCTCTATTCACTTAGCTAATGTACATGTATAATTTTATATACATATGTACATACATAGCATGTATGAAAATAAAAGACGATGTTTGTCGGTTTGTTGTCGGCATTTACATGTGTACAATACGGTCATTCAAAATAAACAACAACAATTGCAGAACAGTGAGTTGGGTCAATCAACAAGCAAGATAAACACCAACACACTTAAATAACAAATTGTCTCAACCGAACTCTGTTAAAATTAAATTAAATGATATTTTAAAATGCGCGGTATTGACATTTTGCATTAAGTTAATCACAAATATTATTCAAATGAATTATTTTTTTAATAACGGATTTATTGAACATAATTCTTGTCTATTTTTTCTGTGTATAAATCATATTTTTTTTTGTTATTTCCCTTATGCCCTATTAAAAATCTTATCCACTGTAATATTTTATACAATCAACATCTATACCGAAATATTCAACTAACAGCATTTGTTAAGATTATTTTAATCTACTCCCACCCTGCAGCTGTTTTCATTTACTTCATTTAGTCTATCGTAACTTACCTGATTCGTTTCCTTTGTCCACGGTTTTAACGGGCGAGGCACTATACACTTGCTGATTACGGCGATTGTCATGGTCTTCTTTGTAGTCGCTTGGAAGTGTTCTGGATTCATAGCCTTCAGTCATGGGGCCGCACAGTGTGCGACGATGTTTAATTGTTAAAGCTCTAAGGGTTAAACGCACATGTATAAGCCATCACAGGAACATGCACACACACACACACACATACCCATAGCCAGGAAAAATATAAATGAAGAAACAAAAAGCAAAGAAATAAAATGGTTAAAAAAAGGCAAGGATAAAAATTGTTAGAAAATGGCACATAATTAAAAACGTGCGAATTAGTTGATTCTTTTTTCTCTTCTTCTTCTTGTTTTTTCCAACTTGTTTCCTTTTTTCGTATGTTTCTTTTTATATCTTCTTGCAAAAAACTAAGAAATATTAAATTGTAGGAAAAAAAATAATTATAAGGGAAGAGAACTAATTACTGAGCACACAAAAGTTAATTCGTTAGTTTTTCTTACGTTGAAATAGTCCTTGTATTTAAAATATATTTTATTGTTGACAATTCAAGAAGATGTGTACGGAAAAAAAATTAATTAAATTTTTTTTTTTACGCAACATTAATAAAAAAAATAGCTTATCCTTCATGGCTGTTTTCTAGGAGATTTATAAACTTTAAAGTTTTAATAAAATTAAGAAAAGACGTCAGGAAAAGGTAGCCAAAGGTTGTAGAAAAATATTTTATTAAGGCTGTATGCTTATGAAAGATATACTCTTATTAAAATGATTTTTAAAGCAAGCTTTCAACTTTTATGATGAAGAGATGATAAAGTCCTAACGTAAAACTTTTAACACTCATGCATAAATTATTGATAATCAAACGAGTATGAGTATTAAATTATATACGGATCAACAAGCATGATTACAGACAGACATTCATACCTTTAAGTACCCTGCAGGAAATGGAACTGACACAAAAGTAGTCACGTGATTGGTCCCCAAGTGATAGGGATCAGTGCGAATTCAAACACTTCCTAGGAAGCGAACCAGTCACTTTTACATGGGGATGTCTTAGGATGGTCTTAATTGACACTTTGTATGCAGCTGCCTATCACTGAACAATGTCATAGGGAGATAATCAGTGTGGAATAATTTAAATGATTTAAAAATGTCATTTCGACACTTAACTGTAACAATGAAAATTTATACACCCAAAAAATAAAGTTTTAAAATCAAGAAGAAACATTTTGATTTTAAAAACGAAACCTTTATGAAATAGAACTAAGTTTGTTTTGTGTTATTTTAAAAATTTTCATTCTTTGCTTAAAAATTAAAACTATTTTGGAATGAAAAATTATTATTTTTGTTTTAAGAAACAACAACCTTGATATACAATTGAACATACTCAAATTAAGAACTTATGTTTTTGAATTAAGAATGAAATATTCTTGAAGTAATAATGAAGCATTTTTGTTTTAAAACTAATTATTTTTATATAAAAAATTAAATGTTTTGAATTAATAATGGAGACTTCTTAAATTAAGAATGAAATGTTTTAAATTAATAAAAGAGAATTTTGAAATTACGGATGGTTCGTATTAAAATTAAAAATGTTAATTTTGTTTGGAATCAAAATGCCCTTATGAAAAATTTTCGGTCTTCGACTGTAGTCCAAAGCGCTAATCGAACGAATTTTCATTTGCGTCATGACGAGCATTCAGCAAAAAATGTCGCTATTATGTTATGAACACCGTGTTTTTTAAAATTTCCCAATAATTTTAAGATTTTGTGCGCAAGGATCATACAGGCTAATGGACATTAATATACACTTGGTCGTAATAACAGATTAATTCTTTTTTTTTTCAACACGACTCAAATATAAAATGTTAATCGGGGGAAAATATATTCTTTTATTTAAACAAAATTAAAATTATTGATATAATAATAAAATATTTTTGTTTTTAGAATGTTTAAAAATACATTTTCTTTTTTATTATGATTTCAAAAATTATAATTTTTATTTTAATAAGAAAACATAGTTTTTGAAATTTTTAAAATGAAAGCGCACATTTTTGTTTTAGAACTGTTTCGTTATAAAAATAACAATGTTGTATATTAATATTATAAGAAACATTCATATTTTAAAAATGATTTTTAAAAATGCAGCATTTTTAAAACAAAAATGTAAGATTCTTGTTTTAAGAATGCTTTTTTGGTTCAGTGTAATTTTTTTGTTGTTACAAATGCAATTTGGGATTCGAACCGACAATCTCCGACCTGACAGGCTTGCACACTGTCCACTAGACCACAGGCACACTTATATTTCAAAAGTATAAACACTAGTTAAGCTTAGGTTAATATCTGACTATAGTTACGGGACTGGTTCCAGAGTGGCTTTTCGGTTTCATTGGAGGGAACAATTAACATTATATTTATACTATTTGATAGGTCCTGGCTCCAACCACATCGAAATTTTTCAGCGCCGTTTACTATAACACTAGACCGACAGTCAATTAAATTGAGAAAAGATCAAGACGATACATCACGCCAATAGTGAATATGTAACCAACGACAGGATATGTCTTTTTTTTCACCATACACGACTCCCTAGTTTTGGCAGCACCCACGTTTTTTCAACTCATAGGACGAGGGTTCAAAGAAAAGTGAAGCGCTCACATAACCACTCCTTCTCAACTGCCAACCTCACCCACTGTCCTTTAAGGGTTTGGTGTCCCCTGTTTCGCAAGCGCTCGGAGGAAATTCCGTTGCACTGTGTCGGCTTGGAGGACTGCTGGCAGCCCCAGCACCAGGATCGAATGCTCTAGCCTAATCAGCTATTCATTCTAAACTAGTATGATTACCGAAACTACAACAGAAAATAGTGGCCCTATGTTCCTTTTAGGAATTACAGGATATAATATACAGGACGAGTACGTTTGGATCAATTGCCACAAAATTTTCTGCAGGGTATTTTAGGACGTGCTAATTCAATCAAAAAGCATATATTGACTAGTATCAGTATAAGAATTATGTTACCAAATATGGATATAAAAAATGGTTATGTATAAAGTAAGCAAAGTCCGTATCAGAGAAAGAAAATGCATGCAAGCATATTTAGATGCTCTAGCAAATTTAAAAAAAAAAATCATAAGAAATTAAGATATTTGCTGCACCGCACAGAGTATTTGAGCCAAAAAGCTGGCCAGTACTTCTTTTTAGTTTATATTGCTTGTGAAAAGTTATTGAGTGCCCCTAGATCAATGTAACTTGGCAGAAATATGTCTTATAGCGATAGGGTGATGAGGCTCGACAACAAAAAAAAGGGTAAAAAATTTCCCCTCAGAGGAGCTAATCCTAACTCTGAAAAATTAAAATTTTTTTCTTAACTTTTCCCATACTTTTGTTTAGCAAATGCAATTTTTAACGTCGATGAAAGTTGAAAAACTTGGATTGGACCCAGAAGACTGTGAGATGTCATTTTCCTTCCCGCTTCTTTTTTGTGGGCGGTGACAAAAATGTTATTTGCAAAACTAATGTAAATATTAAAAAATTACACTACTTATGCCTTAATATCATAAAACTGAAACTTTTGAGCTTTTATGGTCAAGGGGAAGTATCCCTTCCCTCAAACCAAAATATTTCATGACTGACAAAAAGGTTTTTCACAAGAAAAAGTTGAAATTTTCAATAAATCACCAAAAAGAATAGCGTAAACTTGCAAAAACTTTTTTCTTGCCTCTAAGAGTAGAGATTTTAAATTTTATTGTGTTATAAAACATAATTTTGAATGTAACTACCTTCACTTTTAAAAACCTTTTTCTTATTTTTGCAAACTGTGACTTTCGACTGCGAAATTTAGAGTAAAAATTATATTAGTTGTTGCAGATTATTATTTGTTATGAATTTCCAAATAAGTTTTATATTATTATCACAACTATTTTTTAAAAATCAGTAAGACGATTGGATCCAAAAATGTGTTGTCTGAATGTATTGTACTTTATGCACTCGTCTAGAACATGGTGAGACGTTCAGTTGTGTGTTGCAAAGGGGGTAGTTGATTTTCCAGCAAGTGCTTGTTGGAGAACTTACAGTGACCAATCCTGAATCGAACGATGGTTGCGGTTACATTCCTGGGGCAGGTTTTCGGGTAAATAGGTTTATTGCCATCGGGGTTGAGTATGTTGGTACTCTGTCCATTTATGCTGACTTAGGGAGTTGGTATGGGATAGGATAACGTTAGTTATCACACGGGCTTCCCAAGTTTGGAATTCTAGTAGATATCTATGTTTGGCTTCTGTATCTGCAGTATCTGCATTACCAGTGATACCAACATGTGATGGAACCCATATTAATTTTATTCTATTTGAGTGTGTAGCAAGAATACTTCGGATGTCGTTTATTAGTAGAGAGTAGTCGTATTTTGAGCTTTGTATAGCGTGAATGGATGAAAGGCTATCTGTAAAAATAATGTATTTTCCTTTGTTAAGAGCAGCAAACTCCATTGCGAAAAATATGGCCAACACCTCCGCGGTAAAGTTGGAACAGTGGTTGGCGATGTCGCCAGCTTTGACGAGCTGACTATCCGCTTGGACTATAGCAAATGTTGTGGAGTCGTGTGTCTTGGAACCATCGGTAAATAACAGATTCCAGTTTTCGTTGACATATAGCTCAATAATGCTATTGAATGCCAGTTTATAAACTACAGGTGGAGTATTTGTTTTTGGAAGCTTTATCATTTTCAGGATGAACGATGAGTCTTTAAGTGACCAAAGGGGTCTAGATTTTGTTTGCTTGTTCTTGATTAAGATTTTATTAAAAAAATCAACGTAACATATTTATTCGTTTAGCCACAAATAAAAAAAAAATATCATATAAACATGTTGAAACCGAAAAAATCATTAAAAGCTCATGTAATTTTCTTCTCTTTCCTGACTTAAGCAGTATAGCAGAGCTACATACAATTCACAACTTGAAGTCTTCAAAATTTAACATATGATGTAAAATTTGGTTGTGTATTAAACTGTGTTCTTAGTTCTTAAGACTTCTTTGAATTCATTTTTGCCTTTTTGTCTCAAATACTCCTCGGAGCACCGGTTAAATAAAATTGAAAAATACTTAAAAATTGCTCGGAAAAACCATTCAATATTTATTAGCAAAACTTCTTTGTTTAATAACTAACTGCCTTCCGTGCGTTAAACATGGAGTGGAATAATTTGTTTCTCTTTAATTTTCTCCAATTTTAATCCTTTTTTTACTAATGCAGCTTTAACTCGGATTCATTTCAAGTTGAGTGTTTTTGCATTCTTCGGTGCCATTACACCCATAAATGTTTCAATGGACTTAGGTCAAGGGACTTCATAGAGTGCGGCAGGATGTATCAATTACATCTTATTTGAATTCTGGGTAAAACAGCTTTATTGAATTTTTTATAAGAATAAGTGGAAAAGAAATTTAGTACGTCAACAGCCACAACAATTTTTTGGCAACAGTTCAAAAAAAATTTTTTTTTTAAATTAAACGTGCTACAAGTCAATGGTGTAAGAATAGGCCTGCTAGGGTATGACGAAGTATGAGTATCATATACAGGTATGAAATAAAGTACTCAGGTATACACTCAAGTATGAGAATGAATGGGTATGAATGTGTACAAATATAAAAAATATTCCAAATTTTTTTTATAACAATACATATTTTTTATAATTAAGAGCCATTTTTATAATTATTTTTTTTTTTCAAGAGAAGTAACAACTGCTACTGCTATGTATTACCTTCTTTAAGAAAGAGAAGAAGAGAAGACAGGTGGTGAAAGAAGAGATAGAGGAAACCTTAGTTTTTTTTTACAATTCTGCATTTGTGCATGTTTTTGGAACGTAAGTTCCTTATGGCGCGCCATTCATGTAAAACAAACATTATTTATTTATTTATTTAAGAAATACTTTACAAAGTAAATTTGCAAAGTATTGTTGCACAAATATGGGCGGGGTAGCTAGACCATATGCCCAAGATGTTATTAACAGTTTTTTTAAAAAGGCTTTGTGACTGACTGTACACGACATATGCCTTCACATAGGAAGTGCAACGTGGTTGTTAAAGAAATTCCACAAAAGAACCTCAAGAATATACGGTTATCCGTGGCAGATCAGTCAACCAGTGCGACGCAAAACTCTCGAAGGCCAATAAACAACAGTGGCCTGGTTGCACTTAAGAGATAATTGCCAACGATGTTGACTCGCCCAGAGCTGCTTTACGACTGTAAAACAAACATATTTTAAAAATGAAAAAAATACTGGCGAATACTGGTTACAAATACTGGTAATACTACATAGCACAATGGTGCTGCCACTGCGTATCTTTAAGATTTTCAGCGTTGCCGTAATTTTAGGGGAATCTCCAATGTGATCTGTGTCTTTGCTAAAAGGTTCGTGACTTAGACAAGTGCTTCGTGACCGTGATAGCTGAAGGTGTCTCTGTTAACTAATATCCAGCCTTATTTTCGATTTAATCCTAAGCGACAAAAATTAAATTTTTCAGAAGGTTTTTTTTTAATATTGAAATATGTTTTTGTACGTAGATTGTCGCCTACTATAAAATTTTACAGCCCGTATCTTCAAAGTTATGAAGTTTTCAAATTCTAAACTATGGGTAGGTCAATAAAGTTTTAATATCAATAAAAAAGTTTGTTTTTAATAACATGTCGCTTACGATAAAATAAAATAAAGGCTCGATATTATAAATGCGAAAGTAAAATTATTGTTTATTTGTTGTGCTTTAACGTTTAAACCACGAAACCGATTTTGATGAAATTTATAAAATATGTAAATCTAAGTCTCAATGGATACATAGGCTTTATGGTGTCTAAAAATAGTATCAAGAGGACAGGTAAAGGGGTGATTTCTAACTCTTTGAAACTATGTAACAGATTTTGATGAAATTCAAAACATGGGCAGATCTCAGTCTTCCAAAATAGGTGGTTGAGGAGAGGAGAGGGCAATTTCTGCCTCTTTCAAGCTATCTAAGCGATTGTGATGAAATTGAAAACATGGGTAAATTTGCGTCTAGAAAGGCACAAACAACGCTATATGTTGTTGTTAATAATAACTTTACTATGGGATAAGGGGTAATTTCTAGGGTATGTAAAACGTAAGGAAATACGTTCCTACCCGGTGACCCATGTCACCGTTCTGATGTCAATGAGACTCATTAATATTTCAAAGCTGTGTTAAGTAGTAATTTTATTAGCTATTTACTTCACCGATGATTCTGATAGATAATACCGACTTGATGTCACATTAGGATAATAATTCACTGAAGTCGGTATAGTTTCGCAACAAGTGACTATGCCTTCGAAGCTTTAAATTTCCTATAGAAACTGCCACAAAGAAAGAAAATTACATGGTATAGTTATTTAATGAGTTTGTCGGTTGACCAGACTCAGCAAACACCACTTTTTTTTCATTATTACAACTTCACTTTAGCGTAAAAGTGAGCGATGAGTTAAAGACAAGTTAAGCCAAGCCGTAACTTTTATCGTGAGGTTAAATGATTTCAAAATGCCATATTTGCACAGGTACCCAGTAAAAAAGACACTCCAAAGAAGTCATGAAAATGTAGAGTTTGTGATCCAGAAGTAGTGCAAATTTAGAGAATTTCTAATGATTTTTACATAGGGTTGTCATTCCAAGAAGTTCTCTTTTATAATGCCTAATCACCGATTCAGAAGGCGATTTTAAGAAAACTTTCCTCTTTGGCGTTCTATAACAGTATTTTCCCCTAGAAAAATTTTAAATAGTTAAACATTTTTATAATTTGTTTCTTTTTATAGGCGAAACAGTGTTTTCATGTAAATTTAGGTAAAAAGCTTTTAATTTTTAGGCCAAAATTAGTTTATAAAAAAAATTTTTTTTTTAAGAAAATCGATTTTTTTTAATCATGGTGAGTATTTTTTATAACTGTAGAGTAATTAAATTGTGTGACTAAAATAAATTTTAACTTGGTTTTCTGCTAATTATCGCCAAATTAAAATATCGATTTTTTTTTGGAAGCAATGAAAATGCAGTTCCTTCAGAATGACTTCCAATTTTTTTACTGGGTAGCCATACTTTCTGCTTAATACATTACAGCCAAATTGAAGTTTATTTATTTAAACAAAATAACACATTATAATACAAAAAAAAAAAATTAACAAAAGAACACACTAAAATGGTTTCACGTGTGATTAATTAACAATCAAAAGTAGTCGGTATACGCAACAATGTTGCCACAATACAAAAATTTTATAATTTTTTTTTTGGATAATTGTAATAATGGAAAAATTTTAAAGGTTACTTTATAATTCAATTTTACGAAACTTAGGATTAACTATATCGCCAAATTACAATAATGGCCCTTATTCATATAAAAGAGAAAAATTAATTTTGGTTTAAAAATCTAAAATATTGTTCTTTATATCTTTTCTTCTTAAAATTTTTTTTCACAAATATCTCTTATAGATTATAGGCCTACTTTAGATCATTTTATGTTTAAATTTTTTTTTGCAACTTAAAAAGCGAGCTATTGAAAAACACGATCTTTGGGGATATTGTGGGCATAACAATTAAGTTCTTCCTGAACTAACCGGGAAGTTTCAAATGTTGTTGGTTGCATAGAAGAGAAGTTGGCCGTTCTAAAAACTTTTCAACAGTTGAAAAAAATATTGGAAATTTTTATTTAATAAAATTTTGCGGCATTTTTCTTTCTTTCTTTGTTTCAAATACTATTTGTTTTTTAATTTATTTCAAAGCCGTGTCTTAATACAATTAAAATAGGATTGCATTCATTGTTAAAAAATAGACTTTTGGAGTTGTGAAAATAAAACACTTTTTAGTAATTTCTACGTCAACGATTCGAGTATCTGTTTAACAGATCAATTGATTTTTAAACGACTTGAAAAGAGGAGGAGGTTGTTTATCAATTCGTCTCTCCTTTTTTTTGCCAATGGTACTTCATAATTCGCTTCATATTAGACCGATTGAAAAAACTTTTTTATTGTCTGAGAATGTATAGCTTCCCATTGGTTCCATTGCAAAAAATGGAAATGGGGACACACCCACAATTTTTTATTACATATTTGATTTTATAATATTCTACTTATTTGATTGCTGCAAAAAAATGTTAATGTTATATTTAACGTTGTTCTAGTTAACCGATTTTTACGAAACTTACCACACACCTTAAGCTCAAAAATGGACACAATCTTCCATTTGAAAAAAATGGGAGAGTCACGCCCATTAAATTTTAATACTTTATTTTAAGTGGTTCTACTGTACCGATTTTTACAAAACAGTCAAACTGAGCTCATAAAAACATATAATCTGGCATCTAAAAAATAGGCGGAGTTAGGTTAATTAATATTTAATTTTATATCCCATAAAATGTTCTATCAGATCTTTGCAAATTAAATTTTGCGGCAGTCAACGTTCTTAAGACTTAAGAGCTGAAGAGTTCTTGTGTTCGATCGTCTTAGTATTTTAAAGCTTATTTTTTAAAATCTTGTATTTGCAAATTCTTGAAGTCTACAAAACCACAGATTTGTTTTCGTAGACTTCAAGATTAGCTCACGAGATCGATGTAAGATCCAGATTTTTCAATCCGATCGTTAAAGCCATTGTATTGCTATGAGAGGTTTACAACTACACACACACACATTCACACACACACACACCAACTTATACGTTCACACATATGTTTTTATATTTCCATCAGTGAAAACTCTATTTCCTCAGCTTAAACAACTGAATATAATCTTTAGATGGACAATTTGTATTGAAAGCAAGAAAATCTGCTTTTATTTTATTTGTTCACATTTAAGTCCAGAGGGTCTGCTCTGTAATTCGAAACGAAAGGAAATTCTTTTAAATTAAAATTCGAAAGCATTTTCCTTCGTTTCGAAATACAGAGAAGACCTTCAGGCCGAACAAATCAATCCGCAAATAGTTCTGCCTCCCACAAATTTCCGTTTCCCTATACTTTCATTTATGTACATGCATACTTACATTGTTATTATTGCCACAGTTATTATGACAATAACAATTAATGTTGAAAGCCAATCTCCATTTGTTGGATTTGTGGCATTAATTAGATTATTCATCAAATCGTTTTCGGAGGGATAAACAGAAGGTGGCGGTATTGTTACGCCATCGATGTTCGTTGTGGCAAAATGATAATGTTCCGTTGTTTTGCCAGCATCGTTTATGGCTGAAATACGCAATTGATACCACTTGGCTGGCAAAAAGTCACAAAATATTAAATTTTCACGGTTCTCTTCGGCATTCGATATATCGGAGGTAACGACAGTCCAACGGATATCACCTAAAAATGTTAAAAAGAATATTTGTCAACATATAAAAAATTACTTATTTATTCAAAACACATATTTAGTTAGTGAAGAGAACAAGAAAATAAAATGCAAAATATTACAAGCATTTTTTTCTTTAATTTAAACAGCAGTTCATTCCATTATTTTTTACCCGACTGCGCGACACAAAGAAGGATATTGTGTTTATCAGCTTAATGTATGTATATATGCGGATTTTATTTATTTATTTTATTTATTTATTAAATGTTACAAATACAATTACAAATTGTATCATAACTTTAATTTAAATGAGAATAGTAACAAAGACCTTCACTCGTTGTAGTGAAACAGACCAGAGTCTATGGTGGGAATTGAACCCACAACCTCCACACTGATAGGCTAGCACACTACTCACCGAGGCACCCATATGCGGATTTTATTTTTTAAAGAGTATGTCATCCAGATGTCTTCCGTCGAGTTGAACACACTGTTCAAAACGGAGCATTGTCTTCTGCGCCACACGCTCAGTAAACTTGGTTCAATTGAGCTGACAAGAGGTTGGGGATTGTCATTGCAAACCCTCTCTTTGAGGTAGACCCATGAAAAAAAAATCCATGGGAGTTAGATCGGGCGACCTCGGTGGCCATAGGATGTCCCCAAAGCGACTGATCAGTTATTGGGGGAAATTTTGCCTAATCAAATTCATCGAATCTCTGGCTATATGTGCAGTCACCCCATCCTGTTGAAACCATGTGTGTGAAGAGTACGATGGGTGAGCTCGCAGGTTTGGCAAAAATACTTCCGTAATCATGCGTCGATAATTTTCACCATTGACATTCGTCGCCTGGCCTCGAGAATTTTCGAAAGAAAATTAGTCCAATTATCTCATGCATGAATAAGGCACACCAAACAGGTACCCTGGGGCAATGAAATGGTTTTTGATCTTTCAATTAAAGGTTGGGGGTTCTTGGAGACCAGTAACGGCAGTTTTGCTGTTTGACGTGGCCGTTTATGTGAAAATGAGCCTCGTCGCTCCAAAAAATGAGAATTACAGTGCGAAAACGCTCCAATATGGTTTCACAAAAATTGTTGCGTAAATCAAAATCACTTTCTTTTAGTTCTTGAACGATTTGAATTTTAAAAGGATGGAACTTCAGATTCTTTTTTAAAATTTCATGAATAATCGCTCTTGGAAGTTCCAGTGGGGCTGCTCTTTCCGTATTAGAAGTCACGGATTTTCACGTAAACTGCTTTCAACCATTTTAATGTGTTCGGGAGTCTTTGAAGATCGACTGGGCTCTGGCCGTGGGACATTCATAGCCGAAGCAATTGCGCGGAATCTCTACACACACGAACGAATTAAATTTACACTCGGGCCATCACGTATTAGGCGAATACTGAACGAATTAAATTTACACTCGGGCCATCACGTATTAGGCGAATACTGAACTTTGTTGAACAAAATTGTCGACGAGCAATTACGTAAGAATCACTACTCTTAAAAAATGTCTCCACAGCGAACGCGCGATGCTCACTCGAGCACTGCGACATCGTGACTTACAAATCCGTACAATCGATAATTCCAACGGCGCCACCCGCCCCTCCACACGGTTTATTGCTTTTTGAAATAATCGTATTTAAAAACATAAATTTGCGACCAGGCACCCTGTGTATAAACAGAAAGCGTGAATCGATTTTAATGATTCTTACATCAATCGATTTGTCTTAATCCCGTGAGTGTAAAGATATGACAGTATTCAAAACTCAATATGGCGGCCAGCAGACGCAATTTTGTAAATACAAAAAAAAAAAAAAAAAAAGTCGGCAAACTGTATCAAATGTATTTTAAAATCATCTTTAGGTTTCTCTTTCAATTTTTCATTTCGAATGACCATTTAGGATATTTAACGATTCAAAGTTGGTCGCAGTCAACATTTTAAAACATTTTTTTATTTATTTATTCATATCATGCATGGCTTATTTTCACTTATTTTCGCTGTTATCCTTTTCAAGTTACATTGTCATCTATTTTAATTTTCAACCACATGTTATGTCCCCTGATAAATTGTTTAAGAAAATTGATTTTAATTATAATAAAATATTTAATGGAAATTTATTATTTTTGTCTTTTAGTTTTTTTTTCTTCACTAAATAACATTATTTGAAATCGTGCGTGCAAGTTACAAAATTGTTGCAAAACGATAAATTTACATTTTCGGTGGCATGTGGAAAAAAAAACTTAATCCCAACCGCAATGACCTCAACGCATTCTGTTGCGTATGCATTTGAGCAAACATGGAAATAGAATTCAATTACTAACAACATAACAGTGGGCGCAGAGCAATTAATAATTATAACATTATTCATGCTTTTGTAATATGAAGAGTGCAAAATTTGTTTAAAGACTTTTGTAGTTCAAAATTCTATTAAGTGGCAGCATTAAAAAGCATGTAACCTTAAAATTCTTGATTTCGCTACACGCAGAGAAAATATATGGTTGTGGAATGGTTGGGAAACCAATATTATGTTCTCTGAAACTAGTTATTGTTTTAATTTCGTCACGACAAACAAAGTAATGTTTGAATTTAATAATTACATACGTGTTCCGAAAACAAGTCATAGTTTGTCAAAAACATTGTTGGGCTGATTATTTTAAATTTTAAATAGATTTGAAGCCTGGTAACATTACCGAAATAAATCAAAATTTGAGAGTCAAATTTGCACAATTCCCAATTGTGGACTTCAATCCCTTCATGGCAAGACTTCAATCGTAACAACTTAAAATTTTATTTGTTTTCTTGTTTGTTTGCTTACCGGGACCATACGTTCGATATCTAAAATTATTTCAGCAAAAAGTAAAATAGTATCTTGAAACGGACATACAATATGTATTGTATCGCACTTTAATGGGCTTGGGATAGTATAGTGTTGGCAACTACACTCGGTAAATCAACAGCACCAGTACATGTGTTTGGGGGTAAATACGGATTTTAAATGTTTTGCAAACAAGTTAACTTTTTCAGTATCACTTCTTGCCCAACCTCCGGTACAAGTGCGCAGAGGTGGTTTGAACTCAACGGGTGTTTTAAGCTTTCTCGCAGCGCGCCACAAGGAGTAATGAGATGCTGGTGCGATATCTAGATTTTCCAGATAGTTTTTAAGTGATGCAGTTTTTTCATATGCAAGTAACTCTAGGAGTCGTTTAGTGCCCTCTTTAAGTCTGCTTTTATATTGAGGTGATCTGTGCTGTTGCCATTCCCTTCCAACTCTTCTTTTCATGTACAAGACGTTCAATATCCGTAGAATAAATTCTATTAAACCCAGTCTGCGGGTGGCAGGTAGTAGCATGTTCAGCAGCTTGCTTAATATTTTCGTTAAGATTAATACGCCTCATTTAACACCAGAGGCGCTGCAACACTAAATTATTAAAAAAACAGAGGTGTAGAAGAATAAAGCTTTCCTCTATCTGTTCCTTCACCACTTGTCTTCTCTATCACTATCAATTTCCTGAAAAAAGTAGTAATAGTAGTAGACATTCATTGCCTGAGTGTTACTTCTCTTAAAAAAAAGTAGTCCTCATACCCAGAAAATATTTGCTATCCTTTTAACAGAGATCTATTAAGCCAATAGCTTTTAAGGTTCCGTACTCAAAAGATAAATAGTCCTGTACCTGGATTCAATAACTTTTATTACAATAATCGTATCGCTTTAATAAATGTTAAGAAAATTAATAAAGAAAAACATTTTAACGATATTGAGTGCTGAAGAAAATAAGTAAAATAGAAATTTCAAATTCGTTTAGTTTTTTCTTTAATTCTTCTTTCTGCTTTTCGCTTACTTTGACATTTTGTTTGCTGGGATGCCACATTGTAGACAATTAAGACAATAAGACATAGACGCACACTATCGTAAAAAAGAGATTACAGAATCACGTTATCGTTGCTGCAAACGAATAAATATATCGATAGATATTATTATTTTCGTTTCGCAAAAAGTCATTCCAGGTACTGATAACTACAATATGCTGTTGGCCACCCAGTGCATCTATCCATCCGAATTAAAAAGTCACTGTATTTGTTTTGTGGGCTTAACGGTTGAACCGAATTTGATGAAATTTAAAACCAAGTTAGACCTGCATCTATAACGATACACAGGTTTCGTATGTTTTCACAAAAAGTTAGTATCAAGAGGTCGCAGAGGCAATTTCTCCCTCTACAAAATTTTCTAAACGATTTTTTTTATGAAATTCAAGTCATACAAAAAATTTTTGAGCAAAATAAATTTTTTTTATCCATAAGGGAAATTCTACAAAATGTCACATACGATGTCACGTATTGTATTTCAGATCAATGCGGTTAGATTTTTTTTTATATTTTACCAAATGTAGAGTTACTTACGCTCCTCAAAAGTACATAAAGAAATAAGGAAAACTTTAAATTTTCTCTGAAATACAAGTTTAATTGATTGGTCAACGTACGTGACATCGTTCGTGACATTCTTTGGAGTTGCCCATATGGATAATTCCAGAAACACAAAAAAAAATATATTTTTGTTAAAAAATTTTTGTTTTGTTTTTAATAATAAAACTGAATGGT
This sequence comes from Nowickia ferox, assembly GCA_936439885.1. Taxonomy (NCBI): domain Eukaryota; kingdom Metazoa; phylum Arthropoda; class Insecta; order Diptera; family Tachinidae; genus Nowickia; species Nowickia ferox. The sequence goes on along the minus strand of OW387023.1, from coordinate 101,001,302 downwards.
CTATACTTTATAAAGCATTTTTAATTTTTGAAATTTTTTTTACCGAAATACAGTGCAGATTCGGTTATCGCAACCCTCGATACGCGCAACACCTCGATATTAGCAACACCCAAATTCTTAACATTGGTGACTCTGTTAACGTAACTTTTCAAAAAACAAGACCTCAATTAATGCAACTTTACAAAGAAAGTTAAAATTCTGTCCTTCGTTTTGTTTTTTTTTACTCTAGTTTTTTATAAATGAATTCAAAACTATAAACCTTTGTGCATGAAATTTTATGCTAACGGAAAAAAATTAATTTTATTTACCGCTATTCTAGAAATGACAGGAAATTTTACGTGGTGCTTCTGTTCAGAACATTCTTTGATTGTGAGCGGTTGTTCTAGTAAAATAAACAAAATGCCTGTAGTAAAAAAATTTGTTAAACTAACGATAAAGCAAAATAGCGAAGTTCTGTAGAAACTTAAAACTTGCATACCTGTGAAAACCATTTGCAATGAATACAAAATTCATAAATCAACAGTATGTAGAATTGAAAAAAAAAACGAGCAACTACTAAAGAAGTTCGTGGCAAATGCATTTATTTTAAAAGTTAATCTTTGATTCTATAATAAGCATTTTATTTGGTTTAAAATAAGCTTTTTAGTGGAAAACAGGCATAGAAATTTTTTTCGGTTTTCGCAACAAACTCAGTTATCGCAACAGCCCAAAATTTCTATTGGTTGCGTTAAACAAATCTGCACTGAATATATGCGACTTAAAAAAATATTATTTTTTACCGACCCTTTTTTATTTTTCTTTTTTTGTAATTTAAAAATTTTTTACAAACAAAAACTTTTAAGCATTAGCACAAAAGAACGAAAACGGAGTTCTAATAACTGAAGTTAGTTGAGTTTGCTTTCACTTTTAATTAAAATCAATATTTATTAAGTTTTTGCTCAGCAGTAAATATGCATTTGTTATTGTTTAATATCTTTTCAATTAAAGTTCAATCAACATTAGCAAAGTTAATGCGTTCGGTCGCGTCCGCCTTGCGGCGCCTGTATTTGTACTTTACTCTTTAAAAAAAGTTAAAACAAAACTAACTCATAAATCTACACATTAACGATCTTCTTGCACATTCATTTCCACATTCACAAAAAAATTTTCTATAAGTGCACAAAAACAACTCCGTTTCTCGCTGGCATGTGCTCACATCTTTTTACTATATTATTGATATCGCCCAAAATTTGTTCTTAAATACTTACTACACCTTCATTGTTTTAAAACACTTAAGATATGTATTGGATCTTTCCATTCCTCTCTAGTTTTTTGCTCAACTAAAAGCGTAAGAATGTCGCGTACGTCGCCTGGGAATCGCCCATATGTATGTATGATTAATTAAATTTTTTTACTGAAAACTCCACAGTACCATTCAGCGTTATTGACAACTGTTCAAAAACCGAAACGGAAACTAACGCATGAATGGCGCAGTGAAGTATGAGCGATGTATGCAGTGCAGTATTTTAGTTAGTTGTGGTTGAAACCACAATAAATAATCAACCAACAAACACATACAAAAAAAAAAAAAGAAAAACTAGTTAAAACAACTAGTGATTTTACTGAAATGCATTCGTTTGTACGAGCATAAAAGTGCATGCATGTATTGCTGCTTATTGGGAATATTTGAATGGCATGGCATGGACAAACTTACCCAGAGGACGATGTTCAATAGAAAAATGATGAATTGGACAACCGCCATTATTCCAGGCAGATAATTTCAAATTAACGCATGAGGCATTTGTAGCAATTAGTTCATTGCTATTGGGAGCTTGCGAAGCTGAAAAATGGGAAATATAAAATGCAAAATTTATATAGAATTAGAAACTTTTTTCAATGCAGAAAAAGGATATTGGAAATTTTAAATATACTAGCAGAAATTCCAGTGCATTATGCCTCTATTCTGGCTTACCTTTTCCCTTTGTCCACACATTGATTTCCTCACTGGGCACACCATCGCCCACAATATTGTGAGCAGACATTTTGATTATGTATTGATTGCCACACTTCAAGCCCGTTATTGTGTAGGCATTGTTTTCTGGCATCAATTCCGTTTGAGACCATGTCTCCCCTGCCACACGATATGAAATGGAATAACCCTGCAATGGTGCACCTCCGTCATCGGGCGGATCCCAACTTACACGTATGCTATCTGCTGAGGCATACTGTACAATGATTTGTGGTGAAGCTGGTGGTTTCATGGCAATCACTTGATATTGTATCTCATCACTGCCAAAAAGATTATTCGCAGTGCAGGTGTAATTTCCGGATAAACTACCTTCAACTCCTACATGTGGCACAAAAGTATAAAAAGTCATAAGACGAATGATAAATGAAAATATAAAAGTATCTGTGGCTTGTTTAGGTAACTTGTTACTTACGATGTATTTTTAAATTTCCTTCATTTGTGACTTCATAAAAAGGACTAAATGTCACTGGTCTATCCCTAGTCAACCAACGTGCTCTGGGCGTCGGATTTCCTACAGCCAAACATTCCAATATTAAGCTGGTACCTATAGCTTTACGCACAAGCTGGCCAAACGAAGCAATTCGTGCTGGTGCTGTTAAATAAATTTGTTTGTTGAATAATAAAAATGTTGCCAACAAATTGGAGTAATAAAATATATACATAAGTTGTTGACATGGTAATCGTATTCTTGTCAGCAAATTTAAGAGTATTAGCAACACTGTTATTATTATCCTTTTGTTACTTCATTCTTATAATTAGATTTTTCCAGAACACGTTTCTTTTTGTACACGTCATGCTTTTGTATTGAAGACGTATTCTTAAAGATTATACTTTGAATAAACTTTGTGAACTAAAGACGGTCTAGTCTTCCTTTTATTTGCTGCTGCGGCTGATTGAATAGTTGGCCAGAGGATCATTTGATTTTATAACAGGTTATGGGCCCAGGCTTCTCATAAGTGTACAGAATGGAAGAATTAAACATAAAAGTAATCAGTATCAAGAAATATGGATTTGAAGTATGGTGTTTTCAGATAAAGGCGTTATTGGAGAGTGTAAATGCTTGGAAGATTGTGGATGGTACTGAGGTCAGGCCGCTAAATAATGATGGTCAGCAGAAAGATTATGCTTTGAGATCTGGTAAGGATAAAAGGATTTTGGTTTCATCGTTAGAGCCAGTTGAATTAAGAAACATTTTGAATTGTGATACACCAAAGAAAATTTATGACAAATTGTGCTCGCTATATAAACAAAACGATGAGACGCAGTTGCAGTTTTTAATGCAGAAATTTTTAAGGTTAGAATTTTCAACCAATATAAAAATTTTTTTGGCGGATATTGAATGTCTTCTGGCAAATATCAAAGCGCAGGGTGAAGATATAACTGATTCAATGGTTATGCATAAGATAATTTTGAGTCTACCATCAGAATATTCCAATTTTAGCACGGCTTGGGAAAGCACAATAGCAACTGAAAGAACTTTAAATAATCTGACGAGCCGGTTACTTAAAGAAGAGATTAAATTAAACGAACAAACTTTATCAGCGTGCGGGAACGATGCTTTTCGAACAGGTTTACAATGTTTTAAATGCAAAGGTGACCATAAAATTAAAGATTGTCCTGAAATGAAAAATGTTAAATGCTTTAAATGCAACCTGTTTGGCCATATGAGTAAATATTGCAAAAATAAGTTCAAAAGCAATAAACACCAAAATAATTATAACAGTGTTGCTAATACTCTTAAATTTACTGACAAGAATAAGATAACCATGTCAACATAAGTACATACAAACTACCTTATTCGTAAAAAAAAACATTTCAGTTTTATAAAAGTTTTATGAAACAAATTTTATACGAAGAACTGTTTAATGAAACTCTTATAAATCAAACGACTTGTTTTTCTTGAATCTAATGTATGCTTTTGTGTCAGTGTATTATGCCAGAAAGTGACTGGTTTTATTGAATGAAATTAAGTCTAATACGAGGGTGGATCAATAAGTCCGTGACTTTTTGAATGAAACACAGTTTTTTGGCGAAACAAAAATTTATTTTTCAACAATTTCCTTTTTAACTCAATACACTTAGTCCAACGTTTCTCCAGTTTTTGTATTCCTTCGAAAAAAATAGGATTTTTCGAGTTCCTTAAAATAGGCATTTGTTTGGTCAATAATTTCATCGTTGGAGCTAAATCTCTTTCCGCCAAGCCATTTCTTTAGCTTTGGAAATAGGAAGTAGTCACGGGGGCTAAATCCGGTGAATATGGCGGATGAGGTACCAATTCGTAGCCCAATTCATATAGTTTTGCCATAATGCACCCGTGCATTATCTTGATGAATATTCGCTTTTTATTGTTTTTCCCTTTTGAAGGTAATCGATGTGGATTGACCCGCGTGCATCCCAAAAGACTGTTGCCATCACCTTACTGGCCGACAATTTTACCTTGGCCTTCTTCGGAACAGGTTCACCCGGAGAAACCCATTGTTTAGACTGCTGCTTGGTCTCCGGAGTACAGTAATGGATCCATGTTTCATCCACAGTTACAAAACGCCACAAAAACTCATTCGGATTGCGGTTAAACAACTCCAAACAATCCTGTGAAGTTGTCGCACGTTTACGTTTATGGTCAATTCGTCGCTGACTTAACTAACTGTCCTAACTAACATTTCGAAAATTTAACAGGAGAGCAGCTGTTATGGTTGTTTTATACATTCATTCTTATGGCTGCGTCTGAAATGAAACCACTTTAAATTTAATGCTCGGAATTGTCATTGTCCTTATGTAGAAGTACAAAAATCTGTTTGAAACAACTTATTTCAATAAAGAAAAATGTTTTTCAACAATTTATTTAAAATTTTTTTTGTATTATTTAATTTTTTTTTTTTTACAAATTATAAAATTTCCTTAAGTCTTAAGGAAAAATGCAGCATCGTAAAAAGTGAAATATTCTGTTCAGTGAAATAAAAATAAATAAAACTTTAACATTTACATTCAAGAGATTTATTATTCGACATATTGTCATAATTATATTATAAGTGAAATTTATTTGCTGATGGTTAAGCGATGTCTATATGCATTTCATTGTTGCTTTAACAAATCGTCAGTGCTTGAAGTGTACTGTCGAATAATAAATCTCTTGAATGTTTAATTAGAAATATTCTAATCTTGAATGTTTAATTAGAAATATTCTATTTTTCATTTTGCCTTATAAATTCTTTTATTGTTATCTAATGGATTTCTAATTGTATAAAGGTGTAGAAAAATAAAATAGATTCATATCCAATAAAAATTATTTGCTGGGTTTTGCATAAGTTACTAAGCCTACTATGCTTATTTTTCTTTTGTTATTTTCAAAAATATTAATATTTGTGAATTCTCAAATAGTTTATGAAAGTCTGTGCATAAGATAAGAGGTTTGTGACTGTTCAAAATGTGTTCTTGAAGTCTACTGACGATTTGTTAAAGCAACAATGAAATGCATATAGACATCGCTTAACCACCAGCAAATAAATTTCACTTTAACATTTACACTGTGTTTGGACATGAAAGTGAACCTGAAGCATCCCTCAATCGTCTTCCCCGTAAAATTCCCCGAATTGCTGCTTTTTCGTACTGAACAAAATCGATCGAAATCTGGAGAAGTTAAAACAAAATCGATCGAAATGAAAATTCGTAATGAAAACAATTTCGATCGATTTCTGTGACAGGCCTGATAAAGTCTAGTAAAACACTTAACTCATTTTTCAAAAAAATGTCAGTTAGGTCGGTTAGTTAAAATAACGACGAATTGAGAGCAAACGCGGCACCCATCTTGCAGAAAACTTTCTTAAACCCAGCTGATCACTTAAAATCGAAGCCACACTGCCATATGAAATGTCTATAGTATTAACAATCTCACGCACTTTTAATCTTCGCTCAGTCAACACCATATCATGGATTTTTTTGACATTTCCAATTGGCCGTCCAGAACGTTTAGCATGAGTTGTACTTGTGCGACCACAACGAAAGTCAGTATTTTGTACCATTGAAAACGTTGATGCAGGGTCCCCATAGTATTTATCGAGTTTTTTTCTTGTTTTAATTGACGGGTTTTTTCGCAAAAAGAATAATTTTTAATGAGCACTCGAAATTCACTTTTTTCCATTTTTAGAAAATGGAATGTGACATAGCTTAGTGTGTACTAGTGGCAACGTTTGTCATTTGCTTTCCATTTAATAAACATAACAACGGCATTTTTAAAATGACACCACAAAGTGACAACAGAAGAAATGCCAGATGTATCGTATACTCGGCATAAGAGTAAAATAAAATGGAAGATGTGATAATAGTAATAAAATTTTATAGAAATATTCCCTCCCAATCAATTAAATTGAAATAAATTATACAAAACAGTAATTCAAATACAAAAGCAAATAAGTATTATAAATTTCAGTTGATATGTACATTAGGGTTATAACTTTTTTTGCTCCCAAACGGCTATCTTACGAGCAATATTGTTTTGATAATAAAAAATATTTTTTACGCACCAAAAGCATTTAGTATTTTATTTTTTAATAACTTTTTTTTGAATATGATAAAAAAATTTATGTATGTGCAAATATGTATGTATAACTACAAATTATGTGCAAAAATGACAACAACATTATATAATGGACATTAATATTATATAATTTTTAGTAAAAAAGAACTCTCTTTATTAAAAACTTCATGGCGTTTGGTGCGTGAACTTTTTTCACGATTGCGAAAAACTAAAAATGCAGTTCTTTATATTTTTGCATGCCCTACCCCATTTGCAAAAAGTTATAACCCTAATGTACATATGTGAGCGAAATGTTAATTGTGCTTAACAACACAAGTGTGTGTGTGAGCATGTGTATCTGTTCACAGTATTTATATATTTAAATATTTAATCTGCAATACCAATGATTGTACAAAATAAAAGCAAAAACGTACGTAAAATTAAATACTTCCAAATATAAAAAGTGACCAAATTATACATACACACACGCACGCACCCACACACAAACACACACACCCACGTGCATTGTTCGCAAGAAATATGAGAGATAAAAAGATGCAATAAAAATAAAATTGAATTGAAATTTAATTTGCAACTTACCACGTGTATTTGTGGCTTGTGCCACCACAGATGTTGGCTCTCCTTCACCCACAGATGTTGAAGCAGAAACCCAAAATTCATACATTTGATTTTCAGCCAAACCACGTGCCTCATATGTAACCGGATAACCAGATTCATCGACACGAACCATATGAGCTGCAATGAAAAAAGTATCGATGATAAATACATACAAAACGACAAATTGAAAAGGAGTGTGGCGAGTGTAAAATGAATGAAATTCGCTTCAATTAATTAAATACTATTTTTCTTCTCATGGAGCGTAAATAAATGGATTTTTATATTGTGCAGCAATAAGTTATCAACTGAATATTTTCATATTTTCAGTGTAAGAATATTGGAATTTTTTTCTTTCTACATCCGGTGTATATATTTTTATGTTATTAAGGCAGTGGTATCAAAAATAAAATTATAGTTGTATGTGTAAGAAAAGTTGTTTAACTCAGTTTGTATCTAAAAGTACGCAGGAAAAATAAATATTTGGAACAAACGCAGTTTTGTGAAACAGCTCAAAAAAAAAATTAATATAAAGGAGCCTATGTGATGAAAAATTAAATAAAAAAGTTAGTGCCCACCCATATTTTCCGAGTTACTCGTACATGGCTCTGAACATGAAACTGTGAAGTATCTGCGAAAATAATTTTTTTTTAAATAGCTTATCGTATAGAAAATTGCAAAATAAGAAAAATAGTTAATAAAAACATTAGGCTGAGACCCATATTGGTGTTTAAAGTTTTGATAGTTTAGTGAAGCAGCTCAAAAAAAAAACCAAAATGAATTTTTAAGACATACTCATTACTTTACTTAAAAGTTTTGTAACATAAAACACATTGAATGTCGCGAAAAGCATTGGTGATCATGAAATACATTTCGCATACCACTTTTTTCTTTCAGTGCACCTATAAACAAATTTAATATACCCGCTACGCATGTGTTATCCTATTATGTCTGACATGAATATATTAAAGCAAGTTTGCTGAAAACTAATCTTACTTAAATACAAATACTTCGATTTGCAACAATAATCCAGATATGCAACTTCGCAAAGGGTTTACGATTTGTGGGGTCTTTTGCTTGATAAAAAAAATATAATTAAAATTGCAATGTTGCAATTTAAATCTAAATTTTATATAAGAACTCTTACTTATTTCAATTCGATATTGCAAAGAAAATAAAAGTATTTGTTATTAATGATTTGATTACATGTGATAATTACACTGTGCTAATTCAAAAATGTAACAAGCGGGGGAACTGGTGAGTAAACCTAATTCGAGTACGCTGAATCTAATGGTGCTAACATTTTTTTTAGGTTAGCGCTTGTTTAAAAAATAATTAAGTTTGAACATTTGGTTAAAAGCACCTAAAAATTGCAATTTTCCCCAGTTTATTATATTTTTAGATGAAGCTATAATAGGAGGTCAATTGAATGATCTACCGGCCAATATTGATTACCGATCACCCATACCTCTGCCTGACAGTAGATTCAAATCTAACACATCGGGTGTGTCTAACTCCTCTATAGGAACAGAGGAAGATCTGCTTGAGGTGTACACAGACGGATCGAAATCACACGGAGGCGTGGGTGTTGGAATCTTTATTCCTCGCTTTCAAAAGAGGATAAGCTTTAAGCTAGACAGTAGATGTAGTAGACTACAGGCTGAAATCTCAGCGATAGGTAGAGCGGCTAACTGGTTGAGGTATTACAGGATATACAACTGGGATATACGTATCTTCACGGATAGCAAAGCTGCCATTAAAAATATTGCGGCTGTCTTTACGACATCGAATCTGGTACATGATTGCCGGATGTCTCTTAACAAACTGGGAATGCATGCCGATCTGGAGCTACAATGGCTTCCAGGACATGCGAATAAAGTTGGAAATGATATTGCGGATGAGCTGGCTAAGGCTGGAGCTCAAATGCAGGATGAGGACACTGATCGGTTGGTGGGTGTTCCGATGAATTGCTGCAAAATGCAAATACAGCAGGACCTTATCAGAGTTGCACAGGCTAGATGGTCAAATGAGGTAACATGCTCTGCCTCTAGAATGACATGGCCCTGTTATGACATGAGGAGGTCAGAAATATTGGAGATGATTCCAAGAGGACAACTCCGTACTTTGGTTGCAGTCCTAACAGGACACTGCTATATAGGTATACATGCTGGTAGTTTAAATCTACCTTATAATGACTTCTGCAGAAGCTGTCAGGACGAGGAAGAGGAGGAAAATATTGAGCACTTTCTCTGTCACTGCCCAGCACTCGCGGAGGTGCGGTCACTCTGCATAAGGGCTCCGATACTGCAAGGTTTGGAGAGCCTGTCAGAATGTGACATCGGCGATGTGAATTCATTCATACGCCTTTCGGGTTGGTTTTAACAAAACATAAATAGTGAATAGAGGGAATGAGGATGTGTAGTTCACCTCAATCCGCCCAGGTAGCACAACGGGACCTCAACGGACCTAAGTGTGTTGGTTTTACTATAAATCGGCAACCTGTTATAACCTAACCTAGATGAAGCTAAAATTTTAATAATTTTATGATACTATACACTAGTGCTTATCAGCACTAGTAATTTTAGACAACAACTTTAACCCTTTTTACACTAGTTCTTGCTGTTCTGGTAATTATACTATAGTAACTTTTAGACAATTATCGCCTACTCTCCTGCAGGGTAAGTAAATATATATATGTATGTACATATAAATATAACTATTTATATGTACATACATACATGTATTCATACATTGACATTTTCTTTTATGTTTTTTTTGTTTTTCGAGTTCCCGTACTCTAATTGAGAGAAATCATAGTTTGTTCTTATTTTACGGAACTCTACGCAAAAAGTAAAGAAACATACCTATTGCAGGCGCTTTGAGTGTACGAATTTTTGAAATTAAATTGATGTTTATACATTTCATTCATTATTAATTGTCATATGTATGTATGTACATATATTTATAATTTTATATAATTGTTAGTTAATTTTTTTTTTACTACTTCTTACTGGCCTACTGACGTAAGAAAAATTCCAGATGTTATAGATTTCAGCGTTACGAAAAATATTCATAGAAACTTAATTCACGCAGAGGCCTCTCTAGATCTGTCTTCCGATCACTCTCCCACAATAGTTACAATTTTCAACCCACTAAGGAGTGATTTAACTAACTCATATGTGAAAATGATTAATGGGGTCAACTGGCTAGGATTCAAAAAATATCTTAGTAGTCACTGCGTAGAAAACATTCAGCTAAGATCATCTGATGATATTGAATTTAACGAAAATATTAAACAGGCTGCTGAACATGCCACTACCTCCTATCCGCAGACTGGCTTTAATAGAATTGAAAAAAGGAGAGCTAGAAGAGAATGGCAGCAACACAGATCACCCCTAAATAAAATCAGACTTAAAGAATGTACTAAACGACTCAAAGAGCTGCTATCGTCGGAAAAAACTGCATTACTGGAAAAGTATTTAGAAGGTCTTGATGTAACGTCAGCATCTAATTACTCTTTATGGCGCGCTACTAGAAATCTTAAAAGACCCGTTGAGCTTAAATCACCACTGCGTACTTCGACCGGAGGCTGGGCGAGAAGCGATAGTGAGAAAGGTAATTTATTTTCTGAGCATTTAAAATCTGTATTTACTCCCAATTCATGTACGGGTGCTGCCGATTTACCGAGTGTAGTTTCTCTACCCCCTCGTCCCTTAAGGTTTAAGTTGCGTGAACTACAAAAAATAATTGCTGAACTCGACCCGAAGAAAGCTCCAGGTATTGATGGCATTAGTAACAAGATACTGATAAACTTGCCTCATATTGCAATAAGAATCTTGCTATTTATTTTTAATGCTATTTTACGAATGCAGTATTTTCTAAATAACTGGAAACTTGCCAAAATAAAAATGATTCCAAAGCCGGGCAAAGATCTTACCAAGGCTGAGTCATATAGGCCTATAAGCTTACTATCAACAATCTCAAAGCTTTTCGAAAAGCTGCTCATGACTAAATTGTCCAAAATTTTAGCTGATAATGGGTGCATCCCGGACCATCAATTTGGGTTTAGAAGTCAGCATAGCACCATTATAAAAATTTATGTATATGACAGAAAACGTAGCAAAGCATTTATCTAGCGCAAAATAATTATTATAAACGGAAGTCATTTTCTTCGACCCAATATTTCATTAGTAACACTGTGTGTAATTTTGTAAGTCATGGAACTATAACCACTAACAAAAGACTAAAAAAGAAAAGACCCCTGTCTCCCAGTTTTGCCCCCCCAAGTAATGCTCTTTTTTTATGGGCCCCCAAAGATTTGGGGCCTCGGTGTCATTTATGCATTTTCTCAGGCCCATATCTTGCAAACCGTTCGGAATTTTGATTTACTCTCTGCGGCAAAATTGTCGCTCTTGTCATAAAGAACACAAATTGTGAACATATTGAATCAAAAAAACCTAATCTTCAAGATCAAAATCGCAAAAAATTTAAAATATTCGATTTTTGTACCTTTTTATCAAACCGTTCAAAATTTAAGGAAACAATCAAGTACAAAAGTGTACCTAAGATCTCAATACAGAAATTTCTAGGACATATAAACTTCTTAGGAATGATTCTTAACACCATTTAAGTAGCGCTTAGGTAGCAGTAAAAGTGAAAAATTTCCCGAAATTTTTTTAATTTCATTTGTTTGGAAAATTTTCACTTTTAAGTTTCAAAATAAAAATACTTAATAATAATATTACATTAAAGCGGCTCATAAATTTTAAGCAAGTGGAATATTAAGCTGGCTATTTTGCATTGGTTGGTTGGTTGGTTGGTTTACGTGGCTGCCCACTACACGCACGCATTCAAGTGGAATCTAGATGATTCCTTTTTGAAAGGACCACTTCACTCATCGGTGTCAACCTCTGTAGAACCGTATCTAAGTATTCTGATACGGTGATCTTTACTAGATCCAACCCGTCGCGATGAGATATCTGATAAGGTCACTCAACCCAATCTCAGATAGATTTGAAAAATCATCTAGTACATGACTGCCTAAAAATGTGTGTCTCGAGAGCTGCAAAGCTCGGCATTCGCAAAGAAAGTGGAATATTGTTTCTTCTTTGCTTATTTTGCGACATCTTCGGCAGAACTCATTATAGGACAGACCTATCCTACTAGCATGTCTGCCGACCGTCCAGTGCCCCGTCATTACTGCAACGAGTCTCGAGATGTCCCTACGGTTTCTATTTGTTAATTGCATTGATCGCCTTTCATTGTAGGAAGGCCACATTTTCTTAGCAACCTTGCACGTGACTATATTGCGCCATCTACTTTCAGCCTTATAGAGATACCGCTTCTAACAGCACCAAACGGCATGGCTACCGCTTCGTAATTGGAAGCATTCATAGCAGATCCAGCTCTAGCCAGCTCGTCCGCCCGTTCGTTACCTAAAAAATTGCTATGTGCTGGAACCCAGATGAGGGTGAGGTCAGTCTGACGACCCAGTCTAGATAGCAAACTCTTGCACTGCCCGAGTAGATTAGACGAAGTGATATGTGATATTAGGAATAGAAACGCTGCCAGGCTGTCGACAAAAATACCAACTTTATCCTGTACCTTCCTATCAATCAGCACTCTAGCCGCCAAAATTTCAGCATAAAATACAGTGGCTTCGTTAGGGAGACGAAAGGAGCATTCTATACCAAGATCGCCTGAAAAGACTCCAGATCCGACACCGCAGACCATTCTTGATTCATCAGTGTATATTATGACGTCATATTCCTTTACCATTGTGCCTCCCTGTGGTCCTAATTTCTCCAGAGTATGATATGTGGAAAAAGAAATCGCTATTTTGCATAATTTCATCTAATTTTTCCATTATAATTATTACTCTCGTATCAGCTCTTTTCAAAATCAATAACCTTTTTATGTATGAGTTCTTTTTTGAGTTTTTCTTAGAGTTTTTTTTTCTCCTGTAAATTAAAGATTGCACTTAAGTTATCTGTTAATTATGCTGACAAATCATTTGTCTGCCAACAGTGAAAACAAAATGAATTTTTACAGAAACTAAAAGTTTATTTCTATTGCTTTTGTTCCTTTTTTTCCAGTAGTTTCCAACAGCATTAAATTGAAATTAAATGCCAAAACTTTTATTTATTTTGAAATCTACAGCCAAAAGTTTGGCTAATAAAACTAAGAGTATCAAAACGAGAACAAAAAGTAGAAATATTCTTAATAAACTTTATTTTATAAAACTTTTATTACTGTGGAAAAAAATTGCTGCGTGTGATGATGACTTTGAATGAGCAGAGAATAAAAGAAAGAAATAAAATAAGACCTTCATCTATAGAAGTTTATTGCAGCACCTTTTATGACTGTTTTAATGCTAAAACCCCAGAAAAAAATACAAGGAATAAGAATGAAACTTTTCCTAACACCAGAGTTATTTTTTTTTTTAACATTTTTCTCCCCGCAACATTCATTTTAAATTATTGGAATTCATTTGTAGGATTTCAAGCAATGCCCACAAAAAATTTTACTTTTTTTTGGAAGAAAAATAATAAAGTAAAAATTGTAGGAAAAAATTGCTCAAAATTGAAATCGCACTTACATTTTGCTTGTCCTTTACGTCCGGCTTCTCTGGAGTAGACAGTGTAGTGTGTTATAATGCCGTTGCGATTTCTTGGCGGCAGCCACGAAATCAAAATAGAATCTGCCGTCAGTGCTGCAGCTTTAATGGAGGCTGGTGCATCTGGTACATCGTCTTCTGTTTGGCAATATAACGGTTGACTGGCGATACCATCACCGGTGGCCGTATACGCCAGCACTCGTATTGAGTAATTGGTTGCTTTATGTAGTGTGTGTAAATATGTTTCCAGATTCGATGTACGTTTTATTTCCAATTTAGCCGGAAAATCAACTAGAAAACGTTATGGAAGAAATAAATAGAAGATAAAGAAAAGAGAACGTTAAAAAAATTACTTTATTAAAATGGAAGTAACAAAATGCGATTTAAATTTTTTATGTACATTTTGCTTTAATTTTTATTTACAGCATTTAATTTTTGGAAACTTTAAGCAAGCTAGACATTGTAGGATATGTATGTTTAAGCTTAATCATTTTAAAGAGTTCGGTGTATATTATATATATTTTTTCGTAGTTCCTCAGAACAATATAGAGCCGTACTTCCTTGTTTTATTTGTTTTTGATAAATTGTATGTTAATTAATAACCTTCAAACTGTGTAGACGTTTGTACTTCAAACTTTTCCTCTAACAAATTTCACTACTGTTTTTTCCCCTTTTGTTTTTCTAACAACCAAACATTAAATTCAATAAATTTGATATTCAATACATAAAACTACAGCTTATCACGAAGTGCTAAAATATATTTTTTGAACTTTCAATTCCAAACAGTAAACAAAAATTATGCCACAACACAAACAATCAACCACAATTATAACCTCAAGTCCCCAACTCTATATTTCGAAACTAGCAAAACAATGGGATATTCAAATGTATGTAAAACTAATTGTAAAGTTATATAAAATTTTAAGTATTTGTTTTTTTTAATTCAAAAGAACCATCGCCCACACAAATCGAAAAAATAAACAAAAAACCCCAAACAGCAAATAGAAACGGCATTTTACGAACAGTTTTTAAATTTCTAATTATTTTTGGTATCAAAGTGCTATTGAATGTTATTATTTGCATGTTGGCTTTTATTTTTAAACATATTTAGAAATCAAATAAATATGTAATAATATAAAATAAGTGAATTACAAGCAGAAAGAAATCGCTGCAACACATTATATTAAATGATTATGTGTGCCATAATAACAAAAAAATGAAGCAATTTTGAAAAAAAAATTTTAATATTCCTAATGCATGCACATTTTCTGTTTGTGTATGAGTTCTATTAATCAAAACTTAACACTACAAAATTTTATAAAGTACTACACAAAAAAAAATAAAAAGTTAGCAAAAAGGAATTTAGTTATTGTTTTACGAACGGAAGAAGTATGTAAAGGGTCCGCCAGATAACTTTTTTTTTTTGAAAACAGGGCGCAAAACATCGAGTGTAGCTTCGGCTGTGTGGCACGTAGCGCCGTCCTGTTGAAACCAAATGTTGCCAATATCATCCTCTTCAAGTTTTGTGAACAAAAACTCGTTCAACATGGCCCGATAACGATCGCCATTGACTGTAACGGCCACTCATTGACCCAATTATGCCTCTGGACCAAAATCCGCACCAAACAGTAGTGACTCGTTTTGGGTGCGTCGGCTTTTCAATGTATGCGTGCGGGTTTTCTGTGCCCCACATGCGACAATTTTGCTTGTTTACATACCCGCCAAGATCAAAGTGAGCTTCATCTGAAAAGATGATTTTTTTTTGGCAAAATCGGCATCTTCTGTAAGTCGATCGCAGGCCCACTTAGCGAAGCGAAAACACAACATATTCGTTCAGCGGAAGGAAAGAACTAATTATCTGTCAAATCAGACATGAGCTAAGTGTTACCATTCACTAAATAAGCACTAGTTGAAAAAAAAACGTTAGATGACGGACCCTTTATATTTTTATCCATTATGCCATTACGCTCATGTCCAGGGACATACACTTAAACCAGTCCATGCCTGTTGTGCACTCTCATGTAAATTAACAAACGAACCCCACCTTTATAGAAACTCAGTATCGTTCACGTAGTTACTCGAACTTTTCCAGTCAAAACATCTAAGGTGGGTTATGCTAGGTAATATATAATCCCCAAAATAACTGGATCCCGGCTGGGCGAAAGCTGGACATTGATAAAGGAAATACTTCGTTGTCTCCATGTCCTCCATGCATGCCCTGCATTCATTGTCATTCGTGGCTCCAATCCGGTACAAATGCCCTCGTAGATTAGAATGCCCCGTTAAGATGTCGATCGGCTTTCCTAGCTTGAGCGTGTTAATTTCAACAGTCCCCTTGCTTTATCTTCGTCGGGGTTGCCCCATAGAACCTTGGTTAGATTACCCACAGTAGCACAATTCCATTGTGTCCTGTGGGCCATCTTCGCCTAATTTTGTCACCCAATCTTCGCTGGCTTGAAAAGCTTTGCATTAATTAGAGTTACTATCCGTAATGTTCTGGCCTTTTTTGCCAGTTCATTTGCACGTTCATCTCCGGTTACGCCGTAGGGGGCCGTCAGTCATACCAGACGAATGTTGCCATGTACTGCGCAATCGTTTATCATGTTCTTGCAATCCAAAATGATCTTAGAGTTTACTCTTTCGATTGTGATTGCCCTAATTGCCAACTTGCTGTGGGCCTAATATTCACACTGATCCATTTTAAAGCTTTATGGTTAGGCAACCGGAAGTCAATCTCGGTCTGCGGTTCTTCAATATATAAAGAAATCTAGGCCCGTTATTTTCCCTAGCTTCGAGCCTCAAACCCTATGGGAGTTTGTTCTAGGGTTCGTTTAACACAGGAGTGTCTCTCTGGTATCACTGTCTTGATTTTTATTAAAAATATTTTCTATTTTTGCTTACAAAATTTGTTTCTTAACGGAAAAATTTTAAAGCATAGTATAAAGGTGGTTCGACTCACAATACAATTTTATGATTTAAGAAGTTTTTGAAAAATTTACCACGCCAATTTTTAAACCCACTTTTTTAGTTTATCTTAAATCGGAGAACAGCTGGACTGATTTGTATTTTTTTAATAATCGTAGTAATATAATTTAAATAGTATTAAAAAGCGGTCAAGTACGCAGGGCACTCCCGTCCCCCCTATATATGTATGTATATAGCAAATATGTATTTATTTTGAAATACCTTGGGAAATAATACGGCCAAACAACCAAGATTTTGTATGAGTTACTCCATTGACTTCATAAGTTGTTAAAATAAAATTGTGGAATTTCTATCCATCTAATGCAGCAAGAAGCGTGAAATTTTGTGTAAGTAACAATTTTTATAATGTGCGTTATCTTACAAAAAAAATTACGAATTTGTGGAGGTGATACCTCCCATAAAGAGAAAATATTTGCTTTGAGATATCTAGAAAATTGAAAGGAGATCGTTGAAATATTGTCGGGATAAAGCTGTTGATGTTATGCCTTGTCTCTCTGATTTCAAAAATAGTAAAAGAATGTCGATCATGCTGATTTGATAACAGCGTTTTACTGATGGTCTAGAAGGAACAATAGGGTATTAATCTTTTAATGCCAAAAGCTGTCGTGGCACTTCTTACACAGCATTAGCGTTGCAACGCGTTGGTGATACTAAAGTAGCAATTTGCCACTTTTTCGATTGCCTGGATACTTTTATGCTAATCTTACAAAATATATTAAAATGTGATACTTTTTGTAATTCTTGCCACTTTTTGATACCTTTTTTTTTTACAAAATGTGGTGATACTTCTTTGTAATTTCTGTTTTATTAAAACTCCCAGCATTAATATAAATAATACTGTTTTAAGTAAAAGAAATATATCATGTAGAATCAATTCTTATATAGGGTGTTTTTTTAGAGGTATAGAACTTCGAATTGAAATAAAACACAAGAAAATCGTTTTAATGTCCATCAATTTGGCTTTATTGGAAGGATAATTTTATGCCATTAACGTTTAAATATGATTTCGGGCATGTGGCCGCCGCGGCTGGCTCGAATAAAGCCAATTCTACAGGTCCAATTTTCAACCACTTTTTCGAGCATATGGGGCCGTATGTTGGCAATAACGCCACGAATGTTGGCTTCCAAGTCCCCTAACGTTTCTGGTTTGTTGGCGTAGACGAGCGACTTCACATATCCCCAAAGAAAATAATCCAATGGTGTCAAATCACACGATCTTGGTGGCCAATTGACCGGTTAACCGAATTAATTGCTCTGATGGACGATTATGTCGACCATAAAATGGACGGAGCTTGCGGTAAACTTCGCGAACTGAACCATTATTTTCGAAATAAATTTGCACGATTTGCAAGCGTTGTTCTTTTGTCAACCTGTTCATGATGAAATGGCAAACCAAACTAAATATTAATCACTTGACAGCTGACAAAATGGCCGCCAGTTAAAAAAGTGATGCCAACTTAAAGTTCTATACCTCAATAAAAAACACCCTATACATATGTTATCTTAAATACGGACTTAAGTGGTTTTTACATATAATTTGTATATAATGTTTTTCTAAAAATGAAGCAGTAAATAAATAAAGAACATTAAACACTCACACACTTTGAAACTCACTTTGATTCACAATCGGTCGATATAAAATTTTATAGCCCTGAATTATGCCGCCATGAAATTGCAGTGGTGGCTCCAACCATGATATTTTAAGACTCTGCGATGATAATGCAGTACAGTTGACATGTTGTGGTGCTGCTTCCGGCACTATTTTGTTGTTGTTGTTGTTTTCGCCACACGTTTAAACAGAATATATGAGAAAAAGAAATGGCATAAAAAATTAGTAAAATTAAAAAAAAATAACTTTAGCATGAGAAATAATTTTTTTTACTATTCCGTAAGAAATTTACATTGAGAGGGATGCTCTTAGCTATTAAAAATAAAGCTAAAACTATAAAAATGTTTTAAGTAAATCTTAATGGCTGTTTTTAATCTTCTGAGTCTAAAAGAAAAGCGTGCACAAGAATTCATGTTCTTATAGAAAAGTGTGAATACAGAATATTTTATTTTAATACTCATAAGGGTTCTAGAACAGTGGTTTCGAGACTACGGCGCACATTAAGAATTGCCTGCTATTTTGACTAGCTCTAACATAAACAAAAATCATTTTAATTTTGTGGGTAATTAATATTTACAATTAAAAACTTTAGTTAAATTTGCAATTGTTTCGTTTAATTAAAGTGTATAAGATTTATTGGTACTATTAATTTGGTTAATGAATTTCTTGATTGATATAAGAAAATATTTTACCGCGATGGGAACTTTTTCAAGAAACAGCAAATAATATTATTCAGCATGTGTTGGCGAATATTGCTTTTCTACTAATTTTTTACATCAGTTCAACCTTTTTTTATTGATTACGATTCACCATGTCATATAACATATGTGTACAAAATTTTGTAGGTGTTATATAAAAAATATCAAAGTTATAAGAAAATTTCAAAACAACGTATCATCAAGTGCATGATTTTCTTAAACAGTATAACGTATCATCTATCACTCATACGAATTTAAAAAACTACAAAACATTTATTTTTCTGTTTTTAATTAAAGTAAGCATTGACTTCTTAGTTATGTATATTCAATTTAATTTCATCTTAGTTTTAGTAAAAATTTTAATCATTCTGAAACAATTTTCAAAAGTCGGAAGAAAAGCAAAATAGTGTTGTGAAATCAATAAAATGTGTACACCTTGGTATACGATCCAACAGAAGTCATGTATGACAAAGCCAATATTAAGGATGACTACCAGCTTCTTCCACAAAGGTCTATTAGAAATTCTGGCAGTCAGTAACCTGAGCGATTGCAATCGCAAGGGCTTACCATTTCCAAAAATAAATGCAAACATATGCAAGAACTAAAATCTTTGCTTCCAGCAGACTGTCATTTCTTTTATGATAGTATATCTTTTGAGTAATTAGTAAATGAGTAGCTGATTATCTTATTTTTGTTATTAACTTATTCTCTCTTAATAAATTCAATTGCTTTTTTCTTGTTGTCCTTGTAAAAGTTAAAGAAATTCCTTTTTTTTCGATTAGTATCAACGTCATATTCAAAGATAAAAAACACCAACAAATTTGTTCAATTATTAATAAAAACTATAATTTTTTTGAGCTTTCGTTTGTCCATATAGTTTAGCAAGTTGATGATACATTATGTTGTTTTAGAAAACCACAATTCAAAATAACGTAAGACACATAACACTAAGCTTACTTTGATAAACAGATAATTTTTATCGAAAGTGAATTTCTTGTTTTATATAAACCACGATTTAAAAATTTTGTCTTAATATCTCTAATAATTTCCATTTTATGAAGTTTTTCTCCTGCAAACTTATGAAAAGTACTGTTACGTTATTTGGCATTTAAGGTGACGATATGTATATAAAAGCTTAAATAAAAAACAAACAATATTGTATTTTTGTTTAACGATTGCTACGGATGTGTTGCCAAACAGCAACACAATGCATCTAGATGTTCTAGGGGGCCTGTTCACGTATTACGTAACGCTCCTGGGTGGGGATGGGGCGGGGATGTGGTGGTTAGGGAATTGTTACGGTTTAGACAATTTACACTGAAAATTTTATAAAAAGCGTTACTTAGGGGGAGAGAGGGGTATAAAAGTCCCAAAATTGCCTTCAAGCCAACAACAAATAAATTTGTTTTAATTCGTATTCGTTTACATGACGTGTTAAATAAAAATTAAATGTTGAAATAATTATTATTATCAAGTTTAACATACATATATTAAAAACACGAATTATTATTATTATTTCGTAGTCCGTGAGTAGTCAGAGGTGCATTTTTGATGCATATATAAATATAGGTCTGCCTAACCCTTTTTCAAAAATTTTCGGAAAGGCTGAAAATATTCTACCAATGTAGCCGAAAATTTTTGGCTGAAAATACAGTCTTACAATTTTACTGCGCACATCTCTACTTAGAAACCCCCGTGCAACTTGACATCAACACGAAGACACTCCCATTTCTATAAACATAATACGCTGAAAGCATTTTTAATGTTTCTTGTTATTAAGATAACAATTTGTACAGCTGTTACCTACCTGTTCATTCAACAGACACTGTCTGCCAACATTTTTTTCTTTTCCCTTATTTTTTATTTTTTTTTTTCATTTACATTATATTGCAATTTTTTTTCTTATACGAGTATTTTTATTATTATTATTTTTCTGTAGTTAGTTGAATAACACACTTACCACCCTCAGCTGTTGTACCAAATATAGGCGTGCTCCACGGTCCGGAGCCAAAACTATTTAAGGCGCGCACTGTCACCGCATATCTGGTGTATTTTCGCAATCCACGTAATGTGGCCTTGGTTGTGGCCCAACCACCCACAATTACGGACTTAAGTGAGTTATTGAGAACACTAATGTAGTTGATATTCTGCTTCTCTTCACTGCAGTTGACGGTGTAGCCAATAAGTTCGCCATTCCACGATTCACGTGCAGGTATCTGTGGTTAGCCGTGGTATAAGAAAGTAGAATGCCATAAAAGAAGTTAACGATTAAAGAAAAACATTTTTTTCTGCGTTATAATAAAACTAGCTAATTCTTGCAAGGAAAATAAAATGTTATAGAGAAAAAAATCTCAAAGATTGTGCTTGTCTCAAGTGAATGAATGATGTTGCCTAACACTTGTTTAATGCTTTTTCGTTTTTTTTTCTCTAAAAGTTCTAAATTTTGGTGTTGGGTTTTCTTTATTTTTTTTTTTTTTTTTTTTGTATTTTTGATGCAAATGAGTTTTTTCATTTCATGTGGTAACTGAATAAATTATACAGTTTTTCTTTGCCTAATTTTAAAGTTGCTTATGATGACATTTCGCGTGCTTTAAAAAAAAAGTATAAAAATATACAATAATTGTTGGATGTTGTTTTTTTGGCCAAGTAAAAATTTTCATTTCAAATTTTTTCCTCAAATTAATTAATTAATGGTAAAGATATATTTATATGTGGCAAAGATTTTTATATATATAGTTATGCATTTCTTATAAAACTTTGTGTAAAAATGCAACAAATGTCAACTTTAAATAACTTGCACTTACGCACGTTTAATTACTGCGTCAAATAAAAATTAAAGCGCAAAAGAAGGTCAGAAATAAATAAAACACAAAGCGAAAAATTACCTGCCAAGTGACAATCAATTCACTTTCTCCTCCAGTTTGTACTTGTACATTAGATGGCGCTTCCGTGGGTGCTTCTTCTTGTGTCTTCAACACAATCGGTTCGGTGTATGGACTGCGTTCGATTTCATTAATGGCCTGCATGCGAATCAAGAATGTTGTGGCTGGTGTCAAACCAGATACAATGGCACTTTCACGTAAATCACTGTCATAACTAATGTAAATGAAAGAAGTATACATAAAGAAAAAGAAAAAAAAACTGTTTTATAAGATAAAAAGGAAACAACAAACTTTAAATGGTGTGACACCAAAATAAGTTCACAGAGCTAATTGATAATTTGATATAAATATTTTTTTTTTTGTAAATGACTTGCATAGTTTTAACCTCAACAATATATCTAGGGGATGCAAAGGGTAGTCATAAAGGGTCATACTGTCGTAATGTTTTTTATTATTTAATTGTATATGTTTTTGTTAAAAATAAATAAATAAATAAAAACAAATATATTTAAATAATTTAGAAAAATATGAAAATGTGACCTGAATGACTGTCGTTTGAATCCCCAAAGATTAGGTTTTTTTTCTGTTTAAAATCGTTTAAAGTTTTTATAAAATCAGTATACTCTATTTACTGAATGCTGATATGAGCAGGTTTTAAAAAACACAATGTTATATAATTCACTTTGACTGTTAAGTGGATGCATCGCTCTTTTAAAAATTAACACAAGGCTTCCAAAATAATGTTAGGTTAGGTTAGATTAGCAGGCTGCTGGTAAGGAAAAGTGGAAAATTAGAGTCCAGCTCACTTGGGTTCATCACAATGATCCCTTAGTGCTACCTGTAAGTTGAAAAGAAGATAGAGAGAGAGAGAGAGAGGGGAGGGAAAAGCGTGATAACAGTACAAGTAGAAAAGAGATAATAGTTATTTTACAGAAGGTGAAAGTAGGTAATACCAGCTACTGTTCCTAATATAAAGCCTCAAGTATTTTAGCTCGATTTCCGATAACTCGCATAGGCTGCCGAAGGATATTCTGCCAAGGTGGTGACGGAGATCCTCCAGAGCGGGATAAAAACAAGAGGAGATGCAGGATATTTTCCTCCTCTTCCTCGTCATTGCAACTGCAGCAGTAATCATTATACGGGAAACCCATACGTTTAGCATGGGTTCCGAAGGCACAGTGACCGGCCACCTTGGCCACGAGGTTCCTCAAGTGCTTATGATTGAAGTTCATGAGATTTTTCGTTCTATGGGAGCTTAGGTGAGGCCAGAGGGTTCTTGCACAGGTGGGCTTATTGCACCATTTGTCTTGAGCTAATTCAAGAAAGGCATATCAAAACGTGTCCAGCAGGATGGGAGTAGGAGACCACAGAGATAGTCGATATGGATTTCTTTTAGTAGGGTTCCCCTCTTTGCCAGTTCATCCGCAACTATGTTTCCTGAAATAGTCTCGTGTCCACGCACCCAGTTTAATAAGATATTTGAGTGCTTGAACAAAAAAGATGTGGTATAAGTCGACTTCCTAAGTGCAAGTTGCAATGCATATTTACAATGCATGCACTTCGTAAATGCATATGTCAACTTTCTGCCAACGTCAAATGTTCCTAATCGTTTGCCAACTCATTTTAATGAGTATCAGGTGTCAAAATCGCGCATCATTTTTATTTTGTATGCAAACATTTGAGCTGCAATGGCTGAGTGAGCATTTTCGTTCCTAAATGCCGATAAAATGCAAAAAATGCCTCTGCAACGCAAGGTTGCATTTAAGACATGTTTAGTATTGCATACGCATTTTTGATGCATATATGCATTGCAATTGCAAATTTAGGAAGTCGGCCATACATGGATATCTCTTTTTGAAATCCGATAGAACATTAGCCAGTGTATCGCTCTTTTAATGGCAGAGAACTCGGCCTGTAATAAACTACATTCATCCGGCAGTCTGAAAGACATTCCAATTCGTATTTCCCTTTTTTTAACCCTCCGTGAAAACCTGTATGGCTCCGTTCAGTGGAGAAAATGAAATTTAAAATTTCTATTGAAGTAGGGTTTCTGAGTGCAGTAGGTAATAATATTCTTTATATTATCCACTTTATGCAGAATAATGTTAGTAACATCCACAAAATCTCAGCACATTCAGCAACCCTTATTTTTAGCATTCGATCAGATCATTACTTCGTATTATAATTCGTATTGTTGGATTGTGTGCATGCGTGTTGCCAAATAAACATCATTGTTGTTTATGTCTTTCGTCTGCATTGGTTTGTGTGTTTGTGTGATTGTATCATTGTAGCAAAATAATGCCTTGAATGTTTACTTCAACATTGTTTTGCATATTTGTGTTCTAAGTATGAATTATTCTTCTTGTTCACTAATGTTTTTATGGGAAACATTTCTATTAGACCTGCTCACGTATATTTTCAGAACAATATTTATAGGTTAAGGGCCACTCCGACTATTATACATGTATAAAGACTTTCATCACACTTTACGAGAAAAATATCTAAAGACATTTGTTTCAACTGTCAAAAAATCTAACGTAAAGTTACATTTTGTTTTTACACCATCACACCTCATATTACATTAAAAACACAAGTAGAAAGCAAACAGCTGTTGAGGATTAACATGCCTACATTAATTGTTTACTTTCGGCGGCAGAGCAGTTTCAAGCAAGCTGTGGTCGTGCCGGCCTTTGAAAATAGACGGCGGTTAAAGTACTTGATATAAACAAGATAAAGAAAATGAAAATACGACAGTTTTGTTAACTTTCAGGCATGCCTTACACGAAAAATTATTCAATACGATAAGCATATTCAATATTTATATCGGGTTTAAGACAAAGACATATAGAATAAACGACGGCACGGCATCGGCGTCGAAACAAGCGACTTGTTAGTTTGGATTTTGTAATAATGCAACTCTGATCAGATGAAAAGTATTATCGTTTAGAAAATTAAAAAAAAAAATGGTCAAGTATTATGGGATGTCAGATTTTTATCGTATTACTTACCATTAGTTATGACATTTTACATTCACAATATCGCACTTGCACGTATTATTTGAATTTTTGACATTTATATATACAAAGTATAATAGTCTGAGTTGCCCTTTAGCAAAGCTTTTCAAGGTGAAGTAATACCCAGCAAAAAAGTCTGAAGTAGTTGCATAGGTTTACCACATTCATTGTATACCAATCACTACTGATACTGAATTTACTATTTTACGGCTGTTGTTTGTATCGAAAATTGTTCTAGACAATATTTTAAGTGCAAACCATTTAGTTATTTGGATTACTTCCGTCTTAATGTTGCACCACAAATAAAACTACTTCTACTCTACTACTACTACTACTCAATGCTGTAACTAATGATTTTTGTGTTCATTGTGTGATGGGTTGTAATAAAATTAAAGGCTCAGTTAGCCGACGGTAACGCAATGTAGCTGCAACGGTAGGAAACAGTTGATTGATATTGTTATGTGAAAAGTAATTAAAATGGTTATAGAGATGTAACCGGAATGTAAGAATCTGTGCATTACTTTTCATATAACAGTATCGATTAGCTGTTTCTTACCGTTACACTTACATTACATAACAGTCGGCTAACTGAGCCTTAACTCGAATTACGAGTACCAAGAGCTTATTATTAACATATACTGGAGCCTTAAAAGCTCCAGAACATTGCTTTTGAAGACTAGTACCCCGTCAAAAAGTAACATGTCATTCGTTAAGCAGATATTGGCTGAAGAACAGCTCTCGCATCATCGTAACTAGTTCTTAAGTGCGGCCAGGCTTTTGTGTTTTGTTTGGTCTTCGAGAGTTTTTCATCTCGCTAGCACTGGTTGACTGATTTGCCACGGATAACCGTATAGTCTTGCGTTTCTTTTGTGGAATTTCATTGACAACTACATTGCTACTTGCTATGTGAAGGCAAAGTTCCTTTAAAGTCAGTCACAAAAACATTTCCATCATGAGCATATGGTCTAGTTACTCCGCCCATTTTTATGCAACAATACTTTACAAATTTATTTTGCAAAGTATTTATGAAATAAATAAATAAATAAAAGTAACATGAATACTTGTATTTAATTAAACTGTGTTTAATTAACAATTAGCCCTCGTTAGTTTAGTGTAACTATTCGCACTTACCTTTTACTTATACTAGTCGATGGCAGTGTAACATTGATAATATTCTGACCATTCCAATCACTGCCAGCAATACCAAGTGTTGCATGCGATTGCAAATATTTCAGTGGTTGATATTGCACTAAATATGACAACACAGGTGAATTGCCATCGAATGGGCGGCGCCAGGATAATTTAACAGTACGCGAACCAACTTCAAATACTTCCAAATTGGATGGAGTATCTGGACGCTCTTGTACAGCTAAATAAATAACGTGTTCAGCTCGCCCATAAGGGTTCTCGGCAATGCACTTGTATATGCCCGAGTCATGGCGATCTGATCGAGAGATGGTAAGTTGAGAGTCGACACCCTTTTCAGTTTTCATTTCTGCTATACTAAAGCGGAAATTATTTAAATCAATGCGACCATTGTTGTGCGTCCAGGCGATACTAATGGGTTCATCACCTTTGGCATGACAGTCGAGTGTGACAGCATCATTTCGTCGTGATGAAATGTTGCGTGATGTTTGCTCAAAACGTGCTGGTTCTAATAAAAAGATTAATAAACAATTTTTATTTTTTAAAGGAGGACAAAAGAATTAACTTTAATGTTTATTGAGTACGTCTAAATTAGGGAGTATGTATTTGGGAGTGTAAAACTCTTGTTATTTAATTAACAGTAAAATATTATACCTTTACCGCATGCTTGCATGTTAAACAAGCAATAAATGTTTGGTTGCATGTACAAGCTGCAGGACTGAGCATATGGTTCTACACATGTATGTATGCACTAGTTTACTTGTTGAAGTTGGTTTATATTTTTGGCACGTGTGCAAAAATTTTATGCCCCCATTCATATTACAGTCTAAGCTTCAACTTACCATTGACATTGATACGTATTATTTTTTTCAGTCCTGGCCCAATATCATTTGTTGCTTGACACATGTAGTAACCCTCGTCAATGTCGGTGGCAAGGTTAAGAACCAGTGAATGATTACGCATATTTAGAGGCTTATAATCTGTATTCAGTTTACCTATAAATAGAACAAAATATGTACATTGTTTGTTAGAATAATTTAAATATTAAAATGTCTCCGAATATCCTGTGAGAAATTTTGTGAAAATGATTAAAATTTATTCATGGTTGGATTTGTGAATTCAAAAGTGTGACAGAGCGATGTAAGTTGCAAACGGTAAAAATAATATATCTAAATAATAGTAAATAATTCAATATTTTAAAGAAACATCTTTTGTAGGACTTCCTATTATATATAATAGCTAATATATAAAAAATACTGGGTGAAAAAATAGCACAACGACTTCCGGTTTTAAAATATACTGAGCCCAAGATGTAAAAGCCCTCGCACACTACAATAAAAATTGTTCTTTGATTTAAGTCTGGTTTAAAATGGCTAATACAACAATAATTTGGAAAAGGGGCAGCTCATTGAAAAATTAGGAAGATTATTATAGCGGACGTTGTGAAACATTTTTTCTAACCAAGCAAACGCAATAAAGTTATGACTCGAAGAATATAAAAGATAAGTGTCTATATAAAAAGTAACACTTTAAAAAAGTTTGAAAGATTGGCGCGATTGGTTGCTATTCTGAAACATTACCTTTCTGTATACTAACTGTATGATGGAAAAAAAAGTGGAGATGAATAATTTACGTTGTTATAATGTAGTTCAATTCATCCTTAGCCTCCTCAACTTAATCTTACCAGACATATAGAAAAAATACATTCCCTAACTAAACAAAATCTAACTCAGCTATGCTTAATCAAACTTAACACCCCATTTACACACGCGAAGTTTCCTTTGCAAATTCAGCTGGGAGAAAGACAGAAAGAGAAAGTATTCCTCCTTTACTAATGATGTTAAATTAATATTTTGTTTTTACGACCGTAATGGAAAATGCTCATTAAACGAATTTTCATTTAGTATTTTAACGTGCATTCGACGCAGAATATCGCTATTGTGAATTTCACCCACTGTGATTGTTCAAAATATGGAATCAGCTGAGACATAAGTCTTAAAAATTAAACGGATTTTAAACTTAAGTTCCATTTAAGTAAAAAATTAATTTTTACAGATCCTATTTAAATATGACTTATGCGCAATTTTTAACTTAAAAATTAAACGGATTTTAAACTTAAGTTCCATTTAAGTAAAAAATTCATTTTTACAGATCCTATTTATATATGACTTAAATCGCCGACCCCATCCATTTAAGTGAAACTTAAGTCTTTCATACTACCATATGATTTTGACTGTTCTGCAAATTATGAAAATTGCACATTGAACTTTTTCATTATTTTATAAAAATATACAATAAATAAACTCGTGATTGTGATTGTGTTATTATTAATATCAACTAAAACTATGAATTCAGATAAAGTAGATATGAATGATGCAGCATTCTGTGCAAGATTAAGAAGACAAATTTTGCGGCGTCCACGTACAATAAGAAGTAGACCAAACCATTTTCATTTTGCAGCTGTTAAGTGAAAAAGTTGTTTATATTTTTTGACATTTAATAGTGGTACCTTTACTTTTATTACAAATATATACACAATTTAATAGTGCTACCATACTTTTATCACAATTAAATACCAAACACATTTTCACACTGAAAAACTGAAACCCTATTTAAATAAAACTTAAGTTTTAATAAAAATTAGCTAAATACGTACTTAAATATTAAGTTAAAAGCTGCGGGTTAAAGTACCATACAAAAAAAAAAAAAAAAAAAAAAAAAAAAAAAACAACTGCCTTGAGAACCTTCAGCAGTTTTGAAGTCGTTTAAAAATTTTAAAATAATATTTATATATAAATATATTTATTACATTTTATATTAACATCAAAATATGACTAGAACTAAGTTATGATGAAGATAAAAGCTTACTAGAACTAACTATATAAAAAAAAAATTGACAGATGCTTCTAACTTCCTGGAAATTTATTGCCAAGGGATTTGTCCATATAGATTTTTCATAGCATTTCGGAAATTATACTACATCTAGATATTAACTGAAATTTTTTTGCTGGTGGTTAGACAAAACGTAAATAAAATCATGTACATAATAAGTAAAGAACAAACGACAATGGCAAGACTGTTGTAAATTTAAAGCAGATAGTAAGTAATACACGATGAATCAAAACAATTCACATATTCCATTTGCAATAAAAGTTGCGTATATAAAGCAGAAATCTTCGTCAACTGACACCACACACAGTGAACCAAACACAAAGAACGCTGATGATAAAGGTGCAGTGACCTTCGAAAACAGCTAGTTGTTCCGTTCTTCTAGTGTTTTTCAGAATATTTACAATTAACGTTGGTATTATTTAATCTTTAATAATTATCATATGTAATTTGGCTTACAAAGCGATACGAACTTTAACCTAGTCAAATCATAAATATAAAAACAAACAGAATTTGAATAATAATTATTAAATTATTATTAAAAATATAAATAAAATCCTAGTATATATATTAAATAAATAATTTAAAATTAAATTCGGTTTAATTTCTAGTTATAATCTTTTGCTTTCATATAATTAATTTTTGGGTTTAAAAAATTAGCAGCTTTCGAACTAATCAATTAACTCTACTTATTTATGTTTTTCATTTGCAGTTTGTTTTTTATTCTTTTTGATTAAACACAGTTCTCTTATAAATCCCTTTCAGATTAATACGCTTCTTTAGCGAAACAAGTAGAGAAAATAAAATGAAACTAAAAAGGCAACAAAAAACCAGAATTGAGGTATTTTATTGAAATGGATATCCTTTTTGCATTTTTTAAGTCGTTTCAAAATATAAAACAAAAAGAATACAAAAAAAAAACAAAATAATATTATACTTTAATGAACTCGCTTTGAGAGCTTACCAGCACTTTTATATCTACCAAATATTGTTTGCATGGCTGGCAGCTGAACTGGCAGTTTGGCTGACTGTATGTATGTACACAGGACTATTTAGATGGTCCTGTATAAATTTGATTTGCCACGTTTATTCTTAAGCTAGTATAGTTTATTCATTACTTGGCACATTGGTTTGAACTCAAAAAAAAGTGGTTATATGTATGCAAATTGTAAAGTACTAAATGGTTAAGTAAAATTTCTTTATAAATATGAAAACAAGATAAAAGATCTACTTCCTTGCCCCCACAGTAAAAAGTTGTGGTATAATAATATATGTGACCTGCTCCACGAAAAGGGCCGAAAATTTTTTTTTTTTACTTTTTGAGTGATTTTTATAGGAAAAAAAACGCTCTTTCAAATGCCGCAAACCGCAAGTTTCTATATCTTTTAGTTTTTTTTTTTACAAATTTTAACCTGAAATTAATTAAATAATAGATAAATTAAATAATAATAAATAATAGATTAAAACAGGTCTAGTAATTTTGAAAACAAAATTAGCCAAAACAGGTTTTTAACTGTTAGAAATAATTTTCATAGAGGCAACACTGCATAGAGAACATCATACAAAGTACCAGAGAGTCGAAATACATCGCCAGATGATCAGGTTGAAGGAAGAGTTGCATAACCATGCGCAAAACACGGAAAAACGAAGCGCTTTTTTTAAACGCGTTTTTCTTAATAACTTATTTTCGGCGCAGAGGTCCCTTTTCGTGGAGCAGGTCACATGTATAAAATATGTATAATGTAACATCCCTTTTCTTAAGTTTACAGGAGAAGCAAAAAACTTCATAAAATGAAAACTATTAGAGATAGTAAGTCAAAATTGTTAAATTATTATTTAAATAAAACAATAAATTCATTTTGTATAAAAATTATCCGTTTATCAAAGTACTCTTACATCAATTAAAAACAGCAAAATAAATTTTCTGTAGTTTTTAAATTCTTATGAGTGAAGGATGATACGTCATATTGTTTAAGAAAATCATGCACTTGATGATACGTTATTTTGAATTTTGCTTATAACTTTGGTATTTTTTATATAAGACTAGCAAAATTTTTTACACAGTTGTTATATAATATAGTGAATCGTAATCAATAAAAAAATAAATTTTGAACTTTTTTATGATACCTTATCTTGCATTTTAGGTGACGATATGTAAAACCAAAATATACTTAAGTTCATACTATTTTGGGATGAATTTAACTTTTTTTTTGGGTTTGTTTTAAAATTAGTCCAAATTTTTTTAACCCTCGGATGTTCATGTGGGTCTGGCCAGACCAAATTGATAATTAAATGCATGTAGTTTTCTTATTTCAAATAATATAGCTGCCATAATTCGTGACTTCCGCAACTATATTGTTCCAAACACATCGGAACAGTAAAATTTTATTTTTTATATATTTGTGCTAAAAAAAAAACTCAATTTTAACTGGGTCTGCGCAGACCCAAACAAAGTTTCATGTAATATGTACGACCGTTTAATCAAAACAATTAAACTGCTGGCAAAGGCACCGGCAGAAGCCATTTACAAGTATTTCAGTTCTTTTTACGACTTATTACAACAGTAAATTGGAGCAATAAGGCATCAGTGACGATGATCGATTGTTTCGAAATTTAAGTGCAGCAATTGGGAGGTCGAAAGAAACGAAGCTACTTGAGGCAGAACTGTAATAACTAATGCGACAGGAGTTCGCTTCAATCCACCGTCATGATCAACCGATCAATTGAAAAGATACAAGTCCGGTCAGAGACTGGACTATTATATGTATAAAGTTGGCTTAGACACAATGAATCAGAAATTGACATGATATTCATGTAAACATTAGATAAATACTTGACGATTTTCAATGTTTTAAAATATGCTTGATATATTCGGTTGGACCTCATTTATCATCCAAAAACTGTTGAATCCGGCAACCAACGTTAGGTGCGGCACAACCACAAAAATATTTGGAAGTAGCCTCCAAACATCCATTGTGCTATCTTTGACAATTTACTTCCAAAAAACAAGTAAATACTCTATATAACTGCAGCAGCTGCAATCGTCCTATATGCCTCAACGAATATTTTATGCAATTACATATCCAATAAAAAATTAGCATGCAAATCATTTGTTACAGCATTGATGAATTCAGCAGCAAGTAGTTCTATTTCTGGTGAAACATCAATGAATTTAACACATGGTTGTCATAGGGCGAAACTAATCCAAATAACGGAATGGTATTTGCTTAAAAGATTGGCTAGAACAATTTTTGATATAAACAACAGCTTTATAATATTAAATTAGGTAGTGACCTGTATGCAAAAGTGTAAACCTTTTGAACTAGTTCCGAGTTTTTTTTAGCTGAGTAGTTATAAACTCAATTGACCTTTGTAATACATATAAAACCAATTAAATTAATAAATAAAATTATTTCTAAAACACTACATCTAAACGTTATTTGTATGGGTCTGGCCAGACTCCTATGCTGCATTTACCGCATCATATGGCACTGAACATCGGAGGGTTAATGTGTACCTTAATTTCTTCTACATCTAACATTCTATATTTTGAAAGTAGAATAATTTAATAAATAAATATATGTTATTTGTATACCATTTTATTTGCAAAAACTTTTACAAATTTACCTAAATATAATATTAAATTATTAATATTTTAAAAAAATATTAAAATCGTTAAAATATTGAAAATCGGTCAATATTTAAGAGAGTAACAGGCCAAAGGCAACTTAGGTTTCGGCCCCTCCTGCTCATTTTTTAGTGGTTCAGCTATAGACTTCACAAGACATGTTGGTAAAAAATTTACTCTTCTGCCGAGTACACACTGTGGCATTGTGGGACATCGCAATAGTGTATACTGGCGCTGGCAACATTTGCCAGTTCCGATATTTTTCGTGGCGTAGCATTGCTTTTTTTTTTTTTTTTTTTTTTTTATAAAGAAAAGCAATGAATGCCTACTACTATTACCAAGTGTTACCTTCCTTAGGCAAGGGATAGTGATAGAGAAGACAGGTGGTGAAGGAAGAGATAGTAGAGGAAAGCTTCATTCTTTTACAACTCTGCTTTTTGCACGTTTTTAATAATGCAGTGTTCCAGTGCCTCTGGTATTAAATGAAACGTATTAAATTTTTTGAAGCTGTGTTTAAGTAGCCATTTTATTGATTATTGGCGCTCTGATGTTACATTAGGATTAGTATCTGCTGAAGTTGGTATAGTTCAGTGACCAGTGACTATGCCTTCATCACATGAACTTTCCTACAACAAGTGACACAAAGGGACAATAATGTACATCAGAAAAATGCGTGGAGTTGTTATTTAACAACTGTTGGATACCGGGTTCGAACCTAGGGCCTTCGGCTTTGTAGTCAACGTGCTAACTACTTCAGCCAAAGCCACCCTTTCTATAACAAAAAAAAAAAAACAAACATAATGTGAACGGAGTTGCACACATTTTGAAAATGAAAACACAAGAAATGCTACATGTGTACTCGGTATCACTCTTCAATCTCTTCAAATCTCAGCCAAATTTATTCAGTGTGCTTAGAAGTTCAATACTTATTACTATAAGTTTTTTTCATTTTGCACTACTGTGCGTGGGCAGCACACCCACCTCATTTTATTTAAATGAATAACAGTAACTTAAATGTATAAATCATTTTTAATTTTACTTGATTCCAACTTCAAAGTTGGCAATAAAACTTATTTTTCACGGTAGTAGTGGAAACCCGGATAATTTGCAAATATATTAATTGAGAAAATTTTTGAAGATGAGAAGTTCTCAGAAAATTGCTATTTCATAGTCATTTGAGATATTTAAGAAAATGTTAATCTTCGAAACTACTTTAGTAAAGTAGAAATAAAACTTTATTAACCCATTAATGCCCAAAAGGAAACTGCTTGTAAGAAACATCTTTTAATGTTATTTATTTAATTTATTATGAATAAAATAAGAGGAGTTCAATAAAAAAAAATAAAATTTTTTACTGGTTTTTATAAAAATGGGTGTCCTCACATGGGGACAACGGGCGTTTTAGCTATGAAATCGATCACAACAATTTCGTTACACACAATGTGTTTTTGTGCATAATTCGCATCTCCATCGGCACTTACAAATGACAAACAACACTTCGCAACTGATTTACTATCATTGAAGAAGCAGAAGTTGAGGAATGCAAATATGCCCCAGTAGTATTTCTTCTGAACGACTATGGTTCTATAAGATTTGTATTATCAGCTCTGCACAACAAAACATGTAACCACCAAGCGTGTAAGTGAATTTACAAAACACATACACTCAGGGAAAATCTGAAACTTAAAACTAAGAACGCGTCACATTAATTCAATAAAGTTCAATATAATAGAAAATGTATATTAAAATGCTTAAAAATAAATAAATAAAAATTAATAAATAAATACTGTAAATTAATATTTTTCCATATGGAAATAAGAAATTTCAACATTGCTAGACTTTCTTCGCTATTCTTATTTATTCAATATGGTTTAAATTGATTTTAAGCTGTTTTTCTCTGGGTGTAAAAATACAGCGGCACTTCATTTTTCCCCTAATGGCTACTCTGTAAAGGGTAATGGATTGATTCATTTGACCGACACCTCCCATTCCCAGGTTGTAATTTACAAATAATGTTTGCAACTGAATCATTTGCATTAAACGTTGCATTATAATCTGGGAAAATATGTGTATGTGTTTGAAAAAAACTAGAAAGTGGCTGGTCTTCAGCGTCATTTGAAACTAAACTATAATAATGATTTTCGCTTCGTTCGGCATACTTATACACAATAAGTCTTTTCATATCCTCCGTGTTTATTATATACGGCAGCGCAATCAGGTGGCACGACTGAAATGTAATCACCCTTTTTCCAGTTGTCAACATCGACGTCATGTCAATGCAAGACCCAAAATTTTTTCTCTATCTACCCATTCTCAAGAAAAATTTTGTGCTACTGACAGTCTATTGCTATTCCCTAAGGTCTAGAAAATAGCATGAGTCTGCCAACAGCAGTCTGTCGTCCCCTTTTTTTTGGAATTGTATTGAGGTGAAGTCGATATTGACAACTGGAATAAGGGTGAATATTCAGCATCAGCGTCATCGTTTTACATATGTGCTCAACAGCCTCCCGAGGTCACAAACAACCATTTTGGCTTCTAAAAATATTAATATTTTTTTTTATTTGAAACGCCTATTGTGCCCAACTGGGGACAGCTTAATAAAATTATACCCCACAATACATTTTTCTTTGACTAAATGGTTTTAAAATTATTTACACACTCCTCACATAACAAGTAATTCATAGTTTTTTATGTTAAGCTACTCACCACAACAAAATAACAAATTTTAAATCTACAAAGTACAAAGTAAACCAAATTTTAATGTGTATTTAAAAATATTGAAAACAGCATTTGCATTTTCTTCTGCAGTTTGTGCGCTTTGCTACAATATTTTCAAAGCTTTTATATGAGATATTTGTTTTTACAAAGAGAGACGTAATGGTTCTTCTTAGAGTTTCCATCAGTTGAACAATGACGACATTTGATGGGGACATTGGACGGTAATGGGTTAAAGGCTCCGAAAATACCTTTATTTTGGAAAAGTTGTTCGAAAAATTCCTTATTTTTTTAAAGTACTTTTTTAAAAGTGTAGATTTTTAAATAGGTACTTTTTGGCAAAAAGTACTTATACACAAATAACATTTGTAAGGTTTCCTTTTTTAAGAAATATATTTTATTAAACGTGGTGTGTTTTTTTATTTAAACAATTTTCCATTTTCTCAACTTTTTTCGTTTAACTGCAATTTGTCGTTTTGGCGATATTTGTACACTTTAACGGCCTGGTTACTTTCAATAAATTTTGCACGGCTCCTTTAAGTTCGCATAAAATATAACATTTATTTTCGTGTAATATTTTAAGGACTGATAACAGGAAAAACTATAAGACTTACAATTTCCTTTGCACATGAAATCATTGGGAATTTAATCCATTCGAATCTGTTTATTTAATTTCTTACTTTAGCAAAAATATGAGCTGCAAAGAATAGGGTAGGTGTTGGATGCGAGAATGTTTGGCAGATTGGTGAAACTACCGATAAGTCAATACAACAGGGAACTGAGTAATTGGGTAGAGAGCAGGACCAACAGTTCATGGCGAAGTAGAGAGGATTTTAGAGTCTCGAGGGAAGATCCAAACTGCTGCTCTACATGGATAGGTAGGCGATGCGAATCGTGATAGGCGCGTTGATTGGTCACTTCTCGGTCAGAGCAAGAACCAGCATTTGGAAAACTAGAAGTCCAGATTTCTGTGGGATGTGAGGTGATGAAAAGGAACCAGAAACATTGAACATATTATCTGTCACACTATGAAACTAGGGGACCTTCATCATGGGAATTAATTGGCTTAATGACGGATAATAGGGCCACTTTGGGTTACAAATGGGGGTAAATATTACTTTTAATGGGCAAAAGATGGAAACCACAATGAACCTAACTGGATTTCCGAGTGGAGTTCAGTTTTAGTATCACCCTTCCTAATCTAACCTAAGCAAAAGTATACAATGAAAAATTATTAAATTTCTTTTACTTCACTTTTGCCTTAGTGCAGCATAAAATTTAAACATTAAACAGCGCAGCCATGTTCCTTGCTTTCTTGTAAAATGGACTTTCCACAAGGCAAAATTATTTTGCAAAGTCTTGAGATTTGTTGGAGAGAAGGGAAAAGATAATAAAAGCTCTTTTCTCATCTCTCTAACAAACTCATAACTTTGCAAAGTAAGCTTGGCGTGCTGAAAGCCGTCTTTCGCCTTTATTGATAAAAGAATAATGACAAGGCCAACACAATTTTGCTCAGTGCACCTTAAAAACTTAGAAACTACGCTTAAATTGGACACTGGATTGCAAATCTAAGGTGTAGAATATTTTCGAAAATATCTTGTATCGCTACTCATGACCCAAACTGTAATTAAACTCGAACTACAAAGTTTTTCTACTAGACTTGTATCGAGTCGTTTTTGTCTCAAACCAATCATCAAAGCCATGAGTTTGACCAAAGTTTTGTGCCAAAAACGAGCTACTGAATAAATTCGACACAAGTATATATCTAATACAATACAAATAGCGCAAAGCAGGTAGACTGATGCTAGGAACACAACTGGGACGAACTGCCCTCTATATTCGTCCATAAGAA
This sequence comes from Nowickia ferox, assembly GCA_936439885.1. Taxonomy (NCBI): domain Eukaryota; kingdom Metazoa; phylum Arthropoda; class Insecta; order Diptera; family Tachinidae; genus Nowickia; species Nowickia ferox. The sequence goes on along the minus strand of OW387023.1, from coordinate 100,964,132 downwards.
TTCGCTGCGTAAATTTGTCGTGTGAACAGGGTTCCCATATTTTTTTCAACTGTCATCCCCAATTTGAAAATTTTGATCCCCGAAATTCCCTAAAAAGTAATACTATCCCCAAAAATCCCTACTAAAAATAATACTATTTCAATTTATTTAATTATTTTTTTTTGGAATATTTTATTTGCACTGTGGTTCATATTATTTGTACACATGGTTTATATTTAAATATGTACATATTTGTAAGTGAAATTTATTTGCTGGTGGTTAAGCGATGTCTATATGCATTTCATTGTTGCTTTAACAAATCGTCAATAGACTTCAACCACACATTTTGAACAGTCACAAACCTCTTATCTTATGCACAGAGGTTAGTGACTGTTCAAAATGTGTGGTTGAAGTCTACTGACGATTTGTTAAAGCAACAATGAAATGCATATAGACATCGCTTAACCACCAGTAAATAAATTTCACTTATAATATAATTATGACAATATGTCGAATAATAAATCTCTTGAATGTACATATTTGTATTTATATTTCTAACAAATTAGTTAATCTGATTAATTAAGTCAAAAAGTTCAGAGTCCAAATCTTCTGTATCGTTCTCTAAAGAATTTTTTTTGGTACATACTTTAAGAGTTAAAGAATTTTACCATTTCTGGAGGTGGATTAAAAGTGTCACAGCAAATTCCATTATTTTTAAAATGTATATTAATTCTTAACAGAGATTCGAGCAATTCGCACTGAATTTTGTTTCTAATTTTAGTTGATACACAAAGTACATTTTAAATCATTACAGTTCTTTAGATGGCCGTGATCCAACGGCATCTTGATATGAATAAACCAAAAAATCAGCTGATGATATGTCTTGTTATAAAGCTTGTTTAAGTCTTGTCAACAACAAATGTTAAAAACGAGTTCATTGTTACCAGTAACAATTTTTATTTTAAGCGTTTTTGTTAACATTTTATATTATTTATGAAATAAAAAAGAGCAATTGGAAAATGTATTGAAATTAAAATAATCTAAGAAATAAATAAAAAAAATATTAAGTTAAATACAAATCCTCATAAAATCCCCAAAACATACAAATTATCCCTAATGAATTCCTCAATCCCCAAACCAAAATTTATATCCCCATTTGCAAAAAAAAAAAAATCCCCGATTTGGGGATAAATCCCCTAATCTGACAACACTGCGTCTCAAGCACAATAACGACGAATTTACTCAGCGAATTCCTCTCTTGTAATTGATAAATTTGGTTATTGTGTGTACAAAGAGAGAGAGAGAGAAATTTGTTTTTTCATTCTTCCTTTCATTTTTGTATGAACAAATGTGTTATATTTTTTATGACGAAAGCTCGCACCGAAAAATTCGTCGTTCGTCCCAGTTGTGTTCGTAGCATAATTTCGCCAAAGTTATCGAAGTCTAATTCTTTAGTTTTCAAATGTTGTCTGCTTTCATTTGCAGGCCAAACGTGACATTTACAAGCGGTGATACTAAATACGCAGCATTCTAAATTCAAATATCAAAAGTGTCTTATTAATTACAAAATATTATTTGAGTATATTTTTGAGGAATTTCCTTAAATGGATTTAATTACTTTACATATCTTGTGCAAACATTTGGAACTAGTTAAAATTGTAATAAAATAGATTACAAAAGTTGCAAGTATTTGAACTACTCTAGCAAATGTTTATGCAGTAAATTCATTGAATTGAGAAAATAAACTCAGAAGTAAAAATTACACAAGATGAAAACGATGATGCTGATGATGATTATATAGGAATGGTGATGTAAAGAAGAATATATACAAATTAAAAAAATATATATATATAAATTTTTGTTTTACTTTTCTTTACTTACCTTGTCCTTTGAACCAGGTAATCGTGGGTATCGGATATCCTTCCGCTTCACAATTTATTGATATTGTATTGCCCAGCATTATGGCCGTATCCATGGGTTCGAGATACCAACGTGGTGCAACTACAGAACGTGATTAAATAAAAGTAAAATAAATTTTTAGTTTACACTTCATTATGAAGTTTTTGTTTTATTTAAGTTGTGTTTGCGAAAATACTCGTATTTATTTTTGTTAATAATCATCACAGTATTCAGTATGAAGCCAGAAGGATTTTTGCGGAGTCTTGGACTTTATGAAAAGTGTTAGAAAAGTTGGTGAAAAATTAAGAAAAAAATTGTGGAAATTGTTCTTGTTCATTTATACTTTTAGCAGAAAAGTAAAAACAAATAAATTTAGTAGCAATCAAAGAATGTAGCTGAAGAATCATAGTATATATACAAACTTTAATAACGTATATCGAAGAGGAAGAACTAACAGAGATTGCACTTATATAACAAAATAGTACAAAAAATCTTTTAAATTACTAATTGTGAAATAAGAGAATTAGTTATTTGTTTGAAAAATGTATTCAATAATGTATTCAATAATGGTTAATTGTACTTTTGGCACCTTAAAGCAAGTTTATTTTTATTCGCTGCATTTGTTGCGCTCTATATTCTTAGCAATATAATACACTGAGGTCGCCCGATCTTAGTTCCATGGATTTTTTTATGCGGCTTCCTCAAAGAGAGGGTTTATAATGATAATCCCCAATGTCTTGTGGCTTTAAAGGAAAATATTCGTCGAGAAATCAGCTCAATTGAACCAAGTTTACTGCAGCCTGTGGCGCAGAACACAAGGCTCCGTTTTGAACAGTGTGCTCAACTCGAGGGAAGACATCTGGATGACAAACTGATTAAAAAGTAAAATCCGCTTTTTCAATCTATCGTTAAATGCTCTTTATTTAAGTTTGAAAATATAAATCTGCTACAAGATTATCAGTAGTAAGACACTTGTTTTTTCACCAGAGAGCGTTTTATTATAAATTCTATATCTGAATAAAGTTAAAATAACGCTAAATTGCTCACATAATAAAATCTTCATTAAGTGTCTCTTTTGAACACACGAAATTACTAGTATTGTACTATATACTTCTCATTTGGTTCATACTGATATCTGCTCTAGAACTGTGAAGTAAACTTTTTTCATTCTCGGTGATCTATCGTTTCTCATATTTTATTGCTACTTTGGCCTTTACTTTAGATTTGAGATAATTTTACAGGAAATCCATGGTCCATTGGAATCTGGACTGCTTGGAGGCAAGATTATGTTACTCTTACTTTATATAAATGTTCCAAGAAAAATTTAATAAAATCGTAGTAAAAACATTTCGAATGTGTTTGACGCGACTCAGTGCTGCTGGAACCATGCTCTATGGTTTGTGAGTTGGATCAAGTGGCTGCCCCCTTCAAGCAAGACATTAAGGTATAATCTAGATGTTTCTATTTTGATAGATCACTCTACTCGTCGGTGTCAACCTATGTAAAATCGTATCCAAGGCCATATATTCTGTGATTTCTACTAGATCCAATCCATTGCATTTAAGTATCTTATAACGTCGTTCAAACCAATCTCTCATAACTCTGAATTTTCGTCTAGTACATCGTTGCCTGAAAACTTGTGCCTCGAGAGATGCCAAGCTTGACATTCACAAAGAAAGTGGAAGACTGTCACTTCTTTGCTTTCTTCACGACAACTTCAAGGGCAGACCTAGCATATCTGCCATTCGCCCAGTGTCCCATCACAACTGCGACGAGACTCGATATATTCCTAGGTATTGTGCGTTGCCTCATACCCAAAAATAACAAAAATCACTCATCATGGATTTTGGCAAATAAGCCGAATATGGTACTAAATGATCTTTTCTGGTTATTTTTCTATATATGCTCACAACAGGGCGCTAAGCTCAACTAATTTGTAACAAGAAATACTATTAAAAAATAGATTAAAGGTGCTTCTGATAAATAGCTTTATTTAAGAAATTTTTAGAATTTTGCGTTTTTAAGATCTGTTTTCCACATTTTAAGTTTCCTTTGACACAGTTTTTTAAGTTTTCTTTTAAACTTTGCTTTATTTCTCAACACGTAAAATTTAATTTGAATTAACTTTATGCAGTGTTTAAAAAACTGTAATGATTTTCATTTTATTTGGTTTTGCTTCCGCTTTCGCTTTGAAAAATAACACAGTTTCAGTCAAAGCAAAATCACAAAACAATTTCTGACCAATTGCGCATTACTTTCAGCAGTTGACAATTTGAAAAGTTTGAATTGGATTTGCTTTTGCTTTTGGTTAGTATCGCAAGTAAAAGCAGAAGCAGTCTATATGCTTTTGGAAGTCGCAAACCGGCACAGTCGAAGAAGCAAAAACTCTTGCTTTTAGAAGTTTTAAGCAATCGCAATAAAGTGGTTTTTGTATTTTTCTCTTGTCTGATGTGCAAAAACAATAACATAAGCTCGACAAACACCACAATATAGTTGACAGAACCTTCAGAAAGCTTCTAAAAGCAAGAGCTTTTGCTTCTTCGACTGTGACTGTTTGGTACTTACAAAAGCATACAGACTGTTTATTCTTATTCTTTGCTACCGAAACTAACCAAAAGCAACAGCAAATCAAATTCAAACTTTTATAAAATCGTCGACTGTTGAAAGTACTGCGCAATTGTTCAGAAATCGTTCGCTGCTTCTGTATCGACTGCGACTGTTGTTGATTTTCACAAGCACAAGCATTTGTTGATTTTTAAACAGTTGAAAAAAGCCAAAGCAGCGAAAATTAAAAACTTTACGACTTTTGCAAACTTCGACTTAGTAACGAAGGAAAAACAAACCAACCAACAAACTTATGACTTTGCTTTAATTTCTGCTTAAAATTATAAGTAGAATAGAAAAAAAGTTTAAAACTTATTTTATTGTTTTTATATTTTACTATAATAAAGCATTTAAATGTGGCAAGTTTTGATGGAGTATAAACAAATTTTTATATTTTTCCTATTTTTCAAACTATATTATATGTATTATCCTTTCAATAAAAAAAAAAATAGAACCAACTTAGTCCTAAAACCTAAAACTTTTTTCACGGCCTGGTCCATAATGTCGACAAAAAACTTTCTATCGATTACTTAGATTGAAAACAAAAACAGTTGTTCTTATTTTATTGTTGTTTTCAATACAAGTTACGGATGGAAAGTTTCTAGTCGTCATCGTGGGACAGACCGTAATTTTTTAAAAATTTCTATATTAAATAATTTTTTATATTTTTTAATAAATTTCACTAATTTTAAGTACTTTGAGACAAATAAAAAATTAAAATTAATTTTAATTATCACTTCATATAAAATATATCCAACTAGAATTTGCAGTATAACATCGTCACCAGGTTGCAATAGATGTATAGTATATTTTTTGCAAAATCTACAAAATTGCATATCATACGAAAAAGGTATGCTTTACACTGAAAAAATAAACATAACAAGTTTTTATAAAAGTAATTTTAAGAAATACACAAATTTCTTAAAAGCACTACATAGTGCTTTTTTCTAGTTTGGCACTAACACTTAAAATTTGGCGTTCTGCGTTTTCAAAAAGCACTATAAATGGAGCCAAAAGCACTAAATTGGCATCGCTGTCTAGTAGTGCGATAAACTTTGCCTCAAAAACAGAGTGATTCGTGACGGAATGTTACAGGTTATAAACAGAAAAGTCTTGCTGTTAAGACACCAATCTAACATCTCAGCTCGTCTCATTTTATATTCAAAAACTAACAGCGAATACTTCTTCGCTGAAACATCGCTACTCATGCTACGAATACGGGGACTGATGATTTTTGGGTTTCGGATTCTTTTTACTCCATTAGCGGCAAAAAATTTTATTTTTTTTTTTTTAAAGAGAAGTAACACTCAGGCAATGAAAGAAGAAATAGAGGAAAGCTTCATTCTTTTACAACTCTGCTTTTGCACGTTTTTTTAATAATGCAGTGTTGCAGAGCCTCTGGTGTTAAATGAGGCTTATTAAATATTTGAAGCTGTGATTAGTAGCTACTTTATTAGTTATTTTACTTCGCCGATGATTCTGCTACACAACGAAGGAGGGCGCTCTGATGTTACATTGGGATTAGTATCTGCTGAAGTCGGTATAATTCAGTGACCAGTGACTATGCCTTCATCACATGAACTTTCCTACAACAACTGATGAAAAGGGACACTAATGTACATCAGAAAAATGCGTGGTGTTGTTATTTGATGACTATCTGATACCGGATTCGAACCCAGGATCTTCGTTTTTGTAGTCAACGTGCTAACTACTTCAGCCAACGCCATTTGCAAATCAGTTGTCCGACTTCATATTCACTCGCAAGTGTGAAGTTCTCATCGCACTCGTACTTAGGAAGGTTTATGACGTTGTTGATGTCGACTCCCCTTAATGAAATGTTTATAGACGATGCAAAATAAGTATTTTTTACACTGTTGCCAACTTTTTCCAGCAAATATCGCTAAAGTAGACAATAAAATAGCTAGAAAATAGCTAAAATTCAAAAATGTTTTTTGGTTTTTTCAAAAATTTTACTGTAACTGGTTAACTTCTTATATACTTATCAAACTTTATAAAATACTAACTAAAAGCAATGTATGTAATAGGTTACTAAAACGCTTATTTTATTATACATAAATATATGTAACATATTCATTATATATTTATATATCGCTCCTTTATTGCAATATAATCATAACTCAAAAAAGCTAGTTTTGCAGAAAATCTGTTTAAAGTTTTCAATTTATACACTTTAATGAAAATATAAAAATATTTTCTTTTCTCAAGACAAATCTGCTGATCTTTATATGTCGAGTTCCGTGTTTGGAATACAAAATTTTTGAATATAATAAAACATGCAAATATACGACTAGAAGTTATATAAAGGGCTCTTTAATGGATTAATAATATAAAAGTATTTACTTATGCAGAAAAGCGCTTTTCCAGATGGATGTATCTATAAAACCTGCATTATTTTGGCGCTATTTAATCACCTTTTTTTTCGCAAACTATAGAGTTTGCTTCATATAGGTTCTCTGCTTCTAAACAAGCTCACATTTTTAAGCAAATTATGATGCAAAAAATATCGCTAGAATTCCTGCTAATAGCTAAATCATAATTTTTCCCGCAAAATGTACTTTAAAATCGCTAGATTTGAAGAGAAAATAGCTGAATTGGCAACAGTGATTGTATGGCAAAGCACACGAACATTAAAATATTCATTATGAGGTTATGTGTTTGCTCATTATGAGGTTGCAAATGTGTTTCTTTATACACTTTTAGTTGTAGTTGTAGTTGTAGTTGTAGTTGTACTTGTAGTTGTAGTTGTAGTTGTAGTTGTAGTTGTAGTTGTACTACATGGGTGAGTTGAGTGAGCTGAATCAATGTAAGTACTATAGTATAATGCCCTAATTCTGTTCGACGATTGTATCGTCTTGTCTATGGACGAAAATAAGCCGCAGTTGTGATTCTCTAGACCAATTATTATATATTGTCCATGCTAGAAGGTTCGTGTATTTGCTTTATGATTTTGTTTTAAACATTATATCCAACACATATTTTTTTAAATATTTTTCAAACTATTGTATATAACTTTAATTTTATTTTTATGTTTTAAAAACATTTTAATAATATTTTTATTTTTCATTATCAAAGATAACAACCATTTTTGAAGAAAATAAGTATTTTCAAACTAAAACGTCCTAAATCTTCTTACTGAATTAGGGCATAAGTATTTTTCTGAAATTATAAATCAAACTGAGCTGATTTATGAGTGTATTGTGATATAAGTATAATGTCCACGTCGCATTCATATTTATTGTAACCTATGCTTATAAATCAATCTTATGGTGAGTGTGCGTAAATCAGAGTAGTTGAGTTTAAACGATGTCTACTCATTTAGATTTAAAATTTCATGAGTCAGTATGAATAGCGAAAAACGATTCATTACAAATCACTGTTGCAAATGTGGTACGCCACTGAAATTCGTTGAATCTACGCAGTAGGCTAAACAAATACAAACTATCTTTCAAAAAGACTCTGCACTTAATCTCATCACTTAAAAGCTCTAATGTGTATACAGAGCACTTCTTCATAAGTTTAATTGCACTTTTTCTTATAAAACAAAATTAGAAAAAAAATAAAGCCCTTATGTATAAGAAAAAATTGGCAGGAAGTTAGTATACGAGTGTTAACGAGTTCCTCCATACAATTTGACATTAAAAATGGCCGCAATACGAAATTTTAACCCACTACTAAGTTCTAGCGTGATTTTTAATGTGAAGTTTCATGGCAAAACTCTTTAAGATCATGTTCAATTTTGCCACTTATGCTAACGTCATGTCAGCTTTTGCTTATACTTACACAAGGCCGTAAATATTTTTGAAAATTAGAGAAAGATAATTTATTTGTTTGGTAGTAATTTTTATAAGAGCAAAATTTTCATTAACTAGCATTTTTCTTTTTCTTTTTTCAGTTACACATTTCAAAGGAAATGCAGTTAAACTCTTGAAATTTAAAAATTTTTTTACTTCAATCAAATGTTATGGTAAGTTACCTTTTCCATTGAAAACTACTTGTGCCAATCCACCCAAAAATCCTCATTACATACTTAAGATACTCTTTACTTCCAATGAACAAACAATGGGCAACAATATTTTCTCTTATTTATCTTACCTCGAACTTGCAGTTCAGCAGTATAATTAACTTTTGCAGCTGCATTACTCGCATAGCATGTATATTTTCCGCTGTGCTTAGCACTGATATCCTTGAATACCAGCAAAGAATAAAATTCCTCCTTCTTTTCGGTAATCTTTAATGGAACAAAAAATTGAGAATTTGAAAAAAAAATATATAAAAAAAGTATTAAAAATACCACATTATAAATCATTGAACGAAACCACACAATTGCTTTTTAACACATTTTTTCCCCTTCAATACTTACAAGTATTTAAGGGTGATATTTTAATTTTTTTTCTTTTCTTCAAATAGTAATGGATTGAAATGTGTCTGCTTAAGCTTTACAGTCCCTATACATGCAACTTGAAATACATATTCAAGCACATGTATTGCTATAACCCCAGGGATAATGTATTAAAATGTGTGTATTTGTGTTATTGAAAATATGTAATATGTATGATTTCTTGATATTTTTCCTTAAATTTCTTTTCCTAAGTGGAATATGTGTTTTGTAAGACATTTACCTGCAAACTTGACGGTAAAGACATGTCATCCTTTTTCCAACTAAAATATATTGGCATATCACCCGAAGATACGGCACATGTAATTTGTGCCCTTCCACCATCTTGCAGATTTTTGGGAAATTTAAATGGTTCTATAACTGGAGGACCTGAAAATATAAAACGAAATGATTAATTTAAGTTTGAGCATTTTTATATTATTACTTATTTGAAATATGTATAATATTTTTATATATAAAGGTGAAAGCTTTAGAAAAAATTAAATTTGAAGCATTCTGTACTTAAATTTTAGATTGTATGATTTAATTCCATTGACATATTTTACTTGATTTACATTAAGCATTTTTTCATGAAATTTCATGACTCTTCTTGCACGAAACTCTTTTGATTTGCTACTGCAGAATATCTCATATACACTAGAAGAAAAACTATTCATTCAGCTAATGAGGCGGCTTCATCTTCATCATGTTAATGAAATGTTGCATTGATAGAATGATAATTTTCATTTGCTGAATGAAATTGCTCTCTCTCTCTCTCTGCATTTTTTCATTCTTATCTTTCATTGGATTTGTGATAATATTTTCGTTGATATCACTGTGTGTAATTTTTTAAGTCATGGAAATATAAACATATACGGCTACCACTACCTGATAAAAGACCAAAAAAAGAAAAAAGAAGACCCGTGTCTTCTAGTTTGCCCCAAGTCATGCACTTTTTTATTGGCCCCCAAAAATTTGGGCCTCGGCACAAAGTGCACAAACGTGAAGAAAGTGAGTGATGAAAAAAGCTAAAATCAGCTCTGACACCGGTTCGGCGAGAAAAGGACAACTGTACTATATTTGTTATTAAGTTGCTAACGATATAATCAAAACAAACAAGAGAAAGTGTGTAATTTGTGAAAGAAACAATTGAACATTTTTACAAAATTAAATGAAAGATCTTGTAGTGTTGAACTAAAAAAAAAAAAATATGTAAAGCATTATTAGTATTATAAAAGTGATTAAATTTAGTTTACAAACTCAATTTTAAACATTTTCTTTCAAAAATATTAATTTTTAACTTCAAATTACAAAAAGCCGACAATGAATGAGACCACAAAGCATAAAATGAAAATACATTTGAGCACATGAACATTTGTACAAAATTAAATGGAGAAACTTGAGGTGTTGAATTAAAGAAAACAATGCGAAAAAGATTATTAGTATTAAAAAAGTGATTAAAATTTGTCTTCAAATGATTAGAGACTTCGTTTTAAGCATTTTCGTTCACAAATATTAATTATTGCCATTTATTTACAAAAATTTCATAGCGCGAATGGGGACACAAAGCATAAAATGAAAAACGTTAAATTAATGCCACTATGAAAGAAACATTAAAGAAGACACAGGTTCGGTGTGAGCGAGGCGTCAATAGTTCACAATTATTTTCCGTCTCGTTATGGTCTCGTGTCACCTCTGTGTACTTTGTGGCCTCGGTGTCATTTTTGCATTTTCTCAGGCTCATATATTGCAAACCGTTTGGAATTTTGATTTACTTTCTGGGGCAAAGTTGTAGCTCTTGTTATAAAGAACAAAAACCGTAAACAGGTAAAATCAAGAAACTTCATCTTCAAGATCAACATCGCAAAAATTTAAAAAAAATCAATTTTTTTTACCTTTTTTCCCCTGTTCAGGTCCATAGGTAGCAAGCCGTGCAAAATTCAAGGAAATATTCGACTACAAAAATGTACCTAAAGTATCAATAAACAAATTTTTAGAACATATGAACTTCCTAGAAATGATTCTTAACACCGTTTAGGTAGCGCTACCTGATGTAGTGGTGTCCGTATACACGTATGGTTATATTTTTCCATGTTGCACTGTGTATTATGATATTAATTATTTTTTTTTGCTAACTTTAAGAAGACTTAAAGCTTATCTCATTAGATTTGGCAATTTCTTGCGAAAACAATTTATAATACATGAATTAAAATAAGTTTTGATACCAAAAATATACCATTTAACCAATTTTTTTGAAGTTCCCTAAAAGTCTAAGAAAGTGTTTTACACATACAATGAAAATGTTTTCACAGAAAGCATTTTATTTAAAAAACTTTAAAAGTGTTGAATGCACGCTTTATAGTGCGGTTGGCTAAAAAGGTTAAAGCTGATGAGAATTAAGAGTACGAGCTCGATACACTGAGCGATTGACAACGTGGTAGCAGTAGCATTGTGTCGTTATCGGTGTAAAATGATTAAAAAAATAAAATGTTGGTATACAGTTTCAGTTAATGTGCTCACTTCACAACATTTACAAAAAGTTAAATCAGTAACTTAATTTCAGATTCAGTACAAATGGCATTATTGAATTAAAGAGTTTCACATAATCCATGAATCGTTTTATATAAAACTTTATGAAACATTTTAATTAATGCGTTAGCTCATTTTTAAAGACATAATTCATTGATTAAATGAAAAAATTCTTAGCTGAAACAAAGATTTTCCTTTCAGTGTAGAAAATATTAGATGATATGCACATTTCTAACTCTTTCAATAAACATTTTAAAAGCAATTTTAGAAGATTTTTTAATGGGATAATTACAAATTGTGTTTGAGTGAACTTTTGTGTTTTTAGTTTAAACAGTCGATAGGCAAGCACTTGTTCAAAAAGTGGTACATACTTAACGTTAAAGGCTTAGATTTTAAACTTCTGTCATCATTTATCCTGGTTAGCAGTCGTATTCTATTATAATTTTGTCGTTTCTTTTTAATAAAAGGCTATAAGTAAAAAAAACTCACTATTAACATTCAGCTGCATGTCACGACGTGCTTCCTCGCCAGTGCGACTTTTAACAATGCAGGTGTACATGCCCTGATCACGATTAGGTTCAACATTTTTGATGACAAGATAACCGCCCTGCTGGACAGGAGCTAAAGTGTAATGGGTACCTAGAAATATAAAGAAGAAAAAAAACATGATTTAAAACGGAAAAGGAATAAAAAAAAGAATACCAGTGAAACTGAATTTATTCAAATACACGAATATAGCAAATGAACAAGCAAGCACAAGCATAAATATGCATGTTTGTACCGGCTCTTGCTTTCTCGTGGCGAATATTTGTGTCAGATAAAATAGACATTCAGTGGATGTCTGAGTATTTAAGTTTGTTGAATAGTTTGTGCTAAAATGAATGCAAAAACAATTTTGCAATAAAACATATGAATGTATCTTCTTCAATTGAAGGCCATATAAACATGAATGTCTAAATTTTTTTGCATATCTTGTGATATGTTCCCCGTTAAGTTTGCACAGTCATATTAAGAGATGAATGTGCTATTGTGGGAGGGGGGATTTATTAATGTATATTTGAGGCCATATTGGCAATTTGTCTTACTTGTTGTCAGTTCATGATGTCCTTTTTCCCATCTAATTTGTTCAATAGGATAACCGGAAAATGGACAATGTACTTTTATATCTTCGCCGGCGACAGCTTTTATTGGTCCAATGGCTCGCACATATGGTGGTCCTGTGGCAATTTGCAGAGAAAAACGAAAAAGAAAAATACATTAAAATGGGTTAATAAAAAATTATTTATGTACGAGTATGCATACATATGTATTGATGTACATATGTATATGTCTGTAGGTATGCATTCTGTGAAGGTTGAATGCAAAGAGAAAACACAGTTCAGTTGCTAGAAGTTGTTTGAATATTGTCATATCAAAAGTTTTTGAGCACTTGAAATTAATTTATGTATTTGTTTTAACAGGATACATTTACTGGAAATGTTCAACTTTGTTTTTTATAGATGCTGGTGTTCTCATACATACATATGGATGACATTTTGACATTCTGCAATGTTTTGCCTAAAACTTTAATTAAAAATTAACATTTGATGGTATGTAGTTAGTTTTTTTAAGCGCTTGTCAAAAAAGCATACATACATACATATGTACATACATATATTTATTTTAGCCAGTCAGTATTTTATTAAATTAATAATCATATTCGAGTATTTTTGGACTCCTCCGCGCGATTAAAATAATCACTTATGCGCCCATTTTCGGATCGAAAATTACTGTTAATTAAAAAGAAAATGGCACCCTAGCTGCGACTGTTCTAAAAGAGGCTTTTATGACTCGCGCTTCTGATCAATTTCGATTCATTTTCGAAACAGTTTGTGGTAGTACTTACTATCGCTTGCGAAACAACGATGCAAAAGTCACATTTCGAGCATATGCGTGATCAATTTATGATTGCATAAATTCTGTACATGTTGTTTTTTAAGCAAATCACTTTCTAAACATTTCTGGAAATCATTTTTGAGTCTTATCTTAAGCCCAGAACTGATTAATCAGTTTTGGATCATCTAAGTTAGTCGAAAAGGACTCAGTTTGGTGAAACAATATTCCACATGTAATCCTGTGAAAACACCCATGGCAAAAGGATTGCAACTGACATATAATGGTGATAATACATTTAACAAGCCAATATCGTGAGCTTTTGGGGAGTATTATGTACATAATGGTTTGCATAAGGCCAGATATATGATATCATGTAAGCTATTTAGGAAGATTTCAGCAAAATCCTTCAGAAGAACACTGGCAATCATTAAAAAGGATATTACGATATTTGAAAGGTACAATAAAAAAGAAATTTATAAACAATGCTAATGATGATAATATTTTGCTTGGATATGCCGATGCGGATTGGGGTAGTGGATACATATTTAAAGTGTTTGGTTGCACAGTATCATAGTCCAGTAAGAAACAACAAACAATTGCTACTTCTTCGAGTAAAGCAGAATGTAGTACCTTTAAGTACAGCTGTATCTGAAGCCATATGGTTAAGAGGACTATTGCAAGATTTAAATGTTTTAAAAAATTAAGCTGTAATCATATCTGAGGATAATCGTGCTTGTGCATGTATGGCAAGAAATATTGAGTCTAACAGATCAAAGCACATAGATATTAAATATCATTTCATTAGAGGTAATCTCGAGAAAGAAGTTGTTAAAATTATATCATTTGAAACATCAGATCAAGTCAAGATCTTTAGGATGCGAATACCTTTTTTAAAATTTTGTAATTGTATTGGTTTATGTGATTGAGAAGGGTGATTGGAAAAATGTTTTTCAATCATAGAAACGTTGTTTTATAATTTGTTCTGAAAAAATATTTTTTTTATCCTTTGTAAACTTTTATAAAAAACAGTAATATTATTCTTTAAAAATAAAACTCTTATTTTTCAATTACGAGACTAATGTTATATGAATAACAGTTTGTGTATTACATACATATACACTCTGTCAAATAAGTAGAGCACTTTTTGCTTGTACAGGGTGTCTGGTGGCAAATTTATATTTTTAAATACGATTTTTTCAAAAATCAATAAACGGTACGGAGGGAGGGTGGCGCCGTTGGAATTATCGATTGTGCGGATTTGTTAGTCACGATGTCGCCGTGGTCGAGTGAGCATCGCGCGTTCGCTGTGGAGACATTTTTTAAGAGTAGTCATTCTTACGTAATTCCTCGTCGACAATTTTGTTCAAAGTTCGGTGGTATTCGGCGAATACGTGATGGCCCGAGTGTAAATTTAATTCGTTCGTGGGTGCAGAGATTTCGCGCAACATCTTCGGCTATGAATGTCCCACGGCCAGGGCCCAGTCGATCTTCAAGAACTCCCGAAAACATTGAACTGATTGAAAGCAGTTTACGTAAAAATCCACGACTTTCAATACGAAAAAGAGCAGCCTCACTGGGACTTCTAAGAGCGATTATCATGAAATTTTAAAAAATGATCTGGATTTTCATCCTTTTAAAATTCAAATCGTTCAAGAACTAAAATAAAGTGACTTTGATTTACGCAAAAATTTTTGTGAAACGATGTTTGAGCGTTTTCGCCCTGTAAATCCAATTTTTTGGAACTGCTTAAACGGCCACGTCAACAAGCAAAACTGCCGTTACTGGTCTCCAAGAATCCGCAATCCTCGATTGAAACATCAAAAACCATTGCATTGCCCCAGGGTAACTGTTTGGTGTACCTTATCGAGGCATGAGATAATTGCACCATTTTTTCGAAAATTCTTGAGGCCAGGCCGACGAATGTCAACAGTGAAAATTATCGCCGCACGATTACGGAATTATTTTAGCCAAACCTGCGAGCTCATCCATCGTACTCTTCACACACGTGGTTTGAACAGGATGAGGCGACAGCACACACAGCCAGAGCTTCGATGAATTTGCTTCGGGAAAATTTCTCCCAAAAACTGATCAGTAGCTTTGGGGACATCCCATAACCACCGAGGTCGCCCGATCTTACTCTCATGGAATTTTTTTTATGGGGAGAGGGTTTATAACGACAATCTCCAATCTCTTGTGTCTTTAAAGAAAAATATATTCTTCGAGAAATCAGCTCAATTGAACAAAGTTTACTGCAGCGTGTGGCGCAGAACGCAAGGCTCCGTTTTGAACAGTGTGTTCAACTCGACGGAAGGCATTTGGATGACATATTCAACGCTCTTAATAAAACTTTGTGTCAATTATTACGTTTTTTAGTTAAGTTTGAAAATAGAAATCTGCTACCAGACACTTAGTACTTAATAACAGCTCAATATTGTTGTATTATCTCTTTGTATTAAAAAAACTTTTATACTAAACTGTTCTTTATGTTGCTTTTTAGCTGTGAAAGAAAATTCAGTAAATTGTATTTAATCACCTAAAATCCAAAAGGCCGTAAGAAAAATAGATTTTTGGCCCTAACAAATAAATAGTCTTAAATTTATAAGGTTTTTTGCTTTCGCTGTAAAAAATTAAAAACTGTACTGGAGGTGCTCTCTATTGACTTCTGCTATAAAAGCTGTTGTTGTGCCAATTTTGCATGTATTTTGTTTGTCAAATATCTACGAGGTTTGTTCAAAACGTATCGCGAATTTTGAATTTTCGCGGGTTACGTGTATTCGAATTTTGATTTTTTTTTGTGGCGTTATGTTGGTACTCATGTCTCTCACTTATGCCGACAATTTCGGCCATTTTGAATGTTCAGTTAATTGTTGACAGCTGCTTTGCTTGTAAGTGTTTTGGCTAAAATAAAATGGAACAAAGAACTTGTATCAAATTTTGTTTGAAAAACGAAATTAAGTGCGCGGATGCATCCTGAATGTTGACTGTGGCATACGGAGAAGTTGCCTTGGACCATATTGTTACGTGACCGAATCTTGGCGCTAAAATGATTGGCCGACTAGCTCAATGCGGCTACTTCTCGGGTGTGATCCCTCCCTCATTTTAGCCCACGGGACGTAGACAATTAAAGTTAAACAAACAAACAAACAAAATTTAACATTTACTTAACTCACAACACAACATGTCCTGAAATGGGAGGAAGATGGAAACCTCCAACCGCCCTGCCCAACCATGGTCATCTTAATACCCTACATGTGTCTCTGATGACCCCTCAAATCCGCCTACTCGCACGCACTTACCAATCACCAGCAATCCATATCAAATTATTAGGCCATCATATTTTCGTCTTTGAATCTTCAAATACTAAATTTTAATTTTTATAAATTTGTCCTTAAATCTACCATGTAAGTTGTCTATTGCTTCCAAAATTTCTCTTCCACATTATATTTCGTTTTTATGAAAGACTACATTCTTTAAGGTTTTTTTTTAATGTTTCCATTAAAGAAAAAAATTTTATAAACTGTTTAATTAATTTCCCTACAACAATAATATTAAAAAATATTCTTTTAAAAAGTTATCTTTCAATATCCTTGAAAGTTTTCACACAAAAAAATATGCAAAGATTTATATTGCAACATTAAGTCCATTCTATAAGATTTCAAAATCTTTTGATTCTTTATCTCTTAGTTGGAAAGCTCTGATGATTTTCCTCGCATCACAAAATCAAACAATTAAAATGAAATAATTTTAAAAGAAATACATACACACATATTGACGACAGCTGCAATACAAAATAATATTCCACTGATTAAATTTAAAAACAAAATAAAACATGTCGGTAATTAAATTCCATTTTTCTGTAATTTGCATTCATTATTTATTTATTCATTTATTGCACCTTTAAGGTCTGCACTTAATGGCCTTTTTAATTAATTTATTACTTTTGTCTATAATAACTTTCATAAATCGCATTAAGTTCTAATATTAAATTAAGCCTCAAACCAATACGATCAGCATCATATTAATTGCTTTGAAACATTTCAAATGAAATGCATAAAATTTAATTAAGTTTTTCAGAAGAAAAACAAAACACAACTATTAAAAGCTTTAAAATTAACATTTACATCCCGTGGTTCCTAAAATTTTACAAAATAAACAAATTGAATTAAATTGCTTACACTAAACTGCAGGGGCAACTGTTAACAGTGAAATTAAAATTTTGTAATGAAAATTTTTACTTAAACCGAATTATTTTCCTCCTCTCTTTTATCAAAATTGTAGTTTGTAGTCTAAAGGCATAATGAACTACAGCTCGATGCATAAAATAAAATAATTATTTGTTAAAAATATTTACGGTTTGCAATTCATTTCAGTTCATTTTGTTCAAAAAGTATTAATTAAGTTTCAGTTTATTTTTTATATAAATTGAAATTCATTAATTGCTATTGTTATACAAAACTAATTTCGCACTCATGCAAACTTGACGCATTATCAGCGGAGTTATGTTTAGTCAAAATGGTTTAGGGAGCAATCCTTTAAAATAATCAAATGCACAGACTTGATGACTATTGCTCGAGTAACAGTTAGAAGTTGCTATAAAACTTTTTGTATTTTTATATTTTTTTGTTTCTAAAAATCGGAAGTAATAATTGTTTGGAACTCTGCGCATAAAAACACTTAACTAATCCTTTTTTTGCAATTAGCTTAAAATGCATTAAAAATCTACCTAATTTTCAATAAAACGGAATATGATAAATGTTTATATTGTACATACAATTATTGATTTATTTTCTGTTTTTCGGTTTCTCAATCAGGTTAGCGCACGAAGTTATATCACACCACCTGCCTCTACAATTCTCATATTCCATTTCATTAACAATTGAAGTTAAATAGCTGATGTTTATTACAAACTCTAGCCAAGTAAATGGACATAAGTGCTGATGAAGAGCTAATAAAGTCTAGTTTAATTTTTCTTCTCTTCTTTAGAAACTCACATTAATAAATAAAAATATTTCATTCAATTAGAATTGAAAATACTAAACTCACGCCCGATTAAGAAATTATTTTTTAAAAATTTTTAATTTATAAATGAAACTATTCATTTAAAGGCCTGTTTGTGCTGTTATAATGAATTAATTATATGTATAATTTATGCACTTGCTCACACATGCATGTAAGCTTTTATTTATGTATTCATATTCTTATAAACTTTATGGACATTAAAACAACTTGCCAAATTTTTATGCAAATACTTATTTGCATTTACTGATTTACCTTGATACTCGTGCATACATCTATCTATCTTTTATAAATAGTAATAAATGTGTATACTAAAGTAGTAAAAAAAAGTAAATACATTCTTGGATTCGCCAAAAAAATATTACGGCCTGGCCCACGATGTCGACAAGAAAGTTTCTTTCGCTTACTTACATTGAAAACAAAAACAAAATAATGTAAGTAAGCGAAAGAAACTTTCTTGTCGACATCGTGGGCCAGGCCGTTAATTTGATTTCAGTGTTCTTGTAATGGTTAATTTATTTTAAAACTTACTTTGAAGTGTATTATACTCGTATATAAGTGATTTATTTTCAATATATTTTTATAATTTTGTACAAATAATTCTATTAATGAAATCGTCAATAGATTTGACAACTTACCTAATATAAAAAGTTACCGAAGTTATAATATATAGACTTTCAAAGAGGAATCATCTAGATTTTACTTGAATGCCTTCGTGTAGTAGGCAGCCACGTAAACCAACAATTTAAAGCAGTGTTAAAACAACTGCAGTCGAAATACTTAAAGTCGTAAAATTGCGCTATTTTTTCGATTCTTATATTTTGACTGCCCAATCACAACCTGTTGCACATTCTTCTGCTACTGAAATTCAAAGAGTCGTAGTCGAAGTTAACACAACAAACGAATAGATAATACACAACGAAGAGGTCCAGCCGTGAAAATATTCGCGCAGTTTTCTAAAGGCTCAGTTAGCCGACTGTAATGTAATGTAACTGCAACAGTAGGAAACAGCTGATAAATTTTAGACCATTGAAGTCAGTTTCATACCACAATGTGCCAGTTTGTTGGTGAGAGAGGCAAAGAGAGTGGTTTTGTGGTTGACATAATTTTTCAACCAGCTACAACCAGTGTTGCCGTTTGAAATTTTTTTCCGACCAAAATCGCCTGCTTCAGACCAAATTTGAAAATTTAATTAATATTTGTGTTTTTTGATGTACATTTTATTTAATATTTAAGTAAAATAAAAATGTCAGATATAACATATTTGCATTAAAGAATTCAGGCATGTAAATTAATATTTACGTGATGTAATTAATAATTAAATACATTAAAATTGTAAATTATAAGAAAAAATTTTTATTCAGTCTTTTTAACATATGTTGTTTTCATTTACTTATATTATAATGCCGGCATGTAAAGTTAAAGTTCTTGATTTTACATTTGGTTATGTAGGTCCCTTTTGGCTGACCAAACATATTGCGGATTATTCATTTTGATAATTTCTTTACACGACATAATACCGTTGACAGTATTTACTTCTATTTTATTCCTTAGTTTAGTTTTTATTAGCGCTAATGTGGTAAATTTGCGTTCAACGGCAGCGAAACTATATGGCAGAGATAACAAATTAAAAATAAATTAAGAAATATTTGAGAAACTTTTCTCGTTTAATCCGTTTTTTATAGAAGATATTTTTTGCCAAAAAACATTAATGTTTAAATTGGCCAAAGTTTTTATACCGCTGAGCCGTAGCAAATTCCACTCAGTAACTATTAAATCGGGATCACAATCAACTAACTTAGGGAATTTTAAAACAAGATCCAGAATTGGTAAGTCATCGTTTGAAAGTACCTTATCAGGAGTTATCATATTTAAAAGTTTTATACTATCGTTTTCAGTATATCAGTTCACTGTCACTGATCTAATATAAACGTCGTTAATAACTACTTGCCCGGCATCGAAGTGTATAATTTATTGGTAAATGGTAAACAGTGAGGAAAAAATATTTTTAAGATAAAATATATGAGATTTTAAATAAATTATGCAAAAAAAAAAAAATAGTTTGTGATTAGAGACAAAAACCGACCAACATTGAATTGGTCCGACAATCCGACCAAATTAAAAATTTTAAATTTTTTCCGACCAAATTTGATCGGATCCGACCAAAACGGTAACACTGGCTACAACCTCGCATCAGCAGCGCAAAACCAATACACACACAACTTAAAAAACAGCAAATGTTAAATGAATAAAAAAAAAACACTAATACACACAAAGCTGTGTGAACGTATACATTTTTATGCCAGATGAATTAGTGTCGTGTGTTCTACAAAGAACAAAAATTGTGCGGCATAAAAATTAGTCTCGTGTGTGAAAGGCCACTGAGAAGCTTTTAAACGCTGTTTTGTTGTCACTCACATGAAAATCTTTCAATGTTACAAAAACTTAAACATGTTTTCGTTCGTTATTTTAATGAACGTATACACTTATTCATTTTATAAAAAACAGGCTGTAAACGTAACGATAAAAGTTACAGGTACTGTGAACTTTCCTTTAACTTATCGCTCACTTTTGGTAAAAGTGAAGTTGTAAAGCACCCCATACACGATTCAATTCAATTTGCAGTTGAGTCGGTTGTTGTCCAAATCAAAGCGTGTATGGCTCTATTCATTGATTAGTTTGGCAGTTGTCGAGTTGGTTGAAGAAAAATCAAAAGACTAGTAAGTCTTTTAATTCGATTGTGCTGCGTGTGTTCGAGCCTCTTGATTAGGTGTCAAAATTTATGCTTTAGCTTTATTTTGTATGGAAAAAGTAATGTATTTTTAAAATTGTATTTAATTTCGTTGAATTTTAAATAAAAAATATACAAATTAATGAATGAATGCAATAGAAGTTTTAAATTTTTAAATTTGTAATTGTGAAAAAAATATAAATTTGACATTTGAATGGAATTCTTTCAACTCAGTTTATGAAGTGTGTTGCCAAGAATCAATTCAATTGAAGGACTCACTTAACTATTGAATTGAAACATGTATGGGGTGCTTAATAATGGAAAAGTGTTTATCGATCCGATTTTATTGGACGTTTAACTAACGACAACTTATAATAATGGCCCTAAGTCGGTTAATTAGATCGTCAATAGATTTGGCAACTTACCTAATATACAAAATTTCCGAAGTTATAATATAGAAACTTTCAAAAAGGAATCATCTAGATTCTATTTGAGTGCCTGCGTGTCCTACCGCGACATTCTTGTTAAAATTTTTAATACATATTTCCTAATTTTGATATAAAGTCTTATCTTTCTACTCTACTTTCTGTCTATGATAGTGTCTCATTCAGTAATGAAATGACTAAAAAAAATTAATTAAGTACATTTTTTTTCTTCTGTTTTCGCAAATTATCTCTAGTGTGTTTTAATTGATTGAAGAAATTGTGCTGAAGAAATGTTTAGATTGTCCACTAAAGCTTGAACTTTATATATGTTCATATATACAAGAATTTATGTTTACATTATTATAATGTACATGCCTACTCGTATCAATGTATAGGGTGTTTTTTATTGAGGTATAGAACTTTAAGTTGGCATCACTTTTTTAACTGGCGGCCATTTTGTCAGCTGTCAAGTGATTAATATTTAGTTTGGTTTGCCATTTCATCATGAACAGGTTGACAAAAGAACAACGCTTGCAAATCGTGCAAATTTATTTCGAAAATAATGGTTCAGTACGCGAAGTTTACCGCAAGCTCCGTCCATTTTATGGTCGACATAATCGTCCATCAGAGCAATTAATTCGGTTAACCTGTCAATTGGCCACCAAGATCGTGTGATTTGACACCATTGGATTATTTTCTTTGGGGATATATGAAGTCGCTCTTCTACGCCAACAAACCAGAAACGTTAGGGGACTTGGAAGCCAACATTCGTGGCGTTATTGCCAACATACGGCCCCATATGCTCGAAAAAGTGGTTGAAAATTGGACCTTTGGCTTTATTCGAGCCAGCCGCGGCGGCCACATGCCCGAAATCATATTTAAACGTTAATGGCCATCAATTTGGCTTTATTGGAAGGATAATTTTATCCTTCCAATAAAGCCAAATTGATGGACATTAAAACGATTTTCTTGTGTTTTATTTCAATTCGAAGTTCTATACCTCTAAAAAAACACCCTGTATAAATGATTTTGTGCATAAGGCTATGGTTTACCCAAACAACAGTGTAAGAGCATTTTTATAATTTATGAGTTGAATTGATATTCTTGGATCCAAAAATATACGCAACAGCTTGGGACGATTTCGATTATGTTTTGTGTGTGCAAATAGGTTTAAATTGTTTGGAGCATTTGCAGCATGTATTATATTGCAACCATTGCAGTGATTAAAAACATAAAAACTGATAAAAGTTACGAGTGGGAGAGCTGCTTAAAATTTACAGTTTTTTGTCTATAGACCAAAATGGCGAATAATGTTTTAATTGAACACATTTTTTAATGCTTTCTTGTGTACGAGTATATTGTTGAAGTTGGATTTTTAAAGTTGAAGTTTACTTTTATAATTCTAGGGTTGAACTTGCTAAAATTTTTGGAAAAAAAAACCGCTCACACTAATTATAATTATATGTATATAGAACCAAATGGCGGCGTTTCGTGTCATAGCACTTGCCAAATAAAAACTTATGCCAAGTACGCAATTGGCATTCCTTGTGTTGTCATTTTTAAAATTTGAGCAACGATATTCCTATCATGTTTTTTCTATGGAAAACAAAGCCACACAAGGAAAAATATCGGAAATGAAAAACGTTGCCACCACTATACACTATTGCGATGTCACAAAATGTCATAGTGAGCACTCGGCATTACAGTACTGAAATATTGCAACAAATACATCTGTTGTGCATTATTAGGCAGAGCATTCGACTCTGTTGACACAGGAATTTTTTTAAGCAATTCAAGGATCCTCTCTTCGTTATCATCACCCATAAACTCAAAAAATGTTCAATCAAATTTTGTGTGTGAACAGATTCTAATGCTCTATGTTGTTAAGTAAAAGATTTGTAGTGCAATATTTTACTATCAAATGTCATAATATGCAAATTGTAAAGTTATGAATGTTAATTTGTAATTAAGTTTAATTTTCATGTCAATTCGAATCTAGTCGAAACACATATGGAGTATTTGCTGCAAAAGCGTCATAACTCAAAAAAATCGTTGCACAAAAATCAAGCTAAAGTTTCGACTTTACTAACAAGGTAATGACATGTAGCAATAAGATATAACCTTCTATGCAATTAATCACAATATAAGATGTTTCTATGATATTTTTATACAATATGAAGAATGAAATGGCTTGAATTCTGTGATCTTTATAAAACAATCTCATGTTTTGATTTATAATGTTTTTGTAAAAAATGCACAATGTGTATCTACGTACATAATTATTTGCATTATGTGCATTAGGGTGGCCCACGCTTCTATGGAAAAGTAAAAGTATAGTCCAATACTTTCTCCACAAGCTTGATTTTGTTTAGTTTACTAAAATATATGTGTATACCAAAAATTGGCTCAAAGGGACAATATTTAGATTTCGCGATGCATGGCGTCTTTTATGCATTTACTACTGCGTTTTCATTATTGTAGATGTTTATGTATTGGAGATATTTTTTCACACTTTTCTTTGATCTTTACTAGATTTACATTCGTTAAAACTCAAATATATTGATCCCTTTATATAATTATTTAACTTATTTTGAATGCAGAATTGCAAAAACCGAGCTTATGTTAGCAAATTTCAGAATTTCTTTTCTTTCTTTCCTCGTACCAAAACAAAATACTGGGACATAAGGGACATCCCCTGATTGTTGTTTTAAAAGTAAAAAAAAAGAGCGAAGTTCATTGATAATAAATACATTAAACGAGAAGGTTGTACGCGAAGGTTGTGCCTGATTGTTGGATGTGCACGATATTTTTTTTTCAAAGTACCAACCATTTTGAATGTAAGTTTTGTAATGTGCTTAAACTGTTCAATTTTTATCACTTGGGAAAAAAGAGAACTGAAACGATTAGTATTCGAGAAACAAAAAAATGCAGTGACTGAGATTTGGGAACGAGCAAGACTTCCTACTCAAACAATTTATTCGATTGTAAGAATAATTCGTAAGCTTTTAGCGCAATATAACATTTTGAAGAAGAGTCGGAAAAACAATTTCAAAAGCAGTCGGGCAAAAGAAGTCATGTTCAAAGCTGATTTAAATAAATTATTAGATGTAGCCACAAAAGATGCATTAAACAAAATCAAGAATGAGGAGGACAAAAATGAGGAGCAAAATCAATATTTGCTTAGATTAGATCACCAAAGAAAA
Organism: Nowickia ferox; assembly: GCA_936439885.1. Taxonomy (NCBI): domain Eukaryota; kingdom Metazoa; phylum Arthropoda; class Insecta; order Diptera; family Tachinidae; genus Nowickia; species Nowickia ferox. Next base: position 100,939,475 of record OW387023.1, on the reverse strand, counting down.
AAATTTCCCGGGGTTTGTAAAGCTAATATTGCTAAAATGGATTTCGATAATTTAAAAAAAAAATAATAAAATATTTGATAATTTGTACTTAATATACAGTTTTATTAATTCATTATTTATTTGTTTTATTAAATATTTTTATTTTTAAATAAACAATTAATATCACCATAAAAAATCATTGTATTTTATATTTCTATCGAACCCCGGAAAATCATTAAACTATTGGGTGTTTTTTTATTGAGGTATAGAACTTTAAGTTGGCATCACTTTTTTAACTGGCAGCCATTTTGTCAGCTGTCAAGTGATTAATATTTAGTTTGGTTTGCCATTTCATCATCAACAGGTTGACAAAAGAACAACGCTTGCAAATCGTGCAAATTTATTTCGAAAATAATGGTTCAGTTCGCGAAGTTTACCGCAAGCTCCGTCCATTTTATGGTCGACATAATCGTCCATCAGAGCAATTAATTCGGTTAACCATGGATCGTTTTCGCACTACGTTTACTCTATGTGATAATACGCATCCGCAGAGACGTCGAACAGTGCGCACCGAAGAAACAATTGCCGCTGTAGAGCAAAGTGTTGTTGTTAGGGGACTTGGAAGCCAACATTCGTGGCGTTATTGCCAACATACGGCCCCATATGCTCGAAAAAGTGGTTGAAAATTGGACCTGTAGAATTGGCTTTATTCGAGCCAGCCGCGGCGGCCACATGCCCGAAATCATATTTAAACGTTAATGGCATAAAATTATCCTTCCAATAAAGCCAAATTAATGGACATTAAAACGATTTTCTTGTGTTTTATTTCAATTCGAAGTTCTATACCTCTAAAAAAACACCCTGTATTTTAAGCACTATTCGAATAGGATCAGCGTTGTGGAGCGCGAATATTCGTTGTTTTTGTAGTTTGGGCCACCCTAATGTCCATATGTGTGTGCTCACATGATTGTTTTAACCAGCAAACCAAAATGGTTTACTTTTAAAAATTTGCATCAGATTTACTTTACAAAAGTATTTTTTGAAATGAACAAGGCCCAAAATGTACTTTAAAAAAAGCAAAGTTTATATTTAATAAATATGCATTTTTAAAAATATTAATTCAAGAGTTAATATCAAAATATACATGTATGTACTTTTGTTTAAGCTTTAGAAATTTCTTTTGTAAAAAAGTGCTTTTACTAAAAAAAATTTTAAATCAAAAATTTATTTTTTCACAAAAAGACGATTTCAATAGAATAAAACTTATATGAAAAACATTCTACTATAATACTCATAGTATTTTTTTTCAAAAGGAATACATTACAAAAATTAATATCCTCTAAAAGTACTTTAGCCCAAAGGGCAATTTTTCCAAAAAAGGTACTTTCTCCAAAAAGCATCTTATACAAAAACAATTTGTTGGTACAAGACACTTTTTCAAAGGGGTTACTTTCAGTTCTGCTTATACATTTTTTAATAAGAGTAGGCTGGAATTGTTAACTGGGTTTTTCTCATTTCCAACTTTGTGTTTAGTTTAGTTATGGTTGCAGTTTCTGGTTTCAAACTCTACAAATGTCTTAAAGTTTTTGTTTATTTTTGAACTTTGCTTGACAGAAAACTATTATTCTTTGTCTTTAACGAAATCAATTCTTGATTTAATATTTGTTTTTAATTAAATCTTAATAGGTTTGAATAATTGGGCAATGATGGTATACATTTTTATGGGACACAATGGGTTTCGGTGGCGAGCAAGTTTTTTCTGGACTAAATGGGTTAGGAAATTAATTACTTTTTTATTTAGAATATAAAAGTATAAATGAAACCTCGCATATATTTTACTACATTTGAAAAATATTCTATAAAATAAATATATATAAAATACTGGTGCTTCGATCAGCGGAGTACTTTATAAAGAAAATTCCACAAAAAAAAACCACGAGTGAGTTGCAAAACTTTCAAAGACCAAAGAACAAAGACGATGATGCGAGAACTGTAGTGCGATTCACTAACTTTTTTTTAATGATAATCGCATCGTTGAAATAATTATAACGAAAATTTATCGAATTTGCTGTTCAATAAAATTTTTAACGACATTCGCTAAAGCTTAATGTCAGCTGTGTCGTTATTTAAGCGATAATGATTTATGTGCTGTTAATTTTATTGACAAAAATCAACAGAATATATCAGCTGCGTAGTATCGTTAAAAAGAAGTTACAGAATTACACAATCGTTATTGCAAATGACAAAATGTATAGACAAAAATTACGATTGTCGGATCGTTAAAAGTTACTGAATTGCACTACTGGTTTTCAGCCTAGAACTGCTTTATAAATACTTTAAAATAAATTGAAGTTGAGCTTATGAGTAACATTGTTCTGGCTCATAAGCCACTTTGCTTTGCTTTTCATTGTTCCCGTATAATTACAGTGAGTATTAACAAAAGTTTATCAATTTGTTTATTTGGCGAGTATTTATGTTTAAGCTAATTCAGCCTTATGTTTCAATTAAATACAAAAAAAAGAGAAAAACTGTAAATAAATGGATTTTTATTCACTTTGCAACATTGGGCCCAATTAAATTAAAAGACAATAATTTGAAAATTTATTACATTCACCAAAAGTAATAAGAACAAAATCAATATTAAATAAAAAAGTTTTAGTTTTCCTTCTTGATTAAATTAAGATTTCCACTTCAAGACCAAAGCGATGATGTTGGACTTTCGAATAATATTGTAGCAAAATTTGCCAAACTAAAAAAAGTCACTTTAGTTTTATTTCCTTTTATTATTTCATTCATTTCGACATTTTGTCATCTTTAACCTTAAATATAAAACAACAATTCTCTTTGAGTTTGTACCAAAAAAAAAATAGTTTCGAAAATCTCTTTCTCTAAGACAAATCAAAATCTAAATTAAAAATTTCGCTTGCCTTCCCCTCAAAAGATACAAAATATTACACAAAACTAAAAAAAAAATACTACAAAGCAAAAAAATAAAATGAAATAAAAGGGGCATCATTATTACAAATAGATGTAAAAAAAAGCAAAATTGTTAAATACATTTACAGTGCAGTTCGTTTACAACGAACATCAGAACTAACAAATTATCGCCTATAACAAACAAATTCTGCAATAGCTTAGTTATATTTATAGAGAACTGTTTCAAATTCTATAAAAAAATTGCAGGGAAATGTATACGCTTATAATTAATAAGGCATCTCAAGTTATTCTAGGGTGTTTTTTAACACAACTGTTGTCGTAGCTTAAAAATAAATAAATGCATTAAATTTAATAAAACTATATTTTAAGACAGCGCCACGCAAAACAACATTACATCCACTTCGCTTTCACTTACTCTCGCAGGTATAAAAAGACACAAAACCAGTCGTTGTTGTATGAACCCTAGGCATTTTTCAAAAAAGGCCACAAAAAGTGGTTTTAAAAAAGGACAAAGCAGACAAAATAGAGATTAAGGATCATATTCACAATCTTTCGTTAACTTACGAAGGTGCTTTAACTAATGAAATTGATAAGAAAAATCGTTAGTTAAACCACGGGCGTTAGTTCAGTCCTTCAGAATATGCTCTGGAGCTTCATCTTCGTAATCACAGAATCTGCACAGGCTGTTACTCTCAATGCCAAGTCTGTTGAGGTGTTTTCTGAGTCTACAATGGCCTGTGAGCATTCTTAGATTGCTTTTACCCAGGGACATGAAAGCTATGAAACGATTTTGGTTATACGTTCCATTCATTAGTTTTGCAAGTCTCAATCCTGGGAGATTGAGCCAGAGGTTTTCTCTATTACTCTTAATTTCCGTCGATATATCTTCCCGTATTTTGTCCAATCCGAGTCCACAAAATGGTTCTGGTCCGACCATGGGTGTACTAGCACCCCTTCTGGCCATTTTGCCTGCATTTTCATCTCCTAACACACCGGTGTGTCCAGGAACCCAGCAGAGTGTGACCTTATTCATGCTGCTTAGCTGATTTAGCCTAATGCGACATTCCCACGCTAACTTAGAGGTAAACTTATATGAGCTGAGCGCTTTGATAGCAGCCTGACTATCCGAGCAAATGCCTATTTCTTTTCTTCGGTAGCCCCTATCAAGATTGAATTGTGCGCATCTTTCAATGGCATAAACTTCCTATTGAAAAATGGTGGCAGATTTTCCCAACGGCTCATGGTAGTTGGTCCTTGGTCCTACAACTCCCACATCAGAACCTGTCGGCGTTCTGGAACCATCAGTCACACAAGAAGATATAGCCAATTGGGCAAGCACCTATTGGAGGATTGGGAACTGCCAACTCTGGACCCACTGGTAATCCTGAGATTCATCAGGGGAGTAGGTCTAAATGAAGTGCTCTAGCACCTGGCACTGGATACAATAGATCTACTTTGGTCGGAGTGTCCTGTGCTTCCCGCTAGACTTAATTCATTCATTCAATTCATTCATGGGCGTTAGTTAACTATAGACTGTGAATTTGTGAATTTTGGTATGAACATTCGCTGTTTGCTTTCAACAGATACATACAATCACAAAATTTTTTCTTCTAAGTCCGACATGGACACTCATTAGTTTTGCGAAGCATTGTGATATGTTGCTCATTAAGTTCTGAGCACAATTATGTTTCAAAGAGATGGTCACAACTGACCCGTTAAATAAAAACATTAAATTACAATAAAACACAATATTTGATTTATTTTCTTTGCTACTTTGTTTGAATTGTAGATTATAATGAAGTTCGTGTGTAACGAAATGGATTGTCAGGTCCCTCGGAGTTCATTGCAACTAAACTCCACTGTAACACTATTTGAACATATATACATATATGTATAAAAAGTCATATACAAATCTTGTATCCTTTGGCATTGTCAATACCTTAGGAATGACTACTAAAGCTACTTTTAAAATAAAATCATATTACATCTGCTAACTTTTCATACTAAAACACATTTCGAAGTGGTGTACATGGATAGCTTTAATACTCTATAGTGCACAACAATCATACCACTTGATTATGGGGGTTCTAACAACAACAGCAATAGGGACAAAACAATACTCCTTTTATAGATATTCAATTTAAGAACCTAGAACTTCATACTTCTTTCCAAACTGGCCATCGAACCGCATCAAGCACTATGGCTTGATTGGCACGAAATGTTAAGATTGTTTACGGAGAAAAAAAAATGCCTAATAAAATCAAGAAGATTTTCTCAGGAAACGTTTTTAGGCTAAGGGGTATCCCAGCAGAAGGAAGCAAAGATTTTTTCGAGATTTTTTATTATTTTTATGTGGTAAATCTTTTTTAATTTTATCAAGAAGAGACCCACATAAAATCAAGAAGAAAACTTGTTATTCACAATTTGTTTTACTCAATTTCCGTTATTTTTTCCACCAAAAAGACAATCCATAGAGAAAAACTTTTTGATTCTATTACATTTTCTTATAAATTGTATAATATAGGGATTTCTTATTGATTTCATTAGGTTGCCTTATTGATTTTTTCAACAAGGTTTTCCTTATTGATTTCTTTAGGTTGCCTTATTGATTTTTTCAAAACGGTATTCTTATTGTTTTAATTAGGTTACTATATGATTATGTGTAAATCATCTTCTTAATTTTTTTTAACAACGAAATCTTCTTGATTTTATTAGGTTTCTTGTTATTTCATATCTATAAATAAACATATAGACAATTTTTTTCATGATTTTTCCGTTTTTGTATCAGCATGTATGCATAATAATTTCAATACGGATTCAGGCTGCCTGTTAGCATATTGGTTAGAGTGCTTGTCTATCAGTCAGAAGGTTGCTGGTTCAATACTTGTTTCCGCTCAAGTAATAATATGTATGTATGGTGAGTTAGTTAATTAAGAGTATAATATAATATGTATGTATTTATGTATGTATGTATAAATAAATAACATCTACATAAACTACATACATATATATATATATATCGTAGAGAATTTAAATGAAACTACATAAGTACAAAGAATAAAGACATACAAATTTATTTTTATTTTTATTGTGTCGCCTAATAAAAACAAGCGGAAAACCTTGTTGAAAAAATCAATAAGATAACGTAATAAAAATTATAAGTTTCCTTCTTGATTTTTTCAAAAAGGTTTTCCTTACTAAATTAGTAGATTTCCTTCTTGAAAAAACAAACCATAGAGATATCTTTTTAATTTTGTTCTATTTTATGAGGTATTTATTAGCCACTGTTTTCTGTGTGTTTTTTTTTCAATTTGTCTCTAGAATTATGTATGCGAAGTAAGGGTTATAAATAAAGACTTCTGGTTAACAAGGTTTGCATTTAGTAAGGAACAAACGACAATGGTAAGACTGTTGTAAATGAGCTTTCATTACAAAAAAGCTTTCAGCAAATTGTAATACGATAGATCAAAACAATTCACATATTCCATTTCTAGTAAAAGCTGAGTATATAAAGCAGAAAACTACATCAACTGACACCACACACTGTGGACCAAACACAAAGAACGCTAATAATGAAGGTGTAGTGGCCTTCGAAATCAGCCGGTTGTTCCGTTCTACTAAGTATTTGTCCGAATGTTTACAATTAACTTAGGTGTTATTTGTTCATTAATAATTATCACATGTAATTTAGCTTACAAAGCGATACAAACTCCAGTCTAATCAAATCATAAATATAGAGTAAAACTATTCGTTTTATATCAAAACTAGATTTTGTATTGGGATCGTATTGCAAGTTGTATTTATTAAATATATACAAAAAATCATATTAAATGTTTACATAGTGCATAATTCCAATGCACGTAAAAATCGGCATTTTTTAAAAATTCCTCAAGTTATATTTACAATTTTATATGAAGCTTTGCTATTCTAAAAAAAAATGTTTTTTTATTTCTGAGTTGAATAGGCTAAAGTTTGTATTCGGCCTTCCCACGATGTTGACATACATTTTTTTATCGCTTTCTTATATTGAAAACAAAAACAAATTTTATTATTTATTGTTAGTTTTATACCCTGTTTCCACAAGTCAGCGATGTGACTTGTCTTAAAAATTTTTATGAAAATTACTAAAAACAATGAGTGATTTTTACATAAATTTTCTACCGAAATGTTTCTTTTGTGTTGTGGAAGGAAATTTTTTTGTCGACATCGTGGGACAGGTTGTAAATGTGATAATTTTTCAGGAGCGCAAATAACACCAATATTAATTGTAAATATTGTGATAAATATGTGGCAATAAGGAAAAAATGCTTAAGTCATATTTTACTTATTTTACTGTTTTGCAGGAGATCACTTTGAAGCTTTCAAGTCGATTATGAGAAATTTATTTCTTTTAAAATTAAATTGGAAAACTCTCTGTTAAGCAAACATCGTTCTACACACTGTAAATAATACATATAAGTTGAAATATACCAAAGTAAAACCTTAATTAAGATATTATTCCAAATGAGATTAGAAGTCTAAAAAATATAAGTCGCAAGTTATAGTGCTATAACTTCCGGAAAAATCACACAAATTAATTGAGATTTTGACTAGGGATACTTTTAAATATGCAGATTATGGCGGTAACATTAACTCAAAATAAGCTTATCTCGACTTAGGCACTTTTTTATTCTTTGCCACAGAAATACTAGCAGAACGGAACAACTAGCTGTTTTTTAACTTCCATCATAAGCGTTCTTGTGTCCATAAGGAATAATGACATGAACATATATGAATATTGCGGAAATTACAAACGGAATTCTAACTTCTATTTACCCTTACCGCTTTTGGTGGAGGTTATAAATATTAAAATTATTCGTGTTCTAATGACAGCTCTTAACTAAAAGGAAAATCATTTATTCACGAAATGAAACGGTTTCAATACATTGTATACATGAAATCTTTCAATCTCTGCCCTTCATAAGTTTTTTTTACCGTGCATTGTATTAATGAAAATTCATTAACATGCAAAAAAGTATTTAAAATATAAGTTTTTCTTTAACAAAAAAACAGCCTACGCTATCTAGCAACGTCACGTGACAAAAGGTTAACTTTTCTGTGGAAATAACCATATTCATTATAAGCAAGCCACAATTTGTTATTTCATGCTACTGTGCAAAGCGCTTCTGCTTGACATTTATTACTCGTATATCTACATGCATTAGTATGTACGAGTACATACATATATAAAATAGAAAAAAGCAAGTAGAAATATATAGAAATCCAAAAATAATAATAAAACTAGTATCCTCCTAGTAGTTAAGCAAATGTATGTGTGAGTGTGTGTGTTTTAATCCTGGTACCATAGCAGATATGAAACACAAAATCCTTAGCGCAGTAATGATTCTCTTTTGGAAAATAACAAAGCATTATCTAACAATGTCCTGAATGCTAAAAGGTTATATTATTTCATTCAATTCCCTTTCCACTATTTTCCTCTCTTCGCTCCAGCTTACTTTTGTTCACTTCCTTCTCCATCTTTCCCACTACTTTTTTTTTTGGTATCTCATTCCATTCAAAATATTTTACTGTCCTCCCACACTTATTGGCAGACAAGACTAAAAATATAAAATCATTCTTATCAATAGTGTTGTTGTGTTGTATTTTGAATTGGAAATTTTATACTCTTGTCCTGTCTGTATTATTATCCTTGTTGATGTTTAGGTTGCTGTATTTGTTGCTCGTTTTGGCTGGGTGTCACCATGTTGCGTTGTATGTTTGGTTGGTTGCTGCTGCTGTTTGTTGTTGTTTTCTTCTATATCAGCAATCACTGTCATTTTAAATTTTTATTATAAAAATAGTTTGCAAAATAGTGAAAAAAAAACAAATATTAACTATGGTTACTAGTGATTTGTTAGGGCCGAAGCATATTATTTGTTGTAGTTGAGAAAAAATAAATAAGAAATTTTTATTTAGTTGTATATTAGCGAGTACGTACATGCATGTGCATGTCTATAAAGGATGATTATTTGGCAACACTGTTTTGGGCAACTCAGCTGTTTTCGTGTATCATGTCACTGTTAAACATGTTGAGTTTGGTCTATAATTTAACCATGAATCGACTTACATATGAACAATGCTTGCACATGATTAAATTTTATTATCAAAATTCACGATCGGTTAAGAAAGTACACTTCTTCGGTGTAATGGTCAGTTTGGCCGACTTTATGAGGCGAATATCCGGAATCTTGTGACTAAAGTTCACACCAAAATTATATTCTTGAACATTAAATCACCAGCACGCAGACAGAGTGCGGACAGAGGAAAAATCCGCAGCTATATCCGCCAGTGTTGTTGATGACCGTGAATTGTCGATTCGGCGCCATTCGCAGTAATTGGGCATCTGTTACTTTTTTTTGCCCAAAATGGAAGTGTTGTACTTGGCTGACAGGTGGTTTTACCAATACGGTGCCAATACGGTGAGGGTGGCGTTGGCTGAACTATTTAGCACGGTGACTACAAAAACGAAGATCCTGGGTTCGAACCCGGTATCAGACAGTCATCAAATAACAACACCACGCATTTTTCTGATGTACATTAGTGTTCCTTTGCATCAGTTGTTGTCGGAAAGTTCATGTGAGGAAGGCATAGTCACTGGTCACTGAGTTATACCGACTTCAACAGATACTAATCCCAATTAACATCAGAGCGCCCTCCTTCGTTGTGTAGCAGAATCATCGGCGAAGTAAAATAACTAATAAAATTGCTACTAATCGCGATTTAGCGCCTTTTCTGTAGGTCTATGTTAATGCTCACATTTATAGGAACAAGCCCGGTTTAATCACTGGAAGACAATATTGAAGAATCTATTTGTGAGATACCGGGCGATATATTGGCGATAGTATGCCAAAATTGCACACAGCGTATGAACCATTTCACATTTCAGGAGTATCAGCGGTCAATATTTACATGAAAACATCTCTGAACATTGAACTATATATATCGTTCTACTGACTCATATAAAGGTTTCATACATTTCTCTACATTTTATGTGTTTTTTTATAAATCAAATCTGAAAGCTCTTAAAAAAACACCCTATATATGTGGATATGTATGCACATGTTAAAATGAGTTCAACTTACGGAATATGTTTTAAAAGGTTGTGTACTCGTAAATGTACTATTTGTTTTTTGGGCTTGTAAATTATTAAATTTGTTTTGTTTATTTAAGCAAATACACAACGGATTTCTTCTTTGCTTATTTTAAAATATAAAAGTTTCTAAATTTTCTATAAATGTGTCCAATTTTTGCATAACAACACACACAGACTAGTTTAGAGGACTCCATGTCCCTCTTTAATTAATGCAATGTGTATTTAAAAATGACACTAATAGCGCATAAAATTACAAAATTTTGCACTTCCAGCAAATTTTATGCAATTAGTAATAATTCATATTTCTGTGCTCAACGAAAAAAAAAACACATAATTACACTCATATTATGCAGAATCATCAAGTAAAAAGCAATCGATTACTTACCATAAACATTTAAGCGTGCTGAATGCACCACACTTCCCATTGTGTTGGTGGCAATACATTTATAAAGTCCACCATCGTCCGGTCTCACATGAGAGATATTCAAATGACTTATCACATCACCGGACATATCGACGAATTGCCCAATTGCAAAGCGATGATGCAAAGAAACGTCCATAATTGGCTGTGAATCCAATAGCCAGGAAAACTACAACAACAAAAGAACACACACACGCACATTAAATTGAACAGGAAAAAATATGAGGGGGCCGAAAAATTATTATACAACCGCATACAATGCAATGCCTGCAGGTGTAGAAGGTAATTTGATACATTTTCAGTCTGTTGTCATAAGCCTACTTATTTTCATATTTTTTTAACAATTCTTTTTATAAGAAATGAAATTAGCAAGTTATGGCAATTTGCTGGCACTTAATTTTTTAATTGATTTTTTTTTCTTGTAATTGTAATTTGCAAATTGTTTAATTCTCTTTATAACTTTTGCTCGTACATACAGTTTAATGCTTGGTTGCAATTTCAATAACCAATTTGTTTGAATCAAATACAGAATTTTGTTGACTGCTTTTTCTATATTCAACAATACTGGTTTTTGAAAAAAAAAAATTTTTATATTTTTTCTGTCTAATATAATCGAAAAGCTTGTAATGGGGGTTATCGGCTCGTCCCAGGTCTAATTAAAGGACTAGTTTTTGCTTCTTCGACTGTGACTGGTTGCGACTTCCAAAAGCACGTAGACTATTTCTGCTTTTACTACCGAAACTAACCAAAAGCAACAGCAAATCAAATTCAAACTTTTGAAATCTTCGAATGCTGAAAAAACTGCGCAATTGGTCATAAATCATTTTGTGATTTTGCTTTGACTAAAACTGTTGTATTTTTCAAAAGCGAAAGCAGAAGCAAAATCAAATTAAATGAAAATCATTACAGTTTTTTAAACACTGGTAGCACGATACTTTGAATACATTCACTACAGCAAGCTACCGACTACAAAATATCAAGAATAGAATACGCATGTTTATAAGAGCATGATTATTTTGATGGCAACAAGGCAACAGGCTACCGGTTGTTGTCCATGCTAAATTTATCGTTGTAGTCAAATTAAACTAATTTCTATTTTTGATGGCTACAAACCAAAAACAGTGTTGACAATGTAGCAAAATATGCAATTCAAATTAATGCTTAGAAAAAATTTTATTCCAAAATAAAAAGAAAGATAAAAATTTTAATGCAAATTATGATTATATAGCGAAAAAAAAAAATTCAATTCGCTAAAAGTTGCAACTTTTAAAAAAAGTCATAATAGTGATTGAGAATCGCTAAAACTGCATAGAATGCAAAAAATTCTCTAAAATTCGCAAAAAGTTAGTAACAGCTTAAGGAAGCTAAAAACACGCAAAAAAGCGCTTTTATTGCGAACTTTGCAAAAAATCATGAAAATTTGCACAAATTTTAAACAAGTCATAATATTGACTAAAAATCGCTAAAACCGTAAGGAACACAAAAAATTCGGCAAAAATCACGAAAATTTCGAAAATTTGCAAAATGATGATAACAAAGTTTAATATTGATTAAAAATCGGCAAAATTGTTAAGAGTCTAAAAGCAAAAAGTCGCAAGAAGTTGAAAATCGGAAGCAAGCCCTAAAATTGATTAGAAACCGCAAAACCCATTAAAGATGTAAAAAGTTTGGAAGAAAACGCAAAAAATCGCAAGTTAGCGAAAAATTGCTAATGTATGGAAAAAATTATTAAATCTTTAATAGTAAAATTCGCAAAAATATATAAAGAAATAAACTGATTTGTTTTTAAATTTTTAAATAAACAATAAACAACAAATGTTGGCAGCGGCACTTGTAGTAGTGTAGCCTGCTGTGGTCTATGTGTTTAGAGCATGACATTCCCATTTTTCGGCGGACATTTTCTTCTTTACTTTAAATTTCAAGTCTCGGCAAACTTATTCACAAATCTTGTTTTGTTTTTATTTCTCTACCATTTTGTCATTGCTGAAACAGATGTCTTGGATGTTAGGAATAGCTAAGTCTTAGGAAATATGTTATGGGTAATCGGTATAGACTCCAATTTTTTCGTTTGGAGGGAACGTTGCGAGATCAAAAGCCAGAATGCGAGGAAAAATTCAACAAAGTTGTTTGTTATATAATATTTTCTTTTTAAAATTGTCTTGTGTTGCTGGGGTATATTTTGTTAATATCTTTTCGTATAAATTTTTCCATGCTATTATGCACGAAGCTGCATTCATGTGTGCAAGTGAATATTCAAAATAAAAATTAAAAAAGCGAAAAAATAATAAAGTTTTTAACTTACTTGAGGTGGCGGCGAGCCACTGGCAGAGCATTTAAGCGATATTAATGGTCCTGGACGAACGTTCTGTTCAATGAACGTATAAATCAATTCTGGTACCGTATCTGCAAGTACACACGTGATAATGATGATGATAAATAAAAAGATGATTAACAAAAATGCTTTCCAACATCACATATGTATATAAAAATGCATAACATTCCATTTATAAAAAAATATAATAGCAGATAAAATATTTACCACCCAATTTTAATTCCGCCATTGCTTGAGCACTTGACTTTTGATTTTCAACCAGACACTGATAAACGCCGCGATCTCGACGACCCACATTTTGTATGACTAGCGAAGTTTTGGCCAAAAAACGTAAACTGTAATAGAAAAGTATGTGAAGTGAAATTTTATTTAAAGAAGTTTTTCTGTTATTTCCCACTATTGTATGGAAAAAGTTACTGATTTCATTGCAATTCAAAAAAAATTGCGTTTTCGTCAGATCTCGTGGTCATAAAAATATATTCTAACTATTTGTAACGCTATGAATTTATTTATGTTTGTTACTTCATAACTCTGTAACTTTTAGAGGCTTAGAAATTTCTTTGTCTGAGAGGGTATAGCTCTTATTTGGTGCCATTGCTAAATTGGGCTAGGTAGGTCACCCCCCCCCCCCCCCCCGACTAATATTTTGGCTATATCGAACACGAACAAATTGACTTGTTGAAAAAATACTAAGACCCAATAATTGAGTTCTCAATTCATTTAAGTTGCACTTAAATTCAGTTTCATTTCTTCAGTCATAAAGTTAAATGCTCACTTAAACACTATAAAAGTATGGTAGCACTATGAAATATCGATGGTTCTAAAAGAAAACAGATGTTTAATGTAAATAACAAAGTTAGATTATCAACAGAAGAAAGAACAGTAGAAAGTTAAAATTGCATAAAAACATATTTTATGAAACCAAAAGAGCATCCGAACCCATTTTTCTATTTATTTATTCCATCATATGAAACTATTTACTGCATATGTTATATATTTTTGAAAATTAAACGAAATTTTTTTAATACGACCGCATGATGTTCATATGCGAGGTGTGTTCAAGAAGTATCGCCGAATTTTAAATTTTCGCGGGTTACGTATATTCGAATTTAGATTTTTTTTGTGGCGTTATCTTGGCACTCATGTCTCTCACTTATGCCGACAATTTCGGCCATTTTGAATGTTCAGTTAATTGTTGACAGCTGCTTTGCTTGCACGTGCTTTGGCTTGTCTTCGATTTTTACCTATTAAAAAAAATGGAACAAAGAACCTTTATCAAATTTTGTGTGAAAAACGAAATTAAGTGCGTGGATGCATTCTGAATGTTGACTGTGGCATACGGAGAAGCTATCTTGGACCGAAGCAACGTTTAGCGGTGGTACAAAATGCTCTCAGAAGGCCGAGAAGATGTGAACAGACAAAAAAATTGATGAAGTAAAGAAAATGGTGTTGGCCAATCGTCGAATAACCATTAGAGAAGTTGCTGAGGACCTAGACATATCGATTCGCTCGTGCCATTCGATTTTCATCAATGATTTGGGCATAAGACGGGTCGCCGCGAAATTCGTACCAAAATTGCTCAATTTCGACCAAAAACAACATTGCTAATGAGCTGTTGGACTCTGTCCGCGACGACCCAAAGTTGCTCCAGAGGGTAATAACTGGTGACGAATCGTGGGTTTATGGTTATGACGTGGAAACCAAAGCTCAATCATCTCAATGGAAACTTCCGCACGAGCCAAGGTAAAAATCGAAGACGAGCCAAAACACGCACAAGCAAAGCAGCTGTCAACCCCAAGTTGTATGGAAGCGAAATTTGTGGAAGGTGTACCCCCCCTCAAAATGAACATTGGTATTTTTTATGATGACGTCTAAAATATTTGGGCTCTAGCTTTCGCCTCTCGTGAGATGGACCATTTTGAAAAAGGGTATATTTTTAGTAGGCAATATAGGTATCAAATTTTTTCTTTTGCCCAGTACATCATCTTTGTATGTATATAATTTATATTTTTGCAAATTAGATGCATTTTACACGGTGCTCTGGAATATATATAAATGCAATCTTGTGGTAACTCTAATATAATAGCAGATTTAGTTGCTAGATCATGTGTGGATGAATATAGGACTAAAGAAAGAAAAAAATAAATTATCCACGACTTTTTGGCGGCATATTTTTTTCGCAAATTAAAAAAAGTTATTATTTTTTTTGTTTACATTTACAAAACTGTCCTCAAAAACTAAATCTAAACTATATACATACAAAGAAAAAATTTTATACCCATATTGCCCTATTTAAAACGAAGGTTTACCACCCCCATTGCGTTTTTGTCAAAACGCGAACTAGCATGAATTTCAAAAAAAAGCTGAGACCCGTATTTAATTAAATCGACTAAAGATTAAAATATGTTAATTTGACATTTTTATTACAAACAACCCCGAACAATAAATTCAAAAACCGTTCTTTTTTACAGAATATCCTTAAAAAAAGGACATGGATGATCGTCCTTGGACAAATTGTATATACAGTTGGACGCGCCTTAAGAAACTATTCTTATGATACTTATATTGTATATTTTGGTAAGGAAACAGATTCTCAAATTAACAAAACACCCTTTTTCAAAATGGTCCAGCTCACGAGAGGTCAAAGCTGGAGCCGAAATATTTTAAATGTCATCTTAAAAAAGTCCAAGGTTCATTTTTAGGAGGGTACATCGAGCACTTTTTTTTAGTGAGTCGCTCTAATGTACATGTGTTCAATAAACACACACAAACATGAAAACATATGGTGTGCTCGAAAAACTTAAGCAGAACTTATATAAGCAAGGTTGGGCATTTAAGTATTATTTGAATGTCTCTCAACTTTGCGCTGAAAAAATGAATTTAATACTTAAATGGAACTTAAAGATAAATGACTCATAATTGATAAGTCAATTATTGGGCCTAAGGCTACAAATTAAAGTTATAAAATTCATCTAAAATAAGATTAATCAATCAATTATGACAGCGCCGCATAAAACCATAAATCTTCAACTCATTTATGTGTACATATGTACATATTTCCTTGCATGTACATATGTACATACATATGTGTGCTACTATGTAGATAAGTATAAGTATGTTTTTTGAATGTTACAACATGTGTTCATGTATTTGTTTTATGCTTTGGAATAAAATCCTCAGTGAGGCATGAAAACTTAACGCTTGATTTGTTATTTTGATTTTTTATATTTCAGATTGCCTTCTATCATAAAATTTGCAAGAAAAAATGTAATGGCAAAATCAACATCTGTTGAATTGTCCATTTTAGTTTTTTCTCTTCTTAGTTTTTTGGCAAAAAGATTGATAACTCTTCATCATTTGCATTTGTTTTTTGTAAGCATATTATTTTTTTCTATGATTTGCCATAAATACACATGTAAACTAAGGAAATCTAATATCGATTTGGTTTGGATATTTTATAAGTTTTCTCTTGGGTTAAGATAAAATTCATGCACTAGCATGCACAAGTACATATAAATGTTTGTGTATATGTATCGTACATACGATAAATATGTATACATAAATATTTATGTCAATTTTGTATAATATTTGCCCTTAATCTACATAACGATAGTTCTTTGAAAGCAAAAGAATTCTACGTTCAATATAGAAATATAAAGACAAAAAAAAAAAAAAATTAAATTCTTGGCAAAAGTTCACGGAAGCATAATAATTGAATGTTGTGTACAGGTCATCAAAATCTGTGCAAATATAAAAGGAATTGCAAATCAAAATGTCCATGTTATTTAAATTGCAAACAAGATATAAATTTACAATATACATACTCGTATTCATATTGATGAAGGTAAACTTTGACGTTAACTTGTAAAACTCAAAGGAACAAAGATTTAAATAATGATGAGTGTGGCAACTTACTAACTAGTGTAACTTATTTCTTGTCTTTGAATATCTTCACTCAAGCGTATGATTAGTATTTTCCCATTTTCACATGTTTTAATATATAAATTACAATTTAAACTTTTATTTCGTAAATCTCGTAAACTTCAATAAGGTAGAATTTTTAAACTATCGTAGTAAAAGTGAGTGTTTCATAAACTATTTTTAAATGAACTTTTTTTTTTGCTTATTTCTGACTTTAAGTTTAATTACGCACCTAATCGGGCCTGTTTTGAAAATCACGGTGATTTCAAATCACGTGATTTCAAAAGTAAACAACTAATAGCTGACTTGATAGTGAGCTTTTATTGTATTTTAAGTTTTTGTCATTTATAATTGAACATTTTCTTTCAACTTCCAACGTTATAAGTCGTGCAATTTACAAAAGCAATGATTTAGCTTTCATTTATTTTTTGAAATCAGCGTGATTTGACATGTCGTAATTTGACAGAACACGCCCGAACTACAGGCTTTTCAGTTAATTATTTTCAATACTTTTTTTATTAAAAATTTTAATTTATTTACCAGTACATCTGATTTTCTTTACAAAGATAAGAAAGGGTACTTCAGAATAGTGCCATTATGCACTTCATCCTACTTAAACATTTATTTAGCTTGTTGATTAATCACATTTTGATGCATTTCGTTGCTGCTCAAGTAACTTATCAATAGATATCAAGCAACAACAAATAATTCTTTCAAATTTGTATGCATTTTGACAAGCGTTAAATAAAAATGTAGTGTCCATGGACATTACGACATTCCAAAAAGTGTTATTACTTCTATTAACACAATGTCATAATGTCAATGGACTTTGTGTCACTTTTTGTCTTGTCATAGTGTCCATAAAAATTTAAAAGCAATTATTGCCTGACTTGTAAATTTTTTTTTTGACTACAGTTATAAATTTTAAGTATTAATGATGCAATGCAATACATACATTTTAGTGTGTAAATGATCGTGATATAATACAGAACTAGAAGTTCTTCAATAAAAGGCTGTTGGTTTCACTATTGCCAAGCCTTGAGACGTCAAAGTCAGAAAATAAACAAATTTGGAGCTTTAGTTAAAAACAAGAAACTGGTACAGAAAAATATTAAGCCTGGAAGAAATGTTTATTAGTTTAAAAAATGAGATACTAGATCTGCCAAACAACCAACAAGATTGCCTTACCATTTTTGTGAAATGTGGTAAACAAGCAGTGGATGACAAAGGTTAGTTTCATTTGTGGCTTTTATAAATAAGAAAGTTGAAATGATGATAATGATTAATAGAAAACAAAAGTTAAAAATCGGCGCCAATTTATCTTAACTCTATTTTCAAATGTAGTATTTATGTCCCTTTCTCCTTGGTTTTTAATTTCCCAATAATCAATAATATTTTATTCAGAATTTAACTTTTGTTTTCTATTAATCATTATAATTTTTTATGTACTCAAATTGAATTTTATTCATTTCCTTCTCAGGTCACTCCTCAAAAAACTAAGGACTGTAAAATTAATCAGCTGACCGAAAAACTAGATATATATATAGATATATATAGATATAGATTTTTTTAATACCATTGTAAACGAAGAAAATCATATTGTTGAAATAGAAGGAGAGAACAAAGCGTATTTAGAAGGTATTGAACAAAGTGAAATCGTGTTAAGCCGGGTCACAGAAGTTGTAAAATGTATAATTTGTATTGAGGAGCCCAAAAAAACACTTTTAATGCCATGTAAGCATTTTAATCTTTGTTCCACCTGTTTCCAAAATTTAAATTGGAAATCCAAAACAACAAATCGCCCTTGCTATGTCCATATTGTAGACAGATTGTAGAAAACAGTTTGAATATATTTCAATAAGAAATATTCAAAAACACAATATTGTGCATTGATATGAGAAAAAGCGGGAAGCCATTCCTTATTTTGATGTGTTGCCGCATATTGTATTTTTAATAAATAAATTGTTTTTTAATAATACAAAATTTATTTTCATTCCTAAAATTGTGGACTTACGGATACATTAAAAAGCGACATAATGTCCATAATTATAATGTCATAATGTCAAGACAATTTCAAAAGTTTCATAATGTCCATGGACACTGCGACACATTTTCTTTGTCATAACGTCCATTGACATTATGTCCTTAGACGTTGTGACATGCCACCTTTATACCTTTGGCAACAATCAAAAAGTGCTTAAGTCATATTTTACTGTTTTGCAGGAGTGCACTTTTAAGAAATTTATGTCCTTTACAGTTAAATTGGGAAATTCTCCGTTAACCTTTTTTTTTCTTTTCAAGCAAACATCGTTCTACACACTGTAAATAATACATTTAAATTTAAATATACCAAAGTATAACGTAAATTAAACTCTTATTCCAAATGAGATTAGAAGTCTAAAAAAGATAAGCCGCAAGACGTGTGGCTACCACTTCTTGAAAAATTGTAAAAATTAATTGAAATTTTGCCCAGTTGTACTTTTAAAAATGCAGATCACGGATGTATCATTAACTCAAAATCAGCTTATCACGACTTAAGCACTTTTTCCTTTTTTCCCCAGATATATGTATGTATATTATATTGTTTAAAGTGATATACACCTTTTTTGAGAGGCTAAGTTATGCATCGAATAGCTACGGAACCAACCATATTTTTGATTTTGGTGGTATTTAACATCAACTGATTTAGGAAAAATTTTGATACATTAGTCCAAGACCAAAGTCTGTGTGTTTTCCTTGGCCTTTGAAAATTAATTTGACGTACAGTTTAGATGGACAGACGGACACATGAACATCGTTTTTTTTTTTTTTAACAAACACAACCCCGCAAAGCGATTAGCTTGTCTGCAGAAAACACCCAGGGTCTATGGCGGGAATCGAACCCACGACCTCTGGACTGAGAGGTTAGCATCGCTACCACTCAGCCACAGGGGCACCCATTATATGGGATCGCATATCAATATTGTGGAAATTACTTCCGGTAAGTCCCGGTTCACAAACTTCTACTTTAGTTCCGGTTCACACACTTCAACTTTTGTTGATCAACTCTTGATTCTGCTATAGGAAAGACGGAAAAGGAAATACAAATATCTCTGTTTTACTTACAGCTAAATTACGAGTTGATCAACCAAAGTTGAAGTGTATATAACCGGGACTAAAGAGTATAAAAAAAATTTTCACAAAAATGTTATAATTGTCAAATAAATTTAATATTTAAACAAGCTTCATTTATACCGTTTAACAAACAGCCGAAATAAATTCGCTGACAATAAATTGACATTTTTTATTAACATTTAAATAGACAATTCCAAAACAAGGAAAAATGTAGTATAAAGGAAAAATTAAAAAATAAAATAAAATAAATACTCGTAAACCTAAAAAAAAAACTACTCCAGTTCAATGCCATTCAACTATGAAAACAATGACTATAGCGAAGACATCCACTTCACACATATTGGTAAATAAAACGTGGACACATGTACGAGTATACTCTGCAATTTTATATTTATATATTGATTTATCTGCACACATACATACACATATATGCATTGCTGTTTGTTAATATGTATGTATGCACTTAAAATGGTTACTTTATATTTTTTTCAATATTGTTTTATATTCATCATAAACGATACTCACTTATCTCTGCCAGTTGTTAGAACATTATCCTCCTGCAATGGCTTTCCATTGTGCAGCCATTCAATATTATCGATTGCTGAACCGGTTGTTGAACAATTGAATATTGCCATTCCGCCCGAATTGACAATTTGTACTTGTGGCAATATATGTACAGATACATAAGAGTTTACAAACAAACGTATTTCGATACGTTGTTCTCCAAATTGATTTGATGCTTGACAAACCTGCAAAAATGAAATAATAAAATACAAATAACTATCTACTACATGCATTATATATACACATGCACTTATGTACATATATAAATATGTATTCGAGTATGCATATACATACGAGTATGTACATATACATACATACATATATAGAGTATAATACAAAATTTGTTAAAATGACTAAAAACAACTCTGGGGTTCTCATGAATAACAACGTATGTTAAATTTTTCTCAATTTTTTATTTGAAATACTATGTATAAAGGTCTAAACAATTTTTTTAAATATGGACCTATGTATATCATTTTTTTTTTCTAACACAACAACACAAATTCTACGTTTATTTCAAATAAGTTTCAACACTAACGTAGTATGGTGACCAACACAGACTTGCAAAATAATTTTTTTCTTACAAAGAAACACAGCTCCACTTACGTCGTTTTAACTGAATACAATTGAAAATAATTTTTGATATTTGTTAAGTTAATAAGAAATCATAAAAAAAAGAAATAATTTACCTTCAGCCACAATCATTTACATTGACATAGGTTGTTTTGTCAGAACACAATTTTTCTAGGATCTGATCCTTAAGAAAATGTTTGCTAAAAATTAGTTGAAATATTTTCATTACTTATTAGAGCTCTGCGTAAACATTCTTGAAATGTAAATACGTTTTGTTAAATCAGCAATAAATGTTGCACGATAGATGTAGTGATGTTCGTGTATATGAGTGTTTACAAGTGGTGTCGCGAACACTTCTTGTTCATAACAAACACTCCAAATACCACAAGAAGAAGTAGCGTCTTCACCTGGTTACAAATATATATAGGTGACATAGCGTTTACAAAATGACGTGTAGGGATTTTTGTAGGGGAAATTTTTTCAACTTGTAGGGAAAAATCGGATTTTTTTTAGCATGTGTAGGTACTTTTTCGAGAAATCTACTGGCAACACTGCATTCGAACGACCTTTTGTAATATAAAAAAAAACACTGAAAGTTTTGATATTAAAGTAAATTAGGATTATAATCCAAACTTTTTATGTGAATGAAAATACATTTCACTATCACTTATGATATTTTATAAATATATGTGCCACAAAAGTCTACAATAAGTGGCAAAATTTACATTAAAAATTACGCAAGGACTTAATAGTGGGTTAAAAGTACATTATGAGCCGATTTTTAACGTAAATTTGTGTGTAGGAACACGTTAACACCTCGTTAAATTTCGTCGCTTATGCTAACTTCATGCCAGGTTTTTCTTAAACATAAGGCCGTATATGTTTATGAGATAATGTATACTTTTGATTTTCTGTTTTCCCGGGAAAATCTCAAAAATTTCCCGGGAATATTAGGCAGACATTTCCCGGGATTTCCCTCCCGGAAATTCCCGTTTCCCAAAACCCTAGTGTAGAACCTATGTAACAACTACAGCATGATGGTGCTGCCACTGCAGAGTTTTTCAGATTTTCAGTGTTGCCGTAATTTTCCGAGGAAGTGCCGGGGAATCGTGGAATTTGTATGCTGGTTTTTGGGAATCTCCAGCTGCAGCTGCCTGTGCTAAAATAAAAGAGCATACACACAGCTTATGTGTACATGCCTGACATTTATATTCGCGCCCATGCGTAGGAAAAAGCAAAGATTACAAATTCTTTCGTCACGAAGTGTTTGCTTCTTTAATTCTATAATTACTTACAATAACTGAAACAAATGTCTTGCAAACAGCGTTGTTCAGTGTTTGTTTTTAAAGACTTCTCTATGAAAAATCCCTCTTGTCTTGAAAATTCTTTTAAATGGTCTTATGCAGGGCTCTACTACTTATAACCTTATGGTAGTGTAAAAAAAAGTTAACAATTTTTATACTGAGACCGCATCTTCAAAAATAAATCGTTTTGCTCTCCTGAAAAATTAAATTTTTGGACATATTACTGAAAACCATAGTACTTACATTTATTCGTAAACGAAATATTTGTAAACCAAATATAAATTTGTAATTTAAATTTGGCTAAGTAGTATTCGCTAGAACTGAGTACTATTCACTTTCGCTGATTTTTTTGTGGCACCAGTAACAGTAGGGCTTTACAAAACTGTCAATAAAAATCAAATTTTTTAGTTGCAAATTTAGAAAATTGTATCGCCTCGTTTCTCTAACTAATGCTGGGTACACATATAGCACACAAAAGCGTAACCACTAATTACTAATTAAAAACTGTTTGCTGGAGTCAAATCTCTTTCTCAAGAACCATTTCTGGATGTGGGAGCGATTCCTAGCTCAATGCTTGTATATATTTACCATTCACATGTATGCATTGCATTATCCTGGTTCGAAATAACTTTTTTTCTTGGAGACATGTGGTGTTTTTTTTTCAAATTATTAAATTGCCCTAAAAAGCAAAATATTCACTATTGATTGTAGAGCCGTGCGTCCGAAAAAAATTATCACCATTACTTTATTGGGTTGCAACCCTGCCTTGGCCTTCTTGGATGCCGATTTTTCCCTAAGAACCCTATCACTCTTATCGAGAATAAATATTCTCGTGAAATGTGTTTCCTTTCCCTAAAAATGTGATGGCCAATGTTTACGTTGTTGTTGTGGCAGTATACTATTCTAATTTTGTTCACCATTTTTTGTTCGCGGGCATTATTTCACGTGAACACAATGTTCGCTATTATTCCCGATAAGGATGAATGTTTTGACTTCTGCTTGGTCTCTGGTGTGTTGTGGTCCATCTACACAGAAAAAAATTATGCCCAAAAAATGTTCAAACAAATTTTTGTTTAAAATAAAATTTAGTTTCAGTAAATATTTTTTGCTGTTTCAGTAAATTGTTTGGTCCAATTTTATTTGTCGTTTGTAGGCTGCTTGTCGGCATTTACATGTATAGAACACGATCAATCAAAAAAAAAAATAACAACCAGAACACGTACTGTTGTGTACCTGTCGACAAGTAAGATCAACACCAACATACTTAAATAACAAATTCTTTTAGCCGAGCTCTGTTAAATTTAAATTTTTACAAAATTGTTATCAGAAGCTACTAATTTGTTTGTAGGTACTGGTTCAATGAATTTGGTTACTGAAAATTAATTTGTATTCGATTTTAAGCAAGTGCAGCATCCATCTTGCGGGCACCTTTCTCATACATAATTGATCATATGGCTCAGTGGCCGTATGAGATGCCTTTGCCTTTCACATTTTCTCTAACTTTCAATCACCGATCGGTCAATACCATATTGTGGATTTTTTTATTGTTTCGCATGTAGGGACTAGAGATGGACGCGTGTTGAATTTTTCCATTACGACACGACAAGAACACGAATGCACGTGAAATTTTTTCAAAACACGAAACTACACAACACGCACAAAATCAAATTGAATAACAAAAAAATTTTTTTTTATATTTAAATTAATACATATTTTTGTTTATGCCCTAATTCAGTAAGAAGATTTAGGACTTTTTAGTTTGAAAATACTTCTGAGTTCTTGTTTTTGAATTCACTAAATTATTTTCTTCCAAAATGGTTGTTGTCTTTGATAATGAAAAATAAAAATATGATTACCATGTTTTTAAAACATAAAAATAAATTTAAAGTATTATACAATAGTTTGAAAAAATTTGTGTTGGATATAATGTTTAGAACAAAATCATAAATCAAATACACGAACCTTCTAGCATGGACAATAAATAAATATGTATTGTTTTAAAGAATCACAACTGCGGCTTTTTTTTCGTCCATAGACAAGACGATACAATCGTCGAATAGAATTAGGGCATAAGAGACCCCTACACTATCAACAAATTTTATGATTTTACATGTTTGACAATACAAAATATTAAATTTTTTCTTTACTGGAAATTCATGCATACATACGAGTATTTTAACACCAAAATCGTTTCGTGTTTATCGTGTCAATTTTGCTCAACACGATACGACCCGAAATCGGATTTTCTGTAACGAACACTTCGCGCTGAGTCGTGCGCCCATCTCTAGTAGGGACCTCAACTGGGCATTCAGAACTTTCATCATCTTGAGTTCTTATACGGCCACTAGGACATTCAGTAAACAATTTTTTTTGCCATTTGAATTGATTATGAAGAGCTTCCAGAGTGTTTGTCAAGCTTAGCGTTGTTTAGAGTGATGGTTTTTCCCCAAAATATATTGCTTAATGAGCACACAAAATTTATTTGATTCATTTTATCTCAAATCATGCAGTAATCTGCTCTCAATGGCTGTAAAACACAAACTAAATAACTGCAGCTTGTTAAAAAATTTGACAAAATTCAACTGACACTGTTTGTTGACAGCGGTGCTATTTTTGCAGTTAAGAGGCGGGAAATTTCAAAGTTCGCGCACTTATACCGAACCATATTTGGATGACCTTGATACTTTTATTTTTTGTATATTTTTCTGGTTGATGAGGTTGCTTCAAGAGTAGGTACGAGACCAATCAAAAAGAGTCTATGGACCATTCCCATGACAACAGGATGTAAGAGTGGGTGGTGCCTTTGAAATAAAATGTTAGAACTAGAATTAGTTCGTGTAACCCAGGAAGTAATCATTACACTAGTTTTGTGTAGATTTGGTGCCTTCTGGCGTAACTAAACAGGAGATGAAGATGGACATGTTTCATAGTTGAAAAACTAGAACTGCTAATATGAATTTCTGACGATTCGAAAACATGCAGTTGTTGCCAGTTTAGAAGCAATAACAATTAAAATGGATTATCATAAATTTTTTCACTGTATTTTTTTTTTAATTACAAACACCGTCTAATATTCTTTAGTATTTGGTACTCCAAAGCACTGGAATATATTTATTTACACTGCAGTCTATGCAAGATCCTGCGAGACTGTGGGCACGGTATTGAAAGAAAAGGTTCGTTCGACAATTTATTCCAAGACTTACTCCATGAAAGATGTCCACAATTCCACCAATATCAAGCAAATGAGTAGGCCTGTATTTTTTTAGGTGGTCCATTGTGAAAGAAACTACATCGTACATCTGCTCTTTACTTTGACCAAGTGATCCAGATATTGCTTGAATTAAGAAATCTCGTTGTTTTATTATTATTATTATTACTATTATTTTTATATCAATTAATTAGTTATAATAAACTATTTCAACCTTCCCAAATAATTTCTTAATGAAAGCCAAAGGTTAAAAAATTTATTAAAGTTGTATTTATCATAACTTAAATAGAGACGATGAATGAAGTGGATAAGCTTGCTTTTTTCTACTCAAATGAATTTATGCAAATTTAAATTGTTCTTCATTAGGACTCCTTTTAACGGAGATGAACAACACAAAAGTACTACAAACAACATAAGGATGATTACGTTGATGTTGATGGTACTCGTTGTTGTCATAAAAAAAAGAAAATCTACTTGAATTTAAATCAATTTAGAGTATGAACAATCCCGCAGAAAGTAAAAAAGGGAATGATGTAAAAACGAAGGCGGAATTTTATGTGTGGTAAAATATATAACTAAAAGAATGGCTGACTGCAGAGTTCTTTTCCATATTTAGAGGAAGCCAGGCTGTGCGTCTGTTGCATTAATGTTGATTGTCTGGCTGTGTTGCTTGTCTCAGTGGCTGTTGGGTGGATTATGTTTTCTCAACACTCCAATTGTCGTTTTGCTTTACTTTTTTTTCACTTACACAATATTTAGCTTACTTCCTGCTTACTTACTGTTTTAACAGTCACAATATTCAAGTTGGTATGTCCGTTTGTTGTCAATTTTTTAGTATTTTTGCGGATAGTGGAAATTTTGTTATTATATTTATATGAATTTCTTCTGTCTATCTAATTTTTATATTTAAAATAAAAATATACATGCATATACAAGTATGCAAGAGCTAAAATTAAGTATACAAGTAAATATTTTTTAAATAATTTAGTCGCCTTAACTTCTAGAATTGTAAGCAATACAAGTATTATTTTGCAAAACTTTAGACTGAATAAGATAATGATTATGAAAAAGTCTAATCATCCAAAAAGCGGCTAAAAATTTCACAAGGAACTTTAATCGAGTAGAATTGAGTAGTTCAAGAACGATTCAGTAATTTTAAAGATTTGGACTTTTTTTTTTTGCTGTCATTTTTATGGCTCATCATTCCTGACATAGTTTCGACTAGAGATGGGCGCGTATCGTTCTTTTTTCGTAATACGAACACGCACGACTTAGCACGAAGTGTTCGTGACAGAAAATCTGATTTCAATATAGTGCATAAAATTTCCTTGCAGATATTTTTGCCTGGAGGATGATACATTTATTTGGAAATCCAAAGCATATTTCATCCCGAACTCATCTATAACCTTGTTCCACAATATGAAGCCATCAGTATATGTGACCTGCTTCACGAAAAGGGACCTCTGCGCCGAAAATTTTTTTTTTAATTTTTGAGTGATTCTTATAGAAAAAAACGGTCTTTCAAATGCCGCAAACCGCAAGTTTCTATGTCTTTTAGTTTTTTTTACAAATCACCTGTAAAGTTATTTCTTGCAAAAACAATTCGTTCGAAGCGCTTTTTTTAAACGCGTTTTTCTCAATAACTTCTTTTCAGCGCAGAGGTCCCTTTTCGTGGAGCAGGTCACATATGTAAAAAAGCACATAAACGATAAGGAAGGGTTCTCTTCAAATATGAAGTCAAATTTTCTTTTGTTCTGTAAATCCAGTCGATTTAAAAACGCTCCATTAAGTAAAATTAAATCCACTAATAGTGTATTTTTTGTAGTTTTCTATTTTTTAGAGCTTGAAATAAAATATATTAGTAAATTAATACATAGTTTTAAAACACATCAATGGGTCCATTATTTATTTTTGGGAAACGGGAAATTTACTCGGATTCGGTTTACAGAACATGGCCCATTATTTCTATATTCTCAATTCCCTCTTACTGGCAGTTATCAATATTTCTACCGCACCCTGACTTTCATTATTCTATACAAAGCTGTTACAACCTCAAATTAATTTTATACTATAGTATCACTAATCAAACAAATTAAAGAAGTGCTTTCCAAGTTCGTTTTAAACTAATATTAATAGTCAAGCATTTTTTTCGCAAACCTACTTACATACATACATATTTTATTTACTTACCCATTTGCCAGCATCACGGTCGTCAGCATTTTTGATCAGCAACAAGGTTCGAGATAAAATAACACGCTGTGATGATGGTATGGGATATAATGCTGATGAATCCGATACACGATACCAGCTACAGTAGATATATGAAGAACAAAAAAAACGAAAGCAAATAGAAGATAATGAAAATATATATAAAAACAGACTAAAGAGGGAAAATATTCCTGTATATTTTTTTCAAAATTTATTTATTATATTTGCACACAAACCCATACTGTTACACATAAAGAAAATTGTATGTTTGTGCGATTGTGCAAGTATTATATACAATTTACTGGTAATGGTTTTATGATGCATATAAATGGTCCTTAAAAAGTGGTTTATAAAAAAAATCTACATTAATAAAGCTTATTACAATTACTTATCTTTGATATAATGGAAATCAGTATTGTCGATTAAAATCAACTATAGTTTTTATATAAAAAATGTGTGAGGTAATTGTGTACATTTGTAAAAAGACCTGGTTGGTTCTTCGCTTATTTTAGAAGATTTTTGTGCGGTAGTTTATGATTTTTTTATGATAAGCTGATTAGCGAAGAAGATGTTTTGCTTATAATTTAATGTTTAATGTTTATAACATTTATTTATAATTGCCACAAAATTCTCTTACAAACTTCTGAATACAACAAAGATACAAATTCAACTGAAGGACCAGAGATCTGCATGTTTGGGTTAAATCTTTAAATTTCGAACTTTGATTTCTTGAAAGATTTGCAGTATAATATGTTGTACCCTGTCAACTAAATACCAGTAGGAGCTTATATTCAGCATATATGTGTGTATTAAGTACACGCAAAGAAAAAATATGGTTGAGCTAACCATAATCAAACAGCAACATACTATGATTAAAATATATGGTTGCAGCCAAATCATATTATTGTCAATAGAAAAGCAAAGTTTTAGTAATATTATTATCTGAGTTAATAATAATATTATCTACAATAACATTTAACTTTGTTAAACCTAATCTTAGTATTGTTCAAAGTTAGCACATTTTGGTTAAATATCACAATACTATTATTAGATGTGACTAAAACATAATTAAGACTAACCATACCATATTCTTATATTATAATAATATTGTTAAATACGACCACAGTTTTATTCTATATAATAATAATATTTTGTTTTTTTAACCATATATTGGTAGATCTCTTGCTTAAAACAGCTGTGCGTCAAAGCCGAAATAAATATAAAATAATATTGTTGAAATAAAATGTATATATGTGCACGTGTACTTACACAAATATGTGTATATGTATATATATTTTTATTCATCTATCCTCTTGTTTATACTTCATTGATTTATTAATTTATTTAACACTACGCGTGCAATACGATAGCTTACAAACAAAACACTGAACTGACAGAAGATATTTCTGAAAAATATTTTTTTTAAACTAAAAATAGTATGGTTTTTGATAACATCATATTATTTTTACATAATAATACAAATTATGTTGTAGTCATACATTTTTAACAAAACTATATTGTTAAATTCTAACCACATCACACTTTTTATGAATATCATAATGTAATTATTAAATTCAAACATTAATTTGTTTATTGTAACGCAATTAATGTTTAAAATAACAATAACTTGTTTTCAATTACCACACATTTGTTTTGGAGAACATAATATTGTTTTCTCAACCATGCTACAACCATATCTTTTCTTTGCGTGTACTCTTTGAGTATTGGCCGCCAAACAACTATGAATTTGATATATATGTTGTTAAGGGGCCATACACATATTACGTAACGCTGTTTTCCCCGATTTTTGATCCCTCCCCCAGTAACAGATCCTTTTTCCGCCAAATAATCTGCTATCGTTTTCCGTATTGATGACTCAGCAGTATTTGGAACACCAATATGAGAATTGGCGTTAGCCGCACGGTCACTTTCACTAGTGTCTATAAGTGAAGTCGTCGTGTATTTCAGACAGCTTGAAGATGACTCCGTTTGGCGATCTTCAAATAAATATAAAATGTGTGTAAAAAAGAAAATATATCTCGGATCAGTGTTGTCAGAATACGGGATTTATTCCCAAATTGGGCATTTTTCTTCGAAATGGGGATAAGAATTTTGGTTTGGAGACTGAGGAATTAATTGGGGATAACTTTTATGTTTTGGAGATTGTATGAGTTTTTTTTGGGGATTTGTATTTTACTTAACTTTTTTTTTTATTTATTTCTCGGAATATTTTAATTTCAATACATATTCCAATTGCTCTTTTTTTTAGTTCATAAATAATATTAAATGATAAATGGTAACAATGAACTCGTCTCTAACATTTGTTGTTAGCGGGATTTAAATAAGGTTTATTATAAGACAAACTGTTACTCGCATTAGGGAGAGTGCTCATCAGCTAATTTTATTGTTTACACGTATGTACTATATAACTGAAATTATTTGACAATTAGTTCTTTACCTTATTTGATGCTTGCAATTTTATATACAAATAACAAGCCGTTGGATCACGGCCGTTTAAAGAACTGGTAGAGTATTGTATATATTAAATTTACTTTGTGTATCAACGAGCAAAGCTTGCATTGAATGAGTTTTTTCGGCAATGGAGTCAATAAAAAAATTATATTAGAAACAAAATTCAGTGCTAAAAAATCTCTGTTACGAATTAATGTACATTTTAAAAATAATTGAATTTATTGTGACACTTCTGATCCATCTCCAGAAGTGGTAAAATTAGTACAAGTTGCCTTTTGAGGAATTTTGGGGATAAAAATTTTAAAATTGGTGATGTCAGTCGAAAGAAATCTGGGAACCCTGTCTTGGATCAATAAAGGTTGCCGTGGTGAAAAATATTTCATTTTCTAAAAGAGAAAACTTTTTAACCTGTGCACTTAGCGAGAGGGCCTTAAACATAACCATTGTTAGGGTGTTTTGGGAAATCAAATGACTCAAAACTCAAAATGATGTCCATTACGAAAGGTATGTAATTTTTATTTTCTTAATTTTTGTCCCTTCTACAACATTACATTTGCAGTAGTAATAATAATAATATTTGCCCATTTCAAAAATATTCTTTAAAAATACCTTAAATTTAGAGGGGCACACAATCTAGTTCCTAGACGCATGTCATACGTCTATGTATGAAAGTTTCCATTAATACATCTCTCAAATTTTACACATTGTAGCCCCAAGATGACCAAAAAAAATTTTAAAACTTAATAATTTGATATGTATTGTCATGCACATACGAGTATATGGAAGAATAGAATTCTTGAAAGGACATTTTTTTTGTCCATGCAAATTGCAAGTTAATGTTTTCCTAAACTTCTGAAAATACATTTTCGTGGATTTAATGTTAGAGCGTTACGTAATATATTGACGGCCCCTAATTAAATGAAATAGTCACTTCATTATGTAAACTAAAAAAGTTTCATTGCAATAATTACATTTTTCATTTAAAATATGAAAATTTACGTTACATAGTAAAAAACATTTCGCTGTATGTATGATATTTTTTTAGCTGATGAAATAATATACGTAATGAGAATGTAGCGTTGCATTGGTTCAAAAATAATGACAAGATCATAAACATAATGTAAAAAACCATTGCATTTACGAAGGTTTTTCTCTTAGTGTGAAATTGCTAAAGCTAGTGAGTTGGATAAAAAAGCAAAGCAGTGTCTTTCTGTATTTATTGGATGATGAGATCCCAAAAGAAAAATATTTATTGATGTCGCAAGACCAGGGGGCAAATTACGGCATTCGATACCATATAAACTATATTGACATATTTTGTAATTTCACTCGATATCGTGTGCCGTAATTTGGCCTTGGGAGAAGTTAATCTCTCTCACATGCAAGTGATGCTTGATAAAATTAATCATCGCTCTACTAAATGTTACTGGGCTTTGGGATCGGCATTGTTCAATTCATTGCGTTTATATCTCAAGCAGCTCAACATGGTCGAGAATAACGTAAAGCATATATTGCTTATAAAATTTCAGATGGAAATAGCATATGAGTTGCTAAATGGTGCAACATTTTGTCTTGAGTTCAGGCCAAAAGAAAAAGGGCGATCCAGCTGGCTTAGTGGCCGAAAGTGTTAATAATGTAAGCTCCCTCCAGTGTTTTTAACCGATAGATTATAAATAAATATGTTATGATAATTAATCAATATTGCTTGCATATTGATGGAGTTTTGACATTTTGTAGTGGTATTATAACCAGCAAAGAAATTCAAAAACTTCGTTTGGTTCGAAATAGATTCATTTTGGCGAAACCTCTTCACTACTGGACTACCAATTTAAAAAGTGTTAAAAAAAAACTGTAATGATTTTCATTTCATTTGATTTTGCTTCTGCTTTCGCTTTTGAAAAATACAACAGTTTCAGTCAAAGCAAAATCACAAAACGATTTATGACAAATTGCTAAGTTCTTTCAGCAGTCGACGATTTGAAAAATTTTAATTGCATTTGCTTTTGCTTTTGGAAGTCGCAAACAGTCACAGTCGGAAAAACTCTTGCTTTTAGAAGATTTAATCAATCGCAGCAAAGTGGTTTTTGTTTTTGCCTCTTGTCTGATGTGCAAAAAACATCAACAAAAACATGACAAACACCACAAAATAGTTGAATGAACCTGCAGAAAGCTTCTAAAAGCAAGAGATTATGCTTCTTCGACTGTGGCTGTTTGGTGTTTACAAAAGCATACAGACTGTTTATGCTTTTCTACCGAAACTTAGCCAAAAGCAACAGCAAATCAAATTCAAACTTTTGAAATCGTCGGCTGCGACTGCTGTTGATTTTCACAAGCACAAGCAAAAGCATTGGTTGATTTTAAAAAGTAGCGACAAGTTAAAATTTTACGACTTTTTCTACTACGACTTAAGTTTTTTAAACACTGATTTTAACAAGGC
Source organism: Nowickia ferox (assembly GCA_936439885.1). Taxonomy (NCBI): domain Eukaryota; kingdom Metazoa; phylum Arthropoda; class Insecta; order Diptera; family Tachinidae; genus Nowickia; species Nowickia ferox. Next base: position 100,906,873 of record OW387023.1, on the reverse strand, counting down.
CTAAGACTAGCATAATGGATACTTTACATTTAATCAAATTAATTAGATTTTAAATTAAAATTTATGATAAGTTACTTTGTTTATATGGAAATATTGTAACATAATATTGTCTATAAGTGAAATTTATTTGCTGGTGGTTAAGCGATGTCGAATAATAAATCTCTTGAACGTAATATTGTCTGTTAATAATAAAAGAATCAGCCTTCTTACCAATCAACTTCTGCTTCCTTTTTAACCATGTAATATGGTTTGCAAGCGAGTATTTAAATTTGCACTTTAATTTTGATAATGTAATTCTCTATAAACTTTTAAGACGGGTAAAAAAAACGCCACATTAAAGAATAATAAAATAAAAATATCAAGAAATGTATGGATGTGTGTATGTGTGTAGGTATGTACATATGTCTCTAAAAATAATACACTCACATCTTATTTAGCACAAGAGAACATGAAGTCTTTGCAAAATGTCGGTATATTTTCCGGTTTTTATTGTTTTACAAAATCATATCATGCAAAGGGGGAAAAAAGCAAAACCATATAAAAAGTGATTGCGTGCCTGACATAACTAACGAAAAGCAGCAAGGAAGGATAAAACGTTAAGTTGTTCATAAACGAAAATCTGTGACAGATTATGCTTAAGTAGCATCTATTGATTTCGTGTAGAAGGAAAAATAACCGTACATAATCATTATACGTGTGTGCTTAGGTAAGTAAAAAATAAATTAGTATCCTGGAATGTGAATCATGAATGAGGAATGCACACGTATTCGTATTTGTGTAAAAACAATAATAAATCTAAGGACATTTTATATTTATGAGGATACTTTTGAAAGAATGTAAACTTGCAGCAAGTTTAATTTGTAGTCATTCTGGCAAATTGTTAAAAAGCTAAATTATATTTATTTAAAACTTTTTTTTACGGCAAATGTCATACATGATTTATAATATTTTTTACTTTAAATTGCAAAATATTTCTGTGGCAAAAAGGAAAAAGTGCTTAAGTCAAGATAAGCTGATATTGAGCTAATAGCACCTTCATAATCTGAATATTCGAAGGTACCCCTGGTCAAAATTTTAATTAACTTCTGTGATTTTTCACGAAGTTATAGCACTATGACTTGAAAGTTATCTTTTTTAGACCTCATTTGGAATAATAAATAGATTAATTTAGTTTATACTTTATTTTATTTTATATTTCAACTTAAATGTATTATTTATAGAGTGTAGAAAGATGTTTGATTAAAAAAGTAAAGGTTAACAGAGAATTTCCCAATTTTAACTGTAAACGATATAAATTTCTGAAAATTGACTTTAACGCTTAAAAGTGTTCTGCTGCAAAACAGTCAAATATAACTTAAGCACTTTTTCCTTACTGCAACAGAAATATTGGTTATGCAAAAGTATAAGGGTCGGTCTCAAAAAATAACCCTCTATGCGCACGCATGAACCCCTTAAGGCTCGCACACGACTTTAGGCTCGAAACGGCTTTTAGTATAGCAATCATGTTAACATATCAAGATAGAGCTTCGGCATACAGAAAAAACTGGATGTTTTTAAAATAAAGGGGGCTCGAGGAACATTTGTGCTGTTTAAGATTTATTGTTTTTGCCCTATTCAACTGAAAGTGTCGATTTTTTAGGATACTGACTTTGAAAGCCTAGCGCCGCACCAAAAGTGCTCAGATTGGCCTGAAGCTTTCCATATTTTTTATCCTCAAAACAAACAAAAAAATAAAAATTGGTGCACAAAGAGAATAGATTGGTTAAAAATCTGTTGGAGCAACAAATATTCAATTATGTATTCCAATATTCCATATTTGCTATCAATTATCAATCATTTTTACGATTTTTTTACATTTGTAAACAAAAAACCATAATTACAATGTAAATAGAATTCTCACAATAGTTTAATTAGTAATAACAATTGATTCCGTTTATTTCTAATAACCATTTTAAAGTACTGGTAGACACAACTGAATTAAATTCAAGTTAGAAAGTAACGCAACTGGAATATTGGCTTTAGAAATGAAAAAAACTATTCCTGTAAACAATATTTAATTTGCAAAAAAAAATTCGGTTATTGTAATTAACTAATCATTTGCCGTCGTACTGAAATTCTATTGCAATAATAGAAAAGAAAATGAAATACTTTATTGATGTTCCTAACTGAATTTTTTGTTCTGAATACAAAAGGAAAAACATATTTTGTTGTCGCTATTGAATTTTTCCTTACTTATGGAAAAATCTTAATGTTTTATAAACAAAAAATAAAAATCAGATAGAAATGTCATATAGAAAATATATTTTGCAGAATAGTTACACAAAACCTCGACTTACCAAGAAAAGGTAAGGACATTATTATACGAGTATATCGCAAAATATTCGAAGTGTTACTACTATTATTCTGAAGTGAAATTATTTGTGCAAATAATATGTAGTTTCTTAAAAAGGAAATGACTCTGTGTAATAGCAACGGATGTTACAATGCACCACGCGGATAAAGATTTTCACATTTCTCTTCAGGATATAAGCAAAACATTAAGAGTAATTTGTGATAAATATAATAATGTACTTAAATACCTTTTCTATTCTGCAGAAATTGTTTTTATGTATGTATGTATGTATATGAGCCGTGTCTACCAATGATAGTCACAACTAAATTTCATTCTAAAAATTCACATATCGCTAGCGAAAAATTGGTGCTTACAAAAGCTCTATCCGTTCACTACAACAGAATTGTGTATTAGTTGTTGGAACCGACAAAATTCGATTGGCTACAAATTCGGTTATCACAACAAATCTGTTTTCTCTGTGTGGGTAGGACTTTAGTCTTTCCAACTTTAAATACAGAGTTTCTGGTGGCAAATTTATATTTTTAAATACGATTATTTCAAAAAGCAATATTAATTTGTTCAAAGTTCGTTATTCGGCGAATACGTTCATGGGTGCAGGGATTTCGCGCAACTGCCTTGGCTATGAATGTCCTACGGCCAGAGCCCAGTCGATATTCAAAGACTCCCGAAAACATTGAACTGGTTGAAAGCAGTTTTATGTGAAAATCCGCGACTTTCAATATGGAAAAGAGCTGCCTCACGGGTAATTTCAAGAGCGATTATTCAGGAAATTTTAAAAAAGGATCTGAAGTTTCATCCTTTTAAAATTCAAAACGTTCAGGAACTGAAAGAAAGTGAATTTGATTTACGCAAACATTTTTGTGAAACGATGTTGGAGCGTTTTCTCACTGAAAATCCCATTTTTTGGAGTGACTTAAACGGCCACGTCAACAAGCAAAACTGCCGTTAATGGTCTCCAAGAACCCGCAACCCTCGATTGAAACATCAAAAAGCATTGCATTGCCCCAGGGTAACTGTTCGGTGTGCCTTATCGAGGCATGAGATAATTGGAAAAATTTTTTCCCAAAATTCTCGAGGCCAGGCGACGAATGTCAACGCTGAAAATGATCGACGCATGATTACGGAATTCTTTTTGCCAAACCTGCGAGGTTATTTATCGTACTCACTCTTCACACACGTGGTTTCAACAGGATAAGGCGACTGCACACACAGCCAGAGCTTCGATGAATTTGCTTCCGGAAACTTTCCCCTAAAAACTGATTAATCGCTTTGGGGACATCCCGTGGCCACCGAGATTGCCCGATCTAACTCGCATGGATTTTTTTATGGGGCTACTTCAAAGAGAGGGTTTGTAATAACAATCCCCAATCTCTTGTGGTGTTAAAGGAGAATATTCGTCGAGAAATCAGTTCAATTGAACCAAGTTTAATGCAGCGTGTGGCGCAGAACACAAGGCTCCGTTTTAAAGACATGTAGATGACGACATACTCTTTAAAAAATAAAATCTGCTTTTCCATTATATCGTTCAATGCTCTTAATAAAACTTTGTTTCAATTATTACGTTTTTTATTTAAGTTTGCAAATATAAATCTAATACCAGACATCCTGTATAAAAGCCATTCTATTTTACATGCAAATGCCATTTAGTATGGCACTTACTAGACTTTAATTTATTTTTCATACAAAGTTATCAAGATGAGAATTCCATCGGGTGCCAAGTGTTATTTTCTAGCGTAAAAACCAAAAAAATCTGTTTTTTAAAAATGGTGCTTACGTGGTTTAAGAAGAAACGCGACGATTAACAATTAAAATGTTTATACCCAGAAAGGGGCAGGTATAAATTTCTCAATAAGAGTCTGATTGCCCCAATTTCTTAATTGTCTTATATCCAATATTTGCCTTAAAAGGAATTTTTTAAAGGTACAGGTATACTTTAGGGAAACAAAAAAAAATTACCATCAAATTAAAGGCTTTATTAAATTTGGTTATATTTTCTGCAAGTATTTGCGAATGTCTAATTTTTTCCTTTTTTTTGGCTTAGACTTAGACTTGTTTGAACGCATAACTTAAACCCTTAAACACTAATGTAAATGAGTTAATTTTCATTAATAGTCCCTGAAGAACCTTTATATCAACAAAAAAAAAAAAAAAAAAAGATACAAAAGCATAAAATTTCTTATTTGCAAATAACCCCAAAATAGGCTTTTTTTTCAATGCTGCATATCCAAACGTGCTTTCGTAATTATTTTTATTATTATTAGAAATTATTTCTTTACTTTAATTATCTCCCAAGCCCAATAATAACAATAAACACACAAAAGCTCACAATCACACACATTGTTAAAACACTCGCTGTTCTAATGCTTGGAGATCTAAGTAAACATCAAACACTCCCCAAGCAAATAAACTTTCTGCTATGCTTCAAAGTTTGTATATATATGGATGTATGTATGTATGTAATAGACTTACGTAAATATGGGAAATGGATTGCCTTGTATATTACAAGGCAGATGAACATCGTTGCCCCGTTCCACATGTATATCCAAAACAGGCTTCTGTGTAGTACGAGGTGCTAAATTTTTACTTAATTCTATGAGAAAGAAAATGATAATGCAAATAAATTAAAGTTATTTATTATGTTATTTTTGTTATTTATTATTTTACCTTTTACTTGTAACGCTACGGTTTCACTTCGTTGTCTGTCACCGTTCAAGGTGTTGGTAACTAAACAGGCATATTTCACTAAAGCATCTTCAGTACGTATGGAACGCACATATAAATCGCCAGATGCTGACAAAACAACGTAACGACCAGCTGTAAAGAGAATTAAAAGTTTACTTTTTTAACAAAAGTTTATTTAATATTTAGCAAATAAATCAATATTCTCAAAATTATACGTATGAGAACACAATTTCCATAAATGAAGAAATATTTTCATATTAAGAGAAAAATCAAAGTTTAAATTTTGAAATTTCCCAAAAAAAAAACTTTAAATGGAAAACTTTAGTATTCAGTATTAATTAATTAATTGTATCAATCAATCACTTTTGTTGAAAAAAATTATATATATCATAGTTTAAGCTTTCCTTAGCTTATGTAATTTTTTATATTTTTTTTCTGTTGGTTGAATTTTAAAAACTCGCTTCATTATAATAAGGTTTTTTTTAAAACTGAACAGATTACAGTTTCTGTGTGAAATTTATATGCGAATCAATATAAAAGATTTGAAAAGGAAGGAAAATATTATCATAATTATATAATTACTATTTTATTATGCTTGAGGCCTTTTTTAAATAAAATTAACAATATTTATTTTTCAACAATATTTTTTTATGAATTAGACCGTATATCTTTAAGCGGGGCGGAGGCACAAACCCAACAAGTAGGAAAAATCCAAACCCATAACTAGCCGATGTTATTGATCTGATAATAAAAAGTTTTTGCAAATAAATTTTTTTGTACAATCTTCACAAATATACCACATTTACGGTGAAGGTACATAACACGCGGTAACTCGGTAATGCAAGTTATCCACTACGCCTTAGAAACGTTACTTCCTTCAATCACACCAAGTTCCGGCCAATGCAAATAGTGTGTATATTTACAGGAAGCCATTCGTCGTGTTTTTACCCCTCTGTTAGCTTTGTTCTCCACCATCGGAAAATTCTAAAATTTAATTCATAAATTCATCTCACCTCATATGCGAAGTTTGAAAGTTTTTGTTTTACAACAAAAGTCTCCTGAGATATGGAGGTGCAAAAATTCATATTTTAAGACACTCAGTGAGTGAGACACTCACTAACTGACTGACTCACTCACTCAACAATATTATGAAGCACTTCCGCTACCCCTAGAGAGCTTAAATTTGGTACTCAAGTAGACTTATGTGAGTAACAATGGTGCACCTAGAAAAATCTGAAAACCGGAATATTTTAGCCAAGGGGGCGGGGCTACTCCCATAAAGCTCAGAATTAAAAAAAACCAAATCCAAGGCGTTTAACTCAAGCGATTTTATTGAAATTCGGCATACATGTTGCAATAATGCAAGGCTATACATTTCCATTGAAAGAAGTGGGCGTTAATACGCCTATAAAATTTCATGTATTTCGGCTCAGCACATTTAAATATACTATTTATATATTTTTAATTATTCTTTTCCAACGAAACTTGACACGAATGATAAGCACCGGCCAAAAAAAACTGTTCTTCCAAAAAAGTGGGCGGGAAGACGCCCATAAAAATAAAAAAGTAAATTTGATCTAGGGAGAAGAAATTTGATACGCAAGTAGTTCAAGTTGAGAAACCAATTAGAAAAATCTAAAAACCCAAACATTTTAACCAGGAGTTGCGGGGCCACGCTAATATTGCACTGAATCGAAAACGAAATATACAGTTTTTAACTAAAGCCATTTTATTGAAACTTGTATGCACGTACATAAAAAGTGGACGATGATAAGTAAGCAAAACAAAATCTTGAGTTTATAAAAGTGATAGTAGTGGGAGGAGTGATGGGGATGGAGGGGAGGGGGATGGGTGTAATACCCATAACACTTAAAGCTAGAATTTGCAGTAGAGAGCTTAAATTCGATACAGAAATAAATCTAACTCAGAGATCACCAATGAAAATCTAATCACGGATACGCACTTTAAACTCGAAATTAAGAATTTAAGTTAAAGGGGTGAATTACGAACTGGAAAAATCCGAAAGCACCGACTGTTATATTAGGGAGGTAGGGCCACGCTCATAAAAACTTAACGTAATATTATACGGTAGAGAAAATCTGAAATTTGAAAAATTAAAACACAAGCTACTCTATTGAAACTTTGCATGCAAATTGCACTTATGCTAGCCTTTAATTTTGCGTTTTAAAAAGTACTTCGTCTAAGCAGACTTTACAAAAATAGGCCACTAAAATTTACGCTATATTTTACATATTTTTACTCAGATGACTCTTACAAAATTTCGTACATTATTGAGTCCTTATAATGACACAATGGTGCACTTATCACTCTCTAACCCATTGCTTTATATAACTCAGCCCTTTTCAACTGGCGCAGTCATTACGAATAGAAATATAGCAGACTAGAAATTTTAAGTTTAAAAAGCTTTATTAGAGAAAATCTTTCGAAAAGTAGTCAGATCCGCACAAAAAACAAAATGTGATAAAAAGGCCAAGTTCCTTTCCAAAATGTCGGCCATCAAAAGTAGTGAGATAAAAATATTGGCCAAGTTCTTACTTTGCACAATACCTAGCATTATATAAATTTATAATCATAAGCAAGTCATATAATTTCTATATAATCTGCTAACTTGGCAATATTTTCACCTTTCTAAAAAAGGAGAGAATAATGTATATTTGTTCATTTCTTTATATCGGGAAAAATGTTGCCAAGTAAGCAGATTATCTAGAAATTATATGACACCCTTACGCTTACTTACTTATGCTTAAATTTATATAATGCTAGATATTGTGCCAAGTAAAAACTTGGTCAATATTTTTATCTCACTACTTTTGATGGCCGAAATTATGGAAAGGAACTTGTCCTTTTTATCACATTTATATTCTTGTGAGGATTTTATTTATTTGTTATATATTCTTTTAGACCAAATGCACAGTGAAATACATTTACTAATGGATTTTTTTTACTTTATTGAAAGCGTTTTCTGTCTCGTCTATGCGTATAGTTTATGGAGTTCGCGTAAGGGAAGATTTTGGGTGTGTGATTCAGAAAGAGATGTTGCTCGTTTATTCGCCTACTCAACTGTCAAAAGGTCAACACTAAATAAAAGCGTACGCGTAAACACAAATTATGGCATACTTCTAGCAGTGCCTTATAAATATGAGGTCTTCTACCTTTTTCTAGTAAACGGCTTTGAGAAAGCTGCCTTGAGGCATGTGAAGGGTTTTCAACAATTATTTTTTCTTTGCTAAACGTTTATATAATTAAAATTTTCATTGATATTAATTATTTTTTAAATTTCTATTAACTTTGTCTAAACATTTTATAAATTTTTTTAAACCTAAACTGAAAATGGTGTAGTTGTGTAAAACTAAATCCCTTTGCTACTTTTTAGGATTTAAAAAAAAAACAAAATATACACTAATAAAGTTTAGACTTGAGGAAAAAAATAATCCCTAAGTTTGCAATAGATACAAAACTTGTTCTGAACACACTGGCAGCAACAAAACTAAAAAAACAAAAACAACTAGTTGAAATTCCCATGAAAGTGTAACTTTAATGTTGTATGTGTGACACACAGCCTAACAGAAAGTAGTGGACAACATGAAAATTCCCACATCATGACATGTAAACATTTTCCAATAAATGCCAACTAACACCAAGAAATGTAGCACTGGGATAAAAAACATTAACAACTACAACTACTACTACGGTACTGCATACATACGTACATACATACAAACGTATATACATACACACATTTACGAGGTACAGCTGTCAACAATTAACTGAACATTAAAATGGCCGAAATTGTAGGCATAAGTGAGAAACATGAGTACCAACATAACGCCACAAAAAACTTAAATTCGCCAAAAATTCAAAATTCGGCGATACTTTTTGAACACACCTCGTAAATATGTATATTGTACTCGTATGTTATTTTTGAGGGTGTAGGAATGCGTTTTGTGTGAATACTCTAATTGGGAAAATCGACATAGAAGTGAACTATAGTAACTAATATCAAGAGTTTTTTTCCCAGACTTTTTCATTTATCAACATCATAATGATACAAAATATTATTTAGTTTAATTTGCAAAAAAAAGGAATAATTCATGGTATCTATTAACAACTGATAATTTCAGTTCGATACATAATGAAGCAGACGTAAATATCGTTAGCGGAAATGCAAAATAACGTAATTTTTTCATTTTAGAGAGAAAAATCTAAACAAAAATATTCAAGGGACTGAAAAAAAGTTTCTGTATTTTAATTTTTAACTCAGCTGATTGTTATGAAATTTTGAAAGTTGGTAGGGACATGTGTTTCGATGGAATAACCAATAATGAATTTGAAATCCAATTTTGATTTTTTTTTGTTAGTTACGTTCTTTTATATTTCAGCTCACGATATATATCACGATATGCTATTTTTGCCACATAAGCCATTTTTTTCAATTATTGATATAAAAAGCCATTTTAGTTTTACCTTGCCATAAAATACCTTTTTTGCAACCTAGAAGAAATTTTTAATGTCAGAGTTTTTTGCCAAAAAAAAAACTTGTCCTTATTATAAGTAAATGGAAAGAAAAGTGCATTGCTATAACGAAAAATATATATTATATATAAAAAATATAACAATCTTTGTAATATTTTTGCTTTAGTACAGAATAAGCATTAATAGATTAATGTTATCAATGAAAAAGATGTTTACTTTGGTTTTTAAATTGGTTTTATGGGCAAAAGATCGTTATTGAATCTATGAAAACTTAGACAAGAATTACGTGCAATAAAACCATGTTATTACAAAAAAATTTATCTCAAAATATCATTTAATTTAATGCCCTAATTCTGTTCAACGATTTTATCGTCTTGTCTATGGACAAAAAAAAGCCGCAGTTATGATTCTTTAAAACAATTAATTGTCAATGATAAAAGGTTCGTGTATTTGCTTTATGATTTTGTTCTAAACATTATATCCAACACATATTTTTACAAATATTTTCTAAAATATTCTATAATACTTTGATTTTATTTTTATGTTTTAAGAACATGGTAATAGTATTTTTATTTTTCATTATCAAAGACAACAACTATTTGTGAAGTAAATAATTTAGAGAATTCAAAAACAAAATATCCAAAATATTTAGAACAAAATCATAAAGCAAATACACGAACCTTCTAGCATGGACAATAAATAATAATTATTTTAAAGAATCAAAACTGCGGCTGTTTTTTGTCCATAGACAAGACGATACAATCGTCGAACAGAATTAGTTCAATATACAATAGTTGAAAAAATATTTGAAAAAATATATGTTGGATATAATGTTTTGGAACAAAGTCTTGAAGCAAATACACGAACATTCTAGCATGGACAATAAATAATAATTGTTTTTAAGAATCACAACTGCGGCTTTTTTTCGTCCATAAACAAAACGATACAATCGTGAAACAGAAGTAGGGCATTATTCTGTTCAAAAATGAAACTTATGCCCTAATTCTGTTCGACGATTGTATCGTCTTGTCTATAGAAGAAAAAAAAGCCGTAGTTGTGATTCTTTAGATAAAATATTATTTATTGACCATGCTAGAAGGTGCGTGTATTTGCTTTATGATTTTGTTTTAAACATTATATCCAACACATATTTTTACGAATATTTTCTAAAATATTCTATAATACTTTGATTTTATTTTTATGTTTTAAGAACATGGTAATAGTATTTTTATTTTTCATTATCAGATACAACAACCATTTTTGAAGAAAATAATATAGAGAATTCAAAAACAATAACTCAAAAGTATTTTCAAACCAAAACGTCCTAAATCTTCTTACTGAATTAGGGCATTATTTTTTTCTGTGTTATGAGTATTTTTTTGGGAACTGTTACATTTTAAGTTTCACATTTGTTAACGTCCTAATAATCCTAAATTATTATTTTACTTATTCAGTAAAATATTTGTTATTATAAATATATTGGAATTGATTATTGAAGAGCTTAGCTGGATCCTGCAGATCATCAGGGACCCTTTACCCAAAAATTTCTTATAATAACTTGAGCTATTATGTTAAACTTTCATTTAAACAAATGAGAAGTTCAACAAATATCAGAGTTGTAACAAGAACCCAATGGTCAGGTTCTCGTTCTTGTTTCAACTATGATTGTCATATTTTTGTACAACAAATCTTTATGCAGTCACTTTGTATAATTGCATCATGATTCAAACTATATTTTTTTCAATGTTCTTAAGTGAAAATATTACACTCCTGCAAGATTAAATAAACTTACTGAGCAAGTCAATTACGTTGAAAAAAAGTATTAGCAAAATTTACAATGTAAAATGTCAAAGTGCAGAGAAAATAAGAAACGTTAAATAATACCATAGAGAGAAATATTAACTATCATATTTTGCAACAAATTCCCTAAACAGTTGAATCATTTGCAAATAATTTAAAAAACAAACTTTTGCTCACAGAAATACGTTTGCTCAACTTCAGTAGATGTTAAACGCTTGCGTTATATCTGCTTCGATTTCATATAGCTTCCTATAAAAAAACTTAATCAGAAAGTTATTCTCACAAAAAATGTAGGGTACATTGAAGACATATAAAGCCTTATGTACTCGTATAAAGAAAAAACTTGATGCCAGTTAGTATCAGCGATGCCAACTTGGTGCTTTTGGCACTATTTATAGTGCTGTTTTAATACTAAAAACTGTGAAATCGGCATCACTGGTTAGCATAAGTGGCTCTCTCTCTGTCTCTCTCTCTCTTTGTCATTCTCTTCTTAAAACTAATCACCTAAGAAATAAAACTTGCATCGTGCAAACGCGGACTTATATGATTAGTTGGACACACAAACCTAAAGTACACTTTACCGTCGAAAAGTTTTGGAATATTGGGCATAAGTCCCCAGAGGTCCGATTTTGAGCAAACAAATGTCATGATATCCGTCATTTAATTTTGTTGTAAGACCAGTGAAATAAACTGCGGGATATTTTAGAATAGAATAATTTAACATTGCAAATAAAAACTGTTGTTATGTATAAAAGCTCTAGACAGCATAACACTGTGCTTAAGATATTAGAATTGAAATTGTCTTCTTGTGACTTTTATTTAACTTGTATTTAGAAAATTGAATGAAAAATTATTTTTAATGAATAAAGAGAGTTAGTTATACCATATTTATGGCTTCAATGAAAATTGGAGTGAAATCAAAATTAATATAGAAAATTTACAGAATGTGCATAAATATTGTGATTTATAGTTGAAAGCAAACATTTTGCATACATACATATATTCCATACATTAATGTATATTTCAACAGACTTGTGTACCCGAAAATTGTTTTCTTCAAACATTGCTTATACAAAAATTTAATACGACATTGTCAGCCTCAAAGAAATATGTAACAAGCAAACACACCGGAAGGAAAGCAAATGCGCAAACATAAATTTTAGCAAACGGATAAACACAAACATATCCCAACAGCAAAAAAATTAGTAAATACTCGTATATTAAAAGGGACTTACTACTGCCACCAAATGTTCACAACATTCCCTTAAAGCTACCCAGCAAACATGTCTTTGCCGAATTTGATTAGCATTTGGTTAAACACTCTGCATAAGATACCAAACTCGAATGTCGAATAGTCCGGTTTTTTTTATAATTAAAAACCCAGCTCCGGCGAACACTTCTCGATTTGTAGATTTTGCAATAAGATTAGTTTTCACTATCTTAAAACTTAGACGAACGTTTTCTACTGATTTTCCGTTTTTATGGGTATGGCAACACTTACTGCAACATGAAATTAAAGCAATTTTATGAGGTGGTAGCAGAGGCGAATTAAGTACAATGGCTGGCAATAAAAAGTTTTGAGATGTTCAGAAGTGGCAAAATACTGTTGATACTGTACAAATGACGCAAGCAAGGCGAATTGATGGCAGGAAGTCTCTGCATATTTGCCTTGTATATTTGTAAGTGTAAAATTTCCTGCTGTCAGAATATTTCATGACATTTTGCATTGATTTGACAGCAGGGAAGTTATGTCAGCTGGTGAATTAAGATCACCTGATGTGGATTCGCCTTGAACGCAAGTATGTAACATAAAAACAAGCATAACAATATTTTATATTGTTAAAGAAGACTGTATTGCAAAAGAAATATTTGCCGTCATTGGACATTTTTGTCAGCAACTGGTTTATGGAAAAACAAAAACAATTTGGTAAAATTTTGAGCTGAGACTGTTTATGATTTAGTGGTGCGATATTTACTTTATATATCGCTCATTTACTCAAAGAACGTCGTAACTAGTTTGCCAGAAAACGAGTTTGAGGTTTTCAATTTACATAATGGATAAAGAATGTTTCATTTTGCTTCCAAAAGTTGAGAAAACAAGATATTTGTACACAATTTTTACACAATATTAAAAACGATGTGAGGATTAGTTCTGCATCATTAACTCAAAAATTCCATTTTTTTGAGTTATGACGTTCTTCGAGTAAATGAGCGATATCTATGTATATGAAGTTATTTTTTACGTTTCATCTTTAATTTTTATATTATTTTATCGCATTTACATGAAATAAAGCAATTTAAACTTAAAACTTTTGTATAATAATTTTCCCACTATAAAACCGGTTGACCGGTTTTTTCTGAATTTTAAAAACCGAACACACACACACACACACATTCATAATTTCAAATATTCGAACTATTCGAAAACCGGTTTCTGGAAAATCTCGAATAATCGATCAATAGTATGTAGGCATGTCTGCTAAGAGATAAGAAAATAAACAAAATTTGCTGTTTACATTGGTCTGGAAAAAAAATGTATCTTGAATAAAAATATGTTTAATATAGGGACCTTAATGCGCTTAATTTAAATTCGTTTTTATTTTTTATCTATCACTTACAGATTTTTAAATAGGCGTGGCTAACAAGGCGATCACACTAACTTATTTCAATATTACTCGATAAAGATTCAATTTGAATAAATTAAACAGCGAAAGATTTAATCTAATATGATTCCTTTCAATGTGAAACGGTTTCGGAATTACTCAGAAACTAGTGGTAAAAAAATATTTTTAGTGCATAATTAAAGTTTTGTTTTGTCTTCAATAATTCATAAACAAATTTAGACGGCAAATATTTTACATTTTTGTCGTTAATCGGAAAGCGATATATATTGGAAATATAATAAGTTACAAATAATGAAAATTGGTGAACAAATGTTGATTTGTGGTCTTTAGCTTATATTGCCTGAATTATTTTTCTTGTTACAAAAAAAATGTGTTGAAAACATTTGTATTCGATCAGTTCACGAACATTTTAGTAATAATTTTATCTGTAAATCTGGCCACACTGGTCTTAAGAGGAAACCATATTCTAATATTCAACTTATTTTATTCGGTTTTATTCAAAAGAAACAATTAAGTTGAATCTATCTCTTGTGTTTATTTAACAAACTAATTATGTTGCGTCTTATTAATAACTTTGCTTAACTCTCTTTAGCTCTTATCAAATTTTTTATGTTTGAGTGAATGTTGTTTTATTTTCGTGCAGCTTTGCTACTGAGTGTCTTGTACAGCTCTTTAATAAAAAAGTTGTGAAATGCTTCTTTTGTAATAGTTTAAAAACTTTTTGGCACGATCTACTAGTTGCCATGTATCACAATAAAGCATTTAGAAAGTCAATGCTATTATGCATTTAATTAAAAATTTCTTTAAGGTTTATATTCCTTCTGAAATATATATTGAACAGCTTTCAAAAGTTGTACTTTTCAGTTAAGATTTTTATTCATATCATTCACAACTTTAGTTAAAGCAAATTTGTTTGCTGGGATAATAAATACATATCACACATATTTATAGTTACATGCATATGTATGTATATATGTATGTACAAAAACATAAATTTTCCAAATACAATTGTAAACAGCAGACAATAGTCCATGTTTTCCTATATGGGATTTTATAAATGTGCATGTTATAGTATATAAAAATTTATCAATCGACGTACAAATACGATATATACATATGTATGTGCACATATATATATACATATATATATATATATATATATACATACCAGTCCAACCTTTATCTGTACATATGTATACCAAAATAAAAAAATAAATAAAAACAAACAAAAAACCTGTAAACTCCCTGCAAAAAGCCCAAATATCATACACTGTAACTTTCTGCACAATTTAAAAATGTGCAGGAATAAAAGGAAGTAAATAAAAACTATGTAATAAATAAAAAATAACAACAATGTTGTTTTACACCGTAGAGGAAAAAAAAATAAAAACAATACTCACCAACATCCGACAGATCCGGCAAGAGTATCTCTTCGCCTCGCTGCCAACTGGCTACTTTAACATATGTACGCACATAGTCCGGTATGACACACTTAATCAACGCCGAATTTCCTAAATAGACTTCACTATTTTCCACATGTACATGAAATTGCCGGCGAACCACTACAAGGAAGAAATAAAAAAAGTTAAACAAACACATGAGTAACATTACCAACACTATTACAAATACATGATACAGTTCACTCTTGATTTACGCGGCTTTTAATTGGTGCAATGGGTTATAGATAACACGATATAATTCTTGGCAACACTAGCAATCGTATAAAGAAGCATAATTGCCAAACTTTTCAGATACTAAATAGCTATTGGGAGTCATGTAAAGAAAATAGTTGGCTAAATAGTAAATTTTAACTGCCTTATACATAAGAAAAGTTTTTAATTTATTAAGGGCTTATAAAATGAAAACTATTTTATAAACATAAATTGTCATACATACACAGAAAAAAGTATTCACCAATTAATGTTTTCAATTAATAATTTAATTGATGCAATCAAATTTTTAATTGTATTAATTAATTTGAGTGGAAAAACTTAATTGATATTATCAAATTGTTTATAGGTGAAAATTTAATTAATTTTTTAATTAATATTACAAATATTTTAATTAATATTACAAACTCATTCATATTACTTTTTTGTGTGTACTTACGTCCCTTTTCACAATATGTGATTAAGAGTTAACGTGCACTTTAACTTAATTTAATTAATTTTTTAATTAATATTACAAATATTTTAATTAATATTACAAACTCATTCATATTACTTTTTTGTGTGTACTTACGTCCCTTTTCACAATATGTGATTAAGAGTTAACGTGCACTTTAACTACATGTTCTTCATACAAAACTTGCCGTTAAAGTCCCTGTTTAAAAGGGCCGCTAAAGTGATTTAACTTCGTGATACCCTTAATACACAAATTAAGGAAGAAAGAAGCAGAAAATGAAGAGTTATACTTTCAAATGCATTTACCGATGGCAAATCAATAATTCTATACTAAACAATGTAATCATTTCTCATATTCCATTTCACACACAAAAAAGTAATCTGAATGAGTTTGTAATATTAATTAAAATATTTGTAATATTAATTAAAAAATTAATTAAATTTTCACCTATAAACAATTTGATAATATCAATTAAGTTTTTCCACTCAAATTAATTAATACAATTAAAAATTTAATTGAATTAATTAAATTATTAATTGAAAACATTAATTGGTGAATACTTTTTTCTGTGCATTAAAAATTCATATTAAATAGCTGACAAAGTAAGTGACGGCACAGCAAAATGTCGCTATTTGCCCCTAAATTTCTTTTAATCAATAAAAACATTTCTAATATTTCATTCTGTAAGAATTGAAAATACTTAACTTAACCCCGGTACGGAATTCTTACTCAATTTCACGCTTGTAAATTTAGATTTATAGTCAGGTTGAATAATTCCATAAAGAAGTTTCCATTTGCTAGTACGGACTTTCAAAAAAAAAAAAAAAAAAAACAGAATGTTTGAAATTTATTGTCTATCTTAGGAATGTTATAAATGTAAGTGGAGACTTTTGTCAGTCAACTGAAACAAAAATTACTGAGGCGTTACTCTCTATTGCGATGCGAAAGAAAAATTCTACGACAACGAACGATTGGTACTCTCTAATGCGTTTGCGCATTTGCTTTTCGCATCTATTTTTCTTTTCTTTCGCAAGCCTGGTGTTCCTGCACTCTGTAATGCGAAAGCGTCTGTCAAAATTGTCCGATTATCGCAAATATCTTGCGATAGGTAAATACCAAACGCAAAGGGAGAAAAACGTGAATACGTTGAACAAATATTTATATTTGATACTGAAATTTTTATTTTTGGAGAAAGATAAAAAAAATTACATATCATTTTGTTTGTGATCACATGCATACGAGTATGTATCTAAAAATGTAAAATCAGGGTGAAATATTATTAACCAAACCATAGCATTCATACTGTGCTGCAATTTTGAGTAGAGGTGTAAGTGCTGGTTTTTTGCCGATCTAACCGTTTGTATGTGAGTACCATCTACTGGTCCAATGCCGCAAGTGTTGTAAAAAGCTTTCTTGACTTCTTGTTCCCCTTCTACAGCTAAATCAAATTTTATATGGTTGTAACGTAGTTTTCTTTTAATGTGAGACTGCTGCGATAGACCTAAGGTATGGTCCTGTCCAATTTGATGTTGTAATCCGTCTTGGCCCAGTAATTTTAATGCGGCGGCTAGTTTTATAATAGTTGAAATCGCTCTGTATGTCCTTGAGACTTTTAGGTCGTGTTGTATAGCGTTTAGAACATACAGAAACGCTTCTTTATTCAAACGGAAATTTTGAAGAGAGTATATTGGACTTACATATCTCTTAAGATACACGGTCGTTTTCCTCATCATAAACTATTTTACTTTCAATTAAAAACTGTTACACTTCCCTTTTTCCTAACTTTTATTTTCTTAAAAGACGTTTTTACATATTTTGACATTTCAATACTGTCAATCTTTGCCATATTTCCTTTTGCAAAGTCAGTGCTGCCACTTTATCAAATAATTTTGCGAAAGGATTTGCGAAAATAATAGAGAGTACCAGATTGTCATCTCATCGCATTTAGCTTTCGCATCGTAATTGCTTTCGCATCGCAATAGAGAGTAACCCGCTTTTCATGCAATCGTTTGGTCACGGAATTTTTAACGTTTCTAATTTTCATAAAATTGTAATTAATTTTTAGCGTTTCTGTGTTGTAAATTCCAAAATAAATGAATTTGTGTGTATGCAAACATAATTCCACACAAAGGCTACACGATTATTTTTCCGTGTAGAAACAAATGTAAATTTACAAACGTGGGCTTAAAGCCCAGTACGGAGTTCTTACTAAGTTTCACAGTTGTAAATTTAGTCTCCAGTTATGTTTATAACATCCCTAAGATAGCCAATAAGTTTCAAACTTTCCGTATAGTCTTCTTTTCAATGTCCATACTAGCAAACGGAAATTTCTTTAAGACATTTACCAACCAGAATATTCGTAAGGTTTTTCTCATACAGTTCATATAGGAACATAAATTTCCGCAAGAACTTCGTACCAGGTTTCATCACTTTTTCTTTGTTTGTCAAAAAGAGCTAATATGTTATTGCAGAAAAAGTAACTACATATTAAAGCTGTGGGTAAGCTTTAAGGGTCAGTTAGCCGACAGTAATGGAAAGTAACTGCAACGTAGGAAACAGCTGTTCGATATTTTTATGTGAAAAGTAGTTTACTTTACATTACATCTCTATAATCATTTTCATTACTTTTCACATAACAATATTGATCAGCTGTTTCCTACTGTTGCAGTTGCATTCCATTACAGTCGGCTAACTGAACCTTTAATATGTAGTTACCGCACAGCAGCAGAAAGTAAATACTAATGAGGCCTTGACAAATTATTCATGATTTAAATTTCATAAGCCTCTCATATATCAAAAATTTTTTTCAAGAATAAGGCCTCAAGTTTGGTAAATGAAAAAAAAATGCATTGTAAGTTACCCGGTAGGAGATACAGTAATAATGCCCCCTGCAGTTGATTTAAAATGGATCCAGCACATGAAAGCTGGTGATGAAGGTTGAAAAACAGCATGTTGTTCCGTTCTGCTGTATTTGTCTAAAAGTTTTAAGCTTTTGACCGCCAACAACGAGATGTGTGGGGATTGAAAGTAGACTAGCTTGACTTCGACAGAGAGGGAATTCAATATAAAGCACGCTATGCTTCTAGTATACTTTCCTATTTGTGCAAAAATTTATAAAATTGTACAACGGTTTCCGATAACCGAGTTAATTTTAAATATACCTCCTGCAATAGAGTGATTCAAATCCAACAACAGTGGGACTTTTTTGCAAATACAAATAGCTAGCCAAACGGAAATATCTAATGTCATCAGTAGGCAGTTCTATCATAAGACATCCTGGAAGTGTTTTTGATTCCAAAAATGGAAATGTTATTACCCTTTTCTCGATCTCATCAACACAACACTTGTGTTACTATAGTCATATATTGTAACAGGGATATGCACACATAATTTATTTATTCGCAGCTATGAACCGCGTCAACAGAGGTTTATATGTACTTACACACTAAGCAAAGTCAGAGTTGCCAATTGTATAACAAATAATTAAAAACGTACATATTTTTCTTTAATTTTGTTCTGAAATTACTTCACAATTTGTCTTCTAAATATCTAGCTTAAATTTTTTTTTTCAAAAATTCTTTAAAATAAATAAATAAAATATTACAAAAAAAATGAAGAACAGTTTTTTTTACAAAATATAGAAAATTTTCTCATAATTTTCAAAAATCCAAATTACAAAATTATTCCTTGCCGCAATTTTTGAGATATCAAAATTATTTTTTTTTCATATGAATTGTAATGAAGTTGTCTTTTAAAAGCAACAAAACCAAATGACTTTTGCTAAGTAATGAAGAAGTTATGTATTACTAAGGATTAAAAAAGTCATGGCCAAAAATTAAAAAAAAAAAAATCAAGACAAATAACTTGGAAAGTGTAAGAACAAAGATGTTGCTTTGAGCATGTTTTATTTTAGTTTTTTAACGTTGATTGTGCCGCTGAAAAAGATTATTAAGATCGGTCGATATTTACAAAAGTTACCAGCTTTGAAAGAATTTCGACACCAGCAGTTTCCCACTTTGACGCTCTTTGGGCTACCCTGTCTTACAACAGGGTGCCTCAAAAGTTCAACACTTCTTGTTTCCAAAACAGTTGGTTTCATCGCAATCGGTTGAATAGTTCAAAAGTTGCGGACTTCTTACTTAGTGTTGAAACTTATTTTTTAAACCGTCGATGTTGTTTTGTTGTGTTAGAAAAAAAATTATCAAGGTCCATAATTTTGAAGAAAAAAATTAAGACCTACGGCAACACTGATGCATATATTAAATTATATATGGCTGTGAAATCATTCGTGCTCATGCTTTACTCCAAAGAAGAAAAGACTCGCAGAATAATACGATTTAACTTCACAATATAAAAGTAAACGAAGTAGAAAGAACATCATGAAAAATATATTGGTATGTGTTGAAACAAAAGTGTTATTTCCGGTTATGAGCGAATGGATACATAAAAAATAAAACAGTTTTCATGAGCAGTGAGGATTAACAGGTTTTTATTTAAATATTTTAAATGGCATAAGACAAAAAACACAACGTTAAAATAAGATATTGTTGATATTTAAAGTATAAATGGAATAAACAAAAGCCAAAAGATATAAATGCATAAAATATTAACTATTTATTTCATTTTACACAGGGAACAAATTTTATTCTGTTTTCAATTACTAAATTCAAAAAATTTAAAAATATTTTTACTGAAATAGGGCTTACAACAAAATTCGTAAAAGTTTAATTGAATGAAAACCGATTTTTTTTTCTTTGCTTAAATAATGTTATAAACATTCATCAGTTTCAAAAACTTGTTTGCTGAAAAAAATTTAATAATTTTTTTCTGTGTACTTTTTTGCTACGTAACAAGAATATTAATTTTAATAATTTTTTCCAAACTTTAATTGAGTAAAAAATTAATAAATTATAAGTAGAGCTTTATTTTCGATTAAAATATTTGAGTAATTTTAAAGTTTTGTTGGGGATTTCCTTCACTTGATTTTTTTTATCAGTTTTTGTTTTAATAACACATCTTTTTTTTTAATATCTTTGCTCGACGTTTAATTGGTGTTTTTCAATTATTTAATTTTGTATATTAATTTCTGTAATTAAAACGGGGCATCATGAGCATAAGATGAGTAAGCTTTGTTTTTAAATTGTGTTTGCTTTAATCATAAGATTTAAAAATTATTATTTTTTTTAATTGAATTGAAAATGATAATTAAAATAATCAAAATTAATCATAAACAAAGGGAACTTCTACTTTGGCTTAACAGACTATAGTACGAGCTTGAGAACTTCCCTGTGGCTGAGCCGTAGCAATGCTAGCCTCTCAGTCCCGAAGTCGTGGGTTCTATTCTCGCCATAGTCCCTGGGTGTTTTCTGCAGACAAGCTAATCGCTTTGCGGGTTGCGTTTGTTTACAAAAAAAAAAAAAAAAAACCTTCATTAATTTTAGTAGCAGGCATTGCAAATTATAAATGGAAATAAAATTAATGAAATCCGCCTGCTGCTAAGTTCAGCCTTTATTTAACCTTTGAGCTAGATTAAGTTAAATTTAATAAGTTACTGAGGGAATAAGCAAAGCTTTCAGCTCCTTTCAGGTCTTTTGTATTGCGTGAGAGTAGGAAAGGAAAAGAGCAAGTTCAGATGATAAATTGACAGGTAGAAAGACAAAAAAGGAGCTTAATTAATTTTTTCCATCTAAGCAGCGAGTTTTATTAATTTGTATGGTATCGCTGCAGCGCCTCTGGTGTTAAGTAGGCATATTTACTAACTCTGTTACCATTTTTTTAGTTATTTACTTCGGTTGCTAGATATTTCGCCGAAGAAGGGCCCTTTGAAATGCTTTAGCGCATCAAAAATATATTTGAATTTGATATTACTGGGTTTGACCAGGCATTGAACTTTGGCTCTTGTAGATCATTATTTGCTTTGTATTGAACCCACTTACTCTATCATTGAGATTTGCAGACTTAAGATGCATAAGATGTAAAAGTATTCACAAATGAATGTTTTCAATTAAGAATTTAATTGATTCAATTTGAGTAGAAAAACTTAATTGATATCATCAAGATGTTTATAGGTGAAAATTTAATAAATTTTTGAATTGATATTACAAAATTATTCATATTTCTTCTTTGTGTGTTCAAATCCTTTAAATCGAATTTTTTTTTTAAGTAATGGCCAGCTTATAGCGCCTTTTGCTTTTTGAGATTATAGATCGCAAAACGTTTTTTGTTAAACAACGCCAGAGCTGTCAATTTATTTTGGTTTATGTGCATATTAAGATTTTTCTTGTCAAGGTGGCCGATTAAACATTCTAGTAGTCTTCAAAATAGATTGCATCCAAATAAATGAAAATACTAACAATAAACATGAAAACAATAAAAATCATTTAATGGAAAAAAAAATTGCTGCTGAATTGCTGCAAATAAAAATAAAATTGCTGCAAATAAAAGTAAAATTGTTAAAACACAATTACATTTTTTAAAACAACTGAATTTTTGAATTTCTCTTGTTTACTCAAGTCAACCATGTTTGATTTTTAGCGCAATAACAAAGCAACCACTTTTTCAAGTAGAATATATAATTTTGTATGAAGAAAGTTAAATAAAAAATATATTTGAACGTTGCCTGATGCACCGAGCAAAGTAAATCACGGTGCATTTTTACGTATTCGTCTATGAATCGGAGGATCGCGTTTTAGTTTTCGCCTTTTCTAAACTGCCTGTAAGAGCGTAGTAGTTACCATTCTGGTGCTTTCCGGGTATTTTTTTTGGTGCTTTTTTTCTATATACCAGAAATTTTAGCTAAATACCCGTTTGAGAAAATCGAGTATTTATAGGTCTTTTAACAATTTATCACAGTTCTGTTTGGTACTGTCTAAGCCATCAAATTGTTTGCAACTGACTGAACTACTATTCTTTCAACACGTGTGATACTTTTTTTCAAGCGCCTATTATTTAATTTTTTTGCTACTATGTATTCACAAACGCAGCTAGACTCTTCTTAAGCAATTTTATTAATTCCTTATAAAAAATTATTTTTATTCAACTAGTTTACGTTTTTAATTCACATGCGTGGGCATAGTTAAACAACGTGGATTTATCATTTGTGCAAATTTAAGAAATAACAAAAAAGTGTTTTAGTTCTAATAAAATTAAAAGCAAGTTTTGCATTATTATACCCTTAATATTATTTTGAAGCTTCCTACCTTATTATGGATTTCTTTAGGATGGGAAAATAAAAATATAGAAAAGCTTGGTAGAATGATCCAGCGTTTAAAATGTGACTTGGGCGTTAAAGGCACTTTGCATTTCTTTTAGTCTTAAAATAATTTTCCGGTACAGCGCTTTATTATAGTCAAATAATAAATAAAGAATTATTTTTTATCCTTCCATTATAAAAACATTAATAACAGAGAATATTTAGCTTATGGTTTCATTTTCCCGCTTTTTTTTATTATGTACGCTTTTTACCATATTTTTGGTTCTGATGATCCAAGACTTGGCATCACTGGTTTAAAGCTACTCTCATGCGTATTAGCATTTTTTATAGTCCATACTAAATAAATATTAATCATACGCCAGTAGTCTGCATTAAATGAACTCAGCAAAAATTTTGGTTACTGGAACTAATGAATTACTTTTCGCCTAGAAAAATCCTAAATTTAATGGATTGATTTTTGTCACAAATAGCAAAATTTATAGACAGTTGAAATGTGAAATAAAAATTTATTTATGGAAAATTTGACATATTTCGCTAATAACTGGAAAGTACTAAAATAAGTACTTTCATATAATGATATAAACAAGTGCTTATTTTATTCATTACGGAAAAGTCGTTATTGTTAATAATTACCAATTACTTTGTAGGCCATTAAACAAATACTACCTATTACAAGATCTCGAAAAGTTTTTGCTAGCAATTCAAGCCAAGTTTTGCACTCAATAGATTTTGTAGTTCAAGCTTTGATTTCGAATAAGGATAACTGTTATGAAATAAATCTGTATTTTTAAACTACCAGAATACAAAATTGAATGAAAATAACGTTTGCTTTTGCCTTGCTTTTTTTTTTTTTTCTATGCTGTGAGTAAACAAAACCAATGAGAATATTTGTGCCAATGAGTTTTGTATGGTTTTGACACATGAATACGTATTGTACAAGGTGGGCCAAAAGAAGTCATTTGTGCGTAGGTTACACGCGTTTATCGGCAGCAGCTGATACACGGACTGGACTTTGTACGGGAACATGCGCAGGTCTTTAACCAAAATTCGCCTTAGGGACGACCGGCTGATGACTAATTGCGAGGCACGGCGGCTGGTCGATGTTTCTGGCTAAAGCTCGACATTCTCGGCAGAACGGGCGCTCCGGGGCCGGCCACACTTGGCAGCGTCTTGTGTGATCCCATACTCTCCAAGGTTGGTGGCCAAACGGCGCAGCGTTTGCGTAATCGGTGCCGGACGACCGGGGAATCGGCGACGGAATTCGCGCTGCGCCAACACCACAGACGAATTGTTACGCAAAAAAAAATAGACACGATTATTCCGCATACCATGGCTTGTTCACTTGTGTTCTATATCTGTCTAGTTCAGAAATGTCAAAACAGATTTGACATTGGCCGCCAAAAATAAGAGCAACTTCCAATAGGGTGATTTCTTTTTGCCCACCTTGTTTTTTTTTTTTTTTTTTAACAAATACAAATCGCGTGTCTGCGGAAAACACCCAGAGTCTATGGTGGGAGTCGAGCCCACGACCTCTGGACTGAGAGGCTAGCACCCCTACCACTCAGCCACAGGGGCACCCTACTTTACTTTAAGGACCCACTTACATTCAAAACAAAAACAAATTTTGTCGAACGTTGTCGACATTGACAAACCGGCCCTAAACCCTGGTACGAAGTTCTTACGGAATTTCAGGTTCTATACAAACTGTTTTTAAAAAAAAAACTTACAGAAATTCAGTTTGGTAAATTATATAAAGAAATTTCCATTTGCTAGTACGGACTTTCAAAAGAAAAATACACGGAATTTTTTAAATTTATTGCCTATCTTAAGGATGTTATAAATATAAGTGGGGATTTATTTCAGTCAACTGGAACACAAATTAATGTTCAAACAATTGTTTGGTCACGGAATTTTTGAAATTTCTAATTTTAATCAAATTATAATTAATTTTTGCGTTTTTGTGTGTCGTAACTTCAAAAATAAATGAATCGGTGTGTATGCAAACATAATTCTACCCAAAAGGCTACACGATAATTTTTCCTTGTAGAAATGAATGTAAATTTACAAACTTGAAATTCCGAAAAAACTCTGTACTGGGCTTTAATACAAAAGAGTATAATTAATATCTATTTACTGGTTCATATGGAGAAAAGTGTTGTCAAGTTAAAAGGTTGCCTAGAAATTGGACGACACCCTGACGATGACAAATTTATATATTGCATGGCAGATTGAAGTGAAATGTATTGTACGAAACAAGAACTCGGTCAAACTTTTGATCGTAATACTTTTGATAAATAAAATTTTGGACAGCAATTTGGCACTTTTTTTCTTTTGGTATATGTCAGCTAGATCACAACACTGCTAATACGCCTTTTATAGTATATAATTTATTATTAATCACTCAAGAAGATTTCGTGAGTTGGCTAAATGAATATTTTAAGTGAAAAAGTCAAAATGGAATTATAAAACAATGTGCGTTAAAAATATTGAACTTAACTCCAACAATTCCCAAAGAGAGGATAAATAATTTTTCTACAATATTTAACAGATATGACCTTATTTAATAGCAAGCAATTCTGCTACATATGCATCAGCGCATATTCAAACAACATTAACATATTAATACAGCACTCATATGTTATTTAGTTTTAATTAGATTAATCAAAGTCATTATTGACAATAATCTTAATTAAGCATATATGAAAAATACCTACCCGCACCTTAAATTTTCATACAATGCCATTAAGTATTAACAACATGGAATACAATTTTGATAACACAAAAATTTTCTGCCACAAAGTCAAATTTTCACACAAAGATATGTTCAAAATAAAAATAATTTATGACACAAGCATATATCCTTTTCAACTGACCTTTAAAAGAAAAAATAGCACATGTTTTTTTAACTCTATTCTTTTTTTTTTTTTTTTTTTTTTTTTTTTTTTTGCTGAAATATTCATTGCGAACAGGGTATGCAAACAACGAAAACACAAATAAAAATAAAAAGTAAAAAAAAATGTAAAACGCTAAAAATGAAATAAATTCGAGATATGAACTAGATACATAGTACTACACGAATGTGGAACAAACTTGCTATTTTCTGTCAAAATCGACTTTAGTCAATAGTCATGAAAAATTTAAAAACGTGAGAAAATGAATGTGTTCCGTTCAAAGTACACATGCAATGCAACAATATAAACAAACATAGAGTAAATATTGATGCATGTCGATATGTAAATTTGTTGCAGGAGTTCATCAACACATTGTACTCGTATCTATAGATGTGTTTTGCAAATATCAGTTGAATACGTTGTTGATTGAGTCGAATGAAAATTTTATAGAAATTTTTATGCAATAAAAAATTAAATTTTGATATATGTTTGTATGTTAGATGTGACTTTAAAAAACTATTTTAAATATATTTATTTTTATAACGCAAGCTCAAATGAAAAACAATGCTATTAGATTAAGTTAGATGAGGTTGTTGTGCGCTTTTAAATTAAGTCAGGTTTAGAATCTAGTTCACTCAATATATTTTCTTCTTACTAAGAAAACATTTGACTAATTGCGAAAAAGTTGTGGAAAATGATACAAATGGATGCAAAATTTGATAAATTTTATAATGAAGTATCCATTCGTACCATTAGCTTATGCAGCAACTGCGAAAGAAACATGCGAAAACATGAAATTATTGCTCAATAGAATTCAGTACGATGTGTTAATTTAAAAGAAGTAGCTTTAATACAACTAAATCTGCTTTAGATCACATGCGATTCCGAGCAGGAAGAACACTGACCTTTTAGTTTAAGGCAATGAATATTTTTGCCGGCACTATCCATCACATAAGGCTTAATGAATGTATTGGTAGAAGCTATAAACACATGGATGGAGAGACCCTTAATCACCTGAAAATTTTATTTTCACCTCCTGTAAAGGGCCACTCAGACTATTATACGTGTATAAAGACTTCCATCACACTTTACGAGAAAAAAATCGAAAGACATTTGTTTCGACTGTCAAAAAATGTAACGTAAAGTTACATTTTGTGTTCACACCATCACACCTCATATTACATTAAAAACACAAGTAGAAAGCAAACAGCTGTTGAGGATTAACATGCCTACATTAATTGTTTACTTTCGGCGGCAGAGCAGTTTCAAGCAAGCTGTGGTCGTGCCGGCCTTTGAAAATAGACGGCGGTTAAAGTACTTGATATAAATATGATAAAGAAATTGAAAATACGACAGTTTTGTTAACTTTCAGGCATGCCTTACACAAAAAAATTATTCAATACAATAAGTATATTCAATATTTATATCGGTTTTAAGACAAAGACATATAGCATAAACGACGGCACGGCATCGGCGTCGAAACAGGCGACTTGTTAGTTTGGGTTTTGTAATAATGCAACTCTGATCAGATGGAAAGTATTATCGTTTAGAAAATTTTCAAAAAATGGTCAAGTATTATGGGATGTCAGATTTTTATCGTATTATTTACCATTCGTCATGACATTTTACATTCACAATATCGCACTTGCATGTATTATTTGAATTTTTGACATGTATAAATACAAAGTATAATAGTCTGAGTGGCCAAATCGAAAGAAGGCATATTTGTTGGTACCAGAAATCTTTGAAGAATTGTTCCATTAAAAGTTGGTCAATAAAAAAAGAAACAAAAGAGCATGTGAAGCTTTCGAAAATGTAAGTCACAATTTTTCTGGAAATAGAAGGGTTGCATACTTCGCAGAACTGGTACCAGTAACTTCTTTCATAGCAATAATACAGATGCAACGAGTCATTAAAAATACACTTCCTGAATTTGTATTTAGTTTTTCTTTCGTGGTGCCGTGTCTGATGAGCATGGTGAAAGGTTCGTCCAAGATATTGCAAACATGGAAAAAAGAAATAATGACAAGTGGTCCCCAGAAATATTAACTGATTTCTGCTGGGAGATCAATAGTGCAACAGCAGATAAAACTCATAAAAGAAAGCGCTCTGCGAAATAGTAGTTAGATTTTTTTTGTTATACTGGCATTTTCCCGCGACTTTTTTTTTCGCATTTTTCCCGTTTTAAACTGTTTCGCGCATTTTTCTCAATACTTTCTTTCGTTTTCAAAGAAGGAATAGAGGATATCGATCGAGCCATTCAGGCGTGATGCCGTGACAAAACAATGCATTTATTGATATAATTTAATTTAAGACTTTAATTTCTATCATAGAAGCCATTTATTTGTAATTATTTTTACTTTTATCATAAAAAATACGTAGTTTTATTCCAATATCAGTATTTTTCTTAAATAAGAAATCTCAAAAACTATACATGATGAAATCAATCTTTGAACAGATTTGTATTCAGCACACTAAATTCCATTAACTGTTATTATATTGAGAATCAGGTATTTATTTGAATCTAAGTCGTTAGTCGAGCTAATCATGGGTCACTATATATAAATTGCTTTAGAGCACAATTTTTCTTTCACAAAATGAATGTGTATGAGATAATCGGGTATGTTCTGTATTCTACGTGAAATTAAATCGTTCGGAATTGCCACAGCATTGTTGTTATGAATACATATTTCCAACAACAATTCTATGGCAAATCCACACGTTTTAATTCCACGTGGAATACAAAACATACCCGAATGTGCCTTTTTTTGTGTATGTACTCCATACGTATGTACGTCGGTTAGGGATAAGCGATCCCATGATTTTTTAATAATGTTGCTCCTTTTGAATGTGATTTCTAAATCGCTGTTTTTCAAACTGTGATTGTGATCACAGTTTGGCAGTACTTTGTTTGTAGCAGTTGTGTTATTTTGAGAAATACTAATAAAAGTAGAAGTGCATAACATGCATCAGTTCGTCTACAAGTATTGTGCGTTTGAAAACTTTAGCGCATGAAAAATGATAAGTTACACAACAGTTTTCTTTCAGCTTTTTTACTTATTTTTACATTGAAAAATTTACTTGGAACATTTTCAATTCCTTTTTGATCAAATACTGTATGTTTTTCAAACTCTTCAATAAATTTTTACTACATGGTTCTAATTTTTTTAAATTTTGTCTTATATATTGAAGACTAATTGGTAGTCAAAACGATACAACGCGTTAAAAAGTTGAAAGTTAACCAACTTACTGCGGCAAACGCGTCAAAGAGCTTCGTATGTAACTTGCAAAAACATTATTTGAAATTTTTTTTTTTACAAATTCCTACACCTCGCACGCGCACTAACGCGTGTTATGTACTTTCACCTTAAGAAAAGTAGCAGTGAAATTAAACTATGACCGTGATCGCGATTTAACACATTTCAGTACTCCTGCTTCAAAAGTATGTATTAGTATTTTCAAAAACTAATATGAAAAGCGACAAGAACAAACAATTAGC
Source organism: Nowickia ferox (assembly GCA_936439885.1). Classification (NCBI taxonomy): domain Eukaryota; kingdom Metazoa; phylum Arthropoda; class Insecta; order Diptera; family Tachinidae; genus Nowickia; species Nowickia ferox. Next base: position 100,877,193 of record OW387023.1, on the reverse strand, counting down.
AATCAACCCCTTCCAAATATGTAGTGAATATTTGCGTAAAAGAGACAGCAAAACAATAAAATTGCAAATACAAAAATGTGAGAGCTGTACATAGTTGCCAGAAAAGACAATTTGACACAATTTGACGATTTTTTCTCGACAAACGCTGAACGTATAGAAAAAAGTAATGTGGTAGCTTTATTTGCTGTAAAGAAAGCATACAAGAACATTCACAGTTTGCATGAAAGAACTATATTTCTAAAACCTGTTACTTGCTAAATTCAGTCACTGTTGTGATTAGTAATTTTTCAATCGCTGTGAGAAAGTAGCAGGTTTCGAAATATCGCTCATCTCTAACGTCGGTGAAGAGTACATAAGATTTGTCATAGCCGAATATAGGACTCTTTCTGGTTTCCAGAAAAATTAAAATGTTTGAAATTGATTATTGTTAACAAAATTAAATATTAATTTTTTTAAGTAATCGCTCTTAATTCCTTTAATATTTGCTTACATCTAGAATCATTCTTTTTTTTTTTGTGTTAAATTCTTTCATTGAATGTGATACTAAAGTTGCTTCACATTATATTCACAACCTCTACATACAAACTTTCTCATGTGTTATTATGCGCAGGATGTGTAAAATTTGCAATGAAGGTTTTCAGGTCAACATGTAGTTTTTATTATGGCTTTTTCTTTTTTTTTTTAGCATAAAATTACGAGTATTATGCATTTCCCTTATATCTTCTCAACGATTTGTGTGTGTGTTTTTTTTATCATAAGTGTTTTAAATTGCTTGAATATTTCATATATTATGGAAAATAGGAGAAGAAAAAAATATGCAAAGTAAGAAAATATAAAAAAAAGGATCATTATCCGCTGAGTACTTGTAATAGCCTTGGGTTGTTGCAATGATTATTTTCCTTTATAAACGTTTCACTAGTGTTGTCGACGTTGTTGCTTGTTCATATTGTTTATGCTGTTGCTGCTGAGTTTTGTAAATCCTTTTGATGTCAACACTTTTAAACAACAGACTGTTTCTTCTTTCATTGTAAAAGTACGGGCATAATACGAGTAATACTACCTTTAAGCTATTTGGTATACTAAATATGCATTTACTATCAGTAACATATCAGCTATATTTCTTATTTTGAATGCTGAATTTTTAAACTGACAAGTAACCGCAAGGCTCACTAGATTTAACAATTTTAATCAGTACTCAAAGCGAATAAAATTTAATTTTTCTTAAAATTGTAATAACTCAAAGCAAGGGTGGCTGAAGGAGTTAGCATGTTAACTACGAAAACGAAGGTCCTGGGTTCTGATGTACATTAGTGTCCCTTTGTAGCAGTTGTTGTAGGAAAGTTCATGTGATGAAGGCATAGTCACTGGTCACTGAATTATACCGACTTCAGCAGATACTAATCCCAATGTAACATCAGAGCGCCCTCCTTCGTTGTGTAGCAGAATCATCGACTAAGTAAAATAACCAATAAAATGGCCACTAATCACAGCTTCAAAAATTTAATACGCCTCATTGAACACCAGACACGCTGCAAACAGTACATTATTAAAATCGTGCAAAAAAAAGCAGAGTTGTAAAAGAATGAAGCTTTCTTCTATCTCTTCCTTCACTACCTGCCTTCTCTATCACTATCCCTTTCCTAAAGATGGTAACACCTAGTAATAGTAGTAGGCAGTTACTTCTCTTTAAAATAAATATATATTCGAAAAGACTTTTGCCCTGTTCACTAACATCACTACTACTCCACACTGTGTAACAACCAATTATAAACAGAAACCAGTTTTTTGTTAGTTATATTTTTAATTTAAATTATCAGGCCTACCGTATTTAATGTCAGTAAAGGGCCACTCAGACTATTATACATGTATAAAGACTTTCATCACATTTTGCTAGGAAGAAATCTAAAGACATTTGTTTCGACTATCAAAAAATCTAACGTAAAGTTACATTTTGTGTTCACACCATCACACCTCATATTACATTAAAAACACAGTTGGAAAGCAAACAGCTGTTCAGGATTAACATGCCTGCATTAATCGTTGACTTCCGTCGGCATAGCAGTTTCATGAAAGCTGTGGTCATGCCGGCCCTTGAAAATAAACGGCATTCAAAGTAGTTGATTTAAATAATATAAAGAAAAAGAAAATACGATAATTTCGCTCGTTTTGAGGCATGGCTTACACGAAAAATTATTCAATACGATAAGCATATTCAATATTTATAGCCGGTTTCAGACACATATTCTCATAAACGACGGGCACGGCAACGGCGTCGAAATAGACGACTTATCAGTTTGTTTATTTGTTGATTTCGTAATAATGCAACTCTGATCAGATGAAAAGTATTATCGTTTAGAAAAATTTCTAAAAAATGCTCAAGTCTTATGGGATGTCAAATTTTTATCGTATTATTTACCATTCGTCATGACATTTTGCGTTCACAATATCGCACTTGCACGTATTACTTGAATTTTTGACATGTATTAATACATGGTATAATAGTCTAAGTGGCCCTTAAAAAGCAATTTATTACATCAATGGCTTAATTCCAGAGTATGCTAAGTCGACTTAGCATGTTTTGAAGGAGTTTGTTTATTTGAATTTGGATTGATGTAACTTGAGTCCTGTCAAAAGCTCGAAATAATCGGACAAGCCTATCAAAAGTTATGCTCACAATTGTAAAATTGAATTTCTATCTTATACGGCCTTTGAGAAATTCCAAATAAACTTTGAACGCGTCTCCTGTAAAATTCACTTTCTAGAGTTAGCGTACTCTGGAATGAAGCCATCGACATGTTGTCCCGACGTTTCGTGAATTTTTTGTTCATTTTTTTAAGAGATGTCGTTTATTTAATTAATATAAGAAAACAACAGCAATATTGTTGTTAGAACTAGGTCTTTATGCACACGAAATTTTTAAACCAACTTGAATCCTGTTTCAATAAACTGGCAGAGTACAATAGAATCCTTTGGTGGAGCGCACATTAACCCCTGGTCTTTTCCACCATTTTCTTTGCCGTTTTTTTTAGATTTTCTTAATACTTTTCTTATTACTGATAAACACACGGTGGCACTAGCCAATTGAATAATTTTGCGATTACCTATTTGTATAAATATTAATAAACAAACAATACGCAAAACAAAGTCTCACAATGATAAAACAAATGACACTAATGCCCTAATTCAGTAAGAAGATTTAGGATGTTTTTGTTTGAAAATACTAAGAAATTATTTTCTTTAAAAATGGTTGTTGTCTTTCATAATGAAAAATATAAATATTATTACCATGTTTTTAAAACGTAAAAATAAAATTAAAGTATGTAGCACACATATACATTGTCTCGAAATCTAGTATACTTGATTAGAAATATTTAACGAAATCTATATCGTTTACACTAAGCTTTTTTGATATTTTCCAAGATTTTGTATTCGAGACAAAATACTTTGTCGGAAATTTAATTTAATAAAAATGCCGACTTAGCTCGTTCACACACCTTCAATAGCAAATTGTGTAGAGCGTATGCTAATTCACTCGCCTTCTGTATAAATTATGATGTACAGGGTAGTAAAAAATAAATAAAAATATTAGATTTTTAGTAGATTTCCTACAAACCTATTGAAAAATTTGATTTTGTTTTGTATGGGGAATCTAGTAAAAAGCAACTTTGACTTAGCTCGGAATCTCGTAAGTGGTAGATTTGGAGACAATGTAAATGCCCTATTATACAATAGTTTGAAAAATATTTGAAAAAATATGTGTTGCATATAATGTTTAGAAGAAAATCATAAAGCAAATACACGAACCTTCTAGCATGGACAATAAATAATAATTGTTTTAAAGAATCATAACTGCTGCTTTTTTTCGTGCTTAGACAAGACGATGCAATCGTCGAACAGAATTGGGGCACAAATTTAATTTCGAACAAACAGTTGTTAGAAATTTATTTTTTGGCACAATTTTTTATGTGTTGATATCTCGTTCAATTGAATAAGCAGCAATTTGATCTCTACTATGAATTTAAAATTTTAATACTTTTCACATTCCTTTATTTAATCAAGTAATTTTATTAAATACTGGAGTTACAGTAACGTGAGCTCATCATTTATTTTCCACAATATTATTAAGAATTTATTTTACAATTTTATGAATATATTTGAGCACCATTCGCAATTGCACATTCCCTTCCTTGCTTCCTGCAAAATTGATGTGCACGCAAGGTGACTTAAATTTGCCTTCACGCAGTTCTTCTTTTACCCATAATTTTGCCTCCAGCATTGCACATATAACATCTGCGACAATAAACCACTGCCTTGGGACTTTCAAACTGAAACACATGTTTATCACGGCAGACATTAGCCAGTCCAGCTGCCAAGCCGTCATAAGATATTGTACTACTCAATTAAATGAGTACATATAACGCAAGCACTTAAATTTGGGCGGTATCATTTTTAAGAAATAAATACTGAAATTATATCATGAAATCCACAGAAAAGTCAACCGCAGGTCTACATCATCAACTTAAAAAAATGTGTTATTTTCATTGAACTGAATTTTTTTCATTTCCAATAAAAGATACAAATAAAGATAAAAAATCAATTTGAATTGCATTTTATTTATTAGCTTGTTCGAAACGAATGAGTACATATCACAAACGTACCGTGTAATTGTGCGTGACAGACTTAACATGTGCGTGACGATGTTAAAAGTTAAAAAACTATAATATATATAATTTTGTCAAAGTTGTATAGCTATTTATATAATCTAAAATAGATTCTTAGATCTGTAAAAAAATAAGAAAATTATATCTCAAGTGGATTCGCAGAACTCTAAAATATAAACTGACATCATAGTTTCAGAGTATAATTTTTGTAGCACGTGCGTACGCAACATTTCGCTTTATATCAACGAAAATAAAAACTCGTTTCATAAAAACTTTACACATTTTAAAAACGGCTACAAAATTTAATAGTTAGAACCTAAATGTACTTACGTAAGAAAAACCTTGCTTAAAAAAATCTGCTATAATTATACCCAAGCCGTAACAGTGCGTGACATGGATTTCATGATATATGTAATTAAATAAGTAATTATTTCAATAATTTAAATTTTATTTAACGCCTGTCAAAATGAATATGAATTAAAAAAATAAATTTATTGATGTCTAGATGAATTTCGTTGCAGCTTACTAACAGCACCTCCATAGACTTCAACCACAATTCAAAACGGTTGTAAACAAAAAAAAATTTAACCTCTCTGTATGCCGGGAGTAACATGTGAGTAAAAGTTTTGACCAGGATAACTATTGCAAGGTTCTTTTAATATTTCAATGCTGGAAATATATTCAGTGTCTGACCAACTAAAATCTTGTTCATGAGTTAAAATGTCCTTAATAACACTCCCTTCAAAATAAGACAGTTTTCCACAAACTTTCTCATCAAATCCAGGCCATAAAAAGGTATCGGTGACAATTTAGATTTTTCATAAACGAATCTATTTGAAAATCTTTTGTGCAAGGATTCATAATTCTTCTCTATGCACTTCCGCACAATATGACGTTCGAAAATTTCCATTCGCTTGAATGCCGTTTTTGAAATACTAAACCAAATAGGAAATGCATAAAGAAGAATTGGTCTGATGCTTACTTTATACAAAAGCAATTTAGTTTTCTTTGGCAAAAACTTACTATTAAATAATCTTCCAAAGGCCCTCTTAACACGATTTGCTTTTGTCAAGTTGTACACAACATGATTATTAAACTTCAAAAGCTTATCAAAATTCACTCCAAGATATTTAATAATGTTTTTAAATTCGATTTCGTTGCCATTCAACGTAAGTCTCAAACACTTGCTTTTCGGAACAACAGTATACTTGCACTTCCCGGAGGCATTGCGTATACAAATTGCATTACTCTTTGCGGCATTAATTTATAAGCCGGAAATTAAAACAATTATCCAAAAGAAAATTACTAAATAAGAATTTTTGAATTCATTTACTTCTGAATTTTTCCATCATTGGACAAATCAAAATAAAATCTTTGACACATTTTCACTTGCAATCATTAATATTGTCAACTAATTTCACCACAAACATTTCTTAAAATTACTTCAACATTCTGCATCACTACAATCATGACAATATGTATTATTATTATTGGTGATAAGGACGATGTGACTGTTGTCAAGTTACATTGTTTGACCCATTGCCTCTCTCTCTCTCCCTCTCTCTCTCTCTATCCAGTAACTTTTAGTGTTATTCTTTCATTGTGCTTGTTGTCATTTCTGTTGTTTCTTTGGTTTGTGGTTTTTTGTTGTCTGTGTTGGCATTTTATAGAAACTTAAACACAAAAAGTAAACAGTATTAAACTTTCAAGAAATTGTTTCTAGTTTTATTGGCAACTATTGCCAGCATGAAGAAAGAAGGGGCAATAAAATGCTTTTAAGAAACCATAAAACATTTAATTTAAAAATACTCACATTAAATAAAATATTTGGACGGCTTGATAAAAAGTTAGTAGAATATTTAGGCTTGGTAAACATTCTATTGGCATACATTGATGTGGATTTTAATTAAGAAAGGCAAAAGCAATACTTTTTAATTGATTGATTTATATGGCAAGCTTTTGTACTGTTAATAAGATGAAGTAAAATATTTAATAAATTGCTTAAGTATGTTTCGCAAACCAAAAATATCTTTGATACATGATTTTTCATGAACGTTTGCATATTCTGGCAATTTTAGACGTTTGGGTAGAGCGAAAATAAAGCAAAAGTTCCTACAAGTATTTGAATGTGTAGTCATTTTATTAGTTATTTTACCTGATGTGCATTAGACCGTTCATTATATTAATTTTGCGAATTTGCATCACGGCAAGGTTTGCAAACATTTCATTTGATCTCAAAAAACCAACCAAAAGATTTGAGCACAATTGAATAATTTTAGTTGTGCCTCAAGCCACTATTTATTTTTACTTGACTGCTTCACCTAAAGGAGAATATTGTGTATATCACACAGAGAATACAGATTCGTTGTGATAACCGAATTTATAGCCAATCGAATTTTATCGGTTCCAGTAACTAACATATAATTCTGTAATGCGTTTGTAAGAACCATTTTTTCACTAGCAATTTGTGAATTTTTAGAATGTAATAGTTATTACAACAATTGATAGCGAATGTGGAATATTGGAATACACAATTCATTACTTATTGCTCCAACAGATGTTTAACCCATCTTTTCTCTCTGTGTGGAGTCTTTGTATGTGTGATCCTTGGTCTAGCTCTAGAGACCAAACGGGTCAGTTGATTTTGATGATTCTTAAGTCAGTCAATTTGCCTTAATCTTTCAAATACACACCCAGAGAAAAACCAACTTAAAATTAATTAAAACCACTTTGAATCAATAAGAAACATTAACAAAAGTCTAGTAATGCTGAAATTATTTATTGCAGTATGCAACAACATTAATTTAAAGTTGCCCTATTTGGATAACTTTAATATTTAAACAATATTAATATTGATATAGGATTAATATTGAATTCTTATACAACAATGTTGTCGTCTCATTGATGTGATACGGTTTCCATATTCATATAAAAGGTGCCATATAGATTTGAATATGTTTCTTATTAACTCAATATTTGACAATTTAAATTTCAACTTAATTAAGAAATTAATGAAATGAAAATCTTAAAATAATATGTTTAAACTTTAAAAAAATATTTATTCAGGAAAGAAATAAAACTACATTAGTTCAAAGTATAAAATTATTTATTTAATGTGGGGAATTTTGCAAAATAAATGGCAATAAATCTGGAACTTCTAAACTACTGATTGGACTTTTATCATACTACGAGCATTTGTAAAGGAGGGCTTAGGCTTTGCAACACAAGTCTTGGTAGCCTTCTGGCTTAAGCTGTACAGGAGTTACAGTGGACCTAAGTTAGCCACATGGGACTCAAAAAAACTTCTAAGTTTATACTGTAGAAAAATTATCTGATTTTTATGGGATAAAGCGTTTTGAGCTAAGCTAAAAAAAAATAAGAAATAATTTCCTAAGATATATTTCCGTATCTTTCATAACTTAGACTTTACTTTTTTTGTTTGTATTTCACCTTTTTATGCCCTAATTCAGTAAGAAGATTTTTGTTTGAAAATACTTTTGAGTTCTTGTTTTTGAATTCTCTAAAATATTTTCTTTAAAAATGGTTGTTGTCTTTGATAATGAAAAACAAAAATATTCACTCTTATTCCAGATGTCGGCATCGACGTCACTTTAACACAATACCAAAAAATTGGGATTGCGTACCCGTTGTCAAAAACAACTGACTCCTATTAAGAGGTTTATGCTATTTTCTAGACCTTAGGGAACGGATATAATTGTCAGTAGAACAAAAGTGTTCTCGAGAGCGGGTAAAAAATCTTCAACTTTTTGGTATTGTGTTAAAGTGACGTCGATGTCGACAACTGGAATAAAGGTGATTATTACCATGTTTTTTAAACATAAAAATAAAATCAAAGTATTATGTAATAGTTTAGAAAATATTTGAAAAAATATGTGTTGGATATAATGTTTAGAACAAAATCATAAAGCAAATACACACACCTTCTAGCATGGACAATAAATAATAATTGTTTTAAAGAATCACAACTGCGGCTTTTTTTTCGTCCATAGACAAGACGATACCATCGTCGAACAGAATTAGGGCATTAGTATATTGCTGGATTTTAAATTAAAAGCTAGCATTCAAATTCAAAAAATTCTTAATAAAAATTGGGAATAAGTTGATTAATATCTGCATTCGTGAAATCGCGAAAAGTCTAATAAATCAAAATTTTAAAGTTTCCCTGAAAAAAGCAGGGTTTTCTTTAAAAAAAAAGTATCTTTATTCACACATTCAGTTTTTAACTACATAGCGCTAAAGGCAATATATTAAGAAAGTGCTAAGAGCTAAGTATTTTGAATTTTGGACATGCGCCCTACATTCAGCAATGTCCGAAAATCGTCAATTTTAAAAATATTTTTTGTGCTTAAGCGCTTATAAAAAATTGTGACGGTAGGTTTTGAAAATTTCAACTATAAAAATTAATCATGTAGATAGTTCTAAACATTCTTAGCCAAAATTTAAGAGAGTTTTTTTATAAATGCCGAGATGTGCGCAGATTTTCTGAAAAAAGTCAAAATTTTGGAAAAATATTGTTTTGTACCATAAAAAATATATTTATATATTAAAAAAAAAATCATGGTAATGTGGCAGAATGTGTCCGAAAATTGCGTACGGATTTTAGAAGAGGAGAAGCACCGTCAGCTCCGTATGTTCGTTAAAGTGACAGAAACTGGCATCCTCATCGATAAACCAAAGCGTGAAACGCCAAAAACAGTGCGTACACCCGAGAATATTGCTGCTGTGGCAGAAAGTGTGCGTGAAGCGCCATCAACATCAATGCACCTTCGTTCTCAACAATTGAATATTTCGAAGACATCATTGAGACGAATTTTGCATAAAGACCTTGGTATGGCGCCATACAAAGTCCAACTCCTGAACGTTGAAGCCAACTGACCATCCAATGCATTTTCGCTTCGCTAAGTGGGCCTGCGATCGACTTACAGAAGATGCCGATTTTGCCAAAAAAAAATCATCTTTTCAGATGAAGCTCATTTTGATCTTGGCGGGTATGTAAACAAGCAAAATTGTCGCATTTGGGGCACAGAAAACCCGCACGCATACATTGAAAAGCCGACGCACCCAAAACGAGTCACTGTTTGGTGCGGATTTTGGTCCAGAAGCATAATTGGGCTATTTTTTTGGAAAATAAGCAAAGAGTGGCTTTACAGTCAATGGCGATCGTTATCGGGTTATGTTGAACGAATTTGTGTTCACAAAAATTGAAGAGGAGGATATTGGCAACATTTGGTTTCAACAGGACGGCACTACGTGCCACACAGCCGAAGCTACACTCGATGTTTTGCGACCTGTTTTTGAAGATCGCATTATCAGCCGCAGAGCTGATGTCGTTTGGCAACTTCGGAGCTGCGATTTGACACCGTTGGACTATTATTTGTGGGGTGCCGTCAAAGATAAGTGTTACGCCGACCAGCCAGAGACAATTGACACTTTAAAGGATAATATTCGTGAAGCCATTGGTGAAATACAGCTGCACACAATCGATAATGTGCTTAAAAATTGGACCGATCGTGTAGGCTGCTGCATGGCCAGCCGAGGCAGCCATTTGAATGAAATTATTTTTCATTATTAACCGGAAGGATTGTACTTTCAAATAAAAAAAGAAATTGAGAAAATATTCAGTAGTTTTTTTTATAGCATTTTCAAACAAAAAATGTTATCTGGCGGACCCTTTATATGAAAATAATTTTATTTCTTAAATTTGCATTTTTGACTTTTATATGAGCCTTTTTACTTCGCCTGAAAAAATTATTCCAATAGATTTAACCGATCTCGAGATATTCCGATTGTAGGGTGCAATTCAAAAAATATACAGAACGCGCTTAACTTATTTCCCTTTTAATCACAAATCATCTGTTTACAACTCTTGTGAATTCTGAATTTCAAACTAAATAGAAAAACAAATATAATTTTGAATTGTTATACAATATGTCTTTGTACACTTTTCGTAATAAAAACTATTTATCGTAATTATACGATATGTTTCATCATGTAAGTGTACTTAGTGCTAAGAACTGGTAGCGTTAAAGGAATAACTAAACACATTTATTAATGAATTTAAAAAAGGTTTTTGCGCATTACTTTGCAGCGGCATCGGGCGTGCTACCTGGTTGTGCTACTCTCTTAAGTAAATAACCCTTCATGGCACCAGGTAATTCGGCAAACTTCGCAAAGGTGCTTATAAAATATGCTGTATTATATTAAAAATTGGAAAAGTTTTGTTGGTATGTATTGCTTTTTTATTATTTCTCAAAAGATAATCTATTTAATATTAGGCTATAACTAGGAAAACTTATAATGTAATGCTAACTGAAGTATTTATTTTCAAATTAGATGCTTTAGCTTTGTTCATTGCCCTAAATTTTACAATTCATTTATTTTAATTATTTTAAAGACAACCATCCGATATATCGAAGCTTATATATTTGAGTTGCTTCAGGATACTGAGATTACATCCTTGATAATCGTGTTGGATAGAAAATTAATAAAGAACTTCAAAATAATACTGGCAATTATTAACAGTAAAGAAATGAAAATGAAAATTTTGACGCTTTTGCTAATGAAATAAAGAACTTGTTTCCATGGAGATTGATGATGCCAACTGAGCATAAGGTATTATCTCATGGAGAAGAAATCATTTAAACCAACATCCTACCTCTGGAATAACTTACAAAAGAAGCTCAAGAAGCAAAGAGCAGAGATGTAAAGCAGTACAGATTATTTAAAAATTGTTATCAGCAGATCCATTTTTACAAGCAATACTAATTAATGGTTTCCAAATATAACTAAAGAAATAAAGAAACACTACACTGAAGAAACTCAAACAAATAAGCTTCGATATTACGCATTGTTGTCTTAAAAATAATTGAAATGAATAAATTGTAAAATTTAGGGCAATGAACAAAGCTAAAGCATCCAATTTAAAAATAAATACCTTAGTTAGTATTCTCAAAAATATTGGAAAAAAAAATATTTTCGCTTCCAAAAACTAACAGCTTTATTTAAAAATATTACTAAGGCTTTATGAAGGCTATTTAAGAAAAAGTTTGCATGAATATTTCTTTTAAAAACCCTTTATAAAGCCGTTATAAGTTTTATAAATAAGTCTGTAAGTATGTAATCTAATGCTAAAGAAAGTAAAACATGATCTTTACCTGCTTGTACGTGTACATTACGACTCAATATTGTGCCGGCTTCATTTGAAACACGGCAACGATACGTGGTCTCATGAACATCAGACCGATAATATTGAGCCAGGAATGGTGGAAAGTATAAAGTGCCATTGCCAGAAATTTTTCTGAAACGAAAAAAAAAATAATAATAGTAAAAGTCACAAAAGTTTTAAAAAATTTTTTTTTAATTTAATTTGAAAATTTTATAACTTATTTTTTAAAAAATATCGCCTGAATATCCCGGTAATATTTTCAAAACAGATTACATATTTTAGTTGTTTTTGGTTAGTTTCTTATTGCATTGTTTCAACTTTATTTGTTTCACTGTTTATGATTCCATTATCCTCGTCCACACTATGAAACATTTGCTGCAAAACTTTTGAGTTTGTTGATGAACGGGGAAAGAAAAGTGTACTTGGAATGGAAAAGTGTACTTTGTTTCATTTGGTTTACTCAATGTACAAAAGTTTAAGGTAATTAAACCTAAAACAGAAAACCGTAATTCTTTCTCTTACAAGCGGAAAAATATGTAAGTTGTTTAGACATTTTTAAAATATTTTGATAAATTTAGTCATGGCTACGAGAGGTGTAACAAATCAAATTATAGTCGGCTCAATCATGGGTCTCGGTTCCCTGAGAGCGTTTTCCCTCAAAGTTGGTCTCATAAATGAATTAATTAAAACCACTTTCAACACACATATTTAGATAATGTTATATACATGTGTACACAGAAAAAAGTATTCACCTATTAATGTTTTCAATTAATAATTTAATTGATTCAATTAAATTTTTAATTGCATTAATTAATTTGAGTTGAAAAACGTAATGGATATTATCAAATTGTTTATAGGTGAAAATTTAATTAATTTTTTAATTAATATTACAAACTCATTCATATTACTTTTTTGTGTGTACATATTGACGTACCACTTAGAGTAAAAAATTGTAAAAAATAACTTTTTTGTTGTTTATAGTATATGTTTCTAAATTTTTCCTCTCCATAATAAATGCACATATATTTATTATTATATTTCAAGTATACCCATTCACTTAAGAACGTATTATAAATAACAACATTCAGTACCAAATTCCTTTAAAGCGAATACTAGTAGATACAAGATTTTTTTTACACACTATAAAGATTATTAAGTGGTTGCATTATGAAGTTTTCAAAAAGCATGATTCACTACAGAGAGAAAATATAACAGAGCTACGATATGTATGGCTACGGCATTTACACATCTCTACGACAAGTTTGGATTGGCTGAAGAAAAAAAATTATAAAGTAAAAAAAAAATATCAAAGTGGCACTGACATTTACCTTCATTTGGGTAAATTATCATGAAATAGAAAATCGTTGGTCCTCACCGAGTTATTTCACTTTTGTTTTGAAAACTATTCTCTGAGGCTCAAATGTTCAACAACAAAAGTTTTTTTGTCGCGTGTGAAGCCTCTAACTCTTGAACTGACGTTTTTTGTATCTGGAGTAAAAAGGGGTCAAATATGAACACTTAAATAGGGACAGAAAATATTCGAACGTTCCATAAAACTGTTTCTCACACAATTCTACTATAGGTCGACATATATAAACAAAAATTTAAAACTTAACTTTACATTTGTGGCTCTTTTGACACAATTTGTAAATACATAAGTTGAAAATTAAACCTAGTATGCTTTTAAAGTTTTTATCTGGTGTAGGGGTCAAGTTTTGAGCTTTGAGGTGGCAGAACAGAAATATTTAAATTTCCAAATCTTTTAGGAAATTATCAATTCTCCCCTAAACTGAATCTAAACAAGGAAAACAATTTCAGCAACAATCTTATGTATCCATGTATTGGCTGCTTTAATATCTTACACACATATGTATGTATGTAATAACTTTTATTTTTGCTTACTTGTAACAAAATGTGTATGTATGTATATATGTATGCGTCAGCTGGTAAATTCACAGAAACGGAAAGCACCAGCATTCATCACTCAAACCCAAACGATAAAAATGCACATACATTTTAGTTTCCTTTGGCACAAAAAGCAATTTTGTTGCAATAAATTTAGTTTCCAAATGTCAAATGAGAGAGTGCAAAAGTGAAGATGTAAAGAAAAACGTAATGTGATCACGTTCGCTTAAATGGTTAAACATAAATATGAATAAATTTTTTTATTGATTTTTTTCATAGAGAAAAGCCAATAGTATATTAAGGATATAAGCGGAAATTATTTAGATAACAAAAACTAAAGCGATTTTAGTAAATTAATTCAGATGGAAAATTATTTAAAAAAAAAAAGGAAAATGTATATTACGATTTTGATATCTATAAATTTTAGTTCTATTAACTGGATGTCTGGCAGAAATTGTAGCGTCTACTTATAGTTCCTTTGTAATGATGATTGAAAAGGAAACCAAGTGTGGTAACAAAAATATATAATTTACTACTTTGGGTAAAAATATTATAAAGTTAAAAAAGTGTTTTTTAATCAGAAATAATTTCTTAGTCGGGCTTAAGTTCAGTAATTTCAATTCTTATTGAATGAAATATTTTTTATTAATTAATATGAGTTTCTAAAGATGAGAAGAAAAATTAAATTAGACTATAAGCTGGGGGAAATACCGATATTTTTATGTGCAGCAACGCACTTCATCAGCATCTGATTAAAAATTCACTATAGTTCAACTAAACATTTAAAATTGTTTCACTTAAATCATCATGGGCACGTGACAAATATATGTTCACTTGGCAATCACAGTTTCATATACTGGAAAGTAAAATCAACTGTAGAAATCAAAAACAATGTAACATAATATCCACTACATTAATACTTACATGTATGTAACGACGGTACATCGAATAATTAAAAATAATTAATGTGATGATCGTAAAAGATAAGCAAGAATAGTTAAACATACTTAGGTGGAGTGACATAACTTCGTGCTAACCTGAATATAAAAATGAGAAAAAAAAACGGATAAACAGAAAATGAATAGTGATACTTACTAATGTATTTACCAAAGGTAAATCAATAATTGTATACACAACATTTCTCATATTCCATTTCATTAAAAATTTGCGTTAAATAGCTGATGTTAATAACAATCTCTACCCCAGTAGATAGACTTGGGTGCTGATGAGTGCGTTCGTGGCTGCACAGAAAAATATCGGTATTTCCCCCAGCTTATAGTCTAATTTAATTTTTCTTCTCTTCTTTAGAAACTCACATTAATCAATAAAGAATATTTCATTCAATAAGAATTGAAATTACTGAACTTAAGCCCGACTAAGAAATTATTTCTTATTAAAAATTCACTATAGTTCAACTAAACATTTAAAACTGTTTCAATTAAAAAAGTGTGATAGTTCTGTTTAGTCCAATTTTCAAGAGCAATATCTATATATAAAATAATATAAAAATTAATCCCTGTTTTTTGGCACAGCATCACGCGTGAATGGCTGTACCGATATCCTCCATTCCTTTTTTGTTTTGTTTGTTATTGTGTGGAGGAGAAAAATATGAAAGAAAAAAATTAAGAAAGTAGCGCGGAACAGGGTAAAACGGGAAAAATTTTACTGTTGGTATTTTTTCTGCTCTTGATGAGATTGGTATAAATTCAGTTTAAGGTGTACTCAAAAAATATTTTTTATTTATTTTTTTGGTTATGATAACTAAAAAATAAAAAATATTTTTTGTTACCAATAACCATTATCGAAAGTAATTTTAACAGTTTAAACAGTTTTCCCAAGTTTTATTTAGTTTTTTCGAGTGTGGCAATAACAGGGCGGATGCCTTTTCCAAAGACACCAGCACTCAACGACGTGACGATCCATAATATAGGACTCAACTCAAGAGGGAAAGAAGATAATCGTACAATAACTTTAACCAAAACTTATAACAAACAGTGGGAGACATAGCCCACCTTTAATGGGATCAAAAATTCCTGGCCCCCAAGAAAAAGCCGTTCGCAATAAACCTTCCTAGATTACAGTTACAAATCTTCATGGCGGTCAGTGGCCATTCGGAGCACAAGCATAAGGTCTTCGACTACCTAATAACTAGTGTTGAGCGAAACTGTGATTCTTTACTAATGTTGCTCCTTGTGAACGTGATTTCTAAATCGCTGTTCTTTTAAACTGTGATTGTGATCACACTTTAGCAGTATTTTGTTTGTAGCAGTTCTGTTATTTTGACAAAATCTAATAAGAAGAGCAGTTGTGAAATTAAACAGTGACTGTGATCACGGTTTAACACATTTCAGCTCTTCTACTTTAAAAGTATTTATTAGTATTGGTATTTTGATAAATGCTAATAAGAAGAGCGACAAGCATCAACCCCAACCAAATATTGATAATTGTCGTATGAAAGTCAGAGAGACAGTAAAATTGCAAATACAAAAATGTGAGAGTTATACATAGTTGCCTGAAAAGACGATTTGACACGATTAGACGATTTTTTATCGACAAACGGTGAACGTATACAAACAAATTCATGTGGTAGCTTTATTTACTGTAAAGTAAGCATGCAAGAGCATTCACAGTTTGTATGAAAGAACTACATTTGCAAAACCTGTTACTTGATAAATTTGGTCACAGTTGTGATTAGTGATTTTTCAATCGCTGTGAAAAAGTAGCAGGTTTCGAAAAATATCTCATCACTACTAATAACAGTTTTTTTCAGAAGTAGTCTGGATGCAGAATCCAACAAACATCTTTTTGTCATTGTTAGATGTTTGGCCAAAAAATACTCACAGATTGACGCGGAATTCATCATTTTGTTAAACAATCTGGCTGGCTGAAGAACATTTACCCTCTGTTTCTACAATACGGACGGCTAACTTGAGTATAAAATTTATATGTAAAGCACTAATTTATTTGAGTGATTTTAATAAAAAAAATTCTGAACGAGTCGCCTGCCTGACTTGTGGAAACTACACATTAGAATAATATAGTCAAACCACAATAGTGACAATTCTTGAGGCAGCAGTTATTTCAAATTAATTTAATATGTACTGCTTTAATTTTAAAAGTGTCCTCTTCGTTGTTAGGCACAGCACTGATGTAGTATTTGGAGCGTTTTCCAGGTCGATTTTTGCCGGGTCTGTGGGTGTCTTTGCAGTTTTAAATTGTATCGAATAGCTTGAACATATTGAATTATTGACTAATTAACTTACAGATGTACTTGCTTCCAACTTTATGTATTTTGCTTTGCTTTAGTAATGGTTTCTTTGCTTTCGGCAATTCCCATTAAATAGGTATATTTTCCCGGTTTTTTTTTGTGTTATTTATTTAATTCGTTTGTACAACTGCTAAGTGATAGTGTTTCAACTGGAAAACGTTATTCAATCGTGTTGAAAACAAATTTTTAACTTGTTATATTTGCGTATTTGTTGTTTGGAACACAATAAAAATTATGTAAGAAAACCAAAAATAAATCTGTTGAAAGTCTTAAAGAAAGCTAAGTGTTCATTAACATAATTCCATCAATTTAATTGAGATAGAAAAATTAATACTATGAATCAATGAAATTGGGGTGAAATTAAAATAAATGTTTGGAAATTGCAGAAAAAGCTTTTTTTAAATAAAAATGAATTAAAAAAAATCAATCATTTAACAAAATTTAATAAATCACAAAAGCTAATAAGAAGTTCAAGTACTTACTTTTAAAATTGCCTCCATCATATAGTTTAGAATTATCAAATTATCATAATAGCATGTTCACACGGACAGCAATTATCAAAGTTCGCTCTCTCATTCTCGGTTGGCAGTCGAATCTTGATTGAATCAACAATACAAAAATACAAAATTTTTAAGAGCAAACCATCTTTGTTCAGTTTGAAGCTTGCTGCGAACCATGAAGAAATTGCTATCATCTCTATTTTTGATAAACAAAGTATCGCTAATTTATCTGCACTAGCTTTCAAAACATACATACTCGCACATGCATATGTACAAAAAAAAAAACATGCTTGTATTAATTAAAAAATTTAGAACACATTTTATTCATAATTTTTACTTAAGGCCCTATTATGAGTAGCCTTCAATTTTCTATCTTCGCTGGGTATCGAATATCGAAAATCTCATGTGTGAGCATCGGAAACACAAAGTAGACCAGAGTTGTAGAAAGTGACTTATGAAAAAAGCTAAAATCCGCTGATTTGATCACTGTTAAAAAGGGACAAATATAGTGTGTTTGTTATTGAATATTTTTAGTACAATAATCAAAACAAACAGCAGAAAATGTATACTTAGTGAAATGAACAATTGAACATTTTTACAAAATTAAATGAAAGATTTTATAGTGTTGAACTAAATAAAACAATGTATAAAACATTATTAGTAATATAAAAGTGATTAAAATTAGTTTCCAAATGCTTACAAACTCAATTTTAAACATTTTCCTTCAAAAATATTAATTTTTAACTTCAACTTGCAAAAAGCAAACAACGAATAAGACCACAAAGCATAAAACAAAAATATACTTGAGCACATGAACATTTGTACAAAATTAAATGGAGGAATTTGTGGTATTGAATTAAAAAACACAATGCGAAAAGAATTATTAGTATTAATAAAGTGGTTAAAATTTCTTTTCAAATGATTAGAGACTTCGTTTTAAGCATTTTCGTTCGCGAATATTAATTTTTACCATTTATTTACAAAAACTAGGCTGCGAATGAGACCACAAAGAATAAAATGTAATTAGTTTAAAATAATACCACGTGCAAGAAAATGTAAAGAGGATTTGATGACTGTGTGAGCGACACTTTTAAAAACACCACAAAAACAAATTATCTTCCGTCCTGTGTCACCTCTGGTCTACTTTGTGATCGGAAACTTAGTTGACCAACGAATTTTCTATCGAACAGAATTTAGCTTTCCATGAAGTATTTTATTATGAAATGAATTATTAAAAAATCTAAGTGTTCAACAATGTTTACTTTTAAGTACACAAACACAAATTGTAAGCTATTTTTTGTCGATTTTATTCCAAATAACGACGTTCTTTGTCGAATACTCGTCATAATACCAAATGAAAATTCATTCGATCAGTACTTTCGACTACAGTCGAAGATCGAAAGTTGCTCATAAAAGGGGCCACAATTTGTTTATTGTAAAAAAGCAAGCAACAAAGAATATTAAACTCAAAAGTATATACGAGTATGTTTATATGGTTGTGTACTATTTTCGTATGTACGAGGTCTGATCAAAAAATAATTTCAAAAAGTATTTATTTATTCATCAATAACTATCTTGTCCCCTTCAAAGTAATCCCCCTCAGATATAATACACTTATGCCAGCGTTTTTTCCAATCCTCGAAAAACTTCCGAAACGCGCTTTTTGGTATCGCCAACAGCTCCTGTTTCGATTTTTCTTTTATCTCCTCAATCGTAGCAAAACGCTTTCCTTTCATCGGTGTCTTCAGTTTTGGGAAGAGGAAAAAGTCAGCGGGCGCCAAGTCCGGTCAATACGGTGGTTAATTCATGATAACGGTTTTGTTTTTGGCCAAAAAACTCACACACAAGCACCGATGTGTGACCTGGTGCGTTATCATGGTGCAAAATTCATGATTGTTTTTTCCACAATTCTGTGCGTTTCTGACGAATTGCTTCGCGCAAACGGCGCATAACTTCAAGGTAGTATTCCTTATTGACCGTACGACCTTGTGGCAAGAATTCATGATGCACCACGCCATTGCAATCGAAGAAAACAGTGAGCAAAACCTTCACATTTGACCGTACTTGACGTGCTTTTTTCGGTCTTGGCTTTTCTGAACGCTTCCATTGGGATGATTGGGCTTTGGTGTCAATGTCACAGCCATACACCCATGATTCGTCAGCAGTTATAACCTTTTTGAGGAAATCTGGATCGTCGTTGACGATGTTCAACTGCTCCTAACTCTCGAATTTGAAAATAACGGTTATTTTTTGATCAGACCTCGTATGTTTATTTGCATGCATGTCTGTATATACAGAAAAAATATTTGTCAAAACGAACCACAAATGGGTCGTGTGAACGGCATGGTTCGCAATTGTGGTTCAGAGAGCGAACCAAGTGGTTTATGTTACCGTCTGAACATAGTATAAGCAACAAATTAACGTATGTAAAACAAATATGAATATTATAAAAAAAAACCTTCTATGAAAACTTTAATTTCGGTGACTTATGATTAAAGCGAAAATCAGGCTCGATATTATCCATTCCGTATACTCCACATATATTAAACAAAACAAATAGTTTGATTTGTTAGAAAAATATAGCGTAATTATTTTTACTAGGATCGCCCGGTGGTCTAAATTACGCCACTTGACACTTATGTCCTTATTTATAATAAACATGTGTGTACTTTTGTGTTTGCAAGTACAAAAGAAAAACAAAATAGAAATTCGTTTTTTTTTCAAGCAAAATTCTTTCGCTTTTTTACCACTTTGATGCTGAGAATTTTGAAAAACATTTTTATTGTGCATACTCGTATATCTGCACAAAAATGCCTTTGAAGAATAAGATAATATACTTAAAAGTGTACGACAAACAAATGTGTGCCGCATTTATTTATAAGATTTCTCTCATATTTATTCCATACTGTTACATATCGCTCATTTACTTCAATAGTGTCACATTTCAAGGAAACTAGTTTTGCAGAAAACGCGTTTAATGTTTGCAATTTACATACAATTCAATAAAGAAATGAAAAAAATATTCTTCTCTCACAAGGTGGTAGTAAAAGCTACTTATATGAAATTTTTACCCAAGATAAAATATGAAATGCCGAATTATTTTGCATTATTAACTAAAAAACACGCATTTTTTGAGTTATGACACTATTGAAGAAAATGAGCGATATGTTGCAGTCAAGAGGCGTATGAGTAATTTTTATTTTAATTGATCACAATATTGCTCATACGCTTGGCTGTCGAATAACGTTTTGCAATGGATATTTTCGCTTTTTCGCTATTCATAATGATTCATAAAATTTTAAATCTAAATCTAAACTCAACTACTCTGATTTACGCACACTCACGATAAGATTGATTTATAAGTATAGGTTGCAATAACTATGAATGCGACGTCGACATCACTCACACTCATAAATCACCTCAGTTTGATTTATAATTTCAGAAAAATACTTATACTACTTACATTGATTCAGCTCACTCAACTCATCCATATAGTACAACTACAACAGTATCAAGCGTAACACATAACCTCATTTTAATGATCGTATGCGAAGTTCGCTTTGCCATACCATACTTATTTTGCATCGTCTACAAACATTAAGTTAACTAGAGTCGAAATCAACAACGTCATAAATCTTGCGAAGTATGAAGTTGGGCAACATTGCAATAAGCATGAGTGCTCATAAGTACAAAAAATTATAAGTCATGATTCAACTCTACTCACTTTTTCACTACTCATTACTGATTACTGATGTACATACAACTATGTATGTATTATTTATTTCCTTTGACAATTTAACGAAATGAAAATTTTGAATTTGTTAATACGACTAGGCAAGACTTTGGTAACATTGGTTACAAACAGCATTTTTATAACAAAATACACACATGCAAACACTTCTAAGAACGTGTGTCAGACAAAAGTTTCCTGTTTTTATCTAAATAACCATAAAACCACTCAACAATGTTACATTTGTAAAGAAAAAAAAATTTGCTTCTCAAGAAAAGAAAAACTAAAAACCACATAAAAAGTATCAACAATACACTTCGTTGTCTGTGAATATCAAAAAGAAAATATATAAACAAAACCTAGAAAAAATATTAAGAAACACACTTTCATAAATTGATATAAGCGAAAAAAAAAATACATAATTTTTTTGATAAAAAGGGTGCACACAAAAAATGCAACATAAAAAAATTACTTTGCTTTTGACTTAAACACAATAGAAGAGACAAATAGACACACACACACACACACACACACACACATACTTACATTCATCACAAACACACACATGCACATTTTTGTAAAAGCTGTTGATGAATGCATGAATGCGTTTTCGTATGTTTTATATGAGCAAAGGGTGCTTGTATCTGTTAAACATAAAATCATACTAAACAGTGTAAAATAGCAGGAATGCATGAATACATACTCGTATATGAACAAATAAATGTCTGACTGACTGACAACAGTAAACTTGTCAAAAACCAATGTCCTGTATTGTTAAAGGTTGACTTTTGCTGCTCTCTGTGGTATTCATTGTACAAAAACAATAATCATAGTCTATTTGATATTACAACTTCTATACGAAACATTAAATTTAAGAAATATAATTATTGATTACACACAAAAAAATATTTATAATCTGGTTTCAATTAATACCTTTGTTTAAAAAAATATGTATTTTTAATTATTAATTTAATTGACAGAATTAAATTTTTAATTGCTTCTTATGTTTTATGAAAAAAATGTTATCAATAACTGCATAACTACAAAAAACGTTCGTTTCTATTAAATTTACATTTATATATTGAGTTTCATTTAAAATACACAACACTTTTTTTATATAATAAGCTAGCCAATTTTAAACGTCAGTCAAAAGGTATTTTTAAAAATACTGGCACTCCTGAGGAAAAATTTGAAAATGGTAAGTTGTTAATTGTATTATAAATTTTAAAAATGTTTATCATTTACTTTTTTCTTTCTATTTATTTAGAAACACCAGAAAATTACGCGTCCATTGTTCAAACTCTTAGGAATGAAAAAATAAGTGCTGACGACTTCGACCTCTTTTGGAGAAAGTGTGCAAGATTTCGTTTCAAGCAAATTGCAGATTCCAAAACAACTTCAGAAGTTTTTGATTTGTGGCCAGATTAAACAAAGCCATCAGCTTTTCAGTTTGTGAGTTTAAATTCAAAATAAAGTTGGTTTAATATTTAATATTTAACTGTTCGCAGATTAATATAGATTTCGCCCTAAAATATCCTGCAGCAAAACGATTGAAGGATTCGTGGAATCAGTTCGGAAATAATATTTTAAACATTGTTAAAAATAAATCGAATTGTGCGATGATTTGCAAAGATATCCAAAGAGCTCAGTCTGTGGGTGAAGGTGAGTAGAAATTTTTTTTTTTATTAATTGGTTCTAGTTTATTTTAATTTTTATCTTTTAGAGTCAATTACGTTTACAACACTTTGGCATTCTCACAAGCTTTTTCCACCACAACAATCTTTGCAAACTTTTCCAAGCGGAGAAAAAGTAAGAAAGCGATATTCAGTCGCTGATTCACAAGAAAGTTTAGTACTATTGGCTGCGTCTGCTGAAATATGTATATCTTAAATTATAGCCCAAAACTTTAAAAATATTTTTACATATATGTGTAGTTACTTTGAAAATGAATTGCAATAAAATTGTTTAGTCCATTTCAACTAAATATAGATTTTTTTATTGTTCGCATTATCCAAAAATCTTGATTAAGATTTTAATTACTATAATTAAAGAATTAATTAAAAATGTTATTAAAACTCAATTAAATTTTTAATTGATATAATAAAAAAATTAATTAAAAATACTTTGTAAATTCTATTAACCATTTAATAATTAAATTTTTAATTAATAATAAGTTTAATCAATTAAAAATTTTAATTTAATCAATAATATCAATTCGTTTATAGGCGAAAATTCAATTAAAATTTTAATTGATATTACAAATTTTTTAATTAAATTTTATTTAATTTTTTTTGTGTGTAGAAAAAATATCATCTTAAATTTAAGCAATTCCAACAGTGCTTCAAATTATTTTGATTTATTAATGTTCCGAGTTGCAAATTCTACAACAAACCAACAATAGCCTCAACATTTTTACGACCATTGTTAAATAAAAAAAATGGAAATAAAACTTACACATGCACATATATCCTAAAAATAAAACACATGCATCTCTAAACAACAAAAGCTTTAGCGAAAATAAATCAGAAAAAAACAAGCACAAAAGAAGGCAAATATGAGAAGAACAATTGTTGAAAAAGTCCTCAACAAAAATGTGTGCATGTACGAGGATATTAACATCTATTTGTGTGTGTGTGTGAGTTCTGGTGCGAAAGTTTGTTTATAACATTTATTTGACATGTAACATGACGATAGTGACATTCGGCAATGAATATGTACTTAAAACCCATTCCATTTAAAAAGTAAGGAAAATAATGTTTTGAGTGGCTGAAATAGTTGAAGGATACGTTAAAAGTTCTTAAATTTTTACAATTGTCTAAATTAACTAGTTTTTCTGAGGTGCTCTTAAACCAGCAACTCATCGAGAGTGAGATTGTGTATTACCAGTTAAATACATTTTTTTTTCAAAACCACAAAGCATGTGGACATATACCTAATCGTATTTAATGCACGAGTTTTTAGCATGTATTTACATATGTCTGTAATGGTGGTATGTAAAATGATAACATGTTGTAAAATTTGTAGGTTGGCAACCACAAAAACCAGTCAGGTTAACCAGAAAAAGGCATCACTCACACTTTTCAAATTCTTTGCATTTTACGCCAATCTATGGACTGAACTTCGCAGGGGCCTGCTTGCAAACAGCAAAAAATATTTCAAAAATAGAAACTGAAAGTTGTATGAATTGCTAAAAAAAAAGTTTGAAAGGTTACAATTTTATGACTTGTATGCATAACAGTTGTAAACGTTTTTGTTTTAATTTCTTGCGAGCGATTATTTTAGTTTAGTTAATTGTGCCGGTGAAGACTAATTGATAGTGGCCAATAGATATGTAACCATACGTCTAACTAATTAGAATTATGATTGAAGTGGATGTGAAAGTCTCAGACCATCAAACGGAGTTGAGTCAACTTAACTTCAGATTTGTATAAACATATTGCACTTTTCCTCTAAAGGGGGTAAACTCAAAATTTGAAAATTCACAGTAGAGGTAAAAACCTATTTTTGTTATGATATTAGATTTCTACAATGAGTAGCTATGACCACTGCATATCGCTGTAAAAATTTTGAGTTGACCTTCTTTAGAGGTACAATTGCTATATGTACAGATCAATAATGAAAATTTCACTTAATTACACTGTGCAACAGTGAAAACTCCACACGGTCCTGCCGGTATAGGCAGTTTGGCGATTTTGATTACCATTTTTTATGGGCCTCCAAAGATTTCAAAAATCACTGTACCGTCAAGAAATGGTGTCATCAGTTGTTGGCAAGCAGCTAATTCAGACTTAGTGATAGCGCTTTACTATATATGACAACTATATAACTAAGAGTCTACCAAGCAAATCTTGCTTACATCTTATGCCAGAAAAAGTATTTCTTCTTGCACTTTTTTTTGCAAAGTAAAGGAAAAAAAATGTTTGCACTTTTGCAGAATATCTTTAAGAGACTCCTAATTTTTTGCTAACAATATTTGAGGGCAGAAATTTTATGAGCTATCATTATAATCTGAGCCTGTCTAGGCACCCTAATAGCTCATATAGGCCACTTTTTGCTTCAAAAATTTTCCTTTTTGCACAATTTTTCACGCTAAAATTTTTTTTCTGTTTAGTTTCATTACCACTTTGTGCAGAAAGATAAATTTTTTCCCTCAATTTTTTTGAAAAAAATTGACGATAGTATATTTTTTTTTTTAATTTTTTCAGCATAATTTAGAAGGACTAATAATTTTGCACTAAAAATATTTGGTAAAGCAACAACAAAACCTTTAAATAGTAAATACTAAAATTTGCAATACGAGGAATGCAACAATAACAAAGAACGTAAAGAAAATAGTCTAACTAGAAAAAAAAAGAAAATTATTAAGATTCAAAGTGGGCTTAAGAGGTATATAGTATGCCTAGAATTGTTCAGATTATATTGATATGTTCACAAAATTTTTCCATCTTTACTGTAGCTACAAGTTTGATAAATATTGTTAGCAAAAATTTAAGAGACCTTTCAATTTTTTACCGAATTAAGTGCAAAAAAGTTTTCCTTAATTTTTGCAAAAAAAAAAAAAAAAAACTGAGCGAAGAAATAAGTTTTTTGGTATAAGGTGTTTGGTAAACTCAACTATATTGCAACTATATTGCCATATATAGTTAAGCGCTATCACTAAGTCTGAATTAGCTGTTGGCCAAAAACTGATGACACCATTTTTTGAGGGCGCGCGCAGTAATTTTCGAAATCCTTGGAGACCCATAAAGAAATTGGTCACCGAAATCGCCAAACTGAGTATATTAAGACACTATTACTGTCGAGCCTATTCTGTCCACTCCGCGTGTTTTTCCAAAAGTCTCAATTTATTGCATAGTGTTATTTTTGTCTCTATTAATGCTGTCTTCGTCCCATATCTGTTGCCGTTTTCAAAAGAATACAAACTTATCTTGTTAAATAAGCGAAAGAAAATTTATTGTCGACACACACAGCCAATAACAATTATCACTGAAAATAAAATTTCAGTCAATAACTTTTTTCTTTGATTCATTAAATTTCTTTACTGATTTTATTTTCAATAAACGTGCACACAATTTGATTTATCAATAATGCAAATATCGTCATCACAGAAAATTCAAAAGAATTTTTTATTGAATCAACAATTTTCGTATTCAAATTCAAACAATTGAAATAATTAAAAAAAAATATTTTTTTCTGTGTAACTGCTAAGTTTAGTTCACAGTAGAAGTGACTGATTTTTCAATCACTGTAATTAAGTAACAGATACAAATTCATCGCTCATCTTCAAATGAATACAAAGTAATTCTCTACGCACATATGTATTTAGTAAAAAATGCGCTATCAAACTTTTTTGTGTACTTTTACTTTTTTGCTGAGGATTTTTAAAGTTCCCTTCATGGATAATAGTATTGCCATACTTTTTATGTACATTCGTACATACATATTTAAATATCAAACAATTCTGTCCAATAAATTTCTTACCTTAGTCCTGGCACTTGCGTTGCCATTGTACCGTCACTGAGAACCCATGAAACAACTGGTGGTGGATTGCCATGAGCCGTACAACTAACTTGTGTTCCAGTGTCATTGCTAAATAGTAGACGCGATGAGGGCTCCTGTAAAAAGGTGGGCACACGTAAGCCGCTTGTGGCTTTGACCACAGACGCTGGCAGTAATAATATTGTGGTCATTAAAGTAATTTCCAACAACGATAATGAGGCGAGACAGACAAAATCTGAAAGCAAGTAAAAGCAAAGAATTTTATGAAATAAGAAACATAAAAATCTATAGATAACCTTGTTAAGTAAAAAACATACGCTAATAACACAAATGCCGCAGCTTATTTTAATCTAACTTTTATTTTTCCTTTTAACTGAGTTTCATTATTTCAGCATTACAGGCAAAAAGAGAGGAACTGACAGTGTTGAACTTTCACTTCCATGAGAACAAGGCAACCAACTATATGTTAGGAACACAACTGGGACGAACGACGAATTTCGTCCATGTCGACGAATTCGTCGATAAGAGTTCGCTGCGTAAATTCGTCGTGTGAAGCACACCAACGACGAATTTACTCAGCGAATTCCTCTCTGATATTTGATAAAGTTTGTTATTGTGTGTGCAAAGACAGAGAGAGAGAGAGAAAAATTGTTTTTTTCGTCGTTCGCCGGCGTAAGAAATAGAAATAAATCTATTGCTATTTTCGCCGCGTATGGCGAATTTCGCCCTACGCCATGATTGTGTGCATTTTCATATGCACCAATGTGTTTTATTTTTGACGACGAATATTCGCGACCAAAAGTTAGTCGTTCGTCGTTCGTCGCAGTTGTGTTCCTAGCAATATTTGGAGAATTCCAACGGTAGTCATAAGTATCAGCCCAGTGGGAAAAGTGGTCATTAACTACATAATAATGGGAGAAATAATGTATTATTTTCCAAAGCAAGACAATGCATTCATTCTCTTGGAAATGAGAGGATAATTTGATCGAACACAATAAATTTACATTGATTACCACGTGCATTATCACATCTACAAAAGAAGGAATTTACGCATTAAAATAATTCATTACTTTTCTAGGACATGTATTTTCCCACTGGGATAGTATCATATCTTAATGTTTATAAAAATTTTGTTTGAAAGGAAAAACAAAAACAAAAACAGTTATATTAAAATAATTTAAGACATTGGGGCACTATGACACTTTATACTCGTACCTACCGTTGGAATCCCGCAATTATCAGAAAAACGGTTGA
This sequence comes from Nowickia ferox, assembly GCA_936439885.1. Classification (NCBI taxonomy): domain Eukaryota; kingdom Metazoa; phylum Arthropoda; class Insecta; order Diptera; family Tachinidae; genus Nowickia; species Nowickia ferox. The sequence continues at coordinate 100,849,190 of OW387023.1, read as the reverse complement.
GCACTATTTATGAAAATTCAAAAAAGTCGGAGTCACAAGCCCATTATTTGCACAATAGTGGTCAGCGCAACATCCACAAAGCTTTTTCATTTAATTTTATGTACTTTTACTTATCCGATTGTAAAGAAGCTTGACATACAACTTGTACTCTTGTAATGACACAAAAAAAATTTAACGGGCCACGCCCATTAGAATTCCATTTAGAAAAGGAAGCTTATGAATTAATCCCCTTATGCTAGGAACACAACTGCGACGAACGACGAACTTTTGGTCGCGAATATTCGTCGTCAAAACTAAAACACATTGGTTATATGAAAATGCACACAATCATGGCGTAGGGCGAAATACGTCCTACGCGGCGAAAGTAGCAATAGATTTATTTATTTTGTACGCCGACGAACGACGAAAAAACAATTTTCTCTCTCTCTCTCTCTCTCTCTGTCTTTGCACACACAATAAACAACTTTATCAAATATAAGAGAGAAATTCGCAGAGTAAATTCGTCGTTGTTGTGCTTCACATGACGAATTTACGCAGCGAACTCTTATCGACGAATTCGTCGACGCGGACGAAATTCGTCGTTCGTCCCAGTTGTGTTCCTAGCATAATGTTACAAATTTTTTCTTAATATATAATAAGTTTCCTTTTCTAAATCGAACAGGATTTGATTTCTCCATTAGCAGAACAGTGGACCAAGCAAGGTTGGCAAAAAAGCCAAAATTTTAATTTTTTTCTCGAATATTTCCTAGACTGAAAGCAAAAACTCTTAAATGTGGCAGGCTTTTTTTAAGCTCTTGTTTAAAAAAACAAATCCATTTCCATCAGCTTGAATCGGTTTTAATATTCCATTAACTCAGACTTAAGTTTTGTGACACCTCTTCAAATGATGTACAAAATTTTATGACCAAAATTAAGCCTGTATTCGAACCATTAATAACGATATTCAAGCACTTTCAATCGGACATAAACGCAAAATGACAAAAACTAAGTGGCAAATTTTTTTATTTGCTGTCTTAGAATCGCAATTGAAATATCTAATACCCTAGCGGGTAATTCGAACCAGTCTAAGGATCAGTCTTCTCGCACTAGCATTAATTTGTTTTTAGTGGTATTTACGTATTTATGTACGAGTATATGTACTGGAACCAATTCGTGGATTGGCTATGTAGACAGCTAGAGCTCTTCGTTGTGTATATCTATTCGTTTATTGTGTTAACTTCGACTACGACTCTTTGAAGTTTGAGCAACAGGTTGTGATGGGGCACTCGAAAAATAAAAAGTTGAAGGAACAGCACAATTTTACGATTTTTGCTATTTCGACTGCAGTTTTTTTTAACACTGAGTAAAATATCTTATTATATTTCCACGAAATTGAGCTTTTAACAAGACAAAAATAAAATATTATCCCTTTAGTTGCGATAATGGGACAAAGTTAGGAACGCACATTGAAAATTAAAACCAAGTTTTAATAATTCCCTAAAGAAAATTGATTTTTTTTAAGACAATAAATATTTCTCTGGGCAGTTTTGTCCCAACAAAAAGTTACACGGATCTGGGTCTTTCTACACTTAGTTGGTTTTCTTTTCATCTCAGTAGGAATACCATAAATTGTATTCATTTCATGCACTTTACTCATTATTTGTAACTGCAGAGTACATGCTATGCAAAGAGTATTACACATATTGCGGGCGTATGCAATAAAATGCGGCTGCCATATGACAAATAGTGAAATAGAGCAATGCTCGGCTTTTTTATAATTTTATTTTGTTTTTGTTTTTACTGGGCCCAAAAACAATGCTGTAAATTCTTTAGTTTTAACCTTAAACAAAGCCTGTTCATAAAAAGCATATGTGCCACATAATTGTTTCAACATCTCTAAACGCTTTGCGTCATGGTGAATACAAATTCGCACTAAAATTTGTGAGCATATGTTTGTATGTATATGAAGCTCGTTCACATGTTATGCCATAAGCACTAGTTTGCACTTGTGGTAGTTGCATTTGAAAGGAATAATAAAAAAGTAAAAAATTAGTTCAAGTTGTTACTTAACAACAATTAGATACTTATTTTTCAGGTTGCCTCCTGGCACGAGTTCTAATTGTTAAGCCATGATGAAGGCGGTTATGTGTGAATACTCGTATTTTGAAACTCAAACGTGGATGCACATGGATTTAGTGTTAAGAATGTTTTAAACTAATTCATATATTTAAGTGTGTATTTATTTATATGCATCTATTTATTCATATGAAACTTACCTTTTGCCTTGGCAACAGCTACTAATGCACTCATTTCGGTGCATGTGTTTCGTTTTGTGGATATTGTGGCTTTTAAATGGTTTGTGGTATTTTTATATTGTTAATTATTAAATAATTAAAACTTTGTAGAAAGACTTATTTTTAATACTCCTGAGTTAAACTGCAAGTAGAAGAAAATATATTCAAAATAATTAGTGGTATAAATTTATGTTTATAACACCAAAAATACGCATATGTGACCTGCTCCACGAAAAGGGACCTCTGCGCTGAAAAGAAGTTATTGAGAAAAACGCGTTTAAAAAAAGCGCTTCGAACGAATTGTTTTTGCAAGAAATAACTTTACAGGTGATTTCTAAAAAAACTAAAAGACATAGAAACTTGCGGTTTGCGGCATTTGAAAGAGCGTTTTTTTCCTACAAGAATCACTCAAAAAGTAAAAAGAAATTTTTTCGGCGCAGAGGTCCCTTTTCGTGGAGCAGGTCACATATATTGTGTAAGTATACAGACAAGCATATACAATGTACTCAAATTAATAAAATAGAAATAATCGAAACTAAATAGTATTACTTGAAAATACATTAACCGTAAATAAATCAATAATAGTATATACAGGGTGTTTTTTTAGAGGTATAGAACTTCGAATTGAAATGAAACACAAGAAAATCGTTTTAATGTCCATCAATTTGGCTTTATTGGAAGGATAATTTTATGCCATTAACGTTTAAATATGATTTCGGGCATGTGGCCGCCGCGGCTGGATCGAATAAAGCCAATTCTACAGGTCCAATTTTCAACCACTTTTTCGAGCATATGGGGCCGTATGTTGGCAATAACGCCACGAATGTTGGCTTCCAAGTCCCCTAACGTTTCTGGTTTGTTGGCGTAGACGAGCGACTTCACATATCCCCAAAGAAAATAATCCAATGGTGTCAAATCACACGATCTTGGTGGCCAATTGACAGGTCCATTCCGCGAAATTATGCGCTCATCGATTGTGACGTGCCTGTGTGGCATGTAGCGCCGTCTTGTTGGAACCACAACTCATCCACATTCATGCCATCCAATTCGGGAACAAAATAGTCGGTTATTGCTGTGCACGGTGGCGAATCGATTCATTCGGGTCCTCTTCAACACTTTGCTCTACAGCGGCAATTGTTTCTTCGGTGCGCACTGTTCGACGTCTCTGCGGATGCGTATTATCACATAGAGTAAACGTAGTGCGAAAACGATCCATGGTTAACCGAATTAATTGCTCTGATGGACGATTATGTCGACCATAAAATGGACGGAGCTTGCGGTAAACTTCGCGAACTGAACCATTATTTGCGAAATAAATTTGCACGATTTGCAAGCGTTGTTCTTTTGTCAACCTTTTCATGATGAAATGGCAAACCAAACTTTAATCACTTGACAGCTGACAAAATGGCCGCCAGTTAAAAAAGTGATGCCAACTTAAAGTTCTATACCTCAATAAAAAACACCCAATACAATAAAACCATTTCTCATATTCCATTTTATTAAAAATTTATGTTAAATAGCTGATGTTAGTAACCACTCCCAGCCCAATTATAATGGTATAATGGCATAATGGTATAGCTAACCTGTTATTGCCTTCTTTAAAAAATCACATTAATTAATAAAATATTTTGTTGTATAAAAAAGAATTAAAAAACACTAAATAAATTAATATATCATACCAATTCTAATTATTTCCTGTCAAATATTTTCCAGGGCATTATTTTTTCTAGAGTATAATACACTTATATTCCAAACACTAGGAGAGAGAGAGAAAAAATTGAGAGAGATATTCGAATTTTTGAAGTCAGTTTCGGTTTCCACTTATTTAATTTCACCTGAAAGTTTCCAAATGATTTTTTTTAATAGGAGAACAAGAGTAGAAAAAATCAACCAGGGAATTGTTAAGTTTTTACGTTGAAAGAGACATTAAAATCGAAAAACAAGTAAAAGTACTTTATTTGCCTCTTGGCCACCAGGAAGTCGTCGGAAGCTGAAAGATTTATTTCCTGTTAAAAACGACACCCAACTAATTTTATTTTTTATTCAATCACTAACTTTGAAAATCAATTAAAATTTTTACTGAAATAGAACGTTCTACAAAATTCATAAAACTAAACACAAAATTTCGTTAAAATTTAATAGAATAAAAAACGATTTTTTTTTATTTTTAAAACATCAAACCGAATACAGTCAATAATACAATTAAAAATTAATTTCATAAACATATTTCTTAAATAAAAAACCTGTTAAAATTTTTTCCGTGTAGCCAACATAACTTCGCCGCTTGTGTTCGTTAAAAAAATTAATTAAATAATTTTTAGTTTTGAAACATCTGCAAGCAACCTAAAATAATTACGCACATGCCTACGTGTGTCACGTATCATGTACTTATAGATTTCTCTTCAAATTTTAGCCGTACAGTTTACGAAAACGTCTCACAGAGAGAGAGAGAGAGCGACAGAGAGGGAGGAAATGACCCAAGGTAAAAATATACATTACCTAGTCGATGATATCAGTAATACTTAGTAGCAGTCAGTGCTGATTCGTTCGCTTGTTTTGTTATTAAATTTAATATAAATGTCATAGGGCACGTGTATCGCGAATTTTGAATTTTCGCGGGTTACGTATATTCGAAGTTTGATTTTCACTTATGCCGACAATTTCGGATATTTTGAATGTTCGGTTTATAGTTGACAGCTGCTTTGCTTGCACGTGTTTTGGCTCGTCTTCGATTTTTACCTATTAAAAAAAAAAAAATAACAAGGAACCTGTTAAAATTTTCTGTGAAAAACGAAATTAAGTGCGCGGATGCATTCCGAATGTTGACTGTGGCATGCGGAAACTACCTTGAACCGAAGCAACGTTTATCGGTGGTACGAAATGCTCCCAGAAGTTCAAGAAGATGTGAACGACGAAGAGCGTGCCGGACGCCCGAGCACTTCATCAACAGACGAAAAAATTATGAAAGACCGAAAAAAGGTAAAAATCGAAGACGAGCCAAAACACGTGCAAGCAAAGCAGCTGTCAAAAATTAAATGAACATTCACAATGGCCGAAATTGTCGGCATAACTTAAACATGAGTACGAACATGACGCCACAAAAAAAATCAAGATTCGAATATACATAACCCGCGAAAATTCAAAATTCGCGATAGAAAATTATATGATGCAAAATTATCAGAGTCTGAGTAAAATTTTTTTAAAAGAGAAGTAACACTCAGGCAATGAGTGCCTTCTACTATTACTAGGTGTTACCTTTTTTAGGAAAGGGATAGTGATAGAGAAGACAGGTGGTGAAGCAAGAGATAGAGGAAAGCTTCATTATTTTACAACTCTGCTTTTTGCACAATTTTAATAATGCAGTGTTGCAGCGCCTCTGGTGTTAAATGATGCGTATTAAATTTTTGAAGTTGTGATTAGTAGCCATTTTATTGGTTATTTTACTTCGCAGATGATTCTGCTACACTACGAAGGAGGGCGCTCTCATGTTACATTAGGTATAGTTCAGTGACCAGTGACTATGCCTTCATCACATGAACTTTCCTACAACAAGTGATGCAAAGGGACACTAATGTGCATCAGAAAAATGTGTGGTGTTGTTATTTGATGACTGTCTGATACCGCGTTCGAACCCAGGACTTTCGATTTCGTAGTCAACGTGCTAACTACTTCTGCCAACGCCACCCTCAGGATTATCAGCGTAACTTTTGCAAAGTTGTGCAACTTTTAATCCCACTGCCAAGCCAAAAAAAAAAAATAGACATAACCCTGAAATACATATTGCGTTGCTATGGTTACTATCTTCAAATGGCGAAAAGTCATAATGAATTTATTTTTATAAAACAAACAAAACTTAGTAAACAATTTCGGGGATTTACTGAATCCCAAAAATTCCGGGATTAAAAGATTTAAATCCCGCGGTTCAAGATATCCGGAATCGAGATTTCGGTATTGGCATCCCTATTGTGCACCCACTAATAGAGAAACGGAAATTATTTTATACCTTCATTGATTTGTATATAAATTGAAAACTTAAAACTTATTTTTTACAAAACTACATTATCTTTGTTATGCCGCTGTTAAAAAACCGTGTTACTACTTCATGCTCATAAGAAAGTTTTAGTATATTATCGACATAAAAAATACGCTAACTAATTTCTTATTCTACGGTGTTTAATATTACAAAAGTGTTTAATATCTCAATTCAAACATCCTGTTGCAAATATTGCGCGACATTGGATAGAAGATGGGAACAGTTTGAGGGGAATGAAACGGAACATGTACATATGTACATTAAATCAGTAAAGTAGTTAATTTTTTTTTTTAATCTTTGTCTGAGTCTTTAAAACTTGTTATATTTGTATATTGTGATTCTCAATAACATGTTAAGAGTCTTACTATAAACATATGACATTTTGCAGCTTATTTCAAAAAATTTTCCATAAGCAGAAACAAGAAAAAGATACACATTGATTAACGAAAATACAAGCAAGCTAAAATTCCTAATACTGTTTAGTTGAATTACTTTTTCTTTTTTATTTTTCAAGTTGAACTTTGCACTAATTCAAAAAATAATAATAATATTAATAATATTCCCCTAATAAAGATATGTTTGCAAAGGCTTTAAAATAATTATGAACAAATAACAATAATAAGACTATCACTTCCATTAATACATAATTAATAACATTATCATAAAGGAACAAAGTAGAAACTGAGAAGTTAATATTACTGGTATTCATAAAGCTAATATCGTCATAATAAAATTTTTCCGACAACAAAATAGAAGCTGAACTGAAAGAAATAAAATGCCATAATAATAAACGTAACATTTTTATAAAAAAATATATAACAAAAAACAAGAACAGTAATAACACCAATCATCAACCAGCCAAGTAGAAAATAATAAGAGTAATAAAGGAAAACAATGAAATATTTAAAAACAACAATCAGCAACTCAGACAATTTCCATCCACACACTGCCACACACACAAGCAACTCTTCAAATGTCAAACTGTTTTCAAACAAACACACACATCTACGTGCATACATATTCACATAACAACAAAATTTTTTAAAAGACTCAATAAAATAATAAACAACTAGACAATAAATGGGGAGACTGCTTTGGATGACAGACATTAGGACAGACAAAGCAGAACAAAAAAAAGTTCACTAGACAATAGTCCTAATGACAATCTGAAAGTGCAAAAACAGAAACAACAACAGAAGTCACAGCAACAACTAAAAATATATTGATGTAAAGTGAGAAGTTAGACAAGCAGCAACATCCAAACCAGTATAATGAAACAACAAAACAAATGAAGCCATCAACATGAAATACATACATTAATACAAACACAAAAAATATAAGAAGGGGTACAATTTTCGATGGATGTAATAACAAATGAAGGGGAAAAATAATGCCTGCAAACATTTGCAGGTATGTATGTATGTACTTATGGATGTATGTATATGTGATGTAAAATTTTACTTAACAAAAACATTTTCACACAAATACTTATTGTGCACATCCTTGCGTATCAATAATATTACGCATACGTAGAGGTGTTTCATTTAACGCACATATGTTGTTTTCTTTTCTAGAAAACAATTTATACATTTCCATCTAAAAAGTGCAATTTAATTTGATGTTCGATTCTTAAGATGTTTTGACCTGAAGGTTTGAAAATATCTTTAGAAACATAAGAATGATTTACATGCAATACGAGTACGTATAACTTTAAACGTTTTCGTTTCGTTCTGCAAAAAGCCAAAAAAAAAATTACATGACGTTACACCAGAAAAGAATAAATTTTGTACATTAGTCTACCCAATTTCAATTGTAGACTTTACAGATCATAGAAATTATTTTTAAAATGTCAAAAACCAATTTGTGTCTGATTAATATAACCATCACAACTTGTAGCTACGCTATTTATGGCGCAATACAAGAGTTAGGACGTGATTTTCGTAACAAAAATTATCGACACTATTGCAGTTATAAATTTATTTTTGTTTTGATTTCTTTGTACTTAAAACCAGAGTACGTAAATAAACGAAACAAATTGTTTGATTTTGTTTTGTGTCGTTCTTTGAAGTGACTGAAGCAAGGAGAAAACAAAAACAATGAGAACGATTGCTCAATTTATTTTTGTTTTGTGTTTGCACATGAGCACATACCAAAGAACACAGCCGATCGGCTGTAAGCTGGCTAATAGCGGCCACCGGCCACAAACAGAAAATAATGTAATATTAATAAAAACGTCTTAAAATATTTGCGGCGAATTTGACATCATCATATAATATAATTTTATTGCATTGTTATTTAACACATGCAGTTTGTTTTATATACATAACTAAGCAGCGTATCTACAATCGGGTGTCCTAAGACACCTCTCTTCTTCTTTTTAAATTTTTAGTACAAATTCTTGCTGTATTGTTGTTTAGATGAACTAAAAATCTTTCTACTAAGGTAACTAAATTCAAATACCCACTTAACTGCTAATGCAAACATTTGTTGCATAAGATGATTTTTTTTAGTTAAGGCAACCACAATGAATTAATGAACTTCATCAGTAAGATGATGTTGCCTTTCATTCAAAACTAAGTCTAAAATAATATAGAAGGTTAATTAAACAAATTTTTGTTGTTAACTTTGTTGTTATTATATTTTTTAATATACATATTTTATTAATTTAGTCATATTGATTTATTTATTCATTGGTAGTATTTAAATTGAAGTAACTAACTTAAATTGTTAATGCATGGTTTTTTAGCTAAAACCTCTTTTCCTGTCTCTATCTGTCTCTCTCTTTATCACTGAATTTATTAGGAAATAAATAAATGTGAAAGAGGACAATGACTGCGTTTAGAGACGAAAACATTTGGAAGGGAAACATTTAGTTCGCTAGCAATTTACGGGTGGGGAAGAGAGAATCATTTTCATATTTGGTACTCGGCGACACGCTTTGTTTTCATATTCTTTGCTACATATACACACATACATGTACAAATATACTTGCTTTTATCCAATAATATTGGAATGTCGCCGGCAAAATTTTCATCTGTGTGAACGTGAAGGAAACAACAAAAGAGAATTCCAGATGTTTTGCTTCCAAATGTTCGCCCGTCTAAACTAGGACAATATTAATATCAAAATTGTTTCAGTATTGGAAGTTATAACTAAATTGTTGCTTCAATAACCAAGCGGGACAAATAAGGAGTATGATGTCTTTTAAAAGCCCTCTGTGGCTCATTATCAAAATTTATTTTTAAAATTCTGTGTAATAGGAATAAAAATTAGCATTATAGTAGGTTCAACCAACAATGAACTTAAGACTAGGTCAGCAGAATGCCGTAATTTGCCCCCAGCCTTATCATCACATTGTCTTCATTTAGTTCACTATAAAAGACGTCATATATTTAAAATCTTAAAGAGTATAAAAGTACCACCAGATAAAGGAATAAATTTTAAGGCACATATATAATATACATACATATATATTTATATGTATAAATATTTTATAAATAAAAGTAAAAGTAACGCATAACATTTTAAATTTAATTGAACTATAATGATTTTAAATCAGGAATAATTTTTTAATCGGGCTTAAGTTCAGTACTTTTAATTTTTATGGAATGAAATATTTTTATTAATTAATGTGAAATTTATGTGTATACAATATAATTATTTCTCATATTCTATTTCAGTGAACATTTGCGTTAAATAGCTGATGTTAATAACAATCTTCTCTACCCCAGTAGATAGACATGGGTGCTCATAAAGTGCGTGGCTGCACAGAAAAATTTCAATATTTCCCTCAGCTAATAAAGTCTAGTTTAATTCTTCTTCTCTTCTTTAGAAACTCACATTAATTAATAAAAATATTTCATTCAATAAGCATTGAATAAACGGAACTTAAGCGCGATTAAGAAATTATTCCTGATTAAAAATAATGCATAAATTATTAATTTATTAACAAATGTTAAAAATTTTTTCATTCTTAATTTCATTTAATTGTTCATTACTTTATTTTAGTTTTATAATTTCATTTTCTTATTTTTTAATTTTTTAAATGTTGTTTCGTGGATTTTTTTAATTTTAATTTTGATTATTGAAAATTATTGACACAAGCCTAAAAATTGGTTTTCAAACATCGAAAAATTGTAAATTTTTACAAAATTTTAAATTTATAACGTTTTTAAAATAAAAAACATTTTATGAAGAAGCTACACAATGGAGTTGCGAAATATTTATATTATGCGCAAACACATAGGAAAGCAGCTGAGACCGATATTTTTCTGCCTCTTCACTAATAATAAATATAAAAGAATTTTTTGTTGCATCCTCAATCCGCTATCCGCTATCCGCAATCCCTCCTTTCTTTAGTTTAACATACATTTGACTTAACCAAGAAATAAATTTGAACGGGATTTAGCTGCTTATGCTGTTTTTCGATAATAAATTAACAGTTATCAATTTTTTTCTGGTATCTTTTAAACGGACCAATTTTCTTCAAGCATAGCTAAGAACACTCAATCAAGTCACCTTTCAAACAGAAAAAACTACATCAAAATCGGTTCAGCCGTTTGGCCTATACGTGGACTCGGTCAGACACAAAGATACGCAGACACACACTACAAACTTATAACACCTCTTTTTTGGGTCGTGTGCTAAAAATTAGCTCTTATTGGAGATTTTAATTTAAGCTTGTAACGAATTTAATCCATGAAAATTAATTCTGTTTCCTTATTTTGTTTGGCATTTATTATTTATTTTGAAACAAAAAGTAGAAAGTATACCACTTCTGGCTGTACTTTTCTGTTTAGATCTATTTTAAAATACAAAATTATTTTTCTTACTACCCTAATGTTTTCTTGACGTGAAAGTGTACTGATGAGTTTTGTATACTTGTGCGCTTAGAAATACATTTCATAATTACTTTTAAATGTCTGGTACGACACCAAATAGCTACAATAATATGGATTGGCTGGCAACCAAGCATATATTACAAAGTCATAAAAAAGTGCAAGTTTGTGTGTATATGTACATATTTAAAATAAAATATTTGTTGGCATACGAAAGACACCAAATATAGGTGTTTGTATAAAATTACAAACATATAATTAAAAATATGAAACAGTTTACCCGCCAATTACAGTGGGTTGATATGATATTGTTACTTATTTCACTTTCGCAAAAGTTTTTTATAGCTATGCTATTTATTGCGCGATACAGGAGTTAGGACATGATTTTCGTAACAAAAATAATCAATACTATTAAAGTTATAAATTTATTTGATTTGATTTGATTTCTTTGTACTTAAAAGTAGAGTACGAAAATATACGAGAGGAATTGCTTGAATTTGTTTTGTTTGGTTCTCTGAAGTGAGTGAAAAACGATTGCTCAATTTGTTTTTGTTTTGTTTTTGCCCATAGGCACAAGCCAGAGAAGACAGCCGATCGGGTGCAAGCCGGCTAACAGCCACCACCGGCCACAAACAATACATTAATTTAATTGTACGCCGCTAGAAAAGAAAATAATGCATTGTTATTTCACACATGAAATTTGTTTTATATAACTAAGCAGCATAGCTATAAACAGGTGTCCTAGGACACCGCTCTTCTTTTTATATGTTCATAGACTCGCAATTACATTAAGGGTTCCAGTGTAAAATTCTTATTAAAACATGCAACAATTCAGATGTTAAGAGCTTTAAAACGCGTAATCTTAAATACTTCACTGCTGAAATACCACAATGTACACTTCGCTGCTCTGAATGCACAAAACACATTCACCATAGCAGGCTACACGAACACACGGCTTCAAGTTCCGCTAGCTGCATTTATCGCCTTGTAGCCAGTTACTTAATTATTTCGAAGACTCAAATATGAATGCATACTTCAGTGGTGCTACTTTCAAATATTTAACATTTATAAAAATAAAATTACTCTATTAAAATGTGCTTATATCACGTAAAAGTATAAAAATTAATGAATTTATTTCTTTACATAAATTTTGAGATGACCTTTCTGTTAACTAATCATGTATGTTGTGGCTTCCGCGTCGTTTTCACATGTTTTCTCGTGAGTTCGGATGTTAAAACACATCTAAACCTGCTTAAGCTGAAATTTTGATATTACTAATTTATGATGTGTTCTAGCATCCGAATTTTGAAGAAAAAAAATTTTAAACTGGCGGTTTAAATTTTTTTATTTTCAATTATCACAATGGATCCAACCGTGTGGGTCTCTAAGTGGAGGTGCGTAATAGCTCCACCCTTCCTAACCTTTTTTTTACTTTTGAATAAAAAACTCGCATGGTATGTGCTAGAGAACATAATATTGGGTGTTTTTTATTGAGGTATAGAACTTTAAGTTGGCATCACTTTTTTAACTGGCGGCCATTTTGTCAGCTGTCAAGTGATTAATATTTAGTTTGGTTTGCCATTTCATCATGAACAGGTTGACAAAAGAACAACGCTTGCAAATCGTGCAAATTTATTTCGAAAATAATGGTTCAGTTCGCGAAGTTTACCGCAAGCTCCGTCCATTTTATGGTCGACATAATCGTCCATCAGAGCAATTAATTCGGTTAACCATGGATCGTTTTCGCACTACGTTTACTCTATGTGATAATACGCATCCGCAGAGACGTCGAACAGTGCGCACCGAAGAAACAATTGCCGCTGTAGAGCAAAGTGTTGAAGAGGACCCGAATGAATCGATTCGCCACCGTGCACAGCAATTGGAGCTTTGTCCATCAACTTTATGGAAGATTTTGCGCAAAGATCTTGGCTTGCGACCTTACAAGATCCAGCTTGTGCAAGAATTAAAGCCGCGAGACCATGCAATGCGTCGTGATTTTGGTGTATGGGCCGAAAATGAGATTGATCTCGATGCTGATTTTCATCGCAAAATTTTGTTCAGTGATGAGGCTCATTTTTGGTTGAATGGCTACGTCAACAAGCAAAATTGCCGCATTTGGAGTGAAGAGAATCCACATGAGACCCTTGAGACGCCATTACATTCACAAAAACTGACTGTTTGGTGTGCTCTATGGGCTGGTGGAGTCATTGAGCCATACTTCTTCCGAAATAATGCTGGAGAGTCAGTTACCGTTAATGGAGACCGGTATAGAGCCATGATAACCGACTATTTTGTTCCCGAGTTGTGGTTCCAACAAGACGGCGCTACATGCCACACAGCGCACGTCACAATCGATTTATTGAAGGAAACATTCGATGAGCGCATAATTTCGCGGAATGGACCTGTCAATTGGCCACCAAGATCGTGTGATTTGACACCATTGGATTATTTTCTTTGGGGATATGTGAAGTCGCTCGTCTACGCCAACAAACCAGAAACGTTAGGGGACTTGGAAGCCAACATTCGTGGCGTTATTGCCAACATACGGCCCCATATGCTCGAAAAAGTGGTTGAAAATTGGACCTGTAGAATTGGCTTTATTCGAGCCAGCCGCGGCGGCCACATGCCCGAAATCATATTTAAACGTTAATGGCATAAAATTATCCTTCCAATAAAGCCAAATTGATGGACATTAAAACGATTTTCTTGTGTTTTATTTCAATTCGAAGTTATATACCTCTAAAAAAACACCCTGTAGTAATTTGTATTTTTTTTTTCAATTTCATTATATAGAGGTGTAGCATATGTTTTAATAATTAATCTCATAAAACGAAAACGACTTGTAAGCCAGAACATACAAGAAAATGAAACAGTTACAATCCATCATTCATTCCACATTTTGTATTATATTCGCAGCACTATATATGCTTATTGTCGCAAACGAAATAGAAATTAGTTTAACTGAACCGCAACGATAAAATCAGCATGGAAAACAATCTGCCACCGACGTTGCCTTGTTGTCGTCCAAATTATAATTCTCAGATAAACGTGTGTATTCCATTTTTGATATACTGACGTCGGTAGCTTACTGTGGTGAATATGTTTAATGCATTGCACTTTACTCGACTTGACTCAACTGACTCACATTTAGCGGATGCACAGCCTCTTTTATACTTAACATAGAGCTACCAGAATAATGTTAGCAACATCCGCATATTCTCAGCGCATTCAACAGTCTCTTATACCACATTTCTATCAAGTCATTAGTTCGTGTAACAATTTGTACAGTTCGCTTGTAAATATGTGCGTTGGAAATAAAACCCCTGTAGGAAGCTTGGGATTAAATGTCTTCACGTCACCATTTTTGTGTCTACTATATTAAAATTAGCTTTTGATGAGTAGAAAATAATTTAACAGATATACAATCTCGGGGGCGGCAACTGAGAGACAATTTTTTATGTGTTACCGATCGATCAACTTGTACGGAGACTAATAACTGTTCTCTCAATAATTGCTTTAATAAATATTATGTTTAATTTAATATCATTAACGCAAAGCCTGTCTGTTCCACTGTAACCACTTCTAAATCTGCATATAACAGTTTGAGCTTAGAATAATAATGTGTCTCTTTAAACAAACCAAAAATATACACACACTTTCACATTCTTTTACATTTGATGTTGTATAAGCATTTTAAAACTGTGTGAAAATAGCTGAGAGGCAAAGTTTGCAACAAAAGACACAAAGTCAACAAAACGTTTAAAATGCTCAATTAAAAGCATATTCTCTATAGTCACTTATACGCAAGCACACAGACATCACATACCAATACAAATGCAAGTTAAATATTTTTATAATAAAAAAGAAATGAGTGGAAACTGTTTCTTATGGGCACTTGTAAGTTTAACACATAAAAATAAAAATAAAAATTGGTGTTAATAGTCCGGTATACGTTCTATTCCAAACCTTCTCATGCAATCTAAACAAGAAGTACTCTCCCTCTACTCTACACTTGTATTTATGTATGTGCACATATTACGCTTACACATAAATGTGTCTACATATAATTGCTTTCTATAAAGGCGGGTTGCTGTTGTAATCGAATACAAAAGCAGAGTTAAAAAAATCATTGAAATTATTTTGCTAAAGGCCTAGGTATGATTCCATTACAACGGAGTGTGGCAACAAGCAACAGCGAAGCGCCTCACAATGATACTGATTCTAGAAAAATAAATCTTAAGGGTTCTGCAAAGGAGATTGTACGAAATTTTAGTCGCTGAAGCTTATAATAAAATAATAATAAAAAGTCAAATATTTTTAAAAAAATATTTATGCCAAATAATGGTCCATTAGAAAATCGTATCGACATTCCCTTATATGTCTGCATATAGATATTCCCGTATAGCAACAGAAAGTTTGTATCGCAATATGAAGAAAAGCCTCAAAGTTTATAAAGAAAACAACTCTACAATTCGTGTATCATTTGTCATTTTCTCGTTTCGAATTATGAAGTAGACTCACTGAAGAAATTATTATTTTTTTTCATGGGCGAAGATATTTGAAAAAATTATTTTCTATCCTTAGCAAAGGTACCAGAGAAGCCAATAAATCCGTGACTTTTTGAATGAAACACCACATTTTGGATAAATAATTAATTTTCAATTAAGTCTCTTGCTCTTGGCCAACGTTTCCTACATTTTTTATTTCTTCCAAAAAAAAAAAAAGATATGTCGAGGTCATCAAAATAGTTATTTGTTTGAGAGATAATTCCATCGTTGGAGTCAAATCTCTTTCTTTCTTTCTTTCTTTACATCTGTTATTAAGAGTCTTGCTATAAGTATTTGAAGTCTATTGAAAAATTAAAAATTCCAAAACCAAAAACATATAGACATTTCTTCACCAAGAAACATGCGAAAATTCCAAAAATTATATACGGCCATGTTCTGAAATCCATTTATTTTTGAATTCGCAAAATTTCAAAAATGAAAAATAGTGTTTTTTCTATCGCATAATTTAGTGAATTCTAAATTAAGATTATTTTATATGAAATCTTAAAACCAAAAAAAAATTGCTGCGATAAGTGAGCTTTCTAATTGAATTTTTTCCTGAAATTTTGTCGATTTCAAAGCGAAATTAATTTCAGAACCATGTTCTTATAGTTTTTGTTTTAATGTTTAGTTATGACAAAATTTCTGAAGACCAGATTTCAAAATTTGTGCAAAAATTTTTTTGTTAAAAAAAGTGCTTTAATTTTTTTGTATTTTCTAAATATTTTCTTTCATCAGTAAGTCTTCGTCCAGACTTGCAATTTTTGTTGCTGCAGTTTCTTATAATTCTGCTTTAGAATTGCATAAGTGTCTACATTATGAAATTCTAGTTTTGCAATCATCTTTTAAAAAATTCTATTACACTACAAATTTCCCTGAAAAATTAAGAGTTCTATTTGCTTCTAATATATTTTGTGTTTTTCATATAACTGGCACAGGGACTAAGTTTTTTTCATAAACAGGATAGGCTTTAAAAAAAACTTCAAAAACCAATTCGAAGTTACGATGGCAGAAAATATGTCTCACCTATTTTCCATAATTTATGCACAAATATGTAGATATAAAATAATATGTTTATATACTCAAGAAGTGTACCCACCATTCGAAAAATTTATGCACTATAGTAGATTCAATTGAAAAATTCAAAATTTTTCAACATTTATGTCAATATACTCAAAAGTTATACTAAACTTAAGTTTTTTTTTAAGTTTTTACTTAAAATTTATTAAAATATTTGAAATTTTTGTTTGTTAGCTAAATACAAAATTTTTTGGGTTGAAGGCTACTGATGAGTTTCATAAGCGGAAACAAAATGCATATAGACCATGCTTAACAAAAAAAAAAAACCAAGCAAAAATTTCAAATAAAATGAATATACCTCAGTGTTTCTTATATTAATTAAAATATATTTATTGTTGTTATTTGAAAACTTCATAAAAAATACTAGCTGCAAAGAATATTTTTTATGATATTATTTTTTTTAATTAAAATAAAAATAGAGATGACATGAATAAATATTTTTTATTATTGTGAATAGAATTCTTTTTATCATTTAGCTGGTGAGGCCTATCTTGTCTTATGTCAATAAAAACTCAATTTTTATTACATATTTTTCCCGACGTTTCGTGAATTTTATGTTCACTTCTTCAAGGGATTTGTTAACAATCGAGTTGTGTTGTTATTAAATCATCAAAATTAAAAATATTTTTTATTATTATGAGTACCAAAATTTTTTACATTCTTTTTCATATGACTAAATTTTTACATTAATTTGGAAATGCCTATTATTTGATAAATAAAAAACGATGATGATGTATACTCACTTAAAAGTTTGTTTTAAAATTAAAACTCCATAGCTTAATTTTACAGAATTTTATCTCTTCAAATCAACAAAATTTTTAAGTAAAAAGTAAATACTTTTCTTATAAATAACCCGCAAAAAATAATTCTGTTTTGGCAGCACTAACAACTGAGGGAAGCAATGTATTGCTTATTTGATAACAAAAGCTTCTAAAAATGCTTCTGAGAAGTACTAACGTAAGGCGGGCTCTCACAAGAATTATATATTATTACTTCTGAGAAGAACTTTAGTAAGGCAAAAAAAAAAAAATCATGGCTTTTTGGAAGGTAAATGTAAAAATTTATTTGTTTGGTTTTCAATTTTATTAATTCATTTTTCTTAGATTAAATTTATCCTAGTCCTTAATTTTAATTTTTATTATGAGCCATCTCAGGGAACCGCTTGTTAGGCTGGTCTATGATCAGGCTTTTTTGAGTTATTCATTTCAACTGCCTCAGCAATTTTATTTAATTTAAATTTTCTTTCTTATGCCAAATTCACAGACGAAGTCTGATCCTCACTTGAACGAAAGAATTTATGATTTGATGGGAAGTCCGCAAAAATTTATTTAAATGCAAAAATTATGAAATAAATTATTTATATTGTTTTTTGAATACGTATGAGTAATATATTATTTTGTATCAATATTACTCATACGTACTAATATGACTCATTGCATAGCCGATCTTCTATTAAGCAAATTTTTTTTACGATATTATTTATAAAGATTTTTTTAAATATGTATTCATGAGCGATTATTAGAATTATAGCATTTTTTAAACCGTTTTTCTGATACAAACTTCATTTGTTAAACCAGAATTACTTTTATATTCTCTTATGATTATTCTTTCGTAATATTCGGCTGTTTTATTTTTCTTTATTTCTGTTTTGCGATAGTAGTTATTATATTCGTCTGAATTCATTTGCTCTATTGCGATGATTTTTTATAATCAAATATGCGTAAAAAATCTTTTACGTTTTAAAGTAAATTTTCATAACTAAAAAATTTGTTTAATTAAGTTGATCTGGAGTTCCATCAGCCTTTACTCCTAAAGCTGGAACAGTTCATGTTATTTCTTAAAACAAATTGAAACTTATATTGCACTATTGCGCTAGCTGAGCCCGGGAAAGGTTGGCTTACCCTCAATTATTTTATTTTTTTAACAAAAATTACACGACAGAGTATTCATTTGCTGGGCTATTCACCCGAACCTGTGTTGAAAATTTCAGCTCCGCTGCTCTTACAGTACCAGAGATCATGCGTTACTAATAAATACACATAACGATTTTATACTCGTATATGTATATGTACATACGTCATGGATTTGAAAATTATTTCAGTTTATTTTAATTTAGTTTGGTACGGATTCATTTATAAATGGCTACCTATTTTGTAATTACTGCCGCTATTGCAATTCAATTTGACAATGAGGTTTGTTTTGTAAAACGTGTTGGGCTGCAACCACGATAAGTATATTTGCTTGAAACTTACTGATTGTAAAACTGTATTAGAAATAAAATGCCACCACGCACATTAGAAATCACAAGTTAATATAAAGTTTGAGACAATACGCATTAAGAACTGACTTAAGCCAGAATTAGTTTTTACTTTCTGTTCTGTTACGAATCAGCTGACTATTTTTTGTTTATAGAAATATAATACAAGTCGTTAGTTTTTATGTTTCGTTCTGTTCTGTTTCGGTTCAACCTGTGAAAATCAAAAAATTGTTAAGTATTTGTAAGTGACAGCATAAATTAAATAAAAACATTTTGAAATAAATTGTGATTGTGAGTTTAGATTTAAAAAAATTTAATTTTTAAAAGAAAAATATTAAATTATATTGCAACATAACAATGGAACATCCAAACTCATCACTTTAATGGAAAACTTCGACCCTTCTGGTCAGGAACAGCTGATAAGTCACTACAGAAAAAGTAAGTACGCAAATTTAGAAGCAGAACGGCACAGCACAGAACAGCAACAGAAAGTAAAGACTAATGAAGCCTTTAAGCGTTACATAGAAAACATATAAGAAAATGGTTTTATAAACAAAGCTTCTGGAATTTATTCAAAAAAATTTTAAATTTTCAGTTACAAGTAAAGGGTGTTTTTTAGAGTGTCACAACTTTGAGTTGGCATCACTACTTTATTTGAGCACCCATTTAACAGCTGATAGTTGCTTTTTGTTCAGTTTGCTTTGAAAATTCATTATGAATCGACTCACGAATGGGAAGAAGCACAAATTAATATTGATTTTGAATTTCTGGTTGAATAAGCAGAGTTGTCGCATTTGGATTGAAAAGAATCTACAAGCTTTTGTCGAAATACCATTACATCCACAAAAAATTACTGTTTGGTGCGCTTTATGGGCTGGCGGAGTCATTCTCTCATATGTCTTCAAAAACGATGATGGTCAACATTCTGACTGTCAATGGGAAACGGTATATGATCATGATTCGAAATTTTTCCGTACCTGAATTACGTGAAACTAATCTTGCTGGTATGTGGTTCCAACAGTATGGAGCCACTTGCCACACAGCGGGCGCTACAATTGATTTACTCAAAGAAACTTTTGATGAAGAAATAATTTCACGAAATGGCCCAATTAATTAGCCACCAGGATCGTGTGATTTAACCCCATTGGATAATTTTCTTAGGGGTTATGTTAAATGACTTGTCTAGTTATGTCGATAAACCACAAACAATTGAACACCAAATGTGGCGGTCGCCGCATGACAAAAATCATATTTAAACATTAATTTCATAAAGTTTTCTTTCCAATAAAGCACGTTTCATTGATATTAAACATATATCTTCTTATATTATGTAAGCTTGCGTCACTCTATAAAAAACGAAAATAATGATACAATGAAGATTTGGCTTGTTTTTGTGGTTAAGCAATTGTCTATAGGCATTTCGTTCCCGCTTTTGGAACTTATCAGTAGACAATTGCTTTACCATAAAAACCAGTTAAATCTTCAAATTAAATAAATAAAGACTTTATGTCAAATAAATATACTTAGGTATATAATGATACAATCACCAGAATTCCAAAAACTGAAATAAGCAATTTTCCCGAAAACAATTATTTTTTTATTTTCAACTAACTGAGCCCGGTAATAGTTGTCCTGCCCACAATTATTTAATTTGTTTAACTACAAATTACTCCACAAAGCAAGTGGTCACTTGATGTGTCAAAAAGTACGCACAACTTTGATCCGATTCTATTTTGAAATTTTCAGCTCCACAGCTCTTATAGTTCCAGAGATTGACCTGGTTGTACGCGACAGCACCTAGACAAAGAATACTACCAATTCCCACAAATTTCAGCTATTGGTTCTTGTTACACAGTGTAATGTTGTGCGCAACTTTCATAATATATTTCTTTCATATCATTCTTCTGCAGACAATAAGAAACAAAGCAAAAAAAGAAAAAAAGAATTGGGGAATTAGTCCAGCCACTTACGCGTGATGCCGTGACCAAGGCAAATAGAGATTAGTTTTTACATCTATCTACATATTGAGCCTTATTTTCGACTTTATCGTAAGCGTCATTATATCGAAAATATACATTTTTATTGAAATTAAAATGTTAATGTAGAATTATCAAAATGCTCAAAATTTTTGATAACTTTTAAGGGCTGTAATATTTTATCGCAGGCGAAAATTTACGTATATAAAACAAATTTGAACATTATAAAAAAAGCCTTCTCCTGAAAGATTTAATTTTTATAGCTTGCGATTAAACCGAATATAAAGAGGAGTATGATTCCAATTTTAGTGCTTAGTTAAGAGAACTCAAAAATTAATTTAAAAAGAAATTAGTTAAATTAAGCAACTCAATTTTTTATATTTTTTTTCTTATTTAAATATAAGAAAAAATTAAATAAAATTTTAAAATACTTAACTTTTTCCTCGCAAAATAAAAGTAGAAACATAAATTTTGACAGCTAATCAAGAGACTCGAACACACGCAGCACAATCGAATTGAAAGACTTACTAGTCAATTTGAAAAAATCAAAATTTTTGGATTTTTCTTCAACCAACTCGACAACTGCCAAACTAAACAATTGACAGAGCCATGCACGCCCTGATTTGGACAACAGCCGACTCAGTTGCCAATTGAATTGAAAACGAGTATGGGGTGCTTAATGCTTTGAAAGATTGATCAAAAAATTATTGAATCAATAAAATAAGAATTTTGAATAAATAATGTCCGATGATGCCACCAGCGTATAAACTGTACCAACTGGTGATTTATTTGGATTTAATAGTGTCTATAGGGTCTGTTGTGGCTTGGTTACACTTCATATGCTGCAATTTTTTTCGCGTTAGGCTGAAAATGAGGAATATTGCTGAAGACAATTTTGCGACAATACATCGGATCAGTTTCCAATTGTTGTAGAGCCTAACCACCAAAAAAAAACGATGCATACGATGTTAGCGAGGCTTTAATTCCTGCATCAGCTGGACTTTTGCACAAACTTTTTCACGTAGTGGATGGATAGAGCACAAGTTGCAGCAGCCGATGACGAAGCGATAAACTTTAACTTTTCCCCACACTTTCGCTTATATCGGCGATATTGTTTTGAGTACGCACATTCCTTCATTGTCTTGTGTTCAATGCCAAAGACCATGTGGTATGAAATCTTTGCACAATTCGACAAATGTCGTGATCATATGGACAATAATGTACGCAATAAAAATCACGAAGTCGTCAATAAAGCTGCTCGAATTGATAACTGATTTTTAAAGGAATTCTAAATTATTCACAAGCGCTGTTCAAGCGTCAATCTACTCATGATGATTTTCGAGAGTATATTGATTATACATGTGACGCGCAAAATAGAAAGGGACCTAAGGGTAAAAACAGGTTTTGTTCAGGAGAGCCATTTTAAGGATTTAAATACGTGTATCTTTGGTGTACCATCACATCATAAAACGCGCATATCTCTGGGAGGGAACACTTTTGGGGCAAGGGATCGGTCTCATTCGATGCTCAGATATTGTCCACATAAAAAAAAAGAAAATTGATTTGTTTACCTCTCTATTTATTGTTTATTCTCTATGCGCTGTCACATATGTAAAAAAATGAGCGCAGTATGATCGCTCATTTGATAGCTAGCCCTTTCATAAGGCCAAGGCCACGCAATCAGCGGCAACCAATTAAAACATAAGAAATACTACTGAAATGGCCATGCAGTGAGCGGCATGTGAGCCGCATTTATGAGCGTCTAAGCGGTGCTGCTCAGGAATAAAAATTGTTCTAATTTCTATTTGTTTTCTGAGCGGCAAAGAATAAACTTGGCAAAAGTGAACGTGGAGCTTATAATTTCATTTATGCAAAGCCGACTGCTATTATGGCAAGACAGATTACCATATTATCAAAAAAAAAAAAGAAATTATAGAGTGAAATTTGCGTAGATTTTTATATAAATGGTTAAATTCGCCTTAATGTCGGCTTGCTTGATTTAAAGGATGAATACCAAAACTTTTTTCTTAAACGCATTAAATTCTTATAGATATGAATACAATTTTCATGCAAACCTCTCTTGACAATGGCATTTTAAGAAATAACCGCTCAGAAATGATGCTCAGTAATAAGCCACTTGCCGCTCAAACTCGCCGCTCTGCCGCTTGCGGCATTGCCGCTCATAGCGTGGCATCGGTCTAAGTTTTATTCGGCTTTAAAAAGAAACACAGAAAAAAGTATTCATCAATTAATGTTTTCAATTAATAATTTAATTTTATTCAATTAAATTTTTAATTGTATTAATTAATTTGAGTGGAAAAACTTAATTGATATTATCAAATTGTTTATAGGTGAAAATTTAATTAATTTTTTAATTAATATTACAAATATTTTAATTAATATTACAAACTCATTCATATTACTTTTTTGTGTGCGCCTGTAATTTTAAAAACTATTGATAATTTTTTTTGTGTGGGCCTATTTCTCATTTTACAGTTATAGATATTATATCCCTGGGGCCTTATTTTGCAAAGCCTTAACTATTTAATGTACATATTGGTATGAACAATTGTAAGCTTTCGACTTTCCCCTCATACCTTAGAAAATATACAAATAAAAGGCACTTTGTAAACGTTTGCAAATATAACAAAAAATATACTCTTAATACTGACTGGTGCATTCATCTCCCCAGTTTATTTCGATCTGTGTTTTTTTTCTTCTTTTCTTCTTCTTTTTCTGTCTCTTAGGGCAATACGATTTTTATTATTTTCTCTTTTTTATAATCTTACATGCATATAAAATGTTTTTTTGTAAATATGCTGGTATCATGACTCAAATAGAAAATATAATATTGTTTATGGATGATGGCCTCATTTGTATACGTTGATGAGTGTCATGATTATATTTGTTTTGTCGCTGTTTAAAAACAAAGCAAATACATATTTTTTCTTTTTTTTTTCTTCTTTTTAAACGATGTAACTTTACAACTGTAAAGAAAAAAGTTGGTGTTTTCTATAAATTAAAATGAAAAATATGCCAGCAACCAACAAACCAACATTACTAAATCTAATCTGGCTTCATTTAACTTTTACTGTTTATTTAAAACATGTCTAACATTGTATTTTGCCTTTGAGCAATATTATATGTGGCTCCTCAACTTCCGGTGTATAAATGGAAGGAAGCAAAACTACACTCCCAAATACATTCGCAAATGGCAACGCAAACGCACCCTACCCTGGCAATAAGCACAGACCGTAACTGTTGAACAACTTTCATTATCCGTCCTCACCAACTGTTTACTTACGTACATACATATTTCATGAGATTTATTTTTTTTTTTTAGTTTTAATCCAAAAGGACAACTTTAAAAGGTTTTTGCTGTCTCTGCTATCATTATAAAATGTGAATATAATATGTAAAGTTTAATGGATTTAAAACAATTTTAAGTTGGAGTTTTTGTTTTCCTTTTTTGCTAAGAGACTTAACCAAATAATCATGGACTTTGGAAAGTTTTTGTTTGTTTTAAGTAGAAAAGCTTTTGATTGTTAGTTTATAAAATAATGAAACATATCAGGGTTGCTTAAATTGAATGATGAAATGTTTTAACAACAATTTGTAGAAATAAGTATGCCACATAAGCTTAACAAAGCAGATTCAAAAACTCTCGAGTTAATTGGCTTCAATACTTTATTTGAAATTGATTTTGTGGTCGAAAATGAATTAGGAAAGTTAGGCAAATAGTTAAATTTATAAATTCACATGATTAAAAGAAATTAAATAAACAATAAAGTTGTTCAAATTTATGTTCTATTCTAAAATATGAATATGTATATAATATTACAAATAACTAAATAATGAATTGGTTTTTTTAAAGAAGTTCTCCCAAATGTGAATACAATTATGTATTGTGAATTAGCTATATTATATTTTTTATCTTTACTTATGATCTTTTTTATGTTTTTTTTCAAGTCACCTTTAATAAACATATCCTACCGCTCGTCATAATTTTAAACATCACATACATAAGTATTGTATTCCAACCAAATATTTTTTTTAATATTTTATGAAATAAACTGGATAATTATGTGAGTAATAGTCACATTTGATTTTAAAATTATTTATTTATTTACTTGATATTAAAATTATATAAAATATAACAATAATATATTTATATATGAAATAGCGAAGTATATTTATTTGACATAAAGTCTTTATTTATTTAATTTGAAAATTTGCTTGTTTTTATGGCTTAGCAATGGTCTATATGCATTTCGTTCCTGCTTTTAGAACTCGTCAGTAGACTTCAACCCAAAAAATTTTTGAATTTAGTTGACAAACTTCGTATGTTTATAGTAAGACTCTTAATACTATATTGAGAATCACAGTATACAAACATAATAAGTTTGAAAGCTTCAAACAAACATTTTTACAAAACAAGCATCTTTATTCGATTGTCTATCTATTTTATTTTCAAATTAAATAAATAAACACTTTATGTCAAATAAATATACTTCGGTATTTCAAATATGAAAATAAATGTTTTCTTTTTGCTTTTTAATACTTTTATTGTTGCCCAATTTGGCAGCTAATGGTAAAAAGGTGGTAGAAAATAAAATAGATAGACAATCGAATAAAGATGCTTGTTTTGTAAAAATGTTTGTTTGAAGCTTTCAAACTTATTATGTTTGTATACTGTGATTCTCAATATAGTATTAAGAGTCTTACTATAAACATACGAAGTTTGTCAACTAAATTCAGAAATTTTTTGGGTTGAAGTCTACTGACGAGTTCCAAAAGCAGGAACGAAATGCATATAGACAATTGCTAAACCATAAAAACAAGCAAATTTTCAAATTAAATAATATATTTATATACATTGGTAGCACTGGCTGCCAAGGCCATCGGCTATTAAAACTAATAATGATAATGCAGATAATTTTTCACTCTTTTACTCATTTCTTTAATTTTTTCTTTCGTACACACAAAAAGATATTTATAATCTGGTTTCAATTAATACCTTTGTTTAAAAAAATATATATTTTTAATTAATAATTTAATTGACAGAATTAAATTTTTAATTGTTTCTTGTGCTTTATAAAAAAAAAATGTTATCAATAACTGCATAACTACAAAAAACGTTCGTTTCTATTACATTTACGCTTATATAATGAGTTTCATTTAAAATACACAACACTTTTTTTATATAATAAGCTAGCCAATTTGAAACGTCAGTCAAAAAATACGGGCACTCCTGAGGAAAAATTTGAAAATGGTAAGTTGTTAATTGTATTATAAATTTTAAAAATGTTTATCATTTACTTTTTTCTTTCTATTTATTTAGAAACACCAGAAAATTACGCGTCCATGGTTCAAACTCTTAGGAATGAAAAAATAAGTGCTGACGACTTCGACCTCTTTTGGAGAAAGTGTGCAACATTTCGTTTCAAGCAAATTGAAGATTCCAAAACAACTTCAGAAGTTTTTGATTTGTGGCCAGATTATACAAAGCCATAAGCTTTTCAGTTTGTGAGTTTAAATTAAAATATCCTGCAGCGAAACGACTGAAGGATTCGTGGAATCAGTTCGGAAATAATATTTTAAACATTGTTAAAAATAAATCGAATTGTGCGCTGATTTGCAAAGATATCCAAAGAGCTCAGTCTGTGGGTGAAGGTGAGTAGAAAATTTTGTTTTATTAATTGGTTCTAGTTAATCTTAATTTTTATTTTTTAGAGTCAATTACGTTTACAACACTTTGGAATTCTCACAAGGTTTTTCCAACACAACAATCTTTGCAAACTTTTCCAAGCGGAGAAAAAGTAAGAAAGCGATATTCAGTCGCTGATTCACAAGAAAGTTTTGTACTATTGGCTGCGTCTGCTGAAATATGTATATCTTAAATTATAGCCCAAAACTTTAAAAATATTTTTACATATATGTGTAGTTACTTTGAAAATGAATTGCAATAAAATTGTTTAGTCCATTTCAACTAAATATAGATTTTTTTATTGTTCGCATTATCCAAAAATCTTGATTAAGATTTTAATTACTATAATTAAAGAATTAATTAAAAATGTTATTAAAACTCAATTAAATTTTTAATTGATATAATAAAAAAATTAATTAAAAATACTTTGTAAATTCAATTAACCATTTAATAATTAAATTTTTAATTAATAATAAGTTTAATTAATTAAAAAATTTAAATTTAATCAATAATATCAATTCGTTTATAGGTGAAAATTCAATGAAAATTTTAATTGATATTACAAATTTTTTAATTAAATTGTATTTAAATTTTTTTGTGTGTATAGAGTATCAAATATCATTTCTGAAAAAAATTTATCGAAAATGATTTTAAAAAAGTCTGCGAAACGAAATCATTATTGATTTTAAAATCACATGTGATTTGAGGCATGTGATTTTCCGAACATACCCGATATATACAGAATAAAATCGCGAGTTACTTTTACTTTCCTTTCAGAAAGATTTTTTATGAAAATAACTGAATAAACGAGTTATGGTAAACAACACAATATTCGCTATCAGGGTGTAGTCCATACAAGAAAATTACTTATTCCCCTAATGTGCATTTGTATATGTATATGCAAATATTTACAAGTGTTTATACACCATTAAAGGCTTAAGTGCAAATTGCTTACGTGTGTTAACGTGTTTGTTAAGAAAGTTGAGCTGAAAAGAGAACAGTTGCATTTACAGTTATACAGGAAGAATGAGTGTTTGAACACCAACACAATTCCACATTAGGTGTACGCACATTTATTCATTTGCAGGCACATGAATATGAGTTGAAGTGTTTAAAATAAAAACTGCTGTAAGCACTCGTAGAACAACCTGTATCCGTTATGAGGTCTAAACTCACATACAACTTATTCTACTCAGGTTGTGTTAAAGTTTTTTCCCTTGTTGTTGTTAACGCAACAATTTCGTTTAGTAATTGCACTTTTTTATACAATTACAGGTGTGCTAATATAAATATAGATATGAATTTTGTTATGCTAGATGATGTATGGAATAAACAATAAAAATTAAATTGAAATGAAAAATTATGAAAATAAATTATTTTAATTTACTAGAATATATTCAGCAATTAAGTCGGTCACTTTGCTATCAAGGAAGTTGCAGATTGGTTGAGATTGAATATCACTTTAACAACCGTGATTGATTGATTGATAGAGGGTGGCGTTGGCTGAAGTAGTTAGCACTTTGACTGCAAAACCGAAGGTCCTGGGCTCGAGCCCGGTATCCGGCAGTAATTAAAAATAACAACACCACGCATTTTTCTGATGTGCATTAGTGTCCTTTGTATCACTTGTCGTGGGAAAAATTCTAGTGAAGCAGGCATAAGGCACTGCTCACTAAAAACTATACCGACTTCATCAGATACTAATCCCAATGTAACATCAGAGCGCCCTCCTTTGTTGTCTAGCAGAATCATCTGCGAAGTAAAATAACCAATGACTACTAATATAATAAACAAAAAAAAAGTGGAAAAAAGCAAAGTTGGAAAAAAATAAAGCTTTCCTCCATCTCTTCCTTCACCACCTGTCTTCTCTATGACTATCCCTTCCCTATCACTCTCTCTCACTATCTTCTCTTCAACTAAAAGGTAGTACAAAGGGATTATTGTATTGGACTCAAGTGAGCACGACTCCAAATTTCACCCTTCCTTACCTGCTAACCTAACCTAACCTAACAACCGCGATTAATATATATCACCCTCGATTCTAAGCACAACAACAGACTTTAACTCGACTGATGTCCTCTAACGTTATGGCAGAGCAGTTAGGTTAGGTCATAAGCCCGGTCTCTGTTAGACCACTGTGATACCACGGAGACGCTGCCACCGTTGAACCAACCAGAGCTAAATATAAATCTACTAATAAGTTGCAGTTCAACACTTGCAACTTCACAAAGCTCCCTAAACTCAAGAGCGCTCATTGTGGACATTCTTTTTATTCCAATTCCAGGACAGTGACAGAGAAGATGTTCTACACTTTCCTCTTCAGCGATATCCTGACAGCTGCAGCAAAAATCATTGTGTTCCACCTTTAACCTTAGTGCATGCACGGACGGTTAGCACGGAAACTAGAATCGAGATTTGTTTCCTTTTCTTTAAAATCAAAAAACCTGTATTTTTTCAATTTAGATGAGTCCATACCTGCCTTGTGATCACGCAATCATTTCTTGTGACCCACTTTCTTTTTGTTGCATCTTCTGTCTTGCACTTAAGTCTGAGTTTGCAAGAGAGTAGGGGTAAACCCACACAATTCTGTGGATGGTGTCCAGGTTTTATAAAGACATACGTGTAGTAGAGCAGGGGAGGCTTGGTCAATCCTCCATTCCCAAGCTTCATCATCGAATATTCTACAGTGGCCGGTTCCATTTTCGTTCCACAGAGAGGTACAACAAAGACGGATTGCCGAGGTCGTTGCCATCTCCTTCTCTACTAGGTTCAATGGTTAAAAGGTGGAGGAGCATCCCTACTGCATCCATAGGAGCAGCAGAGCAGTTAGACATTATGATAATCTAGTTCCTGAGGCATAGAGGCTTTGAGGGAAACTCTAGGGCTGATGGGCTGGCATGAACTGAGTCAACCTTACAGGTCCCACTGGATATGCGATTTGTAGGCTCACCCTTACTATCGTGAAAACTCAGACTGAGCAACAAACAAATAGAAGATGATCGACAAAAAAATTAACGCATGAGCATCAGGCAGTTATCTAATTATATAAATGAGAAAAAATGCGGTTTCTTTGATTTCAAGAAATAGGAAACAAATTTCGGTTTTAGTGTCAGTTTTAAGTGAACTTTGACTCATAGCATTTACAGAGGCTAAAGTATCATTGAATACAATTAATTTGTTTGCAGGTATGAAGGCATTTATAACGAAGAAACTGTAGAGCATTTTCAGCATCATTGCCCTGGACAAGCAAGAAAAATAATGGCCACCCTGAGTATGCTTGAGTTCAAGTAACTTCCTGATATTGCCAGGATTGAACTTTAACGTGTTAGTAGCTTTATATTGAGCTCTAGTTAGTTCAACGGCGAGACTTCACATAAGCAGCTTGTGCGTGGTATCACAATAGACGAGAAGGGTCTTAGTGAGTCCGGTATAACCTAACCCATCAATAACTTAAAACTGTCAAAAATGGTCTTGCGGAAAAAACATGCATAAGCACATATATGTGTGTATCATGGTTAGTAACGTATGACCATGCGTAAAAATAAGAAAATTCAGAATATAGAATAGAATTTAACATAAGACTATGGTAAGCGCGTTCAATATCCTAAACCGTCATTCGAAATGAAAAATTATAAGAGAAACCTAAAAATGATTTGAAAATACCTGTCTAATGATACCCATTTTGATATAGTTCGCCGACTTTTTATTTTTTTCGTATGAACAATATGGCATCTGTTGGCCGCCATATTGAGTTTTGACTGCTGCTATTATCTATAATGAAACTCCCAGGATTAAAATAAATCAATTCATGTAAGAATCGTCAAAATCGGTCCACGCGTTCGGTTATAGATACATACATAGGCTGATAAACACAATAACCTTCTTTCGCGCAGTCGGGTAACAATTCACGTATTCCATTTGCATTGATAAATTTTTATATAATATTCAAGTTTGCATTAATTGACGCCAACACGTGAACGCGGTGTGTATTTTAATTCACTAACAGCAAATCTTTTTAGCAGTTCATAATTTTATAGCAGAACAATAAAATCCTTTTTATGTCCTTCTCACATCACTGTATAATGCTACTTTTTACTTATTTCTACTTAAACTGCAGTATTGTTAGCAAAAGTAATAAATAGAAAAATTTATACATACATATATAATTATTTTAGCTCGGTTACATTTTGTTTATTATAATTCTTTATTCAACTGTGCAATATGTATGCATCTATACACTTTTTATTTTCTTGAAATTTTTTATTATTATTATTTCTATTCTCACTTAACTCTTACACTTCTATGCTATTCATCCATTACAGTCAGTCAGTTGGTGAGGTAGCCATTCAGCGGCAAAATGTATACAAATGTATACACTTGGTTCGTAAAACAGAATCACACACCCATAAATGTTTAAGAGTTTTATGTGTTAATGCATTAGAATAGGTTAAATTTACCGCTGTTGCAAATGCACATGCTGGCTGTTTGCAGTTGCATATGTATGAAAATGGTTACAAGAGTGTTCATGTGTTTACCACAATATAATAAAAGCTTAGAGTACAACAATAATATTATTTTATTTTTTTTATTTTTTTTTTTTTTGCTTTTGACTCGAGTTGTTTAATCGTCACCTTCTTTTCGTTAACACCATTTTAATGTGCGATTTTTTTGAGGAACGACTGAGAAGGACTGAATATTTATACTTTTACAAACATGTGTACAATATACAGAGTGTATTTTGAAAATCCCGCAAGGCTGCAAGAAAACTGAAAATACAGTTTATTATATTTACGAGTACCTTTCAACAAAATGTATAAAGATATCTGTTAGATTTTAAAGCATTTTCAAGAATATGATTGTAGGTCTTTGCTGAGCAGGTAGATATAGCACTATGGAAATTGAACACTTAGTCTATCCTTCTTAAATTCTGTGGCAATAAGGGAAAAGTGCTTAAGTCATATTGTACTGTTTTGCAGTAGAGCACTTTTAAGCTTTCAAGTCGATTTTCAGAAATTTCTTTCTTTTGCAGTTAAATTGGGAAATTCCATACTCATTTATTTTTTTTTTTTTTTATGAAAACATCATTCTACACTTTATAAATAATAATTGAATTTGAAATATACCAAAGTATAAGCTTAATTAAGCTATTATTCCAAATAGATTAAAAGTCTAAAAAGGATAAGTCGCAAGTCCTAGTGCTATAACTTCTTGAAAGATCACACAAATTAATTGAGATTTTGACCAGGAGTACTTTGGAATATACAGATTACGCACGTATCATTAACTCAAAATCAGCTTATCTCGACTTAAGCACTTTTTCCTTTTTGCCACAGAATTCTTGATTTCAATTTTTATTTTGTTTTGGTCCAAATTTCAATGATGAGATTAATTCGCACATTCAGTTCAATAGTGTTTCGTTTCGTTCGTTCGTTTTTAAGTTAATAATGCAGCAAAACAATGCATTTCGTATTGTATCTGGCGTAAAAATTTCATATAAATAACTTGTACTATCAACTCCTGAGAGAAGAATATTTGTTCATGCTTTCATTGAGTTGCTTGTAAATTGAAACCCTTAAACCTGTTTTGGTTTTTTTTTTGAGTTATGACTCTATTGAACTGAATGTGCGAATTGATTTTGGATTTATTTTGAACTAATACTTTCATTCATTCAATTGAACGCATTAATTATATCCATACATATCTGTGGTTTTCATTAATAACAACGCATGTTCAATTTTTCTCATTTCGAGTTTAAGAAGTCAATTTGTTATATTTGAAATGCTTTTTATAAAGGTCTAAATTTTTTTTTTTTTTTTTTTGTAATATGGATATATATAATTTTCTAACACAACAACAATAAGTTTCAACATTAAAGTAGTAAACATATATATATATATATATAAGATATTGACTTGCAAAATAATTATTTGATTAGATTGTTTGGAAAATAGTTAGGCCAAGAAAATATCATTTGCAGAAACTGTATTTCGGTTCACGCTATCAATTTTCTATTAATCTAAAAAACAATCCATGTTTATTGCCATGAGGGCATAATTATAATAAAGATATGATTCTAAAAATTCTTAAATTGATTGGATCAACCGAGCGTATGCTGTTGTCATGACTAATTAACTGATGGATTAGCACAATCGAACTAAAATAATATGAATTGGATTTCAGTACCAATTTTTGGTAACGGCAACTAAACAAATTGTCCTTCTATATTAACGTTAAAATTAACATCTTCTATCAGTTACTGCAACTAACTAGAGATTAATTTTACTATCATAGTTTATAGCAGTAAATTGAAAATTAGCTTTTGTAACTTTCAAAAATATTATTATTATGCAATTCTCAAATGGTTTTTTAAAGGTTGTGCATAAGATAAGAGGTTTGTGACTGTTCAAAATGTGTGGTTGAAGAAATTCATATAGATATGCTTAACCACCAGCAAATAAGTTTCAATTAAAATATGTCAAATAATAAATTTCTTAAATTGTGTATTCTTATTTGCGTTTATTGCTTATTTTTATTTCAGCAAGGATGGCCAATTTTTCTTTCACAGGTACCAATTATGATCTTGTTTTAGTTATATTAACCATATTTTCGGTAGCAAGAATAAATTTTATTTAAAATTCCATACTGTTAACCAATTTTATATGTTGTTGCAACTATTAGGTTAATAATTATAATTAGAAATATAGTGGTACCACAAGAAAATTGCAGTCGTTATACTAGAATTCTGTTATAGTTGATGCAACCGCCAAAATTTGATTAACAACAAATTCGGTTGTCTCAACGAATCTGTTTTCTCTGTGTACCCTTGAAGTATGTAGATGTTTTGTGACACCATAAAAATGTGTTCAGTAGATTTTGAATGTTTTAAGAAGAACAGAAAACCAAACAGACATATAGACAAAAATTTCAATATATATCACATACTAACTTCGCCTTATTGATGTATCACAAGCATACATATGTACACAGAGAGAATAGATTGGTTAAAAATCTGTTGGAGCAACAAATATTCAATTATGTATTAAAATATTCCATATTTGCTATCAATTATCAATCATTTGTACGATTATTTTATATTTGTAAACAAAAAACCATAATTACAATGTAAATAGAATTCTCACGATAGTTTAATTAATAATAACAATTGATTCCGTTTATTTCTAATAACCATTTTAAAGTACTGGTAGACACAACTGAATTAAATTCAAGTTAGAAAGTAACGCAACTGAATATTGGCTTTTGAAATGAAAAAAACTATTCCTGTAAGCAATATTTAATTAAAAAAAAAAAATTCGGTTATTGTAACTAACTAATCATTTGCCGTCGTACTGAAATTCTATTGCAATAATAGAAAAGAAAATGAAATATTTTATTGATGTTCCTAAATGAATTTTTTGTTCTGAATACAAAAGGAAAAACATATTTTGTTGTCGCTGTTGAATTTTTCCTTACTTATGGAAAAATTTTAATGTTTTATAAACAAAAATAAAAATCAGATAGAAATGTCATATAGAAAATATATTTTGCAGAATAGTTACACAAAACCTCGACTTAACAAAAAAAAGGTAAGAAAATTATTATACGAGTATATTGCAAAATATTCGAAGTGTTACTACTATTATTCGGAAGTGAAATTATTTGTGCAAATAATTTGTAGTTTCTTGATAAGGAAATGACTCTTTGTAATAGCAACGGATGTTACAACAAACCACGCGGATCAAAAATTTTCACATTTCTCTTCAAGATATAAGCAAAACATTAAGAGTAATTTGCGATAAATATAATAATGTACTTAAATACCTTTTCTATTCTGCAGAAATTGTTTTTATGTATGTATGTATGTATATGAGCCGTGTCTGCCAATGATTCCTTTAGAAAAACCAATTATATTGGTTGTATCAATTAATTATTTCTATAGTCACAACTAAATTTCATTCTAAAAATTCACATATCGCTAGCGAAAAAAAAGCTATATTCGTTCACCACAACAGTTGTTGGAACCGACAAAATTCGATTGGCTACAAATTCGGTTATCACAACAAATCTGTTTTCTCTGTGTACATACATATATATGCATATGTAGAGATATACAAATTGTTATACAAAGTGATTTTGTGCATTTATTTACTATATTTATCTTCAAGTAACTTTTACTTACCCAGAACATTTTAATTTTTCAATTTTTAAAAAAGAAAATTAAAACGAAATATTTTCGGACCTCTCATAACAACATACAACCTTTAGCATACATTTAAAACAAGCATTAAAAATGTATAAAGTCATTATTTTCTACATCTGAGATTGAAACAATATTTGCACAACACCTTTAAAGAACATTTTAAAGGGCTTCCTGTTTCTGTCACCCACTTCAAAGCTGTTGAAAGAACACAAAAGCAAGCAAAGTAGCATCTCTTCAATGAAACAATACGAACGGCATTTGTAAAAAAATTTAAACAATAACCAGCGCATCATCAGCACCAAACTGCTGGTGCTAAATACTTACACGAAGAAGCGAAATACACCCCGGAACATATGAACATACATACTGAAATTTATACTAAATTTTCATTTGTAAGTGTCTTTCACTCACCTAAACTTGCAGTTACTCAAAGAGAAAAAAATACAAAAATACAAACAAAATTCAAAAAAAAACTAAGAACACGAGCTCTGCAACAAAAGATTCTTGCCAAAGGACGAAGAAAAGAAATCCTTTTAGCAAGAAATCTACAAACACAAATAAAGTTAAAAACAAAACTAAAGTTAAGAAAAAGGTGGCACAAAGTCAAATAACTTGCAAAGAAATATAAACACACATATTTGTATTCTTTACATTCAACTATTGCAACCCTTTTCAAATAAATATCAACGTCATCGTCGTCTTCATCATCGTCAGTGGCAGGCAGCAACACAATCATTCATGTTTTTTTTTTGTTTGTTTTTTTTTAGTGCAAACAATAGAACGAACAATGTAATGACGGACATGAAGGTGACGGTGAGTTAAATAGCAAATACATATTTGACATCAGCATATTTCGACAGGCGCTTTATAATAATTTCAAAAAGTATTATTAAAGAACAGCCAATGTAATTTAATTAGTGGAAGTATTTAAAAATATATAGACAGAAAAATCATTATTTAGCTTTTATCCCATCAAAGCCGTTTTGCTTTCGCTACGACCTCCGTCTGTTCGTCACAGCCTTTTTTCTAAAGAACCGTAAGAGCTACGGACCTGAAATTTTGACAGAATATGTAGAACTTTGGCCGCTACAGCAGCAAATATATGACAGTTAAAAAATACATTGTTCCAAAATGAGCAATGAAATTTTTAAAATCTTGTGTAATTTGCAAACAATTATATGTAGACACTTGCAATTTCCCAAGTTAGTGTATGTTTATACAGACTACACAATTAACACTAAAATTAAAAAAAAATCTAAATAAAAGGGAACTGATAAAATTAATGTAATTTTGACCATGTTATTTTGACAAGTTGCTGTAACTCGGAACTCGTAAGAAGCAAACTCTTGAAATTTACAAAAACGCTAAAACTAAAAAGTCTCAAAATTAAAATCGCTAAACCAAAAAAAATTGCCAAAACGAAAAAAGCGCCTGACTAAAAAATCTCTAAAACTTAAATAAATCGTCAAAAACCGAAAAAATCACAAAAATTAAAACACAAAACACCCGACAAAATCGCAAAAACGAAAAAACGTGCCAAAACTAAAAAAAAAAAGAATGCTACAACTAAAATAAAGCTCCAAAACCTGAAAAAAACCCAAAAAACCTCAAAAATTTCAAAAAAATGCCAAAAATAAAAGTTAGCGTTCTTTTATTTTTGGAAAAATATAAAATAAAAGAACGTCAAAAATCGAAAAAATTTCAAAACTCATTATATAGACTAAAGTACGTATAGTGTTAAATATGAACAATTTCACAGAATATCACGTACAATATCACGCACGATGACCAATCTATTAAGCTTGTACAAGGTGGGCCAAAAGAAATCACCCTATTGGAAGATGGTCTTACTTTTACAAATGGCGGCCAATATGTCAAATCAGTTTTAATATTTGTAAACTAGACATATGTAGAATACAAGTGAACAAGCCATGAAGCGATACACTCCCCAAGAACGCGGAATTATCATGTCTATTTTTTTGCTCAACAATTCGTCTTTGGTGTTGGCGCAGCGCGAATTCCATTGCCGATTCGCCGGTCGTCCCGCAGCTAATGCGCAAACATTGCGGCGTATGGGACCACATGAGAAGCTGCCAAGAGTGGCCGGCTCCTTAGCGTCCGTCCTGCCGAAAATATCGCCGCTGTTGTCGACGATCTCGAGCTGTCGCCAGAAACATCGACCAGCCGCCGTGCCTCGCAATTAGCCATCAGCCGGTCGTCCCTAAGGCGAATTTTGGTCAAAGACCTGCGCATGTTTCCGTACAAAGTCCAGTCCGTGCATCAGCTGCTGCCTGCCGACCGTCAAACGCGTGTAATTTACGTCCAGGCCATCCTCAATATCGAGGACGAAGTGGACGATTTTTCTACCAAAATCATAATGAGCGATGAGACTCATTTCCAGCTCAGCAGGTACGTGAACAAGCAAAACTATCGCTTCTGGGGCACCGAAAATCCACGAGTGATGCACGAGGAACTATTACACCCGCTCAAAATGACTGCATAGTGCGCTGTTCACGCTGGAGGAGTCATCGGGCCATTTTTTTCAAGGACGCCGCTGGTCAAATGACAACAGTACACGGTGCGCACTATAGGCCATGTTATCCGAGTTTTTTCTGCCGCACACACTGTGCGAGCCACAACCAATATTCAGAAGACAGCGTTCCCGGATCGCTCCATCTCTCGTTTTGGCGATTTACACTGCCCCGCAACATCGCCCGACTTAACCGTTCTAGACTTTTTTTGTTGGGTTTTTTGAAGTCCCGTGTTTAAGTGAACAAGCGCGAGACCCTGGAAGCCCTCAAGGACAACATTCGACACGAGTGCGAGAATCTGTCGCCCGAAGTTCTCGCCGAAATGATGAAAAATGCCATAAAACGAGCCCGTATAGCAATCAATTGTGACGGCGCCTACTTGGCCGATATCATCTTCTCGACTTAATCATTAAAATTCTAAAGGTTCAAATAAACATAATCAAAAAACAGAATCGAAGTTTATCCTTTAGAAAAAGAAAATGAGAGCCAAACAACTTCGGATGACTTCTTTTGGCCCACCTTGTAATTTAGATCAATGCGATTATCTATTTAAAACAACGAACTGAACGATTTCGAATGAGTGAAGACAATAGTATGAGTTTCAATCAAGCTGCTTGACCGGCGTAATTTTTAATAAGTCCTAGTTTACACAATGCAAGTCTTATTGCTAAGCTGATTAGTTTGAAGGAGAGAGAAACGAGGGGAACAGAAACGTTTCTTTTCTCCTCGTCTCTCTATCCTAACAAACTAATCAGCTTAGCAATAAGACTTGCATAGTGTAAACTAGGACTAATGAGTTACTTATTTCAACTATAAGGTTAATTGACTAAAGACCTACTTTCAATTTAATTTTACTTAAATACGAAATTTTCTTAATCAACTTCTGGATTTATTCAGTTAAGCACTTTAATTGAAAAAATTCATATTTTCAATGACATATTTTATCACAAGTAAAAGTACTATTAAAAATAACTTTTTCAAATTTTTACAGTTTTGTAATATGAGAAAACTTTAATTATTAGAACCACTGGATTCAGCGCACTTGAACCAGGTTTGCCCACAATATATTTTCGAGCTACCATAGTAAAATTTATAGAATTTTTTCATAATTTAATAATAATTTAAACGTCTCGTTAGTCTTATGGTTATGCTTGTAAAATTTTCTAGATGATTTAAGCAAACATTATTGGGCCATAACCATAGTCACAGAATAAAGTCGGTTCGTTTTAGAATCAACTTAAAATTAAAAACCAGTTTATAAATATTTTTATACTATAGTCAAAAACAAAGTGTGTGTTAAGTTGAATCGACTTTAACTGGGTGCCACAACAAATATTGGAAATTTTTCATATCATCGAAAACAAAAAATAAGAAAGTGGCATCTCTCTTTCATCTCTCTCACCTGACGCTGTGTTATGAAAATACATACATATGCATGTGCATACATACATACATTTATGTACATACATATTTATATACATGTGCACTTATATTACAACACAAATTGTTTTTGTTTTATTTTTATTCATTTATTAACTTTTATTACACTAATTCACAAACTCTTATTAAATTTTCCCTTTTTAATTTAAATGTGTTTTGTCTTGAAGTAAAAAGCCAGAGACGATGCTAACTTGGTTAAAAACAGCTTTAGCATGTTTTAACTTTAGAACCGACTTTTTCCTTTAAAGTGCAGTTTTTCTTGTCTATGGTAGGTCAAAAGTTAATTTTTTAAAAATGTGCATTCTAAAACTGGAAAAGTAGACTTTTTTGTTGACTTTCTTAAAGCTTTGAAAATTAATAATTTTTTCTGAATTTTGTTATGTAATTTGCTAATGGTTAAAACTTTAGCGGCAAATTCTGAAATTAATTCCATTTGATGATAATAATTATTTTATTTATTTAAGAAACTAATTTATTACGATTAAGTTGTTTGGTTTTAAGAAATTTCCGCATAAAACAGCCATTACAGTTTGTTCAATTTAATGCATAATTTAATTATCATTAATAAATTTATAGAACTAAAAATGGAGGCTAAGCCAGATGTTTTAATTAAATTTTATTAAGTGTACATTCCGTTCCACAAAAGCCAATGAAGCTAAACGCGGCTATTTAACACATTACTTTTAGTATTATTAGTGCATTTGTTGTTGTTGCTCTGTTTCTATTTTTTTTTTTCATTTTATTAAATTCGCTTTAGTCATATTATATGAGTTAAAAAATTTATTCTAGTTACGTGGGTGAAGGAAGTACCGCGAAAAGATTGTATAATAAAACTGATTTGCTTGTCCGTTGTGCAACGAAATACAAATCCCTAACAATATTAATACAACATTGTCTGAGAATATCTTTAGAAAATGTTTGGTTTATGGCAGGAGGAGAGCAACGTCTGTTTAACAAAAGACCGGAAGTTAAGCCTGGGTATACAATTATTGTGTTGTTTGAGCTCCTGGACTAAGAGGCGGCAAACAACAACTCTACCAACACCGGCAATAACAAAACATATAGACGCGAATTCTCATCTGCAGGATTTTGTTTAATATATAAACATACATACATATATATATACATGCATACATACATATCGCACATTTACTTCAATAGTGTAACAACTCAAAAATCATTAATTTCGCAGAATACGTTCTTAAAAGTTTTCGATTTACATACAATTCAATGAAAACATGAAAAAATATTTTTCTTTCAGGAGGTGGCAGTCCAATCTCTTAATAAGATTTTTTTACAGAAAAATATTTTTGAGTTATGCCACTATTGCAGTAAATAAGCGATATTTTTACTTTTATAATATCTCCTCCATTCCGTTAATAGCATCTAGTTGGTTTTTAATATAAAAAAAAAAACATTAGGTAAATAAATTTTTACGAAATAAATGTAAATTTAAAATGCCCAAGAAAATCATACAGAAATCAATCTTACTAGTTTTCTACACATATGTATATTTAAAAAGATTGTGTGATTAGTGCTTTTTAACCACCTTCGTTACAAATTATTGTTGCTATAGGGATAAATCAAGCTATTTTATACAGGCAAATCTCGGTGAACGAACAATTTAATGTCAGTAGTGCGATTCAGTAACTCTTAACGATCCGACAATCTTAATTTTTGCCTATACATTTTGTCACTTGCAATAACGATTTTGTGATTCGGTAACTTCTTTTTAACGATAGTACACAACTGATATTTTCTGCTGACTTTTGTTAATGTCTTGTTGCATCTCTGTCTTTGAAATGTTAATATAAACGCAAAAAAAGAACAAAGCAAAATAAGACAAAACAAGAATTTATTTTGAATTTATGCTTGTGCAGTGCGGAACAAGGTACATATGTAAGTAATATGAATAGTGCTTTTAAAAAGTTATATTTGCTAAAATCTATGTATATAAATAGAATGACGACTACCAATAAAAGAAACCACTTGGTGGATTTCATGGTTGAAAATCTGGGACTGGCAGCAGCCAGGATCCTAAAGCTCCATGGAAAAGTGGAGTGTAGAAATAAGTGGATACCATTGGCCGAGACTATAAATAACATCGCAGCAACGTTCAAGACAGTGGAGCAGTGGCAGATGGTAAGATCCATAAACGCAAAGCTTTAAGGACAAGTAATATCACTTATTGGGAGCCAGTAACTGGAGAGTGTAAATAAAAGCATTTTATAAAAGAGTTCTAAAAATAGTTGTGTGTATTTTTAGGAGCTCCAAGTTCTCATATCCCAAATATGTACTCAAAAGCCATTTGAAACGCAAAACTCACTTTATCGATAAAATTAACAGCACATAAATTATTGTCGCTTAAATAACGCCACATCTGACTTTAACCTACAGCGAATATCTTTAAAAATGTTACTGAATAGCAAATTCGATAAATTTTTATTATAATTATTTTAACGATGCGATTATCGTTAAAAATGTTAGTGAGTCGCACTACCAGGTCTCTTCGTTGTACCAACGAATTCCCTTTATATCAAAGTTTTTTTAAGCTTAAGTTT
The DNA here is from genome assembly GCA_936439885.1 of Nowickia ferox. NCBI lineage: Eukaryota > Metazoa > Arthropoda > Insecta > Diptera > Tachinidae > Nowickia > Nowickia ferox. Next base: position 100,807,750 of record OW387023.1, on the reverse strand, counting down.
TTATACATAGCTATGCTATTTTTCTCACGACACAGGGCTAGGACGTAATTTTCGTAACAAAAATTATCGATACTATTACAGTTATAAATAAAATAAACGAAACCAATTTTGTGATTTTGTTTTGCTTCGTTTTTTGCAATGAGTGACACAAAAACAAATCAAAAACAATGAGAAGGATTGCTCAATTTGCCTTTGTATTGAGTTTTCACATGAGCACAAACCAGAGATCACAGCCGATCGGCTGTAAGCCGAAATATTTGCGGCGAATTTGACGTCATCATATAATATAATTTTATTAGCATTGTTATTTGGCATATTAAGGTTGTTTTATACAGCTAAGCAGCATAGCTATAACCGGGTGTCCTAAGATACCTCTATTCTTTTTTTTTAACATGCAACATAATTCACCTTGTATAGAGATGAAAAGCCTGAATTTCTTACCCCTCTCAAATTAAAGATCGATCTTTTTAATGAGAATCCCCTATTTTCTCTATTTAAGCTAATTTTTGAGTTTTAAGCATTTACAAGAAGCTTTTCAGTGTAATTTTGAGTTTTGCAAATTTTTGCGAATAATTGAGGTTTTGTGTTTTCGAATTTGACAGTTTGTGGCGAATGTTTGCCGTTTTCGCTTTACAGATGAATAAGTTTTTGGAGCCCATGCTCTTTTTTTATGTTTCTATTACACACAAAAAAGTAATATGAATGTGTTTGTAATATTAATTAAAATATTTATAATATTAAATTTATTAAATTTTCACCTATAAAAAATTTGATAATATCAATTAAGTTTTTCCACTCAAATAATTAATACAATTAAAAATTTAATTGAATCAATTAAATTATTAATTAAAAACATTAATTGGTGAATACTTTTTGCTGTGTATGTAACTCGCTTGGTACTTGTGTGTTTGGTAGATTTGGATAATAACAATTTAAAACTTGGTATACATACCAATTTCATTCAACTAATTCTTACAAAACCTTGCTTACATATTCAATTAAAAAAAATTGGATATCCCATATTGGACAACGACACAATCAGAAAAAAAACTGAGCGGGTTATAACCATTTAAATTAAAAAAATTCTGTTAATATTTCTTGTACTTATGTATATTAAAGTGCTTCTTATGAAGCCTTGTACACTTATCTATGTATACATGTATTGAGGTCTTGTGATGACACCATCTTGTATTTAAAAAAGTGGGCGAGCTTATGTCCATTACATTTAAGCATAATAATTAATGTTCTTCTATTTCATCAATTTCTAATATAATATCTGCACCCGCTTAAGGCTCCTGCTTTAAAACAATTTTGACATATGAAAATTGGCCAGTGTGTGTTTTAATATTTTTTACAATTACCAGATGCTAATGTGGCAAATATTTTCATTAATATATTTGATTGTCGCAATATTTCAACACACATGTAAAGGTTGTTTTTTTAGAGGTATATAACTTCGAATTGAAATAAAACACAAGAAAATCGTTTTAATGTCCATCAATTTGGCTTTATTAGAAGGATAATTTTATGCCATTAACGTTTAAATATGATTTCGGGCATGTGGCCGCCGCGGCTGGCTCGAATAAAGCCAATTCTACAGGTCCAATTTTCAACCACTTTTTCGAGCATATGGGGCCGTATGTTGGCAATAACGCCACGAATGTTGGCTTCCAAGTCCCCTAACGTTTCTGGTTTGTTGGCGTAGACGAGCGACTTCACATATCCCCAAAGAAAATAATCCAATGGTGTCAAATCACACGATCTTGGTGGCCAATTGACAGGTTATCCATGGTTAACCGAATTAATTGCTCTGATGGACGATTATGTCGACCATAAAATGGACGGAGCTTGCGGTAAACTTCGCGAACTGAACCATTATTTTCGAAATAAATTTGCACGATTTGCAAGCGTTGTTCTTTTGTCAACCTGTTGATGATGAAATGGCAAACCAAACTAAATATTAATCACTTGACGGCTGACAAAATGGGCGCCAGTTAAAAAAGTGATGCCAACTTAAAGTTCTATACCTCAATAAAAAACACCCTATATTTTCTACTTATGTATTCTATTTGAAACTGCCTACGTGTACATAAAAGTATATTTATGTAATATATATGTATATACATATAAACATACATATGTATGTTTGTGTATACAATCTATTATATTGTATGCATGTGTGTATTTGCCAACTGCATGCTCTTTTTTCTCTGTGTAATGAAATAGCAAATATTTACACAAACTGCTTTTGCAGCCATTGCATAAATAATAATATATATTAATAACGACCGGTATTATACAATATTTTCAAACATATAAAAAAATGTCACTACTTCCCAGCAAACCAAATTGAAACTCTTTTCTAAGAACTACATTTACATAATTAGTAGAAAATGGATTAGACATTTATTTAAGTCATACCAAAATTTAAAATTCCATTGTAGTTTTAGAAAATAGTTAGGAAATTTTTTATCGAAATTTTTTTTTTTTACTTTTTTCTAAAATTTTCATGATAGGAATGTTTTGCATTAAAATTCTCCCAACAGGAAACCGGTTGCGTAAATGGTCTGTTTTTATCCGTTTTGCCAAAGGCAAATATACTTAAAGAACGCAAAAAAGGAATTTTTTCTTAATATCGTTATCAATTCCGTGATTAGGAACTTCCTGCAATGGCAAGCCTAGGTAAACATCATTACAGATGATTCAAATTAGCACGATTTCCGGATTGCAAATTGTACATTTTCATAAATTCTTGCGAATATCTTTTTTTGCTGCGATCTATGTAAATATTTATATCTAGTTATACGAAGTTTATTCATTTTTTATTTAAAACGACAAACTTGTAAGTAAATGTTAAAATTTTTTATTGGGCTGTGCATGAAAAATGTAATACAAATCATTTTAAATGATTACCTCGTTATTTTTGGCCACATAGACACATACAGTATGCCAACGTGCATACTTTAACAAGATTAGAGCAGAAAAAACTAATAAAAATTAAAAAAAAAAACTATACAAAACATAACCAATATAATAAATGCAATACATACATATTTATAAATGTATGTACATACATACATACATACATACATACCATTGCAAATAAAACACTTTTACCATTTATCACATAGATACGCACACATACTTTTTCATTTTGGCTTGAATAAGCCTATTTTTCGATGTTGGCTGTGATATTGCTATAATAATTATTTTGGCTAAATGCCAAAACAATTTGTCTCTAACTCCTGACGAGTTTGAAAATACAAAAAAAGCAAAAAATTATTTGATATAGAGCAAAAAAAAAGCCCTATACTCAAATACTACAGTCGAAAAAATCATAAAGCATGACTGGAAATAGAAAACTGCATTTAAAACTTAATATTCGTTTGCATTTAAATGTGCATGTCTGCACAATCAGGGGAAAATGAAACAGGCAATAAAAAAGGAGAATAAAGTAAAGTGTCACAAATTCTAAAGCCAATAGAGTTGTCATGCAGGTCACACTTTATCATACATACATTGAATCAGATACAAATACAGCCAACTTTTTACACTTATACAAATGCACATGCATATTTAAATGCAAAAAAGCAATAACTTCTTTAAATAGAGATTTCATATTTAATTTCACAGATGGCAAAAGTAATAATTGGTCGCATTCAATGATATTGCAACATATGTAAACCCACATTTCGCTGTATCAATTTTTAGTGTCCAACATTAAACACATATAGAGAATTCACAATGAGTATATTAAAATTTTAATGTGGCAACATTGAGCCATCTTAATATTTTATTGTGAGCAGGCAACGATATAAATATACATACTGTCCCTCTAGTGAGCCTAGAACCATATGTCTCTATGTCAACACTCTTTTCTCTTACAATTGCACTAGCTGAAATGTAAACAACTTTCCTTTTATGCGAGAGTAGAGATACGTTAGAGACAACAGTTCTAGTGTATTTCTGGTGACTTTGTCAATGAACGCGTCAATAGTTTGTTTTTTTTTATAATGCTGTGCAATAATGTTAAAAAAAATACATATCGCTCATTTACTTCAATAGTGTCACAACTCAAAAAAACCAGTTTTGCAGAAAACGCGTTTTAAGTTTTCAATTTGTATGCAACTCAATGAAGGCATGAAAAATATCCTTCTCTCAGGAGGTGATGGTACTAGCTTTTTATATTAAATTTTTACACAAGATAAAATACGAAATGCCGCATTATTCTGCATTAACTCAAAAAACTAATTTTAATTTAATTGAAGTAAATGAGCGATATGTATGTGTTTAAGTTTGTTGCCCTAACTCGTATAAAATTGATGACAAGAGTTACTAGACTGTACTAGTGAATATTTGATTCAAATGTCTCCATATGGTCGTAAAAGAATAGTGCAAAAGTCTACTGGTAGATTTTCAATTACAACCCTATCTTATATGTCAATAATGAATGTATAATGTCAGTAGTACTATTGACAATGTCACTAGTAAATCACTACAATTTTACTGTCGACATCGAGCGAGGAAATATTGATATTGTTGACGAGAGATCCTAAAATTTACTAGTGAATCTTTGGTGCCAATGTCTTCATGTGGTTCCAAAAGAACTACTTAATGAGTAGTGTACAGTCTAGTGGTGGATTTTTACATTTACTGGGGTACACCTGGTTAGTAGTACTACTGACAATGACACTAGTAAATCACTACAATTTTACTATTCGTATTTCCTGCAGGGGTATATATGTATAAAGTACAAAAAATATTTCCATCTATATCCGTCATAGTCTCTAAAACTATTCATTTGACGTGCACCAAACCAATTTCATTAGAAAGGAAATGTTTTGAAACATTTTTGAGACACCTAGAATATTGCAGTACGTCCATTCGATCCATTTGCGAACCCGATTTCTTAATTTTCCCATATAAAAATATTTCGAAAATTTGAACATTAAAAAATTTTTGTGTCCTAGAATTTTGTATATAGGCGGCACCTTTCCTGATTTTAGACCGACTAAGAAAAGATTTTCGGAAATTCTAATTTTAAATGGGTGAATTAATAAAGCTAGCACTCAAAATCCGACTTAATCTGAGTTTATGTAAAAACTTAGTGGACAGGTGTGTGGTACACTTTGATTTTTGCACTTTTAAACGCAAAAATAAATTTGTCAAATAAACCTGTAATAAACCTAAAATATTTTTTATGAATTAGACCGTTAATAAATACACAAAATTTTTTTTGTCCAACAAATAAAGAAAATGTATTTATTTTTTATAATAAAGTAGATTATGCCGCTATTTCATAATAATATCCATTACTTTTGTATTCGCTCTTAAAGGACAAAATACATCTGTTTAAAAGGGAATGATTATTTTCACGACAGCAAGGCACCACCCCGCCGCGGGTTGTTGTCCATGTTGATTTTGTCGTTGTAGTCTAGACTTGTATCGAGCTCTTTCAGTAGCTCGTTTTTGGCACAAATCAATTATCAAACCCATTTAAATTACATGGGTTTGATCATTGTATTGTAGTCCAATTAAACTACTTTATATTTCTGTTGGCGACACCGATAAAATAAAGTGTTGCCAATATAACACAAAATGTGGAATGAGTGATTCGCTCACAATTATTTCATATTACACTGATCAACAAGGTTTTTGCCACACGGATTCTGTATGCTAATTATTACTTTACTATATGCCCTCATTGCAAAACACAAACTAATTTGTTTCCGTCACGCACAGATTTGTTGTGACACCCAGCTATGATTTTATCTTATTTTCCGTTAATACTACTTTACGTACTGTTTAATATAATAATATTTTGAGTTTAGCAAAACGTTGTTATTTTCTCAACATGCAAAGGAAGTGCATTAATCATCATAATTCTTTTTGCTACGTATGTGGTGAACTAACTTTCAAAAGTCAGCGACGAACGGCTCAGGTTTTACGTAATTGAGAGAATAGTTTCTTTCCTAAAGTTAGTGACGCAAAAATAAAGAAAGGAATTTTCGTCGGACCTCAGATCAAGGATAACAAATTCGAAGAAAAGTTAAGTTTGTTAGAGAAATCTGCTTGGAAAAGTTTTAAAAATGTCGCAAAAAATTTTTTGGGCAACCACAAAGCAAATAATTACAAAAATCTGATAGGAGAACTACTTTCGACATATCAAGCATTGGGTTGTAATATATCACTCAAAATACACTTTCTACATTCCCACCTCAATTTCTTTACCGAGACCATAGGAGCCGTTAGCGACAAACACGGCGAAAGGTTCCCTCAGGATATTCCCAGCATGGAAAAACGATACCAGGGCAAATGGAGTCCTCGAATGTTGGCAGATTATTGTTGAACACTTGCAAGAGACCAGCGTCAGGTGAAATACTCCAGAAAATCATAGCTTTTAGTTTTAAAAAACATATTAATATGAAATATAAAATTCCTGCCAAAAAAAAACTATGGGTGTCAAATTTTTCCTACCTCTGTTTGTTTTCCACCTTAGGAAGTCAAAATAAAGTAAAAAATACCAAAAAAGTTCATGTGACAAATTAAAAGTTAATTTTTGTCAATCAGTGTTATTTAACAGAAGGAATATTCCGAAACCTATGTAAAAAAATACATTGATACATTTTAATACTTTTACGTGACATAAGTACATTTCAAAAGAGTTATTCTATTTAAAAAAATGTGAAATGTTTGAAGGTGGCAACAGTGAAATATGTATTTATACTTGAATATCGGGTGCTTATGATACTGCTGCTATCCCCAAAATAATTAATTAGCTGGCTACAAAGCGACAAATGCAGTCAGCGGAATTTGAAATCGTGTGTTCGTGTACACGATTCAATTCAATTGTTAATTGAGTCTTTCAATTGGATTGATTCTTAGCCACACACTTCATAAACCGAATTGAAAGATTCTCATTCAACTATCAAATATATATTTTTTTCACAATTACAAATTTAAAAATTTAAAACTTCTATTTCATTAATTTTTATATTTTTTTATTTAAAATTTAATGAAATTAAATACAATTTAAAAAAAAATAAATTTTTCTATACAAAATAAAGCAACAAACATAAATTTTGATGGCTAATCAAGAAACTCGAACACACACAGCACTATCGAATTGAAAGATTTACTAGTCAACATGAAAAATCAAACTCGACAACTGCCAAAGAAGTCAATTGACAGAGCCTTTGATTTGGACAACAACCGACTCAATTGAAAATTGAATTGGATCTTGTATGGGGGGGGGGAGGTGCTTAATATGTAGAAGTATTATAAATTAAGTTTCGTATTTAAATAATTATGAATTTTTGTTTGAGTTGAAGTTGAGGAAATTTTCTCTGTTTGTTGTTATGAAATCCGTGAAGCGGATCATAAATATCAAAAATCTACTGACAGTCAGTACTATTGTGCAAATCTAATTTAATAGGGAGTCTACTCTGTATTTTTAAACGATAGAAAATTCTTTCGAATTAAATGTTATTAACATTGATTTCGTTTCAAATTACAACTTAGACCCCAGTTCTGTAAACTGTGTATACCCTCATTGATTTAAATTATGAATTTCATTTGAAATTGTGATTGTTAAAACCATAAATTCCCATCTTATACAATTGTGAACTGTTTAACGAAACATGAATGTTCAAATGTTGAAATGTTTTGCTTGATAGAGCCAAGTAATTTTGTAATAAGTCCGTTCAGATAAAGAAAGATTTTGCAGAAATATTAAGCACGAAGTCCAATTGAATTTTAAGTACATTTACTTCTATCTTCAGGCTTCCGAATCGTTTTCACAAATTCAAATTTGAAATCGTCCATTTTCAATCTTTTTTTTTTTGAATTTGGATGCCAGAACATGTACTACATATTAATTTGTATTTTCTAAATTTCTAATTTCTAATCCGAACTCACAAGAAAATACGAACATAGGCGTTACTATTTCCACTCCCGCCATAAAAGTAAGACTTTCTGCCAGAACTTGGAACTAACAGTCTGTTTGTAGAACACGACAAAACCGACTCACAACGAGCCAATTGATGGACGAATACATAATGAAAAGCGTTTGTATAACGCGACTTGACTTAGTCGTGCAGCTTACTTTGCCTCGCCTGTATATATTTTTGTTTATCCTTTTTCATAAAAAATTATATATTCAACTTATTCTTGTGGTAAAAAAACACAACTGACATCTGAATGAAAAATTATATTTATAGTATATTTTTTTATTATTTTGTTGTAAAAAAAATGAATTGTTCTTCAAAATTTCTAATGTTATTTCAGGAAAACAATGTGTGATTTTTACGAAAATATGCAAAATTCATGTGAGTGAATGTGTATTGTCAGTATTTAAGTTATTTTAGTGCACTTTTTTGTGCACGATTAGAATTTTTTGATCGCCCATCTTGACATTTATAATGAACCAAACCGTGATATACAAACCCAAATTAATTAACCGTTGTTACATTTCTTAATTAAAACCGTTGGACTATTATTTGTGGGTTGGACTATTATTTGTGGGTTGGACTATTATTAAGTGTTACGCCGATCAGCCAGAGACAATTGACGCTTTAAAGGACAATATTCGTGAAGCCATTGGTGAAATACAGCTGCACACAATCGATAATGTGCTTAAAAATTGGACCGATCGTGTAGGCTACTGCATGGCCAGCCGATGCAGCCATTTGAATGAAATTATTTTTCATTATTAACCGGAAGGATTGTACTTTCAAATAAAAAAAGAAATTTGAGAAAATATTCAGTAGTTTTTTTATAGCATTTTAAAAAAAAAAGTTATCTGGCGGACCCTTTAGTTCATTAATGAACTAGTTTATAGTAATTATATTTTTATGTTTAAGTAAAATTTATCTAAAATTAAGTAAAATTTTCCCATAAAATTCGGAGCTTTGCAAAAAAAATTTGTTATCTTTGATCTCAAATTTAGTAAAAGTTTTTAAGCTTTTTATGTCTTTAATTCTGGTACTTATTTTTGTTTTTAATTAAATACTATACCACATGATATGTTATTTATTATTTCTTCATATTATATATTTAATTAATTCACCATACATACATATTAATTCCTTGAGAAGAGACAAGTATTTAACCAACAAATAGTGTTGCCGGAATCGAAATTCAATTTTACACAGACGAACCTTCAAAATTATCCAAAATGTTATAAATTACATAAAACAAATTTTGTGTTTAATTTAATTAATTTAATTTTGTAATTTGTGACAATTTCAAAAATGCTCAGTAAAGTTTGCCATTTCACCATTAATACACTGACAAACGAACAATACTTTCAAATCATTGAATTTTATTATCAAAATTCGTGCTTTGTGAGAAAGGTGTTTCGTAAATTATGTCCATTGTATGGTCGTCATAATCGATCGACCTCTTCAAGCTGTTGTGACTAAATTTCGCTCCAGTTTCACATTTTTGAACATTAATCCATCAATACGTATGCAAAGAATGCGCACGGAGGAGAATATTGCTGTTATATCGGCCAGTGTCAATAAAGATAGTGATACACAGAAAAAAGATTTGTAAATATAATTAATTTATTTGTGAATACAATTAAAATATTAACAGCATCTGCAACGATTTTTGTAAATACAAAAACAAAATCAACTCAATTATTTCCAATTAAAATGATTGTGCTATTCACAATTGAGTTGTTAACAGAAAACAAAAGGTTAGGTTAGCAGGCTGCTGGTAAGAAGATTTGAAAGATAGAGTCCAGCTCACTTGGGTCCACTATAATGATCCCTTTGTGCTACCTGTATAAAAAGGATAAAGAACGAGTGAGAAAGAGAAAGGAGGGTGAGAGGGATAGAGGTGAACAGATATGACAGTTATATATAGAGGTTAGGTGAGGTGATAGTGAGTCCTAGTTTGGTTAAGGGGGGGGGGGGGGGGGGCGGAGCCACTATTCCTTATATAAAGGCTCAAGTTTTTGAGCTCAATTTCCGATAACTCAGATAGGCTGCCGAAGGATATTTTGCCAAAGAGGTGCAGCCGCAGATCCTCCAGAGCGGAACAATGGCACAGGACGTGCAGGTCATTTTCCTCCTCTTCCTCGACATTGCAACTATAGCAGTAGTCATTATATGGGAGACCCATACGTTTAGCATGGGTTCCGAAAGGACAGTGACCAGTCAACGTGGCCACGAGGTTTCTCAAGTGCTTCCTATTGAAGTTCATGAGGTTTTCCGTTCTATGAGAGTTAAAGCAAGACCAGAGGGTTCTCGCTATTGCACAGGTTGGCTCGTTGCGCCATCTAACTTTCGCTATTTCAAGAAAGGTAACATCGAAGCGTCTCCAGCAGGATGAGAGTGGGAGACCACAGAAATTGTCAATATCAACCTCTGTAAGTGTGGTTCCCCTCTTTGCCAGTTCATCCGCAACTATGTTACCTGAGATAGTCCCATGTCCCCGCACCCAACTTAGTAGAATATTTGAGTGCTGTGCAATTCCATCGAGGGCTTTGCGACATTCTTGGACAAGAATAGATGTGGTGTACACACCTATGAGAGACCTAATAGCAGTTTTGCTGTCAGTTATGACATGGATATCTCTGTTCGAGATTCGATAGAATCTTAACCAGTAAATTGCTCTTTTAATGGCAGATAACACTGCCTGTAATATACTACAACAGAAAACAAAAATTTCAAGCAAATTAAATTAATTAAATGATATTTTAAAATGCGCGGTATTGATAAATATTGTATTAAGTTAATGACAAATATTATTGAAATAAATAAATTTTTGTTTTCAATAACATGGTTGCGTCTATTTCGTTCTGTGTATGTCAACAACGAAACTTTTTCTTTGCGGTAATTGCGGCGTTATGTAAAAGAGTGATTTATAAAAAATAACATGGCATGAATCTCTGAAGCATTTTCAGCAACTTTTTTATGTGATTTGTTTTTCCGGACTCCTGTTAATGAAAAAATTTACATGCAACTAATTTTGTGAAAAAATGCCTAATGTAAATTAAGTATTACTGTACTCGTATGCGATATATTGCAATTTGTAATTCCAATATTTCACTTTCAACATATTTTTGGTTGGTTCAAAATTGTTCGCTCAATATTGTCATATACCTTTATATGCAAAATATATTGACACTATGGTACCAGACGACAACTTATTATTTATGTGAGTTTCTGTTACTTTTAATTTGCTGGAAAGTTTTTTCTACTGAACAGTTCGAAAATAAAAGAAGATCATCTTCAAGACAAATATATTAAAAGATTATAAAAATGTTTATTAGTAAATTTACGCAGTAAACTTCTTTTTAAATGAAATGAAGATCCTTAGTTAAATAATTTACTTGTGTGGGGCGAAATTACACAAAAATTACACAAAAAAATGTTATGGTTTCCAAAAAGTTCCAGAAAAAAATTTTTGTCCCATTTTTGGATAATTACACAGAAATCGGCAACGCTGTTAACAACTTTCTGAATGACAGGCCAGCACTCTAACCAATCGTCTAACAGGGCAGCATGAATAAGCATTGAAATTATTGAGTTTTAAAATTTTATTTCATTTACAAAAAAAAAAATATATTTCAAGTTCAAATATTTCTCGAAAACATGAAAAATTTATTTAGATTTTTGGCTAAATGCAAATAAATAATATATCCTGTAACTCAAAGAAAAAATACTAAAAATTGGTAAATATTTGTCTGAAATTTAGAATACCATTTCACATCTTTTAAGTAAGTAAAATTTCATGAACTAATCAGGAGTAAGTAGTTTTCTAAAATTTATTTTTTTAGTTAAAACGAAATGGACTAGTCCTTAGTATACCATTTTCCCGAACATTATAACCATTTTCGAATTTTTAGTAAATATTTTCTTTAAGTCGGTAAACATTTCCTTAAATGAAAGAAATTTTTCGTGTATTTCTATGAACTTTTTTTTAAGGATAATTCAGTAAGAAGATTTAGGACGTTTTTGTTTGAAAATACTTTCGAGTTCTTGTTTTTGAATTCTCTAAATTATTTTCTTCAAAAATGGTTGTTGTCTTTGATAATGAAAAATATAAATATTATTACCATGTTTTTAAAACATAAAAATAAAATTTAAATACTATACAACAGTTTGAAAAATATTTGAAAAAATATTATGTTGAATATAATGTTTGGAACAAAATCCTAAAGCAAATACACGAACCTGCTAGCAGGGACAATAAATAAGAATTGTTTTAAAGAATCACAACTGCGACTTTTTTTCGTCCATAGACAAGACGATAGAATCGTCGAACAGAATTAGGGCATAAGTAATTTTTACTAGATTTTTGGAAAAATTTACTTAAACTAAGAATTTTTTTTACTTAAATTTAGAAAAAAAAAATTCTTAATAGTAATACATGTCTTTTTGTTTTGGAGTGTAAGTTGTGTATAATGCTATTTCTTATTATTATTGTTCTCTCCCATTCCAAACTTTCTTACATATAGGATTTCCCCAGGAATATTTTTTTCCATTTGGTACTTTGCTTTACAAAAAAAAGAAAACCAAATATCTTGGTGTTCTTTGCGAAAAATTCAGTTGAAAAACTTAATAGAATATAAAGTGACATACTAATTTAGTGCTCATAAATTTTTAAAGATTAATCTACTATATGAACGTAAAATAGTGTTATTACGAAGTAAATAGTAAAATATGGAGAAGGGTGTTTTTTGTAAATCCTTTTCCGCAAATTTAGGCTGACAAACTTATAATTCAATCAACTGAGAAAGCCTCTTTAATAACAAAAATATTTTCATGTAAAAAAATATTTTAAAAGCATATAAATTTCGTTTTCTTTAAAGTGATACTTTTTTCTATATTACAAATAATATATTTTATATATTGTCGTATATTTTCACAAGTTTTATTTAGTCAAGGATATTAGTTTGTCCTATATGTACATTCAAATAAAGGGTCCACCATCTAACGTTTTTTTTCAACTAATGCTTATTTCGTGAATGGTAATACTTACCTCATGAATATGGTTGTGTATACGCTTGAACAACGCTAGGAAATATTGCGACATTACTTTGAAAATCATGGTAATGTTGCAGAATGTGTGCGAAAATTGCGTACGGATTTTGGAAGAAAAGAAGCACCGTCAGCTCCGTATATTCGTTATCTCGTGAAAAAAAGTGAAAGAAACTGGCATCCTCATCGATAAACCAAAGCGTGAAAAGCCAAAAACAGTGCATACACCCGAGAATATTGCTGCTGTGGCAGAAAGTGTGCGTGAAGCGCCATCAACATCAATTCATTCAATTCAACAATTGAACATTTCGGAGACATTATTGAGACGAATTTTGCATAAAGACCTTGGTATGACGCCATACAAAGTCCAATTGGTTCAGGAGTTGAAGCCAACTGACCATCCAATACGTTTTCGCTTCGCTAAGTGGGCCTGCGATCGACTTGCAGAAGATGCCGATTTTGCCAAGAAAAATCATCTTTTCAGATGAAGCTCATTTTGATCTTGGCAGGTATGTAAACAAGCAAAATTGTCGCATTTGGAGCACAGAAAACCCGCACGCATACATTGAAAAGCCGACGCACCCAAAACGAGTCACTGTTTGGTGCGGATTTTGGTCCAGAGGCATAATTGGGCCATTTTTTTCAAAAATGAGCAAGGAGTGGCCGTGCCACACAGCCGAAGCTACACTCGATGTTTTGCGACCTGTTTTTGAAGATCGCATTATCAGCCGCAGAGCTGATGTCGTTTGGCCACCTCGAAGCTGCGATTTGACACCGTTGGACTATTATTTGTGGGGTGCCGTCAAAGATTAAGTGTTACGCCGACAAGCCAGAGACAATTGACGCTTTAAAGGACAATATTCGTGAAGCCATTGGTGAAATACAGCTGCACACAATCGATAATGTGCTTAAAAATTGGACCGATTGGCTGCATGGCCAGCCGAGGCAGCCATTTGAATGAAATTATTTTTCATTATTAACCGGAAGGATTGTACTTTCAAATAAAAAAAGAAATTTGAGAAAATATTCAGTAGTTTTTTTATAGCATTTTCAAAAAAAAAAAGTTATCTGGCGGACCCTTTAGAAGCTTTTTTATGACAGTAGTTTTCGGGTTTAGCGAACATGCAATTTATTTCCCATTGATTAATTTGTATAGCAAACAAATTGTGAGCATATTTCTCACTCATTTTATTGAAAAAATTATTTAAAATAAAATGAGAGTAATAAATTGCAGAAGAAAAAAGATCTTCTAATTGAAGTATTCACAATATAATTTAATTAAAATAAAAAAATGCCAACAAATAATTTCTAAGTTCAAACCAAACTACTAAGTCACAATATTTGAGAACTTTTAGACGAAAAACTAAATAAGATTTAATGAAATGGCATCCACAGTATATGAAATAAGATTTAAATGCATTATGGGCTTATGAAACACAAGAAAAGTAGAGGAGAAATATTTTACATGCATTAGATCAGAAAATACTTCCTGCAGGCCGAAGGCCATAAAGACCTAAACGCTTGGAAAGCGAAGACGGTGTTGAGAAAATGTCATAAAAGATTGTTTCTAAATGCTTGTCTCTACGAAAAATTTTTCAACTGAAGCAATTGACATAGCTCCCACATTATTTTCTCTACAAAATAACACCAAATCTATTTTGTTTCTGGTACTATTTTATTTTCAAAATGTATGAAAAAAAAACTTGGAGCTGTTTTGGAGTTGTATAATGCAACCCCCAATATTTGTTATAAATTTTTGATAAACATGATTAATTAAAAGGTAAAAATATTTTAGGAAACTATATGCAAGTACACTCAAAAAAAAAGACATGTACTATTATCAAGAAAATTTTTTTTCTAACTTTAAGTAAAAAAAATTTCTAAGTAAATTTTTCTGAGTCCTACAAGATTTTTGTAAAAATTACTTAATATGAGTAAAAAATAAAAAGTTCATAAAAATACACAAACAAATTTCGTACATTTAAGGGAATGTTTACTGACTTAAAGGAAATACTTACCAAAATTAGTAAATGGTTTTGAGCTTAGGAAAATTGTTTCCTAAGAACTAGTTAATTTTGTTTTAAATTAAAAAATTAATTTCAGAAAATAACTTACTCCTGATTAGTTTATGAAACTTGACTAACTTAAAAGATGTAAAAAGGTATTCTTAATTTTAGAAAAATATTTACCAGTTTTCAGTATTTTTTCTTTGAATTATAGAATATATTATTTATTTGCATTTAGCAAAGAATCTAAGTAAATTTTTCATATTTTCGAGAATATTTGAACTTGAAATTTATTTTTTGTAAATCAAATAAAATTTTAAAATTCAATAATTGCAATGCTTATTCAGGCTGCCCTGTTGGGCAACTGGTTAGAGTGATTGTCTATCAGTCAGAAGGTTATTGGTTCAATAGTTGTCTCCTCTCAAGGAATTAATATGTATGTGTGGTGAATTAATTAAAAATATAATATGAAGATATAATAAATAACATATCACATATGGTATAGAATTTAATTAAAAATAAAAATAAGTACTAGAATTAAAGACATAAAAAGCTTGGGAAAATTTACTAAGTTTGAGATCAAAGATAAAAAAAATGTTGCAAAGCTCCGAATTTGATGGGAAATTTTATTTTATTTTAGAAAAATTTTACTTAAATATAAAAATATAATTACTATAAACTAGTTTATTAATGAACTAGAAATTTAGTAAATATTTTACTGGTTTCAAGTAAAAAACAGCTTTGGCGCCATGCGACAAAAAAAATGGTAAAATTTAGAAAATTTTCCAAAGTTTTAGTTAATTATTTTTTTGAGTGTATGTATATATTAAAAAAAAATTAACGTATTTCACAAAATAACAAACAGTATTTTCGCTTAGTTTTTAATTAACAAATTTGTTATAATGAAACGAAAGATGAATAAATTATTACAAAGATAAATTGACAGCCAAGAATGGAAAATTGGCAGGTTTTCTAAATTCCAGGGCATCGTTACTCATAAAATACAAATACTCAAATAATCCCGGATCATTGATGACAAAGTTTGTTATGGGTTGTTAGTAGCAGAACGATGTCAGGATAAAAAGTTTATATACGAGTATGCAAGAATCAATTAAAAAAAAAAGATTTTCATTCTAAAAATATGCACGTACACTACAACAAACTGACCACTTATAGTTTGTTAAACTGAAAAATTATTACATATTTTACTTCACATGCAAGCCAAAAACGGGTCTTCATATACAAGATATATAATTTTAAATTTAAAGTTAAGAACATTCAATGGTTGCGGCTTGACTTACTTTATTTTAACTACAAGCGCCATCCACGAAAAAGAAAAACATTTAAGAAAAAAATTTTTATTTAATAGAATTGTATGTGTAGCAAAAAAAATTCAATTTCCTTTAGTTGCTTGTTGTTTATTTGCCACAATTCTTTATCGTGCACTTATCACAAAATACGATTATTTTACTTTTTGCCAACACCTTTCGCACAATAAATTTTCACACGAAAGTCTAAGGGATTTTTTTAATGCAAAACTTTTTCACTTATTTTCGTTTTTATACTTTTTTGCTTTATTTTTAGTTGACTGTTCAGCATAGCAAAAATTTAAATTTCTTTTATTACTTGTAATTTACGTGAAAGATTTCTTCTGACTTGAATGCCATTTAAGAAATATTTATTTCTTTTTATTTACTCAAGGATTCAAATAATGTTTTATTTTCATTGTGTATTCTTCACTTTGATTGATTTTAAATATTTTCACATCATTAACATTCGAAATTGTTTTTTTTTTATTTTTATTTAAGCATTTAATTTATGTGCCGGGTGTTCTTTTCTTTTTTTATTTCAAAAAAATTTGCATTGTGTAACATTAAATATGTAAATTTTTTCTCGCTTATTTTAAGGACTTCTTTCAATTTCATTTATTTTTCTTTTTCCTTTTTTTTTCTTTGGTCATTCCAAATTTGACGAGCACTTCATAATCATTGGGCAACGGACGTTACTTAATAACCATCTTAAAACACTTTTTCAATTTTCTTTTTCTTTTACTTTAACGGCTGTAAACAAACATTAAGGATTTCTTTCACACTTTCCTGCATTAATAAGTTAAAGGAATAATGTTTTTTCGGTACCTTTTTTTTGTAGTTTTATTGCCTTCTTATGGGCTTAAAAAACTAAAAGCTTTTAACTATATTGGCTTATTTCGAAAGAAGCAAAAAAAAAAACACATCTAAGCCTACTAATGGAAATAAACCGGCCAACCGACCATCAGAATGAACAAACACAACCGACCACTTTAATCCTTTATAGTGTTTTATTTATTTATTTATTTTTATTTTTTATTTATGCTAGAATTTAGATGCGTAACAATATCTAAGATGTTTAGTGTTCAAAGTTCGAATAACAAATGAAACTCTGTAGCATACATTTAGGCACATTAACCTCTACATATGTATGCTTTGTCCGCATATACATTTCCATGTACACACACGCACGCAACATACACTCTTACTGCTATCTATGTACTAACACATATTCAATTATTTATAATGGCAATGGTAATGCGAGTGAAGCTTCTTCTTTACACATCTGCACTATAAACTATTACACATAGAATTTATTATCTCTCGTCCTTGCCTTCTCCCACAATTCGGCTCTAATGGCCTTTTTTTAGCAGCCAACTCAAACTTCAACTGATAGCATTTGCTGTCCTTACAGCATCACACACACAAACACATACACACACAGCTTTTAATCTGTCCTTCTAAACACACAAAAAAAGTATTGTTTGCTTTAGCTGTTTATGCGATAGAGGAATTGTTAAATACGTCCAAACGCTATAAAATGCCGGCTACGACTGAATTCTGAAATGTCTGCCATTCTTCGCTACAGCTATTGCAATCATCTTCTTTTAGCAGCAGCTCTGTTGGCAGCAAAACATCAAAATAGCCGGCTGGTGCAATAATTCTTCAAATGCTTGTATCCTGCCTCGTAAAAACACTTCTAATGCACTTCCCACTCTCTTTAGATAAACTCTCTTAAAAACAGAAAATATGTACTCTATTTTTATTTAAACTATTCTCTTAATTTAAGCAAACGTTTTGTTTACAAAATTTCTCACATAATAATTGTATTGTTGTGTTTATATGAAACGTCCTTATGCTCATACATATACATTATACATACACATGTATGTTAACACAAACATATTTATATATGCACTATATAAGCAACGCGTCGTCATATTTTCAACACACATACCTACACCCATACCTACAAACAATATTTTTGTTTTTGTTTTTTTTAACGTTGCTGCGTATGAATGAAATTTGTTTTTATTGTTTTCATTGTTCAAAAGTTTCGTCATGGCTTCTCCGTTTGTCTGCTTGTGCACAATTGCCCACACTGTGGTTTAATATCCTTAAGTGTATTTTTATTTTAATGTATGCTTAAAGTCTGTTAATGTAGGTCGTTGCCATAATCATATTTAAATTATTAATTCTTTATTGAAAATTTCAATTACGTACTTGTTAAAGTTCCCATAATTTTTATATTAAAGCAGTAGATTTTGTTATTGATTAACACATGATAATTGCGGATGAGAGTGCAATTATTAAATTATTACTAAATTCGTAATTTCCAAAATTTAAAAATAATATTAAGTCATAATAAAGTAAACGAATGAAAAAGACTCAAAGAGTCAAACGTATTAAAAATGTCGTATTTTATAAAAAAACTAGATAAGGCCCGCAAAAGTACCCTCAATTTTTTTTAACTACAATTTACTTCATACAGTGGTGACTTGTTATGTCAAAAACAAAACGAAACCCTGCCCTGTATTGACCCAAACCTGTGTTGAAAATTTCAGCTCCACAGCTCTTATAGTTCCAGAGATCATGCGTTACGAACAAACACACACTGCGATTTTATATATACGAGGTGTGTTCAAAAAGTATCGCCGAATTTTGAATTTACCACATCACATCATCACCGATCGTTATGTCGCGCAGGCTTGATTTACATCTAAAACCATCCTTCCTCCTTGCAATGTGGTCTAATCGCCTTCTCCTCCTTTTGGTTGCCTTCTGACCACCAAGTGTTAGTATAATCCACATTATCACGATCGATAGCAGCAATGACAGTGTTGGCCTTAGCCACTTCCCAGTATGACCTGTCAGTAGACTTGTGGGGTTTTAGGCGGGCTGCTAGAGCATTTCAAATTATGCCCCTTTTTAAGCTGTTGTCGTTAGGGATCGTCCGAAGACGTGATCTGATGTAATATCTGTTTTACAAACACAAAAATAAAAAAATAGCAATTTAAAATCAACATGAAAAAATTTTGATTAGAAATCATACTAAACTGATTAGAAATAATATCTGTGGCAATAAGGTTAAAGTTCATATTCATCATATTTTACTGTTTTGCAGGAGAGCGCTTTTAAGCGTTCAAGCCGATTTTCAGAAATTTATTTCTTTTACACTTACATTGGGAAATTCTATGTTAAGCTTTATTTTTTTAAGCAAACATCATTCTACACACTATAAGTAATACATTTAACTTGTAATATACCAAAGTATAACCTAAGTTAAGCTATTATTTCAAATTAGTTGGTCTGGTTTGGCCTGGAGTGTTTTTCCTCTCCAGAGCTTCACCTCTCGCTTCTTCAGGTGATGAGCCCTGTGCCAAAAAGCGTAAGTACCACTTGATGCCTGCTATACTGAGACCCTTCCTCAGAGGATCCTCCAAACCTCCAGGTTGGCCCCTTTCAGGTAGGGTGATGCCTCTGAGTTTGTTTGGTCTCTTTTGCTGTGTCTCGAGCCTTATGCTCGATGTAGGTGCGACCTGTCTTGAGTACCCTCATGCCATAGCACTGTCTATCATGAGGGGTCCACTTCTTCTACTTACTTCCCGAGGCGGACAGGTATCGGGAAGGCTGTGCTATAATACAGCCTAATTACCCCCGGCTGCAACTCATCCAATAGGCGCGGGTCGCATTACACCTTGGATTAAGGGGTAGTAGTTCTTAGTCAGTTGCTCCCCCCCCCGCAGCCCTTCTGGCATGGTTGGACCTTCCAGGGAGAAATTCCCAGCTAGCATGGCCTGTTAGGTCATTGCAACCATAAGGCTCCGCACCACGACAAGGTGACTACTACGCGAAGGATGAAATTAGAAGTCTAAAAAAGAAAAGTCGCAAATCATAGTGCTATAACTTCCTGAAAAATCACACAAATTAATTGAGATTTTGCCCAGGTGTACTTTCGAATATACAGATTACGAAGGTGCTATTAGCTCAAAATCAGCTTATCTTGACTTAAGCGCTTTTTCCTTTTTGCAACAGATATGTTCTTTAAGTGCGTTGATGCTTATTTGCTTTGTTCATAACTACAAGTAGAGTTGTGCCAAATCTTTCACTCAAGTGACCACTCATTCGCGTTCATTTTTTAAAAACGAACCAGTTCGTTCAAATGTTCATCCGCTCTTTTCAAGAAATAGAACGAAGTGAAAGCAAACAAATACTTAATTCGGTCAATAAAAAGGAACAAATGCAGTCTGTATGTGTATGAATTGTTTAGCAAAATCATAAAAAAAACAAAAAGTATAAGAAATACAAAGAAAACTCTAGTAAGTAAAAATTTTTATAATATTAAAATATTGCATATACTTAAGAATAAGAAATCACCAAAGATTCATACTGCCAAAAAAAGGCACATATAAATAAAGAATTTTGCATTTAAATAAACTATATAATATCAAAATAAAATTTTTGAAAAACTCCTAATATATTCTAAAACCTTAAGAAATGTTAATGGCAATTTTTTTTAATTTCATAATGGTCTTACTGTTACTAAAAGCAAATAAAAAGGCTTATGAAAACTAGAATATGACATAAGATCTCACATCAACAAAGAAAAAGCCAAAAAAAAACAAACAAAAAACAGCCAAGTGCGCTGGTTCATTTCGCTAAATTTTATTTGTAAGTACTGCTCAGCTCAGTAAAGTAACCGGCTTACTTCCTTCATTGACACAGCTCTAGCTATAATGCAATGTTTTGCTCAGTTGTGTGACTTTTTCTTGTTTTCTTGTTGTTTGTTCTGATGTTTGTGTTGTTATTTAAACAGCCGACAAACTTCGCATTACCAGCCAAAACTACCTACTGCTGGCCAGTAGGCAGTGTACTAGTCTAGTAGTCGAAGGGCCGCCGGTTCGGTTCCTGCTCCGCAGTTTTTAAAAGAAAACAAACACCAAAAAAAGCCATAACCTTACTTGCAAATAAATTGTATGTTAAATCTTCAATTCAATCATGTGGAATTCAAATTTAATTCATGTTAAATCTTCA
Source organism: Nowickia ferox (assembly GCA_936439885.1). NCBI lineage: Eukaryota > Metazoa > Arthropoda > Insecta > Diptera > Tachinidae > Nowickia > Nowickia ferox. The sequence continues at coordinate 100,786,411 of OW387023.1, read as the reverse complement.
ATTCAATCATGTGGAATTCAAATTTAATTCATGAGGGTATTTATTTAGAGTGTATCTAAAAAATATTTAAGATTGCTGTGGGTGAGTTCGGGGAAGTCACCTACATACAACATGCTCGTATATGCCTCTGCTAAATATTTGATAAAATAAAATAAATTGTTCTTTGACATAATCAACTTCAAATAAATTTGATTCAATAGGATTTTTCTGGTTGTTTCAGTATCAAATTCAACTTGAAATAAGGTTGATTCAACATGAATATTTTTTTCGATTTAACAGTACTGGAATTTTAGATAAAAAAGTAAAGTTATTTCAGAAGGAACAATTTTCTTTGAAAGTTAATGAATTAACATGAAGGACATATGAATCAAAATCACTACCGATATTTAAATTTTTTTGGTAGATTTTAATCTAAAATTTTTCTTTATATGAGTGATGGCAACTCCGGAACTCAAGATTTGTATCTTGCTTCCTATGTTGGTATATGAAGGTAATACTCATATCTCCAGTCGGCATATTAGAAATTGCTTCAGCTTTTTGCTTACTTGCCGTTCCCGAGTCAAGGATTTTTTCCGTTATGGCGCGAGCTCATGTTAGTTTGGGATGGTCTCTCCACCAAGTTAATTTTATCAGTAGTCCTCCGTTTCTTTCCATCCCGTGCTATAGTCGGTCCTAGTCGATCCGTTTTTTTTTTGTGGTTTTTGAAAGTCTGTTTTATTCCTTTGTCCGCCATTAGAATAGAGCAGGCAGTTGTCTACCTGTTGTTGCACGGGTCGCCTGAACGCTGGTATATGAAGTTTTTAGCCAGGGTATTTTAAGTAGATCTCTGAAAGAAGACATTCACCGACTCCGTGGTTGGTTCAAATCTTAAAGTTATTAATTAATGCCCCTATTATGGTTTTCAATTTTTAAAATAGTTTGGCTGGGATTGATAAATTTGCATTGCCATTCTCCACTAAATTAACAGTTGACTTTTCAGTTGTGTTTTGGTATTGTAATTTACAACTCTGCGTAAGTTTGGTTGAGAAAAATGTTTAGTATACACAACTGCTTTTTAGCAGTTGGGTCTGTGGTATAAAAAGCAGAAAAAGTGGAAAAATTTAACTAAAAATATTTGTTATTCTTAACAGTTTCAGAGTCGGCGGTATACCGGGCACATAAAAAGATTTCTTTCAATATAGTTTTAGGTGATCTAACAAATAACAAAACGTATCTCTGTTCTGCCGGAAATAACTAAAAAAAAACCTTCCAAAATTATTTTTTAAGGAATTCGTTCCCTATTTTGATTATTCCTTACCTTGCATTGGGTAGTTTAAGAGGGTTGGAATCATCACGAATTTTTCTTTTATATTTGCGACTTCGTTTAATAAATTTACACATAGCTGTATCCATTTGGTAAGATTTCTTTCAACTAAAACACTAAAAACAATACTTTTTCTAAAACTTTGTGTTTTTTTAATTTTCACACAAATTAATTGCCTTCTGTCAAACTTGATATTTTAAGTTGGCAACGTGATGACAATTTCAACTAAAAAATATTTGTGGTTCATAATACTAAAACACAGTTTGGTCGTGTGTACGTTTGGTCTACTCTTAGAAGACCAAACTGAATTTGGTTGAGAACCCTGATAGGGGCATAATTTTTTGCCACAGTAGTTCCAATTAATTTGGTCATTCATTTAATAAAACAATAACTGAATATAAACAAATGTATATATAATATTATTTTTAGCGAGAATTAAATATTTAATAATACGATTGGTTGAAAAAAAAATCTGTGGCAATAAGGCAAAAGTGCTTTAGTCATATTTTACTATTTCTTTGGAGATAACTTTTAAACTTTCAAGCCGATTTTTAGAAATTTCTAACTCTTTCAGTCAAGTTGAGAAATTTGGTGTGCACTTTTATTTTAATTATGAAAATATCGTTCTACATACTATCGTTCTACATACTATAACTATTATATTTAATTTGAAACATGAAAAAATACATTCATTACGAACATATAACCTCCTCCTTTTTTGAAGTCGGTTAAAAATAGAAGCTAGAGTTGTGTCGTTCCGGAACGACCTAGTTCCATTGAACGATTCACTAAAAGGAACGGTTCGGACTTTTACACAGTTTCATTTCTTATCGTTCATCGTTCCGACTAAAGTTTTTTAACAAGGTGGTGTTTTTGACAGGTACACGAATTAGCGAATTAACCTATCAGCTGATGTTTTACTTACGCGCTTATAACGAACAAGTCATTTGACAATTAGTTCAGCCTTACTCAAAATTTTTTGACAATTACTTTGTAAAATGCTCAGAGTTGTATGTAATGCGCGTACGTGTATTTAATGTGCATAGCTTGGTTATCACCTTTTCCGTCGTGCCAGAGGTAATTTTTTACCATTTTGTTATTGTTATTTGGATATATTTTATATAATTGTAATATTCACTGTAGTTAGATGTTCAAATATATACATGTGCTTTAAAAAATATTTATTTAATTCTCTTTATATATTAAAAATATAATACATTTATATATATTATATTGTGGTTTTTTTTCATAACCATCAAAACAATGATTTGCTCAACACGAAAATATACATGCATGTGTATAAGTAAACGTCAAAATACATGCCATGCATTTGTTGACATATTTTAGGAGCGACAGAAAAGTTCTCTCGTTCATCGTTCATTCACTGTTCAAAGTAAAAAAAGGAACGATGAACGAAATGAACGACCTAGTTCCTTTAACATTTCGGATCGTTCCGAACGATTCCCAAAAAGGAACGATTTTGCCCAACTCTAATAGAAGCTAAATTAAGCATGAGATAATATAATGATAAGTATAAAAAGATAAGCAGCTAGTCATTGCGCTGTAACTTCTTGAAAAACCCACAAAATACTTGAGATTTCACCCAGGGGAACTTTTCAATGTGAAAATTGCAGGAGTGCCATCAACTCCAAAAATACTATCTGGACTTAGGTACTTTTTTCTTTTTATCAAAGAATTACTTATTTTCATTACTTGCAAACTTTGATAACTGATATCGCCTTCCTAGTTCAAGGTGTAAAATGTAATTTTTTTTTTAAGTTTATTCATTCAAGCAGTTTCACTCTCATTTCATTGAATTCCGCCTTAGTAGATTTTAGTTATGTCAAAGAACAATTCAACCATTTTTTAATGTAATTTTAAAGTTTGAAAATATTTTAATCAGAAATAATTTCTTAGTCGGGCTTAAGTTCAGTAATTTCAATTCTTGTTGAATGAAATATTTTTATTAATTAATGTGAGTTTCTAAAGGAGAGAAGAAAAATTAAATTACACTTTATCAGCTGGGGGAAATACCTATTTTTTTCCGTGCAGCCACGCACTTCATCAGCACCCAAGTCTATCTAATGGGGGGTAGAGATTGTTATTAACATCAGCTGTTAAACGCAAATTTTCAATGGAATGGAATATGAGAAATGATTGTATTGTGTAGACAATTATTGACTTATCTCTAGTAAATACATTTGTAAGTATCACTATTAATTTTGAAAATATTTGGAGACAAAAAAACAAACAACATACATACATGTCACATGTATATGAACTGTAGTACAACTGAATTGTTCAAATTGAATTCACGTTCCCTTTTCACTGGAGAATGCTATAGAAACAAAGTGTAAATTAAGCATAATTCAACCCTTGACAATTGAATGTGTGAATTGAATAAAAATTGTTTTACACTTCATTTCAATGAAATTTGTTTATTGGGTTATTTATTTTAAACAAAATCAAACTGTCTCAACTCAAAACATATTTATTAGTTTTAACACAATTTTTTACATTTACGCTAAGGATATCAAAAAGTTTATATAACTATATTCCACATATTATGTCCATAAATACTTTTGCAATTACATATATGCCAATATTTAACATTTGCTCAAAATAATCTTTTGAAAAAAAAAAATATTTTTCTACATAAGACTCAACTTTTTAATCGCAGTCTTAACATTTACCAACAGTAAACATGCAAATATACTAAAAATATTTTAATAGCGAATATATGTATGTATGGCAATAAAAAAATCACACAAATTTTTATGACTGGGATCCGCGAGCATATGCAAATCATTCATACAATTTAAGCGCCAAAAATTATGCAAACAATATGTCACTATAAAGTAAATACACACATACATACGTATGCACACAAATTTTTATAATATGTATAAAAAACACATGCTTAAAAAATGTATAAGCGAAAAAGGAAAAATACTTTACTACGCGACATTGAACGTGAAATCATAATATTGCTTTTTGCTTGCCATCTTCTGGCATGTGTTTCTTTGCCCCTTTTTTGCTGCTGACGTTGGTCCTGCAATCGCACGTGTTAACAAAAAATATTCAAATATGCCAAGAGAATTATTATTTCTCTTATAAAATGTGTTCATAATACGCCTGCGTTAAAAAACCAAATGCACTTTTGGATACTCGTTTTTTTTATTAAATAACATTTATCTGAATATCTGAGATAAATAAACTTGTAGAACACACACTACTCGCCTGTATTTATTTATGGATAGAGGAGTGTGTGTATGTAAATTATTTTCATATGGAACTGACCTATGACAATAGATTATTAACATTGTTTGTATATGTTCTGATTTTGTTCTATCTTCTCAACAAAATTGAAATTAAATTACGTTTTACTTAAAATCTCTTTAGCAAACATACTTTTTTTAAATACTTTTAAAATAAATTTTTTTTTTGTTTTTGTTTAATATAAATTGAATTGAAATATAATTCTCAAACACTACAACTTTTCAAGTCTTTTATGCTCTAATACAGTTAGAAAGGCTGTAATTATATAAAAGCAAGTTGCATACAAATACATCATGATCTCTGTATCTATTCAGACTGACTTTGTTTTAAATGTATTTCAAGAAAATTAGGAAAGCACAGTTTATGTGGAAAAATAAAGATGTTAATACGGCATAAGTTAAGCCGTAGATTGTAAAACTAACAGCTTTATTTATGAAAATTATTAAGGCTTTATAAAGGCTTAATCAGAAATTTTTTTTATAAGAATCTGTTTTAAAAACACTTTATAAAGTCTTAATAATTTGTATAAATTAGGCTGTATATTTTTAGATTATCAATTTTCCTTTAATTTTTTCAGAGTTATCGGATGACTGATTTCTTGAGACGTTTATTCGAGTCCGTTAAGAGCTTCTTAAAACATTTCATTCTGAAATTTATAAGTATGGAAATGATATCAAGCGTCATTAATCAAGCGTCTTAGATCAGTAAAATAATGAAATGTATTTGCTTTTCGCTATAGACTCTGCTTTCTTTATTTCAGAGTGGTTTCCAATCACAAAAAAAAAACGAGTGGAAATAAATATATATCTTCTGATTTAAATGGTCAAATGTAAAATGATGTATACAAAAACAAAGGAGAAAGGGTCCCAGGCTAAGCAATAAAAAGGTCCCTGTTATAATATAATCCGTAGAACAGTGTCAAAACTTACAGCCTCATTTTATGGAAGCTCATAACTCTTGTAAATCTGAACCAATTGTCAAGATCTTTGCCTTTTTAAAAAGGGAATATGAAAATTAAAAAAAAATTATATATATAATATACCTATATATATAATGTGAGTTAAGAGATCTTTGTATTTCAATTTAACAGTTTTCATGTTTCACCTGAATTTAATTTCGCTTTTTATAAAGAGTACGAGGTCTATTCAAAAAGTATCGCCAAATTTTTAATTTTCGCGGGTTACGTATATTCGAATTTTGTTTTTTTTTGTGGCGTTATGTTGGTACTCATGTCTGTCATTTATGCCGCCAACTTCGGCCATTTTGAATTTTCGGTTAATTGTTGACAGCTGCTTTGCTTGCACGTGTTTTGGCTCGTCTTCGATTTTTACCTTGGTACGTGCGACAGTTTCCGTTGAGATGATTGAGGTTTGGTTTCCACTTTATGACCATAAACCCACGATTCGTCACCAGTTATGACCCTCTGGAGCAAATTTAGGTCGTCGTGGACAGAGTCCAACAGCTCATTAGCAATGGTCATGCGACGCTGTTTTTGGTAGAAATTGAGCAATTTTGGCACGAATTTCGCGGCGATCCGTCTCATGCCCAAATCATTGATCAAAATCGAATGGCGCGAGCCGATCGATATGTCTAGGTCCTCAGAAACTTCTCTAATTTTGATTCGACAATTGGCCAATACCATTTTCTTCACATCATCAATTTTTTCGTCTGTTGTTGAAGTGCTCGGGCGTCCGGCACGCTCTTCGTCGTTCACATCTTCTCGGCCTTCTGAGAACATTTTATACCACCGATAAACGTTCCAAGGTAGCTTCCCCGTATGCGATACGTTTTGAACAAACCTTTTATACTGTCCGGGACGTCTGGATGAGGAACAAGAGGAAAAGCAACGACTCCGCACTTTAGGTGGATTTTCGGAAGTATCAGGGGTGATCTTTAGGATCTTCATCCACCGAAAATCTTAGCACGTCCACGAGTGTATCATTTAATTTTTTTATTTCTATAAATTATTCTCTTTCTTTATTATCTCTACTTCTGTCTTTTCCTGCAGGCAACACAAAGGGCCTCAATTAACTCAACTAAGTGAGCCGAATTACTCTTCTTTTTGACAGAAACCTAATATTTTGAAAAATGGGCAGGACCACGCCCATTAAAAATATATATATAAAATTGTACATGCTTTTACTTAGTCGATTCTTGCCAAAATTTGCTTAAACTCAGAAATGGTATAGAATTTAGGAAAGTGTTTGAAGCCACGATCCTTAAGATTTAACAACACTTTTCATGTAACTCTACTGAAGATATTTCTACAAAATATGCGACATATACGCATCTAACAGGATATCGCTGTGATAAAAATTTTACATTACTGTGTTATCCAATTAATCTTTCAGCTATTGCTTAAAAATTTTACCAAATTCAATAATAATTACTAAAAAGTTAAAAGTAATTTAGATTTGAACTTTAAGCGAATTAATAAAATCTAGATGTGGTGATATAATGTGAATTCAGATCGTTTTTCATAACATTTAAAAATAATTATAAAATATCATTGTAAGAAGCTGTTTTTTTTTTGATAGCTAAAAATTAGCTTTTAAACTTTTTTCAATTGGTGCAGATCTGATAGTATATCAACAACAGTTGAAGTATAATTAAAAAATACTGCACACGAGTAACGAAAATTGAATATCTTAGCCATACTTGTTTCTAAAAGTTTAATGAGTATCATAGCCCGGCAAGCACTAAGTTACTCTTTCTTTTTTTTTTTTTTTTTTCTTAAAAATCCATTAAACTGAGTAAAGTTTGATCTTGACTTCCAGTGTAATTTGAGCTTAGACAAAAGTGGAGCCATACTAATAAACACACTGATTTACATATGTACTCGTATCTATATAAGCATACATACATACGTATGTAAACTTTTAAATTCACTTACAATAGAACTTCATTTGTGCTTGTGATATTTTTTTAAGCAAATGTGATATAATTTATCGTTGGTCTGTCAGTGTGTAAGAGACAGATACTCAGTCTGTACGTTTCTGCTTGTTTACACACATACACACGGCAAATGTATGTATGTGTATATTTTATATCCAATTTACATAATTTACACACTTGACGTTAACATTTTAAGGACTCTTTACCAGCATATGTTAGGGATAAATTAATAGAATAAAAATAGGGAATATCTATGCATACGTTTACATACATGCATATGCAGACATTTCATTATACATTTTATTGGGAAAGCAGTAGAAGTTAACATCATTGAATAAACACACACACAAACGTCCTTTACTTAATACAAACATCATTATTCAAATTTATAACTATCTATTAAAGATAGAAAATATACATTTTGATGACATTTCCTCATTGAAAAAAAAAACATTTTCTAAATTCATTAAAAATAAAAATTAAAAAGGGAAAATAAACTTGAATGATTTGAGGATATAAAAGGGTTTAAGCTACTTGAGAGGTTATATAAGTAAGAATAGTATTGCAATTAAACTGTTGTAAAAATAATGGCTCGAAATTAAAATTATTATTATGCATGGTAACTTGTTCCAGTTGTTACCAAAAATATTAATATGACAGATTGGTTACTGGAAAAAATGTAAAACACCGTTTCGAAACATTAGAAATACAAGCGTTAAAAACAATTTAAGCAAAAGTGCTTAAATAATTACTTACAGAAGAACAAAATGTGGCACTTGAGTGACAATTCAAATCCTTCAGAACTACCGCGTGGATATGCTTTAAGCAAATGATATTGCTTAATATGATTTTTAGCTTACAACTTATTTTAAATTAATTAAGCATATTTTCACCTTTTTAAATAAAAAAGTATTTTAAATAATTAAATTTTAATTTTTTTTATTTATTTTTTAGTTGCATCTCTATATATCAACTCAAAATCTGTGGTTGCCAATATTATTGTCATTGTTGCCAATTGCCATCATCCGCAATACCATTTTCAACTGACAATTCAAGTTCGGTTGCGATGCGTAATGCATCCATAAATTTGCAATTAAGAATAAAACACTTTAAAGCTTTCGTAAAGTCAACCATTAAGAGCACTTGGTAAGTAATAATGCCAACTTAACTTGATTCTTTAGCTTTTATTTTTATACCCTTCACCAAAAATAATATAGGTTTGTCATTCCGTGAACAATTTTCACAATATTAATATGCGACCCATAAAGTATATATATAATCTGCGTTCTTATGAATAGGGAAGACGAATAAGCGATGTCTGTCTATCTGTACATGAAATCGGTTTTCCAAAGCTCCCAGAAAAGCTAGAAATTTCGGTCTTAGACTGGTGTATCAAAAATGGTTCCAAATAAATTGATTTTGAAGAGACGGTTTCGGTTTATAATTTAAATTTTTGTTTGCTTTATTGATTACACAGTACAACAGCCAATCTGGGGGGTGAGAAATTCCAAGTCAGGGTGATGGTACTAGGTCAGTATAGTAAAACCCTCAAAGGGTTTGGCGTTCGTATGTGTCAGTTTTTTTTATGACCTTTTAAATTTTTTCTTTTTCACTTGTCCGATTTTGATGAAACAAATTTAGAAAAATTAAGAATTACAATTTCTCTAATCTGTTTCTATACCGTTTTCCTATATGTGCAACACTTTCGAAGTTAAAAATAAATTTGTGGAAGCAAAAAAAATATTTTTTTGCCTAAAAATTTTAATTTTTTTTTTTTAATTCATAAAAAATCCAAAATGAATGGATATATTAGAAAGAAAGAAATTAGTACTAAAAATTAAAAACAACAAAAACATGTTTTCAGAGGTGGAAAGTTTAAACTTTTGTTGTAAAAAAGTAATAAAATAAACATTTCTTTTAATTTTAGGTAGATGTTTACTGCATATTTTTTTTTTTGTTATAAAAATCTAATTTTAGTATAAACGAAGGCTTGTGACATGTTGCTCCCAGCAAATCGATGGCCATACGTTTGTAACGAGTTCTTACTTATTTAAAAAAAATTGAGATAACATAAAATTTATCGGTAAAGAACAATTATAACCACAAAATAAATTAAAAAACATGTTTCATTTCATTTACCTGAACAAAATTTAAAATAATTTTTTTTTTTTTTGGGAATAAAATGTTGCAATTTTTCATGACTCTGGTGCATAAATCAGGTATAATATTTTATTATTGAAATATTTATTAATATGTTTATTTTATTGTTATGCTGTAATTAACATAAAAACATATTTGTATGGTGGGAATATGCAAGCACTGCACATTATAAAATGCAAGCAGAAGGTAAAATGCCCTACAAAGCTCTAGGCCGAGTTTTCATCTGGCATTTCATGTGTTGTCATTTTGTGGTGTCATTTTCATATGTGCAGTGCCGTTCCCATCAAATTTTTCGATGACACACAATTTTGTTGTGTGATGGCGACAGGAAAAAGTCACATCCAAAAAAATGGCAATACGGTATCATTGTCTACATCAATAACTAATTTTGACATAATGACATTTAGTGTCGTGTGCTTTATCATTGTGTGACTTTGATTTTCGTATTGTTTGTTAATTAATATTTTTACAAATGGATAATCGCAAAATTATTCAATTGGCTAGTGCCACCGTGTGTTTATCAATAATAAGAAAAAAATTAAGAAAATATTAAAAACAGCAAAGAAAGTGGTGGAAAATACCAGGGCATATGCGTTCTACCAAAGAATTTTATTGTACTCTGCATTCCAGTTTACGGAAGCAGGATTCAAGTTGGTTTAAAAATTTCGTATGAATGAAGCCTAATTCCACCAAACTTTCTGTCCATGCAGTTTCCTTTGCATTTATATCCTTATAAATGTCACATAGATGATTCCATACAGCTTCACGAACCTCCACAAGTTGAATAAGCTATGTCGTCATGTCATGCGTCCTGTTCTTTTCCACTTTCTTTTTCGTTTTCCATACATTTAAATTTGTATACCCACATACATTTAAAATTCTTTCTGTATATACATACAAACTTAATTCGAGAAAATGTCACCACGCTGACATTTTATTTCTGTGTATGCAGTGCTGCCAAGTTATTCTCACAACTGTCTACATCAGATACATAAACAGTTTCTGTGGTAATGCGGAAATGACAAACGTTGCAATAGTTCCCATTGCTATTTTAGCCATATTTGTCACAAAATGCCACAGTGTGTACTCGGCCTTATGCGAAGTACATATTATGGTATTTTGTGACATCGAAAAAGTTTATACTGGTGGCAGCATTTGCCATTTCTGATATTTTTTGTTGTGTGGCATTGCTTTTCATATAAAAAACATAAATGGGAACCGTGTTGCTCACATTTTGAAAATGACACCACAAAATGACAACACAAGAAATGCCAGATGTGGATTCGGCATTAATTTGGCCGACGGCATGCCTTACATATATTATGTTATGCTCTTTGAGCCCCTGAGGCCTGTTATTTATTCAAGACTTGAGAAAACATAATCCGAAAGTGGTTAAATCAAAATCAAGTCGCTTATATAGAAAGTTCCGTGTGGCTTAGGTCACACGAGAGCGCCGATAAAAGCTCCTCAAATATCCTTACAAAAAAAAAGCGTAACCACTAATTAGTAATGAATGTCTTAAGTAGAACAAAAATAATCAAATTCACTAACATGTGCATAATTAGTAAAGAACAAACGACAATGGCAAGACTGTTGTAAATTTAGAGATAGTAAAATTTAGCTTTCATTACAAAAAAGCTGTCAGCAAATTATAATACGATGAATCAAAACAATTCACATATTCCATTTGCAATAAAAGTTGCGTATATAAAGCAGAAATCTACATCAACTGACACCACACACAGTGTACCAAACACAAAGAACGCTGATGATGAAGGTGTAGTGGCCTTCGAAAACAAGCGGTTGTTCCGTTCTACTACGTGTTTGTCAAAATATTTACCACTAACTTTGGTGTTATTTGTTCATTAATAATTAATAATTAACACATGACAAAGCGATAAGAACTTTAGCCTGATCAAATCATAAATATAGAAAAACTGTTTGATGCAGACCTGTATTTATTGATTTAAACTGTTTCTAATCATGTTGGATTTTATAAAATTGTCTATTAGCTATGTATGAAACTGTTTAACTTAATAAATACATACGTGTCTGAATTAAACAGTTTTTCATTAGTAATTAGCGGTTACACTTTTTTTACGCATGTGCGCACAGATGTAAACCCGGCTTAACTCTTATATACTTCGTTTATACGCAAATTTTATTTGCAAATAAAGCTATTTGTAAATACTGAACTCACCGTTTATACGTAGACAGCATGCATTACTATCCGTGTACTCTATTGCCACACATTGTTATTTCTGCATTATATTTCTTACAAAAGAAAAATAATTGGCAACATTTTATTTTTTTCGTGAGTTATTAACTTACAATAAAAAAGTTATACGGCAACGCTTTCTACTTTTATTTGCAAATAAGAAGTGCGTATTAACGGGATAATAGAGAGTGTCTGGGTATCGTCCCACATTCTGTTATTTTATTTGTTGATGCATCTATGATGAAATGAAAAAGTTCACAATTACTTCATGGCCATTCAATAAATTATCGTTCAGGTGATTTACTTTCAGCTCTTGGGTTCATTGAATTTTGTAAAATTTTCGAAATTGTGATCTGCAAAAATCATAGTTCTTGTGAGAGACTTGAAATTGTCTGCCTGGGAATCTTCTAAGCATTCTCTCAGACAGCAGGGATGTTTTTGGCAGATCTTGCATTTCAGCAATTTACGGATGTCGATTGATTGCTTACTGAACCAGTGGACTCCAGTTTATCTACCACACTATCTTAGACCTACCGATGGGATGATTAATGCGTACGCAAAATGGGCAAATCGCACAGAAAGTTGCACGAGTAGAACACACAGTTGTATTAAAATAATTTTGCATGTAAATCATTTGCACATGCTATTGTATAAATGACAGCCAATACGACAGCTGTAATTTTAATAATATGACTGATGTCAACAATCAACGTTCAAGAGTCTCCCTTTTGTAAGACCCGCTAGAAATAATGCTCTTGAATGTTGTTTAAAAAACGAATTTCATCGACATTAATGTGGTCTGTTTACCGTGTATTTAAAGATGCTGAATTTTATTGATATGTATGCAATTTCTGACTCTGTTTAAATTACAGTTGTTAGGCTAGTCTGATTCATATGAGTAGTAATATGCTCTTAGCTGAGCTCCTAATAGAATCAATCAGTTCCAACCCACATACAAAGCTTGCCTCTTCAACAGGCAATTAGTGCCTTCACAAAATGTCAATCGATCTAATGCATATCGAAATGTCTAGGTGATTCCCTTAGTATTAATAAGTCCAAGAAAAAAAACTAATCTAACACCTTTTAAATAGGAATGTTGCCTAGGAGTGTATTTATAAGCTTAACTTTGGATCCAATTAGTAGATATAAAAATCACAACTTCTCGCATTTAAAAATCTGTATTAAAGCTATAGCAAATAATACGAATTAGCAATAATTTCGAATGAAAAGTTCTGAGTGTTATTGCGAGCACATTATTTGGAAGTTTTATTTTGCAATTGTTCAGTAAAATCATTTTTCTTGCATGCATGTACAATATTCCTGCAAACTTTAGAACTAATTCATTCCATACAAATACATACATATAACATTCCAACACACTTAATAAAGCTTGCTGTACGTTTAATATGCTGGCTTGGCATTATTTGATATTTTGCTTTTTCATAAACCAGTTGTACCTTCATTCTGTTGCTGTGTTCATTCTTTCTTTTCTTCGTCTTTTGCATTTTTGTTTTAAATATTATTATCAGCCATATTACCAACAAAACAATTTCTGTGCTAACCAGCATTGTTATAACCATCATAATCACCAGTTCCATTATTACTACAATATTCCAATATACGAATATAAGCTTTATGATGACTACAATAATTTATATAAAGCTATAAAATAAATTACAAAATTATAATCATTTTCTTTGTATGTACATATATACATAAAAATTTTTCTACATCTCTGAGCATTGATAACTGAGCAGAGATGTGTTTGAAGTCGTTGTCCTACCGGCAATATCCGCAACCAAAGACGACATATGTACATATGTATGTATATACTTATGTATGTATGTATGTGTAAAAGAAAGTCCAGCTGCTTTGTATATTCAGAATAACCTTAAAAAATGTTTCTTAATATTCTGCTGCTGTCATCAGCTTATTTTTTGGTGTTAGTGCTAATCATGTTCGCTTATACATTTCAGTATTAGATATTGGGGAAGTTTCCCATAATTATCTTCAATTTAAATAAGGTCTTTAATATTGTTGTCATTCGAACAAAAATTATTCGAATATCCGAACAACTTTTTTTCATTTTTGTTCGAACGAACAGAAACTTTCAATTTAGAATAAAAAATTATTCGAATATTTTTAGTCAAATATTCGAATATTCGAACAATTTCCTGAATTACTTTGTATAAAAAGTATTTTACATTGCATAACTTCTTAATTTTGAGTAAGCTTGTTGTATATGTTCGCTAAACGCGTCTTTTGTTTTCTTGCTTTGAAAAGATCATGCCTCCTTAATGGAATCAGAAGGTGTCTTACAAGTGTAAAGTGTTTAAAAAATAACTGCTTTTCTATAGATCTAATCAAAAGCCCTATGAGCTCGGTTGGTTATTGTTATAAATAAATAAATAATATTATTCCTAAGCTTTCCAATAACAACTTTTTAAAATATGAAATTTCACGATTATTTTGTAATAAAAATTTCGCAAATAATCTCAAGTTCGATGAAGTATTAGATGAAATTTCTGAAGAAAATGACAATGATATAAAAAATGTTATCAATGGGCGCATTCATAGGACGTAGCTATTACAGTTCAACAGTTGTGAAACTGTTGACAACTGTTGGCCCCAACAGTGACGTCTTAGAAATGGCTTGATGGATATACTTTAAATTTATATCTTTATTTCGTTGCTTTATCCCATTTGTAATGTAAAATTTAACAAATATTTGCTCCTGCCACCTAACAAAGCCTATAAAAGGCATAGCTGTTCAGGCTGAGCACAACGTGTTAACTAAGGTAGCGAAAAAAATTTTATGATGGAAAAAATTATAGCAATTACTCAACTGTTGCGGACTATACGTTTCTAAAACAAACACTCAACGGTTGCGCAAATTGTTTAATACTTTTTGAATGGCATCACTAACATCAACAATTTGCGAAAGACATTTTTGTTCTTTTATCAAAAGTAAAAAAGAACCGTCTATAAGTTAAAAGTGGGATTATCTTCTGTTTTTAAATGACTATTTTAAAAAAAATCACTGACATAATAACAATTTTTGTAAATGTGTATAAAAACGTAACTTTTATTAACTAATTTCCTTAACATTTTTAATAATATTTCCAAGTTTGTTATTAAAATTATTTGTTTTTCTTGTGCAATGTATTACTTTTGTTTGTTAATAAAAAAAAAAAATTAAACTCATACACATGCGTGTCGTTTTTTGCAAACTTTTTTAAAATTGTTCGAATAATTTTTTTTATTCTTTGTTCGTTCGAATATTCGAACAAAAGTTCAAAATTATTCGTCCGTTCGAACAATAAAAAAATCACAAAATTTCATTCGAACATATATAAAACACGAATAATTAACAACACTAGTATTTACGCAAACGGAAAGCTTGCTTTGACAAAGTATTTTTAATTTTCTTATAAATCTTATTTCACTTCAGCGCACGCAAAGTTCACTTTGACAAATTTTTACTATACCACGTAATAACAATACGTACGAACGAAGAACAAAGTAAATTTTGGAGTATGACTAACTCCGTACACACCTCCATTTTTCTCCTTTCTACCTACAAACTCAAGACCTTGCAAATTTATTCGATTATCAATTTTTTCGCTTTGAAAGCAAAATTTAAAATTTTTATTAGCAATCCAAAATTTAAGACCATTTTAAACATTAAACAAAATCCGCAAGTTCTTAAAAAAATTGCCAACGTTCATCGGTGGTCTATAAAATAATTTTTTCGTTTTTCATACAAAATTAACCGTTTTTAAAAGAGAGAGAGAGAGAGAGAATTCGCACGTTTATTTCATTTTAGAAATGTATGGCAAACAAAAACAATTTTTAAAAATTTGTTTATATTTTAATGTAAAGTTTCACATCTTCGACGCGTTTCCCAGAATAGCCACCAATAAGACGGAGTTCACGCTATGAAAGTTTTATTTCAGAAACTTTTTTATTATATTTTTTTTAACTTAAATTTGGGTCTACACATTGAAGTTTTTCAATGAAATTCTATTATTTTTTTCATGTTAACTTTAACATTATTTTTGCTATTTTGTATTTTCAAATCAAAAAGCAAAGAATATTAAATTAATAACAAATCAAGAATTCTATACAAAAAAATGTTCAATTCACAAGGTGTTCTATTATGTTATACTGTCTTAATATTTTAAACTATTTCAATATATTTTATTAAAAAAAATTTATTACGACATAATAGAACACTTTGTGAATTGGCCACATGTTTTTCTACATTTACTACAGATTTTCTAAAAGAAAGATTTCACAATATGAATCGTGCTTTATGTTTCTAAAATTTAGATACATTTTCATTTGATGTCTCTTTTTAAAAACAATTTACAAAATTACATTTATTTTACAATTGATTAGGAAGTTTTTTGTATGGTGTTTATTTGCTTTATCCAGAGGTACATACACTGCACTTTTTGTGAATTGTTGTTGTTTGCTTTGATGTTCGTATTGTTTCAATAGCCGAAGAACTTTACATTGCCAGCAAAATCTTCCTACTGCTGGCCAGTAGGCAGTAAACTTGTTTTGGAGTCAAAGGACGCAGACTCAATTCCTGCCGGAGATACATTTTCATTTGATATCTCTTTTTAAAAACACGAGAAAAATGATAACATCCAAACGGCTGGACCGAGTTTTGTCACCTTTCAAACAAAAAAAAAAAAAAAACAAATTTAAATCGGTCGAGCCGTTTGGGAGCGACGGTATCAAAGACGCACATATTCAACAGAAGAAGAAGAACACTCTCGATCAAGTTAATCAATTAGTTTCATAAACAAGGCAAAAACCGACTGGGAAAGGTTTGGCAACTTACTCAGGAATCGTTTACGGAAACATCGTGTGAATGCCTGAGTGTGGAAGACGTTGATAACAATGTAAATACGATTACTGAGGCTCTGATTAAGTCTTTCCAAGAGACTTGCCTTCTTGGGGAAAGGAAATCCGTTTATGAAAAGCCCCGGATGACAGGAGAAATTCGTTCCATAGGGAAAGATCTCCGTAGGTTATTTAACAGAGCCAGACGTAAAAAGTTGAGTATTTACTGGGATGATTATCGCAAGAGTCTCAAGGAATACAATCAAGTAATTCGAACGGCAAAACGCAACTCCTGGTAGCTTTCTGCAAACACGTTGATAGTGTGAACGAAGTCTCAAAGATAAGAAAGTTTCTTTCCAAAACTCACATGCAAACCGAAATGCTGGTTGACAATATGATCAAAAGGCCGGAAACAATAAAGGAGACCTTATTGTTGCTGATCAACACACATTTCCTAAATAGTATGGAGGGAACCCACAAGGGAAAAGCCACTAGTTGGAAATGTGGATCGCCAGGGTCCAACCATCACAGATGGCATGGTTAGGAATGCAATAAGTAGCTTCTCCCCTTTCAAAGCAAGCGGGACGGATGGCATTTTTTCTGCGCTTCTACCGAAAGAGGTGGACACCTTATCATCTCATCTAGTTAGGATTTTTAATGCTTGCTTAAGATTCGCATATACTTCAAAAAGCTGGCAGGAGGCAAGGGTAGTTTTTATACCTAAACCTGGCAAGGCGAGTTATGCGATTCCAAAGGCTTACATACCAATAAGTTTTACTTCCTTCCTGCTCAAGACCATGGAATGGATAGTGGACGACATGATTAAGAGCAGTATATTAGACGATAGTCTGAGATTAACATTGTATGGGCATTGAAAGCGCTTTCAACAATGTGAGTATTTACACTTATCCAATATTTAGTACAGTTTCAAGTTGACCAATCAATAATTGACTGGGTAAACTTCATGCTGGAGAGCAGGTGGATAAGCTGTGGTATGCTCAATGCAAACGTTAGGAACAGAGTGCAACGTAACCACTATACACGGCCTGCTTAAGAACCTGACTAATAAGGGTTATGAACCTGTCTGCCATGCGGACTATGTAATGATACTTCTGAAGGGCAAAGACCTTAAGCAGCTTTGTAGGGAGGCGGGAAAAACTCTCAACTTTGCGTTAAACTGGGCTTAGCCGAGAGGGCTGAATATTAACCCAAAAGAAAAGAGAAACCATGCAGTATATTGAATCTAGTTTCCACTGAAAGACCATCACCTTATCGGATGGGAGTAAATATTTAGGAGTGATCCTAAATCAGAAACTGTTGTGGAGACATCACATAGAGGAATGATTCAAGAAAGCTAACTCGTACCGGTCTCTCTGCAGAAGGGCCATTGGGTCCAGGTGGGGACTTAGGCCTATTCCATCACACTGCGACAACAGATAGGAAGTACAACATAAAAATTTTGTAGAAGGTTCAACGAATGTGCTGCCTATTTATAAGTGGTGCTATGAGAACTACATCCACCAAGGCATTGGAGACTATTCTTTATGTCAAACCTATAGACATTCGTATTAGATACGAAGCAGCTCTTACTACAAAACGTCTACAAGTGATGGAGGAATGGATCGGACAAGACTACATACCCAACTATCAGAACATATGGAAGTCACTGGCCGGATACGAACAGACTTTGGAAATATCCAACTGGGTACGTGAGACTAGGGTTATAAATGAATGCGAGACATTAATACCATAAAGACACTCATGGGTCAATCGAACCATAGAACAAACACCCGTGGGAATTTACTGCTAAACGGATGGCTCGAAGCTAGGGGAAAGAATGGGCCTACGTTTCTATGAAGAACCGAAGACCGAGATTTACTTCCGCTTACCTGACCATAATGCAGTCTTCCAGGCGGAGGTTCGTGCGATCATAGATCTTATAAAATGGATCAGTGTGAATATTAAGCTCACAGAGGTCAATATATTTACCGACATCAAGTTGGCAATTAGGGCAATCACAACCAAAAGAGTAAACTCTAGAACCGTTTTAGATTGCAAGAACATGATAAACGATTACGCAGTATGGATGCCGGCCCATACATTTGCATGTTCATTTCCGGTGTAACCGTAACGTGCAAATGAACTGGCAAAAAAGGCCAGAACGTTAAGGACAGTAAGTCTAATTAATGCAAAGCCTTTCAGCGAAGATTGAGTTACAAAATTGGCTGAAGACGGCCCACAGGACACGATGGAATTATGATACTGTAGGTAATCTAACCAAGGATCTACGGGGCTACCCGGACGAAGTTAAAACAAGGGGACTGTTGAAACTAAACAAGTCCGAGCTTGGAAAGTTGGCCGGCATCTTAACGGGGTACTCTAATGTACTAGCGCATTTGTACCGGATTGGAGCCATGAATGACACTGAATGAAGAGCATGAATGGAGGACATGACAGTGGAGCACATATTTTGTCATTGTCCAGCTTTCTCCCATCCGAGATCCTGTTATTTTGGGGTGACACCTTACCAGGCATTACCCACCTTAGAGTTATTGACTGGAATTGTTTGAGGGACTACGTGGACGATGGTGGGGTTCGTTTGTTAATTTACATGAGAGCGCACAACATGCTTGGGAACATGCTTATGTGTATGTCCCCGCACGTGAGCGTAATGGCTCCTCTTTTCAACCTAACCTAACATAACCTAACTTAAGTCACCTTTGAAACAGAAAAAACTAAATCAAAATCGGTCCAGATACACAGATACTCACTTCAAACTAATAGCACCCCTTTTTTGGTATGGGGTTAAAAAAGACATAAAAGAGTTTTTAATTGAAAATCGTACAATAATTTTTATCTAAAATTTTGTTTACAAAAATTTTTAGCGGAGTTCTCTTTTGAGGATACTTCATAAAGAAGCCACTGAATCTAAAGCTAAATATTTCTCGGTAACGACTTAAGAAAAAAAAAAATAACGAAAGGATAACTAGCAACTGCTTGTTTTTGCTTTGGTATGTATGTTTATATACTTACAAAAGTTTCATACACATTTACTAAATGTATCTTGGCATCCTACTGACTAAGCACAAAAATATATTTTTCATATTTTAGTATATAAACTACACAGCATCTCTTTTTTACCATCCAGACATGTACAGATTGTTTATACCCAGTGAACATTTTTTGCCAGACATGAATGATGTCAGAAAAAGAAATTTAAACTTTAGCAGACAAACAATCAAATTATCTAATATTCGTTCATATATTAAGTAGAACATTCAATTCTTTTTTTTTAATTTTATTTAATTAATGTTACGCTGCTCTATGTCAGACGGAAATTTAATTTCCTTCAGATTTTAGTTGCTAACAACTGCCCATACGAAAAAGGGCATTAACTTTATCTGAACTTTTTCGGAAGAAAATGTTTAAAGAATGTATTTTCTAAAGCCAATTTGTGACATTCCAGCAAAAAATTACACATTACTATCAGAACTACTTGTCATATAATTACTTACTTTTCTGATTGCCAAATTTCATTACTCGATTACAAATCACATTACATAAAATTTAAAAAAAAAATTATGTAGAAGTTGATTGAGTTTAAATAGATTACGTGAAAATGTTGCCGAATAAACAAAGTAAGTACCCAGCAAAAAAAATTCTGATTTGGAAGCACAAACAACTGAGGGAAGCAACGTATTGCTTATTTGATAACAAAAACTTCGAAAAATGCTTCTGAAAAGCACTAACGTAAGGCGGGCTCTCACAAAAATTATATATTATTACTTCTGTGAAGCACCTTAGTACAAAAAAAATAATGGCTTCTTGGAAGCTAAATGTATTGCTTCTAGCTGGCTCATCTCGAACAAAAAAAATGCCTTATTCATGCGCAACAGTAAGTGATTCTGTAAGATTGTGTCCCTTACTGCTTCTGGTAAGCAGTAATTTTTGCTGGGTAGTTCTCAAGAATCAATTATTTTAGTCTTAGGCCTTGTTAAAATCATTAAGTTGGTAATAAAGTAGGGCAGAGCTTCCACCAAAAATGCTTAATTCCAAACCCGATTACCTTTATTGAAATTTTTGCTGGGGTTTGTTTGACACATTGCAAATATTTAAAGAATTTCCTCAAGCAAAGAAGTCCGCTTTCTTGTCAACCACTTGTATAATTGTCGGTGCGATTTCTGCTCGAGTTCGCAAATTATTCAAAGTTGCTAACAGATTTCTGTTAAATGGGGCAAAGAAAATGTTTGTTGGGTTTATATTATACGTACTTTCCTTGCCAATATGAGCTCGAATACAAATGTTCGTTTCAATAAAAACTAAATTTCTTTTCATGCAACAGCATGTCATTTGGTGCTGATCTTCGCCTCTTGTCTGTAACAACAAGTACAAAAATTAGGTGGTAATTTTTGGAGTTTATAAAAATTTCAGTAAATGTTTGAACATTTTGTTTTTCTTCATTTTATCCTGTCGTTAATCCTGTGGTGTTGGGTTCATTTTAGATTTTCTTACCGTATTTTTTTTTTCAGTTTATCTCTGCAATAAATTCTAGTTATTATAAACTCATCTTGCTTTTGCTAAATGTAACAGTTAAAATTTATTATCTGCTCTTTAGTCTTCATTGTCTGTTTAAATTAAACAAAAGTTTAAAGGAATTCGCTCCTCTTTAAACTTTCTGCTGTATTTGAAGGCAATTGTTGCACGTGAGCTGATGGTGCATCTTGAAGTAAAATTTTAAAAATTTAATATAATAAAAATTATCCAAAAAAGCTTTCAATCACATTGCAGCAAAAAAATTAATTACAAATCATTAATTACATCATTGATGAACTCAGCTCCAAGTAGTTCTATTTCTGGTGAAACATCAGTGAATTTAATACATGGTTGTCATAGGACGAAAGTGATCCAAATAACTAACTGATATGCAATTAAAAGGTTATCTAGAATAATTTTTGACATAAACGACAGCCTTAGAATATTAAATTCAGTACCTGTAGTAGGGATGGACAATGTAAAAACAGCGATGTTTTTTTCGCAAACATACGTCGATGTTGCATCGATAAAATACATCGATTTTTTTATACACCGATTGTTTTTTATTTTAATTATTTATTATTATTATATTAAAAAAAATCTTAAGTTTATTTTAATACTTTTTTTCAATACGGTTTAGAAATAAAAGTTAACCAAGTATTTCACCACTCAATTGGTTTCTTTGCTGAGTCATCACCTGCGCTGCTTGCGAAAATAATCTCTCAGACGGAACTGACATTCCCACCGTTGTAAGGTATTTAAAAGCGATCTTGTATAGTTTATTTTTCATAAGGAAATCTTATTAATTCAATAAGGATAACCTTCTTGAAATAAACAAGAAGAAATCTTGTAAGTTTTATTAGGTTATCTTTTTGATTTTTTCAAAAAGGTTTTCTTCTTGTTTTTATTAGGCGACACAATAAAAAATAAAAAAAATAAGTTTTTATTCTTTGTACTTATGTATTTTCATTTAAATTCTATACTATGCGAGTATAAGTATATAAAAAAAACAAACATTTTAGTAGAAAATAATTATAAAACATTTAATCTGATTTAAGGGAGCTCCGCCTTTTTTACTTACTTTTGAGTTTTCTATATACATAATTTTAAACTTCCACAGTATATATGTAAATAAAATAATGTGATCCACTGTGCGTACTTATAAATTTAATATTTACTTTATGCTTAACTTCATGGCTTGTATAATAAGTTGGAACGAAAACCGCTCTGTCACTAACGACGGTAGATAATCATAATAACAGAAAAAGAAGAAATTTACACAAAATTATGAAAATTAATTTTGATCAAAATAAATTGAAAATTTAATGAAATTATTTATTAAAAAACATTATAATGTATAGCAACATTTTATTTTAATATTGCATACCTAATAATTGTCAATATTTTTATTTTAGCTACGAGGTTTGTTCAAAAGGTATCGCAAATTTTGAATTTTCACTGGTTACGTATATTCGAATTTGAATTTTTTTTGTGACGTTATGTTGGTACTCATGTTTCTTACTTATGCCGACAATTTCGGCCATTTTGAATGTTCACTTAATTGTTGACAGCTGCTTGTACGTGTTTTGGACCGTATTCGATTTTTACCCATTAAAAAAAATGCATTCCGAATGTTGACTGTGGCATACGGAGAAGCTACCTTGGACCGAAGCAACGTTTGTCGGTGGTACAAAATGTTCTCAAAAGGCCGAG
Source organism: Nowickia ferox (assembly GCA_936439885.1). Taxonomy (NCBI): domain Eukaryota; kingdom Metazoa; phylum Arthropoda; class Insecta; order Diptera; family Tachinidae; genus Nowickia; species Nowickia ferox. The sequence continues at coordinate 100,763,456 of OW387023.1, read as the reverse complement.
AAGATGTGAACGACGAAGAGCGTGCCGGACGCCCGGACACTTCAACAACAGACGAAAAAATTTATGAAGTGAAGAAAATGGTATTGGCCAATCGTCGAATCACCATTAGAGAAGTTGCTGAGGACCTAGACATATCGATTGGCTCGCGCCATTAGATTTTTATCAATGATTTGGTCATGAGACGTGTCGGCGCGAAATTCGTGCCAAAATTGCTCAATTTCGACCAAGAACAGCATCGCATGAACATTGCTAATGAGCGTGGGTTTATGGTTATGACGTGGAAACCAAAGCTCAATTATCTCAATGGAAGCTGCCACACGAACCAAGGTAAAAATCGAAGACGAGCCAAAACACGTGCAAGCAAAGCAGCTGTCAACAATTAACTGAACATTCAAAATGGCCGAAATTGTCGGCACACGCCACACGCCACAAAAAAAATCAAAATTCGAATATACGTAACCCGCGAAAATTCAAAATTCGCGATACGTTTTGAGCAAACCTCGTATGTATAATGCTAAAAACAATATACGCTTTCCATTAATAATAAACATATTAGCAATTAGGTAAGAACACCATTAAATATATTACCCAAATATACGATATTATATTTAAAAAACTTTATATTACCACATAAAATAAAATCTGTTGGTACATTATACGTACATACCATTAACTAAAAATAAAAATGCAAGCAGAAAAAGAACAGCATAATAATTTGGTAACAAATTTTCATAAAAAAACCCATCATACTCTCACACTTTATGAACTACAGACAACCATTATGAAGAATATTAAAGAGAAAACAAGCTGTATAAACATAAAACAATTAGAAATATTAAAATAACCACAGCAACAATTATTTTAGCAAGCCGCATGCGATAAGTATAAAACTTTAGAACGTAGAGACAAGCACACACAACTGAAGATAGTACAGTGGAGCTCGTGACTTGTGCTTTCAGTCGTGTAATGGAATAATTTACAAATTTGTTGGTCTTACATAGAATTATGGATGGGTATTGGTATTGTGTTCGGTACTTTTCTTTAATATCTTACTAAATATGATCCGCACGTTTTATTTCCACAGAACTGAATAAAAATCACAGCTCTATTCAATATTTGGTTTTCCCTTCCACCAATTATAATAATATACTACGACAAAGACCAATTCGTCTTCTTGTTTAAAATGTATTTTCTACTGTTTTCATTAGAATATCTGAAAAATTACTTATATATCAGACCTTAGTTGGTTACTACCTATTGTTAAAAGCATGTTGCTTGGAAATTGTAACACACTTCCAAACTTCTGCTGGGCAGAAGCTATTTATCTTTGCTTGTTCAAAGATGCGTGCGTATGAGTAATTTATTATAAAAATTTTATGATACGAATACATCGATTGACAAAAACGATTTACAGCCTGTTTTTCGAAAGAATAATTGTTTGGGTTTTTGTAAAATTGAATAATTTTCATATGAGTGAAAAAAAAGCCTTTCAAATTAAAATTAACTAAAATTGTGATATGAAATAAATGCTAACTCAATTAAAAACTGGTATATCTAGGCGCACGGTGGTGCGCCAGGCCAAATACCGGCCAATGCAAGCAGTGTGTATATTTGCAGGAAGCCATTCGTCGTGTTTTTACCCCTCTGATAACTTTGTTTCCTACCATCAGAAAATTCTAAAATTTAATTCGTAATTAGAATTAATTCATTTCAGATAATATGCGAAATTTGAAAATTTTACAACAAAAGCTTCCTGAGATATGGAGGTGCAAAAAGTACATATTTTAAGACATACTCTCTGATCACTCATTAAATTGATGAAGCACCTCCACCATAGGTAAAGGGCCGAAATTTGGTACACAAGTAGAGCTAGGTTAGTAACCACCTACAAAAATCCTAAACACCGAAAATTTGATGTTCTACGCCCATAAAGCTCAGAATAACAAAAATCAAATCTAAGGCGTTTAACTCAAGCGATTTCATTGAAATTTGACATACATGTTGCAATCTCCTATTTCATGTACTTCGGCTCAGCACATTTAAATACGTATGTATACTATTTATATATTTATTACCATCCGTTTCTTTTAAAAAAGTGGGCGAGAATACGCTCATAAAAATAAAAAATTAAATGTGATAATTATTAATGAAAAAATAACACCAAAGTTAGTTGTAAATATTCTGACAAATACGTAGTAGAACGGAACAACCGGCTGTTTTCGAAGGCCACTACACACACCTTCATCATCAGCGTTCTTTGTGTTTGGTCCACTGTGTGTGTTGTTGACTTAAATTTTATTTTCAGTGATAATTGTTATTGTGTGTGTGTATGAATGTCACATTTTTCAACTACTTTTTGTTTGTTTTTGCTTGGTTGCGATTAAAACTAAACGTGTTTGGGATTATTCGAACCGGCAACTACTTTTTACCAATAGACTAACGTACTTACCACTCAGCTGAAAAGCAAATCGTTATTGTATACGCAAATAATGAATACACGCAAAACATAATTTCTAAGTTTCTTCTACATGTGCGCTTTGTTGAGTAAAAAAAAACAAGCCACGATGTTTTTCGGCTTCTTGTCGGCAGTCACACGTATACAACACGAGCAATCAAAATAAACAACAACAATAGCAGATCACCGCGTTGGGTCAATCCACAAGCAAGATAAACACCAACATAAACAAATTAAATAAAATAATATTTTAAAATGCGCGGTATTGATAAAATATCCTATTGAATTAATGACAAATATTATTGAAATTAAAATTTGTTTTCAATAACATGGGTTTGTTGAAAATAATTCTTGTCTATTTTTTTCGGTAAAAAATACTTATTTGGCAACGCACTTCTTACAACTACAATTCGAGCTGAAAGAAAGCCAGCTAATGTAGCAATGGTAAAGTAAGAAAATAAACAACATGTTGATCATTAAGTTCTTGTTTCAACTTTGTTAATTGTTGAGCTTCTCATTTCCTTAAATGAAAGTTTAACATATTAACTCTAGTTGTTGTAAGAAATTTTTGGGTAAAGGTTCCCTGATGATCTGCATTAGCAACAGTGAAATGCGCATAGGATCCAGCTAAACCCCTCAATAATCAATTTTAATGTATTTTTAATAAAAAATATTTTACTTAATAAGTAAAATAATAATTTGAGATTACTAGTGCGTTAACAAATTTTAAACTTAATTAGTAATTTTTTTTTATATATCTTTGATTCCGGTACGTATTTTTATTTATTATGTCTTCATATTATATTATATTCTTAATTAATTCACCATACATACATATAAATTACTTGAGAGGAGACAAGTATTTAACCAAGAATGATTAAGAATTGAGAATACTGAGCTTATGCCCAATTAAGAAATTATTCCCAAAAAATAATTAAATTTATCCCAGAGTAGTATATGTTACGGGAATATAACAATCGCTAAGTTTTTAACAGATCGTCACCACAAAATACAAAGCGAAACAAATTAAAATTCTTTTTTAGTGTGAAAACAGAGCGAACTATAAAAGAAATCCAATTATTTTATACAAAAGTTTTTAAAGATTTGTGGTTTTTGTTTTTTACGTATACAATTACGTGGTTTAGCTTTCACAAATTTGTATCAAAAAGAACTCGTGTTTTGTTATAGGATATAATTATGCATATTTATTCGGTACAAGTACTACTCACGTAGTTAATCTAGTCAGTATTCGATAAATTGAAATGGCGTTTAGACGCTAAATACTTGTTCGGCCGTGGCGATAATCAGATAACTTTTTTTTTGAAAACACGGCGCAAAACATCGAGTGTAGCTTCGGCTGTGTGGCACGTAGCGCTGTCCTGTTGAAACCAAATGTTGTCAATATCCTCCTTTTCTTTTTGTGAAAAAAATTTGTTCAACATGGCCGTTATCGGGCCATTTACTGTAACGTCCACTCCTTGCTCATTGGCCCAATTATGCCTCTGGAACAAAATCCGCACCAAACAATTACTCGTTTTGGGTGCGTCGGCTTTTCAATGTATGCATGCGGGTTTTCTGTGCCCCAAATGCTTGTTTACATACCGGCCAAGATCAAAATGAGCTTCATCTGAAAAGATGATTTTTTTTGGCAAAATCTGCATCTTCTGTAAGTCGATCGCAGGCAATATTTCCCAGCGTTGTTCAAGCGTATACACAACCATATTTGTTCAGCGGAAGGATAAAACTAATTATCTGTCAAATCAGACATGAACTAAGTGTTACCATTCACGAAATAAGCACTAGTTGAACAAAAAAACGCTAGATGGTGGACCCTATATGATTTCAAATTTTAATTCCCAAATGGACCATAATTAAAACCCTTGGATATAAAGCGAAATTAAGCCACAACTTTTTACTTTTATTATTTACATAGATTCTCAGCAAACAATGTTAGACAAACATGCTTAGTGCCTTTAAATTTTTAGTTATATTTAAAATATATACGGCCATGTTCTGTAAACCGAATCTGAGTAAATTTCTCGTTTTTCAAAAAATAAATAATGGCCCCATTGATGTGTTTTAAATCATACATACTAAATTAATTTCAGATATGATATTTCAAGCTCAAAAATATAGAAAACTACAAAAAAGTTTGAAAAAAAAATCGATATTAGTAGATTTAATTTTTCTAAGCCGAGCGTTTTTAAATCGACTCGATTTACAGAACAGACAGGATAAACTTTTATTCCAATTGCAAATATACTCATATGTATATCAATTCCGTTTGCTGTTAATTTGTTGTTTAACTGCACGTTAACCTGCAGTTCTAATCGATTTCATTTAACAGTGAAATAAAGTTCGGTTTAACTTCCGGTTAAAGTTTGTGTTAACTCTTATGCGGAGTACACATCTGGTACATATGTGCCCAAAAAAGCTTAACCAATAATTAATAATGAAAAACTGTTTGATTCAGACACGTACATATTTATTAAGTTGAACAGTTTCATGCATAACTAATAGACAATTTTATAGAATCCAACATGATTGGAAACTGTTTAAATCAATAAATGCATATCTGAATCAAACAGTTTTTCATTATTAATTAGTGGTTAAGATTTTTTGGGCACATGTGTACCAGATGTGTACTCGGCATTAGACATGCATTGTGAAGTTATTCAAGGCTTAGTTAGCCAGTTATTTAAAAATTTTAAATTAAAAAATGTTTACTTTAAAATGTTGCAATAACTAGTTAAGTAATTATTTAATAAATCTTAATATAAATAGTGTAATTTGCTTAACTTATTTTGTTTCGAGAGTTACTAAGCAGTTCTCGTATTCATATCTTTATCTCAAAGTTTCAAACAACTGTTTTCTTACTGTAGCTAAACAATACAGGACTTTACATTACCAAAAAAAATATGGTTTAGATTATCATAAAACTCAAATTGTAAACTGTGAAAGACCAAGTTGTGTTGTAAGTATAACGATATTTTGTCAAAAATTCAAAGCCATGTTTTTAACCAATTTCACTTTCTTATGAACTATTTGAAAACTATTTAATTCAAAGTTTTATCAGGCATATTTTCAAGATATATTTTTTGGAAATAACATTTTTTTAACTTGTATACTCTTTCAAGAGGTAGAATTTTAAAAAAGGTTCTTTTTTAAAAAGTTCGTTTTTAAAAAGTTCTTTTTTAAGAGTTATTTATTTAACAGATATGCATGTCCTTTTTGTGAAAGTTACTACTTTTAAAAGGTACTTTTTTAAAGATACTTTTGAAATGGTACTTTTTCAAAAGGCTCTGTTTTTAAAGGTACTTTTATAAGGGGTACTTTTTCTTAAAGATACTTGTTTAAAAAATACTTTTTTACCAGACACTTTTTAACAGGTAAAAAGGTACATTTTTAAAAGATCTTTATTAAAAGGTACTTTTCATGAGATATTTTTGTTTAAATTACTTTCTTATAAAGCTCTTTTTACAGTCTGCTTTTTTATGTATTTGTTTAAAACGGTGATGGCGTTGGCTGAAGTAGTTAGCACGTCGATTAAAAAAGCGAAGGTCCTGGACTTCAGCCCGATTCTGAGAGTCATTAATAACGATACCACGCAGTTTTCTGATGTGCATTAGTGTCCGTTTGTATTAGTTGTTGTAGGAAAGTTCATGTGGTGAGGGAATAGTCACTGGTCACTGAACTAAACCGCCTTCAGCGAATGCTAATCCTAATATAATATCAGAGCGCCCTAATATAACATCAGAGCGCCGACGATGATTCTGCTACTACTACTATACAGCTTTGAAAATTTAATACGCCTCACTGACACCAGAGGCTCTGCAACACTGCATTATTTAAAACGTGTAAAAAAATTAAGCTTTCCTATATCTCTTTCTTCACCACCTGCCTTCTCTGTCACTATCCTTTTTTTTTAAAGAAAGTAACACCTAGTAATAGTAAAAATCATTCATTGCCTAAGTGTAACTTTTCTTTATAAAAAAAAGTATTTTTTGAAAAGGTGATTTTTCAAAAAAAAGGAATTTCTCACAGGGTGTTTTTTAAAAAATTACCTGTTATGTAAATTTTTCTAAGTACTTTTATGAATTAAATGGTATTTATTTTAAAACGTACGTTACTAAAAGTTACTATGTATTTGAAAAGGACCTTTTTAGAAGGTACTTTTTAAAATATATTTTTCAAAGCGCATTTTTAAAAGATACTTGTAAAAGCCACTAGTTGTTTAAAAGCTACTTTTTCAAAAGGTAGTTATTTAACAGGTACTTTTTACTTTTTCTTTTAAATATATTTCCATGGGAAATATCTTTTTTAATGTAGTAAATGGCACTGAACATGATCGATATGGTTGATTCCAAGACCTATCAAATAGTTTAATAGTTTAAATTTAATGGTAATTGTTCCCTTCAATGTGACTCTGGTTCCAGTCCCGTAACTATACTTAGATATTAACCTAAGCTTAACTGGTGTTTATACTTTTGAAATATGAGTGGCTTTGTGGTTGAGTTGGTAGTGTGCAAGCCTGTCATGCAGGATGTTGTAGGTTCGAATCTCAAGAAAATTTCTGATTAAAAATAAAATGTCATTGCATTTGTAACAATAAACAAATTAATAAGTGTTCATTGTTACAATTAAATGTCAGAATGACAGTGACAAGTCAAAAGGTGCATACAAAGTATTAATTAACCCATCCTAGGCCATCGCCATGTAAAAGTGACTGAACTCGCACTGGTACCTATCAGTTGGGGACCGATCACGTGACTAGTCTTGTGTCAGTCCCATTTCCTGCAGGGTTGTTTCAAAATATACTTTTTTTAATTAAAAGGTAGTTTTTAAACAGATTTTATTAAACGTATTATGAATTTGAGAATATACTTTTTTAAAATTAACTTTTCGAAGGCATTTTTTGAAAGGTGCTCTCTACAAAGGTGCTTTTGGAAAGTACAGTCTCTAAAAAGGTACTCATTTGAAAATAAAATTTATACAACCTGTTTTCTTAAAAGATCGTTTTCTTTAAAATAACTTTTTTTAACTACTTTTTTAAAAAGCACTTTTTTGAAAGTACATTTTAAGAGGAACTTTTTGCTAAAGGCTGCTGTGTTGAAACATTATGTTTATAAGGTAACACTTTTGTAAGTAATTTTGTAAGTTAAGTTACTAACGTAAGACCGTATTTGTCTAAGATAGGTATATATGCCATTCTTATCTTCTAAGTCAGAAAAAGTCAATGAAGTATTACAAAAGTTTCTGGTACTTATAAATAAATAGCATTGTTTTAAGTATCTTGAAAAATTGTTTTAAACGACTATGAACTTTATAATTTCTTTATTATATATACTTGTATATAACAATATGTCTACAAACATACATTCATACGTATATGAATACGTGCTCCCTTGTCTGTACTTATTAGGGAGATCGGTTATTCGACTTTTTCCAAAAACCGGTATTTCGGTTCTACCGAATATTAGAATTTTTAAATAATCACTTTTCGTTAAGTCATTAACAAAAAAACGCGGTTAACCGGGTAAACGTTTTCTATAAACTCTTGCTCCAAAAGACTTATAACGCAAAAAAGAAACTTGTTTTGCAGCAAAGGAATTTAAAATTTTGAATGTATTAACGATTTAATGGTGAGCTCACATGTAATTTTCCTCTCAAGAGGTTGTTACACAAAATATTTTTATGCAATTTTTGCACAATATAAAGAGCTGCACGATGATTAGATCTGTATTATTGACTAACTAACCAATTTTTTAGGTTATGGTTATCTAAAAGAAAATGATCATTTAAAAAATCTTCCTTAGGAAAACTGAAAAAACCGGTTAAAACTGTTCTAAGAAAAATAGATTGATCTCCCTAATGATTATAATACCACTATTTTAAACACATAACATGTTTGGTAAGGCCTTTACACTTAGAATGTGCGAGTCCTTAAAAGAGTGAGTGTGGGTGTGCGTATGAGTGTAGAAATATGAATAAAACTTCCACTTGTTGCTGTATGTCTGGTTACTATATTCAATGCTTTTCTTTTATGGCATCCATACTTGGTTATAAGGGAAAAACTCATATGAGTATAATAGGGTAATAACTTAATTTTGCGTTTATTTTAAAAAAGCAAACGTCAGTCAAGTTTCAACTTCCATTTCTAAAGCTCCACGCAAAAATAAATGTTTATTTGAATATATTGACTTATTTATTTATTATAATGATTCTATACTATAAGAATGTGTATCTTATAGGTCGATAAGGAAATATTGCTTTTCCAACTTACTACAAAAAATATATACATATCGCTCATTTACTTCAATAGTGTCACAACTCAAAAAAAACTTGTTTTGCAGAAAATGCGTTTAAAGATTTCAATTTACATAAAACTCAATGAAAAAATTAAAAAATATTCAACTTTGACGTGGTGGTAGTAAAAGATATTTATATGAATTTTTACGCAAGATCAAATACCGAATTATTTTGCATTATTAGCTCAAAAAACGCATTGCTAAGTCACACTCATAACTACAATGTAAATAAAAGGATATACCAGCACAAAATTACTGCTTCTCAGAAGCGTTTTTGTAAGGGAGACAAGGTTACAGAATCACTTGCTGTTGTGCATGAATAAAGCATTTTTTATTTTTTTTTGTTTGGGATGAGCCAGCTAGAAGCAATATATTCAGCGGTTTTCGTAAATTGTGATTCCAAGACATGGAGAGCAATCTTTAAATAAATTAATTTAGGTTGCTTACAGATTTTTTAAAACAGAAATTTGTTTTAGTACCATTATGGATATTTATTTCATTCGGTGTCGGTATCAATATGGTAAAAGTTGCCAAAAGTTTAAACTTATATTTTCATACATATGCAGATTGAAGTTGATGTAAATGTGGGTAAATAAATTGCTAATTTCTATTCAAGTCCTTTTAATTAATTTCTCCCCATTCATGGTAAAAAGGGAAAATATTGATAATATAAAAAAATTCTCTAATACAAAGTGCAAAATAAAATATTCAACTATCGAAAATAAAATCTTTGAATCAAATTGTTTAATCACTTATGCCGAGTACACACTATGGCATTTTGTGACATCGCAGGCACAAATAAAAGTGCCAACTAGTGGCAACGTTTGTCATTTCCGATATTTTTCGTTGTGTGGTATTACCACACTAAAGGTTCAGTTAGCCAACTGTAATGGAATGTAACTGCAACAGTAGGAAACAGCTGATCGATATTGTTATGTGAAAAGTAATGAAAATGGTTATAGAAATGTAATGTAACGTAACCTACTTTTGATATAAAAATATCGATCAGCTGTTTCCTGCATTGCAGTTACTTTTCATTACAGTCGGCTAACTGAGCCTTAACTGCTTATGCATCTGATGTAGCCAGTTATGAGAATAAGTTGGCAGCACTGCAGACACAAAAATAAAATGTAAGCGTGGTGACATTTTCTCGCATTATGTATATACAGAAAGAATTTTACATGTATGCGGGTATAAAAATTTAAAAGTATGGAAAACAAAAAAGAAAGTGGAAAAGTATAGGACGCATTACATGACGACAGAGCTTATTCAACTTGTGGAGGTTCGTGAAGCTGTATGGAATCATCTATGTGGCATTTATAAGGATAGAAGTGCAAAGGAAACTGCATGGGCAGAAATTTCGGTGGAATTAGGCTTCATGCACACGAAATTTTTAAACCAACTTGAATCCTGCTTCCGAAAACTGGAATGCAGACAGAGTCCAATAGAATCCATATGTGGCGCGCATATTAAGCCCTGGTGTTTTCCACCACTTTATTTGGCATTTTTTACATTTTTTTAATTTATTTCTTCTTATTGATAAACATACAGTGGCCCTAGCACATTGAATAATTTGGCCATTAACCATTTGTATAAATATTAATTAACAAACAATACGCAAAACAAAGACTCTCACATTGATAAAATAAATGACACTAAATGACATTATATCAAAATTATGTTCTTGATGTAGGCAATGATGCTGCATTGCCATTATTTAGGGATGGGAAGCTTTTCTGCCACAATGACACAACAAAATTGTGCGTTATCGAAAAATTGATGGGAACAAATGTACTCATGTATGTATGGAGTATATGTTCATCGGTGAAGGGTATATCAGATTCGGCACAGCTGAATATAGCACTCTTATTTGTTCTTCGTATAAATTACATTATGCGATCCTTATCTTGGAATTTACTTCCTTGCTGCCACTTTTTTTTGGAATTTGTTTGAATGAAATATTCATGAAATAAATCAGTACTTAAAGTGGGCTCTAATAATTTCCCATATTTTCAAAAATCTGAGCAAAAGTTATACGTCTAATATATGTACACACAAGTGCGTTTCAGCATTCAGAGGCACATATACATACATATATATATATATATATATATATATATATATATATATATATATATATATATATATATATATATATATATATATACTATATATATATATGTGTACTTATTAAAACACTTCTTCATACTTGTTCAGCTAATTTTAAGTTGGTGTTAATTGTTGTGGGCTTGCTTTGGCGCCTTTACACACTGTATTTTATTTTATTTTATATATTTAAGCAGTTTATTCTTAGTATATTTGAGACTTGTTTAAACATTTTACGCCAGCAAAACAAAATGAACAACATTTCTTGCTAATTGTTTGTTTACGATGCTTATGCTCTGCTGCATTTAAACTATTAATTTTATAAAGTGAATATATACAAGGAAAAGTATTATAATATGTGTAGGAGGTAATATGATACACTTGCTTGCTCAGGGAATTGGAAAAATCTTTACTTAATATTAGACATGAAGAAAGAACTTTTATGCTGAAAGGATTTCATTGAATGAAAATGTATTTGTAATTTAGATACGATGTGTTGTTTAAATTCTTCCTAATTTTAAATTTTGTGTTCAGTTTTACTAGAGAGAATTTTCCTTCGTTACATTATAGAGAATTTAAAATTCTTGGCTTGCAAAAAAATAAATACAGTTTGAAAAAATAATCACTCTTGAGACATAATTAATACTAAGTTAGCCGACTGTAATGGAATATAACTGCAACGGTAGGAAAAAGCTGATCGATATTTTTAAGTGAAAAGTTCGCTTGCATTAATTTTCCATCGATTTGTCCTGTCCTGTTTGTCGTTAAAAATGATTGCGAACGACAACGTTCAATATCGTTGGTTTGACTGTAATTTTTCTGTTCGCATTAAGTTGAGTGTAAATTGAAAACTTCAAACTCGTTTTCTGGCAAGCTGGTTTTTTTAAGTTATGACGTTGTTTGAGTAAATGAGCGATATATACAAAAAAAAAATTACTGAAAATCTTTTTAAAACATGGTTTTAAGTACATACGAGTATGTGTTATGGAATGCAACCGTGTCTTCGCTGTACAAAATTCAGTGATGCCAAGTTAAAGTTACCGGAAGCAGCTGATAATCTTTATGCCAGTTAAGTAGAATAGATAACGTTGAAATATTTTAAACTTAAACGTGAATGCAGCCGCAACAACTATTAAAAGATTCCGGAGAAAAATAAACTTCTATAGGGTGTTTTTTTAGAGGTATAGAACTTCGAATTGAAATAAAACACAAGAAAATCGTTTTAATGTCCATCAATTTGGCTTTATTGGAAGGATAATTTTATGCCATTAACGTTTAAATATGATTTCGGGCATGTGGCCGCCGCGGCTGGCTCGAATAAAGCCAATTCTACAGGTCCAATTTTCAACCACTTTTTCGAGCATATGGGGCCGTATGTTGGCAATAACGCCACGAATGTTGGTTTCCAAGTCCCCTAACGTTTCTGGTTTGTTGGCGTAGACGAGCGACTTCAGCGGATGCGTATTATTACATAGAGTAAACGTAGTGCGAAAACGATCCATGGTTAACCGAATTAATTGCTCTGATGGACGATTATGTCGACCATAAAATGGACGGAGCTTGCGGTAAACTTCGCGAACTGAACCATTATTTTCGAAATAAATTTGCACGATTTGCAAGCGTTGTTCTTTTGTCAACCTGTTCATGATGAAATGGCAAACCAAACTAAATATTAATCACTTGACATCTGACAAAATGGTCGCCAGTTAAAAAAGTGATGCCAACTTAAAGTTCTATACCTCAATAAAAAACACCTTTTATATGGAAAACAACGAAAATATTTTCATTGGGAAGAGAAAAAGGACGATATCATAACATACATATGTCAATTAAAAAGCTTCAGTTTATAATGTATGTTTGTTTTAAACCTCAATATTACCAATCGATCATGAGCATTACGGAAATACGAGTAGCAAGAAATCATTTACAGAACATTCTTTAATTTCCCTATTAAGAGAATAATAGTTCATATTGTATAAAGTGAGGGAAGTACTATCTAACTCTCTTCACAAAACTCAAGCAAAATGGCACAAATAGTGGATGTCCCAACTCCAAAAGTTATGGCAACAGTACGATACTTGCCAGATTACATTAGCAATTGCAAAAATATCCATTGCTGCTTCAAAAATTCTTTAAAAATCTTCTTACGTGTTTTATATACTTATAACAACTTGATTTCTGAGCAATTCTTTTCTTTGTATAAGTAGTTCTCTAATTTTAAAACTCTGATTTACGAATTATAAACAAATTTCCATTTTAGAGCGCATTGTAAAATATCTTAGTTTTTCATACGGACAACTGTTGTACGTTTTGTCAAATAAGTGTTACAAAAAGTTTAAAAAAGTACAGCAGTACTGGATTCTGTAGCTTTTTGCGAACCGAAAAACTTAATATTTATCGACTTATTTATTTGTTTGCGGTAACAATAATGTGATTGCGTAATTTATTTTTTACGAAATTCTCCAGATTTATCTTACTCACCATTTAATTCAATATTATGTGGTATCTCTGTATAGAAAATGTGCAAATGAGTGCAAAGCACAATAAATAGTAAAGAAAAACTCAATGAATTTTAGTTTGTTATTTTATTATTTTTTTCTCCCTGCAGAAAATTTGGTAACAATTGATTCAAACGTACTCGTACTATGACTTAAGAAAATGCGAGTGTTGCCAAGAGTACGGAGTATAATGGTCGTGTAAATGGTTACATATTCGCTATTATCGTGATGTATCGTCTTGATCTTGAGTCAATTTAATTAGGACTCTGTCTGGTATTGTAGTTAACGGTACTGAACATGTTCGATGTGGTTGTATCCATGACCTATCAAATAGTGTAAATATAATGTTTATTGTTTTCTTCCAATGTGACTATGGAACCAGTCCCGTAACTATACTCATATATTAAACTAAACTTAACTGGTATTTATACTTCTGAAATATGAGATGACCTGTGGTCTAGTGGGTAGTGTGCAAGCCTGCCATGCAGAAGGTTGTCGCTTCGCAATTGCAATGACATTTTATTTTTAATCAGACATTTTATTTTGTAACAATAAAAAAATTAATAAGTGTTCATTGTTGCAGTTAAATGTCAGAATGACAGTGACAAGTCACAATGTGCAAACAAAGTATCAATTAACACCATCCATCCATGACATAAAACAGCTGATCGTATTCTATACATAAAAGAATTTAAAATTTTGTCTTACTTGTGGTCTTAAAATTAAATTTCGAGCTTTGCTTTATTGAAAGACTTACAGTAAGTTCTTATGGCAAATATTTTCATGGAACATTTTAACCTGTTAGTTCTCCATTAAGGTTACTTTTCGACCGCTTTTTAGAAACAGACAAAAATTTAACCGCACAGAGGAAAGTTACAGAGCTAAACGTTACCATAAACTGTTTCTTGTAAGGTTTTACATAAAAATTACTGAACACATTCTATCTTAACTTCAAGAGTTATATAACAACATGCTTCCTTCGAACCTGATTTTTGACTTTGCAAGTTTTTGAAAGGGTTTCAATGCAAAAATATACTTTTAGTTTTTTTGGTTAAACACTTCTTTTATTTGAAATTTGTTGAATGTTGATTTTTAACCACTCATCTTTTTTCGATTATATAGGATCTTCCTAAAAGATTATCATCGAAATCAAATCATTAAAAATATTTTGATTGTATGTCATTAGTAATGAAAAAGTATATCAGCCAAATTATCGCCCATTATACACTTGCAGAACCATATTATTTTATTCATAACTCCATGAATTCCATCTTTGTGGTCCTGAATCGATTGTGGGCACCAAAGAAAAAGTTCTGAAAGTATAAAATCACAAGATCTTGGTGCAAAATTTTGATCAACTTTTCATTAAACCACGCGATCAAGAAAGCTCTCACGTAAAAGAGCGTTGGTACCCTTGTGAATTTTAGTAATTTCAATGCGTTGTTGAAATGTATATTGTTTCACTTTTATTAAAGGCATAGTTTTTAATTGTCATCTGTCAAGTAGTTACAGATTGAGTCATAACAACTATCAAAATGGCGGGCTATACAAAATGTAACATCTTATTGAAACATCCTGTGTTTATTTTACTCTCCTTTGTAATATCAAAGTAAAGTATTCAAAGTAAAACTTTTGAAACTTTTTCAGTTGTTTTTAATTCTACTAACAGAAAAAAACTCCCTCCCTATACTCAAAATGAAAATAGTGCAACAGGAAAACTTTTCATTCATTTTATTAGTGTTACGAATAGAATATATACTCGTACATTGATATTTGTTGATTGTTTCAAAGTCAGCAAAAGTCTGTGTTTGTGTATTGAAACTGTTGTATGTACACGTAGTTGCATTCACCACATTATGTAAATAAAAGAGAAACTAAGCTGAAACTACTCTGTAACATCCTCCATACATACACGACTACACAGACAAATGCAAATGAACTACATACATACATATATATAGTGGACAGACATAGACCAACAGACAGTCGCTATAAAAAAACATTAAAAGATTAACTTTTGCATAAAATAATGATAATGAATAATGGATTTTTGATTGCACTTGAAAAACGTCGCACAAAAGTTACGCAATATGTATTTAATTTAAATCATTTAGTAAAAATGTAGTTTTGTTTCTTCTTATTAACATTTTAGTTTAAATTTTTTGGTCAAAAGCCATGTCTGCTAATAAAAAGAGATCATAGAGGAGTCTATTAAGATAAGAGTTCCATTATTTCAATAGAACTTTAATGACTTTTTTAGTTTGCTTAATTTAATAAATTAATTAATTAAATTAATACTTTTCAGCTTAAACAGCATATATCATGAATAAACAATGAATATGTTTTTATAATATTTGAAGTATGATCCCAACACTGTTAAAGTTACACATGCGCATGTATGTACGTATTTAATTGCTTTGTGTTATATGTAAAAATTTGTATTTAGTAATTCTCAAAAACTTTTTAGAAGTTTTCATATAAAGATATGAAGTTTTTAGTTTTACAAGAATTTTTTTTATTAGTGTTCTATGCACCAAAGGTGAAAAGGAACCCTATTTTCCCCCTACTATGTCCGTCTATGTGTTTGTCTGTCTATCTCGAGAACAGTAAGAGCTACTGACCTGAAATTTTCATTTTTGTGCAACGCCGTTCGCATCTGGTTTTTATATGGAAAACAAGCAATGCCACACAACGGAAAATATAGGAAATGGAAAGCATTGCCACTAGTACACACAAGTGCGATGTCACAAAATGACAGTGTACTCGGTATAGCACATTTAATATGATTTTGTTAACTAAACACTATTTATAGCTTTTTAGTAAATATTTTTGAAGTCACTGGAAATTTTTTAGAAAATTTTTATTTGCCTTTCACTAGCTGAAATTTTTTTATCGCAAATTTTTAATTTTCGCGGGTTACGTATATTCGAATTTTTTGTGGCGTTATGTTGGTACTTATGTCTCTCTCTTATGCCGACAATTTCGGCCATTTTGAATGTTCAGTTAATTGTTCACAGCTGCTTTGCTTGCACGTGTTTTGGCTCGTCTTCGATTTTTACCTTTAAAAAAATGGAACAAAGAACCTGTATCAAATTTTGTGTGAAAAACGAAATTAAGTACGTGGATGCATTCCGAATGTTGGCAGTGGCATACGGAGAAGTTTCCTTGGAACGTTTATCGGTGGTACAAAATGTTCTCAGAAGACCGAGAAGATGTGAAGGACGAAGAGCGTGCTGGACGCCCGAGCACTTCAACAACAGACGAAAAAATTGATGAAGTGAAGAAAATGATATTGGTCAATCGTCGAATCACCATAAGAGAAGTTGCTGAGGACCTAGACATATCGATTGGCTCGTGCCATTCAATTTTTATCCATGATTGGGTCATGAGACGGGTCGCCGCGAAATTCTTGCCAAAATTGCTCAATTTCGACCAAAAACAGTATCGCATGAAAATTGCTAATGAGCTGTTTGACTTTGTCCGCGACGACCCAAATTGGCTCTAGAGGGTCATAACTGGTGACGAATCGTGGGTTTATGGTTATGACGTGGAAACCAACTCTTAATCATCTCAATGAAAGCTGCCGCATGAACCAAGACCGAAAAAAGCGCGCCAAGTTCGGTCTAATGTGAAAGTTTTGCTTACAGTTTTCTTCGATTGCAGGGGCGTGGTGCATCATAAGTTCTTGCCCCAGGGTAGAACGGTCAATAAGGAATATTGCCTGCAAGTTATGCGCAATTTGCGCGAAGCAATCCGCCAGAAACGCCCGGATTTGTGGAAGAACAAAAATTGGCTTTTGCACAACGATAACGCCCCTGCTCACACATCGTTGCTTGTACGCGAGTTTTTGGCCAAAAACAACACACTAATGATGCCACAGCCACCGTATTCCCCAGATCTGGCCCCCTGTGACTTTTTCTTGTTCGCGAAACTGAAGATGAAAGGACGACGCTACGCTACGATTGACGAGAAAAAGACGGCGTCGATGGAGGAGCTGAACAAAATAAAAATAAATGATTTTTTGAAGTGCTTCGCAAATTGGAAAAAACGTTGGCATAAGTGCATTATATCTGAGGGGGATTACTTTGAAGGGGACAAAATAGATATTCATGAATAAATAAATAATTTTTGAAAAAACACAAAATTCGGGTTATTTTTTCAACACACCTCGTAAATAGTTATATTTAATAGATTTTTCCATCTGATTAATATATCTGATATTTTGTATTTCGAGAAATCACTGTGCTTGGTAACCCTTATTAACAAAAAGACAAATCTTGAAATGGTTTTATGAAATGAAATAGTCATCATTGTCTCTGCCATAACTGAAAACAGACAAACAGACAAAAGAAAAAGCAAAGAAACGGAAGCAATAAGTGAACAGAAAACACATTTACCACCAGTAGCGTTAAAAGCAAATTAACATTAATTTTATTTTCGTAGCACTTAAACTTGCACAGCCGTTATAAAAAAAAATGCAACAAATAGGCTAAATGGTTATAGCCCAAAGCAGACATACATACATACATATATATTGCAAAAATGGCAAAGAATGGTGCAAAGTATAATAAAATGAATCTGAAATAAAGAAAATAATAAAAAACACAAATTAAAACAGCAAGTAATCCAATAAAGTCATATTATTAAGCTTATAAATAACTTTTGGGTTTTTATTAAGGCCAATTGTTTTTGAAAGCTCTTAAATATACAAACACTATCTAATAATTTCGACATCATCTGAATTTAAATTTCAATTCAAATAAAATGGAACTTAAGAAAAAATTTCTGTTTCACAGTTTTGATTTTTTTTTTAATCATTTTTATCCCTGCTATCTTTGGTTACTTTTTCATATTTTCAACTTCCTGTTTTAAACCCACTCATCATCTTAGAGCACTTAAATTCATTTTTATTTTATAAAGTGGCTTTATTTACAGTCTCTCATCATTCTGTTCGCCAACGTCATCTTTTTTCACCTGGTGAACTCACTGAGAAAAGTTTGCAACAAAAAGTATAGACAAAAAAAATATACTTTATAGTACTTATAGAATTCTTTAACTCAGTGTCTGTAATTTTTCAACAATCTTTTATTTTTCTTTTAGTTTTTTTTTGTTTTGTTGCAAAAACAGTATAAAATTTGCAGTATTGTTAGTTTATCAGAGAAATTAATTTAAGCCTGGTTTTAACTGCATTTAAAATAAATTATTCGTGTATGTTCTGTCTTCCGAGTCGTTTTCACGTCTTTTCTTGTAAGTTCGGCTATTAAAATAAGTGTTACACATACTTCAGTTTAAATTTAGAAATTGAAAGTTAATAGTATGTGTTCTAACAAAATTTTAAAATGGATGATTTAAAATATTTTTATTTTTTCGTTTTCACTTTTGAACAGAGAAACTCGTATTCTTTTCACTTATAAAAAGTCTTACGAAAGCAAAGCGAAACAAAAAATCAAAAAAGTTTTAAATTGTCTATTTCGAATTTTTTTTGTTCTTATTAATTTGTAATTTCTAAATTTCAACTTAACCATGTGTAACGCGTATTTTAACAGCCGAACTTACAAGAAAACGACTCGAAAGACAGAACACACACGATTATGTTTTATGTTGCATACATTCAGACTCCTAAGCTTAAAAGGACGTGCTCAAAAGACCGTATTTCAATACTTAATTTTAGATTTAAACATTATTTCCGATATCAGCAATAGCTGAATATTTTATTCTGCACTCTGAATTTAAAAAATCTTTAACAATGTTAATATTTTAAATTTTTAAAATAGATGAAGCGAAATTAATAAGAGAGGAATTTAACCGAGATCAGCATTTGGCAATGGGAATTTATTCCCGTATATCTAATAATTTAAACAATTTGCTTTGCTACGTCAAGCATTGTCTATAAGCATTTCATTGTTACTTTAACAAGTCGTCAGTAGACTTCAACCACACAGTTTTAACAGTCAAAAACCTCTTATCTTATGCAAAGAGTTTCAAAAACCATTTGAGAATTCACAAAAAAATAATATTTTTGAAAATCACAAAATAAAATAGAAACTTATAGAAAACATGTAGACAATGCTTAGTCAATGCTTAGCCACAAATAAATTTCACTTTCAATAGAATTATTACAAAATGTCAAATAATAAATTTCTTGAATGAATGAAATAAGTATACACAATAATACTAAAAGCAAGCAACCTAAAGTAATTCCATAGTTGCATATATACTAGTGTGCTCATTCGAACAATAATTTTTCGAATATCCGAAACAAATTTTCATATTTGTTCGAAGGAGCAAAGATTTTTCAATTTAAAATAAAGAATTATTCGAATATATTTTGCCGAATATCCAAATATTCTATTTTTCGAGGTCGATATATTTTGAGATTGAAACACATATGAATACAAAATAATAAAGTCAAGTTTCATTAATAAAGTATAGCGTGTTAATTGAAGATCAAAGCACCAAAAATCTCCGTGTTTTATTTATAAGGGAAGCAGACCTTTGGTAAGATAATGGACAGGTTACCGCATACCTCAGCTAGAAATCAGACTGTATTACAATATTTTTAATATAATTATGATTTCATCAGGCTTAAGTTCGTATCGCATTGTAAGCACAAATTAAATGTGATAATTATTAATGAACAAATAATACCAATGTTAAGTTATGTTTTTTGACCAATCTGTTGTTTTTATTTCTTATGTTATTTTTGTTAATTGTAAATATTCTGACCAACACGTAGTAGAACGGAACAACCGGCTGTTTTCAAAGGCCACTACACCTTCATCATCAGCATTCTTTGTGTTTGATTCGTATATAAAGCAGAAATCTACATCTGCTTTATATACGAAACATTTATTGTAAAATGGAATATGTGAATTGTTTTGATTCATCGTATTACAATTTGCTGAAAGCTTTTTTATAATGAAAGCTAAATTTTACCATCTCGAAATTTTTTTTTTCTTTTTTCTTTACTAATTATGCACATGTTAGTTAATTTGCTTATTTTTGTTCTACTTAAGGCAGACTTTTTTGTTTGTTACTATTAAGTATATTTATTTAATTTTTGCCACAGGCCCATATAACTTTAACAATATAACCTTGTTCCCTAAAGAACTTAATTCAGTACACATTCAGTTCAACTTTTGTAAAAAAAATTTAGTTTAATTGTTTGTTGAAATTAAAAAATATACAAAACTAAAATTTTCCAGCTACTTCGCGACGTTCGCATCCAGAAAGAAAGCTGAATGTATACCAATATTATCAAAAACAGAAAAAATACCAATAGCACAAATTGTTCCCGTTTTACCCTGTTTTGCGACGCCACTTTCCTAATTTTTTCTTTCATATTATTCTTCTCCAGACAATAACAAACAAAACTAAAAAGGAATGGGGTATTGGTCCAGCCATTTACTCGTGATGCCATGCCAAAAAATTTTAATAATTTATATATATAAATATATATCCATAGATAGATTATGAAATATTTTATTAAATTAAATTGCAATTACAATTTTTTTCCGTTAAACTGACATTATTGTAAAGATAATTCAATCAAATCTAAATGCTATACGGAAAAACAACTTTAGGGTATTTCTCAATCTAACAACTCTAAAAGCAAACCTTTTTACTGTTTTTGTTACAGTATTTGTATTTTCAATTGACTTCATTCAGGATTTTGCACTTATAATACAGATACTAAAAAAAAGAGAACTAACAAGAGATACACAAAACACTGAAGATACAACATAGAACTTCTTTACTCATTCTATATTTTTACTTCAGCACTAACTGCATACATACTAATAAATATATACACATTCATACATACATGAGTACTTACAGATATACATATACTAGCATTTTGGACCCGGTGTTGCACGGCTTTCGATTACGTTGTGTGAGGGAATAGAAATTAGCTATGAAAAACTTCTGTAGAAGTTGAAGAATTTATATTCGATATATAAAGCTTTTTAGTGTTTTCCTTAATTTATGATAAGTGGTAAAGATTCTATACCTAGCTTCCATGTACACACGGTACACTTTCTTTCGGTGTTCAAAAATGGCAGAAAAAATAGCACAAGTCGTAAGATTGTGCCATTGCTTCGACTTTTTCATTTTTGATTTGTTTAGCTTTCGAATTTATTAAAAGCAGCAAGTCAGTCAAACCAAAAACTGTTCCAACATGTTGCATGCTGGATTAACTTTTCGTTATTTGCTTGTGCTTTGACTTTGAATGCTTGAATTTTAAGCAACAGAAGCATAAGTAAAAGCAAAAGCAATTAGACAAAGGAGAAGTTTTTGAACTCTGCTTTCCTCAACAATGTCTAAAGAATACTGCAGGGATCATGATTTTTAACCTAAGGATTGGACTTCTTGCTAAAATATTAAAAATTTTAAATTTTAAAACTCTTAAACGGCTGGACCAATTTTTTTCAAGTATAAACTCTAAGATATTAGAATCAAGTCACATTTCAAACGAAAAAACCAAATTAAAATTAGTTTAGCTGTTTGGGAGCTACGGCATCAAAGACACACAGATTCAACAGAATATATCTAGAAAAGATGTGATATCTACTAAAAGGCTGCACCGATTTTCTTCTTCTAGCATAACTATGAACACTCTCGATCAAGTCAACTTTCAAACAAACAAAAACTAAATAAAAATCGGTCTACCTGTTTGGTCTGTACATGAACTCGTAAAGAAACACAGACACACTCTAAAAACCCTGCAGTTTGCGTAGCTAGCGAGCGACTAGCTATTTCCTTAACTACCAATCATTACCATTAACTACCAGCCTAAATGCTAGCAATGCACACGACTGACGATTTTAACATGGGGCTGACATTGACGGTAGGCAATTGCCACCATCTGCATAGCCCTTCGTCAGTGATTTCGCTATTCAATGCAATTAATTTTTCTATTGATAAAACAATTAATTATTAATACAATTTTTAATTGACTTTTGCTGCTCATTTTACCTTTCTAAAAAAAATTGCCTTTTTCACTAAAAATTACACTTTCACTGACCACGAACTTCCAGTTGTAACTGATGTTAACACAAAATCAAAATAATTACTTAAAATAATTTTTTCTTGTTAATTTTCTTTGGAATAACAGCTGTTTTTTCCACTCGCAAAAAAAATTGAGGTTAAAGGCAGTAACATATCCATGAGTGAGAGGGTCAAAAGGCGAACTCTTGCATTACTTGCGGCAACTGTAGTAGGCAGTCGAGAGGGAAATACCCAACGATTTTGAGTCAATTTCTACTTTTAAAACTGCAGGGAACTTATAACACCCCTTATTTTGGTCGGGGGTTAAAAATAGCAATAACAAAAACATTTTTGCTTTGCCTCGGATTAAAAGAAATTCTGGCAGCCGTGCCTACTCTTCAAACGTATGAGTAATGTTATGATTTTCGTAGCATACTTTATGGATGCAATTTTCATTTCAGACCTACAATTTGTACTAGGGAGGTAACGAATACCAGTTTAGCGAATGCGAAAGCGAATAATACATTTTAATTTTTGCGAAAGCGAATGCAAATATTACAATTCGTTAAAATAACACACGCAAATAAATTTATATAAGAATATAAAGTTGTACTACATATAGCATTTTATTTAAACTGAGTCTTGAACTGAGCAAATATTTATTAATTTATTAAAAATACAAATTGTTAAAATATAAATATGTACAGGGTGGCCCAAATGAGACCTAGTGATGAAAGCGAATAGCGTATTGTAGTCGTTTTTGGGGGTCTTGCGGTAGAAGCTGTTGCACAATTTGAACTTTGTATGGATACATCTTAAGATCCAACTTTAAAATTCTCTGTAATGTTGTTCTGGGTATACCCAATTGGCCGGAACGGCGACGAGTTGAGACATTTGGATCATTTGCAACACTCTGCTGTACAGCTTACACAGTACGAATATTTCGATGAGCACCTCTTCCTGGACGGTCTGCAACTGAACCCAGTTCCTCAAAATGGCGAACTAAACTTGTAATCATGGAAGATGTGGGCGCTGATCTTACGTTAAAAAAACGGCGATAATTTCGCTGCGTCAGAGCAATTGATCGTTGAGAAGAATAATAAAAATCGATAATTTTAATGCGTTGTTGTGGACTGTTCGTATTCATTTTAAATTTCCAAGAGTTCAGTTATAATCTGCAAAAAGAAAAAATTAATTATGTTAAAAAATAAAAAAGTTATTTGTGTTTCACATCAACTGGCCTTATTTGGGCCACCCTGTATTTATGAAATTATATTAAAATAAATATAGATAATAATTACAAATAAGCTTACAAAATGTTAAGCAATCAACCCATTCGTACTTTGGTCCTTAAGCCTGGTACTCTGTTCGAAATGCTGTCAAAATATACACATATTAAGAAAACTGGGAATGAATTGTTCCTGAAAAAATTTTGCAAAGTAGTACTCTGTTCATCTTGTTAAAAACATTTGAAATATATCTTCAACTTTTTAAGTTTTCGTGAGAAATAATATGAGTGGCACTTGTTTCGCATGAAATTTAAAATAAACAAGGACTAGTTAATATTGTTTGCATTTAAAAAATTTTGTACGAAGTAATGAATGGTGCTCAACATTTTTCAAACGTTTAAACAGACTAGTCTTAAGCAGAAAACATTTTCGCGCAAATCAAACACTGCCTTTTCTTTTTCAAAAACGGATTTTGATACTTATGAGGACTTATTTATAGAAAAGTTTTCCATTAAAATTTTAAAACTTTAATTAGAATGATTTACTTGTAAGTATATGTATCTTGTTTATGCTGACTTAAAATAATTTTGGTTTTTTTTTTGACGTTTGTTAATCGCAAACAATTTTAATAAAAGAAGTACAATTTTTTTTGTCTCTAGTATCCGCTTGAAACATTCGCATACGTTTTAGAGAGTGCAAAAGCAAAAGTAAGCGAATAATTCGCGAATACGGGCACTAGTTACTTCCCTAATTTGTACCACCGATGCACATTGGGTAATTTGAGCTACTTTTTAGGCCAAAATTAATTTCAGGCAAAGTTTTGGACCGATATGGCTGAAATTTGGAATATAAAAGTTTTTCATGAGCACACACAGCTGAGTGTTTGTTTTACTTTTGTAACAGTGGAAACTTAAAAAACTAAATATCTCGAAAGCAAACAGATGAATTTTTTGAAGTTCGGCACAATGAAAATAAGCAAGGGTGTTAACAACACGGCGTACAAGCCATGCAGACAAAATCTTGCTTGGAAAAGTTATTAATTTTCCTCTGGGCCTTGTGCCACCTTAACGATAAATTTTTACAAAAAGTTTGTACACCCAGAGAAAAAAGAACTCAAAATCAATAAAAACCATATTGAGTCAATAAGAAACATTAACGAAAGTCTAGTAATGTTGAAATTTCTTATTTTAATATGGAACAATATTAGTTTAAATTTGCCTTATTTTGATAACTTTAATATAGAAACAATATAAAAATAATTTTTTTCTGCATTGCATTTTATATTGAATTCTAATAAAACAATGTTGTCGTCTTGTTAATATGAAACGGTTTACATATTCGTTTAAAGTGGTGCCATATAGATTTTAATATATTTCTTATAAATAAATCAAACAAAATTCTTAAAATAGTATTATTGAACTTTAAAATAATATTTATTTAATGTAATTCACAAAATAAGTAGAAAATACCCAGCAAAAATTTTTCAAGATTTTGTAAATGGGTAGTAGTACTCTTATAATGGCTTACAAAGTAATGAGTGGTACTTATTTATCTACTTATTTTATATGCATAATAATGAATCTACTGTAATTAATAAAATAACAACTTATTTATGTATATCATTACGTGAAAGTACTTATTGTAGTACTTTCCAGTTTCCAGTTCGAAAACATTAAAATAGCTTTGGTTTACTATAATTTTTATTACAAAATTTATGTATTTTCGCATATTCGTCAATATAGATATTCACATATTTTCCTTGTAAAATTATGATTTTTTTAACAATCCCAAAAAAAACGGAGCAAACGTTAACTTCTCTTTCACATACATACACACACATGTATAAAGCAAAGAGAAATACAATAACAGCTGATACATAATTACTAACTAGCATCCAGATTTAAAAGATACCACAACTTCAAAAGTAACACGATACGAGTCGACTAATTCTACCATTAGTGGTAACGATTGGTAGTTAATAAAATAGCTAGACATTCGCTAGCTACGCCGACTGCAGGGTAGCGACACACATAAATATATTTCTAGATGTTCTTAACTTGTTACAATTGTATTCGTACACTACCATTCAGCAGATTTAGAAGCTTTTGTCCCTTTTGGAAAATTGAAAAGAAGAAAGCAAATCAAATGAGTAGTGGTAGCAGTGCAGAAAAGTTCTAGCCTTTCAGATATTATTTCCATTTTTAGTTGTTTTTTTTTTTGTTTCTACTCTTTTGCAAAATACAATTTTCTATGAATTTAAAAGAGTGCCACTTTAATACGCATTGAAACAAAGATGTGCCGTAATTGAAAGTAACTCTGAAGCTTAACAATTGTTACTTTTGTTACGGCCAAGTAGGTTAAATTTTTTATTTAATTTTTTTTCTCTAATTCCATATAACAGAAATTGTAGACAAATAGCATCTTCTGTTTTTTTTTTTTTTTTTGCAAATGCGATTTTCGTGTACGTGTACATATATACCATATAGAAAGCAGAAAGTTGTTATGTACTTGTTCATAGATTGAAATAAGAGACCAATGGATATCGACCCTCACGCCTGAGGTATTATGAAAATTATGATTATTGTATGATAGTTTGAAATCTTATAACTTACTTATATTTATATTTATTATTTACTATATCGAGCCATAACTGCAAAAAAAAAAAGCTAAAACGCCACATTTTTGGACTTCATTTTGTGATAAAAAAATACATGTGAACAACCGGCATCATCAGCGTTCTTTGTGTTTGGTCCACTGTGTGTGGTGTCAGTTGATTTTTTCGGTTTTTCCGTCACTTTTCTACTTTGGATTCGTTCTTAGGTAGAATTTTTGTACTGGAGCCATACTATTTAAGACTTTATTTATAAATTATAATAGATAAGAATTTATTCGCAGTTTGTGTTAGAATATTCCTCAGAAATTTACTGAGTTAATAAATATTTTATTAGAAGACTTTTTGTGTAAAACTACCTGCATGATTTTTTTCGCGTTGTGTTTATGCGCTTTCTGTGCATTTAAGCTTTCAAGATGATGAAAGTCTAACTTAGTAGACGTATATCAACACAAAGTATAAAATTGGTGCAACAGTGGTCGCCAAACTTTTTTCTTGGGAACCACATTTTTCACATACTCCAACGCTAATATTCCGAAAATTTTAATTAGTTATAGTATTTTTACATGAGTTAAGCTCTCTGAATTTAGTATAACATTGATTTGCAACTTGCGACCGTCAAACTGTACAAATCGTATTAATTATTACAGGCATGGTTTACTAACTAAATAATAACATACAATGCAAATAAAGTACCAGTTATTTTCGATTGCTTTATTTCAAACAACGATAGCCACACTGAAATAAATTTGAATTTGGTGTAATTTAGCGGAATATATGATTTGTATATGTGAAAATTGTGGCTCTCAAGGAAAACAGTTTGTCGACCACTGTTGCACCAATTTTATACTTTGTGTTGATATACGTCTATCAAATTGGATTTTTATCATCCTTAAAGCTTAAATACACAGAAAGCGCATAAATAGATGGCGAAAAACATCGTGCAGGTAGTTTTTAACAAAAATTATTCTTTTCAAACTTTTTACTTGTTTTTAAGGTTAAGCAATTGTCTATATGCATTTTGTTCCCGCTTTTGGAACTCCTCAGTAGACTTTAGCTAACAAACTTCGTATGTTTGTAGTAAGACTCTTAATACTATATTGAGAATCACAATATACAAACATAATAAGTTTGAAAACCTCAAACAAAAATCTTTACAAACCAAGTAAAAAATTTCAAATTAAATAAATAAAGACTTTATGTCTTCTAATAATCAAGTATTTAATAACTCAGTCAATATCTTACGCTGATGACGGAGTGGCCGTTAGAAGCGAAGCGATAATAGTTTGTGCTTTATCATACTAGAAGGTGCCAGAGTGAACGCTATATTGAACAAAGCGATTTCTTTTGTGAAATTAATTTTTTAGTATTTTATAAGCGCTTTTGTAGGAAAATTTTAATAATTCATGCATGTTTGCAATATATTGTTGTGCAAAAAAAGGAAGAATAAAAAAATTTCAAACATTTTATAAAAAAAAAACACTTACAAAAAGGAAAAAAGAAAAATGCCATGACAAAAAAAACAAAAAAAAAAGGGAAGAAGATACAATGTGTTAGAAACCATTACACAACTTGCACTCTGACATGTTTTGAGCGATCACATAAGACACCACAGGAGGTGGTTTGTAGCTCATTGTACCGCCATCTTATATTACAGCTTCTAGCGGCCATTCTGTCATTAGCTTTAGGAATTTATGAACACAAACCTAAGAATTACTCTTAATCAATTATGTTTTATAAATAAAGTCATAAACTGTATGGTTTCAGTGCAAAAATACTGCTTGAGAATGAATCCAAATTGGAAAAGTGACAAAAAAAACAAAAAATTATGTTTGGTGAAAAATACAGACATACATACATACTCTTATATCTGAAATTTACTGAAACTAAATATATATGGTTCAAAAGGTTTTAGTCTTTTCTTTTTAAATCCGTTTATAAATTTAAAATCGGTTGATATTCAACTTAGTTAGAGGTTGATAAGTCCATACGGTACGAAAAACCGGTTTTGTACCCGTAACTCAAGATTTTGGGGGTGTTTGGAAAATTTCAAATGCACATAACTCGACAAATATACATCACCCAAAAAAATATATCAAATATATCCATTCATATCAACCAGAAGTATAATTAGGCCAAGAATCAAGTAATTTCAGCAAAAAAAAAAAATAAAAATTGTCTTGTCCGCTTCACGAATAATGTCCCATAACTAAGTAAAATACAGTATTTTTTTAAATCCTTAGTAAGAGTAGCGGGCTTTCGAAACAGAAAAGAGTGAAAGCTAACGCACCGCTATTAGACATACCATAGAGAAAAGGCCTCACACCAGGCCGAATACCGTCAATGCAGAAATAGTTTGTAAAGCGAAACCGGGCTTGTACACACTTTGGGGAAAAACATCTTTGCGCCCGTTATTTAAGATATATTCAACTAAATATTTATTAAAAAAAATACTACTGAATT
This sequence comes from Nowickia ferox, assembly GCA_936439885.1. Lineage (NCBI taxonomy): Eukaryota > Metazoa > Arthropoda > Insecta > Diptera > Tachinidae > Nowickia > Nowickia ferox. Next base: position 100,734,798 of record OW387023.1, on the reverse strand, counting down.
ATTAAAAATGATATAAAATCAATTCAAATTCATTTGTTGACGAAATTACTCACATAAAAAATCCAATCTCACGGCGGTTTTAACACCGCCAGCACACGCACCCATTGATGCCAATTGGCAATTGTTTGCTTTTCCTTAAAACCTCAAGAAAAAGGAAAGTTTAGTTTAACTCTATTATAACTCATAAAAAATTTATTTCGTACTCAATGATAAGGATTTTTTGTTTTATTTTTGTCAATCTAAAATACATGAGAGAGAATAAATTTTTATCTCCGCACATAAAATACTAAAAGAAAATTATTTTCCCTTAAGAGAAAAATGTAATATATAATATATACATATGTATTAGAGCTTATAATACATATAAAGCAAAAATAAAAAAAAAATAAAAATGATCAAATAATACGTAGAATTGAAAGAAAGCAATGAACTGACAACACAAAAATTTCCGGTTCCGGTCAACTCAATCAGTCTTTACTGATTTTATTCCTCTTATACCCACAGAAATAATAATAATAAAAAGACAAAAACAAAATAAATAGTCAGTTGAAATAAATGAAGTAAAAATCCAGCAACTTTAATCAGCAAATAAAAAATTAACAAAAGAAGAAACCAAAGGAAGAAAACTAAGGACCATAATACAAAATATAGGGTGTTTTTTATTGAGGTATAGAACTTTAAGTTGGCATCACTTTTTTAACTGGCGGCCATTTTGTCAGCTGTCAAGTGATTAATATTTAGTTTGGTTTGCCATTTCATCATGAACAGGTTGACAAAAGAACAACGCTTGCAAATCGTGCAAATTTATTTCGAAAATAATGGTTCAGTTCGCGAAGTTTACCGCAAGCTCCGTCCATTTTATGGTCGACATAATCGTCCATCAGAGCAATTAATTCGGTTAACCATGGATCGTTTTCGCACTACGTTTACTCTATGTGATAATACGCATCCGCAGAGACGTCGAACAGTGCGCACCGAAGAAACAATTGCCGCTGTAGAGCAAAGTGTTGAAGAGGACCCGAATGAATCGATTCGCCACCGTGCACAGCAATAACCGACTATTTTGTTCCCGAATTGGATGGCATGAATGTGGATGAGTTGTGGTTCCAACAAGACGGCGCTACATGCCACACAGCGCACGTCACAATCGATTTATTGAAGGAAACATTCGATGAGCGCATAATTTCGCGGAATGGACCTGTCAATTGGCCACCAAGATCGTGTGATTTGACACCATTGGATTATTTTCTTTGGGGATATGTGAAGTCGCTCGTCTACGCCAACAAACCAGAAACGTTAGGGGACTTGGAAGCCAACATTCGTGGCGTTATTGCCAACATACGGCCCCATATGCTCGAAAAAGTGGTTGAAAATTGGACCTGTAGAATTGGCTTTATTCGAGCCAGCCGCGGCGGCCACATGCCCGAAATCATATTTAAACGTTAATGGCATAAAATTATCCTTCCAATAAAGCCAAATTGATGGACATTAAAACGATTTTCTTGTGTTTTATTTCAATTCGAAGTTATATACCTCTAAAAAAACACCCTATACAAACGAACCAAAAAGCAAATCTATAAAATTGTAACCAAAAGTATCCTTTTGTAAGAACCAAGATAGACTTTTAGACGTGGCTGTTGCAATTGAAATCTTAAGGGAGCAAACAATTTAGAAAAATGTGATTGTTTTTTTTTTTTTTTTTGCTTTTTGTAATTTGCAAAAGTATTTCAAGCAAACAAACATTTTAAATGAGCGTTAGAGAAAGAAATTGGACTGTAAGTGTTTCAACATTTCATTTTTTTTTTTTTTTTTTTTTTGTAATTATTTTAGTGAAATAAAATAAAAAGCTTTTAAGTAAAATAAAGCAAGATTTCCAAAAGATTATTATATATGCATGTATGAAAATAAATAAAATCATTGTGTGTATTTATTAGTAACTCATGATCTCTGGAACTATAAGAGCTGTGGAGCTGAAATTTTCAACATAGGTTTGCTTGATTTTAACTATTGTATTTATAATGAAACACAAATTACTTTTCCATTTTTCTGAAATGAACTAGTGTACACAGCAAAAAGTTCTGTGCCCAATTTTCTAACTCAGCGATTTTCGTTATAGACTATTTTGGAATTAAATTTGAAACTGATTCCGAAATAGTTTATATGTAAAACCAAAAAAATTATCTCTCATTCAATCTCTTTATATTCTTACTATGGTGCGATAAGTTTAATTCTTTTTTGGATTTGTTATAAACAGGGAAACCAAAATTGTGCTCTAAAAAAAGCGTTTTATGCTGATTCACACATACGAGTATATACCCGTATGTATATAATTTTGCAAATACGTGTGGACTTAAAAATTCTTTTCATATTTTTAAATTCCACATATGTACATAGGAGTACATACATATATATGTATATACATACATACAAATATGCATGTGCATCATACATCGTAGTTTAATCGTGTACATATACTCTTTTTGTAAATTATACACTAGTATTTCTGCTCAATTTATTTTTTCATACGTTTTTTGCAATTTTTCCATTTAACAATATACAATACAATGTTTAGTCACCTGAAAATTTATTCAGGTTTACGAAAAAAAATTATAAAGAAAAAATAATAAATGCTGTCTGGAAATATCTAACGTGATGCATTTACTCATTCATTCACACCATTACTTTTTCATTGTATTTCTCTTAGGTTAACATTGTACTTTGTATATTTCTTTTTATTTCCTTTAAAGATTCAACATTATAGTTGGCAGAGGCATGTAAAGGTTTGTCATACCATTTGTACGCATTACAAAAATTACTTGCGAGTCCGTAAATTGGATTTATTTTGAGTTGTCTAGATTTAAAGTTATAAGGCAAACCCCAATATAATAATAATTTTCCGTACAGTCAAATAATGTAAATTGAAAAAATTAAAACAAAAATTAATTTTTAAAAGAAATTATTACTTTATTATTATTGGCTCACTTAAATTTTGAATTAAACTATACTATTCTTTTTTGTATACTTATTCAGTAAGACTACAATACTTTATTTCTTCTGCAAGTTTTTTTTTTAATAAAAGAAAAAGTATTAAAAGCTAGTTTTTAACATAAAGATAAACCCTACTTGTCAGTTAACTATATATCGTCGCGTTTCTTCTTAAACCACGTAAGCGCCATTTTTTAAAATTAATTTTTTTGGTTTTTACGGTAGAAAATAACATTTTCCACCCGATTGCATATTCATATTGAAAACTTTGTATTAAAAAACAAAAACTAAAGCCATTTCCAAAACCTCGTAAGCGCCATACAAAATGACATTTGTATGCAAAATGTATTTGTTTTTGTATTTAAAGTTGAAAACATTAAAGTCTTACCCACCGATTTTTTATTTTTGAGACAAAGAAAAAAATCTGGAAAGTTTCAGGCCAATCGGAGTACTTTGGTGCGGGGCCAGGCTCTCAAGGTCAGTAACTTCGTTAAAATCGACACTTTTCGTCATGCAACTCAAAAACTATACGACTATGTTTTATGCAGCACAAATGTTTCTCGAGCCCCATCACAGAAGAAAGTATTCACCAATTAATGTTTTCAATTAATAATTTAATTTATTCAATTAAATTTTTAATTGTATTAATTAATTGGAGTGGAAAAACTTAATTGATATTATCAAATTGTTTATAGGTGAAAATTTAATTAATTTTTTAATTAATGTTACAAATATTTTAATTAATATTACAAACTCATTCATATTACTTTTTTGTGTGATTATTTTAATAAAATTCTGCTTTTTTCCTGTATGCCAAAGCTCTATCTCGATATGTAAACATGGCTTCTATACAAAAAGCCGTTTAGAGCCTAAATTCGTTTTCGGACTATAAGTGGTTAACGCATGCCCATAGAGGGTTAATTTCTGAGACCGACCGCAATTTTTTTTACATAACCAATATTTCTTTTAAAGAACTCAAAGCTCTATCTCTGCTTTTTATTGTAGCTCCCATACAAACCGTAATATGTATAGAAAAAACATGAAATTTGTCGAATTTGATTCGTGACTTTTTTGACGCCAGAGAAATGGGAATAACTGGGAGGTAATTATGTTTTTCGATTCAGAAAAAGAAAACATTTTAGAAATACAATGTATAAGTATACAAGTACGAATGATTTATTTTTCGAATAGAGATACATAATAATAATATAATTACATTACAGAATAATTGACGTCGTGTTTTAGCTGCAGTTTACTAGTTTACTAGCTCTTTTACATGAACTTTTTGATTAACTAATATCATTTTTGCATTATCTTCGGCTTATTTGTTATATTTTTTCTGCGTCACAATGGACCTTATTGCAGTTATAGAATCGACTCGAGAGTTTGTGGTACAAAAAGTATTTGTCTTCAAACTCAAAGGCAAAAAAGTTTGAGCTTTCAAATGAGCTCAGGAGTGAAATAAAAGTAATAAGTTTCTTTGTATTCATTTTATATATACATTTTTTTAATATAAGAATAAATGCCAACTTACACACTAAATTTTATATTTATTATTGCTAGAAAAACCTCGTAAGCGACATAATTTGCAAGTTTTTTTTTCAAAAAATGTTTCTACCCCCTTCACAGAGTGGCAAATCCATGTTTTGTAAAAGAAAAAATCTTTTATAACCCCATATTTAAAAAGTTATTAACTTTTTTTCGCTTCCTGAAAAATGAGTTGTTAGCGCTTACGTGGTTTAAGAAGAAAACCGACGATATATTATAATGTGTGTGAAGATAAATTTAAATTTAACTAGCAGAGACAAAAACCCAAAAAGTTTACAGAGCCCATTTTGCAGTTAACAGCGTACTGTTAAGCACTTAACAGTCCTAGTAAAATAAAGGAACATTATTTCGGTTGCGAAATCCAGGAACGGGGGCTGCTACTATGCCCAACAATTAATGGAAAATATGGTCCGAGAGCTGAATAATGAAATTATACCAATTGGATATACAAAAGATATATCAATAATACAGAAACTTAATTTTAAAAAAGGGCCATATTTGAAAGGAAAAGTGAACATTGTGGGAAATAGGAGATGGGTACATATATCCCACTATATAGAAATGGTGCTCCTGATGGCTCGTTAAAGAGCAAATTAAGTGGCATATCTGAAATCATTTTGTGACTTTAGAAAAATCAATTTAAAAAAAAAGTCATATTTCTGGAGAAGATTAGTGGTCATTGTGGGAAATAGGAGATGGGTACATATATCCCACTATATAGAAATGGTGCTCCTGATGGCTCGTTAAAGAGCAAATTAAGTGGCATATCTGAAATCATTTTGGGACTTTAGAAAAATCAATTTAAAAAAAAGGCATATTTCTGGAGAAGATTAGTGGTCATTGTGGGAAATAGGAGATGGGTACATATATCCCACTATATAGAAATGGTGCTCCTGATGGCTCGTTAAAGAGCAAATTAGGTGGCATATCTGAAATCATTTTGTGACTTTAGAAAAATCAATTTAAAAAAAAAGTCATATTTCTGGAGAAGATTAGTGGTCATTGTGGGAAATAGGAGATGGGTACATATATCCCACTATATAGAAATGGTGCTCCTGATGGCTCGTTAAAGAGCAAATTAAGTGGCATATCTGAAATCATTTTGGGACTTTAGAAAATTCCATTTTAAAAAAGTCATATTTCTGGAGAAGATTAGTGATCATTGTGGGAAATAGGAGATGGGTACATATATCCCACTATATAGAAATGGTGCTCCTGATGGCTCGTTAAAGAGCAAATTAGGTGGCATATCTGAAATCATTTTGTGACTTTAGAAAAATCAATAAAAAAAAAAAGTCATATTTCTGGAGAAGATTAGTGGTCATTGTGGGAAATAGGAGATGGGTACATATATCCCACTATATACAAATGGTGCTCCTGATGGCTCGTTAAAGAGCAAATTAAGTGGCATATCTGAAATCATTTTGGGACTTTAGAAAATTCCATTTTAAAAAAGTCATATTTCTGGAGAAGATTAGTGATCATTGTGGGAAATAGGAGATGGGTACATATATCCCACTATATAGAAATGGTGCTCCTGATGGCTCGTTAAAGAGCAAATTAAGTGGCATATCTGAAATCATTTTGTGACTTTAGAAAAATCAATTTAAAAAGAAGGCATATTTCTGGAGAAGATTAGTGGTCATTGTGGGAAATAGGAGATGGGTACATATATCCCACTATATAGAAATGGTGCTCCTGATGGCTCGTTAAAGAGCAAATTAAGTGGCATATCTGAAATCATTTTGGGACTTTAGAAAATTCCATTTTAAAAAAGTCATATTTCTGGAGAAGATTAGTGGTCATTGTGGGAAATAGGAGATGGGTACATATATCCCACTATATAGAAATGGTGCTCCTGATGGCTCGTTAAAGAGCAAATTAGGTGGCATATCTGAAATCATTTTGTGACTTTAGAAAAATCAATTTTAAAAAAAAGTCATATTTCTGGAGAAGATTAGTGGTCGTTGTGGGAAATAGGAGATGGGTACATATATCCCACTATATAGAAATGGTGCTCCTGATGGCTCGTTAAAGAGCAAATTAAGTGGCATATCTGAAATCATTTTGGGACTTTAGAAAATTCCATTTTAAAAAAGTCATATTTCTGGAGAAGATTAGTGATCATTGTGGGAAATAGGAGATGGGTACATATATCCCACTATATAGAAATGGTGCTCCTGATGGCTCGTTAAAGAGCAAATTAAGTGGCATATCTGAAAACATTTTGGGACTTTAGAAAAATCAATTTAAAAAAAAAGTCATATTTCTGGAGAAGATTAGTGGTCATTGTGGAAAATAGGAGATGGGTACATATATCCCACTATATAGAAATGGTGCTCCTGATGGCTCGTTAAAGAGCAAATTAGGTGGCATATCTGAAATCATTTTGTGACTTTAGAAAAATCAATTTAAAAAAAAAGTCATATTTCTGGAGAAGATTAGTGGTCATTGTGGGAAATAGGAGATGGGTACATATATCCCACTATATAGAAATGGTGCTCCTGATGGCTCGTTAAAGAGCAAATTAAGTGGCATATCTGAAATCATTTTGGGACTTTAGAAAATTCCATTTTAAAAAAGTCATATTTCTGGAGAAGATTAGTGATCATTGTGGGAAATAGGAGATGGGTACATATATCCCACTATATAGAAATGGTGCTCCTGATGGCTCGTTAAAGAGCAAATTAAGTGGCATATCTGAAATCATTTTGGGACTTTAGAAAAATCAATTAAAAAAAAAAAGTCATATTTCTGGAGAAGATTAGTGGTCATTGTGGGAAATAGGAGATGGGTACATATATCCCACTATATAGAAATGGTGCTCCTGATGGCTCGTTAAAGAGCAAATTAAGTGGCATATCTGAAAACATTTTGGGACTTTAGAAAAATCAATAAAAAAAAAAAAGTCATATTTCTGGAGAAGATTAGTGATCATTGTGGGAAATAGGAGATGGGTACATATATCCCACTATATAGAAATGGTGCTCCTGATGGCTCGTTAAAGAGCAAATTAAGTGGCATATCTCAAAACATTTTGGGACTTTAGAAAAATCAATAAAAAAAAAAAAGTCATATTTCTGGAGAAGATTAGTGGTCATTGTGGGAAATAGGAGATGGGTACATATATCTTACTATATAGAAATGGTGCTCCTGATGGCTCGTTAAAGAGCAAATTAAGTGGCATATCTGAAATCATTTTGGGACTTTAGAAAATTCCATTTTAAAAAAGTCATATTTCTGGAGAAGATTAGTGGTCATTGTGGGAAATAGGAGATGGGTACATATATCCCACTATATACAAATGGTGCTCCTGATGGCTCCTTAAAGAGCAAATTAAGTGGCATATCTGAAATCATTTTGGGACTTTAGAAAAATCAATTAAAAAAAAAAAAGTCATATTTCTGGAGAAGATTAGTGGTCATTGTGGGAAATAGGAGATGGGTACATATATCCCACTATATAGAAATGGTGCTCCTGATGGCTCGTTAAAGAGCAAATTAGGTGGCATATCTGAAATCATTTTGTGACTTTAGAAAAATCAATTTAAAAAAAAAGTCATATTTCTGGAGAAGATTAGTGGTCATTGTGGGAAATAGGAGATGGGTACATATATCCCACTATATAGAAATGGTGCTCCTGATGGCTCGTTAAAGAGCAAATTAAGTGGCATATCTGAAATCATTTTGGGACTTTAGAAAATTCCATTTTAAAAGATATGTACATATTTGTATGAAATTTTTACAAGATTAATATTTTCAAGGAAAAATTGATGACTATTCCTGTTTTACCATTTCTGAAAAAAGTGCAAAATATTTTCTCTTTGAAATAGAACCATTTATTCAGCGGTACATATTATTTTATTTATCAATTTAGCTGCTAAAATTTTTAGGATCTGGTCACACAGACTGAGATGAACTAAAATGACAACAACAGGATAAACTCTCTAACTAGAACAAAATCTATGAGCAGCGATGCCAATTCAGCGCTGCTTATTTTATACATATGTTTGTATATGCAGGATTTATGGTACGAAATTTAGCAACGTCTACACTCTGTTTTATATATATGTACATATGTAATCTCAGATCACATGAGTAAATACTAACATTTTCTTGCTAGTATTAGTACTTTTTTCGGTAGTGCAGGCAGAGATGAACTAAAATGACAACAACAAGATGAACTCTCTAACTAGAACATAATCTGTGAGAATATAGGAAAATCGCTCTCTTATATATATATATAATATCAAACAGAGTCATAAATGTATATATGTATATAAATATGACTGTTTCTTTTTACATTTGTTAACATTATGAAAATAAATTAATTGTATTATTTCTTGGAGTAACGTTTAATATTTTATACTAACATATCGCTCAATCAATCAAAATAATACAAGTCAAAAATAATTTTGTAGCTGATGTATTTATTGTTCGATACAGTAATGATTAAAAAGTAATTTTTAAAATAAAACTTATAACCGTTACGGTCCGTATCATACCATTTGTGGGGATTTCTGGGGAATTATTTTTTTGAAATTTGGGGAGGCCGAAAAGAAGTATATGACAGCCCTGCCATTGAAAGAGATCTCCATATGAAACTAAGAAAAAAAATTTAGTCTTTTACATTTGCCTTAGCTAATTGTGCAGGAAAAATAACTGTATTTATCGTTATACTCTATTAATGCTATATTTATGAGCATAACAAATACATACATAGGTATATCGTATAAGCAGTATGAAAATTATGGTTTCGTGCAAAATTGCCTATCTCCTATTTCCCACAGGAGCACCATTTGTATATAGTGGGATATATGTACCCATCTCCTATTTCCCACAATGACCACTAATCTTCTCCAGAAATATGACTTTTTTTTTTAAATTGATTTTTCTAAAGTCCCAAAATGATTTCAGATATGCCACTTAATTTGCTCTTTAAGGAGCCATCAGGAGCACCATTTCTATATAGTGGGATATATGTACCCATCTCCTATTTCCCACAATGATCACTAATCTTCTCCAGAAATATGACTTTTTTAAAATGGAATTTTCTAAAGTCCCAAAATGATTTCAGATATGCCACTTAATTTGCTCTTTAACGAGCCATCAGGAGCACCATTTCTATATAGTGGGATATATGTACCCATCTCCTATTTCCCACAATGACCACTAATCTTCTCCAGAAATATGCCTTTTTTTTAAATTGATTTTTCTAAAGTCCCAAAATGATTTCAGATATGCCACTTAATTTGCTCTTTAACGAGCCATCAGGAGCACCATTTCTATATAGTGGGATATATGTACCCATCTCCTATTTCCCACAATGACCACTAATCTTCTCCAGAAATATGACTTTTTTTTTAAATTGATTTTTCTAAAGTCACAAAATGATTTCAGATATGCCACCTAATTTGCTCTTTAACGAGCCATCAGGAGCACCATTTCTATATAGTGGGATATATGTACCCATCTCCTATTTCCCACAATGACCACTAATCTTCTCCAGAAATATGACTTTTTTTTTAAATTGATTTTTCTAAAGTCACAAAATGATTTCAGATATGCCACCTAATTTGCTCTTTAACGAGCCATCAGGAGCACCATTTCTATATAGTGGGATATATGTACCCATCTCCTATTTCCCACAATGACCACTAATCTTCTCCAGAAATATGCCTTTTTTTTAAATTGATTTTTCTAAAGTCCCAAAATGATTTCAGATATGCCACTTAATTTGCTCTTTAACGAGCCATCAGGAGCACCATTTCTATATAGTGGGATATATGTACCCATCTCCTATTTCCCACAATGACCACTAATCTTCTCCAGAAATATGACTTTTTTTTTTAATTGATTTTTCTAAAGTCACAAAATGATTTCAGATATGCCACCTAATTTGCTCTTTAACGAGCCATCAGGAGCACCATTTCTATATAGTGGGATATATGTACCCATCTCCTATTTCCCACAATGACCACTAATCTTCTCCAGAAATATGACTTTTTTTTTTTTAATTGATTTTTCTAAAGTCCCAAAATGATTTCAGATATGCCACTTAATTTGTTCTTTAACGAGCCATCAGGAGCACCATTTCTATAAAGTGGGATATATGTACCCATCTCCTATTTCCCACAATGATCACTAATCTTCTCCAGAAATATGACTTTTTTTTTTTTAATTGATTTTTCTAAAGTCACAAAATGATTTCAGATATGCCACCTAATTTGCTCTTTAACGAGCCATCAGGAGCACCATTTGTATATAGTGGGATATATGTACCCATCTCCTATTTCCCACAATGACCACTAATCTTCTCCAGAAATATGACTTTTTTTTTAAATTGATTTTTCTAAAGTCACAAAATGATTTCAGATATGCCACTTAATTTGCTCTTTAACGAGCCATCAGGAGCACCATTTGTATATAGTGGGATATATGTACCCATCTCCTATTTCCCACAATGACCACTAATCTTCTCCAGAAATATGACTTTTTTTTAAAATTGATTTTTCTAAAGTCACAAAATGATTTCAGATATGCCACCTAATTTGCTCTTTAACGAGCCATCAGGAGCACCATTTGTATATAGTGGGATATATGTACCCATCTCCTATTTTCCACAATGACCACTAATCTTCTCCAGAAATATGACTTTTTTTTTTTATTGATTTTTCTAAAGTCCCAAAATGTTTTCAGATATGCCACTTAATTTGCTCTTTAACGAGCCATCAGGAGCACCATTTCTATATAGTGGGATATATGTACCCATCTCCTATTTCCCACAATGATCACTAATCTCCAGAAATATGACTTTTTTAAAATGGAATTTTCTAAAGTCCCAAAATGATTTCAGATATGCCACTTAATTTGCTCTTTAACGAGCCATCAGGAGCACCATTTCTATATAGTGGGATATATGTACCCATCTCCTATTTCCCACAATGACCACTAATCTTCTCCAGAAATATGACTTTTTTTTTAAATTGATTTTTCTAAAGTCACAAAATGATTTCAGATATGCCACCTAATTTGCTCTTTAACGAGCCATCAGGAGCACCATTTCTATATAGTGGGATATATGTACCCATCTCCTATTTCCCACAATGACCACTAATCTTCTCCAGAAATATGACTTTTTTTTAAAATTGATTTTTCTAAAGTCACAAAATGATTTCAGATATGCCACCTAATTTGCTCTTTAACGAGCCATCAGGAGCACCATTTGTATATAGTGGGATATATGTACCCATCTCCTATTTTCCACAATGACCACTAATCTTCTCCAGAAATATGACTTTTTTTTTTTATTGATTTTTCTAAAGTCCCAAAATGTTTTCAGATATGCCACTTAATTTGCTCTTTAACGAGCCATCAGGAGCACCATTTCTATATAGTGGGATATATGTACCCATCTCCTATTTCCCACAATGATCACTAATCTTCTCCAGAAATATGACTTTTTTAAAATGGAATTTTCTAAAGTCCCAAAATGATTTCAGATATGCCACTTAATTTGCTCTTTAACGAGCCATCAGGAGCACCATTTCTATATAGTGGGATATATGTACCCACCTCCTATTTCCCACAATGACCACTAATCTTCTCCAGAAATATGACTTTTTTTTTAAATTGATTTTTCTAAAGTCACAAAATGATTTCAGATATGCCACCTAATTTGCTCTTTAACGAGCCATCAGGAGCACCATTTCTATATAGTGGGATATATGTACCCATCTCCTATTTCCCACAATGACCACTAATCTTCTCCAGAAATATGACTTTTTTTTTTTAATTGATTTTTCTAAAGTCCCAAAATGATTTCAGATATGCCACTTAATTTGCTCTTTAAGGAGCCATCAGGAGCACCATTTGTATATAGTGGGATATATGTACCCATCTCCTATTTCCCACAATGACCACTAATCTTCTCCAGAAATATGACTTTTTTTTTTTTATTGATTTTTCTAAAGTCACAAAATGATTTCAGATATGCCACCTAATTTGCTCTTTAACGAGCCATCAGGAGCACCATTTCTATATAGTGGGATATATGTACCCATCTCCTATTTCCCACAATGATCACTAATCTTCTCCAGAAATATGACTTTTTTAAAATGGAATTTTCTAAAGTCCCAAAATGATTTCAGATATGCCACTTAATTTGCTCTTTAACGAGCCATCAGGAGCACCATTTCTATATAGTGGGATATATGTACCCATCTCCTATTTCCCACAATGACCACTAATCTTCTCCAGAAATATGACTTTTTTTTTAAATTGATTTTTCTAAAGTCACAAAATGATTTCAGATATGCCACCTAATTTGCTCTTTAACGAGCCATCAGGAGCACCATTTGTATATAGTGGGATATATGTACCCATCTCCTATTTTCCACAATGACCACTAATCTTCTCCAGAAATACGACTTTTTTTTTTTTATTGATTTTTCTAAAGTCCCAAAATGTTTTCAGATATGCCACTTAATTTGCTCTTTAACGAGCCATCAGGAGCACCATTTCTATATAGTGGGATATATGTACCCATCTCCTATTTCCCACAATGATCACTAATCTTCTCCAGAAATATGACTTTTTTAAAATGGAATTTTCTAAAGTCCCAAAATGATTTCAGATATGCCACTTAATTTGCTCTTTAACGAGCCATCAGGAGCACCATTTCTATATAGTGGGATATATGTACCCATCTCCTATTTCCCACAATGACCACTAATCTTCTCCAGAAATATGACTTTTTTTTTAAATTGATTTTTCTAAAGTCACAAAATGATTTCAGATATGCCACCTAATTTGCTCTTTAACGAGCCATCAGGAGCACCATTTCTATATAGTGGGATATATGTACCCATCTCCTATTTCCCACAATGACCACTAATCTTCTCCAGAAATATGACTTTTTTTTTTAATTGATTTTTCTAAAGTCCCAAAATGATTTCAGATATGCCACTTAATTTGCTCTTTAACGAGCCATCAGGAGCACCATTTCTATATAGTGGGATATATGTACCCATCTCCTATTTCCCACAATGATCACTAATCTTCTCCAGAAATATGACTTTTTTAAAATGGAATTTTCTAAAGTCCCAAAATGATTTCAGATATGCCACTTAATTTGCTCATTAACGAGCCATCAGGAGCACCATTTCTATATAGTGGGATATATGTACCCATCTCCTATTTCCCACAATGACCACTAATCTTCTCCAGAAATATGACTTTTTTTTTAAATTGATTTTTCTAAAGTCACAAAATGATTTCAGATATGCCACCTAATTTGCTCTTTAACGAGCCATCAGGAGCACCATTTCTATATAGTGGGATATATGTACCCATCTCCTATTTCCCACAATGACCACTAATCTTCTCCAGAAATATGACTTTTTTAAAATGGAATTTTCTAAAGTCCCAAAATGATTTCAGATATGCCACTTAATTTGCTCTTTAACGAGCCATCAGGAGCACCATTTCTATATAGTGGGATATATGTACCCATCTCCTATTTCCCACAATGACCACTAATCTTCTCCAGAAATATGACTTTTTTTTTAAATTGATTTTTCTAAAGTCACAAAATGATTTCAGATATGCCACCTAATTTGCTCTTTAACGAGCCATCAGGAGCACCATTTGTATATAGTGGGATATATGTACCCATCTCCTATTTTCCACAATGACCACTAATCTTCTCCAGAAATATGACTTTTTTTTTTTTATTGATTTTTCTAAAGTCCCAAAATGTTTTCAGATATGCCACTTAATTTGCTCTTTAACGAGCCATCAGGAGCACCATTTCTATATAGTGGGATATATGTACCCATCTCCTATTTCCCACAATGATCACTAATCTTCTCCAGAAATATGACTTTTTTAAAATGGAATTTTCTAAAGTCCCAAAATGATTTCAGATATGCCACTTAATTTGCTCTTTAACGAGCCATCAGGAGCACCATTTCTATATAGTGGGATATATGTACCCATCTCCTATTTCCCACAATGACCACTAATCTTCTCCAGAAATATGACTTTTTTTTTAAATTGATTTTTCTAAAGTCACAAAATGATTTCAGATATGCCACCTAATTTGCTCTTTAACGAGCCATCAGGAGCACCATTTCTATATAGTGGGATATATGTACCCATCTCCTATTTCCCACAATGACCACTAATCTTCTCCAGAAATATGCCTTTTTTTTAAATTGATTTTTCTAAAGTCCCAAAATGATTTCAGATATGCCACTTAATTTGCTCTTTAACGAGCCATCAGGAGCACCATTTCTATATAGTGGGATATATGTACCCATCTCCTATTTCCCACAATGACCACTAATCTTCTCCAGAAATATGACTTTTTTTTAAAATTGATTTTTCTAAAGTCACAAAATGATTTCAGATATGCCACTTAATTTGCTCTTTAACGAGCCATCAGGAGCACCATTTCTATATAGTGGGATATATGTACCCATCTCCTATTTCCCACAATGTTCACTTTTCCTTTCAAATATGGCCCTTTTTTAAAATTAAGTTTCTGTATTATTGATATATCTTTTGTATATCCAATTGGTATAATTTAATTATTCAGCTCTCGGACCATATTTTCCATTAATTGTTGGGCATAGTATCAGCCCCCATTCCTGGATTTCGCAACCGAAATAATGTTCCTTTATTTTACTAGGACTGTTAAGTGCTTAACAGTACGCTGTTAACTGCAAAATGGGCTCTGTAAACTTTTTGGGTTTTTGTCTCTGCTAGTTAAATTTAAATTTATCTTCACACACATTATATTATATTGGTTCCTTTTTACTCCTATAAGGAGCATAGGGCCGCAACAATATTATTCTAGTGCACTCGATCCTGAGATAGATTTTTGAATTCATTCCAACCTAGATTTAAGGGGGATAGTTCAATTTCGGTTTGTCGTTTCCAAGTTTGTGCTGGATACCCTCGTCTTCGACTGCCTTGTGGATTCCAATCTTTAGCTTGCTTCGCGATATCATCCGGAGACTTACGCCGAGTGTGTCCGATCCAGCCAGCTGTGATTGGATTCTGATTGCTTTCTAACCAAAGCTGATTATTTTAAATTATTCTTGGCCAGTATATACGAAGGATCTTCCTTAGGCAATTGTTTACGAAAACTTGCGTAGACTTTAGTTCGCGTGATGATGTGTCCCATGTCTCGCATGCATATAATGTGTCGAATATTGTTAACTTTGTTCTTCTTGATATTTATGAAGAGTTCCATACTGATTTAAGTCGACCAAATTCTTGACGGGCTTTGTTTATGCGACTGGAGATATCAGTTTTGGAACCACCATTCGTATCTAATATGCTGCCCAGGCAACAGAAGGTGTCTTGGCCGCTTATAAAAAATATTTGTTTGTTGTTCGCCATTATTCGCGTTGTTTTTGTTTTATTGATATTTATTTTTAAGCCAACACAAGATGCAGTTTCCTGTACTATCGTCAGTTTAGCTTGCATATCTGAAAAAGTGTGAGTGAGTAGGCAAATATCGTTCGCGTAATACAAGTCCTACAATCTTCCCTGTAGCCGTTGACTAATGCATTACTACATCAAGTACGCAATTAAAAAGGAGCGGTGATAGTACACAGCCCTCACGTACACCTCAATTGATTTTGATTTTCCTGCTTAGCTGATTTTCATGGAGAATCGGCATGAGTCTTATTATTTTGGGGGTACACCTTTATATTTAAGTGCGTTTCATATTGCGGAGTGATTTAGGGTATAGAATGCCTTTTCAAAATCTATAAATGTTTGGTAAGGAAGTGATCTGCACTCTATGGACTGTTCAACAATCACTCTTATGCTGTTACGAGTAACATGGTCAACACAAGATTTATGGTCTCGGAAACCAGCATGTTCTTTTCTAAGCGTAAGACTAGTTGACCATCTTCTATTTTAAATTTGTGCTATCACCTTATTTATCATAAATAGAAAACTAATTCCTCTCCAATTTTTCCGCTTCGATAGACGTCCTTTCTTTGGCAAGTTTATAATCACACCTTCAGAGATTTCGTCTAGTAAGACTTCTGACCTCCAGAACTGGGTAATAACAGAAGCAAGGATTTTGGCGCTCGTCATTTAATTTTCTTTTAACATCTCTGGAGAAATATTATATATTCCAGTTTCTTTGCTGTTTTTCAGAGATTTTATTACATCATATATTTCGCTGATAATCGGGAATTCAATAGATATATTTTCATTTATTGGGTATAATTCACAGTAACATATTTTCTCTTGCATGGGGACAGCCGACGTTAACATATTTTCGTAGAATTCTTCCCAGATCTTCAGTTGTTGTTGTTTGGATGTAATGGTTTCACCAGCATCGTTTTTTAAGGGTTTTCCGGTAGATTTAGCTCAGTTCGTCAATTTCTTTGTCGCACAAAGAGGATATCCCACGCGGTGTGTGTCGGCTGCAGCTTGAGCGCCTTTGGCAATGTTGTTAACCCATTTTTGCTTTCACTCCACGCGCTTAGTTTGAATTCTCGATTGAGTCTTTGGTGGAGCTGATGGTGTAAAGCTTTGACCGAACGTGTTCTGCTGGAGTTGACCATTTCCTTAGCTTCCTTTCTTTGTAACACCAGCTTCTAATATAAAAAAATCTGTCACAAAAATCGTTGCTTACTGGTGCTGGAAAATGCGCAACTTTAAATTTTTCGTTAATTTAATTATTATTATTCGAACTGCATTTGTTTCTATATTTAATGAATTGAACAGGCTAATGTTCGTATCGCCTTGTAAGCCATATTACATGTGATAATTATTAATGAACAAATAACATCAAAGTTAGTTGTATATATTCTGACAACACATAGTTGAACGGAACAGCCAGCCGTTTTCGAAGACCACTAAACCTTCATCATCAGCGTTCTTCTGTATTTGTTCCACTGTGTGTGGTGTCAGTTGATGTAGATTTCTGCCTTATATACGAAACTTTTCTGCAAATGGAGTATGTGAATTGGTTTGATTCATCGTATTTCAATTTGCTGAAATGTGTTTTGTAATGAAGGCCCAAATTTACCATCTCTAAATTTACAACAGTCTTACCATTGTCGTTTTTTCATTACTAATTATGCACATGTTAGTTAATTTGCTTATTTTTGTTCTACTTAAGACAGACTTTTTTGGTTTGTTACTATTAAGTATATTTTTATTTAATTTTTGCCACAAGCTCATGACTATTAATTTCAGTTAATTTAATTATTAATTATTAATTTTTCGTAACTTTTCAAATTACGTTCGTAAAAAAATACTACCATATTTTCTCATATGAAAAATCTTTCGGTATTTGTTTATAAACTTAACTTAAAAAAGTATTCTGCTAGAGTATTAAAATTAATTTGCTTAGTAGGCGAAACTTTTTTCAGAACGCTGCCAAACGTTTGCTGCCAAAAAATTTATAATTAAGTAAAACTTTCTAAAACTTTACAACAGCCATATTTTCAATATTTATTATGGCATCAGCTGTTCATGTGTTGAGATATGTTGCCAGTGATACTAGAGCAAGATATCATAACAGATGAACCTTTAAGACAAATTGATAACAAACCTTTAAATAAACTTAAAGTAATTAATAATATTAATGTTATTTAAAAAATTTCTATTCAGCTGGACAAATTTTGTTTTAGCTTAAAACTGTACAAACATCAAAAAATCTGAATAATCCAGCCAAATCCAGCCCCCTCTGGCAACCCTACTTAGTACCTTTTTCCACAGTCTGTATAAAGGTTGATTTTTTTAGCAACTTTTTTTTTCGGCAACACTGTTTTTGGCAACTCAGCTGCTTTCGTGTACCATGTTACTGTTAAACATGTTCAGCTTGGTCTATAATTTAACCATGAACCATGACCATGACTTACAAATGAGCAACGCTTGCAGATCATTATATTTTATTATCAGAATTCATGCTCGGTTAAGAAAGTGCATCGTGCACTTCTTCCATTTTATGGTCAGCTTGGGCGACCTTCTGAGGCGGCTATTCGGAATCTTGTGATTAAATTTCGCACTAAAATTACTTTATTGGCCATTAAACCACCAACACGCATACGTAGAGTGCGAACAGAGGAAAATATCGTAGCTGTATCCGCCAGTGCTGTTGATTACCGTGAATTATCGATTCGGCGCCATTAGCAGCAATTGGGTCTCTGTTACTTTTTTTGCCCAAAATGGAAGAGCTGTACTTGGCTGACAGGTGATTTCAGCAAGACGGTGCCACATGCCATACATTACGCAAACCAATGTCCAAATTGAGAGACGAGATCGGTGAACAGTTTATTTCACGTTTGGGGCCGCCTAGATCGTGCGACTTAACGTCATTAGACTATTTTTTGTGGGGCTGTGTTAAGGCTCATGTCAATACAGACAAGGCGGCGACTGCTGACGTACTGGAAGACAATATTGAAGTATTTATTAATGAGATAAACGCAATATGATGGAGAAATTATGCCCAAATTTGATCCAGCGTATGAATAATTTCAGACATATCCGCGGTCAAAATTTACATAAAATTATCTTTAAACACTAAATTATATAGATCGTTCTATCGACTCAAATAAAAATGTCATACATTTCTCTAAATTGTATGTGTTTTTTTTTTGTAAATCTAATTAGAAAGCTCTTAAAAAATCACCTCTTATTAGACTTGTATCGAAGTCTTTCTGCAGCTCGTTTTTTAAAACAAACCTAACTATGATCAAATCCTTTTAAATTATATGAGCTACTGAAAGAGTTTGATCCAAGTCTACTTTATATCTTGGTGAAAACATTCTCCATGCTCCTTGATAAAAGCTCTTGAATATTATGTTGAAGGACTTACGTATAAGTTATTTGTTGCCACGGCACAAAAATTTCCCGGATATTATGAGGCTCACAACTACCGAAAATTGATAGACGAAATGTTAATTAACTTCATATAGATGATTTTCAATATAATATAAAGGACCTTAGCGGAAAACAAGAAGAACGTTTTCACTAAGGCATAACGAAGAAAATACATGATGACATCTGAAGAAACGGCATCACAAGGTCTGATATGCCATATAAAAATTGTTTGTTAAATTTTTTTCATTTAATGTGCAAAATAAAAGTGTTGGTTTGAAATATACTGGAGTTTGGCTGATAGTACTAATAAGACACGTAATTTGTTTGAAGCATGTTTAAAAAAATAAGCAACTTTGTGTTACGATGCAACTATTTTTTTGTTATAAAGTTATAAATAGAATTAAATATTTTGCAAAAGAAATAATTTAATTTATGGATAAAACAAAGTCCATTCGATTTTTAAGAATAAATAAATAATACATTTTTAGTTACATTTCAATTGAACACTCTTAAGCACCTTAAAATATACGAGATTTGTTTAAAACGTATCGCGAATTTTGAATTTTCGCGGGTTACGTATATTCGAATTTTGATTTTTTTTGTGGCGTTATGTTGGTACTCATGTCTCTCACTTAGGCCGACAATTTCGGCCATTTTGAATGTTCAGTTAATTGTTGACAGCTGCTTTGCTTGCACGTGTTTTGGCTCGTGCAAAATTTTTATTTTATATAAATGTTTGGAAAAAACTAACAATCTTATGCCCGTTATTTCTACTCATAGATATCTAGTAGTGCACAGATATCTACCGGGTAAGTTAAATTTTATAAGGCAAGCTCGTAGATAAAAACCTGAGGTAAATTACGGGCATTATTCATAAAAATTATTCAGGCTTTATAAAGGCTTATAAAGAAAATTTTTTATGAAAATCTGTTTTAAAAAACCCTTTATAAAGCCTTACTCATTTTTATAAATACATAGACCACAGCAGGTTACCGGCTACAATCTGTCAAAAATAACATGCACACGTTTATATGACAGCGATAATTTTTACTCTACCACAGCTACATGGCCATTTTCTCGCTGTCTCCAAGTTTAGCATTAAATAAATTCGTTACAGCAAGCTACACTGAGAAAAAACTGCCTAATAGAATCAAGAAGATTTTCTCTATGAAACGTTTTTAGGCTAAGGGGTATCCCAGCGGAAAGAAGCGAAGATTTTTTCATAGAGATTCCTAATTATTTTTATGTGGTAAATCATATTAATTTTATCAAGAAAAAACCATATAAAATCAAGAAGAAATCTTTTTATTCACAATTTTTTTTACTCAATTTCCGTTATTTTTGGCACCAAAAAACAATCCATAGAGAATAACTTTTTGATTCTATTAGGTTTTCTTATAAATTGTATAATATAGGGATTTCTTATTGATTTCATTAGGTTTCCTTATAGATTTTTTTAAAAAGGGGTTCCTTATTGATTTCATAAGGTTGCCTTATTGCTTTTTTCAAAAAGGTATTCCTTATTATGTGTAAATCATCTTCTTAATTTTTTTAATAAGGAAATCTTCTTGATTTTATTAGGTTTCTTGTTATTTCATATCTATAAATAAACATGGAGAAAATTTTTTTCATGATCTTCTCGTTTTTGTATAAGCATGTTTGTACAATAATTCCAATGCGGATTCTGGCTACCTGTTACCATATTGGTTAGAGTGCTTGTCTATCAGTCAGAAGGTTTCTGGTTGAGTACTTGTCTCCTACTTAAGAATATAATATAATATGTATGTATGTATGTATAAATAAATAACATCTACATGTACTATATACACACATACATATATATGGTATAGAATTTAAATGAAAATACATAAGTACAAAGAATAAAGACATAAAAAATTTATTTTTATTTTTTATTAGGTCGCCTACTAAAAACAAGAAGAATGCCTTTTTGAAAAAATAAATAAGATATTCTTATAAAAATTACAAGATTTCTTCTTGATTTTTTCAAAAAGATTTTCCTTATTGAATTAATAAGATTTCCTTATTGAAAAAAAAACCATAGATATATCTTATTAATTTTGTTCTATTTTATGAGGTATTTATTAGGCACTGTTTTCTCTTTGTACCGATTCCAATAGGTAAAAAATATAAAATGTACACATGTACCCCTCGTAGACATGGAAAGTTTATTTACCAAAGTCTTAATTCAGCTGGAAGAAAGACAGAAAGAGAAAGTACTCTTCCCTCTGTCTTTCACACAGCTGAATTAAGACTTTGCAAAGTAAACTTTGCGTGTCTAAAGGAGGTAATGTTTATATGAGAATGATTATTTTTTTACGACAGCGATGCAACACGGCGGCAGTTTTTTGTCCATGCTGATTTTGTCATTTTAGTCAAATTAAAATAATTTCTTACTATAAAAATAGATTTCAAAATAGTACAAATTATAAACTAGATAGTACCCGGTCAAAAATACGTGTGCGGCAACACACTGTTCTTACGAAAGCAATGAATAGTTTTGTTGTTGTTTCTTATATTTATTTCCATTAACATACATCTTACAACTACAATACGAGCTAAAATAAATTCAATCAATGCACTATAGAAAATTCTGTCTACATACATCGTGGAAATAAAATTTTAACAAATATTTTGGTAATTTGTTTTTATCAATAAATTGAAAAAATATTATTTCCATAGATGTTAACAATGTATAAATATATTTAAAGAATATTTATTCACAGATTCTCATTGGATACTTGAGGTGTGTTTACACTTAGTGCAACACAATTTAAACATAAGTATATTTACCTAAAAACAGCTGTATAACCAATGTAATTTTTGGAAATGAAAACATGTAAAATAAATACCTAATATGAAATTACTTATGAATACTAAAATTTACAATTAAAATTTGCACATATCGTTCATTAACTCAAAGAACGTCATAACTGAAAAATGGAATTTTTGAGATAGTGATGCAGCATTAATCTCGAATCGTTCTTCATACTGTGTAAAAATTTCATACAAATATCTTGTTTACTATTGAGAGAAAAATAAAATTTTCTTTTTCCATTAAGTTGCGTGTAAATTGAAAACTTCAAACTCGTTTTCTGGCAAACTGATTTTTTTGAGTTATGGCGTTCTTTGAGTAAATGAGCGATATGTACTTTTAATAAGAAAACAAGTGTTCTGCTCTGACGTTTCGCTCTTAAGTATGTTTGAGTACAATTGTGTCTACACAAAGAGAATATACTCATATCAATTCACATACCCAACGAACACAAGGTCCATCCTTTGAATGATAATAATTTTATTCTCGAATTCCTAGCTTACATTTAATTCATAAATTAAAGTCTCTCAACGGATATAACATTAGGAGTACACTAGTCATATAAATCACAAATTTTTCTACCTGTTGTAAGATATGAGAAAAATAAACCAATGAGAGAGACCTTCCACACAAGGCAATAAGATCTACGTTTGAGGGCATTGGCTGGAGTAGTTACACACCGAAGGTCTTGGGTTCAAGGCCGGTCTCCGACAGTCATTACATAACAGCACCACGCATTTGTGATGTGCATTAGTGTCCATTTCATTGTAGCAAAGTTTAAGTGATGAAGGCATAGACACTGGTCACTGAACTACACTTCCTTTGTGCTACCCGTGAATTGAAGAGGATATAGTGAGAGAGGATTATAGGGAAGGGAAAGTGATAAGGAAGACATATGATGAAGGAAGAGATAGAGGAAAGCTTCATTCTTTTACAACTCTATTTCTTGCACGTTTTTAATAACACATTATTGCAGCGCCTCTGGTGTCAATGAGGCGTATTAAATTTTTCTAAGCTATGCTTAATAGCCATTTTATTGGTTATTTGACTTCGCCCATGATTCTGCTATATAATACCGACGAAAGAGAGCGCTCTGATGTAACATTAGGATTAGTATCGGCTGGAGCCGGTGTAGTTCAGCGACCAGTGTCTACTCCTTCCTCACTTGAACTTTCCGACAACAACTGACACCAAGGGAAGCTAATTCACATTGTCGGACACTGGGCTCGAACCCAAGATCTTCGGTTTTGTAGCTAACTACTCCAACCAACGCCATCTTCACTAAAATACAAACAAACGAAAAATTTCACTGAGAGGACAATCTTTAACCCAAATGAGACTTAAGACTGGGCTTAACCCAAAAATGAGACTTAAGACTGGGCTTTAAAAAGTTTGTACTCAGGTGATAAAGAACTACTAATTGCAGTACTCTTTGAAAATTAACAGCTTTAAATCTTTGAAAAGAAGCCCTTTGCACTACTGCTAGCTGTTATCATCGCGCGATACTAAGCTATCGAGCGTATGTAAGAAAGATTAGAATTTTCCTATAACGAGCACTGCAGAAAAAAAGTTTGACTTCAAGAAATTGACTACTGGGCCCTGCAAAATCATAAACCTAAGTCATATAGGCTACCGCTTTTATTGGGACCTAAACTTTCTCAAGAAAGGGACATTGACTGATCTGTTAGGTTTTATGAAAAACTTGAAGTGGGTCTCAGAAATCATAATCAGCAGCACCTTGCAGGAATTAAGGCTGTTATTGATCCTCTGTATAAAACATAGAGTCAATTTTTAAGACGAAATTTTTCAAAATTGAGATGTAAGCACTGTACTTTTGGATATAACTGCTTAAAATGTATATCTACCTACAAAAAGTACAAAAACTTGAAATTATTAAACATTTTATTTTTATTATTAATTAAAAACGTACCAACTTAAAAGCAAATGTCTTTTTGTAATATTTCCATTTGGTTTGTACGTCAGAAGTGGATTTTACATGCAACACATCGTGGAGCCGGTAATTTTTTGTTGCAGTCCAATGGCTCTCAACTTCTGCCCAAGAGCAGTTGTCCATAAGAAGCGTTTCAATACTATCGTCTTTATTTTCTTTTGAGACACCTAAAAATATTTGTATATGTAAAACTTTTACAAAAAAAATTCCAGCTATTAACTATAATATTCCATTGTTAGTATCCTGTAAACTTTTGTGGGAATAAGGCCTCTTTTGAACAACACCACCTTGTTTTAGCTTACGCATTATGTTAAAATATTTTATTTATTTATTATAATCTACTATTTTTAAATTTTGTTAAAATTATAAGGAACCACAAATGAAATAAAGTGTTCGCCAGACAAACGTACTTTTAGTTATTTCAAAAAAATTTTATTCAATTCTAAAATATGAAATTAAATGTATTCTACGAAATTTCCTCAAATCTACAAGTATTTAGTTCATTAAGTCTTCTTCTTGGCTTAACGAAATTTTAACGAATTAATATTCAAAACAACACTCTTTCAGAAGTTAAATTAACAAAATTTATTAAAATAAACGATTCTACTTACTTAATTAACCTATTTTATGTGTAGTTTTGATTAACATGCGATTCTACTATTTTACCATTGTTTTAACTAAAATTTAATTTATTTAAAAGAGTTTTAGATATTATTTTAAGTAATTTTTATTCAAAGCAACAGATTATATTTTACTACACTTTTAACAAAAATCCATTATTTGTTTTGATGGAAATTTGTTTATTTTAATACATTTTTCTTAGATTTGAATAAAAAACCAGTATATTTAACGATTTTTTTTCGTTAAGGGTCTACTTAATTTTTTCGTTAATATTACCTGTGACATTTCGTTCAGTGTGATATTGCATTCAGATTAGATAATATAATGAATCAAGAATTTTTAACTAACTGTCAGTAAATTCCACTAATTTACAATAAATATAAGACAAATGAGAATTCTATCATTCATTACTAAATATTGTCTTTACAATACAAACCACGAACTTAGGAAATTGTTAATACGCTTTTTTAAGAAGACGTTAATATGTATATACTTGAGAAAAGCAATCCATTTTACCCTTAATTTTTGCAAAACTTTTGCATATTTTTTAATGCATATTAATATGCATTAAAAAATATGTAAAGTGAAATCTAGTTGTTTGCTGGTTATATTACACATACAAATGCACACGCGTCAATTGAATCACGTACGAACGTAGTAGTATTCAAGTTTATTTACTATATTCTCAAATTTATAATGTTTACTTTGATGTTACTAGTAATACATACAAATGTATACACACAATGGTCATAAAACACTCAAAGTATACTTGCATATATATGTATATATATATATACATACATACTACATACTTGTATACGTATACTTATTTATGTGTATATGGAAGTACACACATACATATATTTGTATAAGTGAGTATGATAGATGAATGAATGGCTTTTGTTAAAAGTGAGAAGCATCTATTGTGTAATTGAAAACTTTAAATATCCATTATGTAAACAATGCATACACACAAACATGTGTAAGTCTCCCACTCAGTCGCTCAAACACAATCACACATTCATGCATAAGCATGCATTTGAAAACTAAACTAAATACAGGTTGGCCCGTACTGAAATTTTCTTTAAGACTACTTTAATTCTTAGGCAAGTGGTAACGTTATTTAATAAAAGTTAAAGATTAAAATAATAAATCTTTCACATGAATTGAAGACAAAAAATACATACAAGAGTATATGTATATGTATTTATGTATGTACATAAATACATATACATACATAAATGAATACACATATACTTATATATATATATATACATATATGTAAACATACATACATATGTATGTACAAAATTGAGCTAAATCCGTTTGTGTTTACCTTTATAACGGTTGGTATAAATGTTTTAAGAACAACTCGGTATGAGTTTATTGTTACCAAACATTTTTCCCACAAAAAACACTAATTATTAACTTGACAGCACCCAGTCAAAAAAAATACTTGGCAACACTCTATTCTTGAATAGCTGTTGTTGTTATTTACATTTATTTTCTTTACATACTCTTACAACTACAATTTGAAGCTGAAAAAAAGTCATGATAAAGTAAGAAAATAAAAAACATGTTGATTATTGAGTTCTTTTTTCAACTTTGTTAATTGTTGAGCTTCTCATTTGCTTAAATGAAAGTTTAACATATTAACTCTAGTTGTTCTGAGAAATTTTTGGGTAAAGGTTCCCTGATGATCTGCATTAGCAACAGTGAAATGCGCATAGGATCCAGCTAAACCCCTCAATAACCAATTTCAATGTATTTTTATTACAAAAATATTTTACTTAATAAGTAAAATAATAATTTGGGATTACTAGTGCGTTAAAAAAATTTAAACTTAAATTGTAACAATTCCCACAAAAAACACTAAGTTTTGTTTTAATAACACACTGTTCTTACTATAGCTATGCTATTTATGTCACGATACAGGAGCTTTAACGTGATTTTCATAACAAAAATAATCGACACTATTACAGTTATAAATTTATTTTTGTTTAAGATTTTTTTGTAATTAAACCCGTAGTACGAAAATAAACGAAAAAAAATTCGTTGATTTTGTTTCGTTTAGTTCTTTGAAGTGAGTGAAATAAAAACAAATAAATAAAAATGAGAGGGATTGCTCAACTTGTCTTTGCATTATTTTCGCACATGAGCACAAAGCAGAGAACACCGCCAATCTAACAGCCGCCTTCTGCCACAAACAATGTATTAATTCAATCGTACGCCGATAGAAACGTAAATAATGGGAAAGAAATGGAAACCTTTTGAAATATTTGAGGCAAATTTGACATCATCATATAATAATAATTTTATTGCATTGTTATTTGACACATTAAGTTTGTTTTATGTAGGTAAGCAGCATAGCTATAACCGGGTGTCCCACGACACCAATTTTTTTTTACCAATCGCCTTTTTTTCTTCTGTGTAGGATTGAAATTTTTTTAATACTAACTAAAGCTTATATATCGTTTAATTTTTTTCTCGTATATAAACATATGTCGCCAAAGCCAAATGTAAGATTATAAATAAATATTTTTCATTTACAAAAAAAAAACTAAGTTTGTTAAGTTTTTATTTTGTGATTATACAAGTATTTAAATCATTAATATTACCAAGAGACATATAAATAAATGGGGAAAAAGTAACTATAAAAACGATTTGTAATTTCCTTTTTACTGACTGAATGTACATGCATATGTACTTGCATAAAGCACTCTCGGATCAACTATGTTTGTACCCAGTGAACATTTTTTACCGGATATCTTGTGTCATAAAAGCTCTGAAGCCTTGAAAGACAATCAAACGTGTTGTCTTAAATTCCAGCAGGACACTAAAAAGTCTTTCGGTGCAACATTTCTGCACATTTTTGGAAGTATTATCCGATTAATATTAAATAAATTTATTAATTTCTGCAAGGAAATATTTATTTCTCTCTCTCTCTCTCTTTCTTACTTTCTGCTCGTTATTTTTGAACAGCATACAACTTTTTTGCTACTTGTCTGCATTTCGTCCAAAGAAATTCTAAAGCATTTTAAATTTTGATGATACACTTAGGGAAAAGCTGGAACTTGAAAATAAAAACGCGTCACATTAATTCAATAGTTTTCAATATAAAAGAAAATTTTTATTAAAATACTTAAAAATAAATAAAATTAATAAATAAATATGTACTGCAAATTAATATTTCTCCATATTTTTTCAACATAACTAGATCTTCGTTACTATTTCTCGTCAATTCAACATGGTTTTTATTGGTTTTAAGCTGTTATTTTTCTCTGGATGTATTAACAAGTAGTAATTGAAAAAAATCAAAAAACCCGACTACGACCAACTTTGAACCGTTCAATATCCTAAATGGTTATTCGTAATGAAAAATCAGAATCTTCCAGGCGGAAATTTATGCAGCTGCAGAATTAGCTTTCACCCTTCAAACCATAAATGCGCGTGTGAATATATATATATAGACAGTCAAGCAGCAATTAAGGCAATCTCAGCAAACTGGAACTACTCCTCGGTTGTGCTCATGTGTAAAAAGGCCCTAAATATTTTATGTGCTGGCAGACAAGTACATGTTTATTGGGTCCGAGGACACATGGGGATTGAGGGAAATGAAATGGCCGATATACTGGCAAAAAGGGGGACCCAATTACCTGTGGAAGAAACGGTATATGTCCGGAAACCAATTCAATACCTGAAATGGATCATAGACTCTAAGTTGAAGGAAGAAGCGGAGGAAAGTTGGCGTGCGACGAAAACTTGCAAAGCTTCTAAAATCATGTGGAGCTCCTATGATCCTAAATCGACTAAATTCCTTTT
Source organism: Nowickia ferox (assembly GCA_936439885.1). Lineage (NCBI taxonomy): Eukaryota > Metazoa > Arthropoda > Insecta > Diptera > Tachinidae > Nowickia > Nowickia ferox. Next base: position 100,706,180 of record OW387023.1, on the reverse strand, counting down.
ATCACTAACCAGAAGCGACTGTAGACTTCTAGTGGGGGTATTAACTGGACACTGCTGGACGGCTTCGTATGCCGTCAAAATAGGACAGATAATTGACGGTACCTGCAGGAAATGTAGGGAGCACGGAGTATTAGAGACAGTAGAACATCTACTGTGCCACTGTCCGGCTATAAGCCGCACTAGACACATACAGACACATACAGTCAAAGTATTGGTGATCACACTTTTCGAAGTCTTGAACTTGTATCGGGAATGGAAATGTGTAGACTGCTAAGGTTTGTTAAATCTGTGTGGAAGTCATTCGATACAGGCAGCACGAACTAGGCTGCCATACTTATTTACAGGTTTCTTGTCATCTGCTGGTATCGCTAAGGATCAATACTGGTCTATGCGAGGTCCCTGACCAACCAGACTAACCTAACCTATGTTGGGTCGAATATTCGCTTACGACAGTTATGTCATACATTAAAGAAAACTTGTTGATGTAGATTTCTGCTTTATATACTCAATTTTTCAGTGCAAATGGAATATGTGATATTTTGATATTATTATTATATATTATCATATTACAATTTTGCTGGAAGATTTTTTGTAATGAAAGCTCATTTTTACCATCTCTAAATTTACAAGAGTCTTGCCATCTTCGTTTGTTCTTTACTAATTATGCACATCTTATTTAATTTGCTTAGTTTTGTTCTACTTCCGACAAACTTTTGTGGTTTGATACTATTAAGTATATTTTTATTGAGTTGTTTTTGCCACAGGCCCATAGCTATTATTTTTAGTTGTTTTTTACTATTATTGTTTGTTGTATATCATGAGAACTGATATGTGTTATTTGTTCATTAATCACATGTAATTTGGCTTACAGAGCGATACGAACTTTAGGCTAAAGTCATAAATATAAAAAAATATATATTTTATTTTATTGGATCATTTTACACGCAAAGAAAAGATATGGTTGTAGCATGGTTGAGAAAACAATATTATATTCTCCGAAACAAATGTGTGGTCATTGAAAACAAGTTATTGTTATTTTAAACATTAATTGCGTTACGATAAACAAAGTAATGTTTGTATTTAATAATTACATTATTATATTCATGAAAAGTGTGATATAGTTAGAATTTAACAATATAGTTTTGTTAAAAATTTATGATTTATGACTACAACATGATTTGTATTAGTATTAAAAATAATATGATTTAAATAACAATATAATGTTATCCAAAACCATGCTATATTTAGTTAAAAAACATCTTTTTCAGAAATATCTTCTGTCAGTAAAGTGTTTCGTTTGTAAGCTATCGGTATTGCACGCGTAGTGTTAAATAAATTAATAAATAAATCAAGTATAAACAACAGGAGAGATCAATAAAAATATATATACATATATTTCTTTATACATGCGCGTTTGCATTTCGTGTATACGCACATATTTGTGTAGTTACACGTGCACATATATACATTTTATTTCAACAATATTATTTTATATTTATTTCGGCTTTGACGCACAGCTGTTTTAAGCAAAAGATCTACCAATATATGGTTAAAAAACAAAATATTATTATTATATAGAATAATACTGTGGTCGTATTTAACAATATTATTATAATATTAGAATATGGTACGGTTAGTCTTAACTATATTTTAGTCACATCTAATGATAGTATTGCGATATTTAACCAAAATGTTATAACTTTGAACAATACTAAGATTACGTTGAACAAAGTTAATTGTTATTGTAGTTAATATTATCATAACCTCAGATAATAATATTACTAAATTACTTGCTTTTCTATTGACAATAATATTATTTGACTGCAACCATATAATTCAATCATAGTATATTGCTGTTTGATTATGGTTACCCCAACCATATTTTTTTTTTTTTGCGTGTACGACATTAAACATGTTTAATGTTATTCCCGAAATTTCTTCGATATCAATAAAACGATTCGTAAAAACTGTCAGTAAATCCCGAAAATTTGTTTAGACACGCCAAAACAAAATTTACGAGTTAACCTATACAGAATTTTCGTAGGCATACATATGTCAAAGTTTTATGAATTTCTTCAGGCAAGGATGTCAGATTTCTTGTCAACTGCTGAAACAGTATTTTGTATATTTTCTAACCGATATTGGACAATAATTTGGCATCCTATGCAGAGTTCCTGGACGAATTCGGCATAAAGTGTTCTGTGGGTAAGAACATGAGTTAGCGTGTCTGTGAATGAGTCGTTGAGCGTGTTTGTGTGTACTTCTGGGTGTGTGCATTTCTGTGTGTGTGTAGCAAGGAAAAAACTTTTGCAAAACAAAATTTACGACATGATGTTTGCAATAAATTACCACAAAAGTATACACAAAGAAACTTAAATATCATGCGAACTCATATGAAAACTAGATATTTTTCGATTTTACATTTGACATGCCGCTTACATACAAAGATTTTGTAGTACATAGTAAGTTTTATAAAACTTAATAAATACCATAATACCATGGCCATTGAAATTCGAGTATGGAATGTCAAATTGATACTATGAGATAGCAATACCATCGAAATTCGAATTTTCTATCAAACATTTTTTTTTATTTAAATAATAAAAACATGATCTATACAATATACTCGTATATATAAAATATTTTGTAAATTTTTTTACTTTGCTTAAAAGTTTTATTTATATCTCAGAAACCTATAAGAATACCATATAGAGATTTAGCGACAACATACCGGAGGGATTAAACATTAATATTTATTTTTTTGAAAATGTTACTGCATCACGAATCGCGGATTGTGAAAAAACAGCATTTATAATTGTTATAACATTGTTTTATTCTTACTGCCGTTCTGTAAGTAAGTATTGCTAACACGGTCAGCCTTACACCTCATAGAAGTTCTGTTAAGTCCACAAAGGCTTTGAGCCCTTGTCCAGACTAAGGTGTAATTCTTTTAAGGACGTGAAGAAATTCTAGTACATCTACAGATATACATCTGACGCTATGGCATCATATACTGCAACACTTGATGTACATATAATAACAAAAAATAGCTTAACCCCTGTTTTGTTTATTTTACCTTTAAATTCAGTAAGCGTATCGGTATAGTAAATACTTTTTCTGAGTACCAGGATACTTCCATGCATTTTTTTTTATTCTCTATTAAAGTTCCTTCATTTATAACTCAAATTTTTATTTTCTTCGACAATTATTCAATACAAAGATTTTATAAAAAATTTCAAGAAGTTTAAGTCATGAAATTTTTCCAACCCCTTTTGATTATCTACAAAACAAAGTTTAATGCAACTAATTTCATAAAATATTTCATTGTGAAAAATTAGTCTTAAATCGATACTTTTGCATCGTTGTTATTTCAAATGACACGGCATCACTTATTTTGATCACCAAACATGTTTTTATAAATTTATTTAGTAATAAAACTATTGTCCTCGTTTTTTGTGGTTGTCGTCCTCTTTTTCTCAAAATGGAAATGTCAATTCTACATATAACAAGTCCATATGTATAATAAGAAGGAAAAATGCCTCAATTATGTTCGTATTGTCAAATTTGTTCAACATTTATTCTTTTGAATATAAGTACGTATGATTAATACAATATTATTTATAAGCATCACTCATACGTACTGATTTTCGAAAGAGTAAATGATGAATAAATTTGACAATACGAACATAATTGAGACTATTTATTTTCTTATTATTTAAAACAATACATATGTAAGCGAAAGTGCGTTTTTATGCTTAACATCAGTCAGTTGAGGTTGATAATAAAATATGTCAGTTATTTGTTGAGATCAAATGTCTTACTTGCAAGACATTTTTATTGGATATTTAAGGCCAGTATTCACAAAAATTTTACCTTTACTCCCGTTGCAGGTATTTTTCAATTTGAACTCTTTTAAAAGTTTAGCATCATTAAGTAAAACAATTTTTGCTACTGCAGATTCATGCCACTTATAACAGAAATTAGAGCAAGACGACTTAAAGAATCTATTATTAACACGTCAGGAATTATTGTAAACTAATTTATTACTGATTTGCCATCGGCACATACATTTTTAAGCATAACTAATCAATTTTGCTTATTTGTGTGTACATATAGTTGTACATCTATGTATGTAAGTACAGGATGTCCGCCGGGAAAATATACTACTTTGTTTTGCCGCCATTTTGGTAAACATTCGTCTTGACAGTTCATATTTGGCAGCCGTGAAGAATATACTTGACAAATTTATTATGGAAACGTCTTGTAATCGTTAAAACATTTTATCAAAATCAATCATCGATTACTATTACAATGATAAAGTTGTTTGAAATTGTTGTGAAAAACTACGTGCCAACAAAACGCACTATTTATCGTGTAGTGAATGATTTCGAAGAAAGAGGATCTGTAGGTAATAGGACCAAGCATGAACCACAATGTACTGCAAGATTGGCTGAAAACATTAATGCTGCTCAAGAAGTGTTCAAAACAATCCATCAACCTCAATTCGACGCCGTGCTCAGGAGCTTGGTCTTCAAAGAACAACTTTGGCCACAATTTTTCTAAACAAAAATTATAAACAAACAAAGTAGTATACCTTACCGGCGGACACCCCCTACTTATGCATAACAAATTTTGTTTTTCACATTAATTATATTTAGTTATTGGATTCTGCATTAGTAGCTACATATCAAATTATTTCTTATATATTTATTTCACCTACAAAAAGTTAAAAACAAAATTAAATGAAAATACAAAACCAATGTAAACTCTATTAGTGTAATAATTAAATAAAGAGTTTTTGTTTGTTGTTGGCTTAGCATATCTATATGCATTCCGTTTCTGCTTAAGAAACTTATCAGTAGACTTCGGACAAAAAATTCTTTAAAAAATTTTGGTTAAAGTCTTCTAATGAATTTTTTTAAGCAGAAACGAAATGCATTTAGACATGTTTAACCAACAAAAAACAAAAATTCTGCAGATTAATGCATTACAAACTTTTATAATTATGAAATTTTAACAAATCTCTTCTTTTAAAACTATTGAAATTTAAATCTCCCGCAATTCATTTTATTAATTTTATATTTCATATTTACTGACTTTGAGTAATAAATTTTTGAGCAATAAACAGACTTTAAAAACGTTAAATGGTAGCGAAAGACAACTGACGTTAACAGAGATTAAGTCAAGCAAATATTATTAACCTCCAGCTGTCACAACAACTTTAACAAATTATGATCCACTAAAAGTATCTGAAAGGACAAAGGATAAAGCGCAACTAATACAGCTCGAAAGTGCACACTATCCAATTTATGTAACGCATAAAAACATTTGTGGCAGTTGGTAGCTTGCTTTTTTCCACGTCTTGTTTATTTCTTTTAAGACTTCTTACAAACATTGTTATGAATGGTACGTATGTATGAAATCGTATGTATGTATTTGCGAATTTTTTGGTTAAGATTTTATGCTATTGTAGTTTTACGTTGAATCTGTCCGCTTTCCACTTAATGTTGCTATTTCTTTTCTGTCCTTATTTTGTATTATCTTCTTCCCAAAACCTTGTACTTTGAAAAAAAAATTTCTTTAAAAAATATATTAATATAATTCTATTTGGCTGCACGGGTAATGTAGTTTAGTATGAATGTTGTTAAAGTAACATCATCATTGTCATCTACTGTAGCATCGTCAGTAGGTTTTCGAATTTTCTTATTTCTGGGGAAAGGGGGAAAATGTAAAATATTTTCAAACGGAAAGGTGGAAAGTAGGTGGAAGTTTTTGAGATTTTTTCAGTTTCTCACTTATCTACTTACTTACTTACTCTTACTTGTGTATCAAATGTCAGCTCTCCGGACGTTACCCTGCCCACTTTTTTGTGAGCACCACTTATCATTCATGTACATTTTCGTAGAGAACTTCTGACACGAAATATGTAAATAAGCTAAGCCGAAGTAGATGAAACACAAGATTAGGATCTTGTGGGCGCAATCATGCCCACTTTTTAAAACAATAGTTTAAAGCCTTGCATAATTGCAGTGTGTATGCAAGGTTTCAATAAAATCGCTTGAGTTAAAAAATATATATTTAGTTTTTAAGTCCGGAACAGTGTTGCCAGTAGATTTCTCGAAAAAATACCTACACATGGTAAAAAAAAATCCGACTTTTCCCTACACGTTGAAAAAATTTCCCCTACAAAAATCCCTACGCATTTTTATCATTAATAGAAGAAAACCATGAGTTATAAAAAAAATATATATGCTTCTTAAAGCTTTGGTAAAAAAAAATAAGTAAAAAACTAAAAAAAATAGCACATACATATGTACCAGTACTTTTAATTAAATTCAATTAAAACAACAAAAAGTTTTTTAAAAATTAATATGAATAGTTCTTTTCAAATAAAATTTTAAAGGATAGATTCAATTTAGGTACAAAAACCGGTTATTTTAAAATTAACATACATACATACATATGTAATTCATGTACCAGGTGGTGCTAAGTTAACCGCTGCTTTTTTAGGAAGTTTGGCTTGTCAAATTTCATTTCAATAAAATTTGTAGGAAGTTTGATTTGTCAATTTTCATTGCAATAAAGTACTAGGCAGATTTATTTGTTGCAGGCTTAACACCACCTGGTATATGAATTCGCCTTGGCATATATAGGGTCCGCCAGATAACTTTTTTTTTAAACAGGGCGCAAACCATCGAGTGTAGCTTCGGCTGTGTGGCACGTAGCGCCGTCCTGTTGAAACCAAATGTTGCCAATATCCTCCTCTTCAATTTTTGTGAACAAAAATTCGTTCAACATGGCCCGATAACGATCGCCATTGACTGTAACGGCCACTCCTTGCTCATTGGCCCAATTATGCTTCTGGATCAAAATCCGCACCAAACAGTGACTCGTTTTGGGTGCGTCGGCTTTTCAATGTATGCGTGCGGGTTTTCTGTGCCACAAATGCGTATACATAACCATATTCGTTCAGCGGAAGGATGAAACTAATTATCTAATTTAAAAAAAACGTTAGATGGCGGACCCTATACATACAAAACATATTAGTGTCGCCAACATTTTAAATCACAAACATCTCTGGAAACATATTTTTAAGCTATTCTAACGAAAAGAAAATTTTTGAACCCTTTTGAAAAATACAATATTGCTAAAAAATTGTTATGTTTGCATTTATTTCATAAATAATGCGACGTGCATGACGAAAAAATCCCTACATAAAAAATCTGTGCGATTTTCCCTACGCTTCTATTTTGGTCCGGAAGTAGCCCAGCGCCCTGGTAAAAAATTTGGGTTTTGAGATTTTTCTAATTGATTCCTCACATAGGGGTCTTTGTGTACCAAATTTCAGCTGCTTAGCGCAAATTTTAATTTTTGATATATATTCCACCCACTTTTTAAAACTCGAGATTTTTCTATGGATAGTGTCTATCATTCGCGTTAAATTTCAGCTCCTATATATAGCAAAAGTGCTTCATCAGTTTGATGAATAAGTCAGTGATTCAGTGAGTCAGTGATTATTTCTTAAAATATGCACTTTTTGCATCTTCCTATCTCGGGTAGCTTTCATTGCAAAACTTTCAAACTTTGCATATAATATTAACTCGATGAGGTCTCCTTATATTTTAAGTTTCGTCATTTTACGAGAAAAGGAAACACAGTTATGACAGGTTGAATGGCTTCGTGTAAATATATACACTGCGTGTATAGACCGGAACTTGGCGCAGTACCGTGCACTTAGATAGAATAATTTTGAATAATGAATTAATGAAAAGGAACTAAATTTCGAGTAGCTGATACTTTATAAACTCAGTCACTATAGTGTATAGGGATTTGTCAATCACTATGATTAAGTAGCAAGTATGGAAATATCGCGCATCTCTAATGAGAACCACAAGCTTTTAATTTAGAAATCAATGGCACACAAAACGGATACTTAATCCTAATCAAAGTTATATTACTCATACGTCGTAACCTGCATAACTTTCCTCTGGCACAAAAAAAATGGTTTTATTAACAATTTTCTTTCAACCACATTCTACGTGTGCTGCAGTCGCTAATGTCTATGAATCTATTGCATAAAGCTGTCATTTAGGGATTTGTTGATGCCAGGTAATATAAGTAATATAAGAAAAGGGGAAATTAAGTGAAAGTCCTGTTTTGCTTTGTGGTTTATTGGCCATATAAACTGTCGGCGCTGATAATAGAATTTGAAATACAAAAGATTCTAACCATTCAGTACATACTATCGATAAAAGAAGACTGAGTATTGTATACAAGTTCAATAGAAAACCACAATAAATTATATTTATTTCAAAAAGATTTATTGCTTTTGTATGATAATAGACAGAGATTTCAAAGGAAATTATTGATGACATCAATTTAGCAACATAATAATATGATGCACAACTTTAAGAAATAAATTATTTATACTACTACGTTGTACTCATAATGGTAGATATTAAGCAAAAGAACATACACTTCCTTAATGCCTTAATGCCTCCCACAGTTGTATTTTTTTGTTATTGTTGCTGTTGCAAATAGTAATTGTTTATTTTATAACACACTAGCGGAAATGAACAAGAAACTTTCCAATTGAGTTTTCCGTTATGCCTTCTTTTTCTTAACTTTTAAAATTGTCTATAGAGAAAGCACACCAATCTCATGGAAGTAAACTTGCAAGTTGGAAAAATATTACAAACTGCAGACAGTTGCGCGCAAAGAAAATAGAGCAGCAACAAATTGTTGTAAAATATAATTTTTCTTTTTAACAATCGAAGCAAAGCCGCGAATAACGTTGTAAAGGACAAATTTTGCAAAACCCGTTATTTTACATATTACTGTTAACATTACTCTCTTGCATTGCTTAAACGTCAAAATTATGCATCTTAGAGTCGTACAAATGCAATTACAAAGAAACAGTCAGTAGAAGAACTTTGTTTCCCTCATATCTAAATAAGAGCGGCAAAAGTTGCATTAGCAGCAGGGTATGTATTTTCAGTGCAATCAAATAATATTTTCACATTTAAATGTACTGAAAATGCGTACCCTGCTGCCAACGCAACGCTTGCCGCTCTTATTTAGATATGAAGGTTAGTTAATAACAAATTGGCATGAACGGAATTGTGGAAAGTAATTGATAAATGTAACAGAGGTACAAAGAGAAAAGTAAGGACCTGTCCCACGATGTCGACAACGTTCGACTTGTCGCACACTTACATTTGAAACAACAACAAAATCTTCAAATTTGTTTTTGTTTTGTATGTAAGTGTGCGACAAGTCGAACGTTGTCGACATCGTGGGACAGGCCCTAAATGTTAATTATAATTATTTCTATATTTATGATTTGATCAGGCTACGGTTGGTATCGCTTTTTAAGCCAAATTACATGTGATAATTATAAATGAACAAATAAAACCAATATCAGTTGTAAATATTCTGACAAACACATAGTAGAACGGAACAAGCGGTTGTTTTCGAATGCGTTCTTTGTGTTTTGTCCACTGTGTGTAGTGTCAGTTGATGTAGATTTCTGCTTTATTATTTTTGATAAGCTTCGAAAAAAAATTACAAACAAAAGACGTTTTTTGCTCTCCTGAAAAATTATTATTTTATCACTTGCAATGTTATTCAAGGCTTTGCTTCAATTGTTGAAATTGTTGATGATTGCGCATTCTTATTGTGCTTAGAGAAGTGAAAAAAAAAATTAATGGCCATACTCTTAATCGTTTAGTAAGGCAGTAAGTTGAGTTGCTGAATTCGAGTTATATATGGAGCTCGAATTGTCATGCAAATGCATGTATTTTTTTTTGTGATAGATAAAAAGGTATTGACTAATTATCTATCCTAATCATTAAATTTTAAGTCATTTGGCATCGTTTTGATATTTTTGCGGTTTTAATAAATTTTTTAATGCATATTTTAATATATTTTAAAATTTATAATTAAATTCTATAAAGAACTAGTTGACCTTTTTATATTTAAACAAAAAACTTGGGGGTTCGTATTCCATGACTGGCCAGAAACAGTCCATCATAGATTTTTCTGATAAACATTAGTGTCTATGATTATGCATATCACATTGCCCTCATTTATCAATATTTATAGCAGTGAATAATCGGCGAAGCAAAATAACCAATAAAATGTCTACACAGCTTAAGCTAATGTACCTATTTAACACCAGAGGCGCTGCAGCGATACTATAAAAATTAACAAAACGCACAGTAGAATAGTTGTAAAATTTAATACCTCACCGTCTGTTTTCTCTTCAGTATCCCTTTCCACATATATACATATGTACATGTCTGTTGGTAGGCATATTAATTGGCCTAAAGTTATTTCTCTGTAAGAAAAAAAATTAACTGCAATTATTTTGTATATTATTTCTTTCAACTCATAATTTATTTTAGCACTTAACAAATGCATATAAAAGTGAAAAATATGCATGCACCAAAAATTATTTATTATGTAATTTTTTTTTTAATTTTTATCGTTAAATATTTAAAACAAAAACAATATATTTCAAACAAAACTCGGAAAATTTTTACACAAAGCATACACTTATAAAGGCTGCTGTTTATGTTTTCAAATCATATTTTTTTATATTTTCAAAAGAAAAATTTCAAAATTTCTACAGACGAAACTGTTGACACAACTGTATTCACCCCAATAAAAACTAAAATTTGCTGCAAATAAGAACAACTTGGTAAAATTATTTTTTAACAAAAAAAAAATGTCTAAATATATTATGCACACAAAAAATCACTAGTTGAAGAATATTAACAAGCAACAAGAAATTATAACAAAAACCATACTAATCTTATAGACATAAACAAATGTATTTGCCATTTGAATACATTCATAACTTTAATTTATACATTGAATAAAAACAAACCAAAATGAACTCAAGAAATGGTAATGATGTTATCCTTTCAGAAATATACTTGAATATAAAGTCCCTAAAGTATAAAAGTGTGTTTGTAATTCAATATACTACAGTAGCTCAGGAATAGGGCAGCCGCATCAGTTTTCTTATCAGCATAAGAAAATTTTGTTAGCAGTCGAATCTTTTTTAACTTTAATTTTAAAATTTGTTGGTCTGATTTAATTTTTGTACAAAGTCCTTATTTAGAACGGAAAATTTTTCTTTTAGATGAATAAAATGAAGAAAATTTGGAAATATTCTTATGTATCAAAAGGAACCAATCATTTCCTTCTAAGCTCAGCAAGTTTGAACAAGAAATTATTTGCTATCAGTTACAACGTTTTGGGAATACTTTTTTAAGCTGGTTAGGAAAATGTTTTCTGTGTTTTTAACTATTGCGCTATTAACGAGGACAAATATTCAAATGTTTACATTCCCGAAACAGCACAGTGGTATGTGTCTAGTCCAAAAAATTTTAATAAAGAAAAAATGCATTCTTCATTTAATTAAATTTTTACGAATTTTGGTATTTATTTTTACCAATTCTGTTATAGGTCTTATTTTAGTAAAAGTAGTATTTGATTTTGTTGAATTTAGTAACTGAATACAGAATAAATTTTTTTCTGTTATTTGGCAACTAAAAATTATTTTTCAATGCTTGTTTCCATTGTAGTAGAGTTGCATATAAACGATGTATCTTATACTTTGAGAAACATTAAACAATATAAGCAAATCCTTCCTTAATTCCTTTTTGTATAAGCTTTTCAAAATACTAAATGTCGAACTTAGAAATATTTTTATAACAAAAACTTAAAAAGAAAATCCGTGCATGAAACCATTCATAATTTTCTTTCTGCAAATAGAATTTGTAATCGGATCACTAGTTTAGAAAATACATGCCATGCCATGTTCTTTTATTCGTTTATTCGCCACTGTGAACCGTTAAAACTCGGTTTTTTCTGAAATATTGAACAATCTACAATATTATCCTACTGAAGAGTTAAAAGCGGCAGATAAAGTAGTTGGCAATGGCAGAACAAGACTCCTAAATGTAGTAAAGCTTCCGGAAATCAACATCTTCCGTAACAGTTTATGCGTTTATCCTCTCTAACAACGATAAAGTTTTTACATTAATTTTGCATTTAGTTGAAAAGTTGTGTTGCTTTTCACTTTACTCAATTTATATAGAAATCTGCAAATACCCAGCAAAAAATGGATTTAGAAGCATTATCATTTAGTTGTTTATTTTAAATTTAGCTTTCCAACTATAAAACAGACAACAAGTTTTAAGCTTCTTTGTACAACTAAATGTGCGCTTTGCTTTTAAATTTGTTGACACAAATTTGAGGTAACCCAGCTAAAAAAAAATTATGTATGGTCCATATATATATTTTTCATATATGAATATGTATGAATTCATGTATGGAAATGTATGGGATTATACATGGTAAAACTATTTTTTTTTTATATATAAAGAGAAGTAACACTCAGGCAATGAATGCCTACTACTATTACTAGGTATTACCTTCTTTAGGAAAGGGATAGTGATTGAGAAGACAGGTGGTGAAGGAAGAGATATAGGAAAGCTTCATTATTTTACAACTCTGCTTTTTGCACGTTTTTTTTAATAATGCACTGTTGCAGCGCCTCTGGTGTTGAGTGAGGCGTATTAAATTTTTGAAGCTGTGATTAGTAGCCATTTTATTGGTTATTTTATTTCGCCGATGATTCTGCTACACAACGAAGGAGGGCGCTCTGATGTTACATTAGGATTAGTATCTCTTGAAGTCGGTATAATTCAGTGACCAGTGACCATGCCTTCATCACATGGTAAAACTTTTATATGTGAATTGATATATGGACCAATGTATGAAATGAATTATGATATATGAGCTCATATATATAAATTTAGTTATAAAGCTCTTCATATGTGGATCCATATATAGAAATAAGATGTAATAATGGAACCATGATATCTCAAATAAGAACGTTTTTGCAATCAAAAAAGCTTGCGTACAGCCTCAACGTTTAAAAAATAAAAACTCTGGTAACAAAAAAAAAATTATTTTTGTAGGATTTTATATATTTTGACCTATTTAATAAATCAAATAATCAAAAGGATAATTCTGTCTTTAGTTTTATAGAGAATAACGGAATTTTCTACATATTTTTAAGAAACAAAGTTTACATTACACAGAAAAAAGTATTCACCAATTAATGTTTTCAATTAATAATTTAATTGATTCAATTAAATTTTTAATTGTATTAATTAATTTGAGTGGAAAAACTTAATTGATATTATCAAATTGTTTATAGGTGAAAATTTAATTAATTTTTTAATTAATATTACAAATATTTTAATTAATATTGCAAACTCATTCATATTACTTTTTTGCAGTAATTACTGCAAAAATTTATATTGAAAACTAGTATCAATATAAAAAGTGATTATTTTTTCTTTTATAATTAATTGCATTCGTTTTTAATCTGATTTTTTAAATTATATTTTGTGCACGAATATGAGTTTTGTATTTTTTTAATAATCGATTCACCCTTTCTTTTAAAATGTCGAATGTAATTAATAATAATTTGGGATTACTAGTGCGTTAACAAACTTTAAACTTAAATTGTAACAATTCCCACAAAAAAAACACTAATTATTAACTTGACAGCACCCGGTCAAAAAAATACTTGTGTGGCAACACTCTATTCTTGAATAGCTGTTGTTGTTATTTACATTTATTTTCTTTATATACTCTTACAACTACAATTTGAAGCTGAAAAAAAGTCAACCAATGTAGTAATGATAAAGTAAGAAAATAAAAAACATGTTGATTATTGAGTTCTTGTTTCAACTTTGTTATTTGTTGAGCTTCTCATTTCCTTAAATGAAAGTTTAACATATTAACTCTAGTTGTTCTAAGAAATTTTTGGGTACAGGTTCCCTGATTATCTGCATTAGCAACAGTGAAATGCGCATAGGATCCAGCTAAACCCCTCAATAATCAATTTTAATGTATTTTTAATAAAAAATATTTTACTTAATAAGTAAAATAATAATTTGGGATTACTAGTGCGTTAACAAATTTTAAACGTAATGTCTTTTATTTCGTTTTGAATTATTTTGTTCGAGCAAATGTTTCATTAAACAAAAAAAATTTAAAAAATAAATTTAGTAATTTAATTTATTGAACAGCAGTGCGCTTTTTTTTGTATAAAAATGTATGAAATTGTATGAATAATATATGATAATATACCCTCATTTTTCGGATCCGACCCATATATGGGATATCATATATGCTCCATAAATATTTTTTTTTAGCTGGGAAGCTATATTTTGCTGGGTAAGGACAACTATAAATACAAATTGATACAGATTTGTATAAGTACGCTCTTATGAATAATAATAGCCCCAAACTCGAAGTATGAAAAACAAAAACTATTTCCATACTGCATGAAATGCAAAAATGGTTTAAGCACTTGTAAATTTATTTATCTTTTAAAATCTTTATTAATCTAAAGATTAGGTTTTTAATTGGTAATATAATACATAAATAATCACTACTGTAATAATTTCTGAAAATCTGGTAACAAACTTTCATTTCCTTTCCAACTGATTTTATGAAGGAACTTAAGAATACCGGCTGTGCCAGGTCTTCACCGGTGCGCAGCGGAGTATTTGAGCCAAAAAGCTGGCTCCTAGGTCAATGAAACTGGACAGAAATATGTCTTATAGCTATAGGGTGTTAAAGTTTGAATATCAGAAAAATCGGGCAAAAGGGAAAAAATTTCCCCTCAGAGGAACTAATCCTACCTACGAAAATTTAATATTTTTTTTAGTTTTCCCATACTTTTGTTTAGTTAATACAAACTTTAACGTCGGCGAAAGTTCAAAACCCTAAAATTGTACCCAGAAGACCGTAAAGTGCCATTTTCCCTCTCCGCCTCCTTTTGTGGGCGGTGGCAAGAATATTAGTTACAAAAATAATATAAACATTAAAAAAATTTACACTTATGCCTTAATATCATAAAAATTTAACTTTTGAGCTTTTATAGGCAGGGGAAAGTATCCTTCGCCCGGAACGCCTCTGTCAAAAAAAAATTTTTTTTTGCTAATTTTATTTTTAATCTAATTTTTTTCCTAGCTTCATTCGGTGAATTTAACGAACGGCTTTTACAGTTCTTCTGAAGCCGAAATGCCAAATACAGGTATTGGAACCGTTCCTTTTAGCCATGTGGCATGAATGTTAAAAAATCTGTCCTTTTTCTTTGTGCTGAGTGCCAATATATTTTGAAACTCTTTTTAAATTCTTCAAACACTGCTTTACTGTTAATATATCACCATCTCCTTGACATTTAGAAATTTCGCTGAATTTCTTAACTGAAACTAGTAATTTCTGTTCAACGGACATTCCCCTACTATTTGGAATAACTCTAATCTTACATACACTTTTTCCATTTTACTCCCAAAGCTTTTAAAAAGGGTTCTGATAACAATTTTGTGCAATAACCACAATATTTAGTAAAAACAGCTACATTTATTTTGCTACATCACATAAAAAATAATAATCAAGAAATAACTGTTATTTCTGAGGAATAAATAAAAATCAAGGAATAATGATTAAAAAAAATTTTTTAAATAAAACTTATAACCGTAAGCGTCCTTGATTTGCCAGCTCTGAAATCGTCTTTTTGATTTTACTGATTTTCTGGGAACTTCGGAAAACCGATTTCGCGTATATGTACTTTATTTATGGCACATTAATATTGTGGAAATTACACACATAATGACAAACCTATATATACATACTTTTCCATTATTGGTGAAGAGTATAATAAATACACCCGAGTCACACGAAATAGTATCTCTACTCAACATCCATCAATTGTGATATGGATTTAAGTAAAGGCCATGACTCACTATCCTACAAAGTCGTACGGTCTAGGAAAAAATACAACTCTGATCTGATGAATTTTGATTTTCTTTTGAAAATTTTCATAAGCTCCATCATACCACGGTTGTATTTTGTCAAAAACCGCACGACTGTGTATGATAGTGTATCACAGCCGCCTTAAATAAGTCCCAACTTTTTATAAAGTTTCCTGATGAAACAAACTATCTTCGCCACAAACCTAATCGACCCCGAAAAATTGTAAACGACGTCTTCAATAACTCAAAATTACAAAAACGCAGTTTAAGTGTTAAACGATAGGTGTGTTTCTTTACTCTACATTGGGATCCCGCGGGACATCAATTTGCACGAAAAGCGTTCCCGTACTCGAAAACTGGGTAAATGAGAGAACTTTTGTGAGAGTAATGTTCTTCTTCTTCTTGCACGTGGCCTTGGCTAATATTTACATTAATTTAACAACCTCTGAAACAGACTTTCAGAATTTATTTCAGGGCATAGAGCTGCATCGCTATAAGCTTTGAGAAAATGCTGGGGTACCTATAAAAATCGAAAAAACATTTTTTGGGGACACAATAATGCATACTTGCATAGACGTTTCCTTTCCTGTTAAAATTTTTAGTTTTTCGCGTTCCCGTACTTTTGATATTATAATTTGCTCTCATTTTACCGAACTTTACCCAAAAAGTAAAGAAACAGACCTGATATTAACGCATCAATATTATTTAGTGTGGCGTAATACTGAGAGTATTACGAGCGTATATGTAAATTTTTAACAAAACCGAGTTCAATAAACTCTCTAATGAACTCGAATTCAATGAAATTTATTACCAACATTTTGTGCTGCAATAATTTTGTTTTTTTTTAAACATAGAAAAAATTTTGAAGAAAAATTTTCATAAATTTGTCTTCATTTATCGCCTCACAAAACAAAGATTAAAGATTTTTGTTTTATCTTTAAAAACATTTTGTGTTTTATAGTTATACCATTTAACAAACGGCGTTAAAAAGATTTCTGTTTCTTTCTTTTCCACTATTTTGATAAAATAGAGAAACTCCACAATCCTTTCAGACAAATTTATTTATGACTTAAGTTGTTACAGCTAAATGTCATTTAAAGTTCATACTCTTGCAATAATAATGAAAACAAAGAACATTTAAGCGAAGCGAATTTACATTCATACGTAAATACTATGTACATACCCTCTAGTCAGCCTACAACCATATGTCTCTATGTCAACACTCTTTTCTATAGCGACAATTGCACTAGTTGAAATATCGACAACTTTCCTTTTATGCGCGAGTAGCGAGAGATACGTTAGAGACATTGTCAATGAACGCGTCAATAGTTTGGATTTCTTTTTTATTATGTTATGCAATAATGTTAAAATACACATGTATGTATGTGTTTAAGTTTGTTGCCCTAACATTATAATTATGAAATTGTAGATGAGGGTCACTAAAATGTACTACTGAATCTTTGGTGCCAATGTCTCCATATGGTAGTAAAAGAATAGTGCTAAGGTCTACTGGTGGATTTTCAATGACAAGCTAATGTTAAATGTCAGTAGGGGATTACATTGGCTGGGGTACACCTGGTCAGTAGTGCTGCTGACAATGTCACTAGTAAATCACTACATTTTCACTATTCGCATTTTCTGCAGGGTATGTACATACTTATGTAAGTATGTAGAAGTAACAATAATAATATACCCTGCAGGAGAGTAGGCGTTAGTTGTCTAAAAGCTACTAGTATAATTACTAGAACAGCAAGAACTAGTGCAAAAAGGGTTAAAGTTGTTGTGTAAAACTACTAGTGCTGATTAGTACTAGTATGTCCATATTTACACTATGCAAGTCTTATTGCTAAGCTGATTAGTCTGATGGAGAGAGAGACGAGGGGAACAGTAACGTTTCTTTTCCCCTCGTCTCTCTTTCCTAACAAAGTAATCAGCTTAGCAATAAGACTTGCATAGTGAAAACTAGGACTATATGAAGTAGTTCCAAGGCACCACATTGCAAAGTAAATTTTGCCTCTCTAAAAGAGCCCTTGCACTGTATGAAAATTTGTATCATGCAATTATTACAATTTTAGCTTCATCTAAAAATAATTATAATTAAATAATTCTAAATTACCTTTTTGTATTTTTGTACTTTGATAAATAAAACAAAATTATGACAAATTTTAAATAGAAGTTGCCACTGGGTAACAAAGGAATAAAACTACCATTTTTATAGAATTTTTCTTTACAAAAGAACTGGTAATAAACTAGTTCTAAGCTAGTACCAATGGTACTAGTAGTTTTCTAAACACACTCAATGCTAATTTGAGCATTAAGATGGTATAGGAAAGTTTACAGTTGGGAACTAGTGGTTGTGATTTCTGTAATAGTAAAATACCAGTTGGACACTAGAGTTCGATCTCCTGCAGGGTACTTACTGTACGTATTTGTATGTATGTAAATATTATTTGTACAAACTAGGGATGTAACGAATGTTCGCATTCGCAAATTATTCGCTTACTTTTGCTTTTTGCATTCGCTTTTGCATTGGCTGAAATGTATGTGAAAATTTCAAGCGAATACTAAAGGCAAAAAAAAATTATTTCTTTTACGAAAATATGTAGCTCACGATTAACAAACCTCAAAAACACGCAAATTATTTTAATCCAGCATGAAAAAGATTACAAGTGAAGTATCCTTATCAAAGCTTTAAAATTTTAGCGGAAAACTTTTTGATAAATAAATCTCATAAGTATCAAAATGAAACCGATATCCAGCGGTGTTTGGAAATATTTTTGAGTTTTTGAAAAAAAAAGCAAAGTTGGATTTGGGGGAAAATATTTTCTACTTAAGACCCGTCTGTTCAAATTTTTGGAAATTGTTGAGTACCATTTCTTACTTTGTACAAAAAAATTGGGAATTCCACGCGAAACAAGTGCCACTCATATTATTTTCCAAAAAAAAAAGGCTTCAAAAAAACTTAAAATGTGTATTTTGACAGCATTTCACATAAAATGTTGAACAGACTACCAGGCTTTTTAGTTTGTCGTAGTTGAAAGAAGAGTGGAACTGGAGCTGCTATTCGTAATTATGTAGAAGTGATGTCAAAAATAAAACTATACATAGTGTGAAAAAATAAATATTTGGAACAAATGCAGTTTAGTGAAGCAGCTCCAAAAAATATAAATAAATAAAAAGGAGCCTATGTGATAGAAAATTAAAAAATAAAATAAAAATAAAAAAAAGTTGGCGGCGACCAATATTTTCCGAGTTATGGGGCTCTGAACTTTCCATAGAAAACTGTGAAGAATCTTAAAAAAAAATTAAATAGCTTATCTGATTTTTAATCAGAAATAATTTCTTAGTCGGGCTTAAGTTTAGTAATTTCAATTCTTATTGAATGAAATATTTTTATTGATTAATGTGAGTTTCTAAAGAAGAGAAGAAAAATTAAACTAGACTTTATTAGCTGGAAGAAATGCAGACATTTTTCTGTGCAGCCATGTACTTCATCAGCACCCATGTCCATCTAAAAATGTATTAGTACCAAGTGGCCTTTTCATTACAAAAACATACATACAAATTTGTTGTAAGATTATTTTTATTTGAATTTTGACACTTCGGGTTAAGATCTTATGCTATTTTATATGGAGTTTGAAGGATAGTGTAAAGTCAGCTGACGATCAGCTGCGCTGTTAAGGCCACTTGACATTAATACACTTTGGTCTATCTGTTGGGGTAGAGATTGTTATTAACATCAGCTATTTAACGCAAATTTTCATTGAAATGGAATATGAGAAAAATTAAATTAAGTTTTAATAAAAGTCGTTGTATATATGTATAAGTAAATACAATTAATTTTTTAGTAACTCTTTTTCACGCAATATTGCTTCTTCGAAATTATATCCTAACTAACTAAAATCATTTGATACAGAATCAGACTAGCCTTCCAAATAATCGAAAACCTTAGGGCATTATGTATAAGAAAAACTGCCATGAACTTAGCATAAGTGGCAAAATTTAACATGATCTCAAAGAGTTTTGTCATAAAACTTTACATTAAAAATCATGCTATGACTTAGTAGTGTGTTAAAACGAAATAATGCACGAATTTTTAATATCAAATTGTATGAAGGAACTCGTTAACACCTAATTCAATTTCGTCACTTATGCTAAGTTCTTGCCAATTTTTTCTTATACATAAGGCCGTTAGTTTTTATTTTAATTTTATTTGTCAAACTTTGTAAAAACTTATATACGAGTAAGTTGTCGAATAGTTTTGCGATTCAATGGTTTTTGTACTTCAGCTGGAATAGATGCTTAATAAATTATATAAATTTTTGGGTCACGAGTACCAGTACATATTTTTAGTTGTGACATTTCAAAATATTTGCCATTTAATGTATTAAAATGCGTTTTTAATTCTAACCACAGTCAAGGGATTTTTTTTGCGACAGCTGAATCAATAACCAATTTAAAAAAAATTAGCCGAGTTTTGGTTACAATAACATTTTTAAATTTATACAAAAAAAAAAGTAACAAATTATTGAACTGAAATGATGTTATTGACTTTAAAAACAAGCGCGTTTGGCATTTAAAACGTGATAAATCCAGCGCGAAACGCGTTAAATTGATATCGCTGCCCGCTACGCATGTGTTATCGTCGCTGTCTTATCGACGACTAAATGATGAAACAGAATAAAGTCTGCAACTTCAGGAAAATCGCTCCTAAATTAATAAAGCCCATAATAACATCGTCGGCAGTAACTTCAAATGCTCTCTAATTTTTGTTTTATTTTCTTTTGTGCTTATTTTTCTTTGTAGTTTTGTTTACAAAATGTATGAAATTTATTGAAAGTATGGTAACATTTTTGAGAGAATGAGTACTTATATGTGAGAGCATAAAGGCGGTGTCAGATACAACTTCAACGCTTTGCGTGACGTTTCTAGCGTTGGCAGAAAAGCGTAAAGCAAAATGTGTATCACACAATAAAAACTTTGACAACTTTGACACTTTTTGTTTTACTGCTTTGTTTACTGCATCAAATACAACACAATTGATATACTCTGATACCACTAACTCTTTTTTTAATGTAAATTTACCAAAAGTTTGATGAAACTTCATATTTTCATGCTAGTCTGGCCAAACAAATTAAAGGTAGAGGTCCATAGCTCGCTTTTTGCGCGTTATGCTTTACAGGCGTTTCATCCTCTTGTTTCGTTCTATACTTTGTTCGCGTTGAGTTACATGCACTGCTTTTCATGCGCCATTTTATTTTTATTTTGATCAGCTGTGTGCGTTTGTTTATAAATACTTATAAAGAATATATTTAATTTTATGTGCAAAAAATGCCTATGAACAATTTCAAAAAAGAAAAGGTTTTGGGTACGGCCGTTGTATTTAGAACGGAATTTAAGTGGGTTTTTTGAAACCACATTTAAAAAATTAAAACTTCTGACCCTGAGCAATTTCGAACCGCGACAAGAATGTCTGCAGATGTCTTTGACTATTTATTCAGCATTTTAAAAGATAGTCTTGAGAAGAACTCGGCTAGGGCTATTCCAGCAGATTGTCGGCTGTTGTTGACTTTAATGTAAGTAAATTGAAAATTACATATAAATGTATGCACATTATTGGCTTAAGCAATAACTTTTCTAAGCAGCTATTTAATACAGATTTAGCGGAGAAGACACTAATATGCAAAATTTGTTACTGAGAAAAGTGTGGTGAGAAGTTAATTAAAATACATCACTTTAATGAAAATATTCACATATTTTACAAGTTTTTTTTACTAAGAAATTTTTTTTATTGAAAAAAAAGAAAAAAATTATCCACGGCAAAATAATATTTATCGATAACGTAAGAAATAAAGTATTATTTAACATCTTGAGCATTCAAGAACAGCTGACTTTCTTTCATGGTGCTTGTAACGCGTACAAAAGTAGAAAGTAGACCTACTTTTTGCTTTGAACACGCCTACGCGTTCTGCGCTTTTTGCAATGTAACTTGTCACATACTATTACATTGATTCTACTTTTTTGACAGATGCATAGAAAGCGTAACGCGCAAAAAACGAGCTATGGACCTCTACCTTAAGATAATTATACCAACTGATTGTCAAAGCACGCAAAAAGTTGAGAGTTGCCTAACTTTTCGCTTCGCTTTCCGTTAAAAGTACTTTATGTGACATGTTTCATTCATATAAGCATGTCCATTTCATCTTAGATGTCAAAGCGAATCTTCAACGCAAAGCGAAGCAAAAGTTGCATCTGACATGGCCTTAAGAAAAAACGCTCTCAAAATAAAATAGATTCTATCTCACAACTGCTTTCTTCTGTTTAATCATTAAATGAAAGAGAATAAGAATGAGTGAGATATTAGCTATAGTCTCTAATATGCAACTTTTTGGTGAACTTCGGTTATGAAAAATTTTCATTCGGGAATGGGATCCGAAAAAATAGAAGCTGAGAGCCCTGGTTCTATATATCTATTTGCTGATAAATATCTTTAGAAAGCAATACATACATACGTTCGAATTGATTTATCCACAAAACTAATAAATTTCATAAAGGATAGAATAAGTTAATAAGGGTTTTCATGAGAACGTTCAAAAGTATCGCAAACTGTGGAATTGTGCATTTTTATGCTCTATTAGATAAAATGTCAAAAATTGTATGGAAATTTATTTATACAAACCTAGTAAGTTTGTGCAACAATTTTTACTATTACATAAATTTAAGCTGTGCAATTGTGCATTTTATAAACAACAATTTCTTCGAATAATCTGAACAATTTAGTTATTTAACTGTCTTTAGACACTTTTTTCAGAGTAGTTGAGTTTAAACGATGTCTACTCATTTAGATTTAAAATTTCATGAGTCAGTATGAATAGCGAAAAAACGATGCATTTCAGATCACTGGTACAAACATAATATATATTTCCAAAAAAGTCAACATCTGGAAAACAAATAGTCGTAAACGCTCAAACAAGAAAAATAAAATAGACAAAAGAATAACGAAAAGTTAAAAGTGAAGACAAAAACATTAAGAATGTTTTATTTCGTTTCAAACAAAGAAAAAACTAGTCACTCACTATTACTTACGCTGAGTATACATTATGGCATTTTGTGACATCGCAATAGTATTTACTAGTAGCAACATTTGTCATTTCCTATATTTTTCGTTGTGTGGCATTGCGTTCCAAATAAAAATATATAATGTAAACGGCACCGCACACATTTTGAAAATGACAACAAAAGAAATGCCTAATGTGTATTCAGCATTATGGTGTTCATACTGAAAGTATAAAAATATAGTTTGAATGCAACAAATGCGCTAAATGGCTCAAAAAGAGTGTAACTTCCTTTTAAAACTTTTGATAAACTAAAATGATTTGAGCATTCAGACCGGAGATGGTATTACAAGTAAATTTTCACACACAGCCATGGGTTGGGTTAAATATTAGTGAATATTATCGAAGTGACTTGAGGTCGATTTTGATGCCCTGGGAGCAGTAAAAGTTCACATAGGATTATTCTAAGTATTCGCTGTCTGGTCAAACGATCGAAATTTCTTAGGCAGTGTGGATCACCTTGATTTTAATTCCACCCATGCAAAAGGATCCATCAATGGGTATCAGAGCTAAAAGTTCACCTGTACGATCTAGACATGACTTGATTAATACCATTCATGCCAAAGTACCTAGTTCTGGATATCAGAGCTTAAAATCCACCTATGCACTTCGGATAGATAAGAGCCATAGGAGGTTCAATAGTTTCCTCTTGCTCCTGATCGTTACAGCTCCTGCAGTAGTCGCTGCACTTTAACTATCAAGCCTACGAATAATCTCATTTTTCCTTAACTGAGTCCCTGTAGCTGTCAAGTTCTAGTACGGCCATAAAATTCTATCCTTATGTCAAGTACTTTTACTTTCTCTTCTTGGTTTATATATTTTGCAATACATTAGGGAAGTACTAATCAAGTTATTGATCATAGCGTATCCCAACGCTATCAGTTCTCCGTTAACTCCATTCACTATATATTTACCTAGCCCAGGAATTTAGGTATATTTTGTGATTTAGGTCATTGTTACCCCAAAATATTTCAAAATTTTTAGTTTAAAATTTTTTAACGCACTAGTAATCCCAAATTATTATTTTAATTATTAAGTAAAATATTTTTTGAATAAAAATACATTGAAATTGATTATTGAGGGGTTTAGCTGGATCCTATGGGCATTTCACTGTTGCTAATGCAGATCATCAGGGAACCTTTACCCAAAAATTTCTTAGAACAACTTTACATACTCTTACAACTACAATTTGAAGCTGAAAAAAGTCAGCCAATGTAGTAATGATAAAGTAAGAAAATAAAAAACATGTTGATTATTGAGTTCTTGTTTCAACTTTGTTATTTGTTGAGCTTCTCATTTCCTTAAATAAAAGTTTAACATATTAACTCTAGTTGTTCTAAGAAATTTTTGGGTAAAGGTTCCCTGATGATCTGCATTAGCAACAGTGAAATGCGCATAGGATCCAGCTAAACCCCTCAATAATCAATTTCAATGTATTTTTATTCAAAAAAGATTTTACTTAATAAATAAAATAATAATTTGGGATTACTAGTGCGTTAACAAATTTTAAACTTAAATTGTAACAATTCCCACAAAAAACACTAATTTCAAAATTTTATTGGGTATTTACTCATCACCGAGGATATTTATATAATTTACATGCAGTCGGTAAATATATATAGATATATTCTGATATCTTGTACTACCTTAGTAATCTTGCAGTCCTGGCATAACATAGATCTCCATTATACGACACTACAACCATCTGGCAATTTCAATGCAACTTCCATAAAAACTTAGAAACTTCCATCTACACTGTCACCCTTTTTAGAAACGTCAGTGGAACTGTTACAGTTTCCCGGGGGAAATAGTATATTAGCGTATAAAAAATAAGTAAATAACATGGTCCACACAAAGTACTTTTGTACTTTTTTATTTTTTTTGTGGTGACTTTGAATTATAATATGCCCATATGAATCGCTTTGTCAATCGCAGAACTTATCGTCAATTATATAGTTAGAAGTTCCCACTATAGTTGGGGTGGAACTGAGAGATCCTATAATTTAGCTTTTTCTATCACGCCTGGAACAGCATATATGAGGTTTAGTCAGAATCACGTAACTCCTGCTCAGCAAACACGAAAAATAAACAAGCTAAATTAAACTCATCATTCGTTCAGTTTTAGAAATTAGAAATTACGCGTCATTCACTCCAAATCACTTAGGCAACACCCATCTCTGCTTCTAAGCTTTGTTACATATACCCATACGCAATTAAAAAACTAAAAAAAAATCAAATCAGAACTTCAAAATACTTAGTTCAAAAATAAAAATTGGAAAATATATTTGAAACGAAAATCTTACTATAATACGATCATAAGAATATACATGTACGAGTAATATAAATGCTGATTGTTAAGTATATCTACAGAACCATTTTAATTACTACATCCCATTAAAAAAACACTCCAAAGAAGTCATGAAAATTTAGAGTTTGCGATCCAGAAGTAGTGCAAATTTGGATCATTTCTAATTATTCTTACATAGAGCTGGCATTTGCAAGAAACTATCTTCTATACCTAATCACCGAATTGGTAGCGATGTTAAGAAAAATTTCCTTTTTGGCGTTCTAAAATAATATTTTCGCAATTTGTTTCTTTTTATAGGAATTTAAAAACGAAACAGTGTAAATTCATGTAAATTTAAGTAAGTAACTTTTAACTTTTAGACTAAAATTAGTTCATAAATTTCCTTAAAAAATCGATTTTTTTTTAAATTATGGTAATTATTTTTGAAACCCATAAAGGTTTTATAAGTTTTTTTATTAATAAAATAAACTTCCAATTGTTTTTCTGGTAATTATCGGCATATTAAAAATATTGATATTTTGGAAGCAATGAATATGTAGTTCCTTAAGAATGACTTCCAATTTTTTTTTTACCGCGATACTACATAAGTTCATACAGTGGTCCAATAAAATGCAAGTACAGCTCCCAATAAAGATAAAAATGTATTCACTTATTACACTGTTCTGCAAAAAAATACAAAAAGTCGGGAGCAAGAACTTCATTATGTGATTTTAATGGACTTTTGTGTGCTGAATACAAATCTGTTCTCAGATTGTTTCCACCACGTCTGGTTTTTGAGATTTTTTCATTTATATAAAATACTGATATTGGAAATTAAAATTTTAATTAGCAGATCGCTTTCTTTTATAAATTTTATCTGCTGTTTCACGATTGGTTTCCCAGCGGAAATCAGTTCATATTTCTCCGGACCACGTGCCGCTATTCCTTTTTTCCATTTGTGCATGTGTCTGGTTAGAACAAAACAAAAAAATCTGAATGCGAATGCTGGAAGTATTTTGAATGGCACGTTGCATCTGAGTTGTTGATATGAAAGAAGAAGTTATTGTACCAGTTCTTCGTAATTTGGATCCCTTCTATTTCCAATAAAACTATGACATACATTTTCGAAATCTATCCATGCTCTTCTCTTTATTGACCAACTAAAATTTGAGCAATTCCTTAAAGATTTCTCATATTTGGGGACCCACAACTACGCCTTTCTTCGATTTCGTCTCACTCACACGTGGAAATGTATTTTTCACGGGTTTTAATGCATTTCTATCTCTGTTCTTAGCTTATACCGAATCGTTTAATAAGCCTAATTTGATGCACAGTGCTGGCAAATATATTTTTTGCCTGTCAACTAAAGGCTCATTTGCAGTGTTTTTGATTCCCGGAATCGCATGGGATCTTAAGGACCAACCTTTTTTAAAAATGCACATATACTCCACAAATGTATAGAGATCGTACTGAACTCCTTTGAGCAATAATTTGTTATTTTCCGACGTATCTTTCATAGTTACTGCATGAGCTAATGGTAAGGACGGATATTGATTTCCACTATGTAGCCACACTGCTTTCCAGGCCATTGGATACATATTTTCCTATTATTACTATATTTTGTAATTTTTTTTTTTTTGTAATTGTAAAAATAATTCCTTTATTTGGCATGGCCTTGCGATTGAACCACAAGATGCAAGTGTGTTACGGATGTTTGTCAAAGTGGGATATCTGCTTTAAATGTGAATAAAATCAACATTTTTGCACACATTTTCTTTACTTCTAGCTTATTTTATTCTCAGCATAGCTAGCCTTCCGAAAAATAACAAAAATGTAAAATATTTGCGGTTTTAATTTTTTTTTAAGTTTTGAAAACAAATTTAAAAAAAATCAATTGTTTAATAAAAATATTTTTTTTTCGCCACTGATTTCGGAATAACTCCGAAACCGTTGAAAATCGAAAAAAAAAATATCTAAAACTATCTAGCTATCTAAAAGATAATTTTATTTTGCATCTTTAAATGTATAATTCATTAAAATCGAACAAACCGTTATCGGGTTATATTGAAATAACTTAGCGTGGCCGCCCTGTTTATGGCTTAATATAAGCCACGCCCATTAAAAAAATCTGTACGTCATAGACAAAAACTGAAAATGGATTTGAATTTAAGGCATGAATGTCCCCATATAAAATGGAGATGTGCACGTGAACGGTTTTCGACTCACGACACGCACGCTCACGCAGAAAAATATTTTACTCACGCACTTTCACGCACGAATGATTTTGAAAATTTTCACGATCACGCACGCTCACGTATAAAATATTCTTAATCACGCACGAGGGATGTACAACTTATCACGATCACGCACGCTTACGAAAAATATATAATTAATTTTTTATGTTTGTTGGTTGAAAAATATGTTCTTACATATATGTACATATGTATGTTTATACATACGCATGTATGTATGTTTGCATTCTCATATGTATATATGTACATTTTAATGTACATAAATCAGAGCTGGCCACTTTGTGCAGCTCATACATAGATTGTAGTATTTATTATAAGAAAATTTAAAACTTTTAATACAGTTATATACCCACGCAGGAGTGTTATCTCGTGAGAGCGTGAGAAGTAACGAAGCACGAGTAATTTTTTTTATAGTCACGGTCACGCACTCACTCGTGATTAACAATCACGATCACACGATAAAATCACGACATTTGCACATCTCTAATATAAAACACATATTTTTATTGAAAACAAATTTTTTTTGCAGAACAGTGTTATCTATCCGAATCATAAAATTTTAATTAATTTGGCACCTAATTGCATATTTTGGTTGTAAGTGCATATTTTGGCAATACATGCATATTTTTGCAGTTTTAACCATTTTCAATGAATTTGTCGAAATGTTTAAAAAAAATTATATGTAATGCGTTGTTTTCACAATCAAGCAAGCGACTTTTCTGGAAAATTTGCATAATAATTACTCAAAAATTTTAGTATTTTTCATATATTTTGTCTATACAAATTGCTTACTTGCTGTGGCCATTCTGTAAAGAATGGGTTGACCTTTAAGTAAGTAAATTCCGCTGAAGAAACTATTAGAATAGTTTCCGATGTAAAATAGAGAAAATTTAAATAATACAATAGAGCAACACATGGGCTATCATATTTAAAAAACTTTCGCCGATAGGAATACAATCATTGAAATGGGCTTCCTTAACTACAGTAGTTTTTTAAGATTTTTTGTTTGAAGTTTATTGATGAATCTCAACAACAAACAAAAATTGTAAAGTTGTAAAAAATAAACAATTATTATGAAGAAAATCCCCTGAAGAAGTCAACAAACAATTGACGAAACGTTGAGAAAAAATGTAATAAAGTCGTTTTATTAACATTATAAATAGCTTAGGCCTTATTAGCTGAAACAATTGGAACACAAACATAAACAGTATTGACCAAAATAATTTAAAATTCAAAAAAAAATTCTTCATATTTTCTAAAATTCTTGTAACAACAAAATATTCTTTCAAACTCTGCCTTCCTTACAGTTATTAAACGGAAACAAAACCTTTTATTGCGAAAATTAAATTTAAAGCTTTTAGACTCTAAAATTTAGGGACAAGAAAAAGGAAGCAAGTTATTATATTTAAAAAGTTTTTGTAAGTTATTTTTGCTATTGCGCAAAGTCAAGTTTACAATTTAAAAAAATTTTCGGTATATAATATGTATATACCCTGTCGGAAATTGCGTTAACTTTAAACTTACTTTAAGCTAAAAATTTCGCAACTAGTACTGACCGACACTTGGATTACTTTTCTATGTAATCAACTGGCTATTTGCGATGTCCTAGGCTGTAGTCAATTGACTCACTCTGCATTACTTTCAACCAACTTAAAGTTGATGTTTTTAAGTTACCTGGCAGTCAGTAAATTAAAAATTAGTGAACTCGCTACTACCCAGCTAAGGTACCATCTAAAATAACAACAGCAAAATGTTAATATAAAATTGAAATGAGTTTCAAAGTAGCTGAGAATAAAGTTGTTGGCACTCACCAAATTCGATTACGTACTCAACTTAAGAATTAATTTTGGATTTGTTCTAGATGACATTGTAGTTAGCTTTTAGTTAGTCTTAGAAAAATTAACTATAAGTTAATTATTTTTGTAGTCAACCACACATTCTCTGTATATATCAGGGTGGCATAAAGGAAAACGCATAGGTTTGAATAGTCTATAATTTCTTAATATTAAAGTTGGTTAAATTTTTTTTATATAACACCTCATTAAGGAAAGGAGAATTGAGTTAATTTAGGCGTGAAAAATAACGTCGTGAATATTTCTGGACCTATATCTCGAATTTGTTCTCTTATTCACGTACCCGCAATTACCCCCAATATAAAAAACCGGGAGCGGTTAAGTCTGGCTAACGCCACGGCCAATTAAAATTGTTGCCCCTGGAAATAATGTGTTAACCTATAACGTCTTCGACAGAGCGTGACTATACGAATTATGGCGGCATATACGCGGCGTTATTTTCATGTTTAATTTAACTAAATTTCCCAGAGAGTAATGAGATTAATGAGGTGTGATATTAAATTAAATAATTGATTTTAAAATAAAAAAGTCACAGTCTAGGCCACCCTAATATAATAAAAGTTTCGAACAAAGTAATTTCGTTAAGCTACAGATATGTTCTCATGAATATATTATACATTTAAATTGGATAAAAATTCCGTAATCACCCAACGAAATAGTGATTTTTGGGACGCTTTTGGACAAAGTTTATTTTTTATGAAAAGAAATTATTCCTCTGTGCCTCGTTTCTGAGAACTGTTCGGCTCAAAGATTTTTTTATCAACTTGTGGTTTAGCAATATATGTTTGAAAGTTGCCGAAAATCAATAAATCGACTTTTTGATTTTTAGCGATATTAAGGTGGAACTACATAACACGCGTTCAATGCGCTAATGCGATACAAACTTCCGTCAAAAATGCTGAAATAGTGTGTTTTCATAAGGCAAGTTTCATAAAAAAGTTTGCGACGTGCCTACCTCGCAAAAAGTTGAACATTCTTCAACTTTCACGCGTTGTATACAAAATGACAGCTAGTGTTGCCAGATTCACATGCTAACATACACAAAAATTATTAGAAATTCATTTTTTTTATTAAACAATGGATAAAAAATGCATTAAATATTTAAGGAAAAATAAAACGTAAATGCAAGACAAAAAAATAGGCGGAAAAGGCTTGAAATCTTACAACTAAAAAAGCTTCATAAGCGTGGTTTGTAACTTTGCATTTTTATAGCGTTAAACGTTTAACAAACAAGAAACGCGTTGCCGCGTAACGCGTGGTATATACCTCCACCTTTAGCTTTGGTGAATAAGGGGGCTGGAGGACACAGGTCTGTTGAGAGTGCGCTTCATGCCATGGTTTGTGTTATAGAGCGAGGAATGCAGTACAAGGATTACATCTTTTCTGCATTTTTAGACATTGAGGTAGCCTTTAAAGACATTAGTAGAAGCTATTAGGGAGTCACTGGTAACACTCAGTGTTCCTAACTTTCTGGTGCAGTTGACAGTTCTTATGCTTAGCAGTAAAATCATCAACATTACTATAGCAAGTCGAAACCTGAAGAAATTAATAACCAAAAGTACTACACAGGGAGGAGTTAGTTCTATCACCTCTAACGTAATTTTTAGGCGTTTGGACAGGAGAGGTTGGAAGAAAGTTGGAATGCGTACGACGTGGTTTTACTTGTAACGGGAAGGTTTCTTCCCACTATCAGTGAATTTATGCAGTCGGCGTTGGTAAAGCTACCCCTCTGGGCCAACAGCAAAGGTCAAATAAAAACTGAGCTGGTCTTCTTTAAAAGAATAGATAACTTTGTACTGCCTAGGATGGGAGGGGTAGAGCTGAGGCTAGCAGAGGGAACCAAATACTTGCTTGTTTTCCTAGATAGCAAACCTTCTTGGAAAACGAACAGGCAGGAACGGCTAAAGAAATGAATCAATGCCCACTACGCATGAAGGAACTACATTGGAAGGAAATGGGGTCTGCAACCCATTTTTCACCTGCTTCCCATAGAGGACACTATGGTGCAAAAGGCTGAAAGTCTCTTTAGACTCGTTGAAAAAGGTTTAGTGAGGACAGGATTGACAGGTGAATCTTAAATGAGATCAGTTTTAGTGGGCAGGTCTCTGTAACCCTGGATTCACGGCCTATAAGGTTCTTAAAATTTATTGTGTTCCGTATAAGGATGAGATCTTGGTGATCCTTAGAGCCACGTAGCTAATGGACAAATATAGTGTTAGGCTATGTTGGGTTCTTGAGCACAAATGTTGAATGAAATTAAATTGCCGATGAACTTATGAGGGAATGCGTGACATATCGGTTAAATTATCGATGGGTCATTACTACAGGAACTAAGTAATTGGGTGATAAACAGGACCAACCATTCATGGGAGAGTATGGAGGATTGACTGGTCACTGTTCGGTGAGAGCGAGGACGAGCATTTGGGAGACCATTGAAAATATTATCTGTCATTGCCCGAAGCTGCAACGCCATAGACTTGATGGCTGAGCAAACATTTTCATGAGAGCATTAGTGAAATCGCAAATTGCAAACTATTCAGTGGCTTAATGGCAGACAATCGGGTTTTTATTTGGGTACAATGGGTGTTAAATTTAATATATTTACGTGTACTAATAGAAAGGAATCACAACGAACCCAACTGGTTCTCCGAGTGGAGGTATGTTACAACACCAGCTTGGCTAGCCTAACCTACCAAACCACCAATTACATAATGCGAAAATATTTTTTAAACTGTTTTAAATGAATAGCAAAGAGAAGCATAAGCACCGTGTTGGAAAAAGTCACTTGTAATTTTGTACAAAATAAAGGGAAATAATTTTGCTTTAATTTATTTTTTGTTTATTAATCGATAATTACTTAGTCATGTACAGAATATAAATTTAATTAATATGTATATTACACAAATAAGCGTTGTTGTATTTCAATAACTTTCACTTGTTCTTTTTTATTTAAATTTTAAAAATACTTTGTCTATTATACCCAAACGATCCATTATTTATTTTTTACAGTATATATACGTGTGTATCTCTAATGTAAATCTATTTAATTAATGGTACCTATAAAAGAATTTTTTTGAATAAGCAGGGATAATTTTTGTAATTTATTTGATTTTTATTTATAATTAATTTAGTGTGTTATATTTCTCTGATGAAACTCTACATTATAATATAAAAAATATGTAATTCAACAAAAAAATAAAAAATAAAAGCAGGAGGGCATAAACCATAAATATAAGTGAAATGTTAAAATTAAAAAAAGAAACAAGAATTGAAAAAAAGTAATAGTTTTGCAAAAACAAAGCCCTCTGGAGTAATATTGTTGCTAAATTTTGTATGTCAATATTTTTCCAGGAGCTTCTATTCTTGATTGATATTTTTAAAAACATAGTTAACTACTAATACAAATATAGCGAAACATATTATAATTATTATATTTGATTGCCAATTCAAGTAAGAGTTCGATAAACTTTTTGCTGAATTCGGATCTGCACCAACATCACTATTAGCTTCGTTAATATTTGCTATTGTACCATTTGCAGCTAAACGTGCTCTTATGCCATCAACTCCTGCAACATTATTCGCTGTGGCTTTTAGACTATTTGTACAGTTCGCAATTGTAGCATTAGCGGCTGCATTCAATGCTTTTAGCTTTTGTTCTTTTTCTGTTTGAAGTCTTTTGTTTATCTCTTCGCAAATCTCGGGAAATAGTTCAACAAAATGATGATTTTTCAAATTAAATGCAAGCGATTTTTTGGCGAGTTGTTGTTTTTCGTAATTTGTGGTTTCGATGGAACCTAAAGTAGCAGTGCTTTCCAGCTAAAATTATATAAATTACATTAGATATAAATATTTTTCTAATGGAATAATGCTTAACAAACCATAAAACTCAATAACCCGGTAAGAATTGTACCAACGCACCATGTAGGATTCCACGTATCTGGATGGAAATCTAAATACAAAAGAGTAATACACATACATATTTATTGTTTAAATAATTTACGTTGTAATGATAAATATTTCCAGCAAAACTTTTCGAGATTTTGTTAGAAGATTTTCTTAATATTGAATAATAATACTATTGTACATAATAATAATAATATTGAATCTTCTTGATTCAATATAATTATTAAGCCCGACCAGCGTCGGACATAAACTTAGTGGTAGTAATTAAGCTCAAAAATATTTCAAGAAATTTCATCTGGAGTGTTGCGTATTAGTTCAAAATATTACGAGCAAGTGTATTAGGATAAGACTCGAGTATTATTATATATATGCCTGCGCATTTTGCAATTTCTTCAGTCACTAGTGACTAGAGTTTTTCTTTTCCCGGACATTTTCATTTCCCGGGAAAGCGGAAACGACTTTTCAGTTTCCCGGGAATTTCCGCCCAGTGCAAAACTATACAAAATATTTTTTAATTTAATTTAATTCGACAAAAAACAAATAACAATAACGATTTATAAACACATTAGTCGAAAAACTAATATAATTTCAGTTCTTTATATAATAGTAATGCATAAATAGCAATATTATATGTAAATGGAAAGTCAAGTGCATTGATATAACGCAAACAAAAAAAAAACCAAAAAAAAACCAATTACATTATTAAAAAAATATTACAAAATCTTGCTTTGAAAATAGGACTTTAGTACAGAATAAGCATTAATAGAATCGTTCGAGTCTATTTCTAATTTAATTAAAAAAAAACTCCTGTTAATGAAAAAATACGTTCACTTTCTACGGATGTTGGCCTTATAGTCAGAAGAGCATTATATAATCTCTGGACACTTTCAGTTTTTTCACCACTTCCTTCAAAAAATTGCAATTCCTTTTTTAATGAAAATGATTTTCTTTGAATCGAAACAGCGTTGTCTTTACTACGAAATCAACAGAATATAAGTTGTTGTTGTAAAATTTTAGCTATTGTGCTAGTACCATCACCTTATTATTGTACCATCACCTTATTATTGTACCATCACCTTCATAAATGAATAACGACACTCATCAAGAAATGTGTACATACTCGTATGAACAAAAGTTGCCATAATAAAATCAAAACAAAACAAAAATCCCGGGAATTCCCGCAAATATATCCCGGGATTTCTTTCCCGGAAATTGTGCGGGATCCCGGGAAATTTTTCCCGGGAAATACCGTATGAAAAACACTAGGAGTGACATTTAAATCGCGATATAAATTTGAATTTTTTATGCGCCATGGAACCGATGTTATTAACCGTAAAATTTTTATTTGCCTTCGTTGGATTTTCTGAAGCAGTGCCCCATAGCTGAATTTCGTATATGCTGTATAGGTTTCAAAAGCGACTTGTATATTAAAAGTGTACAATAAGACAATGTATTTGAGTTAATTTAAGTTTCATTTGTGTTAGCTTAGAGTCAATGTGGTGTTTCCATGTAAGCCGTCGATCGAGGTGTATACCAAGCTATTTTACCTATGAATGTTGAGGAACAACTTGATTGTTGATTCGAATGGGGCAACAAGTATCTCTTTGTAGGGTAAATATGACCTGAATATACTTTTGCTCGCTTACTTTTATTCTCCATAAGACCAATAAATAAAAGTTCCAACAGCGTAATATGTTCCTGAAGATATCGGGATGCCTTGTGAGGGTTTTCGTGCATACTAAGGCCGTGTAAGTGTAGATATTACTACTGACATGTATGTATATCACAAGTATAAATCAATACAATACTGGCCCCATTATAGTCCAATGAGGCACACCGTATGAGATAGATTCAAGCACACTCATGAAGTATTCTTCCACAACAGTGAACTTGCGGGCATGAATATAACTTTCCAAAAGCTTTAGAATGTTTATTGGTCAATTTTAAAATTAGGCTCTCATGCAACACTTTATCAAATGCCTGATAAACATCTTCTTATAACTTGAACCAATCTATGCGTTTGTTCAATGGTGCTATGCTGACTTCTAAAACCAAATAGATGGTCCGGTATGAACCTATTATCAGTTAGAAGTCTTGACAACTTTGTCATGAGCAGCTTATCGAAGAGCTTAGTCATTGTTGACAGTAAACTTACTTATTGGCCTATATGACTCATCCTTGGTAAGATCTTCGCCCGGCTTTGGAATCATTTTGACCTTGGCAAGCTTCTATTGTGGTGTTGTGGATAATATGTACTCCAGTTGTCAAATGGCATTAAAAATGATTAACAGGATTCCAATTACAATACGTCGCAAGTTCATCAGCATCTTGTTACTAATTCCAAGAATATCTGGAGCTTTCTTCGGGTTGAATTTACTTTTTCTTTTAAATTGTATGCGCAAATTTGAAGCATTTACAGTGCTGTTTTGTGTGTTGTTGCGAACTGAATTGATAATGATTTGGAACGTATAGCATTTTTTGGAAATTTTTTATCCCAAGACTGGTAACATATTATCGTTTTTAGCACTCTGTTTAAGTTAAACAGTGACTTGTAACGTTCTCCCATTTGCCTTGCATGCTTCTGGCAAATTCTAATTTTCGATGCACAGGTTTACCTCTCATACGATTTTTTGTTGATATTTTGCTACTACATACTTGGAATTTTTGCTACGAAATGGAATCATAAGATATTTAGGCCATAATGTCAATGTTAGGAAAAAATTACCAAGTTTATGTATTTTTCGACATTATGAATTTTTCTAAAAAACAAAATTAGGTGCGCATTTTTAAAAACTGAATGAATTAGCTAGGGCCTTTCTATGAATATTAAGGTAACAAAATATAAAGAAATAATTAAATCATCAACTACTTTCAGCAAACCGCTCACCGAATCATCATTAGCTTTTTTATTGAAAAAACATTGTCTTTAGAAATTGGGAAGAATTGGCTGAAGAAACGCTAGACATTTCTTTTATACATTGGAATAAATATTCCAACTAGGACGTTTTTGATTATTTGCCATAGATTTTTTCTTTCATCTAGGCCCAAAATCTCTTATTCATAGTCGAAATACGAAAATATATGCTACTTATAAATCTAATTAGTTGCTTAGTTTTGTATATTAATACCCCAACTCTACTTTTAACTGCCCTCAAATTTTATCGATAAAATGGAGCATAATAAAAGAATATTTTATACACAAATATGTATGTACATGCCTACTTCTTATTTCTTACCTGATATGCTTAAACACAGACGGGTATTTGTTTTAAAACGTCCATTCGGCGTCAGCATGTATATCGATGGGGGCTTAAATGGAAATTCTCTGGGAAACAACAACGTACCATGATAGTATCCACCATAATAAGGAGAATCTTCAGGTCCTTTAACAACATAATGCCACTCTAAAATATTATTGGGTAAGGGCTCTGCGGTGATATAAGGCAAAGGGTCGCGTTTTAAACGCATATAATCCTGCTTCATGCGTGACACAGCTGTGGGCTGCTTGCGTCCAGCTAAGGAATTGGGCATTTTCTTAACTTCCATGCCTTTGGAAAATAATAGTAACTGAACAAACGTAAGAGCTGAAAAAGATATTCAAAGTGCATGCATACATATATGAAGATGTTTTCCTTTGATACGACATAAAATAAGCTTGAAAGCAAAGGTATGGTCATACTGGATTAATATTTCGTTTAATAACTAAAATAGCAAAATTGGTACACATCGATATGTAGGTAAGATACTAATGCTGGTTTAAAACATGTTTTTATACAAATACAAAAACTTTGTGTTGAGAAACAATATGAGATAAGGTTGACGCAAGGTTGACGCGATTAATATATAAAAATTATTTATTTGTGGTGTTTACCGTGTACACGTAGGTTTACATATTATTTTATTTTGCGGGCATGACATTTCTTCAAATTATTGTCCAGTGTGTCTTTACCGTTAATAAAACAACAGCAAAAAGTACACGTGCTATTTCTAATGGAAAACGATAGGTCAACGCAAATAAAATTATTCGATTAAGTTATGTTTTACATTGCCCAGTAAATATCCTCTCAAATCAAACGCAAAAGAAAACTGCCATGAGGCAGCATATCAATTTTGTTTATTCAGGGCAAAGAAAGTTTTATAATTTGTAAGTTTTACTATTTGATTTAGCCCCGACCTTCAGTCTTCGGATTTCTTTGTTGCTGTTGTTATAATTTTTGCTCTTTTGCCATCTTAACTATGTATAAACAAATAATAATACTTACAAAGGCAGTGACTCCTCCCCCCAACACACTTAAATTTTCTTGTTGGAAAGACTAATAAAGTGCACCTCTTCAAATTGTCCAAACAACTGCGATTTGTGACGTTTCATTAAAATTTTACTAACTGGCTGCGGATTTCGCACTTTTTCTTTTATTTTTTGTTTTAAACTAAAAATTAACTTTTTGTATTTTGGCTTACGCGTAATAAATCCAACAATTAAAGATTATATTGTCAAAGGGAAAATACATACATACATAGTATGTATGCACGCACGTAGTGTAATTATATTTTATTTCATTTAATTAATTAACCACAAATTATTTGTTTCGTTCTCTTCTTATCGTTCTTGTATTTTTTTAAATTTTTTGTTTGCTTAATAATGCTTCAGTTGATTTTTTTCACAAAATTTTATTTGTCATAAAAAAATTTCCATTTTCTTTACAATGTTTTAGAGATGTCCTGAATGTCTTCTGTCATCGATGAGTTGTTAAATATCGATATGTATGCGATAACTGCATTAACAAGGCGTTACTACACCTTCAAAGTATAATACTGTCAGGGGCCGGATTTTTAAAGTGCTTACCAATTTCAGTGTTCCCCAGCGTTGCCACTTTCTGTGCAAAACTGTAATATTTAAAGTTCTTTGCGCTATTTTTGCACCATACATTTTTGCGTAATTTTGCACTATTTTATATGTTTTAAAGCGATAACAGCATAAGCCGACTTAATACAAAATTATTCAGACGAAACTTCATGCCTGCGGGAAATCCCCATGTCTCTAACAAAGTTTATTATAAAGATATTAACAAAACAATATTGCTGTAAATCTTAATGAAAGTCCAACAAAATTTTTAATAAGGCTCAAATTATACTAAACATATTTAGCAGATTTTCTAAGAAACCTCGGATCTTATTATAAACGTAATGCAAACTCCGAGAATTTCTACGATATTTCCCACTAGAGAGCCATACAATCTTATCACCTATTATAACGCAATTGTATTGAAAGTGCTCCGGAAAAATATGAAGTATTGAGATTATATTGAAGATTGGAAGTTTTTAAAGATCATTCAAAAATAACTTAATCAATGAATTAGATGAAAAATTTACAAAATATTATTTGGAGTTCCTTTCACATTCTCTTGGACGTTTAACTAATTTTAATATAAAGTGGGGTACACACTCTCGAACATGAGCGACAGTTTTTTTCAAATTTTACATTGATCGATAGTGTGAACACGAATTTCGACAGTCAACAGTCAATGATCTTCAAAAGCTTGAAATCTTCAGTATGACCTCAATAGTTCACATTATTCCAGAGCACGGTCAATGCAAGATTTAATGATAACAATTTCGTTATAATAGGTGATAAAATTGTATGGCTCTCTACTTGTAAGCATCGTTAAAATTCTTGGAGTTTACATTTCCTAAAACAAATTGATTGTTGATTTTGATTACTTGACAATGAATTTTCATTAAGTTTAATAAATATTGATTGATATTGCATTTTGTTTGATCTATATAATTCTCTTCTTGTTATTTATTTGTAACATGCTTTTCTAAAAAAATGGCTAAAATACTCAATCAGATATTTTCGCAAGTCTATTTCACATATTTCGCAGGCTCTTAGCCACTGTTGTCGAACACCAGATAATGTACAGGTCTCAAAAAATAGTACATTCATATTTTTACCATGATGTTTTGTTCATCCACAGTTTGGAATATGCTGCTCATTTACGCTTTATTTAATACAACAATAAGATAATAAAATATTTATAATATGTAC
Organism: Nowickia ferox; assembly: GCA_936439885.1. Lineage (NCBI taxonomy): Eukaryota > Metazoa > Arthropoda > Insecta > Diptera > Tachinidae > Nowickia > Nowickia ferox. The sequence goes on along the minus strand of OW387023.1, from coordinate 100,666,873 downwards.
TATTCTTTTAAATTTTAAATTGTATGAATTTATAAAAAAATTTTGAAATAATTTTTCTAAATTGTTTTTCTAATTTTTCGACCTTTTGTATATATTCAATGAAACTATTTCTTTAAGCTATAGGTCAATTTAATATATTTAGTTCTTTATTTATCGATATTGCATTAACCTTTGATTAACTTCTTCAGGATATTTCTTTTTTTGATTTTTAGTTTTTGAATTTTTTTTTTTTCTTACAATCACAAAAATCATTTTCTTGCAATCACACACAAGAAAAACAATCAAAAACTAAAAATAAAAGAAAAATATCCTAATGAAGTTAACCAAAGGTTAACGAAATATCGATAAATAAAGAACTAAATATATTAAATTTACCTATAGCTTAAAGAAATAGTTTCATTGAAATAAGTTTTCAATAAAATTTTCAAACAAACAGAAAACAGACAGGAAATTTTAAATTAATACGGTAGCACGATTTTAGCGGAAACTTCATAATACTTATAGTCCACTTTCACACACGTCAGTTTTGACTCGTCAAGTCTTGAGTTTTTAGGAGAGAGAGGAAAAGAGAATGGAAGGGAGTACAGACTTGACCATACCAGTCAAGTTTGTTTTTTCATTTTGTTTTGTCATTCGTAATACTCTATGACAACGCAAATTGATGAAGCAAACTTGACGGTGTGTATGAACACGAATGCAGGTTTAAAAGAAAATTGATCAAAAACTGATCAGGTAAAGAGGACATACATATTGTCAGATAGTGAATGTCAAGAAAAAATTAGAGAATGGAAGTAACTTCTATATTTGTATCATGGCATTACGTCAATATTGTTTTGTTTATATCCTTATAATAAACGAATTTTTTAGCATACATAACTTGATTTTGTCTTAAGTCGACTTATGCTGTTATCGCTTTTAAGAATAGAAATATAAATGTTAAAGTCAAATAGTGCAAAAGTACACAAGAAAATTTATAGTGCAAAAATAGTGAAAAGAATTTTGAATAGTACAGATTTTGCACTGCACAGAAAGTGGCAGCGCTTTGTCTTATAGGCAGAACTAAAAATCATTAAAGTTAAGAGTGGAAGTCGCTAAAGTCTAAGAACTTTTAAGCTAAATCTGTTGATCTGAAAAATGACCTTTACCTTTAAAAATGCACTCTTTTATATGTATGTATATTCTTTTGAAACAACAATTTTGTTTACTACTATACGTAAAAAAAAATTAATTACACTGTGTGACAAAAAAATTACCTGTGACTGGTAGATATTGTCGAGTATATCAACAATCCTTATTTGAAATTTCATAAAACACCCCCAAAATATTAATTTAAGGGTAAAAACAGCTTTTCGTATCCGTATGCACTTATCAACCTCTAATGAACCTGAATATCAACCTAAGTTTAAGATTTTTTAACGCACTAATAATCCCAAATTATTATTTTACTTACCCCCATTAACACGAAGTTCAGTTATATTGAAAGTTTACTAACTTACAGTTAGCTTAAACTTTTGTTTTAACTGAAGGTTTAAAATATTCGTTAACAAAAAACAAAAATTACTTAACTTAACTTGCTGTTATCAATTATTTTTGAATGAACTGAAAAATAAAAGTATGAATATGGACGTATTAAAAATAATTAATTTGAATTATTATATATTGGAAATTTTAACAATCAAATACGCAAATAAGCATAATGAAATATAGAGGGGTTCGGTAATTATATATACATATGTACATATATATATATATATATATATGTTACAGTTGCCCAAACTTTTCACCTATGGAAGAAGATATTTTGTTGGCCACTGTCGAGAAGAGACATGTTATCTATATTTATTTAAATTTTTTTCCAAATAATAGTTTTTTTTGTTAATTTTTGGTAGAATTTATTTTTATTTATTTGGACATATTTCAAATTTTGTCCTCCAGTTAAAACTTAAACTAATAAATTGTTTCAGTTAAATTTAACTAAAATTTTCAAATATAAATTGAAATTTAAAAAATAACTGAAATATGTATGTGTTAGCAAGTTTGTACAAACTATAGTTTAAATTTTAAGTTTAGTATTAACTGCAGTTTAAATTTTATATTATTAACGGCCCTTATTCCATTTACACATGAAACTAATTGCAAGAATGTAGCAATACAATCACATTTTTTTCACTACCACACTCACATTGTTTTTAGTTTCCACTCAGATTTCAACGAAATTTTTAAGAAAGTAATTTTTTTAAGTTTTCATAAAGATTTGTACAAATATAAAGGATTGTGGCAAATAGTTATTATAAATTATGCTTATTTTGTGTAAATATTTAAAGAATATAATAACATCTTATGTTCAAATATACATGCAGAAGACAAGTCATGCCTTTTTAAAATAATAATATTATTAAAATATTAACAAGAATATTTATTCCCAACTTATTACCCAATAAATTTCTGTAGGTGATGTTCTGGGTAACACTAATTAAGTATTAAACAAAACAATTTCTTGCAACTTTACGTTTCGACGACATTTTTAAAATTAACTTTCACTTACCTATGAAAACGAACAAGAAATTTTCATGAAAGTCATTTTTATTCATAATACGTATACAGAAATGTGTAAATGTAGCGTAAAATATTTTTTTAATAAAAAATACATTGAAATTGATTATTGAGGGGTTTAGCTGGATCCTATGCGTATTTCACTGGTGCTAATGTACTCCTATGTATGTATTTTTTCACCAAATATGATTTTTTCGATTTTTTTGTCACTTTTATATTTTGGATTTGTTATTTGGCAGTATTATGGTACTGGTACGGTTCTAGTATGACTTGCAGTAATTTGCAGTTTTGCGCAAAAAATTTCATTAGAAATTGATTGAGTTATATTATTTTATTAGAAGACTATTTGTTAAAAAAAACACCGGCATGATGTTCTTGGTGTTCTATTTATGCGCTTTCTGTGTATTTAAGCTTCCAGGATGATGAAAGTAAAATTTAATAAACGTATATCAACACAAATTATAAAATTGGTACAACAGTGGTCGCCAAGCTCTTTTTCTTGAGAGCCACATTTTCAGCATACACCAAGTAATCATCTTAACAAAAAGTGGTTATGTTATAACTTTTTTCATCTTTTTAACTTTTCTGCCCAAAAGAAATCTTTTAACACATGGATTGATAATTTTGATTAGTTCACAATGAATTTTCATTAAGTTTAACAAATATTGATCGGTACTGCATATTGTTTAATCCACATAATTCGTTTCTTGTTGATTGCAGTTAATACATTTTTCTAAAAAATGGCTTAAATACCCGATCGGCTCTTTTGGCAAGTCTATTTCACAGATTTTGCAAGCTCTTCGCCACTGTCGAAGGACATTAGTTAATATAGGGAACTTAAAAAAAGCTACACAACTTGGAAATACGAAGCTCATTTTCGATTTCTTCAATTTAAACTAATGACAATACATTTCATTGCTTTTCAAGGCTATAAAATGTTTATAATCAGTATGTTTTTTCTCTAAATTTTATATTATTTGAATTTATACATTCTGTATTTTACAAAAATAATTTTGAAATAATTTTTAAATAAAATTTTCAAACAAACAGGAAGCAGAGAAGAAATATTACCGGAAATGTCATAATCAAATGGTGAATGTTTATAAATACATATACATAAATAGACCTTGGAGAATTTCATGAAAAAAATGAGAGAAGGAAGTGCATATGTATATATGTATGTAGCTTCTATTTTTGTACCATGGTATAAACTGTATAGATTTTCATAAAGATTTTAATTGAAGTCTGCTAGATTTCGTGCAGGTGTAAATTCCCTATAAATAAATTTGTATTTTGATTTTGTGCTATTCGTTTGGTTAAAAAAATATATAAAAATGTGTAAATAAAGAAATTTAATAACAATAATGGCAGCACTGTTTACAAAAAAAAAAGAGAAAAGCAAAATAAAATTGTTCTAACCAGTGAAATTTATGTTTTTTTTTCTTTTAATTCCGATTTTTTTGGCAACCGTTCACAATGGAAATGTAATTATAATGAAAATTTGTACGGGATGGATGGGTTAACACTATATTCGTACACACATTAGCAAGTGACAGCAAGCATGCCGAAAATCTATTTTTTGATTTTCCATCAAGCGTCGTTGGTGTCACACATACTAACGAATTTTCACTCATACTATAACCAAGCTTTGCAAGCATTTTGAATGTGTCTAAGCCCCTTTATGTTTGTACAAATTCTAAACATTGGCGACTCTGTTGTGACACAACTTTTCAAAAAATAAAACCTAAATTTACACAATGCTTTTTTACTCAAGTTTTTCATAAATGAATTCAAAATTTCAAACGTAAGTGCATACAATCTTATGCTTACGTGCCAAAATCATTTAAGTTTACCACTATACTGGAATATTTGCGTTTTGCTTCTGGTTTGGAAAACAACGCAGTTTAAAAAATTCTTTGTGAATATAATAGTGTGAATATAAAAGTTTTGCAGAAAACAACATTATATACAACTCAATGAAGATATAGGTATGTATGTACATAAAATATATACATAAATCATTGCATTTGTAAATTACACGATTTATAGCTTTGGAAGTTGGAGTAAAATAGTCTATTATAAATGAAAAAACTTAAAATACAATAAAAGGCCACTAATAAGTCAGCTATAAAGTTTGTTTTTGAAATCACGTGATTTTCAGAACAGGCTCGATAAAAATACTTTCTGTTCACAATGTTTACTTAATGATGTTTACATACATATGTATGTCTTAAAACGCACTTTTTGAGATATGTCTATGTTACAATAAAGGAGCGATATGTACCCTGCAGTCGGCGTAGCCAGCGAATGTCTAGCTATTTCGTTAACTACAAATCGTTACCAATAATTACCAGCCTAACTACGCAATGCACACGACTGACGATTTTAATATGGTCATGACATTGACGATAGTCAATTGCCACCATCTGCATAACCCTTCGTCAGTGATTTCGCTAATCAATACAATTAATTTTTTTATTGATAAAACAATTAATAATTCGCCCTTATCGGAAAAAATTAAAGAACAGTATACTGGCACAACAACGCAAACATTGACTATCACAATTTTAGGGAAAGGGAATACATTTCACTTGAATTTTTATTCCCGACAAGGGTGATTAATACATTTTTCAATTAATTGTTCTTTTTTTTATGCAACGTTTTGATTGACTTCTGCTGCTCATTTTAACTTTCTAAAAGAAAAGAACTTTTTTCACTAAAAGTTACACGTTCACTAACCACGAACTTCCAATTGTAACTGACGCCAACACAAAATCAAAATAATTATATCGTCGACATAGAGCGTAAACCTGCTAAATCCACTTTTTATAGCCTATGACATTTTAATGCTCCAGACGCCTCATCGATTTGCTTAAATATTTATTTTAATTTGAAGCTCTATATGTCGAAGAAACATAATGTGTTAGGCTAATTTCTTAAGCTTTATAGAGAAACCGTTAACCGTCCTGTACAATTTGCTGGAAGTGAGTTAGCAGGTTTACACTCTAAGCCGACGATATACTGAAAATAGTTTCTTTTCTTGTAGATTTTCTTTGAAACAACAGCACAGTTTTTTTCCACTCGCAAACAAATTTTGATGTTAAATTATTAAAATATCCATGAGTAAGAGTCAAAAAGCGAACTCTTGCTTTACTTGTGGCAACTGTAGTAGTTAGTCGATTTTTCGTTAGTGAACTATGTAACGATTTTGAGTCAATTTCTACTTTTAAAACTGCAGGGTACATATCGAGCCATAACTGCCAAAAAAGATTAAACGACACAAATAATCGATTTTGGTCAAAAAATCAAGTTCGAAAATTATGTCGCTTAAGCTATTTCGGCGGTTATGGCACGATATGTATGTATGTGCATACATATGTATGTATTTATTTAAACTGATAACAAAATCTTAGTTTGTTGATACTCCAACCCAAACATACACATGTATGTATGTACATACATATATAAATGCACTAGCTTTTACGTATTGGAACACCATGTAGGTAAATATTTGTACAAAATGTAAAAAATGTAAAGAGCAGTGGCTTATCTGCGAACGTATGTTTTTTCTTTTCTTTTGTTAGCGCGAGCGACAGAACCCTAGACAAAGTCTAAAGAAGTCAGTTTTTATTCGAATTTCCGCAACTGAAGACGTGTTTTCAAAATATTTTTTAAAAGCATTTTAACAAAATTTGGAATATGAGCAAAATTGGAAAAATAGGTTTCTTAGGTGGCGGTAGAATTGCCCAAGCTATGGCTAAGGGATTTATATCGGCTGGTATTTAGATCCTCTCAAATATCTACATATGTATGTATGTTGTTTCAATCAATATTAAAATAATTTCGTTCTATTACAATAAGGTTTGACAAAAGCAGAATCAATTTTAGCTAGTGTACATCCCTCAGACTCTATATCACTGCAATCATTCAAGGTGCAAAAATTCATGATTATATTCATTTAATTATTTTAAAATTATATAATTAATCGAAATTATGTGAATTATTAATAGAAACTTGGTGTTGAGACATTGACAAAAAATGCTCCGATCCTTGAAAATTCAAATATAATTTTCATTTCGGTGAAACCACAAGTTGTTCCACACGTTTTGAGCGAAATCAAATCTAAAAGTGATGAAAAGCTTTTTATCTCAGTAGCTATGGGTGTAACTATTAAAACATTGGAGCAGGTAATTTTATTACGTTATTGTTTATGTAGATATGTATATTGTATGTATTTTATCTCTTTTGCTCTATGTTTTTAATTTATTACTTACTTATCGTTTATATGTATTTATGAAGTGCGTTTGTTTATCGAAAATTATTTTAAGATTACGAAAGCAAAATAACGTATTTTGATTAACTTCACCTGTATATACGTATGCAAGTATATATATATATATGTACATATGTAGATGTATATGTATGTACATACATATATTATATATACAAATATTTAATAAGGACGCAATTTAAAGGTTAGTTTGTTTCCGATCCTTCCTAGAAATTATGTAATGCAGCATCCTCTTTTTTTTCTATATAACGGAAAATTTCGAGATACAGATTCAATTCAAAAAAAGTAACTTATAGGCTTGATGCTCAGTACCAAGAGTATACAAATTGACTACGAAACCTTAAGCACCCCATACACGATTCAATTCAATTGATTAGTTTGGCAGTTGTTGATTTGGTTGAAGAAAAATCAAAAGATTTTTATTTTTCATGTTGACTAGTAAATCTTTCAATTCGATAGTGCTGTGTGTGTTCGAGTCTCTTGATTAGCTGTCAAATTTTATGTTTGTAGCTTTATTTTGTACGAGCTTTTACCCGCGGCTCCGCTCGCGTTAATGTGCTTAAAAAATACATAAAAACCGGTTTTAAAAGCGGTACCAAATATAAAAACCGGTTCCGAATCGGATAAAATATATTCTATATTTGACGCTGGTAATGTACCTTTCTATTGGTAAAAGAATAAACAACGTGAAAGCGTAGCAAACAAACAAACTCACTTTCACATTTATATTACTAAGGAAGTAAGGATAAGGATAGAAAAAGTTATGTATTTTTAAAATTGTATTTAATTTCATGGAATTTTAAATAAAAAATATAAAAATTTATTAATAAATGCAATAGAAGTTTTAAATTTTTAAATTTGTAATTGTAAAAAAAAATATAAATTTGACAGTTGAATGAAAATCTTTCAATTCAGTTTATGAAATGTGTTGCCAAGAATCAATTCAATTGAAAGACTCAATAGACAATTGAATTGAAACGTGTATCGGGTGCTTTAGACCTTACATAAAATATTTCATTTTGTTAACCTGTGTTATGAGTAATTAAATCTAATTAAAGAGATATCGAATTTAAGTTTTTTTTTTTGCTTTCCATCGTTGTTATAACTTGTAAGTAAGTCCGGTACAGTAAAATTTAACTCTTTCTATATCTTGTCTTGAAAAAAAAATTCGAGGATTTTTATTTTTGCAGTCGTGATTGACATTCATGGAAATGCCCATATGTATGTATAAACACATATGTACATATGTTTTAATTTGGTTTTTTTAATTTTTTAATTATCTCTTGAAGACAATACATTCTTAAGTTTTTTTAGATTGCAATTTTTTTTTAATAAAAGAGCAAGTAGACCATAAAAATATCAAGTTTTTATGTTATTATCAATTATTATTAATTTCATTAATATATTTAAAAATTTCTACATAATTGATGTACTTTTTAGATCACTTAGTAGTTTGTTATCATTTATTTAAAAAAAAATCTATTTATACATCTTCGTTTAAGTCATTTTGATTTGCATTATAAAAATTTTAAATAATCTGTTTTTTCACATTTTGTGGCACATTTTAAAAATGTAAGATTAGATGAATAACTTCCTGACTTAAGAATATTAAAGTGTGTTGGGGCCTTCCAAAAACCAAATTTAATTGAAAAAGTAGGCAACATTAGTATTTCAAGACATGCAATTATGCTTTTTTGCGTTCCAGCAATTTGTCACATTCACAGAGTAATTTTCTTTTCAGTCTCATAAGTCGGAACTTGCACGAAATCTTACGAAACACAACTTTTGAGTAAACGGACACAATTTAGTAAAATACAGTAAAGTTCAGTAACAAATTTTGAAAAACATTTGCGTACTCGGACACAACTAATTTGAACTAAACAAGGCAAAACAATATCGTTTTGTTTTCATGATGACAACTGGAATAAGGGTGATTATTTGATTATGCAAAAAGCATAGTTTTTATAATTTTTGAAGTTTATTATTAACTGTAATTGAACATTTTTGTAATTAATAAAAAAAAATATTATTACATAAATATATTTTCTATAATTACATCATTAAGGAATTATTTTTCCAATTACATGTAATTGTAATTGTTTTTTTTTCGATTGGAATTACATGTAATTTTATTTGAATTTTTTTTCAATTACAGTTTCACGTAATTGCAATTGAAATTTTTTCCACCACAATTACTTTTAAACGTAATTACTTTTTTTAATTTTCAATCACATCAAATTACAAAAAAAAATTGTAATTGATGTGTAATCAATTACAAAATGTAATCACCAAGTCTGGTGCATGTGTACATATCGCACACTAAATCATAAACAAAACTCAAAATTATCAAAATGGATGTTCTTTCATAAACCAGTTCACTGAGCAAATCTCTAACGACTGCATTTTCTTTTGCAACCAGTCTTCTTGAAGAACATAAAATATCGTTATGCCTGTTATTATGTTACATGCTTGCGTCATTTGTACAGTATCAACAGTTGTTTGCCATTCCTCGGGAATTTTTTGAGTTGTGACTGTTTATGATTTAGTGTGCGATATATGCAGCTGAAACTAATAAACACGCATAAAAAGCATTGTTACTTCGCCCACTTGAAATACTCGATTTAATTTTAGAATTCTCTAGTAAAACTTAAAATATGTAGTTAGATGGATTCATTCTTACTGCATTATTCATAAAAAATATTTCAGATTTATTAAGCGCTATTTGACGTATTTCTATGGGAAATTTGTCAAATAAACTTGTAATAAACCTAAAATATTTTTTATGAATTATACCGTTACACTATATGTATGTATATCCATATGTATATTTTCAGAATCTTTCATCTAGTTCGCGCGTTATTAGGGTGATGCCAAATACACCAGCTCTGGTACAATCCGGGTGCTCAGTGTTTGTTCGCGGCTCTAAAGCCACCGATGAAGATGCACAAAAAACACAGAAACTTTTAGAAGCTATTGGAACATGTGAGGAAGTAGACGAGTATTTATTAGATCCAATAACTGCTCTAAGTGGCAGTGGACCGGCCTATGTTTTTGTTATGATAGAAGCCTTAGCTGACGGTGCTGTTCGCATGGGGATTCCGCGGGATATGGCATACCGTTTAGCGTCCCAAACTGTTATGGGTTCTGGCCTTTTAGTGAAATATACAAAAGAACATCCAGGAGTTTTAAAAGACAACGTAACAAGTCCATCGGGATCAACTGCAGCTGGCTTAAAGCACTTAGAAGAAGCTAATTTTCGCGGAGCAGTAGCTGGTGCCGTAGAAGCAGCCACACTGAGATGTCGTGAAATATCAAAAGAGCAATAGATAAAATAAAAACTCTTGATATGAAAAAAAACGTTTTATTTCTACTAAAAAATCTGCGCATAGTTTACACATGATATTAATAAACGGTGATTTAAAATTTCTTTTTTTTCTTTGCTCTATCCAGGGCATTAAGTTCGCCTTGCTGCAAAGAAGCTTCGGCATAAATACGTTTAACTTTCTCGCGACGTTCTTTGTCACTGTAGAAGGAAGGAAGGGTTTTGTTTTAATTTAATAAAATCATTAATGTGTAAAAATGGACATACCTTTGTAACTGCTGAGATAAGCGCATTTTTTGTATGAATTCTGTATCACGACGTATTTCTCGCATTGCACCTTTAGTTTCTCGTTTAATTTTGGCCATAAGTTTGACCTTTTCTTCTTTTTCTGCCGACAGTTTAGGACGTCGTTTATCATCGTATACTGTTTCAAAACGAGGCTCTAAGAGACGCAAGGCTTTCGGTTTCTTTTCGGGAGGTACCAATTTGTTGAGAGGTTTTTTGGCCAGCGTTTCTAAAGCTGATTTTGTTTTTTCGTAATTAATTTCGACGTATGATGGATAAGCGGTTATTGGTAATTTTTCCAGCATTTTCAATACTGGCGCAGCCAAAAAGTTGCAGCCTATATTCTCGTTAACCAATTCAACGGCATCTTGAAGTAATTTCAAACACTGGTTCAATGATCTCACTTTGAAATCGTTAGAAAATGTCTGTGTTACTAAATCTTCAGCTTTTAAAGGTTCTTCTTTAATGTCTCTATAGTCTTTCGAGTCTTCTGGTATGGCCAGAAGTTTGCTTAATACACCTTGCCTTCGAAAAGGAGGAACAATTTTAATGACCTCCACTGGTCGTTTTGGTATACTAAGGTATACAATACCTAACAGATAATTAAGAGCAGCAGACAAAAATCTTTTGGAAATTTGACCATATTCCAAGCTTAAAGTAACTAAAAATAGACCCATAGCAACATCTTGACGGCTACGCACTCTGGATTTTGATAAAATGTGTTGTATAAATATATAGCTAGGCGTGACGATAGGATGTCTGAAGTCCGAAGTTGAACATAAATTTGATACTAATTTTAAATAAATTAAAACTTCCAGAGAAGGAAATTGTTTAGGGTTCTTTTTAAATTCTTCATATTTCTCCTTAATCACACTTAATAAAGCATTCGACATCTTCTCAGGATTCAAGTGTATTAAATCGTAAAGGTGTGGCATCATTGCTGATAGAAATTGGAAATGTGGTCGTATATCTTCCTGGCTGGCATCCGAAAATCTTTCATTCAAAATTTGTAGCAAAAAAGCAAACAGTTTTACAATTTTCTCACGATTGACACCTTCTAGTTTTGGATGATTACATTTAATAAGCCGTTCTACTATAATCGATTGATCTTGAATTTTGTATTCATTTAACAATTTTGAAAACTCTTCATACGTTTTAGGCATTTCAATTGTAAATGGAAGATCAATTCTTTCCACAGTCGCTTTCACATCTGTTCCACTTTGTACACTTTTATTTTTATGTTTATCCTTTTTATCATCATTTGGTGCAGGCTGGTCATTTTCTTCTTCCGAGTCTGTTACTTTTAAATCACTGAAGTCATCCCCTTCTTCTTCATCACCGCTCAACGATTCATCATCAACACTTTCAGCATCATCATCTTCTTCATCGTCATCACTAGCTTTCTCTTCTTCAACAATTTTTTCATCTTCCGTAATTATATTTTCCATAGTATCACCTTGTTTTCCACCCAATGTACCTTTAAAATATTTTTAAATAATTCGATTTAATTTTATTGTAGTATCATAAAACCAATAATGTTAACGAACCCAGAAAAAAAAACTTAAGTAGTTCAAAGAGCTTGTCTTTTAAACGCCTTCTTAATCAGTACGTGAAGTGAATTCATATCTCAGCAAAAAAAATTATGAAAGAGAAGTAGAAAAAGCACCCCAACTACTGATACGAAGCACTTCAAACTCCGAACAAAAAAGCCTTTTAATATAGGGTGTTTTTTTTAGAGGTATAAAACTTCGAATTGAAATAAAACACAAGAAAATCGTTTTAATGTCCATCAATTTGGCTTTATTGGAAGGATAATTTTATGCCATTAACGTTTAAATATGATTTCGGGCATGTGGCCGCCGCGGCTGGCTCGAATAAAGCCAATTCTACAGGTCCAATTTTCAACCACTTTTTCGAGCATATGGGGCGAAATTATGCGCTCATCGAATGTTTCCTTCAATAAATCGATTGTGACGTGCGCTGTGTGGCATGTAGCGCCGTCTTGTTGGAACCACAACTCATCCACATTCATGCCATCCAATTCGGGAACAAAATAGTCGGTTATCATGGCTCTATACCGGTCTCCATTAACGGTAACCAACGGTAGACCATAAAATGGACGGAGCTTGCGGTAAACTTCGCGAACTGAACCATTATTTTCGAAATAAATTTGCACGATTTGCAAGCGTTGTTCTTTTGTCAACCTGTTCATGATGAAATGGCAAACCAAACTTAATATTAATCACTTGACAGCTGACAAAATGGCCGCCAGTTAAAAAAGTGATGCCAACTTAAAGTTCTATACCTCAATAAAAAACACCCTTTACATAAAATTTATTCTACTTATTAAAATAATTGTCTCACAAAAAGATGGGAAACCTGTTCTTGTTTCCGTTCATTTTTTAAATTGAAGAATTCGTTCTTTTAAGCATTTAAATCAATCAGTAAATTTTGTTAGCTTACGGGCTTGCTCGGAGTTTGAAGTAGTTCTTATCAATAGTTGTGGTGGTTTTTCTACTTCTTTTTCATCACTTTTTTAACGGGTTTTTATTATAGAGCATCATAATAGTAAAATAGGTGATTTAATATTACTTTAGATATGTGATTAAAAATAACTTCTTTAAACCAGAAAAAATGTTATACCTACTTTGGAAGTAATTAAGAAGAGTTTTCTAAAGAAGTACATATTTTATTTTTTGTTGGGATTTAACGCTTTCCTAAATTCGAATAAATTGGTCTTTATTCAAAATCAACATTCAAAAAATTTTAAATTCAGGGAACATGCACAGCTTCATCACCGACTTGTAAAAAATATTTATTTTTTATCATATGAAAGAACGTTTTCGAATCAGACAACGAATCATTAATTTTAATGAAGATAAATTTATTTAAATTCCTCAAAAACATAATATCCAATAACATGCTAATATAAAAATCATGCATGTTTTCCCTAAATGGAACCATTCCATCATGACTTGAATCAATTATTCAACCCCATTTTTGTCATGCTTTTTTTTTTTTTTTTTGCTCGGTACTTCAACATTAAATTTAAATTTTTATTAAGCATTTATTGTTATACACACAAAAAAATAGTTTTAATGCAATTAAAATTTAATATCAATTAAAATAGTACGAAAAGAAACTGAAGAAGTCCACAAACAGTTGACGAAACTTTAGGAAAAATTATAAGGGCCTGTCTCACGATGTCGGCAAAGTTCGACTTGTCGTACACTTACATTTGCTAATGTCAAAACGTATGCGAAATTACATTATTTCATCTTGATCTTAAATGAAATCACGAAATTATTTAGCCTGAATGGACTATAATATTTGAAAACAATAGATAGGTAGATAGTGTTTTCATTATAGATAGTAAATTACACACTACTAAGTTGGCGGTTACAATCGAATCATAGCGATAAATAATTGTGGAAAGAAGTACGATATTAAATTATTAGCTTAAACGATATGTTAATATGTTGCTGATTTCATCCCGATTTTTAAGCTCATGGTAATCTATTCTGACAATTTGTATGATGATGTTTTAATGTAAATAGTGGGCTGCATTGACGAGATAAGCGAAGCTTTGTTGCAAAATGTGGTTAAAAATTTTGTGAAAAGAGCGGTCTGCAGACGTGCTAAAGGTGAACATTTGCCCGACATCATATTCCTTTTTAATTCTCGTATTTCTACTTTACATTGGCACCAATAAAACTGAATTTAAAAAAAATCTTAGTTCTTAAGCCAATTTGTGTGTGTATGTAATGCAGAGTATAGACGAGACTAATGCAGAGTATATTGTATTATGTATTTGTTATTATTTTATTGATTGTTAATAGTATAATTAGTACTTGTAATATATTTTTAATGGCCTTGAGGCCATATATTACATCCATTGAATAAATAAATATGAAATAACCCACACTTCGAAGTTCGGAGAAAAGCAAAGTTTTGATAAAATCATAGATTTTTTTAGTTTTAAGCGTTTAGAATCGATATATCGATATTTTTAAACAATTGAATATTTCGAATCGAATTCTTCGATATGAACGGTATCGATCAAAATATGAAACAGTGAAAATAAAATATTCATTTTACTTTATTGCATATCAGCAAACAACTTGAAAAATTTGGTTAAACCAATTTAAATAGGTAGTTACAATTTCGTCATGCTACAGTAAGAAAATGCAAAAATGCTTTACTGAAAAAACGTTAGTGGTGCAAAAATAATTTTTAATTTATAAAAATTCACAAACCTTCCATGGTATATGCTAAAGTGCTCTCTTCTTCATAATCACCATTAGCAAAGTAGCCGTCGTCTAAATCGTCGGCAGATCGATGCTTCGGTTTTTGAGTTTCCTCATCTTCTTCGCCATCAGCTCTCATACGCCTTAAGCGTTCGTTTTCCATTTTTTCTAAGCGCTCTTTTTCCTTTTTAGCGATATCTTCTTCCGATAACAACTTATCAGTTACTATGCCTCTAGGTTCAAATATTAGCTCTTTAGCTAGTCGATCATAGTCGTCGGGTGCAGCTTTAGATTTAATTTCAGTTTTAGTCATTTTGCCTACCAAGCTCATTAAATCTTTGTAATTTGTATCTAATTTTTCGGTCAAATCAAACAACTCATCTTTCTCTCGGGCAATTTCTATTTTACGACGTTTTTGCTCAACAATCATTTCTTCAATAGCACTTTTACGATCTTTGACGGCGGTTGTATCCCCACCAAAATGAGCAGCTTCCGTAAATTCAGCTAAAAATCAAACATATAATATTATTTAACTCCTCAAAAGATCATTTTATAATACCATCAAGTCTATCGTCGTTTTCTTCTTCATCATCAGATCGTTCATCACGAAATTGCTCTATTTCTTCCAACGTTTGACCGCGATGTGTCAGTATTTCGTCATCGTTTAGATTAAAGCGAGATTCTCTGAATTGCTTCATTCGCTCCATTTTATCTGCCAAGAATCGAGCATTCATTACTTCTTCATCGATTTGATCAGCATTCAAATGTTTTCCTATACGACGATCTTTAAATTTATTAGTTTTATGGCTTTCCATATATTCTTGTCCTAATGTTTCTTTGCGTCTTTTAACAGCTTTTGCCCTAGAAACACCAGGTAAACCTTTGTCGTGTTTACATGTTCTTCCTAAGATTTGAAATTTTTCCTTGTTCATGTGAACTTCAAAGGGATTCAGACGTTTTGAAGTGGCTGGTTTGGCGGAAGCAAATGGATTTTCCTTTTTAAGTGCCTTCTGGGCGTAAACTGCATCCGCAGCAGATTTTTTGCTTTTTTTCACCATTTTATAGATACTTTAAAAACACTTATTAATTACTCTATGAAAATAATTTTTGTTTTATATCTCCTCTGTGGTTTTATGTTACAAAATATAATTATTGCATTATTTACAAAAACAAGAGCAATTGAATGAAGCGTGCACGTGCTAAAAATCTTACCAGCTGATGTAGTGTTCCATTATAAAGGCGTTATTACATTACAGTGATGCCTTACTACAATATGACATTATTTGAGTTTTGGAATTGTGGGATCAAAATATACCATTTAATTAATCATCTTTTCCTAATCATGCTTTCGATTATAAGTATCAATCATTTAACTACAAATGATTGTTTTTTGTTTATTATTGTGATGTTTTTACGATCCCACGCTAAAATAATACACATCCATACATACACTTCTCGAGATGTACATCAAACCCTTATGTATGCTGGGTGTATAAAACAAAATGTAAACAAAATTTGACAACAATAATTCTAGCAGCTTAAAAATTTAATCACAGCAATTGCATGGAATAAATATGCTTTAATAGATATTACAAAGTGAAATAGAAATGAAAGACAAAATTAAAATTATACAAGTAAAATGCAACAATTTTCAAATAAGATCGAAAACGATTCTGATAAATTAGGTGATGCAAATCCTTTTTCTAAAGAACTAAGAGACACATTTTATTCAAACAGTAAAAAAGGAAATGTAGTTCATGTCAGCCTTAACTCCGCCGGTTTGTTGTTGAAACGTGATACACAAGCAGGACATAAGGATCATCTGGTAGACATTTGCGACATTATTGGAGGACGTTGTGTTTGGGTTCAAAAATCAGCAAGGTTCGGAGCTGTTGGTACATGTGGAGCATGTACACCGAAGATCACTTCAAAGAATCGAGTTGAAGAAATTGAAGATGCATATTTATATGTCTTTGCATACGTTCTTAAAAAGAATCTCAGGAAAACTTCGCGCCGCGAGCGTACTGTTATTACATTACGTTTCCGTTCATATGATAATCATGAAGATAATATGCGGGAGGCTAAAAAGTGGTATATTGCTCTAAAATCCCATAGGCATAATCATTTGCAATTTTTTAATATTCAATGTATCTCACCTTATGGGAAGGAGCAAAAGCCATTCGAGGCGAAACGTCTTCTTATCCTATTGAATCCAAAGTCAGGTTCTGGGAAAGCTCGTGAATTATTCAATCAGCATGTTGTAACAATCCTTAATGAGGCAGAAGTTGCGTACGATCTTCATATTACTAAACATTCCAATTATGCATTTAACTTTTTGCGTCAAAAAAGCTTGTCCAATTGGAGTGGAATTGTTGCTATTGGAGGTGACGGTTTATTTCACGAAATACTAAATGGTTTACTGAAACGCAAAGATTGGGAGATTGCTATAAATAATGTCACGCTTGGCATCGTTCCTTGCGGATCGGGTAATGGCTTAGCCCGTTCTATTGCTCATTATTTTCAGTATGTATTAAATATTCTGAAGTAATAATTATGACGCCATTTATTGTATATTTTAGAGAACCATATCAACCGAACCCAATTTTAGGAGCAGCATTGTCAATCGTTGGTAGGCAATCGGCGCTTATGGATATAGTAGAAATAGAACAACAGGATAAAGTATAGACTTCTTTCAATCGTTTCAAACATTGTAATAAACTTATTTTTTTAGGTCATTTATTCCTTTTTATCAGTTGGATGGGGCCTAATTTCTGACATTGATATTGAAAGTGAGCGTTTACGATCGCTAGGATACCAAAGATTTACGATTTGGACACTTCATCGTTTAATAAATTTACGTACATATCGTGGTAGAATATCATATTTACCAACAAACAATTATAATCAACAAAATACTTCAGACACCACAAATAAAACTAATTTGATCCATAGTATGAGTTACAACACCTTTCCGCGATCGTGTGAATCCAATAAGCACGCAGTGTCAAGTCTCTGCAACTTGGAATTCGAAGATGTGATATCTTTGGAAACTATTGCCAATCAGCCCCGTTCCCGCTGTGATAGTTTGCTTTCATCCGGTTCAAGAGTTAGTACTTACTATTCCGTCGCTGAAAGTATTTATCACAGTATTGCAGATAATAGCGATTGCTTTGAAACGAGCACAATAGGCTCCGAAAGTCTTGAAGAATGCAATGGTTCACGAATTGGTCAATTTGATAAAAATACATTTCCTTCGCTCCAAGATCCCCTTCCTAATACATGGTTTGTCGAAGATGGAGAATTTGTCATGATTCATGCTGTATATCAAACACATTTAGGAAGTGATTGTTACTTTTCACCACACTCGCAACTAAATGATGGAATAATTTATCTAGTTATGATACGTGGAGGTATAAGCCGGTCGCAATTATTTAATTTTCTCATTAACATGAGTACCGGTTCGCATTTACCTAAACATAATACTGATTATATTAGAGTAGAAAGAGTTGTTGCTTTTCGATTAGAAACACACGATAACAGCGGTATAATAACAGTAGATGGTGAACGGATTGGATGCGATACATTGCAAGCAAGAATAATTCCAGGTACTGTACACGTTATGGTTCCTAATAACGTTCCATATAAAGAGTGTGCTTAAAAAACCACTACTAGTTTGTTAGTTTTATAAAAATATGTAGACATCGCTCCTTTGTTGCAACATATGTATGCATACATACAAATCTCAAAACTTTAGTTTTTGAAGTTGATAATGCAGAACAAATCTTTATATCGTATTTAATCTTGTGTAAAAATTTAATTTAAAGGCTTGTTTGTACCCGCAGCTCTTGAAAAAAGAAAATATATCTTCATTGAGTTGTATGCAAATTGAAAACTTCAAAACTAGCTTTTTTAAGTTATGCCTCTATTGCAATGAAGGAGTGATATGTATGTATAAAATTCGGTTGTTGTTCTACTGTAAAAAAGCATAATAAACAAATAAAAGGCAAGTAGTTGTAAATATGTTTTTCTTTATTTTTTATTTTTTTTTTCATATTTATTTATATTTAAGGGTAGATTTTGTAAATTTAAGCGAATTTTTCGTTTTGAAATTCGCATGAAAAAATATTTGAAACTAATTTTTCGTTATTTTTCACACAGAAACGATTTTTTTTTTTACAAAATCTGCATATTAAACTTGACAAAATTCAAATTTAAGCGAATAAAATACGCCAACCACGAAAAGGGATTATATTTTTCACAATTTTAAATTTTCTTATATAGCATAAAGTTTAAAATTTTTTAACGCACTAGTAATCCCAAAACCAGTATGTGTGAAAAATTTGAAAACAAATCTTGGTCGTGTAACTTTAGCGTTAATGAAAAAATTACGTTCGTGTTATGCCAGCCATACACAAGTTCACTGCTCAAGTCTGGCACTGTGTAAACTAAGCTTGTGACACACACTATACAAGTAAACTTTGCAGTTTTTTTTAAACTGAGTAAATAGCACAACTACCCCCATACACTACACAAACGAACTGTACAGTGCCAAACTTGTGCAGTGAACAGAATGTATGGGCGGCATTATAATAGCGATTTCTTTTCTGACAAATATGTTGCATAAATGTTACATTTTTTACATTTCTGTGTTCGTTTGTATAAAAAATACAACTGTGGGAAAAATTTGCAATTTCTTTTCTGAATATGTTGCATGATAAACATGCAAATATGTTGCTTATTTTACTTTATTTTAGGTGAACATACCTTAACCTGTGTCAAGGCGAATTCAGTATCAGGTGACCTTTTCCGCCCGGCTGACTATCAGCTGTTGATGCCAAATTGAGCAATTTGAACCAAAATGTAAAAATTTGCTTAGAAATCTTCTGACAGATTGGTTTTATCGCATAGCAAACTACATGTTGTTTTTTGTGTGGTTGTATTGTTGTAGTGATAAGGTCACCTGATACTGAAATCGCCTTGAACCTGTGGTACATACTGCCCCTTTTTCTAACTGTGGTAACGAAGGATTTATTTTGCATGTCATATTGATAGCTGTGACTCAAATTGATAAACAATTTCATTTTTTAAATGCCACCGACGAAGAAACAACTCAAATTTATTGCTTCAATCAATGTGTGTTGTGACCAGGTGTTCAAATTGAAAATTAAATTGCCATATAAATGGATAGGTGAATTTGAAAGCAATCTAGTTTTCAATTTAAAAAGTTTGATTGTTAGTAAAAAAGTGAGAGTGTATTGCAAATTGAATAGAATTGAAAGGCAAAAATTGAACGTGTGGCCCCCAAGTTTAATACAAACCATAAAAATTATTATTATAAAAATTAAAATAAATAAATATTTATTTAAATATTGTAACTGTTTGGATATTTTTAAACGTAATTTATAGTGTAACATATTTTTTTCAGAAAAGAAATCGCCATAACTTTCAGTCATTCATTTCTTGTAGGGGACTTGCACAATCAACAACAAACGATTGAAATCTTTCATAAAAACAAACGATTGAAATCCTTCATAAAAAAATTTTCTCGTGTAGACGCTATGGTTTATATAGGGTGTTTTTTAGAGGTATAGAACTTCGAATTGAAATAAAACACAAGAAAATCGTTTTAATGTCCATCAATTTGGCTTTATTGGAAGGATAATTTTATGCCATTAACGTTTAAATATGATTTCGGGCATGTGGCCGCCGCGGCTGGCTCGAATAAAGCCAATTCTACAGGTCCAATTTTCAACCACTTTTTCGAGCATATGGGGCCGTATGTTGGCAATAACGCCACGAATGTTGGCTTCCAAGTCCCCTAACGTTTCTGGTTTGTTGGCGTAGACGAGCGACTTCACATATCCCCAAAGAAAATAATCCAACGGTGTCAAATCACACGATCTTACCAATTGACAGGTCCATTCCGGTTAACCGAATTAATTGCTCTGATGGACGATTATGTCGACCATAAAATGGACGGAGCTTGCGGTAAACTTCGCGAACTGAACCATTATTTTCGAAATAAATTTGCACGATTTGCAAGCGTTGTTCTTTTGTCAACCTGTTCATGATGAAATGGCAAACCAAACTAAATATTAATCACTTGACAGCTGACAAAATGGCCGCCAGTTAAAAAAGTGATGCCAACTTAAAGTTCTATACCTCAATAAAAAACACCCTATAAAAATGAAAATCATCCGACATCCTTATCTTACGTTTGTTGAAATTAAACATATGGCATCATTACGTAAAAGTCAAACGTCGCCATTTTTCCTGCATGAAAATTTTCCAGCTGCTCCAGATAATGCTAGACGTGTGAATTTCATAAGAGAAATTGATTTTTGTCAAGAAAACATAAGAATAAGATATTAAAAGACATAGAATAATTAAAAGGAAAGTGTCAAGTAAAGTTCTTAAAAGGTATTATGGAAATATCTTCAATGGGAATTGGCGATAATTTGCCTCCTGACTCTTACGACAATGGGGCAAATATGGGTGCACCATCTACCATATTTGAAGACGGCATTTATCATGAAAAGTCTGATATAAAAAAGTCAAAGTCTTCAAAAAATGATCGCTCACCTTCGAAATCTAAAGATTATGGTAGAGATAGAGATCGTAGTGACAAGGATCGGGAGGATAGAGACAAAAGCAAAAAGAAAAGGTAATTTACCTATATATATTGTACAATATTTCAATAAAAATATTTTCTCTAGGGACCGTTCCAGAGGTAGAGATCACGATAAAGATAAAGAGAGGGAACGTGAACGTGATAGAAATCGTGACAGAGATAGGGACCGTGATCGTAAACGTGAAAGTCGTGATATCTCTGATAGAACTAGTCGCGAGCGTACTGATCGAAGTAGTAGAGACCGTGATGGAGATCGGGATCGCCGACGGCGGGATAGAGAACGGGAGCGTGATTCACGTTCCCGTCGAAGTCGTTCTCGAACATATGACGACTACGATTCAAGACGTGGCAGTCGGCGACGCTCTCGCAGTCGTGATAGGGATCGTGATCGTCGCAGGGATTATCGTGATCGTGACCGAGATCGTTCTCGTAGCCGCAGTCGCGACCGTCCAAGAAAGCGTTCTAGCCGGGATCGATCTCGCAGTCGTGAACGTGATCGTATCAGACGCAGCGCGTCACGTGAAAGGTTCCCTGATTTACATTTAAACCCTATAAAAGAAGAAACTCCGCAATCACGATTCGACTTGACACAAACTATACAAGAACTTATGAGCAGTACTTCAAGCAACAAGCATTTTGCGTCATTGTTTAATTGCAGCAACAGCAATGATTCTACATCAAACGGTCCATCAGAATCACGTAAGTTAATAAGTTAAAATTGCATGACTCGTTAAAAAAAGCCTTATGTACTGGCATATGTATGTAATTCATATATATGAAAATTACTTATTTTGCACCTTACAGAAGAAGAAGCTGCTGAACGTAGGCGTCGCAGAAAGTCGCGTTGGGGTGGTACTGAAAATGATAAAACTTTTATACCCGGTATGCCAACAATATTACCGTCTACATTGGATCCTACTCAACAGGAGGCGTATTTAGGTAAATTATTTATAAGTATATAATGGTGTTTAAAAAAGTTTAGTATCAGATAAGGTTTGTTGTATAAAAAGTAAATGCATCATTTAAAAAATTTAAATTTAGCATAAATTAGGATGGGTTATAACGCGGTTTAAATTCTGGAAACAGTCATCAGTCATCTTAAAAGGATTTTGAAGAGTTCTAAAATACACAAATGTGAAGTCTATAAACAGTTATATGAAACTAATAAAATAATCTTCGTTTTCTTTTTGAAGGCATTTTTACCAAACGAATGAACATTATTGAAAGAAACCGCTTTCTACGTGGATCAATAGTAGCGTGATAAAAGAACACGGAAAACATCATAATGATCCAGCAACAATTTATAACCAACTTCTTACTAATGAAAACTTCTTTTTAGTTTTTCCAGTTTAGTCTAATTTAAATTGTGTAAACTTACTACATATTTTAGTGTGTGTAAATATGACCCATTTTATTTTGTTAAATAATATTAATGATTTATTTTCTCCAGTTTTATAAGAACTCTCCGTGCACTCTAAATTATGTACGTCGTTGCCCGTATGTTTGTTACATCTAAAATATTTAACATCACGTACATACATGTATCAACATTACTCCTAAAATGTTTTATAAGAAAATTTATATTAATTTATAAACGTATATAAATCTACTACAATGATACTAATAACGAGGCTTTGCCCTCGCCTCTTTTTCTTTCTTTTTTTTCTTAATTTGTCATTCTAATTCCAGTTCAACTACAAATAGAGGAAATAAGCCGCAAGCTGCGTACAGGCGAATTGGGTATACCACAAAATCCGGAAGAAAGGTTTGCATCTATGATTAAAATTCAACTACATTTAAGCAAGAATGTTTGTTCTTATCAAGCTTATAAGCCGTTAAAGCTTTGTTCTTTTTATGGACAAAAGAAGATTGTCCTGTTCCAGCAAAGAGCCAAACTCTGGTGCAAGGAAAACGAAACAGGTTTTTGTGTGATCTTGACGAACCAGGCATCACATGCTCATATGTTAACTATATATATTTTCTGGTTTTCTAAATTAGCTTAATTACAAGTATCATTTTAAAAGTGACTGGTCAGACCTTACATTTTTAACCGTTAAAATATCTAAAGGGTTAAATAACAAATTTGACTTTAAAAATATAGCATAAACTTCATATAAACTAAAAACAAGATTTGATTCTACGTATGTATCAGAAATTATAAATGAGAAAATTAAGTTCGCGCCCAACAAGCTTCAAAATTTTAATTTTTAGAACCCAATTGGACTGAAATTATTTTGATATTTTTTATATATGTAACACTGAGTTTGAGAATTTTTCTACTTTCATAGTTAAATCATACGGCCCTGTTATGTAAATCGAATCGATTTAAAATTTTACGATTTCCAAAACTATTAATGGTCCTGCAGATGTGTTTAAAATCACCTGGGCAGAAAAATATAATCGGGCCAACGTTGGCAAAGCGTTTTCTGAGGTGGTTCAAACGTTGCCAAGTAGTAAGATATTCAACGTTTAAAGTGCCAATATCAACCGTTATCTGGAATAAGAGGTGAAAACCTTGTTTACGAAAAAAAACGAAAAAAATACACAAACGCAACAACAAGATTACCGACCACAATTTTAGGGAAAGGAAATACATTTTACATGAACTTTATTTCCGATAAAGGTTAGGTTAGGTTAGGAAGGATGGTACCAAAAATGCACCTCCACTCGGAGACCCAATTAGGTCCATTGTGATTCCCTTCTATTGCCCATTTAAAGTAATATTTACACCCCATTTGTACCCAGAAGTGACCCTATTATCCGTCATTCAGCCACTGAATTCCCATGATGAAGCCCCCGATATCAGTAATGCTCTCATGGAAACGCCTGCTCAGCCATCTAAGCGTATAACGTTGCAGCTTCGGGCAGTGACAGATATGTTCAATGGTTTCTGGTTCCTCTTCATCCCCGCACATCCTACAGAAATCTCGAGTGCCAGTTTCCCATATGCTGGTTCTTGCTCTGACCGAGCAGTGACCAGTCAACGCACCTATCATTCGCATCGCCTTCCTATCCATGTTCAGTAGCAGTTTGGATCTTCCTGAGTCAATTTTTGGCCACACAGCCTTCGAGACTCTAACATCCTCCTTATCTCGCCATGAATTGTTGGTCCTGCTTTCTACCCAATTACTGAGTGTAGTGACCTATCTGTAATTTCACCGATCTGTCACACATTCCGATAAAAGTGGTTATCATTTTGTTTAGTAAAACATTTTCCCAGTACTTCATTGATGAAATGCACATGCCTTATCACAGAATTAATAAATAATTACTATTAATTTTAAAGAATTTCGTATGTATTACAAGAAAGTGTATCAAATCTGCAACAAAATCTGCTAGATATATAAAAATTGCGTTTTAATGAATTTAACAAACTGGAAAGCTACACAATTCTGTTTTTTCTAGTTATATGCTGAAGCAATTCCTTTAAAGAGTGTAAAATCATTTTTTAATTGTTCTCCAATTCACTCAAATAAAAATTGAAAGCATTTTTTTTACGAAAAAACATTTTTAAACCATTTTTCAGATTGTAAACTGTAATGTTGGCAAACCACTTTGGTTTCTTGAGTAAAATTGCTTTCCCAGTGCAACAATTTTTGTACAGTTAGTGGGAGTTAATTTTCTAAAATCGTGCAATTTTAAATCGATTCGATTTACAGAACAGGACCTATAGTTATCTCAAAAACGCCTGTTTCTTAAATAACATGTTTTTTATTTTTAAGTGATTTGTCTCATTTTTTGTTTTCGTAGTTCTCCGAAATGGACTTGAAAAATATAATACATATGTGCTTTAAATTATTGACATACAAAATTGTCTTAATTATTTGTAATATTTTTAAATCGAAAAGCTTTTGAAAATAATTTAATTTTTGCTTTATCCTTATAAGTTTCACATTAGCTAAAAAATTTATAAGTATATTCATAACGGATAAAGAATACGCAAGGAAGAAAAAATTATATTGAAATTTGAAGTCGTAACATACAATTAAAATTTAAAAGTCCATTAAGATAATCGCAACAATAATAACAAAACCATTAAGCCGCTTTTCTAAGAATCAAACTTATATAAAGTGCATATTTTTACGTTATTAACCTTAACAAAAACTATCAAGTGGGCTCTTAAAACCACCCATATTATTATTATGTATACTATAAAAATGATTTCATATATTCTAACACAGTCGGGGTGTTACTCTATAATTCGACTCGAAAAGAAAACTGTTGAATTTTGTATGTCATTTATATTTCCATTCCAGAGCTTACTCTTTCGATTCGAGTTACAGACCAACCCTTAATCCCCAGGTAGGAACATTTCTTCAAATTTCATCGCACTTTTGAATTTTGGATTGCACTAAAAGTGGCACAATTGTACCATATTATTTGCCATACCTGATATTTATATTACAAATTCGCATTCCTAATTGGTAAACTGAATTGTAAAAGTACACATTTCAAACAAATTGTAAACTTCACTGTGAGTAGATCTCCATTTTGAAATAAAATATACATACAGATAAGGACAAAACTATTCGTACACCCATAATTTTCGGGGTTTGAGGCAAAATGAACGAAATTTAAAAAATAAATTATGCCAATATTTATAGTGCTAATAAATATGTTTATACAAAAAATAAAAAAGTAATTTATAATTAACATAACAACAATAATAACAAAAATATTAAAAAGTCATTGGACAAAAGTATTTCTACAGGCATAAAATTCATGAAAAAATACGTACAAAATGCTTGGGGCCGTCAACTTGTTTGAAATTTTCTGATTTCCGGTACCAAGCCGTCAACAAATGGCATTCGAATATAGTGTTATATGTTCTCAAAATAGTAATAGTTCACATTAACTCACAAAGAATTCAAAACATTAACCACGAATGGCGCCACAGCCCATTAAACCTTAATATTGCAATCACCATGCTTTACTCGAGGTAAAACTAAGTAATTATTATACATGTCGAGGAATTGATCCAATAGTGTAATATGTGGAGATTGTTTTAGATAATTTCGTAGTTAATGTGAACTATTATTATTTTAGGAACATATAACACCATATTAGGATGCCATTTGTTGACGGCTTGGTACCGCAAATCAGCAAATTTTCAAACAAGTTAAATACCCCAAGCATTTTGCACGTATTTTTTCGATGACTTTTTAATGTTTTTGTTATTATTGTAGTTATGTTAATTATAAATTACCTTTTTTATTTTTTTTATAAACATATTTATTAGCACTATAAATATTGGCACAATTTATTTTAAAAATTTCTTCTCAATTTGCCTCAAACCCCGATAATTATGGGTGTACAAATAGTTTCGTCCTTATCTGTACATACATACATATGTTGCTAATGAATGAAAAATTCCAATTATGCTAAGTTCATGCCAGTTTTTCATTATGCATAAGGCCGATTATATACATACATACGTTTCAAAGAGTCAGCCAGTTTTTTTATATGTATACGGATTTTTATCAGGGATCGCAAATAACAATTATTTTCCAAATTTAAACTGAATAAATCACACTAACAGAGAAGTGCTACGTGCACAAGGAATACACCAAGATACTCAATGTTAAATGAACTACCGGTAGATACATTGATTTTTATTTATTTTATTTATTTATTTATTTATTTAATTAAATTAATTTTTATTAGAAAGCTCTAGTTTAAAATAAAAATCAAAAAGTAACTTTTATTTTGTGAGGAATAAATAAAAGTTATTTTGTAAAAATGAAGCAATAACTGTTATTTAATGAGGAATAAATAAAAATCAAGAAATAATTACTAAAAAGTAATTTTTAAAATAAAACTTATAACCGTTACGGTCCCTGATTTTTATATCTTCACCGACAATCGGAATGTCTTTTTGTATGGCAAAAATTAAAAATCAGCGAAATTTATTCGCGATATAGGGGATTCTGTCGATAAAATTGGCATTATTAGTTAAGTTTCGTTTTGGTTAACAACACGATCAAAATTTCGATTTTAAATTTTTTGTTAGTATGGACTTTTAGACTTTAGGTGACGATATGCTTTCACAAGTCTATGAAATTCTAAGTAAGACCACTGCAGGAAATTTCAATAGTAAAATTATACTGATTATCTATTGACGATGTCACCAGTACTACTGAAAAATTATACCCCAACTAATGCTATCTACTATTGACATTTAACACAGACTGCGTCAATACTGACTAGGTAGTTCTTGTGGGACCATATGGCGAAAATGTCAATAGTAAGATTGTACTGACTTACTATTGTCGATATCACCATACTGTTAGAAATGTCCGTAGTAAAACTGTACTTATTCACTATAGACGTTGTCACCACCTGCAGGAAACTGCAACAACAACAACAATTTTCTCTACCTATCAAAAACAAAAAATAATAATTTGTTGACAGTGTCACTAACATGGACACACTTAACCCTATGCTTTCTTCAGGTACATGAATAGAAACATAAAAAAATAAGAAAACAAAATTTTCAAAAGTGTGTAGCGAATTAAGAAAATAATGTGAAGAAAGCAATGGATTACTCTGTAATTCGAATAAAAATATTTTATCCCAAGTTGTAGCACAAATAAAAATGATACAAATTCTAACTAGATTTATTTTCGAATCGAAATACAGAGTAAACCAAAAGTCATCAATACTAATTAAATAATTTTCCTCCCTATTGGATCTCTAGGTAAAACAAACACAAAAAACAATACCTAATAAGATAAGATCAGAAAAAGGGTGTACCGTAAAACCACCAACCACAGACAATATACACATGTAAGCAAAGTACATGTTAAATTTAAAATAGATAAACATGAAAATTTATTAATTTAAAACAATTTTCTTTTTTTCCCTAAGGAGAGTTTAAAAATTATAAATAAATATTTCATAACCAAATGGGGAGCGTGTTTACTGAGCTTGTCAAGTCAAAACAAGTCGCACTGTCTAAAAGCAGTTAAATTGAACTGAAAAAAATGACATCTTATTTAAAACTAATGATATTAATCAAAATTTTCTTTTTTCCCTTTCACAAGTTTGAAAACAGCAACCAATACTAATGAATTGAACAATTAAATAAATTAATTTAAATTAAATTTGCAGGAACACAAAAATTAGGACTTTGTTTTTATAATTTAAGCAATATTTTCATTACAGCTGTTGAAACGCAGGGCTTTAAGGATTTATTACTTATAATTTTCTTTTCCTTTTCTTTGTTAGGTCTCCCTCACCGGAACCAATTTATAGTTCAGATGGCAAAAGGTTGAACACACGTGAGTTCCGATATCGTAAGAAGTTGGAGGAGCAGAGGCATCAATTGATTCAGAAAATGCAGGCAGTTAATCCTGACTTCAAACCGCCAGCTGATTACAAGTAATTAAAAATATAATAGTAAATAATTTTATGAGTTTTATCCTGTTGTTTTCTCGTAGACCTCCAGTAACTCGCGTTATTGACAAAGTTTTAATACCTCAAGAACAACATCCTGATATTAATTTTGTGGGTCTTTTAATCGGGCCCCGTGGCAATACATTAAAATCCATGGAAAAAGAAACTGGCGCTAAAATTATTATCAGAGGTAAAGGTTCTGTCAAGGAGGGCAAGGTGGGTCGTAAAGATGGCCAGCCGTTAGCTGGAGAAGATGAACCGCTGCATGCTTTCATTACGGCTCCCAATCCAGAAGCGGTCAAAAGGGCCGTGGATAAAATTAAGGATGTCATCAGACAAGGTATTGAAGTACCTGAAGGTCACAATGACTTGCGACGCATGCAATTACGAGAGTTGGCCCAGCTGAATGGAACTTTACGTGAAACAGATTGCCCACGTTGCACAAATTGTGGTTCAACTGAACATAAGTCATGGCTTTGTCCCGACAAACCAAATGTCACTAATAGCATTGTATGTACTTCGTGCGGTGGAGCTGGTCATATATCAAAAGATTGCCGCAGCAAACGGCCTGGGGCTGGTATTATTGACGCTGAAGCCACTACAGAAAATTCACAAGCGAAAATCGATGAAGAATATCTAAGTTTGATGGCTGAGTTGGGTGAAGGCCCACCACCATCAGCCGCACAAAAGCCTACGCCTGATCCTTTAGCACAGGCTCATATTAATCGGGGTTATAGTATTTTTGATAAAAAACCAACTTCTCTGCAAGCCATTCAAGCACCACCACCAGGACCTCCTAGTGGAATGCCGCCAACTGGATTAAACCTTGTGGCGCCACCTCCACCAATTCTTCCACCTTGGGGACCAACATCAAATGCACCGCCGATGGGCATGCCACCACTTATACCTCCTCCACCAACCTCGCAGCCACCCCCTCCAGCTCCTCCACCTGTGATGCCTTGGATGAGCTCCGCGCAGCCTCCACCACCCGGTGGTGATCCACCTCCACCACCTGGTACTGGCCCACTGCAGCCCCCAGGTACTGGAGCAATGCCACCGTTGTTACCGCCACCACCAGGTACTGCAGTTCCAGGTGGTTTGCCACCATGGCCAGGTGCGCCTGGTTTAATGCCTCCAGGTTTTCCAGCTTGGGGAGCAGTACCTGGTGCTTATGCGCCTCCTCCACCTCCACCGCCTTGCGCTCCACCACCACCAGGTCTGTGTGGTTTATCTCAACCGCCTCCACCACCGCCGCCATCGACATAAACGGTGAAGTGATTTGAAGTAAGAAATCCAAATACTAAATTCTACAATATTAAAACTTTGCCAATTGGCTGAGGCCTCGAAGATTTATGCAATCAAATGAACTTGTAAACAGTCAATGAATAGTAAACATTTAATATAATTTTAAGTTTCTACTTTAGTTTTTTTCTTTCTTTTTACTTGCAGGAGTAGAAATTTAAATTTCTACAAATATGTCGTCTATAATGAATATTGAAATCAAATCAATAATAATAAAATTTAAAAATCCCAAGTTTCAAAAAACTAATTTAGTTTGCTGTAGTTTTAAAATTGACTACAAAATGTAATTACTGTTCACTCATATTTGCTAGAAATAAAGTGAAGGTACATATCGATGGTCACAAGTAGGAAGGACCTAACTCGTATATTTTACAAAATTTAAGTTTTTCAGTGATTCCAATAAATTTTACACAAATACACCTCATCACAAAAATTTACTGCAATAATGTAAAAAATAGCGTTTTTACAAGCATTTGCACAAAGCAGTTTGCACTGTTTCTATTCAGGGCAATCATGAATAAAATTCCGCGTGAAATTTCTTGCTTTTCCAATTAGAATTTTTTGTTTTCCCTATTAATTGCTATTAGTTGGAATTGTTCCCTGGGAAAAATTTCACGCGGAATTTTATTCATGATTGCCCTGTTTCTCTTTCTCCCATCTGAACTAATCCGCTGTTTTCAAAGTCAGGCAGACGACTAGTCTAGAAAATATGTATGAAAATCATAAAAAATAGTGCTGCAAAGTAAACCTTGCGTATCTAAAAGGGGACTGCTATCTGACATCACTGGTCTTCAGGAAATTTTTGTGTGCAACTTTTTCATTTCATTGCAAATAATAATTTCATGATATTGGTCGCCATTTGCGTAGTTAGAAATTTTTTCTAAGGGGGCATTATGACGTGATTTTTAAGAGTAATATTAAAATAATTACATGAAATTTTTAAGTTTTAGGAGGAGGGTCAATGCATCCCCAGAATGATCATGCTACGCCTATGTTGGTCCCAGTATAAATATAATATTTATCTAAATGGCAACTCGAATATTTTAGACTACAGCAATATCAATATGAGTAGCATGTACATATGTATGGCCGAGTTTACATCTGGCACACATGTGACCAAAAAAGCGTAACCAGTAATTACTAATGAAAAACTGTTTGATTCAGACACGTATTTATCTATAATAAATACGTGTCTGAATCAAACTCAAAAAATCAAATTTTGTAATTCAATATGATTGGAAACTGTTTAAATCAATAAATAAATGTCTGAATCAAACAGTTTTTCATTAGTAATTAGTGGTTACGCGTTTTTTGCCACGTGTGCCAGATGTAAGCTCGTCCTAGGTTTTCTGAAAATTTGGAGACAAGAAGCTAATTTTATTAGAAAGCAATACAATCTATTTTTAAAATTTTTATTCTAATCTCAGATTAAACCAATTTATTACAAAAGCTTCAGCCATGTTTGTTAAAATATTCTTTTGATTCTTGAACATCTGGTTTAATGGTATCGGGATTTGATTCGGGATTCCAATTTGCGGGACACACTTCACCATGTTTTTCGACAAACTGAAACGCCTTAATCAAACGTAAAACTTCATCAACGGACCGTCCCACAGGCAAGTCATTAATAGAGTATTGACGTAAAACACCATTAGGATCAATAATAAAAGTACCGCGTAGCGAAATGCCTTCGTTTTCCAACAAAACACCATAGTCTGAACTGATTTTCTTAGTAATATCGGAGAGAAGAGGATATTTCAAGCCACCCAATCCACCATTTTTACGTTCAATATTCGACCACACCAAGTGAGAGAAATGTGAATCGACCGAAACACCCACGACTTCTGCATCAATATCCTTAAACTCGCGTATGCGATCGCTAAATGCAATAATTTCTGTGGGACACACAAAAGTGCTAAAATATAATTTTTTTGCAATGAATATCAAAGGTCACAATTAATATCATGCATACATCAAAATAATATACTTACAAGTCCAAGGGGTAGAAGAATAATACCAAATATTTTCCAGCAAAATCGGATAATTTCATTTCTTGAAAGTCATTGCCTACAACAGCAATTCCCTGGAAATCTGGAGCTGGTTGTTGCACCTGAACAGCAAATAAAGGTAGTGCTGAAATTAAAACAAAAATGTGCAAATGAAATGTGATGTACGGCTGTGCTACATCACGTCATCTTAAGTTTTATACGGTACTTACTCTGGTGCAGCAGACGCTTGTTAGTGTTGTTATATTGATTCAAAAACTGTTTACTAGCTTGGGGAAGCTGAAATTTGTTAATATAAAAAGAACATTTTAGAAAAATGCATTTGGCAATTACGTAATTGTACTAATTGATACAGATAAGGGCTTGACAATTTCCAAGCAAACTTAATGATTACTTACAGCAGCTCTGAGAATATTTCTTACTAGGAACGCCATTATTTCGATCTGTATTTAGTTTTTAAACTTATATACTTTCACCCAAAATTCTTCACAAATTAATTAATAATTAAAACCGGCGAAATTTTTACACAATGCTCAAAGGAAAACAAAAATACAAGAAAATCCAATATGATGACACGCGCTGTCAACTTTATAAGAAATTTTTTAAAACTGCATCTACAGCAGCGTTGCCACCATATGGTCTAAAAATTGTACAAACACAAACAAAATAGTACAAGAGAGTTATCGACAAACGATTTTTTTTTACAAAACATTTTATTTTTATTTAAAACTAGCTGAGCCCGCAAACGTTGTCTTACCTTCAATCAATTTACTTTTTTTACACTGTGTGTTTTGCTTACGCTGATCAATCTATAATTCAAATTTCATCAAAATTGGTTAGATATTTTCGAAGAGGCAGTAATTCACTATATGTCGAGCGGACAGATAGACTTTAAAAGGCTTTGTTTTTCTTTTGAGTATGGAAACTATTGCTTAAATAGATATCTTCTAAGACGATGATTAAAATTTACTGAGCATAGGTAGTTAAGCGCCCCTGAGTTCTATCCTATGCGTTTTAGTGGAACATTATATAGCCTATATGTATCTGTTAGGAGGTTCCATTCTTCATTTTGTTGAAACTTTTTTTTCAAATTGGACCAACAGTTTCGGAGATTACTTCTAAGTGCCATTTCACACTATGCCTTTTTAGCCTGCCTGGCTTTGACAATTTTCTTTTAAGCCCCTACGAAAAGGCATGTATGTACATTTACATTAAGACTTTTTTCTTCATTCCTTTTTGACAATTACATATACGATTAATGCTGAGAGTACGAAAAAGGCAAAGAGAAAAGTAAAAAATCCCCTCGAATTTTCATTACGTGCCTTTTGTTTTACCCCGCAAGCTTTTTAACCCCTCTCACCTACAAACTAAAAAGCCTGCCTGCACAAGCAAGCAGAAAAGGCACAGTGTGAATTGCGTCTTACAAACCGGGAACAAACCTAGTGTGAAATGTTTTTATAAAAACGTTTGGTGAACAAAAATAATTAGGGGCCGTTCATATATTACGTAACGCTGTATTTCTCGATTTTTGACCCCCTTTCCTTTCTGTTACAACAGATCGTAAGTCCATATTTACACTATGCAAGTATTATTGCTAAGCTGATTAGTTTGTTAGGAAAGAGAGAAAATAAACTTTACTGTTCTCCTCGTCTCTCTCTCCATCAAACTAATCAGCTTAGCAATAAGACTTGCATAGTGTAAATATGGACTAACAAAACTAAAAAAATATATTTTTTTCTAATCTTTTGCAGTTTTTCCGCCAAACAGTGTGCTGTAGTTTTCCGTATTGCTGAGTGAGCAGTATTTGAAAAACTAAGATGAGAATTGCCATTAGCCTCACGGTTGCTTTCACTAGTGTCGATTAGTGAAGTCATCGTGTATTTCAGAGATGCGCATTTTTTTTAATTTCGGAATCTTTATTTTCATCTAATCTTGTAGGTTTCGGATTTTGGTTAAGAGAGCTTGAAGATGACTCTCTTTGGCCATCTTCAAATAAATCTAAAATGTGCGTGAAACTATAAAATAAATATTTTTATATCTTGGACCAATAAAAGTTCGCGTGGTAAATTAATTAATAAATAATAATGTAAAGCTTCAAGGTAGTTCGGGATAATATATTTTTTTTTAACAAACACAACCCGCAAAGCGAAGCTAATCGCAGAAAACACCCAGGGTCCATGGTGGCAATCGAACCGACGACCTCTGAACTGAGAGACTGGCATCGCTACCACTCAGTCACAAAGGCACCCTATTCATTTTCTAAAAGTGAAATTTTTTCACCTATTTCATTTAGCGGGAGGGCTTTAAACATACCATTGTTGGGGTGTATTGAGAGATCAAATCACTCAAAATGACGCCCATTACGAAAGTTATGAAATTTTTTTTTCTTAACTTTTGTCCCTTCTACAACATTATGTTTTTAATAGATAATAGATGTGTTCCACAAGATTTCGTACAAGTTCGGACTAATGAGAGAAAAAAGAAAATTACTCTCTGAATATGCAAAAGTTATCCAAAAATTTCTGGAACGCAAAAACCATTTTTGCACATCTTGAAATATTAATGTTGCTTACTTTTTACCATAGACTAACAATACCAGCATAAAAGTCGTTACACAGCAGCTCTGAAATTCAAAATAACGGTCAATAGAATTATCCACAAACTTCTAGAAACTGTAAAGATAATTTTCCAGATTGTTTTGGTCACTTGGTTACCAATAGAAAATGACAGCACAGGTGGTAAAGTGTTCATAGCAGCAATATCTTTGTGCAGTAATGCAGTTTCTTTTATTTGGATTTGCTAAGTTTGCAAACATTTCATTACGCCATCTATGACGCAGTGGCGAACATTCTAGAAGCATTTCCTATGATACAGTGATGGAAAATTCAGTACTATTTTACTATTTTCAGTACTTTTATGCAACTAAAATACCGCAGTGACAACATTGGCTACAAAACAAGAATATAAGGAATATACAAACTTCGTTATTAATGTTGTAAAATTAATACATTTTTAGAAAGCACACATAGAGCTGCTCCGAAATCTTTCAGTCGTTCACTTTAGACACAAACTTATGATCAAACCCATTTAAATTACATATGTTTGTGTCTAATATGAACGACTGAACTAGTTGAACCCAGCTCTACTCAGGAAACTTCTAGGGTGATTTTGAAGCCACAAGTGTGCAAGGTGCGGAACGTGGAAGTTATTGCCGAAAATGAAAGTAATTTGGTCTCTAGCATTAAAGAGGTCGTAAGACAAGCATTGGCGGAGAAGGAGGGCTACGTGCTATAACTGCGGCAAAGTTGGCAATTACCAGTGCAACTGCAAGGCGTCAAGAAAGAGAGCCAGATCTGTTTCGCCACCAAGAAACAGTAAACGGGTGTACCAACAAATAACACAATTGTCCCTGTTAAACTAAAACGAGCTTGCATTAAGCGGCAAGAGCTATGTAGCTCTCAAACGACGACCCCAAAATCTTTATATCAGTAATGAAACAGAAAAATAGCAATGTTACTGCATGCGGATACATGCATACGGCGAAAATCACATCTTTATCGAACACAGCAGCGTCACAGTCAATAATCAGGCCCGATGTAGTGAAGGGGAAATGTAAAGCTATAAGTAATATACGACTACGTGCAGCTACTGGGGAGCCTGCCACTGTCTATGGTAAGACTAAAGCGAAGGTGACTACTGCTAATATCAGTGTGAAAAACGTATTTATTATTACGGATATTGTTGAAGAGGTTATTATTGGAGCCGATTTTATGATAAGCCATGACATCAACCTGCATATGGGGCAACAACTGATGATTTGGCGTAATGTTGAAATACCGCTTTATGTTTAATATGACAATCAGACGTACGTAAGGAAACTAGTTGCTATTGAAAACCAGACATTACCAGCACAGTCTAAATCAGTAATATGGGAACGTATTAAAGGAGATTTTGAAGGCAATTGGTTGTGGCTACTAGAACCATTAATAATGTAGAGTGATCTATTCACAGCAAAAGCCCTCGTAAAAAATTGCAAGGGAAGAAAGGAGGTTAAAGTTCCAAATGTATGAAAACTTAAAAAAAATTTAATTTTTCAGAGATAGAATTAGTTCCTCTGAGGGGAACTTTTTTCCTTTCGTCCATTTTTTCTTATTTTCAAGCCTATGACCATAACACATATTTGTGTTAAGTTTCATCGATCTAGGCGTACTCAATAACTTTTGAGAAACAATATAAACTAAAATGAAGTAATGTCCGGTTAGATTGGCAAAATACCCCATGTGCGTCGTCACCTAACCCATTCTAGAATAATATAGGTAACCTCGAAGAGCCAACTGATAGATTTTTTTTTTACTTGTTTGTTTCGTGATGTGATCTGCCAACTGTTGTTTATGTTTTACCATAATAATATTAATGAACTTATTGTTGGCAAAAAAAAAAATTATTAGGTTATGCCTGAGATATGTATGTATATGCAAATCAACTTTAATTTTTAACGATATATGTAAATGATATTTACATAAAAAGCATTAAGTACGAAAATAATGATGGAATTTAGTTTAGTGTGGAAAATCATATGCACACAAAAAAATATAAAAGTTAATTCTAACTAAGCTTGCATAGGTAACTTTTTTTATATGAAAGTAAAAAACTTGGGTTTTATTAACTATGCAGTTAGGTAATTATTCTATTCTATATATCTATTACAATAAGGTATCTTCTTTGAAATTATTTTTATATAATTGTTTTCTATTTTATTGTCAAAAGAAAATTTTTGATCAAGAAGGTATGTATACATGAAATTTAAAAATTTTTAAATTTATGTAAAAGAATTTTTTAATTATTTATTCCTTTATTTACTTTAGTTTGAATGGTAGAAGCAAGAACGCAAATTGCCATATATGTAGGTGTTTCCTTCGGAAGCTCCAGACGACCTATACCTTCACATAGGAAGTAATAGCTACCAATATTCACACCAGTGATCTATAATGCATCGTGTTTTCGCCATTCATCCTGACTCATGAAATTTTAAATCTAAATGAGTAGACATCGTTTAAACTCAACTACTCTGATTTACGCACACTCACGATAAGATTGATTTATAAGTATAGGTTGCTATAAATACCCTGCAGAAAACATGGGGTTAAATGTCCCCAAGTCACCACTTTTGTCGACTATATTGGTGACATTGTCAAACGAGCGTCTACATATTAACATTGTTTATGATGCGTAGAAAATATTTTGTCATATACACACAACTATGCTTCTTCTTAATGTTTTATTGGTTTGTTGAAAATACAAGTGGCTTCAAACAAAATTCAAGTTTTTATGAAAATTAGTTTACGAAATCAACATAAAAGGCAAATAAAAAAATTTATTAAAAAATAATTCAAAGAATCAAATAAAAAGAAATTGCAAAAGACAAATAAAAAGCAATCCATTTTGTAATTATAAAAATAAAAATATTTTAAAATGAAATAATTGTGGACATTTTTATGACCCTGTAGAAGATTTTGTGGGATCATTAAAAAGTCCAGTCCAGTAAGTCCAGATTCATACGTAAGTGTTTGATTTTAATAATTCGACGGAACCTTTAATTTTTCATTTATATTTAATACAAACAGCAAACTAAATCCTTACATGCCTTTTTTATGTATTTTTTTTATTAAAACAAAAATTTTTAATAAAATATTCAGTTTTATTATCATTAGAATTACTAAAATGTACTAGTGACTATCTCTTTCCAATGTCTCGATATGGTCCCAAAAGCAATACCTACTCAGTAGTACCAACGTCAGTAGTTGCTTTTCAATGACACGTACATGCTAAATGTCTATAGCAAAAAGCATTGTCTGGGGTACAACTCGTCAGTAGTACTGGTGACAAAGTCACTAGTAAATCACTACAATTTCACTATTCGCATTTTCTGCAGGGTAATTTCAGAAAAATACTTACATATACTACTCACATTGATTCAGCTCACTCAACTCATCCATATAGTACAACTACAACAGTATAAAATGTATAAAGAAACACATTTGTAACCTCATAATGAGCAAACACATAACCTCGTAATGAGTATTTTAATGTTCGTATGCGAAGTTCGCTTTGCCATTTTGCATTGTCTATAGACATTGAGTTAAGGAGAGTCTAAATCAACAACGTCATAAATCTTGTTATATATATGATGAAACAGAATAAAGTCTGCAACTTCAGGAAAATCGCTCCCAAATTAATAAAGCCAATAATAACATCGTCGGCAGTAACTTCAAATTATCTCTAATTTTTGTTTTATTTTCTTTTGTGCTTATTTTTCTTTGTAATTTTGTTTACAAAATTTATGAAATTTATTGAAAGTATGGTAACATTTTTGAGAGAATGT
The DNA here is from genome assembly GCA_936439885.1 of Nowickia ferox. Lineage (NCBI taxonomy): Eukaryota > Metazoa > Arthropoda > Insecta > Diptera > Tachinidae > Nowickia > Nowickia ferox. The sequence continues at coordinate 100,628,459 of OW387023.1, read as the reverse complement.
GTATATATATATATACATATGTGAGAGCATAAGAAAAAACGCTTTGAAAATAAAATATATTCTATCTCACGACTTCTTTCTGCGGCTGCTTTTTTGTGCCAATTTGTATGGAAAATGTGTTTATGCCGGCATTCTGTTTAATCATTATGAGTGCGATGAGAACTTCACACTTGCGAGTGAATATGAAGTTGGACAACATTGCAATAAGTATGAGTGCGCATAAGTACAAGAAATTATAAGTCATGATTCAACACTAATCACTTCTGATCACTATGGAAATGATTTTCATGCATTTAAAATAGCGTTTTATTTTTGTAAATTGTCAAAGGTAAATCTTTCACTATTTTTTCTGAAAAAAACATTTTTATTATAAAAATTAACATTCCACGTCAGCAAAAGTTATTGGTGCATATTTAAATGCTGCTAGTTCGTTTGTGGAATATTTAGTTTTTAAATTTTAGCTGTTTGAACTATAAACTATATTGATTTGTTGCATTTTTAAAGTGCATAATTTTTTTTGTATAACTTTATCTAATTTATTTTTAATTTCTTCGCTTATTCTCTCTTTCAGAGCACACATTTTTTTACTTGAGCTGTTAAAGAATCAAAACCATCTAATTGGGCTATAGTGTCAACATGGAAGCCATTCTCTGGGTGCTTAAATATCAATTCAGTGCTTAAGTTTGTTTTTTAATTAAAAAATTCTTTAACTTTGTTAATATAAATATAGTATTCGGCAGCATTCAATCACGCCCCCATCTAGTTACTATAGGCTGTGGGGGAATTCGTATCCCTGAATATTTTCCTTTAAAGGCTGCAACGCGCAAAGGAGCTTTAAAAAACACTTTCTAGCAACATGAAATTAGTACACATAACCGGTAAAGAGCGCCCAAAAAAAAATTACACAAGCATTTTTGGGTTTCAAAGGGCTTTAATCTCATGCTATTCTATTATTTTTTTGGTATTGAATTTTTCAAATGAATTGAGTTTTCATCCCAGTTGAAATTGTTTTCGTTTTAATCTTTTTTGTTCTTAAGAAAAAAAAAAAACACCAAAATTTGTTTTATAGCATGAAAAAAAGTAAAAAATTTATTAAAAATATGCATTTGTAGTGAAATATGTAAAAATATGTATTTATTTTAAAATATGCAAAAATATGCACTAACAAATCGATGCCATTTTATCGCAAACTTGTTGATTCGCAAAGATATTTTATTAACGTTGAACTACGACCAACGACGAAAAACATGTATTTACATGAAAATCCTTTCTCTACGATCGCCACCAGTATGCTTATTATTAAAATGTTTGCACCCGATAATGGAAAATGCCACAGGAATAAGTGCAAGCGATACAGTTAGTTGCGCTACCCATAAACAAGACCAACAACAACCAACAAGATCAACAACAACCAACAAGTCTGATCGCCTGAGCTGCCGTTTGCCGGCAGTCGTAGACTTATTCTAGGAACACAACTTGGTCCACTGCGATGAATTCGTCGATAAGAATTCGCTAAGTAAATTCGTCGTGTGAAGTACAACAACGACGAATTAATAACAGCTTTTATAATTGATAAACTTGGTTATTGTTTGTGCAAAGAGAGAGAAAATTGTTTTTTCTTAGTTAAAATTATATAGGATAACTTTTTTTCTTTGAAAACAGGGCGCAAAACATCGAGTGTAGCTTCGGCGCAGTCCTGTTGAAACCAAATGTTGCCAATAAATTAAATTTTTGTGAACAAAAATTCGTTCAACATGGCCCGATAACGATCACCATTGACTGTAACGGCCACTCCCTGCTCATTGGCCCAATTATGCCTCTGGACCAAAATCCGCACCAAACAGTGACTCGTTTTGGGTGCGGCGGTTTTTCAATGTATGCGTGCGGGTTTTCTGTGCCCCAAATGCGAAAATTTTGCTTGTTTACATACCCGCCAAGATCAAAATGAGCTTCATCTGAAAAGATGATTTTTTTTGCAAAATCGGCATCTTCTGTAAGTCGATCGCAGGCAATATTTCCCAGCGTTGTTCAAGCGTATACACAACCATATTCGTTCAGCGGAAGGATAAAACTAATTATCTGTCAAATCAGACATGAGCTAAGTGTTACCATTCACGAAATAAGCACTAGTTGAAAAAAAACGTTAGATGGCGGACCCTTTACCATTATTTTAGGAAATATAACCTATCAATTTTTTTTGTGTGTGAACATGAAATCGATAGAAATTGTTTTGATTACGAATTTTCATTTCGATCGATTTTGTTTACCTTCTCCAGATTTCGATCGATTTTGCTCATTCCGAAAAAGCGTCAATTCGATTATTTTAAATTTAAATGAGGCAATATTGGGCAACACAAAATAAAAAAAAAGCAAATTATAAAAATTAATACACGAAATGTCTGGATATGCAAGAACTGCAGTTTTGAAAAATTGGGGCGAAGAGAATTGAGGGATACTTCAGATGCACTTCAAATCCAAACGCACTGTATGTGTTAAGGTTTAATTTATTTTTATTTGGCTGAATAGATTATTTTAATGTTTCCTTCAGTCTTACGAAAATTTCTTATACATGTAAAAAATTAAATAATACATACAAATTTAAATAAACCGTTGAAAAATATTTTTCATTGTTGAAATAAAGTTGTTTCAAACAAATTTTTGTACTTTCACATACAGAAAATGACAATTCCTTTAATTATTAAATTAAAGTGGTTTCATTTAGAGCAAATTCTTCGTTTTTCGTTTTCTGAAGAACCTAATTACGGAATTGAAATCATTTCGATCGAATTTGGCTTCTGTGACAGGCCTGATACATTAGGCCCTATTATGAGTTCCATTCGATTTTCGATCTTCGCTGGGTATCGAACATCGAATGTTCAATTCCCTAATTTTACATCTAACAGAATTTAGCTTTCGATGGAGTATTTTAATATGAATTTTTTTTTTACACAAACACAAAGTGTAAGCTATTTTTTGTCAATTTGATTCACAATAACGACGTTCTTTGTCGAATGCTCATCATAACACCAAATGAACTTTGGACTACAGTCAAAGATCGAAAGTTGCTCATAATAAGGGTCATTTACATATTTATTTATACAAGATATTTTTAAGTTTCGAGTAGTGTAATTGAATTAAGAAACTATGTGTTAATAACACTCATGCATGAGGAAAAATTGTCACAAAAACCTCTTCCAACTTTGAAATTGTTGAAATGAAATTTAGTAAAACAACACTAGTAAGATTCTTTTTAACAAAATATTGTTTACGGAAACTACACAATCAGCATTTTATATTTAATTTCTTGTGAATTCCAAACGAACCAAAGAAAGAAAGCAAAAACGAATATCCATTCTAATATACATATCGTTGGTCAGAACTAGAAAGGCGCTAACTCAAATAACCGTAACTTTACAGGAGAAGGTAAAAACATAATAATGAACAGAACAACCAACTTGTACAACTGCTTGTAAAAGCGATATTTTTTACACTATTGCAATAACTTTTTGTGACGAGGTGCATTTGCATGAAATGTATTGGAATCACTGAAAAACTCAATTTCGTGAAAATACGAGTTAGGGCATTTTTTACTTGTGACCATCGATACACAAATAATATGTATGCACATACTCTATACTGTATACGAGGTTTGTTCAAAACGTATCGCGAATTTTGAATTTTGGAGGGTTACGTATATTCGAATTTTGATTTGTTTGTGGCGTTATGTTGGTACTCATGTCTCTCACTTATGCCGACAATTTCGGTCATTTTGAATGTTCATTTAATTGTTGGCAGCTGCTTTGCTTACACGTGTTTTGGCTCGTCTTCGATTTTTACCTATTAAAAAAATGGAACAAAGAACCTGTATCAAATTTTGTGTGAAAAACGAATTTAAGTGAGCGGATGCATTCCGAGTGTTGACTGTGGCATACGGAGAAGCTACCTTGGACCGAAGCAACATTTATCGGTGGTACAAAATGTTCTCAGAAAGCCGAGAAGATGTGAACGACGAAGAGCGTGCCGGACGCCCGAGCACGTCAACAGCAGACGAAAAAATCGATGAAGTGAAGAAAATGGTATTGGCCAATCGTCAAATCACCATTAGAGAAGTTGCTGAGGATCTAGACATATCGATTGGCTCGTGCCATTCGATTTTTATCAATGATTTGGGCATACGACTGGTCGCCGCGAAATTCGTACCAAAATTGCTCAATTTCGACCAAAAAGCATCGCATGAACATTGCTAATGAACTGTTGGACTCTGTCCACGACGACCCAAATTTGCTCCAGAGGGTCATAACTGGTGACGAATCGTGCGTTTATGGTTATGACGTGGAAACCAAAGCTCAATCATCTCAATGGAAGCTGCCGCACGAACCAAGGTAAAAATCGAAGACGAAAACACGTGAAAGCAAAGCAGCTGTCAACAATTAACTGAACATTCAAAATGGCCGAAATTGTCGGCATAAGTGAGAGACGTGAGTACCAATATAACGCCACAAAAAAAATCCAAATTTGAATATACGTAACCCGCGAAAATTCCAAATTCGCGATATGTTTTGAACAAACCTCGTACATCTGTAAGTGTATGAAAAATGGCGGGTAATTTATGTGAAATGATGTGCTAAATACATTTATACTTTTTCCATATTTCCTATTTTTAAAGTACACACACATACATACACACACACAAACACACAAATAAGCTTTTTGGCATCCTTAAGTGCGTTAGTAAGAGGAGAATGTTAATTTACAAAGAGTGTTTAATTATATAAGTATGTATGTATGTTTGTATGTATCTAACAAAGTATGTATTTGTATTTTTATGGCTGAATTTTATCTATGGATATGTATGTATTTTTTCAACACAAAATGAAAGATGGCGCTGAATTGCAAGCAAGGGAATCGACTAATTGCCTTTAACGAAAGTGCTTTTTATCAGCGTTAAGTAAATTTGTTAGTCTAAATGTGTAATTAGAAACTCGGTACAATTACGGAACAAGAGATAAAACAAGACTAAAGATCAAAACCGGCATTGCCCTTAGTATTTAATCTTAATAAAAACATCAAGAGCTTTCTTTGAAAACTACTTAATTTCAGTTCATAATGTATTAGGTACATCACTACAGCACCTCAAATAATATTTTGTGGAGATAGTGTGATATCTAAACACTTTTCTATATTTAGCTAATATGTTTAATAATATTAAGGAAACATTATTGTTATATAAGTACGTTTCGTATATTAACTGCCAACTGAAATTACTTTAAAAGGTACAGATTTATTTCCCTTTGTAATGTTTGCGAAAGCAAATTTAAATAAAAAAAAACACATAAAATTTAGAGAAATGTATGAAATCTTTATGTGAGTCGCTAGAACGATCTATATAATTCAACGCTTAAAAATAATTTCATGTTAATGTCCGCAGCTACACTTGAAATGGTTCATTTGCTGGGTATAATTTTGGCATATTCTCGCCAACATATCGGCCGGTATCTCACGAATAAATTCTTCAATATTGTATTCCAGTGCGTCAACCGTTGCGGGCTTGTCCCTATAAACATGAGCCTTATCATATCCCCACAATAAATAGTCTAAAGGCGTTAAATCGCACGATATAGGCTGTCAATTGACCGACCCCAAACGTGAAGTAAACTGTTCACCGAACTCGCCTCTCAATGGGGCCATTGTATCGCGTGGTGCATGGCATGTGGCACCGTCTTGCTGAAACCACATGTCAGCCAAGTCCAGTTCTTCCATTTTGGGCGAAAAAAATGTAACAGATACCCAATTGCTGCGAATGACGCCGAATCGATAATTCACGGTCATCAGCAACACTGGCGTCTACAGCTGCGATAATTTCCTCTGTACGCACTCTATGTATGCGCGTTGGTGGTTTAATGTTCAATAATGTAACTTTGGTGTGAAATTTGCACGATGCACTTTCTTAACCGAGCATGAATTTTGATAATAAAATTTAATTATCTGCAAGCATTGTTCATTTGTAAGTCGATTCATGGTTAAATTATAGACAAAATTGAACATGTTTAACCGTAACATGATACACGAAATCAGCTGAGTTGCCAAAAAAAAGTTGCTAAAAAATCACCCTTTATTATCAGAAAAATTAAAATTAATGGTTCTTATTATTAAATTATAAGATAATAAATTTTTAATTAAAATTAGTTAAATCGTTCTAATGATATGAACGGAAAAAATTAAATTAAATTTTCAGGGCAATCATGAATAAAATTCCGCGAGAAATTTCTACATTTTCCAATTAGATTTTTTTTGTTTTCCCTATTACTTGCTATTGTTTGAAATTGTTCCCCGGGAAAAATTTCTCGCTGAATTTTATTCATGATTGCCCTCTTTGTCTTTTTTTGGAAAATGAGGTTTTAAACTACTGTTGCATTAAACTTTTGTTTATTTTTTATTTAAAGAGAAGTAGCAATCAGGCAATGAATACCTACTACTATTACTAGGTGTTACCTTCTTTAGGAAAAGGATGGTGATAGAGAAGACAGGTGGTGAAGGAAGAGATAGAGGAAAGCTTCATTCTTTTGCAACTATGCTTTTTTGCACGTTTTAAAAAATTCAGTGTTGCAGCGCCTCTGGTGTTAAATGATGCTTATTAACTTTTTTTTTGAAGCTGTGCTTAGTACCTGTGCTGTGTTTAGTTTTTTGAAGCTGTGTTTATTCGTTATTTTACTTAGCCGATAATTCTGCTATACAACGAAGGAGAGCGCTGTGATGTTACATTAGGATTACTATCTGCTGAAGCCGGTATGGTTCAGTGACCAGTGACTATGCCTTCATCACTTGAACTTTCGTATAACAGCTGATAACAAGAGACACTAATGCACATCAGAAAAATGCGTGGTGTTGTTATTTAATGACTGTTGGATACGGGCTCGAACCCAGGACCTTCGGTTTTGTAGTCAACGTGCTAACTACTTCAGCCAATGCCACCTTCATGCATTAAACTTTAATGATGTTTTTTTTATTTCAGCTATCGACAAAATATTTAAAAAGATATTGCCTACTAAAAAGCAGAAATTCAAGTGGTTCTAATCATCTGATTGAGAGTGTGTCTACACATGTGTAAATATGTATTTATTTAGAACGACATGTTTTCATACATTTGCCCGATAATCGATAATTTATACAATGGCAAGTACGTACAGAATGTATACATAGGACAAACAACTTCACAAATCTACTTTACAGAACGTATGTAAATTTTTTTTCATTCAAATGGCGGACAGATAAAGAAAACATCATTATCCTACACAAAGATTTGTTTGTGTTAAAACAAAAATATTTTACCACGCGAACAACAAACAATCAGTCAGACGGGCCCTCACAATAGTAATGAGATCTAAGATTTAAAATTGCAACAAAGGATATTTGAAAATACTGCAAATAGTTTTCACAAGACCTAATCTATTAATGCCCTGAATCATGTATGAAAGTGTACGCATTCACTTAGTTCTTTTTTTATATGTTTGTTTGCATGTAGGGATTTATGATGATTTAACGACTTTAAACAAATAAATACAGTATGTATGTACATGGATGTATGCAGTACTCCTTTAATTGAAATGGAGTGAACCTATCATAGGTTTCCTCTACAAATAATCTACATATTACTGTTTTGTATAAAGAAGCCAAGATATCGAAAGTAACATTAAGGGCATCCATTATTTCATTTTACCGAATATTGATGCATTTTTTTTCTACTAAGTGATGAACAAATAATAATTTTGATTAATATTTTAATTGAATATATGTTTCAATTAATTAATTATATTTCACTGATGCTAATGCTGATCATCAGGGAATCTTTACCCAAAACTTTCAACAAAGTTGAACTTCTCATTTGTTTAAATGAAAGTTTAACATAATAACTCTAGTTGTTCTAAAAAATTTTTGGGTAATGGTTCCCTGATGATCAGCATTAGCAACAGTGAAAGGCGCATAGGATCCAGCTAAAACACCTCAATAATTAATTTCAATGCATTTTTATTAAAAAATATTTTACTGAATAAGTAAAATAATAATTTGGGTTAACATGTTAAACTTAAATTATAACAATTTCAAAAAAAAAAAACAAATAAATAAAAGCACTTTTGTTTTTAGGTGTGAAAATCGTGAAGTTTTTTAAGAAAAAATATTTTCAATTAAAATACTCAATTAATCTTTTAATTAGTCATGATGTTTTTTATGCCAGCAAAAAAAATTATAAGTTGACATTTTTTTTTTAAATTAAAGTTTAAATTTAAAGTGTCCGGGCGTCCGGCACGTTCTTCGTCGTTCACATCTTCTCGACCTTCTGAGAACATTTTGTACCACCCGTTTATCGGTGCTTCTGTCCAAGGTCGCTTCTCCGTATGCCACAGTCAACACTCGAAATGCATCCGCGCACTTAATTTCGTTTTTTTACACAAAATTTGATACAGGTTCTTTGTTCCATTTTTTTAATAGGTAAAAATCGAAGACGAGCCAAAACACGTGCAAGCAAAGCAGCTGTCAACAATTAAATGAACATTCAACATAACCGAAATTGTCGGCATAAGTGAGAGACATGAGTACTAAGATAACACCATACAAAAAAATCAAAATTCGAATATACGTAACCCGCGAAAATTCACAATTTGCAATACTTTTTCAACACACCTCGTACATACAGAAAAAAAGGTTCTTGGTATTTTTTTTATTTTTTTCACATTTTAGTTTAAGGTTAAATTTTTCCACTTTTTACCTTTTTGGGAAAGTTTTTTGGCAGTATGAAATAATGCCCAAGGAAATGACGCCCAAATAAGAAAATGATATAAGGCCCAATAAAACTAAGGAATTTTAAATTTATTAATTGTTCACTGATGCCAACTTCATGACATTTTTTCATTATACGTAAGGCTGAATAAGTTTAAAAGCCTCAAACAAAAATTTTTAGAAGACAAACAAACATCTCATACGATTTTGAGTCTATTTTTTATTTTCTCACTTGGAAAAACTATTAAAATATAGTTCTTTTTAAAAGTTCGTTTCGTTTTGTTTTCAACGCCCCACACGTCTTGCACCAATAACAAACATTTACAAGTATATACATACAATTTATTTAGTATGTCTACTCATTCACTAAAACCATATTTAAATGTACAATTGTATTTTGCAATTAATTTAATTGTAAAATGCTATTAAGCCGGCACATTTTAAACAACTTCTGATTGCAATTAGCACAACATAAAAGTGCAGGTTTGTGTTTGATATTCCAAAGGTACAAAGACAGCAGCATGTCCCAGCAAAAAATTCTCTTATTATTCACATACGCGAATAATTTTAAAGCGTAAAATTTTTGTTCTTTTCATAACGCATGGTATGATTATTCGTTCTGAAGCCAGTCAGCATGTGGAAATTGTTTTCATCGAACTGAGTCTTTTTCGACTACCTTAGATGATCAAAAACTAATTAAAATAAGACTCGAAAATTATTCACAGAAAGGCTTAAGCTATATCAGCACAATGTACCGATTTTCGTCGGCTCACTGCAATAAAGTCATTAGTAATAAACCAAAATTGCCTTATTTCTCAATTAATTCCGGAATAAGTCTATATGGCTCTATTACCAATGCAGTTAGGTGTAATTATGTCCTTATATTTCAATCAGTTGAAAAATAAGGCCAATTTAGCTTATTACTTATATCTTTATTTCAGTGAGCCGACGAAAATCGACACATTGTGCCGATAGTGGGATCTAGGCTTTAGAAAGCGATTTGTTTAAAAAACAAAATGAACAGCATGTGTGCAATCATATATTGTTCACACATATGCTCGAAAGGTGACTGTTTTAAGCTTTGTTTCATTTTCTGTGGCCACTGCTTATAACGGGACAATTTTTTGTGCAGATCTTGAAGCAAATGAGTTTCGTAATTTTAGCAAGCTCGTGCAGCAAAGTGAAAAATATTAAATTTGTGAATGAAGATATTATGTTTCAAAGTGAAAAAAGTGGATTGCCAAAGAAATTTTCTAAATGATATTAGGGGCCGTCCATATATTACGTACCGGGGTAGGGGGGAGGGAGGGGGTGTTCGAGTTTTGTTACGATTTGTTATGGTGGGGGGGAGGGGGTCTTTAAAAATGTTACGTAACAGAAAAAATACTAATTTCGTACAAAAATACGTATGTTTTTCTTATTTACATATTTATTTAATTGATTATACGTGTTACCTACATACGTATATTAGGTCTGTTCCAAATGCATAAAAAAACAGTCCGAACTTGTACAAAGTTATCCAAAAGCGTTCCAGATAGCAATTTTTGTGCAATTTTGAGAGCAAAATGGGAGGTTTTTTGAACAAAGTTTAAGTTGTAAGTACTCGTACATTTGTGCATATTTCTCCATTTCTTTAATATAAAAAAATGCTTTTTGTGATTTTTTAAATAATTCACGTATGTAGCTTCTACTTTTTTGGAGATTTTTTTCATTTACTTTTTACAGGTGTTGCCAATGATGCAATTTTTTTATAATGTTGTGCGTTTTAAGACACTAAAATCACTAAAACAAAATTTTATTTAAAAAGTAAGCAGCACTAGTATTTCAAGATGGGCAGTTATGGCTTTTTTGCGTTCCAGCAATTTTTGATAACTTTTGCACATTCAGAGAGTAATTTTCTTTTTACTCTCATTACTCCGAACTTGTACGAAATCTTGTGGAACACACTTATTATGTACGCCAATTTCTGATATTCGGGAATTCGCATTCGAATTAGTGGACATCATTTGAGTCATTTGATCTCCCAAAACACCCCAACAATGTGTATGTTTAAAGCCCTCTCGCTAAGTGCACTGGTTAAAAAATTTTCTCTTTTACAAAATGAAATATTTTTCACCACGGCAACCTTTAATATATATATTTTAGTTTCATGCACATTTTAGATTTATTTGAAGATGTCCACGACGACTTCACTTATAGACACTTGTGAAAGCGACTGTGAGGCTAATACCAATTCTCATCATGGTGTTTCAAATACTGCTCAGTCATCAATACGGAAAACTGTAGCAGAATATTTGGCGGAAAAACAGATAGCAAAAAAAAAATAAATCTCTTTTTTTTAATTATTACAAACTAATATTTGTGTGCCATTCGTTTAAATTTCGGTTTGGATTTATGAATGTCTTTATATATTTTTTTTAAACGAATACGAATATCTAGAAATGGGCGAATGTTTGGGAATTCGAATACGCGTCACTAATACATACATACAGTTTAGGAATAAGCTCTCCATAAAACCATAATTTTTGGAGTTTGAGACACTTGAGAAGAAATTAAGAAAAATAGTTTTGCCAATATTTGGGGTACATGTGTATAAGTACATTCACATGTAACCTTATTTGATTTTTGTCTCCGCACTGTGCTAGTCTAACAAATGAATAGAATACAATGAATTAAATAAATTTTTTTTAAATAAAAAATGTTTAAACTATTTAATTTGATTTTTAACTAATTGTTACGTTATTCCGGTAGGGGGTGGGGGGGGGTCATGGTTTTGTTACGATCTGGGGGGAGGTGGGGGGGTCAAAAATCAGGGAAAACAGCGTTACGTAATATATGGATGGCCCCTTAAATCAAAGCAAACGAGCAACGAAAACAGTTTTCATGATGATTGTGAAAGTTCTTTTTATTGTGAAAGTGAAATTTTTCTTGATAGTCGCGGCTAGAGAGCCATTTACTCCTGCATAAATGATTATTTTAATCACGCATAGGAGTCGAAAAAGACTCGGAGAAGACTCGGAGAAGACTCGCATGTGATTGTAAATAGTACCACAAACTGTATCGAAAATTAGTTGAAATTGATCAGAAGCGCCAGTCATAAAAGACTCTTTTAAAAGAGCCGCGGCTTGGATACGGGCGCATAAATGATTATTTTAAACGCGTGGATGAGTCGAAAAAGACTCGAATAGGATTATTAATTTTATAAAAAGGTGACTGGGGAATGAAATGTATACGTGCACACAGCTTTGTGTGTATTAGTATTTATTTGACGTTGCCTAGGAAATTTGTACCAATAAACATTCTAAAGGATTTGGAAAGTTACATTCTTGTCTGGAAGTTCGCTGTTGTGGAAGGAGACTTCATGAGAATCTGTCTCTTCCGGTGTGCCACACCGAAGTATACTGAGGCCAGTTTTGTATTTGATATATACTACTTGTGATATGCCTGTGAGCAGTAATATCCATACATCTACATTTGCCTATCGAGTCATCCCTCTATCTACAGCAACATATTACCCAGCTGGAACTATTATTGATCTTATGGAGAATAAAAGTAAACGAACAGAAGTGTGTTCAGGTAACATTTACCCTACGAAGAGATACTTGTTGCCCCATTGACTCTAAGATAACACAAATGAAACTAAAATTAACTAAGTTACATTGGCTGAAATTCAACCCTGAGTCTTAATTGTAAACTTTTTATATACAAGTCGCTTTTGAAACTTATATGGTACTGCGGAATTCAACTATGGGGCACTGCTTCAGCTTCAAATGTAGAGAAAATCCAACGAAGGCAAAACAAAATTTTACGGTTAATAACGTCGTCCCCATGGTACATAAAAAAACTCAAATTTACATCGTGATTTAAATATGCGGCAAGTGGCTGAAAAAATGACAAAATACGCAGGCAAATATTTAACAAAGCTCGAGTCACATCCTAACCCGCTTGCTCGTATTATCTTGAACTTTACTGGACACATCCGCTTAAAAAAGGGGAAGACAAGGGCTCTAATATTTAACACTCAAGATGAAACTGCTTGAAAATATTTTTTTGCTTATCACGACTCTTATGTATTATTAGCTACTATCACTAAGCTTATGTCCGACACTAGTCGGGCCTAATAATTATATATAGACTTAAGATTTGAATAATTATTGTTTGTTCATTTTGGAATATACAGTAAAACAATATAAATATTAAAACAAAATGTTCAGCCAGTAAGGGCTCTCTTGTGTATATTTAAGCCCCTTTTAGACACGTAAAGTTTACTTTGCAAAGTCTTAATTCAGCTGAATTAAGACAGAATGTGAAATATTTTCTCTTTTTGTTTTTCTTTTGTTTTAATTCAGAAAATAGTAAAATAAAATATCAGATAGCAGATTTACTACTTTTTAACACAGGAATAAGAACATGAATTGTGAAAGTTAGAAATAATGAATCGCGTTCTTAATAATTTCTTAAGCTTCTATTTAATGTGAAAGAGAAATTGGAAGCTTGACTTGTAAAGTACAAGTTATACGAGTACAACTTATATGAAAACCTCGATTAAAGATGTAGATCAGTAGGGTGGGGGAGGGGGGGAAATGGGAAGCGCTTGCAAGTTTGTCCTTAAAGAAAAAGGCTAAATTTAGATTTTTTGTTTCTATTAATTATAAGTATACATATAAAAGTTATACTTTCAAAGTTTCGCAAAACAATTAATCGAAAGTATACCAAGTCAATTAAATTAAATATTCCCATTTTCATTTATTTAAATGTAATTGTTCTAAGACATTTTTGGGTTTCCTGATGATCTGAATTAGCAATAGTGAAATGTTCATAGGAACTTATTTATTATATAATTCTAGAACAAACGCAACCTTCGTTAGATACGAATCACAACCAACATAAAAAAGAAAAAACGTTTAAAGTTTTCAATTTATATAAAAATTTACGTGGAGATTAAAAAATATTCTGCTCTCAGGAGGTGGTAGTACTCCTTCTTATTATCTAAAAAATCGCGTTTTTTGAGTTACGACACTATTGAAGTAAATGAGCGATATACATATGTACATTAGAGCGACTCACATTGTATGAAGATGAAAAACGTGATTTTGTCACCCCTTTCAAATTAAAAGTCGATATTTAGAGATAATCGTTTGTGAGCTGGACCGTGTCTAAAATAGGTATATTTTTGTGGTATTTTTACCATAAAAAATCAGCGTTATTCTATAAAAACCATGAATGTTTAAGCGTTTTTATAGTACACCAATACCTGGCTTTGCGTCGTTTCGTTTTGTGTTTTTTCGAAGTTGCGGCGCTGCTGAATTAGTACTAATTTCCACTGTGCGTTGTTAGATTTTCGAAGTTGCGTCGTTTTGGGTTTGAGTCTTTAATTTTTTATTTTCTTTGTTTTCCCAATTAAAAAAGCAAGAATTGTCTAATGAAGAACTATTGTAACTGGAATTGCAATTTGCTAATGAAGAAGATGACAGTGACCGTTCAATACAAATCTCCAAAGAACAAAATTTAACCTCCAAAGAAACTATGAAGATTAAAAAAAAATGATCCTGACAGCGGAAGGAGTTTTCAAGTGTCCCAGGCGATAGCTCCGAATATCAATTGCTACAAGGAAATTTATTTTACGCTGAAAAAAAGCTGTTAAGCAAACATTGGACCAATTTTTTTGTTAAAGAAGAAAGCCGACTTACGGCAACAGTCACTACGGACTCATCAGAAAGTCCTTAATTTTTATTTTGTTTTTTATAAATTAATTGAATATTTTATTTTGCTTTAACTGAATTTGTTTTTTGTTTGTTTTTTGTATGTATGTAATAAAATTTTATATTATTTTTATTTTTTAAATGCAGTATTTTCGTAACCCTGGAACCTATCTTCGACCTATCATGGTTTTGTAATAGAAAATCACGTAACCACGACGCAAAGTGAGGTATTGGTGTACGTGCTACTTTTTTAGACATGGTCCAGCTCACAAAGGTCGTCATTAAACAGAGAACTTTAATCTGAGAGGACTAACAATTTTTTTTTCTGTGAGCCTCTCTAATGTACATGAATATATTTACATAACATGTATATATGTATGTATACATGTGCATATTCATATAAATAATACCTTTTGCAAGTGCTATTGCATGAAAATCTCTTTTTGCACTTGCACATGTACATTTCATACATAAAGTACGCGCAAAAATAAATGTAGTTAAGTTTCTTATTTTTGTTATTGTTGCTGATGTCGTAAAGTGCAATTTAAAAAGCGGTTTTGACCATTTATAATAATTGCTTTTATTTAAATTTTAATGGCTATCGTTAGTATCCAATTGCATGTCATAACACACACACTCTTATTTACACCGGATACAATAACTTCTTTATATGTATTGCTATTAACACAAACACATTCATACCCACATACTTACCCAGCTAGCCAAGACCTGTTTAATAGGCGATGATGTTTAATATAAGGGAAAATTTCACGATGTCAACAACGTTCAAAACAAAAACAAATGTTCATATTTTGTTGTTGTTTCAAATGTAAGTGTGAGACAAGTCGATCGTTGTCGACATCGTGAAATTGACCCTAAAACTCCTAAACGAATCTTTCTGTTTAACATATGTTTAAAATATGTTTGTTCTTTTTTTATTTTCATATTTATTGTTTGTTATTAGATTGTTATTTTTTTCTCCATTTCTTCGCTGATGCTTTCATTTGAGTTTTGAATAAGAATCTCGACGGTTGTTTCAAGTGTGTTTTTATTTTTTATAATAATTAAAGATATATTAAAGTGAACTACATATTAATTTAATGTGTTTGGTATTTGACATCAAATATTAATTAAATTATTGGAGGTACGTAAAAAGCTTTTAAAATAATCTAATTCTTTTGATTAGTTGAATTTTTCATAGATCTTTGCCATTCAAAGTTCTTGCACCACCATTTTGTGCACGCACGTAGACGATTAAAAACTCAAAAATCAACATAGTAATCATAAATTTTCTATGTATAGAGAATGGTTGCATCTACATACATAGCGACCCCTTTGCGCGAAATTGTCGTATGTTACAAAAACTGTATTTAGCAGGAGAGCGTTTTTATTACTTTATTTTTAATTGGCTAACAGCATTCGCATAAAATTGAAAATGTGTATAAATACTCGGTTGCTTTAAATAAATTAATTGTAATTTTTGTGGAAAAAATTGTATATTTCAAAATAATAAACTTTTTTGGCACATACGATATTTTCGCGCTCAAAACTTTTAAGGGTGCTGAATATATTTAATACTTACGATAAATTTTGAATCAATTTAAATTACATATATTATAAAAAAACCTTCATACTATAATATTCGACGTTAACATACATAAATATTATTTCAACTAAAATATTTACTTATATGTATTTGAAAAATATTATAGGGAATTAATGTTCGTTGCCAGTTTCATTTAAAGAATCTTTTATTTTTGAAGTACACTTTAAATTTAAATATTCTTTATGATATTTCCATAGGTGGTATACTATTTTTTAAACAAAGATTTTTTAAATCTGTAATTTTTTTTGTTGAGATAATAAACTCTTAGCATATAATATTTCGATCTTATAAGTGAAAATTTAAATTGTTTATAAGCTTTTTCTCAGAATTATCAAAATATCCATAAACTATTTTTTAATTGAAGTAGGAATTTCTTTAATTTCGCGTAAAGGGGGTCATTGAAATTAAGTTTAATTTTGTTGGGCAGGAACGAATTAGCAAGTGACTTCCAATTTTTGAATTCGTAGCCTGATGGGTTAGTTCGCGCATTACGGACAACAGTCTGCCATTTATTAGGCGCATGAAAGATTCAATCTACTGGGATCGTAGTATGTCCCGAAAATAAATAAGTAACATTGACTTTATGGACAGAAATCAAAGAATTTAAAAAATACTCTAGCATAGACATTACGGCTTTGTTGAGGTTCTGATCAGCGGTTCAACTGTCGTAATACAGACTTCATTTGACTGTTTCTCTATTGCCAATAATAAGCAAATATAACAGTATATGTGACAGCGCATAGAAAAAGGGACGTAAGGGTAAAAAAATCAATTTTCACTTTTTTTTTGATGTGGACAACATCTGAGCATCGAATGAGACCGATCCCATGCCCCAAAAATGTTCCCTCCCAGAGATATGCGCATTTTATGATGTGATGGTACACCAAAGATACACGTATTTAAATTTTTATAATGGCTCTCCTGAACAAAACCTGTTTTTACCCTTAGGTCCCTTTCTATTTTGCGCGTCACATATAGAGAGCTGAGCATATTTCATTACATATTTGGTTACCATCACGCTCACCCCACAAGAAACAATATCCATTTTTTGTGCCATTTTCGTAAACGCTAAAATTATAATAGGCTTATTTGCGGGAGTAAGACCGTATAATATTTTTTTCCATAAGGAGTGTTTAAAACTTTCTGCATTTCAAAACTGCTGCATAAGAAATCTAAACACTTTTTGCAAAAAATCTACTTCACATTAATACTCGCATAATTGTTTATTTTAAAGCAAGTACTCTGTAGCAAACAATTTTATATTGTATATGGCAAACAGGGCTGCTAGATAAAATTATCGAAAAATATTTGAAATGCCGATAAATATAAAATCATAATTTCATTCTCGAAAAATCGTCATAAAAATCGGATAACTCAAAATGCAGTACGTCATTTTTCATGTTGCACTTGTGCAACAATAGAGTATTAACTCAAATTTTCAAAATTAATAGTAAAAGCAAAAAGCTTATATTTTACATGGAAGGCATGTCTATAAAAGGGTAAATTTATATAAAGAATTTTAGTAGGAAAGAGTTGGTAAAGATCTACCAAAGTCTTCTAGTGGGTGCATATATGTATTGTAAAAGTAAATTTTTCTTAAAAATATCGAACTATCCCATATGCAAATTTGTAATTTTCAGAAGAGCGCGAAGACCCGTCAGGCTTAAAACATTTCTTATTGAGTTATCTATGGTCCATGAGAATTTCAGCATTTTGAAACGAGGCATATCGTATAAATTAGGGCAGCAATATAACGAGTTTAAAAAACGAATTTTGCATATTGGATAGTTTGACGTGGTAGGAACGATATTTAGAATATTATAAATCGTAAATTTTAAGGAAAAACTCGTCAAATCGTCATTTTGACATCAAATGTGGCAGCCTTGTATCTTTATCGCATGTAATTACACTGTTACATACGATAAAATGTACATTGTGTTATCTCTATAACTATTATAATTACCTATAATAATATTTTGTCAACAGATGAATTAACGAATTTAGAACCAATTTGCATAAAAAAGTCGATTTCGAAAAAAGTGTAACATACGATAATTTCGCGCACAGGGGTCGATATGTACATAAGATATTATTTAATCAATTAATGAAGAAAAGTGTTTTATTAATAAGTATATACTAAAAAATTTTATTTGTTTTTCTTTTATATTTAACTTTTAAACTAAAAAGCATACTGAGTATTGTACGATTCCCCAAATCATTATCTAATGAATATTTTACAACTCTCCCACTGAAGATTCACAATAGACTCTTCTGCGATTGAAAAGGATAGCTGGGTATGAAAGCACAAATGTTTAAATGTGTTTTTATGATTTTATATATAGGTATTTATTTTTATGTCTGTGTGTGTGTGTTTAAGCGCATTTGCCTATGAAATTCAATGCTTTTACGAGTTGATTCATATTTATGGCAATTGAAATTTATTTTTCCAACAATTTCTTTTTTGTTTTAATTTAATTAATATGAAAACAAAAAACATAAAAGTATGAGGTTTAATTGTAAATAATAAGTTGTTCTTAATTATTGTTTGGAAAAGTTATTTGTTGTTATTATTAATTTTAAGCAAATGATGTGTGCGATGTATGTATTTTTCGAAAATTTGTCACTTTACCGACGTTTTGTGAATTCTTATTGGATTACAATGCTTGTCATGCCGCATTTCTCAAAAAATTTCGACGACATTCAAACAAGATTTGAGGCACTTATTGTAGATTCATCTAAGTAATTACACATTCAAGAGTACAATAGATTACACTTGAATAAGAAATATTTTACAAAATGGTAAAATCTAGCTATAAGAAAGTAAGGCTTAGCTTAGAAGATACTCCAAATATATAGCAGCATCCCTCGGAGGCAATTTGGATCATTGTAAAGTTGCTCAGAGGACCGTCTACAGCCTGAGACATTTGATATCTCGAAAGAAGGGATTATTTAATTTATATTAATTTATGATTGTCACCACACCACAGGGAAGAATAGTGACAAGCTTTGGCATTATTTTCTATTTCCACTCATATTCAGACAATTCTTAGACAATATCGTTTAAGCAGTGCCACAGATTGAATTCATTAATCACTTTGACATCAAGAATTGTAATAGAATATTCACAAAAATTTTCGTTAAACTGGCCTTTGAACTACATTTCTTCGTAGCCATACTACAAGGTGTACAGCTGTGGTGGAACATATTAGACACGGGTATCAGTGGAACGCAAGCTTAGGATGCTCAGATATAATACCCGAGTCCAGAGTTCACCATTTTATAGCTATGCTATTTATGTCACGACACAGGACCTAGGACGTGATTTTCGTAACAAAAATAATCGACACTATTACAGTTATAAATTTATTTTTGTTTTGATTTCTTTGTACTTAAAACCATAGTACGAAAATAAACGAAAAATATGGTTTGATTTTGTTTTGTTTCGTTCTTTGAAATGAGTGAAACAAAAACAAAACAAAAACAATGAGAAGGATTGCTCAATTTGTTTTTGTATTGCTTTTGCACATGAGCTCAAACCAGAGAACACAGCCGATCGGTGTAAGCGTAATCGTAAGTGTAAGTGTAATCATACTCCGCTAGAAAATAAAATAATGGGAAATAAATGGAAATGTTTTAAACTATTTGCGGCGAATTGGACATCATCATATAATTGCATGGTTGTTTAATACATTAAGTTTGTTTTATATAGATAAGCAGCATAGCTATACCCAGGTATCCTAAGACACCTCTCTTCTTTTTTTCTATTGGAGCTAAGTAGGTATCAACTCTCCTTACGTTTCTTCCATCGGAAATTCGCGAAAACAATACAATAATTAAAATGTTAATTTTTCGAAAATTTCTTAAAATCTTTGCATCTTTTGGTGCCTCTTTTTTGGCTTAGCCCTGAAGGGTTCGTACCATGTTCGGACTCTTACATGTACAATATATATCCATGTATATACATATCGCTCATTTACTCAAAGAACGTCATAGTGATGCAGAATTAATCTTCATATCGTTCTTCATATTGTTTAAAAATTTCATCATCATTCATCTTGTTTACTCAACTCTTGAGAGAAAAATTAAATTTTCTTTTTCCATTAAGATTATGCGTTGCCTAGCTCTGTTAATTATTTTTTGTTATCAATCAGCTGTTTGCGTGACGCAGACAGAAACGTTTTAAAATTAATTCAAAATAGTAACATTTAACATCAAAGGTGAAATCAAATAGTGAAAAATATAAATAAAAAATAAATTCAAAATTAAAATGAAATACACGGTGAAAAATTGCAATAATAATAATAATAATAATAATAACACAAAATGGTACACAATAAGATTTTTAATTTTCAGTCGGACACAAGTTTACTAAGGCAATGTTATACACATGTACGAGTATACCGACCAAATAGGGGTTTCAACAATAACGTTTCAAGTCTTATTATTAAAACGAACTGTTTAATTTTTACAAGTCCTTCAACAGGTTTCACGAAAGACATTTTTTGAAGCTCGGAGTTGTGCCCGCTGTCCTTTAACTATCTTCCGTGGACGTAGAGCGTCTCAAGAACCGTACACAGTGAAACAAAAAAAATATTTCCATGGAATAACAGTCCCTCATGAATTTCTAAAAAATTTTACTTTCAACAAATATTATATTTGAATCAAATAAAGGTTCTGTTGAATTTCATGCTACATATTTTCGACAAACAATGGAAAAGCCCTGCTTATTCAGGCAGGCTCATCACATTGTATGTGATAAAAAAGTAAAATCGCTCTTTTTTCGACTTAGAATGTCTTTTAAAACAAGGAAACTTAGTCCAGAACTCACACACAATAGCTGATCTAGAAAAAGAAGATTTACTACAATAATAAATTAAATTAAATGTCACCAAATAAAATGTTAAAGGTTTGTGTTTTATTTATTATTTGCCACAACAAATCTCATATCATTTTCATAACATGCAAACCAAGGCAAATTCATAACAGGTAAGTTGAAAGCACAGCTGATCTACTTTTTTTTTGTATAATTTAAGTTGAATTCATATACCTGTTGGCTCGTATGTCAAAAGTTGTTTATGTGCAGAGGCCTGCCCCGGGTGATTGTTCTGGCGGCGGCGGCTATTGAGTAAATCGTCGGCGGAAGCTGAGAACAAATAACATGAAAATCAAATTTAAGATAAAAACTAATTAAAAATTAAATTAAATAATTATTAGTTTATATTGTACATGGAGAATCAGTGGCTGTTTTTCAGGCGGTGGTGTACCTGACTAAAATTATCGACGGCTCGGCTCAGCCAGCTGTGAGACATCATCTCTGCCTTAGTATCCCCAATCAGCTGCTTTTGACATACGAGCCTCCCAAGGCAACAACAAAATACCATATTGTTTTTATAGTTTGTATAGGGTGTTTTTTTAGAGGTATAGAACTTCGAATTGAAATAAAACACAAGAAAATCGTTTTAATGTCCATCAATTTGGCTTTATTGGAAGGATAATTTTATGCCATTAACGTTTAAATATGATTTCGGGCAAGTGGCCGCCGCGGCTGGCTCGAATAAAGCCAATTCTACAGGTCCAATTTTCAACCACTTTTTCGAGCATATGGGGCCGTATGTTGGCAATAACGCCACGAATGTTGGCTTCCAAGTCCCCTAACGTTTCTGGTTTGTTGGCGTAGACGAGCGACTTCACATATCCCCAAAGAAAATAATCCAATGGTGTCAAATCACACGATCTTGGTGGCCAATTGACCGGTTAACCGAATTAATTGCTCTGATGGACGATTATGTCGACCATAAAATGGACGGAGCTTGCGGTAAACTTCGCGAACTGAACCATTATTTTCGAAATAAATTTGCACGATTTGCAAGCGTTGTTCTTTTGTCAACCTGTTCATGATGAAATGGCAAACCAAACTAAATATTAATCACTTGACAGCTGACAAAATGGCCGCCAGTTAAAAAAGTGATGCCAACTTAAAGTTCTATACCTCAATAAAAAACACCCTATACTTTGTTGTAGTATTTACTTTACCTGTCATGAATTTGCCTCGATACATATAGTTGTTGTCTTTGATGACGTCATGCGTTTGTGCAAAACACTATTTTGCCATCCCTGCTTTAAATAAAATTTTTTTTAAAGGTAAATGTTTGAAAATAGAAATACAAATATTGCGAAAATAGTTTCAATATGTCAGTAAACAAAAGTGAACAATATCAAACATTTTCAATCTTACTCTTAAAAAATTTTGTGTAGATTTTTTGCAAGCCGAAATTTTTATAAATATTGAACAAAATATATTCCCATAACAAACGGTTACGTACTCTATTTTCAATTCCTTAAATCAATTCTTAATTCATTTAACTCGACAATTTTTTTCTTGGAATGGCATCCTTTAACATCAAAAAGTAATTTCTTTAATGGTTTATTTTTTTTTCAATTTTTAAACGTTCACCTCTTGTGTGTATGTGTGTGTTACGAACAAATTATTTCTTCAATCAATACAAAATAAATATAAAATAAACGAGTATGTATGTATGTGGTTGTTTAGCAAAACGAATTCACAATTCACCTGAACACAATCCCACATACAACACCTATCCTCATTATTATTTGAGCAAGTGCAAGTTTTTCCTGTGTTGCATTACTTTTCATTTGATTTGGTATTTCTATTCAATGATATTTATTTTATTTCAGATTTTTGCTAGGTTAGCAATTTTTAAATAGTTTTGCGGCAAAAGTTTTTAAAGAGCGATGAAATTGTGGTGAAAAATTTTAAGTGTCGTTTCGTATGAGTTGAACAATTTTCTTTTACTTCACATTCAGTCTATATAATATTTCATTTAATACATATTTTCCAAAGTAAATTTGCTTAATATGGTTTCACAAAAATGGGCGGAGTGTCTAGACCATATGCCATATTGTTATCAACAGTATTTTATAGTTTTTGTGACTGACTTTGAACTACTTATGCCTTCACGTAGGAAGCAGCAGCGTGGTTGTCAACGGAATTCCACAAAAGAACTGCAAGACCAGTGCAGCGAGATGAAAAATATCGAAACCTGATAGCATTTAAGATGATGACGCAAAAGCTGTTCTTCAGCCCAGCGCTGCTTAATGACTGAGTCTATCACACGTGTTGCGTATGTCGAGTCGAATATTCGTCTACGAAAAACAGCACGTTTGGTGCAAAACGGGCTAATGTAATGTACAAAAAATGTAAGAAATTGTAGCATATTTACGAGAGGTAGTTAATATTGGAAGAATCAAGAAATAGAGACTACGGAAGTATTGGTTAATGTTTTCTATAAAACAGGATTTGGAATGTGACAATGTAGTCAAAGAAATGATAGATGAAGAATAAATGAAGTTTTCTGTCGAATGATTCAGTGGCCGATTTTGATGAATTTCAAGTTGTTTTTTTAAATCCGAAGTGAATTTAATAGACACCAAATACATGTCGATTCAAGAGGACGGCGCTACGTGTCACACACACGAAGGAGGGCGCTCTGATGTTACATTAGAATTAGTATTCACTGAAGCCTATGTAGTTCAGTGACCAGTCTCTATGCCTTCAACACTTGAACTTTTCTACAATAATACAATAAAAAATATACTTAATAGTATCAAACCAAAAAAGTTTGTCTTAAGTAGAGATGTGCCAAATCGTTCATTTAAGTGACCGCTCATTTTCGTTCATTTTGTAAAAAAGAACGAGTTCATTCATTTCGTTCATTCGCTCTTTTCAAGAAAAAGAACGAAATGAAAAAACAAACAGTTGATTCGGTCAATAAAAAGAGACAAATGCAATGTTTTTGTTATTTTTTGGCAAAATGATCAAAACAAACAAAATAACACAAAGGAAAAATCAGCAAGTAAATTTTTTTTGCAATATTAAAGTATTTTTTTGTGTGACATAAAATAAGGAATTTGGAAAATATTAATAGCATTAAGAGTGTTCAAGATGTGTTTTTATTTTGCCACAATTAAGTCTCTGCTTGTAAATAAATCTATGGCCAATGAATAAAAGTCAAAAAGCGGGAGCGAAAATAACTTAATTACGTATGTGAGAAGTTAAAGCAGTTTAAAAAATTCATAATGGTAACACTGTTACTAAAAGTAGATAAAAAAAGCAAATTAAAACGACAAAATGACAAAAAAAATCCGACATGAACGATGAAAAAGCAAAACAAAACAAAAAAAAGAGCCAAGTGCGCTCGGTCATCGGTCGTTCATTTCGTTCAATTTATTTTTATGTGTCAGTACTACTGAACCAAAACTGCTCAGTAAAATGATCGGCTCACTTCGTTCATTTGAGTGATTCGTTTTATTTTTACTCGTTCGTTCATGAACGACACAGCCCTAGTCTTAAGTAGAACAAAAATAAGTAAATTAAGTAACATGTGCATAATTCGTAAATAACAAACGACAATGGCAAGACTGTTGTAAGTTTAGAAATGCTAACGCTTATGATGAAACATCAGCCGGTTGTTCCGTTCTACTCGTGTTTGTCAGAATATTTACAACTAATTTTGGTGTTATTTGTTCATTAATAGTTATCACATGTAATTTGGCTTACAAAGCGATACGAACTTTAGCCTAATCAAATAATAAATATAGAAACAAATGAAGTTCGAACAATAATAATAAAAACTAATTGAATGATTTTTGTTATACTCAAAAATGCATAATTAAGATTTATTTTATTTTATTTTAGTGTTTAATAAGTTTAAATTAAAATATATAACCAGCGGCTGAGTCTGGGTGATGTTGTTTTTCTTTTCCTTAACCGTCGCCGTTGAATTTTTCTTACTGCACCTTCTTTTTTTATTTTTAATTTCTTATAGAAATGAAGCAAAACAAGAGTTACCTTTACTTCGTACGTTTTTGCATGAAGAATTTAACGCAATCGCCAAACAGTGGTGTGTACAGCAAAACAATACTTATTGAACCTAAAATTAGTTGATATGAAGCAAAATGAATGCTTAATATCTTAGAAACCATAATAAATTTCGTAAAACGCGTTTTTGATTCAGAAAGAAGGTATTCAAAATATATATATTCTATACCTAACTAATTTTTTTAAGAATGGTCGGTGGAGCAAAACAATTCTGGGGCGACGAGCTGCCAACCTCGTTGGAAATGTATGTATGTATGTTGACCTTACCCCGCTTTCCAAATTGGGTATTATTGTTTTTAAGACATACTTAAAAGCAATCATGTTTACTCTAAACTAACTTCCAAACTTTTCAAAACAATCAGTTGTAGATTCATTAAAGCAAAGCAATACACTGAAATTGTTGCTCACTTGCTGATCGGAAGCTTTTTTTCGAATATGTGGTTTTGTTTTCATGTATTTTTCATCATCATTCGAGTCTGAATTTATCTCACCAGTAAAAAACACTTATATCAAGGCAAATTCATATAGGGTATACTCAGCTCAATTCGCTTTGAGAAATGTATACTTTAAATGTAAAAAAATGTACTAAAAGATGTGTGTTGACATCCAGCGTATAATTAAATCACCTGATCCCTTGCGACCATCTGGTATTGACTTGACTTATTTGTTCAAATATTATAAGCAAACCATACAGTTGTTTCAAATATTTTAGAGATGTGTGTTTGATATGTTGACATAAACGATAAACAGTCAACGTCGTCGCCATCTTATTATAGAAAATGCAAAATTGTTATTGAATTGATGATGACGTTGAAACAAAAAGAAGTTGACACTCAAATGACTGCGACGCTGACGACGACAGCTGGAATAAGGGTAAATATGTGACCAAATCAGAAAAAAGTCCACTTATCTCGTATGTTGACAACAAAAATTAAAAGAAACTAAATTCTTCCCCTGGCAGTAGACAATTCGTCGCTTCATACTAATTTCAAGAGTAACCATTGTGTCTAGCTAAAAATTTAAAATATTAAACAAAAAATATTTATGTATATATTTATATGTAAGTATGTATATGTAAGTATGTATGTGCCACATACTATATAAATAGATAACGATTGAAGTGAATGTTAATCAGCAAAAGCAGATATCTTGTATTAGTGAACATGTTCCAAAAGTATACTTAAGAATTATATTAAGCAGAAGCAAACTGCACTAGTTTTTAAGTGGTTTGTTTGTAGGATGACTAAAATTCTTGGAATTCATTTCATCAAAGACACCGCTAGACATTCAGGTGCTAATTTTAAAGTACAATCACTTGATCTAAAATTTATTTAGATCAAAGGTATTCATTCACATTTCACATATGTACGCACTTTCATGTGCAAATACATACATACGTAACAGGATCAAAAGGTTTTCCATATTGACAATAATTACAGCATGATTACCAAATATTATAACACGAGTACCTACCCAGCTAGCCTATTCAATCGCAGAAGAGTCCATTGTGAATCGTATGCAGAGCATTTTTAATGGCAGACGAGCGCATATTTTAATCGTGGAAGATGCTTCGCACGGGAAAACTGTTAGATGAAGGCGCTTTCATTAGTCGTAGATGTAATCATTTGAGATTTATTTAGAGATTATCTTACTAGACTTTTATGAAGAATACTAAGAATCGGATGATGCTCCTCAATATTAATCTTATATGTTGTAAAATAACCATTCAATAACGATTTGGGGAATCGTACAATATTCAACAGGCGAGTTAAGTATGAAAAGTCAAATTAAATTTTTTCGTACTTATTAATAAACAACTTTTGTTCATTTATTGATTAAAGCCTATTTTATGTATGCAGATGCAACAGCCTCTTTACATGGACAATTTACGATTACTATATTGAATTTTGCATTTTTAACGTCTATCTTTTCTAATTTTGGGGTGCACAAAATGGTGCTGCAAGAACTTTGTATGGCACGGATCTATAAAAAAATTCAATTAATTCCAATAATTTGATTATTTTAAAAGCTGTTTAAGTAACTCCAATCTATATATATATATAAATGAATGTTTGTTTGTATGTCCCTTATGACCGACCAAAACACGGGGGACCAGGATAGGGGGAAATTTCTGCCCCTCTGATACTTTCAAACAGATTTTAATGAAATTTTAAAAAAAAATTTAATTTAAAGTCACATAAGCTATGTAAATTTTTAAAATTATGACCAGCAGGGCTAAAGGGGGAAATTGCTGCCCCTTCAAAACGTTCAAAATCAATAAAATGACTCAAAATTAATTGAATATTTTTGTAATGTCTTTCCTTCAAACTTATAGCTAGTAATTTAATAAATATTTGATGTAAAATATCAAACACATTGAATTTATACTTCCCTTTAATATATCTTTAATTCTTAAAAAAAAAAAATAAAAAAGCAACAACCGCCAATATTTTTATTAAAAACTTAAATGAAAGCATCAGCGAAGAAATGAAGAAAAAATAACAAGCTACTCGTATAACAGTGAACACGAAAATAAATAAGAACAAACATATTTTAGATAACTGTATCGTCGATTAAACATTGCAAGATTTATATAAGAGAGAGTTATACAAAAAGTGTACAATATCACTCTCCAAATAATCATCAGGAGATTCCTTTAGGAGTTGTATATTAAACACCATCGCCTATTAAACAGCACTTGGCTACCTGGGCATACATACATTTATATACATATACATGTATATAAATTTATATGCATATGTATGTATGAGTGCAATTTAGGCTAAGAAATCTGCTTAAGAAATCTGGATTTAAGAGGCAGCCCAACACACACAATAGGATTGCGCAGCTTTACTTGGCATTTTTATAACAATGATGACATTACGAGCATTGTTGGTTGAGATTATTTGTTGCGGACAATTCTCATGTTTGAACACTCTCAGCTCTTGTTTGAAGACATGACAATTGTCACCCATGCAGAAGACAAAAAGATTTAGACACAAAGTACTCTAACATCAGTACAATAAAGTATTAGGTGCGATTTTAAATATTTAGATTTTTATTTTCTTTTACTTGTACACACTAAAAAGTACTCCAGTTGTTCTAATTTTTTGTTCATTTTATTATAAATCGTTATCTCTCGGCATTCAAATGTTGCCTCCAGTTTATGGTTTTCATCTTTTGTCATAATTTTGTTAAAGGTTTTATTTTGTTTGTCTTCTGTTCCAGTGTTAAATGCAGTGCTTGACTATTATTTGTGCACAAGGATTATGCTTATTGCTTGTCTCACAAATAGGGCTAATTTGCTTTATATTTCGAGAGTGCTGTGTAATAAGTATCTCCGCATCTGTAAGATGTTCTCTTTTTAGGTATTGAATTTCCTTTTTTAGTTTTCATAGACAACTGCTGAAATTGGAGGTTGTATATATTATTTTTTTTTCGTTTGCTATTCAAACAGCCAAGTTAATTAAGTAACAATACTCGAACATATCGATATAAATTTTGATTTAAAGCGATAAAACTTGCTTGAAATTGAAAAGTGTCATATTGCCTAAAATTACTATTGCGTGAGAAATCGTCACTGAAGAATAGATAAAAACCATTTTGTATGATTTATAATTAAACACTTTTACGGCAAAAAGAAACTAAAATATCAAAATGTTTTTTGCTTGTTTGTTGAAAAAGGCAGATAAAATCCATAATGGCGATCACATCTGACAACGTTATTATTATTTTCTAAAATGGTAAGAAAAAGTGGCAAATTTTGTAGAGGTTTTTGGAATTAACGACAACTGTTGCATGAAAAATAGGAGCAAAAGATATTTGGGTACTTCCAGAGAAAAGTCTACCATGACGGAAAAATTTAAAGTTCACCAACAGATTTGTTTTCTTGTATGATAAATGAGAAATAATTAATATTAATTAAATTTAAGAGTTCGAAGCTTTCCTTAGTTGTGATGGCGAAATAATGGGCTACAAAGTTAGGCTTCTCGTTTTTGTAAGTTTTACTTAATTTCGGGAGCATTTTCTCTTTTTATTGCTACAATATAACGTAACGCCAGGAAAAGTAGCATTTATTTTCATTATCTCTACGCTGACGATCGCAAGTGCGTGAAATTTTGCATGTTAACAAAGTGTTATTAGGCCGAGTACACACTGTGACATTTTGTGACAAATATGGCAAAATATGGCAGTGGGAACTAGTGGCAACGTTTGTCATTTCCGATATTTTTCTTTGTGTGGCATTACCCCACAAAGTCCTAATTTACATTATGCAAGTCTTATTGCTAAGCTGGTTAGTTTGTTAGGAAAGAGGGACGACGGGAAAATAAACGTTACTGTTCCCCTCGTCTCTCTCTCCGTCAAACTAATCAGCTTAGCAATAAGACTTGCATAGTGTAACTAAGGACAAACCAATGCAAATTCATGACAGGTAAAGTAAATACTACAACAAAATACAAACAATAAAAACAATATGGTATTTTGTTGTTGCCTTGGGAGGCTCGTATGTCAAAAGTATTTGATTGAAGATACTAAGGCAAAGACCTACGCCATGATGGCTCACATCCAGCTGAGCCGAAAAAAGTTTGGCTTATCGTCGGTTGGTTACTGGTTTGATGTACGGAACATTAAAAAAATGAGCTATTGATCGATTATATATGAATAATGTGTCCTCTTCCAAATTCGTTATAAGTTTTCCGATATCTGGAATATATCAGGAGATATAGAGCTGCAATATTGCGTCATTTCCACAATTGTTGAACATTTAAAAAATTGTTTTAATGAAATGGAAAATTTTTGGGAAATGTGGCACATTTCCAACGTAAAATAAAGTATTAATATTTATATTCGCATATTCTACTCAACGAACGTGAATCAAAGCAAAATACAAAAATTGCAGAGTACAATAAAATCCTTTGGTAGCGCGCATATTAAGCCCTGGCCTTTTCCACCATTTTCTTTGCTGTTTTTTAGATTTTTTAATTTTTTTCTTATTATTGACAAACACACACACGGTGGCACTAGCCAATTGAATAATTTTGCGATTATCCATTTGCATAAATATTAATTAACAAACAATACGAAAAACAAAGGGCCTGGTTCACGATATCGACAAGTAGAACGTTGTCACACACTTACATTGGAAACAACAACAAAATTTTAGAATTTGTTTTTGTTTTGAATGTAAGTGTGCCACAAGTCGAACACTGTCGATATCGTGAACCAGGCGCAAAGTCTCACAATGATAAAGCAAACGACACTAAACGTCATTATGTCAAAATTAGTTCTTGATGTAGACAATGATACCGTATTGGCATTTTTTTGGGATGGGACTTTTTCCTGTCACAACCACACAACAAAATTGTGTGTCATCGAAAAATTTGATGGGAACGGCACTGCACACATGTGAAAATAACACCACAAAATGACAACACATGAAATGCCAGATGTAAACTCGCTCTTAGCTTATGTGATAATAATAAAACAATCGTTTATGAAACAAATATTTAATATAATATTAATTTTCAAAAGTGTGTACATTACAAACAGATTTTCAGAGATATTATGGTTTTCCCAGAATTTCAGTGGGCTTGAGTCACGACGTAATCTTCACCAATTGACTTGGAATTTTGTAGCTCATATTTTTAAAACATAGTTACCAATTTGCGTGGTGAAAGTAAGAAAAAGTTGAAAAAAAAATTTCGCCATGTAGATAACACTCACCCTAATGTATGTATATATATATACATACATATGTACATCCCTATCCTTACTAATATTATAAATGTGAAAGTGACTTTATTCGTTTGTTTTCTTCGCTTTCACGCCCAAACCGCTAACCCGATTTTCAAAATTATTTCACCAATGAAAAGCTACACTACCAGCGTCATACATAGTCTATTTTTTTGTATCCGATTCGGAACCGGTTTTTTATATATGATCCAGATTTTTTTCGAAAAATAAATTTTTGGGGTGGTTAGGGTAATTTTCGATTCGTGTTGGATTGTTTAACCAGACTTAAAACTGGTTTTAATTCTGTTTTTTTTTTTAATTTTCTTATCGTCTTATCAGTGAGTAACAACAATTAATACAACATTCATAAATTTTAAGTATAGTTTCCAAAATACAATGCGAGCGGAGCCGCGAGTAAAAATTAGTAAGTATAAATAAATAACAAATATAGCTTTCTTTCACTTTTGTTTATCTTTTTCTTATTGTTTAACCAAAAAATATCAACTGGAAATCTAAGTAACGCCACGCCATATAACGTAACGCCAGATACTAAGGCTAACAGAAGAAAAGCAGATAAAGATTTTTGAATCTAGAAGCGTGGAAAATAAATGTCCTAACGAACAAGTTTTGTCTAAAAAGACGACTTGCCCAATTCGCAGAGCTAAGCAATTTTGTTAGTCAAGTCGAATTCCACTTCTGTTTTTTGTAACGTAACGCCAGGTCATATTTAGCGTATATCTTGAAATCCTTAGGTTTGATTGTTAGCATTTTTTCACTGAATATAAAGCTTAATTAATCGCTTCTCAAATGTAAGAAAACAACTTTTTTCAAGCATGATTTTCAAACTTTTTGTCAACCTTTTAGCGTGCAAGTGTCACGTAACGCCAGAAAAGGATGTATCGTTTCTCAATTCACAACTGTTTTATTTTTCATTTAAAATATATCTTCTTTTTCCATTTTAGTTTTCTCTTAAGAAATACGAGTAAAAGGAATCTGACGGAATTCCAAGCTGGTAAGTATCTTAATAAACTTTCTCCGTGCTACTACTCGCATGATAGAAGAAATGCACCGGTTCCCACACTTCAACTTTTGTTAATCAACTCGTAGTTCAGCTGTAAAAAAGAGATATTTGTATTTCTTTCTCCATCTTTATTACAGCTGAATTACGAGTTGATCAAAAGTTGAACAAAAGTTGAAGTGTGTGAGCCGGGACTTAGACAAAATCTTAAGGGCTAACTGTAATGTGCTTATGCTGGCTTAAGCAACTCTGCGAATGCATATAAATAAATGCGTACAACTATAATGAATGTACTTAGAGCTTAAATTAGACGTGCCACAGCATAACCAAACCAAAATTCAATTGGTTTTTATGGTAATGGCTGTGGCGTTATGGCCAGCCGTTTAAAAATTTCAAGTTGTTAAAGAAATTTCTGGTGGATGTAGAAAACATATTTTTAAATAAAGTAAAAGAAATTTTTTTGCATATGTTTGACAAGCTTTTTGTTGGTTTTTGACAGTAGCTTAAGTCAGCATAAGCACATTATAGTTAGACTTTTAGTCTTGAAATCATAAAGGAAAAATTTTACTCATGCGTCGAGCGTGGCGTAAACAGCAGAATACGTATTTTCAATACATTCAAAGCACATTTTACACGTTTGAATGTAGTGTAAGCATATTTACAAGACTTAAAGTGCCGGAATGTCAGTCAGAGGATTCCATAAAAAAAATGATCTCTAGCAGAAGTGGCATAAATTGGCTTCCATGCAATTCCGATTTAAAAAAGTTTACGCCAATAAACAGACTTCCTTCGCGATTTTAAAAGAAAATATCCATCGCAAAATGCCAGTCATTATGAAGTTTAACTGCCGAACAGTCATAAAAAAGTTTAATTTAATTCTGTGGTTTTCATTAGAACAGCGTATTTCCAAAAATTAAATTTCATCAGTAGTGCCAGAAAAAGTTCGATTTTTAGCGATTTATTATGTTATCATGTTTTTATGAACTATCTTATTTAATATTTTTGCTTTGAAGTAGAAAACTCTTTGTTGGTTTGTTGCTAATGTGTTCCTGTGATAATCCTTGATTGAAGCAATGTAAAATCTAAATTCCACAGTTACCTTGTTTATCCCTTTAACTTTTCATTTTACAACCCTTGCCCTCTTCTATTTATTAACGCAGCCATAATTTCCGTATGGAATCATGTTTATTTTTGTAATTATTTACACTTATAAAAATCTTATCCATAGAAACCATAAAGTATACAAACTATCACTTTAGTTTAACTATTCATAGACGCCCCTTTTATGTTGCTTGCTTTATTTTTTTTTTACAGAATATATTCTATATGAACAACCATTTATTCATTCATTTGGTCGTGTGTATGTACTTCAATTATTCACTAATTTACACACACACGCTCTTTATAGAAGTGAACATTATACTTGTGTGGTAATTTACTAAGATTTTTATTTGTAAATTGTATACAAAATTTTATCGACTGTCAGTCATTCAGTCAGGCATTAAAGTACACAAGGACGTGCATATGTATGTATGTATGTGTGCGCGGATGTATGGCAAAATATACATTTATTTAGTTCATCAAAAGCTGCTTTTATCCAAGTATGAATGTATACTTGTGAACACTTTTACTTGTGAACGAATCGAAGCCACCTTTTTACAAGCGAAAAAATCCTTTTATATGAAGTGTGTGCGTATTACCGGATATATCCTGTTGTATAAAGGACTTTCATTTGCATAAAGAAGAAACACGAATTTTCAGTTGCGCGAGTATAAGTTTGTTGAACCACTATTTCATTTCGCAGTTGTTTTTAATGTTAAATTGATATTTTGGGAAAAGTTTATGTATTATAATTTCATTAAGATTGATATCATCATTGTCAGAGAAACCAGAAATATGTTTGCATGTTATGCTTTCGTGTGATATATGAATGCACGGATAAGTTATTTTCAGACCTTTTTGGAATTTTAGCTCACATTTCAGCAACAATTTGTGCCTATTGCACATATAATTTTTAGAAAAAAGGAAATTTTACTTTTCGAACATTTATTATTTTAAAGTGTTTTCACACCTAAAGCTAAAACCTGGATTCAGTTTGTTTTGTTGGTGAATCACCATCTATATATGTATGCATATTTCGTTCCCGCTTGAGAAACTTTGCAGTAGACCTCAACCCAAAATTTTTTGAAATAAGTTAAAAAATTGCATATTATTGAAAATCACATATCGTCAGCTCATTATTGGATTGACCCACCGACCATTTAAAAAAAATTAGTTAGAATATCTCCTTTCGGAATCCAAAACGCGTTTCGCGAAATTAATTATGGGTTCTGAGATATTTAGCATTATTTTTGCTCCATTTCAACTATTTTAAGGTTTAATAAGATTTGTTTTGCTGTACATGCCGCAGTTTGGCGTTTGCGTCAAATTCTTCATACAAAAACATGCGAAGTAAAGTTAAGTCTTGTTTTGATTCATTTCTATAAGAAATGAATAATAAAAGAAGAAAGTGCCGTAAGAAAAATTCAACGGCGACTGTTAAGCAAACACATCAAACACCAAACACCAAGACGCAGCCGCCGATTAAATGTTTTAATATAAACTTATCAGACACTAAAATAAAATAAAAGAAACCTTAATTGTGCATGTTTGGGTATAACAGAAATCATTTAATTTCATTCTTTATATTAAATACACTTCAATTATTTGTTTTTCTTGTGTAAGTGTGTAAGCGGAGCGATAATTAAAAATATTACGGCGGCGTCTTCTTGGTCAGCGTTAAGCGATCGACTTATTTCTCTAGACAGCAAGAAAAACAAACAAAACAACAAAATTCTCAATTCTCAGCAGTAAAGTATAAGCATGGAGCTCATAAAGCTACTTTTTGAAAATAAATTAAGAAAAGTGGTGTACGTGTATGTGGCACAAAACGTATTTTTAATTTTACAATAAAGTAATATTAACTTCTAACTTTATTCATCAAAGTTCATTACAATTTACACATTTCTTCCAAACATGTGTCGGAAGCAATGATGAAAAAAAAAATACAAGAAAAATTCTATCGGGTATACTTTGAGAAAACTTCATGTAAACCTTCTTTTTCGTTTTTCTCCATTCCGACTTTTTGGCATATGCTCCAAACCAATAATGGGCTGACGATATACAAACATAATAAGTTTGAAAGTCTCAAACAAAAATCTTTCCATTCTTTCTATTTGGGATTTGTGTGGATCTGTGTGCTTAACCAAAAAAAGCAAAAATGCCTAATGCATTAACGGCTGAATGTCACACAATATGCTTCGGTGTTTCTTATATAAAAATATGTAAATAATTTCAATACATTCTGATCATAATTCTATTGAAAATTGAGTATGTAGAATTAATGTTTGTTGTTGCCTAAGAATCTCAAAATGTTTGTTGCTAATTCAAACTCATCACTAGACTTCCACCGAAATTCTTGAAAAAGTTACAATACAACTTCATATGCTTACATAAACATTTCCAGAAAATTATTGTAGTATTTTTTATTTGAGGGTAAAAGTTTTCCATAGTTTTGTTAAGGGCCTTCTTTTGTAAAACGCAACGATAAGCTTCAACAAATTTTGTTTGTGTTCTGTTTTTGTAATAAAAAATTTTTTCCATACGAAATTTGTCAACATTTAGCATTGCGTTTTACAAAATAAGACCCTAAGTGTCATTCAAAAACGTTTAGTACATTCTAAAAAGTATCCATTTGACACTTAATAGCAGCAACGGTAACGCTAGCAGAGTGCTAGTAAGAAAACAAGCGGAAAAAAGACGTAGCGTGCGCGAATGATGTGATAATACGGGTATCAGGGAGTTTATGGATGTGATAAGCGATATCATGACCAATATTTTGAATCCACTCAGCAAACTGGACAAGAGACCGTGTTCTAAGAGTAAGTGCAAATCAGTGCTGGCCACCGAGAGGAACACGAGAGAAATTTATCGCGTATGTGTATTCATTTGCATAAGAAGCCGATTGATATTCGGCACTCTGGTGCTACTGGTGCTATGGTGAAAATAAAACTGAACTGGTATTATTCACCAGAAAGACCAGAGTTTTGAGTTTTTGGGCTATTATGAATTTCAAACTCTCATGGAAACGAAATGTGCAACACATAGTCAAGAAGGCCACAGTTGGTTCGATATTATGGTGAACCGCTTGACAAGTAAGAAATATGTGGTAGACCAACTATGCAGAATTCAAAGATCCGCTTGCATCAGAATTACGAACTGTTAGCGTACAAGTCCTTCGAAAGCACTGAGTGCTATAGTGGGAATTATTTTAATAGTCCCAGAACACATTAGTCAAGTCTTATTGCTAAGCTTATCACTTCATCTTCGTTGAACTTTTATCGGCGTTCACACAATGCAAGTCTTATTATTCAGCTCATATGTTTTATGCATAGTTTTGTGTATGCATGTGTGCTTTCTTAACATTACGAATGAGAAAGCAAAACGTATTAATAGTACATGAAGCTGAGTACTCGTTTATTTTCCCCTCGTCTCTCTCTCTCTCTCCTACAAACTTATCAGCTTTGCAATAATACTTGCATAGTGTAAACTAGGAAATATGTAAATACATAATGACTACAGCCATACGCGAAGCTGCAAGATTGGCTGGCTCAAAAATCTTAAGTGGCCTAGCTATAGAACTAACGGACATTTCAGATGATATGGTACCTAAAACATACTTTGATGGAACTTTAAAATTCTCCCTCCCATTCAGAAAGCAATAAAAAAAGGGAGAAATAGTAAATGATTATGACAATAAAGTCTACACTAAAGAAGTATTGAAAACAAATGTGTAAAAGTTACACATTACGCGATACAAATTTCAACAAAAAGTCAGAGCTATTTCAGATTGGTATAGGGGTCCTCCTGCGGTGACACAGCGCAACGGGGTGAATCCAGTAAGACTGATCACTGGATCTATAATTGGATCCAGATCTTTTATTTGTAGGTTGGAACTGGGACCTACTGGGACTTGGAAAGTGGCATATCAAAACGAAATCTCTAGGAGCCACAAAAACCAACCAACCCGCGGAGAGAAAAATTTATTTATTTCATAAATGTGCCCTTAATTATGAAAGTGGTCTAAGTAATATTTGTCTCTTGTCGAGATATTTACTAGATTAGATTTGCACAAATCAAAAAATATTTTTATATTATTCAACATTTTAATTTAGAGTTTGTTATAGTCTCGATTAATATAAATTTATTTAATATTTATTAACTATTTATTGCAGTTTTTTAAAGATTTTTTTTAATATTTCGAAGCAAAAATGCATATGACTTAGACCACTTTCATAATTAAGGGCACATTTATGAGTAGCCATAAACCTTTATTTGATTATAGTCATGACATTAGTAGAAACTCAACTTTTAATATTAAGGATAAATGGGAGGTGCACATGTCTGTCTATTCACAGATTTTCTTTAAAGTTCGAAAGCCAAAAATTGTGTATTAGTAATTTATGTGTTGTTTTCACAATGCAAGCAAGCGACTTATCTAAACAATTTTTATAGGAATCACTCAAAAATTTGAGTGCTTTTCATATATTTTTTCTAAACAAGTCGCTTGCTTGTATTGTGGAAACTACACATTAATGTTTGAAGAAACATCAACTGACAAACGTAAGTACAATCAAACGACCACTGCTGACGTCGTCGAATCCAAATTGACTCTAATTCGAGTGACTAGGCTACGTTCGGTTTAATTTTCTCTTATTCTATCTATCTGTTTATTTTTTATTGCTTAATACTTGCTTTAGTTTTTTAACATATAATTTTTTAAATTTTTATTCTCCTGGCGCCAGTGTGATCAAGCAAAAACCCTTGCCCAAATCCTTAAGCAGACGGTTTTAATAAGTTTCTTAACTTAACCAAATATCATACATTAAATCTTATTGCAAACATATTATACCTTTGACCTTTTTTTCGGCTATTACAAACACATGCTTCTGTATTTTATTGTTTTTGTTTTAAATATACTCGTACTTCTTACAGAAATTCTTATGGAAACCAATTTGAATTTGAAGAAGAGGAAAAATATCGAAACAAAATATTAAAATAAGTAAATATAATGTATGCGAGTACATGCTGTTCTATTTCAATGTTAGTCTTACTGCTCGAATATTTGTAGGGATAATTAAAAAAGGATCATACATTTTGTCTGTTGTGGAACATTTTGCTACCGTTTGATGTTGAGTTGTGTTTATTGGATTACAATTAAATTGTAATTTTCTTCTCTTGTTTGATTTCTATTTGTATCGGAAAAACTGCCCACTTTTTTTTATATTTATTTTTAAGTTTTTTGTAATTATCATTATTTGCCATCTGTAGTTTTTTTTTTAATTTTCATAAATATTTAGATGTTCAGATAGCGAGCATTATATTTTACAAATAAGCGAAGCGACTCTTCTCTAATTATTATTTTGATTATTTTTTTGAAAGGATGCAAATTCTAAAACTAATTTCCAGCTGTGCTATTGTTACAAATCTTTCAGTTTAAATAACAAAACGATTTTATTTTAATTTGATTTCAAATATGATACACGAGTACTGCAATCCCAGTAAGTTTAAGACAGTTTAGATCATTTTCCAATTAAACGATTTATTCATTCGCATGTGAAATAGGTTTAATTAATTATTTCAATATGTTTCAAGATTTGTCTATAATGCAAAAATAGGCATATAATAATGTTGGTAAGAATTAAAAAATGTTTTTAAATAAAAAAATTAAGCTTACACTAAGAGATACCAGTTTATTTGACGTGCGAAACATACTTCTTCTTAAGGTGTCTTTACATGATTATACAATGTATTACGACATGTAGTAGACATGCTGTAGATTATACAAAATCGTATCATGTAAAAGCAAAATGTATCGAGTAGGAGAAAATGCGGATAGAAAATTCGACAAGTTTATTTTCTAAACCATTTTAGAAACTTCAGTATTCTCATCCCACCAGAGGTGTATTTCAAATTACACATTGGCAGCACTAATGGTATCAATTGAAGGTGTTGACACTTTTACAAAAACAACCAAAATCAACTCAGGAAATTTTCATGTTATTATTGTAAATATTTTACGATTGCAACCATACATCAAAACCAAATAAACAATAAACAAACCTAAAAAATTATATTTAGTAGTAAAATTACATTGAGAGAATTTCATATTATTTTGATTGTACAAAGTAGTAATACTTTGTATTGTAAAGACACCTTTACTAGCACCAGCACAGAACGGAAAAACATGCTGTTCTAGAAGGCCTCTAAACCTTCATCTTCATGGTTCAGGTTTCTATTATAGACATGTGTCTAACAGTCCGTTCACGTTCGAATAAAAAGTTGTTTCTAACCCATTTCATTCATGTTGCAGTTTTTGACCTTTTAGTTCAAGAGCTACTCCACACAAGTCTAGTTTACTTCAAAAGAATATGAGAATTGGGATCTAACATATGAAAATTTATTAGAATTATTTTTTCTGCAAATAAACATTAAATTTACCATTAACAATGAACTTTTGCATTTAGAAATTTTTTTATATAAGGAAACTTTAGGAATTTTGATAATGATTAGTACTTGTTTCATGGGTTACAATGTAATGACTTGTGCTTACTTATTTAAGTATTTTGGTAGGAATAAAAACTTATATTTGAAACTGTAATATTTGCTCATTATTTCGGTTTAGATTATTTTTATAGCGTTATTTATAAAAATTATTTAGGCTTTATGAAGGCTTAATAGGAATTTTTTTATGTATATCTGCTTTATAAACCCTTTATAAAGCCTTAATATGTTTTTTTTATAAATGCGGCTGTCATTTTATTGAATTTCTTATCAAAATTGTTCTACGATATTTGTATTTGACTTATAAATAATCCGTTTTCGGGGAGTCATAATCATAAAAACTTTCTCGAATAAATCGTTTTGAAATTATTAGATTAAAAACCGTTAGAGCTTACGAAAAGGTTTATTGTCAAATGAACTATTGTACTGAACCAAATTCTGGACATTAATGATCAGTAAACTCTGGCAAATAATCATGAATATATTGACCTTTGAACTACTCTACTAAATTATCAAGATTTACTTTAAAAATTATTTATTAACTCGCGCAATTTATAGACGATGTCTTAGCGCAAAATTGCATTGAATGATGAGGCTCATTTTTGATTAACGGATTTATTGTTAAACAAAATTGCCGCATACGAAGTGAAATCACGTCACAACAGACCCTTAAAAACTCAATTACATCCAGAAAAATGCACCACTTTTTGCGGTCTACAAGATGGTGACGTCATTGCAGTTT
Organism: Nowickia ferox; assembly: GCA_936439885.1. Classification (NCBI taxonomy): domain Eukaryota; kingdom Metazoa; phylum Arthropoda; class Insecta; order Diptera; family Tachinidae; genus Nowickia; species Nowickia ferox. Next base: position 100,588,382 of record OW387023.1, on the reverse strand, counting down.
ATGCCTTCAAACTTCTAAGAAGTGATTTACTTCACCCATATGTGAAGATGATCAATCGTGTTAATTGGCTGAGATTCAAAAAATATCTTAGTAGTCAGTGCACGGAAAACATAATGCTAAGAACATCCGATGATATTGAATCTAACATTGCGAATCTTAACGAAAATATTAAGTAGGCTGCTGAACATGCTACTACCTCCCACACGCAGACTGGGTTTAATAGAATTTATTCTACGGATATTGAACGTCTCGTATGTGAAAAAAGAAGAGCTAGACGGGAATGGCACAGATCGCCCCAGCATTAAATCAGATTCAAAGAGTACACTAAACGACTCCAAGAGTTGCTTCCATATGAAAAAACTGCATCTCTTAAAAGTTATCTGGAAAATCTCGATGTCACACCAGCATCTAATTACTCTTTGTGGCGCGCTGCAAAAAAGCTTAAAACACCCGTTGAGTTTAAACCTCCTCTGCGCACTTCTACCGGAGGTTGGGCAAGAAGTGATATTGAAAAGGTAACTTGTTTGCAAAGCATTTAAAATCCGTATTTACCCCAAACAGATGTACTGCTGCTGATGATTTACCGAGTGTAGTTGCTCTACCCCTCGACCCTTAAAGTTTAAGATGCGTCACGTACAGAAACTAATTACCGAACTCAACCCGAAGAAAGCTCCAGGTATTGATGGAATTAGTAACAACATGCTGATGAATTTGCCACGTATTGTAATTAGAATCCTTCTATTTATTTTTAATGCCATATTACGACTAGAGTATTATCCACACCTCTGGAAGATTGCGAAGGTCAAAATGATTCCAAAGCCGGGCAAAGACCTTACCAAGGCTGAATCGTACATTCCAATAAGTCTACTATCAACAATGTCTAAACTTTTCGAAAAACTGCTCATGATAAAATTGTCCCCAATTCTAATTGGTAGTGGGTGCATACCAGACCATCAGTTTGGTTTTAGGAGTCAGCATAGCACCATTGAACAAATGCTTAGATTGGTTCAATTTATAAGAAGAACATTTGAAGAAAAGAAATATTGTTCTGCCCTCTTCATTGATGTAGTCTAGGTTCAAGTTGTTAGTAGTTACGACTTAAATGCTGTTATACATACTTTTCTTCATACTAGTAAGTAAAGTTTTTGTTGGGATTTAAGTGATATTTTTTAGTACTATGGTAAAAAAAGCTTTGATGTTTTTGATTTTTTTCATTCAAAATTTTAATACATACCAACATACACATGTACATAATTTGATTAATTTCGCTTTAAATAAATCTTAATAATATGAAGCTTTCTGTTGAAAACCAAAATAATTGAATTTGATTTTATTACAATTGAAAATCTTATTGCAGTCATATTGTATTCTTTTTCGTCTTCAATTCCCATAGAAAACTCAGTTGTACAAATATGTTGGCGTTAAACCATAAATTAACTTGCTGTTGATGTTAAGGTAAGCTCTAAAGCTAGAAAGAATCAAAAGCTAGCGGGTCATAAAACGCGAAATTGTATTTTCATTTAAAGCTTATTAACACTCGCGATAAGATGTTCGTAAAAGTATAAAATGTATTAGTGTTTTCACACTGACATGGTTTTAATAAAAATGGATTTCGTAGAGGCCGCTCTACGGGAGACCTACTTGCCCTCCTCTCGGAGAAATGGTGCAATTCAATCCACTATTTTGGCGATAGTAAGGTGGTGGCTCTAGATATCTCCAAGGAGTTTGATAGAGTATGGCATGGCGCACTTTTGTCAAAATGTATTGCCCTTGGTGTCGGTGATAACTTCTCTCGATTCTTATCGAGTTTCCTCCGAGATCGCACTATAAGAGTTGTTATAGATGGGATCTCATCAAATGAGTTTAAATTAAATTCAGGCGTACCGCAAGGATCTATTCCTTATTTTTATAAATGACCTTCTATGCAAAACTTTCAACCCTATCTATTCTTTCGCGGACGACAGCAGCATTTGCCATTCTTTCAATGAATGAGACTCTAAATTATGATTTAGCAAAAATCTCTGAATGGGGTCATGCGAACAGGGTCGACTTTAACGTTCGTAAGACCCAATGTTGTATGGTTACTCATAGACGCATGACCGAAAATGCTGTTACCTCTGTAATTATGGGGGTTATAAATATTAAGGAATCAGATGCTCTTGATGTTCTTGGCATAAAAATACAGTGTGATGTCCAATGGACTGAACACATTTTTCAAGTTGCAAAAGAAGCATTCAAGTGCCTCGGGTTTTTAAAACGGTGCAAACGATATTTCACCCCATCCGATCTCCTTATTATTTATACCACTTATATCCGACCAAAAATGGAATACAACTCTCATGTATGGGCCGGCGCTTCAAATTCTATTTTGGGGCTGCTCGACGGCGTACAGGAGAGAGCGAAGAAGATCATCGGTGACAGTAGATGTAGGGTGCATTTCCTTGTTCTATTGTTACTACAACGGAATATGTTCTAATGAAATTAGGGAACTTGTTCCTGAAACCCGTACATTTATACGCACAACACGTACCTCATTCAGAGCACATCCCTTTGTGGTCGATTGGCCAACGAATCGCACTACGCATTACAGAGAGAATTCCTTTTTTAGCCGCACTGTTCGTATGTGGAACCAACTACCTACGGAGGTCTTTCCTGTCACTACCAGCGTGAGAAAGTTTAAATTAAATGTTCACAGACACTACTTCCTCTATCCTCCTTCCCTATAACATATTTTCCTAGTTCTAGCACAATACATTGCATGAGTAGGGATTATCCCCCGATTGCTGGTCCTATATATATAAAAAAAACTAACTGTTAAAACCTGGTTTTATCATACAAATTATTTTTGTTAAAATCAACTTCAAACCATTTTTCAATTGGTTTTAAGCTGGTTTTATGAAATGCAACCTTGTTTTTGCTGTGCTAAATTCAGTGCTGCCAAGTTAAAACGACCGGAAGCAGCTGATAATGTTTATGCCAGTGAAAAAGAATAGATACCAATTGATACATTTTCAACTTAAAAATAGATGTTGCGGCAATAATTATCAAAAAAAAAAAAAGAAAATGTGAATAAAAAGAGTCCTTTGGACGGAAAACAACGTTAATATTTTCACTGAGCTCTGGGAAGTATTATCCTACAAAATAGTAAAATATGACATAATCACTATTTCCTTACTACCATACAAATATTAAACAAAACAATTAATAAATAGAGCCGAGTTGCGACTGCATAAGAAACTCCAAACTGTGAAGAGTTTTAAATTTTGTTTGCACATTTCATTATTTTTATTTTGTATTTTGTAACTTGTGCAACAACATTGCCGAATGTTATTTTAAACGAACATAAGTTTGTCCTATCTACTCAGATAATGTACTGATTGTTTTCCAGGAGTGTATATTAAACAAACCAGGATAAGAAACGAAAATCATTTTTCATGTGGAATTTCTTTACGCTATCTTCATTATTCGTGAAATTGCATTTTTCCACATCTATGAAAAAAAAAACAAAACAGCGAAACAAAAAATAAATTATCAGGGACAACAACTTAGCCGTGTTCAATTGCAAAATATTTCATTTCACGTTATTTTGAGATTTAATCATATCTTAAGAAAACTTTTAACATTTTTCCTTTTTCTCAATTTCCATGCCGGAGAGGAGAGGAATAATTTAATTTATTCTTTTTGGCTATAATAATAATAATAGCTAAAAGTCAAGCCATGTTGTAGCATATTATATCTAGGATCAAGAAAAAAAACTTAAGCAATATTATAAATATAAATAAAAAATTAACCGCAAAGCAAACTTCAAGTCTCTTGTTTTGTTGCTAAATAAAATTTAAACCCTTTTAGTTTCTAACAACAACTATTCCCACATTTTAATTTTGTAATGACCTCAAGATTTTGAAACGCCTACTTTGGCCACCGTTCGCTCATAGAAACGACAACGTTCTGAAATTTTATTCCCAAGCGTTTTAAATATTTAATACATTGCATAATTGAATCAGTTACCTTGTTTGTACACATGCACATATGTATTTATGTATAAACAAATTTCCATGTATGTGTGTGCATTTTGCCTTATTGCAAACATGTCACAATCTCTCCTAAGAAGATAAATACATACAAGTGTTTAGAAACCACATCCAACGAAACAGCGGGAGGTCCTTAAACTTCCTATTGAATTTGTTGTTTTGTTTATTAAACATTATTTATTTTACCTCACGCTGTGCTTTTGTCAGATCAACGAAAAATATAAAAAATTATTAAGATTACACAAACAAAGTAAAACAACACCAAAGATTAAAATTTTTTTTAATGAAAAAAGTTAAAAAAAATGGATCTAAATCTTGTATAAAGACGTGGCGCGGCTTACTTCTCATTTCTTTTGATTTTTTAATTCTTGATGTGTCTGCTTAAGGTAATTATCGAGACGAATACGAAACCTCACATATGCCTGTATGAATTTTAACAATAGTTACAATACGCGCATGTATTCGACTTTATCTCGTTTCTTTAAGTAGCTGCATTCCTTTCTCCTTTCAAATTGATTGTTCGAGTAGGCTTTGCAAAAATATCGAATTTACTTTTCCTTTCTGCCACATGTAGTCATGTGGAAAATGATATAATTAAATAAACAATCAAAAGAAAACTCAGAATTTTTTTTATATGCAACCGTTATGATATTCAGTATTAAATTCATTTCATGTAAGTAATATTGCTTTTGTAAATAAAAATATAACTGTATTTTTCTTAAACAAACTACTGAATGTTTAATCTATACTGTTACTATTATGAAGGGGTGATTGGCATCTGATAAACTGTATCTCTTTAAAACTATCTGGAACGTCTCGATGTCTAGAAAGCTTAAAAGACCCGTTGAGTTTAAACCACCTACCGGAGATTAGTCAAGAAGCGATACTGAAAAAGGTAAAATATTTGCTGAGCATTTAAAATTCGTATTTACCCCAAACACATGTAATGGTGTTGTTGACTTGCCGAGTAAAGTTGCTCTACCCCTTCGATCCTTACAGTTTAAGATGAGTGATGTAAAAAAATTAACTGCTGAACTCAACCCGAAGAAAGCTTCAATTATTGATGGAATTAGTAACAAGATGTTGAATAAGTTGGCTCGTATTGCAATTAGTATCCTGCTATTTATTTTTAATGCCAAGTCAAAATGATTCCAAAATCCGGTCAAAAATCATACAGACCAATAAGTCTACTATCAACAATGTCAAAACTTTTCGGAAAACTGCTCATGACCAAATTGTCCTCAATTCTAACTGATAATGGATGCATACCGGGCCATCAATTTGGTTTTAGATGACAGCATAGCACCATTGAACAAACGCATAGATTTTCTCAAGTTATAAGAAGAACATTTGAAGAAAAGAAGTACTATATTGTTCTGCTCTATTTATTGATGTTTCTCAGGCATTTGATAAAGTGTGGCATGAAGGCCTAATTTTAAAATTTAAATTTAAATTTTCTAAAGGCTTTGGAAAGTTATACTCTTGCCCGGAAGTTCACTGTTGTGGAAGGAGACTTCATGAGTGTGCTCGAATCTATATCTTCCGATGTGCCACAGGGTAGTATTCTGGGGCAAGTCTTGTATTTAATATATAATTGTAATATGCCTGTGAGCAATAATATCCATACCTCTACATTTGCCGAAGATACAGCCTGTATGAGTATGCAAGAAAACTCTGACGAGGCATCCCGCAATCTCCAGGAACATATTACCCAGCTTTCATGGAAACGTCTGCTCAGCCATCTAAGCCTATGACGTTACAACTTCGGCCAGTGACAGATAATATGTTCAATGGTTTCTGTTTCTTCTTCATCTCCGCACATTCTACAAAAATCTGGAGTGCCAGTTTCCCAAATGCTCTGACCGAGCAGTGACCTGTCAATGCGCCTATCACAATTCTCATCACCTTCCTATTCATGTCCAGTAGCAGTTTGGATCTTCCTGACTCAAGTTTTGGCCACAAACTCCTTGAGACTCTACAATCCTCTACAATGGAGAATTAAAGTAATTAAAAAACGTGTGTCCGTATAACGTTTACCCTAAGAAGAGATACGTGTTCCCCCACTCGACTAAACAATCAAAATATTCCTCAACATTTTCAAGTGAAATACCTTCGTATACACCGTGATCGAAGGCTTACATGGAATCATCATATTGACTCTTAGCTAGCTCAAATGAAACTTAAGTGAACTCAAATACATTGGTTGATTGGCAGAAATTCAACACTCAGCTTAGACTGCAAACTTTTGATATACAAGTCGTTTTTGAAGCCAATATGGTGCTACGGAATTCAGTTATGTGGCACTGCTTCAGCTTCAAATGTTGAGAAAAACCAACGAAGGCAAAACAAAATTTTACGTTTGATAACATCGGCTCCCATGGTACATCAAAAATTCAAATTTACATCGTGGTTTAGTGACTGAAGAAATTGGAAAATATACAGGCAGATATTTAATAAAACTTGAGTGCCATCCTAATGCCCTGGCTCATAATATCTTGATATTTACTGGACACATCTGCTTAAAAAAGAGGGACACTAAGGCTCTAATACACAATATGAAACTTCTGGTGAATATTTTTGTGCTAGTATATCATTCTTGTGTTAATAATTATTATCACTAAATTTATGTTCGCCATTGGTCGGGCCCATTAATTATATCTAGACTTAAGATTTGGTTACTTAATATTAGTTAATTTTTTTGAAGATACAATAAACATATATACATATATAGTAAAAAAAACTCACAGGCTGAGTGCTTGTAAATAACTAATACGAATAGAAGTTTTCCTTTTTGAATTAAAATATTTATCTTTTCCAGGCTTTTGAAATTAATTATGCACGGATATTAATTGGATTATTCTTTCCTATTCAAGAACATATGTATCTACAATTTTATAAGATGAGATATACGTACAAATGTATGTATGTATGTTACAATTTTAAATGTTTATTTATTGTATACGAATATAATAAACACAAGACATTACCATAAAACTTCATTTACGTTATAGAACTTTCGTTCACACTAAAGGCTGGATTAGCCAAACTTTGCTGCTGCCGTACTGTACCGTAACATACTGTTAGCACGCTTGTGCACTTATAGAACATTTAAAAACGTGCGTACGCTTTACTTTATTTTGTTGTTTTAATATGAAAAACAAACAGCTGTTCACAAAACAGTGATGGGAATTAAAAAAGTTCAAATAGTGACTAGCGAAGAAAAGTAGTAGTAAATGCTCCTTGTACTGCATTGGTGTATGTACATAAAAATAAATCTATGTATGTTATAGATTTATAATAAATAAATATGTATGTACTATATATATCTGTGCATACACACATACATATGTATGTAGCTAATGAAATATTTTTATACCAAAATATGTGCATACACAATAAGATATTTTTTTGATACCATTTAAATCCTTTTATATATCTCACATTTATGGTAAACCCATTCATATTTATAATTTCTTTATTCTATATTTACACATAAGTATACATATATGTGTATACATATGTAAATATTTATGTATTATTTTAAGTTGTTTTTCACACAGATATTATTGTTAACAAGTTTTCCGAAAAACAGAGCCAAAATACACCCATGCTATTGAAAATACAATAGTGCCATCACTGGTTTAAAAACGTCACTTAACAATGTTAGGAAATTCTATTTTATACAGGTTGATACGTGCCGTCAGCGTTACAGTAAATTTCGGTAAGAATTTGCATTGTTTTCAATCAACGAAAACGATCAGCTGTTCGGCTAATTCTTCCTTAACATTAAATTAAATTTGCTTTTATAGTATTAACATACCAAGATACCGCAATACTAACAGTCGAAGGATAATATACGACATTACGCATTAAGTATCTAAATACGTATGTACATACATATATATGTATGTATGTATACATATATTTAAATAAAATTTTTATTTACGATTCGCAAATGTAGAATTTTAAAGCGCATTCAAAATGTTCACTCACTCGCAATGAAGAAATAAAGGTTTAAAAGCTTTTCTAAAAAAAAAGAACGCAATAGAAACGTATTCTGTAACCGTTTTAAAGGATATTTAAATTGGATGTGTAAAATCCACAATCTAGAATCCCATAAGTAGTGCAAATGCATCAGAGAAAATAAACTAATTTTTAAGTTTAACAATTCCCAAAACAAGCATCACTAAACTAATTTTTATTGCTAATTATTGTAATAAGACACTGCACAGTGTAAGATCGTTAGTGTTTTTCTTGTTTTTAATTCACTCAAAAAATTCAAGTTTAAAGTAGAGTTATATTGTTATTGTTGACACATTGGGCAAAGTTTTTGCATTTTCTTATTTAATAACAAATACTCTTTCATATTTGATAAAAATATTTGCTCAAATTGAAACTCAAAAAAACGACTTTTGTCCAGCTAGATTAGCAAAATCTTACACTGTGTACTTTGTGAATGAGTTTATTGAATAGATTTTCTTACTTATTTCTTAATTATCAGAATGTAAATTTAAAAGACTTAACCTATCAGTGATAGGAGACCACCACTCTGCTCTCGCTTCCAGATCAGCTTTGGAAAAAGTTTTAGTTTTTGCTGGGCGCAATTAAATTTTTAACACCTCTATTTAATTTTCTCTGTGTGTGTTTTAATACATTTTTTAAAAGCACATCTGTTTTGAAAGCGAAATGAATGTCCTTTTATGTGGGAATTTTCATTGAAATTTTATTTATTGATTTATAAAGCTATTTTATGTACAATTTGAGCTTTTTATGTGTGCAAAAGCAACTTACACATGCATCCACACACAAATACAGGGTGTCAGCCGGGAAGGTATACTACTTTGTTTTGCCGATATTTTGGTAAACATTAGTCTTGACTGTTCATATTTGGCAGTCGTGAAGTAAATACGTGGCAAATTTATTATGGAAACGTGTTGTAATCGTTAAAACATTTTATCACAATCAATCATCGATTACTATGACGATGAGAAAGTTATGTGAAATTTTTGGGAAAAAGAACGTGCCAACAAAACGCACTATCTATCGTGTAGTGAATGATTTCGAAGAAAGAGGGTCTGTAGGTGATAGGACCAAGCATGGACCACAACGTACTGCAAGATCGGCTGAAAACATTAATGCTGCTCAAGAAAGTGTTCAAAACAATCCATCAACCTCAATTCGACGCCGTGCTCAGGAGCTTGGTCTTCAAAGAACAACTTTGGCCACAATTTTGCACATTTGTTTCCATATAAGATTCAGTTGACACAAGAGCTTCTTCCACGAGACCATTTACGCCGCCGTACATATGCCAATTTAATCAAAAATTATAAACCAACAAAGTTGTATACCTTCCCGGCGGACACCCTGTACATGTGCATTTATTTATGTATGTATGTACATATGTACTTGTATGAATACATTTATAAGCACATTTATAATAAACATGAATGCGTATATCGTTCGAGTAACAGCATCTTTTGTTTTTGCAATATGTTTGAAAATATTTTGAAATTTCAATAAATTTTAAAAGCAGTGACATACGTGAAACAATGAATTATAAATAATCCAAAAAGTCGACAGTTGAAAGCAAAAACATTTTATTTATATAAAGGTACGATCACACTTGGACAAAAATTTTGCCCAAATAAGCGTTACAACTAAATACTAATGAAAAATCCTATTGATTCAGACACGTGTTTATTAAGTAAACTTAAAAGTTATTGAATCACAGAAATAAGTCAAACTATAAAATATGTTTGAGAGTTAACTTTGTACTTAAACAAAATTTGGTTCGAAAAATTTTCACAAACCAAATTTTATTGAATCAGTTTTTATAAATAACATATTTTACGTACAAATTCACGACTAACTTAGAATCTCGTAGGTTATTAATGTAACCAATATGAACTGTAAAGTTTGAAGTTTATGCATATTCTGTTTTTATTTAAATAAGCAACAGTTTGTGTAGTTAATTTAACCAATCTGTATTTGTAATTCTATTTTAATTAAAAAGCGTTGTTATGTAGATGAACAAACTAGTATGACAGTGAAATTTATTGTTGTTGTAAGTTAAAGCAACAAAATAAAATTATTAAATTAAATTATTATTTGTTCATTTTTAAGCACAAAATTGCGTTACGTAATATGTGAATAGCCCATAAACCGTTTTTGATATATTTTTGTGCATGTGACTTGGCTGCAGAAATTGTATTATAAGAAATTTTTGAATTAAATTTTATTTGTATGCTTATTAACGTTCGTTAACCATTAGAAAAAAAGCTTTCAAGGAAGTCAATAAGATCCTGAACTTGTCATCCGAAAGCATTGCAAATTTGAATAATTTTTAAAGATTTTCACATTACGTATTTTGATATACAGGATGTTTTTTAGAGGTATAGAACTTCGAATTGAAATAAAACACAAGAAAATCGTTTTAATGTCCATCAATTTGGCTTTATTGGAAGGATAATTTTATGCCATTAACGTTTAAATATGATTTCGGGCATGTGGCCGCCGCGGCTGGCTCGAATAAATCCAATTCTACAGGTCCAATTTTCAACCACTTTTTCGAGCATATGGGGCCGTATGTTGGCAATAACGCCACGAATGTTGGCTTCCAAGTCCCCTAACGTTTCTGGTTTGTTGGCGTAGACGAGCGACTTCACATATCCCCAAAGAAAATAATCCAATGGTGTCAAATCACACGATCTTGGTGGCCAATTGACAGGTCCATTCCGCGAAATTATGCGCTCATCGAATGTTTCCTTCAATAAATCGATTGTGACGTGTGCTGTGTGGCATGTAGCGCCGTCTTGTTGGAACCACAACTCATCCACATTCATGCCATCCAATTCGGGAACAAAATAGTCGGTTATCATGGCTCTATACCGGTCTCCATTAACGGTAACTGACTCTCCAGCATTATTTCGGAAGAAGTATGGCCCAATGACTCCACCAGCCCATAGAGCACACCAAACAGTCAGTTTTTGTGGATGTAATGGCGTCTCAAGGGTCTCATGTGGATTCTGTTACTCCAAATGCGCCAATTTTGCTTGTTGACGTAGCCATTCAACCAAAAATGAGCCTCATCACTGAACAAAATTTTGCGATGAAAATCAGCATCGAGATCAATCTCATTTTCGGCCCATACACCAAAATCACGACGCATTGCATGGTCTCGCGGCTTTAATTCTTGCACAAGCTGGATCTTGTAAGGTCGCAAGCCAAGATCTTTGCGCAAAATCTTCCATAAAGTTGATGGACAAAGCTCCAATTGCTGTGCACTGTGGCGAATCGATTCATTCGGGTCCTCTTCAACACTTTGCTCTACAGCGGCAATTGTTTCTTCGGTGCGCACTGTTCGACGTCTCTGCGGATGCGTATTATCACATAGAGTAAACGTAGTGCGAAAACGATCCATGGTTAACCGAATTAATTGCTCTGATGGACGATTATGTCGACCATAAAATGGACGGAGCTTGCGGTAAACTTCGCGAACTGAACCATTATTTTCGAAATAAATTTGCACGATTTGCAAGCGTTGTTCTTTTGTCAACCTGTTCATGATGAAATGGCAAACCAAACTAAATATTAATCACTTGACAGCTGACAAAATGGCCGCCAGTTAAAAAAGTGATGCCAACTTAAAGTTCTATACCTCAATAAAAAACACCCAATACATTCAGTGATTTCGAAGTCATGTTTATGATGCTAAGCTAATCTGATTTTTCGAATATTCTTTTTTTATTTTCCTATTTTTTTCTTAAATCAATATATTTCTTGTAAATAAAAATCTAATATTTCATGGCATTGATTTCATTTCCCTTAAAAATCATAAAAATCATATCGTAAGTATTTGCGAAAACTACAAATGATCTCAAATTTTGTATTTTTGAAATATCTTCTTAATTAATTATGTAGATGTTGTTAATAATCGATTCCTGAAAAGTCAAAACTACACACTTATTGACATTTTGGAAGTAGAGAAAAATTATTTCCTGAATAATTACTTCCAGTTTTTTTTCACTGGCTTAGTTTAATGAATTTCGTTAATTGCTTGAATTTTAGTCACCGGAAATGGTGAGACTTACCGCTAACTTTTTTGTGTTAAGTTCCAAGGCAGCAGAAAGCTTCAAATGTAATATCTGCAAGAAAAAGATGAGAAAAACAAATTTAGTATTTGTTCAATAGTAAAGAATGGAAGTAAGTATCATGGTCAGGGAAACCGCAAATATGCAATTGCATGTTTTATTTTTGTGTGATTTACTAATGCAGAGATAAGATATTTATCCATTTCAGAAATTTTTATGAATTTTGGCATTGATTGGTTAGTGAATGTTTTTTGCATATTTTACATTTTAAAGCATGTTTTTGCATATTTCAGTCTTTCATGCATATTTTGAGCATTTCTTCAAATTTTTCGAACATATTTGACGTTTTTAGGGCATAATTTGATACTTTATAAAATTTTTTTATATTAATATGACTTACAAGCCATATATTTTTATTTTAATATTTTTTCTCCATCTAAATCTCATTTCTAGTAGAAAAAAGTGAAAAGTAATTTCTGAGTCACAAGATCGAAAAATATTTTTTTGTGCAGCAGAACAATTTCAATGTATAAAAGTTTATTTAGATGTGACAACGATTTTTATTTGTAAATATACGCTAATATTTTGTTGCTTATTGCAATAACAACTATAAATAGAAAGTTTGTGTTATTTATCCAAAATCACAGTTTCAAAGTCTTAAGTCTGATATCGTGATCTCTTTTTAAGTTCAAGCTGAATTTGTACCTTTATTAAAATTTTTATTCACATGAAATGTGTTACCTTTCCCTAAAATTATGATCGCCAATGTTTGCGTTGTTGTTGTATCAGTATACTATTTTCTAATTTTATTCACAATTTTTTTTCACGGGAAATATTTCACGTTAGCAAAATGTTCGCCTTTTATTGCCGGTAAGGGTGCTTGTCTTCTTTTTCAATTTATTTCATTTTTGCCTTGAATTGTTGAATTAAGAATATATTTTTATTTCGAAATAAATCAATTTACATTATTTTTGTGAGCATATTTTTTGATTTGTATTATTATTTACGGTTCCCTGATCATGATATATAAAAAAAATTAACAGATATCTACTGCTTGGTAATTTGGGTCTTTAAGGTTCTTTAAGCATTTTTTCAATCCCAATTTTAAGAAACTTTGATCTCCAGCAATCAATTCAGTTTTATGTAAAGAAAAATACAAACAAATTTAATAGCGATAAGTTGTGTTTTAGGGTGTGCGTCCGCCCCTCAAAGTTGGCCTTCAAGTCTTTTTAAAATAACATTTTACAAGATTATGATATATGGCAATATTTTAGCTCTTTTAGTCAACAACATTAATCTCGAAGAAAGTTTTTTGCTAAAACTAATATTTTAGAAAATATTGAAGAAAATAACCAACAAAATACCAAAAATTTTATATAACAAAATTATATTTATATGGAAATTATTTATATTAATCATGTACAATAAGAGCTTATTTCATACATATACATACCTACAAATAGTCAAAAGAAAACTGAAAAAAAAATATTACATTGAATAAATGGGATTGAGGGCCAACTTTGAGGGGCGGAAGCACCCCTTAAAAAATAACTCAACGCTAGGAAATTTTTTTTTACATAAAACTGAACTGATTTCGGCGGAGAGAATATAAGAAATAAAAAAAAATTCTCCATACAACTAACGGCCACGCTAATGTACATATGTATGTAAATACATGTGTATGTATGTCATACACAAACCTTATCTTTTTTATCGAGTGACTTTTCGGTTAAAAATATTTCTAACATTTTCACTTATTTTTTTAATACGTAGTAGAGAACTATTAAATTTTATTGTAAACTATTTGTAGAACAAGTATTTTTAATTACAACAATTAATTATAAAATCTATCAAACGAAGCCAAAGTACAATGAAATTTTCATTAATTTTTCTATCATAAAAGAAGAATCTGCCGACCGACCATTGTTTTCACACTAAATAAAAGAAAAAGTTGTTTTGTTGTTACTTGGAGCACCAATTGAATTACAACAATAACAACAACAAGAACAGCAACAACAACAAAAGAAAAAGAACTCTCACTTACACGTCCACATATTTACACACACTTACAATTAATAAACTCAAATATCCTTTTGCTGTTTGGAACAAAACAAATCGAGGGACTCTGCCGCCACCGCCAACAGTATAAAATTTCCAATTTGCAATAAAAAAGAAAGAAACAAAAGAGAAGCAAATAAAGTAGATAATAGTAAATTACAAATGTGATTGAAAGAACATAAAAGCTAGTCAAACGAAAATAAACACATGAACTTGTTAAAGTGCTTACTATACTCGTACACACGGACAGACGGACAGATGGAACAAACCTCAAGCATGTAATGGCTGCTGCTTGCTCTGCTTGTTATCAAAAGAACAAAAATAATGGTGGTCATTCGTACATTCATTCATGGTTTCTTTCATTGGTTCATTCAATTATTTATTTGTTCCATAAATAGTTTTTGTAAAAGATAATGGACTTCACTGCTTCGTTGTTCTATTGCACAGAGAAACAACGCACTAACACACTCTATAGCCGCCGTTATTAAGTTAATAATTTGGTGAATCCTTTTCCTTTAAGGATTTTCTTACAATAATTAGTCTGTCATTGTTAGCGAAGTTGTTATTGATTTTGGGTGAGCAATAAAATTGTTTGATAAGGAATCATCAAAGGCGGCTAATAAATTCGATATCATTGTTAGTTTTTTTTATTGTTTTATTTTTAGTACGCCTGAAATGAATATTTGCTACAGGTTGTTTAGTTGGAATTCATCAAGGTGGTTTTATTTATACAGCTTTCAAGTTTAGTTTACAATTTTGGAAAAAATATATGGCGTTTCCTTCTCTAGAAAAAAATGTTACATGCATTTTTTAAGTCGAGTTGTTATTAGAAATTATTTTATAGCCCCTTACGCACACAAAAAAGTAATATGAATGAGTTTGTAATATTAATTAAAATATTTGTAATATTAATTAAAAAATTAATTAAATTTTCACCTATAAACAATTTGATGATATCAATTAAGTTTTTCCACTCAAATTAATTAATACAATTAAAAATTTAATTGAATCAATTAAATTATTAATTGAAAGCATTAATTGGTGAATACTTTTTTCTGTGCGGGCGTAAATTTTTACTTTAAAGCAGAGACATGCAAAATGCCGCCCCTGGGCACTTCGTTATTTTCTTATTTGCACGTCCACGTACCGTAGAAAACAATTCAGTCTCTCATAAGCATTAGTGCAAGCACGCATTTTACTCTTTCATCCTTGCAGGAAATGCGAATAGTGAAATTGTAGTGACTTACTAGTGACATTGTCAGTAGTACTACTGACCAGGTATACCCCAGCCAATGCAATCATCTATTGACATTTAACATTAGCTTGTCATTGAAAATCCACCACTAGACTGTAGCAATATTGACTAAGAAGTTCTTTTGGGACCACACGGAGACATTGGCACCCAAGATTCACTCGCTCGATGTCAATTGTAAAATTGTAGTGATTTACTAGTGACCTTGTCAATAGTAGCCAATAGCCAATGCAATCGCCTCTTCACATATAACATGAGGTTGTCATTCAAACTCTGCAGTGACTTTAGCATTATTCTTTTACGACCATGTCTTCATACATTTAAACCAAAAATTCACTAGTTCATTTTAGTGACCCTGGTCAACAATTTTATAAGGGTTGGGATCAACAAACTTAAACACATACATACATATGTATTTTTTTTTTAATATTATTGCACAGCATAATAAAAAAGAAAAATAAACTATTGACTCGTTCACTGACAATGTCACCAGAAATACACTAGAACTATCGTCTGCAACGTATCTCTCTACTCGCGCATAAAAGGAAAGTTGTGGACATTTCAACTAGTGCAATTGTCACTAGACTAGAGGGATATTATACACTAATACATATATAATATAAAGATGTATGTATGTGTTTGCCTGGCTTTGGTTTAAAGTTTCAACCAACTTCCTCCAAATACACATATTTTGACAATTGCATTAGCGGTAAAAGGATTTGAAAGCTCTTAAATTTGTTCTTCTATTTTTGCAAATTAAGAGCAAGCACTGTTGGCGCCGAGATATGGTTGGCTGTTGAGCTCTTGTCGGTGTGAAAGCGCAAAAGCTCTTTTTTTAAAGTTTGCACATAGCTGCCTTAAAGTTTAAAAGAACGTCAAATTTTATTTTTCTTAATAAAAATTAGGAAATGTTGAACTTTTTCTAGAAAAAAAAGGCAATAGTATAAAATTCTAACAAAAGAGAGAATGAGAAAGAGAGCTTTATTCATTCTATTAAACTATTTTATTTAATTAATCTATTAATTTATTCTATTAAAATATTAATACTTTGTACTCTTGGTTCGCTTACAGGTGTAAACTCAATTAATTATAACTATAAATATGTAATTATTTAAATGATATTACCAAACCGTATTTTATTTTTGTGCAACTCCATTGTACATAAAAAAAGTAATAAGAAAGATTCAATTAAAAGACTCATTAGTTTTCAACCAATCACGGCAATTGTAGCATAAACTCAACCATTTTAATTAAAAAATTTTTGTTATTTTTTTTAATTAAAATAATATTACATTAACTAAAAATTTAATTGATGATGTTTTAAGGATTCAGTTAAAAAATTAATTGAAATATTCTCAAAGATTCAATTCATAGACCAATGAAAAGTTTTAAAAGATGAAATTAAAATATTAATTGAAATAAATAAATAATTGAAATGGAATAGAGGCCAACTTTTTGGACTCTTGGAAAAAGTTTGGAATAACATGGAAAATATCATTTAAATGTAAAAACTTTTACATAAGCGAACCATTTTTCTTCACACGAAACAATGCTTTGTGAAGTCAAGCAGTAAGAGATAGTAAAACTATGACCAATTTTTGTTTGTTTGTGTTTTAAAGTTTAAAATTTAAATTTAAAATTTAAACACACTTACTTAATAAATTCTAATTCCCATATCATTTAATGGTTTATGGCTTTGTTCCTCAAACTGTTTTGAAACCTTTTGAAGTAATCCAGAGATTTTAAAAAACTTCGTGATTTTTTGAAGGAAGGATTTATTTTTAGGGTAAAAAGGCATTTTATTTAAAAACGGTCATGCATGTATACGTGTGATTAAAAGAAAGAAAAATAGAAGTTGTGCATATAATGTTCGAAATATTATTAAAAGAAATGGGCATATACGGACTACTATTTATATTTCGGGAATGGCAAATAATAACAAACATTTTTAAATGAAAATGGCTTTATACCTCTTTATGATCATTCGTTCAAACCATTTTGTCATAGCAGTTTTTCCATCCTTCTAGAGACGCCTTCAAAATATGGTTTTTGAACGCTTCAACTGCTTCTTCGTTGCTCGTAAATCGTTCACCAAGCAGATTATCTTTGATATTCGGGAACAAAAAGAAGCCATGACTGTATGGAGGATGAGTCTTAAATTCGATGTTTTGACTGCTCAAAAATTCAATTGTTTGACGAGATGTTTGAGAGCTCGAATTGTCATGATGAAGAATGATTCGTCTTCGGAGGCTAGTTTTACGAATTTCTCCGTAAACTTCCGGCAAACAAATGGTCGTGTACCACTCAAAAATGACAGTTCTACGTTGCTCAAGCGGAACAGTGGCCCATGACCCATTCGGCCGAAGAAACAGGTGACAATTTTCTTCGCTGTGCTTCTTCCACGAACAACTTGTAGTGGATTTAGCTCGTTCTGGAATACCCACACGGTCGATTCATGTTTAGTTTCCGGCTCATAAGCATATATTCATGATTCACCACCTGTCACGATTTTATACACGTCTTTTTAAGCACTACGAATGAAATTTTTAATCATTTCCCTACACCACTTCATGCGAACCTTTTTCTGAGCGATTGATATATTATGGGGTATCCAACGAGAACAAATTATTTTACAACTAAGTGGTCATGGAAAATCGAATCAATTGAAGTGGAACTAATGTGCAAGGATGCATTTATCTCACAATATGTCACATGACGCTCTTGCATTATCAGTTGACGCACTGCATCGATGTTTTGTTGCAGAACAACCAATTTTGGACGACCTTCACGGAATTGCTTGGCGACGCAACTACTACCACGATTGAATTAAGTATACCAGCGATATACTGGCCATAGAAAGAACATTCTTGTTGAGATAATCCACGACGAAAGTTGTAAAAAAATAATCCAACGAAAACCTTCTCCTGAAATTTTCATTTTTATGAACTCACTGTAAACAAAATAAAAAGCACTTGTGCATCAAAACGTTGTAAGTACGTTTGTGCTAAAAAATTTTATACTTTATTATGATGTTGCCAGATTTTAGCTATTAAAATTAGTGCTGCCAGTTCCGGAAATATAAATAGTAGCTCTCCTAGTAGTATTTACGGTGAGTGTCCATGATCATTAGTTGCTCACGATTCCATCTCCAATCTAGTTAATTATTTGCCGAATTCCAGAAGCAAAGATCACATTTCTAATTGTTGGCAATGAATATCTTTTGATGTGAAATAAAAAACTTTTTGATTACTTCGATTTTACAAATAAAGAAACTTATTGAACAAATGCTGTCAAACTTTTTCATACACAGAATATAAATTTGTACTTATTAGAGTGTATATATACATAAATGTATACATATTGTAAGCCCTAATATGTACATGTGTATGTAACATTGCTATAAATAAACAAATTAATCTAATGAAAATCAGAAGTTTGTAAACTATAAAAATAGAAAAGCAGGCAATAAATAAACGCTTTTATGAACAAAATTTATAGCAATTTTATTTTTATTTATGCTCTTCATATGTATGCTTGTGTAAGTTGTTTCTCTATTGAAAGCTAATGTATAAAAAGTAAAAAAACATTTAGGAAAAAAAACTTAAATTGCAAACTAATTGCAGTTAAGTCGAGCAAAAGTATTTATCTACAAAACGACCAACAAAAATCTTCAAAAGCATTACAAATTAAAAGAGAACTAACAAAATATACATACATACATACATATATACGAGTATGTTTGTGTTCATGCTTCTCTCATTCCCAGTGTAAAACATTGAAAGTAATTATTGAGGAACTACTTTTTCTCTACTTCCTAGATATCAAAAGTATGTATTTTAGACTTTTCAGGAAGTGATTGTCAACAACACCCAGATAATTAATAAAAAAGTTATTCCATGAAGTTTTTAAAGAACACTTCGACTGTTCTTTTAAAGTTCTATAATACAATAATTTTCCGGATATATTTGACCTTTCTACACTCAGGGAAAAAACAAGCTATATTTTAGCTAAATGAGCTTAAATCAAGCGGAAAACGTCATGAAAGTCTGTTAAGCTCGAAAATGCTAAAATCCAGATGATAATCTTAATTTTAGAACGATTGTTTTTAACCCATTAACCCGTTGATTTTATCAACCCGTAACTGATTTGAATCTTGGCATACATGCAATTAATTTACAGTTATGGGTTCTTTGTTTTGTTGTTGCTTAAATTCTTAAGAGGCTGTAAAATTTGAAAACAACGTCAGCACAGTTTTGTATATTTTGTGTCTTGTCCTCATAAAAACATATCGCTGTCTTACTTTTCCATGTATATTTCACATTACACAACATTTCTCATATTCCATTTCATTGAAAATTTGCGTTAAATAGCTGATGTTAATAACAATCTCTACCCCAGTAGATAGACTTGGGTGCTGATGAAGTGCGTGGCTGCACAGAAAAATATCGCTATTTCCCCCAGCTAATAAAGTCTAATTTAAATTTTCTTCTCTTCTTTAGAAACTCACATTAATTAATAAAAGTATTTCATTCAACAAGAATTGAAATTACTGAACTTAAGCCTGACTAAGAAATTATTTCTGATTATTTCACATTACAATAAATTTGTTCGCTTCTTTTTTCTAATGAATTTTTAAATGCACATATACTAAATTAAATGTAAATAGACTAAAAGAATTAAAAACGAAAAAAAAAATTAAATAAAGTGAAAAAGTGTACGTATTGAAGCGGATTTTACATTAAAATGTACATCTTCAAAACCCACTTTGCAATAATAATTTGTCCTCAGAATTTTTTACACGTGTTTTTTGAAGCCTCTTTAAGCTATAAAAACCATATATAAAATTTTTCAATTTCTAGAATTAATCTCCGTGTCAAAGGGTTAAATTGGTTCGTTCTACTTTTGAGAATACAAATTTTATTTTAATATTTTCGCAGTCTTGAAATAAGCTTAATGTAAACTTATTTTAAGTATAATTCATGCTTGATTTTAGAATGTTAAATCTTATTTTAAGATTGTTTCCTCTTAATTTCACGATTTTCGAAATTCGAAATTCAAATGCCTTTAACCCACAAACAACCTCAGTAAAGAAAATGATAAACAGTTTATTAAAAACAAAACTAAAATAAGCAAAATTCATATTTACATATACATATGTATATGAAGTTCTTATTATATGTATATGCTTAGGTCTAATTAAAGCTTTGCTATTATTTATGTAATATATATGTAAAGGTGGGCTAGTAAAGTTACAAATATTTATAATGTGTACATTTTTATTTGAATACAATAGTTGTCCTTTTAATGGATACACAGAAAAAAGTATTCACCAATTAATGTTTTCAATTAATAATTTAATTGATTCAATTAAATTTTTAATTGTATTAATTAATTTAAGTGGAAAAACTTAATTGATATTATCAAATTGTTTATAGGTGAAAATTTAATTAATTTTTTAATTAATATTACAAATATTTTAATTAATATTACAAACTCATTCATATTACTTTTTTGTGTGTACAATATATTAAAATCTATTTTGATCTAAAACATACATACATGTGTAAATAACAAATTAAATTATAAGTATCTAACTAAATTAAAATAAACAATTATTTACCAATTCTGGTGCTCTGGAATCTGCCAATTTAGGCCGGAAATTAAAAAAGTCAAAGATTCCTATATCGTTTAAATCCTGTTGACGCATCTTGAAAGTTAATTTCCATTTATGTATCACAAACTTCGCTCGAATCAGAGCTATCCTTACTCAAATATGTTTTAAACGCCACAAATAATGATTTGTCAGTTTCAGGTATGAGGTCGTTGGTAAAACGTAATGTTTCAGTAGAAGAAGCTTTATCGGAATAAGTGTTTTCACATTCCGCAATACTGTCTTTCTGTCTTTTAGATCTTCTATTTTTGTACTTAGCGTATAGTTTACCGCTTGGATTTTTGCATCCATCTCTGGGTATAAAGGAAAGGAAAGAAATAGTTTTCGGTATATTTAGTGAACGAAATTAAGACATGGCTTACCTCAACAGATTTTTCGTTCGGAAAAATTTCCACAATTTCATTAATTAACACCAAAAAGTCTTTTGCCTGCAGAGTGATATTATTGCTGATTAGTTCTTCTACTATGATATTTATCAAATCAAATTTGAAGACGAAGAGTTTAAGGATATGTTTTTTTTTCTAACTCTATAAAAGTAATGAAAATTAAATTTCCTTCAAGTTATAAAAAAAAAACATAGAAAAAGTTCAGATTTACTCAACATTATGAAAATGACTCGGGTGCACTGAATAAGTATCAAACAAGTTGTAATTAAAAACATCAAAAAACCCGACTGCGACTCACTTTGAACCGTTAAATATCGCAAATAGATGATTTTAAAATACCTGCCCAATGATACCCATTTTGATATAATTCGCTGACTTTTAATTTTTTTATATTTACAAAATGGCGTCTGTTAGCCGCCATACTGAGTTTTGACTACTGTCATGGTCCATGTCCAAGGACTAAGTCAAATCGATTGATGTAAGAATTATCAAAATCGGTCCACGCGTTCTGTTTTTGTAATGCCGCGAGGGAACGAACACACACAGAAAAAAAATAGAAGAGAATTATTTTCAACAAAACCACGTTATTGAAAAAAATTTTAATTTCAATAATATTTGTCATTAACTTCATACAATATTTAACAATACTACGCATTTTAAAATATTATTATCTGAGCCTCTAATACTGGTATGTTGCTTTGAAAATATATTTCGATTGGACCATTTGTTCTTGATTTATTTCGAGAGTGGTGAACATTTTGTTGAGAATCTGTTCTCATTGTTCTTGGAATCTTTTGAAAATCTTCCCTCTTGGCGTATTTCGACTTCGACTATGATGTTTTTGCAATATATTGAAAAACATTTGAACAAATTTTCTTTAATATTTTACCAAATTGTCGCAGTCAAAGTCGAAATACGCCAACCACGATAAGACCAAATATGATTTGAGTTCCTCTAACAGGTCTGCAAATTTCAGGCCTTATTTAGATAATTTTTGGTTTTAAGTTTAAAATGCAACAAAACGTAAAATGTTTTTTTTTTGAAAGTTTGTTGTTTTAAGTTTGTTATTTTGCTTTTGACTACTTGAGAGAGAATATAGAAATTTTCATCAAAAGCACATAAAACGTGTAGACCATTAAAAATGAAATATTCCCAAAATAACTACAGCAACAACACAAGCTATAGGGAAACTGCTGAATATACTTAACAAACAGTTAAACTTTAAAACTGGGAAAACGAAATTAGAAGAGAGCAAATTCATAAAAAATTTATACAGAAAATAACTTAATTTGCCTTCAATTACTAAATTCAAAAATTGAAATAATATTTTTAACTGAAAAAGGATTCGTAAAATTAAAAACCACAAGTAGTAATTAAAAAAATCATAAACCCCGACTACAACGAACTTGGAATCGTTAAATATCTTAAATGGTCATTCGAAATGAAAAATAATAAGAGAAATACCTGTCGAATGATATCCATTTTGATAAAGTTAGTTTTTTTTAGAAAATTTCAATTTATAACTACTGCAAGAGCCCAAGGATTATAAAAGGTTCCATGGGATTCAGCTAAGTAGTAAAATCACGAGTATATAAAACATAACACTGAACTTTAGTGGTCGAAGCTAAGCCATCTTTTTAAAAAATGAAACCAACGACCGATTTTTCCTCTCAGACAATTTTATGAAGCTGCACTTAAAGTCGGCTAAAAATAAACTAAAGCTATACTTGATAATATTTGCCCTTAATTATGAAAGTGGTCTAAGTCATATGCATTTTTGCTGCAAAATATGTATCAAATAAATCTTAAAAAAACTTCAATAAATATTTAATAAATATTAAATAAATTTATATTAATCGGGACTACTACAGCTCTAAATTAATATGTTGCATAATATACAAATATTTTTTTGATTTGTTCAAATGTAATCAACGAAATATCTGGACCAAATATATGTATGACTTAGACCACTTTCATAATTAAGGGCACATACTCGTATGTGTATACTCGTGTCTGAAAGTACTTTCCAAAC
This sequence comes from Nowickia ferox, assembly GCA_936439885.1. NCBI lineage: Eukaryota > Metazoa > Arthropoda > Insecta > Diptera > Tachinidae > Nowickia > Nowickia ferox. The sequence continues at coordinate 100,564,862 of OW387023.1, read as the reverse complement.
AACCCATCCACATTCACAATAAACATTTATTTACATTTCTATACAACTACAGATTCAAGACCACTTACAACTTTTTCTTTTAAACTAAGTTGTACTTATTTGACCCTCTTTTACTATTCTGCTCCTCTCTTTTTCAATCGGTTGGTCTATTGCTGTGTGTGCATCTATCTGGCACAATTGTATACACACTATTATATATCGATAAAGTGTATTTGTGAAACTTTTAAGTTTTCACACAAGAAAGAGAGCAGGCAATAAAATCCTGAGTACTTAGTTCGCAAATGTGTGTGTTAAGGTGTATTTATCGGGCATAAATATGGAAACCAATGCCACAATGTTAGAAGCAATACATACATACATACATACATACGTATGTATAAGTAAGCAAACATAAAGCAAAAATCAACAATGTTAAAATGCTAAATGGCAAACGTTAAAAGTTAAACAAACGGGAAAGTCGAAAAACTCCCCAAATGCTCGTACATCAATTAAGCTCATTCATTTACTTTGCTCGTTGTGCCGAATGTTTCCAGAATGTGGGGAATAAAAAGCGTGACCAGATGGTTTTTACAAAAAGCGGGACATGATCGATCAAAAAGCGGGATTTAGAAGAAAATACCCCAAAAAGCGGGATTGAAAAATAAATATCTTTTATAAAGCGGGATAAAGCACATTAGACCTATGGCATCGGTTTTAATTTTTCATTAACCCTAGGTAGCCCATTTTGAGGCTTTGTGGCTCCGCACCCTTTAAAGATATATAGTCTGGATTTAAATTCTTGGTCACCTCTTTCAATGCTGTATGAAATTTCATAACAATCGTTTAGAAACTGTAGAATTATTTTAATATTTTTTACGAGATAAAAAATTAAGACCGTATTTATGGCAGCAAACTTGGTATTTTAGACAGCCCACATATTAAGAATTAAAAAAATTCCATACAAGCTGCGACCAGTCTAATGCACATGCACAGTGTCGTATGTACCACAAAGTAGACCAGAGTTGTAGAAAGTGACTTATGAAAAAAGCTAAAATCCGCTGATTTGATAACTGTTAAAAAGGGACAAATATAGTGTGTTTGTTATTGAATATTTTTAGTACAATAATCAAAACAAACTACAGAAAATGTGTACTTAGTGAAATGAACAATTGAACATTTTTACAAAATTAAATGAAAGATTTTGCAGTGTTGAACTAAATAAAAGAATGTGTTAAATATTATTATTATTATAAAAGTTATTAAAATTAGTTTCCAAATGCTTAGAAACTCAATTTTAAAAATTTTCCTTCAAAAATATTAATTTTTAACTTAAAAATAATACCACGCGAAAGAAAAAGTAAAGAGGATTTGATGACTGTATGAGCGAGACCTCTAAAAACACAATTATCTTCCGTCCTGTGTCACCTCTGCTCTACTTTGTGGTATGTACTTAGGAAATACAGTTTTCAATTCAAAAGGACGATTTCAATCTCATCAATGAAGAACGGCTGCAGCTAGAAACTTGAAACTTTGCGTATGTAACGACATTGGACAGGTGGGTGTAACACCTACCATAAAGAAAAAAATATTTACTTTGAGATATCTGGAAAACTAATATAGGGAAAACCTTTAAATTTTGTAGAGATAACTCTGTTGATATTGTGCCCTGTTTCTGGAAACAATTTCAGAATTTCACAAGTAGGCGTGCAACTTTTTGTTTGTCTTCAAAAATAATACCAGCGTACCGATCTTGATGATTTGCTTACAGCATATTACTGATGGTTTAGAAGGAACAGGAGGCTATTAATTTTTTAAGCCTAAAGTTTTCGTGGCACGTCCCACATAGAAGCAACATTTAATTCAAGATATCTTGGAATCCCAAACAGTAAAAATTTTGAACGCCAATAACGAGAATATTATTATAAATATTAATTTTTTATACTCTTGGTGTCTGCTACAAACACAAACTTGGAATTCTGCTGATTCTGCCGATGATAGAAAATAATTGGGATTAGACAAGTGAGCGTAGCTTCTATCCTCCTATTTATTAGAGAAAATGTGAAAGTATTCATGACTATTTATGTTAATAGTGAGAATTATATTTTACAAAAAAAGTGAAGGTTTGAACCGAAATCGTGGCACTTATAATATAAAATATTTTCTTTTCATCTCAAAAGGTATATGGGGGCAAAACACAAGGTTTTGGTTATTTAAGCAATAACTACACTTAGAAACGTATTTGGGATGCATTTTTATCAGTTACATTTTAATAAAAATCGAATAAGATATTAAAAATTTTAAAACTCTAAAAAAGCGGGATAAAGCGGGATTGAAAAGCGGGGTAATCCCGCCTAAAGCGGGATGTTTGGTCAGGTTAGGAATAAAGGAAACGATATATGAAGATTTTTATGTACTCGTATGTATATGCAAGTATGTATACTTTTATTGAAAAAAAGTAAAAAAAGTTAGTTTAAAATTATTGAGTTTTAAGTTTGACTATTTTAATATTTGACGAAAAATTCTTTGCTTTTCAACTTTTTCCTTTTGCATTTTTTCCTTTATTGTCTATTGTTTTTTATTTGTGGGTTGAGGTTTTTCTTGTGCATTTATTCGTTCCATTTAGTTACAAAGTGTGCGGTTGTCTGTTTTGTGGATACGATAACTATGTTATTTTCCCTCCTTTCCTCAATTTGAGGTGGAATGTTGCCCCTTGCGCATGTATAAAAGGATGGACTTGATATTTTAATGGTCACTCAATGAATTTGTCTGGAAATTACATATTTGTATTGTTGATTTTAGTTATATTGTACATACTCGTATGTACATAAATGCTTATTTCTGTCGTTGTATGAGAGCATCTGTATATTTTTCTGTGGAAGTGTACTAATATTTAGTTTCATTGTTGTTTTTAATAGTTCCTTTCTTGGGTATTTCCCTTGGTATTTTTATGATTTTTAAAAGCCACTTTGTGAAAGATTATAAGAATGTACTGGCTCAAGTTTGCACGTCTAGCACTAGAGTTGCCAATAAAAAATTAACTTATTGAAATTTATATTGAGGCCTTTTTGGAAATATTTCTTCAAAATTTTACCTCAAAGATCAACAAACAAGATGTATCAAAATAATTTTAATAGCAATAGCAATAGGAACAGCAATATTTGTTATAATTTATTTAGAAAAATATTGAAGAAAGAGATTTTCAATTTCGATAATGGCATTTTTATACCAAAATATGTACACAAACTTTTTGAGTTTATTGTTTTTTTTTGTGTGCAACTGAAAAGTTGTTAATGATTTAAATTTTGATATTAATTTATATATATATATATATATATATATATATTAATACTGAACAAGTTAAATATTAATTTTGGAAAAAAGTAAAAATATTAAAACAAAATTTCCAATAAACACATAATTAATATTTGAACTTATAGAGCCTGATGGGGGGAAATAAGACATAAGACTTCAATAAACAAGTTTACCAAACTTACCTTGACAAAGTTCTCACATTTAACTTGAATTCGTTGTTAATTCAATTTATAGCCCCTGATGGGAAATTATATAAATGAAGTGAAAGATGCATTGCACGTTACTTGCTCAAACCGAAAAATTTTATAGTCGTTGACGAAACGTGAATACCCCAGAACACAGATCAAACAGGAGTCCAAACAGTGCGTTTCTATGGGCCAGGTTTTTCACCCAATGCACGCTGTGTAGTCCATATTAGCTTTGAATAGAATTATAGGAAACACAAATAAAAATGTTTTTTTTGACTGAATCTAAATTATTTTTAACTTTTTAGTGCTTATTTTCGAAGTCGGTTTAATATTTGTAAATTTTTAGTGCTAATTTTATATTTTTAGGGCGTGATCACTCCCAGTTATGCAAATATTAGCGTCCGTTCACTTTTCTAAGCTAAATATCGCGCCACTTTCAGAGTTCAAAGAGTGTGGCTAGTTTCGTAAAAATCGCTCAGGTAGAAGCACGTGATATATAATACTAATTTTTAATGGGCATAGCCCCGCCCATTTCCTTAAGAACACATTATGTCATTCTAAGATCCGAAATTGTTTGCCAAGTTTCGTCGGAATCTGATGAGTAGAAGCACGTGATACATAATACTAAATTTTAATGGCCGTGTCCCCGTCCTTGCAATATTGAAATTTTTAGAGTATCACACGATTTTACAATTTTTTTACGACAGAAGGGTGCTACTTTAAATAGGCCGTAAAATGTAAACTTTTAAAACGCCTATACACGTATATATTTTTTTTAGTTCCCTTTGGCAGAACATTGTTATTTTTGAGTGTGCTGGACAGTGTTATTTAGGAAAAAGCAACAATATTATAGCATTTTTAAATTATTATTGTAGAATAAAAATTTTAAGTTTAAAGTGCCACTAATATACTTTTCTAAAACGACATTTTGAAACACACTTTAGTGCACTTTTCGCAATGTGATTTGATGCTAATGCAATATTAATGCATTACTTTGAACTACATGCGAGTACAAAAGTTATTGCCAATGCAATATTTTAGTTTATTGCCAAAAATGGTACACTAAAAGTAACAATGCAATATATGTACATGCAATACTTTGAAGAAATTTCAGTTAAGTGCAAAAAATAGTGTGAAGCAACTAAAAGCATCACAGGTAGTGTTAGAATAAGTTATTTAATGAATAGTCTCAAGCCTGCGTACAACAAGGAGAACAACATATTCATTTACTCAAACAACGTCATACCTAAAGCTATGAAATTTTTGAGTTAATGATGCAGAATTAAGCCTCCTGTCGTCCTTCATATTGTATTAACCTTTCATACGAATAAAGGGTGATTTTTTTAGCAACTTTCCCTTTGGCAACATGGTTTCTAACAACTCAGCTGTTTTCGAGTATCATGTTATTGTTAAACATGTTCCGTTTGATCTATAATTTAACCATGAATAGACTTACAAATGAACAACGCTTGCAGATTATTTAATTTTGTTATCAAAATTTATGCTCGGTTAAGAAAGTGCATCGTGCACTTCTTCCATTTTATGGTGATTTTGCACGATCTTATGAGGCGGCTGTTCGGAATCTTGTGACTAAATTTCGCACCAAAATTACATCACTGAACATTAAAACCACCAACACGCATACATACGTAGAGTGTGAACAGAGGAAAATATCGCAGCTGTATCTGTCAGTGTGGCTGATGACCGTGAATTATTGTTTTACCGCCATTCGCAGCATTTGGACCTCTGTTAATTTTTTTTTTGCCCAAAATGGAAGAGCTGGACGTGGCTGATATCGTCGCTGACCTAGCTAACATTTTAACAATTTAACAGAAGAGCAGCTTTTATGGTTGTTTTATGCATTCATTCTTATGGGTGCGTCTGAAATCTTTTTACTTATATAGGCACAACAGTAATGCTTACAGTCATGAAAATTGTAGACAAGGTGTATTAAAGTTTAGTACAGGACTTAACTCATTTTTCAAAAAAATGTCAGTTAGTTAAAACAGCGACGATATGTGGTTTCAGCAAGACGCTGACACATGCCACATACCACTCGAAACAATGGCCCAATTAAGAGGGGAGTTCGGTGAAAAGTCTATTTCACGTTTGGAGCCGGTCGTAGATCGTGCAATTTAATGAACTTAGACCTACGCTGGTCAAAGTAGCACTAGAGTGCCGAACATCATCCGGCTTCTTATACAAATGAACATACATACGCGAATAGATTTCTCTCGGTGGCCAGCAACTTTAGACTGCTTTTTGTGCGGCTATATTAAGGCTCGTGTCTATAGGGATAAGCCCGCAACGTTTAACGCACAGGAAGACAATATTGAAGAATTTATTCGTGAGGTATCGGGCTATGTGTTGGAGAGAGTGTGTCTAAATTGGACCCAGCATATGAACTCTTTCAAACGTATCCGCGGTCAACATTTACATGAAATCATTTTTCAGCATTGAATTAAATAGATCGTTGTACCGACTCAAATAAAGATTTCACGCATTTCTCTAAATTTTATGTGTTTTATTTAAATGGAAACCAAAAGCTCTTAAAAAGACACCCATTACATATATTGTTTGCTCAACTTTTAAATTTTTTTATTTTATATTAAGTTGTGTGTAAATTGAAAACTTTAAACTCATTTTCTGACATTTAAATTTTTTGGAGTTATGACGTTGTTTGAGTAAATGAGCAATCTAAAGTAAATTTAATAATTGTAGACCTTTGCTCCGTTAAATAAGTATAATAAAATATACATATACGAGTACATACAATGTATGAGTTCTCGTTGTACCTTCATAGTGAACAGACGTAATAGCGGAATTTTTCTTACATACATACTAAACAAAAAAAAATCATACAATAAAATATTCGTAGTACATATTAACTTTGATAAATAAGCTTTTTTTTTGCTTTGCTAATATTTTTACATATAGAAATAACAAAAACAAAAAAAAAACCGTAAACAAAAAAACACAGACAAAGTACCCTTGAGGAATACTCTATATGAGTACCTCAAATACAAATAATTGCGAAGTGAGTTATAACGGCAGAAATGCCTATTTTACTGTGAGTTCTGATGCTCTCAATGATAACAATAAAAATAACAAATCTGATGATAGACTTACTGTGAGTTCTGAAGCTCTTAATAAAAACAATAAAAATAAAAAATCTGATGATAGACTTTCTCTAACGGCAAAGCCGCATTTTCGTCAGCGATCAACTTCGCTTTGTCCAATGCCATCTAGTGTTTCGTTAACATTACCGTTGCCCAGTACCTCTACATTTAACTCAGCAATATCATCCGCTTCGGGCTCGTGGTCATCACTTAACCCTGTTTTCACTATAGGTAAGAGTAGCCAAAAACCCAAGGTCCAAGTCGGAATGGACAGATATATAACTGTGGTAAAGCGCGGGCGAAGCCCAAAATCTTCTAAAATTTCATCTGCTCCAAAGATCTCTAGGGATAACAGCGCATCATCTACTAATCGCCAAAACCGTTTTAAAATATTGCAAGACGACAACGACAAACCCGCTGAATCTGCGAACAAAGCCTCCAAGCCGCCACCAATCTATTTAAGAGAAAAAAACTCAAACGCTCTTATTAAAAAATTAATTTCGGTAATTGGTGAGAATAAATTTCACATTGTGCCAATAAAACGTGGTAGCATTGATGAAACGAAAATTCAAATTTATGAAGAAAAAGATTTTCGCACAATGGTTTCGGAATTTGAAAAAAGTAAAACAAATTTCTACACATACCAGCTCAAGAGTGCTAAAGGTCTGCAGATCGTATTGAAGGGCATAGATTCCTATGTCGCTCCCGAAGAAATAAAAGATGCACTCGTCCTCCAGGGATTTAAGGTAAAAAATGTATCGAACATAATAAATAGGGAAAAGATCCCCCAACCTCTATTTCGCGTTGAACTGGAGCCAAATGATATAAAATTGAGAAAAAATGAGACGCACCCAATTTATAATCTAAAATATCTTTTATACCGAAAAATAACAGTTGAAGAACCACATAAGCGTTCTGGACCTGTACAGTGCCATAATTGTCAAGAATATGGCCATACTAAAACTTACTGCAATTTACCTACTGTTTGTGTTGTGTGCGGCGAATTACACGGCACTGCTAGTTGCAATAAGCCAAAAAATCAAAGTGATAAAAAATGCAGCAATTGTGGAGGTAATCACACCGCTAACTACAGAGGTTGTCCTGTGTACTCTTTCGTCAAACAGACTATGGGGCAAAAACCTAAATTAGCTCCAGCCCAATCAGCAAACGCTTTATCCGCCACTATTGCGCAAGTGAGCCAACCAGTTACTTCCCGTGTATCGTATGCCGATGCTGCTAAGACAAATTTTATTCCTACTCAAAATGTTTCACCACCAAATAATTCAACAAATACAAACTCAAGCTTTAATTTCAATCGCCTTGAAGCTACTATTGATAATCTGGTGCAAACTATAAATAATTTTACAACAAATATGACTAGCATGATGCAAGAAATGCTGCGAATGCAGAATACACTGCTTCAAGCATTAGTTAAAAAACCATGAACACGTTAAAAATATGTTTCTGGAACGCAAACGGCATTCGCCAACATAAAAATGAACTTGAGCACTTCCTCACGGAAAAAAATATTGATATAATGTTGGTCTCAGAGACTCATTTGACTTCGAGAAGTATTTTTAAAATTTCTGGCTACACCTTATATGATTCAAAGGACCCAAGAGGAAGAGCATGCGGTGGATCAGCAATTCTAATAAGGTCAAGACTCAAGCATTATATTATTGACAACATTTCTGAAGAACATCTACAAGCAACGAATATTTGTATTGAAAATTTTTGCACTAATTTTGTAATATCATCAATTTACTCCCCTCCCAGATTCGCAATTACTGAAGATCAATACAAGGATTTCTTCAAATCTCTTGGCCCTTGTTTCGTAGCAGCTGGGGACTATAATGCCAAACATACGTTCTGGGGTTCGCGTCTTATCACACCCAGAGGTCGAGCGTTGTTCAACACAATTTCAAAAATGGGCTTGGACGTCATTTCGAGTGGGGAGCCCACTTACTGGCCTACTGACATACAAAAAATTCCGGATGTTATAGATTTTGGCGTCATGAAAAATATTTCTAGGGATTTAATTCAAGTTGAAGCTTCTCTAGATCTCTCGTCCGACCACTCTCCCACGATCGTTTCAATTTGTAGCCCATTAAGAAGTGACTTACCTCATCCTTATGTGAAGATGATAAATCGTGTTAATTGGCTGGGATTCAAAAAATATCTTAGTACTCATTGCACAGAAAATATTACGCTAAGAACACCCGATGATATTGAATCTAATATTACCAACCTTAATGAAAATATTAAACAGGCTGCTGAACATGCCACTACCTCCCATCCGCAGACTGGGTTTAATAGAATTTATTCTACTGATATTGAACGTCTCGTGTGTGAAAAAAGAAGAGCTAGAAGGGAATGGCAACAGCACAGATCACCTCAACATAAAACTAGGTTTAAAGAGTGCACTAAACGACTCCAAGAGTTGCTTGCATTTGAAAAAACTGCATCTCTTAAAAATTATCTGGAAGGTCTTGATGTCACACCAGCATCTAATTACTCTTTGTGGCGCGCTGCTAGAAAGCTTAAAACACCCGTCGAGTTTAAACCACCTCTGCGCACATCTACCGGAGATTGGGCAAGAAGCGACTGTGAAAAAGGTAAATTATTTGCTGAGCATTTAAAATCCGTATTTACCCCAAACTCATGTACTGGTGCTGTTGATTTGCCGAGTGTAGTTGCGCTACCCCCTCGACCCATAAAATTTAAGACGCGTGATGTACAAAAACTAATTGCTGAACTCAACCCGAAAAAAGCTCCGGGTATTGATGAAATTAGTAACCAGATGCTGATGAAGTTGCCTCGTATTGCAATTAGAATCCTGTTATTCATTTTTAATGCCATTTTACGTCTGGAATATTATCCAAACAGCTGGAAGCTTGCCAAGGTTAAAATGATTCCAAAGCCGGGCAAAGATCTTACCAAGGCCGAGTCATATAGGCCAATAAGTTTACTGTCAACAATCTCAAAGCTCTTTGAAAAGTTACTCATGATAAAATTGTCCCCAATTCTAACTGATAATGAGTGCATACCGGACCATCAATTTGGTTTTAGAAGTCAGCATAGCACCATTGAACAAACTCATAGATTGGTTCAATTTATACGAAAAACTTTTGAAGAAAAGAAGTATTGCTCTGCGCTGTTTATTGACGTTTCTCAGGCATTTGATAAAGTGTGGCATGAAGGCCTAATTTTAAAATTAAAGACTTACTTACCGATAAACATTCTAAATCTTTTGGAAAGTTACATTATTGCAAGGAAATTCACTGTTGTAGAAGGAGACTTTATGAGTATGCCTGAAACAATCTCATCCGGTGTGCCACAGGGGAGTATACTGGGGCCAGTTTTGTATTTGATTTATACTTGTGATATGCCTTTGAGCAGTAATATTCACACATCTACATTTGCCGATGATACAGCCTGCCTTAGTATGCACGAAAACCCTCACGAGGCTTCCCGATATCTTCAGCAACATATTACCCAGCTAGAACTATGGTTAAACAGGTGGAGAATAAAGGTAAACGAACAGAAGTGTGCTCAGGTAACATTTACCCTACGAAAAGAAACTTGTTCCCCCATTACAATCAATAATCAAATTGTTCCTCAAAATTTACAAGTGAAATACCTTGGTATACACCTTGATCGAAGGCTTACATGGAAACACCACATTGACTCTAAGCTAACGCAAATGAAACTTAAACTAACTCAGATACATTGGCTGATTGGTAGAAATTCAACCCTCAGTCTAGATTGTAAACTTTTGATATACAAGTCGCTTTTAAAACCTATATGGTGCTACGGAATTCAGCTATGGGGTACTGCTTCAGCTTCAAATATAGAAAAAATTCAACGAAGGCAAAACAAAATTTTACGGATAATAACATCGGCTCCATGGTACATAAGAAATTCAAATTTACATCGTGATTTGAATATGCCACAAGTAACTGAAGAAATTGCAAAATACGCAGGCAAATATCTTACAAAACTCGAGTCTCATCCTAATCCGCTTGCTCGTAATATCTTGAATTTTACTGGTCACATCCGCTTAAAAAAGAGGGACACAAGGGCTCTAATACTCAACACTCCAGAAGAAACTGCTTGAAAATACTTTTGTTTTTGCTTATCACTACTTATGTATTATTAATAACTATCACTAAGTTTATGTCCGACACTGGTCGGGCCTAATTAATTATATTTAGATTTAAGATTTGAATAATTATTGTTAGTTCATATTTGAAGATACAATAAATAAATATATGTACTAAAAAAAAAAAAAAAAAAAAAAAATACAATGTATATTTAAATGATTAATAATAATTATTTTTAAATGTTTTCTAAGTTTTTTAAATAAAAATTTATTTAAAATTCTTCACATACATATGTACGTTTTCACTACACCTTTGTGGAATTATGTATAAAAAAGGAGAAAAAGAGCAAAATGGCGTACGAAAATTTGTAAACAACTTTTGACAGTTACGCATTAACAATAAACGAGAAAAAAATTAATCACCTGATTACTTGCATACACACCTACTCTCAATCAAAAAGCAGTTTCCTGAAAATGCCTAATGAAAAAAAAAAATAAAAATAAAATAAAAGTAAAATTAAATATTTTTAATTAGTGTTTTTTTAAATATTTTTATTTTGAAATAATTTTAGTTTAACTTCAGGCAGTATTTTTCCCAGATTGTGTTTGCAAAGAGGCAACACTACTTCCCTCATGCCTTATCGGGCACATCATTGAAAAAATCTTAAAACATAATTCTTTTGAATAAATAAAAATCTAAATGAAAAGTACTTCTCATTTATGGTCATATTTAACAACAGGTATTTTATTTCCTAATAAGAAAATATGTACTTTTTGAATAGCAAAAAAAAAAAAAAAAAAAAACCGAAAACACTTTTAGGAAATTGCAATCAAAGAAGAAAATATAAGAAGTGAATTGTTTGTAAATTAAAAGTATTTTAAGCAGAAGAAAAGTAATCTATACAAAAATAATCTAAATCGCTAGCTAAAACCAGAAAGAGGAATACGGCCATACAAAACCCACCCACAAGTTAATATATTTATGTACACACACGTACAAGTACACGCACACGTACACATACATGCATATCTTGTTGTATAAAACATCAACAAAGTTACTGCAAAATCATTTTAATCGAACAGAAAGCATACAATATTAAAAATGTGGCAACTCATAAGTGACATCTTTGGAACCTAGGAAATAAAAGAGGGGACGCGCTGCGCTGCGCTGTTTGCACCAATGCACAGGTAACCAAAAATTTCAATAACATTCAGGCACATACATATATTTTTGCAAATAAAACTTACTTTCACAGTTATACATACATAAATACATGTATTTGCATATGAATATATGTATGTTTATAAGGACTGAGACCAGAGAATATATTTTTAAATAGAAAATTTACTTTTTTATATTGTTTAATTACATAGTCACGTCTCAAGGAATCGAATGGAGTTGCAACATTCACACGAAGGGTATACATATTCATGAACGAGTACATGTATTAAAAGTATGCAAACTATAGCCTCTATAATCGAATATCTTACCTGATGTAGAAATTTTTTAAAAAAATTTCAAGTACACGTTACACTTTTTTCGGGTTTTGGCGATTTTCGGTTTTTGTTTTCGTTTTCGACGATTTTTTCGGTTTTTGGCGATTTATTTTAACTTAAGCTATTTTTTAGTTTTGGCGATTTTTTTCGTTTTGGCGATTTTATATTTTGGAATTTTTTAGTTTTAGCATTTTTGAAAATTTCGTTTTACGAAAGTTGTCAAAATTACATTAACTCATAGAACATCCTTTAATTTAACTTTTTTTTTAATTTCAGTAGTAATTAAAATTTCAGGTCCGTGGCCTTAGGATTCTCGAGAAAACAGCCTGTGACTGACAGATGGACAATTGTTGTAGTCTGCATAAAAATACACTAACTTTGCAAATTTCAAGTGTCTACATATGTTTAATTATATGAATATACATTAGGATTACAACGCTTTTTGTTACACCCTTTAGTTTTTAACTATCATATATCCTGGGAAAATTCCAGATCTGTAGCCTCTACGATTCTCGAGAAAACATCCTGTGAATGAGAGGTTCATCTCTCACACGGACATCTTAGAGAAAACAATATTGTTCCTTTTCAACTTTAGAGTACAAAACTCTCAAAAGTACGTTCACTTCAAGAAGTGTCTGTAATTTAAGTTTTCACTGTTGTTCTAATCTGTAATTCGAAAGGAAAGTCAATGCTTACGAATTGACATGCTATTAACACACACTTTCGAAATCATTAACAGACCAACCTAAATTACGACGCAAAGCGCAACATAATTTAGCGCTCAGCTTTTACGCTGAAATGAGTAACCTAAATTAGAGCGTTAACGGTGCGCCAGAAACAGTAATGTTTATTCATTTTGATTAATAAAAAACTCTAAATAGAAATAAGAAATAAAAATAAAAACTCTAAATTGATCTGAAAGTAGCTAAAGTTCATTACTTAACAAAAACAACAGTACTTTTGCAGCCAACTTCATTTCTTTACGCGCTGTCAAAATTGGATTTTCCAATTGCAAAGCGTTGACGCCGCGTTATTTCGGTTGGTTTCATACATTTTGTATGGGCATGAGAAATTTTGACAGCCAGACAACGCTTTGCGTCGTAATTTAGGTTGGTCTGTAAGGGTTTTCAGAGAGCTCTAAAGTTGCTCTATTTGTGTAATTAGGCAAACTTGCGAGACTTGTTTCATGAACTCTCTTTTTAGCTTTTGTGCGAACATTTAAAAAAAGCCAAAAAACTAAATTGCTCAGATGACACTATGCCACAAATACAAACTTTTGGAAAAACACACGAACTGGACATTATAGGTTAGATAGTACTAATAAAGTGGAGTAAAACCCTATACTGAGTTTGGCGATTTTGGTGAGCAATTTCGAAAATCACTGCACCCTGAAATAATTATGTCATCAGTTTTTGGCCAACAGCTAATTCTGACTTAGTGATAGCGCTTAACTATATATAGCAATAATGTAGCTAAGAGTCAACCAAACAAATCTTGTTAACATTTTATACACAAAAAAATTATTTCTTCGTGCACTTCTTGTGCAAAAGTTAAGGAATTTTTTTTTCACTTTTTTTTAGAATAACTTAAAGGGATTCTTAAATTTTTGCTAACAATATTTTGCAAATTTTTACCTACGGTAAAGATGAACAACTTTTGTGAACATATCAATATAATCTAAACTCTCTAGGGATTCTAAATACCTTATTGAGCCCACTTCATAGCTTAAAAATTTTCGTTTTTTACTAGTTTTTTTTTGTATTTTTTTTAGTTTCTTTGTTATTGTTGCATTTCTTGTGTTGCAAATTTTAGTATTTACTATTTTAAGGTTTTGTTGTTGCCTTGCCAAATATTCTTGTGCAAAATTATTAGTGCTTGTAAGTTATTCTTTCGTTTATTGTTTGCAAAAAAAAAACTGCTGGAAAAAATTTAGTTTTTTGCACAAAGTGCTACTGAAACTCAACAGATATGATGCAGGGTGCATTATAAAATAGAAATTATTTTACATTTTTTAAATGAACATTTTAAAATTATGTAACTACTTACACAACGTGAAGAAGTGCCTGGAAATCATATTAAACTTTTTTTCCGGATGTGGATGTCAGTCATATCGTCTATTTTCACTTCCCACAGGTCAGTGAAAATATTTTCGTTGTTTTCCATTCAAAGGATACTTTTTTTAAATTTTTTCGATAATTAATTTAAAATGTATAAATTGATATATCATCTATTCTTTTTCACTGACATAAACATTATCAGCTGCTTCCGGTCATTTTAACTTTGGCAGCACTGAATTTAGCACAGCGAAAATAAGGTTGCAATTCATTAAACCAATACAAAAATGGTTTTAAGCTGGTTTAACAGTTGGATTAACGTTAAAACCAACTTTTATTAAAATCATGTGAAAAACTATAAGTGAAACACTATAAGTGTGATTTCTAAAAAAATGTTAACTACCAATTTCCCTTTTTAGCTTTAAAGCATATTTTCGCCTTCCCATAGAACAATTACTTTATACAATTTAATCTTAGGACGAGTTTACATCTGGCATTTCATGTGTCGTCATTTTGTGGTGTCATTTTGATATGTATGCAGTGCCATTCCCATCAAATTTTTCGATGACACACAATTTTGTTGTGTGATTGTGACAGGAAAAAGTCCCATCCCTAAAAAATGTTTTTCGTATTGTTTGTTAATTAATATTTTTACAAATGGATAATCGCAAAATGATTCAATTGGCTAGTGCCACCGTGTGTTTATCAATAATAAGAAAAAAATTAAGAAAATCTACAGCAAAGAAAGTGGTGGAAAAGACCAGGGCTTAATATGCGCGCCACCAAAGGATTTGATTGTACTCTGCATTCCAGTTTACGGAAGCAGGATTCAAACGCTGTTCCATTTGGCTACCACTTCTGAACGTGATAGCAACAGTTCTTTCGAAATTTCTGCCCATGCAGATTCCTTCGCATTTCTATCCCTATAAATGCTACATAGGTGATTCCACACAGCCTCACGAACTTCTACAAGCTGAATTAACTGTGTCGTCATGTCATGAGTCCATGACGCTTGAATTTTCCTCTTCGCTTCTGCAATTTTTCGTTTTCCATTTTTTTTTTAATTTGTACACCCGCACACATTTAAAGTTTTTTCTGTATTTTGCCAATGTGAAAATGTCAACACGCTGACATTTTCTTTTTGTGTTAGCAATGCAGCCAACTTATTCTCACAGCTGTTCACATCAGATGCGTAAACAGTTTGTGTGGTAATGCCACACAACGAAAAATATCGGAAATGACAAACGTTTTCACTAGTTCCCACTGCTATTTTGGCCATATTTGTCACAAAATGTCACAGTGTGTACTCGGCCTTAGTTTTCTAATTTTGCCGCCTTTTTGCGTGAACAAATATAACAAATATATCTTGCCATAATCGCCAAAAAAAAGCTTAAGTGACATAATTATCGAAATTAATTTTTTGACCAAAATTGATTATTTGCGATCGTAAATTGTCGATTTTCGTCAAAAAAATACGAAGTCCAAAAAATTTGTCGCTTAAGCTACTTTAGCGGTTAGGGCTCGATATGTAAAAAAAAACTGAGTTTGCCAATACTATTGTTATTTGGCAGCTGAAATCAATAGCTTAACGCTGTTAGTTGCAATACGTAATAAAATTTTTCGAATTACAAAGTAGGCCCCCAATTTTACTCCTTACAGTCCCCATATATGCGTTGTTTAGCAAAACGTTTTTCTTTTACATGAATACAACATCCATATGTACATACATCATGATTTAGAATCTTTTGCGTTTGGATAAGTTCATGTATTTAACTGTAGATGCTAAAGAATGTTTGCTGTTAACTTTTCTTTTTAATGTGTTTGTAGTATTCACCAAGAAACAATTTGGTAAACAGGATAAAAGTAATTGCGCATGAATTTCAGCACATTTTTCTACACGATGAAGTTGGGATTGTACTGCTGGTGTTTCGTGTGTATCAAGTTTTTCTTTTATTTGATATTTTCTTTTTGTCAACTCAAAAGTGGAAAAAATACATACATACGTATATATATTATTTCATTTCAATTTCATACCAAAAAAAAAGAAAAAACAAATTTGTATGTAAATACCTCTAGTATTTTTTCCGACGGTATGAAGTAATGAACAGAAATGGGTGTCAAAATGGGGTGCTGTCATTATAACTGTTTAGTTCTCCTTTTGTTCCAACTATACATTGGTCAATTTTCTTAAAAAGTCACGCCCCTTCGCTGATGTTTCCATATTGTTGCTGGTAACTTTTTATTGTTTTGTTGGCTGCAAATTGTTTTTAAAACTCTCCTTAGTTTTCTGCAAAAACGCTTAGATAAAAAGAGTATACACTTTGTACATAAATTTTTCCTTCAAGTTTTTTTTATAAATTGAGCAGAGTAGAAATAAAAAGCGAAAGCATTTAAATATTTTATTGTTTTTGGAAATTTGTAGTTGTTGTGTTTCTCCAACCATTAAATGCTGTTAATAGCTACAACACATATTGAGCTCGCTCCCTTCGTCAACAATGCGCAAATGTTCATTTCTGCACACATGAGTTTTGACAAGGATGTGTGCTGGTGAGGTGTGTGTTACACATTTAGCAAATTTCAAGTGGTTTTTGTATAAAAATGGCCGTTTTCAACCCTTAAGTATTGAGGTACATGAGTGAAGTTTCTTTTTTTTAAATTGAGTGTCATTGATGAGAGTTTTCATTTCCAAAACATTCCCTGCATACAATTTTGAAGTGTTTTAAATAAAACTTTTTAAATACACATGAGTTCGCTTTATCATTTCACATTAGTTTTTAATGGTCCGAAGATTTTCAATTACATTTTGTATTTTTTAAGGTCATTGATTTGCAAATTAAAATTCTATTAAGTAGTCTAAGAGAGTATGTATCATTTTAGTAACCCAGGGAAAAATTAAATTTAAAGGAATACATTTCGACAGTTCGAGTGTTTGAGTGCTTGTTTGTTGAGTTTTCTTTTGCAATGTGACATTAGATAGCGCCAGGGAATAATGGATGTTTTATATAGAAATAAATACAAGAATTGCGATCTGTTTATCGAAGATTAACGGTGGTTGCTGTCTTCGCTTTACCTCAGCGGAATTCCATGGGATATTACGCCAGCAAAGTAAACTCTGCTTTAAGTTGTCACAATGTGTGCACAAAACATGCAGAGCACAGTGTAAAAAGTGACAGCTAAAAAAGCTAGAAATATATCTGTGGCAAAAAGGAAAAATTGCTTAGGTCGAGATAAGCTGGTTTTGAGTTAATGGTACCTCAGTAGTCTCCATATTTGAAAGTACCCCTGGACGAAATCTCAATTAATTTGTGCGTGATTTCAGGAAGTTATAGCAAAATGCCTTGCGGCTTAACTTTTTTAGACTTCTAATCTCAACTTAAGTGTATTATTTACAGTGTGTTGAACGATGTTTGCTTAAAAAAATAAAGGTTAACAGAGAATTTCCCAATTTAACAGTAAAAGAAATAAATTTCAGAAAATGGACTTGAACGCTTAAAAGTGCTCTTCTGCAAAACAACCCAATATGACTTAAGCACTTTTTCCTAATTGTCACAGATATACAACAAATGACACAGTTTGAGAATGTGCAAAGGACACTGGCCAGATAGCTTTAAAAGAAGACAAAGAGGTGCAAAAATATAGGGTGATCTTTTTAAGAGCTTTCGGGTTTGATTTAAACAAAAAAACACTTAAAATTTAGAGAAATGTATATATAAAATCTTTATTTGAGTCGGTAGAACGATCTATATAATTCAATGTTTAAAGATAATTTCATGTAAATGATGACCGCGAATACGTCTGAAATGGTTGGACACGCTGTGTCCAATTTTGGCATACCCTCGCCAACATATTGGCCAGCACCTCACGAATAAATTCCTTAATATTGTCTTTCGATGCGTAAACCGTTGCGGGCTTGTCCTCATAGACATTAGCATTAACATAGCCCCACAAAAAATTGTCTAAGAACATTAAATCGCACGATCTAGGCGGCCAATTGACCGGGCCCAAAAGTGAAATAAAGTGTTCATCGAACTTGCCTCTCAATTGGGCCATTGTTTCGCGTTGTGGGCGGCATGTAGCACCGTCTTGCTGAAACCACATGTTAACCAAGTCCAGTTCTTTCATTTTGGGCAAAAAAAAGTAACAGGTGCCCAATTGCTGCGAATGGCGCCGAATCGATAAGTCACGATCATCAACAAAACTGGCGGATACAGCTGCGATATTTTCCTTAATCTAGTTGAAAAAGAACGTTAGATGGCGGACCCTTTATTTCATTGTATGTACTTTAAGCGAACTCACTCCTAAACAACTAAGCGCTCATTTTGTGCTGCTCTAATGACACAATCTTCACACAAACTTCAGATTTCGCAGTGCAACAGCCATGCACAGTTATTAACTGATCTTTTAAGCCAATGCATTTCCCACGTTTTAAGTATTATGTGTATACTCTAGACTAATTACCAATTATTCCCGGTCTACGAGTCTAAATGCAGTAGAGTTTTTCTTCTCCGGCTACTTTAAACAACAGGTTGATGAATTGAAACCATCAAATTTAAATAATAAACAGTCAAGTCAATCTATAATTGGTGCGATTCCGACATCAACACTTTTGTTTAAGATTAATTTTAGAAACTACTACAAAATTTTTAATCAAATAAAACTATCTATTAAATTATACAAAAATCAATAATTTATATAAATTAAGAAAAATATTTGATTTTTTGGTGGTTCAAAATTCATCGCAGCCTGTAATAGTATGATTTTATTGTTAAAAAAATTTCTTATAACTGCTTTTCAACTGATAATTACATACACAGACAAAGGTATTCACCAATTAATGTTTCCAGTTAAGAATTTAATTGTATCAATTAAATTTTTAATTCTATTAATTAATTTAAGTGGAAAAACTTAATTGATATTATCAAATTGTCTATAGGTGAAAATTTAATTAATTTTTAATTGATATTACAAATATTTTAATTGATATTGCAAAATTAATCATATTACTTTTTTGTGTGTATACATACAAATGTCTTTTTAGTATTGAAAAAAAAAATACTAGCAATTTCAGGACATACAGACTTATTTATGTATTAAAAAAATCAAAGTTTTGCACTGTGCAGCAATCTACAAATCAATACGTTTCAGGACTACTTGATATTCTCCTTTCTTTTAACTGTATCAGAAAATCTAAGTGCCAACACAATTACCTTTTCTTTAAATAAAAAAATAAAAATCTTACAATCGTGTAACACTTGACCTTTTCTATATATAAAATGATTGATTTAATGTTTTCTTAAAAAGCAAAAATACGTACATACATATTTATAAATACGTATGACCATTTATCTAACCAAGTTAGTAAACTTAACAAAACACACTCTCATACGTGCACTTATAATATATAAAGGGAAACGGAAATGAAGATAACTAAGTTGTGTATTATAATAAATCTGAAACAGTTTGGTAATGAAACACAATATGCCAGCAGAAGCAGAATAGAATTGAGTTAAAATGCATGAAATGTATCACCAGATTCTAGAATGAGAGGGATGTTATTTTGTTGCTGCAAGTTACTCGTTTGGAAAAATGGTTGTGCAAAAGTGTTGTGCAAATCCAACCCTCTAAAAAATGTAATAATGAAAAAACAAGGTGGCAAACATCCTTTCTTTGTGTTTGCTATTTTTTTTCCAATTGAAAGATTTGAGAACATTTTCCTGTCTGTAGAACGGTAACAATAGGTGGTGGCAGTCGAATTATTGTATGTAGACTAAAGTGAAAAACCATTTTACGCTTAAGTGTTTGTGTATGTTTTTGTAAATGTGCGTTTTTTATTTAATGTTTGGGTAGTGTTGGCAAAGACTAAAAGAATTTTAAACCAACCACCTTAGATTCAGTTGTGTTTTAAACACAAACAGACAAACACGTCAGCAAAAACTCACAAGTGCAAAGAAAATAACCGAAGTAAAACGGTTTATAGCGCTTAACTAACAAAAGAAAGTTAGAATATTTAACAGACAAGCGCTCAATTGTCGAAACAAAGAATACGTAATTAAATTTAAAAAATAAAAAATGGCATTTGCATACTCCTTTCAATATGTACCAATAAAAAGAAAAATCAATCAGCAATACACTTGAAGAAACTATAGCCTCGTGCTCAATAGCATTTTCACAAAGAGGATATATTTTGTTTTAGCAAGGATATGTTTGTATTCACAAATAAGAGTATGTGCTTAGAAATTTTGTTGGTTTATATGTTTGTGCGCCAGTTGAGCGAGTGTAGAGGATAGTAAACGTATGGTAACGGTTACGGATATACAACAAAGGATATGAACGATTTAATAGTAAAACATTGATGATCGTGAGAGGACGTATACATTTTTAGTAACGGATAAAATATAACCGTAGATTTAACAAAAATTTTACAAAATAAACAACAATTAAATGTGAATACGTTGAATATTCAAAGAAAACTTTAAAGTTAAAACCAAAAATGAATAAAATTTAATTGGGTAGTAATAACAGGCTAAAACTTAGCAAGAAAAGTTTCAAGTGCTTTTTAGATACAAATCAAATAAAATACAGAAATCTAAAACTCAAAGTGAAAAAGAAACATACAAAAACCATGTCTTCCTCCGAACATGAAGTCGATATAAGTGTGGTTTCTAGTCCTGAGCACAGTCCTATGGGCTGCGGTCAAGAGGGTCGTGATACACCCTTAAGATGCAACTCTCCGGCCCGTTCACAAGGTGCCTCGACGCCCAACTCAAATCACACACCCACAACAGCCGCAGGCACACCTACATCAAACGCTTCCAATTACCATCATCATCATAGTCCCACTATGGCTGCTGCTGTGCCCCCAACTGTTTTGCATCATCACCTACAACATCACTTGAATTCCTTGAATGCCGGTCATCCAGTAGCTTTACATCATGCCTTGCACAGTTTCGGCCATTTAACTCATCCTGCCCACCAACATCTGCTACATCCTGCAGCTGTAACACCGGCGGCAAGCCATCATTTCTCTAATGCTCTCAGCAGTGAACGTCTTAGTCCACCGGCAATGGCTGCCATGGCACCCAAGTCGCCCGAATCCACTACTACAGAGGAATCACAAACAAATAATAACAATAACAATTCGAAACTAACGAATAACAATAGTGAGGCAAATATCGCTTCCAGTCAGCAGCAAGCAACTGTATCAGCAGCAGCGGCGGCGGCCGTTTTAAATGGCAACATAAACAAAGTTACATCGGGCAATGGTTTCACCAGTTTTTCCATATCTTCCATTTTGAGTCGCAATGAACCGAAAAAGAACGGTACCAACTTAATTACACCTATACCCCAACTACCGCCGGCAACGGTGGGTGCTGGGGGACCGCAAGATGCTGCCATGTTGTCAAGGTAAGTTTGTAATAATATTAATATTTTCGTAACGTTATGAAAATAAAGCGATTAAAAATTTATGTTTTGGAGATTAGTGATTCCCGAGACAATTTTTAAGTAAGTACAAGAAAATTAAAATATTTTTAAATTACGAGTTGTATCGAATGCAGTAATTTGCCCTCTGGTCTTAACGGTATGCTGTTGCCATACCATTGCATTTGAAATCACGCTGGGTTAAAACTGCATTATGGGCTGATTTTTAATGTCAAATTGTATGGAGGAACTCGTTAAGACAAGGTTCAATTTTGTCACTTATGCTAAGTGGCATGAAGTTTTTTATTATACATAAGACTGAAAGTTTCCAAATGTCATTGGCATCCCAGCGAACAATAATAACACTGTGCTAGTTCAAAAACGTTACAAGCGGGGGACCTGGTGAGTAAACCTAATTCGAACACGCTGAATCCAATGGTGCTAACCATTTTTTTTAGTTAGGTCTTGTTTAAAAAATAATTATGATTGAAAATTTAAAAGCACCTAAAAATCGCAATTTTTACAGGTTTTCTACTATTCATTCATTTTTATATCAACTAAAAGAACATATTATAGATCAACATACATCCTAAAGAAGTTTTTGAAAAAATAAATGCAGAAAAAATAATTAAAAAATTGCCCCAATCAAAAAAAAAAAAAAAAAAAACATTGCCCCAAAAAATTGGCGAAACAAATTCGAAATTTTTTTATATTTTTTTTATCTCAGGACGCAAGTTCATCAATACATGTGTTTTCAGGCGATATATACATATATCGTTATAATGGTTAATAAATGGTAGAAAACTAGGAAAAATTGTGATTTTTAGGTTCTTTTAACCAATTTTTCAATCTTAATTATTTTTTAAACAAGAGCTACACCAAAAAAACGTTTAGCACCATTGGATTTAGCGTACTCGAATTAGGTTTACACACCGGGTCCTTGGTTTGTTACAAAAAAATAAGTTTCGAATTCGAGCACAGTGTAATCAGTGAATGTAAATTTTAATTTGTTTTAAGGGCCACTATCAAATTTATAGCCTAATTTTGCAAAACGGATCGCCAAGCGTTGATAAATTTTATATAGAAAAATTTTATTTTACAGAAACAAAACACTTACAAAATTTGTCAACGCTAAGCTTTGCCGTTTTACAAAATAAGGCCCTTAGTACTATACCGGCTTCAGCAGATAATAATCCTATAGTAACATCGACCGCTTTCCTTCGTTGGTAAAATTAGCAATAAAATGGCTACTAAAACACAGCTTCAAAATTTAATACGCCTCATTTAACACGAGAGGCGCTGCAACACTGCATTATTAAAAATGTGCAAAAAAACAGAGTTGTAAATGAATGAAGCTCCATCTCTTCCTTCACCACCTGTCTTCTCTAACACTAACCCCTTTCCTAAAGAAGGTAACACCTGGTAATAGTAGTAGGCATTCATTGGATGAATGTTACTTCTCTTAAAAAAATGTAAAATGTTTCTAACGGCATGTCTCCACGTGCAATAATTATTTGTAAACTTAAGCAATAACGTCGGCAGAATACTGTTGTACAAAAAAAAAAAAGCTATAGAACACGTATTGTGGTATTGGACTAAAGAGTCATTTAGACGTGTCATACCATAACTGCATAGCATTAACCATGACCACAACCATAATAAAGCTTGCTGTCATCGATTAGTGGTTTCATAATCGAGGGTCTTAAAAGCAGACGGGTACAAGTGCAAAAAAGAAAACTCTGAGGGCCAATTTCACCAACTCTATTTAAATGTCGATTTTCATTAATTTTTGTATGTAAAAATGAGTTTTAAATATGAATTGATATTTAAATAAGTTGGTGAAATTGGCCCCGAGTAATTGAGCTTCAGACTTTTTTATTTATTCATTTCAATATTCTTTACTTTATTTTTCGGATATTTTGATTAATTTCGTTAAATAGTTTCAAGGACTCTAAAATAAAATTTGTTTCAAATTGAATCAATTTTCACTATATAATAAGTATTAAAATAATTTATGGATTTTTTTTAAATTGAAGATCACTTTAAACAGTCGTCTACATAAGTTATTGGTTGTTCAACTCATCTTTATTTATTATGGGCCTATACAACTGCAACCTCTCTTGTCTGTGTCTGTCCTATAGTTGAAACGTTTATTTTTGTGAATTTCACAGAAAAAAGTAAAAACTCAACCATTTTATTTGAATTATTTTTTGATTTTTTCATTTAAAAAAACATTACATTTACTAAAAATTTAATTGGGGTTTTTTAAGATTCAATTAAAATTTAATTGAAATGTGTTCGAAGATAGAACTAAAAGATAATTGAAATATTCTTAAAAATTCAATTAAAAAACAAACGAACTTCCAATTGTAACTGACGCCAACATAAAATCAAAATAATTATTTAAAATGGTTTTTTTTTTGTAGATTTTCTTTGGAACAACAGCAAAGTTTTTTCCACTCGCAAAAAGGCATTATTATATCCATGAGTGAGAGAGTCAAAAGGCGAATTTTTGCATTACTTGTGGCAACTGTAGTATTTAGTCGATTTTTCGTTAGCGAAATATCTAACGATTTTGAGTTTATTTCGGCATTTAAAACTGCAGGGATATTAATCATAAATATATTTTTTTCTATGCAATCTCTTAATTGAAAAAAAAATCAACAATGAGTTTTTTTGATGCGCTTGTTTACATTATAATTTTACATTTTTTATTTTATTAAGAATGTATGTGGTTATGATTTGTCAGCTTTTATCTATAAAAATCATCTGCGCTAATTTGCCAAATCTTATTGCTGTTAACTACTCTTTGGCAGGTCATCAGCCGGAGTTGATATATTCATTTCTTGATCTTGGCCTGGACCCTAAATTGAGTATTGCTTCTAATATTACTAGGACTGTAAATAAAGCTGGAGTTGTTTTTGCCTTTTTATAAATCAAGTTATTTTATCGATATCTGTGCCTAGTTAGACCTATTTTAGAACACGGATCAATCATATGGGAGTTATATTACAATATTCATAATATTCGTATTGAATCTGCAAAAAAAAAAAACAATTCTTGTTGTTCTTTCTACACGCTCGTCAATAGTTTCTTCACAAATTTTCCTTCCTATACTAGCAGACTAGCATGAATAAAACTACCTGCTCCCAAAAGTCGTCGTACAATGTTAAATCTGTATTTTATGATAAACTTTATCAATGGTAATATATGCAGTAATTTGTTTTTAAATTATGTTAAAATTAATATTCTTTTGTCTCAGTACTGTATAGATATACTTATGTTATTACTAGTTCTTTTACGATGTAAAAGACGCACAGTGCTTCGTCCCCATGTATTGAATTTGCAAAACTAAAGTTGTTATCGTCGACAGATAAAATTTCGTGTACTTGTACTTAATGGCCAAACTAAGAAAAATTTGAAGTTTGAGAAAAATCTGTGCAAGGACGTACCTCCCATATATCCTGAATTTTAAAATTTTAATTTTAGTTCCAGTTACTATCCGAAAAAGCAAAAATCGGTATATAGCTCTTAAATTTAACTATCTAATGCTGGTGTAAGTTTTATTTCATTCGGAGCAAGGCGGAATTTATTATTAGTATTATTAGAATGCACTTAAAAATTATATATATATTTTCAGAATTATGCGTCTAAGCTCTGTTCTTAAGGACATGTCTACCTCCCATATATCCTTTTGCTTTCAAAATTTTTTATAGCTGCTTTTATGATTAGAAAACACTAAAAACTTTTATACATATATATATATATATTTAGAACATTTTGTGTTATTCGATGCACTGACATGACTACCTCTTATATATGTATGTATATCCTTTTTGTTAGAATATAAATTTAACTGCGCTTGTCCTTTAGGACAAAGCAGTGTGTGGAATCAATGCAATTATTGTTTTTATTTATTATAAAACTTATTTTTCTTCATTCACAACTATTACTAGTTATTTACCTCTTGTTGTTCAATCTATGGATTATATCCATAAAAAAAAATAGAGAACCCCTGACAAAATTGCAAAACACAAATGAAACGCGGGTATAAATATAAACATTAGGTGGGGAACCGAATAGTAGCTGCAGTATAACGTAACGAGTAGCTCTACAAGTTGGCAAAAGTTAAAAACGGTTATTTTAAAGGGGAGTGAAGAGAGTGCGTAGTTGTAGAAGTCGTTGCACTGGAAGCTAAATTTGAAATTTGGAACTTTGTTGCCCGAAAAAAAACAAATGTTTATATATTTCAATTAGAGTTACTATGGAATAAATTATTACATCAAATCTGAGAAGAACCGAATTTACAATTTTTTTTTTGAAGAATATGTAGTCAGAAATGCATTTATTATACTATTTAATATGAATAATGTGTAAAAATTCACATATGCATTATTCTTGTATAATCTTACAAGTTTTTTAAGAAGTTATTTGCTAAGCATTCAAAAAGCTTCAATGTTTTGTTCGCATTTTTTCTTGCTGCGTTCCACCATTTAGTCTATAATCTAAGATAGAAACGATCTTGAAAGCTCATAAAATGTATAGAATAAACAAAGAATAAGAATTAAAAAAAAAATTAAATTCTTCTTTTTTTCTAAAGCTCGAAAAGCTGCAAAAAAACGAGCATTTTTCAGAGGCCGAAAATAGTAATTATTTTAAAATTTTTAAAGAAAAAAACAAACAAACAATCACTCCATTTTAAATGTTCTCAACTAAATTTTTCTACACTCGAATGATTTGAATACTTTTTTGTCATTATTTTGTAGGTAGAAATAATTGTTATTTTCTGATTTTTATTTTTCTATTCGGAAAAGTACAAGGCGAATCCATATTAGGTGGTCGCAACCGATCAAGTGACTATTTTCGCCGCTTGTAATTTAAATACACGTTGGATGTCAACAAACATTTTTCTGTAAATTTTGTCATTAAAAGTATATATTATATATATATATTTATTTTTTTTTTATATTAAAAGTATAATTTTCGCAAAACGAATTAAGCCCAGTATATCTCATATGAATTTGCCTCGAAACAGTAGAAAACAGCAATTGATTTTTACTTCTGCTCGAAAAAATAAAAATCAGCAGATAAGTTTTATTTCTGCTATAAAAATAAAAAATCAAAATCAGCAAACTACAATTATTTCTATTAAAAAAAAATTAAAACAAATAGTAATTAAAAAAAAATTCGACTGCGACCAACTTTGAACCGTTCAGTATCCTAAACGGTCATTCGAAATGAAAAATTATAAGAGAAAACTAAAAATGATTTTAAAATACCTGTCGAATGATACCCATTTTGATATAGCTCGCCAACTTTTTATTTTTTTCGTATTTACAAAATGGCATCTGTTAGTCGCCATATTGAATTTTTACTACTGTCATATCTTTAGTGATTAACACAAATCGATTGACGTAAGAATCATTAAAATCGGTCCACGGGTTCGGTTTATATAAGGCCGCAAAGGAACACACATACATACATATATACATAGGCTGATAAACACAATACCCTTCTTTGCGTCGCGTAGTCGGGTAATAACCATTCGTCTATGTTCTGGTTTCCACATCGTTTTCACATGTTTTCTTGTGAGTTAGGATGTTAAAACACATGCTACACATGTTTAAGTTGAAATTTAGCAAATACAAATTAATAGTATATGTTCTAGCATCCGAATTTAGAAGAAAACAATTTGGAAATGGACGTTTTAAAATTTTTTGATTTTCCCGCTTCGTTTTGCTTTCACAAGACTATTAACAAGTGAAGTGAAGTTTTTTTGCTCAAAAGTGAAAGCGAAAAAATCTAACGTTGAAGTGAAATCATCATATGATGTTACATCTAAAAAGAAGGGTATGCCATTAATAATGGCCATGATATAATGACTTCGCTTAAAGCGCCGTATTCTTCTCATTAAATTTGTAATCATCAATTCGCACATTTACGATTGTATGTCCTTGATAACTTCACGAATTCCACCTTTGAGGTATATTGAATCGATTGTTGGTTGTAGGCGGAAAGCTTATCTTTCACATATTCCCAAGGAAATTTTTTTTAAAGTTTTAACTCACCAGACATCGTTAGCCAATTGTGATCGATCATCTCTTCGAAAAATTACATGGTCAATAAATTTTGCAGACGAAAGATGGTTGGATGGGTTCCTTCTGTGAAAACTTTTATAAAAGGAATTTAATGCGCCCTTTTGGGTGATATTGTTTTCCATCATGAATTATATTTATTCCTCTTTAGAATTGAGTAAACATACGATGATTTTCCTTAAAATTACTCGATTTTGTATATATTGGAAGATCTCTTATATTAACAAAGAAAATATTATCATACTGAAATACTTTTTTAAATGAAAAAAAAATGCTAAGCTGATCTAATAACTTGTGCGTGAATGAATTCTATTGCATGCACACAGAAAAAAATAGCAATGTAAAATCACCATGCAAAAAGTTTGATTCAAATTCATTCAAATTATATTAAATTTACAAGAAATAATATGTTGTAATAGCTGCAATACACTTTTGTGCTTAGTTGTGTGAGTTGTTTTTGTATTGTTGTTGTTTTTTTTTTGATATTTGTAAACAGCCGAAAAAGTGCTGCTGGTTGGCAGGCAGTGTACTAGTCTTGCAGTATGAGGATCAAAGGTTCGAATCCTGGAGTCAAGTCAAGTATTTTTTATTTTTTTTTACTAAAACTTTTCAAGTAAATTAAATGCTAAATGATCAATGAAATAATGTTGAATTAAAATTTTATTCATGATGGTACATATTTAGTATGTATCAAGTTGTTGTAGCTGCAGGGGCAAGAACGTTGACTACCACGTGATGAGTTCCGGGTTCAAATCTTGGCCGGGGAAGCAAATTTATATGCAAACAAAAATTTTTGTGATGTCTATGTCAACCACACGTAAGTTAAATAATTAATAAAATACAATTACTATATTAAATTAAATTCATGTTGTTCCAACTTGAAATAACTTTGATTCAACATAATTCTTCATTTTGATGTTAAATCAACATGAAATAATGTTTTTTCAAAAAGAAAAAAATTTTCTTTGAAAATTACAATAAATCATGTTAGATTAACATGAAACCCATATGAAGCAAAATAATTGCCGAAAAAGATTATACTAGATTTCAAGTTGAAATTTTCTGTTTGCGCATTTTCTAATTTCAAGCAAAAATGTGCTAATTAAAGTTTTCCTGGTTATTGATCAAATATCGGCAAAATAAATATTTCAATGCAATTTAATATCATTTCCAAGATCTTAAAATAAATAGTTTTGTCATCTCAAATTTTTTTCTCTTGATTATTTAATATAGGTATATATAATATTTTTTTAATCCTTGAATAATCAAATTACATAAAGTACCTCGTCAATATATTTCCATTTAACCTGTCATACCATTTAGTTTTTTTTAAATGCTTAAGATTAAAGTGATACATTTTCTGTTCAACAGCAGAATGTTGCAAATAAATACAATACAATAAATACATTTAAACAACACTTTAAGTGTTTCTGAGAAACTAAAAATCAAAAATACTTAAAAGGCCAGCAATTTGTGTAATTGTTTCTTTTGGAATATTATTGAGAACGATTAAGTTTCACTTAAATATTAAACGATTAAAATTTCATTAACAGCTGAAGAATTGAAGTATATGCATGCATGAATTGTTTCAATATTACAAAAAAAGTCAAAAACATACAATATATCAGATGATTAAAAGAATACACCCCTGCTTTATCAAACTGACCCATTAATGTTCATATTAAAAGGTCACTTTAATTTATTTATGCCTTGAAAAAAATTATGCTAAAAAATAATCAAGGATCAAATTTCGGTTTTAACATTTTTTTTAGTGAATAAAATAAAAGTTACTTAAATTAAGCCTTAAAAAACAAACCCCTAAAACAATTGAATTTCGCATAAAGTCTGTTAATAATGATCATTTTCATTGTATTAACAGAAATTATATAAACATTCCCCCTGTTGTTAGTGGAAATAAAAAAAGCCAGTCAGTCCTTTACAAATACATGGCGTTGTTTTTAAAGGAAACCCTGTTGTGCGTGTTTCTTTTTTTTTGTATTTTTGACCGATAAGGATCTGGCAAGTGCTAAAGTGATGTACACATTTATATTCGTTTATTAACGAAAGAAAAATAAACCCAAAAGCAGTAAAAGAAGCCATCAAGATAAAAGCGGATCCTCCCGCGTTTGTGGCTCGTGTAAGTGAGCGTGCGTTTGCCAACGAGCAGGCGAGTTAGTGTAAATATGTGGCTTCTTTGACTTGGCGCTTTATTTGACGTGCGCTTACCTTTTTGATAAATTTATCATTTTAACATCTCTCACAATGAGACGACACATATCAGGGAAAAAAAATTACATATTTGAAAATACTTGAATTTTAGGGTTCCAGAAAGCCAATGAAAAGCAAAGGGAAAAAATGTGAATGATTAATTAAAGCTTAACAAAGTCGTTGAATAATCGTTTAATTATTTTGATATTATTTTGGGTTTTAAGGGCATTTTGGTATGTGGTTTTAGATAATAAAATTGATTAATGTTGCTTATGAATGTTTAAATATTTTGATGTAATTAACCATATTGTTAATAAACCAAACATTTTTCTGCTTAATTGCAATTATTTTATGTAAATGCTGATGAAATTTATGATGAAGCAAATTTATGAAAGCAAAATAAAATATTTAAATATACGAAAATTAAAACAAACAGAAACTCAAACGTATACAAGTAGTAATTTATAAAATGAAATGAAATAACTTGTATTACTAAATTAAATTATGTATGCATATAATTCTTTGCAAAGAGCTCATCCAACTTCTTAAAACTCGAATTAATACTAAAGATTTCAATAATGGTCAAAAGTTAAAGACAGTGCAATGCTGGTATAACTAAGTTTCGTTTGTTATTCCGCAAAATTCGTTTTAGCCTGCAGACTTTTTTAAAATTGGCACAATTTTAATATTAACAACATTGCCAACACAAAATATGCGTAAGAAAACTATTAGCTCGAACTTTAATAAATTTTCATTCCACTATGTCGTCCGCTTTCGTTCGTTTATGATTACGTATGTTGTCACTTTTTTGTTTTACGTGTTTGTAAATCAAAGTAGTACCAATTTTTAAATTTCAAGCACTTGTAGTGATTTTTGTAAATTTACCAACACTTACATGAAAAATGAAACCATATTAAACAATGAAAAAGAATTCAACAAAATAGTCGCACAGCAACAGCATGTTATTACTATTTTGCTTTATAACTACATTCGTTATGTTAAAAATGTGCGAGTACTTTTCGTATAATGAATATAAAATAATAATCAAAACAAAAATGTTCAATTATATTTTGATGAATATTTAATGACTTTTGTCTACAAATTAAAATAAAATAAACTCAAGTAATTTGAATAAAACAATAAATGATAAAGTGATAAGATAATATGTTCATAAACTTTATGGGATGGTTTGCAAATAAATTTTACTAGTCGAAGGTAAAATAGCAAGTGCTTCATTTTGACATTGCGTTCGCTTGGTTGACAATTTATTTGATTTAGTGGTATCAACATTTGTATGAAAAGACTTACTTACGTCTTATTGCGACTTGTCGTTCGAGTCAAAGTTCGTACAGAAGTAAGCCTACTACATCGCAAAAGGTTTTTTTTTTGTTTTTCTTTTGCAGTAAAATGCAGTAAAGGCCATGATTCACTATCCTACACAATCGCGCGATCTACGAAAAAATACAACCCTGATCTGATGAATTGTTTTTGTCTTTTGAAAATGTTCATAGACTAAATCATACCAAGGCTGTATTTTCTCAAAAATCGCACGATCGTGTAGGCTAGTGTATCACGGCCTTAAATGAGTAATTACTGAGAAAATTTTAAAATTTAATTTAATGTTAAAATAATTAGTTGCTTCCATTGCAAAGTAATCCAAGTGTCAGTCAGCACTAGTTGCGAAATAGTTAGCTTTAAGTTAGTTTAAAGCTAACTTAGTTTTCGACTGGATTATTATACAAAAGAGCTTTGTGCTTTCACACCGCTGAGAGAAGAACAGCCAATGAGATCTCGGCAACAACATGCTTGCTGCTTATTTTGCATAGAAACAACAACAAAGTGTAAGAGTTTTCAAAACTTTTTAACTCAAATGCAATGGTCAGAGTATATGTATTTGGACGTAGCTGATTAAGACCAAAAGGCCTGTTTCTATAAATAAGAAAGATAGATTCGAATGAACATTTATATTAAAAACAAATCTCAAACTTGTTTTTGTTTCCAACATTAATATTCTATAGAAACGTTTATTCGAGTTAAGAGGCACAGGCCCCAAGCGTCGAACAAATATTATGCGGTATTGCTACAGTGTTCCCAGATATTTTTGCCTCCAGAAACATATTTTTTCTTAAGGCTGTTCGTAATAAGTATAGTACTCTATTCAAATATGTGAAAAATGTTGAGCAACATTGATTATTTCATACGAAAAATTTCACAGGTAAATAATATTAACTAGCCCTGAAGCCCTGTGCTACAATTTCTTATGTTTTTAAAAACGTCCCATATGTTTGTTGTAAACTCCACGCGAAATAAGTCCTAGTTTACACTATGCAAGTCTTATTGCTAAGCTGATTAGTTTGTTAGGGGAAAAGAAACGTTTCCGTTCCCCTCGTCAATCTCTCTCTCCTAACAAACTAATCAGCTTAGCAAAAAGACTTGCATAGTGTAA
Organism: Nowickia ferox; assembly: GCA_936439885.1. NCBI lineage: Eukaryota > Metazoa > Arthropoda > Insecta > Diptera > Tachinidae > Nowickia > Nowickia ferox. The sequence continues at coordinate 100,532,443 of OW387023.1, read as the reverse complement.
ACTAGGACTAATTACCACCTATTTTATTTCACATGAAAACTTAAAATGTTGATGATACATTTCATACGTTTTTCCCAAGATAAACAGAGTACTATTTCTACAACATTTTTCCATGAACAATTCGTGGCAATATTTTTTATATGTGTTGTGACAGCATTTCACGTGAAATGTTGAACAGAGTACCAGGCTTTATACAAAAGTGTTTCTCCTTTATCACTATATACATACATACATACATATATATTTGTCTTTTTAACAATCTTCAAATTAATTGCATTTCAATTAACTCATAAAATCTAACATCAATTCCCTTAACCTAATGTTTAGGACATTTATGTACTTTGATTTTTATCTAACAAACCATATAAAAATATTTAATTGCATTTCTTGTTGTTTTGTTCATCATCATCATCCTCATACTTCCTAAGGAATTAAAAGCCCTTCGCCATTTTTCTCTATTTGTATCTCACCATTGTCATCTATTTTTTTTTAACAACAAGGAACAAAAACAATAGCTGAAGTAAAAAGGAATCCTTAAAAACAAAATGTGTATATTAACCCTCCCTTTCAACATTTAGACAAAGTCTGGCTGGCCAGTACTCATATGTAGCGAATGTGAGCAAATGTATGTAGTTGGGCAATATGAAATTTGATAAGCTTGTAAAAGAAGAAGATCAAAAATTGTTTCATATTTTTCTTTTTTTCTATTAAGCTTGTGGAAGAACAGATTTAACAAATCCACAAATTAGGAAAATAAATATGCTCAAAATGGGAAATAAAACAAAATCTTTCAAATACACCCTTTTGTAAATGGGAATGAACTAATAATATAGTATATATGTATGTACATACATATACATATAGATACATTCATTTACATATGTATATGTATGTATGTACATACATATATGAATGTAATTATTACGATTGCATGGTCTCAAGTATTTACTGTTCTTTTCGTTGTTCCTTCTGTTCTATTGTAAGTACACCTTTTTTTATTTTTAATATATTGAAATATGCTGTTGTTAGAAATTTGTCCAGTATTTCTGTTAAGTTCGATTTTGATTCGACTTGTCAATATTATTCTATTAATGAAGTATGACTATAATTAAAAACATAATTGTTGCAATAGAATAAAATAAGCAGAGCTTAACAATAACTAATAAATGAAGCACAAATTATGGATTTTGTTTCCAATCAACAATCTTTTTAAAGATTGTAAAGGGTCCGCCATTTAAAGTTTTTTTTCAACTAGTGCTTATTTCGTGAATGGTAACACTTAGCTCATGTCTGATTTGACAGATAATTAGTTTTATCCTTCCGCTGAACGAATATGGTTGTGTATACGCTTGAACAACGCTGGGAAATATTGCGACATTACTTTGCCGATTTTCAGATGAAGCTCATTTTGATCTTGGCGGGTATGTAAACAAGCAAAATTGTCGCATTTGGGGCACAGAAAACCCGTACGCATATATTGAAAAGCCGACGCTGGTGAGGATTTTGGTCCAGAGGCATAATTGGGCCATTTTTCGAAAATGAGCAAGGAGTGGCCGTTACAGTCAATGGCGATCGTTATCGGGCCATGTTGAACGAATTTTTGTTCACAAAAATTGAAGAGGAGGATATTGGCAACATTTCGTTTCAACAGGACGGCGCTACGTGCCACACAGCCGAATCTACACTCGATGTTTTGCTCCCTGTTTAAAAAAAAAAGTTATCTGGCGGACCCTTTATAACTTTAACACTCTGCCAGGCTGTGTTATGACTGTCTAAAGTTAAAAATCAAGTTTCAGCATTTCAACCAAACAGACACACACACATCTACATAAATATTCACATTCCTTCGAAATACTCGTATGCAATTATATTTATTTTATCTCTCATATAAAAAGAGGATTAAATGCATTCAAATGCATGTGAATAAATTTGCAGAGTATTTGTTTGCATGTGTTACTGAAAATGTAACTTTACAATCCATTTTCTATTTAGTTATTCATACGACTGTTATTTATAATTGCCGCTGTGATGATACTCGTATTTGAAAAATTTAAAAGCATTTAGTGGAAAATAATTGCTAATGCTTGATTTAAATGAAAAAAAAAAAAATTCAAAAGGGACAAAAATTTTATTATTTTTATTTAATCAGTGTTGTATTAAGTGTTTTTTTTTAAATTGTTTTAGTTATTTAAATATTAGAGGGGCTTAAGAAAAATATGTGGATACTAGCCCAGATTCAATTAACTCTACTACTCAGCTCCTTCCAATATCCTTTCAGGTAACTTCAATTTCTGGTACAATAAGAGAAAAGTCATGCGTTCTGTTCATTAAATTGCTACCTATTGTTTCTTTTATTTCTAACACTGTAAGCAAGGAGAATAATTTGATAAGAGTATATGGGCATTTCCACAGAAAAGTTCACCTTTTGCCACGCCACGTCACCAAGCAAGTAAACCATGCTGTTCGATATTTTTTTTCTATCTTTTATTAAATGAAGTCATAATTACGCTCAGACTAAAGGTCACATCGCTTTGTAAGCCAAATTACATGTGATAACTATTAATGAACAAATAACACCAAAGTTAATTGTAAATATTGTGACAAATACGAGTAGAACGGAACAACCGGCTGTTTTCGAAGGTCACTACAACTTCATCATCAGCGTTCTTTGTGTTTGGTGCACTGTGTGTGGTGTCAGTTGATGTAGATTTCTGCTTTATATATTCATATTTTCAGTGCAAATGGAATATGTGAATTGTTTTGATTCATCGTATTAAAATTTGCTGAAAGCTTTTTGTAATGAAAGCTCAATTTTACCATCTCTAAATTTACAACAGTCTTGCCATTGTTGTTTGTTCTTTACTAATTATGCACATGTTAATTAATTTGCTTATTTTTGTTCTACTTAAGACAAACTTTTTTGATTTGATACAATTAAGTATATTTTTATATGTAAACGGTTTATTTTTCCAACAAATCCGTAAAAACTTAATTTATTGTCTAAATATAATGAAAGTTTCCGTGAAAACTTAATTTATTGTCTAAATATAATGAAAGTTTCCACATTTCAAACTCGTTAAGATATGAACTACATGACATTTTCTGAAACATTTAATGACAAGCATGAATAAGGGTTGTCGCGTTTGTATTTCGATCTTCTTTCTTCTTTAATATAAAATGTTAGACTAGGTTCCCATAACGCAATTTTAGTTGAGCAACATCACTAAGTAATTCTTTTCAGAAATTTGTGTATTTCTTAAAGTTACTTTAATACAAACTTGGTGTATCTATTTTTTCAGTGTAAAGTAAAACCTTTTCGTCTGATATATTTCATTATAGCTTAGAAAATATTAAACATTATTAAACTTCACTCGTTTGGATATTCACGTTTTTGATGTTAGTGCTTTTTACGCTTTTTATATCTCAAAATTACGCTTTTTAGTGCTTTCTTTAAATTTTGATGTGCTTTTAGAGCTAGTCTTACAACAGTTGTGAAATAAAATAAAAGTTATAATTTAAAAAAAGAACAAGTTTTTTTTAAATATATGCAAACTCAGGAAAAAAAATTAACAAAATTGGTGGTAATTGTAGCAATGTAAGTCCAAAGAAAGGGTGCTGTTCGATGCAGTAGTTAGTTTATCAACTAAAAAGTAAATGTTGGCAGACCAGTCATACCAACATCATAGATTGTTCTGATATGCGGTAGTGTACTCGTGTATCGCAGCCCCTCCTTCATCAATATTTGTAGCAATTAATCGTCGGCTTAGCAAAATAACTAATAAATTGGCTACATAGCTTAAAGTAGTTCGTCTACTTAATGCCAGCGTCGTAAAAACGAAATGGAAATGGAAAATAAAACTTGTAAATACCTTTGGAAAAAATGTATTGATACTTTTATTCCTTCAAAAAATTTATTAATCGACATAATGTCATAATTATATTATAAGTGAAACTTATTTGCTGTTGGTTAAGCGATGTCTATATGCATTTCATTGTTGCTTTAACAAATCGTCAGTAGACTTCAACCACACATTTTGAACAGTCACAAACCTCTTATCTTATGCACAAACTTCCAAAAACTATTTGAGAATTCATATCGAATAAAAATTATTTGCTGGGTTTTGTATAAGTTTCTAAGCCTACTACGCTTATTTTGCTTTTGTGATTTTCAAAAATATTATTATTTGTGAATTTTCAAATGGTTTTTGAAACTCTTTGCATAAGATAAGAGGTTTCTGACTGTTCAAAATTGTGGGTGAAGTCCACTGACGATTTGTTAAAGCAACAATGAAATGCATATAGACATCGCTTAACCACCAGCAAATAAATTTCACTTATACTTTTATTCCTTAAAATTCCCTAAACTTCCCTAATCTTTCATTCTAAATAGTTTCGAGGCCCATTTTCTTTTTTTCCTTAACTGCGTTATACTCAATCTCTTTACGCAAAATTTTAAATTTTTTTGCGAGGCAAAAAGCAACCTTTATACGCATTAAAACATATAGAACAAATGTCATAAAAGTCTTCTAATTCCCTTGAGTGTTTTACAATCCAATAATTACAATACTGGCAAAAATAAAATAAAAACAGTGACGAATCAACATAGTAAATAACTCGTCAACATTTATTACAAAGTACAAGTAAATTTTCCTACCTCTATATATGTATAAGCATGTACGTATAAGAAAATTATTTTATACGCTGGACGCGCAGAGCTCTCTGTGTGTTGACAAAACTACCAACTAGTCTGTAACATTTAAGATTAATATGGCACGCATTCGACACAAATGCTCATTCAGAAACTGCGTATGCAATCAGGCGTAAGTTGTGTTGAAAGAAACGAAAAATACACGGAACCGTATGCAAAAACCTACTTAACCAACAAAACTGAAATAGATTTAAAATTAACAAGCAAAACGCATGGATCACAAACAAATGAATGAAAATGAAAGCAACCTCAAACGAGTACAACATATTTTGTGTGCAATAATCGTAATAATTATGGTACTTACCCAGCCAAAACATCCAAACATCAAACAATAAATAAATAAAAGGTAATTGAAACATTTTGCTACTTTGTGGTTTTTCAAGTGACCAGGTTATTATTACCTTTCTTACGTCGTGCAGCCACTTTAAATGTGCAGCATATACATACATATGTATGTACATACTTAAATGCTGCGTAATGCTCTGCCGCAAATAAAATATGGTTATTAGCACGAAATATGGCAGGGAAAAAAATTTTAACAGACATTTTAATTTAATCTATCGTATACATGAATGATTTTCCAATAAAGGAAAGTAAAAGATTTTTTTTTCTTACATTATTACAACTGATTTAAATACTCTTTGTGCGATTTGGACGATTGTAATGGGGGTCTTTGGTTTGATATGAAAATGATTGCATTTTAAAATCTTAAATTGATGCGATTATGAGGGTAATTTTTTCGATTTAAGTACAATTTTTGAATGCATATATTTCAAGGGAATGGTGTGAAATAATTTAATTTGTTAATATACACACATACATATGTACGTACTTCTACAGTTCAGAGTGAAATGCATTAATGATCGAAACATTGGAAATTCCAATGATGCGTGATTAAAAATATTTTATTCGTTAGCGTGCGTGATTTTGAAAATTTTCAAGACGATTCGTGCGTGAAGGTGCGTGAGTAAAATATTTTTCTGCGTGAGCGTCCGTGTCGTGAGTCAAAAAACGCTCACGTGCACATCTCTAATTGTAATACTATGTGGTAGAAAAAAAGGAGACTAAAGGGTCCGCCATCTAACGTTTTTTTTCAACTAGTGCTTATTTCGTGAATTTTAACACTTAGCTGATTTGACAGATAATTAGTTTTATCCTTCCGCTGAACGAATATGGTTGTGTATACGCTTGAACAACGCTGGGAAATATTGCCTGCGATCGACTTACAGAAGATGCCGATTTTGCCAAAAAAATCATCTTTTCAGATGAAGCTCATTTTGATCTTGGCGGGTATGTAAACAATCAAAATTGTCGCATTTGGGGCACAGAAAACCCGCACGCATACATTGAAAAGCCGACGCACCCAAAACGAGTCACTGTTTGGTGCGGATTTTCGTCCAGAGGCAAAATTGGGCCATTTTTTTCGAAAATGAGCAAGGAGTGGCCGTTACAGTCAATGGCGATCGTTATCGGGTCATGTTGAACGAATTTTTGTTCAGGCAACATTTGGTTTCAACAGGACGGCGCTATGTGCCACACAGCCGAAGCTACATTCGATGTTTTGCGCCCTGTTTTCAAAAAAAAAGTTATCTGGTGGATGTGACAGAAATTTGTATAATTTTTTAATTAAAATATTTATTTATTTATTTATTTATTATTTGTCTATGGAATTGAATTCCTTACAGGCAATTAATGATATTAATAACTGATATTAAATTAACATTTCACAACATTAAATAAATTACAAAAAATATAACAAAATACAAAAACAATTTCTTATGAGTTTAGAAAATTTACAATCGCATTCTTTACTACATTAGCATTAGGGTTGCCAATCCCGAAATCCCGATTTAATCAATCCCGAAATTGTTTACTAAGTTTTGTTCCTTTTTTTTAAATAAGTTCATCATGACCTTCCCCCATGTGAAGATAGTAACCATGGCAACACAATATTGATCTGTTATAATTGAAATTTATTTGCCGGTGGTTAAGCATTGTCTATATATGTATTTCATTGATGCTTTGCCATATAATTAATGTGGTTGAAGTCTAACCACATATTTTGAACGGTCACAAACTTCTTATCTTATGCACAGACCTTCGAAAACTATTTGAGAATTCACAAATAATATTTTTGAAAATAACAAAAGAAAAATAAGCGTAGTAAGCTTAGAAACTTTAACAAAACTCAGCAAATAATTTATATCCGATATGAGTCTGGGTTTTGTTAAAGTTTCTAAGCCTACTACACTTATTTTTCTTTTGTGATTTTCAAAAATATTATTTGTGAACTCTCAAATAGTTTTTGACTATGTAATATGAAATAATTATAAAACTTTTATTTGTGAACCTCTTTCAAAGACGTTTTTTGAAGTAAATACCTATAAAAAGCATGTGTCTTTTAATGTTCAAAAAAACCTAGAATCCCGAATAATTCCTGAATCTCAAAAAATTTCGGGATCCCGAAAAATCCCGAAATCCCAGGATTTAATTTTTTGAAATCCCGAATCCCGGCATCTTAAAAACCAGTCCCGATTGGCATCCCTAATTTAGCATTTAATGAAAAGTCTATAAATCTATACAATTGATTAAATTAGTAACACATTCTTCTAAGAGGAGCGGGATCAGTATAATTGGCTCCATAAACTTTTACCGATTGAGGAATAAAATTACGGAATGTATGTTGAGGAGCATAAAACGAAATTTTGTTGATAAAAAAGCCAGAACAGATATCCGGGTATGTTCTGTATTCCACGTTAAATTAAAACGTTCGGATTTGCCAGAATTGTTGTTATAAATTCCCATTTCCAACAACAATTCTATGGCAATTCCTCACGTTTTAATTTCACTTGGAATACAGAATATACCCGATCACTTTTAACTATATTGAAGACAAATGATACGTTCAGCATAGTTCTATGGCTTTTTAGAGTAGGCAGCTTAATAAGGGCAAGTCGAGACGAGTAAGGAGACAAGTTTACTGGGTTAAGTCGAAATTCTCGAAGACAAAATAACAGGAATTGCTTTGCACCGATTCAATAGCATCAGTGTGAATTTGGTAAATACGAGTAAGATCCCATATTATTGATCCATAGTCCAGAATCGGATGCACCAGTGACATGAACAATGCTTTCCCAATGTACGGGTAGTTACACCCTTTTGCCCAGCGCTTAAAATATCCAAGTGTACCTCTAGCCTTGTTTATTGCAAATGTTATATGAGAGATGAAATTCAGCTTCGGATCTAGTAAAATACCTAAGTCTAGAAAACTGTCGACCAAAGCCAATTGATGATCATCAAGAAAATAGTTTGCAGTAATTTGATTCGATCTTACAAACCTCATTAATTTACATTCATTCAAATTAAGCTCCATTAAGTTTACGTTGCACCACTCATAAAGTGAATAAAGAGGATTTGAAGAAGTTTATGATCGAATAATTTATTATAACTTAAAATAGTCATTGGCATACATATAGTCTAATTAAAAAAAATAAACCAAAGTTGGAGCAAAGTTGGAAGGTTTATAACTCAATATGGTCACTTGCATAATTTTTAAATTTTTAAAATACAATACAACGTAATCAACATAACCAAGTTTTGATTGAAGAAAAAAAAAATCATTACTTATTTTACTTTGCCGACGATTTATTGTTACAATATAGATGAAGGAATGCACTATGGCATGCATTAGCATAGACACCAATGCATATAAAAAAAAACTGTGATGTTGACGTTTCTGGGTCTAGCCAGGAATTGAACTTGGGCTCTTCAAGACTGTCATCTGTTTGGTAGGTTAGGTTAGGTTAATCTGGGTGGTCCAACGACCTCGCCGGGATTGATCCTTAGCGATACCAGCAGATGAGAAGAAAACCTGTAAGTATGGCAGCCTAGTTCGTGGTGCCTGTATCGAATGACTCCCACACAGATTTAACAAATTTTAGCAATCTACACAGTTCTACTCTCGATACAAGTTCAACACTACGAAAAGTGTGAGCACCAAGACAGTTATATCTAGTGCGGCTTAGAGCCGGACAGTGACACAGTAAATGTTCCATTGTTTCAACTACACCGGTTTCCTTGCACTTCCTGCAAGGAAGCATACTTAGCCATCCAGCAGTGTCCAGTTAACACCCCCACTAAAAGTTTGCAGTTGCTCCTAGTTAATGATAACAGAAATTTAGTCGATTAGGGATCATAGGAGCTCCACATGCCTTTAGAAGTATTGCAAGTTTTCGTCATACGCCAACATTTCTCCGCTTCTTCCCTCATCTTAGAGTCTATGATCTCTTTAAGGTGTTGAATTGGTTTCCGGACATATACCGTTTCCTCTTGAATTCCTCTTTTGGCCAGTGTATCGGCCATTTCATTTCCCTCAATTCCCATGTGTCCCCGGACCCAGAATATATGTACCTGTCTACCAGCACATAACATACTTAGGACCTTCCTACACATGAGCACAACCGAGGAGTAATTGCAGTCAGCTAAAATTGCACGCGCATTCCTGGTTAGAGGGGTGAATGCTAATTCTGCTGCCATTTTGACTGTATAGATTTCCGCCTGGAAGATGCTACAGTGATCAGGAAGTTTATAAGATTCCTCTATACCGAGCTCCGGACAGTAAACCGCAGCTCCCACCCCTCCATCCATCTTTGAACCATCAGTGAAAATGTTGCAACCAGAACCACTATGGTTAAGACTTTCAAGATAGAGTTCTTCCCTTATAGTGATTTGTGATTTGGCAGAAAAGTTCAATACTGGAAGGATGTAGTCCGAGCTACACTCCATGTCTTCCAGCAATTTACTGTGACCAAATGATCTGTACGACATCTGTCCTGTTGTCCTGAGTCGGATAACGGATTTGCATGCCGTGCTCACTGCAGTTAGTTTTATTGGTTTAGGGTCCAATATAACGTCTAAAGCTGCAGTAGGTGTACTTTTTAAAGCTCCAGTGATGGAGAGCTCTGCTAGTCTCTGAATACTTTCCAACTTGTTCAGGTATACTTTTGTCTCAGTCGCCCTGTTTGGTAGGCAACGCTCTAACAACTTCAACCAACAACATATTTTGCGCTCATTATTTCGTATTTTAGTTGCTTAAGATTCTTGTTTTAAGTGCATAAAATCCTTGGCGTTGGTAACACAACAAGCTAATGCTGTGCCATGAACAATCACCCCTTTCAACATTAAACTGTAAACAAAACTTAATCTTTTATTAAATTTTTTATTTTGCACACTACAAACTGCCCTTAAAGTAACATATTAGAAAATAATTTAAAATGCACACAATGGGTAGTACACTTTCACACATGTTTTAAATTTCTTAATTATATTTTTTTTGTCGTTTATTTAGTTGGCAACAATTTTGTATAGAAAAATTACGAAAACATTTTCACACACAACAGCCCTGCTGTTCATTAACCTTTTGTTAAAAACCTTACACTATGTATTGTCAAATGAACCGACTTGAAAATGTCAGTGATTTATATTTGCATGTCTATACTTTTCACAAGACCACACTAACCTTAGAAAACACCCCTTCGCTAGACAATGAATTATTTTACTCTTTAGCTAAAGCCAAAAGAAAATACATACTATGAAATTAATACGGGGTAATTCAAACTTTTAAAATAAATCTTTTTTTTTTTTAATTTTTTATAGGAAGTCTCTCCCTAATGACGCCAGTTGAAATGACATTAACATTTTCAAGCTGACCTGATTTCTTACGGGGGTCAATCAATAAATTATTTGCTAAAGACTTAATTGTTTAGTTTAATAAAGTTATTTAGTTTGTGTAAACATTCGTATTTATTTTTGTGATAATTTCCTCTAAATTGTTTGAGATAAATAAGTTTTCAAATATCGTTTTTGTTTTGTGTTTGTAAAATGGTTTTGGTTTCTTGTGGGGTTTCTTTTGCAAATATTTATCTTCTTTACTTTTTTTGTCTTTTGTATGAGTTTTATGTTGTTGTTGTTGCGTTGTCTTTTATGGTTTAATACCAATATTTATTTTTTTGTTAAGCTTTTCAAAAAGTCAATTAGAGAAACAATTTAAGTGTGAAAAATAAAACAAGAACTAAATAAAGCAAGTGGGAAAAAAGTGTGACGAACAATTTAATAAAAAAAAAGGTGAGCGAAATGTCATTTAACCCTAGATATGCTGCAAGGGACTTTTTCACATGTTTCCCTTTATTTTCAGGCGATGTACATAAACATGAGCTATTAATTTTATTTTTTTGCAAAAATGTAAAAATACTAAATAAATTGATTGCAATAATTTTGGAAATTTTTGTAAGCCACAATACGAAAATAAGCAGAAGGATTTTTAAATAGAAGGAGGTTAACAATTCATCTCAATTTTTTTTTTGGGGGCTGTTACGTCATAACTCGGTACATTTTTGACCGATTGTAAAAATTATTTTTTTTTCTGAAAGGTTATGGCTTTCCATTGTTCCCATTGCAAAAGATTATGGGGCGGGAACACGCCCGAAAACTTTTCTATTTAACTTTATGACATTCTGTTTATTTGATTCCTGCTAAACCTAGCAAACACCTCTTTACTTTTTTCTTTTACTTTTTTTCTTTTAATTACACAATTTTAAAGTTGAAAAAACGGGCGGGGCTACGCCCATTTATATCTATTATTATATTTCACGTGGTTATACTTACCCGATTTTTACGAAACTTACCACACACCTTGAACTCAAAAAAGATACAATCTTCTATTTGAAAAAAAAATTAGCGGAGTCACGCCTATTAAAATTTAATATATTATTTTAAGTGGTTTAATACATACCCTGAGCCCTGAAAAACACAAAATCTTGCATTTGAAAAATGGGCAGAGGTACGCCCATTATAATTTTATTTTATATCCCATAAATTTTTTTCGAAAATGTTATTCAGATCTTTGCATTGAAGTCGGTTTTTTTTTTGCCAGAATTATTTTTTGATAAAATTTAAAAATGCTAGATAAATAAATTGATTGGTGATGGAAGAAATAAAGCGGAAAATATTAGTTTGAATAAGAGTACGAAAATGAACAGAATAAAACTTTTGCTTTCTCTCGTTTCGTTTTGTTTCTTACAGGGAGTAAATCAAAAATCAAACAAATTCCTACAATGAAAAATATTAATTTATTTAGTTTTGTTTTATTTTTCCAATGATTGTTGAAATTGATTATGAGTTGATTGTGTGTTTCAAACGTAGAAAAAAATTAGAACGTTTGACAAACCTTTACTAATTGATTTGCTCGCTAACAGTTAAACATTTTCAAAAACAGTTTTTTTTTAAGTTGAAAGAATCAAAGACTGTACGGTTTTTTGCCTGACAGCATTGCCAGAAAAAACCTTGTCAGCCTATTGCAAGACTATCAGCTGACAACAAATTGTCAGACATCTGACAATCGTGTGAATAAAGTGCCAAATATAATTAAACAGTTGAACCTCATGTTATTACCTTTTACCTCTTTTATCCTTGCTTACATTTTTTATACCTCTTTTAACTGTGCAATTCCTCTATTATCCATGCAGAGAATAAGATTTCATGCTTTAATACAAATTGAAATTCCATGTTTTATTTATAATAACTTGTACTCTTTATGCTTTTATCAGGGCTAGACCCGGTCCCATGAGACCCGAATGATTGCAGCCCAAATCATTACAATTGGTTTTTTACACTTTTGACATTTAACACATGCAAATCAGAGTTCCTTTCAAATGTCTTGAGTCTGGTAACGCAGAACAACATATTTGACAATTTTTGCATATGACATATGGCTGTCACTGACAATTTCTTGACTGATGATATTGTAAGAATAATTTATTGTCATAGAATCTTCTAGCAATATATTGTAAAATTTTCTGAAAAATTTTATAAAACTGTGAGAACTGGCTGGAAATTTTAGATTGTCAGCGCATTGCCAGCAGCTTGCCGGATCTGAATATGGAAAAATGCGACAATCGTCTGTACATCGCTTAATGATTAGAAATTTGTGCGACATACAACCACAAAATTTTCATTCCTTTCCGTTAATTCTTCAAACAACGTGAAATGTGTAATTGCTTTAATTTCAAAGAGAAAATTCCGTGAGAGATTTGTGACCGTGATCTATGAGTATTTTACCTTAAAATTGCAAATAAACATGCACGAGTGTGAGCAAGAAGAAACAAGATCGTATATGAGAGCGCATGAATATAAATTATTTCATCTGGGGCATGAGTGCTCGTAGTGAAAAACCACACAAGAGCCCATCTATAATTCTGTGGCCACAAGCAAAAAGTGCTTAAGTCATATTTGACTGTTTTTTTTTTTTGCAGGAGAGCACTTTTAAGCGTTCAAGTTGATTTTCAGAAATGTATTTCTTTTACAGTTAAATTGGAAAATTCTCTGTTCACCTTTATTTTTTAAGCAAAAATCGTTCTAAACACTGTAAATAATTCAAATCAGGGATGGAAAAGTTGGTACAATTGTACCATTTTTAGCACTATTTGAATGCCTAAAGTACAGTAGCACCCCAATGACCATTTTAGCACTATTGAATTTTTTTCTGCTATTATGTAATATAAATACAAATAGCATTAAAAATATAGAATATATAAGTAACCAGTTTCGAGCGCAGGTTGATATAGAAGTTATTAATTCCTTAAGAAAGGACAGGATATGTATGTACCTTTTGCTCGAAGGTATTAGAAATGAAAAATTAGGTAAATGAAGCGATGTTTTCCGATATTTCAAAAATATGTTGGACGAATGTTATCTATTCCAAATTCATCTGCAAATGTGAAAAATATATTTCCAAAGGATGGAAAAGTATATCCTAAATGTTACTTTTATATTCAGATCTCAGCAACTAATAGTCCTTTTTATACGTTCTGACATTAAAGAATAATATTAATTAATAGTATTAATTAATAATATTATAATCATTGAACTTCAAAGTGCCTTTTTGTCAATTGTTAAGCTTTTACACATATGTGTGCCTTTTTAGTTAATTAATAGAAGTATTAAAAAATTAAAACTAAAGAATTTGGTACACTCGTACTGAAGAAAGTACAATTTTTCTTGAAAATTAGTACAATTTCTAAATCTGATTTCGCATCCCTGATACAAATGAGATTAAAAGTCTAAAAAGATAAGCCGTAATTCATTTTGCTATAACTTCTTGAAAACTCGCACAAATTAATTGAGATTTCGCCCAGGGTTACTTTCAAATGTGCAGATTACGGCGGTACCACTGAATTAAAATCAGCTTATCTCGACTTGAGCACTTTTTCCTTTTTGCCACAGAATTAATACAAACAGTTCACCAAATTACAATACCAGCTGTTTTTTTGTAGCTTCAGATTACTGTGCTACTCTTATATTATTGTTGCACAGAATTTATACAAAATTTAATTAGTTTTATTGTTGAGAAATTAAAAAAAAACCGAAAAAAATTATTTCTTTCTTAAGGTACTTGAAAATTAAATTTATCTCTAAATCTGCTGCATATTAAAACACACAAACTTTTAAACAAATATGTTGTCACATTAATTATGTTTAACATTTCCTTTTTTTAATAAATAAATCACCGACAAACCCTTGTCATTATTGTTTATCATATTTCACTTTGTTGTATGTTTTTTTTTGTTTAAGATAAATTATGTCCTGTTAATTTGATCCATCAAACCGAAACATCTTACGCTAATTGCTTATAAATGTCCTTTTACATTAAAATCAAAAGATGTTTAAAACAAAAGCTGCTGCTTTTGCGGGAAAAGCTTCCTCTCGATGCCCAACCTCAAATAATGTTGGCTAATTTCATTTTAGCCTGAACAAATGAGAGCAAATAATAAAATAATAAATAATAGAAGACGTCTGTGAACCTAAATAAAATAAAACCGTTCAAATTTAGCCCAAAGTAAAATGTTGTTACAGTTTGTGTGTAAACGTTAAATGGGTGTCATTTGTGGCGGAAATGTGGTAGATGTAATTTTGTTTTTCAGCTCCTGCTGCCTGCTGGCTGCTGCTGTTATTGTTATTGTATGAGTAAAAGGTATCCAATTTAAAATGGATCTGTAGATTTGCTTAAGTTCCCTCCCCCTGTTGTTTTACTATTTGTATTATTTTATATGTGTGTTTTCAGCTTTTTTTTAGTACTAAGGGTAGTTTAAAAAAATTTCCAGTTTGTTGGCTAAATGTTTTGAAATGTTTTACAATTTGTTGTTGAATTTTTTACATTTTTTTTTTGGTCAGACAATGAATTTTTAAATAAATTGTTTAGGTTTTTCATTTCAACTTTTGTCTGTCTTTTTTAACAAATAGTCTATTTGTGGTTTTGGTTTGATCATAAGCGGGGCAGGGGGGAAAGCACGTTACAGTGAGTAATGGAGTTGTTGGAAAAATTAACTGAAAGTTAATAGACAGTTTGTGAAACGTAAGGTTTCTTTAGCTAATTTTTATAATATGTTTTTGTCTTCTTAAAGAGACTGTAAATGGTTTAAGAAAATTAATGTTAAAAAAATTATTTCATACATATTTTAGAAATAAAATTTTGTGTTTTGCTTTAGGAACAAAACAAGATGATTGACGATAAGAAGTGTTAATTTTATAAGGGTATGGGAATAATCCTCCAAATACTAAAGATTAAAAAAATATCGTAATCAGAAGGAAAAGAATTATGCAATTGTTAGTATTTTTTTTTTTTTTGCTCTGCGCTGTATGGAGAAGTGGAATCATGATACTAACTCCTAGTACTTTAAGTAAATTGATATTGGCTACATTCACATAAAGCTACCGTTAGAAGAAATCAATTGGCATAGTGAAAATACTCTGTGATAGGTCTCAAGTCAATTTTTGAAGTATTTACGTAGATAACTGAGCAAAACTTATGTTTGCGTACGCAGTTTTCCAAAAATTCTGAATTCGACTAAGACCAATATTGTAGTAACTGATACTGAACACAGACGAGGAAGTTACATATAAAATGTACCACACACAGTAATAAAAAACGTTGTATCTCTTTTCTGAATTTTAGAATATGTTTATGGTCATTAAATTTGTGTCACTGTTGTGGATTAAATAGTACAATTGATACTTCTTAAGCATAAGTTGGCATAAAACAATAATTTAGTTTTGTGTAAATACAATCCATTTAGTTTCAAAACGGTCCTTCTGGAAACCCTGTCAGCTGTATGTAGTGAAAGGTTTGCAATTTATGAATATTATTTTTAAATAACCTAAGAATGGGTACAAAAGTTAAAACTTATTACAAAAGTGGTAGATACTTTTGGAATGTCATAGGGTGATTATGGTCGTCACAATCGACCTACTGTGCAGGCATTTGGCAAATTGTAAAGAAATTCGAAAAGACTCGAAGCGTTACTGATGCGGTCAGGCGTGTGCATCACTGCCGAAAATATCGCTTCTGTTAGTGAAATAGTTGCGCGGTAATCCGAATTTGTCCAATCCATATTTGCATTCCATTCCATTTCAATAAGTCCATGACTTTTCGAAATTCCTTCGTAGTTATATGAAATGCAACACTGTTCTCATCAAGTACCACCTGTTAATAGACTACTGTCAAATTTTGAGCAAGTGTCGTCATTTACCTTGCGTTTAACAGCTGTTCAAAACATCAAACTCGTGTATTTTTCTAAAAATAGAAAAAAGTGAATTTCAAGTGCTCATTAAATATTATTTTTGGCAAAAAATAAACCGTCAATCAAACCAAGTAAAAGCTCGATAAATACTATGGGAACTCTGCACCATCGATTTCAGTGGTAAAAAAGTGTACAGCCGAAAATGTCGAAAAAATTGTTGATGCCATAGGCATTTCATACGGCAGTGTGGTTTCGATTTTTGCTGCAATATGGGTGCAGCGTTTGCTCCCAATTGGCCATAAACGTAAACGTGTGACAACTTCAAAGGATTGTTTAGAGTTGTTTAACCGCAATCCGAATGAGTTTTTGCGGCGTTTTGTAACTGTAGATGAAACATGGACCCATTACTGTACTCCGGAGACCAAGCAGCAGCCTAAACAATGGGTTTTTCCGGATAAACCTGCCCCGAAGAAGGCCAGGGTGAGTTTGTCGGCCAATAAGGTGATGGCAACAGTTTTATGGGATGCACGCGGGATAATCCATATCCATTACCTTCAAAAGGGAAAAACAATAAACGGCGAATATTATGCCAACTTATTAGACCGATTTAATGAGGATTTAAAAAGAAAACGACCCCATACGGCCAAGAAAAATTTTATTTTTTCATCAAGATAATGCACGGGTGCACACGTGTGCAGTCTCAATGGCAAAACTCATCGAATTGGACTATGAATTTGTACCTCATCCGTCATATTCTAGGGACTAACATAGTGACTACTTCCTATTTCCAAACCTAAAGAAATGGCTCGGTGGAAATTATTGACCAAACAAATGCCCATTTTAAGGACCTAGAAAAATCCTATTTTTGGAACGTTGGACTAAGTGTCTAGAACTCAAAGAAGACTAGGTTGAAAAATAAAAGAACTTTTTATATAAAAACCTGTGTTTCTTCAAAAACTCACTGAGTTAATGATCCACCCTCGTATATATATAAAGTCCAACTGACTGGGTACTGGAGCAAAGTGCTTTCAATGCTGTTTTTTTTAACAAAAGTTCCTTCAGCGATAAAGTTAATTTTTCACTTGGGGACTGTTCACATATTACGTAGCGCGCCCTGAAATTCTTGAAAAATGCGGTACTAAGGGGAGGGGGATATAAAAACTCCGATAATAGCGTTACGTAATATGTTAATAGCCCTTTGGTTGTTACGTGAACAAGCAAAATTTTCCCATATAGGCTTGAAGAACTCAAAATTGATTGTGCAAAAGTCATTACAACCGGGAAAAGTGATTGTTTGATCCATGGACATTATGTCCTTGAGGTGTCAGAGGACCATATTTTTTTGCAATTACACTGGAAGCATCCTTACCATTAATTCACTCATTCGTTTGCCTTGCAATTGAAGACAATTAATTAGATGAATGGTGCCACTAGCCACTCAACGCGATCGATTTTGATCTTATTATTTGGAAAGTTTCCAAAACGTGCAAATTCACGTTTTGGCCACGATGACATTGCGATTTAACTTTTTTGTGAAGCTATGCTAAAGAAGACCGTGTCCACGATGATAATCTCCAGACGAAAATTCGTCAAGTTTTCGCCGAAAAATCGCACGAAATGTGGTAGAAAACTACAACAAAAGCATCGAGTAATGCAACCAATCTAGAGGCGGCCAAGTAAATCTTGTACTTCGTACGCAATGGCAAGGAACACGCATTCACCGCAGCAGGCTACACAACCATACGACTTCAAATGTCGGTAGCTGCATTTGTCGCCTCAGATTTAGAAATTTATTTAATACATTTAGCCATTTTTCAATAAATTGCGATTTTTTCGCGTTTTCTACAAACTTTTTTAATGGCTTTGGCTATTTCTAATAAATTTTAAGGCTTGCGCGCGATTTTGGAACCTCTCGCAAATTTTTCCAAAGTTCGCGACAAAAGCGAATTTATCCATGTCTTCAGCTTTGTGGCAGTTTTGCCTATTTTTAAACAATATTAGACTTAGTTATCATCCCTCTGTTACTAAGTTTTTGCGAATTTTTATAATTTTCGCTATTTTTACTTAATTTTTCACATTCGTTATAGTTTTAGCGATTTTTTTGTAATTAACACTGAAATTTTTTAACTTTTTTTATTTTGCAATAAAAAATATTTCTAACCAATATTTATTTTACATATTTTGCTATATTGTCTACACAGCTGTTTTAGCTGTTGTTTTTTAGCCATCAAAACTATAAATTAGTTCGATTGGCCTACAAAGACAAAATCAGCATAGACAACAACCTGCCGCTCAGGAATTTTTTTTCGTTTCTTTAAACGATAATTGTGAATGTGCTAAACTAAAACGAAATTCTACTCATTAAAATACAACAACAAAATTTAAAGGCTTGTAATACAATTTTGATGTATTGTGGTTCCAGTAATACAAACGAGGAAGCCAGCGCAGAAGTGGTGTAAATCACATCGAATTATTTCAACAATTGCTTTTTTTTATTATTTAATTGCTTTATTACTTTGCAATATTATGATCTGTGCAAAAACGATTTTCAGCTCCATTTTCTTTACAATAACACAAGGTGGCGTAATCTACTTCTTTTTTTTTTTGATAGTTGGTAATGTAAACAATGTATTTATCGCCAGAAAAGCAACCCAAAAACGAATGTGGCCTCAAATATGGTCCAAATATTAAATTCTATGGAGAGGTTTTTTTTTTAATTTTAAGTAAAATTATAATTTTTTTTAGACGTTTCTCCACATAATTAATGATAACTCAAAAAGTGTTAGTCCGATATTATTAAAATAAACTTAGACAATTTTAAATTTATATAACCTTTAATCCGTTTATATAATGCGTTTTAATCGGCTCAGTAGTTTCCAGTTATACCGCCATGTCACAGAATTCGATTCCATTCGGAAACGGAATTCAATCCACCCCATTTTTGTAGGAGATGGTGTCTAAAAAAAGAAAACTGAAATACGGAAATTTGCCAGGTGTGTCCAGACTGTTGAGGGCGCTGATATGTTGGGGTATATCCCGGCTAGGGCTCGACATTTTGAGGTGGATTCAATTCCGATTCCGATAGGAACTGAACTCTGTGACATGGCCGATAATAAAAAATTTTAGCCATTGAAAAAAAATTTTAAGTGAAAATAGCAAATTTTTTTGTTTTAAAAAAATCATGAAAAATCGAAAATGGCAAAAATTGTTCAGATTTATTGCTTTATAGCGAAGCCACACAAAGCTCTAGAAATATTTCTACATTAAATCCTTAGAAACCCATAACTCTCCTTCGTCATTAAATAAAAATTGTGTTAAATTAGAAAACACTTTTCTTTTTAGTACACACACACACACTCGGAAGAAGTTTTAGAATACAAATAATGTTCTTTAATGTGTTATAGTATACAGACATTTTGTGTGGAAAAATAAAATCCAAAACTTACAAATGCTCACTCTCTTCTCAAACACATACATGAATATACAGAAATTTGCTAAATAAAAAATCTTTGACCTCTAATGATTACCTGCTCTTGTTTCGACAATTTTTTTTTTTTACAAAATATACCCATTAACATTTATTACTTCCTTTTATTCCCAGCCACCCACTTACTGATTTTCCATACCACCCTCCTCTCCATGAGTAATTTTTCCACTAACAAGCTGTTATCTTTTACCCTTCTTAATCATCCATTAAACATCTTAATATTAAACAAAAAGATATGGGGGAAAGAGAGGCAACACAAAAAGCTAGAAAGGAAACAAATCACTTAAGTGCTTTATTGAGTCAAGTAAAAGAAAACAACAAAAGTAAACCTTGTTTTTTAGTTTCTAAAAAATAAGGATTAAACGCATATGGAGCAAGCAAATCAACCCTTAACAAAATTTGGCTTTTAAGAAAGTTACCTGTTAGAAATTTTCTCGATTGATTTACGAAAATCACCTGCAACCCTTCATTGTATGAAAAAAGATATACTAAAATAAATTTGTTAAGATTAAGACTTGTTAACTACAGAGCCATTTATCGTGCAAATTACTTTAACAATTTTTACAGCGGTTCGTTCACTGAAACCAATTTTTTATTTGGTTATTTCAAACAAATCTTTTAAATTTGGAACAGCTTTTGGTGTAAGCAAGGAAAAACTTTTGAACCCATTATTTTATCAAGAATTATTTTTTAAATTTATATTAATTTCTATATTTGTTTACATAATGAAAAATATATAATATATATATATATATATTTAATATATTTAATATTTCTATTGCTTTTAGATTGGGCTTTATTTCACAATGGGGAGCGTTGGCTGGCCGTTATGCTGCCTTATGTCCACCCGGTTGGCCCTGGGCACCACAACGTATGCCTTTTCACAGCCCTACACATGGTAAGTTTGGTTACGAATTTCTTAAAAGTATTTTAAAATTTCGTCATATTTCTAAGCTTGTATTTAAGTAAACTATTAGCTGCAAAGTAGTTTAAGCATTTATTTTGCTAAATACCTCTAAAACAGCACATTCTTGAGTGAATTAAAGAAAAATGAGGAAAAATACTTCACTTGTTACTTAAGGCCAATTTACATGATCAAATTCAATTGCATTTAGCAGGGTCTTAATGCAAGAGGCCAATTAAATAAGCTTAAGCCCACAACTAAAATACCAATTCAAAAACAAACACTACACAACTACTTTACACATACATACACAGATATGCAAAACTATATAAATATGTATGTAAATATGTGCGTATGTGTGTATACACACACACCTACATACTTATGTTAGCATGTTAATGCACATGAACCCAGCAAACACACGGCCTGAACTTCTAGGCGAGATTGATTTGATATCAAATTCTAAAGGGCTTAAAGGCAAAAAAATATTTTTGATTTATATGAGGTTTATAAAACAGATTTTCATAAAACAAACTTATGAAAAGTCCTTCATAACACAAACAATACTTTATACACAAAATAATTTTTTTGTGTATAAAGTATTAAACACATTCACGACAGCAGGCTACCGACTACAACCTGTCAAATCTAGAAAACATGTGTGAATAAATATAAAGATTATTATTTTCACGACATCACGGCTACATGACCACTTTTTTAACTATTGCCAACTTAGACTAATTCCTATTTTTGTTGGCGACAATGACCAAATGCAGTGCTGCCAATATAATACAAAATGTGAAGCTTAAATTTATGGTATTATTTAACATTAACATAGGGTCTACACATAACATAATATTTAAGATAAGAGCGTCAAATTCAATCGCGGAGAGAATTATGTTACGTGTAGACTTCAAATTAGTGTTATCTCAATCTTATAAGATTTTTTATAAGAGCGTTGTTATAAGAAATCTTATAACAACAATCTTATGAGATGAACTGTCAAAAAACACTCGTACATGAAAATAAATTAGTATGCATGTGTGAGTATTTATTAAAATAAATGAAAAACAATGTTTTGGAAAAAATTTCTGGGATTTTATATGTTTAAATGTGCTTAATTTGATTTATAAATAAAAGTTTGTGTGAAAAAGTGCAAACAAAATAAATAATTATACAAAAATAACACATGTTAACTCCATGAGAATTTGCATAAAATGAAATGTTATAAGAAAAGTAAAATTACGTGTTCCTGTTGTACGAGATAAAAAGAAATATCGGCATTTTATTATTGTTATTCTGCCGACGTTCTCTCACATATTATGTCAGAGTTAATCGCAGTTGTAAGAACATCTCAAAACTCATAAAAAGAAATACATTGAATAATTTTTATATATTTATGTGATGTAAGTACATTTGACATAAATAATTTTATATTTATGATTTAATCAGGCTAAAGTTCGTATTGCTTTCTAAGCCAAATTACAATAATTATTAATGAACAAATAACACCAGAGTTAATTGTAAATATTCTGACAAATTTATAGTAGAACGGAACAACTAGCTGTTTTCGAAGGCCACTACACCTTCATCATCAGCGTTCTTTGTGTTTGGTCCACTGTGTGTGGTGTCAGTTGATGTAGATTTCCGCTTTATATACGCAAATATACGCAGCTTTTATTGCAAATGGAATATGTGAATTGTTTTGATTCATTGTATTACAATTTTTTGTAATGAATTGTGGCAAAAATTAAATAAATATACTTAATAGTAACAAACCAAAAAAGTTTATCTTATGTATAACAAAAATAACCAAATTACCTAACATGTGCATAATTAGTAAAGAACAAACGGCAATGGCAAGACTGTTGTAAAATTAGAGGTGGTAAAAATGAGCTTTCAAATTAAATTAATTTTGTCGTAAAGTACATATCTAGTACTATATTATCGAATAAACTCAAGATTTTATGAAAATGTAGTGTTTAGTATACATAATTCGGCGCTTATTACAGAATTCAATCTTGTTGTATTAATATTTTTATAATAAATTTCGTTAGAGACATAAGAATTTTTAGAAATTTTTGGCACATACGAGTATAACTAAATTTTTTTTAATTCGCTTTTAAGCGCAAATTGAATGTCAAATGATGAAAACCATCGGATTCCAACGTTTTCCCATGAGTTTGTTGGGTGTGCTTTCCTATACATGTAGACTTCGCAACAAAATTCGTCTTATACATACATACATATGTATATTCCGCTATTTCATTAGTGACCAAGTTTCTAAAACTCTTAAATGCACGCAAGTGCATGCATTCCATTCTGCATTTGGAATGTGTTAGAGCAGCCGTTAAACCGTTTTGAAATGTAATACCTTTTAATGAAACTATTTGTGCAAATTGTTTTGCCCGTTTAATTGAAAATTTTGTATGCATGTATGCATGTGTATGGGAGAATGTAAATAAATTTTCAATTGTTTTATTGCATTTGCATGCAATTGCATAGCTTGTTCTTTTTTCTAAGGAATTTGAGTTTAGTTAGGTGTTGACATACACACTACGAGATTACACTTTGAATTAATGACTTTCTATTACGAATATGTATATATGTACGTACAGATACAAACATATGTTCTTACATATAAATATGTATGCAAATTTATTTTAAAGACATTTCTTAAGTAACAATGTCGTTGTTAAAGAAGACATTCTTTTCTAACACTTTGCCAAGAAACCTTAATAACGTTTAGAATTTATTGGAATTTTGTTAATTGTATATAATTAGAAAACAAAAAGATTAAACGATTGCCGTATAGAGACAAAAGAATTTTGTCGATTAAGTGGATTCCTGAGCTTAGTATTTCTTATGCAATGTGACCAACGAGAAATATGTACACATACATACATACATATGTATGAATATGTATTTATTTATATACGAGTATGTTTAGGATAAAAGTAAAATTAATGGAATGGAATTCTTCAAGCAGTTCCATTTAATTGATTTAAATTAAATGATTGCAGTTTTTTAAAGAATTGTATACAAATTCAGCTTTAGCATTTTTAAGTTTGTGGTAATGTATAGCTTTTAGTGCGGCGTATGAGGATTATATTTACTATTCAATTGCATAATACTCATACTCCATGCTATGGCAAGAAGTGAATGATCATTAATTTTGAGCATATTTGTTATGACTTTAATATATAGACATACGAGTACTTATGGCCTTTTAAATGATATCGAGAGCATACGCTCGTTCGATAGTTTACATTAAAAACGAAATTTTATTGTTGTTTTCAATATGAATTTCGAAACGAACGTATTTTTTCGACATCGTTGAACCGCCGGCATTCAATATATGTAAATGACTCAGTGCATTTTTATGTTCATATTTTGTTCATAGGTTTTTCGGGAAATAATTCAAAAATCGCAACATATGTTATGTTTATTATTATTATTTTATTTAAAACTTAAATTTTGCTTAAGGATTTTGGAACTAACAAAGAATGATTACAAAAGTTTTTCCAGACAAATTTAAGTTAAGTTTTGTGAAATTAAATAAAATATTCGGAAAATTTTAACTTTTTCAAAATCCTGCCATTCAGGCTCAATATTTCAAATCTCATAAAATGTACTCGCATTTCTTACAGTAAGCTCATTAGGAAATTTATGCAAGCAATTAAGGTCTTGATTTATCATAAGTATACGAGTATTAAATTAGTTCATAAATTGAGCAATTAGTACTTAATTGTGTTATAATCACTTCAATAAAACTATTGAAAATCTGGTGGGAAATATTTTTAACACCAAGAATTTAATTTTGTTTTATCGTGATGGCGTTGTTTTTTTTTCTAACGCAAACAAGGTAATTGTTAATGCATTTCACTAAGTAACTTAAAAACAAACAGGCAACAAGAAAGACTGAACAAGCACCACCCTTATTTTTGTCAAATAGACGTTAGATTTTTTCGCGACAACTTATTCAGATGCTTCTTACGATGAATCGCTTGACTATCCATTCAAAATATCCTCGAACCAAACAATATCTATTCCATTTATTGATACTTCAACAATCTTTAATGAATTAAAATGTCGTACATTTTCCTTTAACCCTGGACCTGATAAAATTCCAAGCAACATTTTGATTAACTGTGCTCATAATATTGCTATACCTCTTGCACTTTTATTCAAGGCGTCAATTAAATATGGCTGTTTTCCTCATATATGGAAGGACTCGTTTATTATTCCTCTGCTTAAATCAGGGAATAAGTCTGATGTAACAAATTAAAATTAAGCCTTTTGAAAAAATGATCACCGATCACCCAAGTTACCAAGTATTAAGTTTGATTACCGCTTCCCAGCATGGGTTTCGACAAAGTTTTTCTACTACAACTAATCTCCTTCATCTAATAACTGTAGTATACGATGGATTTTTCCAACAACTACGAACTGATATGATAAACACTGACTTCAACAAAGCCTTTGATAAAGCTGACCATAGTCTTGCGAAAGTTAAACTTCATTTACTCGGTTTTACAGATCTGAGTTTAAAATGGATATACTCATATCTAAGTAACAGAAAACAAACCATTTGCTTTAAAAACAAATTTTCGAGAAGCATAAATGTTCTGTCCGGTGCACCACAGGGAAGCGACCTGAGTTCACTTCTTTTTACTTTGTTTATTAATGATCCCCCTGAGGTGATTCATTCATGCAATATTTTTATGTATTCGGATGACGTGAAAGTCTTTCATAGTTATCGTAAAATGTATGAGCAACAAATACTTCAAGAAGACTTAAACTCATTTTACATGCGGTGCAAAATTAATCTTATGGATGTTAATCTAAAAAAATGTATATATATGAGACTTGTTAGAAAGATTCCGATACCTGCACGCTATTGTTTTGAAAGTTATCAGTTGGAGTTGGTTGATAACGTCTTAGATCTGGGAATGCTGCTTGATTCAAAACTGAACTTCATTGCACATAAATAAGGCTAGGGGCATGCTTCGTTTTGTAAAACGATGGGCCAAAGAGTTCAATGATCCCTATATAACGAAAAGTCTTTACACATCGCTTATAAGACCTGTGTTGGAGTATGGAGTATGGATCCGAAATATTCCGACGCTGCAGAATCTGTGCAAAAACAGTTCTTGCTTTTTTGTCTTCGTGGATTGCACTTTAACCCTAGGAATATGCCACCTTATTCTGCTAGACTTGCACTCATCAAGCTGCCAACTTTAAAGAGCCGTAGGAACATATTGTTTAGTTTCAAAATCATTGTTGGCGACTCTGGTTTCTTGATCAACTACATAACATTCAATGTTCCTCAACGCACTTCACGTCATCCAGTTCCGATATCAGTTAAATTTTTTTGAGCTAATTACGCTAATGCTGATCCGCTGAGAAGGATGTGTACCGAGTTTAACAAATTTTATTCATTCATAGATTTTTCTTCTTGCCCAACTGCTATTAAAACAAATTTTTTGTATAATATTCTCAATACTTTGTATCCTTTGTTTTTCATCTGGCATATTATATTTTGTAAAATATTTTATTTTAAAATGTCTGTAAGGATTATGCTCCATAGACAGTTAATTAAATAACTAAATAACTAAATAAATTTTAAAACTTTAATTTCAAATATTTCTCATAACTCGACATGAGACACCAATAGCATTATTTAGTGCTCAAGGTAAATGAAAGGGACAAGGCCAAAAATAAAAATTAAGATTTTGAAAGTTAAATATCTTTGAAACAATATTTAAAATATAGATACATAATGTTGTGTACTTTTCATCTTGAAGTTAACTCTTCAAAATATCAAATATCTTTAAAATTATTTCACATTTGTAAAGCTTTGTATAGATGGTTGTCAGATCTAATAATATTAGCAATAAAAAATTACCAGGGCGAAAATTACGGGACTCGATATTAAAAATATTACAAAATATTCCAATAGAGTTTATATCAAATATTATGAAATTTCAATCTGTATCAAATGCCGAAATTTGCCCCCATCACAAGGTAGACTGAGAGTTCACTTGGTTGTCTCAACTTTGTCAGAAAATTTTTGAACTTATTGCCAGACGATTGCATGACAATAAATTTATTTTACAATATCGCAAATCAACAAATTCTCAATTCACACGGATATCATATTCAAAATTTGTCAAATCTGTTGTCTTGCGTTGAAAAAAATTTAAATATATAAATATTATAGACCATAAATAAGCAATTGCAATGATTTTGGTTTTAGCACTTTCCTTTTTTTTTGCAGAATTGGCCATAGAAAGAATTTTTGGCAGTCTTGCAACGGACTGAAATGCTTTTGCTGGCAAGCTTGACAGACAAAAATTTCGAGTTAGTACGGTGTTAAGAAATTTTTAGCATATCTTACTGCTAATACTCTAAGATCTGACAATCGTCCGTACATACGAGTACCATAAGAGTTATGAGCTTGAAAATGTTTCGATAACCAAAGTTGACCAACTTTGAAGTCCTGCACCTCAGCTTGTTGTGAAACAAAAAAGATCATAGTGTCATACTCTCTTAAAATTTTTGTTTGAAAGAAAAAACATAGCAAAAACAATTATATTAAAATAATTTAAAGCTCTATGATAATATGATCTTTATGGCTACAGTTGGAGCCCCCAAATGTTTGTCGTTGAAATAAAAAATAATGTGAGTCGTTAGCATACTTTTTTCTGGCTAGAACTCTGGTTCAGCGCTGTTCAAAATAAAGAGATTTGAATAACTCGACCGGATTTCTATTATAAAATGGCTGCTGATCCCAAGAATATTGAAACGCCCCAAAACCCTGATTCTTCTTCCGTTCATCGTATCCGTATCACTTTGACCTCAAGAAATGTACGTTCTTTGGAAAACGTGTGCCGCGATCTGATCAATGGTGCTAAGAATCAAAACTTGCGCGTAAAGAGTCCAGTATGCATGCCAACCAAAGTTTTGCTCATTACCACAAGTAAAACTACTTGTGGTGAAGGTTCAAAAGCTTGGGACCGATTCCAGATGAGAATTCACAAGCGTATCATCGATTTACATTCTCCATCTGAAAGCGGCAAGAAAATCACTTCCATAAAATCAAAATTTAACCATACTGTATTTCGTCACCATGAATTGCAAACGGACGTAACTACACAAAAATTCAAAATAGAGGTTTTGATTGATTATGGTTCGTTTTATTAAACTACATGTTCACGCAAATATTTAGACCTCTGCGATCAAAAATGACGACTTTATTAAATATGTTCAAACGGACGTTATTACGAATGCATATATTTTTTATTGCAAAGAACGTAATTAACATAAAAGCTTAAAAAATATATAAAAAGAAAATAAATGGTTAAAAACAAATACGTATCCATATAGAACAAGAACACTTTATTATTATTGATTTTGAAACGTTTTTTTGTTTCTCCTGTAAAATATATAAAAGTGTAGTTACGTCCGTTTGCATTTAAGGAGACGATTTGTATATTTGCAATTCTCATTTATTTATTGTCAGCTTTTTTATAAACATCACATAATAGTTAGAATTTTTCATTCAAACGTTGAAGTTTTACTTGTGAGTA
Source organism: Nowickia ferox (assembly GCA_936439885.1). Lineage (NCBI taxonomy): Eukaryota > Metazoa > Arthropoda > Insecta > Diptera > Tachinidae > Nowickia > Nowickia ferox. The sequence goes on along the minus strand of OW387023.1, from coordinate 100,504,179 downwards.
TAAGCACCAACAAAATGCGTTTATACACACCAGCTTAAGAGACAAAAACAATGTTTTTCTTATGCATATTCATATTAATTCGTGGGTAAATTAAATATAAAATTTATTCTAATATTAAAAATAACTGGAAAGTACTAAAATAAGTACTTTCACACACATAATGTTATAGAGCTTGTTATATTAATTACGCAGAAGTCATTATTCTACATTTAAAATAATTAGATAAATAAGCACCACTCATTACTTTGAAAGCACTACTTATTACAAAATTTCGAAAAGTTTCTGCTAGGATTACTTATGGATTTCGGTGAAATATATTCCGGTATACATTATTATACGAGGGCGGATCAATAAGTCCGTGAAACACTGAAACACAGTTTTCTTTTGCAAAACAAAAATTTATTTTGCAACGTAATCTCCTTTTAACTCAATACACTTAGTCTAAAGTTTCTCCAGTTTTTGTATACCTTCCAAAAAATAGGATTTTTCGAGGTCCTTAAAATAGACATTTGTTTGGTCAATAATTTCATCGTTGGAGCTAAATTTCTTTCCACCGAGCCATTTCTTTAGGTTTGGAAATATGAAGTAGTCACTAGGGGATAAATTCAGAGAATATGGCGCATGAGGTACCAATTCGTATCAATTTTGCCATTGAGACTGCACACGTGTGCACCCGTGCATTATCTTGATGAAAAAAGAAAATTTTTCTTGGCCATATGGGGTCGTTTTCTTTTTAAATCCTCATTAAATCGGTCTAATAAGTTGGCATAATATTCGCCGTTTATTGTTTTTCCCTTTTGAAGGTAATCGATGTGGATTATCCCGCGTGCATCAAAAAAAAAATGTTGCCACCACCTTATTGGGCGACAAACTTACCTTGGCCTTCTTCGGAACAGCTTCATCCAGAGAAACACATTGTGTAGACTGCTGCTTGGTCTCCGGAGTACAGTAAGGAACCCATGTTTCATCCACAGTTACAAAACGTCGCTTCTACGTCTACTTCGGTTTTTATCTTTATTTATGACGTTCAGTGAATGAACAATACAGAAAAGAAGGAATGTAAGAGTGATTGTTTCAATCTCGTATTAGGATCTTCGAAACCCATTAGTATCACTTAAAACCTTCAGATATAACAATGCATAACAAGGAACAAGGAACTAAATATGGCAGTCGAGTGAATTCGAGTGTGCTATAAGAGAGTACAAATCGCTTTAAATAGTACTTGTAATAAAACTATTAAAGAATATTAGCACGAAGTTGTTTTATAAAAAAAGTCAAAATATATTTTTATATTTTAATAATTTGTCCCCACTCATTATAAAATATTCCTTTGTTTGTTATGTAAAAAGTCAAGTGTTTGTTAAAAACTTCTTATGATTCCTGCAAATTGCTGACATTTATGATTTAGTTGTGGGAAAACAAAAGATTTAACTTAAACGCCATTTTTAAATCTAAACAGCAAGCGATTATTACAGTTTGCTTTCAAGCATATGGTTATTTAACAGGCAAAAAAAAACACATAAATTATATACAACAACAACACAAATCATACAAAAAGTTTTAATAGTAAGGAAAACCACCTACTTTACAGGAAACTTCTAAAAGGAAATTAAAAACTACCACCGTAAATCGAAATCCTCTTGCTTTTCTAGCAGTGCAGATAGAGAGAAAGAGAGGCATAGAAAGCTAGAGAAAGAGAGAGTGAAAAATAGAGAGGGAAAAGGAAATTCTCATCGCACAAGCGCATTTACTGTTTTTGGATTTGTTTTGTAAATTAAATAACATTAATGGGTTCTTTTTTTATTGCGTTTATCTTTGCAGATAGTTCGTCAACAAATACCACTGAGAATCCTTCATCGCCACCTTCCCCTCAGCATAATGGCTCTTTGACAACCAACAACAGCAACAATAACAATAATAGCACAAAGTCACCCTCGCCCCATTTAACATACCCACCGCATCACAATCATCATCATCATCATTCCCAAGCCCATCAGCCCTCTACACCAACCAGTTCGAGCGCAGGTCTCAATCATCATTCCTCGCACTCAAATTCTAGTTACTTACTGCCCACCAGTTCAAATGAATCCGATGATGAGGGTGAGGAAATCATTGAAGAAGATGATGGCACCGATGGTCCCTCCGACGGTTCTTCGCCACAGGGTGATTCAAATCAAACAAAGCGCAAGAAGAAGACTCGTACTGTATTTTCGAGAGCTCAAGTATTTCAGCTTGAGTCAACATTTGATTTGAAACGTTACTTAAGTTCTTCGGAACGTGCTGGTCTGGCTGCTTCTTTGCGTTTGACGGAGACTCAAGTGAAAATATGGTTTCAAAATCGGCGCAACAAATGGAAAAGACAATTGGCTGCTGAATTAGAGGCTGCAAATATGGCGAATATGGCCCATGCAGCACAACGTTTGGTGAGAGTGCCTGTGCTGTATCATGATGGTACCACATCTGGCTTTGTGCCACCACCGCCTCCCCATCCTCACGCCATGCAATACTATGCCGCGGCGGCAGCACGCAACAACAGCCCACCCAGACCACCACTGTCCTCACTCGTATAGGGGGTGGGGTGCTTAACTGCAGCCGCTGTAGTGGCGGCAGCAGCTAGTGCTTCCTCAACTACAACATCACCGTCGACTACAACAGTTTCCACTACGTACGGACGCCCCACAACACCACTTTCACCTCATCAGCAGCAGCAACTGAATCATCATCACCATCATTTGATACACCATCACTCTCACCACTTCCAACATTTAATGCGCGTCTCATCGCATTCACCTTATCATCATAATCATGCCAACCATTCCTCGTTGGCAGCAGCTTTAACACCTTTATCTCAACACTCACACGAGGAATCTGAAGTAGATGATACGGCCATAGATGTGGAAAATGAGGATGAAGAACAACACAATTCAAATGCTCTACAACTAAATGCCCATATGGAGGAAGTAATGGCGGCAAAGTTTTCGCAAACAAATGGTCACTCTACTACTCCTACTGCTGCTCTGAGTACACAAACAACAGAATTGTTGATACCAAAAACCCAACATCAGCTGGCTTTGGAAAGACGAGTTAATGGCATGCATCAACAAATAATGAGTAATGGTGGTGGAGCGGGAGGGATACTAGAAGAAAAATTAAATGACAATTTGAGTATTAACAACATGACGGCACAACAGATAAAAAATCATAAAATTTATTCAGAATAAAATTATGTGGTCAGTAAGAAGTCTTGTGCAAATATATAGTATCAAATTTTAAAGAAAATTATATGGAAAAGGAAATTGAGCCAAAATTATTAAAACTATCAAAATCTAAAAAATTAAGCCATCTGGTTGGGATTTTTAAATTTAGATTTATCATCGGTGTTTAAATACTTTCGAATTAGAAAGAGCCAAAGTGAGAGCATACCAAAGAAATTTTAAAAGGTTTTTAAACATACTTTTATGACTGAGAAATAAATACTTGCGACTTAAAATTTAAAAAAAAACATACATATGTATGTATGCACATATGTACATACATTTGTAAGCTTTAATTCGCGCTTGATGAAAAATGTGACTAAATCAAAGTAATTTGTGGCAAATTGCAAATTTCAAACTTCGAATTTTTTACTTCTATAGTTCTGTCATTTTAATAATAAGCTTCGAAAAAATTAAAAGTTCAAAAGTTTGTAAGATTTGTTTCCTTTTCCATAAAGATGAAATATCAGTAGAAGAAACCAAGTTGAGCATACTTTGATAAGCGCCAAATACACGTGTATATTTCTTTTATATTTTGTGTGATAAATTTTTTTAGAATTAATGCTAAAGGCATGTGAAGTTTACACTTTCGTTTTAATTCTGTAACTTTAAAATAGAGGTGAGACTTAAATGTATCATGATTAAACACGCATTATTACGTATGATCATATACAGACGCCAGCGTGTACGTACACATTTGGCATTCTTTGTTGTCATTTTGAAAATGGTTTCAATGCCATTCATATTAATTGCAGTGTTTAAAAAATTTAAGTCGAAGTAGCAAAAGTCGTAAATTTTTTTTCGCTGCTTTGGCTTTTTCCAACTGTTTAAAACCAACCAATGCTTTTGCTTGTGCTTGTGAAAATCAACAACATTTGCAGTCGAAGCAGAAGCAGCAAACGATTTATGAACAATTGCCCAGTACTTTGAACAGATTTCAAAATTTTGAATTTGATTTTGTTTAGTTTCGGTAGTAAAAGCATAAGTTTCAATTCTACTCTCAAAATAAAAATATATTAAGATATGCTGTGGATAGTAAAGGAAGCAAACTATTTAAATTTGCGCGTTACTTAAAGTGACTCCTCTATGAGGTGGGTGAAAAATTTACAGCTGTTTTTTTGATTCGATTTTTGTTGTATTTTTTTTTGTAAAATTTCATTTTAAATATACATAAATAAAGAAATAAAAAATGGTTTCATCAAAAACGAAAACTAATTTAGAGAAATTATTGAAAAATATACATAAAAATCCTACTTATACTGTACAACATAGAAAAAATTAATGAAAACCTTGTGGTTGCTAGTTCTGACAGAGAAGATGAAAAAAGTAAAAATAAAAATAGATTTAAACCGCGTTTTGAAAGTTTACATCTGAACTTATTCTAAAAAGGTGATTGCAGATTTCGCCTTTTTGCACAATGTTCCAGTGAATTTTATGGATCTTTTTTTTATAATTTTCTGGGGATTTTATGGAACAGCACAGCCCATATCTAACATGGCTTCATATGAAAAGAAAATAAATGCGGAATTAAACTTTTAAAACGCCGATGTGTATATGTATTTTGTTTGTCTTCTCTGAAAAAATCAATTGTTAGAATCTTGTTAATTTGGAAAAAGTTTGATTTTGTTGTACAGTGTATTTTATAGTTATACCATATTTATTGTTCCTATTTTATTTCTGTATATATACCAACAACAACTATTATTATTATTATTATTATTCTTAAGGAAATGTACATACAAAAAAAAAAAAACAAAATTCTAATCTTTCAGAACTTTTGTAAATGTCTAATTGCTCAATATTTAATAAGTTTAATAAAAAAAACCAATCATATCATGTAAACTACAGCTAATTCAGAAAATATTTTATAAATATGTTAAAATAAAAAAAAGAAATGTGTAAGTTAATAACGACCTTTTTGTTTCTCTTTTTGTTATATATACGAGTATAATGTAAATATTAATTAAACTTAAGTGTAGACATATTTTTTATTAGTAAAATCAACGTAACGTGTACTTAACTCATAATAAATTTATCGTATCAAATAACAAAAATGTTAATAATATAATTATTACTAATATAATTCAAACGAAAAAAAAAGAATAAATATTTGCTTATAAACAAACCAGAAATAGTCTTTTTTATAAATGCGGCAAACCTACTAGTACGCTAGCCTACTATGTCGGACGTTGTCAGCTCGAATCCTATTAAAGACTCTGCTTAAAAATAAAATATAATTGAATTTGTAACAATAAAAATAGATAAGGTTTCATTGCAGTCAAATGGCGTAATAACATTTATACATAGAGGGCAATTATGAATAAAATTCCGCGAGAAACAATTCCAACTAATAGCAAGTAATAGGGAAAACAAAAAATTCTAATTGGAAAAGGGAGAAATTTCTCCCGGAATTTTATTCATAATTGCCATGATAATTTATATTATTCTACACCGAGTAGGTCCCTATAAGTTCGATAACAAGGCACAAGGTATCAATTAATCCCATTCTAGGCCGTTAGAACACGAACTGGTCCCTATCACTTTGGCATCGATCACGTGACTAGTCTTGTGTCAGTTCCATTTCCGTAGTTAAAATACAGGCAGCAAATACAATTTTGAGCAGATGTGGTTATAAAAGTTTATATGTACACACAGAAAAAATATTGGTTGGAAAATGGTTAAGCCTATTAAATATAAGTTGAACAATAAATTTTTTATGAATCCAAAATAAAATCCATAATAATTAACATAAGAGCACAATTGCAACAATGATGTGATTTTGACAATTCTTAAATTCGTTGGATTTACCGATCGTATGCTTTTGTCATGACTAAATGGCGGATATGATGAAAACAACCGAATAAAATATTATGAATTGGATTTAAGTGCCAATTGTTGGTATTTGCAACAAAAAAATTTACATTCCCAATTGATTTCAAAATGAAGACCATTAATCCGTTGTTTTTTTTTATATAAAGAGAAGTAACACTCAGGCAATGAATGCCTACTACTATTAGTAGGTGTTACATTCCTTAGGAAAGGGGTAGTGATAGAGAAGACAGGTGGTGAAGGAAGAGATAGAGGAAAGCTTCATTCTTTTTACAACTCTGTTTTTTGCACGTTTTAAATAATGCAGTGTTGCAGCGCCTCTGGTGTTAAATGAGGCGTATTAATTTTTTTTTTGAAGCTGTGATTAGCAGCCATTTTATTGGTTATTTCACTTCGCCGATGATTCTGCTACACAACGAATGCTATTGAATGACGATTAAATGTATTAGCACGGTTTATTAACAGCAAAATTAAAAGATTTACAACCGAGCTCTGTGATGTTGCAGCAGCGGCCAAAATTCGATTGACGAAAAATTCGGTTGTGTCACAGAATCTGTTTTCTCCGTGTAGCTGAAAAACAGGACTTGCGTCCGCTTCATTTATTTCGCCACTATCAGCCTTTAAAACGATATCGGAGGAATACCAAAATTGTTTTGAGCTCGTAAACAATCGATATGTAGAAAAAAAGGTTCAGCTAGAAATAGAAAATAGAAATAGAATATTTTTTGGTCACGAACAGAAATATTTCGCTCATAAACGCTCATATACCATCAATTTAAAAATATTTTATGACCTCGCATGGTCACCAGAGAATAGCAATGAGTAGTGAAAAAGTGAGTAGAGTTGAATCATCAGTTATAATTTCTTGTACTTATGCGCACTCATACTTATTGCAATACTGTCTATGAATCATATTCACTCGAGAGTCTGGTGCGCATCGAACTCATACTTAAGGCCGTGATACACTATCATACAAAGTCGTGCGATCTACGAAAAAATACAATCCTGGTATGATGGAGTTTATGAAAATTTTCAAAAGACAATAACAATTCATCACACCAGGGTTGTACTTTTTCGTAGATCGCACGACTTTGTATGATAGTGAGGCCATGACCTTTAGCAACATTTATGACGTTCTTGATTTCGACTCTCCTTAACTCAATGCCTATGGACGATGTAAAATAAGTATGATTCACAATGCGAACTTCGCATATGAACATTAAAATTCTCATTATGAGGTTATGTGTTTCTCTGTTGCTTTTTTTATTTTTCCAGGAATTGAAAAACAACCTTATTTAAGGCCATGATTCACTATCCTACACAATCGCGCGATCTACGAAAAAATACAACCCTGATCTGATGAATTGTTTTTGTCTTTTGAAAATGTTCATAGACTCCATCATACCAGGGCTGTATTTTCTCAAAAATCGCACGATCGTGTAGGCTAGTGTATCACGGCCTGTACTACTATTGTATACTACTTGCAAACTGTTTAATGATTAAACTTTTAAATAAAGATACATGCATGAGTTGAAAGAGGTGAATCAATGTGAGTAGTATAAGTATTTTCCTGAAATTAGAAATCAAACTGAGTTAATTTATGAGTGTGAGTGTGGTATGACTATGATTATGTTGACGTCGCATTCATACTTATTTCAACCTATACTTATAAATCAATGTCATCGTGAATATGCGTACATCTGAGTAGTTGAGTTTATACAGGGTGTTTTTTTTAGAGGTATAGAACTTCGAATTGAAATAAAACACAAGAAAATCGTTTTAATGTCCATCAATTTGGCTTTATTGGAAGGATAATTTTATGCCATTAACGTTTAAATATGATTTCGGGCATGTGGCCGCCGCGGCTGGCTCGAATAAAGCCAATTCTACAGGTCCAATTTTCAACCACTTTTTCGAGCATAAGGGGCCGTATGTTGGCAACAACGCCACGAATGTTGGCTTCCAAGTCCCCTAACGTTTCTGGTTTGTTGGCGTAGACGAGCGACTTCACATATCCCCAAAGAAAATAATCCAATGGTGTCAAATCACGTGATCTTGGTGGCCAATTGACAGGTTATCCATGGTTAACCGAATTAATTGCTCTGATGGACGATTATGTCGACCATAAAATGGACGGAGCTTGCGGTAAACTTCGCGAACTGAACCATTATTTTCGAAATAAATTTGCACGATTTGGAAGCGTTGTTCTTTTGTCAACCTGTTCATGATGAAATGGCAAACCAAACTAAATATTAATCACTTGACAGCTGACAAAATGGCCGCCAGTTAAAAAAGTGATGCCAACTTAAAGTTCTATACTTCAATAAAAAACACCCTATACTTAAAATTTCATGAGTCAGAATTAATATCACTGATGGTCGGTCACCAATAAAATATTTTATAATGACGCACGCTCACGCACGTCCGATTCAGAATTTATCGCGGGGCCACAAATGCTCATTACATAGAATCAGTATCTTTTTTCTGTTGTAAAATTCTTTGTCTGATCAAAATAGAACGCATTCTTATTGTTATTTTGTGATCTGAAATTGTCGCAAACTTTCAAACGCACAGTGGTGTAAAATTAAAACCATATCTTGCGAAGTCTCTAGCTGAAGCAGAGAAGGGAGTACAGAGAATGAAAAGTAGCTACCTTGGCTATGAAAAACTTTGTGCGGCTTGTTCTTAAATACAGATAGATTTTTTAAATCATAGGGGTTTTTTATTCTGCGGGATATATATATATATATATTGGTTCCTTTTTACTCCTGTAAGGAGCATAGAACCGCTGTATAAGGCAAGGAAAACATTTTAATATAATTAATTTTTGTGTCTTTAAATGTTTTCGGCATATTTCACTTCAAAATTTAAATTTTTCATTCCTTAACAGGACTTTTTTTGTATTTTTTGGTATTAACGTTTTTTTTTTGGAGAGAAGTAACACTCAGGCAATGAATACCTACTACTACTACTAGGTGTTACCTTGTTTAGAAAAGGGATAGTGATTGAGAAGACAGCGTATGATTTAATTTAAGCATAAAAAAAAAAAAAATTCGAAATATTTCTTTTTCATTAAGTTGGATAAAATTTAAAACTCAAAGCTTTGATTTTTTTTGAACTTTTCCAAAAAAGTCCTTTTATAATTTTTAAATTCTTAAATAATTCTGTTAAAAATTTTTATTAATTTTGTATGGTGAAAAAGATTCCTTTAACCATGGCATTTACCCTACATTGGGCTGTAGTCGAAAATCATACATTTTCCAAATAATTTTTGAATTGAGGTCCGATGGAAACAACATGTGGTATGAAATAAGATTTAAAAAGTGGATCTGAAAAATTCTTGAAACGGATTTTCAGACGTACATACGTACATGTGTATTTATTAAGAGTTGGAACTTGCTCAGGACTCAGCGCAATATTTATGTAAATGGCTTCAAAATGGGAGACAAACCCGAACTTTAATATAAGTAAATCGAAAACTTTTTCTAATAAAATTTTTTGTGATAAAATTGCCTGAATTTTTTATCGTTATTGTTTGATTGAAACGAATCAAGTATCTTTTTTTAAATAACGTTCACGCACTCACATGTGATTAATTTTAAACAAACACAACCTAAAGCTATCGCTTTGCCTACGGAAAACACCCAGGGTCTATGGCGGGAATTGAACCCACGATCTCTGGACTGAGAGGGTAGCATCGCTACTAGTGATGAGCTATTTTTCGAAACCTGTTACTTTTTCACAGCGATTGAAAAATCACTAATCACAACTATGACTGAATTTATCAAGTAACAGGTTTTGCAAATGTAGTTCTTTCATTCAAACTGTGAATGCTCTTGCATGCTTACTTTATAGTAAATAAAGCTACCACATGAATTTATTTGTAAACGTTCACCGTTTGTCGAGAAAAAATCATCTAATCGTGTCAAATCGTCTTTTCTGTATTTGCAATTTTACTGTCTCTCTGACTCTCATACGTCAATTTTCAATATTTAGTTGGGGTTGATGCTAACTGTTTGTTCTTGACGCTCTTCTTATTAGCATTTATCAAAATACCAATACATTATTTTAAAGCAGAAGAGCTGAAATGTCTTAAACCGTGATCAGAGTCACTGTTTAATTTCACAAAATACTGCTTAACTGTGATCACTATCACAGTTTAAAAGAACAGCGAATTAGAAATCACGTTCACAAGGAGCAACATTATTAAAAAATCACAGTTTCGCTCAACACTAATCGCTACCACTAAGCCACAGGGGCACCCATGCATGGAATAAGATTAAAAGAGAATGAGAGCAGATTGTGGTTGATAAACTGGTGTGGTCTATGTGTTTACAGGACGAGGTACATATATAGAATCCGTCAGACGTTATTCGTCTCTTTTATATCTGACCAGCTAAGTTGAAGTACATGTTTTCTAATGATCTCTGTCACACTCAGTACGTTTCAGTAAATGTACTTTTTTGGGACCTTGTAGAATACAAAATCTTAGCTGTAAACTTAAGATCAATTACACTTCTCTAGAGCCATCTATAAATATCGTTTAGGAGATGCATATATTTTAAATTTGTTTCATTTATATCCCACTGCGAGATATAATTTGCCTGAATTTACGAACAAGTAAGCGGTGAAATGTTTACATGACAATCTGACACCATATTCCATTATTAAGACCCACATTTCTACTTTACCTTAAGGAAACTAAATTCATGAATAAAATTCTAATTTCGAATGAATTCCAATTGCGCAATAAAATTTTTCTAGTCTTTATCTTCAATTTCTATGCTCCATACATATTTTGAAATTTTTTGATTACGTTTTTTTGAGCTTTCCCTTATTATTAGTTTTAAGATATGAGAACTTATTTGCAGATACAATATGTAGATAAATCGATGTCAACAAAAAGGAAAAAACAATTGTGGGGAAAATCGAATCTCTACATTAGCAATAACGAAAATCCCAGCACACATCTTTTAGTCGACAAAAATATCGCAAATGATTTTAAATGCAATAAATATTAAGCCTTTTGAAGTGCATAAATGCTTAAGGCCTTATTCAGAAAAAATAAAATTTAGGTTTACAAAACCTTTAAAAAACAAATTTCCATAAAAAATTTGTTTTGTAAACCTTTTCTGAATACGCCAGCTAACATTTAATATGGTACGTACAGGAACGGTTGAAACTTCTTGAATTTTTTTAAACAAAATTTAACCACTTATTGTTAGCCTGATGTAATGAATTAATTTATTAATCAAGCAACTGTTTTTAGTTTTAGTAACCACAAACCACTACTAACGCACTTCGATAAACATGATATTTCCACTGTAATCTGATATCAACGATTTTAACATTCACTTCTTTCGGTTTAGAAAAAAAAATAGTAACTGGGAGCTAAGTTCCGAAAATAAAGCAGTTGAAACAACTTTTCGTTGCCCATATCAACGATATTTGATTTTACAACTAATCCTCTTGTAATAAAAACACACTTCTTTTGGAAAAACTAAGTTCGCCAAGTCTTACGGGTTTATTCATCTAATTTCTCAATTAAAATATCATTCTTAACAAATTTTTGTTCAGTAATAACTCTTTTGTATTGAGAATTTAATTGAACTAAGATATAAAGCTAAAAGCTCTAAGGATAGTATGAGAATAAAACACAACACTATGATAAGAAATGCAGTTTTTCGATGTAGAACGTATTTTAAAATAAAAAATATAATAAATAAATCTCCAAGATTTTTCATTTTGTTTTATTAAAAATAAGTCAACGCAAATCTCATAAAGTTGCGATTTTTGACGACGTCACGCATTGGTTGAAGAGTGGCCGAAATTCATTTTTTTCATGTTCGCCGATTTGGATAATTTTTTGGTATTTTGTTGTCAGATATCTGAATATTATGATTCCGTAATATTAGTTAGGCTGATATATTTATTATTTGTTTGGACAGACACGCTCCAAGTTCATATATGTTCGCTTGTTTAAAATGGCATGCAAATTTACTGTATATTCAATCTTTTGGTACAACCACAGTAAACTTATCATTTGACTTTGTTGTATATTTTCGTAAATGACAATTGTCAGAGATGAGATTTGCATTAAAAAAAGTTGGAAAAAGTGCCATATAAAAAATTTCGTAGAACAAAATATAAACAACATTAAAATTTCAATGTTCATCAACTTCAGTGGACTGCACCTTTTTAGCGCTGTGGAGCGCTGCTTAACGAAAGATGTCAAATTACAGCTTGAAGTCTCAGCTAAAAGTTAAAAAAAAAAATTCAGCTGCTCCTGCTCCTTTCCAAAAAACGCAGTAAAAACTATAAAGTGATAAAGTAACAAAACATGAATTTTCGTTCATGCTTGTTGTTTTTGCCATAATTCTTTACTGTTTAAAATTATTACATAATGTAATATACATACTAGTCAATAGTGTTAATTGTTATATATTTCATTGTTGAAAAAAGCATAAGCTTCAATTGAATTTGAATTGTTGTTTACTGATACTGTTTGATAACAACAACAGAAGATCAAGCACGATTACGAGTATATGCGATAGACTATTAGGTGCTGTGTTATCATTCATTTATTATGTTGTTGCATGCAATAACAACTACACGTTATGTCTTGCTCTCTTTATTGCGCTAAATTTTTCCGTTAGAGCTTACCCTGCCTTTACACATACGAGTACTCTCATGCAAGTGCTGTATACGTATTATCAACGAAAAATTGTTCGAAACACTCGAATCTCTTGCAATTTGCATTTCTGTTTACACATGAGAGTGAAATTTCATTTTAAAAATGTCGCCAAGGAGTAAACTTCAAAAGATTTGTTTGATTTTAAAGCTTCAACAATTAATAAAAGCAAATGAAAAAGAAAAAACGAACACAATTTTACATACATTTTTATTTCGTTAAAGTTTTTAATCCCAACTATAAATTTCCTTGCATTTCATTTTGTTTTGTTTACAAAATAGAATTGCCAAATTCTGAACATAGAATCATTTTTAAGGAAATAATTGGCATTAATTATTATTATCAATATTTTAATGATATTAGCAATCTATAACACAAATATTTCCTTTTATTGTATTAATTTTAAGCAACTCACACACAATTTAATCGAAAACAATCGAAATTTTTAGTTTTAATTATAACATGATCCAGTTAATTTGCTTAATATTGTAGACAGGGTAACTCCATTAGTTTATTTGACATTTTATTGCACGGGAGTGTTTCACTCGTATGCAAAATTTGCTGCGATTAGAGCTGCGAGTGCGAAAAATGTGAATGTGTTAGTAAAAAAGTGTGAGTGTATTGAACTATTACTCTCATGTGTAAAATCACGGTTAATAAGTAATGCATTAAGTACCAACAATAATATACAGTTTCTGATTTAAATTTCTGCATTTGGTATAAATTTCTAATATTATTGATATGCTAATTTACATTACATTGGCAAGTGCAGTGGTAAGAGGTAAGTGAAATCAAGATTTTATTTTATTAATTATGGAAAATTTAACAATTTCTTACTTACATATATATTTGCGAAATATTGATTGATACCAACAGTGATATTGATGTTACTGTCGAAGTCATTGCAAAAAGCAATCAAGAAATGACTGCTGAGAATGTTGATGAAGTCTTTACTAGATTTTTGAAAAAATACTTTTTTACAAAATTCAAAGATAGATGGCAAAAAGCAAGACGCATAAAAACCAGATTTCTTGATCTTCATGAAAATTGGCTGAAAAATGTAAATAAAAAAAATTGGAGTACGATAATGATGTTAAAAAATTATTAAAAGACTATGCTTAAATAACTTATTCATGTTTTTCTATTTGTTTTTTCTATGGGAGATGGGCGTAAAAGTGGGCGGATCAGGTATATATTTTCAGGAGCCCATTCTACAGTTATAATATTTATTTTTTGTGGAAATTGAGTTGATGCATTAAAAATCAAGGGAGTTATGCCACTTTTTCAATACAAGTTGCATGGGAAGTAGGCGTAAAAGTGGGCGGATATTTTTCAAACTTCACACAAATGATTTTGAGTGTTTAAAAATGCTATGTGCCAAAAAGTAATGCCGTAGGTCAAAATTTAATTTTCACTTTGTATGGGAGGTGGGCGTAAAAGTAGGCGGATCATTTTGATTTTTCCATTTTTTTCTTGATTCGAACAAAAAATGCCTATGCGCCAAGTTTCATTGTCCTTCGACAACTTCTTCTATTTTTAGCCGCTCGTTATATGAACCTCAACCAATGTGCGTCATGTGCAGTAGAAAATTAGTTTGAAAAGCGGAATGCACCATTTGCGTCGAATTTCAACTTTTCGAATTTATGTTTGTTGGGTTTAAGGATAAATTAAAAACATGCAATATGTTACACATGTGATCCGCAAACAATTTACAACTTATGTAGGCGGCGAAAGTATTATGTAAAACGTATGAAATTTTGTACAATTCAACACGTCAACCAACACAACTGACAACAATTAAATGTGCAACAAAATGCTGCGATTTAAATATGTCTAAATGTGTATGGATTGTATTGTTTTAATTTAACATTTTTAAATGTGTGTGTGTGTATTTTATATGTATAATAGTACTTAAACCAACAATTGTTAGCAATTGTTGCAACAATATTTTATGTTTAGTTGCGCTGGCAATTAATTGTAAATGTGTGCTCTTTTATTCTGCCCCATTGTTTAGCATTTGTTAAAAAAATGGAAACAAAATGTTGCACAATTAGACGATGCTTGTTTTTTAATTGCAGACAGATTTTGTTCTCTCATTTTTTCTTCTTATTATTTTAATACCACAATAAATACCACAAACAATGAAACTGAATTTAAGTTATTGTGCTAAGGACGTTTAAACAAAAAAAAAATTAAATCCATTATCAGTGTATGAGGTTAAAAATCTTTTCAAGTTTTTTTATGTAACACTTTTCACATTAATTCAAACAGTTATGAGCTGAACTTCAAGTAACTTTATATACTCGTAAGAAGCTCATTTAAAAATACAATAAATGTAAACGATTACTTCTATCAACCCGCGAATAACGTTGTAAGTGACAAAATAATAATTTTTCAGGAGAGTCATAAAAAGTATTTTAAAGCAAGATTTGTTTTTTTTCGTTAAGTTTTTTTTAGCTTATCTGAAATAATGATAATTAGCATTAACTTTTTTTTTTTGTATCTTTGTTACATTTATCAATTATTTTCGACTATTTCGTTGGCATGATTTTGTTAAATACTTACAAAGTTCTTTCACTGACTGACTGTATTTGTATTTTGATGGCGATAAGATGCATAATTTTGGATGGTTTGATGTTGGAACAACGCAAGAGAGTAATGTTAACGGTAATCTGTGAAAAAACTGGTTTTGTAAAAATTGTCTTTTGCAACGTTATTCGCGGCTGCGCTTCAACTATTGTCCCTTTTAGAGTAGTACCATAACATTCGTATTAATTCTCAAGAATGTGAAAAACATCCACAACACATTGTACAAAAACTTATTGATTTTCGCGTTTGCAAATGCAATTTTGACAAGAATCTTAAAATGGCCATTCAATACAAAGGTAGGATCACACGAACCACTATTTTCATTGTGCTGAATTGTTGTACAATGAATAAATTGTCCCAATCAAATAAGCTGCGGTCACTTGTTTGCTTCATTTTATAAAAACTTGATTGTCCAACAGATGTAGTGGTGGTTCTAAGCTTGTTTTGTTTTATGTCAAAAAAAAAATTGTTCTGTTTCATTTTGTACGTGGAAGTGGTTTTTTCGTTAAAAAGAAAGGAAACTGCTTCTGCTTTGCAATTTTTATACCCAATAGAAAAAAGGAATATTAAAACGAAGTATATAGGTCAATCATTGGCTCACAACTCCAACGTTTTAAATAAGTTGTTATATTATAAAAGTATGATCAGTTTAAATTTATGGAACTTAGAAAAAAACTTGGCTCTCGCAAAAAATTAAATTAATCTAGAAATTGTCGCGTATTGGCTACTTTGATTAAGGCTCGAGAGCACAATAAATATTGGTACATTTTCAACATTTTAATTGGGGCATGGTTGCCCATCAACCGTTCACGTGATTTCCTCACCAAAGTTTTATTTGATATCGGCAAATCACCACAATATTGTTCTCGATTGTAGTATGAAGCAATAAACTATAAAATCACACGATTTGTATTAAAAAAATACCAATAATTGGTGCACTGCGGCAATAGTGTGATCCTACCTCAACAGATGCACAGATCTCCACATTAAAACTAAATTCAGTAAAATACAACTTTTAGTGGCACACAAAGGATTCCGTGCGTACACTGCATATGTAAAAATAAACGAACTTTCTAGTTTTGGCGCTTGTTTCTTTTTGGCGATTTTTTTTCGGGTTTTTGCGATTGTTTTTAGTATTTTATTCTTAGCGTTTAGCGTTAGCGTTGTTGGGATTTTTTTAGTTTTTGACGATTGTTTTGCTTCTTTTTCAACACATATTTTTAGTTTTAGCTTTTTTCGTTTTGGTAATTTATTCCGGTTTTTGGCGATTTATTTAATTTTTTTACAATACTTATTTTAGTTCTAGCGATTTTTTTCAGTTTTTGGAGACTTTTTTCTTTTAGTGATTTTTTTTCACTTAAGCGATTTTTTTTATTTTCAAGATTTTTCGTTGCCGTATTTTTTTAATTTTGGAATTTTTTAGTTTTAGCATCTTTGAAAATTTCAAGAGTTTTCCTCTTACGGTTTCCAAGGTACAGAAAGTTGTCAAAATTACATAGTAAAAAATACATTAACTGATGGAATAATTTTGGATTTAAAATTTCAGTGCTAATTGTTGTAGTCTGCATAAAAATACACTAACTTTGC
The DNA here is from genome assembly GCA_936439885.1 of Nowickia ferox. NCBI lineage: Eukaryota > Metazoa > Arthropoda > Insecta > Diptera > Tachinidae > Nowickia > Nowickia ferox. The sequence continues at coordinate 100,487,229 of OW387023.1, read as the reverse complement.
AACTTTCAAGTGATTTGAATGTTTTTGGTTGCTCGTTTTCAAACACTCTTTAATTTTGAACTGTCATATATTTGTTGCTGTAGTGACCAAAGTTTTACATATTCTGTAAGAATTTCAGGTCCGTAGCTTTAACAGGCTGTGACAGACAGACAAATAGACAGACGGACGGACGGACGGACGGACATCGTAGCGAAAGCAATGGGTTGCTTTTCACCTTTGGTGTACCGAACCCTAAAAACACTTAAAACCAGAGAATGTTTGCTCAAAGCTATATAGAACTCTACTTATTAATATTTTAGTTTTGGTATGTCGGCTTTCATAGTCTTAAGCGGTTTGTTGTAAATAAAACTACCCAGGCAGAAATAGTGACTTTGCGCAACAACACTGTAAATACAAAATTACGGCTCTTCCAAAATTTGTGCACCCCCACAGTACTGCAAACACAACAATATGACTTTACGTTTACAACTACCGCCTTCTTAGTAATACTATACCACTACAACACTGTATATAGAAAAATTCGACGTTAATTTCCCAATAACCTTATAAATTTGTTTTTATAAGGTTTTGTATTGTGACATCATTGAAAACAAGAGTCGGAGGACGGTCATTCGACGTTATCATTTTAATGTTATGAGTTCATTCAAATTTTGGTAAACAGCTGTTGTGGTGGTGTTAGTTGTACCCGGAGACCATCGTAACAACGTCGTGCTGATTGTCTTTTTCTGCCTGGGTATTTATATAATTTTTTTAATCCAATATTTCGCTGGTATTTCTGATTTTTTAACAAGGGATTTTAAAACTTTGTTCGATTAAAAAGAAACTGAACTTTTCGCAGTATTAGTATTTGTTAAGAGGGTAATAAGCTTCAAAACGCTCATATTGTTATGTGGACTTGAAGCACTATGTGATGCCGACGAGGATATCCTTAGAGAAAAAAATAACCAAAATAAAACTAGTTCCGTAACTTACTCCAACTTGGATTAACTACAACTGAACTCTTAACATGAAAGGAATCATGCATACGCAAAGTTTACTTTGACAAGTTTGCACTATGGCGCGAAGTAACTGTACGTAATGATGGAAAAAACAAAAGAAACGAGTTAAGAAGAAAGCATCTTTGCGAATGCATCAAGGTCTGTACATTCATTTCCACTTCTCCCCTATACATATATGTAAACTTTGGTAAAGTAGTAGTAGTAACAATACAACACTGCACAGTTTAGCAACACTGATGTCAGCATTAACCAACTACCAGCAAAATTATAAACTATGCTCAAAATTCCTACGAACAGTACGAACATAATTAGAGGGATCCTTAACGTACTTTTTTAGTAGTACCTAACAGAGAAACAACAGATCACACTCTCTCATCTCATGATCATATAAAAAGATTATATAAAAATAATTGCAACTTTAACACAATCCCCAGTTTCATACAGTGTGTTTAAATAAAAGTTATTGCATGAAAATTTATTTAGGAATGTGATGTAATTCTATACATCAAGTAGAAATACAGACTTCAATTTCCTACGACTGTACTTTTCTCATGGGGGGATATGTTGAGCCTCCATTTTTCCTTTCGTTAAGAGAACAAATTAAATTAGCCACTTGATATATACAATAATCTACGATATTTTTTAAGAATAAAAAAGAACAAAGGATTCTAAATTTAATCAATAGATAATAGCAACCCCCATTTACTACAGCAACAAAAACTCTTCGTCAAGCAGGATTACGAAATAAGAGAACAAACCACAGGACTTGTATGGCCCTGTTTTTAAATAAATGAATTTAGCGTTTTGTTTTTGTTCTTTAGTTTTGATTGATGAGAATTACTTTACAACGACTGTCATTGCTTTTTTTTTTTAACAAATTCATATTCATTCGTACAGCCAGCCAACCAACCATTTCTTACTTTCGTTTGCTAATTCACCCATTTATGCATTCACTCATTTACAAACATGTACTTGTCGTACTCGCAAATGTTAAAAATAAAGTTTGATTGTTCATTGTTTTTAATTCCCTTTTATTTCGTTCACTTATGAACAAACACATAGAATAAAATGACGAAATATTTCTTTCCACCATCAAAATAATCAACAGCATTAATTCATCATTTATGACAAACAGTTTTATTTAAATTTACTTTTCTCTATTTCCCCCACAACCCACTTTTTGGTATGAAAATTAAAGATGAGTGGAATAACGAAACTATTCATAATTTGAATACTCGTATTCTTTTATACATAAACAATTTTTAAATATTTTTTTTTTCAATTATTCGGCATTGTATTTTATTAATATTACAGTAGCTGCCCTACTTTCCACATTTTAAGTTAATCGGATATTATGATAGCCAAAGGATGGTATAGGATTAGCCTAAAGGGGTCGCAAGTTTTTACTTTATATACTTAATTTTTTAGAAACTACAACACTTGCAGGCAAAGAAAAAACATGAGTGAGACAACCTTAATCCAAGACCAACATACTATGATGAAATTCAATTGTTAAAGGCCAAGCATATGTCTTTAAACTATACGTCCTGCCCCACGATGTCACTAGAAATCGTTCGATCGAATACTTATATTGAAGACAACAACAAATTTTCTAATGTTTTCGTTGTTTGCAATACAAGTTGTCGACCGCACGATTTCGAGTGACATCGTGGGATAGGCCGATAGTTTTCATAAATAACAGCGTATGTTCAAAATTCAAATTTTTCAGTAGAGGAAAAAGAGTTATTTTTGAAGCTGCTGTCTCAGTATCAAAAATAATTAAATCGAATACAAAAACAAACACAGTCTTGTCGCTCATGACCGCAACGTTGATTACAAATAATCATATTTCATTTGATATAAGATTTAACTTCATTTGGTGAAAAATCATTATGATTTTGAGCTTAAATAAAAAATATAAAAAATTATCTATATTTTTGCTCCAGCAATAAATGGACACAAAAATTTCCTACCCATTTTCTTCGAGAGGTTAATAACAGAAAAAAACAAGGTTTTGAACTGGAGAAATTAAGTTATTTCTTAAGTATGTTTAAGTGAATTTGTAGCAATTAAAAGGGATACTTTGAACTCATATGTTGGTTTCAATTTAGAACAAATTTAATTTCAAGTGATCCGAAGCTATAACGCACCTCCACTCGATGACGCTTTTGGGTCCATTTTGATTCCCTTCTTTTGTCCGTTAAAAGTAATATTTACCTTCAATTGTACCCAGAAGTCATTAAGCCACTGAACTCCTATGATGAAGCCCCTGATATCCTCCAGTTTAGATTAGGTTAGGTTAGGTTAGTAGGCTGCTGGTAAGGAAGGGTGAAATTTAGAGTCCACTTAGATCTATTAGTTGAAGAGAAGAAAGTGAGAGAGGGTGATAGGGAAGCGATAGTGATAGAGAAGACAGGTGGTAAAGGAAGAGATGGAGGAAAGCTTCATTCTTTTACAACTCAGCTTTTTTGCACGAATTTTGATAATGCAGTGTTGCACAGCGCCTTCTGCTGTGAACTGAGGCGTATTAAATTTTGAAGCTGTGTTTTAGTAGCAATTTTATGGGTTATTTTACTTCGCCTATGATTCTGCTCCACAACGAAGGAGGGCGCTCTGATATTACATTAGGATTAGTATCTGATGAAGTCGGTATAGTTTCCTCCAGTTTGCACTTACCGATATCAGCAATGCTCTCATTGAAACGTCTGCTTAGCCATCTAAGCCTAAACAGTGCTCTGGCCAGGAACTCAACACAGTCTGGTACTATATTTGTCCATAAGCAAGGGCTCTCCTACAGTCACTAACAAGTTTCGATTTGACATTGTGTGCCTTCAAAGATTTTAACGCTGCCTGGCTGTCGACGTAGAAGGTTACCTTCAGCTACATTCCTGGCCACTAGTTCCGTCGCCCTGAGGATGGCCAGGAAAACGCTGCATTCATTCGGCAGTCTTAAAGAACTACGAATGTTTGTACCCAAGATATAGATACTAGCCACTGTGCCTTTCCCCATTTTTGAGCCGTCTGTAAGGGCCGCACTATTCTCATATAGCTTATCGGATTTGTCCCTATCCGGAATTTTCAGCGACCTTATAGTCCGTGAACCCAGGGGTAACGGATCCCTGATCACTAAAATTGTTCTCATTTAAGACTGATGTGTGACCTGTTATTACTGTCCTCACCAAACCTGCTTCTTCAAGTTTAAGGAGACTTGTAGTAGCAAAAGTTTTCTATAGGAAGTAGGTGAAGAATGACGTCCAAGGCAGCCTGAGGTGTACTCTTCTGAGCACCTGTGATGCCCAGCGAGGCACACCTCTGAACCTTAGCTAGTAATCTCCTGTGCTATTACAATCATATCCAAAAATATTAATCACAAATATTCATGTCAATGGCGAAGTCGATTAATTAAAGTTGAGTCTTGGAAATGAGCTATTGCGTTTACAATCATTACTTGTTGTTGAACAGAAACGATTGCATCGCAAAAAATCACTTGTTGCAGCTGTCAAGTAGTGCCCATGAGTAAACAGCGAAGAAGAAAGCTGCCTGCTTTCGAGTTTTTTGTTTTACAAAATCATTATTGTACTATTGTACTGTACATGACGACCAGTGTCTCCCTTCTTTAAAAACTAAAAATTCCAGTTAAGTGCCACGTTATTTTGGTAATATTCCTAAATATACAATAATGATATGACGGCTGAATTTAATGTTACAATAACAAAGTTTCTATTTGTTGGCTTCTTTCCATATTATCCACTTAACGTAATAAGAAATTTCCTTTCACAAAAAAAAAAATAGAACAACTGAAAAGGCCTCAACAAAAATCAAATTTTTTGTTATTTATTACTCCTTGTTATAAAATATACCGAAACACACAAAAAATAGCTGAAATTATAAAAAAATAACCAAATGTTAGAAGCTAAAAATTAATTTGAATCTTGAAATACGTTGAGTTGAGTGCCAGAGCAACTGAAAAATATATAAAAGCATGAATATAAATTCAACATTATTTGCTTCTATTTCTTATTTTTTTTTTGGTTTTATTATAATATTTTTTTTTTTGCTAAAAAGGGTTCACAGTTTTTTTGTTATTATTGCAGCATTATTATCTATTTTTTTAGTTTTTTTTTTTTGCTTTTTTTAAGATAAATTTATTTGGCAAAATACAATCGTATGAGCAAAAAGCCTTAATTTTTTATATGGATGCAGTCAAGTGGCTTGAGCATTTTATTTAAGCGCATGAATGGATTTTTTATTTTTCTATATGGTCTCGTATGTACATAATGTTTTATTTAATGATTTTTTTAAACTTATTTTTAAACGACATAAGAAGAAAAAAACAAAATTTCAATTCATTTGCATAAAATGTAAAGAAAATTGTTGCAAAATTAGAAAAAAAAGGATTGGCTTATTAAAATGCTACAGTTAAAAAACGGCAGCTTCAATTGAACAGGACGTGGGTAACAGTGCAGCAGGAAAATTTTATTAATTAATTAATACCTAATGTATTTGATGCATAACAAATAATAAGCTCTAAATGACCTGATTATAGGATAGGAACTTATATATAAAAAAAAGTTCTTCAAGAGCAAATGACATGTTAAATTTAAAATCTACGTAAATATAATTCAAAAGCTAAAATATGATAGCGAAATTTTTAGTACATAATTGAGAGAGAAGCACATCAAGTAATATTTTAAAACTCAAATAAGCATAAATATTATGTAAAGATTTCAATATATAAAAATATACTCTAATAAATCAATATCAGTGTTCTCAAAAATTTACAAAAAATTTTCATAAATGGAAAGATACTTTGAAGATTGAAGTATGCAAATATATGTAAAAATATATACATGCATATTAGCAAATGGACACCAATTAGCAGTTTTGCTTTAGTTGCTGTACAAGTCTTCAAAGTACTGAAAAGTGATCTTAACAGATCAACAGATCTAAAATATAAAAAAACACAAATGCACAGTAAATATGTCCTTAAGACCAGGGTTCCCCGATTTGTTTCAACTGACATACCCAATTTTAAAATTTGTATCCCCAAAATTCCCCAAAAGGTAATTTGTAATAATTTTACCATTTCTAGAGATGGATCAAAAGTATCATAAAAATTCCATTATTTTTACAATTTATATTAATTGAGACAATTTTAAATTTTTAGTTGAACTATATTGCATTTTAATCAGAAATAATTTCTTAGTCAGGCTTAAGTTCAGTAATTACAATTCTTGTTGAATGAAATATTTTTATTAATTAATGTGAGTTTCTAAAGAATAGAAGAAAAATTAAATTAGACTTTATTAGCTGGGGGAAATACCGATATTTTTCTGTGCAGCCACGCACTTCATCAGCACCCAAGTCTATCTACTGGGGTAGAGATTGTTATTAACATCAGCTATTTAACGCAAATTTTCAATGAAATGGAATATGAGAAATGTTGTGTATAAAATTATTGATTTACCTTTGGTAAACACATTTTCTATTCTTTAGAAACTCACATTAATTAATAAAAATATTTCATTCAACAAGAATTGTAATTACTGAACTTAAGCCTGACTAAGAAATTATTTCTGATTAAAATTTATATTAATTTGTAACAGAGATTTTAGCAATTCGTACTGTATATTGTTTCTAATTTTAGTTTTTATTGACTTCATTGCAAAAAAAAACTCGTTCAATGCAAGCGTTGCTTCTTGATATGCAAAGTAAATTTAATACATAGAGGCTACACGAACACACGACTTCAAATGCTGCTAGCACCATTTGTCGCCTCGAAGTCAGCTACTTAGTTATTTTGGCGACGGCAGCCCCTTCAAATATTTCGCATTTATAAAAATTAAATTACTCTTTCAAAATGTACTTATGTATATGATGTAAAAGTATAAAAATGAATCAATTTATGCTTTACATCAATTTTTGGATACTGTTTCTGTTAAATAATATAAAATAATTGTACCATATCATTCATTCAACTTTTTGTATTATACTGACACAGGGATGGAAAAGTTGGTACAATTGTACTTTTTTCAGCACTATTTGAAAGTCAAAAGTACCAAAGCACCCCAATTACCAATTTAGCACTATTGAAAGTTTTTTCCTATTATACAACATGAAAAAAATGAATCAATAAATAACCAGTTTCGAGAGCTGGTTGATGTAGGAATTATTAAGCCTTTAAGAAATGACAACGTTTATATGCTCGAGGATATTAGAAATTAAAAATGAATTAAACAAACCGATGTTTTCCGATATTTCCAGAAATACTAGAGGAATATTATTTATTCTACATTCGCCTGAAAATGTGGAAAGGGTATTCGTACCAACATATAAATAAAACCAAAGTAATAAAGACTGTTTGCTTCGACTGTCTCCAATCGAATCAAGGATGAAAAAGTATATCTCCTAAATGTTACTATTATATTCAGATCTCAACAACTAATAGTCTTTTGTATAACTAGTGAAATTAGACATAATAATTAATGATATTATAATAAATTAACTTCAAAGTGCCTTTTTGTTAATTGTTAAGTTTTTACACACTTACATGCATACATATACAAATGAATTTTACGTACGTTTTGAGTTAATTGAAAAAAATTAAGAATTTGGTACAATCGTACTGGAAAAAGTACAATTTGAAAATCTGATTTCGCATCCCTATACTGGCAACACTGAATTTTCTCATTGTAGCCAAAGAAATAGAAATTAGTTTAATTGGACTACAACGACAAAATTAGCATAGACAACAACCTGCCGCCCTGTTGCCTTGCTGTCTTCAAAAGAATCACTCTCATATAAACATGTTTATTCTATCCTTGACATTTTGTAGTCGGTAGCCTGCTGTGGTGAAGGTGTTTAATGCAATACTCTACTAGTTCTTTAAACGGCCGTGATCCAGCGGCATCTTGATATGAATAAACTTCTGGCCAAAACATATTTAATTTGTTTGTTATTAGTATATCAAATAAAGTTTTCACATTGTTTGCCGCTGGTGGTAGTATTTTTATGATTGAGCTCAATTTAGGTTGTCCTAATCCATATTTGGAGCAAATTGTTTATATGTTTTAGAAATTTTGAGATTTTAATGGAAAACGTTTTAAAATTTTATGCAATAAGATTTTAGTTATAAGAAACAAGTCTTCTTTACTTTTAATAATTATGTCGATTCTACAGACTTTAGTTTCCCCTCAAAATCGCATCTTAACCGACATCAAGCAAAGTAAATAACTAATTGTCAAATAATTTGTAAGTTAAATAGTCAGCTGATGAGCAATCTCGCCAATGCAAGTACCTGTTTGTCTTGTAATAAACCTTTGTTAAATCTTGCCAACAACAAATGTTAAAGATGAGTTAATTGTTAATTGTTACCATTTATCATTTTAAATTATTTATTAACTAAAAAAGAGCAATTGGAATATGTATTGAAATTAAAATATTCCGAGAAATAAATAAAAGAAAATATTAAGTAAAATACAAATCTCCAAAAAATCTCATAAAGTCCCCAAAACAAACAAGTCATTTCGAAAAATATCCCCGACTGGAATATGTCCATATATGCTCTAAAAGATACAATAATGTAAACATTTCAAAACTTTTAAAATTTAGTAAAAGCATTTCTAAATATTTTCGAATTTCTTTAAGCATACAAATTTCATCTCTAGAAATACGAACTTAATAATCTTCAGCATATAAAAGTCTTCTATGACCCAACTTTTAAACATTTGCTTTCTCTCTCTCTCTTTTTGACTACCAAAATAAAAATATAAAAAAATGCCCCCAGCCCGTCATGTGTGTGGCATTAGAAGATTGAGCCTTGCATAACAACAATATATGTATGTACTCGTATGTATATATGTATGTATATTTAAAAAAACTGCTTAAAAAAGGATTTTTTGGTTATTTTGTGCGAAGATTTTTTTGTGTGCACATTTTTTTCTATTCACATTACCATTTCGGGCATTATTTGGTAATTTTCCCCTACTTATGCATCTTTATGATGAAAAGCAGGATGAATAATCACACATGTATGCCCTTGCATACATACACATGTGCCTCAAAAAGTCTTATAGAAAAAAATATTTACGAATTAAAAAGGAAATAAGTTTTATAGACATTTTAGTATGAGTGCTATAGAATGCCTGCAGTAATCTCTTAATTAGCTTCAATAGAAATAATTGTGCTCGCAAATAAGTTTGCCAGTTTTTTTAATGCTGATTGTGCTTAAAGTATTTTGGTACAATTGAGGTAAATTTTTAACTGATTTTAACTAATGGAGAACTTGACAATATCGAATGAAATATTCGGTATTAGGAAATAATAGCATGTACTTGGAAAAAATAAATCTTTCAAATAAATTGAAATCGACAAACTACATTTCAAAAATATTTAAGTATAGAAATGTTTTTACAATTTTTTCGATAACGAATGCCATAATGTCGTGCCTGATACGACAACTTTAACCTTCTATTTGATGAGAAGGACTTAAAATTAAAAAGAGTGTGAAACCAGCTTTTGGCTTAAGAATTTAGTGCGGTATTCTAGAGATCGAATTCAATCCCTGGCCAGACTCAGTCACGGAAATGTCTAAACTTTTTCTGATATGAATTTGTATTTATGATAGTATATATCACAGCGCCTTCTCTCATCGATATTTGTAGCAATGAATTGTCAGCGAAGTGAAATAATAATAATAAAATAAATAAATAAAATTCCTACATAGCTTAAATTAATGAGCCTGCTTAACACCAGAGGCGCCACTGCGATGCTATAAAAACTATCAAAATGTACAATAGGAGAGTTGTAAAAAGATGTAAGCTTATCAATTTAATACTTCATCATCTGTCCTCTCTTAACTATCCCTTTCCTAAAGGAAAGTAACACACATACATATTTACGGTAGTAGACATATTAATTGCTTCAGTATCGGAGCCTTTCCTAACCGACCCAAAGAAAAATTATATATGTCGAAGCAGCAGGAGTTTCATCAATTGTAGATCGATATTCGCACTTAACTTAGAGAGTTATACCAAAATTGTTTATTTGTTGCAACAAAACCCAATTTCAGAGAGTTAATAAAATGATTTCTCATAAGAAAACTAAAAAGCGGGAGTGTTCAATCGTAAACAGAATCGGATTTCTGTGCAACCTTAATATAAACAATGAACCGAAACTTATTAAACATTCATCAGAGTCAAGTAGGTTTTCTGATAGCTCGTATTTATTTTTAACAATAAATAATTTGCCAAAAAAATTATATACTCCGCAACTACCTACATATATATATGAATATCCCAGCAAACTTTCCATAACATCACCAAGCACTTTACTGTGAAAACCTTTAATCTTCTATCCACCGATGGATAGAAAACTTTTTACTTCACAACATTTACAATGGTTGAATCTAATAAAAACAATTAAATTGTGTTCATATTGAAAATTATTGTTACAATTTTATTACCCAAGCAAGCCTTTCATTCAATTCAATTCACTCAGCTGAGTTTGCTTCAAAATCTGAACTTAAGCACATTGTCTGTACTGATAACATCTTAACAATTAAAGGATTGCGAAAACCTAGCAACTATTTTCCATTAACAATTCAAATAAGAAATATCTGTATAATAGTCCGAAAAAATAATATAATGCGGGTTCCTTCCCACGTTGGAAAGAACATGCCGACTCACCTGCTACCGAAACGAAACGCAAAATTTTGATCCCCGAAATTCCCTAAAAAGTAATTTGTACTATCCCCACTAAAAATAATACTATTTTAATATATTTGATTATTTTCTTATTAATATTTTATTTGCACTGTGGTTCATGTTATTTGTACACATGGTTTATATCTAAATATGTATATGTACAGGGTGTTTTTTTAGAGGTATAGAACTTCGAATTGAAATAAAACAGAAGAAAATCGTTTTAATGTCCATCAATTTGGCTTTATTGGAAGGATAATTTTATGCCATTAACGTTTAAATATGATTTCGGGCATGTGGCCGCCGCGGCTGGCTCGAATAAAGCCAATTCTACAGTTCCAATTTTCAACCACTTTTTCGAGCATATGCGGCCGTATGTTGGCAATAACGCCACGAATGTTGGCTTCCAAGTCCCCTAACGTTTCTGGTTTGTTGGCGTAGACGAGCGACTTCACATATCCCCAAAGAAAATAATCCAATGGTGTCAAATCACACGATCTTGGTGGCCAATTGACAGGTCCATTCCGCGAAATTATGCGCTCATCGAATGTTTCCTTCAATAAATCGATTGTGACGTGCGCTGTGTGGCATGTAGCGCCGTCTTGTTGGAACCACAACTCATCCACATTCATGCCATCCAATTCGGGAACAAAATAGTCGGTTATCATGGCTCTATACCGGTCTCCATTAACGGTAACTGACTCTCCAGCATTATTTCGGAAGAAGTATGGCCCAGTGACTCCACCAGCCCATAGAGCTCACCAAACAGTCAGTTTTTGTGGATGTAATGGCGTCTCAAGGGTCTCATGTGGACTCTCTTCACTCCAAATGCGGCAATTTTGCTTGTTGACGTAGCCATTCAACCAAAAATGAGCCTCATCACTGAACAAAATTTTGCGATGAAAATCAGCATCGAGATCAACCTCATTTTCGGCCCATACACCAAAATCACGACGCATTGCATGGTCTCGCGGCTTTAATTCTTGCACAAGCTGGATCTTGTAAGGTCGCAAGCCAAGATCTTTGCGCAAAATCTTCCATAAAGTTGATGGACAAAGCTCCAATTGCTGTGCACGGTGGCGAATCGATTCATTCGGGTCCTCTTCAACACTTTGCTCTACAGCGGCAATTGTTTCTTCGGTGCGCACTGTTCGACGTCTCTGCGGATGCGTATTATCACATAGAGTAAACGTAGTGCGAAAACGATCCATGGTTAACCGAATTAATTGCTCTGATGGACGATTATGTCGACCATAAAATGGACGGAGCTTGCGGTAAACTTCGCGAACTGAACCATTATTTTCGAAATAAATTTGCACGATTTGCAAGCGTTGTTCTTTTGTCAACCTGTTCATGATGAAATGGCAAACCAAACTAAATATTAATCACTTGACAGCTGACAAAATGGCCGCCAGTTAAAAAAGTGATGCCAACTTAAAGTTCTATACCTCAATAAAAAACACCCAATATTTATATTAATTCTTAACAGAGATTCTAGCAATTCTCACTGAATTTTGTTTCTAATTTTAGTTTTTATTGAGTTCCTTGCCGAAAAAACTCGTTCAACGTAAGCGTTGCTCCTTGATACACAAAGTACATTTTAAATCATTACAGTTCTTTAGAAATCATCAACATCTTGATATGAATAAACTTCTACCAAAAACATGTTTGGGTTGTTACAAATATATAAAATTTTAAAGAACTAATTGTCACATAACTTGGAAGTTATATACGTGTAAACCAAAAAATCAGCTGATGAACAATCTCGCCAATGCGAGTGCCTGTTCGATATGTCATGTAATAAACCTTGTTTAAGTCTGGGCCAACAACAAATGTTAAAAACGAGTTGATTGTCACCAGTAACAATTTTTATTTTAAGCGTTTTTGATAACATTTTATATTATTTATGAAATAAAAATTTGAAAATGTATTGAAATTGAAATAATCTAAGAAATAAATAAAAAATATTAAGTAAAATACAAATCCCCATAAAATCCCCAAAATATAAAAATTATCCCTAAAGCACTTAATTTTGTTGAGAAAAGGTAATGAATAGTAAAGGAGATGGTAATGCACAGCATGTATAAGTTTTCATTCCAGAATTCATTACTGTTAACACAGAACATGTCCTGGGAAAATAATGAATTATTTTAATACGTCCTGGGAAAGTAATGAATTATTTTAATACGTCCGAGGAATGAATTCTATAATTCATAACACTCGTCACAAGCAAACACTATACACTCTTCTTCTGCATATATGGTAATGCACGTGGCAATCAATGTGCCATTATTGTGTTTGATAAAATTACCCTCTCGTTTCTAAGGGAATGCATTGTCTTGCTTTGGAAAATAATATATTATTTCTCCCATTATTTATGTAATTAATGCCAACTTTTCCAGCTGGATCATTTCTACCATTATTTATGTAAGTAAAGTAAGAGCAAGCATGGTTCTCGCCGAGATCTGATTGGCTGTCATGCTGTTGACGGTGTGAAATCTTAAAAGATCTTTTGTAAGAGTTTGCACATTTTCATATGGCTTGAACGAAGCTGCTGTAAACATTGCATTAGAATCTAATGATTAGATCATCTAAAAGTTTAAAACTCTACAATGGTAGACATATAACCACAACTGCAAAAAAAATAATTAATCAATCAGGAACCATCTTTCCAAAAATCTGTTCGAGAAAAACAACATCTGCAATAATACGACTCATAACTGGACAGTGCAAATTCTCCCACTCTCGGAACTATAACATATTACTCAATATCTCCCACCTAATCGATGACTGGAAAATATCTTTGGATCCCAAATACTTACTGATTTCTTGAAAAATATTTGTGATAATAATATCAAATTAATCTTTAAATTTATTGTTGAAGCTAAATTCTTTTCCATTCCTTTTCAATGTTTTTTTTTAACGAGATATGCGCTATTAAAGTAATGTGTAATTATAACTTGATGCCAGGTTTCTGTGAACCATTAAAATAATCAAATAAAAACATTTCCTCGAAACATATACAAAAACTTCACTTTCGTAAATTGCCACAGTTACAATAAGTTTGTTAAATAGCTCAGGCTTCATTAACCACAAAGAGTACAATTTATTTGAACTACCATAAAAAACACAACGCGTTTAAAATATATTTTATCCACTTTTAAAAAATAGCTCGAGTATTCGTGAAACAAAAAACACATAAAAACAAGCACTACAGAAATAAAACTGGGAAAATAAATCGTTATAAAACATTGCCGTCAACAATAATGGGTGTAAATTAAAACAAAGAAGAATAATAAAACCTATAAAATTGCAATAAATGGTCGAGTAAGCTGCAGTTCAATAAAACAGACATCTAAAATACCACATTCTTTTAAAAGAGACCACAAATGAAAATCGTCTTTAGCAGAATATATTTTATTTTTTGTTAAAAAAAAACCTTTTGTAGGGGCATTTTGAAAGCGTGAGAGAACTTGCGAAAGTATTAACTGTCAAATGAACTGCCATACTTCGTGATTATTATGGCGATCATGTAGACTGAACTAAGCAAGCCTTCCACCCTTGTTTTTTAATAAACAAAATTGCCCGCATATAGAGCGAAAATAATCCACAATATAACCTTTAGGCTCCATTACAAATATAAAAATGCAACCACTTAGTGCGATCTACACGCTGGTGGCATCATTGGACCGTATTTTATTTAAAATGAATCCAGCGCCCCGTTTCTGTAACTTGTGAGAAGTTCTCGCTACGAGAAATATTAAATAATTATATTGGTCGTCCTACTTTACACAGGGTTACTCACAAAATACCTTATAAAAACTTAAAGAAAATATCAACAAATACAGTTCTTTTCTTAGTCACCCCGTGTTTCACAGTATGATAACAATTTTTTCGACTCGAAAAGCTCTCACGTTTGTTACAGAAACGAGGCACAGAACACGCGTTAAGACTCAGTTAGCCGACTGTAATGGAATGTAATTGCAACAGTAGGAAATAGCTAATCGATACTGTATTGATGTAATGCAACGTAACCGGAATGTACGCATCTGTACATTACTTTTCACACAATAATATCGATCGGCTGTTTTCTACTGTTGCAGCTACATTCCATTACAGTCGGTTAACTGACCCTTTACGATCAATATAGATCGTTACCGCATCACTATCAATGAAATTTTGCTGGAAAATATGGATGACATTGACAGCAATCATTGACATATGGAAATACAAATTTGACGGTAAGTTTATTGACCTCCAAGGTCATGCGATTTGACACCGCAATTATTTTCAAATGCTTATGTCATGTATTATTGATCTTCCGAATAGAACTTTTTTTACTAAAATTGAATTGTTTATGTTATTTAAAACAAAAACAATACCCTTTATAAAAGTTAATTATGTATGAATTATGTATGAACTTGCGAATTGAACTGTCACAACTTCTATTAAACTGATATGACGAACAGAAAGCAAAATTTCCAGCTGCATTAATAGAAGTTTAAGGCCCCAATATTGTATCTTTTATGCGGATCGCATTTAAAAAAAACATTATTTTAATCAGAAATAATTTCTTAGTCGGGCTCAAGTTCAGTAATTTCAATTCTTATTGAATGAAATATTTTTTATTAATTAATGTGAGTTTCTAAAGAAGAGAAGGAAAATTAAATTAGACTATAAGCTGGGGGAAATACCGATATTTTTCTGTGCAGCAACGCACTTCATCAGCACCCAAGTCTATCTACTGGGGTAGAGATTGTTATTAACATCAGCTATTTAACGCAAATTTTTAATGAAATGGAATATGAGAAATATTGTGTATACAATTATTGATTTACCTTTGGTAAACACATTTGTAAGTATCACTATTAATTTTCTGTTTATTCGTTTTTTTTCCATTTTTATATTCAGGTTAGCACGAAGTCATGTCACTCTACCTAAGTATGTTTAACTATATAATAAACAGAAAAAGAATAGTGTGAATAGTAAATCAATAATTGTATACACAATATTTCTCATATTCCATTTCATTAAAAATTTGCGTTAAATAGCTGATGTTAATAACAATCTCTACCCCAGTAGATAGACTTGGGTGCTGATGAAGTGCGTTGCTGCACAGAATAATATCGGTATTTCCCCCAGCTTATAGTCTAATTTAATTTTCCTTCTCTTCTTTAGAAACTCACATTAATTAATAAAAAATATTTCATTCCATAAGAATTGAAATTACTGAACTTAAGCCCGACTAAGAAATTATTTCTGATTAAAATTCACTATAGTTCAACAAAACATTTAAAATTGTTTCACAAAAAAAGTTTTATGAAATAATTCTTTTATAGCCTAGAAGGTGTGGTACATCAATACATCAATGACAATTATGTGCCACCCTTAAAATCATAGTAGAAACAAATACTCAATGTTTCGTCTCTACAGTGGCAAATAAAATAATACAAAATTTCTCTATACATACTCTTAATAACTCAACAGCTCAGACAAAAATACAATTGATTTACTGAAATGTAGTTGTGCTACATATCTTGGCTTTACTGTATAGTGTGTGTTTTGATGTTCGTATGATGCCTTCGCTTACCTCAACATAAACTTCATACTCGTCCATCCAATAATATGACACAATGACAAGTCTATTATGGCAAAAGAAAAAAAAACACTATGACAATAGAGATATTTAAAGGGATTGCAAAAAATAGAAAACTGGCGAAAATATACGGCCATGTCACAGTTCCGTTTCCGAGCGGACAAACCCTAGCCGGAATATTACCCAAAATACCAGCGCCCCCAACAGTCTGGACACACCTGACAAATTCCCGTATTTAGACACCATCTCCTACAAAAATGGGGTGGATTGAATTCCGTTTCCGAACGGAATTGAACTCTGTGACATGGCCGATACACTTGTGGCATTTTTTTGCATTTTTTATCAAGTAAAATTATATTATTCGATTACATATATCCCGATTATACGCAAGTAAGTTAATAACTCACGAAAACTGTTTGCAAATAATGCAGCTATTTGCAAACAAGGTGTTAAATGTTGCCAATTATTTTTGTTTTGTAAGAAACATACAGACCAACCTAAATTACGACGCAAAGCGCAACGTAATTTAACGCTTAGCTTTTAAGCTGAAATGAGTAACCTAAATTAGAGCGTTAAAAACTCTAAATAGAAATAAGATATAAAACTGAAAACGCTAAATTGACCTGAAAGTAGCTAAAGTTACATTACTTAACAAAAACAACAGTACTTTTGCAGCCAACTTCACTTCTTTACGCACTGTCAAAATTGAATATTCCAATTTCAAAGCGTTGACGCCGCGTTATTTCGGTTGGTCTCATACATTTTGTATGGGCATGATAAATTTTGACAGCCAGACAACGCTTTGCCTTTTAATTTAGGTTGGTCTGATAATACACAGTTAACAATCTGTGGCACTATAGTATACAGATATTCGGAGCTTAAATCTGGCATTTCTTGTGTGCCATGTGCCCAAAAAAGCCTAACCAATAATTACTAATAAAAAACTGTTTGATTCAGACATGTATTTATTGATTTAAACTGTTTCCAATCATGTTGGATTCTATAAAATTGTCTATTAGTTATGTATGAAACAGTTTAACTTAATAAATACGTGTCTGAGTCAAACAGTTGTTCATTAGTAATTAGTGGTTACGCTTTTTTAATGCATGTGTGGCACATGGTACACAGATGTAAACCCGGCCATAGTAATGTATGCTTCTACGTATAAACGATGAGTTCAGTATATACAAATAGTTTTATTTGCAAATAAGATTTGCGTATAAAGGAGGTAATAGTTACCTATTTATGTTATAGCCGAATGAAATTTTTAAGTGTTGTTCATTTAGGGAACATTTAAAATTACAACTGAATTGACTATTTGAAAGATTCACAAAATATGCAGGATTTAGAAATATATGGTGTAACACATCGGGAGGAAGGTAAGGAAGACTTTGATGTTCATTAAAGTGAAAGGGAATGTGATGTGTAAATGTCTCATATTGTACACAATAAAAAAGGTAAAACAATCTCCACAAATTTAACAGATTTTGTCAAAGAAAACTACTCTAATCAGTGAAATACTGTGGCATACTTTGCATTATTTGCATAAATCCACTCATACAATTGAAACACTTCAATAAACAAACAATATAAGAAAAAACAACTGACTAAGCAATCAAACAAGTTTTTAACAGTGTTAAAAGGCTACATTCGAAATAGCAAAATTCATGATACAATCATGGTAAAATTATACAAGTTACTTGCACGACAACAACAAAATTACAGCACCAAAAAACACACGCATTTTGTAGGTAGAAACAAACGGATAATTGTCAGAAACAGATCTCTTTTGTTTTGAAAAACTGCAATCACAGGGTAACTAAAGTACAATTGCAGACGCGGCATTCATGCATGATTATAGTCATTCAGTGTTGCCGATATGTGTGTAATACAGATGTGTGGGCCATGTAATGAGATTCATGTATAATCTATGTGTAATTATACTTTGGGTTCTATTTTTATTTATTTTTGTTTTAATTTTAACCTACACAAAACATGTGTAGTGTAATTTTCTTCAATGTATAATTGGAGACACAGCCATGTGCAAATTCATTGGCAACACTTAATCACACATACACATAAACAAAGTTTGACAACTTTCTGCATTGTATACATAAACAGGCTGGGCTTGTGCATGTACCTTTTATAATTTTACCATGGATACAATAATACACGTAGCCGCGAATCTACAACAAATGTACAATAAATAAAACAACAGGGCTTTTTATTGCTGTTTTGTGATGACAATTGTCAACACACCAAGAGAAAACAGGAGACATGTACTTCTGTTTTCCCGTGTCTTTGCAAAGCTTTATTTTTTGTATTAGTACAGTTTTAATAGGCACCATACGCGTGTATTGGTAAAACATGATTGCATGTTCTCTTGTATTTGCAAAGCTGGTTTGTATTAGTACAGTTTAAAAGGAACTGTTACAGTTTAATAGCCACTATATTGGTAAAACGTAAACAACAATTGACAGATCACATCACGAAACAAACTCCATCAGCTGGTGCTTCGAGGTTACCTGTATGATTGTATCATGGCAAAAGTCGTAAAATTGTGATATTTCTTCGACTTTTTATTTTTTGACTGCCCAATCACAATCTGTTGCTCATACTTCTGCTACTGAAATTCAAAGAGTCGTAGTCGAAGTCAACACGAATCAACGAATAGATATATACAACGCAGAGCTCCAGCTGCCGACATGTTTGAACAGTTTTCGGTTTGACAGAAAAGTTTTCGGTTGTTCGAGCATAAAGCAATTGACGTTTCGGAAGTAAGCCAATTTGGAAAATGTCAATTATTTGTTAGTAAGCAATCTATGTAAAATACATAGATAATACTCGTAATATATGCTATCTACGTATAAACAGTGAGTTCAAATAGTTTTATTTGCAAAAAATTAGTGGATATAAACGAGATATGAGAAAAAAAACTTGGCTACAGTGAGGAAACAGCGGTGTGTAATACCCTCAAGAAAATAATCATCCTACTTCTAGTTGTCAACATCGACGTCACTTCAATACTATACCAAAAAATTGGGGCTTGTGTACCAGTTGCCGCAAACAACTGACTCCTGGATGGAAATATATTGCCAATAGCACAATAAGGGTGAATATTAAAATATCTTTTGAAAAATCCTTATACGATAACGTCACATTCATAAATGTAAATATTTATCAAACAAATTGTTCAAATTGTTTCATCCTGTCATGCCATAAATAATATGCCGTATATAGGTTGAGGTAAAGTCTGAATGATGTTTCATAAATTTTCGCAGTCACAAATCGAAAAACACACAAAAATATGTCTTGCACTATGAAAACAAGCAACTAGTTCAAAAACTGAAAATATTTAAAAACTTCTCATATAAAAATATAAGATGAGAAATAGAAAAAAGAAATCAAAATTCAATATGCAAGCAACATGTTTGTAAAATGCTGAGATAATGAATAAAAAACTATTTTTAAAATTTAGCAATTCCTTCTTCAATTTTCAATTATAAAGTAAATTTCGCATTATTTGTTTTTTATTTTAATAAAAAAAAACAAACATCTTCTTTATTCTCTCCCAACATCTCAAAAACGAAATTTGATATTTTCTTTGCATTATTCGTAAAAAAATTGTCACACAAATTTTGACAGATATCAATACAGAAATTTAACACATTTGTTTTGTCCGTCTATTTTATGAACTGTTTCACAACAATCAAGTAAAATGTAAATAATGGGCGTTTTTATGAGATAATCGTATAATAATACAAATGGATTAAAGCATCATCAGCCTCTTTTTTTTTCATTATCTAATGGCTGACACTTGATAATAATGACACGGAAGTGAATGTTTCCCCGTTTGATATTCTCACTACAACTTTTCTTTCCTTTACCAAGATACAAAAAAAAAAAAAAAAATACATGTAAAAACTAGTACTTGGAACATTTTAAGGCAGCTCAAATAAATTTTATTACAAGCATAAATAAGCAAAAATAATGAATCTGGTTTGATGGAAATAAAAATCAAGCAAATGGTCATCATTAAGAGAAGTAAAAAAGAAACGCACTTAAATTATCATAAAAAAGTGGACATTTGAAGTGGCCTTCTTGCCGCATTTGTGGTTGCTTTTTAAGCATTTAAGAAACGGTTGGAAATTGTTGTGATGCACATCATAAAATGTTGTGTTTTATGAATCATTTATTTTATTTTTGCCTGTATGCTTGTTTTTTTATCTTCTGTAGGTGCATTATTTTTTAACGCTGGTCAAGGGTGGCACTGCCAAGCGGATCATAAATTCTATTTTGATTGCTAATGGCTTCATTACTGTCATGTATTTTATAGACATGCATTTTTTATTATTGTATAAAGTATTGTGTTGATGTTATGCCTGCGCATATGCGAGTCTAAAGGATGTGAACTATGAAAGACTTCAAAGCCAAATTGTATACATATTTTATTCCTTTGAATAATTTCCTTAATATAATCAGCTGCATTTCAAGACTTTAATTGTTTCTGGTTTATCGACAAGCACATACGGTCTTACATATCCTTAGAGGCAATAGTACAATGTCCTTTAATAAGATGGTCATTGAAGAGTTTCATTTTGTGGCTCGCAAGGGAAAATTACTCAGCATATTTTAAAGCAGCATCTCGGGCATGATAATGAAAATTTCATAGCAGTCGGTACAAGGAAACGAGTACATCATTCATTTGGAATATTAATTTAAAGTAACAAAGTTAAGATCTAGAAAAGTTAAACTGCGTGGTAGATTTCATTATGAACGATACAAAAGCAAAGTCAAAAATAATATCCGTAATTGATCAAATTTTGTAGTTATTTCTAGAACTTTATGGTCAAGGTGAAAATTTTATTCTAGTCTACGCAAGAATACGCTTGATCTTATGATCTTAGAATTACGTAGTCTAGCGGTATGCAGAATTTCACTACAAGTCCTGCAAAGATATGCGTTATCTTTGATATTGAAAACTTAACTTCAGCTGCATTTAAAATCGGGCTGCCGTGCAGACTGCGGGCTAATAAAGTTTGAAGTCAGCCTGTCTGATAAAATTCATTTTATATCACACTTATATGTATATACCAAAAATAAAACAAATACAAAGTTACTTATTTGATTGTTGTTTTCAATAAAAGTGGTCGGTCGAACGTTTTCTGTCGACATCATGGGACAGCCAGCACGTTTTTACTACAATCGTCCTGCTAATAATATGAAAATTACTCATTAAAAATTAGTGTTAAGTCTAAATGCAATGTTTGGTGGAAACTTTCTTTTCCTTATGTATGTATACGATATATACGTAATTTTAATCGAAATATTCATAAAATGTACACACAAAAAAGTAATACGAATAATTTTGTAATATCAATTAAAATTTTTGTAATATCAATTAAAAAATTAATTAAATTTTCACCTATAAACAATTTGATAATATCAATTAAGTTTTTCCACTCAAATTAATTAATATAATTAAAAATTTAATTGAATCAATTAAATTCTTAATTGAAAACATTTATTGGTGAGTACTTTTTTCTGTATATAACTTATTATAGAAACTTTGCTCGAGCATATCATTGCAACCTTGGCATGCTTATATCTGCCTCTGAACTATCCTTAGCTTTAAAAGTTGGGATCCAACTGAAGTTATGATCAGAATGCAGTAAAATTGTCTGTTATTTCTTGCAAGCTATTTAAAAAATACCATTGCAATTTGTATAAGGATATGTTTACTTCCCATATATGGTTATGTTAGTTTTAATAGGTTTGCCCATTCCCTAAGAACTGGCTCGCTTGGATCCTGATGGGTCCCGTTGTGCTGCTTGGTCGTTTGTAGAGTTGCGTACAAATAAATTTATTCTTCTTAGATGGATTTCCGCTATTTTTGCAAGGCCCTGCAGAAATGGAAATCCTCAGAAAAATTCCCTTTCTCTTTGGCACGAGCGAGGTGAAGTGACAGAGTAGGTGTTCGACAGTTTCCACACACAGGAAAAAGTATTCATCAATTAATGTTTTCAATTAATAATTTAATTGATTCAATTAAATTTTTAATTGTATTAACTAAGTTGAGTGGAAAAACTTAATTGATATTATCAAATTGTTTATAGGTGAAAATTTAATTAATTTTTTAATTAATATTACAAATATTTTAATTAATATTACAAACTCATTCATATTACTTTTTTGTGTGCATCCTCCACGTCATGGTCACTTACACAGAAATCATTATGTGGGAGATTTAATCTCCTTGCTTGTGAACATACACTGCGGTTCATCAGGATGGAACCAAATAGTTGTTAAGCAAAATTAGTTTATACATTTCGAGTACATAAAAAATAAAAAAAGTTAGATTTGCAGAAAAGAAGAAGAAGCCTCAAATGACAGCTTAAAGAAGAAAAAAATCAAATACAAATGCATTCTAACGACACTTTTTTCCATTTGCTTGCAATCAAATGAGAAATTCCTCTTTTATTTTTGGTTCATCTGAATAGAACCACGTTCAGTTTAACTTAATTCAGTCGCGTTTATTTTCTTAAGTCTTACAAAATTCTTATTAACATTAAAGTTTAAGCTCGTGAAAGTAGTAAACCAAATCAAAATGGGTAGAAAAAGTTCTTTAAGTACACCGGTAATGATAAAAATTGATGTTTACCACTCGGAAATATATTCATATCGCGAAATCGCCAGAAAAATTGGAATAAGTTATAACATTGTAATAAATAATGAAAAAAATCGTGAGACATACAAAATAAATGACAAATGAAGGTACTTCCACAGCGCTGATGCCACAAGACAAGCAAAAAATTCATGGAGTTGCATCAAACTCAGTGCATTCTACCCCTAAAATTAAGCAATTGGAAGGAGTAAATGCAAGTGACTCAACCATTCGTCAAGCTATTTTGTGCAGTGAACATCAGCAGTTCCGAAAACTGAGAAAAAACCTCATTCAAATGTATTTCGTGCACAGCAGCGTATTCAACATGGGACTTCCAAAAACAATTAAGCGATAACGATTGTCGAAAGTTGAATTTTTCTGCTGAAAAAAAGTTCAGCATGAATTTTTTTTTGCTGGTGGTTAAGCATTGTCTATATATTTCTTTGGTGCTTAGCCAAATCATCAGTGGACTTCAACTACACATTTTGAACAGTCACAATTAAAATAAACTCATGACAATATGTCGAATAATAAATTTCTTAAATGTTAAATGTTAAATTTAGATTTTATTTTTCATTTTGCCTTATAAATACTTTTATTGTTATCCAATGGAGTTTTCATTGTATAAAGGTGTAGAATATATACTACGCTTATTTTTCTATTATGATTTTCAAAAATATTATTATTTAAGAATTCTCAAATAGCTTTTGAAAGTCTGTGTATGAGATAAGAGGTTTAAGACTGTTCAAAACATGTGGTTGAAGTCTACTGATGATTTGGCAAAGCACCAATGAAATATATAGACAATGCTTAAGCACCAGCAAGTAAATTTCAATGAAAATAAACTTATGACAATATGTCGAATAATAAATTTCTTAAATGTTTTGTTAGTTTTAATACTAATTCATTCTTTTCTAAAACATAAAATACTAGCGTTGATCTGTTTAAAAAATACATAAAAACCGTGTGGTGAAAGAATTTTCAAAATCGGAAGGCGCAAACAAACAAACAAACAATTGACGCCAAAACACCATTGAAATACATATAGACATGCTTAAACACCAGCAAATAAATTTCAGTCATTCTGAATCATATTTTGTTGATTGTTATCCTTACGATATATTAATATTTAAACAATATTTGTGAGTTTTGTAAATCACTGTTGCAGCGGCCCATATTAGAACCGAGACACACTCATACAAATTTTAAAGGGGTTGCAGCCTTTCTTGGCTTTTTTTTACTATTTATGTACTGAATAATCACAGAGAAATTAAAGTAATTTGCATGGAACATTCCGCTGGAGTTATGTAATTAATAATGCAAAATTTCAACATTTAACTAAATAAGAATAACATTATTTACTTAGTGCTTTTTCTCAGTTATGCTTTAAAATATTTAAAATAAAACAATTATAGCACCTTCCCAGCCAGCACTCACTTATTTAAGTGACACAATAGGGACGTTTATTTAGCCGCAGGCTATATGACATAAAATTATAGAGCATAAAGTGTTGCAGCGAATACAAGGCAACAATAAAACAGCAGGGTATGTGTGCCACAAAGAATGGGTGAGAAAGATGAAGAAGACAGTGTGAGAGAGAGGGAGAGCAGCATCAAGGAAAAATATGTTCAGTAAATGATGTTGTAGCAGGAAAGCGTTTGACAACAAATTACACAATAATATCCTGAGCATATCCTGGGAGCGTTAACAACAATTTCCTGCAGACTAGTAATTGTATAATGTACGAGTTTGTTTTTTTATTTTTATTTTTTTTTTAATAATTTGTAGTTAAAGGATATGAAAAGCGACATCATTTGTATAAAGTTTTTATGTAATATTTTTATATGGACTTCGTTGTTTAAAATGAAATAATCTCCTGTTTGTCAAAGTAGACTTTATAATGAGAACATAATGCCAGGCTTCGAATGACATTGCAATTCAAATACATACTTGGTCCTTCTATTACATTATTAAACATTTATTTATTGTTATTCAATTGCATTTTAAGGTAATAATTTTTTCTTTTCTTCCCAAACCCTCTTTAACAATTTAATTTGCTTGTGTTTGTGCATATAGATGTCATTTTACCAACAGGAAATTGAATTTTTGTTTGATTTACGTAATGTTGTTGCTGTTGTTTTTGCTTATTTGACCTTTCTTATGTAATTTGAAGACCTTGTTATATCAAATTAGCCTTAAATCCTTTTGAAATGCAAGCAATTTTCCAAAAATAAAACAAAAGTGTTGAATTTAATTGCATTAAATTACGCTTAATGCACACTACTCAATTGTAAGGTAACATGATTATAAGGACTTGTTAAGTTATACGAAAAAAAAAATTCAATATGTTTGAGACGACAACTGATTTGATTTTATTAAATTTAACCAAATTTAAATAAATAATGAGCCAGTTAGAAATATTTAAATCTTTATAAATGCGAAAAAAGAGTTACTTGAAATAACGCATAATTTAAGGTGGCAGTAAGGAAAATTGGGGGGGGGGGACCAACACGTGTAAGTTGATATTTACTTTTCTTTTTAATTTCTAAGTCTCGGTTCACACTCTTCAACTTTTGTTAATCAACTCGTAGTTCAGCCCGTAAGAAAAAAAAAGAGATATTTGTATTTCCTTCTCCGTCTTTTTAACAGCTCAATGAGGAGTAGATCAACAAATTTGAAGTGTGTGAAGCGGGACTTAGACATGTTGGCGAGTAAATTGATGCTTCAATCACATCTGCGTTCATGTAGAGCGTGTTTTCAAAATACTTCCGTGTGAACTTTCGTGTGATGATTTTGGGATTACAATTTATTTAAAAGCCTGAAGAAATGGTTTAACGGAAGGATATTTGACTTAAACATTGAAAGCATTATAAAATTTTTTTTGATGATCTGGACAAATCTTATTTTTTGAAGGTATAAAAAATTTAAGAAAATTTTAAAAAAGGGTATAGAGCCCAAAAGAGACTACGTTGAAGAAAAAATTATTTGCTATCCAAAAACTTGTATTTCACTTACCGATTTATTGACCCTCGTGGTAATATACGAGGGCTGATCAATAAGTGCGTGACATGAAATGCAACACTGTTCCCATCAAAAGGGAGAAACAATAAACGGCGAAATTTTGCCAACTTATTAGACCGAATTAATGAGGATTTAAAAAGAAACCGACCCCATATGGCCGAGCAAAATGTTATTTTTTCATCAAGATAATGCACGGGTGCATACGTGTGCAGTCTCAATGGCAAAACTCTATGAATTGGGATACGAATTGGTACCTCATTCGCCATATTCCCCGGATTTAGCCCCTAGTGACTAGTTCCTATTTCCAAACCTAAGAAAATGGCTGTGGAAATAGATTTAGCTCCAACGATGAAATTATTGACCAAACAAATGCCTATTTTAAGGACCTCAAAAAATCCTATTTTTTTAAAAGGGATACAAAGCTGGAGAAACGTTGGACTAAGTGTATTGAGTTAAAAGGAGATTATGTTGAAAAATGAATTTTTGTTTTGCAAAAAAAAAACTGTGTTTTACTCAAAAAGTCACCGACTTATTGACCCTGGTGGTAATATATTTTTGTTGTTATTACCTAATGAAGAACCTAATTTGCCTACACTTATCATGTGTAGGGTATAGTAAGAAATTAAGAGAAAAGCAATAACAAGCGATGGGAGGGTGTTAATAGTGTAAAGTGGTTGCAGTGCTAAAGATTCGTTAAATCAAATTGAAACTTGAGTCGAATGTTTATGTAATTTTTGTGTAAAAAAAATGTCCTCCTTCTCATTTGTTTTATATAATAATGTCCTTTTGAATTTTCTATAATATTTTCTAAATATATTGTTTTTTTTTCTTTTCTTTTTGAGAGAAAAATTTTCACTAGGCAATGCTATTTAAGTAAATGATTGTGTAATTTGAGCATAATTACAAATAATGTAATTTATTAGGAGTATTCAATAATGAAAAACATTTTGCCAATTGTTTCTAATATTAAACTGAACATTTTTAGATATTTACTAAAAGGGCGAATAAAGGCAAAGCTCTGAATAATTTTTAAAATGATATAACATAATTGTAAAATTTATTCAAATAAATGCTTTCTTTTGGAGAAGGATATTAAAACAAAATTAACAGCATAAGATGTTTATTTTTCTAGAATAACGGCATTCGGGTATAACGGCATCAACTCTTGAAAGGAGTTGAAGTAAGGCTGATCATACAAACAAGTTATGATTTTTAATATAAAAGCATTTACGCATAAGGCATGCTTTTTCTGATATGGTTAATCATCTCGGGCATTTATATAGTTAAACAAATAGAAAGCAAGTTAAAAATATATGTAAATTACGAGTTTTGTTGTCTTATCTAGGCCAAGTTGCAGTGTATGCAATGTGTATGTATATGTATAATATAATTGCCTCACAGCGTCGTTCCTCTTAAGCAGTCCGTCCATTAAACAATATTATTGCATTTGTTGTTGTACATATTGTTGTCGTTATGACCTATGCTATGCAATAAATGGTACAATATTTTCAAAGAAAATATTGCCCAATTTTCATGACAGTGAAAAAATAAACAACATTGAACAATGTTGCCACCACATTACACAATTGTCTTGATTGTACAATAACTATCACCTTCGAATATAACATAGACATTCGTGATATTATTGAACAATATGAAAAATTGCACAATTATATTGCAAGTGGGTGGGCCGCTTTAGTTATAAAGTAATGAGGTAATCTCATTTGCGAAGTTTGAAGGTTTTGCAATCAAAGCCTCTCTGAGGTATGGCAGTGCAAGTATGTTTATTTACGGATGTGCTGCACACATATTTCAATAATTTTAAGCATAAAATATTAACATTATATTTCATTATATTTTCTATAGGGCTCTACACTGATTACTAAATTTAAATATGTGCAAGACATTTGTGTGCAGGCGTGGATAAGAAGCTTTAACAACTGAACTTTAATGGGCCCTGGAGATGATCAAATAAACCAGTCAATCGGCGCATATATTGTCCGTATGCTTGCCGTTTAAAAGGAAACATACCTGCCTGTTCTGCAAATCGAGTTTATTTAAAAACGCTCGACTTATGCCCATTTTTTCAGTTGATAATCAAATTGTAATTATTTTTAAATAATAATTAAATGCCCAAACTTGTGTAATTAAACATTATTTAAGTTTTATGACCGCCCCATATGTTTTTATGCGTGTATGTGTTTATTGAAAACATACACATGAACATCATGTGGTCGTATTGAAAACATCATGTGGTCGTACTAGAAAGAATTTCCTTTAATTTTCATAAATATATAACATACGCAATTCGTAGTTTTATATCATGTTATTCCATGAATAGAAAAATGCATTCTGATATTCCTTGGTTTCATAAAATGTGTTTTTATGCAATTTTAATTTTCTGCATTTTGATAACTTAACTTTCTTATTTATGTTAAACAGCTGTTGTTTGAAAAGCCTTCCATAATACTTGGAAATTTTGCAGTGCTACCACTGAAAAAATTAAATCGTATTTAATTACAACTTAATTTTAAATAAAAATTAGCTAATTACGTACTTAATTCTTAAGTTAAAAACTAGGTGTTAGAGAAATTAAATCCACTAATAGCGAGTTTTTTAAGACTTTTTCGTATTTTTCTATTCTTTTAGATCTTTAAATATCATATTTGAAATTAATTTAGTATGTATGATTTAAAACACATCAATGGGGCCATTATTTATTTTTGGAAAACGAGAAATTTACTTGGCTTCGGTTTACAGAGCATGGCCGATAAAAAATAAACACGTCAGTCAACATTTGTGTTTTGACTTTTTTTATTATAAGGGACAAGTGCGAGTTATGTTAAAAAAAAGGAAAAAGAAGCACAAAAAAATTCGATAAAATCTTAGTACAAAAAGGATAACAAAAATCTTTTACGTGAATTGAAATTAACTAAAGCTGATAACAGTAACAGTATCTTTATTTTAATCCGCGCACTTATCCATGACGTCAAAAAGCGAACAACAGCAAACAAATGACATTTTTCGGTCAATCATAGTTGGAGATGATCAAATAATCAGCCGTCAAATGATATTTTTTTCTCCAATCATTGCCGACAACGCGTACGTGTGGCCGAAAAATACAAGACTACTAACACACAACTATGTGATTGATGAGTCTATTTGATCGTCTCCTGGGCACTTAAAACAAATGATATTGTACTTTACTTAAACTAAGCTTAACACATTTATAATGAAATGTAGGTGCCAACTATCAGCAGAGCTACTGATATGATCTAACTATATATGTATGAGCATGGAATTTTCTGGGCACCCTGTTACAACACAAGCTGCAATAAAGGGTGTCCAAATAGACCACAAGTTGAGTATCATGACAAAATAAAAGTTTATTTACATACATAGTATGTGCCTAAATATTTTTTCAATTTTAACATTGAAAATAAATGATGTATGTTGCACATTCTTTATACATACATACATACATGCATATATACATATGTAGATATGTATGCACATAGGGTTAGGGTATTAACTATGTTGTTCAAATATTTTTTGTTTCTGCAAAAACGCCTGCGGCAAAAACACGCCCCAAATGCTTGTTTTTCACGCTGTTTTTATGTTTTGCTTTTTTATTTAATTTTTTTTTTGTTGCCGTTTGATTGTTAAATACTTTCATAATATCAATTTAATGGGAATTGCAAATGAAGTGACAAAAAAGGTCGAGGGAAAAAAGCTGTTCGACGTTTTACAAATATTTTAGTTAGTTTATTTTGAGGACATTGGACGAAAAATGATATTGGTGTGAAAATTACAGGTTACATAAACGTAAATAAATAAACAATACAAATACAGGAATAAAATAAAAAGCATATAAAAATGTATGCATAATATTTCAAAGTGAAAAAAAACAACAATAGAACTTTTTTCTTCAGAATTTTGCAATATAAATTGTTAAAGTTTAATAAAAAGCGTTTATTGAATTCAGAGTTATTTGTGACTTCTACAAAGTATTAATGACATAAAAATAAAATTGTTGAATGGTTAAAACTACATGGTTAAACGGAAATAAACATAATACTCTGTTGCGAATAAACTTTAAAGCCATTAGATTTACTGTTCTCCCCTTGAAATTAATTGCATTATGAAGTTAAAAAAATAAAGGCTTTACATTTTTCACCGAAAATTATATTGAGCATACCCATAGCTTAGAATGATCAAAATACCGAAACTGTTGATAACTTTTAAGATACCGGCTGCAAAATTTTATCATCACAAAAACATAAATGTGAAAAAAAGTCAAGTTCGATAAAAATGTTGACCAAGTTCTTGCAGTGCGATAAAAATGTTGACCAAGTCATTATGAATAGAAATAAAGCAGAATAAAAATTTTCTGTTTAAAAAGCTTTCAAAAAGTAGTCAGATCCTCACAAAAACACAAATGTGAAAAAAAGCCAAGTTCCTTCCAAAATTTCAGCCGTCAAAAGTAGTCCGATAAAAATGTTGACCAAGTTCTTGTTTGGCACAATACCTATCACTGAAATATGCTATGCATATATATAAATTTGTAATCGTAAGGGTGTTATATAATTTCTAGATAATCTGCCAACTTGACAAAATTTTTTCCGATATAAAGAAAGGAAGAAATATACAGCATATTTCAGTGACAGGTATTGTGCCAAACAAAAACTTGGTCAACATTTTTATCGCACTACTTTTGATGGCCGAAATTTTGGAAAGGAACTTGGCTTTTTTCACATTTATGTTTTTGTGAGGATCTGACTACTTTTTGAAAGGTTTTTGTAATAAAGCTTTTTAAACTGAAAATTTTTATTCTGCTATATTTCTATTCATAATGACTGCGCCAGTTGAAAAGGGGAGAGTGACATAAAATAATGGGTTGGAGTGTGATGGGTGCACTATTGTGTTATTACAAAAATCCAATAATGTACGAAATTTTGTAATAGTCATCTGAGTAGAAATATGTAAACTATAGCTTAAATTATAATGGCAGTGACCCCGCTTACTTATCTAAAGTCTGCTTAAACGAAGTTGTTTTGAAAACGTAAAATTAAAGGGTAGCATAAGAGTAGCTTGTGTTTTAATTTTTGAGATTTTCGATTTTTGTAGTTGGTAACTTTCCTAAGCCTTTTTGTTTGCGAAATTTCAGTTCGCTACGTTAACTTTTTATAAACGTGGTCCTACCTCCCTAATATAACAATCGGTGCTTTCGGATTTTTCCAGTTCGTAACTTACCCCTTAACTTAAAATTCTTAATTTTGAGTTTAAAGTGCGTGTCCGTCCATGCCCCCGATTGAAACTTCCAGGATTTTAGATTTTTCTTGGTGATCTCGGATTTACATTTATTTGTGTATCGAATTTAAGCTCTCTTGCGAATTCTAGCTTTAATTGTTATGGGTGTTACCGCCCCCGCAGCGCTTACTTGTCCTCATCCACTTTTTAAGATAATAGTTTCAAGCCTTACATACGTATATACAAGTTTCAATAAAATGGCTTCAGTTAAAATCTGTATATTAAGTTTTCAACTCAGTGCAATATTAGCGTGGGCACGCCACTCCTGGTTAAAATGTCTTGGTTTTTAGATTTTTCTAGTTAGTTTCTCAACTTGACCTACTTGTGCATCAAATTTCAGCTTTGTAGCGCAAATTTATTTATTTTTTATTTTTAAGGACGTATTCCCGCCCACTTTTTTAAAACAAAAAAATTTTTTGGCCGGTGCTTATCATTCGTGTCAAGTTTCGTTGGAAACGTAAAATAATAGGTAAATATATAAATAGCATATTTAAATGTGCTGAGCCGAGGTACATGAAATAGAAGGTTTAAATTTTATGGGCGTGTAACGCCTACTTCTTTCATCGAAAATTTGTAGCCTTGCATTATTGCAACATGTCTGCCGAATTTCAAAAAAATTGCCTGAGTAAAACGTCTTAGATTTGTTTTTAAATTCTGAGCTTTAGGGGAGTAGCCCCGCCCCCATGGCTATAACTTCCGAGTTTTGAGATTTTTGTAGTTAATTGCTAACCTATACCTACTTATTTATCAAATTTCAGCTCACCAGCGCAAATTTTAATTTTTTATTCTTATGGGCGTTATCCCACCCACTTTTTTCAACTCAAGATTTTCTTTTGCCAGTGTTCATCTTTCCTGTATGATTTCGTTGGAAACGTATAATAATAGGTAAATATATAAATAGCATATTTAAATGTGCTGACCCGAAATACATGAAATAGGAGGCTTAAATTTTATGGGCGTGTTAACGCCCACTTTATTCGACAAAACCTTATAACCTTGTACAATTGGAACATGTGTGGCAAATTTCAATAAAATCGCTTGAGGTAAACGCCTTAGATTTGTTTCTTAATTCTGAGCTTTATGTTAAAATTTTCGGGTTTTAAAATTTTTCCAAGTGGTAACTCATCTGGGTCTACTTGTGGACCAAATTTCAGTTCTCTGACTTTAGCGGAAGTGCTTCATAATGTTGATGAGTGAGTCAGTCAGTCAGTGAGTATGTCTTAAAATATGCACTTTTTGCACCTCCATATCTCAAGAAGGTTTTGTTGTAAAACTTTCAAACTTCGCATGTGAGGTGAGAAGAATTAATTCTAATTATGAATTAAAGACCTGACCCACGATGTCACCAGCAAACGTTCGATCGACAAGTTGTATTGCAAGCAACAATAACATTAGAAAATTTGTGGTTGTTTTTAATATAAATATTCGATCGAACGATTTCTAGTGACATCGTGGGACAGGCCGTAAATTTTAGAATTTTACGATGGCGGGGAAAAAAGTTATCAGTGGTTTAAAACCACGACGAGTGGCTTCCTGTAAATATACACATTGCGTGCATTGGCCGGAACTTGGCCTGGCGCACTACCGTGCGCCTAGATAACATCCCTAAGATATGCAATAGATTTCAAAGAGTCCGTACTCGCAAATGGAAACTTCTATATGAAATTTACCAACATGAATTTTGGTAATTTTTTTTACATACAGTTTGTATGAGAACCTGATATTTCGTATGAACTCCGTACCAGGCTTTGACCTTCAATTTGTTCACCCTTTATCAATTTACATATATTTAAAAGTAGTTTTTAATACTTTTTTAAATAAAAAACGAATTATAAATATGAATGGATATTTAAATGGAATTGGGGAATAGCTATTAGAAATTTATAAAAATTTCACTATTGGTTAGTTGATATTTGAGCAGATTATTTTTAAGAGCTTGTTTGCTGATTCTAGTAAAAATTTCAAATATAAAAATATATTTAAATAGTTATATTAATTTATTAGCCTGTACACCTGTAAAATATACATATGGTCATATTTTAATATTAATGAAAATATAAAAAAGTATGAAAAAAGTATTAAACCTAAGCCCATGAGCAGCAAACCATTTAGCCAACTGCTTCGACGACATCAATTTAAACAGATTGTTCGTTATTCTAACGACTCTACTCAACGAAAAGAAATAAAATATAATCCGCCCAACGAAGCGCGGCCAAGTGTGAAATTGAAAGATTAGCAATTATGAATGTTGGTGCGTTCAAATCATAAACAAAAAAAGAATTTCTCTTGTCAAAAAGGAAATAAAAATGAAGCAGAATGCAAGTGGAAGGAAACTGACAAAATAATAAATCGTTTCAAAATTTCTGTTGCAAACACGTACACATAAATACATAATTTTTATTTAAATGTATTTATGATAATGATGGATAAACTTTAATCATATTTTTCGAATTAACATAGTTAACACTTCTTTACAATAATGACGTGCAGTATGTAGACTCCTGCTGGAAAATGATTTCCCTTAAGATTCAAATCAAAAAACATTATCAAATCATTTTTTCATCAAATGCCAAAATAAGTTTATAAAGCTTGTGGGTTTTTAATAAATGGTTAAAATGTTTTTTATTTTAGTGATTCTATAATTTATATGTACATTTATATCAAACCAATCACATCTTTATGGTATTAAATTACCAGATAATCTAGTGACAATAATTTTGGTGGATGATTGAAAAAAAATCAAAGCTTTGTTTGTGATAGTATGAAATTGGTGAAGGTCGAAAGTAATTTCCAACGCTAGGTTAAAAGTACTTTGTTTTATTGAAATGTAAGAGAGCATGCAACTTCAAAATAAATACTTTTACTCAGCCGCAAATGCACAGCCCCAATAATCAAAACTATGTAAGATCACACAAAATTTCATCCTAAAGAAATTAGTTGCTTCTAATTTCTATCACAATCTTTATTGCAACCGTTGCTGAAAGCAACATTTTTAGTTGTATGTCTATCAGAATTTTCAAATCTCATTTGAAAAATTCCTAAGCATGAAATCATCACGCAAAAGTTTCACTCATTCACAATAACAATTTGCTCACGAGTATATCAACCACCTACTCGTACATATAACAGTGCGATGTCCAGTTGTTACAAGGGTCGTAATAAGCCCGAAAAAGAAATTAACACAATTTTTTAGGAATAAGGTTTAAATCCTACCTACCATACCAACAAATATAAATTTTTTGCTTTCAAGAAGGTATTGAAATAAAAAACATTTTAAGTATACGAGTACTGCATTACACACTAGGTGTAATGGTACAATTCTCAATTGATTAAGATTGAGATCACAAGCTAGCCAACTGCAAAAAAATTTTGCTTCATAAATCCAATGAAACAGTTTTATTAAATTTTGTTAACAAATCCAATGACTGTTTAAAAAAACGAAAGAAAATTTCGCGAATATTGGAATGGCAATAGTTTCGTAAAAATATTTTATTGCATTTTATAACAACAGAATTTTCTAACTTTTTGGAAACCCATTTTTATTTGACAAAATTTTTCAGTTGTTGCTTAAAAAGCTTCAAGCAATTAATTTGTTGGCTAAATTCACCAAAACTTTAAAATTTTGATTTCGAAATATCTATGAAATTATTTTATCCATGAATTTATTTCAGTGTATCAATGAAATTATTTTATTGAATCAATGGTATTATTTCATTATATTATTGAAATCACTTGTATTCATGAAATATTTTTTATTGTGTCAATATAAACATCCTTATTTAATATTATAAATGTGCCCTTAATTATGAAAGTGCTCTAAGTCATGTGCATTTTTGCTTCAAAATATTAAATGAATCTTAAAAAAACTAAAATACATATTTAATAAATATTATATATTTTCAGGTAAACCAAGACTAGAACAACTGTAAATTAAAATGTTGCATTATATAAAAATATTTTTAAATTTGTTCAAATGTAGTCTACTAAATATATCCACGAAAGAAATGTATGACAAAGACAACTTTCATAATTAAGGGCACAAATGTGAAAGTGAGTTTGTTTGCTACGCTTTCACGCGCAAAACACTAAACAGATTTTGAAAGTTCTTTCACCAATAGAAAGCTACATTACACTGTGTGTAATATTTTAAGTCATGGAAATATACCGATATACGGACACCACTAAGTGATAAAAGACAAAAAAAAAAGACCCGTGTCTCCCAGTTTTGCCCCAAGTAAGCTCTTTTTTTATGGGCCCCCAAAGATTTGGAGCCTCGGTGTCATTCTTCCATTTTCTCAGGCTCATATCAATTTATTCTCTTAGGCAAAGTTGTAGCTCCTGTCATAAAGAACAAAAATTGTAAACATATAAAATCAAAAAAACTTCATCTTCAAGATCAAAATCGCAAAAATTTTTAAAAAATTAAATTTTTTTACCTTTTTTCGCCCTGTTCAGGTCCATAGGTAGCAAACCGTTCAAAATTCAAGAAAACAATTCAATTCAAAAATGTACCATAGATCTCAATAAACAACTTTCTAGAACATATGAACTTCCTAGGAATGATTCTTAACACCGCTTAGGTAGAGCAAATGTGAAAAATTTCCAAACAAATGAAATGAAACAATTTTCGGGAAATTTTTCACTTTTGCGAAAGTGAAGTGAAAGTTGGTGAAATTTCTATTGTTTTGTTAATGTAAGCATTCTTTTTAAATAAAAGTTAATGCAAGAGACAAATTTTTAAGAATTTTTAAGTAAATTAAAACAAATAGAATATAGTTATTACACAGTAAGATATCATATAAAGACTTATTGACGTCTGCTACCGCAATTAATAAACAATTTTATTAAGAATTTGCCTTGCTTGTTTCTTATTCTTCTTGAAAATTTGTTAGGAGGATTCTTATCGCTAAGCTCACGCAATTTACAGTACTGTACTCAGCTGCGCCGAATTCTAAATACCCTGAGCTACAGTCTGTATAAATGTATTTCATTTTTAATTTAATTTTTATTAATATATTTCCTTCAGTATTTTAATACAGGGTGTTTTTTTAGAGGTATAGAACTTCGAATTGAAATAAAACACAAGAAAATCGTTTTAATGTCCATCAATTTGGCTTTATTGGAAGGATAATTTTATGCCATTAACGTTTAAATATGATTTCGGGCATGTGGCCGCCGCGGCTGGCTCGAATAAAGCCAATTCTACCGGTCCAATTTTCAACCACTTTTTCGAGCATATAGGGCCGTATGTTGGCAATAACGCCACGAATGTTGGCTTCCAAGTCCCCTAACGTTTCTGGTTTGTTGGCGTAGACGAGCGACTTCACATATCCCCAAAGAAAATAATCCAATGGTGTCAAATCACACGATCTTGGTGGCCAATTGACAGGTCCATTCCGCGAAATTATGCGCTCATCGAATGTTTCCTTCAATAAATCGATTGTGACGTGCGCTGTGTGGCATGTAGCGCCGTCTTAATGGAACCACAACTCATCCACATTCATGCCATCCAATTCGGGAACAAAATAGTCGGTTATTGCTGTGCACTGTGGTGAATCGATTCATTCGGGTCCTCTTCAACACTTTGCTCTACAGCGGCAATTGTTTCTTCGGTACGTCTCTGCGGATGCGTATTATCACATAGAGTAA
The DNA here is from genome assembly GCA_936439885.1 of Nowickia ferox. Lineage (NCBI taxonomy): Eukaryota > Metazoa > Arthropoda > Insecta > Diptera > Tachinidae > Nowickia > Nowickia ferox. Next base: position 100,450,290 of record OW387023.1, on the reverse strand, counting down.
ACGTAGTGCGAAAACGATCCATGGTTAACCGAATTAATTGCTCTGATGGACGATTATGTCGACCATAAAATGGACGGAGCTTGCGGTAAACTTCGCGAACTGAACCATTATTTTCGAAATAAATTTGCACGATTTGCAAGCGTTGTTCTTTTGTCAACCTGTTCATGATGAAATGGCAAACCAAACTAAATATTAATCACTTGACAGCTGACAAAATGGCCGTCAGTTAAAAAAGTGATGCCAACTTAAAGTTCTATACCTCAATAAAAAACACCCATTAATAGCGTCGACTTATAATAAATTTAAGTATTGTCAACTCAAAAGTCTTTACAGATTCTATGAGCTTAAAATTTTCACTACACTTTCCAAAATTTGTTCACTAATTCGGCGAAAAATCACTTCAAGTTTGTTTAACATTATTATTATTTACTTAACATTATTCACTTAAGGAAACGATTTGTTTATTGCAATCATTGATAATTCTACAAAGTATTCCACTTTTTTATGTTACAGTGATTAAACGGCAGTCAGTAAGGCTGTTGCACATTATAATGCAATTATTAATAGTTTTGACTAAAATGACTCTTTCATCTAATTTCAGTTTCAGAAATTTCAGAAAACAAATAGAGCAATCATTTTTCTCGCAGACGAAAAAATGGTATGTCTTCAATTTTATGAAATTTCCGTATAAATTTGAACAGCTCAGATTTTTATTTTATATAAAAAAAAGGTATGGACATTTTACTGCTTGTTTATCGGTGTCGAAAGAATTCTTTCTTTCTTACACTTACACTTACATTTGAAACAAAAACAAAATTTAAAAATTTGATTTTGTTTTAAATGAAATTGTTAGAATAAAAAATTTCCTTCGACATCGAACAGGGTATTAGTGTTTAAAGTTTAATCAGACGACGAAAGAGATCTTAAACAATGTCATCGTGTAAATTTACTCAAACAATCATTCAAACGAACTTTTGTAATATAAAAAACAACAATGAAAATATTGATATTTAAGTAAAACAGGATTATAATACAAATTTCTTATAAGAATGAAAATAAATTTTAGACACTTACGCCATTTTATTAATATGTGTGTCACAAAAGTCGATATATTAATGAAATAACGTGTACTGTTCATTTCCCGGGATAGTCTCAAAAATTTCCCGGGAAAATTAGGCAGACACTTCCCGGGATTTCCTGCCCAAGAATTCCCGTTTCCCAAACCCTAGTCTTGCCTCATGAGTTGAGCTAAAACTACAATTGGGGAGTGAGTTCTGAAAAAGACAGTATTCCGAATGTTCTCAGTTAGCATTTGCACAGTATTTAGGAAATATAATTTAGCAGGTCCCAGCTTTAAGACATTTCGTACATTATTTTTGTAAATATATAATAAATTTTTGTTAACAACTTATAACTTGTATACATCACTCTCAAATTCGTGTATAAAATTTAACAAATTCGAATCTCATCCATACACATACAAATAAATAACAAATTCATTCAAATGTAGTCAAATGCTTGCTTTGTGTTGAAAATCTACTTGATATCTTTCATTTATTCATCAATCCATTTATTCAACTATTCACAATTTGTATTCAACAAAAGATTTAGATATGTTTGGTTTTTTGTTCTTGTTGTTGTTGTTGTTGTTTTGATAACAAAATAAAGATACATTCGTTCTATTAAATTGAACCGTATGTTGTTTCTGTTGTTATTGCAAACTAATGAAAACGAGCGGACGGGGGTTGAAATATCACAGCAGGTTGCTTATTTTGTTGATGCATAAAATCGAAATGGTTAAAAGTAAATAGCAATAAGGATGATAATGATTATATAAAATGAAAGGAAGGAAGGAAGGAAGGAAGAATATATCACCGAAAGGTGTCAATTAAATGAACGCAAATAAATATCTATTTATTTATCAGATTTGTTGTACAAAATTTGCAATGAAGTCGGCGATCTCAGCAAGACAGTTTTCCCGACCCTACCCAGCTTTGTTAAGAATGGTTAATTTAAAATTTGAAAAATTAGATTAAAAAATTTAGATTACGTAAACAATTTTCGAGTCTATTAAAATTTTTTCAACGCGTTTACACGAGTTTCAGGTTGGTATTAATTAGCAATGATTTTTCGATTATTCGTATACAAAATTTTTTGCTAGTTAATTATCCCTCTCATGCCCGAATTAAAATGGGCGTGGCAAATTTTTTTTTTAATAGACATATAAGATAGAGTTGAACTCAATATCAACTGACAAAAATTTCAATGTCCTAGGTGTCCTGGTTCAAGAGCTACAGGATGTTGCGTATAGGCAACATTGGGTAATGGTGTTATAAATTTTAATACAAGTTGATTTTTTTTTTTGAACGCCATTTATTTCAATTTATGTATGGTAGGATACAAAACAATTTTTTTGAGGATTGGAGCACAAGTGCATATTGCATTTGCTGCATTATCAGCTTGAAAACCCTACATCTACCCCTTGTTCCCCATTCCGGCCAATGATTGTAACCATCAAACCGTAGGAATTCTGCAGGCTCTGCAACATATGCTCTTATATAGGGATTTGATCCAGAACCCATAGAAGGAGCTGTTGATGATGGAGTCGGTGGAGAAAGTGATGAAGTTCATGAATTCATTGTCAAAAGGAGTAATGATGTGACAACTGTAGTTTGACTTGCGTTCTTCATTTTCCTCGTCAGCCGAATCATCTCAATCAAAGTTGGCAAATTTTTCAATTTCGGATTGAGTCAGACCTTTTGGGCGCATCTTAGCATGCATACATACAAAAATAAGTTTTTATTTTTCGAAAATTACCACAATAGACCAATGTTGCATATATGCAACACTACATTTACAAAATTATTACAGACAAACTAAATAATATTTTCATGCCGGGTTTTTTTTAAATTACTCACTTACCTTTCAGTATTTAGTTGTTGGACTTGCTTTTAGAATGAATTTATTATATTAATGTTTTTTAACACTTTTTTAAAACAACGTTTTTTGCAAAATGAATTTGTCAATTTCTTTCTCGGGAGAATATCTAAATACTAACTGAACACGTGCACAGCTGACTACCACGCAATTAGTTGTAAGCTTAAACAACACATGAGGCTATACTTTTGCGAAAGGTTCAAAAAAAAATATTTAAAATAGCGATACTTAGACGCTCATAAACACAATGTTGCATATACGCAACAGCCGTATCCAAAAAAAATAAGTAATTTGAGCTTGAAGGGTACGAAAACAAAATTTTCACAAAAATTTTGACAAAAGAACACTTAAAATACAAATTAAGTTTTTTTGGATACGGTCGCTAGTGTTTTGTAAGTTATTCAAGGTAAAAATTTTTCAAAATAAAGTTATATACGAGTATTCAAGTATGTATGTAAGAGTCAAATATTGAAAGAAAAACACTTCGTAACGGGAAAGAAACCATTACGTTGAACCCCTTTCATTAATACAACGACAAATTTCATTGATAAAATGAAACATTGTATTATTGTGATGCAAATTTCATTAATGGAATGAAACCTTTCTAATGCTTAATATTTTACATTTTGTAGTATCGTTAATGTTACGAAATAGTTTTCATTCTGGTACTGAAAAATTTAAATACATGATTTTACAAAGAATTCATACAGAAAAATATTTTAAATTGATTAGGTGACATAAAAGAATATCAAAGTATCAAACCACAAATATAATTGTGGAAATTGTAGTTTCGTTGAAACTTCAATGAAATATTTTTTTTCAACTACAATGAAGACAACTTCCTGCTGCTGGCTAGTAGGCAGTGTGCTAGCCTTGTAGTCGCAAGTTCGAATCTTGGAGACAAAGCAAAGTATTTTTTTTTAATTGTTATCGTTATATGTATTTATTTATAAGTTATAACTTTTCAAATAATTAAATAATGTTGCATTAAAATTTCATTAATGATGGTATATATTTAGTGTGTATCTAAATAATATTTGAGGTTGTTGTTGCTCCAGCGGTAAGCACGTTAACTGCCACGCGATGAGTTGCAAGTTCAAATTTTGGCCAGAGAAGACAATTATATCATACAAAAGTTTTTCTGATGCCTGTGCCAATATACACACGTAAGTCAAACAATTAATAAAATAAAATGGTTACATTAAATTAATGAATCAGAGTCATTACAACAATGAGTTATGTTGGTAACACAATGATACGATATGATATCATCAAAAAATTATTTGTTACGTCTCAGTAATGAAATACTGTCATGATATAAATGAAAAATGTTGTTAGTTCAATGAAATAGTTCGTTGAAAATATGTACGAATGTATAAACTAAAAGTTTCATGGCAATAATTAAATTTTTCATTTAAAATATGAAAATGTACGTTGCTTAGTAAAAAAAATGTCGTTACATGAATGAAAATATTTCGTTGTAAAGGGTGTTTTTTATAGAGTGACACCAGTTTAAATCATAATAAAACAACGCAATATATTTTTAATATCAATGAAACGGGCTTTATTGGAAAGAAAATTTTAGGAAATTAATATTTAATAATGATTTCTACCATGTGCCTGCCGCCGCTAGCGTGTAACAGGCGCAATCTAGAACACCAATTTTCAGCAACTTTTCGCAACATTTGCGGCCGTATTTCGCCTATAACTCTTCGAATGTTGTGACTTAACATAACCCCAAAGAAAATAGTCCAATGGGGTTAAACTATACGATCTTGTTGGCCAATTCGTTGGGCCATTACGTGAAATTATTTTTTCATTAGAAGTTTCTTTGAGTAAATCAATTGCAGCGCCCGCTGTGTAGCATGTGGCTTCGTCCTGTTGGAACCACATATAACACCAAGATTAATGCCACGTACTTTAGGTACGAAAAAATTTCGAATCATGTTCCTATACCGTTCACCAATGACAGTAACATTCTGACGACATATGGGACAATGACATATGGGACAATGACTCCGCCAGCCCGTAAAGCGCACCAAGCAGTAATTTTCTGTGGATGTAATGGTGTTCCGACAACAGCTTATGGATTCTCCTCACTCCAAATGCGACAATTCTGCTTATTAATTATTTCATCGGAAAATAAAATTTTGAATGGAAATTCAAAATAAAAATTTCAACAATTTGCACGCGTTGTCCTTGTGTAAGTCGATTCATAATGAAATTTCAAAGCAAATTAACTGCCAGTTACATACAAGACGAGTAAAAATTTTCGCCTGTCTATTTGTATTGAAAACAAAAACAAATTTTGAGTGCTTTGTTTTCCATATAAATAGGCACACGCAATTTTTACTTGTGTTCTATAAACTGGCAGTAAACAAAAAGCCATTATCAGCTGTTAAATGGATGCTCAAAAAAAGCAATGATGCCAACTCAAAGTTGTGACACTCTAAAAAAACTACGCTTTATATATGAAATTTTTTCAACTGATGAAACAATTTTCGTAATGCGAATGAAGCGTTGCATTGGTTCAAAAATACATAATCACAAAATTTTCTAGAGAGCATTAAATTCGCGAAATAATGGCTGTGACTGTAAATTATACCATCCGAAATTTTGTTCAAATAAAAGTTACACAAAACTTTTTATCTGCTAAATATTTGGCCAACTGAATGTTAACTGGTTAAATTACCATTAAAAGTTCTATACTCGTAAATTCATTTGTAAAATCTGAAAGTGTTGAATAGAAAGAGTCATGTTTTCTCTTATCAATGTCTGATGGTACGTGTGTGCTGCTGTGAGCTTTAACTCACTCTACAATTCAAAAACTTAATAATGATGTTTGTTGATTGTGATGCTTTTAACAGCAACACATTCATAGATACATGCATTTATAAAACACTCAATTATTATTTGCTACATCATTACCCTCTTTTCTGTTACATACGTACATACATACATTCATATGTATATAATAATGTATTTATTATCTACTTCATTAATATGACAATGCCAAATTGTTGTTAGTAGTCAGTCGTTGAGGAGGTGGGGGACGCATTCGTAAATTATGGCAACCCCTAAAGAGCACATAATTGGTCTGTAATCTATTTTTGACAGATTGAATTTCGTATTTTATCTTGATTTTTTGTTTTGACTGACTCGGTTTACAACTTCCAACAACCAACTGCTGCTTTTTTCTTTCCAATTTATCCATAAGTGGTGATGATGAAGATGTCAGCGTGTGTATGTATAAAATTGTGTATAGTGTATACGATGTAGGGGTTGCAGCAGTTCGTTCCATGTAGAAGGTAGATAGATAATAATAGCTGGCGCTTAGCTTATATTTATAACTATTAAAGCCAAGAATATGTTTCTTTTGTCAAGAGGGTGGTGTTGTTATTGCTGTAGTTGTTTGTAAATGCTGTTAATTGTGGATGAGATTGGTGAGGTGAAAAAGTAGCAGTTATCTTTTTTTACAAGAGAAAAACTGAACTAATTTCATGAGATTAGTTGTGATATAATTAATATGGAAGCACTTGCCATATTCTTAATATGTTAATATGAATGTGAAGTATGTAATTATACAACCAAATAGTAGATGGAGACATTCGCTGGCTACCGCCCCCTGGAGAAATTTATATTAAATCCTAAATAGCTAATAAAATAATGTTTCAACCGAAAGGAAATTGAGATTGTTGCTTTTACCAGAAAGTTTCAATAATTGACTACCAAAAACTTCATATAAACCAAACTATAATTTAATATAAAATAATTTATTTTTAATACCTAGTTAAACATAAGAAATTTAAGCAAAAGTTTTTTTTTGTTCAATGTATTTACATATTTACAATCTATTTTACAATTATAAGTAAATTTGATAAAGAAAGAAACGAAAAGAAAAACAAGTTAAAAAAAGTTGACAAATAATATTTTATATGTGACTTGAAACTTAAAACCAGTCCTCATATTTTGTACTTGCGTATCTAGTTGGAGGAAAAAAACGTTGAAGTTTTGGTAGAACATTTGGATTTTTAGTTAATTTTAATTATTATTATTCGAACTGCATTTGTTTCTATATTTAATGAATTGAATAGGCTAATGTTCGTATCGCCTTTTAAGCCAAATTACATGTGATAATTATTAATGAACAAAGTTAGTTGTAAAATTCTGACAACACATAGTTGAACGGCCGTTTTCGAAGGCCACTAAACCTTCATTACAAAACACATTTCAGCAAATTGAAATACGATGAATCAAACCAATTCACATATTCCATTTGCAAAAAAGTTTCGTATATAAGGCAGAAATCTACATCAACTGGCACCACACAGTGGACCAAACACAGAAGAACGCTGATGATGAAGGTTTAGTGGCCTTCGAAAACGACTGGCTGTTCCGTTCAACTATGTGTTGTCCGAATATTTACAACTAACTTTGATGTTATTTGTTCATTAATAATTATCACATGTAATTTGGCTTAAAAGGCGATACGAACATTAGCCTGTTCAATTTATTAAATATTTGGATTTTTAATTTTTAGCGATATTGCTGCCTCTTTAATTTCTTGAATACCAACTAACTTTTTTATAAGAAATATTGTTCTCTGTTGCACAATACATACAAATGTTAAGTGCATTAATGACATCATCTACTTTAACCTTTTATATATTTTATTACATTCTGTGAAGTTTCTTCATCTGAATAATCCATAGATTCGCTTTCATCTGAATAGTTTTCTCTGATCTATTAATTGTAAATTTAGTTCAAATAAACATTTTTTTTCTACTCACACATATTTTTATACTCATGCACGAAGAGTAAGGAGACAAAATAAATAAAGTGTTAGCACTGGCGTGCAAAAAACTTTCTAGGATGGCTTCTATTGTGAAACTGTGAGTACTTGTTAAAACTACGGTTTAAATGCAATAAATTCAGAGGGAAAGGCGTTTTAAATGTACTAAGAGGAAAAGTTGCTCTTATCCAGAACGTTTTTTGAAAAAAGTTGCACTTATAAAGACTGTAATGTAAAAAAAATTACCTGTTGCTCTAATCGAGTGGTTGCGCAAATCGAGCTAGTACTCTAATAATGAAATATTTTTTAGTTACACAATAAGGCTTAAAAAAATTAAGTTTACTTAAAAAATATGCACTAAAAAGTTAAAAATAATTTAGATTCAGTTTAATAAAACATTTTGGTATGCGTTTCATAAAGAAATTAACAGACAAATTAAAAACCTGCTACTTTTTTTAAGTCGGCTAAAAACAGCTCATATATAGCAGAATTGTTAAAGAAATAATGGTTTCACTCCGTCTCCCATTTGAAATTTTCTTCACATTTGACCTGGTCCCGGTAAATATATTCCCCCTTATCGTAATCAAAACAGGAACAGTTATTTTTACTTGGAATTGAAATTTCGCTTGTTTTGTATTTAAAAGAAAAGAAAAATTCTCATTTAAGAACTGCTACTATTATTATATTCTTCTCAATGATATTTATATCGAATTCCACAAAATTTTGGAATTATACTCCGCCTTGGCTTATTTTGAAAAAACTAAAGTAAACTATAAAGATCCTCATGTTATCATATGAAACAGTATTGAATTGTCATTTGGGTTATTTTTTATTACCCGTTCACACTATGCAAGTCTTATTGCTAAGTTGCTTAGTTTCTAGGATTGAGAGAGACGAGGGGAAAAGAAATAAGTACTTAACTTCATGCAAGGATGGACACTGTAAAAAACAACGATGTTTTTTTTCAATGCGATGCATCACAAACATACATCGATATTGCATCGATATTTCATAAAATACTTCAATGTTTTTATACATCAATGGTTTTTTTTTAATTATTTATTATTATATTTTAAAAACATCTTCAGTTTATTTTACATTCCCAATACTTTTTTTCAATATCTACTATTTAGAAATAAAAAATTACCGATGTTCTCACAATTTTAAAGTTTTTAAAAGTAATTTTGTAAAGTTTGAGAAACTGGGAGTATTAAATATTAAAAAATGATATCAGGCGGCGGCTAATTTCTAGCCGCTTATTAGCAAAAAAAAAAAAATTGGCAGCGGCGGCTGGTCAAAACTATTCCGCGGCTCGGCATTGCCGGCGTTCAGCCGATCGGCCTTAGATACGCCTTGCGCGTGATTAGCAAGTGGAAGTAAAGATGCCAGACATGAGTTTATTCGCCGCTTATAATAGTGTTGCCAGTTGTTCACATAACGTTTACCATGTTTACATGTACAAACTTAAATCATGCCAACACATATACCCGCTTATACAAATCTATATGTGGGCCAAAAGAAATCACCCTATTGGAAGATGCTCTTATTTTTGCAAACGGCGGCCAATGTCAAATCTGTTTTGACATTTGTGAACTACACAGATGCAGAATTCAGGTGAACAAGCGATGGAGCGATACACTCCCCAAGAACGCGGAATAGTCGTGTCGTGGCGTTCCCGGGTCGCCTAATCTCTTGTTTTGGCGATTTACACTGGCCCGCAAGATCGCCCGATTTAAACGTTCCAGACTTTTTTTGTGGGGTTTTTGAAGTTCCGTGTTTACGTGAACAAGCCCGAGACCCTGGAAGCTCTCAAGGACAACATTCAACACGAGTGCGAGAATCTGTCGCCTGAAGTTCTCGCCGAAGTGATGAAAAATTCCATAAAATGAGCCCGTATAGCAATCAATTGTGACGGCGCCCATTTGGCCGATATCATCTTCTCGACTTGACATATAAAATTCTAAAGGTTCACATAAACATACATCAAAAAACAGAATCGAAGTTTTTCATTTACATAAAAAAAATGAGAGCCAAACAACATCGGATGACTTCTTTTGGCCCACCTTGTATATCAATCTACACGTTCTGTATACAATTTGTCATTTCGATGCATCGGAAGAAAACATCGATATTTTCCGATCGATGTTTTTGTCCATATTTAGCTTCATGTACTGTCAATACGTTTTGCTTTCTCATCCGTAATGTTAAAAAAGCACACATGCATACACAAAACTATTATTAAAAATATGAGCTCAAAAATAAGACTTGCATTGTATAAACGCCGATGAAAGTTCAATGAAGAAAAAGTGATACGCAATAAGATTTGTGTAGCGTGAACTGGGAATAAGGGTAATGTGAAAATGATTATCGAACTGTCGAAAGTGAAGTAATAGAATAGAGGATTAAAAGTGCATTTAAAAATAACGTTCAAAAGTTGAAGCAAACAATAATAATAATAATGAAAAAAAAAATTTTGAACAAAAGCTAAAGCAGTTGTGGCAGTAATAACAACATTACAAAGGAACACATAAATTTAGGAATTGAAGTGAGCGGTAATGTGCGCTTAAGCAAAAAACGCACAACAACTGAATGTGCGAGAGTAATATGAAATGTAGCCCTGAGGGACTGTTTTAAAAGTTCTAACAATTGAAGTTGAAAATTTTGGTTTGAGTTGGTTATAAAGAATCATCACTTATATTTCAAAAAGTGGAGGAAGTAGTTCAATTGCATTGGAGGTAATCAATGGCAGTGAAAAAGTCAGTTTAAGTAAATATGTGTTTTAATAAAGTTGTGTGATTTAGTTTCAAACATTTGTGTGTGAGGGTGGAACTAGACTGCAGCATTTTCTGGAGATTCCTGTTAAAAATACAAATATATGTATTTCAATTTAATCATTTAGAAATATTTGAATGTGAGATGGGATAAAATTTTTTATTTAAACTTAATGTACTATAAACAAGTAAATTTATAAGCACTTGTCAGTTTGTGTAATTAAAAAATAAATAATCTGCTGAATATTTTTTATATTGTGCGGAGTTATGCTTAAGTTCCCTTTTAGATTTCAATCTTAGAAATGCAAAACGCGTTTGTATGTTAAAATATTTCTCAAACACATGAAACTATGAATTTATTTTTTGAAATTGGTCTACGAAATACAACTAAGAACAGTTTTCAAATACTTCAATAAGATTCATAATTTTTGGCACTAAAAAGTGCGAATTCATTTTTATCCTTCTTTTATATATGTACGTTCAATGTGCATATTTTGCGCCAAGCTTAAAATAATTTAACTAACGTTCTAAATAAGTATTTATAGATTTTTTTTCAAGATATGCATACATAGGTTTATAGAAGAAATATACTTACACCCAAAAAATTAAGTTTTAAAATCAAGAAGAAACATTTTGATTTTAAAAACGAAACCTTTATGAAATAGAACTAAGTTTGTTTTGTGTTATTTTAAAAATTTTCATTCTTTGCTTAAAAATTAAAACTATTTTGGAATGAAAAATTATTATTTCTGTTTTAAGAAACAACAACCTTGATATAAAGTTGAACATACTCAAATTAAGAACTTATGTTTTTGAATTAAGAATGAAATATTCTTGAAGTAATAATGAAGCATTTTTGTTTTAAAACTAATTATTTTTATATAAAAAATTAAATGTTTTGAATTAATAATGGAGACTTCTTAAATTAAGAATGAAACGTTTTAAATTAATAAAAGAGAATTTTGAAAAATTGTCACAGCATTCAACAAAAAATGTCGCTATTATGTTATGAACACCGTGTTTTTTAAAATTTCGCAATAATTTTAAGATTTTGTGCGCAAGGATCATACAGGATAATGGACATTAATATACACTTGGTCGTAATAACAGATTAATTATTTTTTTTTCAACACGATACAAATATAAAATGTTACTCGGGGAAAAATATATTCTTTTATTTAAAAAAATTAAAATTATTGATATAATAATAAAATATTTTTGTTTTTAGAATGTTTAAAAATACATTTTCTTTTTTATTATGATTTCAAAAATTATAATTTTTATTTTAATAAGAAAACATTATAGTTTTTGAAATTTTTAAAATGAAAGCGCACATTTTTGTTTTAGAACTGTTTCGTTATAAAAATAACAATGTTGTATATTAATATTATAAGAAACATTCCTATTTTAAAAATGATTTTTAAAAATGCAGCATTTTTAAAACAAAAACGTAAGATTCTTGTTTTAAGAATGCTTTTTTGGTTCAGTGTACTTACTCAGTTCGTGTTGTATGGATATCGGCCAACGACGGCATAATCGGTAATTGGAGTTCAAATGACCTGAAGATAATAATTCCATTCAGAGAAGATATATACTTACTAAATTCGGCGAAGATGGCCTACAGGATACGTGGGCAATATAACAAAATTTCTATGGGGGTATCCGGAGGAAGATAAGACAAGGGGCCTGCTGAAACTAAACAAGTTCGAACTAAGAAAGTTAATCGGCATCGTAACGGGGCACTCTAACTTACTAGGGCACTTGCACCAGATTAGAGAAGCAGTCGACAATAAATGCAGGGCATGCAGGGAAGATATTAAAACAATGGAGCATTTTCCGTGTCATTTACCAGCTTTCACCCAACCGAGTACCGGACTTTATCCGCCCTTGTGGTATTTACTGAAAGAGATTGAGGTACTACATTAACGATATTGAGTTTCTACAAAGGTGGGCCTATACTGGATTAAATGTATGTCCTCGCCATTACGCCAACTCTCGTTAACCTAACCTTCATATTTCATAATTACAATGTGGTTTTTTAAAATTCAGAGTGCATGAAATGTATCTCTATTGCTTAGAGATATCGATATTCTAGTTGACAATTTGTTGTATGTATTATATATATGTATAAGCTATTGCTAAGTTTTTGAGCCCTGCGGAGAAGAGTAAAAAATTGCTCATCACATCCTGTACCTAAAATGCGAGGAATTACTGGTTTCCTATGTCGATTCACCGTAAGAATTTGCAAAGAGGAGGGAAATAATGTCTCCCTTTCATAAGATAGGAACCGATGTTGACCAATTTACCTTAATCTGATATTAGATTTAGGATTCTTATATTTTCAGTAGACTAAAAAATAGAACAATTTTCGCGTCAGCTTTTAACATACGGAATTCAATTGCAGATATCAATAGCTCTAGGACCTAGTTCTAGGAAAAATATAGATGCTATGTACGAATTGATGACATAAACACTGGTTTGTGATTAGGCAGCCTTGGTTATTACTTCCACCAGGATAGATTTTTCTCAGAGACTTGGTTGTTAAGAAAATTGATGTAAGCAAATATTAAAAAGTCTGCAAAGATGATTCAAAAAATTGTGCGGGTGACGGATTTTGGATATACTTCTGAAAGCCAAAACAAAACAGAAGTCGAAACTGTCAAACTCGATTAAAATTTACCAACCGTATCGCCACATTATTAATAAATTATTATTACGAGGTTTGTTCAAAACGAATCGCGCATTTTGAATTTTCGCGGGTTAAGTATATTCGAATTTTGATGTTTTTGTGGCGTTATGTTGGTACTCATGCCTCTCACTTATGCCGACAATTTCGAGGTTTCGAACAGACCTCGTATATATATGTATGTAAATTCTCATAGATAAATTAGCCACGAGTGCTCGAAAAAATAAAAGATAACAAACGAAGAAGTCGGAGTAATATCTACTATACAACAGCTGAAGAAACTGCATGACGAAAAAGAGATATGAAATATTATATCAAAGGCGACAAATTATGACATTCGATATCAAACAAAATTTCAAATATTTCAATAAAGTTTAAGTTCAAATATGTTAAAATTTCGTTCGTCGCCGTAATTATTCCTCAGTAAAATGAATTATGACGACACGACATACAAACTCCATGATGATTTGCAAAGTAAAGTTTGCGTGTGTAAATTCGAATGTTTGCTGCGAAGCATTCAACAATTTTAAAGATCGTAGATCATGCTACCTATTTTTCCTTACCACTGACATAAGAAACGAGGCAAATAGTCCTTACAACGACAGTTCCTAATTGTAATACGACAACTCTAACGAGTCTCGGGCATCGCAACTCAACTAAATAGAGTGGAATGAGTATCAAAATCGGTTATTGCGCAAAATGAAATCTCGATGTTCATCGACATACTATCGAATATATTTTCATACAGCCTGTTTGTAGAACGGGAAAAAGCCGACTCACGACGAGCCAATTGATAGACGAATACGTAATGAAAAGCGTTTGTGTAATGCGACTTGATTTTGTCGTGCAGCTTACGTTAATTCGCCTATTTGCCAAATATGTACTAAATCGTATTGTTGCCAACATGTTAAAAAATAGTTTTAGTTTATAATTTTCATACAAAATTGTGTCTTCAGCCCTATTCTTGAAACACAACTATGAAACTTTTCAATTTTGCTTATAAAACTATTTGTATAAAGGTAAGTACTCTAAAGTTTTTTAATATTTTTTAATAAGTGAGTTTCTACAAGTGATGTGCATTCACAAATGTATACATGTAACTTCAAACGTATGTACTCATAAGCAAAGAAATACAATTACTAATGGTAAGAATCTGCTTTGTTCAATTTTCAGATTCGCAAGTGTCCCACCTAGGCCGAAAAGAACGTAAGTGGCGTAACAATGGCTAGAGCAGTACTATTATGAGATGAAATGAATAATGTTGGCAAGTTGGTTAGTAAAATTGAAGCATTAATGGTCAGGCATTATTTGAAACAAAAGCTTTGTTTATTTTAACTTTTAACTCGCACGTCCTCCTGGCAAAGGTGGTTCAAACGTTGGCAAGTAGCAAGATATTCAACATCTAAAGTGCTTTGTCAACACGAAAATGATAACGTCGAAATACGGTTGACCGATTGTTTTTGTGATTTGCCAATATTCACTTTTATCAAATAAACACTTTTATATTAAATGGAAAAATTTGTTGTGTTTAATGAAAAAATAGAAATTGAAAAATATAATTAGCATAAAAAACGCGATAAGAATTTGTTTGCAAATGTATAAATTGTATTACAAGTATAAAATGCAAATACATTTGAAGAAGTGACCAAAAAAAGGGGTGTTATAAGTTTGTAGTGTGTGTCTGCGTATGTGTGTGTCTGTACGAGTCCACGTACAGACCAAACGGCTGGACCGATTTTTATTCAGTTTTTCAGCTTGAAAGGTGACTTGATCCTGAGTGTTCTTAGCTATGTTTGAAGAAAATCGGTCTAGCCGCTTAGAATATATCATATATTTTCTGGATATATTCTGTTGAATCTGTGTATCTTTGAAGCCGTAGCTCCAAAACGGCTGGGCCGATTTTAATTTGTTTTTTTTTTCATTTAAAAGCCGACTTGATCTTCTAGTCTCTACTTGAAGAAAATCAGTCCAGGCTTTTGGAAGTTACCATAAATTTGTTATTAAGAATTTTTTGAATGTGAATGAATTTGTTTATATAAAAATTTAAAAAACCGCAGTTATATCTAGAAAAGATGTGATACCTTTCAAGTGGCTGGGCCAATTTTCTTCAAACATACCTAAGAACACTCTCGATCAAGTCACCTTTCAAACACAGAAAACTAAATCAAAGCCGGTCCAGCCGTTAGGTCCGTACATGGACTTGTACACACGCACACACTACACACTACGTGGCCAAATGTGAAATTTGCTCCATACATGCCACCAATTGGCTAAACTGTAGCCTTGTTGTCATTTTGATGCTAAAAATTTAAGCAATCAAAACAAGAAAAATCTTAATATGAAAGTTTACTTACCTTTTTCTTGTTGGAAATTCCATTTCTTTATATTTTCTTAACTTTTATTAATTTTTTTACAGTTTTGTTTATTTTTGTGAACTTTTAGACTTAAGACGACTAGAATTTATTAATCGCCCACCTTGACGTTTATTGTGAGTCAAATCGTATTGTACAAACCCAAATAAACTGACATTGTTACGTTTTTTAATGAAAATAGTCAACACTCGTGTTCTAAAACCAAAAAAAAAAAAGAAATAATGCAAACATATTAGCGCTTATTATGGACGAGTCATGTTCTAAAAACAGGCTGCTACACTTGAATTGAAGGGCAAGTTTCAACGAAGCGCGACTACATCTACTTTATACATAATGAAGGGAAGAGAATTTTGAAAAATAGCTCAGTTTTTGTAAAATTCAAAATCCTGATAGCCTGGAGTACAATCCCGGTGTTGCAAATTATGCTGACTTGAGTCTGCTGTGCATAACGGCTTCTTCGTGTAGAGACTGCTCGGGTTGAAAAGAGAAGAAAACGGTGCAACATACTTAAAGATTTTTTGTATAAGTAACCCCTGCGAATTCATAAATATGAATAGTAAGGGGCCTAAGTAAACTCCATGAGAATTGGGAAACCCTTTTTTAGTAACCTAGTTGAACTAAAATTTTGCTGGACAACTATAAATCTGTAAAGATCAAGGGGGCAAACTGCAGCACTTGATATCGAACCAAATTTAAAAATATTTCAAATTCCGATGGCTATCAAATACCCTAATTTGCCGCTACATTTTATTTTTTTAATAAACTATTTTACACATATCCACGACATACTCGTATTTAATTAAAATTTCAAAACATAAAACATAAACCTGTAGTTACTTCTACAATCGCGGCTGACGTAATGTGTGCATTCACTCCCATTTCCAAAAACCATTCTTAACATCCGCCAGTCAAATGTCCTCCAATACATTTCAGTACTTATTTTCCCGCAGTCTCCTTGCCAACGTTGCGTTTTTTACATTTGGTCTAAGCGACATGTGTTGGAACATGCATTTATCGTATGTGACCATGTCAGTAGATTAAGATTCCAACTGACGGTTGTTATGGGTACGAGTGTAAGCTCTTTGCTATACAGAAATGACTTATGTCACTATAACGTGTAAATTTGTTATAATTCTTGTGGTTTAATCTAGAGCTAAAAGACGACACAAATAGCAAATCACTCGAAGTATAAAAGCAAAACTGCGAGAATATGCTCCTCTGGAAGTGGGTGGTTGGTAATAAATTTCATTTTATTAAAATGCACTTTGGTTTTAATGTTCTTGTTGTTTATAACGATTTTATGCATTTCTTCTTTTTTTATTTCATTACCAGTGAAAGTGGGCGGTGGTGGATGGCTTTGCGTTCAGTGTAGTATTTTTGCTATCATGAGCCTTTGAAGTATAAATTGGGGAGGAGGAGTGCTGGAAGGAGGGCTGAAAATGTTTGATGGTTTAAGGGCTAATGTTTTGACCATTAATTACTTAATTTCAATGATTGAATGCTTTCTGTGATATGATTACATTACATTACATTAACAAAGAATGGTCACTAACTTACAAACATGAATATCTTGAAGCTATAGAGTGCATTGAAATCACAAACAAAATAAACTAAATTAGATTTATTTTGTGTGTATGGAGAAGCAATTAGTAAAATGTCTCTTACAAGTACGGTTTGAGTTTAATGGTTACCAAAGACTTAACACTCCTTGTTTGCAAAAAATGGAGCAAATAATTAATGTACTGACATTTAGTCTTATGACAAAACAGAGTGAGTTTTATCTCAAAATTTCTTTAAAGCATTTAAGACAATATAATTGTACATACCCAGCAAACACATTGGTTATTAGTATGCAAAAAATTAGGCTTAGAACTTAAGTTGCCACTTACTACAATTTGACTAAAAGACTACTTATTTTTGTTTGAGAAGTTCATAAAATAAGTAGTAACTAGAGATGAGCGATTTTTCGAAACCTGTACCACAACTGTGACTGAATTTATCATGTAACAGGTTTTGGAAATATAGTTTTTATCATACAAACTTTGAATGTTCTTGTATGATTACTTTACAGCAAACAATGCTTTTTTTATACCTTCACCGTTTGTTGAGAAAAAATCATCAAATCATGTCAAATCGTCTTTTCTGGCAACTATGTATAGCTCTCATATTTTTGAATTTGCAATTTTACTGTCTCTCTGCCTCTTATACGACAATTCTCAATATTTGGTTGGGGTGGATTGCTAATTCTTTGTTCTTGTCACTCCTCTTATTAGTATTTATCAAAATACCAATACTAAGATATACTTTTAAAGCAGAAGAACGCAAATTTTGTTAAACCGTGATCACATTCACTCTTTAATTTCACTGCTGCTCTCCTTATTAGATTTGCACAAAATAACAGAACTGCTACAAACAAAATACTGCTAAACTGTGCTCACAGTCACAGTTTAAAAGAACAGCGACTTAGAAATCACGTTCACAAGAGCAACATTATTAAAAAATCACAGTATCGCTCAACACTAGTAGCAACCCATGCTGCGAGCAAAAAATAACAGACTAGGTACTTTCGGAGCCAGCTGTTTAATTCTTTATTCGCTTGTTTCGTGATGAGAAATGCCCAAAATACTATATATTTTACATTTGTTAGATAAGTTAATACAGGGTGTCTGGTGGCAATTTTTTATTTTTAAATACGATTATTTCAAAAAGCAATACACGGTGCGGAGGGAGGGTGGCGCCGTTGAAATTATCGATTGTGCGGATTTGTCAGTCACGATGTCGCAGTGTTCGAGTGAGCATCGCGCGTTCACTGTGGAGACATTTTTTAAGAGTAATAATTCTTACGTAATTGCTCGTCGACAATTTTGTTCACAGTGCGGTATTCGGCGAATACGTGATGGAGCGAGTGTAAATTTAATTCGTTCGTGAGTGCAGAGATCCCGCGAAACTGCTTCGGCTATGAATGTCCCACGGCCAGGGCCCAGTCGATCTTCAAGATCTCCCGAAAACATTGAATTAGTTCAAAGCAGTTTACGTGAAAATCCGCGACTTTCAATATGGAAAAGAGCAGCCTCACTGGGACTTCCAAGGGCGATTATTCATGAAATTATCAAAAAGGATCTGAAGTTCCATCCCTTTAAAATTTAAATCGTTTAAGAACTGAAAGAAAGTGACTTTGATTAACGCAAAAAATTTTGTGGAACGATGTTAGAGTGTTTTCGCACTGTAATTCCCATTTTTTGGAGCAACGAGGCTCATTTTCACTTAAACGGCCACGTCAACAAGCAAAACTGTGGTTACTGGTCTTTAAAAACCCGCAACCCTCGATTGAAACATCAAAAATTATTGCATTGTCTCAGGGTAACTGTTTAATGTACCTTATCCACGCATGAAATAATTGCACCATTTTTTTTTTTTTTTTTAAAACTCTCGAGGAAAGGCGACGAATGTCAACGGTGAAAATTATCGACGCATGAATACGGAATTCTTTTAGCTCATCCGTTGTACTCTTCACACACGTGGTTTCAACAGGATGGAAGCCAGAGCTTCGATGAATTTGCTTCGGAAAAATTTCTCCCAAAAACTGATCAGTCGCTTTGGAGACATCCCATGGCCAGCGATGTCGCCCGATCTAACTCCCATGGGTTGTTTTTGTGGGGCTAGCTCAAAGAGAGGGTTTTTAATGAGAATTTCCAATCTATTGTGGCTTTAAAGGAAAATATTTGTCGAGAAATTGGCTCAATTAAACCAAGTTTACTGCAGCGTGCGGCGCAGAACACGAGGCTCCGTTTCGAACAGTGTGTTCAACTCGACGGAAGACATCTGGATGACACACTCTTTAAAAAATAAAATCCGCATTTCCATTTTATCGCTCAATGCTCTTAATAAATCTTTGTGTCAATTTTTATCATTATTATTAAAGGGTCCGCTATCTAAAATTTTTTTTTCAACTAGTGCTTATTTCGTGAATGGTAACACTTAGCTCATGTCTGATTTGACAGATAATTAGTTTTAGCCTTCCGCTGAACGAATATGTTGTGTTTTCGCTTCGCTAAGTGGGCCTGCGATCGACTTACAATAGATGCCGATTTTGCCAAAAAAAATCATCTTTTCAGATGAAGCTCATTTTGATCTTGGCGGGTATGTAAACAAGCAAAATTGTCGCATTTGGGGCACAGAAAACCCGCACGCATACATTGAAAAGCCGACGTACCCAAAACGAGTCACTGTTTGGTGCGGATTTTGGTCCAGAGGCATAATTGGGCCAATGAGCAAGGAGTGGCCGTTACAGTCAATGGCGATCGTTATCGGGCCATGTTGAACGAATTTTTGTTCACAAAAATTGAAGAGGAGGATATTGGCAACATTTGGTTTCAACAGGACGGCGCTACGTGTCACACAGTCGAAGCTACACTCGATGTTTTGCGCCGTTTTAGAAGATCGCATTATCAGCCGCAGAGCTGATGTCGTTTGGCCACCTCGGAGCTGCGATTTGACACCGTTGAACTATTATTTGTGAAGTGTCGTCAAAGATAAGTCTTACGCCGACAAGCCAGATACAATTGACGCTTTAAAGGACAATATTCGTGAAGCCATTGGTGAAATACAGCTGCACACAATCGATAATGTGCTTAAAAATTGGACCGATCGTGTAGGCTACTGCATGGCCAGCCGAGGCAGCCATTTCAATGAAATTATTTTTCATTATTAAGCGGAAGGATTATACTTTCAAATAAAAAAAGAAATTTGAGAAAATATTCAGTAGTTTTTTTATAGCATTTTCAAAAAAAAAAGTTATCTGGCTTACCCTTTATTAATTAAGTTTGAAAATATAAATCTGCTACCAGACAAAACCTGTTGTTTTATTATTTCATAAATTACAAAAACAAGTTATTCGTCATCTAAAATGTAAAATAAAGTAACATCAAAATATTAAAAATTGTTTTTTTATTGATTACGATTCACTACATCATATCACATACGTTTACAAAATTTTGCAGGTCTTAGATAAAAAATACCAAAGTTATAAGCAAAATTCAAACTAACGTATCATCAAGTGCATGATTTTCTTAAATATTATAACGTATCATCCATCACTCATAGGAATTTAAAGAACTACAGAACATTTATTTTTCTGTTACGTTATTTTGCATTTAAGGTTACCATATATATCATATCCATTATCGAAATTCCTACAATTTTTGCTGGGTACGGAAGAGCTTAGCTGATTTTATTACATCAAGAAAGCCTTTTTCTGTGTTCTGACAGAGTTTTATTTTAATTACTTAAAAATGTTTATACATATGTATAAATGTTTTATTAATTCTTGATTGAATCTTTAAGGAAAATTAGGTAATGAAAAACAGTTCTTTTTATCTTAACCAGTACTTCATATTCATATGATGAAATGAGAAACATATTTGCAAAATGATTGCGATGACAACTATTTAACTAATTGGTAAGCAATAAATAAAAAGCACTTACAAGCCTGCTTTTCTGCTCTAATATCAAATTATATAATTTTTTTTTTTCAAAAAACGTGAAAAGATATGTTATTGATATGATATGTACAATGGTCAACGTTCTTCTAAGCTTTCAGAGGCGTAATTTCTAAGGCAATGGTGCAATACATGCTGAAATATATGGTATTGAAAAAACTGTTCCAAATATATTAAATAACTTTTCAATAACATTGACCACTATATGTCCTTTGTTATACTAAAATTTCATGTTAACTAAACCTGTTCAAATAGCTTTAAAAAATTAGGTAATACCACCTGTGTTACTTTTATGAATAAAAACTGTTTAATTTATTGATTAAATCAAGTGCAACTGGAATGTAGATAATTGGCAACAGTATGCACAAAAGCCTTAAAAATATATATTTTTATAAGTACGAAATATTTTTTAGTTTATAAAATTTTTTCCATTCTCATATGTTATTGCTACTAATTCTCTAAAATTCTATTTGTTGAAGGAATAAATAAATCTACAAAAAAAAACCCGACTTCAATGCAAAGATCTGATAGAACATTTTTGAAAAAGATTTATAGAATATAAAATTACATTTTAATGAGCGTGCCTCCACCCATTTTTAAAATGCAATATTTTGTGTTATTCAGAGCTCAGAGTGTGTGTTAAGTCTTGTAAAAATAGGTACAGTAGAACCACTTAAAATAAAATATTAAATTTTATTGGGCGTGACTCCGTCCATTTTCTCAAATGGAAGATTGTGTCTATTTTTGAGCTCAAGTTGTGTGGTACATTTCGTAAAAATCAATTTGGTAGAACTACGTGAAATA
This sequence comes from Nowickia ferox, assembly GCA_936439885.1. Lineage (NCBI taxonomy): Eukaryota > Metazoa > Arthropoda > Insecta > Diptera > Tachinidae > Nowickia > Nowickia ferox. The sequence continues at coordinate 100,428,430 of OW387023.1, read as the reverse complement.
TAATAATAGATTCTGATGGGCGTAGCCCCGCCCATTTTTTCAACTTTAAAATTGTGTAATTAAAAGAACCAGAGGTGTTTGCTAGGTAGCAGCAATAAAATATGTAGAATATCATAAAATGAAATAAAAAATTGTGGGCGTGTCCCCGCCCAATTTTTTTTTGCAACGGAACCAATGGGAAGCTATACTTTCTCAGACAATAAAGAATTTTTTAACTATTGGTCTAATATGAACCGAGTTATGAAGTAACAATGCCAAAAAAAATAGAGACGAATTGATAACCTCCTCCTTTTCTTGAAGTCGGTTAAAAATAGACTCACGTCAGATATATGTATGGTTATTGTTAAAATATAAATAAAGTTTTCTGTCCTATTATGTTAATATTTTTGTTAATATTTTTGTAGTTCTTTTTTCATCAAAAGCTTTTATATTATAGGACGTTAGTGATTTAGAGGTCTAGTAGTGATTTAGTATAGGCAACAATAAAATTTAGGAAAACAAACTGGCTTAAAAAAGAAGACTAATGTACTCCCAAAACCTACTTCATTAGGAAATTTAGTATTTCATTGAGGGAAAGGTTCTACCCAATGGACAGAGCCGTGCAGGTTTTCACGTGCGGCTCAAGACGTGGGGAAAGAGTTGGAGGGGGCGTATATATTCTAGAATTTGGAATTGAAATGTCATTCAGATATATCCGTCATTAAAAGATTATTAGACTGGCTAAGTATTCATTCAATACATAAGAGAAATATTCATGTAATAACGGAGAGCCAATCTGCAATCAAGTCCCTCGTAGGTGTGTACTCCACATCATTCCGTGTCTAATAATGACCCACAGCCCCAGATGAGCTTGGGCAACACTCATCCATCACACTGCATTGGGTGCGTGGACACGGAACTAATTCAGGCAACATAGTTGCGAATGACCTGGCCTTTCTCAACTCAGCTCAAGACAGATGGCGCAATAACGAGAACGTTATAACGAGAACTCTTTCGCCTCGTTCAAACCTCCAAAGAACTAAAAACCTCATTAGCTACAGAATCTTGAGGAATCTTCTGGCAACGCTGACCGGCCACTGCACTTTCGGAACCCATGCATAACATATGGGTCTCCGGTACAATGATTACTGCTACAGTTGCAATGATGAAGAAGATGAGGAAATCTTACTTGGCAAAATATCCTTCAATAGCCTGTCGAATTTATCGGAAATAGGACTAAAAAACCTAAGTCTATATATTAGGAGCCGCGGCTGGTGTGACCGTTAACCCTCTTCTATGGTATGTGCACACACTTGACCCTTTCCTGACCCACTTCTCTTTTCTTCTCTTTTATCCTCAAGAACCTACTCATCTACATTTTCCCATTTCTTCCCTATCCCGAATTTTTCTACTACTCTCAACCTACAGGTAGCACAAAGGAATCATCGTATTGGACCCAAGTTAGCTGGACCCCTAGATTTTAATTTTCACCAATAACCTAACCTAACCTAACTGGATTAAAAAAGAAATTACAAAAGTTTTTGCAAGCTAAACTTTTTATCTGATAAAGTTTTGTTTAAGAATCGAATAACTAAGTCATATCTCAATGATAGTAAAGTTTTGTCACCAGAGTGTAAACCGCACCAAACGGTGAATTTTTCTGAATGTAATGGAGTCTATAGGATCAAGTCAAAAATTAGCATCATTGCTTAACCAAATTTTTAATTTTGTGATCTTTTACGAATATCAAAATTATGTTGAATTTTATTATTCTATGAGTTTCATCTTCTCCCAAAATTTTTATGCAAGAGAGGAAGCACTGGAAACTCATACATATGTATGTTTGAGGAAATCCTGAGAAAAAAACCAAATTCACTTATATTATCGATTTTTAACGGAATGGAAATACAAACTGACTGATTCAAACCACTTACATTGAAGCAATAAATGTTAACTGGTAGATGCGACACTTTCTGGGCATTTAATCTTGGTCCTCCGATTCATTAAAGAAACTGAGACTGAAAAGCACTCACCTGCCTTTCTAGTCTCAATATAATAAATTGAGGAAACAGGACAGGAACCAATAATTCTTATTACATTAAATGTCATTTAAATCTCTTGAAAGCTATGTACATGTTCACTATTTAAAACATCAACGATTGTAAAATTCTGAAACACGCCTTCCACCTTTCACATTTAAGATGAATGCTCAATTCATTACATGCATACAATACAAATTCTCCACATTTTTAGCACACGTCATTAAAAAAAAACACTGCAAAATGATTGCTGAAATCAACACAAAAAAAAAGAATTTTTGAAAAGAAAATTTTCGTTTAACGAAACGAACAACAATGAAATTTTAATTTCACTTTTTTCCTTTTGATTGATGTAAAAATGACGGGACCCACATCGCTACAACTGACAATAAAAAAGGAAGGAGAATTCAAAGCACTTGAATTAGAGCAAACTTTGATTATGATGTGTATATGTATGTACGTACGTATGTATGTATGTATGTATGTATATATGTGTGTGTCGTTTGAAACATATAAAAGAATTAACCAAAAAGGATGAGAAGCTGGCAGCCAAGACAAGGTTGGTGCCACAAAGAACATCTATAAAGGACTATCTGAACAACAAAAAATCGGCGTAACAAAAAAAGTTTTAAAAAATCAACAAGGAAATCCACAAAAGATTTTTTTTGCGCACTTAATTTCTTAAATGCTTTGTATGCGTTCTTGATGAATAATGAATAAAGCAGCTGGTGTAAAACTAAAAGCAATTGGCAAAAGACTACTGGCGCTGATGATAACAAAGTCAGCAGTTTGAAGGTATGAGAATATAATATGAAAAGAGAATATACATAAATAATTTTGGTGAATTATTAGCCAGAGCAAATTATAGTAAACATGTTTACCTAATGTAGGCTCTGATATCTTTATAAGAGTATAAGAACTGAAGGTCTTGATCGATTCTAAAAAAATACATATCTGTTGGTTTCTATAAACTTAATGGGTCTACCAAGTCATAAATAATCTTTGTCACTTTTGAAGTTTTAGGCAACTACATGAGAATTATGTTTCCATCATTGATAAGCGCTATCATCAGGTCTATGGCACGGTGAGAAATAAGACTCCATGTGCACGCTTGCTGATAATCTTCCCAACGTTAAGAGTTACTTCGTTAATCACTGACTTCTGTGTGGCCGCAAGGTCTTGATAATTTGTACTTTCTCACTTGACGTCATTGCAATGTCTATATGATTCAATATTCGATAAATGACATAACCCGTAGTAGATTTAAAGAGCATCCATTACTTTTTAACTTGTTAAGCTTTGTCGTTTGGTACACCCTGTTCATGGTGAAATACATATCTAGTCCTTTTCACAGTTATGAAATTTGATTGTCTTGAAAATTTAATTCTGGTTTGCTCGCGGTGCCAAATGATTTATTATGGGAAAATGCCCTCAATTGCTTTAACCATATCACGCATGTATATGTATGTATACCTGCAAACATACTGAAAAATATAGTATGCGGATTGAAGAGTGATCAGAGAGGTTGTTATCAGAGAAGGACAATGAGTACTAAAAAATATATAGATGAGTAAATAGTCTAAATTTTAGTAACTGCATATAATCATAATTGTAGCGCCAACAATTCGTACGCACACATACATATTTTCTCGCAAAGAACTATGACTACAGCCCGTTCCAACACACAAGAGCATCTCTACTTCATTTATGGGAAAATTTTAAATACGCTACTTAAAGTCTAAGCATGCTTATACTCAGGCTATGGATATTTAATCGGACAAAAAGAACTAAGCATGATACTCCAGAAATTTATTAATTATTCGCCATTGTATACACACTTTTCTGTATATGAAATAAAATGGAAAATGTATGAGTGTGTGTGGCTGTTTGAAAACATATGTGTGTGTAAATAAAATAGCCCTGTATATACGCATGTGTAGCCGATTATTAGTCAGATTATTTTTATATTCATGCGTGTGATTGTAGCACGCACAGTCTTTAAATTTTAGTTGCTGTCCTTTTTGCTGCGTAATTTAAAAAATTCGTATAAATATAGTTGTTGGATGTTTATAGTTATAGCTATTCAGTTTATAATTTTTGCATGTGTTTTCATATGAGCGTGTTTTTTATTTGAAGCTGTACGCATTCACACTTGTTTGACGGCCAATACCCAAAGTGTACTTAAAACCATACTTTTTTTATTCTCTGGTTGTTACTAAACGCACGCCGTAAGGAGGCACGAACTTTTTACGTCTCAAGACGAAGGTGGTCGTATAGACCGATGACGTCTTGCTAGTAGTTCGAAGAAAAATGTTGCCTCCTACGATTATGGAGATATCGATAACTATATATATTCTGAGAAAAATTAAAATGATTCGGAGACCAGTAGTGCGATTCACTAACTTTTTTTTTTTAACGATAATCGCATCGTTAAAATAATTATAACGAAAATTTGTCGAATTTGCTAATCAGTAACATTTTTATCAGTAACATTTTTATCGACAAAAATTAACACAAAATATCAGCTGCGTACTATCGTTAAAAAGAAATTACAGAATCACACAATCGTTATTGCAAGCGATAAAATGTGTAGACAAAAATTACGGTTCGTTAAAAGTTACTGAATCGCACTAGAAGACACATCACAGGCTAACTGCCAGCGCAAATCACTAAGTAGCTTATCCAGAGAGGTAACATAAAATTGATTCAGTGTTAAACCTAGAAATACGGAACTGATTCTATTTGCAATTATTTACAATTTTATAGGACGCATTTCTACAGTTACACAGAAAAAAGTATTCACCAATTAATGTTTTCAATTAATAATTTAATTGATTCAATTAAATTTTTAATTGTATTAATTAATTTGAGTTGAAAAACTTAATTGATATTATCAAATTGTTTATAGGTGAAAATTTAATTAATGTTTTAATTAATATTACAAATATTTTAATTAATATTACAAACTCATTCATATTAATTTTTTGTGTGTATGACAGATGGCATACATCTTGGTTACTTTAAGATTTCGTGAAAGAATTATATTAGGTATAGGAAAGAAGAAAGAAAGTATTATGCGATGTAGGAAAATGTTCAGCAAGAAATGACACAAAAAAAACAAATATTGGATGTTACAGCAATCATGACACTAATTTCCATGCACAATTGCAACAGTCACCATTAACAGACGTGCTGAGGTCGACAACATAAGCAGGGATAGAAATATATTCAAATTACTACTCATAACTATATATATTCTGAGAAAAATTTAAATGATTCGGAGACCAGTAGTGCGATTCACTAACTTTTTTTTTACTGTCAGCTGTGTCATTTATAATAATTTATGTGCTGTTAATTTTATCGACAAAAATTAACAGAAAATATCAGCTGCGTACTATCGTTAAAAAGAATCACACAATCGTTATTGCAAGCGATAAAATGTGTAGACAAAAATTACGGATCGTTAAAAGTTACTGAATCCCACTACATGACACATCACAGGCTAACTGCCAGCGCAAATCAACGACAGACAAATTTTCGAGTAATAAGAGAGAGAGAGAAATGGACATCACATTCCATGAACGTCTCTAGCCGAGCTTGCGATGGAAATAGATTAAAAACTGAAAAATGTTTTAATTTTGTGGACGGTCACAAATCAGAAGAGAACTAACAAACTCTCCATGGGAAAATCGTCATTTATCGCACTCAGCAAAAGTTCTTAATGAGTACTACTAAACCAGATTCATGTCTGCATATGATGAGGATTACTACTTTACTGAAAAAGAGGGGGAAACGGTGAAGAGCTTGCTATGAAGTTGTCCAACACTTCAAGAGCATCATGCAAATAACCTCGTGAAGAAATTCGTACGAGGAAATGGTTAAATGTCAGATAAATTGCCAATAGTAAGTATCACAATAGTCGTGTTGGCCGCCGACTGAATGGGAAATGCAATTAATTAGAACATAATCAGAGGAATCATGAATAAAATTCCGCGTGAAATTTTCCCGGGGAACAATTCCAACCAATAGCAGGTCGTAGGGAAAATAAAAAATTCTAATTGGAAAAGAGAGAAATTTTCCTCACGATTGTCCTGAATATATAAATTTTTTTTAGATGTTTCTTAGTTTAGCCATTTCTTAGATCATTTCCATACTCAGTTGGATTGCATTGGCAACATCAGCCATAACAAAAGTATACATTTATGGTTGCAAATATTTTAAAGCTTTTGTGTATCTGTAAGAAACTTAATATTATACCTTAAAATTTTTTATCCTTTAATATTAAAAAGGATATTGAATGTTTCTTTTACAAAATTCTCAGGTATAATTTTCCTCTCGATAAGGCTGAAGTAGTTAGCACGTTGACTATGAAAACGAAGGTCCTGGTTTCGAACCCGGTATTAGACAGTCATCAAATAACAACACCACGTATTTTTGTGATGTACATTAGTGTCCCTTTGTATCAGTTGTTGTAGGAAAGTTCATGTGATGAAGGCATAGTCACTGGAGCTTTCCTCTATCTCTTCCTTCACCACCTGTCTTCTCTATCACTATCCCTTTCCTAAAGAAGGTAACACCTAGTAATAGCAGTAGGCATTCATTGCCTGAGTGTTACTTCTCTTAAAAAGAACGCTAAGAATGACACTGAGCAAAACTAAGACAAACAGCATTTAAAGTTGAAGAATCAAAGAGTTAATTCTAAATAAAAAAAATTGCTTTTTTATCTAAATTGTTTTCCTAAAATAAGCTACCTCAAAAAAAAAAACAAGTTTTCCAGAAAACGAGTTGTAAGTTTTAAATGCACACATAAAAGAAAAAGAAAATTTTATTTTGCATCCAAGAGTTCAGTAAACAAGATATTTGCATGAAATTTTTATACAATATGAAGAACGATATGAGGATTAATTCTGCATCAATAAACTCAAAAAATAAATTTTTTGAATTATATCGTTCTTTGAGTAAAGGAGCGTAAAAGGTATAAAAACATTAAAAAAAATTAAAATTTAAGGTTTTTTTTGGTAAATAATATAAAATTTATGTTAAAAGGATTTTATGCTGTTTTTCATACTTTGCTTCCTTTTCTTCAAATGTTTCAGTTATCCCAATCATGCTTTGTAATAATACATACTTTTAAGTTACTGCTATTGTGAAAATGATTTCGCCAAAATCACAAACACAATCATGTAAATTAACTTTTGTGTAATATTAACTTGTGTGTGTGCTTACATTTCTTTTCAAATATGTAAAATACAAACTTCCAATTGATTTTTTGAAAGCAATTTAAAATAAATGTTTTTGTTGCCTGGCGAAACTATGTATGTGCCACATGCGTAACAGCTAGAACTATTGTTCTCCTCAACGAAAATTATTTTTGCATAGAAGTGTCTTATTTAATTTACGCCCTAGCAAAATTCAATTAAGTTAAAAGCATTTATTATAACCATAAGAAAAAATATGTCTTTTTCATTTCCATTTCTCAAAATGGCAACACAGATGACTACTTAAGGTTGCTCACAATGTAAAGGTACTCTAGTGGAAATGTTTAATGGTGTATGATTATAAAAAGCCACCTAGTATTCGCGCTGCATGAAGCGCATCTTTTCCCTTTATAAAAAACCTTGATGGTGCAACACTTTCTTTATAGAGATTGCAGCGCTTTTAACTTTCGTACACTTTTAAGTGATTAAAAATAAGAAAATTCCTTCTTGGAAATATGTTTGTATGTATGTATGTATGTATATATTTTAAAGTGACCACTCTAACAAAAAACGTAAGTCTCTGCTAACAACATTTTCTTCAAAATGGGTTTAAGTAACAAAACACGATGTATGCATGAATTTCCAATAAAGAAAAAAAATTTGTATTTTGTATCTTCAAACACACAAAAACATCTCGTAAGCTGAATTTTATGCAGTATCGCGTTGAAAAAATTTTTTCGTGTTGGACATCCTAGTATTCGTGTTCGGTCCGTGTCGTATTAGAAAAATTGGAAACGCGCCCATCTCTACTCTCTTCTTAGGTCCCAGTTCATACTAGTCAAGTCTTATTGCTTAAATTTTTTTTGCATAGTTTTGTGTATGCATGTGTGCTTTTTTTAACATTACGAATGGGAGTACTCGTTTTTCCCCCTCGTCTCTCTCTCTTTCTCTTATAAACTAATCAGTGTAGTGTAAACTAGGACTAAGAGAAAAATTATGTTATATTTCTTTTACCAACCGAACCAAACCAAAAAATATTAGAAACCATTACTTATTTTTAGAGTTGCAACTTTCTGCAAGAAAATGAGCAACATATTACTAAGGAAAAAAATACTGTTTGGAAAAATTAAAAAATGGTTATTTTCAATCATTTTTTTTTAACTTGCAACATGTTTGTGATTTTTGTATTAAGTAAAACATGCGAAAACCACTTTGGCCAAATTGACAAACAGACAAAACGACATCATAAACATTTGTTAACTTGTGTTTTTATTATGTTCGCTTTTTATTCATTTCTTTTGTTAAACACCTTCATTCTCTGTCGTGCTCACTTTCTTTTTTGCATTTTCACGGCATTAATACCCAGTGCAGGCTTGCTAAAAAGAAAATATCAACAATAAAATGCCAGCGGGCTGCTAAATATAAAAATAACCACTTTGCTTCCATAATCAACAATATCAGCATAGACTTCTTTCGCTGAACGTCATTGCCATCGTCATCATCCATCCTTGCGACAAATTATAACAATGCAACAGGAACAGAAAAAGGTAACATTTGCATGAATACAATGAGTGTGAATTTTTCACTTTTATATTAAAGCAAAGCAAAAAAAAAAAAATATATATATATACAAATAAGGAAGGTATCGGTAACAAATAAAAAATATTTAGCAATTATTATTTTATTTACACATTTTATTTTTTTATTGAAGTTAAGGAAAATACTTATGTAAATAAGAAATATCGGTGGTTTTCATTGCGGGAACATGCCCCTTACATTGTTTCCTTTGATTTTATGTACTTTTACTAATCGGTTTGCTACGCACTCACCTGGGGCTCTCGTAATCCCACAATCCCAAATTTAAAAAATGGGAGAAGCCACGCCCATTATTATTTTTTTTTCGAAAATTGGCAAATCTTGAGTTCTGAGACTTACACGAACTTGCATCTAATTATGTGGGTGGGGCCATGCCCAATAAACCACTATATGCAGCGCATGTAAAAATGTTTTACTTAACTGAATCTAAATTATTTTTCATTATTTAGTTAGTTATCTTTTCAAATTCTTTTAAAATTTTTTTCTAAAAGGTTTTATTTTAGTTTATTGCAAACCCTAAATGTGTTTAAGCGAGTTTTTTTCCCCTAAAAGTTGACAATAATTTTTTTAGTTTTTTTTTTAAATGAATGAAGCATTAGAATTTATTTTTAAAACACAGCATTCCAATGGTTTTGATACGAAATTTTACACCCGCTTGCCCATGCATGACGCAATATGACTGAAGGCGTGAAAGAGCTGTGGAAGAAGCCAGAAACAAATAAGGCAATTTGTTTGTAGAAGAAGATGAAGATGAATTAAAAAAAATATTCGCTAAAAGAAAGTGATGCATCAGCTATAGAAAGCTATTTAAATCATCGTACCATATATATAAAATGACAGTGATGACCAAGAAGAAACCAGAACAAGTGCAAGCACAAGAACATTAACTATGAAGGTGCGGCGACCTTCCAAGAATAGCATGTTGTTCCGTTCTGCTAGTGCGTTTTATAATTTACAACTGCCTTTCGTGCAATTTGCTCTTTGTTCACATGTAATTTGACTTGCAGAGAGATACGAACTTTAGCCTAATCGAATCGTAAAAGGAGAAACAAATAAAAAAAAGTTCGAAGAAATTGATAATATTGAATGTTAGAAAACTGTTTAATGTCTCAATTTAAATATCATCTTGACAATATTGCACATTCACTTATAGCTCGATAATAGGTAAACATTTCATTACCACAGAATTGTTCGATTTTGTTCACCAGAAAGGATAAGCGTCACATCAATTAATTTATTTTATAGTTATTTAGCAATATTTTTAATGTTATTTTCATTTAATAAAACTGAATATCAATAAACGACCATCGAATTGAAAAATAATTGCGCTGAAACCACAATAGGCAACATATTACAATGATTGGTAAAACTAATGAGCTCACGATTGTAAGGTTAAACTAGATTTTTATACAAAAATTAAAAGAATATCAAAAACTCTTGTGGAAAGGTCTTTGTAAAACGTAAAATATGTTTATTAAGAAAAAATTAGTTTCAGTTAGTTACTTTTATATACAAAAAAAATTTATATTTCCAACCCTGGAACTATCCTTTTGATTTTGCTGATTTGGCACTGAGCCAATATATTTCTTTCCAAATTATACAACGTATTTAACTAATAACGAAAAAAGCTAGTTTTAGGAATCATACTTTTAGTTATCTAAATTTTCAATACTAATCTATATCTTTCTTAAATAAAATATATGTTTAATTAAAAAAAAAATATAAAAAATAAGTTTTCGCTAGCTAGTGACTTTTATATAACAAAAAAGTTTTAAGCTTTCCAGCCCTGAACCGTGTTTTTGATTTTTCTAATTTTCACGAATAAAGATGCTTGTTTTGTAAAGATTTTTGTTTGAAGCTTTCAAACTTATTATGTTTGTATACTGTGATTCTCAATATAGTATTAAGAGTCTTACTATAAACATACGAAGTTTGTTAACTAAATTCAAAAATTTTTTGGGTTGCAGTCTACTGATGAGTTCCAAAAGCGGGAACGAAATGCATATAGACAATTGCTTAACCATAAAAACAAGCCAAATCTTCTTTCTTTTTATAAAATATAAAATACGTTTAATTTACAATGAAACACTAACTAGTTTTGGCTGGTTACTTTTATATGTACTCGTATGTATCCTCCTCAGATCGTGGGTGCACGCATGTGTAGTCGTAGCTTGAATTATACCTAATTTTAGAAAGTAGTGTCATCTTGAGTGAATTTGTTTTACTTGTTTTGCCTTGTAGATAATATTTTACTTGAGTAACCATCAATAGATGGCACATTTTATTAGTTGTAGCTTTTACTCGTATATTTGAATTTTAATTCGACTTGTTAAATAGTTTTCTAGTAGGACATGACTTAGTGTAAAAAAAAATATTATAACAAATATAAATCAGTATATGAGTTGATATGAGTTTTATTTTTCTAAAGCAGAGAGATTGCGTGAGCGCTTGAATAAGTAAACTTTACATTTATTGTATTCTTGGTACACATATGTGTACCTCAGGATCTAAGAATTGCTTTACGTAAGTATCGATCGATTTATATTGGAATTGGACGTTTATCAGATTGCAGATATTTTTATCGACATAGATATGGATTTCTCTGGAGATAACGACAATGATGAGAACAAGTAGTCCTTCGGAAGTCATTAGAGCTCTTGAAGAGGAAGTGCGACAATGAAGTAAATACTAGCAAGGACGCTACAAACTCTGCTCGTTTATTTTGTCAAAATAAAGCAATAAATATTTGTTGACCTGACATTACTGATGATGCGCAGGTTCTCTAGAGTAGTTCTGACATAAAGGAAATTCTAACACTTGCATACGGGGCACAGTAATAGACTAACGGCTTACAATCGAAGCACAATGCGTACAATGAAATTGCCTTTGAGGGTATTCTCCTATTACTTTTTTTTTTGCTCTGATTGCAATTGTGGAGTATTGTACATCACCTTTTATGTAAAAGTAAGCATAAAAACAGAGAGAATAGATTGGTTAAAAATCTGTTGGAGCAACAAATATTTAATTATGTATACCAATATTCCATATTTTCTATAAATTATCAATCAATTGTACAATTATTTAATATTTATAAACAAAAAACCATAATTACAATATAAATAGAACTCTTACAATAGTTTTATTAGTAATAACAATTGATTCCGTTTATTTCTAATAACCATTTTAAATTATTGGTAGACGCAACTGAATTAAATTCAAGTTAGAAAATAACGTAACTGAATATTGGCTTTTGAAATGAAAAAAAAACTTTCCTGTAAACAATATTTAATTAAAAAAAACAACAATTCGGTTATTGTCACTAATTAATAATTTGCCGTCGTACTGAAATTCTATTGAAATAAAAAGAAAAGAAAATTAAATACTTTATTGATGTTCTCAACGGAATTTTTGTTCTGTATACAAAAGGAAAAACATATTTTGTTGACGTTATTTAATTATTCCTTATTTGTGGAAAAATTTGAATGTTTTATAAACAAAAAATAAAAATTAAATAAAAATGTCATATGTGACCTGCTCCACGAAAAGGGACCTCTGCGCCGAAAAGAAGTTATTGAGAAAAACGCGTTTAAAGGTGAAGAGGTGAAAAGCAGCAAAATACAGAAGAACCACCAGAAAAGCGTGTTAGGAGTAAAAAAGAGTAAAATTTTGATATTTTTGTAATTTTGTACCTTTGATATTGAACTTTTATTAAATTTCAAATATTATATAATATATATTATATAATATATATATCTGTTTATATCACATTTTTAAATTTTTTCATTAATTATGTTCATCTTTACAGGTGATTTGTAAAAAAAAACTAAAAGACATAGAAACTTGCGGTTTGCTGCATTTGAAAGAGCGCTTTTTTCCCATAAGAATCACTCAAAAAGTAAAAAAAAAATTTTTCGGCGCAGAGGTCCCTTTTCGTGGAGCAGGTCACATATACAATTTTTTTCGCAGCATAATTACACAAAAACTCAATTGAACTAAAAGGAAAGGACATTATTATATATATCGCAAAATATTCTAAGTGTCATTACTATTATTCTGAAGTAAAATTATTTGTACAAATAATATGTAGTTTCTTGATAGGAAAGTATCTCTGTGTAATAAAGCCGCATAGCGGCAACGGATGTTACAATGCACCACGCGGCTCAAAAATTTGCACATTTCATTCACTGCAGAATATAAGCAATAACTTCGAATAATATGCGATAAATTTAATAATGTACTTACCTTTTTTATTCTGCAGAAATTGTTTTTATGTGTGCATGTATGTATATGAGCCATGTCTACCAATGATTCCTTTAGAAATATAAATTATATTGGTTGTATAAATTAAATATTTCAATAATCACAATTAAAATTTCATTCTAAAAAATCGCATATCGCTACTGAAAAATTGGTGCTTACAAAATCTATATTCGTTCATTACAACCGAATTGCGTATTAGTTGTTTGAACCGACAAAATTCGATTGGCTACAAATTCGGTTATCACAACAAATCTGTTTTCTCTGTGCTTCACTATTTTCTACGAGTTGAAATAAAAAATAAAAGTAAAATAACAAATGAGTGTTGTAATTTTACACAAAAGAGTAAAAACAGTGCATAACAAATATATCAAAGCAATAGATTCATGTTCAAGGGGCAAATTACGGCACTCGTTATCGAACGAAATTACGAAATATTTCAATAGAGTTTATATGGAAATATTTTTAAATTTCGAATCGTATCGAATGCCGTAATTTGCCCCAGGTCTTAAGAGGGTATATCTAAAAAAACTTCAGTTTTCCAGCCCTGAAATCATCTCATTGACTTGGTTGATTTTCAATACCAATCTATTTAGTACCAACTCTGACACATCTGTCCAAAATCAAAGTTTTTAGCTTTTCTGGGAATTTCGGAAAACCGATTTCACGTACAAGTACCCGGACATCGCTTATTCGACTTCCCTATTCATAAAAACTCAGAATATACATATATCGATGGTCACAAGTAGCAAGGCCCTAACTCATATTTTTTATCAAATTTAGTTTTTCAGTGATTCTAATAAATTTCACACAAATACACTTCGTCACAAAAATAACGCTTTTGCAGTTGTACTGTTTATTATTAAGTTTTTACCTTCTCCTGTAAAGTTACAGTTATTTGCGTTAGGGGCTTTCTAGTTGTGACCAACGATATGCTTTATGGGCTCTCATATAAAAATTCTAGAAATAGTACACGGAATGACAAACCTATATGTGACCTGCTCCACGAAAAGGGACCTCTGCGCCGATGCAGAAATAGGAATAGGAAAAAGAAACGCTCTTTCAAATGCCGCAAACCGCAAGTTTCTATGTCTTTTAGTTTTTTTTACAAATCACCTGTAATGATGAACATAATTAATGAACAAATTTAAAAATGTGATATAAACAGATATATATATTATATATTTGAAATTTAAAAAAAGTTCAATATCAAAGGTACAAAATTACAAAAATATCAAAATTTTACTCTTTTTTACTCCTAACACGCTTTTCTGGTGGTTCTTCTGTATTTTGCTGCTTTTCACCTTTTCGTGGAACAGGTCACATATATATATGTATGTATGTTTGCCTTTACTGTTTTTGGTGAATGATATAAAAACTTTTACATGTACATACATGCATACAAACATTCATATTTTTGTGATGACAACCATATTTCATTGTGCACCACTTTAGTTTTTTCCTAAACACAATTTTCCTTTCTTATATTAAATTTCATTCTCATGTTTCCTTTTAACAATATCGTCTATGTTTCTTTTTAACGAAATAGCCTAAAATTCTCTTCCTTGTTACTGTTTCTTTTTTTTTCGTACATAAAACATTGCAATAATATTCTTTTATGTTTTGATTTCGTTTTTATCTTTTTATCAGGGACCGTAACGGTTATAATTTTTATTTTAAAAATTACTTTTTAATCGTTATTTTGTGACTTTTATTTATTCCTCACAAAATAACAGTTATTTTGTGACTTTTATTTATTCCTCACAAAATAAGAGTTATTTTGTGATTTTTATTTATTCCTCACAAAATAAGAGTTATTTCTTGATTTTTATTTATTCCTCACAAAATAACAGTTATTTTATGACTTTTATTTATTCCTCACAAAATAACAGTTATTTTTTGATTTTTATTTATTCCTCAGAAAATAAAAGTCATTTTTAAACTAATAACTGCCAGTTCATAGAAGTCAAGTAAAAATTCTTCATAATTAACACATAAGAGTTACCAGCTTGATAAATGAAACTTGATAAATGAAAGAAAAATTAAATGTCATATGGGCTTTAGCGAATAAAATAAAAACTTCGGCCCATTGGGTGGTCTAATGTACATGAATTTAATCAATTTTACTCTTTGTGAAGAATGATGCAACGCAAAAGTCTTCTGACTTACCATCATCTTCAAACGCTGAAACACCAAATGCTTTACCGTCGTCTGAAGACACAAACACGTGTTCATTATTAAACGAGTTCTTAAACTCTATTGAAGTAAATTCAGAGGATGAAGACTCAGATGGTGATCTGGAGGAGGAAATGAAAAGGGCGATAAGCGAAATAGATAATTACAATCCTAAGCCCATTGACGTGGATGCAGATGTAATGAAATATTGGGAGGAAAAAAAATATATATATCCATACCTGTACAGATTGGCACAGGTTTTGCATAGCATGCCAGCAACACAAGTCTCTGTAGAAAGAGCATTTTCTGCTCTAAAATTAATATTAACAGATTTAAGATCGAATTTATCGCCAGAGTCCATGCAAAAACTCTTATTTGTTAAATTAAATTAATTAATAAACACATTTTAAAAATAACTTTTATTTTCTGAGGAATAAATAAAAATCAAAAAATAACTGTTATTTTGTGAGGAATAAATAAAAGTCATAAAATAACTGTTATTTTGTGAGGAATAAATAAAAATCAAGAAATAACTCTTATTTTGTGAGGAATAAATAAAAGTCACAAAATAACTCTTATTTTGTGAGGAATAAATAAAAATCAAGAAATAACTCTTATTTTGTGAGGAATAAATAAAAATTAAAAAAATAAAAATCATTGCATCTATAGGTAGTCCATGTAACATGGAGTATTGTGGTATATTCCTTGTGCCAGTAGCACTTCTCTATTATTGTGATTTTTTCAGTTTAAATTTGGAAAATAATCGTTATTTGCGATCCCTGCTTTTTATTCCTTTTGTTTATTTTATCTACTACATTCAGTTTTAATTTGTTGATTAATTGAAAAATGGATTTTTGTAGTCATGGTATTTTTAGAAAAAAATTTGGCGTGATTTAGTATCATGTAGTGGTGTAAGTTCTAGGTGTTATAGAGTAAACAAAATTAAGCTTTGAATAGACAAGCATACATACATGCAATCCTAAATTTATTTATATGTTTTTATTCCTTTAAAGTTCGATAAAGTCATTCTTTCCTACCCGCTGCTAATAATTTTAAATCAAGTTCGTTGTTTTTAGAACACTAATTTTGCTCGAATTACTTTCTGTTCTGATCAAAAGCTAATAAATAGTTCATTTATAGTGTTTTCCCACTAACATGGTTTTAAAAAAAGTTGGTTTTAATGTTAAAACCAACCGTTAAAACCTGGTTTTACAATACAAATTGTTTTTGTTAAAACCAACTTAAATTAAGTGCTGCCAAGTTAAAATTACCGGAAGCAGCTGATAATGTTTATGCCAGTGAAAAAGTATAGATACCAATTGATACATTTTCAACCTAAAAATATATGCAGCGGCAATAATTATCAAAAAAAATTTAAGAAAAGAAATCATTTGGACGGAAAACAACGAAAATATTTTCACTGATATCTGGGAAGTGAAAGTAGACGATACGACTGACATCCCTCTGCGGAAAAAAAGGTTTAGCTTATAATGTATTTGGAAGTTTTTGTATATATATTTGATTTCCAAGCACTTCCTCACTTCGTAAAAGTATTTCTACAATTTTAAAATGTTTATTTACAAAATATAAAATAATTAAGATTTTACGGTGCATTGTAAAATTTTTGAGTTTTTCATGCAAACAAAAAAAAAACCGCTGTACAGGGTGTCAGATAAGTATTAAAAAAAATCTGAAAAAAAAATACAGCAACAAATACACGCATTTTTAGAGTACATTTATTTTATTTTGGACAAATATATAAGACAGCCTGTTGTTTAAAACCTGAATTTATCAAACTTGCAATGGGAACGCAAATTCAGCTGTTTATGGTTTTAACGTTAAAACCAGGTTTTAACTTTCGGTATGAAAACAGTATAACATGGTTTTAAAAAAAGTTGGTTTTAACGTTAAAACCAACCGTTAAAACCTGGTTTTACCATAAAAATTGTTTTTGTTAAAACCAACTTAAAATCATTTTTGAATTGGTTTTAAGTTGGTTTTATGAAATGCAACCTTGTTTTCGCTGTGCTAAATTCAGTGCTGCCAAGTTAAAATGACCGGAAGCAGCTGATAATGTTTATGCCATTGATAAAGAATAGATACGAATTGAAAGATTTTAATAATCAACAAATTACGGAAAAAGAAGCATTTTTTGGACGGAATACAACGAAAATATTTTCATCGACAACTGGAAAGTGAAAATTTACAATATGACTGACATCCATCTGCCTATAAAAAAAGTTTATCTGATTATGTATTTGTGCATTTTTATATACATACATATATTAACTTTATTTCTTGACTTTGTATAAGAAGTTCCTTAATTTTGAAATGTTTATTTAAAAAATATAAAATAATTTCCATTTTAGAACGTATTGTGAAATTTCTGAGTTTTTAATAAAAACCAAAACTTTTGTTGTACAGTTAGTCAAATAAGTGTTATAAAATGCAAAAAAAAACCAACAACTAATATACGCATTTCTGCAGGAGATTTATTTTATTTTGAAGAAAGTGGTTGGACAGTCTGTGAGTTAAAACCTGGGGCCAAATTACGGCATTCAATATTTCAATAGAGTTTATATGGAAATATTTTTGAATTACGAGTCGTATCGAATGCCATAATTTGCCTCCTGGATTTATCAAACTTGCAGTGTGAAACCAAAATCTGCTGTTTATTTATGGCTTTAACGTTAAAATCTGGTTTTGACTTTAGGTGCGAAAACACTATACTACCGAACCAGCGCACAATGGACCAAAATAATAAGCGAATAAGCAATGTCTGTCTGTCCATCTGTCTGCACGTAAACTCCCAGCAAAGCTAGCGACTTTGGTCTCAGACTGGTGTGTCAGAGATGATTTGAAAATCAGCAAAATCAAAAAGACTGTCGCAGAGCTGGAAAATGTAAATGTATTTTGCCATATAAAAGTAACTACCTAGAACTAATTTTTGTTTGTTAAATAAACCCATTTGACATTTCAGTGAAAATAAAACTAGCATTAAAAATCTAAACAAAAACAAAGAGATGATTCCAGGGTTGGAAAATTTTAACTTTTTTTGGTATATAAAAGCAACAAAATAAAATTAATATTTTCTCTCTCTATAAATTAAACACAGTTTATATTTTTAAAAGAAATAGATTGGTATAAGAAATCAGAAAAATCTGAAAGAATGATACCAGGGTTGGGAAATTTGCACTTTTTGTGGTATATAGAAGTACCTGGGTCTAATTATATTTTCTTATAATATATTTTATGTTTTAGAGAAAAAGTTTTTTTATAAAAAATTAAAAAAATTAAAAACATAGCTCCAGAAAACTGCAAAAACAGCGTTACTTAATATGTTTATGGCCCCATATTAAGAAATGTTTAAAGAATTTTGTGACAAATATTTTTGTGCAAACTATTAATCAGCTACTTCTACATGTTAAAGCTAACGATTATTTTAACCTTTTAAAAAAATAAGAAAAATACGTGTTTTCGTAAAAATTAAAAAAAAAGAGAAGAGAGGTGTCTTATGATACCCTTATAGCTTTGCTGCTTAGCTATATATAACAAACTTAATGTGTTAAATAACAATGCAATAGAATTATATTATATGATGATGTCAAATTCGCCGCAAATATTTCAAAATGTTTTTATTTATTTCCCATTACATATTTTCTTTTCTAGTGGCTTACGATTAAATTAATGTATTGTTAATGTTAATGTTTTCCGGCTTACAGCCGATCGGCTGTGTTCTCTGGTTTGTGCTCATGTGCAAAAACAATACAAAAACCAATTGAACAATGCTTTGGTTTTAAGTACAAAGAAATGAAAACAAAAATAAATTTACAGCTGGTATAGTGTCGATTATTGTTGTTGCGAAATTCACGTCCTAGCTCCTGTGTCGCGACATAAATAGCATAGCTATAAAAATGCTTAACATATCCTTTATCTCAAATAAATAGATGACATGTTTTTCGAAGCCGATTGTACACAATAACTTGCAAAAAATCTGAACTTTAAACATTCTTAAAATAATACCCAGATGTACTCAAACTGTTAAGACGCTGATGTACGTACATATATTTTATTTTGGTTATTATATAACCTTGTTAATTTGGGAAAACTTTTGATTACATAGTAAAGTGTAAAAACCGCATCAATACCTTGGAACAAATTTGATAGATAATATGGTCTCTGCAAATTTTTTCGTCATATAATTTGAAAATATCAATTACATCATATTTCTGCTTTATTAAAAACAAATAAAACTATTTTTAAATTTATTATTTCCTAACAGATTTCTTCTGGTCCCTTTTTTACACGTTAGTTTCATTATATGACAAGCAAAACCTATAAATCATATTCGTGCATTAGAAAGGCTCCACCCTCTGAGAATTTGCAATTTTTTATCTATAACTTTTTCTATTCTTGTTAGTGGTGAGAACATAGATGTATTCTGTCAGCCTCTATCATTCAAAAATTGCACAAAAAGTTGCTGTGATGTATAATTTTTTAGAATGTTTATTTTTTTATTTTTGGCATGTCCTTATTTGAAATGAAATATGAAATGAATATATGATGAGAATGTCCTTTTTTTGTTAGGAAATTTTTTTGCTTGTGTGTGTTTTTGAGAATTTTTTTCTGTCACGCCACATATGAAATTTTTAGCAACGTTTTTTATTTAGGTTTGTTTAGTTTTGTCATTTTTTCATCACATTAGTATTCATCAATTTTAATGAGTGCCATTGGTATAAAAGAACAGCATAGAATACGTGGAATATGGCTAAAAAAAAGTTTAATATTTTACATCAGCATTCAAAAGATACATTGTTACAAATCTAACACAGATGTGGTGTATGCAAATTTATTTTTGTGCAAAAAATTATATTTCTACCCTCCCCTTAAGGCTGGCTACTATCAAGTTTAGTTCATTGTTTGGTATATACATTTTTTTTTTTATTTATTAATCGCATATGATTTTAAGTTGGTAAAAAAAGGAGATGGCATGTTGTGTTCTGCTGTGGTGTTTTTGCATTTATGCATATTTTGCATTGAAGTGGAATTGTAATATATAACTTTTGTAAATGTAATACTCATGTTTAGTTGGTTTGATTGTTTTTTTTTTGGTTTTGCCGTTAATACCCTTCTTTATTTAATAATGTTTTCATAGTTGAATTTTTTACACAAGTTTTAATGTAAATATTGCTAGATTTAGAAAATTATTTATATTTGAGTTTTTAATACACTCAAATAAAAATGAACAGCCGTTGGTCTGCTCACAGTTTTTATCATTTAACGTCCATTACCGCAATTATCTCTAAATAAACTTTTCACAAATTTTATATTCTCACCAGGGTTCTTGTAGCACATAATGTAACTTGTTTTCTTTGAGATGTAGTCTGAATTGATATACCAAAATGGGATAATTTAATACCAAAAAAAAAAAAATTTATTCGAATGATAATTTCTGTGACTAAAATCATAATGACAAGGATTGTTTTTCTTTCTATAGACTTTACCAAAAATTGTAATTATATATATACATATATATATATTCCCGTCGTTCCTATAGGAGCATAGGGCCTCAATAAAATCTTTCCATCTGGATCTGTCCATAGCGATGTTTTTAACTTCATTCCAGCTCGTTTGCAAAAAAATTGTAATTGGTATACATATTTAGGTTTATCATTCCGTGTGTAATTTCCACAATATTCATATGCGCCCAATAAAGAGTAGGGTAGCGCTGTCCGTCTGTCTTGCACTGATGTATCAGAATTTATCATAAATATATTGGTACTGAAAATCAGTAAAAGCAAAATAACTTACTAAAACTAAATTTCTTTTCTTTATTAATATAACATATTTTGTACTTTAAAAAGAAAAAGATTGGAATTAAAACTAAGTAAAATCAATAAGACGGTTCCAGGACTGGAACACTCTAACGTTTTTTGATATGCAAGAGTGACCAGGTAAAACTAGATTTTTTCCTTATTTTATGTTTTAGAAAGAAAAAAATTTGTATTAGTATTCAGCAAAATCAAAAAGACGTTTCCAGGGCTGGAAAATGTATTTTTTTTTTAGTATATAAAATTAACTAGTTGAAACTATTTTCTTTTCTCTACCAGCAAAAAAAAAATCAGAACTGGTTCTAAAAGTTTCCAACTTCCATTGCATACCAAACACAGGTACTGAATTAGTCAGGGGTGTCATAGAAACCAATCTTATCGGAATTGGATTTGAAACCGATAAAAAAAAATACTTTGGTGGCATAAAATCCAATGATGTCGGTTTTTTGTTCGAACACGAACTAGTGTCGGTTTTAGGTGTCATAGAAATCAATGTTATCGCTTTGTTATTGGAAATAAACCAAGCACCTTACAGCTGCCTTTTTTTGTTGGAAATAAATGAAATAGCTAAAAGCTTCATTTCTCATTTTGGTTTTTCAACAGTTTGATTTTTAGGGAATGTGCAAGCAAATTAAAGTTGATAAATTGGGGAAAAATAGTATATTTTTTATGTTTTTATCTTCAATAGAGGAAGGCATAAAAATAGATTTTCGTTAGAGTTCATTTAAAGTTGCACCCACTCTGGAAATATAAAGCGCTCCGTAAACTTGAGTACATCATCTGGAATAGCTCATACTTCCAAACAGACATATGAAGGGCTTATTGCAAAAACTCGATAAGCCACAAAATGAAAATACTGAGAAAATCGCCTTTGAAGTTTAAAATAAATGCAGAAAATAGGGATTTGGTGAAATCATGATACAGATACTTTTATTTAATGCTTAAGGAAGACTACTATCACATACCCGTCGCTGTACACCAAGAAATCTTCGGAAATCGCTGAAATCGCAAAAAGTTGTGGCTTATCCAGTTTCATGCAATAATTTATTCATATTTTTTTTTTTTTTGAATATCAAAAGTTTTGTTATTTTGGTTGAAATATAGAGGCATATTGTGTTTTTGCAGTTTAAAATTTATTATTTTTTCTATTTATTACATCAAATAATTTCTATAAGTTGTGATTCAGTTTCAATAAATCATACCTCGCTGGTTTCTGAAATTACTTCATCATCTGTTGGCAAAAACTCTTTGTCTTTCACGCTGTCATCACTATCTTCAACAAAATAATCACTTCCAGTGCTATCTTCATCAGAATACATCGCTTTGTAATACTGCCCTTGTAACTGCTGTGGCTTATCGAGTTTTTGGGACAAATAATTCTGAATAAAATCAAAATGTAAAAAGTGACACTTGCGGCTAAGGCGGAAATTAAACGGAATATAGGTACAATATTTTAAGAGGACGTTCCGATGCTGTAAAGTAATTGAATGAACTGATAAAACCACTTTCTGAAATCGTGTGGCTTATGGTGTTTTTACAATAAGCCCTTCATATGTATGCTAGAATCGTTTCCAACAGTTTATTGCAATTTCTACGATGTTAGCAAATTTTTTGTTGCGATTTATCTAATTTTCTAAGATTTTGTTATGCTTTGCAATGTAAGTGATTTCCTCAATGCATTTAGAATTTTGTTTTTGCGAAATTGCGATTTTTCGTGTCATTTAACAGTTTTGGAGATTTCTAATCAATTTGAAGGGTTGATTCGCGATGAAAGCGAGTTTTTGCCAGTATTCTGCTTCTTAACAGTTTTCGTGTTAGACTTTCCTATTATTCTGCTGTTAGCAAGTTCTTGCAAATTTTTACCATTTTCAGGTATAGTACCGAATTTTTTTTAGCATTCCTTAGGGTTATATCGAGTTTTAATAAAATTATGGCTTGTTTAAAATTTTGCAATTTTTCCCAAATTTCCGTTATTTTTACAAAAGATGTAATTTTTCACAAAGCTTTTGGCTTTCTTTATTCATTTTTACTTAGGAGCTTAACATTTAAAATTTGCAAGCTTTTGCGAATTATCGTATAATATTATGCTAGTTTTAACGAGTTTAATCATTTTTAGTTTATTGCTTGTTTCCAATATTGCATGATTGATTTATTCCAAATTTCAGCCTATTTAGAGTTTAAGCGACTTTTAATAAATTTCAAGACTCGGAAGTGTTATTTGCGGAAGTAAATATTTCCATAGCTTGGTATCCACTTGCTACTCAATTACCATTTCTTATTTCTTTTCTTTTCTATATGATTTTTATTAAATACACAATTTTAAAGAATATTTTAGCGCAAATACCATAATTGAAAAAATTTACATTAGAAGCCGTAAACAAATGAACAAAAACATAAAAAAGCTGATTCGAACATCGAACATGTTTCCATTCGAAAACAACAAAACCGACTTGTTTTCATGACACCAAATGAATCCAATATTGGTTTACAAAACCGACAATCAGCAAAACCGACTTGGATTCTATGACACCCCGAATACTCTAAGCCTGTCGTTTATATCAAAAATTGTTCTAGACAACGTTTGAAGCGCATGTCATTCAGTTATTTGGATCACTTGCGACAACCATGTGATAAATTCATTGATGTTTCACCAGAAATAGAATACTTGGAGCTGAATTCATCAATGCTGTAGCTATTATTATTAAGTACGCATATTTTATATTTCAGACACATTTTTATTCAAGAGTATAAAAATAATGTAAAAAAAAGAATATAAGAATCTAGTTTTGCCCATCGATACAATGAATGATAAGATATTGCTGTTGCTATATAAAACATGGGCATTAAATAGTTCTATGATGCATTATGATATGTTGTTTATTATGCTCTCAGCAGTGCCACATCGGTCCTGTTTCAAATCGATTATAATACGTTGATAACACATAGCTGAGTTTTTCATAATTATTAATTAAATATATAGCTAAAAAATCATAGCTGCAAAATAAAGTAAAGGACAGGATCCATTTAATTTTCCTGAAACAATTCCTTTTTGCTGAATACAATAAGAGCAAACTCTTTGGGAATAATCTGTTTACCATTGCAATATTGGCAATGGGAGGTTCGAATCAATAAATTAAACAGTTTTACATTATTAAATTTTTTTAAAAACCGGTAAATACTATATAAATTAGTTTATTTGGTACTTGTATGTAGAAGCTCAATATGCTACTGCTGGTTTGCAAGAATACAAGGTTGGTATTCAGCAGATTTTCGTTATTACCACATATATTATGTCATTACGTCGCCCGATCTAAGACTTATGGATTTTTTTTATGGGGCTACCTCAAAGAGAGGGTTTATAATGACAATACCCAATCTTTTGTGGCTTTAAAGGAAAATATTCGTAGAGAAATCAGCTCAATTGAACCAAGTTTACTGGCGCAGAACACAAGGCTCCGTTTTGAACAGTGAGTTCAACTCGACGGAAGCCATCTGGATGACATGCTCTTTAAAAAATAAAATCCCCATTTCCATTTTATCGTTCAATGCTCTTGATAAAACTTTGTCTCAATTATTACTGATGAGTTCCAAAAGCGGGAACGAAATGCATATAGACAATTGTTTAACCATAAAAACAAGCCAAATTTTCAAAGCCAATTATTACGTTTTTTATTTAAGTTTGAAAATATAAATCTGCTACCAGAATGAAAAATTAGCACTTATTTATTTTTAAGTAGGGTATTGCATACCCGAACTAGCCCAGTTATATTCTATGAATTTTTATTTAGAAATTTTTATGTAGTCTACTTTTTTATTTTTTATTAATTTTGTTGTTTTTTTTTTTTTTGAACTCACATTCTTTCTGGCTTAATGCAAATTATTTTATTTCCATTCTTTGATTTAACAGTAACATATTCAAAACCATGAAAAAAATACGAAAATTTAGCAACTGTATTGGATTTGTGTGTACGTGTGACTGAATTTTTAATTAATGAAGCATCTCTATGAATTCGTGTTGTCATGTAATGGATATACGATTTTTTTGCAATACAATTTTTATTTATTTGCTTTGTATTCAAAAATAATGGATATGACTTAGTTGTGCTTTACGAGTAGTTAAAATGCACTCACTTTGATGTAAAGCCTTTTTAGGATTAATTGCAAAATAATAAATATCATTTTTAGAAATAAAATTTTTTACGTGATACATATTTAAATTTAATTAAACTAGCATAATCGGGCTCAAGTTCATTGTTTTAAATTTTTAAAGAATGAAATATTTTTATGAATTAATGTGACTTTCTGGAAAAGACAAACTAATTAAACTAGATTTTAGCTGGGGAAATGCCATAATTTTTCTGTGCCGCAACGCACCTCATCAGCACCCATATCTATCTACTTGGGCAGAGATTGGTTGTTAACATCAGATATTTAACACGAATTTTTAATGAAATGGAATGGGAGAAATAATTATATTGTGCATTCATAAGAGTGAACATTTGATTTTATCTTTTGAAATTATGTCCCCTAAGCTGTTTCTTATGGACAATAAGTATAAAATATTAATATGCAATTTTATTAGAAGAGACAATTTTTAATACTTAAAGAAAGTACAGATTATTGCGAATTGGCCGAAAGTTTTGATAGGAAGGCCAAGTTCCTAGTTCAAGTTTTTTACACAAACCTATACTCGTATATATTTTTTTGAAGATATGAATTTACACAGAGATCAATATGTGTATGTATGTATATACGATATACATATATCGTATAAGTACATAAAATTTCTTTTAATTGAATCCATAATCATACATATATATTTGCAAACATAAGTATCGCGAATTTTGTGTTTTTTAAAAAATTATTTGTTTATTCGTGAATATTTTTTTTGCCCCCTTCAAAGTAATCCCCCTCAGATATAATGCACTTGCGCCAACGTTTTTTCCAATCTTTGAAGCACTTCAAAAAATCATTTTTTTATCTTGTTCAGCTCCTCCTTCGATGCCGTCTTTATCTCGTCACTCGTAGCGTAGCTTCGTCCTTTCATGGGCTTCTTCAGTCACAGGGGGCCAGATCTGGGGAATACGGTCGCTGCGGCATCATTAGTGTGTTGTTTTTGGCCAAAAAGTAGCGTACAAGCAACGATGTGTGAGCAAGAAATTGAGCAATTTTGGTACGAATTTCGCGGCGACCCGTCTCATGATCAAATCATTAATAAAAATCGAATAGCACGAGCCAATCGATATGTCTAGGTCCTCAGCAACTTCTCTAATGGTGATTCGACGATTGGCCAATACCATTTTCTTCAATTCATCAATTTTTTCGTCTGTTGTTGAAGTGCTCGGGCGTCCGGCACGCTCTTCGTCGTTCACATCTTCTCGGCCTTCTGAGCACATTTTGTACCACCGATAAAAATTGCTTCGGTCCAAGGTAGCTTCTCCGTATGCCACAGTCAAAATTCGGAATGCATCCGCGCACTTAATTTCGTTTTTCACAGAAAATTTGATGCAGGTTATTTGTTCCATTTTTTTAATAGGTAAAAATCGGAGACGAGCCAAAACACGTACAAGCATAGCAGCTGTCAACAATTAACTGAACATTCGCGATACTTTTTGAACACACCTGGTAGGTACATATTTATTTATCGCAACAACAGAGTATTAACTCAAAGTTGAGAAAGTTTGGGCAAAACTACACCCAAACCTTTTAATAGTGGATTTTTCACAAAAAGCTGTCATATTGGGACAATAGAAAAATCGTAAATTTTAATGAAAGATCGTCAGATAGTCATTTCGCTATTTTCTACATCAAAAATCGCCAAATTACGATAAATCGTCAAATCTGGTAGCCCTGTTCACCTATCTCAAAATATCACTTCAACTGAGAACAAAAATGCCGGCTTCGAAAGTTTTAAATTCTTCCTCAATTTTTAGTTTCCTCGATTTTAATAATTGTATTTCAACGATTAGCTGTTAATGAACAATTACTTAAATTTTTAAAACTCACGCTAATTTTAAAAGAAAATAAAGCCAATCATCGATATCATCACTTGCTTTCTGACGTTAGAAATTTGCAAGAACGCTTAATAATATTAAGTAGATGAAGAATCATGACTATTTGCCTGGACCGTAAATTCGTTATATTCTACTAATTTTATATTATATCAAAGTATACTCGTTTTTAATGACATTTATCATAATATTTGATACATACATACAGGCACTTGAAAAAAAACTTGTCTGTTAATGCGACACTTTTTAATGATGCGAAATAAATCTTACCAAATAAGTGAAGACCAAAATAAAGATTCAGAAATCCCACCACATACTTATATACTCGTATATGTACATACGTATAATCAACAAAAATCGCGTCTTTAAAACCTAAAATACATTAACAACACACACAACTAAACGACAGCAAAAGCCAATAACGACAGCCAAATGTAAAAATACTAATTTAATACAAAATCCTTGGGATGACTGTAAAGTAGTAAAGCTTTTGTTGTATCAATAAAAGATACTCGTACTTTACATTTACTCCAAAAAAGTACAATCGACATTTGTGTATTGAATAAATATATCTAAATATGCATGTGCTCGTATGTATGTAGATACACACTTCGTTCCATCCATTTCCCAAAAGCCAACTAAACATTTGCGATAAAACCACGAATAACTAAATAAAGCTGACTGCTGTTGCTGGCTCCTGTTTGGCACATCGTACTCCTGGGAGTTGCTTTTATCAAGAAAGGGCAAAACCAACAAAGCAAAACATAATTCGCTAAACACAATTACAATAAATTTATTTTTGCATTAAAAGAATAGAAAGAAGAAGGAAAATGGCCAAATGAGAAAATTGCTTTCAATGTTTTTGTTATGCGTTTATGATGACTCTGCGAATAATAATATTTACGACGAAAACACATAAATACCCAGCAAAAGTTTACTAATGTGGATTTCCTGCGACTTGACAAAATCAGTATCGAAGATATACGAAAACTCGATTCGTAACAATTTTCAAAATTTAGGTATTTCATGTTTCATGTTAATGGGTTTTGCTACAATTGCCTTATAAACTGTACTTACATATCGCACACTAAATCATAAACAGTCACAACTCAAAATTATCAAAACGGCTTTGTTTTTTTTAAACCAGTTCACTGAACAAATCTCTAACAACCGTAAAAATTTCCTTTGCAAGACAGTCTTCTTGAACAATATAAAATACCGTTATACCTGCTTTTATATCATGTTTCCACCGACTTTAAATCAAGTAGGTTTAAGTAAATCACTTCGAAGTGTTTCCGCCGAGCTTCAGAGTGATTTCTTGTTCGAATTTTCGTATTCAATTTATGCACGTACTTTATAATGTGGACGCAGCGGCTGTAATGTGGACATTACCCACATGTAGTTGACATTTAAAATTTATTGAATATTCCATGATGTCATTTTTTCGAAATTGTCAATCGCTATTTATGGATGACTCAGGGATGGAGCTCGTAATTTTAAAAACAACGCAGGTTTCTATAGATAAATTCTGTTCGAAAAATAGTATTTCCAAAATAATTTAATCGTATGTTTCCACCGACTTTAAATCAAATAGGTTTAAGTAAATCACTTCAAACTGTTTCC
Organism: Nowickia ferox; assembly: GCA_936439885.1. Lineage (NCBI taxonomy): Eukaryota > Metazoa > Arthropoda > Insecta > Diptera > Tachinidae > Nowickia > Nowickia ferox. The sequence continues at coordinate 100,399,721 of OW387023.1, read as the reverse complement.
ATCGAGCTTGTGAGTGATTTCTTGTTCGAATTTTCGTGTTCAATTTATGCACGGCACGTGCTTTATAGGGTGGGCGCAGCAGCTGTAATGTAAATTTTATTCACATGTAGTTGACGTTTAAAATTGATCAAATATTCGTTAATGTAATTTTTTCGAAATTGTCAATCACTATTGATGGATGACCCAGGGATGGAGTTTGTAATTTTAAAAACAACGCAGGGTTGCATGTATAAATTGAGTTCGAAAAATAGTATTTTCGACATTATTTAAAATAAATCAACTACTTTGAGTTGATTTATCCATATGCAAAATGTATGGTAAATCATGTATAAATTAACATGATTTTCACAAATCATCATGATTTGTCTAAATCAAGCCGTACTATAAATCAACAAATAGTTGATTTATTTTATACAAAATCTGTGTATATTTATTTATCCATATGCAAAATGTATGGTAAATTATAATTATATATGTATGAACGGTGGAAACATACTTGCAGGAAATGAGAATAGTGAAATTGTAGTGATTTACTAGTAAAATTGTCAATATTATTACTGACCAGGTGTACCCCAGCCAATGTAATCATCTATTGACACTTAGTATTAGCTTGCCATTGAAAATCCACCACTAGACTGTAGCACTATTGACTAATTAGTTTTTTTGGGAACACATGGAGACATTGGCACCAAAGATTCACTAGTAAATTTTAGGTTCTCTAGTCTACAATATCGATATTTCCTCGCTCTATGTCAATAGTAAAATTTTATTGATTTACTGGTGACATTGTCAATAGTACTACTGACTAAGTATACCCCAGCCAATGTAATCGTCTATTGACATATAACATGGGGTTGTCATTGATAATCTGCCAGTAGACTTTAGTGCTATTCTTTTACGACCATATGGACACATTTGAACCAAAAATTCACTAGTACAGTTTAGTGACCCTCATCTACAATTTCATAAAGGGCAACAAACTTAAACACATACATGCATGTGTATTTATTTAATAATAAAAAAGAAAACCAAACTATTGACACGTTCATTGACAATTTCTCCAGAAATATACTAGAACTGTTGTCTCCAACGTATCTCTACTCGCGCATAAAAGGAAAGTTGTCGACATTTCCTTTTACGGCAATTTTCTCTATAGAAAAGAGTTTTGACATAGGGACATATAGTTCTAGGCTGACTAGAGGGATACTATTACATTGCATACTCGTAGTATCAACAATTTTCCTCCACTCCTGAACATCTGAGATTTTAAGAAATTCAACTGTTTATGATTTAGTGTGCGATATGCAAAATTTATAATAAAATTTTTAAAATACTGAAGAGAGAACTTACATGTGTTAAATGTTTAATGAATGAAACTCCACCTTGAAGAAAGCAACCTCTTAAAGTTCTGTTTCATAGTCGCTTATATTAAGTTTGACTTACCTGTAAAAAGAAAAGGAAGTTTAAAGTTAAAAAGTTAAGAAGTTAAAAGTAAAGTATATTTGAAAATTTTATGTTTTAATTTAGATTAAAAACTTGCTAAAAATAACAATAAAGGTTTTCATGACAAAGTTCAAAGGAATCGCAAGATCTGCAATTTTGCATTTTTACACTCTCGAAAATAAACTATATGGAAATTTATTTACACAAAACCTATTAAGTTTGCGCAACAATTTTGACTCGTAAACTTAAGTTGTGCGATTGCAAATTTTTTAATCAACAACTTTTTTGAATAATCTGTGGAATTCAGTTTTTGGCTTTCCTAATGCATTTTAAAATACAATGTTACACTTTTTATATGTGCATATAAATTTACAAATTTCTTCAAGTTTTCTTATTTTATTTTAATTTAATGAATTTTTTTAAGACTTATCATGAAAACCCTTAACATATAAACTGTATAAAAGAAGTCTTTAACTATAACAAACGTTTACGGTGCAATTATGAAGAGACAATTTAACTAATGCTTTTTAAATATCAATTCATAATTGAATGTCGATTTTCATTAATTTTTTTATGGAAAAATGACTTTTAAATATGAATTGATATTTATTAAGTTGATGGAATGGGCTCTAACGTCCCTTTTCACTTTAACTGAAAGTCCTTCATACAAAACTTGCCATTAAAGTCGCTTTTAGCTTTTAATCGTACATTGTGAAAAGGGCTGTAAGTGTTATAAATTTAGTTTAATATTATATGCTTCATCAATTTTAACGACTAGATAGACAGACTAGAATCTTTGGTGGAAAATGAATTCAATATTAACAAAAATTAAACATTTTTGAAAGCCCCCCACGAGAAAATTTATAATAACTTTCAGATAACTGAACCGATTTTCATCAGGCATAGCTAAGAACACTCTCGCTCAAGTCACCTTTCAAATAAAAAACTAAATCAAAATCCGTGCAACTATTGCTCTAATATCGAGAATAAAATATTTCAATCAATTTCTATAGTCGAAAAATAACTGCAAATTGCAATAGAGCAAAAATCATGGGTCGAAAAAATCGATTTTTACTTTTTTTGGTTTCACGTTGTTTCTAATGCAACAAACCCCAGCTTTCTAATTGCATTTGTTTTGTCATAAATTAATTTAAAAATACACTTTTGAAAAAAGTGTAAAAAAAAACATTAAATTCAAATTTGTTTTTCTCCAAAACTCATTTTCTGAGCAGAATTATCCTTTTAACTTTCCATACATACGAGGTCTGATCAAAAAATAACCGTTATTTTCAAATTTCGTAAGTTACGTATGTTCTATTTTCGCATTTTTTTTCTGTTATGTTGGTACACATGTCTGTTATATATGTTGGCCATTTTGGATTGTCAGTTTGTTTTTGACACATAAAAAGGTTAGTCGTGTTTTGGTGTGCTCTTTGATTTTTTACTATTCGAAAAAATGGATCAAAGAAACTGTATTAAGTTTTGTGCAAAAAATGAAATTAAATACGCAAGGACATTTGAAATGTTGACTGTGGCGTTTGGCGAGTCTACTATGAGCAGAACACAAGTTAAATTGTGGTATAACCGGTTCAAGGAAGACCGAGAAGATGTCAATGACGATGCTCGTCCTCGTCGTCAAGTTCGGTCAAATGTGAAGGTTTTGCTCACTGTTTTCTTCGACTGCAATGGCGTGGTGCATCATGAATTCTTGCCACAAGGTTGTACGGTCAATAAGAAATACTACCTTGAAGTTATGCGCCGTTTGTGCGAAGCAATTCGTCAGAAACGCACAGAATTGTGGAAAAAAATCATGGATTTTCACTAAAACCGTTATCATGCCTCAACCGCCGTATTCACCGGACTTGGCCCCCGCAGAATTTTTCCTCTTCCCAAAACTGAAGACACCGATGAAAGGAAAGAGTTTTGCTACGATTGAGGAGATAAAAGAAAAATCGAAACAGGAGCTGTTGGCGATACCAAAAAGCGCGTTTCAGAAGTGTTTCGAGGATTGGAAAAAACGCTGGCATAAGTGCATTATATCTGAGGGGGATTACTTTGAAGGGGACAAGATAGTTATTGATGAATAAATAAATACTTTTTGAAAAAATTTAAAATAACGGTTATTTTTTTATCAGACCTCGTATGTAAGAACTTATGTATGTACATTAGGGTTATAACTTTTTGGCATTTTTTGACAATATCAAAATTTAACAGATAAGGCTGAATAGTCCATGAAAAAATAAGAGTATTTGCGTTTTGACTTTGTAAATGCATATGTAAAGACTACATACAAACTTACTTCGGCGAGGGGTATTGGTTTTAATTAAATTAAGAGCCTATTTCACCAGTTCTATTTAAATATCAATTCATACTTCAAAGTAGTTTTTCAAATATTTCTTATTTTTATGAAAAACAACTTTTAAATAGGAATTGATATTTAAATAGAATTGGTGAAATTAGGCCTAAGTGATAACAAAAAACAAACACCAGACACTTTTAATATTTTTCTCAATTTATATCTGCATCACCTTAAAGCGTTATCACACCAAGTGTTTGATTTTCGCCGAACTGATTGTCCTATTCTTTTTTTTTTTTTTTGTCTTTTATTTCTCATTCGAACCGGAGTACCAAATATTGCCTTTACAGCCAACATTAGTTGTATTTTAATTCCAGCAAATACAGCAAAAGTTTTGCTGGGTCATTTAAGTCTTTAACAAAATATAAATGTTTTGTCTATTATCATCATTATTGTTAATGCTGTCGTTATGTTTGTATACACCCAGTGGGAAAACTCAAAAGACCTTCTCACTTCAGACGTTATTAAAGGCCTGCATAAGAATTTTTTTTTTGGTTCAGTTACTCTTCTTATCTAACTGCTACAGAAGGCACCAACTCTTTTACATAAAAGATAACTTTTCTTCCAGATAAGACATTCTACACCGCTTACTATGAGAAGGGAGAAGAGGACTAAAATTTTTTGTTTCGTTTTTTACCAAAGCTAGAGCAAAATCCATTAATTTGAAAACCCTTCGCAGGCGGAAGAAGTGAGAGTGGAAGGCCTACCCCGCCATGGCAACGCGTGTAAAAAAGATTTGAGCACGAAATGAAGTGAGCAGGTCTTGTACATCTAAAAGAAGGAGTATAGATGCCTTCTAGAATACATTCCTTACTCTTACTTTTTCCCGCTGGGTATTTACATATCGAGCCCTTTTTTCGATTTGATCGTAAGCGACATGTTATCGAAAATATACTTTTTTATTGAAATTAAAACTTTATGGGCCTACCCATAGTTTAGAATTATCAAATTGCCAAAATTGTTGATAACTTTTAAGAGACAGGTTGTAAAATTTTATCGCAAGCGACAATTTACGTATAAAAACATATTTGAATATTAAAAAAAACCTTCTCTTGAAAAATTTAATTTTTGTCGCTTACGATAAAATCGAAAATAAGGCTCGATATGTATGTATAGAGTACGTATCATACTTGAACAACATACTTATAAACTATAGTTATACATATGGACTAAAATTTTTCTATAAGACATTTAGCAAAAATTTACAAAAAATATACTTTTTTGCATTGATAACAAACACTATGCAACAAAATCAAACTTTAAAAACAAAAAATTATTACTTCATCCCAAATTGTTCGGCAAATGCGTTTATTTCTAATCTGAATCAAAATAAAGACAAAATTATTTTTCTTCTACTTTTGAGTGTATTTACTTCTGCTTAATTGAATTGCAAAGAAGCTGAAAATGACCTTTTTTATTTTTGTCCTTATACATATCTGTGGGAAAAAGGAAAAAGTGCTTAAGTCGAGATAAACTGATTTCGAGTTAATGGCACTTCCGCAATCTGCATATTCCAAAGTATCCCTGGTCAAAATCTCAATTAATTTGTGTGGTTTTCCAGGAAGTTATTGCACTTATGACGTCTTTTAATCTCATTTGAAATAAAATCTGAATTTAAGTTATACTTTAGTATATTTCAACTTAAATGTATTACTTATGTGTGTAAAACGATGTCTGCTTAAGAGAATTTCCCAATTTAACTATAAAAGAAATAAAGTTCTGAAAATTGACTTGAAAGCTTAAAAGTGCTCTCCTACAAAACATGTAAAGTAGGCTTTTCAGTAACATGGTGGTGAATCGTTATCACTAGGGAAAGGATTTTCATGTAAATACATGTTTTCTGTCGTTGGTCGTAGCTCAACGTTAATAAAATATCTTTGCGAATCAACAAGTTTGCGACAAAATGGCATCGATTTGTTAGTGCATATTTTTGAATATTTTAAAAGAAATACATATTTTTGCGTATTTCACTATAAATGCATATTTTTATAAATTTTTTAATTTTTTTCATGCTATAAAAGAAATTTTGGTGTTTTTTTGATTAGTTGCAAAGAATTTTTGCAATTCTTACGAACAGTTCTTAAGAACAAAAAAGAGGAAAACGAAAACAATTTCAACTGGGATGAAAACTCAATTCATTTGAAATATTAATTGAGTTTTCATTCATTCATTCATTTCATTCATATGATTAAAGCCCTTTTAAACCCAAAAATGTTTGTGTATTTTTTTTGGGCGCTCTTTACCGGTTATGTACTAATTTTATGTGGATAGAAAGTGTTTTTTAAAGCTCCTTTGCGTGTTGCAGCCTTTAAAGGAAAATATTCAGGGTTACGAATTCCCCACATATGGGGAGCGTGGTTGAGTGCTGTCGAATACTATATTTATATTAACAAAGTTAAAGAAATTTTAAATTAAAAAAAAAATTAAGCTCTAAATTAATATTTGTGCACCCAGAGAACGACTATCGTGTTGACACTATAGCCCAATTAGATAGTTTTGATTCTTTAACAGCTCAAATAAAAAAATGCGTGCTCTAAAAGACAGAATAAGTGAAGAAATTAAAAATAAATTAGATAAAGTTATACAACAAAAATTATGGACTTGAAAAATGCACCAATTGGCTTCAATATAGCTAATAGTTCAAACAGCTAAAATTTAGAAACTGAATATTCCACAAACGAACTAGCAGCATTTAAATATGCACTAATAACTTTTGCTGACGTGGAAGGTTAATTTTTATAATAAAAATGTTTTTTTCAGAAAAAATAGTCAAAGATTTACCTCTGACAATTTACAAAAATACTTTTTCATTTACGTAAATAAAAGTTCTTCTTAATTGTATTTTGTATATGGAATACAAATGTTTGTTCAGAAAGCAATGAAGCTGATTTTTTTTTAATTTTTTAATGTTATTAAATGTTGAAAAAAGATTTAATAAATGCATATTTTATTAGTTTTTAATACACATTTTTATATTTTTAATGTATATTTTATGTACATAAAACGCAATTTTAAATGCATGAAAATCCTTTCCCTAGTTATCACATACAGTGAAGTGAGATATTTTGTCGTTGCATAGTGTAATTTTATAAGCAGAAAAAAAATTTATAAATTATTTATGATGCTGCAAATACTTTTATTACCACAAACAGTTTTGGTGCTCATTGCTGCCATATTTGTTACCTTTTTTAAATCACTTTGCTTCACTGTTCGAGTGTGGGTGAAACGAAATTAAGTGTTGGCCTTTATAAACGGATGCATTGCGGTGGTTTGTTGCAGAAACGAAAAAAAAATAATAAATAAATCAGTAGCTAAAGGAAAAGAAAAGGTAGTAAAATTAAAAAAAAAATATAATCAAATCAAAAAGCAGACTGGAATAAATGTACAAACATCCCAGCAAAAAAAATACTTCAAATAAAGCAAGTTTTTACTATGAGATAGCAAAAGTAGAGCTGACAAATCTGTTGATATCGCTGCTGATTTTTGTATGGCGAGTTCCCGGTTTGGAGTACTTTTTTGCTCACAAAAGCGCTTTTTTGAATATAATAAAATATGCAAATATAGCAGTTACCTCAAGCGCTCTTTAAAGGATTAATAATATAAGCGTATTTACTTATTTAAAAAGCCCTTTTCAAGATTACATTAGCAAAATTTCTGGCTTTAAAACCTGCATTATTGTGGCGCTGTTAAATCACCTTTTTTTCTATAGCTTGCTTAATATATCTTCAGTGCTTCTACAATGCTCATATTTTAAAGCGAGTTATGATGCGCTTTATTACCTTATTGCTTCAAAAAACATGAACAATTTTTACTGGGATACATATCGTTACTTTAACATAGAAAGGCGCCAAATATTTTTTTTGAAATCGATTTTTTTTTGTATATTTCGATAGAAGAACGTCTAGTTTATCGAAAAATGCAAAAATCTCGATTCCAAAAGAATAATGAGTTAAGGCTTCTCTATATTAAGGTAACGATATGTAAGAATATATGTTGTGGTTATTGCAAACATTAAAAAGACCAGTGACAACAGCGCAACATCAAATATTTTTAACAGCCAAACAAAAGTGTCAATATAAACAGGGGTGTTCTGCAAACCGCGCGATTTGAAATCGTGCGATTTCAGAAACGAAAAACAGTGATCTGCTGATCGGACGACTTAGAGCATTCGCAGGTCAGTTCGTCTAAAATATCTTAAACATCTAAAATATTAAAACCAATTAAAAAGCTGCAACAAGTCATCTTTTTAATTAAGTTCTTTCCTGGAAATTAGGCGATTTCAAAACGTGCGGTTTACAGAATACCCCTGAAAGATTGCTTTCATATCTACCTAATCCTGAGTTCTTTTTTATATCTTTACCTTTCAAAAATTGTCATTAATTCATTTATTTACTGATGACTTGCAAAAAAAATACAAGAAAAATTTTAATAAAATTGTTTATTATTTTTGAAATAAACTACAAAACTTCATATCTTTATAGAAAGACTTTCAATAATAATATTGAGAATAACATATACAAACCTAATCAGGCTTATTATAAATAAAATTTCACATGGAAATTTCCGAAAGTGTGAACAATTGGTATCAAAAAACTTCATACGATTGATGAGATTTGTCTGTTGGAAAATGTGGAAATATGTAAGTTTTTAATTTGATTCGGAAATTTTTACATGTGGAATTCATGATAAAGCTGAATATGTTTAAGAGGCTCAAACAAACATTTCTACAAAACAAACATCTTTATTAAATCTAATGCACATACTTTCAAAAACTATTTGACAATTCACATATAATAATATTTTTGAAAATCACAAAAGAAAAATAAGCGCAGTAGGCTTAGAAACTTTAACAAAACCAAGCAAATAATTTAAATTCGATATGCATCCATTTTATTTTCTGTGCATGAGATAAGAGGTTTGTGACTGTTCAAAATATGTGGTTGAAGTCTACTGATGATTTGGCAAATCACCAATGAAATATATAGACAATGCTTAAACGCCCGATAATAAATTTCAATTAAAATATACTTATCCAAATATATCAAAAAATAAATTTTTTAAATTTATTAAGTTGACTTTTAATACAGGGTGTCTGGTGGCAAATTTATATTTTTAAATACGAGTATTTCAAAAAGCAATAAACGGTGCGGAAGGAGGGTGGCGCCGTTGGAATTATCGATTGTGCGGATTTGTTGGTAACGACGTCGCAGTGGTCGAGTGAGCATGGCGCGTTCGCTGTGGATACATTTTTTCTTCATTGATTCTTAAGTAATTGCTCGTCGACAATTTTGTTCAAAGTTCGGTATTCGGCGAATACGTGATGGATCGACTGTAAATTTAATTCATTCCTGGGTGCAGAGATTCAGCGCAACTGCTGCGGCCATGAATGTCCCACGGCCAGGTCCCAGTCTATCTTCGAGGACTCCTGAAAACATTGAACTGCTTGAAAGCAGTTTACGTGAAAATCCGCAACTTTCAATACAGAAATGAGCAGCCTCACTGGGACTTCGAAGAGCGAATATTCATGAAATTTTAAAAAAGGATCTGAGGTTCCTTTCTTTGAAAATTCAAATCGTTCAAGAACTGAAAGAAAATGACTTTGATTTACGCAAAAATTTTTGTGAAACGATGTTGGAGCGTTTTCGCACTGTAAATCACATTTTTTGGAACAACGAGGCTTATTTTGACTCAAACTGCCACGTCAAAAAGCAAAACTGCCGTTACTGGTCTTCAAGAACCCTCAACCCTCGATTGAAACATCAAAAACCATTGCACTGCCCCAGGGTAACTGTTTGGTGTGCCTTATCCACGCATGAGATAATTGGGCCATTTTTTTTCGAAAATTCTCGAGGAAAGGCGATGAATGTCAACGATGAAAATTATGGACACATGATTACGGAATTCTTTTTGCCAAATCTCCGAGCTCATCCGTCGTACTCTTCATACACGTGGTTTCAACAGGATGGCGTGACTGCACACACAGCCAGAGCTTCGATGAATTTGCTTCGGCAAAATTTCCCCCAAAAACTGCTCAGTCGCTTTGGGGGAATCCCATTTCCACCGAGATCGCCCGATCTAACTCCCATGGATTTGTTTTATGGGACTACCTCAAAGAGAGGGTTTATAATGACAATATCCAATCTATTGTGGCTTTAAAGCAAAATCTTCGTCGAGAAATCAGCTCAATTGAACTAAGTTTACTGCAGCGTGTGGCGCAGAACACAAGGATCCGTTTTGAACAGTGTATTCAACTCGACGGAAGACATCTGGATGACATACTCTTTAAAAAATAAAATCCGCATTTCCATTCTATCGTTCAATGCTCTTAATGAAATTGACAAACAAATTATTACGTTTTTTATTTAAGAAAATATAAATCTGCTACCAGGCACCCTGTGTATGCAAATATTTTTCGAAATAGTTGCGCAACAACTTTTTAATAAAAACATTTTCTATTTCGAAAAAGTTCCAAGCTAGCAAGTTAAAAATTGCTCACGTTTAGTTTTGTTGCAGCATCTCTTGAGTTTATGAGTGAGAGAGGTGAGATTTGTTTTGAAATTCGCACTTCTTAATTTAAATATATTTGATGTTTTATTTTACTTTCGTTCTTCAATTGTATGAAAAAAACATAAAACATAACAAAAATTAAATAGATTTGTTAATTTTTCAGCGAAATTCGTGGTGTAATAGAATTTTTTTATACGTAATTGTAAACATAGAACTTCATAATGTGGACACTTATGCAGTTTCAAAGCAGCAATGAAAATTGCAACTCTGGAAGAGGACACATAAGATAAATCAAAAATTTAAATTGAGTATGGAAGATCCTTATACATATCGCCAATTTATTGCACTAGAGACATAACCCAAAAAGATAATTTTGCAGAAAATACGATGGTTTGTCACATAAATAATATCTAGGCAATTTCTAGGGTAGAACATCATAACTATTTAACTCATTGTAAGTGTGTGAAGATGTGTTATATGAGCGATAGAGTAAAGGAGTGCTGTGACCGATGAAGGAATATAAAAATGACAAAACACCAAACATTTATTTTTTTAAATTTATTATAATATACACATACTTAAATTTATTTGGTTTCAAATTAACTCACACCAAATTTGAAGACTTACTTTAAAAGTAAAAAAAGCTTTCAAGATATAAGATTTATATAATTAGTTTGTATGTTGGGGGGCAGGAGGTGCCCCTGCCCTTAGTCCTATTCTATAAATATTTTCATAATAATATTTCATGCCTCGCTCTCAAATGAATCTATACCAATCTGGAAGACTTGCTATTATAGCTTTGAGGATGTAAGATTATTTCACTTCGCCCTCAAAAGAGTACATACAAAATTTGAAGACTCCTGCTAGTATAACTTTCAAGATATAAGATAATTATTAATTACTTTGTATGGGGGAGCCTTTTCTCCCGATCCTACTCTAACAATATTTTGAATTACTTGAATTACTCGCTCTCACAAGAGTCCATACCAAATTTGAATACTCTGGCTCCTATGGCTTTCAAGATATAAGATATTTCTTTCGTATGGACGTGGCACAGCTCACTCAGGTGTATGAAAAATAAATTAAATTAAATTTAAATTATATTTTATTATTTATTATTTTTTTATTATTTTCTCAGACCTAACGAATATACACATACAAAACGTCATAAAAATCGCTCAACTCATTTCGGAGGAGTTCAATTACAAACACCGTGACACGATTCAAAAATGATTTTTTTTTAATTTTTTAATATGAATCTTTTGGAATAAAGAAGAAATATAATGAATGCACCTTGAACGTATGTTTGCGATTATTCTCATGATACATTATTCTCATTATACTATTGAAGGTGAAATTCAAATACTATAGAGGGAGTGTGCGCCCCAATTATCTTATTACTGCAAAAAAAAACCGTCTTATAAGAAAGTGAGCTGGCTACCTCCATATAAATTAATTTTCTGTTTTCCTATATCTTAAAAATTAAATAATTAACAAAAACGTGCGCTTGTTTCTATATTTTTTTCAAAATTATTTGAATACATTTTTTATTTGTCTGAATACTGGAATATAATGTAAAACTTATTCGCTCCTTCGAAGGAAATATAATAATAATAATTTGGAAAGAATATTAATATCCTTTCAGCGATATCTATACCCTAATCAGTCATATTAGGATGATATTAAGTAAAGAATTTGTTCATGCTAAAACCTGTGTCATAAGTCCACACAAAACAAAACATTCTCTTGTACTTGTCCTAATGCTTTCTAACCTTATGTTCAAACCCTTGGATTAATCAAAGTGTTTACCATATTCTCACACTTTTTATGCCAAAAGTACTCTTGAACTTTACAATAGGGCAACTGGAATCCCTTTTTACGAAATAAGTGCAAAATTTCATTAAAACTGCTCGTATGGGAAAATAATACAACTAAAGTTTACAAACATAATTAAAATGCATAAACAAGTGGGTACTTAGTTTGGTACTTGAGGTCTTTTCAAATAAAAAAAAAATATATAAAAATAAACATATTGTTCAGAACGGCAGAAAAAAGCCCTATGAAACTCTGAAAAATCAATATATGCAACATTTCGTATAAAGTTAAGGAAACAACAAAAAAAATCATCATCATCAAACAATTAATGAGTCCGTGATAATGCGAAAATGCGGAAATTGATACTTGTACAAGATGTTTTTAAATGTTGTTGCAACATTGATGAAGTCAGCACGTGGCATGCACAAGAAAAATAATTATCACACGCTAAAAGAAATATGTTTTCGTAGGCGCGTGTGTAAGCCTGGAAAGGACTTTAATTGTCCTGCAAACAACTAAACAACCCCAATATACCAACAAACACAAAACATAGAAAGTCTATGATAAGCACAAAAATTATACCCAGTGCTTATTTAAAAGGTTTGGTTCAGCTGTTAACCCCTCTCTTATGCTTGTTGCATTATGCTGCACGCACAACCTCTTTATGAAACCGAGCAGTAACAATAACATTTAGTAACAATGAATATTGTTTGTTGCTTGTTACCCAATATTTGGTTTAACTAATTGTTGATAAGTGGGCGTGTCACTGAATGGTTTTGGTCTACATACTCAAAGTCTGACATGCTTGGTTTAGCATATTTCGTAAATATTTGTAGCTGGTGTAGTAAATTCCATTAACTACTTCAAACTGTATGGTTGCTCATAAGGCCGTCATTGGTGTAACTGCCCCCTCTATACAACCGTAAAATGTGTAAATAAAATCCTTTAATTTGATGCACAAACTTTTTAACAACTTCATTTTGTTGGAAAAATCAAGGGGAGACTAGAGAGACTAGACGCGCACGTCTCATGTCAAAAAGCCGTCGATTATAGTTCACTTTTTTGTTTGTTTTTCTGTGTAGATGATTTCTTTCAACAATTAGTTGCTCAAGTAAATTTGTGCATTTATCTGTAAAAATTATATACATGCAAACATATACGAGTATATTTAATAGTACAGTATTGTTTTTTTTAAATTAAAATTAACTGGTTCATTGATTTATTTAGTATATAAAAGGGTGTCCCAACAAGAACGCAAGATTTAAATTTGGCGCCATTCGAAGTGTCATTGTTTGACATTTGAACAATTGTTATTGTTTGCTAGTAGAAGGTACGAGGTTAGTAAAAATGGAGCGCTACACGAATGAACAACGCATTCTCATTGTGAAATTGTTTTACCAAAATGGTGAAAGTTTTGCGGATACAGTTCGCAAATTGCAAGAAATTTGGGGTCACAATAATGCTCCAAAAGCGTCAACTGTAAAGGGATTAATGGATAAAATTGCCGCAACTGGGTATGTTAGTGATGTAAAGACAACAACGCGCCTTCGACCAGGTCGATCGACCGAAAATGTCGCAGCTGTACGTGATGATGTCGCTCAAACTCCATCAACAATTCAATTCAATTCGACACCGAGCTCAGCAAATTGGTGTCTCCAAATCCACTATGCAGCGAATTTTGACAAAAGATTTGCATCTTCATGCATACAAAGTTCAATTGACTCAGGAACTGAAGCCAACTGACCATAGACAGCGAAGGGAGTTCGTTAATTGGGTATTGGAGAGACAACATGAAAATGCTGATTTTGCCGATAAAATCATCTTCAGTGGCGAGGCCCATTTCCATCTTGATGGCTTCGTCAATAGGCAGAATTGTCGCATTTGGGGTGAAGAAAATCCTCGAATGATTCACGAGAAGCAAATGCATCCTCAACGTGTCACTGTGTTGTGTGGATTTTGGGCTGGAGGAATCATTGGACCTTTTTTTATGAAAATGAGGCAGGTCAAGCGCAAACAGTCAATAGCGTTCGGTATCGTGAAATTTTAACCAGTTTTTTCGTGCCTAGAATTGAAGAAATGAATGTGGAGGGCATGTGGTTTCAACAAGACGGCGCCAAATGTCATACAGCCAGAGAAACAATTCAATTGCTGCATCAGTCATTTCCCGGTCGTGTTATTTTGCGTTTTGGAGACCAGAATTGGCCGCCTAGATCGTGCGATTTAACACCATTAGACTTTTTTCTTTGGGGTTTTTTGAAGTCGATGGTTTACGCGAATAAGCCGACGAAGACTCAAGCCTTAAAAGAGGAAATTGGACGCTGCATTAATGAAATACCGCAGAATTTATGCAAAACGGTCATTGAAAATTTCATTAAAAGATCGCGTGTGTGCCAGCAAAGCCGCGGCGGCCGTCTGCCCGATATGTTGTTCCACACATTACCTCATTCTGTCTACTTTACGATATAATAAAGTATCACGATTTTTTTTAAATATCTGTGTTTTATTTAAAATTTAAATCTTGCGTTCTTGTTGGGACACCCTTTATAAGGCAGATAATAAAATATAGAATCGTAACAACAAATTATTTGAGTACATTTTACAAGTTATGAAATGTAAAATATTTTTTTTCATAAGGTAATTAAGAAAAATTAAAAAAAAATTCGAATACTTCAATAATTTGTATGTGAATGGCAACACTATTAAGAGCACAATACACAAGACGATGTTAAAGTAAACATTGACAGCATAACAACAGGTTTTATGCTATAAATTATCTTTATTTAGAAATATACAACCACACGAAAGCATGAGATAATGCAGACGTCAACAACAACGGACAGACAACACGAACTCTGTGGTAAAAAGGGAAAAGTTCAGAGATAAGCGATTTTTAGTGAGTGACGTCTCAGTAATCTTCATATACAAAAGCGCCCATGGGCAAAACCCCAATTCTTTTGTGCGATTTTCGGGAAGCAACAGAGCATTTACTTGCAGCTTATCGTTTTTCCACTTATAATATCATACGGAATAATACCTTAATTTAGCTTCTACTTTGATATACAAATTATTCAAATTAAATATGTTATTTATATTATGTGGAAGGATGTTTCTCTAAAAAAAATTTTAAAGAATTTCGAATTTCGTTATTAAACTGTAAAAGAAAGAAATTTCTGAAAATCGACTTGAAAGTTTAAAAGTGCTCAACTTCACTAAAATATGAATTAAACAGTTCTTCGTTATTGCCAAGGAACTAATGACGTGATCGAATGCTAAAATTAAGAGGTTTTTGAATGTATATGGCTAACATTATTCTGCGAGATTTATGTTGCGTATAAAAAGGCGATGCATCCGCTTAACAGTCAATTGAGTTTTGAAAGAACAGCGAAGTTCACATCGTGATATTTTAGCAGTGAATAATTTAATATTGTCGGGTATAACTTAAAAGCTCATAATACACAGTGCGACAACCAAAATCGGAATATGTAGGATGAGACCAAAAGGAAATGAAAGTTGACGTTTTCCATAGCAAAACCCTCAAGGCTTTGAAAAACTAATAAATAATAACTACATTCGAATAAAGCATTCTAAGAACCGTATATTCCTCAATAATTTAAAAATGTTATAATTTCTATGTCAAAGAACGCATTAACTTCTGCCTTTAAAATTTAACTTTAAAAGTCAAACTCTACTGTTTGGCTGCATGCTTTGCTGCCGTTTTTCCTCTCATGGTTGTTATTGCTGCTGCACAAAGAAACTTGATAACAATTTGTGCAACCAATCTATAAAGACACAACTGGGAGATGATGATAATATTGTTTGTCTATCAGACAACACGTCGCTACATCTACTCGTATGTGTCCAACAATCAACAACAAAACAACATTCTGAAACTCTTCACTATTGTCGTTATTGAAAACGTTTTGTATGAAATTGAAAAATTGTTACCTTGAAATGGAGCAGCACAAAATAAAAAGAAACTGTTTGCAATTCTTCGGTGGATATCTCCATCTCTATGCATGCTACCTACGTAACTAAAATTCTCATCCTACTTATTCCGCTATAAAGCCAATTGGCATCTCTGCAGAAATTACGTTGTTATTCTTTTCCATTTGAAAGTAAACTAATTTAAGTATAAGTAACGAGAGGAGTTTCGAAAGTGTTTGACATATAAAACATGTTCTTGGTAATGTCGTACAGGAAAATTACTGCCTCTTTATAGATATTTGTCAACAAAATTTATTATTTATTTAAAGCGCAATATTTTTCAAGCTTCATCTTTTTAGCTCATTTTTTATAAACTGGACTGAATTTACATTATGCAGTATTTAAACGCCTCGCTTTATTTTGTCGAATTTCTATTTACGTTGAAATTGGCTTAACGTTGCCTAAATTGATTATAGTAATAAGAAATGGAGAGCACAAACAGCTGTTTAAACTTTTTCATTATTCAATTGGTTGACTAGTCACACGCAGTCCTAATGTGACTCCTGAGGCTTTTTTTGAATTTATGTTATGTAAAATAATTCCTGACTTTCATGAGGAAAGTCATGGAAAAATTCGTTTAGTTATGCATTTAAGGCACAAAATCCGTTAGGTGTTGTGATGTCTTTCTTTGGACCAGATCTTATCTGATCTTGGGTGGAGTTATGTTAGATAGATTAGTTGAGGTTAGTTGAGATGTAGGATACGAAAAGTTGGCTTAAGTTAGATAAGACTAAGTTAAGTTAAACAACAATGGACACCATTGAGTCTCCGAGTGGATGTGTGTTACAACACTGCCCTGTCCATGTTAAGTTAAGTTAAGTTAGGTTAGTTGAGGTGAGGTAAGATTAGATAAGGTTAAGCCAGGTGACGTTAGGTTAGTTCAGATTAAATAAGATTAAATGTGGATGACCTGAGGTGAACCATACTTAGGGAAGTTGATGTCGACTGTATCAGTGAGCACTTGCGCAATAGCGAGAATCCTTTGTCCTCGCCTCAGCCCTAATAAAAACTAAGAGCCTTATGTTGTTTACAACAAAGCACTTGAGGAGTCTCTTGGACACGCTGACCGGCCACTAAGCTTTCGGAGCACATGTTTGACGTATGGGTCTATCGTACAATGAATACTGTTTGAGTTGCAATGATGAGGAGGAGGAAAGCATTATGTATCTCTTCGGGCTCTGTCCAACTGTGAAGGATTGCCACCTACACTTCACTGGCAGAATAAACTTCAGAGCCGTGTTCAAGTTATCGGAAGTGATATTCAAAAACTTGAGTCTCTATATTGGGAGCAGCGCTGACTATCAAGTGACGCGAACACATGCATGACCGATGTTCTCCTGTAACGCCTTTTATGTTTTGCTTATTTACAATAATTGAAATCTACCTTTTCAACTATCCTTTTTACGCCTTCTCTCCTTTCTATTCATTCTATTCACAGGTATCGCAAAGAGATAATTTTTTTATAGCCAAGTGGGATGAATACTTTATCTTTCTTCTTTCCAGCAACCTGCTAACCTAACTTAGGGCAAAATGTAGCTACCATATACGACTACGACTCATTTGACCTATTAAGAACCAGAAGACCAGAAGACTATTTACATACTTTATTTCTTAGAAGTCTTACAGACGATGTCAAACAAAGCCAAAACAGTATCACTAAAATTGTTTGCGCTTTATCTTTCATATTTATCCGATCGATATCTGCAGGACCGGAGACCGACTTCATCACTTTCAAATAATGTGCAATGAAAGCGTTTAGATTGCCTGCATAAATATCAATATTAGTACTGTTTAAGATGAATTTCTGGATTATTTTTTCTTACATTTCTTTACAAAGTAGATCTTCCCTTGGCAAATAGTACAGATTTTGAATAATGTGAAAGAGACTGAAGTGTAGAAACATTTAAAGAATTTGGAGAAATCCGTATCACGAAACACAATATTATCGCCCTTATCATCGCAGTTTTAACTAACTGGCCTAAATAACAATTTAAAATTCTACAGAAGAGCAGTCTTTATTTTTTATACACGTATGTATATTCATTTTTAAGGATATGTCTGAAATGCTCTTACTGTTATAGGCACAACAGTAACGGTTATAAATCATAAAAATTGTAGACAAGCTGTACTATGACTTCTAAAGTCTAGTAGTGGACTGAAAGGATAATTAGGTCGGTTAGTCAAAACAGCGACGCTATATGCTAAATCTTAATATATATAAAAATCAAAAACACGTTTATTTGTTAGGGGTGAACTCTTCAATGCCCCAACAGATTTTCGCCTTCCACCCCACAAAATATTTGTAAAAGACCGGCGTGTGTTTTTATATATATTGTACCCCAGTAAATGCTACGCCCCTTTCAGAAATAGTGATTTTAATAATATAAGTTAATCTATAATATAAAAATGAATCGCTGAATGTGTTGCTAAGCGCAAATCTTGAAAACAGCTGGAACGATTTCGCCAATTCTTTTTTTATAATATTTCTTGAAGTACGAGGAAGGTTCTTACGGAGAGAAAATTTTAAAACTAGGACCAGGACCGCGATAGGGGGGAAATTTCTGCCCTCTGAAACGTCCAAACCGAGTTTAATGAAATTTAGAACATAGATAGATCTGCGTCCAAAAAGTCCATAGGCCATGTACATTTTTAAAATTTGGACCAGGAGGGCGATAGGGGGAAATTTCTGTACCTCCAAAAAGTTTAAACCGATTTTAATGAAGTTTAGAACATAGATAGATTTCCATCTAAAAATTCGCCTGTTCTATGTACATTTTTCGAACAAGGACCAGTAGGGCGAGTGGGGCGGGATTGCAGTCCCTCCGAAACATTCGAACCGATTTTAATGAAATTTAGAACATAGATAGATCTGCGTCTAAAAAGTTACATATGCTATGTACATTTTTAAAACTAGGATCAAGAGGGCGATAGAGGGAAATTTCTCCCCCTCCGAAACGTTAAAAATCAATCAAATTACTTAAAATTAATTAAATATTTGTGTAATGTCTTTCCTTCAAATTTATTTTAGTTGTTGGCGTAGCAACGCGCGCAGGGTACAGCTAGTAATTGATAAGATTTCATAAAAAAAAACTCTCTGCCTGCGTCTGAGATCTGAGCACTACTTTACCTAGTGTAGAAAGATTCTTTCTAGCATACTCTGCCCTCTATTTGACAAGTGATTCATAGTTGAGATTTTTCAGTTTAATGGTCAACATGTTGGAAAAAAAATATCTTCGCTGTTCTCATCAGGGTCCAAATTTTTTTCGACGGTCATCCCCAATTTGAAAATTTTATCCCCGAAATTCCCTGAAAAGCAATTTGTACTATCCCCAAAAATCCCTACTAAAAATAATACTATTTTAATTTATTTAATTATTTTCTTATTAATATTTTATTTGCACTGTGGTTCATATTATTTGTACACATGGTTTATATTTAAATATGTATATGTATATTAATTCTTAACAGAGATTCGAGCAATACGCACTGAATTTTGTTTCTAATTTTAGTTTTATTGAGTTCCTTGCCGAAAAAACTCGCTCAACGCAAGCGTTGCTCCTTGATATGAATAAACTTTTACCCAAAACATGTTTCAGTTGTTACAAATATAAAAAATTTTAAAGAACTAATTGTCACAAAACTTGGAAGTTATATACGTGTAAACCAAAAAATCAACTGATGAGCAATCTCGCCAATGCCAACAACAAATGTTAAAAACGAGTTCATTGTTACCAGTAACAATTTTTATTATAAGCGTTTTTGATAACATTTTATATTATTTATGAAATAAAAAGTGGAAAATGTATTGAAATTAAAATAATCTAAGAAATTAATAAAAAATATTAAGTAAAATACAAATCCCCATAAAATCCCCAAAAAATAAAAATTATCCCTAATGAATTCCTCAATCCCCAAACAAAAATTTGTATCCCCATTTGCAAAAAAAATCCCCGATTTGGGGATAAATCCCCTAATCTGACAACACTGGTTCTCTTATATATTACAATTATTTTTCAAAGAAACTTTTCCGTCTCGCTCAAAAAATGTATCTATTATTTTGCTGCTTTTGATTGCTTATGCTTATTTGCTTATCTTAAGTAAACTATACACAATTGGCTACAAACTTACTCTCTCACAAGTAAAGAGTTGAAATAGAGGAAAATATTTGAAAAAAAAAGATCAAGCTGATGTTTTCGTATGGGAATAGTTTTTTATTAAACGTTTTCCGAGTGTAACCAATAAGTGGTACACTCACACTCTACACAATTGCCTGCTTGACACACACTCACACATCTTAACTTTAACCAAGAATTAACACAGAAAAAAGGCAACAATTCCTTCGTCAAACATATACATATGTATGTATGTAGTATGTATTTATAGACTCCAAACAAATGAATTTCCTCAGCTTGAAAACAATGAGAACAATACTGAAAGGAAGCAGAGAATGTGTAGACTCATAGAAAGAATCTTCTGCTGCTGTTTTATTTTAGTGGATATTGAACTTTACTTAACATGTTTGTTTGTTATTGTTTTCTAGTTTCTTGTTATCCTTTCATCTTTATTTACTCTATTTCAATCGTTGGGTATTGTCTTCCATTGCTTTCACGAGCAAAGCAATCAAAAGCATAAATAAGCAAGTTGCTTGTTAATCTGCGTGCGTGTGTGTGTGCGTTTGTTTGTTTGTGCATATGATTGCAATGCATTGCATGCACTGATATAGAATGCGCATGTGTTTGTGCAATTTGTTTGTTTTCTAGTGTCGATTGTTTCTTGATTGCGGTGCATTTAAAAAAAATTACACTCACACCCACTTATACATATGTATGTATGTAAGTATGCATACGAGTACGTACACATCATACACATGCATTTAAACATTGATTTTATATAAAAGAGACTATGGAGAATTTTTATATTATTTCTTTCCCTAAAACATTTGAGATTATTATTATTTTTTTTTTGCTTTCCTATCATGCGATTGCATGATTGTATGCCGGAGTTTAAGGATTTAAAAAGTGTGAGTCTTGTTTTTTTTTGCTCTGATTTTTAAAAGCTATTGTTTTGCGCTTTTTCTTGCTTTAAAAATTGAAATTGCTTTCAAATTCTCCCATGTGAAAAATATTGGTTTTATTTGTTGTATGTTTTCAGTCTAACTACGGGTTTTTATATGAACGATTTTTAAATGAAAAAAAATAAATGAATAGAACAAGGGATCTATTGGATACAGAATATGTTCTTGAATTACTTAACGTTACGAGTATGCTGGTGAATTCTAAAAGTGAAATTAAAAAAAGTGCTGGTATGTTTACGTGCTTTTAGATTGGATTATCTCATTTAAGAAATCGCTTATCTGAAATGTAAAACAACTAAGTTTTGATCACCGGATTTGCAATTTTAGATACTGAAAACTAGGTTTATCTTAATTTTCTATTTGGCTTTACAATGAATTACATTGTTTTTTAGTTTTAACTGCAAACAAACTAAATAATAGGAAAAGATGTAAATTATGCTTATATGTTTCCATACTGAAGAAATTTATTTTAATTTAAGTTGTTTGTATGACCAATTGTAAATGATTAAACTTGTTGTAACAGGGGTTACCTTCGGGATAATTACGGTCAATCCAAAATGTAAATAAAACAAATTTATTTTATTTTCAAACACCTAATGTTTCGTTTGTTTTTTCAAACTTCTTCAGGGGTATATTTTTTTATTCATAAAATAAATATTTGCTTTACATTAACAAAATGATCACTTATCAATTAAAAATAGACAACTGGACTTCATGACAGAGAATTTGTATAAATAAAAACTAAAAAAAAAACAATACAACACACATTTTATTCGTCAATCTTAACGCTAATATCACAGAACTTAGCGTTAAGATTGAAGAATAAAATTTGTGTTGTATTGTTTTTATTTATTTATTTATTTTTTATTTATACAAATTCTGTGACGTGAAGTCCAGTTTTCTATTTTTAATTAATAAGTGATAATTTTGACAATTTTAAATTTATTTTTTGTTCTCTATACAAGCAACCAACGGAAATAAGAGGAATTTTCTCACAGGTCTTAATGAATTGGCTTCGGAATAAACCGGCTCAACTGCAAAATTTTCTACATATGGGCATTTCCACAGAAAATTCCACCTTTTGTCACGTTACGTTACTTTGTGACGAACCTTGTTTTCCAAGAAAAACAAATGTTTTATATACTTTTTTGCATGTCGGTGTAGAGCGCAATTCGGTCAAAACTATAAAACAATCGAACAGCATAATAAGCTTAATTGCATGGTGACGTAACGTGACAAAAGGTGGAATTTTCTGTGGAAATGCCCATATGTATATGTATATAAATACGTATATATCATGTCTATAGCAGCGTGGAGGCCCTATACTCCTAATAGGAACAAAATCAACTAAGATATATAGGAGCATAGGGCCCTCCACTTTTTCAGGAGTGGATTGAGCAAGACACAAAAATTAGATATACGGTCTTAGTCAACAACTTGAAAAGGCACAGTTGAGTTCTATCGGGCGCGTCCAAAGACTGCGTTTAGTGAAAAGCTTCGTATACATGCGGAGAAGCTGCTAATACTGTCGGGAAAAATCAGCGGGTCCAAGTGAAGAATTTGGAGGGTGAAGGTCTTCAGATGGCATCGGTTTCCCAAAAAGTTCTGGGTGCCTACGATAGATATTTGGAACGACAAGGTGAACAAATGGTGCTTCAAATAACCAGTGGTCATCTCCTGCCAGCGTCTGTTCCTCATGCTAGGGGCGGCTAGAAGCGAGGTTCAGATTTTGTAACAAACTGCTCACTATATATTCGTGAAATAGCCCAACCAGCTATTCATCTTAAACCATCTGATTATCGAAACCTCAGAAAACATATTTGCAATTTAACTAAAACTTGTGGCCCGCAACATTTCCTATGCTACCTTGCCTATACTTCAGCACAATGTTTCGTTTAGAAAATTTTATAAAAATATTTAAGATTATCGATATTCAAAATTTATTTGTTATTCTACTTTGTCTCATTTATCATAAAAAAGATGCAGCAATACTCAAATTCATTTCTTTTATATTTAATGAAGCAAAATTATGATAATCGCGCTACAACAAAATTCCAGCTGAGATAATTTCAATTACCATACCTGTTTTTTTAATAATATACCAACTTATTCTAATTTGAAAGTTTAGTTTAACATACAAATTTAAACGGGAATTAACCGTCTATGCTGTTTTTCAGCATCTATTTAATTTATGTATGAATATATTTATTTATTAAACTTTTTAGTAAAACTGATTATTTTCATTTGCGTAATATTTATTTCATATATTTTTCATTTGACAGTTCTAGCTAAAGTTTAACTGAGCAATGTTGCTGGGTTAAACCTAGATTATTAAATAGATAATCTTTACTTGAAAAATAGAATTTTAAGTTTAAACTAGAGTTAACTGACAAGTAGAGTTTATCTTTATGTTAAAAACTAGCTCCTAGAGATTCCCACAAGACACCTTATTACAGCTTAATTTTTGGCTAACGTGTTAGACAGTAAGTTTTAAGAGTTTTTTTGGAACCACAATATCAAAAAAGCTCATAACCTAATAAATATTAAAAAATTATATATTTCCTCAAATACACCCATAAAATTCACATCTTTTAAAGCCACTTTTTAAACATATAAAAAGTAATGCTAAATAAAAATAACAATGGAAAAAAGGACAATTTAAATGACGGTTTAAAACTCACCTACCAGCATCTAAACACATTTTGACATGTTAATTCATTAATTTATTTATTTCATAATGCCAGCAAGAAAAGCCCTTTATAAAATTACATTAAATAATCATTATAAAAATCCTGAAAAACCAGCTTAATTTTTTGAGAAAATACGTAAATTCCAACAACAATAAAACTCAAAAACCCAAAAAAAATATATGACAGAAATTATGAAAGAAAGACATACAATTTAATTAAGATAACAAACGGTTGCATTAAAATAAAAAACGGGTTGAAATAAAATGAAATTAACAGGTAAAATAAATACAATAAACCGGCGCATATTTACACACACAGTCACTGAAATTAAAAGTCAAAATAAATAATTACACGGTGTACTTTGCTTACAATAATGATATGAAGAGTGTACATGCATACAAATAAGCAAATAAACAGACAAACGAAAGATGAGGGGAACAACAACAGGACTGGTTGGCTGACTGACTGACTACTTATAACAAGTTACAAGAGTGAAATTGCAATTAAACATGTACACGCAGTTGTCATTAAGGCATTTACTTTTGTTTATTTTAACACTCACGCACTACAGACTCATACGCACGCACAAATAACAAAAAGTAGAAGTTGAATAGCGAAACGGGATTATGGTTTAAAATTAACCCTTTTTGGCAAAGGGGGAAAAAGTAGCGCAAATCAGAATGTAAAATAATAAAAAAAAAACAAGATTTAAAGATTTTTTAAAGGGATTTTCGAAGTCAAAATCTTATAATTTTATTAATGAAATAATGAAAATAAATATGACATCAATTAAAGGAAGCACAGTGGTTTGTGAAAGTTCTACACTAACGGTCAAATTCATAAAAAATAATTTAGGTTTATTACAGGATTATTTGACAAATTTCCCATACAAATATGTCAAATAAGCGCTTAATATATCTGAAATATTTTTATGAATATGGCAGTAAATCTTTTTTTTTTAGCCGACTTCAAGGGTGTTATCAATTCGTTTGTTTTTTTACCCGACTGCGCGACGCAAAGAAGGGTATTATAGACACAATATCCTTTTAGCAGCCTATGTATGTATGCATGTATGCACCCTGAAGGAAACGTGTGGGTAAGTGTCCCCAAGTCACCACTTTTGTCGACTATTTTGGTGACATTGTCAACAGAGCGTCTATTAATAATGTTTTTAATGCGCAGAAAACACTTTTTCAGATACACACAACTATGATTCTTCTTAATGTTTTATTGGTTTGTTAAAAATAAAAGTGACGTCGACGTTAAATAAAAATTATTTTAAGAAATATAATTATAAGGTTAATATAAATATATTTAACAGTAATTAAAAACATAATATACAAAAAGAATTTAAAAAAAACGAATAAAATAACAATCCATATTGTATAAAAATAGAAAATGTGAAAATTGAACAGTTTTAAGTGAAAGGTGCCAATTATGGAAATTTTTGTTTGACCCTGTAGAAGATTTTGTGTCATCAGGTCAAGATTTGTCACATTTTAAGATCCATAAGTATGTGTTTGTCTTTACTAATTCAGCGAAAAATACAATTTTTAATTTACATATACATACATATGTATTTAATAGAAAGGACAAACAATTTCTTGCAGGTGGTGACAGTGTCTATAGTGAATCAATACAATTTTACTGCGGACATTTCCCACATTGTGGTGATATCGTCAATATTAAGTCAGTACAATCTTACTATTGACATTTTCGTCACATGGTCTCACAAGAACTACCTAGTCAGTATTGACGCAGTCTACTGGTAGATTTCGTAGTACAAGCCTGTGTTAAAAGTCAATAGTAGATAGCATCAGTTGGGGTATAAGTTGTCACTAGTACTGATGACATCGTCAATAGATAATCAGTATAATTTTACTATTGACATTTCTTGCAGGGTATGTATGTGTGTGTGTACCATTCCGGCCTTATATGAGTATAAACCGAACGCGAGGACCGATTTTAATGATTCTTACGTTAATCGATTTGTCTTTATCCCGTGAGTGTCACTAAGGATACGACAGTAGTAAAAATTCAATATGGCGGCCAACAGACGCCATTTTGTAAATACGAAAAAAAAGTCGGCGAAAATGGGTGTTATTCGACAGGTATTTTAAAATCATCTTTAGGTTTCTCTTATGATTTTTCATTTCGAATGACCGTTTAGGACATTGAACGGTTCAAAGTTGGTCGCAGTCGGATTTTTTTGTTATTTTTTTAATTACTACTTGTTATTTAATCTATTATTATCTTATTTTTTTAATTCATAAAAACATCACTTTTAGACAGATTATAAAAAAAATTTTTTTGGCTGAAAAGGTATGACTGTTTTCATTTCACAAAAAGTAGACGGAACTACGCCCATACAATTTTATATTTAAGTTTATGTACTTTTACATGTCCGATTGCTACAAAACCTGCCACATATTATGGAATTTATTAATAGGCGGAGCCACACCTATACTCATTTATATCTCGTACTTCTACTTAATATACTTGACACACATTATGATCTTTAAAAGTGATACATATTGAATTGAAAATCCCCGCCCATTATATTAGGGCCGGTTCTAAAAGTCACAGTGATTTCAAATCACGTGATTTTACCATCAAACTATTAATATCTGACTTGTAAGTGGCTCTTTATTATATTTTAAGTTTATAATAGAATATTTTATTCCAATTTCCAACGCTATAAATGGTCCAATTCACAAAAGCAATGATTAGTCGTTCATTAGCTTTTTGAAATCACAGTGATTTGACACGTCCTGATTTTCAGAACAGGCCCGATTATATGTAATTCTAGTTATCAGATTCCCCAGAAAATTGGCTCTTGGAACAACATAATCTTGTGTTTAAAAAAGTAGGCGAAACCACACCTATTATATTTTAATATTATATTTCACATGCTTCTATTTTACCAAATCTTTCGAAAATTAGCACTCATCTTGAGCTCTGAAAGTGACACGATATTGAATTAATAAAAGTGGGCGATGCTTACGTTTTTCTAATAAACCGAATGTAACGAAACTTTGCAAATACCTTCGACTCGGACAGCGATACGATCTTGCATTTAAAAAAGTAGACAGAGCCAGATAAAAATTCATTAATGTATTATGTGTACGTCTACTCAACTGATTCCCGGCTTTTGTAATGGTGCAAAAGTGTGCGGGATTACAGCTATGAAACTTTGCTTTGAGGATGACGCTATACAAACTTTAAAAAAAGAGGGCGCATTAAATTATATATACACAAAACATTAAAAACAAGTGAGGTCATGTCCATTGAATATGAGTGCTACTGTAGTTTCGACGCATATTGGGGTATTTAAATGAGGCAGTCCAACAAGAAGAATTGATTTTAAATTATATTAAAGGTAGTAATCACAACTATCCTCACTGTGATTGGACTTATGGGAATTATCATAATATTATAAATGGATTCTTGGCCTATAGCGCTGTTTGAATAAAAAGCGAAACATGAAAACTCCATTACAAAAGAAATATTTCTGAAGTTATGGCAAAAATGTGCTTAAATGTATATAAAAAAAATAAAAGTTAATTTTTTTTTAAATTTATTTATTTTTATTTTCATATATTATACATAAAGGATATAAATATGCATCTATATATAGTAGAAACGAATTGTATTTGAAAATGAATTCATCTTTGTAATTTTCGCAGCAATCCTTTCACATTTTTATTCATTCAAAACACTGTCTTTTTAAAGGTCGTTAAAAATCATTTTATTTAAAACACAACATTTCATATGAGCAATTTTAAAACAACTCGCTTGTGTCTTTTTCCATTTGTGGTTTATAGCACAAGTCTTATATTAAAAATGTATGTATGGATAAGTTTGAGACAATGAAAATATTAAATAGAATCCTTAAGGATTTACTATGTGTAATTATCACAATTAAACCATCTGTGACAATTGCCAACAGCCAGCAGCCAACCAAAAAGCACTTTTTAATATGTTTTGAAACAAGCATATTCCTCCTCTAACCACCCCTCAACCCCAGTAAAGTTGTAATGAAGAAAAAAAACATGAAATTCAACTTTACTCGTCTCTTTTTTTTTAAAGCACATTAGCAGAAAAACAAACGCCAAAAAATTCCCTCAAGACTTTTAAGTGCTTTGAAACACATTAGAAACAAAACAAACCACAAGGACTATTAACCGCATCTTAAATGATAATTTAGCAGTAGCACGAACAGATTTCTAAAATGTAAGACTCTTGCAGCAAGCCTGTCTCCCTGTTTCTTGGCACTTCCTTGCACACAAGCTTAAGAGAGAAAAAAATACTTGTTTTAATATTAAGAAAATGTTTTTCTTTTTAAGCTTAAAAATAAAACCAGCCTTAAGTAGGTTGTTCTTTTTACGTTTTAAACAATCTGCCTGCTTTCGCAGTTTGCGCATCCTTTTAGAAAAATGATTTGTGGCATATCAAGTGTCATAATCGCTATTTAAGAAAATCGTTATTTTTTTTTCTAATATCACTCGCATTTGGTTTACATTTCATATTTTTTCTTCTTGCTATTATTCATTGCAATTTCATGAATGTGATTTCAAAGATTTATTTAAAATTTTATATGCTAATCCATCGTAATAAAATGATTTTTATTCGTTTTCATATTTCCCCCAATTTTTCTTTTGCTTGTTTAAAGTTAAGCAAATTTTATCCTATTTAAAGATTTTTTATGACAATAACATTTCCTAAAAGCTTGAAAGATTGATGTCATTTGATAATTTTATTTATACAGAAGAAAATGATTTTAATATTTGAATAAGAGCTACGCTACTCTCAAGTTGTCGGTATACAACGGAGGGAAACGCCAGTTTTCAAAGGACAATTAGATCGTTGACAAAGTCAATTTCAGGTAAGTGCTGATGGTTTCTCAGCTGCACGATTGGTGCAATCTAAGGAAGTACTGTGCATGTGCATGTCCCAGTGCCACCAACCAGAGTTGATTCGGTTGCTAAGAAAACAAAAGGATGGCACCATGAAGCATGTAAACTGTCCCTTGGTCATAAGCGACTAAAATCGAATGATAGTAGATCCCGTCGGTAAAAAACAGTTGTTTATTTTGGAAAAAAGTCCAGTAAGTAGTGCAATAAAGTATATTTCAAAATATTTATGCTTTGTATTGTAAACGCAATAAGCTAAAAAGTGCATAGCTCCATTGGCTGAAAACGTAGCAGCGGAGAAACCAAGAAACAAAGGACTAGAAACTTGTCGGAGAGCACATCATGACGTCGCTACATTTCATGCAATTCTATAAGAAAGGAGACAAAAACTAATTCCTGTTTTGAGCCATTCCCCCAATAAGTCCTTTTTTTATATTTATACCTTGAATTTGTAGTGTCATTATTTTCTTTTTTATGTTCCTTATATATATATATAGATAGAACAAAATTAAAATGTAAATAAAAGAAAAAGCTTTATTGAGACATCATGTCCCACGGTAAAAACATATTGGGATTATACAGGGTGTTTTTTTAGAGGTATAGAACTTCGAATTGAAATAAAACACAAGAAAATCGTTCTAATGTCCATCAATTTGGCTTTATTGGAAGGATAATTTTATGCCATTAACGTTTAAATATGATTTCGGGCATGTGGCCGCCGCGGCTGGCTCGAATAAAGCCAATTCTACAGGTCCAATTTTCAACCACTTTTTCGAGCATACGGCCCCAGTATGTTGGCAATAACGCCACGAATGTTGGCTTCCAAGTCCCCTAACGTTTCTGGTTTGTTGGCGTAGACGAGCGACTTCACATATCCCCGAAGAAAATAATCCAATGGTGTCAAATCACACGATCTTGGTGGCCAATTGACAGGTCCATTCCGCGAAATTATGCGCTCATCGAATGTTTCCTTCAATAAATCGATTGTGACGTGCGCTGTGTGGCATGTAGCGCCGTCTTGTTGGAACCACAACTCATCCACATTCATGCCATCCAATTCGGGAACAAAATAGTCGGTTATCATGGCTCTATACCGGTCTCCATTAACGGTAACTGACTCTCCAGCATTATTTCGGAAGAAGTATGGCCCAATGACTCCACCAGCCCATAGAGCACACCAAACAGTCAGTTTTTGTGGATGTAATGGCGTCTCAAGGGTCTCATGTGGATTCTCTTCACTCCAAATGCGGCAATTTTGCTTGTTGACGTAGCCATTCAACCAAAAATGAGCCTCATCACTGAACAAAATTTTGCGATGAAAATCAGCATCGAGATCAATCTCATTTTCGGCCCATACACCAAAATCACGACGCATTGCATGGTCTCGCGGCTTTAATTCTTGCACAAGCTGGATCTTGTAAGGTCGCAAGCCAAGATCTTTGCGCAAAATCTTCCATAAAGTTGATGGACAAAGCTCCAATTGCTGTGCACGGTGGCAAATCGATTCATTCGGGTCCTCTTCAACACTTTGCTCTGCAGCGGCAATTGTTTCTTCGGTGCGCACTGTTCGACGTCTCTGCGGGTGCGTATTATCACATAGAGTAAACGTAGTGCGAAAACGATCCATGGTTAACCGAATTAATTGCTCTGATGGACGATTATGTCGACCATAAAATGGACGGAGCTTGCGGTAAACTTCGCGAACTGAACCATTATTTTCGAAATAAATTTGCACGATTTGCAAGCGTTGTTCTTTTGTCAACCTGTTCATGATGAAATGGCAAACCAAACTAAATATTAATCACTTGACAGCTGACAAAATGGCCGCCAGTTAACAAAGTGATGCCAACTTAAAGTTCTATACCTTAATAAAAAACACCCAATACCTTGAATTTGTAGTGTCATTATTTTCTTTTTTATGTTCCTTATATATATATATAGGTAGAACAAAATTAAAATGTAAATAAAAGAAAATTTAAATTCGTCAAGCCATTTTTACTCATTTCAGCTTTATTGAGACATCATGTCCCACGGTAAAAACGTATTGGGATTATATATCCCAGGATAAGGGTAAGGATCTTCGGTTTCTCAAGTATGCCTAAGAAGTACTTGAAATTTACAAGTTGGCACTACTTTGATTTAAAAACAAGTAAAACAAAAAAGTGACATACGTAATCATAATGGAAATATTTTAAAGTTCGAGCGACTAGTTTTCTTTCGCCGGGGGATTTCTTTCGACATAGTGGAAGAAGCAGTTTTGATTGAAATTTTCTTTTCAATTAAATTGAGCAATTGATTTCTTTAATTCATATTAATTTTCAATATATTTTTTCTCACATTGTTTAATTTATTTAAAAAGCTGACATGCAGCAATGAAATGCATATAGACAATGCAAATAAATTTCACTTATAACAGAATTATGACAATATGTCAAATAATAAATTTCTTGAATGTTACTTATTTATAATGAAAATGATTTCCTGCCCATGAAATTTTTTTATATCAGTTGACGTTTTGAAAAAGCTACGAATCACTTAACGGAAAACATGGCTCAAACACAAACAGCCAACAGCGTTGTCAACTCTGTGCATTTCGCACCGTATTTAGTGCTTTTGAAATTTTTGGACGCGAAAAATTTAGAAATTAGTGCTCAGTGCTTTTTAAAGTTCGGTGCTTTTTGTTTCGAGGAAGTGACACTTAACCAAAACTTCAAAGAAAAAGTTCCTTACCTATTTTTTTTTCGAGGAAGTTTATCATATAAAAAACATAAGCTCTGAAGTTAACTGGAGCATTTAAAAAAGTTCTACTAAGATTGTACAAGACTTGGTTGCAGAAATACGCGCCATATTACCCTCAAACTTTAACATTTTAAGCATAATTAATGTAAACTGTGTTTTGCCACACAACAAAGAAGACATAATACAGGGTGCCCGCCGAGAAGGTATACTACTTTGTTTGTTTTGTTTATAATTTTTGATTAAATGAAAGATAATGGATCTTATATTTATAAATGTTTTCAATTATGTTTGGAATACGATATCAGATAAATATCCGCCTTTGTTAGCCTCACAAATGCGAGCCCTTTTGACCACATTTTTCATTACATTCTCACACATTTCACGCGCTATTTCATTAATTTCATTACGAATATTTTGTTTGAGTTGCTCAAGCGTTTCTGGTTTGTTTGCATAAACCTTGCTTTTCAGATATCCCCACAAAAAGAAGTCCGGAGCAGTCAAATCAGGCGACCGTGGAGGCCAATCCAGAAATTTCACGTAACTTTCTCATTGTCACAGTAATCAAAAATGGAAAAATATTGAGATCACTATTGAGTTTTGGGCAGAAGTAAAATCTAATAGCGATTCAGTTGATATGAACTCGTTTGAGGCATTATCAAATATTGTATTCCCATCAAACTTCTATCACTTTTTTTTTTACTAAAATCGCAAGCTTTTTTGTTCTGGTTTCAGTGCTTTTTTAAAATTTAAACGTTGATAACGCTGCCAGCTAAGTCCAAGCTTTGAGCTTTCACACCTACGAGAGCACAACAGCCAATCAGATTTCGGCGACAACAATGCTTGCTGCTTACTTTGCAAAGAAACAAGAACACATTGCATGAGCTTTCAAAGCAGTTTATCTCAAATGCCAATGTCACAATATGTAAGTTTGGACGTAGCTGATTCAGACAAAAACTATGGCAAACTTCAGGCACTCACACCAGCTTGTAAATTATTATATCCGGCGGAAATATGTTGCGGAAAACAAGGTTAAACACTCGAGGGCACTTAATTATGACAATCAAATAATATATAAGAAAAAGCATATCAGAAACATTTAGTCATAATCACAATAAAAAAGTTAAAGAATAACTAATTATTTTATTAAACATATAAAAATTGTTCAACTTATTTATATACATACACAAGAAGAAAAAGAAACTAAAATGACAGCGGTAACAACTTAAACACGCACACTTTTAATTAAGGGTGTGAACAAATGATGGAAAGTTTCATTTGTGTTAAAGTGAAAGGAGCAACGAATTTTTTATTTGTATTTTCAGTGTTATATTAACACACCGAATATAAAACATTCAAATATTTAAAATGAAAGCTGTTAATATTTGGTTGCCGGTTTTTCAAATATCAAATAAATGAAATTTTAAGTGGACATTTGCGTTTTGCACCTTTTTTTGTGTAATTAAATATATTCGTCTTTCTCGCTCAATGCTTGTGTCTGGAGTCTACATGCAAAATTTTATAATAATAGGGCGTTAAGACGAATTTTATTGAATACAATGGCTGAAATTCAATTGATATCTGTGCAATTTGATAACTAATATGCTCGTTTCCCACATCAGCAACTTCTTCGACATCGTTTTTCTTCTAACTTCAAATCAAAAATAATCAACTTTTATAGTTAACTTTTCTTAGACTAAAGGCAGAATTAGTTTTTACTTTCTGTTCTGTTATGAATCAGCTGACTCTTTTTGTTTATAGAAACCTAATACAAGTCGTTAGTTTAACTGTTTCCTTCTGTTCTGTTTCGGTTCAACCTGTGAAAATCAAAAAATTGTTAAGTGACAGCATAAATTAAATAAAACCGTTTTGAAATAAATTGTGATTGTGCGTTTAGAATTTAAAAGTTTAATTTTGAAAAGAAAAACAAAAAAAATATATTGAAACATAACAATGGACGATGCAAAATTCATAACTTTAGTGGAAAACTGCGACCCTTCTGGTCAGAAACAGCTGATAATTTACTACATAAAAAGAAAGTACGCAAATTGAGAAGCAGAACGGCACAACACAGAACAGAAACAGAAAGTAAAGACTACTGAAGCCTCAACTAAAAGCTAACTACAATGTCATCCAGAACTGAACCAAAATTAATTCATAAATTGAGTACGTAATCGGATTTGGTGACAGCCAACAAATTTACTTTCAGCTACTTTGAAACTCATTTCAATTTTATTTATTTATTAATAGATATTATACAAAGTAAATTTGCATAATATGCAATTTATTATTATTATTATTTGTTATTAACAGTATTTTAAAAAAGTTTTGCGACTGGCTGTACACGACCTATGCCTTCACATAGGAAGTAGCAACGTAGTTGTTAAAAAAATTCCACAAAAGAACCGCAAGATTATACGGTTATCCGTTTCAGATCAGTAAACCAGTGCGAGCGAAACGAAAAACTATCGAAGGCCAAACAACTCACCACAAGTCACACCGTACTTAAGATATAATTACGATGACGAGAGAGCTGTTCTTCAACCAAGAGCTGCTTAACGACGCACATTTCAATTTAATATTAACATTTTGTTAATATTATTTTAGATGGTACCTTAGCTGGGTAGTAGCGCGTTGACTATACAACGTGTGATGGTACCAGTGATGCCATTAGGATACGAAAGATACATTTTTCGTATCTTTTGAAGACTTCAGGTACCATGTGTAATCTCGAAATTTTTCGTATCTTTTGAATCTGTATGCCAAATGTACAGAATATATGAACATCATTTTTTTTGAGGAAATATCAACATATTTTTTATTTTCAAGAAATTTATATGAACTTTTTGATACAATCACCTTAGTATAAGGGCCTTAACTCGTATATTAATTTTTACAAAAATGAATTTGTTTTGATAACATCCAAAGATAGTTATTTACATATAATTAATTTTAAAGTTTGTTTTAAAAATTAAATGCCTAATATTTATGACTTAAATAAATATAAAAATGAATTTATATGATATCATTTTCATTACAATATTCGTTAAATATGAAATAAAAATGTTATGTTAATAAACGTTAAAAATGGACTTTAAAATTTTTTACAAAATGTATCTTTTTGGGAACACATGTATCTTTTTGGAAACTAAAATGTATCTTTCTCGAAATTTCACTGGCAACACTGGATGGTACATAGTTCGAACCCCAGCAACACTTTTTGTAAATTTACTGATTACCAGCTGACTTAAATAAAATCAAGTTTAAGTTAGTTTAAAAGTAGTGCATAGTGAGGCAATTGACATTACAATGTGAAAATAATTAGCAGTTTCCATTGAAAAGCAAATCCAAGTATCATGTCAGTCAACACTAGTTGCGAAATAGTTAGCTTTAAGTCAGTTTTCGACAGGGAAGCTAAAAATTTAGTTGAAAATGGTTTTAATTCAATTGCATTGATGATATGATATACATACCAACATATGTATATATAAAAGAATTTGGTCTAGTAAGTATGTCTAATGGCAGGTTAAAGGATCTTAAATAAAATCCACACAACAATGTTGTTTCAAGGCCATAAATTATGATGAAGAAGAAGGTGGTTGAATAAAAGCCAAATACAAGTACATACTTAAAACAAAATATTAGTATAGACACAAAACAGTGTAATAAAATTTTAAATTTATATCTTTGAAAATTAGTAAATCATCAAGATCAAAGAGGTATAAAAAAAGTTCATTAGCACATATGTAACATTCTGGTTAGAAAAAATAACATTTGACTCTTGCCCTTCGTAAAATTTTATTTCACTGGCAAATTATTATCAGAAATTAACAATCTTGTTAATTTTGAAACAAGAATAAAATAACAAAATATTGGCTTGTAATTTGCAACATTTATCACCTTTACAAAATTACAAAACAATCGAAAGCAAAAACTATTTAATGAATTTGCCACATAAACCTGCTTGAAAACTTGAAAAGAAACAAAAAAATATGCGAAGAAAAAATGTTGCATTCATTAGGCATTTCTTGTTACTACATTTAGCACTTAACGGTTCGTAAACAAAAAACAGTCTAAATGTGGTAAAACAATTGTTTTGTTTATGCCAAAACACACACAGCAAGGGGTCAGACACGTTTTAGACGTTTTTTGCTTTCCTTTTTTTTATCGTCTTAACAACTGCAACGATGAAATGAATTCAACTTAGGGAGCTGATCTGGGCTTTTAAAACTGGTCGTTCGTTATACTCGTATTTTCAGGCGATTAATGAAGAAATACTGCATTTTAATGACATGCGCGTACAAGTTTCACAAAAATGTGCAAAACTATTTTGTTAACAATACTATTACCGCAAGTGCTGACAGGCTTAACGAGATTACCACTGCACAGTGTTGCTGCAAAATTATTTGTGTTTTCAAGAAAGTTTTAATTAAAAAAAAAAATAAGTAAGAGAAGCAAGTTCCTATTACAGTTCTTCCAAACAAGCCCTTAAAAAGGCCCAACTAGTTCATTTAACGGGAAATCATGCACATGCCGTATTTTATATTAGCATTATTGGAACTAAGTCCTTATGAGAATCAGGCTCAACATTAATATTGTTTAAAAAAAATCATATACATACATACATTTTCTTCAATTAAAAATATAAATTTTTACATGAAAATATTACAACATTGATTGTGATTGAT
This sequence comes from Nowickia ferox, assembly GCA_936439885.1. Lineage (NCBI taxonomy): Eukaryota > Metazoa > Arthropoda > Insecta > Diptera > Tachinidae > Nowickia > Nowickia ferox. The sequence continues at coordinate 100,363,515 of OW387023.1, read as the reverse complement.
AGAGTTTCTTTTATACTCATAATAATATTTATGATATGACAGCGACCATATAATGCAATCGTAATATCTGTGGCAATAAGGAAAAGGTGCTTAAGTCATATTTTACTGTTTTGCAGAAGAGCACGTTTAAGTGTTCAAATCGATTTTCAGAAATTTATTTCTTTTACAGTTAAATTGAGAAATTTTCTTAAAACCTTAATTTTTTTAAGCCAACATCGCTCTACATACTGTAAGTAATACATTTAAGTCGAAATATACCAAAGTATAACCTAAATTAAGCTTTTATTCCACATGAGATTAGAAGTCTAAAAAAGATAAGTCGCAAGTCACAGTGCTATAAGTTTTCATTCCTGAAAAATCACACGAATTAATTCAGATTTTGACCAGGGGTACTTTCGAATATGCAGATTACAGAGGTACCATTAGCTCAAAATCAGCTTATCCCGACTTAAGCACTTTTTCCTTTTTGCCACAGATATGTTGCTGTTGCCTCAACCATATTTTTTCTTTGCGTGAGTCCATTAACAGATGTACGTCTCTAAACGTCACTAGGTACGGATTTCATGAAGCCGGTTGTCTCAGGCCGCCAGAAAAGTTGAGAGACCAGAGTTGCTAGTTCAACTAGCGTGTCCGCATTTTTCTTAACAAGAATAAAAAGTCGGTTCCAGACATTTTATATTTATATAAATAACAGGCTTGCCTATTTCATTAGGTTGCATTATTGATATTTTCAAAAAAGTTTTCCTTATTGTTTTCATTAGGTTGCCTTATTGAATTTTTCAAAAAGGTATTCCTTATTGTTTTCATTAGGCTCCTGTATGATTATGTGTAAATCATCTGGTTGATTTTTTTAATAAGGAAATCTTCTTGATTTTATTAGGTTTCTTGTTATTTCATATCTATAAATAAACATAGAGACATTTTTTCATGATCTTATTTGCATAAGTATGTTTGTACAATAATTTCATTGATTACTCAGGCTGCCTGTTAGCATATTGGTTAGAGTGCTTGTCTATCAGTCAGAAGGTTGCTGGTTCAATACTTGTCTTCTCCTCTCAAGTAATAATATGTATGTATGGTGAGTTAATTAAGAATATAATATAATAAGAATGTATGTATGTATAAATAAATAACATCTAGGTACATATACTACATAATATATGGTATAGAAGTTAAATAAAACTAAGTACAAAGAATAAAGACATAAATTTTTTAATTTTTTTTATTGTGTCGCCTAATAAAAACAAGAAGAAAACCTTTTTGAACAAATTAATAAGAGAACCTAATAAAAATTACAAGTTTCCTTCTTGATTTTTTCAAAAAGGTTTTCCTTATTAAATCAATAACATTTCCTTGTTGAAAAAAAACCATAGAGATATCTTATTAATTTTATTCTATTTTATGAGGTATTTATCAGGCACTGTTTTCTCTGTGAACCCTCAAGAATTGCTTTTGCCCGTCCCCCCACCCCCAAAAAAAAATTTATTAAAAACTGCCTGTAATTATCTTTTTTAACATTACGCATGAAAATCACCAGTCGTATGGCCCCCTCCCCCCAACGAAAATTTTTTAGCTATTGTTATAAAGATTAGAGAAAGAAATAAGAAGGCATTGAGGAGCCTAGAAGCGGGTTCAATATCAAAATGTTGCTGGACCTTCTGTCGAAAAAACTTTATCTAAAGCTGTTCAAAACCAAACTAGTGCATAAAATAAAGATTGATCTAGCCGAAAGTCGCGATAAGATTTTCAAAATTTTGTGGTCTGAGACGAGAAAAGTGTTGCTTCAGATCAGAGCAAATACGCCACTTGCAGCGATGGTTCTTCATCAGAATTTAAGAACCGTTATGCGATAAAATTAACACAATGTTGAGCGAAATTTGCGAAAATTCTTTTTTTCTATACCACGGAATATGTATGAGAGATTGAATTGGCGGAAATATAAAAAAAATTTGTTAGATAGAATATGATGATAAAATTAAAAAGTCGTGTGATGCAGAAAATAAATAAAATTGTATTTAACTATGTCCCGCACGTGACGTAATTTGTCTGTACGTGACAAAATATTTTAATTATAAATATGTATTTTAGGGTTTCCCTGGAATTTGCAGTTAACTATATTCATTTCAAAAGCTGGTTGACTCGAACTGTCCCACGCGAGACGGCATGTTTTTTACTTTTTTTTCTTCATTAATTCTTAAATCATTTAAAAACTTACTATGTAGGATTGATAACTAGTATGTAGTGTATTTTAATAACAGAAACAAATTATATAACTGTGCTGTCATTTAAGAACTACATATGTATGTATATGTAAAATAAGCGCTTAGAAATAGTTGAATTTGTCTGTACGTGACAGTGGAATGCTCCAAATACCTTTTTGGCACTAATCCATAGACAATGCTGTATTATAACCTACCACCCTGCAGAAAACATGGGGTTAAGTGTCCCCAAGTCACCACTTTTGTCGACTATTTTGGTGACATTGTCAACAGAGCGTCTATTAATAATGGTTTTAATGCGTAGATAACATTTTTTCAGATACACACAACTATGTTTCTTCTTAATGTTTTATTGGTTTGTTGAAAATAAACGTGACGTCAAGCAAAATTTAAGTGTTTATAAATATTATCTTAAGAAATAGAATTATAAGGTTAATATATGTATATAAATGTATTTAACAATAATTAAAAACATAATACACAAAAACAAAATAAAAAAACAAATAAAATAACAATAAATATTGTATAAAAATATAAAATGTGAAAATTGAAGAGTTTTAAGTGAAAGGTGCCAATTATGGAAATTTTGACCCTGTGGAAGATTTTGTGCCATCCGGTAAAGATTTGTCATATTTTAAGATCCATACGTAAGTTTTTGACTTTACTAATTCAGCGAAACATAAAATTTTTAATTTTAATATACATATGTATTTAATAGAAATGACAAACAATTTCCTGCATGTGGCAACAGTGTCTATAGGGAATCAGTACAGTTTTACTACGGACATCAAGCGATGAAATATCGATATTGTAGACTAGAGCCCCTAAAATTTACTAGTGAATCTTTGGTGCCAATGTCTCCATGTGGTCCCAAAAAAACTACTTAGTCAGTAGTGCTACAGTCTAGTGGTGGATTTTCAATGACAAGCTAATGTTAAATGTCAATAGGCGATTACATTGGCTGGGGTACACCTGGTCAGTAGTGCTACTGACAATGTCACTAGTAAATCACTACATTTTCACTATTCGCATTTTCTGCAGGGCATTTACACATGAAAGTAATTTCAAGAAAGTAGAAATACACTCACATTTTTTCACTACCACACTCATATTGTTTTTAGTTTCTACTCAGCATTCAACGATATTTTCAAGAAAGAAAATTTTGGACATTTTCAGAAAATAAAATGAAAAAAAGGTTAACAGTGTTACCCACTTTAAAAATTTATAGAACTATACAGGACTATGGCAAATAGTTATTATAAATTATGCTTATCTTGTATAAATATTTAAAGAATTATAATATCGTATCTTCAAATATGCATGAAAAAGACAACTCATGGCTTTTTCAAACAATAATATTATTAAAATGTTAACAATAATTCTTATTCCCAATTTATTGCCTTATAATTTTTCTAGGTAACTCTAATTAAGTATTAAACAAAACAATTTTTTCCAACGTTACTTTTCGACGACATTTTTAACCCTACGGTCAATGACCAAAAAAATATACGTTAATCAATGACCGGGTGCCCGGGTACCCTAATATACTTTTTTACGATTTTTTAATTGAAAATAAGTTATATGTGTTAAATATATGCTAAACTCATTTGGTTTAAGAATATATATATATAAAAACCGGTTTTGTTCAGGAGAGCCATTTTAAAGATTTAAAACGCGCATATCTCTGGGAGGGAACACTTTTGGGGCATGGGATCGGTCTCATTCGATGCTCAGATGTTGTCCACATCAAAAAAAAAAAAAAAAAAGTGAAAATTCATTTTTTACCCTTAGGTCCCTTTCTCTATGCGCTGTCAATGTACATTTATTTTGTTTTCACAAATGTTGTTATATAGAATGCAGGTAGGTAAAAAAAGTGTTTGATAGGGCTTGGGTTGGTACTAACAGATTATGCTCATTGATACTTTTATATATTTCAACAACGCAAACACTAGAACAAATAGCACTTATGGATAAGACTGCCTTTATTCACGATTAATGTAAATCTATCAGCATATTACAAGCCAAATGAGAACTTAAAAATCGATGACCAGGTGCTTCCTAACCACGATAGAACTAATTTAAATCGAAGCCGGTGAAATATGGAATTACAGTTTGGATGATTTGTGATGTCAATAGCTGTTATCCACTCAACTATGTACTGGTGAAGTGCAACGGATCGCGAGACTAGGCAAGGAGAAAGCGTTGTCAAAGACTTAACAGGGGGCAAAACACGGCATTCGAAATCGTGTGCACGTTCGTGTAGATAAATATTTCGATAGCTGCAATTTTTTGGATCACGGTATTCGATCGTAATTTATGCTACCTACTACTATTTTTCACATTGCTGTTAGCATTTGACAATAAGAAAAACAAAACGAAAAAGGAAAACAAAAAATTAATAAATTCATGAAAAAGTTAAAGATTGCTAAAAAAAAATTTAATAAACTTTAACTAAAGTGGATCCAAATGTTTTTTTTTTTGTATTTTTCATCTTCGGAATCGGAGGATGAGTCAAATATTGATATTATAAGAAGAAATATTCGTGACAAAAGCAATCCTTTTTCATTATCAGAAGTTGAGTAAGTTGTGGCTTTAAAGTGAGTGATTTAAACTAAATATTTCAACATTCGTAAATTTAAAAGACGTTTTCGGCTGTCTAAAGAAGCTTTTAAATATGTTTTATCCGAAATAAATATCTTTGGTCATATGTCGACGTCCGTACCATCCATATTGCAGCTTGCCGCTACATTGAACCTTTTGGCCAGTGGCAACTTTCAGCATAACGCAGGGAATGATTTTTTTGCTTGGATTAGCACAAAGTACTATGTGCAAAGTTGTGAAAAACGTATCTAACGAAATGCAAAACAAATTGTGTTCCAAAATGATAACATTCGCGTCAAAAAGCTAGAGTTTACTTTTTTTCGATAGTAGACTACCAATCGAGTGCAACTTCGAGTAGATACGTTTCGATAACGATTGCGAAAATACTAACCATATATTTTAAACATAATTAAGGATAAAAGAAAATTACCAAAAATGCGATTAGGGAAGTCGGAAGAAACAGCTACCTTCCCTAAAATGCGTCTAGACAAGTAAGTCCAATATTTTGTTCTACAGTCTAACTGTTAATGGCCCTTGAGTTTGGATGAGGGTTAAGAACTCCACTGAAAATCCTCATGTAACAATAAATGACTAACATGTCACATGTGCCTAGCATTACTAGAAAACTGCAGGAAAAAAACCAGAAAATTATGTAACGTGTGTGAAAAGCCAGTATACGTCCAGCGTACCAAAACTATTTCAAAGTGCTTTCTATCTGCGTAAGTAATTATAATGAAAAATTATCAAAGTTAAAAATTAAAGCAAAACCCTTCTTTAAAAAATAAAGAACAATTCAATAATATGTTGTTAATAATAAATAATGTCAGCAAACGGAAGCTGTAGTGCAAAACCAGTAGAAATTGTATGGGGGTACCGGGGTACAATACATTGACTTTCGTAGGTGGCAACTTTGTAACTATTTTAAACATAGACTAAGTAAATTTTATAAAAATGTTCTTTTGCTGTAATAGTTATAAACGTATAAATCGCGACGATCTAGAGTTTCATCGCCATATCTTCATTATTACGGAGTTGCGAGCATTTTCAAATTGAAAAAGGTACCCGGGTAACTGGTCATTGACCATAGGGTTAAAATGAACTTTCACTTTCCTATGAATATGAACAAGAAATTTTCATGAAAGTACACACAAAAAAGTAATATGAATGAGTTTATAATATTAATTAAAATATTTGTAATATTAATTAAAAAATTAATTAAATTTTCACCTATAAACAATTTGATAATATCAATTAAGTTTTTCCACTCAAATTAATTAATACAATTAAAAATTTAATTGAATCAATTAAATTATTAATTGAAAAAATTAATTGGTGAAAACTTTTTTCTGTGTAATTTATTTCATTACAACTTTTATTCATAATACGTATACGGAAATTTCAAGAAAACACTTTCATGTGTAAATGTAGCGTAAGCTAGTGGTGGAAAATGGAAAATGGAAATTTTTAATTCTTTTTTTAATTTTACATTTTATGACTCCCAGGGTACGGCCAATAAGAAATTAAATTAGTGCCAATAAAATTAAACCCAAAAAAAATAAAAAAAGGCCCAAGAGGAAAGTTATAAAAAAACACCCAATATAAATTAAAAAAGGCCCAATTAAATCAAACTCAAGATTAAACAAAGCCCATCAAGATGATGTAAAGCCCAGTCAAACTCAAGATGAAACAAAGCCCCAAATATATGAAATAAAGCCCAATTCAAAATCCTTTAATTTTATTGGGCTTTATTTCATATTCTTATTTGGGCGTTATTTCCTTGGGACTTATTTCATGTCCTAAAGAAATAACCAAATATCTAAAGCATAAACATATATAAAGGGTTTTCGATAACTGTTACCTCTATTTGTGGACTCTTATCAAAAAGACCACAATTAAAATGAAATGGTTCAAATAAAACAAGCAATAAAAATGACGCATTAGATTATTAAAACAAAAAACTCAACAAATAATATATAAAATTAAAAAAAGAATTTTATATGCTAATAAAGGTCAAAATAACAACAACTAAAAATTATCACATTTTAAGAGGATGATGGCAAATGTATTAAGGCCATAAAAAAGGACATTAAAATGTTTTTTTTTTTCTTTTTTTTAGCTAACATTCATATTAATGAATTAATGTTGATACATTTAATTAATAATGCCACCACTAAAAGGCAATAATATTAAAATGCAGAAGAAATAAATAAATAAATTCAAAATAAAAACGAATTAAGATAAGACTTGTATGTGAATCGAAGAAAAAGGAAAAAATTTAAGGTGTGTATATATGTATGTGTGCTTTAATATGCGTGGCAATTAAAATAAAACGTACAAAAAATTGTTAGATAAGCCTTAATTTTCAATAACACTCGCTGTTTGTGGCAGCAGGCAGGAGGCTTATTCTGCGCTGGAGGGATGATGTTTCCAACATCAGCAGTCAAAGGAAAAATTCATTTTAGTATGAATTTAGAAAACTAAACAAAGAAACATCAGACAACTAATTTGATAATATCACGCTTGAAAATTAGGAGTAAATGAAAGAAAAACTAGACATTATTATATTTTGAAATGTCGAGGTCATTTAACTTAATGAGGAATATTTTATTTATTTCATTTCGTTTATAAACTAAGTTAATTTCTTATTTATTTTCCGATAGCATGAGTGTGTGTTTTAAAGTTTAGCTCCTCTAAACATGCATGTAAATTTAGTTAGAAGTTATTTTAATAGTTAAATCTCCATCAATAATAGCCAGCAAACAGATGTCACTTATACAGATTTTAGGCTCTTGACAAAGTAAGCCATGACACCTATTAATGCAGAAGTTTTATTCAATTGAATTTATCAGGAATTTCCTACTTTAGATGAAATTGTTTTTAAATGTGTTAGTTTCAATGACTTAAAATCTAGTTAAATCTAAGAAGTTTTGCTTACTGAGATTTATGTACATTACACTGATCGCAAATTATTTTTTTCTTTAATTTACATATAAAGGGTGTCCCAACAAGAACGCAAGATTTAAATTTGGCACCATTCGAAGTGTCATTGTTCGACATTTGAACAATTGTTATTGTTTGCTAGTAAAAGGTACGAGGTTAGTAAAAATGGAGCGCTACACGAATGAACAACGCATTCTCATTGTGAAATTGTTTTACCAAAATGGTGAAAGTTTTGCAGATACAGTTCGCAAATACGTGATGATGTCGCTCAAACTCCATCAACCTCAATTCGACACCGAGCTCAGCAAATTGGTGTCTCCAAATCCACTATGCAGCGAATTTTGACGAAAGATTTGCATCTTCATGCATACAAAGTTCAATTGACTCAGGAACTGAAGCCAACTGACCATGGAGAGCGAAGGGAGTTCGTTAATTGGGTATTGGAGAGACAACATGAAAATGCTGATTTTGCCGATAAAATCATCTTCAGTGGCGAGGCCCATTTCCATCTTGATGGCTTCGTCAATAGGCAGAATTGTCGCATTTGGCGTGAGGAAAATCCTCGAGTAATTCACGAGAAGCAAATGCATTCTCATCGTGTCACTGTGTGGTGTGGATTTTGGGCTGGAGGAATCATTGGAACTTTTTTTTTATGAAAATGAGGCAGGTCAAGCGCAAACAGTCAATGGCGTTCGGTATCGTGAAATTTTAACCAGTTTTTTCGTGCCTAGAATTGAAGAAATGAATGTGGAGGGCATGTGGTTTCAACAAGACGGCGCCAAATGTCATACAGCCAGAGAAACAATTCAATTACTGCATCAGTAATTTCCTGGTCGTGTTATTTCGAGTTTTGGAGACCAGAATTGGCCGCCTAGATCGTGCGATTTAACACCATTAGACTTTTTTCTTTGGGGTTTTTTGAAGTCGATGGTTTACGCGAATAAGCCGACGACGACTCAAGCCTTAAAAGAGGAAATTGGACGCTGCATTAATGAAATATCGCAGCATTTATGCAAAAAAAAAAAAATTGAAAATTTCATTAAAAGATCGCGTGTGTGCCAGCAAAGCCGCGGCGGCCGTCTGCTCGATATGTTGTTCCACACATAACCTCATTCTGTCTACTTTACGATATAATAAAGTTTCACGATTTTTTTTTTAAATATCTGTGTTTTATTTAAAATTTAAATCTTGCGTTCTTGTTGGGACACCCTTATGCGCGCTTTCTGAAATATGAGGTTTGCTGCCATAAATGCTGCCTTAATTTTTTAGCTCAATTCGACGGTACTTTCTGGTGCCTAGAGGGGCCTAAAGTACCCGATACACAGTGGGGATTTAGTTAAAAAAATTTAAATAATTCCGCAGTTTCTAAACGAGCAGTCCGATTGTTATGAAATTACATACAGCATTTGAAGAGGTATTACCAAACTTAAGTCTGAAATTTAGAGTATATATCTTTAAAGCGAGCGGAGCCACAAAATTTTTTTGCAAATGGATTTTTTTTTCTATCCAAGAACTATAAAAAAGTCTGCAACATTTATGGATTTTCGCTTACAGTTTAGGAAAAATTCGAGAAAAAAATTTAAATTTTAGCAAATCTGGTCCGAAACTTATTATGAATTAAGAACAAAATTTTGCACCATTAAAAAAATTTTGTATCAAAAGCACAATTAAGTAAAAGGTTATACGCAATTAAAATTAAAATTTTGAAAAAAGTCTATTTTACGCCGTTTTTCGGAGAAAAAAGTGAGTTAATTATTTCGCTATTATAAGCAAATGTTGCTAGAAAAAAACTAACTTCATATTTTTACTTTTTCAAAAAGCAATACTATAAGAAATGTTGCAAAGAAGGTTTCTGTTCAAAAGTTTTCTTACTGAAGAAATCAGATGGTCTACTGTGTAATTCGAAACGAACGAATAATCTTTCGAATTTTTATGTTTTTAACATGTAAATTCGAAAGCATTTTCTTTCGTATCAAATCACAGAGCAGACCCCCGATCGTTTCAAAATAGACATCTTTTTTTTATTACCAGTGTTTAAAAAACTGTAATGATTTGCATTTCATTTGACTTTGCTTCTGCTTTCACTTTTGCAAAATTCAACAGTTTCAGTCAAAGCAAAATCACAAAATGATTTATGACCAATTGCGCAGTACTTTCAGCAGTCGATGATTTTAAAAGTTTGAATTTGATTTGCTTTTTTTTTGGTAAGTATCGCAAGCAAAAGCAGAAGCAGTCTATATGCTTTTGGAAGTCACAATCAGTCACAGTCGAAGAAGCAAAAACTCTTGCTTTTAAATTTAAAAGTTTTAAGCAATAGCAGTAAAGTGGTTTTTGTTTTTGCCTCTTGTCTGATGTGCAAAAACAACAACAAAAACATGACAAACAAGCTTCTAAAACCGTGGTCGGCGAATTAAGGGTGACACGCCTTTTATTATGCTCTTCTATTAAGTATGTGTACACACTCATTGTTGAGAAATAAACAACATTAATCAGTCTAGCTAAACCAAAGAAAGTTTAGTTTTTATCACATTTTTAATACTAATAATTTTTTTCGCATTGTGTTTTTAATTCAACACAAATATATTTTCATTTTATACATTGTGGTCTCATTCGTTGTCTGCTTTTTGTAAGTTACGGTTAAAAAATACTATTTTTGTAGGAAAATTTTTGAAGTTGAGTTTGTAATCATTTGTAAACTAATTTTAATCACTTTTATATTACTAATAATGTTTTACACATTGTTTTATTTAGTTCAACACTGCCAGATCTTTCATGTAATTTTGTAAAAATTTTCAATTGTTCATTTCACTAAGTATACATTTGTGCTGTTTGCTTTTATTAATGTACTAAAAATATTCAATAAAAAACACACTATATTTGTCCCTTTTTAACAGTGATCAAATCAGATGATTTGAGGTTTTTTCTTAAGTCACTTTCTACAACTCTGGTCTCCCCTGTGGCTAAAACATTCAAGCAAGCAAGTTGTGTTATCGAATACTGTTAAGAATCAGATAAATGCACTGATATGCTGAGTGCATCGAACTATTGTGTGAAGGGGCATTCAAACGTCCTACAAAACCATCTTTTTATCCAACCTTACATTGACATAGCAACAACAAAAGATGAATTTCATTATAAAAAAAACTTTAGTGTTTCTGCTGACCGTAATATAATCAAGTTTTGCCGTTGGAGATTTCAAATTAGCGAAATGAGACAGTGGCTACACCGGATCGTGGTGAGAGTATAACCCACATAATTGTAAAATGCAATGTTATAGGTTACAGACCACGGTTCTAAAAGCAAGAGATTTTGCTTCTTCGACTGTGACTGCTTGATACTTACAAAATCATATAGACAGATGGAGAAGGAAGTACAAATATCTTCTTTTTTTTCTTACAGCTGAATTACAAGTTGATCAACAAAAGTTGAAGTGTATGAACCGGGACTTACTACAGAAACTAACCAAAGCAACAGCAAATCAAATTAAAATTTTTGAAATCGTCGACTGTTGAAAGTACTGCGCAATTGTTCATAAAACGTTTACTGTTTCTGCTTCGACTGCGACTGTTGTTGATTTTCACAAGCACAAGCAAAAGCATTGGTTGATTTTAAGCAGTTGGAAAAAGCCAAAGCAGCGAAAAGTAAAAACGTTACGACTTTTGCTACTTCGACTTAAGTTTTTTAAACACTGGTTATAACTATAAAACTCAAGACATTTTTCCTCAAATTCCAAAGCCGGAACCAAAAAATTTATCATGCCATTTTAAGACAAGATAAGTTTTTTAAAAAAATACAAAAATATGATCTGCGACCAGCAAAAAATAGGAAGAATGCAGAAAAAATATTGTAAAAATCTCATGTTTGGAATTTTGCGTATTTGCAAATTCTATTTGTTTTTATTTTCTGTGTATTAGCAGCATCATTTTATACCTAAACGAGCATTTTCATTTGAAAATATTGGTAAATGCGCATATAAGGATCAAAATATCACAAACCATCTTATTATAAGATTTGTTATGAATTTGAAAATTATCCAACAGCTCGTGATCTTTTTTATAAATATTTTCTGCTGAAAATTCTCGTTTAGGTGGTTTTTATTGTACATTGAAATTAATTTTATTAACTAAAAGTGGGCAAGATTAAATCGGAACCTTTTAGGCTACAAGCATATATAAATTCGAATATGTAGTCGCTTTATCACATCAAAAGCTACCATATTAAGACACTATTAATAAATCGTAGTTTTTAGTAAAAAACCATCAAATCGCCAAAATTACGAAAACTACAGCAATGAATGCAACACCATATAGTGGCGAAGGAATGTGTTCTTGCTGCTTGTGACCATCGTTCACATCTTTTTCTTGGTTTCTGCATAAACAATTCTCGTATTATGTTTTAATTTCAAAACTTTTTTTGATGAAGATGTAATGATTTAAGAAAACAACATCATGTTTCGCTCTGCAAGTGTTTGTACAAATAACGTAAGAATAATCACGCGAATATGTTTGTGTGGGTTATTCTTTTTCTTTCTGTAATGTAAATGCAGAAAACATGTATATAGGGAAACCATAAGTAGGCATTCATATGTATCCAAGCACAAATTGAGAGGCTCCATTTTGCCTTCAAACACCCTCCCTAACAAATTGTTATTTCGCAAACAAGTCTTGCTAAATGAAAAAAAAAATAATGGCAACAATTCATGCAGAAAAATGCAACAAAAAAGGAAGCATATAAAACGTAAAAACGGCGTTCTAATGCAACTTTTGAATCCAGCTTACTTTTTATTTATTTTCATTTCTCACAATACAACTGAAGTGAGAATTTCCATTTCAAATCGAAATCGACTACAAAGAGAAGTCATCATTTACGATTACAATTTTTTCAAATCAAAAAAAAAAAAAAAAAAAAAAAAAAAAAATAAACAACTACAACAATGACAAGAAACAATAACAATAATACACAAAAAAATACATCAAAAAGGCAAAACTTAGTAAAAGAATGAAAGAAAGAAATTACTTTTCAAACGAATGAATAAATATGGATAAAAAAGTGATCAATATTTTACTCTTGTTTTTTTTAATTTTTTCGTGATTTTTTTTTTTACAATTGTAACAACAAAGAGTGGAAAAACAGCAAACAGTAAATGATGAAAGCAAAATCAAATGATACAAACAAAACAAAAATGTTCAAATGAATGAACAAAATGCAATTGAAAAAAATGAAATATTCCTTTTGAGTACGTACTTGATATCTGACGAGTGTTAACGCAAGCAGTTCAATTAATTGCTAAATGCATGAGTAAATGATTATTCAAATTGTAAGATAATATTTGGCTGGGCTTAGAAATCTTATAGGTGGAACATCGCTAGATTTGGAAAAGAACTAGAGTTTTATTTCCCAGAACTTTTATTTCTTGGGAAAGCGGAAATGATTTTTTAACTACAAAAAATTATTATTTAGTTTAATTTATTTAATAAAAATTGTAATTTATGACATCTATGATATAATAACGTTCTAAAAACATAGAAACTAAAATAATTCATCCAAAATAAAACCGACTTCAATGCAAAAATCTGATAGAGCATTTTCGAAAAAAAAATTTATGGTATATAAAATTAAATTTTAAGGGGCGTGCTTCCGCCTATTTTCTAAATGCAAGATTTTGTGTGTTTTCAGAGCTTCAGGGTATGTGTTAAGTTTTGTAAAAATCGGTACAGTAGCACCACTTAAAATAATATATTAAATTTGAATGGTCGTTACTCCAGCCATTTTTTTCAAATACAAAATTGTGTCTATTTTTGAGCTCAAGGTGTGCGGTAAGTTTCGTAAACATCGGTTAAGTAGAACCACCTGAAATATAATAATAGATTTTAATGGGCGTAGCCCCGCCCAATTTTTTCAACTTAAAAAATTCTTTAATTACAAGAATCAAAGGTGCTTGCTAGTTTTCACAGCAATCAAATAAGTAAAATATCATAGAATCAAATAAAAAAAATTTTGGGCGTGTCTCCGCCAAATTTTTTGCAATGGGACCAATGGGAAAAGGTATAGCTTTTTCAGACAATAAAAATTTTAACAATCGGTTTAATATGAACCGAGTTATGAAGTAACACTGCCAAAAAAAAAGTAAAGAAGAATTGATTACCTCCTCATTTTTTTAGAGTCTGTTTAAAATACGAATCTCCTGAGAGAAAGAAATAACTAAACAAAAATATTCAAGTGACTGAATTAAAGTTTCTTTACGGCCTGGCCCACGATGTCGACAAGAAAGTTTCTTTCCCTTATTTATATTGAAAACAACAACAAATTCTCTTATTTTGTTTTTGTTTTCAATGTAAGTAAGCGAAAGAAACTTTCTTGTCGACATAGTGGGCCAGGCCCTTAGTTTAATTTTTAATACGGCTGATTGATTTCATAAAGGTTTTCATTGATAAGACTAAAAAACTGATGTTGGTTTTCTGGCCGAAAGACCTTTAGATAATATTTCAGTTTTATTACCATTTCTTTCAAAGAATTTTAATACTTTTTTAAACGATTTTACTAAGGGCTAATAAATCAGTGCAAGTTAATTTCTGTTTTCGATTTAAAATGTGTTTAGACTAGCAAACTTTTAAAACAGTATTTAAACCATCTGTAAACGCATACAATTGGGCGTTTAAACTACCAATACAGGCACTCAACTTTTTTCAAGTCTCTACTTTTTCTTCGGATCTTGCTCGATCTGTTTTCTTACACTCTATTATGCTTTTATACTATTCTACTTCGCCAAGCATAAATATAATTCCTTTCTCGGTAAAATTTGGCGATCTTTAATTAAAATTTTTTAATTTTTTGGAATTTTGATTGTGCAAAGAATTGATAGCCTTCTGCAAAACAGCTGTTTTTTGACATTTATTCTAGTGCTGTCACAATATTATTTTTTTTAGCTACACATAAGGTATGGTTCAATGATTTACTCCAGTGGAGTTTAAATTATATGTATATAAGCTTGAGTTTAGTTTAACTAAACCAGCGTTTAAACTTTGACTGATTTAGTAGCCCTAATTGTTGTATTCGAAATTTTTTTCACTTTTACCATCATCTCTTTCATTAATAATATTTACTGCTTTTGTGGAATCTAATCAAAAAGCCAGTCATGCAACCATTCTGCATACGAAATGATCAAATTTTTTGAGAAGCAAGAACAAATGTTTTTGGTTTTTACTAAACAAATCTGGGTCTTCTATTTCCTTACACATTTCTGTTTTTACTACTGTTTTGAATTGCGTTAGAGCTAAATTTTTAACATCATGTTCCACTTTTGACAAATAAAGGCTTCCAAGTTTCAGACATTAAAAAAATGAACTTTTGGTAAAAGCCTTTACAGAAAAGCAATGATTTGTGACTAGTTTAGAAACTAAAGCGGCACGGCCACACATCAAATTGAAGCGTCAAATTTGTGTATGTGTTGGTAAAATTTCGTTTTACCTATCACAGCAATACATAAAATTCATACCATTAAATTTCATTTCACATTTGTTTTAAAAAGAAACGGACGTTTGTTTGCGACACATATTTTCTCCAAATTATGATATTTTTCAAGTAAAATGCCGCACTGCGTATTTTTTCTGTTCTATTACTATATTGTTTAGATTTAACTTGCCATAAGGCAGGCAAACGATAAGTTTCACTAAATTTAAAATGAAATTATATTCATCCATTTACATTTCACACTGCGTAACACAAAGACGATAATGTTGTGGCTGCGAAAATTAAACAAAAATGACATTTGAAGTAATTACGCGCACATGTACCAAATTAGCTTCAAATTACTGCCGCGATGGTAGTGAAAATCCCAGTTGTTTTGATTTTCGTCAAGCTCACATCAAACCATACGTGTGAGTTTTTTTTTACTAACCCTATCAAAGAAAAGCAGAGTTTGATGCATCAGTTTGAGGTGTGGCCATGCTGCTTAAGACACTTGAATCTTCTTTTTTATTCCTATAATATTTTCTCAATGTTGTCTATTTTTTTTTTTAATTTTTTATTTTATGATTTTGGGTCTTCTATTGCAGTATATATAAAATTTGCCCAAGTGACGAATCAGGCCACTAGTACATTTAACTTTATGCAAAATAATATTTACTAATAAATTACATTATGCTTTCTTTTCGAAAAGTAATTCACAGAAGTCCATTCAAAGTTTACTACTGTCGTCGTCTCATAATTACGTACAAGCTAAATTTGCCATAATAAAATATTAAAAATCTAGGAAATTCCCGCACGAATTTCCAGGGATTTATTTCCCGAAATAAGTGAGAATCCCGGGAATTTTTTTTGCGTAAGCAAAACACTAAAATTTACCAATCTCAAAGCAAATTTAGAAACATTAAAGGTTTCTCAATTTAAAAAAAAATAACACAGCCATAGTAGAGAAGTTTTAAGGCTTAAGTGATAAACTAGAACTGCCCACCTTTTTCAGGAGCGTCACCATTAGCCTTAAAATGGCACACTTGGGCCACATAACATTTCTAATGCTTATCATTTCAAAAACAATTGTTTATACACACTTTTAATTTAAACTTCTTCTAATGCAGAGAAAAATAGTTGTATGTATGTATGTATTTATAATTTTTTATATTTTCACAACATTTGTTTTAAGTTTTTATTAGGTGGCAGGTAATCTACGCACCAGGTCGTATACAGTGACGTAAACCATCCGCAGGGGGTGTAAGAAAAAAACAACACACACACACTTGAGGTCGAATGTTGCACAAGTAATAAAACAAAGGATTCCTGTCACTATCTATCACACATTCTTGTTAATTTTTCCAAATTGGAAAATGTGTGTTTAATAATCTATGACGAATGTAATTCACATTAAAGCAGCAGGAGTGGTTTTAGCTCCGTCTATCCTTTCACGTATAGAAATATGTATGAAAATTTAGAGCAATCTAAAAATATTTATGACTTTTTATTTTAAAACAACTTTTAATAAATTCTTTTTATTGGAAAACGCAGACCACGTGCCAAATTAAACATTTTACAAGTTTTTCCCTATTGTTGTGTAAACCAGTGTATAAAGCATTTTATTAGTTATAAACATATGTATGTATGTATGTACTTAAATGTTTAGTGTAATATGACGTTTGTGTTTTAATTGTGGTTTAAATTATTTTCATTCAGATCATCTGTTTTACCATCCAACCAAACCAAACCCGTAAATCATATTTTTTATGGAATTTAACTCCCTTTTCGTTTTGTGGCAGTTTTTACACGAAAACTGTTTTTCTGTTAACAAAAATTTCTGTTTTCGCCTAATTATGTACTTATATACGAGGTGTGTTCAAAAAGTATCGCGAATTTTGAATTTTCGCGGGTTACGTATATTCGAATTTAAATTTTTTTGTGGCGTTATGTTGGTACTCATGTCTCTCACGTATGCCGACAATTTCGGCCATTTTGAATGTTCAGTTAATTGATGACAGCTGCTTTACTTGCTTGTTCAATTTTTACCTATTAAAAAAATGGAACAAAGATCCTGTATCAAATTTTGTGTGAAAAACGAAATTAAGTGCGCGGATGCATTCCGAGTGTTGACTGTGGCATACGGTGAAGCTATCTTGGACCGAAGCAATGTTTATCGGTAGTACAAAATGCTCTCAGATGGCCGAGAAGATGTGAACGACGAAGAGCGTGCCGGACGCCCGAGCACTTCAACAACAGATGAAAAAATTGATAAAGTGGGGAAAATGGCATTGGCCAATCGTCGAATCACCATTAGAGACCTAGACGGAGGCTGAGGACCTAGACATATCGATTGGCTCGTGCCATTCGATTTTTATCAATGATTTGGACATGAGACGGGTCACCACGAAATTCGTACCAAAATTGTTCAATTTCAACCAGAAACAGCATCCCATGAACATTGCTAATGAGCTGTTGGACTCTGTCCGCAACGACCCAAATTTGCTCCAGAGGGTCATTACTGGTGACGAATCGTGGGTTTATGGTAATGACGTGGAAACCAAAGCTCAATCATCTCAATGGAAGCTGCCGCACGAACCAAGACCGAAAAAAGCGCGCCAAGTTCGGTCGAATGTGAAAGTTTTGCTTACAATTTTCTTCGGTTGCAGGGCCGTGGTGCATCATGAGTTCTTGCCCCAGGGTAGAACGGTCAATAAGGAATATTACCTGCAAGTTATGCATAAATGTTTCGGGTAATATGACGTTTGTGTTTTAATTGTGGTTTAAATTATTTTCATTCAGAGCATCTATTTTACAATCAAACCAAACCAAACCCGTAAATCACTTACTTTTTATGGAATTTCACTCCCTTTTCGTTTCGTTCTAATTATGTACTTATACACGATGTGTGTTCAAAAAGTATCGCGAATTTTGAATTTTCGCGGGTTACGTATGTATATTCGAGTTTTGATTTTTTCGTGGCGTTATATTGGTACTCATGTCTCTCACTTATGCCGACAATTTCGGCCATTTTGAATGTGTGTGGATGCATTCCGCCAGAAACGCCCGGATTTGTGGAAGAACAAAAATTGGCTTTTACACCACGATAACGCCCCTGCTCACACATCGTTGCTTGCACGCGACTTTTTGGCCGAAAACAACACACTAATGATGCTGCAGCCACCGTATTCCTCAGATCTGCCACCCTGTGACTTTTGCTTGTTCCCGAAACTGAAGAGGCCCATGAAAGTACGACGCTATGCTACTATTCACGAGATAAAGACGGCATCGAAGGAGGAGCTGAACAAGATAAAAAAATTATTTTTTGAAGTGCTTCGAAGATTGGAAAAAACGTTGGCATAAGTGCATTATATCTGAGGGGGATTATTTTGCAGGGGGCAAAAAAAATATTCATGAATAAACAAATAATTTTTGAAAAAACACAAAATTCGTGATACTTTTTCAAAACACCTCGTAGGAGCAACAGAAGTACGCATGAATTTTATATATGAAGCAGCTTATTCTCTTGAAATGTCATTCAGTTTTTGCTTAATATTAGTGACATCTCGATATGTAATTTGTTAATTACACACATTGCATTTTATTTCATTGCATTTTAGTCCAGTTCCTTTGCGTTTAATTTAGTATTTTATTATATTTTTTATTTTTTTTTGTTGTGTGACCAAATTGGGTTGGCAGTTGTTTTTCATTTTGAATGGTGGTCATCCTTTTTTGACTGTCTGTTAATGTATTGTTCATACCACGATTAAATACAAAGTAAAATGTATGGGTCTGTGTTTTGAGTTACCAAGTGTAGTCGTTGGATTTTTGTGTTGACGCATGTCATTAAATTGTTTGCAAAAGTTAAAATGTTAATTGGCTTAAATACAATTATAGAATGAAATACACATTTGTATGCACCAAGTGAGACTGAGTGTGCTTTTTGGCCTTATATGTAGTTTTTCCCCAGTTTATGGTGGTTTAGTTGTCTAAATAGGAAACTTTTTTTTTTTGCAGAGTAATTAAGTAATTGTGTTTTAATTGAGTTATTATTGTGTCCACAGTTTAACATTTTGCCTTGATAGTGATAAGTGCTCAAATGTTAAATGTAATGATCACTATTTGTCAAGTATTTAGGGACTTTAGGGAAAAATATAATTTTTCTTAAATTAAATATAAAGTTAAGAAGACTAATGAATTGACGAGTCTTAAAAATCACATTTAAGTACACTTAAAAAAATTATACACGCTGGATATCAAATCGTTTCAATCTTAATGCGAAATTCTTGATTCAAGAAGAAAATCTTAATTTTTTTCAGATCGCACTTAAGATTTTAATCTTGAATAACATCTCATTTTAAGATCGAATTCAAGATTTTGTTATTACAAAAAAATCTTAAATTAAGATCATATTCTTAAAAACTTAAGCATATGATGTTAAAATTTTAGAATTCAATCTTAAAATTAAGAATTTATGCTTAAATTTATTGCAAGATTGAAATCTGAAAATTTCTGCAATCTAATTTCTCTTAGTGTAGTCATATTAAAATGTTTACTATATTTGATTTTAAAATTAATCAATAATTTCTGTGGCAAAAAGGAAAAAATGCTTAAGATAAGTTATAAGTTTATGATGCTCCTGTAATCTTAATCTCTTAAAAAAACCCTTGGAAAAATCTTAATTACTTTGTGCGATTTTTATAGTTAATTGTGGGGCAAATATTTTTTCCACTTACAATCTCATGCGAAATTATAGGTTAATTTGTTTTTTACTTTAGTATCTTTCAAATTGAATCAAGATCACAAATTTTTGCCCCTATCACGGTTTTTTTCAACTTTTAAAATAGTTTGGTTGGGATTGATAAATTTGCATTGTCATTCTCCACCAAATTAACAGTTGACTTTTCAGTTGTGTTTTGGTATTGTAATTTACAACACTGCGTAAATTTGGTTGAGCAGTATAGACAACTGCTTTTTAGCAGTTGGGTTTTTCTAGTTACAGGTATAAAAAGCAGAAAAAATGGAAAAATTTTAACTAAAAATATTTGTTAAATTTAATAACAAAATTTTCTTAACAGTTTCAGAATCGGCGGTTTACCGGGCACTTACAAAGGTTTCTTTAAATATGGTTTTAGGTATTCTAACAAATAACAAAACGTTTCTTTGTTCTGCCGGAAATAACTAATAAGCCTTACAAAATAATTTTTTAAGGAATTCTAATTCTTTTTTATAGAGTAACACAAGTTTAAATCATAGTAAAACAAGGAAATATATTTTTATTGTCACGCCTGGCGCGTGGAAGGCGCAATCTGGAACACCAATTTCCAACAACTTTGCGCAGCATTTGCGGCCGTATTTCGCCCATAACTCTTGGAATGTTGATTTCCAGGTGTTCAATTGTTTGTGGTTTATCGACGTAGACAAGGGACTTAAGTTATGTACAGACGATTGTCAGATCTTACAATATTGTTAGTAAAATGTGCTAAAAATTTCTTACAACCGTGTAAACTGGCAATTTTTGTCTGACATCGTTGACAGAAAAAGCATTGTCAGTCCATTGAAAGACTAGCAGCTGACAACAAGTTGTCAGACATCTTACAATTGTGTGAACACATTGTAAAATTATTGCCAGATATTTGTCAGACATTTTAATATTGTCAGATGTGCGAAGTTTATGCATCTGACAATGGCGTCATTGTAAGAGAATTCATTCTATGGGCAACACTGCACACGCTTGATTTTAAAGAAAAAAAATATATTGCAATATGCTGACAAAACCATTGGCAATTGCTTCCTTATGGTCCATAATAATTTATATTTTCACTTTTTACTTTTAACACAGCCACAAACGATTGATATTTAACAATTTCTAACAAATGATTTGAGTCTGGCAACCCATAACAACAGATCTGACAATTTTTGCATATGACAACCGTGTGAATCGACTGACGATTTTGTCAGATGAATTTATTGTCATACAACCGTCTGACAATAAATTGTAAGATTTTCTGACAAATTTGATACAACCGTGTGAACTGACAATCTACCTTATGATGGCAATTTGTGATTGCCAGTACATTGCCAGATCTGACAATATTGTAACATCTGACAATCAAGCTTTAGCATAACCCCAAAGAAAATAATCCAAATCGTTTTTGAAGACACACATATGGGCCAATGACTCCGCCAGCCCATAAAGCGCACCAAACACTAATTTTCTGTGGATGTAATGGTGTTTCTACAGCTTGTGGATTCTTCTCACTACAAATGCGATAATTCTTTAGTACTCATCCAACCAGAATTATGTACGCCACAAAATGAAAGAAGTGCACGATGAGTTTGATGAATAGAACAATTATTTTGATTAAAAATTTCAACAATTTGCACGCTTTGCTCTGGTGTAAGTCGATGCATAATGAAATTTCAAAGCAAACTAAAGAATAAACAAGTATCAGCTGATAGATGGGTGCTCAAATAAAGCAGTGGTGCCAACTCAAAGTTGTGACACTCTAAAAAAAACACCCTTTATATAAATGTGTATGAAAGCATACAAGCAAAATTATGACTCATTAGGGCTGGGATTCACTATCCTACAAACTTTCAAAAGACAAGAAGAATTCATTAGATCAAGGTTGTATTTTTTCAAACGTTGTATGATATTATAGCATAGTTGGTCCCATCCTATATGTGCATTCATTTTTGTTATTTTTTTTATTATTTTATCGTCACTTTCGTATAACTTTATTGTAGATTTTATAACAAAAACTTTATAACAAAAACTTTGTGGCGCAGAACACAAGGCTCCGTTTTGAACCGTGTGTTCAACTCGACGGAAGACATCTGGATGACATACTCTTTAAAAAATAAAATCTGCATTTCCATTCTATGGGTCAATGCTTTTAATAAAACTTTATGTCAATTTTTACGTTTGAAAATATAAATCTGCTACCAGGTACTCTTTATATATGTAAGTTGAATTTCGTTAAGTTTCGTGACCTATGATGCGCACTAGAAATTGGCGTCTGTTGAATTTTTCCAACACGACACAAGCCGAACACAAATACCAACATGTCCAGCATGTACGAAACATCCACGCGAAAAATTTTCCCAACACAAATCGTGTTTGACGATACAAAATATTAAATTTTCTTATTGGATAAATTTTGCTCAACACAAAACGACCCGAATACCCACGAAATCGGATTTTGTGTCACGAATACTTGATAGCAGTGCATGATCGTGAAACGAAAAGAAAATTGACACGCACCCATCTCTAATGCGCACCACAGCAAGGGAGCCTCGCCCAACTAGATATTATTATTCAGCAACTATTTCTTCTCTGTATGTGTTTTTTTTTTACTTTTCAGGAATCGATTATTAACAACATCCAGATATTTAATAAAGAAGTTATTTCAGCTATGAAAAATTGTAGATCATTTGTAGTTTTCGCAAATACTTACAATTTTTTTTAGGAAAATGAAATCCATATCATAAAGTATTAGATTTTTATTTATAAGAAATGTATTGATTTAAAAAAAGTTTAGGAAAAGAAACAAAAACATACGAAAAATCAGATTTGCTGATTCGATGTTATCATGAACATTTCTTCGGAATCACTGAATGTATGTCAAAAAAGAGAAAGTCTTGCAATGACAACCCTATGTAAAAATCATTAGAAATAATCCAAATTCGCACTACTTCCGGATCACAAGTTCAGGATCTTATTTATTTCCTTGGAAGCTCTTTTTTTACAGGTATTATTTTTCACGGTAAAATAGTTAAGAACTTGCAACTCTTGGCAAGCAACTAAACATGAAATGCTTATTTAATTTTTATGCAAATTAATATTCGAATAAACTTGACCCATGTTGTGTTTCCCAATATTCAAATATTAGCTTGTTTAAATATTTTAAGCGGCATAATTTTCACTTGCTCATTTGATGTTATTTACAAAAGAAAATGTTTGCCACTTTCAGATGCAAAATGCAATTCTGTGCAAAACTTATGCAAATTTTTGCCATAAACAACCACAACCAGTCATAAAAGGTAAATCACAAAATCCTGTAAGCTTCGAAAAGGAGTTGTAAAAATTATAAATCACAAGTATAGTTTTTAAAATTACTCGTGCAACAAAAATTAATGATGCCGAAAATTTATGCAGGAAAAAACATGCGTCACAGCAAACAAAATTGAATCCATAAGATAATTTTTTTTAAACGACAAAAATTATGGCCTGAAATCGTTTAACAAATAAAAAGGATGCAAATTTTACAGTCATTAATATCAATCAATTGATGGATAATGTAGACATTAAACAACAAATGTTGTGAAATAAACTAATTTTGCATTTATCTGTTAAGCATTTTAAGGCAAAATCGACTATAAAGCTATTTGACAAACTCCAAAGAGACGACACATGCAGCCTCTTTTGATGTTCGAGACTTGAACAACAGTTTCATAAATTTTCGAAACACTACTGTCACCCCTAATCACTTGTAAAAAAAAAGTGTGTATAAAGTAGAGATGAGCGCGTGTCGTGTTTTTTTCGTGGCACAAACACGCACGACTCAACACGAAACGCTCGTGACAGAAAATCTGTTTTCGTGCGTGTGCGTGTCGTATCGTGTTGCACAAAATTGACAGGATAAACACAAAACGAGTTTTCGTCTTAAAATATGTATGTAGGAATTTCCAGTAAAGAAAAAATTTAATATTTTGTATCGTCAAACACCTAAAACCTTCAAATTTGTTGATAGTGTAGGGGTCTCTTAAGCTTAAAGTTCTGAAATTAAACAAAATTATTTATCTATTTGAGTATAAAAAATGTTTTTTTTTTTATTGAATTTGATTTCGTGAGTGTTGTGCAGTTTCTTCTTTTAAAAAAATTTCACGCGCTTGTTTCGTACGTGTTGGACATCTTGGCGTGTTGGAAAATTCAACACGCGCCCGTCTCTAGTTAAAGTCGATGTTGATGATTATGCTGATGGTGAGTGATGGTGATGTTGTAGCAGCATTAATAAATCCTTTGACAATTGTTACATTTAATGTCAATAAGCAACCACAATAGTAACACACACTCAGTCTTACTCATACACTCATTGCTAATGTTATGAATATTTAGACATTCATTTCAACTTTGTAATGCTGTCTGTGTGTTATATTGTGTATTTGTTTACTTTTGTTGTTGCTTAATGTTGTTGCATTTTAATATCAAATCGACACTAAGCGCACCCCTTTTGTTTTCATATCCCTGTGTCACTTTCAATGACTAGAGTTTTCTTGATGAGGACGATGATAATAATTTGGTTGTTATTGTTGATCCTGCTGAGTTTGAAGTGTTTAATTTTAATGTCATACGTCTCTTACTCCGCAGTTTAACAAGAACTTTAGTAACAAAAATATAACAAATAAATAGTAATAAAGTATCAGACTGTTCTAATATACTCATTCCTCTCTTGCTATGCCCTACAATCACCACTTTGGAATATTAATTCAATATGTGTACTAGAAAAAAACTTTTAGTAGACCACGAAGTCGAATGACAGTTAAATAATTACGAGAGATTCGAGGAATACAGCCATTACATTATAGAATTACAACTGATGCTTTCTGAATTATAACTGTAAAAGATGTAATTACGCGACCGGTAATAGGAACCAGTCCAATTTCTAATACATCCTACGAAGCGTACCAGTTTCTTTTACATGGGTATGACCTAGGATAAGGTTGAATCATACTTTGTATGCACTTTGTTAAATGTCACTGAACTACCTTACAGGGACCTGATGGTAATTATATTATTATAATAATTAAAAACTTATCTACTTAATTTATTTACACCCATGCAATTATATTTTATTCTTATTTTGTGGGCTTCGAACTGGCAACGTCCGACATGGCAGATGGGTTTAAGATTGACATGAGCACTTGCCTTTACGGCCTCAGTGGTCTTAATACCGGCTGAAGGTGAGCGTCCAACCATCGTTCGCATGCACCTTTAGAGAGCACCATGTTGCAATTTTTGAACATAGTTATCCCTGCACTATGAACAACTATCTTGCTGAGGTATTTTGAGCTATTTAAACTCTTGCTGCTAAGACCTCAGTGAAAAGAGCTTCTGTGGTATGGCAGCAGCATATAGTGTCTGGCTGACCGCATGAGTGCAATCACTAGCATTGATTTAACACTGGGAAGACAAGACTATACTCCCAGGGTTTTTGGTAGCAACCCCAGCCACCACGCATACCGCAGTGGGACACGATCCATTACCTACTTTACATAGATAAACATATTCTATTTAACCCCGAGGTGTAAAAGAAAATGCCAATATATTGCACCCATCCAACTAATAAATCAACTTTGCTGTCAGGCCACCTGCACCCGTGATACCAGTTCTAAGTTTTAAGCCACTGGTTAGACATCAAAGTTCCACCCGGAAAGGCTTTACCTCTATCGTCTTTTGATCTTAGTGCAGTCGTAGGCGACGCTGCACCTGCAAGCCAATATAGCGAAAGAATTTCTTTAGTATAAATATATGCACATCCCTTGCTCTATTATTCCCGAGATTGGGTAGTCACACCTATGTTCTATGGGTAAGAAGTCCAAGGTACGCCAAGAGGAAAAAGTCATTTTACCCCGGCTTGGGTCTCCGGGATTGCAATAATCGTAATCTTCTAAAAGATCCCCTTGTGGGACCTCCGGCACGGCAGGAGTTCTCATAGGAAAGGAACAATTTACATTATATTTATACTATTTGACATGTCCTAGATCCAGCCATATCGAACTTGTTCAGTGCCTTTTACTGCAATACTACACCGAATCCTAATTAAATTGGCTGAAGACTAACACCACACATCACGAAAATGGTGAATGTGTAACTATTTACACGGTATGTCTTTTTTCACCATTTTTCTCAAGTCATAGGATAAGTACGAGGTATATTCAAAAAGTATCGCGAATTTTGAATTTTCGCGGGTTACGTATATTCGAATTTTGATTTTTTGTGGCGTTATGTCGGTACTCATGTCTCTCACTTATGCCGACAATTTCGGCCATTTTGAATATTAAGTTAATTGTTGACAGCTGCTTTGCTTGCACGTGTTTTGGCTCGTCTTCAATTTTTACCTATTAAAAAAAATGGAACAAAGAACCTGTATCAAATTTTGTGTGAACAACGAAATTAAGTGCGCGGATGCATTCCGAGTGTTGACTGTGACATACGGTGAAGCTATCTTGGACCGAAGTAATGTTTATCGGTGGTACAAAATGTTCTCAGAAAGCCGAGAGGCTGTGAACGACGAAGAGCGTGCGGACGCCCGAGCACTTCAACAACAGACGAAAAAATTGATGAAGTGAAGAAAATGGTATTGGCCAATCGTCGAATTACCATTAGAGAAGTTGCTGAGGTCCTAGACATATCTACTGGCTCGTGCCAGTCGATTTTTATCAATGATTTGGGCATGAGACGGGTCGCCGCGAAATTCATACCAAAATTGCTGTCCGCGACGACCGAAATTTGCTCCAGAGGGTCATAATTGGTGAAGAATCGTGAGTATTTGGTTAATACGTAGAAACTGAAGCTCAATTATCTCAAGACCGAAAAAAGCGCGCCAAGTTCGGTCGAATGTGAAAGTTTTGCTTACAGTTTTCTTCGATTGAAGGGGAGCGGTGCCCCAGGGTAGAACAGTCATTAAGGAATATTACCTGCAAGTTATGCGCAATTTGCGCTAAGCAAACCGCCAGAAACGTCCGGATTTGTGGAAGAACGAAAATTGGCTTTTGCACCACGATAACGCCCCTGCTCATACATCGGTCCTTGTAGGCGACTTTTGGGCAAAAACAACACACTAATGATGCCGCATCCACCGTATTCCCCAGATCTGGTCCCCTGTAACTTTTTCTTGTTCCAGAAACTGAAGAGGCCCATGAAAGGACGACGCTACGCTACGATTGACGAGATAAAGACGGCATCGAAAGAGGAGCTGAACAAGATAAAAAAAAATTATTTTTTGAAGTGCTTCGAAGATTGGAAATAAAGTTGGCAAAGTGATTACTTTCAAGGGGACAAAATAGATATTCATGAATAAATAAATAATTTTTGAAAAAAAACACAAAATTCGCAATACTTTTTGAACACACCTCATACGTTTGTATCATTTTTCACCAAATTTTCCTACGGGTATCTTTGAGTGAAGTGCTAATTTAGTAGTTTAAATATATTCATATCTTCTTTCTTTCTTTTTATTTTTATTTTCTTATAACTTCAATGAGAAGTGCATGTAGATAAGACAAAGTTCATAATTTTTTGCTCTTGCAACACCAAACTCGAAAGTTTCCTGGCAAAAGTTTAGAGGTCTAAAGAGTATTATTGGAGAATGTATTGCAGCAGAGAAAACAGATTCGTTGAGACAACTGAATTTTCATCAATCGAGTTTGGTAGTAACTGCAACATCACAGATTTCTCGTGTAAGTTGCTGTTATCAAACCGTGCTAGTGCATTTAATCATCATTCAATTGCAACCACCGATTAATAGTCTTTATTTTGAAATAAATGAAAAAAAAAAACAAATTTTTTGAGTTGCAAATACCAATAATTGTTATTAACAACCAATTCATAATATAAAGGGTCCACCAGATAACTTTTTTTTTGAAAACAGGGCGCAAAATATCGAGTGTAGCTTCGGCTGTGTGGCACGTAGCGCCGTCCTGTTGAAACCAAATGTTGCCAATATGCTCCTCTTCAATTTTTGTGAACAAAAATTCGTTCAACATGGCCCAATAACGATCGCCATTGACTGTAACGGCCACTCCTTGCTCATTTTCGAAAAATGGCCCAATTATGCCTCTGGACCAAAATTCGCACCAAACACTGACTCGTTTTGGGTGCGTCGGCTTTTCAATGTATGCGTGCGGGTTTTCTGTGCCCCAAATGCGACAATTTTGCTTGTTTACATACCCGCCAAGATCAAAATGAGCTTCATCTGAAAAGATGATTTTTTTGGCAAAATCGGCATCTTCTGTAAGTCGATCGCAGGCAATATTTCCCAGCGTTGTTCAAGCGTATACACAACCATATTCGTTCAGCGGAAGGATAAAACTAATTATATGTCAAATCAGACATGAGCTAAGTGTTACCATTCACGAAATAAGCACTAGTTGAAAAAAAAACGTTAGATGGCGGACCCCTTATTACTCGGTTGTGTTCATCATATTCGTTATTTAGTCATGGCAAAAGCATACAATCGGTTGATCTAATCAATTTAAGAATTGTCGTAATCAGATCATTATAACAATTGTGCTTTCATGTTAGTGAACAAGTGTTGTTATTTGAATTCATAGAAAATGTATAGCGTGAGTCAAAATATAGTTTTTTCAACTAATATTTTATCGCCCTAACCATTTTCCAGCTAATCTTTTTTTCAGGGTGCATATAAAATGTTACCGAAATCTTTAGAAAGTAAAGACGATGTTGAAAATTTCATTAAATATAAAATTCAAATTTTTAAGTTTCTTTCGGAAACTATTTCTAAAAAATATATATTTTTTCTTAATATTTCAAATAAAATTTTGGTGTCTCTTCAAATCTCTTTGCAATGATTATGCCACAAGTAGGTAAATCCGTTTATAGAGTGCCTATTCCAAGTCAATATCTACCTACCAGCATATTTATTACTTCATAAGTGCCACATCTAAGCACTTTTTGTTTGTTGCTTCTGTATGTCTCTAAAAGTTAAGGGATACTTGGCAATATGCTGTCATTTTGTTTAACCGTTTAAACAGAAAGTGACTGAATGCAGGAACGACCGACTGACTGAACGGCTGGCTGATTGACTAAATGAGCGAAGAAGTCAGTTAAACAAACGACAAATGTACGAGTATATGAATATCAATTTAACAGCAATAATCTGTCAAAATTAAAATTTCCCTTAAACCTCATACTTCTTTTTTTATCTAAATGAGATATTTCAAATGTTTGTTGTGTATGTTTTTGTATTTGTATTTGTTTGTGTTGTTTCTAGTGAGGGAAGTGGGTAATCAATCAATTTAATTTACTTTGTCATAATTAACTGACGTTACGGTAAGAAAGTAAAACTTGTTTCAAATATATATTTGATAACAAAAACATGCTCTCCATTATATTTAATTGAATAAAGAATGCAATTTTAGTCATAGACATCCGTATTAGAGCCAAGTAGTTATTACCTTTCCGGCAAGCAGTTAAGAAACTATTTTTTATGTCGGTTTTAAAATAAAAATGTCTTCCGATCGGTATTTCCTTAAATGTTTACTTCTCTGGTTGAGATTGGAATGATTAGCTTTATTAAGGGTGTCGTCGTTATAAGAGGTTCTTTATACGTCTAAAAATTTCCATTGGAGTTAAATAGTTGTCAGATCTGATAGCTTAGTTCAGCTTCACAGGTTATTGAGAAGAGAAAATAGTTGTCAGCTCACGTAAGTTCAATAAAAGTTCTTCTTGTGTTAGAATAGAAGCTAGTTTCTTACTCTAACATAGTTGCAATGCCTCTGTTGTTAATTATTCGATTACTTCTTTTTTTTTAGATATTTAACTACGCCGAAGATTCATTGCTACTAATCGTCCGGCCATTATTGGTTTGGAGCATATGCCAAAAAGTCGGAATGGAGGAAAACAATAAAGAAGCTTTACATGAAGTTTACCCGATAGAATTTATTTGTATTTTCACCATTGCTTCCGACACATGTTTGAAAGAATGTGTAAATATTAGTGAACTTTGATGAACAAAGTTAGAAGTTAATATTACTTTATTTTAAAATTAAAAATACGTTTTGTGGCGCACGCACCACTTTTCTTAATTTATTTTCAAAAAGTAGCTTTTTGTGCTCCATACGTATACGTTACTGCTGAGTATTGAGAATTTTGTTGTTTTGTTTATTTTTCATGCTGTTTACAGAAAGCAGTCGATCGCTTAACGCCCACCAAGAAGCCGCCGCCGTAATATTTTTAACTATCGATTCGCTTACACACTTCCACAAGAAAAACAAGTCATTGAAGTGTATTTAATATAAAGAATGGAATTAAATGATTTCCGTTATACTCAGACATTTATAATTAAGGTTTCTTTTATTTTATTTAAGTGTTTAATAAGTTTATATTAAACATGTAATCGGCGGCTGCGTCTGGGTAATGATGTGTTTGCTTAACAGTCGCCGTTGAATTTTTATTACGGCACCTGTTTTTTTTTTTATTCATTTCTTATAGAAATGAAGCAAAACAAGAGTTAACCGTACTTCACATCTTTTTGTATGAATAATTTGAGGCAAACACCACACTGTGGCATGTACAGCAAAACAATATTTATTAAAGCTTAAAATAGTTGAAATGGAGCAAAATGAATGCTAAATATCTTAGAAACCCTAACTAATTTCGCGAAACACTTTTTGGATTCAGAAAGGAGATATTCGAAATATATATACCCCATACTAACTCATTTTTTTTAAATGGTCGGTGGGTCAAAGCAATAATGGGCCGACGTAATATCGATGAAGAAGAGTATTAAGATAACATTAGCATAGAATTTAATGTATATGAGAAAAATCTATGATGTTGATATGACGGCTGTACGAATTATCGCCCAAGTGCAAATCGCACGAAAAACAAAAATGTAGAATTGCCCAAAAATTTTTCTAAAAAAAATTGGGCAATTGTTCATCGACGTTGGGCGGCTCAACATTTTTAGATATTTGAGTATTTGTTCATAATTAATAAAAACCAAAAAAAAAAAATTTGCCGATTATTCATTCCAAATTCGGGCGGTTATTCATTTTACACTTTTGAATTATTCTTAATTTTCTGTGTGCTCGGGCACTGTTTTTTAGGTATTTCTTCACAATGACTGATCGCAGAATAATTTTGGGCGTTTCTTCATTTATCTACATTTGGGCGATAATTCCTACAGCCCCATATATTTTCGGTGAGGATTAGTTTGCGAGTTATGGGCCGCTGAAATTCTAGTGTGTGTGCGGTGTATATTCCAACGAATATGATTAATATTGATATCATTTTCAAGCTTTTGAGAACATCTTCAATGAAGTGGTAAAGTGAAGGCTTTATTAAACAAAAAACTTTATGAGGCAGACAGAGAAAATCCTTGAGCCCGGCCAGTGCAAGCAGTACATGTGGGCAAATGTTTCTTATTGAAATTTCTATAAATTTTTTGATATGAAGTAAAACATTATTATTATTGAAATTCTTAAAAAGAATTGTATGACTTCATTGGGAGTAGAAAAGATGTATTTAGAGATACCTTAGAAATAATTAATATAGCTCTACTTTAGAACAAAATCGTTATTTTTTTTTTTTTTTTTTGCTAACAAGCACGTTATAGAATTGTATTCGCAACTCTTAGTCGACATTACAGATTTTTGGCTGTTGGTGAGACAAGTGCAAAATGAAAGCATTTTTTTTTTTGGTTTCATAAATTTTCGTAAATATTTGCAGCAGTTATTTCATCAAATAGTAGACCCTCGATAATTTCAAATTCCGGCTACCAGAGAATGAGCTAAAAAAATCGAAAATTCGGTTAACATATTTGATTGTTTATTTAAAACCTTCTTATATGAAATTACGTAGAAAGGCTCTAGCTCATTATTTTTTGAAGTCGAGTTTTTTGTATATTTCGATTGAAGAACATCTAATGTATCGAAAAATGCGAAAATCTCGATTTCAATAGCATAATTTGTTACGTCCTTTCTATATTAAGGTAACGATATGTCTGTATGTATAATGAAACAAACTCCGTAATTTTCATTTAATTAACCGACTTCAAAGAACCTCCAAATGTGATGACAACTGAGAAGAAATTATCACTTGTGTCCGTTTTGAGGGCTAAAGACATATTATTATATTTTTTGGTTGTTTCAAAAACACGAAAACAATCACATTCTCAGTTCAAATTATAGAGTACAAAAAAGCCAAACTTCAAATTTCAGAATGTTCGCGAACAAGATGGAATTTTTATGTAAAGACCAATTCACATAAACACAGCGCATTAAAATAGTTGAAATTTTAGAGCGCAGAGCCAAAAATATTTAAATTATAACGTGTTGGCGATCAAGATGTCATTCAAATAATTTAAAATTATTGAGGGGACCATATTACATGATTGATTTAAATTTATTGAATGTTTTTCAAGAGACCTATGAAATAATTCAAATTATAGAGCTTTTCAAATCAAGCAGTTTCAAATTATCAGTGGTCAACTGTAGCTCATAGCTCAGAATTAAAGTTCAACATGCAATATATATCTCTTTGCTATCCTTACTCGTGGAGTACTCACTTTTTTGTTCTCTAATTTGTTTCTTTGTGGTACTACTTCAAATTTTCGACTGCAAGGAATTTTTAACAGAATAAAAAGAATAGAGTGACACAAAATGTTAAAATTAGTTAAATATTATGAAGCAGTCTATTGCGAACTGCCAAAAGTAATAACAATAAAAATAAATTGGTTTCCTTATTTTGTTTGTGATATTTTCCACCACTGTGATAAAAAAAAAATTAAAATGTTGATTTGTGCCTTATATGCATCCTCCGATGATGAAGATGAGTATCTATCTATCGGTACATTCAGTATTGTTATGAAGCTTTTAAAGCTTTGCTATTTATCTCACGACACAGGAGCTGGGACTTGATTTTCGTAGCAAAAATACTCGGCACTGTTGCATTTAAACATTTATTTTTGTTTTGATTTCTTTGCACTTAAAACCAGAGTACGAAAATAAACGAAACAAATTGTTTGAATTTGTTTTGCTTCGTTCTTGAAAGTGAGTGACACAAAAACAAAACAAAATCAATGAGTAGGAATGCTCAATTTGTTTTTTTTACTACTTCCGTGTGGTTATTTTCAATCAAAAATTATTTCCATTACATAAAAGCAATTTCCATAAAGTTTATTGACAAAAATACTTACTTTTTGGATGCTTTAATAACTTGTAAATTTTGTTTTCTTTTTTGTCGAACGAAATAAAATGGACGACTATTTTTCCAACTTTTGACATTTGATTTCGAGAATCGCAATAAAAATTTTTTTTTATATTTTTATGTATTTAAAAAAAATTGACTTAAAATTAATGAATTTATAGAAAAGAGTTTTGCAAATATTAAAAATTATATTATTATGTGAGTTACTTTAGGTAGGAATTTATGAGAAGTAACACTCAGGCAATGAATGGCTACTACTATTACTATGTGTTAACTTCTTTTAGGTGATAGAGAAAACAGGTGCAAGAAGAGATAGACAAACGCTTCATTCTTTTACAACTCTGCATTTTGCGCGTTGTAATAAGGCAGTGTTGTAACGCCTCTCATGAGGCGTATTCAATTTTCGAAGCCATGTTAAGTAGCCTTTTTATTTATTATTTTACCTAGCCTATGATTCTGCGAAGGAGGGTTCTCTTCTGTTATATTAGGCTTAGTATCCGCTGAAGTCGGTGTAGTTCTATGACCAGTGCTTATGCCTTCATCACTGGAACTTTCCTACAACAACTGACACAAAAGGGAAACTATTGCATATCAGAAAAATCCATGTTGTTGTTATTTAATTAGTTTATGGGTAACCTGCACCAGGACCTTTGGTTTTATTACTCAACATGCTAATTACTTAAGCCAACGCTACCCTCTTGTCGAAATGTAATCGAAAAAATCGACAACCGTATTAAAGCAGAATAATGGAACATGCAATTGCATAATTAGTTATAAATTGAAATATTTAATTAAAATTAATTATATTTAATAAAAGATAATAAATTTAAAAAGACTTTTTTGTACTTTGCATACTCATTTGTTTTCTTTTATCTTTAAGATCCTTGCACATATTTTGAGTGCTACCAACTACTTAGCAAATGTAAATTGAAAATATAAACTTTTCTTTTCCATTTGCACACAAATGACAGACAGTGAATATTTCGTACTTGTGTTAATATTAAATTTAAAATAAAATGCAAGAAATTTCATTATGATGATTAGGGTAGCCATATTTATATAAGCTTACTTTTCCCAAATTCAATGGTAAAAATCGAAAAAAATCATCAAATTTCTTTTAGTTAATTTTGATTATTATTGTTCGAACTGCATTTGTCATTTGTTTCTGTATTTATGATTTGATCAGGCTAAAGTTAATATCGCTTTGTAAGCCAAATTACGAACTTTAGCCTGATCAAATCATAAATATGGAATAATAATAATCAAAAATTAACTAAAATTAATAGCCATGGGCTTGTGGCAAACATTAAATAAATATACTTAATAATAACAAACCAAAAAAGTTTGTCTTAAGTAGAACAAAAATAAGCAAATTAACTAACGTGTGCATAATTAGTAAAGAACAAACGACAATAGCAAGACTGTTGTAAATTTAGAGATGAAAATTGAGCTTTCATTGCAAAAAAACCTTCAGAAAATTGTAATACGATGAATCAAAACAATTCACATATTCTATTTGCAATAAAAGTTGGGTATATAAAGCAGAAATCCACCTCAACTGACACCACACTCAGCAGTTGACCAAACACAAAGAATGCTGATGATGTAGGTGTAGTGGCCTTCGAAATAACTAGTTGTTCCGTTCTAGCGATACGAACTTTAGCCTGATCAAATCATAAATATTTTTAATTTGCTTAAGTGTCATAGTGTTTTAGTTTTTTTTTAAGAAAAAACAAAAGCAACAACAATTATATTAAAATAATTTAAAATGTTACAACATTTGAATTCCCAAACAATTTTTATGTATCCCCAGCAAAAATTAATGCTTCCAAAAACGTTTTTGTAAGGGAGACAATGTTACAGAATCACTTTTTTTTGTTTGAGATGAGCCAGCTAGAAGAAATATATTCGGCTTCCACAAGCCATGAATTTTTTTGCCTTACTGAAGTCTTCACAGAAGTGATACTCAGATGCAAAAGTTACTGGTTTGCAAAATATTCTGTGATAATTTTCTACTTTGTTCGAGAACCCATCTTATGTTAGTGCTTTTCAGAAGCATTTTGCGAAGCTTTTCTTAGCAAGTAAGCAATGCATTGCTTCTCTCACTTGTTAGTGCTTCCAAATCAGAATTTTTTTGCTGGGTAGTGATTGGTATTGTCAGAAACTAGAACTTGGTCAACATTTTTATCTCAATACTTTCTTTTCCACACTTATGTTTCTGTGAGGATCTAAATCCTTTTTTAAAAGTATCGTATTCCTTCATTAAACTTTTTGAAATTTAAAGCTTTTAGAATGTTATGTTTCAATTCATGATGAATGCGTGAGTTGGTTAGAGTTACACAAAATAATGGGTTAGAGCTTTATTGTGTCATTTAAAGAGCCCCAAGTATGTAGTCACTTAAAATCCAAAAGGCTGTGAGTACACTTTTTACTTTTTTACAGGAGAAGCAAAAAACCTTATAAATTTAAGAATATTTATTTGTTAGGGTCATTTGGATTTAATGAATAAAATCGGTATTTTGGAACATATGTGAATAAAAATTTTAAGGAAAGATGTATTTTGGTTAATGGCATCATTATCATTCAAAAAGTCTATTTTGAGTTTTTTGTTTGTTGCGGCCTTTAGGAATTTAGGTGACGATGTATAAATTTTTTTTAGAATCGCTGAGGTAGAAATATATAAATTTTAGTGGTCGTGACACTGTCTAATTTTCTTGGCAGACTAACAGATTAAAGTCTGCTTAGTCTAAGGACATAAAACATAATTTTAAGTAAATGGAAAATTATAGCCTTGCCCGAGTGCAATGCGCTTGCGCTCATTAATTAACTTTAATTTATAATTCTAAGTTTTACGGGCGTGGCCCCAACCCATTGTCTTAAGCTCTTGGGCTTTACAGTTTTTCGAAATTGTAACTCACCTAGTTCTATTTGTGTACCAAATTTCAGCTCTCTAGAGCTAAATATAATTTAAAATTTTTATATGTGAGACGCCTTCCACTTTTTTAAACTTTTTATTAAGCTATGGGCAGTGCTTATGGTTCCTGTGAGGTTACATAGGAAACTGCTAAAGTTTTAAAATCGCCACGTTTGATCTGAAATCGCCATATGTGACAACCCTGTTGATGATTTTTTTCTCAATCTCTCTTACGAATGTAATGGTAGTTTTATTCCATTCAAATGCATGTAAATCGTATGCATAGAAATGTATGAATGCAAATACGTACAGCATAAAAAACTAAATGCATATAAACTTTAACAAGAAATTTTCACAATAAA
This sequence comes from Nowickia ferox, assembly GCA_936439885.1. Taxonomy (NCBI): domain Eukaryota; kingdom Metazoa; phylum Arthropoda; class Insecta; order Diptera; family Tachinidae; genus Nowickia; species Nowickia ferox. The sequence goes on along the minus strand of OW387023.1, from coordinate 100,327,077 downwards.
AACCCACAAGAATACAAATTATTCAGAAAACAGCCACTAAATGGAGTTTCCAACACATTCACACACATGCAATATTGTATTGTAATACTAACGCACACAGTGCATTAGAAGCTACTGCCTCATAAATAAACTTTTTTTTATAAAAAAAAAAAAATAAATAAATAAAATATCTAAAACATACATACAAAGAGACAGGCGTGTGTATGTGTGAATTCAAATATGCATACTCAAAAATAAAATTTAGTAAAAATAGTCTACTTATTTTATTATTTTTCAACATAATCTCCTTTTAACTCAATACACTTAGTCCAACGTTTCTCCAGTTTTTCTATCCCTTCCAAAAAAAATAGGATTTTTCGAGGTCCTTAAAATAGGCATTTGTTTGGTCAATAATTTCATCGTTGGAGCTAAATTTCTTTCCACCGAGCCATTTCTTTAGGTTTGGAAATAGGAAGTAGTCACTAGGGTTTAAATACGGAGAATATGGCAGATGAGCTTCGTAGCCCAATTCATAGAGTTTTGCCATTGAGACTGCACACGTGTGCACCCGTGCATTACCTTGATGAAAAAGAACCTTTTTCTTGCCCATATGGGGTCGTTTTCCTCATTAAATCGGTCTAATAAGTTCGCATAGTATTCGACGTTTATTGTTTTTTCCTTTTGAAGGTAATCGATGTGGATTATCCCACGTGCATCCCAACAAACTGATGCCATCACCCTATTGGCCGACAAACTTACCTTGGCCTTCTTCGCAGCAGGTTCACCCGGAGAAACTCATTGTTTATACTAATGCTCGGTCTACGGAGTACGGAATGGATCCATGTTTCATCCACAGTTACAAAACACCGCAAAAACTCATTCGGATTGCGGTTAAACAACTCCAAACAACCCTTTGAAGTTGTCACACGTTTCCGTTTATGGTCAATTGAGAGCAAACGCGGCAGACAACTTTCTTAAACCCAGGTGATCACTTAAAATCGAAACCACACTGCCATATGAAATGCCTATGGCATCAACAATCTCACGCACTTTTACTCTTCGATCGGTCAACATCATATCGAGGATTTTTTCGACATTTTCAGGTGTACTGACCTCAATTGGCCGTCCAGAACGTTCAGCGTCATTTGTACTTGTGCGACCGCAATGAAAGTCAGTAAACCACTTTTTCCCCATTGAAATCGATAATGCAGAGTCCCCATAGTATTTATCGAGCTTTTTCTTGGTTTGATTGACGGTTATTTTTTCGCAAAAAATAATGTTTAATGAGCACCCGAAATTCACTTGTTTCCATTTGTAGAAAAATACACCAGATTGTATGTTTTCAACTGCTGTTAAATACAAAGTAAATGACGACATTTGCTCAAAAATTGACAGTAGTCTACTAACAGGTGGCTCTGGATGGGTACAGTGTTGCATTTCATATAACTACAAGGGAAGTTCGAAAAGGCACGGACTTATTGATTCGCCCTCGTATTATCGGATTATTCACAAGGTATTTTATCATGTCAAATTGCCATAGTGTTATTAGATATTGCAATACTTTATGATTTAATAATATATTGTTTGATATTTTATTTTTTGTTTTGTTTTTTTTTTACCGATTATTTTGCTAACCGGACCATCAAAATTCCGTTATATTTTTTATACTAGTTCAAAATCGCTTAAACTATAATCGCGACATCTAAAAATTGTCCAAGGAGAAAAAATTTATAAAAAATTGTTTATATTGGAAAAAACCAAAAAAAAAAACAAAATTAAATATTGCTATTACAAAAATACTTACATGTATGTACCGACGGTACATCGAATAAATAAAAATTATTTATGATATGATCGTAAAAGACACAAGAATAATTAAACATACTTAAACATGAATTTTTAATGAAATGGAATATGAGAAGTGATTTCAAACGTAAATCAATAATTGAAGTCACAATAAGCATTTCTCATATTCCATTTCATTAAAAATTCATGTTAAATAGCTGATGTTAACAAATAACCTCCGCCCGAATAGATTGACCTGCGTGCTGCTAAAGTTGCGTGGCGGCACAGAAAAATGCCAGTATTTCCCCCAGCTGAAGCCCAGTTTAATTTTTCTTGTCTTCTTTAGAAAATCACATTAATTTAGAAAAGTATTTTATTCTATTAGAATTGAAATTACTGAACTTAAATTATTAAAATTTATTCTAGTTCAATTAAATTTCAATATGCATCAATAAAATTAATTTTGGTTAATTTTAATTATTATTGTTCGAACTTCATTTGTTTCTATATTTATGATTTGATCAGGCTAAAGTTCGTATCGTAAATAAAAATATACTTATAGTATCAAACCAAAAAAGTTTCGTTTTAAGTAGAACAAAAATAAGCAAATTATTTAGCATGTGTATAATTAATAAAGAACAAACGACAATGGCAAGACTGTTGTAAATTTAGAGATGGTAAAAATTAACTTTCATTGCAAAAAAGCTTTGAGCAAATTGTAATATGATGAATCAAAACAATTCACATATTCCATTTTCAATAAAAGTTGCGTATATAAAGCAGAAATCTACATCAACTGACAGCACACACAGTGGACCAAACACAAAAGGAACGCTGATGATGAAGGTGTTGTAGTGGCCTTCGTAAACAGCCGGTTGTCACGTTCTACTAAGTGTTTGTCAGAATATTTGCAACTCACTTTGGTGTTATTTATTCCTTAATAATTAACACATGTAAATTGGCTTACAAAGCCATACGAACTTTAGCCTGATCAAATCATAAATATAAAATTAATTTTGTTTTATGAGTTCAAAAATATAAATGCAGTAAATACTGAAATCGAATATAAAATTTTACAAATGATATATTTCACTGCATTAACGAAAGTGAAGCCGTTTCATTAATTCAACAAATTATTTTTCTCTTAGTGTAGTTTCAAAGTTGTCGTGTATTTTAATGCAGATAGCGAAATAGTTATATTAAAAAAAAAATTATCTTTGCATTTACGATGCAATTAATTTTTCTTCGAGTGTATTTGTCACTTGGCAAAGTCACTTCCCTATAAACTTAGAGTACAAGAAGGGGATAAGATGCAAAATTATATTGTGGAAAAACAAGTTTAACATTTTTAAATTAGTTTTGTCAACTTTATTATTGCACATGTACATGCACGCTCATACTTTTTCTATTACTGCTAAAGTCTACATGGAAATGTAAGCGAAAAAGATTTTAAGTTTGTGAAAAATTTCAACGGATATGTAAAGGAGGAATCCATATCCTGGTGCGTTAAAAGATCTACAGATAAGACATTTTGTCTAGGAGTTTTTAATAATAAATTTCGCAAATAATATAATCACAAAATTTATAAGAAAAAAATAATAATAAACGTAACGAAATAAAATATAAATTTCAAAATAGCATACAATTTTAACTGCATAATAATAATACAGATAAAAAAGAATTTGTGACATTGTTTTAAATTTTAAGTTTATTTACTTGGTACAAGTTTGAAAGGAAAATATTAAATAGTAATTTCTTATTTTTATTTAACGTGTATAAAAATTAAAAAGTCAGATAAAAATTAAATAGGAAACACACACTAAATAATGTTGTTTGTTACTTTTTGAAAAAGTTGCTTGGTCTATTATAATTGCAGTTTTGTAATTCTCAACAATTTATTGGGAAATTGCCTATAATTGGCTAAGCAGCAACGAAATGTATCTAGACATGCTTAACCAACCACAAATAAATTTATGAAAAATATATGTACACCAAATATACAAAAATATATGTACCAAACACACATACTCTGACATTTCCATTTGCGGTAAAAAGCTTTGAGAACTCTACAATTTGTTCTTGTTTCTCTGCAAAGTAAAAGCAAGCATTGGTGTCGCCGTGATCTGATTGGCTGTTGTGCTCTCGTCTGTGTGAAAGCATAAAAGCTCTTTTGTAAAAGTTTGCACATTGTGCATATGACTTGGACGTAGCTGATTTAGATTTAACAGTTTCATATAATTAAAAAGAAATCTGAATAGTTTCAGTATTAAATGTTTGTTGAAAGTTTTAACACCTTTGCACTGCCTTCGGCATTTTAGAGATTTGTTCAAGTTATACTGGCTTTAATGCCACCTGCTTCACCTGTTTCACATATGGAATTTCATTAAAGAGTTTTGACTCTAGAAATACATCATTGGCATTCTACATCGTGAAAAGTATTAACGTAGACAGAGGTAATGTACGTATCAACATACCTAAACATAAGTGAACGTGATTACACACTAAATATGTACTATTCTTCTTAGGATAATAAATTAAAATAAATGAACTCACATATGAAATCTCACATGATATCTAACGTCTGTCACTTTTGTACTTCTTTTGTATGTCACATTGCACAACTAAATATTATGAGCAGTACTTGTAAAATATTATTTATTTGCTGCAGGACATTTTTTTTTGTCAAATAAAAAGAAAATAAATGTAAATTATACACAACAGCATACATACAAACAAGCACCTACACAAGCTCGTAAAATACAAAATAAATATAATATTTGTTTTTTTTTCTTCCATATCTAGTCCTCTGTCTGTTTAAAAGAAATGGCAAACAAACACAAAATATTATAATGAAAAAAAAAAACACACATTGAAATATCAAATAAAGTTGCAACAGCCGAGTTGTGGGAGGAGAAGTAGCATTACAAAATAACAACTACTAAAGATTTTCATGTCACGGAAAATATTAAAATTAGCTTTAACTTTGTACTTTATGATGGCGATGACGATGATGATGATGGGGATGACAAGATGAAATCAAAAGGGGTCTAAAAAAGTTGGTGGGTGGGGGTGGAGGAGTCGCCTAAGCACGCTGTACATGTTGGTGAGAAAACAAAACAAAGACAAAAAATTAATGTTGGCCAAAATAAAAGGAAATGACATCAAACACTCAGTGTTTTAAAATGGCGTAGAAGAGAGGGGTCTGTATGTCGCATGTGTTCGTTAAATGTGACAGTTATGTGCTGGAACGACGTGCAAATCATAAATAATCGTTCTAATATAATATTTATGTGAATTATAACCGGTCTAAGCCGTTGTATATAAGACTGGAACATAAATTGAAAATGTTGGCACTATTCTGAAATTGCATTCATACCGTAAAAAATGAAATGCCTCCGTTACATTATGCTAGACAAAAAACAAAACCAAAATGCAAACTCCTTTCTCAAACTATTCATTACATAAATATAAAAAATTTTATTAAAAATTTGTTGATTCAGTAAAACATTTTATTAGAAATAAAATTTTAGTCAACAATAAAAATTGTTGATATTAGAAAAAAAATTTTTTTGAGACAATTTTTAAATGTTTCGTTAAATTATAGTGAATTTTAATCAGAAATAATTTCGTAGTCGGGCTTAAATTCAGTAATTTCAATTCTTGTTGAACGAAATATTTTTAATAATTAATGTGAGTTTCTAAAGAAGAGAAGAAAAATTAAATTAGAGTTTATTAGCTGGGGGAAATTATTTCTGATTAAATTTTTTTTTCAAAAATATAAATTATTTATATAACAAAATATTTAATTGAAAAATTTTTGTTCCTATGTTAAAATATTAATAATTGCATTAACAAACATCGTAGTGTGTTCAATTTCAATTAATTATTTAATTTTGTTAACAAAAAAATTAATCATATTTACAAATAATTACACAGTGAGACAAAAAAAATGAGCTAAAAATACCTGGGATGTTACATCATTTTTCTGGTTGATATTGTCGGTTTCAACAACACACTGATTTTCAAACAATCCCCCAAAATCTTGAGTTACGGTTAAAAACCAGGTTTTTCATTTCCGTAGGCACTTATCAACCTTTAACTATGTTGAGTATCAACCTATTTTAAATTTATAAACGGATTTAGAAAGAAGAGACTAAGACCTTTCGAACCATATATATTTTGTTTCAGTAAGTTTCAGAAATTCTGAGCTTCAAGGATGTGGCTCTGCTCTCCTATTATCAATGCTATTATAGTTGACAAATGAAAAATTTATTGAAATCAGTCCATATTTGAAGAGCATATTTACGCCTTATTCAAACGATTTGGGTTTAATTTTCCATTAATTTCGCGATAAATCCCACTGTGCATTGTAACTTCTAAACTGTCGGATCGATTTCGTTTTAGTTTTCTTTTTTTGAAATAGATTAAGTGAATTTTCTTTTATCGTTTGATATCTACCATACCACAAATAAACCTCTTCTTTACTGCAACACAATCATATCACAAAAAAAACTTAATTTTTGAAGTTGATAATGTAAACTAGTTCATATGTATATTATCCTGTAGAACAATTTCATTTTAATGTCTTGTAGACTCGCCATTTGTGAGAAAAAAAAAATCTTTTAGTATCTGCATTCAGTTGTATGTAAATTGAAAATATACTCAGTTTCTATAAAACTAGTTGCTTGAAGTTAAGACTATGTGGCAAAAAATTAGCCATATGTAACTCGGGGAGAAAATTACGGCACTCGATATCTAATAAAATTTCTAAATATTTCACCAGAGTTTATATGCAAACACTTCAAAATTTCGCATGATATCGAGTGCCGCAATCTTCCCGCTCGGGTCTAATCATCGCATACAATATCGAGCAAAATTTAAAGAAATTTTACTATTTGGCATCATTGCATCATCGTTGGCGATCGAAAAGTATTGTAATTTAAAATCTTAGCATTCGATAGGCGAGACGCGAAAACTATGATTTTCTTCCTTTGTTCTGCAAAGAACATGTAAACGCTCTTACGGTTGTCGAATCGACTTCGGTCTTTCTAATAGCTTAAGGTAACACAAAATCTTTTTTCCATTCTGTGTAGTCGATTCAACAACCAATGAAAATGAAACTTGGTACGCTTTTTAAAAGCGTAATCCATCTATTCGATACGATAGTCTACATGATCTCGAATGCGGTTGTTCGGCCATAGGGGTTGATTTGAATTTTTTTAATTAAAAAGCAGCAGAGTTCAGTGACAGAATCCAAAAGAAATACGAATATGGCAAAGGGAGTTTAACGGCCTGTCCCACGATGTCAGCAGAAATCGTTCGATCGAATACTTATATTGAAAACAACACAAAAATTTCCAATGTTATTGTTTTTTACAATACAAGTTGTCGATCGAACGAGTTCTGGTGACATCGTGGGACAGGCCGTAAAATTCCAAGTACGTTATTAGCCGATTTACTACAATAATAATTTTGCTTATAATATTGCAGAGAATAAAGAAAAATTTTGCTTGTTCCATAAACCAGTAAAAGAATAAAGCAGAATGATGAAAACTTAAAAAAACAAAAAAAAAATAGATCTTAAAATGTCACCATAAATAAAGAAAGCGTTAGAAATGTTTGCTGTCAGACAATTTCGTACATTCCACATCATAAAAATTATGATTGGCTTTTTGTTTTTGCTCTCAGCAGTTCAAGCATTCCGCACCCATTACACAGCAGCCACCACCCACCACAAAATTACCACACAAGAACTCATTTTGTCCTCCTTTTCCTATCCTTCAAAAGTTTAGGTGTAAGTGTGTGTGCGCGTGTGTGTGTGTGTGCTTGAGTGGGAGAGTGTATTGGCTGCTTTTCTCCTTTTTATTTTGTTTTAGCACCAATACGCTTGCAAATTTACATTTTCATATACAAAACGAGGAAAATTAGCATATTTATGAGATGATGATTTGCCTTTAGCATTTGTATGTTGTTGTTCAAGTAAATGAGGTGAAATAAAAAATAATAACGAAACAGTTTTCTTCAATTTATTTATTACTTTTTTCTTCTGGGGTTTCTTAATCTTGTTTCTATTTGTTTTTCTGCCATTTCTTAGGAAACTTATGTTTTATCTCAATGTTTTCCGTAAGGATCTTTACAGCAATAGAAGAGTAGAAAAATAATTTTTTTTTGTAATATTTTTATCTTCCAGAAAGCATCTAAATTAGATTCTTGATTTGTAACTTGAATACGTGATATTTTATGTTTTGTTTTCTTTCACTTTTAAGTTGATTTCGGTTGTATTTTTTATGATGTTGCTGTTTATTCTGTTAGCATTTTATAATTCAAAAAGTTATTTCGTTGTATGAAAAATAAAAATAAAAGTATATATACATCAAAAAAGTTGGTAATTGGAATCATAACTTTTCTTTGACATTTGAATTATTTAAAATTAAATTTTCAAAAATGATTTTAATTATATTTGAAAAATAATAATCTAATGTGTATTAAGAATTCAGGTCATAAAGGACTTTCTTTAGTTGCACTGTAACAATATTATATTAAGACAAATTGAAAAACGTGCAGAACGTACTACGTAATATAATGCAAATATTCTTAAAAATATTATTTTATTTATAATTAGATAATTTTAGCTGCTTTATTCCATAGTGCTTATAAACGTGGACTTAGGTGTACATAAAGAATTCGAAGAAATATAAATAGTAAGAAAAGTGGGCCCATACAAAACGATTTGTGATGAAGGCATAGTCACTGGTCACTGAATTATACCGACTTCAGCAGATACTAATCCCAATGTAACATCAGAGCGCCCTCCTTCGTTGTGTAGTAGAATCAGCTACAAAAATTTAATACGCCTCATTTAACACCAGAGGCGCTGCAACACTGCATTATTAAAAAACGTGCAAAAAAAAAGCAGAGTTGTAAAAGAATGAAGCTTTCCTCTATTTCTTCCTTCACCATCTGTCTTCTCTATCACTATCCCTTTCCTAAAGAAGGTAACACCTAGTAATAGTAGTAGGCTTTCATTGCCTGAGTGTTACTTCTCTTAAAAAAAAAATAAAAAAAATAAAAAAATAAAAAAAAAACTAATAGATATGACTAGAAACATGAAAGCTATTCCAATTATTTTAAGTTCTTACTTAACGCGACCCAAATGTTTGACAAATGTCAATGCAAACGTAAACATAAAACACTTTATTTGAAATTAATTTTTTTTTTATGTCATCGTTCATGTATGTACGTAAATCTGCGTGCGTTAAACCACCACTAGTGCTGAAAGCAACACTTGAAAATTTTATTAAGACTTAAACTCTTTATTTACAAAAAGATCAATATCAACCAACCAGCAATTGTGTTTTTCCATTTCTAACAGCAAGATTAAAGATATTAAACTCTCTAACAACTGTTACAATTTCATTTGTTGTTGTCTGGTGACATTAACTATTCAAAATAAATTTATTTATTTAACTTTAAAGGGGCGTATTACAAAAATTATGTGGTATTAATCAACTGTTGCTGATCTGTGGCAAAATAAGTTTTATTTAGTGGTTTGCTCGTAGCGAATTCACATTTAAGTTCGATAATTACACGCGCTCGATTTCAGATTCAGAATCCAGCAGTATTCTGAAAAAGTTTAGAACGCAACATCTCAATTAGGGTATTCATCTAATCGGGGTTTTGCTTTAATCGGTTAATTGCTCGATTAACTAAACGAGGTTTTGTATTAACCGATTAATAATCGGTTAATATTGGTATTAACCGGTGAACCGATTAATAAAGTTTTTTCATATATCAAGTAATCTTAACAAATAAAACTGCATGAATTATTTATTAATTTAAGTTTATTTGTAAAACAAAAAACACAAGAATTCTTAAACTACAAGGGCGTATCCATTAACTCAGTGACTTTTTTAATGTAACACAGTTTTTTTTTTTTTGCAAAACAAAAATTTATTTTTCAACATAATCTCCTTTTAACTCAATACTTAGTCTTACGTTTCTCCAGTTCTTTTATCCCTTCCAAAAAATACGATTTTTCGAGGTCCTTAAAATAGGCTTTTGTTTGGTCAATAATTTCATCGTTGGAGCTAAATCTCTTTCCACCGAGCCATTTCTTTAGGTTTGAAATAGGAAGTAGTCACTAGGGCTTAAATACGGAGAATATGGCAGATGAGGTCCCAATTCGTAGCCCAATTCATAGAGTTTTGCCATTGAGACTGCACATGTGAGCACCCGTGGATTATCTTAATGAAAAGGAACTTTTTTCTTCCCCATATGGGGTCGTTTTCCTCATTAAATTCTCATTAAATCGGTGTAATCAGTTGGCATAATATTCGCCGTTTATTATTTTTCCCTTTTGAAGGTAATCGATGTGGATTATCCCGCGTGCATCCCAAAAAACTGTTGCCATCACCTTATTGGCCGACAAACTTAACTTGGCCTTCTTCGGAGCAGGTTCATCCGGAGAAACCCATTGTTTAGACTGCTGCTTGGTCTCCGGAGTACTGTAATAGATCCATGTTTTATCCACAGGTACAAAACGCCTCAAAAACTCATTCATGACAACTTCATCCTTTGAAGTTGGCACACGTTTATGTTTATGGTCAATTGAGAGCAAACACGGCACCGATCTTGCAGACAACTTTCCTAAACACAGCTGATCATTTGAAATCGAAACCACACTGCCATATGAAATGACTATGGCATCAACAATCTCAAGCATTTTTACTCTTCGATTGGCCTACATCATATCGTGTATTTTTCCGACATTTTCGTGTGTACTGACCTCAATTTTCCGTCCACTTTTTTCCCATTGAAATCGATGGTGCAAAGTCCCCATAGTATTTATCGAGCTTTTCCTTGAATTTATTGAGGGTTTTTTTTCGCAAAAAATAATGTTTAACGAGCACTCGAAATTCACTTTTTTCTATTTTTAGAAAAATGCATGAGGTTGTATGTTTTGAGCAGCTGTTAAACGCACAGTAAATGATGACAATCCCTAAAAATTTTACAGTAGTCTATTAACAGGAGGGAACAGCGTTGCATTTCATATAACTACAAGGGAAGTTCGAAAAGTCGCGGGCTTATTGATCCGCCCTCGTAAATCAACCAAACAAATTATAAATATGTATATTTGTACTTAAATAGATATAGAGATCTTTTTGCACAATCTTGTAGAAAAATAATTTGATTTAAGTGTTCAGGATTTAAGCTAATTAGTTTTGATAAAACTTGACTTGGTTAAATCCTTCCAATTATTGTAGATGTTGAGGAAATTGTTTGTCAGTCCTTTTCCTGGATTTCTCTAAACATATAAAATTTTTCATTATGCCATTAGAGTCTTGTTTTATTTTTTCTTTTTTAATTCTTAACACTTCTACTTGTTTCGGTTAATTTTGTTACATGTAGCATTTCTTGTAACACTATCGATAGTTTTTTCTGTTGGCGGGTCATCATCTGACTCATACTAGCACAGTTCGGCGACGAATATTCTGCGAAAAAGTTTATTTTGGAATTTCTTAGTTTTCGTTTTTGTACTTTAAAAAACACTGTTGCTGGAACAAAATATTTCAGAGTGTAGGTATAAAATTATTGAATTCGTCTCTCATTAAATCGTATTCTTAATTAAATCGTTAGCAACAGTACTATTGGTTTTCACTAAATTATTAAACAAAAACTTAATAATTCTCTTATTGGTTTGTATTGATATTAGTATCATATAGAAAAGAATGAGGGCTGGTCAACACGCCCGTGACTCTCTCATCGAAACACCGCTCGTTGAATAACAAATCGTTTTATTTTTCAACGAAGTTTCCTTTGTGCTCTGGACGAATCGTAGTCCAGTTCTTAAAAATTATTTATCGCTTCCAAAAAATAAGATTTATCGTGTTCATCAAAATAGATATTCCTTTGTATTGTATGGTTGCAGTCTCAATCCCTCTTCTCTAAGCTATTTCTTCAGGTTTGGGGAACAACAATTAGTCACTCGGGGCTAAGTTCGAACAATAGGGCGGACTAGGGAGTAATTCGTAGCCCAATGCATGGAAACTGCACATGCGTGACCCCTTGCGTTATCTTGGTGAACAAAAAACAATTTTTTTTCTTGGCCAAATGCTGTCGTTTTTTTCAACTCCTCTTTAAATCAACCCAATAAGTTGGCATAATACAAGTTTTGCCACTTCCTGAGTAATTACCCGAACTGGGTGTAATTTTTACAGCCGTAGGTTGAACGTAGGTAATGTCTTTTATGTGTAGATCAGAAAAAAATTTAAATTGTTTCGTTTTAAAAACCCACCGGGGTAATAATCAAATATTCAAATTAAGAGCGGGCGAAAATAGTCACCTGACCACTGGAGATCTCCTAAATAATATGAATTCGCCTTGAGTTTACCCTTCGATTTTTAATGTTTCCTTTTTCAATTTAGCCATTCCATGGCATACTTAAATATGATTTTTTCAAAAAGCAATAAACGGTGCGGTGGGAGGGTGGCGCCGTTGGAATTATCGATTGTGCAGATTTGTTAGTCACGATGTCGTAGTGGTCGAGAAAGCATCGCGCGTTCGCTGTGGAGACATTTTTTCAGAGTAATGATTCAACTTTGTTCAAAGTTCGGTATTCGGCGAATACCTGATGGACCGAATGTGAATTTAATTCGTTCATGGGTGCAGAGATTCCGCGCAACTGCTTCGGCTATGAATGTCTCATTGCCAGGGCCCAGTCAATCTTCAAGGACTCCCGAAAACATTGAATTAGTTCAAAGCAGTTTACCTGAAAATCCGCGACTTTCAATACGGAAAAGAGCAACCTCACTGGGACTTCCAAGAGCGATTATTCATGAAATTTTAAAAGATCTGAAGTTCCATCTTTTAAAATTCAAATCGTTCAAGAACTAAAAGGAAGTGACTTTGATTTACGCAAAAATTTTTGTGAAACCATGTTAGAGCGTTATCGCACTGTAAATCCATTTTTTTTGGAGCGACTAGGTACATTTTCACTTAAACGGCCACGTCAACAAGCAAAACTGCCATTACTGGTCTCCAAGAACCCGCAATCCTCGATTGACACATCAAAAACCAATGCATTGCCCCAGGTTTGTTTGGTGTGCTTTATCCACGCATGGGATAATTGGACCATTTTTTTTTTCGAAAATTCTCGAGGCCAGGCCACAAATGTCAACGGTGAAAATTGTCAACGACGCATGATTACGGAATTCTTATTGCCAAACCTGCGAGCTCATCCATCGTACTCTTCACACACGTGGGTTCAACAGGATCGAGCGACTGCACACACAGCCAGAGCTTCGATGAATTTGCTTCGTGAAAATTTCCCCCAAAAGCTTGGCCTCCGACTTTGCCCGATCTAACTCCCATGGATTTTTGTATGGGGCTACCTCAAAGAGAGGGCTTATAATGACAATCCCCAATCTCTTGTGGCTTTAAAGAAAAATATTCGTCGAGAAATCAGCTCAATTGAACCAAGTATACTGCAGCATGTGGCGCAGAACACAAGGCTCCGTTTTGAACAGTGTGTTCAACTCGACGGAAGACATCTGGATGACATGCTCTTTAAAAAATAAAATCCGCATTTCCATTCTCTCGTTCAATGCTCTTAATAAAACTTTGTGTCAATTATTACGTTTTTATTTAAAAGTTTGAAAACATTAATCTGCTACCAGACATCCTGTATATTTTATAATTTGAAGAAAAAATACTTTAAACTGGTAAATTATTTGCTAAAATTTTTTTTTTTTATTTAAAACGAAATTGACTAGATCTCAGGATACAATTCCCTCAAAACCTAAAACCATTTACTTATTTTTAGTAAATATTTTCTTTAAGTCAGTAAACATTTCCTTAAATGTAAGAAATTTTTTCTGTATTTTTATAAACTATTTTTAAGGATGAGAACTTTTTATTTTTTACTCATATTAAGTAATTTTTACTACATTTTTGTAAAAATTTACCTAAACTTAGAAATTTGTTTATTTAAATTTAGAAATTTTTTCTTCTTAATAATAGTACCTGTCTTTTTTTTTTGAGTGTGTGCTATTTTTGTGAATATAAACATTATGACTGATATTGATCTCCGTTAAATTAATTGTACATGTTTTTCTTCTTTATAAAATAAAAAGTTAATTTATGACCAGATGTAATTTCAGTTTTGCTTCATCTCAAGTGAAATTTTCAATTTTGCTGGTGGTAACACTGCATAATATTAGCCAAGGACTGTTTTACTTTTTTGGAAGGTACTCAATGTGAATTATACCCAGTGTATCTAAAAAAAACAGCCGCCATGACTTTATAGGCTAACAAACCCCTCTTAGAGTTCTTTGGAGGCGATTCACTCCTAGAAAATCTTTGTTTTAACTCCTGTTTGATCTCTGGTGCCCTGTTGTAGTTTCACATGTTACCCACTGTTACGAAACGGTGCAAAAACTCGTGTTTCATTTAAAAAGTCACAGACTTAGTGACCCGCCTTCGAATTTGCACAAATACGATATTAAACAAAAATTAAACAAATTCTGTACTCCTTTTTTAAGAATTACACATAAATCTGCAACAGTTCACTACATGTGAAGCTTGTGGGTGACTTAAACTACTTACGAACTTAAAACTCTCTCAACTAAATTAAATTGTGGAAATGAATGATAAAGTGAAAACAAAAATTATAATTAATGCTGTAGAAATATAAAATGATTAAAATTTTTGGGTAATAAAAATTAACTTAACGTTAGAAAAGCCCCGACGGAAAATGACCAATAGCCACCCATGACGCATATAAAAACAGTTGGCATACCAAGAACAATCCAATTTAGCATGGCACGTCCGTCGTTCAGAGACATTAACGTTTAACAAATTAGCATAATTGTTGACGAAGTAAAACCCAACAATTATACAGAGTGAGCAAGATGGAAAATGAAGAGGGCAGGCAGCAAATATGTAAAAGTTTTACATACTCGCAAAAAGTCAAGTTTAAGCGTTGGTAAATAAAATTCAAATTAAATTAGTCGACTTATGAATACTTATACTTACATACATACATACATACATATGTACTTATGTATATACATTTATTTCAAGAAATATCTTGTGTATTACAAGAGCGTTAAGCAAACCCATCCTAGAAAACGTGCATGAATTGTACTCGTATCCCTGGGCGCAAATTACTTTGTGTATTGCTAATTGTTCTTTAGCATGTTATACAATAATAAACTTCAATACAACAAACTGCCTACTTTAATGCTTTAGTTGAATATCCTTCCTGTTCATCATGCGTGCGTTTATCGGCAAAAGACAACTGGAAAAAAATATGAAAATTGCTTTGACTTAAGATAAGACCACAAAACAAACACTAACTTAACCACCAACCAAAAATAAATAAGCCGTGATAGCCAGGCTCCTAAAAAAACGAAGAGACAACCACTAAAATTTCTAGTATGAATATAAAATGACATGTCATTATTATTTTTAAATGGCCCAGCCCAAAAAAACAAAAATGAAGGGAAAAGTGTATTACACAACACAATGAAAAAAAAAAATTGGAAACCACGCTACTTTTAAGAGATTAAGAGCAATAAAATTTATTTGCAACGTTTATGTAACTAATTAGAAGTGAAATGTCCAAAAAAAAAACGAGCACTAACCGACTTATTTAAATATTCGTAAGAACTCTAAAAATTTAGGCAATGAAGCAAAGGTATTATTCCATAATCAGACAGTTGATGCTTGATAACTTTCCCTCCTCAAGTAGGGAGTCACAATAAAAAAAGCCATATTGCACTTAAGTTCACTAATTCGTTTTAGGGAAAGTTTCTGTGTGGATAACATTTTGTTAAATGTAATTTTTTTCTTTGCTTACTTTCTCTTACTAAGGGAGGCGTCAAAACTTATATAAAAATTTTTGTAGTTCGAGCTAACTGTGCAAGAATCTTTCAAGGACTCGATCGCGAGCCAGATAGTTGGCGGTATGCTCGAAAACAATTCGGAAGCTCGTATTAGTAAAGTTTTTTATTAGACGAGCAAGCAAGAATAATTTTCCAAGTTTAGGTTAGGTTAAGTTAACAGGCTGCTGGTAAGGAAGGGTGAAATTTAGAGTCCAGCTCACTTGGGTCCAATACAATGATCCCTTTGTGCTACCTGTGAGCTGAAGAGAAGATAGTGGCAGAGAGCGATAGGGAAGTGGTAGTGGTAGAGAAGGCAGGTGTTGAAGGAAGCGATAGAGGAAAGCTTCATTCTTTCTTTACAACTCTGCTTTTTTGCACGTTTTTAATAATGCAGTGTTGCAGCGCCTCTGGTGTCAATGAGGCGTATTAAATTTTAAAACTGTATTAAGTAGCCATTTTATTGGTTATTTTACTTCGCCGATGATACCACTAGGCACCGACGACGGAGGGCGCTCTGATGTTACATTAGGGTTAGCTTCCGCTGTAGCCGGTATAGTTTAGTGACCAATGCCTTATGCCTGCATCTCTAGAACTTTTCCTACAACAACTGATACAAAGGACACTAATGGACATCAGAAAAATGAGTGGTGTTGTTATTAGGACTGTCGGAGACCGGGATGGAACCCAGGGCTTTCGGTTTTGTAGTCAACGTTCTAACTACTTCAGCCAACGCCACCCCCAAGTTTATATATTACAAAAATGGAGTACATATATATAATCAAAATTTTGCTCGAATCTTGGCAAATAACTTTTTTAGGGACAGTTCACACAGTAGAATGTTATTAATTACTGTACGGACAATCTGAAGTTATACACAGCCATTTGTTCTCAAATCTGTAATAAAAGGTTGTTGAATCGAGAACAAAATAAAACCCATCAGTTAAAAGTGCTATATTCGGCTGTGCCGAATCTTGTATACCCTTCACCGAAATACGCATGTAGTATATACGAGGTGTGTTCAAAACGTATCGCGAATTTTGAATTTTCGCAGGTTACGTATATTCGAATTTTGAGTTTTTTGTGGCGTTATGTTGGTACTCATGTCTCTCACTTATGCCGACAATTTCGGCCATTTTGAATGTTTTGGCTCGTCTTCGATTTTTACCTTGGTTCGTGAGGCAGCTTCCATTGAGATGATTGAGCTTTGGTTTCTACGTCTTAATCATAAACCCACGATTCGTCACCAGTTATGACCCTCTGGAGCAAATTTGGGTCGTCGCGGACAGAGTCCAACAGCTCATTAGCAATGTTCATGCGATGATGTTTTTGGTTGAAATTGAGCAATTTTGGTACGAATTTCGAGGCAAACCGTCTCATGCCCAATTCATTGATAAAAATCTAATATGCACGTCTTATTGCTAAGCTGATTAGTTTGATAGGAGAGAGAGACGAGGGGAAAAGAAACGTTCTGTTCCCCTCGTCACTCTTTCCCTTAAACTAATCAGCTTAGCAATAAGACGTGCATAGTGTAAACTAGGACATAAAGCGTTTTTAAACTCATGTTGCCTTTTCAATTTTAACATGTTATCTTTTTTCCTGTAATTTATTTATTACGTATGAATCCAAATTAAATTACATTGTCCTTTCAAGTCACAGTCTAAATGTCATTAAAAATTTGACATTGCATGCTTCCACTATTTAATTGTATTTTTTTTTTTTTCGTTTTCATATTTAGAGCTCATTGGAAGTAGAAGCCGCTCCTCAATTCCTTTATAGACCATTTGATGATTCGCCATTTGTTTTAATGTAACGCGCACGTTATCAGTGTTGTTTGACACCAATATTAATTTGTTTCTTGTCTCGTAGTGTTGCTTTTTAGCTGATGTCTGTTGTATAAATAAATTTTATATCAAATTGTTAAGTTTTAAGATTCCTCTATAAAACAATTAATTTTATGATTGGAGCTGCGAGAATATTTCGAGAAAAAAAAAACAAAAATTTGTAAAGTCGATATAAAAACCCTTAACATGAAAAAAGGGGAACATTTTAGAGGGGAAAAAATCACTGAATTGACTATATAGAAGATGTTGCGCTTAATCATTATAATTGAAAATAATTTTGCTTTCTTTGATTATACAGCGTAGTTCCGTAAGAACGAACTCCGTAACTAAAGTTATATTTTCTATAATTCAAAGAAGTTAATAAAACAAAAAACAACTCTTTTTAAAACATAAGGTCTATTCATTTAATTTCCTAGCAGTATAAACTAGTATAAAGAGAATAAGGCAGGAATTTACAAAGTTACTCTCCCAGATATAAAAAAAATAAGTGAACGCTTTTCAATAGTTTAAAATAGCTGTGCTCATTTTGTGACTTTTTAGACGCAGATCTATCTATGTTCTAAATTTCTTTAATACCTGTTCTAACAGCAGAAATTTCCCCTTCACGTACAGTAGAATCATATACAACAGTGCCTAACAAAAAACCTCATAAAATAGGACAAAATTAATAAGATATCTTTATGGTTTTTTTTCAAGAAGGAAATCTTATTAATTTAATAAGGAAAACCATTTCGAAAACATCAAGAAGGAAAATTGTAATTTTTATTAGATTATCTTATTGATTTTTTCAAAAAGGGTTTCTGCTTATTTTTATTAGGCGACACAATAAAAAAAATTATGTCTTTATTCTTTGTACTTTTTTTTTAATTTAAATTATATACCATATATGAAATACCGAAGTATATTTATTTGATATAAAGTCTTTATTTATTTAATTTGAAGATGGTTTAGCAATTGTCTATATGCATTTCGTTCCTGCTTTTGGAACTCGTCAGTAGACTTCAACCCAAAAAATTTTTGAATTTAGTTAACAAACTTCGTATGTTTATAGTAAGACTCTTAATACTATATTGAGAATCACAGTATACAAACACAATAAGTTTGAAAGCTTCAAACAAAAATCTTTACAAAACAAGCATCTTTATTTGATTGTCTATCTATTTTATTTTCCACCACCCTTTTTTTTAGTTTGTTAACTAAATTCAAAAATTTTTTGGGTTGAAGTCTACTGACGAGTTCCAAAAGCAGGAACGAAATGCATATAGACAATTGCTTAACCATAACAACAAGCAAATCTTCAAATTATATACCATATATGTATGTAGTATATGTAGATGTTATTTATTTATACATACATACATAAATACATACATATTATATTATATTCTTAATTAACTCACCATACATACATATTATTACTTGAGAGCAGAAGACAAGTATTGAACCAGCAACCTTCTGACTGATAGACAAGCACTCTAACCAATAGGCTAACAGGCAGAAATTATTGTACAAACATGCTTATACAAAAACGATCATGAAAAAATTAGTCTCTATGTTTATTTATATACAAGAAAGCTAATATAATCAAGAAGATTTCCTCTTAAAAAAAATTAAGAAGATGATTTACACATAATCATATAGAAACCTAATAAAAACAATAAGGAATACCTTTTTGAAAAAATTAATAAGGCGACCTAATTAATCCATAAGAAATGCCTATATTATACAATTTAGAAGAAAACCTAAAAGAATTAATCCTTTGAATCGGGAATTAATTCTAGCCATTGAAAAATTGTATATATGTGACGCGCAAAATAGAAAGGCACCTAAGGGTAAAAACCGGTTTTGTTCAGGAGAGCCATTTTAAAGATTTAAATACGTGTATCTTTGGTGTAACATCACTGAATAAAACGCGCATATCTCTGGGAGGGAACACTTTTGGGGCATGGGATCCGTCTCATTCGATGCTCAGATGTTGTCCACATAAAAACAAAAAAAAGTGAAAATTTATTTTTTTTTTACCCTTAGGTCCCTTTCTCTATGCGCTGTCACATATGGTTTTTATAGTTTAAAGAGGCTTCAAAAAACACGTGTAAAAAATTCTGCGGACAAATTTTTATTGCAAAGTGGGTTTTGAGGATGTACATTTTAATGTAAAATCCGCTTCAATACGTACAGTTTTTCACTTTATTTTATTTTTTTGTTGGTTTTTAATTTTTTTTAGTCTATTTACATTTAATTTAGTATATGTGCAATTAAAAAATTCATTAGAAAAAAGAAGCGAACAAATTTATTGTACGGTGAAATATACATGAAAAAGTAGGAAAACAATATGTTTTTATGAGGACACAAAATATACAAAACTGAGCTCACGTTGTTTTGAAATTTTACAGCCTCTTAAGAATTTAAACAACAACAAAACAAAGAACCCATGACTGTAAATTAATTGCATGTATGCCAAAATTCAAATCAGTTAAGGCCCAACTATATTATGAATAAGCAAACTTAAGCAACTGTGCGATTACACACAATACGTATGTATGTGTGCAACTATAATGTACTTAATGAAACTTTTCGTCAAGTTTCGTCAAATGTCATTTGCTTAAGTAAAGTGCCAAACTGAACGCACGTTCCGTACGGAAACAACGGTTTGTGCATTTTTAAACTCAAATAAACAGCAGCAGAAAATATTCATTGCTTTTAAAATTTTTTTTATTGATTTTTAATTTGAAACTTAGAAAATAAAGCAACTTTAATTTGCACTTATTTTTTTACAACATACATATACACACATACACATGTTTTTGCTTATGGATATTCACTGTTGTACTTTTTAGTAGGCAAAGCAAATAAAACATGTAATAAATTGATAGATATAATTATTTGTGAATTTTTAATAGATAAGCACATTATAACAAATTAATTAGATTGAATTGCATTCATTTAGGAGTTATGAGAAGAAACAAAATTACTGCAAAATTATGAAAAATACCTAGATGTGCAGCTATGGCTAAGGAGTGCTTAAGTTCATGTAAGTACATTATGGCCACATAAAAGTCACCTCTGAAATGTTTAAGCATTTGACAGGCTTATCGTTCAATTCTGACATTAACTTAAGCCAGCTTATTCATATTATAGTTGGGCCTTTACAAAGGGTTAAAAAGTTTTTCTCTATGGATTGTTTTTTGGTGCCAAAAATAACGGAAATTTAGTAAAAAAAAAAAAGCTGTGAATAACAAGTTCTCTTCTTGATTTTATGTGGTTTTCTTCTTAATAAAATTAGAAAGATTTACTACATAAATATAATAAAAAATGGAAAAATCTTTGCTTCTTTCTGCTGGAATACCCCTTAGCCTTAAAACGTCTCATGGAGAAAATATTCTTGATCCTTTAGCCAGTTTTTTATCTGTGTATGTATGTATATAAAGAATATATAATACATAATTTCATATAATGGAATAAATAAATAGAAAAATGCATTCTGATGCTCGTTTGGTTTCATAAAATATGTTTTTATGTAATAAAATTGCATAAGAACCTAATTTTCTTAAACAGCGCTGTTGTTTTGAAAGCTTTCCATAATATTTGAAAATTTCCCTCTGTGCTGCCGTACTTTCAATATAATTTAATAATAACTTTAATTAACAACTGAAAAAATTAAATCGTATTTAAATACAATTTAAATTTAAATAAAAATTCATACAGTTCAGTTCATATGAGGATTTAAAAATGTTGTTTTATTTTAAATTCTCTTTAAAAGTTGCTTCCACAAACATTTAACATTCGTACGATGATTTTTTCCATGTTTCTAGTTTTGATTTCTTTGCCTTTAAAAAACGTATCAGTGTTGCCAGTAGATTTAAAAGAAATCCGTTTTCCCTATATGTTGAAAAATTTTCCCATACGAAAATCTACAGAGTTTAGTAATTTAATTTAAAGAAATATAAATTAAAAACATTTAAGGCCTTATTCAGAAAAAGTAATTTTGGATTACAAATCGTTTAGCAAACAAATGTCCACAAAAAAAATTTGTTTTTTGGAAACCTTTTGTAAATCAAAATTATTTCTTTTGAATACAACCAACAGCAGTTATTATATTTTTGAAGCTACAGTAGGTTACTTAAAGCTTGACATATTCAAAGTGACTAGCATACAGCTATATTTGGATTTTCTCCACTCATGGGGTAATATCTATAATTATTAAATCATTGTTTAATAGATTGGAACAGGGGGAAGATCTGTACTGCGACACCAAAATAATTTGATAAATGTCTATGTAATTGCAAGCAAAACCAAATTTTTGAAATGGCTTATGAGCAAATATATATTTTGAATATAATTATTTTTTACATTTATGCACAAAAAATGCAATTTGAGAATAAAAAATACCTACATTTAAACAAAAATAAAATATTTGTCCGATATTCCCTACAGTCCTATAATAGTGACAAAAATACCTACGGGTAACACTGTTTTGTATTATAAAAAGCTGTTCCCAAAAAATAAAATAAAGCAACATACCAACCATGATACAATAATACAGGTAACCTCGAAGCGCCAGCTGATGGAGTTTGTTTTGTGATGTGATCTGTCAATTATTGTTTGCGTTTTACCAATACAGTGCCTATTAAACTGTAACAGTTCTTTTTAAACTGTACTAATACAAACCAGTTTTGCAAATACAAGAAAACATGCAATCATGTTTTACCAATACACGCGCATGGTGCCTATGAAAACTGTACTAATACAAATAATAAAGGCTCAGTTAGCCGACTGTAATGTAATGTAACTGCAACAGTTAGTACATGTCTCTTGATTTGTCTTGGGTTTTTGACAGCAATGAAAGCCCTGTTGTTTTATTTATTGTAGATTTGTTGTAGATTCGCAGATTACACTGTATCATGTTACCAACAATTGAAAAAAGTGTAAAAAAAATTTAAAAAAAAACTCTGAGAACGGGAATGTGTTTTTTTTTACCCCTTTTGCTTTTCTGCACCGCTCGCCAACAAACTCAAAAATCGTGTTTCAAAAAACATTGAAAAATCAACGTGTGGATTACGTGAAACGTGTGGATTACGTTACGACAGGCCCTCTATTGAAAGTTGAGAAAACTATATAAAAATTTAGTGTGTTCCACAACCATGTAAGCTTTAAGCTTTTACTGCTCCTGCGCAAAGAAAATTTAAACCAGATTATAATGAATCCTTGTGCCATACACACACATATGTATGTATGGCTATGTATGTACGTACGTATATTTGTACGTATGCATATGAGTTATAATCACGCGTTTACAATAGAATATCAACACATACAAACATAAATACGTATCTGTATTGCGTTGCAAATAATTTATTCCACATGTGTGTGATTAACATATTTTAAGATGAAATACGTAAAATTCCTTCCCTTTGACGGCAGCATCCTTGCTGAAAATGCTGTTGTCCTTGTAAAAAGTCTACTATTACAGAGTGTGTGTACACCAAATTGCAAACATGTTTGTGTCAAAAATACAAATATAATACAACAAGTAACATGTACGTACAATAAGTGTTTAGTATCTACCAAAGCGATAATAATAATAATATGTTTGGTTTTGCAAATATACTCGTATGTCTGTGTGTAGAATTAAACATAAACCTCTAACAGAAAATTAGTAATTGTACTCACATCTGTTTATACTTACACACACGCTTGCATACATTTTACGTTTTCAACGTAGCGGTGGCAGTGTACGTAATTTGTACAGCCCTTTCAATATGTAGGGGAGTTTTCTTTTACTTGTGTTTATATATTTTTTTTTCTGACGTTCTCTGCTATACCAAGAGGGTGTATTCAGCACAACCCTTAGTCAGGTCAACAGCCCACATTTTTACTGTGCGAACAATGTAACCAGTACAGTAATACGATAACTATTGATTTTTCTGTTCGCCTATTCTACTAAGGTTGTTCTTAGTTACGACGTAATGTAATACAGCCAATCAACATTGTTACATGAAGGCCATTCGCTGGCTGATATTGCATAAGAAATTGGAAACCCCATTTGTAAACGTCATTATTGTGAAAAGTGAAATAAATAAAAACCTTCTGTTTCACAGACGACCGGATTTGCTTACAAAAGCCAGGGAAAAAAGAAGTCGGAAGAAGAATTGCAGAAATGAGGGATTAAAGAGAGGGCCTCTAAAGTATAACAATTATATGAAAAAGACAAAATGAAGTTCTTTTTTACCATAGAAATTTTTAAATAAATAAGCGTATCTGATAAAAGTCAGTGTGAACGTTGTAATACGAAATATATTGAAAATTTAGGTATAAAGGTATTCAACCGGTTAACAGTTTACCGAATAACTGTTTTCTCAGTGTGAATTTGGCTTTTTTCAATTTGCAGCTAAACCGGGTTTTTTTTTTAAAGAAATATCGCTTACACCTGCACCATCGAGTCGAAGTTTAATCGGCGTCTTGAACCAATTAATAAACATACTCGTACACAAAAACATTTATTTCCGTGAGCACCACCCCAATTGATTAAGAGTTTCTTTAATGATATCGATTTCGAATATATGTCGAACATTTATCGTAGAGATGTGCAAATTTCGTGATTTTATCGTGTCACACGTGATCGTGATCAAATTTATAATTAAGCACGCGTGAGTGCGTGACCGTGACTTAAAAAAATTACTCGTACCTGATCGTGCGTGATCGTGCGTGAGTTTTTTTTTAAGAATCACGCACGAATTCTCACGCTCTCACGAGAAAACACTTCTGCGTGGGTAACTGTATTGAAAATTTTAAATTTTCTCATAATAAATACTACAATCTATGTCTGAGCTGCCGAAAGTAGCACCAGAGTGCCGAACATCAATCGGCTTCTTATACAAATGAACACATACGCGAATACATTAATGTCGGTGTTCTCTCGGTGGAAAGCATTGGTCTAGTCTTTAGACTGATTTCACCTTAGTGGCAAATTGCAAGCTTAATCCGACCTGACGTTGCTGTTTATCAGGTTCATGCAATGCTCCTGATGATTTGTTGTCGTTTTTTATTTATTTTTAAATTGTCAAAAGTTGTTTACATTTTTGTTCATGTTTGTGAGTATATTTGTGTATTTCTGACAGCTAAATCATAATGTTGGTTTTTTGTATTTGCTGTATGTGTTTAGGGTTCCATAGACCTAATAAGTATACATATACAAGACATAATAATTTGTGATGAATTATTCTACATTATTAGCTCCAAAAATAATTTTTTTGTCATATCAGTATGTTGCAACGAAGAAAGGATATGACGAAGCATAAAAGGCCCTCATTGAAACAACGAAATATACTACTTTCATTGACTCTTTAATTAAAATATTTCACTACAACGCACTTAAAGAAAGAGAGAGACACTCCCTTATTTATACTTGGACTTTGCTGTAATAAGGGCTGTATTACAAGCATACAATTACATCGATCTGTCGATGCTGTTTGCCTGGTATTCCTTGGGCGTTACCTTAAGAAGGGTTAAGATTCTGATGGATATATGTCTGTTTGGAACCAGTGCTCTATGAAAACTGCCTTTTTACAAACAGGCACAAGAGGTTAGTTAGTTCTTCCTGGCTTAATTATACTGTAAAATTATGTTTATTAGCTTATTTTATCAAAGGTTTTTTCAGCTCTATTTGCCATGATTTAAAAATATAAATGGTTCAAGTGTTAAAATTACATATCAAAGAGAAAAAAACATCCAATAAGTGTTTGTGTTAAATCAAATTCTTGCTTGTTATAACAATGCGCATTTTATGGGATTAAGAACAAACAGCCTTTGCAAGCAACCACCCAGTGGGAGGAGGGTTTACATCTTTTCAACAAACAGAAACTGTAAACTGTACGTTAAAAATCAAATATGTACATATGTATGTATGTATGTGTGTATGAACACAGAGAAGAAAAGTCAGTGCCATCTACTTATCCCTTATCAGCAAAAACTCACCCCTAACTTACACAATGCTTTATATGAGCGAGTATGTAATCATGTGTAAGAGAGTGCTGACGCGCACTTTCATTCGATATTCATGTTTTCCACCTACATACATACATATTTATATACGTACGAGTACATATGACTCATCTTTTAAAAATGTGGCCACATAATTTGTTACGCAGCTGCTTTTCTGTTCACCTAGTACGAAATTTTGTAAAGAATTTCCTTTAGTTTCAAATTAATCTTTCGAATGGATAGTCCGTAGTACTAAGTAGTGGTATTTCATATCACTATCATGTATTTGCACATGTATGTATGTACACGAATAAATTCGTATGCAAATAAATTCAACCGTGTAAGTCAATTTGTAGAGATTTTAATAAAATTAATAAATAGAGTAACCGAATCTCTACATACACACATATCACATATAATTCGTCATATGTTATGCATCTGTAGGGTTTGCAAATAATCGTAGATTTTCATAATCTCTACTACGATTACAAAATATGCGATTAATCGCAATTAACTGATAATCGCGAATAAGCAAGAAAATATACTACTCGTATCACAAATTTTGTTAAACCAGTTAAAACTTTGTCTTAGATGGTATCTTAGACTGACTACAAGAAGTTTAATTTGACTGCAAAACGCTCTGAGCGCATTTTATATTTGAAGTTAAATTTAACATTTTTATGAGTTGAACTTGCTTTGTATGAAAATTTAAACAATTTAAATGAATCTTAGATTGGAAACAAAAGTTTAATTTGCGAAGTCTTTTGACATACAATTCTAATCTTTCGAATGGATAGTCCGTAGTACTAAGTAGTGGTATTTCATATCACTATCATGTATTTGCACATGTATGTATGTACACGAATAAATTCGTATGCGAATAAATTCAACCGTGTAAGTCAATTTGTAGAGATTTTAATAAAATTAATAAATAGAGTAACCGAATATACATATGCATCTATCTACATACACACATGTCACATTTAATTCGTCATACGTTATGCGTCTGTAGGGTTTGCAAATAATCGTAGATTTTCATAATCTCTACTACGATTACAAAATATGCGATTAATCGCAATTAACTGATAATCGCGAATAAGCAAGAAAATATACTACTACTCGTATCATAAATTTTGTTAAACCAGTTAAAACTTTGTCTTAGATGGTATCTTAGACTGACTACAAGAAGTTTAATTTGACTGCAAAACGCTCTGAGCGCATTTTATATTTGAAGTATTAATTTAACATTTTTATGAGTTGAACTTGCTCTGTATGAAAATTTAAACAATTTAAATGAATTTTAGATTAGACAAAAAAGTTTAATTTGCAAAGTCTTTTGACATACAATTCTTTGCTTGAAAAATGGTAAAAGTTTTAATCGTAATGGAGCGATTAATAGCTTCGATTGAGATTACGATTAAAACGTGCGATAAACCACGATTTCGATTACGATTATAATCGCAGTGCGAAGCCTATACGTTGCTTTTTTCAACTGAGAGCTAAGTTGAAAAGCATAGTTTGACAGCTATTGGTCGGTTTTCTTTTGGCAATGGAGAACATAACTATTGAAGCTGTTCAAATTCTTCGCTCAACAAAGAAATAATTTTGTCAACCTTTTCCGTCTTTGCGTTAATGTCAGTTGGAAAAGGCGACGAATACATAGCGTATGACAGATTTTATATGACTCGGCCTTTGTGTACACCAGCTTTTACAAATTGTTCTTAAAGAAACTCAATGAAAACGAAGTTTCATATTGTAATTAGCGGTTTTTTTACAATACGGGGTTTTCGGTTGTATCAAAATGTTGATGAGTGAAAAAATTTTCGATTTGAAAATCCTTATTTTATTAGTATTATAAATGTGAAAGTGAGTTTGTTTGTTTGCTACGCTTTCACGCTCCAACCATTAAACCGATTTTGAAAATTCTTTCACCAATAGAAAGCTACATTACCATTGTCAAACATCGCATATTTCTTATCCGGTTCGGAAACGGTTTTTTATATAAAGTTTGGATTATTTCCGAAAAATACATTTTTGGGCTGGTTAGGACAATTTTCGTTCCGGTTTTGATTGTTTAACCCGTTTAAAAACCGGCTTTATTCTGTTTTTATTTTTTATTTTTTATCGCCTTCTTGTCGGTTTTTATCTTATTTTTACATTATCAGTGAGTAATAAAGGAAAAGTATGGAGTAAATGTATCATAAAAAATACAAAAATTTTCTCAAAACTACATTTAGAAAAAATTATTTATTTAAATCAGAAATAATTTCTTAGTCAGGCTTAAGTTCAGTAATTTCAATTCTTGTTGAACGAAATATTTTTATTAATTAATGTGAGTTTCTAAAGAAGAGAAGAAAAATTAAATTAGACTTTATTAGCTGGGGGAAATACCGACTAAGAAATTATTTCTGATTAAAATTCACTATAGTTCAACTAAAAATTTAAAATTATCTCAATTATTTATTTAACTGAAAACAAAGCGCAAATATTTTATTTTATTTAAGATAACAACTTGAAAAAATTTTTTTAGACCTTAATCATAAACAGTCGCACTTCAGAAATCCCAGATGTTCAGGAGAGCAAAAAAATGTTGATATTGATTACTATTAATTTGAGTTGTGACTGTTTATGAGCTCGTGTGCTATATGTACTATACATACATATCGCACTTAATCAACGAGAGGGTATTAACTCAAAATGTTAAAATATCATAGTAAGCAAATTCCATTTGAAAATATATTTATTAATTTTTTTTTATATATTTTTATTTAAAAACTGCAATTATTAGGTAAGCATATCTATGTTTTGAAAAAGAGTCATAACTCAACAAAAAAAAAAGTGTGACCAATTTCCAATTTCATCATAAAAACCGTCACATTTCGAATTGAAATCATAAAGTAAAACAAATTTTATCAATAAAAGGTAGATATTGATGTTGTTAGTTGATTTCTTGCAAAAAGTGAAATTTCAAAAATTTTGAGCTAATACACTCTTGTTGATTAAGTGCGATATGTGTGTACGAGTACATGAAGCTATTTTTTATATGTTACCTTTAGTTTTTATATTATTTAAAATAAAATATTTGAACTGTTAACTCTTTTTTTCAAGAAAGCAATTTAAAAGCAAAACTTTTGTATACATAAAAATTTTCTTACTAAAAAAACCGGTTGAGCAGTTTTCTTGAATTTTAAAAACCGAAACCGGTTTTTTGTAATTTAAAATATTTAAACTATTCGAAAACCGGTTTCTCGCAACTGTCGAGTGATCGATAACACAAATTGTAAAACATACTGTCGATAGAAAAATTTAATTTATTGTACCGACTCACAGAGGGGCCAACGGCGGTAATTTAAGGGATTAATTGATTTACTATTTCATAAATGAATTATATCATAGCAGTTCCCATGCAAAATAATGAACTTGTGTGTATTTTTTTAATCAATACGAACGCTTGCTGCTACGGCGTGCAGTAGATAAACTAGTTATTAATTTGCTACTCGCATCTTCTACATTGCACCAAAGAGTTCACTGCAAGAACCGCATTAAAAAACAATAACCAACTTGTTCGTGTCCTTACTTTGAGCGACAGATGTTTCATAATTGTGAATGAAACTTTATACAACAAAAAAAAATTTTAAAATTTGGTTGTAGTCTTTGCTATATGACACAAGTACATATTAAGCAAAAAATTAACTGCCAGTTCATAGAAGTCATGTAAAAATTTTCGTCTGGCTATTTGCATTGAAAACAAAAAGATATTTTGAGTGCTTTATTTCTGTTTTTGTTTTCAATATAAAAAAGGCAGACGAGAATTTGTACATGGCTTCTATGAACTGGCAGTAAATTAACCCAGAATAGTGGAAATATAAAACGTTTATATACTCATATCGCACACGGAAACATAAACAATTTCAAATCAAAAATCTCCGATGTTCAGCAGTGGCAAAAAACTGTTGATAGTATACAAATGACGCAAGTATGTAACATCAAAATACGCTCAACGGTATTTTATATTGTACAAGAAGGCTGTTTTGCACTCATTAGAGATTAGTTCAGTGAACTGGTTTAAGAAAAAACATTTTGAGTTGTGATTGTTTTTAATTTAACGTGCGATATGTAAAATGTTAAATGGCACATACATACATCAGTATATATGTAGGTACATGATAGATAGGTAGTAATCTAAGCAACAAATTGAGACTTTTGGAAAAACACACGGACTAAATAGTATAAGTTCGATAGTACATACTACTAAAGAGTAGTAAAACCCTATACTCAGATTGCCGATTGTGGTGACCAATTTTTTTATGGGCCTCCAAAGATTTCGAAAATCACTACACCCTCAAAAAATGGTGTCATCAGTTTTTGGCCAACAGCTAATGCAGACTTACTGATAGAGCAGTAATGTAGCTAAGAGTCCACCAAAAAAATCTTACTTACATCTTAAGCCTCTTAACGTCTTGGTACTCTGTTCGAAATTTCACGCGAAATGTTGACATAATCCATATAAAAAAAAATTCACATGAAATATTAATGAAAAATGTTTGCAAAAACTTGTACTCTGTTCAACTCGTGAAAAAAGTATGCAATAAATCTGGCAACATTTTCTTGCAATCTGCGAAATAATGTGATTGTCATTTATTTCGCGTGAAATATTGACACCTGATAAGTTTATCTTGATATCAATTGTCATTTTATGTGCCACTGTGTATTTAACTTTTATTTATTAAATAATTTTCGTTTAAAAATGGAGGCAAGTATTTTGCAAATATTTGTTTCGATTCATCGTGATATAAAAGCAACAATGTCTACCCCCTTTGTGTTGATATTAATGAAAAAATGACAGTTGCTCTGCCGGCGTTATATCACCAGTTATGATATAAAATCGTCAGGTGTGGACACTATGTAACGCTGCCATAATATTAATAAATTGAGTCTATACGTGATGAATTTTCATCATGATATCAATTTGACATTCATGATGATATAAATTCATCAGGTGTGTACACTATGTTATGTTTACAAAAGTTGATCAATGTTGCATACTTCTAACCAATAAAAACGATTACTTTTTTTGGAAACCGTAATATGGGCATCACTTGTTACGTGTCAAAAATTTTTCACGCGAAATAATCAATATTGCTGACAAATTTTCACAACTTCGAACAGAGTACTAGGCTTTATGCAAAAAAAAAAAAAAAATATTTCTTCGTGCACTTTTTTTGTGCAAAACTTAAGGAAAACATTTTTGTCACTTTTTTCAGAATAACTTAAAGGAATTCCTAAATTTTTGCTAACAATTTTTGGCAAAGTTGTAGCTACGGCAAAACTGAACTACTTTTGTGAATATATCAATATAATGTGAATGTGTCTAGGAATCCTAAATAAATAATACCTCATTAAAAGTAAGTAATTCTACGTCTTCAAATCAACATATTAGAACACTCTTCAACAGTGTTATTCATAAAATAAGCTGGACATCCAATAAAAATTATTTCGCTTTTGTTAAGCAATGGAAAAGTGAAAAAATTTCTTAAGAAGTAGGATTTTCCCAGATGATAATTTTTTTTTGAGTACAGAGATCTCAAAAAGAGGAGAGTGTCCGTGAAATATAGGACGGATAACAACTCTAGTTTAAATCATTGTTTAATATTTATGTAGCATGGCTGTGTATACAAAGTAGCAAACTTTTATAAATACAGATTTTCAACTTTATGAATTAAATTAGGTGAACCTGGAATGTATAAATATATATGTATGTAGGCAATTGGCCAAAATATGCATAAGTAGGTATAAGGGATAACAAAATTGTATGTATGTGTTTTCCCTTTTTTTATAGCCATATCATAAAACTGATAAAAATTGTGGTTCGCCGCTTTGGGGCGGCTACGTGTGTATATAAATGTATCAGTATTCACAGGAAAAAGTCAGAAGACCTTCTTACATTAGTCATTATTAAGAGCCTGCTTAGGATTTTTTTATTCACTTACTACTCTTATCTAACTGTTAAGTAATGCCTTATGGAAGGCCTCTACTTTTTTGCATAAAAGGCAACACAAAAATTCCACAGTCCCTTCTATGAGAAGAAGGAGTGACGTTTTTTGCTTTGTTTTTCACCAAAGCAATGCAAAATCCATTAACTTGAAAATCATGGGGACCGATCACGTGACTGGTCTTGTGTCAGTTCCTTTTCCTGCAGGGTATATCGCGAGTGGAATCTTGCTGCTAGGGAATGATAAAAAAAACTATATAGAACGCAAATATGAAATTTCTCCAATGCAAGAGAGCTCTTGCAAACTACTTTAATCTTTGTCTTTGAACAAAAATTATGTCATTAAGTATTGGGTGTTTTTTATTGAGGTATAGAACTTTAAGTTGGCATCACTTTTTTAACTGGCGGCCATTTTGTCAGCTGTCAAGTGATTAATATTTAGTTTGGTTTGCCATTTCATCATGAACAGGTTGACAAAAGAACAACGCTTGTAAATCGTGCAAATTTATTTCGAAAATAATGGTTCAGTTCGCGAAGTTTACCGCAAGCTCCGTCCATTTTATGGTCGACATAATCGTCCATCAGAGCAATTCATTCGGTTAACCATGGATCGTTTTCGCACTACGTTTACTCTATGTGATAATACGCATCCGCAGAGACGTCGAACAGTGCGCACCGAAGAAACAATTGCCGCTGTAGAGCAAAGTGTTGAAGAGGATCCGAATGAATCGATTCGCCACCGTGCACAGCAATAACCGACTATTTTGTTCCCGAATTGGATGGCATGAATGTGGATGAGTTGTGGTTCCAACAAGACGGCGCTACATGCCACACAGCGCACGTCACAATCGATTTATTGAAGGAAACATTCGATGAGCGCATAATTTCGCGGAATGGACCTGTCAATTGGCCACCAAGATCGTGTGATTTGACACCATTGGATTATTTTCTTTGGGGATATGTGAAGTCGCTCGTCTACGCCAACAAACCAGAAACGTTAGGGGACTTGGAAGCCAACATTCGTGGCGTTATTGCCAACATACGGCCCTATATGCTCGAAAAAGTGGTTGAAAATTGGACCTGTAGAATTGGCTTTATTCGAGCCACCCGCGGCGGCCACATGCCCTAAATCATATTTAAACGTTAATGGCATAAAATTATCCTTCCAATAAAGCCAAATTGATGGACATTAAAACGATTTTCTTGTGTTTTATTTCAAGTCGAAGTTCTATACCCCTAAAAAAACACCCTGTATGTGTATTAGTTTAACTATGAGAAAAAGCCAGAAGCAACTACAATGTAAGCATTTATCTAAACGAATGTAATTATTTACTTGTAGCACATTTAATTTGAAAATCTAATTAAAATTAAACCTGCCCTTTTTATTTCTGTATCACTCAATTTATATCAATTCCAAATGAAATGAATTTGTGTACACGTACAAATACATCAAGTCAACACTTATGTAAGTATTAGTGGAAGTTAATAAGAAAAATGTCAACGATTTCAACAAAGCGTCAAATGACTGCTTCAAAGGGCGGACGAGAGGGGGGTGAACCACAGATGTAACAAGACAACAACCGCTCATTTGAAGAAATGAAAACAAATAATTTTTAAATGAAATAAGTTGATATAAATATCGCCACTCAAATTGACAAATAATCTAATTAGCTGCCAGCGATGAGTGCCAAGCATCACAAGGCGAACGACATACCCTTGCAATATGCCGAGAGCAGTAGATATTCAATCGGATGGAGACTGAAGGAAAATATGAAAACTTTAAAAAGAGAAATATTTTTGTATTAGTTTTGTAAATATACAAAATTACAAACATAAAACAATCTACAAACATACTTTAAGTCCCTTATAGAACATGCAGATAACACACAGCATTATGTCAAAATGTCAAATGGTACCAGAGTTTAATAAATTGTTTCACTTTAGTGAAAATTGTAAATTGCACTGTTTTCAATGTAAACTGGAAAACAATGAGATTTTATATTTCAGGTTAAAGAACAGATGAATACAAGATGACATTATTGGGGAAGCTAGTTATTCGAAATCAAAATTATTCGAAAAAATTTATTAAAAAGTTGACTAACAAAATTATTCAAATCGGTAGCAAGTAAAAATAAAAAAATAAAAAACGTTCCAATTATACAACAAAATATTATTCGAATAATTGAGTAGAAATTTTATTCGATTAATTGAATAAAAAAATCGACTAAATTATGCCAGTAACAGAAGAATTTTTTTTTCGAGCAAGCGAACATTCGAGTAATAGAATAAATAAATTATTCGACTAATCAAATAAAATACTAATCGACTAATAGTGAAAAATTTTATCCAAGTAATGGAATGAATAAAAACATTAGAGTAATCGAACAAACAATTCGAGTATTCGCTTATCTTAGGCAATAGAATAAAGGCCTTATTCATAAAAAATATTTTTTGATTTTTAAGAGGTCTATAAAACAGCTTTCCATACGTCGAATTGAAAGAAGATTTTCCCAAAAAAATTTGCGAGAAATATATTGATTTGTATAAGAAGCCGATTGAAAATCGGCACTCTGATGCTGACTATTGTCCAAGCCATATGGGCAATTCCATACAATGTCCCGTACGATGTCACGTACGTTGCCCAATCAATTAAGCTTGTATTTCGGAGTAAATTTAAATGTTTCTTTATTTCTTCTGGTAATTTTGAGGAGCGTAAGTAGCTCTAACTTTGGTAAAATATAAGGAAAAATCTAACAGCATTGATCTGAAATACAAGCTTAATTGATTGGTCAACGTACGTGACATCGTACGTGATATTCTGTGGAATTGCCCATATGTAGAATATGCAAACTTTCACACCGATGAGAGCAAACACCAAATCACATCTCTGCAAAGAATCAAGAACAAATTTAAGGGCATTCAAAGGTGTTTACCTCAATGCAAATATCATAGTATGTATATTTGGATTCAGCTGGTCTAAAATCAAAATCGAACTTTCCGGTTTTCAAAGAGAAACTTTCTTTTCGTATTTTATATATAGGGTCCGCCAGATAACTTTTTTCTTGAAAACAGGACGCAAAACATCGAGTGCAGCTTCGGCTGTGTGGCACGTAGCGCCGTCCTGTTGAAACCAAATGTTGCCAATATACTCCTCTTCAATTTTTGTGAACAAAAATTCGTTCAACATGGCCCGATAACGATCGCCATTGACCTTAACGGCCACTCCTTGCTCATTTTCGAATTATGCCTCTGGACCAAAATCCGCACCAAAAAGTGACTCGTTTTGGGTGCGTCGGCTTTTCAATGTATGCGTGCGGGTTTTCTGTGCCCCAAATGCGACAATTTTGCTTGTTTACATACCCTCCAAGATCAAAATGAGCTTCATCTGAAAAGATGATATTTTTAGCAAAATCGGCATCTTCTGTAAGTCGATCGCAGGCAATATTTCCCAGCGTTGTTCAAGCGTATACACAACCATATTCGTTCAGCGGAAGAATAAAACTAATTATCTGTCAAATCAGACATGAGCTAAGTGTTACCATTCACGAAATAAGCACTAGTTGAAGAAAAAAACGTTAGATGGCGGACCTATTATATATATATATTTTTTTTTCTTGGAATATGGTAAAATTTTATTGATTTGATTGATAAAATTTTTCAAGATTTTGTAATGTGTAGTACTCTTTAAATGGCTTACAAAGTGATACTTGGCACTTATTTATCTAATTATTTTATGCGTATAATAATGATTATCCCGTAATGAATAAAGTAACAAGTTATTTGTATCATTACCTGAAAGTATTTATTGTAGTACTTTCTAGTTAATAATGAAATATATCTAGAGAAAAATTGATTGATCGTGAAAATGAGCTTCGAAAACAATAAAATAACTTTTGTTTACTATAACTTTTATTACAAAATTTAATTATTTTCGCAAATTCTTCAATATACATTTTCACATATTTTCTTTGTAAAATTTTAATTTTTAACAATCCCAAGCTACAAGTTTTAAAATTTCGTTACAAAAATTCTATTTATTTTTATTAAAGAAAAACAAATGCCAATTAACTTTTGAATTATTTAAAAAGCAATATAAAAAGTTTTGCGTAATTGTAAGCAAAGAATAACCCATTAAATTTTGAATACTTGTAGGCAATCAGTAATCTATTAAAATTTGTATATTTGTAGGCAAAAAGTATAAGGTGCCGCATACGTTTTGGACTTCTCAAACAAAAATAATGGGTTATTCAGTCAAATTGTATGTACTTACGACTGGGGAGTACATACACTTTTTTCCATTCTAGTAGGCAAACTTTTTTGCTGGGAAGTGATTATGTTTCGGCTTGGTCGAAAGAAAATTTCATGAACTTTCGAATTCTGTTTGGATAACTGAACAGTTTTGAGGTTGAGATTAATTTTAAAAAAGCTTTTAGTGAAAGTTGGCATTAAATCATGGAAAAACGCAATACTTATAATTAAATCCTTAAAATTTATGTTTATGAAATGTTTGTATTGAAATAGAGTTTTAAAAAGCTGTCGTTTGAGATTATAAAATTGTTTCAGCAAAAATTTCAGTAAAACTTAGATTATAAAATTGCATCAGCAAAAATTTAATTTTTTGCTTCATTTCAAACGAGAGCTTTTTAAAACTATATTTCTGTGGCAAAATGGAAAAAAGTGCTTAAGTCGAGATAAGCTGATTTTGAGTTAATGGTACCTCCGTAATATGCATATTCGAAAGCACCCCTGGTCAAAATCTTAATTAATTTGTGTGGTTTTTTAAGAAGTTATAGCAAAATGAATTACGGCTCATCTTTTTAGGCTTCTAATCTCATTTGAAATAATACTCGCAGCTTAATTATGGTTATACTTTGGCACATTTCAACTTCAATGTATTATTTATAGTGTGTAGAATGATGTTTGCTTAAAAAAAATAAAGGTTAACAGAGAATTTCACAATTTAACTGTAAAAGAAATAAATTTCTGAAAATGTACTTGAACGCTTAAAAGTGCTCTCCTGCAAAACAGTAAAATATGACTTAAGCGCTTTTTTTATTGCCACATATTTATGCCCTAATTCTGTTCGACGATTGTATCGTCTTGTCTAGGGACGAAAAAAAGCAGCAGTTGTGATTCTTTAAAACAATTATTATTTATTGTCCAAGCTAGAAGGTTCGTGTATTTGCTTTATGATTTTGTTATATATAAACTTTATATCCAACACATATTTTTTCAAATTTTTTTCAAACTATGTTTTAAAAACATGGTAATAATATTTATATTTTTCATTATCAAAGACAACAACCATTTTTAAATAAAATAATTTAGTGAATTCAAAAACAAGAACTCGAAAGTATTTTCAAACTAAAACGTCCTAAAAATCTTCTTACTGAATTGGGGCATTAAATACAACAATTTTTTAAACATATAAATTATTTGATAAGTTTTGCATTTTTCCATGTTTTAACGTTAATTTTCATTAAAAGCTTTTCTTTTAAATTAACCTCAACATCAAAATTCTTAAGTTACCTAAACAGGTTTCGAAAGCTTATGAAATTTTCTTTCGAACACAGAAAAAAGTATTCACCAATTAATGTTTTCAATTAATAATTTAATGGATTCAATTAAATTTTTAATTGTATTAATTAATTTGAGTGGAAAAACTTAATTGATATTATTATCAAATTGTTTATAGGTGAAAATTTAATTAATTTTTTAATTAATATTACAAATATTTTAATTAATATTACAAACTCATTCATATTACTTTTTTGTGTGAACAAGCCGAAACATAATCACATTTGTCAAGATTCTTAGAAGACTACAATTAAAACAAAAATTAAAACAAAAATTAAAAATTTTTTAAAACCCCCAAATACATCTAGAAAAGATGTGATTTCTTCCAAATGGCTGGAAGGATTTTCTTCAGATATATTTAAGATACGTTCTCGATGAAGTCATCTTTCAAACAGAAAAAACTTTATAAAAATTGGTGTAGCCGTTTGGTCTGCACAAAGTACAAACTTATTACAACTTATTATTTTTTGGGGGTTAAAAAGCACTAAGTTAAAAAAAGTGCGCACTGTTATGACTAAAAAAGCGTTAAATATAATGCGAAAGGCAATAAATTTACATCACTGATGCTTGTACCGGAAGTTACTTCAAAACATATTCCTTTTTTAGTCGCTAAAGCAAAGCAGTAGAAGAATTGATCCAGTAAACTGTCAGTGTCTAAGCAAACAAGCAACTTTATAAGAAAATGTAAGCAACTTTCTACCAGCAAGATGTAAACGTGAACAACCGTGTCAGCACTCTTTCTGTCATTACCACGGATTTCATTGAAATAAATTAATTTTCTTAATTGGACTATTCATATGGAAATGGTGCACAGTGGTATTGCATTTCCAGCTACTACATTCATATTCAAGTACCACGTGTTCTTTTGTAATTTTTATTAAAGCATCTGCCTTGTGATATTTATAGTTTTTCCTTCTTTTAGAG
The DNA here is from genome assembly GCA_936439885.1 of Nowickia ferox. Lineage (NCBI taxonomy): Eukaryota > Metazoa > Arthropoda > Insecta > Diptera > Tachinidae > Nowickia > Nowickia ferox. The sequence goes on along the minus strand of OW387023.1, from coordinate 100,289,116 downwards.
TTGGTATTGACTTTTTTGTAAATATTTTTCAATTAATTTCATAGTACAAATAAGGCTCCGTACACCGCCAACCACAAGCACAATTCAACAAATGAACATTTACGAGTTATCATGTAGGAATAGAGCTGCCTGCCTGCCATTCCTTACATTGCCATCGAAAATAAAAAAAGAATACATACATACTCGTATGTATGTATGTATGTATATACATATGTACAAAAATAAATAGTCTGAGAAAAAGACAATTTCTAATTAGTTACATTCTTCATTAACCACCACCGTGCACAAATTAAAATTACTCGTACAAAACCATACATATGAATAATTACGTTCCCCTTAGGAGCTGTGACTCAGGCCACAAGGATGCAGTAGCTGTTCCTGCCAGGCGTCATATTTTCTTGTCGCTGGCTGGTGGTTCCCAGTGATTGAGGCTCGGTTAATATTTCATAATTGAGCAATTTATTTACGCCTTTTTTTTGACAAGATCAAAGTCAGGTTGCCGCTACAGAATACAAATTTCTTTGCATGATTTATTTTTTTTTATCTTTTTATTGTGATTTCGGTTTTTCTGTGGCGTCTGCTGATTGTGCTGGCATATAGTGTGTGCTTTGTAAAATGTAAATAAATGAATGTGCAAATTTTATGCTCAGTTAAGTTTTTAAATAATTTGTTTTGTCAGGAAAATTATTTTAATGATTGAAATAGAATTGACAAATTGTGTAAATGATGAATGAAAGTATGACTGTCATGTACTCGTACAAAGTTTTAATTTTAGTATGAGCTTTCTAAAGATTAACAAATTGCTTAAGAACAGAGTTGATTATATTCTTTTTGACAATTTGCCCAAGCATATGCATGCATACATACATACACATGTATAGTTATTGTTACGTAAAGCAGCTCTGCGCGAGTCCACATCAAGCGTCGACGGCAATTATCTCTTAAGTGCAACCACGCCACTGTTGTGTATTGACCTTGGAGAGTTTTGCGTTTCGCTCGCACTGGTTGACTGATCTGCCACGGATAACCGTATATTCTTGCGGTTTTTCTGTGGAATTTCTTTAACAACCACGCTGCTACTTCCTATGTGAAGGCATAGATCTTGTATAGTCAGTCACAAAAACTTTTTTAAAATATGGTCTAGTTACCCCGCCCATATTTGTGCAACAATACTTTGCAAATTTAATTTGTAAAGTATATATGAAATAAATAAATAAATAAACATGCATAAGTCTACAGACTTACCTCATAAATATTTTCAATAAACAAAGAAGAAGAAGAATGATTCAGACATTATTATATAATGAACAAAATAAACGATCACACGAACATACAAGACGATGTTGAGGTAAATATTCAAAGCACATCAACAACTAACTTTTCTGTTATACTCGTACAGTCTGCTTCCCACTTGACATGAGATTCGATAAAAACGAATGCTCACTAAAGCGAAGAAATTTCGAAACAAAATTATTCGATATTTATTCGCAAATCAAAAAAAAAAAAAAATTCGAATGTTCGCTACAGGTTCGAGTTTCGAACTTCTCTCGATAGTTTTTCGCATGTGTGACGTTAGCCGAGTGGATGTGTGCTAGCCTGTTAGTCTAGAGATACCAAGTTCGAGGCATGACAGCACTGTAAGTTAAAAAATAAAATAAGAACTCTTACCTAATTACGAGGTGTGTTCAAAAAGTATCGCGAATTTTGTGTTTTTTCAAAAATTATTTATTTGTTCATGAATATCTATTGTTTCCCCTGCAAAGTAATCCTCCTCAGATATAATGCAGTTATGCCAACGTTTTTTCCAATCTTCGAAGCACTTAAAAAAATAATTTTTTTTATCTTGCTCAGCTCCTCCTTCGATGCCGTCTTTATCTCGTCAATCGTAGCGTAGTGTCGTCCTTTCATGGGCCTCTTCAGTTTCGGGAACAAGAAAAAGTCACTGGGGGCCAGATCTGGGGAATACGGTGGCTGCGGCATCATTAGTGAGTTGTTTTTGGCCAAAAAGTCGCGTATAAGCAACGATGTGTGAGCAGGGGAGTTATCGTGGTGCAAAAGCCAATTTTTGTCCTTCCACAAATCCGGGCGTTTCTGGCGGATTGACCGTTCTCGAAGAAAACTGTAAGCAAACTCTAACATTCGACCGAACTTGGCGCGCTTTTTTCGGTCTTGGTTCGTGCGGCAGCTTCCATTGAGATATTCAGCTTTGGTTTCCACGTCATAAACATAAACCCACGTTTCGTCACCAGTTATGAACCTCTGGAGCAAATTTGGGTCGGGGCGGACAGAGTCCAACAGCTTATTAGCAATGTGCATGCGATGCTTTTTGGTCGAAATTGAGCAATTTTGGTACGAATTTCGCGGCGACCCGTCTCATGCCAAAATCATTGATAAAGATCTAATGACTCGAGCGAATTGATATGTCTAGGTCCTCAGTAACTTCTCTAATGGTTACTTTCACGACTGGCCAATACCATTTTCTTCACTTCATCAATTTTTTCGTCTGTTATTGAAATGCTCGGGCGTCCGGCACGCTCGTCGTTCACATCTTCTCGGCTTTCTGAGGACATATTGTACCACCGATAAACATTGCTTCCGTCCAAGATAGCTTCACCGTATGCCAGAGTTAACACTCGGAATGCATCCGCACAATTAATTTCGTTTTTCGCACACAATTTGATTCAGGTTCGTGCAAGCAAAGCAGCTGTAAACAATTAACTAAACATTAAAAATGGCCGAAATTGTCGGCATAAGTGAGAGACATGAGTACCAACATAACGCCACAAAAAAAATCAAAATTCGAATATACGTAACCCGCGAAAATTCAAAATTCGCGATACTTATTGAACACACCTCGTATGTGCAATAATTGAACAGAATAAAATTTGTCACAAAAGCCTAGTGGAGGTGTGCTAGTCTGTTAGAATAGAGGTACCATGTTCAAATCCTGCAGCGTAAGTTAAGGTATTAAAAAATAAACAAAATAAGTAAGTTAAAATAAATAAATAAAAAATAAAATTACTTTTTTACTTTTTAAGCTGACTTTTTGCGATATCGAAATTATTTCGATATTCTCTCACTTTTGATATTGCTAGCGGAACTTCAAAATCTAATGTATTTTGGGACAAAACTGAGCGACAAGTGAGCTTTTTTCGATTCATTTTTCAGTGTCACACTCGACAGTTCTACACAATAAATGTTAGAGATATATTCGAAATCTTGATATCAAAAGTCTTGGTCAACTGGGTTATTAAAAAATATGCAGCCACACAAACATGTAAGCTGGTGAAGATGAAAGAAGCAAACAGCAACAACTATTGTGAACTTTTCATATTAATAATCAACTTCTTCAATATTAAATGCATATAGATCCTATGCGCAATTCACTGTTGCTAATGGAGATCATTAGGAAACCTTTACCCAAAAATTTCATAGAAGTACTAGAGATAATATACATATATGTTAAACTTACAAATGGGAAGTTCAACTTTTAACATTGTTGAAACGAGAACTCAACAATCAACAAGTTTTTTTATTTTCCAGGGTTTCCAATCCGAAAATCCTTTTCTGTACACTAGAAGATCTGCGCAGTTCTTAATACAGTCATTCTCTAATCCATACACATGGTATGGCCTCTTACCACTTATTATCATATTTGGTCTTTCATGATGCTCATTGTATCCCTGCAGAAAATTTGTGACAATATAATGTTAATTAGACTCTGGAACTAGTCCCGTAACTATACGCAGATATTAACTTAAGCTTAACTGTTATTTATACTTTTGAAATATGAGCACCCCTGTGGTCGAGTGAGTAGTGTGCAAGCCTGTCATGCCGGAGGTTGTCTGTTCGAATCTCAAAAAAAATTCTGATTAAAAATAAAATATTATATTTGTAGCAATAAAAAAATTTATAATTTTTAATTGTCACAGTTAAATGTCGGAATACCATTTATATGTATATCATTTATATTATTCTACACCGAGTATGCCCATATAAGATAGTTCAGTGACAAGTCACAAAGCACGTGCAAAGTGTCAATTACCCCATCCTAGGCAATCCCTTAAGTCAGCCCTATGTAAAAGTGACTGGTCCGCTTCATAGGAAGTGTTAGAACTCGAACTGGGGACTGTGCACGTGACAAGTCTTGTGTCAGTTCCATTTCCTGCAGGGTTACTATAGCGAGCTATCAAGCACAGAGTGTATACCTTTTCTATATAAGTGGCTGACACTGAAGCTTTTTAAGACCATCTCTAACTGAAAATATCTATCGCAATGCCGTTACTAGGATAGCTCCTCTGTTCAGGAACTCAGGTTAGTGTTTCCATGAATGTTTGAAGAATATGTATTCATAAATGGACGATGATTGAATAATACAAGAGATCTGTATTTTTGTCATTGAACTTACACGGTTGTGCACCCTAACATTGTAGTAAGTTCAAATAATATTTAAATTGATTAACAATGAAGCAATTCATTTGCAAAGTTCAAAGTTGTAACCTATGTTGATCTTTAAATTTAAGTTGCTGCTTCAAGGAATATTTAATCTTTCTACAAAAATCAGCTCCAAATTATCTACTTATGTACATACGAGTATTCCTCTGTTCAATGTCTCCACTTCCTTTAACCTTTTTACACCTCATTGCCGAGCAAACAACAAGATTTAAATCCAATTAAATCAGTAAAATTCCCATGTGATTAGCAGTTGTAAAATAAATTTGTTGAACGTTCATACAAACACAAATGGCTCCACCAAACGCTATTGTAATTAATGGCAACATCAAATATTTACAACATTTATTACAAATTAATTATTTAGACGCCTTGTTATCCGTAATGACAAAAAGATGAGCGACCAAAGAAACAGCGAAATAAAAGATATTTTTGTATTCGTTAAGGCTCATTGCATGCCACATGTACGAGTATGTAGTAAGTGGAGGAGAGTATGTTTGTGTATGCCCGCATTCTCACTCATAAGGGAATTCGGTGGTGCTTTTGTAAGATGAAAAAGTCATATAACGATATGTATCTTCTCCCCATAAAACGAAATTTCCTCAACATCTTAAGTTTTATGAGTATATTCTTCATTCCGTTTTGCCGCTTGTTAGGGAAGCGTGCATTAATTGTATTTCTCTTAATTTTCCTTTTATGATGTATTTTTGTATTGAAAAACCCAGTACTAGTTGCTTTTTGCTTGGAAGTTCATTTTAATTAATTTATCACCACTTTGGGGGCCTTCCAGCACAAAATCAATTTCCTTTTAATGTTGCTAACGCCTCATTGATACGCAAATTCATGTTGTCTTTCGCATAATGCCCCTTTTCATTCATGTATTTACTTTTAGACAACTAGACAAATTATTAATCAAACTCCCAATTTTCCCCTTATAGCCAATAAAATTCGTTGCACAAACATATTTGTGGTCTGATGACGTCATAAATCTTCTCCTAACATACTTAACATACTTTAGAGGTAATAAAATTAGAAAAAATAGAATAAAAACAATGTCTTTCGTCTTCGAAACTTTACGATATTTAATGCCAGCGTAGAGTAAAAGATCAGACGAACTTTGTATTGTTGTTATTGTGCGTTTACTTTGACATTATGAGCATCAGATTGACGGGTCTTATTTATGAGAGAAGAAAAAACAAACAAACAGTAGTGACATAACAAGTGTGTGTTCACAAAGCGGCGAAGTGTTTACCTGTTGTTGGTGCACGCTACAGTTGTGCGACTAGATCAGACAGAGCTGGTGATTTCATTTATTTAAATTTCAGACCATTTCTAATTCTTAATTTATATGACCTTTACCACAGTGTAAGAGAATATAAACTTTTTTAATTTAATTTTGAGATTAGCTTTATTTATCAAACTGTATAAAGTATGTAATTGTTAAAGCAGTACCAGCCGTTTGCTTCACAACACACACGCCTGTGAGATACTATTACTGCGGCAAATTCCACAGAAACTTTCAATTTCAATTCCCAAAGTTATTTGAGAAACGTGACCAATCGTGTCACATTTAGGACCCTTTAAAGTACTACACCTACATGGTGTAATACATATGCTCTTCCATATGTTACCAAAATTACTACTAATCTTTGCAAGAAAATTATGTTTTCTTAAATATAATTTATTGGCTGTGCCAGTCCTATTTTCACCACCCTGCTTTTATAATTTCATAAACTATACAGAAAAAAGTATTCACCAATTAATGTTTTCAATTAATAATTTAATTGATTCAATTAAATTTTTAATTGTATTAATTAATTTGAGTGGAAAAACTTAATTGATATTATCAAATTGTTTATAGGAGAAAATTTAATTAATTTTTTAATTAATATTACAAATATTTTAATTAATATTACAAACTCATTCATATTACTTTTTTGTGTGTACATTTTAGAGCAATTTTTCCAATCAAAAAATGTATCTATCTCGATCAAGTTCCAACGATTTGGAATCCTAATCTATTTAGCGACTACTGTTAAATAGCTAACATTGCTCTGTTATGTGCTTAAAATGGCATGTTAAAGATTTTGGTTCCTGTCTCTGCTAGTTAAGGTCGAATTTTCTTAATCGGGCTCAAATTCAGTACAGTCAAATCTCAGTATAACGAATCTCGTTTTAACGAAAACGAACGTCTATATTTATTACATTAACAACCTTATATAGCGAATAATATCCTAATTTTATACTGGATATAACGAATGATGAAGAAAAAATCGCAAAATAAAAAACAAAAAAACTTGCTAGAAACATATTTCTAACATTATTTCTTCTTTATATAGCGAATGTTTTGATAAATGTGTGCTTTGTATAACGAACGGCAAAAAATATTAAACAAAAACAATGTAAATCCAAAAAAAAATCTGATACCATTAGTTCGTATTAGGTTGCTTATTTGAAAACAAATTGCCCTCATCCTTTTTATTGTATTGTATCATTTCTACAGTAATACGAATTAATATAACACTTGAAAAAAAACCTTGCGATATAACGAATTTATCGGTATAACGAATGGGCCTGACATTATATATTTCGTTATACCGGGATTTGCCTGTATTTTCAATTCTTATCTGCATAATGAAATATTTTTATTAGTTACGAAAGAATACCAGAAATATTAAACTAGATTTTAGCTGGAGGAAATGACAGCATTTTTCTGTGCTACCACACACTACAACAGCATCCATGTTGAGCCATTTGGGCAGATATGATTGTTAACACCAGCTATTTAAGATGAATGATTCTAAATGACAACATTATTCATACGATATATTAAAAAAAAAACTAGAAATTTAAAGCCAAAATGGCTATTTTTTATCCCACTTCAGTTGTTTTATTATGAAGTTGATCAATGTGGCAAGAGAAGCATTTGTATAATGCAGTGAAACTTTAAAAAACATGTTTCATAGTTATTAATAATTTACATAAGGAACTTTTATGTCGATCTCTATCAAATTTTGTCCAACATATCGTTCATTTACTAAAACAATGTCATAGCTAAAACAAAAAAACTAGTTTGTCAGAAAACGAGTGAAAAAAGAAGTTTTTAGTTTGCTCTCAAGAGTTTAGTAAACAAGATATTTGTATGAAATTTTTGCACAACATGAAGAACGATATGAAGATTTATTCTTGATATTATAGAGTCAACTATCATGAAGATTAATTCTGCATCATTAATTCAAAATTTCCGCATTGTGAATTATGATGTTGCTTGAGTAAATAATGAGCGATATGTTTTTATGTCGTTACCTAAATATAGAGAGACCCTAACTCATTATTACTTTGAAATCGATATATACAAAAATATCGACTTCAAAAATATAATGAGCGAGGGCCTTTCTATATTAAGGTAACGATATACATATGTATGTATACATACATGCACATTCTAAGAAATTTTATTAGATATCAAACGGAAGCAATTTAAACTAAAAATTTGTCTGTGATTTTCTTAATGTCAAACAATCAAATAAGCCGTCCAGACGTTTCTGAAAGAACTTTTCTGTCTTTTGAAGCGAGTGTCATTTGTATGTATTTATGTGTCTGATTGATAAAATGAAACACTCATTTAGCATCTACACTTGCAACAACTGAAAAACATCTTTTTGAAGAAAATGCACAACACAATAATGAAAAATAAAAAATTAATGAGCTCTTAAGTGTTGAGTTATGTTTTAATAATATTTATTATATGGCTGCCAAATACTTTTTTTACAGCTGTTCTGAACAGAAACTAAAATATTCGACCAATTATTTTAATGACTTTTTGTGGTTGTCACTACATTTTTTTCTTAATTAAATTGGATATTAACGTATGTACGAGTACATACATATAAAAATTTTATATTTTTATAAATACTCGTATGTATGTATATTTACTATTTTGCCCATTTTTGTATTAATAAATAAATCTTAAGGCCAATTAGAAAATGTCAGGTACAACTTATACTTTATTAAGGCATTATTTAATGCCATCAAATTTAATTGTGTCAGAAAAAATCCACATCTACAAAGTCTTATGAAAAATAAGAACACTGTCTAAAATGTTTATACATACATATGTATGTAAGTATGTATATGTATGTATATGTTTGTTTGTTGTACAAATTATATACAAACAAACATTTTTCTAAAGTCTATGTCAACCACATGTAAGTTAAATAATTAATAAAATACAATTACTACATAAAATTAAATTCATGTTGTTCCAACTTGAAATAACTTTGGTTCAACATGATTCCTCATTTTGATTTTAACAGTAACACGTAAATGTTAAATCAACGTGAAATAAAGTTATACAATTTTCTTTTGACAATTATTATAAATCATTTTAGATTAACATGAAACACATATGAAGCAAAATCATTGCAGAAAAAGATTAGATTAACCTTGTTTACAAAGATTTTCAGTTGAAATTATTCTGTGTGTAAAGGGAGGGTCATCCATCGGTTTAAATTTGAATCTGACAATACTTGTGTCATTATGTGTATCAAATGATGTAATTTATCCCCTGACAACTGACGTAAAAAGAAATGAAAGATTAATAAAGCGTGTTTTTTTTTGAATGTCACAACTTTGAGTTGGCATCACTGCTTTATTTGAACACAAATTTAGCAGCTGATAGTTGCTTTTTGTTTAGTTTGCTTGGAAATTTCATTATGAATAGAGTTGCACCAGAGCAACGCGTGCAAATTGTTGAAGTCTTGAATCAAAATAATTTTCTATTCGTCAAACTCATCGTGCACTTCTTCCATTTTCCGATGAAGCCCATTTCTGGTAGAATGGGTACTTAAATAAGCATAATGGTCGCATTTGGAGTGAGGAGAATCCACAAGCTTTTATCGAAACACCATTACATCCACAGAAAATTACTGTTTGGTGCGCTTTATGGGCTGGCGGAGTCATTGGCCCATATGTATGTCTTCAAAAACGATGATGATCAGAATATTACTGTCAATGGTGAAGGGTATAGAAATATGATTCAAAATTTTTTTCTTGCCTCAATTACGTGACATTAATCTTGCTGATATGTGGTTCCAACAGGACGGAGCGCTACAATTGATTTATTCAAAGAAACTTTTGATGAAAAAATATATTCACATAATGGCCCAATTAATTGGCCAACAAGGTCGTGTGGTTTAACCCCATTGCATTATTTTTTTTAGGGGTTATGTTAAGTCACTTGTCTACGTCGATAAACCATAAATGTGGTTGCGAAATACGATCGCAAATGTGGTTGAAAGTTGGTGGCGGCCACATGGCAGAAATCATATTTAAACATTAATTTCATAAAATTTTCTTAACAAAAAATCCCGTTTCATTGATATTAAAAATATATTTCCGTGTTTTATTATGATTTAAACTTGTGCCACTCTATAAAAACACTCTTTATTAATAATATTAAACAACATAAATTGATAAAATAAAATAATTAAAACCGATTTTATAATAATACCCAAGCAGTATATTGTAAAGGTAATTTTTAAGCGGTCGAAGTAGCTTGTATCACTTAGCAACAGTGACTGATTTTCTAGGTTTGACCTTCAGTTTGTTGCTAATGCTAATGCAAACAATTTAAATGTTCAGCTTTTTAAATTCTCAACAGTGCATCTTTAATTTGCAGAAATGTCTTGCAGTTAAAAAAGCTGACAAAAATGTCTGATACATACATATATATTTACATACATACATATGTACTCGTAAGTACATACTATAAATGCCATATAAAAATTATTTTTAATATAAATTTAATTTGAATATTATGCCACTTTTGCCACAAGTGCCACAAAATTTTAATATGCATACACACATTTATGAATACAAGAAGAAGATTTGAATACCAACACAAAACAGCCCCAGTAATGATTGTATTTCTTTCAACATACTGCAAACAAAATAATTACGAATTACAAGAACAAAAAAAAACATGCTTAATGATGTAAAAATTGTGAAAAATTCCTTTTAATTGAATGGTTTGCATAAACAAATAGAGGGAAAATGCTTGTGAAAAACACAATAATAAAATAATATTTAATATACAAAAGCATATATGTGCATACATACATATATATGTACATACTAGGGTGGATCGATTTGTATGGAGGCAAAAAAATCGCTCTAAATAAAAGGAAAATCGTATACTAGGTATCAAAATAAGAAACTTTGCCGGAGGAACCATACCTCTAAAATGTATTTTGATGTCCCGACTTTTGATCCGATGGATAAAATTTTTAAAACTCTCACTTTGACCCATTTAGAGTTCCTCAATCGAGTCAAAATGTATGACCGACCCCCACTAATTTTGGAGGGCCGACCCACCTATGCCAGTGGCACACCCTTTGGAACCATCCCTGGGGGTTCCCCATAGAGAGCGTGCGAAATTGCCCAGACTTGAAAGCAAAAAAGACTTCAAACAATAATTTTTTTTATTTTCTTTTCTATTGCTAAATAAAATTAATTTTTAATTTCATTCTGACTAAATAAATTTCAAAAGAGAAAAATAAACTCCAAAAATAAAAAAACATAGCCATTTCGCTGATTTTTTCTTGTAAAAATTTGAGCCTTCGGATCAAAAGTCGGGACATTTTAGAGGTATGGTTCCTTCGGTTTTTTATTTTGATCCCTAGAATACGATTTTCCTTGTAATTTGAGCTATTTTTAAATCGACCCGCCCCTAGTACATACATATGGTCCTACATGCTAAACATATGCAATGAATGTTTTGAAAGCAATTGCAAGTCCTATTGCAATCTAATTGAGCGGTATTACACAGTACAGCACATGAATTCGGGACTCAATTCTGAGAATTGCACGTGAAAGTAGTCCCAAAAACAAGAACTTCTGCATCATTCATTTTGTCAAGTGGGCTTCATTAATAACACTGTGTGAAAAAAATACCTGAGACGTGTTAATATTTTTCTGGGTAGGTATTGTGGAGTATAAAAACAATCTGTATTTGAAATTTTCAAAATATGTGCCCCCAAAATCTTGAGTTAAGGGGAAAATAATGGTTTTTCGCACCCGTAGGCACTTATCAATTTCTAACTAAGTTGAATATCAACCGATTTTTAATTTAAGAACGGATTTAGAAAGAAAAGACTCAGGGCTTTCGAACCATATATGTATATTTTCTTTCAGTAAATTTCAGCTACTCATATGTGTGTATTTTTTCACCAGATATTATTTTTTCGGCTTGTTTCGTCACTTTTCTACTTTGGATTGGTTCTTTGGCAGTATTTTGGTACTGATATGGTTCCAGTATGACTTTATTTATAAAACATAATTGATCAGGAGTAATTTGCAGATTTGTGTTAAGAAATTCCTTAGAAATTGATTGAGTTAATAAATATTTCATTAGAAGACTTTTTGTGAAAAAAAAAAAATACTGACATGATGTTTTTCGCGTTCTATTTATGCGCTTTCAGCTTTCTGTGTATTTAAGCTTCCAGGATGATAAAAGTACAATTAAATAGACATAAGGTATAAAATTGGTACAACAGTGGTAGCCAAACTTTGTTCGTAGAGAGCCACATTTGTCACATACACCAAGCATACATTTCGCCAAATTACACCAAATTAAAATTTATTTCGGTGTCGTTATAGTTGTTTGAAATACTTAAATAATAAGTCATACGATTTGTGCAGTTTAAGGGTCGCAGGTTACGAATCACTTTTATACTAAATTCAAGTTAGAGTGACATCAAAAATTTGCAAAGAGTGCTTAAATCATGTAAAAATACTATAACTAATTATAATTTTGCCGATTCAACAATTTATAGCAGCAGGTACATGCAATGATTTACTTTGGTTGGTTGGTTTACGTGGCTGCCCACTACACGCAGGCATTCAAGTAGAATCTAGAAGATTCCTTTTTGAAAGGACCACTACACTCATCGGTGTCAACCTATGTAGAACCGTACCTGAGTATTCTGATACGGTGATCGTTACTAGATCATCTAGTACATGACTGCCTAAAAATTTGTGTCTCGAGAGATGCAAAGCTGGGCATTCGCAAAGAAAGTGAAAGACTGTTTCTTCTTTGCTTACTTCTTGACAACTTCGGCAGAACTCATTGTAGGATAGACCTATCGTACTAGCATGTCTGCCGACCGTCCAGTGCCCCGTCATGTCTGCAACGAGTCTCGAGATGTCTCTACGGTTTCTGTTTGTTAATTGTATTGAGCGCCTATTATTGTAGCAAGGCCACATTTTCTTAGCAACCTTCCACGTGACTATATTACGCCATCTACTTTCAGCCTTATAGAGATAGCGCTTGAAAATATAGATTTTAATAGCACCAAACTGCATGGCTACCGATTCGGCATTGGAAACATTCATAGCGGAGCTAGCTCTAGCCAGCTCGTCCGCCCGTTCGTTACCTAAGAAATTGCTATGTGCTGGAACCCAGATGAGGGTGAGGTCAGTCTGACCACCCAGTCTAGATAGCAAACTCTTGCATTGCCCGACTAGAATAGACGAGGTGATATGTGATCTTAGGGATAGTAGTGCTGCCTGGCTGTCGACAAAGATACCAACTTTACCCTGTATCTGCCTATCAATCAGCATTCTAGCCGCTTCCCTCCCTAACTGCCAAAATTTCAGCCTGAAATACAGTTGCTTCGTTTGGGAGGCGAAAGGAGCATTCTATACCAAGATCACCTGAAAAGACTCCAGAGCCGACACCGCAGATCATTATTGATCCATCAGTCTATATACTGACGTCATATTCCCTTACCATTTTGCCTCCCTTCCACTCCCGTCTGGATGGAATCAGAACTTTGAACCTCTTGTCAAAGTCCAGATGAGGAACCATGTAATCAGTAGATTTCCTTAGCATGGGGGGTAGTTGATCCAGGATTCTGGCATGGCCATATGACCTTGATCTCCACAGCCCATATGCCGCTAATCTTGCCGCACTAATTGAGGATACCGCCAATATATGAAGGTCGATCGGAATACGGTTTAGTATAGTATTCAAAGCCTCTGAAGGACTAGTACGTAAACATCCTGTTATTCCTACGCAAGCGGATCTCTGTATTCTATAAAGTTGATCTACCACGTATTTCTTATTTGTGACAATGATTTACTTAGTGGTATGAGAATGTTTTGTTTTCATTAATTTGTTGTTAATATTCACTAATAATTTATTTGCAAAGCCAAAACAACTTTAAGTAATTTATAAATAATTTATAAATTCTGTAACTATATTCTTGCCTTTAATTTGTGGAAGTTGGTGTCAATGCAATTAATTCTAATAATTAGATTTGCAAATAAAGCTTTAGTTCTAATCATTTAGTTCTAAACGTTTTAGTGAAAGTTGTTTTATATGAGAGCATCCTAACAACTGAATATTCTGTGCAGACTAGTGACGAGCTATTTTTCGAAACCTGTTACTTTTTCACAGCGATTGAAAAATCACTAATCACAACTGTGACTGAATTTATCAAGTAACAGGTTTTGCAAATGTAAATAGTTCTTTCATACAAACTGTGAATGCTCTTGCATGCTTACTTTACAGTAAATAAAGCTAACACATGAATTTATTAGTATACGTTCACCGTTTGTTGAGAAAAAATTGTCTAATCGTGTCAAATCGTCTTTTTTGGCAACTATGTATAGCTCTCACATTTTTGTATTTGCAATTTTACTGTCTCTCTGACTCTCATACGACAATTATCAATATTTGGTTGGGGTTGATGCTAATTGTTTGTTCTTGTCGCTCTTCTTATTAAAATTTATCAAAAATACCTATACTAATACATACTTTTAAAGCAGAAGAGCTGAAATGTGTTAAACCGTGCTCACAGTCACTGTTTAATTTCACAACTGCTCTTCTTATTACAAAATGTCAAAATAACAAAATGTCAAAATAACAGAACTGCTACAAACAAAATACTGCTAAACTGTGATCACAATCACAGTTTAAAAGAACAGCGATTTAGAAATCACGTTCACAAGGAGCAACATTGCAGACCTGTAATACACACTTACATGGGGTATAAGATTTCGGTTAAAGAAAATTGGTGAGGATTAAAAATATATAAATAAAACTTAATACTAAAGTCAAATATCGTGTAAATAATAAAACAAAAATATATACGAGTACTTGATATAACTACAGCAATATTTTGATTAGTACTTGAAAAATTTGGAGTCATGTCAATAAATTTATTCTGTATAAAAGGGAAATAAATATTTACATTTGAGCTTCAGTATCCTGAAAAATCTCATACTATTGCCATTTTCGAGACCATTTTCTAAGCAATGTTCGGGATAGATAGTGCAAAATTCTTTAATATCATTGCAGTAATTTTCTGATGTTTTTAAATATAATATGCATTAATCCAAAAATGGTGGGTAAACTGCAACTTCACAAAATTGTTTCCAATACTAAAATGTGAGCAGATATCAGTAGTGCTCTCCAGTATAAAAATGGGAAAAATATTGACAAGTTAGCAGGCTACCTGGATATGAGATCATTCAGTGATGATGGCAAAATCAAATTCATAACAGATTGTAGTGATAGGTATTGTATCAAACAAGAATTTTTACTTAAAATTTATCTGATCTCTTTTCCGAAATTTTTGATAAGAACTTGACCTTTTTCACTTTTATATTTTTGTAAGGATCTGGCTCCTTCTTTACACTGTGTGTTATTTTTTTAAGTCATGGAAATATAACCATATACGGACACCACTACGTCATAAAAGACCAAAAAAAAGGCCCGTCTCTCCCAGTTTTGCCTCAACTCATGCACTTTTCTTTTTATGGGACCCCAAAGATTTGGCGCCTCGATGTAATTTTTGCATTTTCTCAGCCTCATATCTTGCAAACCGTTCGGAATTTTGATTTACTTTTTGAGGCAAAGTTGTATTTCTTGTCATAAAGAACAAAAGTTATTAACATATAAAATTCAAAAAACCTCATCTTCAAGATCAAAACCGCAAATATTTTTTTGATTTGTTCAAATGTAATCGACCAAAGAAATATATAACTTAGAGCACTTTCATAATTAAGGGCACACACAGTGTTGTCAGATATGGCGATATCTCGCCAAACGTGGCGACAAAAATTTGTTTTTGGCGATGAAAATTTTGAAATGGCGATCGGCGATTTACTTGGCGAAATTTGAAATCCTTGGTGATTTACTTGGCGATATTTTTGGCTACATTTTTACGATTTCAATGAAATAGAATAATGTTAAAAAGATGAAATTTTTTGGATAAGGACTTTTTTCTTCAATATAAAATATTTCGTGCAAAAAATTATAAATGTTGTAACTCTTTATGTCAAACAAAATTTTCTGAAATTGAAGAAATTTAAACAAAATTATAGACCACAAAATCTTAGTTGGTGTTTATGAAACGCAGTGGGGAAAACTTCCTTTTATAAATTGGAACCAACATTTTTATAATGAAGCTCCAAAAAGCCTGCACGAGTTCTCGCCTAAAATACATGATTACGACGATGCTGCTGGTACTTACCACTTCAGTGTTATCCCTAGATTTAAATATTAATGTTGATCTTGGTGTTAAAGTTCAATTTATCCTATTTATATTGATCTTTTGGAATAAGTTATTGTTCAGTATTAAGTATTTAATGTAAATACTTCTCAACTTTTCTTAAACAATATAGGGACTAATTCATAAAAAATATTTTGATTTTATAAAAGGTTTATTAAACAGAAATATTTTTTATGAATAAGGCAGACAATTTTTATATCCTACGATAGACGTTACCTACTGAATTTAAAATTTAACAATATTTGTAATGTAATTACAAAATAAAAATATTTTTTGTAGCTAAAATTTAATGTTTTATTACATTGGCGATATTTGGCGATATTAGACAAGTAATTTTGCGAGGAAGCTGAAAATAAATCTGACAACACTGGGCACACAAATTTTTTTTTTTGAAAAAATCGTATTTAATACGATACTCAGAAAGTATATGTATGTACTCTTAAGGTACGGTCAAATTGGGAAAACATTTGCATGAAATCTGCTTTCCCACATTTCAATAACATTTTTTCAAAACTAAGGAGACTTTGTTTGGTGGTCACACTAATCAAATTTTTTTGACCATTTTTGTTTGTTCAAAAACCCATCAAATAGTGTTATGTGCAAACATGGGAAAAAATATTTTCTGTGCGGTCACACTTATGTCAAACAATATATTTAATCAAAATGTTTAATCCAAGTGTCAAAATTTAAAAACTTGATTTCCCAGAAATTTTTGTATAAATTTGTCACGGAAAATTTAAAAGATTTCGTTGCGTTATATTGTGCTCGGTCATAATAATGGAAGATTTTGATATATGTGAAATATTAGTGTTAAGCTGTGGGGCAGCATCATTATTAATGTTGGAGGAGGAAGAAAATGAAAAGAAAAAAATGCAATGGGTAAGTAAATGGGTGCAACGACGCAAAGAAGAAGGATGCTGTGCCATAACATAATAATAAATTTGTTTGCCTACCTGTGTATTTTGATTCATTATGTAATCCTTAAATGTAAGTTATCAATTCCACTTTTAATAATTAAATTTTTGGAGCAACAAATGGTTTTAAACGCACAGGCTTTTTTTTTTTTTGTTTATTTTTATTTTATGACTGTGTCGTCAGTTATAGCGCTTTTGAACAAGTAATTAAACAAAACTTTTAGCGCTTTTTTAATTTCAGTTAGTCCCCTTTTACAATTGGGAAATTGAAATGCAGACATTTTTCTCATTCTCTTTTGAACTTAACTAAACCCTTTACAATTGGGAAATTAACAGACACACAAAAAATTTATAGTTTATTTACTGTGTGTTTGTTTTATGCCTTGATACTCATCAAGTATGCATACAGTCTCTGAAAGGAGAGAAAGCATGTGAAGCTATGGAATTTTTGTATATTTTTCATACCTATCAGGCATGTTCTGCAAATCACATTTTTCAAATCACATGTGATTTTGAAAGTAATTTTGGTCTTGCAGATATTTTTTTTTTTTTTGCTCTTTTTAATAATTTTTCTATTGTATATCATTTCTGCAAGACATTTATCCAATATGATTTTACAAAAGGTCTGCAAGACCACTATTACTTTTAAAATCACATGTGATTTGAAAAATGTTATGTGGCTATGACGTTTTTCGACAAAAAAAACATCTCTCTGAATGAAATTAAGTTCTGTGTAAATGGTTGTTTAAGCAAGCATAATTTTTGCGATTTTTTATTATACTTTTACACTAGAAGATACATCACTTGGAAACAGCTGTCATTTGCCACTGTTTGTTCATACAAAAACTTTGTAAGAACAAATAATTTTTTGACCAAACTGACGAAAAATATTTGACAGAGGGTGGTCACACTATGTTCACATTAGAGAAACTTTTATTTGCTAACAAACAAATTTATTTTCTCTAAATGTTGTTTGCCCTCAAAAATATTTTGTGGTCAGATCTATGGCAATCAAAAATTTCATGATTTTGGTCAAATGTTTTACAAGTCTGACCGTAGCTTTAGAGAGAGTTCTTGTTCTTGTTAATCTTTTGCCCAATAATACAAAAAGTGTATTTGATACAAAGTAGACGATACAGATACAAATTGCTGTGAATTAAGCAATTATTTATTTGAAAAATATGATAATGTAAAATAATAATGTAAAAACAATTTTATATATTCTATCGGAAATTTGTTCACATTACAAGGAGTCTATTTATTTGCAGCTAATTATAAATTCCTGAGCCAATTATTGTAATACTTCAAATTCATAAACAACCATAAATAATAATCTATTTATTTTATTAATATGTTTCTAAACATAAATTATAAATTGTCGCTTCTAAATAGACAATCACATTTTATTTATATACGTCATAATCTTCTTACACATGTCTAGTATTGTTTTTGTTTTCGAGAATCTTTTTTAGCATTTATTAAGCTAGTTTATGACTGTGATACTTATGGGATGTCTTGGCGTGCTTGTGAGCAAGCACCCTCTCTTATCCATGGCGATCATTATTTACGATGATAAATGTCTTTAGTTAAAAATCAACTTGTAAATCTGTCACGCGTCGTTGTAAATCATCACAGCACTAAACCGCACAAGAACAACTAACTACAAAACAACAAATTACAAAAAAAAAAAAAAATCAAAAGAAACAGGAAAGAAATTATTTCAATTTTAAACTGAAGCCTCAACAAATTCATATTCCATGCGGTGACAACTATTTTCGTTCAGCATTTTTCTTTAACAGATGTCTTTTTTTCTTTTAGTTTTCATCTTTGATAAATTAAACAGAATTGTTACAGGCTCCTCGGCGTATTTCATTTGCATTATGACTTTCAATTGTATAATATTTTTAAGATTTCGACGAATTTGAAGTACTTGAAATATTATTTCATATGGGAGTTCCCTTAACTAATCTATTACCAATAACATGTTCAAGAAGGCTTGTAGGAGAGGGGGTGTAAGTGTGAATGATTTAATATGTTAAATAAGGATTAAGAGAAGGTGTTGGTTACAAAAAGGGTTGGTTACATTTAAGGGTAAAGGTGGGAAGTGGGAATGTTTCAGATGCCACTGTAATTGTACATTAGAACCAAATGTTTCTATATCATGGGAAAACAGTTCAACCATTTTAAAATACAGCTAGACTCAATATCATAGAAGTTCTAATAAACGAATTTTATCTTTTAATTTAATTTTGTTTGACTATGAGTTTCTAAAATTTAAAGTAAAATTATAAGTTGCACTAGTTAATTACATACAGTTTGTCACATATATATTTTCAAAATTAAAAATTAGTGCAGTGATGAATTGCAACAAAATAAACCACCACCGTTCTGCAAGTATTCCCAAACATTGCAACAAGTTATGTTAAGTTAAGTTTACTTTTTTACCAGAGAATAGCAATGAGTACTCAATATATATAAAATAAATATAAGTAAATGTTCTCAATTTTAGTAACTGTGTATAATTCTAATTGCAGCCCAAACAAATTGTACGGTCATATATTTTCACTCAAGCAATTATGACTATAGCCGATTCTAACATACAAGAGCACCTTTACTTCGCTTATACGGAAAAGTAAAATATGCTACAATTAAAAATTAAAAGGCACATTTAAAGGGTCCGCCATCTAACGTTTTTTTCAACTAGTGCTTATTTCGTGAATGGTAACACTTAGCTCATGTCTGATTTGACAGATAATTAGTTTTATCCTTCCGCTGAACGAATATGGTTGTTTATACGCTCGAACAACGCTGGGAAATATTGCTTGCGATCGACTTACAGAAAATGACGATTTTGCCAAAAAAAACATCTTTTCAGATGAAGCTCATTTTGATCTTGGCGGGTATGTAAACAAGCAAAATTGTCGCATTTGGGGCACAGAAAACCCGCACGCATACATTGAAAAGCTGTATGGTGCAGATTTTGGTCCAGAGGCATAATTGGGCCATTTTTTTCGAAAATGACCAAGGAGTGGCCGTTACCGTCAATGGCGATCGTTATCGGGCCATGTTGAACGAATTTTTGTTCACAAAAATTGAAGAGGAGGATATTGGCAACATTTGGTTTCAACAGGACGGCGCTACGTGCCACACAGCCGAAGCTACACTCGATGTTTTGCGCCTTGTTTTTGAAGATCGCATTATCAGCCGCAGAGCTGATGTCGTTTGGCCACCTCGGAGCTGCGATTTTACACCGTTGGACTATTATTTGTAGGGTGCCGTCAAAGATAAGTGTTACGCCGACAAGCCAGAGACAACTGACGCTTTAAAGGACAATATTCGTGAAGCCATTGGTGAACTACAGCTGCACACAATCGATAATGTGCTTAAAAATTGGACCGATCGTGTAGGCTACTGCATGGCCAGCCGAGGCAGCCATTTGAATGAAATTATTTTTCATTATTAACCGGAATTATTGTACTTTCAAGGAAAAAAAGAAATTTGAGAAAATATTCAGTAGTTTTTTTTTATAGCATTTTCAAAAAAAAAAAGTTATCTGGAGGACCCTTTATAGTCTGAGTATGTTTATACTCAGGCTATAGATATTTAATCGGACAAAGAAATATACGTATAAATATTCAGTAGATTTTTTTATAGCATTTTGAAAAAAAAAGTTTAATCGGACAAAGAAATATACTCTGGTTGTTTATTTATCATTCGCCACTGTATACATTTTTGTATATAAAATGGAATGGAAAATATGTGGGTGTGTATGTGTGGCTGTTTAAAAGCATGCTTTATGTGTATATGTGTAAATAAAATAGCTCTGTTTATATGCATACGTGGCCGAATAACAGATGTGTAGCTCATATAGTTTATAAATTTTAGTTACAGTTGTTTGTTTGTGCTGTGTAATTTAAAAAATGTGTACACACATAGTTGAATGTTTAAAGTTATACGTATTCTATTTAAAATTAATGCGTGTGATTTGCGGATTGATAAATGTTTGACGACCAATTCTCAAAGATTACTTAAAACAATACTTTTGTAATTCTCTGGTTGTTACCCTACTGGGCGACGCCAAGGATGTGTATTGTGCTTATCAGCCTATGGCCGAGTACACACTGTGGCATTTTGTGATAAATATGGCAAAAATAGCAGTGGGAACTAGTGGCAATGTTTGTCATTTCCGATATTTTTCGTTGTGTGGCATTACCACACAAACTGTTTATGTATCTGATGTAAACAGTTGTGAGAATAAGTTGGCAGCACTGCAGACACAAAATTAAAATGTCAGTGTGATGACATTTTCTCGCATTAAGTATGTATGTATATACAGAAAGAATTTTAAATGTATACGGGTATACAAATTTAAATGTATGGAAAACGAAAAAGAAAGTGGAAAAGTACAGGACGCATGAAATGACAACATCGCTTATTCAACTTGTGGAGGTTCGTGAAGCTGAATGTAATCATCTATGTGGCTTTTATAAGGATAGAAATGAAAAGGAAACTGCATGCACAGAAATTTTGGTGGAATTAGGCTTCATTCATACGAAATTTTTGAACCAACTTGAATCCTGCTTCCGTAAACTGGAATGCAGAGTACAATAAAATCCTTTGGTTGCGCGCATAGTAAGCCCTGGTCTTTTCCTCCACTTTCGTTGTTGATTATTTAGATTTTCTTAATTTTTTTCCTATTACTGATAAACACACGGTAGCACTAGCCAATTGAATAATTTTGCGGTTATCGATTTGTATAAATATTAATTAACAAACAATACGAAAAACAAAGTCTCACAATGTTAAATCAAACGACTCTAAACGACTCTCATTATGTCAAAATTATTTCGTGATGTAGACAATGATACTGTATTGCCATTTTTTAGGGATGGGATTTTTTTCCTGTCACAATCACACAACAAAATTGTGTGTCATCGAAATATTTGATGGGAACAGCACTGCACACATTTGAAAATGACACCACATGAAATGTCAGATGTAAACTCGGCCTATGTATGTATGTATATGTGTATGTATGTATTTTTTGTTGTTGGACGTAATGATAACGCACTATCAATAGTGGCCCACGGCCACTTCA
The DNA here is from genome assembly GCA_936439885.1 of Nowickia ferox. Classification (NCBI taxonomy): domain Eukaryota; kingdom Metazoa; phylum Arthropoda; class Insecta; order Diptera; family Tachinidae; genus Nowickia; species Nowickia ferox. The sequence goes on along the minus strand of OW387023.1, from coordinate 100,267,073 downwards.
CTAGCACCATCCCGGGACTGTTTTAGTATTCCTACATCCTCCTTACTTTCAGAGAAGAGGTTCGGAACTGATCTGCACCAATAATTAATTATTTTATTGTTCAACTCAGCATTATGTTCATTTCTTTCCAATACATAAATGATGATGTATATATGTATGTATAATCTAAAATATATGGATTCTTCCACGAATCTCTTCCAACCTGTGAAGTTCTAATGCAACTAGCTTTACAAAATTACAAGGATTATAGTACAGTTGCTACACTACCTCCTAAATAAGACCTACAATTCCAAGATCGTCAACAGACCAAAAATACATGCTCGGCATCCTGTACAACGTTTCCACTGTAATTCGACAATAACAAACTTCGAACGTACTTTGAGACTTGCAAGTTTTAATAGGACGGATGCAGCTGTGGCATTAGTCTGGTAGCCATTTCTGTACGTTTCACTCATAAATATTCAGGTCCCAGAATACCACAGCTATCAGCCAAGGGTTCTAACAATTCAAATTTGTTTGCCCAGAAATGCCATAATTAAGACTAAAAAAACAGCCGTCCCTAACATGGGTTCAGACGCTGACCGGGGATCCGCCCACTAGAGTACAGTCGCGCCTAGATTTAATGTGAGGGGAATTCAAGGGTCTATCGGACTAATTGCTATCCCCCCTCCCCCCCCCCTCGACCAAGAGAAGTACCCCATCTCGTAGTGTGCCACTGAATAGCAGGTAATAACTCATGGTCCACGGGGTCGTTGCTCCCGTTATCCTTAAGAAAGAATACCCTTAAGGGTTGTGTGTAGGTATGCATGTATATGTGTGTTCTTTTGCGGCATTATATAAACCGAACGCAGGGGCCGATTTTGATGAGTCTTACTAAAGATATGACAGTGTTCAAAATTAAATAACATTCACGCCATTTTGTGAATACGAAAAAAATAAAAAGTCGGCGAACTATATCAAAATGTGTAAATTATCTTCGGGTTTCTCTTATATCTTTTCATTTCGAATGACCATTGAGGATCCTTAAGGGTTTTTTGATTTTTTAATTTTTTACTTGTTGAGTGGTTATGAATGAAATATAAATTTTAATTCTTTGTCATAACACTCCAAAACACTTTTAGTCTTTTATTTATTATGCTTTTAATACCCAATTCTTTGAACAAGTGTTGATTTGGTAGATTTGTTTAAAATATTGATGTTAAATAAAACAGTAACACACTAAAATGTTAATAAATTAACAGCATCGCAATTTGGGCATTAAAACATTTTTGTTTGTTTTGTTTTTCTAATCCAACAATATCACCAGCAAAAATTTTCTACCACAAATCTTGCCACAACAGCCATAAAATGAAAACAAACAAACAAACAGGAGCAGAAGGAAGAAAAAGAGCAATACAGAGAGAGTCATTAAATACGAGTAACAACATAAAACTTGTTGTTCTTTTCAGCTCCTATTTAAAAATTAAAATCACACTGCAATCGGTGGCATTTATTTATTTAATCTTAACAGCTATACATTCAAATTTAAGCACTCACCCACACACACACAAACAAACACAAACTCTAACATATTATATAGTATTGCGACACAAATTTGATGGATATATACTACATAAATGAGGAAATAAGCGCACCCAAACGTATATGGATGTGTATTGTATAAGCAGATCTTTTAAAGAATTATCTGTGCTGGGAAACTGCAGAGTTAGTTTCGCGAATCGAAAATAACAAGTGCGTTGTGTGGCTGCACCCTTTTTAAGCTGCTTTGTTAAGGCAACATCTTTTTCAAGAGAGTCACAAACAATTATTAATTAATTTGTATTGAAAGCTCCTGTTTCTGGTACTTTCGGCCGGGCAGAATATGTCTAAAGTTCTTTCTTAGATTTTTTTTTTATAAAAACCAAAAGCTGAAAGTCCATACTACGCATACTAGCATCCTAGGCGACTTTAAAAAAAGTTAAACCACTTTATTCGTATGTTGCAAGTTACAGAGCACAAAGTGTAGCATGGATGCCTTGACAATTAGAATACGAAAACTAGTTTTATTTCCTGATTTTGTACCGCCACAAGCTGCATACGATTAAGTCAGTTGATTTTAAGTTTTATTTTATTTTCCATGTTGGGGCCTGAATTCCGCATTCGATTACGAGCGAGTTATTATTACTCGAACGTGCGAGTTTTTTAATATTTGGGATTTTCTCATTCGATTTCGAATAACACATATCGAATTTTTTTTTTTTTTTTTAAGAGAAGTAACATTCAGGCAACGAATGTCTACTACTATTACTAGGTGTTACCTTCTTTAGGAAAGGGATAGTTGTAGAGAAGACAGAAGGAAGAAATGAAGGAAGAAATAGAGGAAAGCTTTATCCTTTTACAACTCTGCTTTTTGCTCGTTTTTTAATAATGCAGTGTTGCAGCGCCTCTGGTGTTAAATGAGGTATTATATTAAATTTTTGAAGCTGTGATTAGTAGCCGTTTTATTTGTTATTTTACTTCGCGGACGATTCTACTACACAACGAAGGGGGGCGCTCTGATGTTACATTGGGATTAGTATCTGCTGAAGTCGGTATAATTCAGTGACCAGTGACTATGCCTTCATCACATGAACTTTCCTACAACAACTGATGCAAAGGGACACTAATGTACATCAGAAAAATGCGTGGTGTTGTTATTTGATGACTGTCTGATACCGGGTTCGAACCCAGTATCTTCGTTTTTGTAGTCAACGTGCTAAATACTTCAGCCAACGCCACCCTAATGACAGCACTCGATAACGAACAAGCATTCGAATGCAACTATTCGTGTTCGCAAAAAAGCATTCGAAATAACCAAAAATTAAAAGCAAAATTAAAGCCATTTCCAAAACCTCGTAGCAGCCATACAAAATGGCTTTTGCATGCAAAATATAATGGCTTTTATATTTAAAAAACACTAATTTTATATTTAAAGTTTGAAGTATTAAAGTCTTACACACAAAAACAAAACAAAAATCTGTACCTGTGTTCTCCCTGCAGAAAACATGGCGTTAAGTGTCCCCAAGTTACCACTTTTGTCGACTATATTGGTGACATTGTCAAACGAGCGTCTACATATTAACATTGTTTTTGATGCGTAGAAAACATTTTGTCAGATACACACAACTATGCTTCTTCTTAATGTTTTAGTGGATTCAAGCAAAATTCAAGTTTTTATGAAAATTAGTTTACGAAATCAATATAAAAGGCAAATAAAAACATTTATTAAAAAATAATTCAAAAAATCAAATAAAAAGAAATTGCAAAAGACAAATAAAAAGCAATACATTTTGTAATTATTAAAATAAAAATATTTTAAAATGAAATAATTGTGGAAATTTTTATGAGCCTGTAGAAGATTTTGTGGGATCAGTTAAAAAGTCCAGTCCAGTAAGTCCAGATTCATACGTAAGTGTTTGATTTTAATAATTCGACGGAACCTTGAATTTTTCATTTATATTTAATACAAACAGCAAACTAAATCCTTTCTTGCATTTTTTATGTATTTTTTTTTTATTAAAACAAAAATTTTTAATAAAATATTCAGTTTTATTATCATTAGAATTACTAAAATGTACTAGTGACTATCTCTTTCCAATGTCTCGATATGGTCCCAAAAAAATACCTACTCAGTAGTACCAACGTCAGTAGTTGCTTTTCAATGACACGTATATGCTAAATGTCTATAGCAAAAATCATTGTCTGGGTTACAATTCGTCAGTAGTACTGGTGACAAAGTCACTAGTAAATCACTACAATTTCTCTATTCACATTTTCTGCAGGGCTGTAACTGGCGAGAAGTTTTCGCGTCGAGAAAAATCAAACAATTATAATGATTGTCCTGTTTTCCACAGGCTGATTCATATCAAACCTGAAATAACCTTACAAGAAACATGAGCAGGGAACTAAGTTTTTTGTTACTCATCCTGTGTTTCCCAGACTGATAACAAACTTTTCGTCTTACCCAAGTTACAGAACATAGGCACTGGAAAGTTCCTGGCCAGTTGAATCATTTTAGGCGCGGCGCCAGGCTATCAAAGTCAGTAACTTCGGTAAAATCGACACTTTTCGTCGAGTAACTCAAACACTATATATTCTATGCAGCACAAATGTTCCTCGAGCCCCTATTATTTTAATAAAATCCAGCATTTTTCCTATATTTCAAAGCTATATGAGCCAAAATCCGTTTTTGGACTCTACGGGGTTAACGCATGCCCATAGAGAATTAACTTCTTAGACCGTTGCCAATTATTTTTACATAACCGATAATTCTTTTAAAAAATTGAAAGCTCTTACTCTGCTTCTTATAGTAGTTTCCATACAAAAAGGGAAAAAACATACAATTTGTCGAATTTGAGTTGTTACTTTTTTGACGCCAGAGAAATTGGAATACCTGGGAGGTTAATTATTATGTATTTCGATTCCAAAGAAAACATTTCAGAAATAGAATGTATAAGTATACAAGTACGAATGATTTCCTTTTCGAATAGAGATACATAATCACCCTTAAATAATTTTTTAGCAAATAAAATAAAATCAAAAATAACTTAAAAATTTAATTATGAGTAAAGGAAATGCATTTAAGAAGAGAAATATGGTTTGTTAATTAAATTAGAAAATAATTAAAGTCGTGGTTTAAGCTGCTGTTTACATTATACAAGCTGTTTTAGATTAATGCCCTAATTCAGTAAGAAGATTTAGGACGATTTTGTTTGAAAATACTGTTGAGTTCTTGTTTTTGAATTCTCTAAATTATTTACTTCAAAATAGTTGTTGTCTTTGATAATGAAAAATAAAAATATTATTACCATGTATTTAAAACATTGAAATAAAATTAAAGTATTATACAATAGTTTGAAAAATATTTGAAAAAATATGTGTTGAATATAATGTTTAGAACAAAATCATAAAGCAAATACACGAACCTTCTATCACGGACAATAACTAATAATAGACAAGCCGATACAATCGTCGATCAGAATTAGGGCATAACCTTTTTATTTACCAACATAATTTTTTGTATTATTTTCGGTTTATTTCTTGTATTTTTTTTTACGTCACAATGGACCGATAAGACAAAAAAAAAATTTAATTTTTCAAGTAAGCTCAAGAGTGAAATAAATAGTAATAAGTTTATTTGTATACATTTTATATACATATAACCGTAGTGCGATTCACTAATTTTTTTTAACGATAATCGCAAAATAATTATAACGAAAATTTATCGAAATTGCTATTCAGTAACATTTTTAACGATATTCATTATAATGTCAGCTGTGTCGTTATTTAAGCGACAATAATTATTGTAAATTATAATTTATGTGCTGTTAGTACTATCGACAAAAATCAACAGAAAATATCAGTTGCGTACTATCGTTAAAAATAAGTTACAGAAGCACACAATCGTTATTGCAAGCGACAAAATGTATAGACAAAAATTACCATTGTCAGATTGTTAAAAGTTACTGAACCGCACTACTAATTTACATTAAGCAATTTTTTTTAATGAAATTTCATGAGTTTTGTTGCACGAAACTTTTTTTATTTGCTAATTGCAGCTCTATATTTTATAAGTTGCTCTTTCAGGCCTCCTGTGGACAAATAAAAAATTTGCATACAACTAATTACATGATAAAAATGCTTGATGTAAATTAAGTAATATACGAGATATAACATTTTATACCTACATTTTTCTTAAAATGAAAGAATAAATGTCAATTTGCACACTGAGAGCCAATCCCACGATGTCGACAACGTTCGACTTGACGCTGAAGGCTGAGTTACATTTCTTGTGTATCATGTGCCCAAAAAACTGTTTAACTTAATTAATACGTGTCTGAATCAAACACTTTTTCGTTAGTAATTAGTGGTTACGTTTTTTTACGGATGTGTGGCACATGGCACACAGATGTAAACCCGGCCTAAGTATGTGATAAGTCAAACGTTGTCGACATCGTGGGATTGGCCCTGAAACGTATGTTTATTATTTTTAGAAAAACCTCGTAAGCAACACAATTTGCAATTTGTTGTTTGCGCGAAAAACACTTAAGCGAAAATTTTCGCTACAGTTACTTGTAAGTAATAAATTTTTTCAAAAAATATTTTTATACGTTTCAAAGAGTCGCAAATACATTTTTTGTAAAAGAAAAATTCGTTTTTAAACGCAGAATTAAAAACATACATATACATTTTTTTCGTTTTCTGAAAAATGAGTTATCGGTTTAAGAAAAAACCCGAAAATTGTTTCAGTGTTGTGAAAGGATTTTATTTGCCTTTTTTCAACACTGAAACAAAAACTCGATTCGCTTTGGCATCGAGTGACACCATCAGAAAATTTCTTGCTATCGAAATTAATTTCTATTCGAATGCATGATCACGAGTGCAGGAAACTATAAATCAGTGCAGTATTTAAACGATCTGTAAACGCATAAAATTGGGCGTTTAAACTACTAATACAGGCCATATGATTTGGTTACTTACCATATGTAAGTACGGTCCATATGTTTTGCATTTAAAGAGCATACGAATTTTTTCCAGTTCTCTATTTTGTTTTTTCAGATTTTGTTCGATCTGTTTCCTTACAATCTATTGTTCTTTTATGCTGTTCTACTTAGCCAAGCATAAATATAATATATTTTTCAGTAAAATTTGGAGACCTTTAATTAAAGTTTTTGTAATTTTTTACCTTCTTGAGTGTACAAAGAATTGATAGCCTGTTGAAAACAGGCTATTCTAGTGCTGCCACAATATTATTTTTTAAACTGCACATAAGGTATGGTTCACTGATTTACTCCTGTTGAGTTTAAATTATATATAAGTTTGAGTTTAGTTCAACTTAAGCAGCGTTTAAACTTTCACTGATTTATTAGCACTAAGGCGAAGAAAGATTACCCTGCAAGAAGACTCCCAGTCAAATGACCGGTCATTTGATCGACAGTGGTGATGGATTTGTCTACCTAAGTTTGTTAGGAGCAATGTGGGAATAGTGATGTAAACTTTTACGTACGTGTGATTTTGCATCTTTGTCTAACTAATTAAAAATATCTACTATGGAACATATATATCTGACCTGCTTACTCTGCCGTATTTTTACTCATCATTAATGATGCATGCGGTAGTCACGTCTGACTGATCACACTTGATGTATATAACCGGCATAGCAAACTAGTCAAATAAGCATAATAATATTAATAAACACAATTTGTACACTGTTTTATTTATTTTTTATTACAAAATAATAGAGATATACATAAGTTAAATATTTAAAGGCATAAAAACAAGCAAAAGCACACAAAAAAACGTTGGTGTCATCTATCCTCTTTACGCTTTTTTCAATCTCCAACACGCCTTAATTTTTATAAATATCTAAAATTTGGAAAAAATAATATATATATATATTTAATTAAACTTTGGGGATTTCTTTTATTCACTATTTTTTCTACGTAACTTTTTTAACACTTCCATAAATTTTATTTTCACAGACCGAACAAATTGTACATTTTACAATAAAATGCGATGTTTTAAAATGTTTGGTATATCTACATTAGATGTTCCACTCTTAAATGTATGTTAGAGTAGAGCAACTAGAGCAATTAATTGACTGTCACTGTTGATTTCAATATAAAATAGTTGTAAATGTGTTAGTGAAAAAATTACGTTTGTATTAGTTTCAGTCATTCATTTCTTGCAGGGTAGTTAGTTAGTTATTTATTGATTTAAATGTTCTAAAAAGGTAATTAGAAATTTTTGGAAAATAATTCTCAAAAATTGTCAGCAATTATTAAGAAAAAAAAACGGGTTGGATGGGTTTTGATAGTGATAAAAATTAAACGATTTCGTTAATTAAAAAAAAAAGTTTGTGACTGATTCGATATCGTGAGTTTTCGTGTGATAATTTGCACTCACCGGAGTGACGCGTCGCGATCAAGTGGAAAAGAGCTTACGAAACCAAGTCAAGTATAAACGCAAAAAATTTTTAAACTAGTAATTATTAAAAATCTAATCGAATAGATTATATTCGATTGCATAAAAATTCCATATTTCGCATACACATCGATAATGAAAAATACGCTTTTTAAGTGAAATTTATCGAGATAATTAAAATCCATTTTGTTTAAATTTTTTCCATAAAATGTGTTGTGCTCTTCATTGTTTGTAAAATTTTAAAAATTGTCTTATTTTTTTGCAACAAGCGAATAAATTCACTTAAAGCACTTGCAAGCATCTATTATATTTTCTACTTAAGCAAAATACAAAAACTTAAAATGTTTTTGTACTTTCGCTTACCGTTTCCGTTTTTTTTAGTTAATCTCCGCTGTGCATCAATATTTCAGTGTGTGACTCCATGTACTATGATTGCTATTTCCTCTATTTGATACTCCTATTTAGCTGTTGATTTTATTTTATTTTGTCTTGAAAAAAAAAATAAAAATATTTGTATATCAAATATATTCACATCCTTATGAAATATTCATTTCGCAATCTAAACTCGTGTGAGTGCATCTAAATATTTAATGTAACAATACAGTTGTATGTCGTAGTGTTATTTTGTAGCCGTATTTTAGCGAATTTTGATGATTTTGTTATTTAAACAAATAAAAGGTACAAAAAATAGCTTAAGTTGAAATGTAAAAAAACCTAAAAATTCGTACATGTTTTTATTTGAAAATACCACTCCAATTCTATATTGATGATTAATGATAATACGTTTGCTAAAATATAATGTGTTTACTAAATTTCTAGCAGACAAGTGCACAACTTTGTGGTTTTCATCAATAACAGCGTATGTCACATACATATCGACGTCGAAAATCCAAAAGTACGTATCATCAAACTTGGGAAAGTAATGAAAATAGAATATTTGAATTTTTAAATAACAAAGAAAGCATTGATTTTTCTTTTGTTTATTAGCGTTGATTGCATTCATCATTAAAAAGGTTTGTTCACAATAAAATGTGTTCTAATGTAGAAAGTATTTATAATGAAATCATATGTACAAGGCCAAAAGAAATCACCCTATTGCAAGATGCTCTTATTTTTGCCAATGGCGGCCAATGCCAAATCTGTTTTGACATTTGTGAACTAGACGGATGTAGAACACAAGTGAACAAGCCATGGAGCGATACAATCCGTAAGAACGCGATATAATCGTGTCGTGGCGTTCCCGGGTCGCCTTATCTCTCGTTTTGACGATTTACACTGGCCCGCAAGATCGCCCGATTTAACCGTTTCAGACTTTTTTTGTGGGGTTTTTGAAGTCCCGTGTTTACGTGAACAAGCCCGACATCCTGTAAGTGATGAAAAATGCCATAAAACAAGCAATCAATTGTGACGGGTCCCATTTGTCCGATATCATCTTCTCGACTTGACCAATTGAATTCTAAAGGTTCAAATAAACATAATCAAAAAACAGAATCGAAGTTTTTCATTTACAATGAGAGCCAAACAACATCGTATGACTTCTTTTGGCCCACCTTATACATTGCACATGTGTCTCCAAAAACTGAATTTTGCTGCAAAAATAATTTCCAAACAACATAAAATTTGGTGTGGAGACCACTGTTGCGAAAATAATTGTTTCAAAAAAGTTGGCTATAACTCCCACCCGTTTCTCAATTTCCAAAAAATATGAAGTATTAAAAACACAAAATGTGGCACATACTTCCAATATTTAGTAAAATATTTTAATTTTTTTAAGTATAGACTTGCAGTATTGTAATTAATTTTGATAAAATTTTAAACTTAACTAATTTTTTTACAAAAATAACTTTTTCCTTATTGCAATTTTTTTACTACTCAACTTAATTGAAAAAAAAATGTAAGCATTCACAGCTGTTTAAATATAAATATTTGGAATTTATGTTGAATTTTTTTAACTTCTGTATACTCTTTTTTTATAAAAGTGAATTATTTTTTTTCTATATTATTTAAATTATATTATTATATTATATTATATGGGACAAAAACGTAAATTAGCTCCAGCTCAATCAGCCTTCGCTTACTCCACAACTTGTCCTCAAATAAGCCAACCACTTACTTCACGAGTATCGTATGTCGATGTCGTTATGACAAATTCTAATAAATAATTTAAAATATGCAAACTCAAGCTTTAATTTTAATCGCCTTGATGCCTTGGCAATAGGCCAATTGACAATCTGGTGCAAACTATAAACAATTTTACTACAAACATGACTAGCTTGATGCAAGAAATGCTGCGAATGCAAAATACACTGATTCAAGCAATTATCAATAAGCCATGAACAGTTTAAAATGTGTTTCTGGAACGCAAACGGCATTCGCCAACACAAAACTGACCTGGAACACTTCTTTACGGAAAAATATATTGACATAATGTTCGTCTCTGAGACTCATTTGACTTCGAGAAGCTTCTTTAAAATATATGGTTATACTCTATATAATTCAAAGGACCTGAGAGGGAGAGCATGCGGTGGATCAGCGATTCTAATCAAGTCAAGACTCAAGCACTATATCCTTGACAACGTTTGTGAAGAATATATGCAAGCAACGAATATTTTCGAATTCGAATTTCGTGATATCATCAATTTACTCACCTCCCAGATTTTCAGTTACCGAAGAACACTTCAAATCGCTTGGATCTTGTTGCGTGGCAGCTGGCGACTACAATGCAAAACATACGTACTGGGGCTCGCGTTTGTTTAATACAACTTCAAAAATGTACTCTGATGTCATTTCGAGTGGGGAGCCCACTTACTGACCTACTAACATACAAAAAAATCAGTATGTAATAGATTTTGGCGCCATGATCTCTCTAGATCTCGAGCAGGCCTCTCTAGATCTCTCTTCCGATCACTCTTCCAAAAATTTTACAATTTTTAACCCACTAACCTCACTCATATGTGAAGATGATCAATCGTGTTAATTGGCTGATGTTCAAAAAATATCTCAGTAGTCAATGTACGGAAAACATTAAGCTAAGAATATCTGAAGATATTGAATTTAACGTTGCCAATCTTACCGTAAACATTAAACAGGCTGCTGAACATGCCACTACCTCCCATCCGCAGACTGGCTTTAATAGAATTTGTTCTACGGATATTGAAAAAAGAAGAGCTAGAAGGGAATGGCAACAACACAGATCACCCCTAAATAAAATCAAACTTAAAGAATGTACTAAACGACTGAAAGAGTTGCTATCGTCGGAAAAAAACTGCATTACTGGAAAAATATGTAGAAGGTCTCGATGCCACGTCAGCATCTAATTAGTCTTTATGGCGCGCTGCTAGAAATCTTAAAAGACCTGTTGAGCTTAAATCACCACTTCGCACTTCGAACAGAGGCTGGGAAAGAGGCGATAGTGAGAAAGGCAACTTATTTGCTGAGCAAATCTGTATTCACTCCCAATTCATGTACGGGTGCTGTTGATTTGCAAAGTGTAGTTTCTCTACCCCTTCGTCCCTTAAGGTTTAAACTGTGTGAGGTACAAAAATAAATGCTGAGCTTAACCTGAAGAAAGCTCCAAGTATTGATGTAATTAGTAACAAGATGCTAATTGCAATAAGAATCCTCTATTTATTTTTAATGCCATTTTTCGAATGCAGTATTTTCCACATAACTGGAATCTTGTCAAGTTCAAAATAATTCCAAAGCCGGACAAAGATCCTACCCAGGCTGAGTCATATAGGCCTATAAGCTTACTATTAACAATCTCAAACGCTCGGAGAATAGCGTTACGTAATATGTGAATGGCCCTTTGTCAGAATAATAACAATTGTTTTTCTAAATTATGATTTAATTATGCTAAAATTAGTATCGTTCTCTTAACCAAATTACATGTGACAATGATCAAAGAACAAATAACACCAAAGTTAATTGTAAACACTAGCAGAACGGAACAACTAGTAGTTCTCGAAGTTTTTGACACACCTTCATCATCAGCGTTCTTGTGCTTGGTCAGCTGTGTGTGGAATGGAATATATATACGTATTACAGTTTGCTGAAAGCATTTTTGATTTCAATTTTGCCATCTCTAATTTACAACAGTCTTGCCATGGTCATTTATTCTTTACTTATTATGAAAATGTCAGCTAATTTACTTATTTCTTTTTTGTCTACTCAAGACAAATTTTTTTGGTTTGTTGCTAAGTTGTACGTTTTAATTTTTACCTCAAGCCCATAGCTATTAGTTTTGGTTAGTTTAATTACTATAATTCGAAATTCTGTTAGTTTCTAATTTATGTTTTAATTAGGCTAAAGTTCGATTCGCTCTGTAAGCCAATATATATGTATCTGGGGGGTTATTATGTAATTCGATTCGAAAAGAAAACTGTTCGAATGTGTATGTTATTAACATTACAATTCGAAAGCATTTCCGTTCGAATTGGATTACATAATAACCCCCCTGGTAATTATCATGTTTATTAGAATATTTACAATAAACTTTGGTATTATTTGTTCCTTGATAATTATCACATGTAATTTGGCTTAGAGAGCGATACGAACTTTAGCCTAATTAAATGGAATTTGGAACTATAGTAATGAAACTAAACGATTGTCTTTGGTGTGATTTATTTCTTAAAAATTACAATAACATGTAATTAAGTTTCCTCAAAGTGCAAGCTCTAGTCTAATTAAATCTAAACAAACTTATTAATTTTTAGTAGTAGACTAAATCCAAAAGTTTTAGAAATAATCTTAAAAACTTCACATGCTTATAGTAAGACTCGCAAAAACTACTGATAATATTTGTATAGAGCTGTTGTAGCCCATAGTGTTGAGCAAAGCAAAGCAAAGGATTTAGGCTTTGTATGGCCGGAATTACTACAAATTGATATGGATGACGTTTATTTTCAGCACGACAGCGCTACCTGCCACAAAAGTAACGATGCCATCGGTATTTGTGTAAAAGTTTCCTGACACCGAGATCTGGTAATTTATCACCTTTAGACTTGTATCTTAAAGGCTTTAAACCACAATATATTCAAGACCTCAAAGATGGAGTTCGTAAAGCTACCGAGAACCAATAGCCGTAAATGTGCTACTTGCTTATGAGAAGTGTCATGAAAATCATATGGTCCTGCAAAAGTAGCCGCGATGGCCATTTGGCTGATATTGTTTTCAATTATTAATGTAACGATGGATGATTTTTAAACGTATTTTTTTAAATATCAGTACTAAAAATCTTATTGGAAGACCCCATATTTCTTTAAAAACAAAAGGAATTGAAATATATACTGCACTTGGCCTCGATTAAGAAATTTTTCTGTGAACAAGAATTCAACAAACTGCGTATACAAGTGTAAAATAAAAATTTGTTTAAGCTAAATTTTATTAATTTCGAAAATGATATCTTTGATAAGTTTTCCGGTTTTGTAATAAAAACTGCAAATATATGTACATACATACATATGTATGTATGTAGACACCTGCATAAAATATATTTTCAAATTGAAGTGTTAAAAGCTGTTTCCTCTCTTTAACACACTATTAAAAACTTAATTACTTTGAACAATTTTTTTTTCGTTGCTTAAGCAAAACATAAAAAGTTTTCAACTTTCATTCGCTGCCAGCCCATAAAATTATTGTGTCCCCCCCTTTTGTTTCCATAAAAAGAAGAAAGCGAAGGACAAAAGAAAAAAGAGCAGTTAAAACATCAACATTTTCATCACACATCATTGTCATTCTCATCTCAACTTCATTCAACCAGCAGCAGCAGCAGCAGCAGCAGCTACAAATTTTGAACTATATAAAATTATACTCGTATTGTTATACTTCCAAACACTGCATTTTCCATCTTTAGTGCGAAGATTCAGAAACAACAAAAATTTATTGGTATTTTAACACTTTTGTTTTTTATTGAAATTTAACCCACTAAAAAGAAAATAAATTTCCATGTTGCAGCTGATTGTTTCTTGAAATATTAAGTAGATGTTGCTGCCGCTGTTAAATGTATATTAAAACAAGAGAAATATGCATTTAAGTATATTTAAATATTTTATTTAACAACAATAAGATTACAAAATCGTAAATTAATTTTATGCCTCATGTATGAAGAATTATGACTCGGTGGCATCGGTGACTTCGAGAATTGTTTATTTTTTTTAATTTATTCTTTGGGGTTCTGTGACGAAGTGTTTGTTTTTGTTTCTACAAAGTCATTTGGAAATGTATTCAAATAAATCTCAAACTTTATATGGATTGTGTGATCACAGTTGGATTGAACATGTGTCTTATTTTTATTATTATTATGGAAAGTAGGAAAATTGGAAAATTTACATGAGATTTCAAATCAAAATAAATAAAATATAAAACAAATTTTTTTAAATCAAAGAAATCATATTAAATATATTTTTTAGTCAAACAACTTTATTGAGTAAGAACTAAAAGTTAAATAAACTAGATAAAAAAAATGTGCTTTAATTTTGATGGTTTTCGATTAAAAAGCCTGGGAATTTAATTTTTTTTTTATTAAATAATTAAGTGTTTGAATTCGATTTAGCAGCAGTAGCTTGATAAACACACTTTATCAACATTATACAACTGAAATTAAATAGACATAAAAACAATAAAAAATAAAAATCCCACGTATAACGATTTTCTTCTTGTTTTTTCTCTCTCTTTGGCAAAGACTTCAAACGCTCTATTTAAATACAAAAAATCAAAAAAATAAAAATATTTTTTATGGACTACGCAATCATACGATTGGGCGTCTGAAATTATTAACAAAAAACATATAAATTGTTTCAATTAAAAGAAACTTAAATTTAATTTACTACTAAGCTTTTTTATCACCAAAATTAAATCAACTAACAAATAAAAATTATTCAAGCATGGCAGTGACATTGGAGCGATGCACAGTGTGGTGTTTCCATACAACGAGCGGTCAAAAATTTTAACATTAAATGTGTGCACATGCATGCAGATCGCTCTACATCAGTGAGGTCAAAAATAAAATTATAGTTGTCTCATTCGTCTCTAAAGTACATAAAAAAAAAATAAATATTTTGATAAAATGCAGTTTAGTAAAGCAGCTCAAAAAAACTAAGAGATATAAAATTTTATAAAAAAGTTCGCGCCGATCCATATTTTCCGAGTTATGGGGCTCTGAACTCTTCATAGGAAACTGCGAAAAATCTCTAAAAAGAAATGTTTAAAAAGCTTATCTGATAAAAACGTAAAAATTAATAAAAAAAAATTCATGAAAAAAATATGCTGCGACCCATATATCCCGAGTTATTGGTCTGTCTTAAAAGAGCAATTGGAAAATGTATTGAAATTAAAATAATTTAAGAAAAAAAAACTAAAATTTTTATTTTTTTTTTTTGCAAATATCCCCTTATCTGACTGACAACACCGCTCAACAACCAAGATATATGTGTCCTTAATTATGAAAGTGGTCTCAGTCATATATTTCTTTGGTCGAGATATTTAGTAGATTACATTTGACCAAACCAAAAAAATTTTTAATGATGCAAGATATTAATTTTAGAGCTGTGTTGTTCATGAACGAACAAATACAATTGAACGAATCAGTCAAATGAACGAAGTGAGCCGGTTACTTTACTGAGCTATTTTGGCTCAGCAGTACTGATAAAAAGTACAATTGAACGAAGTGAACGACCGAGCGCACTTGTTTTTTTTTTTTTTGTTTTTTTCTTTGTTCATGTGAGATTTATTTATCATGTTCTCGTTTTCATTAGCCTTTTGCTTGCTTTTAGTAACAGTGTGACTATTATAAAATTAATTAAATTGGAATTAATGGGGGCTATTCTTGAATACGCGTCGAATTGGTGAAAGTTACATGCAAAACAAAAACAAAACTGTGTAAATGTAAAAAAAATTGTTTTTGTTTCGCATACAAAATTAACAGTTTTTAAAAGAGAAATTGAATTTGAAAATTGAATTGAAATTCCCACGTTTATTTCATTTTAGAAATGTAGTACAAACAAAAAAAATGTTTGAAAATTAGTTTTTATTTTAATGTAAAGTTTCACTTTTTCAACGCGTTTTCCAGAATAGCCCCCAATATTTCTTAAGAATTTAGAATATATATTGCGAGTTTTTTTTCAACAAATTTGATTTTGATATTGTATATAATTTTTTCTTTGTGCTTCTTATATTTTCTTTTATTTGTTTTGATTACTTTGCTAAACTTCATTCAAATTCATAGCAAACATATTGCATTTCTCCCTTTTTATTGGCCGAATCAACTGTTTGTTTTCATTTCGTTCTATTTCTTGAAAAGAGCGAATGATCAAAAATGAAAATGAACAAAAATGAGCGGTCACTTGAATGAACGATTTGACACAGCTGTACTGAATTTATTATATCAATCTTATTAAAAACAGAAAAAACACCAACAGCACAAATTTTTCCCGTTTTACTCTGTTCCGCGCAACTTCCTTAATTTTTTCTTTCATATTCTTCTTCTCCAGATAACAACCAACAAAACACATAAGGAATGAGAGATATTAGTCCTGCCATTCACGCGTGATGCCGTGCCAAACATATTTGATTAATTTTTATATACATATCGTCAGCCCATTATTGGCTTGGAGCATATGCCATAACGTCGGAATGGAGAAAAACGACAAAGAATGAAGTTTTCTCCAAGCATACCCGATAGAATTTCTTTGTATTTTCATCATTGCTTCCGACACATGTTTGGAAGAAATGTGTAAATTTTAGTTAACTTTGATGAATAAAGTTAGAAGTTAATATTATTTTATTGTAAAATTAACATTACGTTTTGTGCCGCATACACCACTTTACGTATGGAGCTTTTTGTGCTCCATACGTATACTTTACAGCTGAGAATTGAGAATTTTGTTGTTTTGTTGAGAATTTTGTTTGTTTTGTTTTTGTTCGTTTAATGCTGACCGCCGCCGTAATATTTTTAACTATCGATTCGCTTATACAAGAAAAACAATTCATAGAAGTGTATTTAAGGTAAAGAATGAAATTAAATTATTTCTGTTATACTCAAACATGCATAATTAAGGTTTTTTTTATTTTATTTTAGTGTTTAATAAGTTTATATTAAAACATTTAATCGGCGGTGGCGTCTGAGTGAGCTGTTTCCGCTTAACAGTCGTCGTTGAATTTTTCTTACGGCACCTTCTTTTTTTTATTATTAATTTCTCATAGAAATGAAGCAAAACTTTACTTCGCATGTTTTTGTATGAAGAATTTGACGCAAACTCCAAACTGTGGCATGTACAGCAAAACAATACTTTTAAACATTAAAATAGTGAAAATGGAGCAAAATGAATGCCAAATATCTAAGAAACTATAATTAATTTCTCAAAAAGCATTTTGGATTCAGAAAGGAGATATTCGAAATATATATATACTTCATAAATAAATAATTTTTTTTCTAAATGGTCGGTGAGTCAAACCAATAATGGGATGACGATATATAAAAGATTTATTGAAAGAATTCTCGAATTGATATATGTATGCATGTTCATATGTGTATATTTTCATACATATTATTGTACAAAAACAGAATTTATTTGAATGAATTAAATCTTTTGACAAATTTGCCACCTACGTAAATAATTTGTAGTAATGCAAAAAAAAATATTATAGGAATATTTTTTTATTGCAAAATAAGTATAATATATGTATATTTAAGATTATCAGCATATTTTCATATAAACATATGTACATATATATTTAAGTATATACATTGTGAAATTAATTATAGTTTCACATTTCTTTTGAATCTTTTTAGACTTCTTCTTCTACCACACGCCGTCCTACAACAACCGCTTAAACAAATATCAGACACAATTTTGCTCATTTTTTATTCTATGCATAATTTAATTTAATATTTATGGATTAAAAAGAAAAAAGCAATAAAAAAATATGACAAAATTAAAAACAAAAAATTTTATTTTTCAAATTTCACATGATCATTTGCAGTATAAAAAAAGACCAGCAAAAAATAAAAACGATCACACACAGTTGCTGGCGACAAATTGACAAAGAAAAATTACTTAATGTGTTTGTTAAATGTTTATTTAATGGTAACACTATCATAAAAATATGAATTTAAATTAATTTTAATACTTTTCGAAAGCAAAGGGTAGCATAAGAAACAAAAAAATATGTTTTAATAAAACTTGAAATATTCTCGCCATTTGTTTTAAGTCAAGCATTGAATGGCACAGATTCTTTTTAAGCATTTATTAATTTGCTAATGGCAGATGTTTTGAATGTGTACACTTTTTACAAAATATTTAATTTAATATAATGGGACCTCCGAAAAAAATATACAAAGGAAAAATCACTGATTTCTGGGAAACATAAAAACTTTGAAGATAATTTAAATAAATATTAGTAATAAGCTCATATCATCTACGATAATGCTCCAATTGGAATAAAAGTTTATATAAAATAATATTAAATTTAAGTACGCAACTTTTATTGCAAATGTAATATGTGAATTGTTTTGATTCATTGCATTACAATTTGCTGAAAGCTTTTTTGTATTGAAAGCTCATTTTTGCCATCTCTAAATTTACAACAGTCTTGCCATTGTCGTTTGTTCTTTACTAATTATGCACATGTTAGTTAATTTGCTTATTTTTGTTCTACTTAAGACAAACCTTTTTAGTTTGGTACTATTAAGTAAATTTTTGTTTAGTTCTTTGCCACAGGCTCATGGCTATTTATTTTAGTTAATTTTAATTATTATTGTTCGAACTTCATTTGTTTCTATATTTATGATTTGATCATAAATATAGAAAGCATATGGCAATACTGTTGTAAATTTAGAGATGGTAAGAATGAGCTTTCATTACAAAAAAAAGCTTTCAGCAAATTGTAATACGATGAAGCAAAACAATTCACATATTCCATTTGCACTGAAAACTTAAGTATATAAAGCAGAAATCTACATCAAGTGACACCACACACAGTGGACGAAACACAAAGAACACTGATAATGGAGGTGTAGTGGCCTACGAAAACAGCCGGTTGTTCCGTTTTACTGCTTGTTTGTCCGAATATTTACAACTAACTTTGGTGTTATTTGTTCATTAATAATTATCACATGTTATTTGGCTTACAAAATGATACGAACTTTAGCCTGATAAAATCATAAATATAATGAACTTTGTTGGCCTTGGCGTCATTAACGTTAAAGAACGCGTTTTGTGTCATTATAATGACAAAGCTTTTCCGGAATAACTGATTTATCATATTTTTTATAATTTCTCAATCTAAATACGATTGATGATATTTCTAAGATATTTTTTTTTTGTCTCTCATTCACCCTTATTCCAGTTGTCAACACGAAACAAAACGATATTGTTTTGCCTTGTTTACTTCAAATTGTTATTCCGGTTGTCGTTATCGTAGATTATCGATGATTGGCAACAAAGAATTCTACAAGAAAATTTGGCGGCGATATTGTATTGAAAAGGCTTGGAATTTGTCCTTGACATTTTTGATAACGACTAGAGTTTTTATTTTTATTTTTTTTTTAAGAGAAGAAACACTCAGGCAATGAATGCCTACTACTATTACTATGTATTACTTTCCTTACGAAAGGGATAGTGATAGAGAAGGCAGGTGGTCAAGGAAGAGATAGAGGAAAGCTTTATTCATTTAAAACTTTGCTTTCTTGCACGTTTTTAATAATGCTGTGGTGCAGCGCTTCTGGCTGGTGTCAATGAGGCGTATTAAATTTCGCAGCTGTAGCCGTTTTATTGGTTTTTTTACTTCGCCGATGATTCTGCTACACAATGCCGACAAAGTAGGGCGCTCTGATGTTACATTAAGTTTAGTATCCACTGAGACCTGTGTAGTCCAGTGACGAGTGTCTATGCCTTCATCACTTGAACTTTCCTACAACAACTTATACATACAAGGGAACACTAATGGATATCAAAATTACTGTCGGGATCGGGCTCGAAGCCAGGACCTTCGGTTAACTACTTCAGCCAACTGAAGCATACATACATTAATTAAAAGTGAAAAAAAACGGAAAAATTTTAAATAACTGCAACCAAGTTTGAGAAATTAGTGGGAGAGTTGCGGTAGTGGGATTTCATAGAGGCACTCTTCCAAGTGATTTGAATGCAATAAAACTGCACAAGTATTAAATTTTCGTCGTCATTTTTGATAAAGACATGAGGTTATTTAAAGCATTAGCATAATTAAAAATGGAAAAAAATTAAACAGTTCAAATAAAACCAGCTTGAGAAATTCGTGAAAGAGATGCAGAAAAATCTTGCTCTTGCAGTGGTATTTTGCAGAGGCACTCTTCCAAGTAATTTTTAAGAACAATAGCAAAAAATTATAAAGTTATTAAATTTTGGCTGGCCAAGAGCCGATAAGATTAGGAGGATGAATGGCCAAAAGTAGGAACATAATGAGCGTACAAAGTGCAATTGAAAAATAAAAATTAATAGGTTTGACGAGACTTGAAGTTTAAAGTTGTAGCGCAAAAAGATGTACGTCAAGCAACGAGTGGAGGGATATTTCAGCAGTTTACTTTAAACCCGTTCGAGGTAGGTACGGCAGATCTGCTGAAGTTGCAGAAACAATTGAACACTGAGCCAGCAGTTCCGGAAATCCAGTTTAAAAATGTTGCTATTGAATTAGTGGAGACAGAAGATATTTCACTATCAGAAGTAAAAACACCCAAAATTATTTTTTCGTTCTAGGAAGTGTGAAACAAAACACTTTTAATTTTTGATAAAAACTTTTTTAAAAAATAGCAAAACGAACAAGCAGCCGAATCTGATAACAAATTCAAAATTCAATAACTTTTATTACGATAATCGTATCACTATAATATAACGAAACCTCATCGACTTTGCTATCCAGTAACATATTTTAACGATATTTGCTGTCGGATGAAGTAAAAAATTTAAATCACAAACTCAAATTTATTTTGTTTTCTTCTTTGTGCTTTCCGCTTTGTATGCCGAGATGCCACATGATATGTAATTAAAACACTATCATAAAAAATAGATTACAGAATGAAATTATCATTACTGCAAACGAAAAAATATACTCGAAAAAAGTTATTTTTTAGAATACTTTTTATTTTTATTGGGCTGTATGTAGATTGAAGACTTTGACTTGTTAAAATATAGAAGAGAGGGTGCCCTTATTTATGAAAGTGGTCTAAGACATATATTTCTTTAGTCAAGATATTTGGTAGATTACATTTGAATAAATCAAAAAAATATTTTTATACCTATTATGCAAAATTGTAATTTAGAGTTGTTTTAATCTCGACTTATATAAAATTATATAATATTTATTAAATATTTATTGAAGTTATTTAATATTCGTTTAATTTTTTCAAAGCAAAAATGCCCATGACTTAGACCACTTTCGTAATAAAGGGCACAAACGTAGTCGCTTAAAATGGTACCAGCGGCCTTTTATACAAATTAATACAAATATATTTCTCTCGATGGCCGGCACTAGTAGATATGGACATACATATGCATTTCTTCGTAAGTATTCTGCTACCCAGAATCACACAAATCAATCAATTTAAATACTTCGTTCTAAATTTTCATCAGCTTATAGTCCCAATGGTCAATATTGGTTATTTCTACATAAGTAAGTTTAATAACCAAAGCAATTTCCAGTTAAGAAACGATAACCGCAAAGCAATATTCTTTACGTGGCAAAGGAAAAGCACTCCAGCAATATTAAAGCAAATTAAGTCAACCTAACAACTACATAGATACACACACATACAGAAGAAGATGATGAAGTAACTTGAATACCACCGCCTTGAAAACTTTCATTTCATACCCCTGAGGACACTTAAGAATCAGCCGTTGATAGTTATGACAACAGCAGTAGCAACAGCAGCAGCAAGTATTCATGCAGTAAGTGGAAATACAAAATGAAATTGTCCTTTTTGAAAAAAAACAACATTTTAAATTACACACAAAGGAAGTTTAACCAAGACAACAACTACAAAAAACCAAAGGAAATTATTAAAAAAAAAACACAAAACGAAAAAAATAAAAATAGTGAACGAAAATCCCAAAATCCGATAAAGTTCTAGTAGCGTAAATAGTTAAAAGACTTTAAGTTAAATGAGAGAGTGTAACGAAGCTTTCTGCCAAGCAGCCATATTGAAAATTAACGGAATACAGCAGCAATACCGTTAGTACTCAATTGAGCTAAAGAGAGCCAGAGAGAACGCACAATGCTTATAGAATTTAAGTGTTGGAAACAATTGGTTGTTGTAAAATACACTCAAGGGAGGGGCATTAAAAATTATCACTCAAAATTGTATCTCACTCGCTTTCCATTGTTCTCTTTTACACAGGCACAGCCTTCAATTAGAGGGGCGATATGGTTTGTAAATTAAAAAATGAGGGAAAAGTAACATACCACTTAATTACATATACCAGGGATGGAAAATGCACCACAACTGTACCTTCTTAGAATAATACAGCCATACAAAAATAGTACTTTTAAGCACTTACTGCATTTAATTGATAATTCATTTGTTTTTTTTTTGTGGTAGAAATATTTTTAATACATTTGTATGTGATGTTAATTATTCAAAACTATATTTTAATAAAAAGTATATGATAATGAAACCGCATTTATTTATAGAATGCAGTGGAATTTCTATTTATTTGTTGTAAAACAAATGTGCTATAAAATAATTTCAATAACTTGATTTATATTGTGTTACCGGCCCTTACTTAAACTTGGCACCTAATAATATTAAACACTTCACCAAACAAAAATTGTAAGGAAAGCATACGACATATCAAATTTATATGCTTTTCGTAGTTTCGGCAATTGGTACGAAAAGAAATTATTTATATAAAAATTTTGTTTTTACTTTCCATATCGCGTTTTTATGGTATCAACCAACTGGTCAGCGATCACTTCCCTAAAAAGTGAAAATGCAATATATAAGATCAATAGGATTTGGCTTGCTTCTCTAGGCATAAGGCAAGCTACAGCGTTGACGAAACTATTTTCCTATAGTGCTATCCTCGATTTTAATAGAAACGCCCTACGACTGACTGATGATTTTCTTTCTCTTAGGCACAATAGACACAATAAATACTTTAGGTCCCCTTATCCAAGTTTAATGTCTGCATTAAAAAGGAAAGAAGTCACTGCACACTCCTGTTTTGTTTGTCACAGATACTAATAGAGTGTTTACTTCTAACGAACCTCGCTTCAAACTTCAAGTGGCAATTACCCCAAAGATTAGGTTACTGGCGACCAGAACATGCAGCCATAGACTGTGTAACTGTACTCTACTCATGTTTGACATAAGGTTTGATGTCAAGGTATCGGAGCGTCCAGCGCTATCCCGGAAAATATTCATAATTTTGACAATTTAAAGTTCAGAACTGTGATACAAAGTACGGTATTCAATATCGATATAAATTTTCATACAAACACAAAAACAGTTTGAATTCTAAATTCGCTCTGATGAACTAGGTCACGGCCCGAACACAAATAACAAGATGTCCAACATGTACGAATCAACCACACAAAAAATTTTCCCATAACACGCACGAAACCGAATGCACTAGTAAAAAATAATTTTTTCTCTCTCCTTCTCTTTTCCCTTCTTTTCCATTCTCTTTTTCCTACAAACTCAAGACTTTGCAATATAAGCTTTGGGTGTGGAAAAGCCGTCTAACTTATCAAGATTTACTCTCAATTATCTTTTGCAGTGGTCCTGATCACGTAAGATTAAACCAGAAGTGTAGAAAACTATCTCAGTAGTCGGGAAACTTACAAGTATATTTAATTGGTATGGATATGGTACTGAAATTGATAATTGTGTTTTCGGATGAAACTGATAATTGTGTTTTCGGATGCCTCGCTCACACAGTCATCAAATCCTCTTTACATTTTCTTTCGCGTGGTATTATTTTAACGAAATTCCATGTTATACTTTGTGGTCTCATTCGCTGCCTAGTTTTTGTAAATAAATGGTAAAAATTAATATTTGCGAACGAAAATGCTAAAAACAAGTCTCTAATCATTTGAAAACAAATTTTAATCACTTTTTTAATACTAATAATCTTTTCCGTATGATGTTTTTTAATTTAATACCTCAAATTCCTCCATTTAATCTTGTACAAATGTTCATGTACTCAAATGTATTTTCATATTATGCTTTGTGGTCTCATTTGTTGTCTGCTTTTTGTAAGTTGAAGTTAAAAATTAATATTTTTGTAGGAAAATGTTTAAAAATTGAGTTTGTAAGCATTAGGAAATTAACTTTACCCTGCAGAAAATGCGAATAGTGAAATTGTAGTGATTTACTAGTGACTTTGTCAGCAGTACTACTGACGAATTGTACCCCAGACAATGATTTTTGCTATAGACATTTAGCATGTACGTGTAATTGAAAAGCAACAAACGAAGTTGGTACTACTGAGTAGGTATTTTTTTTGGGACCATACCGAGACATTGGAAATAGATAGTCACTAGTACATTTTAGTAATTCTAATGATAATAAAACTGAATATTTTATTAAAAAATTTTGTTTTAATAAAAAAAAAATACATAAAAAAAGGGAACATTCGTTCAGCAAGTAAGGATTTAGTTTGCTGTTTGTATTAAATATAAATGAAAAATTCAAGGTTCCGTCGAATTATTAAAATCAAACACTTACGTATGAATCTGGACTTAGTGGACTGGACTTTTTAACTGATCCCACAAAATCTTCTACAGGCTCATACAAAATTTCCACAATTATTTCATTTTAAAATATTTTTATTTTAATAATTACAAAATGTATTGCTTTTTATTTGTCTTTTGCAATTTCTTTTTATTTGATTTTTTGAATTATTTTTTAATAAATTTTTTTATTTGCCTTTTATATTGATTTCGTAAACTAATTTTCATAAAAACTTGAATTTTGCTTGAAGCCACTTGTATTTTCAACAAACCAATAAAACATTAAGAAGAAGCATAGTTGTGTGTATCTGACAAAATGTTTTCTACGCATCAAAAACAATGTTAATATGTAGACGCTCATTTGACAATGTCACCAATATAGCCGACAAAAGTGGTGACTTGGGGACACTTAACCCCATGTTTTCTGCAGGGTAATCACTACACTACCCCTACACTATTTGATACATACATATTTTACACCTAAAATCTGTTCGTGTGTTTTTCATGTTAATTTTGCTAAACACGACACGACCCGACCACGCAACAAATCAGATTTTCTGCCACGAACACTTCGTGTTGAGTCACACGCGCCGCGCCCATCTCTAATTAGAACTGAACTTATGGTAAATGTATTAAGTAACATTTAACAATAGTCTTATTTTTATTTTATTTTATTTATTTTTTTTTTATTGTTAACCAAAAAGCACCTTTAAATTATTTGCTATATTAACCAAATTTACCTATAAAAAGTACTTTTTAAGCTTAAAATAAGATCCTGATTTCCCATCGCTGGTACAAACTAGCCGCACTTTCTGTTGGGCACGAGAGTTATAAAAGGGGGTATTAAGAGCATGTGCATAAATTAGTGCTTCAGTTTGTTAAAGAGCCTTTTCCAATGGTGTTATCATTGCCATATTATATGATACAATAGCTTCACAGCACAGAACGGATGACTGCAAATACTCTGTCAGAGATTATTAAGTTGTGGAGTCGTGGAACCAGCCGTTATTATTGTTCTTGTTAGTAGACTCTGTGTTATCATTTTTATTTTTAAACGTGTAGTATATGTACATATGTATGTATATACTCGTAAGTATATAAAATTGTTACCTACCGCTTAACATTGAAGCTTCATTTACTTGCGTCATGTTTTCGTCTATTGTTGCTGCTCTTTCTCTTTGCAATTTGTTGTTGTAATAGGTATTATTTCGTTTTTTTTCGCTTTTGGTCCTTAATGGCAACGTAAACGACGCAATGATGTAAATATGTATCTGTAGTCATTTACCATTAGAATGACAGCCATTTATGGCAATTAACACTTTAGCTGTTTATTCTGGTCGAATGATTATAATGAAACGAAAAGATATGATGCAACTGAAATGTCTCGTGTATGCATATACATACATATATATGTACATACATACATAATGGAAGTAAAATTATGCAGCTTTTATGCTCCACTGACTGGTCGCTTTAGTAACTTAAGTTTAGTTACTAAAGTTTAGTACAGTGAACCGCACGCCATACCACAATTGTGGACAAGAAAATCACACACATGCTTGTGCTCTTTTATTTAGTCGTCACTGAGCAAACGACGTATGAAGTTGCGTGTGCATGTACGAATTTTTTCCTGGTTTTTTGTTTAGTTTCTTTGAGCACACCGAACGAAATTAAAGTTCAAATTTAATAAATTTGTGCAGCAAACAAAAAATAATTATAATTATGGAAGCTAAGAAATATGTATTTCGTGATAAAAAAAATGCTTTTGGCAATATGCAATGCATTTTATGTTATGAAGCATTTAAAAATAATAGGGAAGATAATATAAGAATGCATTTTAATAGATTTCACAGCGCTGTGAATAAATTTAATTTGAAATTTATACACTACATTGTTGAATGTATTATTAGATGTTTTAATTTTTACTTAAGTTTTTATTAAATTGCTTAGTTACAAAAAATATTCAAACAACTAATAACCACAGCATGTATTTGAAATTTCAAAACTTTTCTTCAAGTGTAACTTTATTTTACTCTCATTTTTCTCACCAATTCAAACATATTTTATTTTGCGGATCACTGCTGTAATGTAGGAAACAGCTGATCGATATTTTTATATGAAAAGTAGGTTACGTTACATTACATCTCTATAACCATTTCCATTACTTTTCACATAACAATATCGATCAGCTGTTTCCTACTGTTGCAGTTACATTACATTACAGTCGGCTAACTGAGCCTTTAGTACTTACATATGTATGTATTTATTTACATAAATACGTATGTATGTATGTATAGGGTGTTTTTTATTGAGGTATAGAACTTTAAGTTGGCATCACTTTTTTAACTGGCGGCCATTTTGTCAGCTGTCAAGTGATTAATATTTAGTTTGGTTTGCCATTTCATCATGAACAGGTTGACAAAAGAACAACGCTTGCAAATCGTGCAAATTTATTTCGAAAATAATGGTTCAGTTCGCGAAGTTTACCGCAAGCTCCGTCCATTTTATGGTCGACATAATCGTCCATCAGAGCAATTAATTCGGTTAACTTGTCAATTGGCCACCAAGATCGTGTGATTTGACACCATTGGATTATTTTCTTTGGGGATATGTGAAGTCGCTCGTCTACGCCAACAAACCAGAAACGTTAGGGGACTTGGAAGCCAACATTCGTGGCGTTATTGCCAACATACGGCCCCATATGCTCGAAAAAGTGGGTGAAAATTGGACCTGTAGAATTGGCTTTATTCGAGCCAGCCGCGGCGGCCACATGCCCGAAATCATATTTAAACGTTAATGGCATAAAATTATCCTTCCAATAAAGCCAAATTGATGGACATTAAAACAATTTTCTTGTGTTTTATTTCAGTTCGAAGTTCTATACCTCTAAAAAAACACCCGATATATAAATATTTCTTTACATATGTACATATGTATGTGCATATTTGTCAAATAATAATTACAAGACTCTGTCACTATTTTATTTAAAAGCTGTCAAAATTAGCTCACTACCAATCTTACTTTCAGCGCTTACCCTGCGTTTAGATGTGCAAGTACTTGCATGTAAGTTCTGTCTACATATTATCAACAAAAATTTCGCTAAAAAGCCCGACTATCTTCCAACTTGCACGTTTACTTTTTAGTGCAGAGCTGTCGACAACATTTAAAAGTTTAGTTTTAAGGGAACCAGATAGTTATGAGCTTTAGGGCCGTTAACAATAAAAAAAATTTAAACTATAGTTTGTACAAACTTGCTAACACAAATTTGAGTTATTTTTTAAATTTCAATTTATATTTCAAAATTTTAGTTAAATTTAACTGAAACAATTTATTAGTTTAAGTTTTAACTGAAGGAAAAAATTCGAAATATGTCCAAATAAATAAAAATGAAGTCCACCAAAAATGAACAAAAATAAAACTTTTATTTGAAAAAAATTTAAATAAATATTGAAAACATGTCACGTCTCGACAGTGGCCAACAAAATATCCTCCTCCATAGGTGAAAGGTTTGGGCAACTGTAACATATACATATGTACATATGTATATATAATTACCGAACCCCTTTTTCTCTATATTTCATTCTGCTTATTTGCGTATTTGATTGTTAAAATTTCCAATATATAATTATTCAAATTAATTATTTTTTATACGTCCATATTCTTACTTCTATTTTTTCAGTTCATTCAAAATAATTGATAACAGCAAGTTAAGTAAATTTTGTTTTTTGTTAACAATATTTTAAACCTTCATTTAAAACAAAAGTTTAAGCTAACTGTAAGTTAGTAAACTTTCAATATAACTGAACTTCGTGTTAATGGGGGTTATTCGTATTGTTTCAATGATATTTATGTCTCAAAAATTCATTTGCTGCTTGATTAATGAATATTTAAGAAAAAAATATGAAATTAGCTTTTAAATGTACTTAAAATAGGTAAAAACTTGAATAAAATTGCACTCCAATCCAGGTAATTTGTACTAAGGCATTAACTAACATTTCATTTACTTGGTGCAAGTGAAAAGAAGCCACTGTCCTGTAAAATTCCTTGGCAGTTGAGTTGGAAGTGGACTGCAAGTGCCGAAAGTGTAGTTGTGTTAGTGAAAGAGTATTGAGTATTGGGTTTTTCGAACTTGCACTTGCACGTGTAAACACGTAAAATCCTTCATACGTTATATATCGCACAGTGTGGGATTTTGGCAAAAAAATTAAAATATTTCTGAACTCTCTAAACGGGCCGTCCGATTGTTATAAAATTTTATACATCATATCAGGAGGTGCTACACAAAACAGAAGTGTCACGAGACGGAAGATAGGGGTAGTTTTCTGTTTGCCTCGTTTTCCCTCAAATTTTGTCGGCGTTTTTGTTTTGATTCTTCTTTCTAGTGCAATAAAACTGCAACGCTTTTTATTAGCTGTTTTAATTGGTAAGTAGTAATACACTACAATATCAAATACACTATATTTTTCTTTTTTCCAGGAATTTTAAAAAAAAAACCTGATTGAAGCTTTTTTTACCTGGCACTTTCTTCGCTTCTGTGTATTCTGTGGCTTAAGTTTGGAATTTATAAAGGGTGATTTTTTTGCAAGTTTAGTTTTGGCAACACTCTTTTTGGCAGCTCAGCTGTTTTCGCGTATTATGTTGCTGCAAAATATGTTCAGTTTGGTCTATAATTTAACCACGAATCGACTTACAAATGAACAACGCTTGCAGATTATTAATCAAAATTTATTATCAAAATTCATGCTCGGTTAAGAAAGTGCATCGTCGTGCACTTTTTCCATTTTAAGGTCAGTTTGGGCGACCTTTTGAGGCGGCCATTCGGAATCTTTTCACTAAATTTCGCACCAAAATTACATTATTGAACGTTAAAGCAGCAAAACGCATCCGTAGAGTGCAGACAGAGAAAAATTTCGCAGCTGCATCCGCCAGTATTGTTGATGACCGCGAAGTATCGATTCGGCGCAATTCGCAGCAATTGGGCCTCTATTACTTTTTTTTACCCAAAATGAAAGAGCTAAACTTGGCTGATATGTGGTTTCAGCAAGACGATGCCACATGCCACACACCATGCGAAACAATGGTGCAATTGAGAGGCGAGTTAGGTGAACAGTTTATTTCACGTTTGGGGCCGGTCAATTGGCTGCCTAGATCTTGCGATCTAACGCCTTTAGACTATTTGTTGTGGGGCTATGTTAAGGCTCAAGTCTATAGGAACAAGCCCGCATTGGTTGACGCACTGGAAGACAATATGAAGAATTTATTCGTGAGATACCGGGCGATATGTTGGAGAGAGTATGCCAAAATTAGACCCAGCGTATGAACCATTTGAATTATATAGATCGTTCTACCGACTCAAATAAAGATTGTGTGTGTCTTTTTTTATAAATCAAATCCGAAAGCTCTTAAAAACCACCTCTTATATTGATGAACATGTGTTTATCTAGGGCAACTTTTTGAAAAAAATACAATTTATTTGTTTAAATTTTTTTGTTAAAAAAAGAACAGCCGGTTGTTCCGTTTTACTACTTGTTTGTCAGAATATTTACCACTAACTTTGGTGTTATTTGTTTGTTAATAATAATTAGTCCTAGTTTACACTATGCAAGTCTTATTGCTAAGCTGATTAGTTTCTTAGGAAAGAGAGAAGAGGGGAAAAGAAACATTACTGATTAGTTTGTCTCTCTCTCCATCAAACTAATCAGCATGTAATTTGGCTTAAAAGCGATACGAACTTTAGCCTGATCAACTCATATATATAGAAACAAATGAAGTTCGAATAATAATAATTAAAATTAACTAAAAATGCATTTTATTTTAATTTGCAAAATGTAAAAAAAAAATTAGAAATTTTTTTTTAAATTTTTTAATTTTTTCTTTAGAACGCATGTTTATTAATAATGTGGTCTTTTAATAAATATAAAAAGTGGTTACCACCACCGGATTCAGCGTACTCGAATTGGGTTTACTCACCGGGTACCCTGCTTGTTGCATTTTTTGACTAGCACATTGTATTTATGAATACAACGAGTTTTGACAGCACAATTAATAAATAAATAAAAAACAAACAAAAATATATTTCATAAATAAATTATCAAATATATTCAGTGAATATGAATATGAATGTTATTCATTCATACATTAAAAAAGTACGGATTTATATAAAACTTTGAAACTTTTTTGCGAAAACTTTTATTTTAAATTTCTGTTTCTTTTGCCTTGACAACAACATCAATAAAATTGATCAAATCCTACAAAAAAAAGTTTTGAAAATTATTTGCGTTTCAAAAAAGTTTCTCTTTTTTTCAATAACTTATTTTTAACTAAATTTTTAATAAATTATTTGTAATTGTAATTATCAATCATGAATATATTTTTTTCACAGGAAATTCAAAAAAAAATTTGAATACTAGTATTTCTGTTATTCAAAGTGAAAAGTTTTTTTAGTGTGTCTATATTCTAAAATCTATTCTAAACAATGGCATTGCAGCTGTAATTAGTAATTCTAATAAAACTCTTGGACAATTATACCAACCACTATTTGAAGTCATTATAAATTCATCACGATTTAACACAAAATAAACAAGTCATTTAATTGCCCCATTTAGTGTAAAGATTTTACTAAATTGCAGCCAAAAAAAAACGAAATAAAAGGCTTTAGCTGATGCCCTGAAGGAAATAAATTTTAAAATTTTCTAAATTTTATTTGTTCACCAGCCAACTGCTGCTGAACTCAACTGCCGCATACGAAATTAAAACAAAATATAAAAAACTAAATTATTTTCCATTTGCTGCTTGTACACTTGCCCGTTTAATTTTGTATTCCGATCTGGTTTAGTTTCCTGAGACACTCTGGCGGGAGCCGGTTGTTTAACAAAATTCAATATTTTGCATAATTAATTGCATTTAGCACGTTTTTGTATTCACTACAATTTTCACACACAGTACAACAAGGAAGCAAAAAAGTTTATTTTTCAGTATCAGTTTGCTGGTGCCTAATTTTTGTACAATTGAACATCACTTGCGATGCATTAGTGTTTGAGGAAAAACAGTTTAAGTTTCGTTAATGTTCGACCTTTTTGTTATTTGTTTAAATGATTGTCTCTGCAGTCGCAGGAAACACAAACTCACATAGAAATGAAAGTACATAGATACACCATTTAAGTCCATTTAAGTACGGCGGACGTGACATCCGCGTACGAGTTTTAGCATTTTTGTGTTCTAATGAAGCGCGTCGTTTTAGTTTCAAACATCACTAATTTTGTGGAGATGTTTTTGCAAGGTATTGGTGTGTAATTTTTTGTTCTATAGCTCTGTGCGATTAAGTTTGTTTGTGTGTGTGTGTGTGTGTTGTGTGTGTGTGTGTGTGTGTGGATGTGTACATGTATGTGAATTGTTTTTCTAATTACTTAACTTGTTCAGAGGGCTTGTTTGCTTATAGTCGATGTTTTCCAAAAGCGTTCTAATGATGATGGCGTTCTGTTGGCTCATTATTTTACCTGTTTGTTTATGTTTAGTTAATACCACCGCCTGGTGTGGCAGGCAGTTTTGGCAATTGTAAATAAATAAGCAAACATACCAATCCAGACAACAAATGAAATGAAGCTACTGAAATTTCATATCGGTGACTTCAACTGCTGTGATAGTGAAATAATACGGATTTTATGGAGAAAGTATTTTAATTTCATAATGAGAATTTGTAATAACTTTAAAAAAAAATTTAGAACAATTTTTAATTATTATGTAATACAATTCTCATTTAGTTTATAGCAAAGTTAATATAAGTACTTAAAGTCCACTGACAGCTGACTAAATATTCCTACGAGATTATATGAGGACTCACCGAACAAAAGCTTATTTTTTGCTCGTTTCACATTTTTTTTGGAATTTAATTTGAAAACAAATATTATAAAAGTATCAAAAAAATTATTGTCAAAAAATGCGAAAAAGCATTTTTTGTTCCATTTAGGAAAACAAGGCTGCCTTAAGGAATTGATTGAGCAGGGAAAGAATATGAAACATATAGTCTTGTTTAAGTGTGTTGCTCAGTCAGTGTTGCGGATAGTGGAAAGCTTCGTAGACATACGTAGTACCTGGTACTGCAGTCGTCAACAATCAGCGGCTCCGTGTGGAAAGTGTCAGTGTCTGAGGCGACAATGCGAGCAATTTGAGCATTGTACTGTCAACGTCTGTTCCCCATGGTAGGGGCGGCTGCAAAAGGACGTCAGATACTGTACGAAGCAGCTCGCTATATAAACGTAAAATATGGCTTTCAAATAAGCCCAGCTACTTATCTAAAACCAACTGGTTACCAATTCCTCAAGAAAAGAAAACAATAATAAATAAAACCCTTTTATGATGACATTTTTGGAACTTGGAACATAATAACGTCTACGAGATTGAAAATTTACCAAATAACTGCGAGTTTAGTGAACTCTTTATTAAAAACATCGAAATTTACTCCAGGTCGCAGCACTTGCAAGTCATTAGATTTGAATATCATTGAATTAATTATGTACTCGTTTTAATTGATTCCAAAAAAAGCAGCAGATTCTCAAATTAATTGTTTTCCTTCAAAAATTAATTTTTCTGTGAGGTTATAGCTGCCGTTTGGACGGACCCATTGTCGTATGCGGAGCCAAGTCGACCAAAATTTTTATATAATTTTATGTACTCCGACCAAACTGATCATACAAAACATACTCTTTAAGCTTTTGTTATAAAAAATTGGGTGGTAACACGACTCTAAATATAATAATGCAATAATATTATAATATGATAATATAAAAATATAATAATATCCTTATGCTTACTGCACACAAAAAAGTAATATGAATGAGTTTGTAATATTAATTAAAAAATTAATTAAATTTTCACCTATAAACAATTTGATAATATCAATTAAGTTTTTCCAATCAAATTAATTGAATCAATTAAATTATTAATTGAATACATTAATTGGTGAATACTTTTTTCTTTGTATACTATACTCGTATATATTATTATTAATATTATAAATGTGAAAGAGAGTTTGCTTGTTTGTTTGCTACGCTTTCACGCGCAAACTACTCAACCGATTTTTAATTCGTTCGCCTAGAGAAAGCTAAAAAACTACTAGAGTTAAACATTGGCTATTTTTTGATCCGGTTCGGAAGTGATTTTTTTATATTTGGCACAGACCTTCAAACCTATACAACCGATTTTGAAAATTCTATCACCAATGGAAGACTACATTACCATCTTAAACATCTTCTATTTTTTATCCGATTCGGAACCGGCTTTTTATATTTCGTTAGGATTTTTTTTCCAAAAACATATTTTTGGACTGGTTAGGGCCATTTTTGTTTCGTGTTTGATTGTTTAAACAGTTTTAACACCAGATTTTATTCAATTTTTTTTTTAATTTTTTATCGCCTTATTGTCGTTATTGCTATCGTTTTTTTTAACATTATCAGTGAGAAACAAAACATTCATAAATTTTAAAATGGAATAGACGAAAGCTCTAGAATATTTTATAAAGACCAATTTTAAAACATTATTGTTTATGAACGAATCAAAGTCAAATTACTCGAAGATCTTCTTGTTTATAAAATGAAGACTTTAACAGCTTAAGCTAATGAATCAAAATCGGTGGGTTTGTGTAAATAAATTTCCATACAATTTCTGACAGTTTACCGTTACAGTTTGCGATACTTTTAAACGTTTTCATGAGAACTTTTAATGTAAGCACAAACAGAAAAATCCATTTTAATGCAGTTTTTTAGTTGGGTTAGATTATCCTTTATATATATATAT
This sequence comes from Nowickia ferox, assembly GCA_936439885.1. Classification (NCBI taxonomy): domain Eukaryota; kingdom Metazoa; phylum Arthropoda; class Insecta; order Diptera; family Tachinidae; genus Nowickia; species Nowickia ferox. Next base: position 100,232,636 of record OW387023.1, on the reverse strand, counting down.
ATGTATATGTTACTTCCGGAAATCATCATATCCCAGGAAAAAAAAGCAAACCAAAGAAGTCATTAAAATGTTGAGTTTGCTATGCGGAAGTAATGCAAATATCATGGATCATTCTAATGATTTTTACATGGGGTTATCATCGCAAGCAGTTCTCTTTTTCGATTCCTAATCATCGCTTTGGAAGCCGCTTTGGAAGCGATGTTAAGAAAATTTTGCATTTACAGAAATTTAAATAAATAATTTAACATTCTTATACCAAAATTAGTTAATAAATTTCTTTAAAAATTGATTTTTGGAATTTAAGCAAATAATTTTAAATATTTATAACAAAATTAGTTCATAAATAAATTCATAAAAAAAAATTGATTTTTTGATGGATCATGTTGAGTTATTTCTAAAACTATAAAGGTACTACAATTTTTTGTATAACTAAGGTATTAAAAATATTAATGTTAAAATTTTTGTACGAGGATGTTTATCGATTAACAAAAAAAAATTTATTTTATTTTATTTTTATGCCGTTTGACTTATAATCAAAATGTCTTTACGCCATGACCATTAAAATTCAATCACTTCCACGTATTTGGTTCAAGAATGACTTTAATCAGTATGTACGAATTATTTCTTCGTCATGGTATTTGAGATGCGCAAACAGCCTGATGGGAAAAATTAAAATAATTTTTGCTATGTGCTCATTACTCAAGCTTAAATAAATATATATTTTACTAGCTGATCTGGCAAACGTTGTTTTGCCACATAACTTACTTCTAGGGAATTTCTAGTTCAGAAAATATTAACTAATTCATTGTAAGTGTGTGAGGATGCATGAGTGCATGAGTGATAAGCGCAGGGAGTGCTGTGAAAATAACAAAGCACCAAGCATATATTGATTTAAATTTATTATAATTTATGCTTGCATACGAGGTGTGTTCAAAAAGTATCGCCAATTTTTAATTTTCGCCGGTTACGTATATTCGAATTTTGATTTTCTTTATACGTATACGTAACCCGCGAAAATTCAAAATACGCAATACCTTTTGAACACACCTCGTATATTAATTGTTTTCAATTTAACTCATACAAAATTTGAAGGCTCTTGCTATTATAGCTTTCAGGGTATACGATTTTTATAATCACTTTGTATGTGGGGGGGTGCCGCTACTATTATAACAATATTTTGAATTACCTCGATTTTAAAAGAGTCTATGCCAAATTTCAAGACTCTTGATATTTATTATAACTGTCAAGATATAAGATTATTATTAATTACTTTCTACTATATATAGCTTTTAAGATATAAGATATTTCGTTCGTATGGGGGTGACACAGCCCACTAAGCAGTATGAAAATTATATAAGAACCTATTCTCAGACCTACCGAATACGCATACAAGAATGTCGCAAAAACCGGTCAAGCCGTTTCGGAGGACTTCAATTACAAACACCGTGACACCGGAATTTTATATATACACACAAAAAAGTAGTATGAGTAATTTTGTAATATCAATTAAAATATTTGTAATATCAATTAAAAAATTAATTAAATTTTCACCTATAAACAATTTGATACTATCAATTAAATTTTTCCACTCAAATTAATTAATACAATTAAAAATTTAATTGAATAAATTAAATTCTTAATTGAAAACTTTAATTGGTGAAAACTTTTTTCTGTGTACGAATATAGAAGATATAATATACATATATTGAACACAACTAAGCAAATTTTCAAATACACAATCTTTAATAAATATTATACAAATCGATTTTGTCGTACTTAATTTTTGTGATATCAAAGAAATTTATGTAAATAACCTCAATTAATTTTAACGACTTTTAAAGTTATGAAATCAAGACACAAATTGCTTGCTCCTATTTCATGCATCTAATAAAATCTGATAACAAACTTGTATTTAACAATAAATTTATCAGCATATATGTATGTATATCAGAGCATAACTAAATGTTTATGACAACAAATAAACACTTTAGACAGCTCAAAGCTGAGCACACGAACGCTTACACACTGTTTACTAAAATTATAACTTATCTCCATGTACATATAAATTTTCAAACGCGAATTATAAAATTATATTCCTGTTTATGTGCAAAGCAAAAAAAAAAAAACTCTTATATAAACATTATAAATTGATGTGCGTTAAAATGTGTGCAATTACCACGAGCACATAATGTTGTACATTTGTGTATTTATGTACTTATGTATGTATGTATGTATTTCTGAATGTGGTATGTGGGTAATTGTATGCCGCGTGTATTTGCCATGATAATATTTAACGCGCATTGACTTTAGACGCTCATTAGTTTAATTAGGATACAAATTAACGAGCCTCATTGAAACAAAATAAATGAACGAGCCACCGACCGAACGGCCTACTGAAAGAATGAACAAGTAAATGCCACAAAATTATGCATACGCACATACTTTCGGGCGAATATTTGGGTTTACGGGCAAAATTAAATGCGTAAATAAAACTTGGCAAATAGCGAAATACAAAAAGCAAAATAAACAGTCAGGCGATAACCAACCAGTCAGAAGAACAATAAAATGGCCACTGATATAATGGTTTTAACTTAAAAATAAATCAACAAAAAATATGACAGCAGAAAAATGTTGAGGCAATTTCTATGTAGAAATATCAAAAAAAAAAAAAAAAAATAGGAATTTGAAAGAGTACATTTACCAATAATATCGTAAATACTATTGGTTAAGGGCCACTCAGACTATTATACATGTATAAAGACTTTCATCACATTTTGCGAGAAAGAAATCTAAAGACATTTGTTTCGACTGTCAAAAAATCTAACGTAAAGTTACATTTTGTGTTCACACCATCACACCTCATATTACATTAAAAACACAGTTGGAAAGCAAACAGATGTTCAGGATTAACATGCCTGCATTAATCGTTGACTTCCCTCGGCATAGCAGTTTCATGAAAGCTGTGGTCGTGCCGGCCCTTGAAAATAAACGGCATTCAAAGTAGTTGATTTAAATAATAAAATTTTATTTTAGAGGTATAGAACTTCGAATTGAAATAAAACACAAGAAAATCGTTTTAATGTCCATCAATTTGGCTTTATTGGAAGGATAATTTTATGCCATTAACGTTTAAATATGATTTCGGGCATGTGGCCGCCGCGGCTGGCTCGAATAAAGCCAATTCTACAGGTCCAATTTTCAACCACTTTTTCGAGCATATGGGGTCGTATGTTGGCAATAACGCCACGAATGTTGGCTTCCAAGTCCCCTAACGTTTCTGGTTTGTTGGAGTAGACGAGCGACTTCACATATCCCCAAAGAAAATAATCCAATGGTGTCAAATCACACGATCTTGGTGGCCAATTGACAGGTCCATTCCATAATTGCTCTGATGGACGATTATGTCGACCATAAAATGGACGGAGCTTGCGGTAAACTTCGCGAACTGAACCATTATTTTCGAAATAAATTTGCACGATTTGCAAGCGTTGTTCTTTTGTCAACCTGTTCATGATGAAATGGCAAACCAAACTAAATATTAATCACTTGACAGCTGACAAAATGGCCGCCAGTTAAAAAAGTGATGCCAACTTAAAGTTGTATACCTCAATAAAAAACACCCTTTAGAATCACACGATTGCCGCAAATACACCAATCTGACCTAATTTTTATTGTGGTAAATTGGTGTACAATAATAAAATTGTGCCAATCAAATACGTTGCAGTCACATGATTGCCCCATTTTATAACAATTTGATTGTCGCAGATTGGCGAAGAATGAATTTGTGGTAATAATTGCCGCAGCCCAGTCACACAATTGTTCTACGGCAACAGAAACAAACAGCTGCTTTGGTAGTTTTTAGTTTATTTTGTTTTACTTGCAAACGGGTTTCTTTTAAAAAGAAATGATTTTTTGTCTGTTTTATTTTGTACATGAAAATGGTTTATTGTTTTAAAACGAATGAAATTGCATCTGCTTTGTATATTTTGTGCTCCTTAAATATACAAAGCAGAGGCAATTTTCGTTCTTTAAACGAATAAAAACTAAATATGTATATGGGTTAAGATTGGCTCACAGTTCCATGCTAACGTTTCAAATAAGTTATAATTACATATAAAAGTAAGTTTAAGTCGATACTTATGACAACACTTGGAACACACGAACAAAATAAATTAATTTAAGAAATTGTCGCGTATTGGCTACTTTGATTGCCGCTCGAGAACACAATAAATATTGGTGCATTTTTAACATTTTTATTGGCGCATGGTTGCCTATCAACCGTTCACATGATTGTCGCACCAGAGTTGCATTTGATTGCGATAAATCAACACAATATTGTTTTCGATTGTCGTATGAGCCAATAAATTGTGAAATCACACGATTGGCGTATAAAATGAACCAATAATTTATGTGTGATCCTACCTTTATGGGATGTCAAATTTTTAGTGTATTATTGACCATTCGTCATGACATTTTGCATTCACAATATCGCACTTGCACGTATTATTTGAATTTTTGATATGTATTAATACAAAGTATAATAGTCTGAGTGGCCCTTTAGTTCGATCTGTACAATTAAAATAATTAAAAGATCATGCAATATGTTGTAGTATCTGCGACCCAAGCTTTAATGTTGATATCAAATAAAGCAACAAATATGTTGGAAACAAAATACTTTTAACGATAAATTGTGTAACAACTTTACCATGCAGTTGCTAACAAGAGACTTTGTACTCGTTTGTGGTCCTTCGAGCCGTATTGTGGTTGCTACCATTCATAACATTTTTGACTTGTAATGGTTGTTTTCTGTGTTTCCGCATAATATTTCCATATTGTATTTTCAATTCAGAAAATTGGTAAATGGAATGATTGGGATCTATTCTGTCTAGTGTTTTTCATACGGGCTTTCCCGCACAATTTCCGGGAAAGAAATCCCCGGATATATTTGCGGGAATTCCCGGGATTTTTTTTGTTTCGATTTTATTATGTCAACTTTAGTTCATATGTACACATTCCTTGATGAGTGTCGTTATTCACTTATGAAGGTTGATACTTCGACCTTGAGATTGTACCATCTAGAAAAGTTTATTGGGTTTGAGTCTACAATATACGATGACCATTCTTGTTTAGAAATAAAACCGTAAAATTTATTCTCTAATAAATGTTGGTTTACAGGGGCTTTAAAGCCGAGTTTTGTCGAAAGGTCCAAGATAATAAAGCATGATTTAAAATCTTCTTTATGAAACAGGTTTATGAAAACGAGTTTAAGTGAACAAGATAATAAAGCATCCTTTAAAAACTTCTTCACGAAACAGCTTGTTGAAAAAGAGCGAAAAGCGTCACCCAAACCACTGAGCGATTCACTTGTTTATTTTCATTGTATTTCTTTAAAAATTTCAAATCTTCAAGCTCTCCACCAACGTATTTAAACTAATTTTTGCTCTTGCTGGGCGAATTACCTACCGATTAGGTGTTGAATATTAATTTTTTGCTTCAAGAAAATTAAATAAGTAACAAGTACAGGGTGCTCGCCGGGAAGGTATACTACTTTGTTTGTTTATAATTTCTGATTGAATGAAAAAGAATGGATCTTATATTGATATATGTTTTACTTAATGTTGGCAATTATGTATGGAATACGATATCAGATAAATGTCCGCCTTTGTTAGCCTCACAAATTCGAGCCCTTTTGAGCACATTTTTCATTACATTCTCACACATTTCACGCGGTATTTCATTAATTTCATTGCGAATATTTTGTTTGAGTTGCTCAAGCGTTTCTGGTTTGTTTGCATAAACCTTGCTTTCCACATATCCCCACAAAAAGAAGTCCGGAGCAGTGAAATCAGGCAACCGTGGAGGCCAATCAACATCACTATTTCTTAAATTAACGTAACTTTCTTATCGTCACAGTAATCGATGATTGATTTTAATAAAATGTTTTAACGATTAAAACACGTTGGTTTATCGGATATTTTTCCATAATAAATTTGCCACGTGTCTAATTCACGACTGCCAAATATGAACTGTCAAGACTAATGTTTACCAAAATGGCGGCAAAACAGTGTAGTATACCTTCCCGGCGGACACCCTGTACCTTAACAACACAACTTGAGTACAAAATTCAAAATCTTAGACTAAATGGTCTCAACAGACGATTCTCGTTGCTAAGAAGAATAGTAAAAGGGAGATTGGGGATTATTGCTTCGTGGACTAGATTACAATAATCGTATCACTATATTAAATATAATGAAAATGTATCGACTTTGCTATGCAGTAACATATTTTAACGATAATCTCAATCTCAAATTCATTGAGTTTTTCTTTAATATTCTTTGTGCTTTTGGCTAATTTTCACATTTTCTATACAGAGATACCACATGTTATTGAATTAAAAAGTGGTGTAAAAGAAAATTACAGAATCACATAATCATTACCGCAAATGAGTAAATGTGTCAATAAATATTACGATTTTCGGTTTGCAAAAAGTTACAAAATTCAGGTACTAGATTTCGTTTAAAAAAGATCAGAGCAAAACATTTAATCGTAGTCAAATCTGACTTAAAATTGTGACACAATTTACAAAAAGCTAATGAGCTGTAAATTGAGAAGTCACAGAGTTTTTGTTCAGTTTGGGAATTGGCGCTGAAATGTCTTTGGCTTAACTTTGTTTTATATTCATATGTGAGTCGATGCGGTATATAAAGTAGCTTATCCATCCCATCCAACTACTTATACTCAAACGATTCTTATGAAACTTTGCACATCCATTGATTTTCCATGACCATAATTTTGGGCTTATATAGTCCGTGTCGATCGCACATACAAATATTGTATTTTATTTACTTTTATTGACCGACAAACTGTTTATTATAAAACTGCACACACATTAGATTTCTAGAATAATATATTGAAAAAGAATATGAGAAATTGTTTACCTTGCAGGGCATCCCTGGAACTTCCCGCTAAGCAGCATATATGTATGGTATGATACACAAAAATAGCGAATATCTAAAATCGAGTTGACAAAGACTTTGAAGGTTAGTAGTAGACTTTTATTAGACTTTTTTGAAATTTTTCGTAAGCGATATCCTTAGAACGAATGAAAATATTTTAGTCAAAATTAGCAACAACCGACACTCTCGTATCTTTTGGTTTAAAATTTTTAAACTAAAAGTTTTGTGATTTTTTTTTAATTTCCGCAATCTTTCTAAATAAACCGATTTAATTGATCTGTTGACCTGTTCTTAAATAATGGTACGCCCATTCCGAAAATAGTTACAATCAACTCCTAAGACCTCAAAACATGGAAATAACATACAACCCCTTTTTCTAAAATTGGGCTAAATCAGTAGTATCGTTCTATAGCGGAAAATTAAAAAAAGAAACTATAAATATTTCTTGTACAGTAGTGTACATACATACATTGTTACTTCTTTTAATTGATCCAAACATATATTTCTATTTTCTTGGAATGCGAATCGAGTTTCATATGAAAAACGTTTTATTTATGATTTCATTATTTTACACAGAAAAAATATCTTTGGCAGAAAAAAAGTTTGCGCACAAATAATTTAATTAGTAATAAATTATAAAATGATGACCATGTTAAAATGTTTGCATTAATGGAAGCAAAATGGTTCTCGTACATTTTAAACTCATTTGCATGAATAATTAATTTTTAAATGCAAACAAACAAGAACACAGATACAAACACGTACTCGTATGCACACTGTTTTAATTAAAATACAAACAATTATTAATATGATAGTTATTTTATGTCGGCGTAAATAAACAGCGAATTATAGATTTTTTCCTATAGTCTTCATGCATACATACAAATACAAACATATGTACATGTATGCACATATGTACCCTGCAGTCGGCACAGCTAGCGAATGTCTAGCTATTTCGTTAACTGCCAATCGTTACCACTAACTACCAGTCTAACTACTAGCAATGCATAAGACTGAAGATTTTAACATGACGATGACATTGACGGTAGTCAATTGTCACCATATGCATAACCCTTCGTCATTGATTTCGCTAATGAAAACAATTAATTTTTCTATCGATAAATAAATAATTCTTCACCATTATCGGAAATAAAAGGCGAACATTTTGTTCACGTGAAATATTTTCCGTGAACAAAAAATGGTGAACAAAGTAAAGAATAGTATACTGGCACAACAACAACGCAAACATTAGCGATCACAATTTTAGGGAAAGGGAACACATTTCACGTGAACTTTTATTCCCGCTAAGGGTGATTAATACATTTTTCCATTAATTGTTCTGTTTCTTTATTTATGCAACGTTTTAATGGACTTCTGCTGCTCATTTTAACTTTCTAAAAGAAAAGCACTTTTTTCACTAAAAATTACACATTCACTGACCACGAACTTCCAACTGTAACTGAAGCCATCACAAAATCAAAATAATTGTGTAGTTAAAATAATTTTTTTCTTGTTGATTTTCTTTGGAATAACAGCACAGTTTTTTCCACTCTCAAAAAAAAATTTTCTTTCAAGTTAAAGGCATTAACATATGCATGAGTGACAGAGTCAAAAGCGAACTCTTGCATTACTTGTAGCTAGTGTAGCACCTAGTCGATTTTTCATTAAAGAAATGCCTAACGATTTGGAGTCAATTTCTACTTTTAAAACTGGAGGGTATGAGCAAATGTATGTAACTATGTACATATGTATTATTAGTATAAATGTATTCATATAAAAACATGTAGCACATATTTAAATAAATGCTAACTTAAAATTAAATCAAATTAAATTATAAAGTTTTTAGAATAATCGTTCAAAAAAACCGATTTTTGTGAGTATTGAGGTGGTTTTAATTAAAATTGTAGTATAAACAAGTAGAAGTGCCGAATCTTATTTATTTATTCACCGAAACACAGTGCATCATTTCCATATAACGAGCGGCCAGAAATAGAAGCAGTTATACTAGAGTAATGAAATTTTGCAGGCCCACTTGAATGAACCAGTATTATATAAATTTCTTGTGAATATCTGTGTAAGTATTCGTATCCATTTCTATACATCCTTTAATTAAAAAATACTACACGCCACGAAAATAAGAACTTTTAGTTCTTGAAATTACTTACGAGGGCGGATCAATAAGTTCGTGCTTTTTGAATGCAACACAGTGTTTTTGCAAAACAAAAATTTATTTTTCAACATAATCTCTTTTTAATTCAATACAATTAGTCCAACGTTTTTCCAGTTTTTGTATTCCTTTCAAAAAAAATAGGATTTTTCGAGGTCCTTAAAATAGGAATTTGTTTGGTCAATAATTTCATCGTTGGAGCTAAATCTCTTTCCACCGAGCCATTTCTTTAGGTTTGGAAATAGGAAGTGCCCCCTAGGGCTAACTCCGGGGAACATGGCGGATAATGTACCCATTTGTAGCCCAATTTATAGAGTTTTGCCATTGACACTGCACACGTACATTATCTTGATGAAAAAAGAAAATTTTTCTTGGCCATATGGGATCGTTTTCTTTTTAAATCCTCATTAAATCGGTCTAATAAGTTGGCATAATATTCGCCGTTTATTGTTTTTCCCTTTTGAAGGTAATCGATGAGAATTATCTCGCGTGCATCCCGAAAAACTGTTGCCATCACCTTATTGGCCGACAAACTTACCTTGGCCTTCTTTGGAGCAGGTTTACTCGGGGAGAAACCCATTGTTTAGACTGCTGCTTGGTCTCCGGAGTACATGTTTCATCCACAGTTACAAAACGCCACAAAAACTCATTCGGATTGCGGTTAAACAACTCCAAACAATCCACTGAAGTTGTCACAGGTTAACGCTTATGGTCAATTGAGAGCAAACGCGGCACCCATCTTGCAGATAACTTTCTTAAGCTCAGCTGATCACTTAAAAAAGAAACCACACTGCCATATGAAATGCCTATGGCATCAACAATCTCAAGCATTTTTACTCTTCGATTGGCCAATACTATATCGTGGATTTTTTCCACATTTTCGGGTGTACTGACCTCAATTGGCCGTCCAGAACGATCAGCGTCATTTGTACTTGTGCGACCACAACGAAAGGCAGTAAACCACTTTTTCCAATTGAAATCGATGGTGCAGAGTCTCCGTAGTATTTATCGAACTTTTCCTTGGTTTGATTGATGTTTTTTTTTTCGCAAAAAATAATGTTTAATGAGCACTCGAAATTCACTTTTTTCCATTTTTAGAAAAATACACGAGATTGTATGTTTTGAGCAGCTGTTAAACGTAAAGTAAATGACGACACTTACTCAAAATTTGACAGTAGTCTATTAACAGGTGGTAATTGATGGGAACAGTGTTGCATTTCATATAACTAAGAGGGAAGTTCGAAAAGTCACGGGCTTATTAATACCCCCTCGTATAATAGTCCAGTCAAATTACTCAAATTTAGGTACGTATCTCAGAATTCGAGATACCCATTAAAGCAGCAACCAAATTATGTTGAAAGATTAAACGACATTTTCCGAAACAATTATTACGTTCTTCTGCTTTTTTGATAAGTATCTTTTAACTCAAGAGTACTAAAATTTTTTATCCTGCGTTTATATTTTTCTTTCTTCTTTATCTCAGAGGGCCCTATCAGCAATTTTGTTACAAAATAAACATTGCTTATGCCCTAATTCAGTTCGACGATTGTATCGTCTTGTCTATGGACGAAACACAGCCGCAGTTGTGATTCTCTAAAACAACTATTATTTATTGTCCAAGGTAGAAGGTTCGTGTATTTGCTTTATTATTTTGTTCTAAACATTATATCCAACACATATTTTTTCAAATATTTTTCAAACTATTGTATAATATTTAAATTTTTCATTACCAAAGAAAACAAAAATTTTTGAAGAAAATAATTTTAAGAACTCAAATGCAAGAACTCAAAAGTATTTTCAAACAAAAACGTCCTAAATATTCTTACTGAATTAGGGCATTATTAAAATGAAACACTTCACTTCGTTTTGTTATGGAGTACAGATCGAAAAGCTGTAGTTTCTCCTTGTTCTAGTCGCCGTTTCTCTGCTTGAATACAGTTTTTACTAATGTAAGCACTTCGACACTTTTCATGTATTTTAACAGAGGTTCAGGATTTTCAATGATCAATGTGACCGTCGTTTTATTCGATACTTGCAGTTCTTAAAGTTTTTATACCGCACACTACTTCAACTAATGATTCACCTTCAGAATCTGACTTATTACATAGAAAACACAAATCAGCCACAGCTCTTGAAATTGTACGCCTGTTACCTACAGGCAAGATAAGAGTCAAAACTAACGAATACCCAAGCTTAATAGAAAGTGGTTTCTTGAAATATAAGACGATCACTATCTCAAAATGGATTCACTGTATAAAAAAATTGTTTAAACTAAAGTTGTAGGGAATTTTATCTTCTACAAATTTGATAATAAAAACAAAAATATGGGTGTTTTTATTAGAGGTATAGAACTTCGAATTGAAATAAAACACAAGAAAATCGTTTTAATGTCTATCAATTTTTCTTTATTGGAAGGAAAATTTTATGCCATTAACGTTTAAATATGATTTCGGGCATGTGGCCGCCGCGGCTGGCTCGAATAAAGCCAATTCTACAGGTCCAATTTTCAACCACTTTTTCGAGCATATGGGGCCGTATGTTGGCAATAACGCCACGAATGTTGGCTTCCAAGTCCCCTAACGTTTCTGGTTTATTGGCGTAGACGAGCGACTTCACATATCCCCAAAGAAAATAATCCAATGGTGTCAAATCACACGATCTTGGTGGCCAATTGACAGGTCCATTCCGCGAAATTATGCGCTCATCGAATGTTTCCTTCAATAAATCGATTGTGACGTGCGCTGTGTGGCATGTAGCGCCGTCTTGTTGGAACCACAACTCATCCACATTCATGCCATCCAATTCGGGAACAAAATAGTCGGTTATCATGGCTCTATACCGGTCTCCATTAACGGTAACTGACTCTCCAGCATTATTTCGGAAGAAGTATGGCCCAATGACTCCACCAGCCCATAGAGCACACCAAACAGTCAGTTTTTGTGGATGTAATGGCGTCTCAAGGGTCTCATGTGGATTCTCTTCACTCCAAATGCGGCAATTTTGCTTGTTGACATAGCCATTCAACCAAAAATGAGCCTCATCACTGAACAAAATTTTGCGATGAAAATCAGCATCGAGATCAATGTCATTTTCGGCCCATACACCAAAATCACGACGCATTGCATGGTCTCGCGGCTTTAATTCTTGCACAAGCTGGATCTTGTAAGGTCGCAAGCCAAGATCTTTGCGCAAAATCTTCCATAAAGTTGATGGACAAAGCTCCAATTGCTGTGCACGGTGGCGAATCGATTCATTCGGGTCCTCTTCAACACTTTGCTCTACAGCGGCAATTGTTTCTTCGGTGCGCACTGTTCGACGTCTCTGCGGATGCGTATTATCACATAGAGTAAACGTAGTGCGAAAACGATCCATGGTTAACCGAATTAATTGCTCTGATGGACGATTATGTCGACCATAAAATGGACGGAGCTTGCGGTAAACTTCGCGAACTGAACCATTATTTTCGAAATAAATTTGCACGATTTGCAAGCGTTGTTCTTTTGTCAACCTGTTCATGATGAAATGGCAAACCGAACTAAATATTAATCACTTGACAGCTGACAAAATGGCCGCCAGTTAAAAAAGTGATGCCAACTTAAAGTTCTATACCTCAATAAAAAACACCCAATAAATGCTCCTTGAACTGTATTGGTGTAACAAATCTATGTATGTTATACATTTATAATAAATAAATATGCATATATCTGTTCATACACACATACATATGTATGTGTTTTATGAAATATTTTATACCAAAATATATGCATACACAATAAAATGTTTTGATACCATTTAAATCATTTCATATATTTCACATTTATAGTGAATTTATATATATATCTTTATTATATATATGCACATAAATCTGTATGTATTTATGTATTATTTTAAGTTGTCTATCACACAGATATTATTATTAACAAAAGTACCGAAAAACAAAGCCAAAATACCCCCATTCTATTGAACATACAATAGTGCCATCACTGGTATACAAATTTCACTTAACAACGCTACGAAATTCTATTTTATGCAGCTTGAGACGTGCCCTCAACGTTACAGTAAATTTCGGTAAGCATTTGCATTGTTTTCAATCAACAAAAAAGATCAGCTGTTTCGTTAGGGGACGGAGACGTTCGGCTAATTCTACCTAATGATTCTTAAGTAATTGCTCGTCGACAATTTAGTTCAAAGTGCGACATTCGGCGAATACGTGATGGACCGAGTGTAAATTTAATTCGTTCGGGGGTGCAGAGATTCCGCGCAACTGCTTCGGCTATGTGACGGCCAGGGCACAGTCGATCTTCAAGGACTCCCGAAAACATTGAACTGGTTGAAAGCATTTTACGTGAAAATCTACGACTTTCAATGCGGAAAAGAACAGCATCCCTGAGACTTCCAAGAGCGATTATTCATGAAGTTTTAAAAAAGGATCTTAAGTTCCATCCCTTTACAATTCAAATCGTTCAAGAACTGCAAGAAAAAGACTTTGATTTACGCAAAAAATTTTTGTGAAACGATGTTAGAGCGTTATCGCGCTGTAAATCCATTTTTTTTTGGAGCAAAATTTCCCCCAAAAACTGATCAGTCGCTTTGGGAACATCCCATGCCCACTGAGGTCGCCCGATATAACTCCCATGGATTTTTTTTTATGGGGCTACCTCAAAGAGAGGGTTTATAATGACAATCCCCAATCTCTTGTGGCTTTAAAGGAAAATATTCGTCGAGAAATCAGCTCAATTGAACCAAGTTTACTGCAGCGTGTGGCGCAGAACACAAGGCGCCGTTTTGTACAGTGTGTTCAACTCGACGGAAGATATCTGGATGACATACTCTTTAAAAAATTAAATCCGCATTTCCATTCTATCGTTCAATGCTCTTAATAAAACTTTGTGTCAATTATTACGTTTCTTATTTGGGTTTGAAAATATAACTTTGCTATTAGACACCCTGTACATATACCAATGTTGTTTTTAATTATAATTTTTTGGTTTTTTATAACAAGGATCCTAATAATTTTTTGTGAATTTGCTGAAATACATACCTACATATATGTACATAAATGCATTTGAATAAAATTTACTTGCTATGAATTTTATTCTGAAAAACATGTGATGATGTACGAGAATAATAAACTTATGCTTACTAAAGCAAAATATACCCATCCGAAGTAAGATATGTTAATTAAATGTCAATAAAAATTTAAATTCAACAATATTATTTCATATAAAGGATCATTAAACTGAACATAAAAAAGTGAGTTATTGGCAATAAAAATAAAATACTTACAACAAAAGCAGCAAATAAGAACACAAAACATATTGACATTTTTAATAAACAATAATATAAACGTCTCTTTCCATAGTTGAGCGTAGCAGCGAATAACGTTGTAAGATAAAATTTTTACAAGACCAGTTTTTTTACAGTTTCTAGAGTTGTTCAAACTTCAAAACATCAAAAATTATGCATCTTATCGTCGTCAAAATACAAATACAAACAGTCAGTCAGTGGAATAACTTTTTAAGTATTTAACAAAATCATGCAAACGAAATTGTCGAAAATATTTTGATAAAGTTAATGCTAATTGTCATTATTTTCCATAAGCTAAAAAAAAAAAACTAAACGACCCAGCAAAAATTTTTCAAGATTTTGTAATGGGTAGTACTCTTTTAATGGCCTACAAAGTAATGAGTGGTACTTATTTATCTAATTATTTTATGCGTATAATAATGACTGTCCTGTAATGAATAAAATAACAAATTATTTATATCACTACGTGAAAGTACTTATTGCAGTACTTTCCAGTTAATAATAAAATATATCTCGAGAAAAATTTATTGATCCTAAAAATGAGCTTCGAGAACAATAAAATAAGTTTGGTTTACTATAATTTGTATTACAAAATTTAATTATTTTCGCACATTCTTCAATATACATACATATTCACATATTTTCTTTGCAAAATTATAATTTTCGTTAAAAAAATTCTATTTATTTTATTTAAAAAAATTGCCAATTAACTTTTGAATAATTTTAGGCAAAAAGTAATCTAAAAAAATTTGCATATTTGTAAGCAAAAAATAACCCATTACATTTTGAATACTTTTAGGCAATCAGTGATCTATTAACATTTGAATATTTGTAGGCAAAAAGTATAGGGTACCGCTTACTTTTCGAACTTCTCAAACAAAAATAATGGGTTATTCAGTCAATTTTTAAGTACTTACGACTGAAGAGTACATACACTTTTTGCATTCTAGTAGGCAAACTTTTTTGCTGGGGAGAAGCAATCTTGCTTTAAAATACGTGTTTTGGCTCTCCTGAAAAATTATTATTTTGTCACTTACAACGTTATTCGCGGCTAACCTTCAGTTGTTGTGTGCATGTAGTATATAAATACTTATACGTGTATTATACATAGACATATTTTACATGTAAATGTGTGAGAGTATTAACATCCCAGTTAGCCAGGTAGACATAACCGCTATTTTTATCGATGCTGTCTCCTCAAAACAATTTGCAATTTACCGTCTATAGAATGCAATCAGGGACATGTTTTACAGCAGAGTAATACAACTTGTACCATATAAAGCTTTACCCAAGATGAGATCATGATGCTGCAGGGAGGAATTTTTAATGATTTTGCGAACGTACCCATTATCATACACGGCCTCATCATCCTTTGTTTTATTTCTAAAATATATTTCGTATTTATCGAAAACAATTCATCAATCGATTCCTTACGAACAAAAATATTCGATTTTCGTCGAAACACGAGGTTCAAAGAAGCTTCTCTGGCGGTTATGGATCGGAATTTTTCCATATTATGCATATACGTCTGTACATACAGAAGTTCACATAAAAATATTATATGAATGAATCCAAACATAGCCTCTAATCAGCCTAGAACCATATATCTCTTCGTTAACACTCTTTTCTCCAGCGACAATTGCACTAGTTGAAATGTCGACAACTTTCCTTTTATGCGCGAGTAGAGATACGTTAGAGACAACAGTTTCAGTGTATTGCTGGTGCCAGTGTCAATGAATGCGTCAATATGTGTATGTATGTGTATGTGTTTAAGTTTGTTGCCCCAGCCCTTATAAAACTGTAGACGAGGGTCACTAAAATGTACTAGTGAATCTTTGGTTCAAATGTCTCCATATCGTCGTAAAAGAATAGTGCTAAAATCAACTGGTAGATTTTCAATGACAACCCTATATTATATGTCAATAGGAGATTACATTGGCCGGGGTACACCTAGTCAGTAGTACCAATGACAATGTCACTAGTAAATCACTACAATTTCACTATTCGCGTTTCCTGCAGGTAACTTACAAATTTGAGTGTGTAAATGTGTGAGTGTCACACTTATTTATTTATACTCACATTGTATGGGTAAAATGGTATTTATTTTAGGACGTGCTGCAATGTACATATACTTAAATATTGAATAATGGCGAGACAAGCAATTTAAATAATTTGCGGTTGTAGCATGCGTATGCGCAACATTTAATAATGCCTTGTTAATGTCCTTAAAATTTACAGCTTAAATATTCGCATTTATGCACTGAAAGAATAAATTTAAAAAAAATATTTATACATTTTATTTTAAAGTGAACTTATAAAGCATTCTAATACTGGAATTCTCAAAGGTAAAAATCGAAATTAACAATGAACTCACATTAAAGCAATTTCTTGAACTGATTATAATGGAAGTCTTTTATTTTTCTCAGTGTTACTTTGGCAACGTCTTCCTCATCATTCATCAACTGAGACCAATTAAAATGAGTGCGACAAATATTGTTATTATGCACAAGATGTAATACACAAAATAGTACAGCAGTAAAATCATGCAGCAATTATTCGCTAAGCGCAGGCCTTATGGAAGGCCTGTTACAATATTTTACAAAATCTTAGAGCAAATTCATGTTAAATGTTTTCATGGGTGCCCCTGTGGCTGAGTGGTAGCGATGCTAGCCTCTCATTCCAGAAGTCGTGGGTTCGATTCCCGCCATAGACCCTGGGTGTTTTCTGCAGACAAGCTAATCGCTTTGCGGGTTGTCAGTTTAATTAAAAAAAAAATAAATAAAAAAAAAATAATAATAAATAAAAATTCGTTCTAAATTCAGACATTTTCACTCAGTTTTTTTATTACGAAAAAGCTTTCAGCAAATTGTAATACCACGAATGAAAACAATTTACATATTCCATTTGCAAAAAAGTTGCGTAAATAAAGCAGAAATCTACATCAATTGACACCACACGCAGTGGAACAAACAACAAACACAAATAACGCTGATGATGAAGATGTAGTGGCTTTCGAAAACAGCTCATTGTTCCGTTCTACTACGTGTTTGTCAGAATGTTTACAGTTAACTTTGGTGTTATATGTTCATTAATAATTACCACATGTAATTTTGCTTACAGAGCGATACGAACTTTAGCCTAATAAAATCATAAATATAGCAACAAAAAAAGTTCGAACAATTATAATTATAACTAATTTAAATAAATTTTACGTCCAAATATAAATACGACAGAAGGCAAAAGAAAACAGTGTGTGGGGACAATTGAAGTATATTACGTGTAACATTTTAAGCAACATGAAACAGAAACTACAAGGTGGCTGGTGGCAAATTTATATTTTTAAATACGATTATTTCAAAAAGCAATAAATGGTGCGGAGGGAGGGTTGCGCCGTTGGAATTATCGATTGTGCGGACTTGTTAGTCACGATGTCGCAGTGGTTGAGCAAGTATAGCGCGTTCGCTGTGGATACACTTTTTAAGAGTAATGATTTTTACGTAATTGCTCGTCGACAATTTTGTTTAAAGTTCGGTATTCGCGAATACGTGATGGAACGAGTGTAAATTTAATTCGTTCGTGGGTGCAGAGATTCCGCGCAACTGCTGCGGCTATGAATGTCTCATTGCCAGGGCCCAGTCGATCTTCAAGGACTCCCGAAAACATTGAACTGGTGGAAAGCAGTTTAGGTCAAAATCCGCCTCACTGCGACTTCCAAGAGCGATTATTCATGACATTTAAAAAAAGGATCTGAAGTTCCATCCTTTTAAAATTCAAATCGTTCAAGAACTGCAAGAAAGTGACTTTGATTTACGCAAACATTTTTGTGAAACGATGTTGCAGCGTTTTCGCACTGTAAATCCCATTTTTTGGAGCGACGAGGCTCATTTTCACTTAAACGGCCACGTCAACAAGCAAAACTGCCGTTACTGGTCTCCAAGAACCCGCAACACTCGATTGAAATATCAAAAACCATTGCATTGCCCCAGGGTAACTGTTTGGTGTGCCTTATCCACGCATGACATAATTGTACCATCTTTTTTTCGAAAATTATCAAGGCCAGGCGACGAATGTCAACGGTGAAAATTATCGGCGCATGATTACGGAATTCTTTTTGCCAAACCTGCGAGCTCATCCATCGTGCCCTTCGCACACGTGGTTTCAACAGGATGGGGCGACTTTACACACAGCCAGAGCTTCGATGAATTTGCTTCGGGAAAATTTCTCCCAAAAAGTTATTAGTCGACGTTCAATGCTCTTAATAAAACCTTGTGTCAATTACACAGAAAAAAGTATTCACCAATTAATGTTTTCAATTAATAATTTAATTGATTCAATTAAATTTTTAATTGTATTAATTAATTTGAGTGGAAAAACTTAATTGATATTATCAAATTGTTTATAGGTGAAAATTTAATTAATTTTTTAATTAATATTACAAATATTTTAATTAGTATTACAAACTCATTCATATTACTTTTTTGTGTGTTATTTAGTTTTTTATTTAAGTTTGAAAATATAAATCTGCTGCCAGACACCCATAGTAGGGCCTGAATAAAATTATTGTACCCGCTGACATACACATACTAACACATTGCACTCATACTACCGTAAGCATGTCGTATATAACACGTACTAATTATAACAAGTAACAATACACAGTGGGATAGAAATACAAGATGTAACTATTTTATTTTAATACATATATATGTATAAAATTAACTAGCAATAATTATCCAAATCTTGAGTAGAGAGAGATATATGTAAGTTTTAGTGGCGACCAGTGTCAGACATAAACTATCGTAATTAATAATTCATAAATTTTGCACTACGCACAAAAATTAATTTCAGGAAGTTTCAGAAGGGACTAGGATGGTACTCGAATTTAGTTAAATATTTTCCTGCGTATTTTGCAATTTCTGCAGTCACTAGTGGCATATTTAAATCACGAAGTAAATTCTATCTTCGTTGGACTTTCTGTACATTTGAAGATGAAACAGTGTCCCATGGCTGAATTCCGTAGCACCATATAGGTTTCAAAAGCAAGTAATAAATTAAAAGTTTCTATCTGAGTTAA
This sequence comes from Nowickia ferox, assembly GCA_936439885.1. Classification (NCBI taxonomy): domain Eukaryota; kingdom Metazoa; phylum Arthropoda; class Insecta; order Diptera; family Tachinidae; genus Nowickia; species Nowickia ferox. Next base: position 100,213,132 of record OW387023.1, on the reverse strand, counting down.
TTTAAGTATAATTTGTGTTATCTTAGAGTCACTGTGGTGTTTCCATGACATATTAAGGTACGATTATTTCATCTGTGAATATTGAGAAATAATTTCGTTGTTGATTCGAATGGGGAATAATTAATTCTTTGTAGGGTAAATGTTACCTGTCCCCGTATTCTGCAAGTCCATTTGTCGATTTTAGGCTACGAATAACATTTTCAAACGTGTATTGCTAAAAGAAAATAAAAAAAAACTAATCTGCTGAACTTTTACTGTTTTATGTATTTGTTCAGCATTTTGGCGATGCGAAATAAGACCCCAGGAAATTAAACCCAAACCGCTAAATCAATAATTACTCCAAGATTTATCTAAAAAAACAACAACACGAAAATTTTGGGGTGTACTTGCACTTATTTTTGGAATCTATTTTCATTTCTGTCTACATCAGATGCGTAAACAGTTTGTGAAAAATATCGGAAATGACAAACGTTGCCACTAGTACACACTTTTATTTCTGCTTGCGGTGTAACAAAATGCCATAGTGTGTACTCGGCATATGCCTTCAATCATATTAGGATTTCATGCCTGAGAAAACTCTCTAAAGAGGGCAGAACAATACTTCTTTTCTTCAAATGTTCTTCTCATAACTTGAAGCAATCTCTACGTTTGTTCAATAGTGTTATGCTGACTTCTAAAACCAAATTGATGGTTTGGTATGCATCCGTTATCAGTTAGAATTGGAAAACATTTTATCATGAGCAAGGACTAACTGCCACGAGTCCTTGGGAAAATCTCCTACCATTTTTCAATAGGAAGTTTATGCCATTGAGAGATGCGCACAATTTAATATTGATAGGGGCTACCGAGGGAAAGAAATAGCCATTTGCTCGGATAGTCAGGCTGCCATCAAAGCACTAAGCTCATATGAGTTTACCTCTAAGTTAGCTTGGGAATGCCGTATTAAGCTAAATCAGCTAAGCAGCATGAATAAGGTCACACTCTGCCGGGTTCCCGGACACGCCGGGGTGGTAGGAAATGAAAATGCAGACAAAATGGCCAGAAGGGGGGCTAGTACACCCATGGTCGGACCAGAACCGTTTTGCGGTCTTGGATTGGACAAAATCCGGGAAGATATATCGACGGAGATCAAGAGTAATAGGGAACATCTCTGGCTCAATCTCCCTGGGTTGAGGCATGCAAAGCTAATGATTGGAACGTATAACCAAAATCGTTTCAAAGCTCTCATGTCCCTAAATAAAAACAATCTAAGAATGCTAACAGGCTTCCTCACAGGTCATTGTAGACTGAGAAAACACCTCCACAGACTTGGCATTGAGAGTAGCAGTCTGTGCAGATTCTTATTGGCCTATATGACTCAGCCTTGGTAAGATCTTTGCCCGGCTTTGGAATCGTTTTGAACTTGGAAAGTTTCCTGTGATATGGGTAATTTTCCAATCGTAAAATGACATTAAAAATTAAAAGCAGGATGGATTCTATTTTCATTAGGAGACAACTTCATGAGTATCTTATTACTAATTCCATCAATACCAGGAGCTTTCTTCGGGTTGAGTTCAGCAATTAGTTCTCCTATATCACGCAACTTAAACATTAAGGGTCGAGGGGGTAGAGCAACTCCACTCATCAAATTAATAGCACCAGTACATGTGTTTTCGGGTAAATACGGTTTTAAATACCGTCTTCCCTTTTTCAGTATCGCTTCTTGTCCAACCTCTGGTCAAAGTCAACGGGGTTTTTCAGATTTCTATCAACATGGAGGCCTTCCAGATATGTTTTAACAAATGCAGTTTTTTCAGATGCAGTAAAGCCGAACAGCGGCAACGGTGTTCACACATTTCACTTTAGAATAAATGCAAAGAATTTACAATATTTTCCGATAAATATAATAATGTACTTACGTATTTTATTCTAAACAAATTTTTTTTTTCTATGCTAATAATTAATATTTTCTGTTGCAGATTGAATCATTTTAAAAATTCGCATGCTGCTAGTGAAACAAATGGTGCTTTCAAAAACTGTAGTCATTAATTAGTTGTTGGAGCCGAAAAAATTCGATTGGCTACAACTTCGGTTATCACAACGAATTTTTGCTATCAGCAAAAGAGTGGACTCCTTGAGGTCGAGAGACTGATATTTAAAGTTTACCAGCCGAATATCTGCTGAATTTTGTGAATTTGTTTGTTCACTAGAAAAATTTATTAATTTAGTCTTATTCAGATCATGTGAAATCTTATAAAAATCGCTTAGAAACTACAGATTGACTTACAATTTTTTTTCATTTATGTCTAGTGTTTTTCATACGGGATTTCCCGCGAAAAATTTCCAGGGATCCCGCTCAATTTCCGGGAAAGAAATCCCGGGATATATTTGCTGGAATTCCCGGGATTTTTTTTGTTTCGATTTTATTATGGCAACTTTAGTTCATATGTACACGTTCCTTGATGAGTGTCGTTATTAACTTATGAAGGTGATGGTGCAATAATAAGGTGATGGTACTAGCACAATAGCTAAAATTTTACAACAACAACTTATATTGTGTTGATTTTGTAGTAAAGAAAACGCTGTTTCGATTCAAAAAAAAATCATTTTCATTAAAAAAGGAATTACAACTTTTTGAAGGAAGTGGTGCAAAAACTGAAAGTGTCCAGAGATTATATAATGCTCTTCTGACTATAAGGCCAACATCCGTAGAAAGTAACGTATTTTTTCATTAACAGGAGTTTTTTTTAAATAAAATTAGAAATAGACTGTCGAACGATTCTATTAATGCTTATTCTGTACTAAAGTCCTATTTTCAAAGCAAGATTTTGTAATATTTTTTTAATAATGTAATTTGTTTTTTTTTTGTTTGCGTTATATCAATGCACTTGACTTTCCATTTACAGATAATATTGGTATTTATGCATTACTATTATATAAAGAACTGAAATTATATTAGTTTTTCGACTAATGTGTTTATAAAACGTTATTGTTATTTGTTTTTTTGTCGAATTAAATTAAATTAAAAATATTTTGTATAGTTTTGCACTTGGAGAGAATTCCCGGGCAACTGAAAAGTCGTTCCCGCTTTCTCGGGAAATGAAAAAGTCCGGGAAAAGAAAAACTCTATTTATGTCCCACTGTGCAAAGTGGAGGAAAACACACGCAATAACGAGCGCAATGAACATTAATAATGCGTCTCCACTTAGTGGTTAATTATAGAAAATGATGGTCTCGTTAACAAAAATTACAAAAAAAAAAGGAAAATAACATAAAAATAAATAAACAAGAAAAATCTCATAAAAAATAATAACAGAAAAATTGTGGGAACGATGAAAAACAAGAGAAAATATGTATGTACATACACATGTATGTATGAAGAGAAATAACTTACTGCAGAACATTTCAAATAACGAAAAAAAGAAGGCAAATAAAATTAAGGCTTAAAGTGGGCGAGGAAACTAAAAAGGAGAGTTAATACAAAATGTATACCAAGGCACACATACATACATACAGACATATTCAAGCCAACATCACTATAAAGCTTTCATTATGAAAAATTGAACCTGCTCTTTTCGCACACATACATACTTTACATTTTAAGTCCGACAGTTTTTATTTCTTCCCTCATTACTACCACCATTATTTATATATTTAAGGAAAGAATAAGTTTCCAAAATCACTAAATTAAGTTGTGTGGAAAGGAAGTTGTAGCATACAACTTTACGTTATAGTTCATTAAACACAGCAGACTTCATTTACAAAAGCAGATTTTTATGCTTGTGTTTAAACTTTAAAGGAGGCCATACATATATCTATTTACACATATACATTGAAGTACTAGAAAATAAAAATTGTACTTGCTCCACCAATTTTTCATACGTATGTTCAAAACTATTTAAACTAACTTCGAACTGTAATGTAGGTGACACATATAATAATGTTTAACTCAACTGAAAGTTATATTCGAATAAACTGTTTTCTAGAAAAGTTTTATTTTTAAAATTTTGTTTTTACTCTTTTTAATCATATTTTTAAGAAAATTTTTAAATTCACTGAACTTTTAAATAATAGCTGTAAAGAACATCTGGCAACACTGGTAATATATATTCGACCATATACTTAAAGGGTGATTTGTTTAGCAAGTTTCTTTTTGGCAACACTGTGATTGGCAACTCAGCTGTTTTCGTGTATCATGTCAATGTTATAAACATAATCAGTTTCGTTTATAATTTAACGATGAATCGACTTACAAAATGAACAACGCTGGCAGATTATTAAATTTTATTAGAAAAATGTATGCTCGGTTAAGAAAGTGCATCGTGCACTTCTTCCATTTTATGATCAGTTTGGGAGACCTTCTGAGGCGGCTATTCGGATCTTGTGTCTAAATTTCGCAGCAAAATTACCTTATTAAACATTAAACCAGCAACTCGCATACGAAGCGTACAGACAGTGGAAAGTATCGCAAATGGAAGAGCTGGACTTGGCTGACATGTCACATGCCACAGATCACGCGATTCAATGGCCCAACCGCCTAGATAGTGCGATTTAACTCCTTCAGACTATTTTTGGTGGGGCTATGTCAAGTCTCATGTCTATAGGTACAAGCCTACAACGGTTGACGCACTAGAAAACAAAGTTGAAGAATTTATTTGTGAGATACCGGGCGATATGATGGAGAGATTATGCCAAAATCGGACCGAGCGTAGGAACCATTTCAGACATACTCGTATCCGCGGTCAACATTTAAATGAAATCATCTTTAAACATTACGTTATATGGATCGTTCTACCAACTCAAATAGAGATTCCATACATCTCTCTAAATTTTATGTGTTTTTTTTTAATGATATCCGAAAGCTCTTAAAAAATCGCCCAATAAATGCATATTTTTGAATTTTAAAATTTTTTAAAATATTTAAAATTGTTGTTTTGCTGTGTAATCATTTTGATATATTAAAAGTTATGGGGTTTTTTGATATTTTGTGGTTTATTTTCTTAAATATGCGATTTAGGGAAAAGTTGGTAACATAAATGTTTTTAAAGGAATTTTTTTAATAAAATCAATATTTATTAAGTTATGAGACATGTAAAGAGAAAAAAAATTATTTTCTCAAACTTTGGTAGGCGTGCGACACGCCTCAATCTCAACTGATTCACTTGAATTTGTTTAATGTAGTTTTTTCCACGTACCCATCGATTTGGGGTAACCGAGTATGAAGAAGACTAAAACTATGCAACTAATTGTTACGAGACCGCTGAGAAACGCTGAAGGCGAACTCACAACATCTACAAATGACCAACTGAAAATATGGAAACCGCATTATTTTAATGTGCTTTCCTTAACAACTTCTAACTACCAAAACGTTTCCCATGAAATAAGGCAAGATATCTTCATTGAATGGCCAGATATCGCAGAAGTTATGGATGCTGTAAATCACCTAAAAACAAATAAGGCCCCTGGAGCCGACAACATATCGCACGAGATGCTTAAAGCCGACTCCCATACTACAGCGAACATATTGCTTCCCCTTATTCAGAACTTCTGGCTCACACATGTACTTGATTCAAATTTAAAGGAGTGTTTTATAGTAAATATCGCCAAAAAAGGTGACCTGACAAACTGTAAGAACTGGCGAGGCATAACCATCCGTAGTTTAGTAAATAAGATCATAGCGCAAATAATTAACCGGAGAATATCCCACACTGTACTAAGGAGTCTAAGGCCACAAAAATCTTGTGTAGACCACATCAATAGTCTAGGAATAATTATAGAGCAATCTACAGAACTTCGCTTTCCGTTTCACTTGTTGTTTATCGACTTTGAAAAAACATTTGATACTCTGAATCAAAATGCAATATGAAGCGCTCTTGCTTGCAAAGTCATAAGCCTTATGTTAAATGTCGTGTTGTTCACAATACCCAGTTGACCAAATCGCCGTAGACGACATTGTCTTCGACATTAATGTTCGATATGTCGGCTCTCGATTAGGTTTTCTAATCGACAATTTAAAGGAAATCGCCATTCGTGACTATCTGAGCGACAATGTCACACTTTTTGTCTTCAATAAAACTTTGTTGAGGACAATCTGAGCGACAATGTCCCTCGTTTTGTCTTCAACAAAGCCGTGTTGACGACAATATGAGCGACAGTTTCATACGTTTTGTCTTCAATAAGACTTTGTTGAGAACAATGTCTCTCGTTTTGTCTTCAATAAAGCGGTGTTGACTAGAATCTGTGCGACAATGTCACAAATTTTGTCTTCAATAAAACTTTGTTGAGGACGTAATAAACGTAAGCAAGAGTAAGGCAATGCGCTGCAATACAGTAAACACCAACAAGTTTCGCATAGAGAATATTGAACTAGAAGAAGTCTTGTGATTTTGTTACCTAGGCAGCATCTTAACAAACACAGGCGGCTCCAGTAAAGATGTAGCATACCGAATCTCAAAAGCCAACCAAACATTCGGTACCCATGGGTCAGTATTTTAAATCTTCTGTCATATCCAAGAACACTAAGATCGGTATTTTTAACTCTTGTGTCAAGTCCGTGCTTCTCTATTCCTCTGAGACGTGGAATACGACAGAACAGGACGTAACACCCTACAAGTGTTTGTTAATCGGTTACAGATATCTGTTGCTAAAAAGTTCTGTTGCTTCTCTTTCCAAATTGTAAATAATATCAAAAGTTGTATACCAATTTCAATGAAAAAGGGCTCTATTAAGCTGCAAGCTACTAAATCAAAAATAAGCTCCTTGTTGTAGTTTTATTTTTCTATGCATTCTTACAAACAAAAAACATCAAAATTTTTTCTAATATTTTTATTTTTTCAATGTTTGCACGGCCTCAAGATTATTTTGTTATCGAATTTCTGGTATTTTCTTTACTGAATAGAGAAACCTCTTCTGAAGTTATGCTAGTGTATTTATTTTTACATAATGCTATATCTCGAAACTAGAGCTGATAGATAAAAATGGAGTGCAAATAATTAAAGAAACAACTTTCATTTCTAGCGAACGAAATTTTTTTTTCAAAATTTGTTAACATGTGTAATATTTTTCTGATTTTGCGAAGTACACAGGAAAAAGTATTCACCAATTAATGTTTTCAATTAAGAATTTAATTTATTCAAATAAATTTTTAATTGTATTAATTAATTTGAGTGGAAAAACTTAATTGATATTATCAGTTTGTTTATAGATGAAAATTTAATTAATTCTTAAATTGATATTACAAATATTTTAATTGATATTAAAAAATTACTAATTTTACCTTTTTGTGTGTATACATTTTCTGTTGTTTGTTATAAATATTAAGCTAAAAATTTAATGAAAAACACACTGAATTTGTCCGCAAATCAGCTGATTTTAACTTTTTTCATAATTCACTTTCTGCAACTGTGATATAATCTCTGATTTTTACTTTTACTTTTTATATGCAGTTAGCCAAAAATTAATTTCGAGCAGACAACGCCACTGGCATAGCTACTCCGAGATAGGAGTATTAAAATTTTTTTTTTTATTTTCAATTAAAAATTTTAATATTCGAAATCGATTTTGTGTTTTGTAATTCGTCTATACCCATTGCTTTCTTACACTAGTGGATTCACCGAATCGAAATCAGAAGATATTAAAACAATCAGGTCTGTGTTTGAATACTGCTTTTGTTTAAAAACATTATGACAAATGATAGTTTAATTCTTAATTCTTAAAGTAAGTTTTACGCATTCTTAGTGCCATATTCTTTAAGATTTCTTTTCTACAGCATATTTCTGACTTTAATGGTGATAACTTTCTTCCTTTTTTGGGCTAAGTCCAGCCGCAGAATAGAAAATTTACTCTGCTAGGGAAAACAAAATTGTGTTCGTCAAAACTTTTCTAAAATAAACTGCCTATTGAATTATAATACTGAAGCCAAAGTTTTGCCGCATGTAGAAAAAATTCAACAGTATTTGCCATTAATAGACATGCTGCTGCCGGCGAAAGTTATGAAAAACAAGAGCCAATAACCACACCAGCTTTAAACATAAACACATTTTTCATTTCTTCTGTAATTTTGTTTTAATGGAAAAAAGTTCACTGCTGGATAAAAAAAACAACTCAGTTATTCAACCCAACATTAGCAACATTAAAAATTAAAAGGTCCTTACAACAACGACATCAACATTTAAACGACGTAGCATTTTTTTTTTACTACATGGAGCAACCATTTATTTAAGTATGTATGTATGTATATCATACTCCAGCCATATGAACACATATATACTAAAGCACCAACATTTATGATTTCAAAAAAGATATCAAGCATATAAACCGCAAATTGGAAGCGATATTAAATTGTTCGTGCAAAAAAAAAAGAAGAAACATACGCTTTTTTCATCTTCTATCTAGCATCATCAACTACAACAATAATAAATTTAAGTCAATTTAAATAATAATCCACAGCAAATTGAGTACAACGATTGAACCCCTTGCGCCAAAAAAGAAATTCCCTTTCTCATAAAAACTCCATTTCACAACATCAGAACAAATATGGTCTATAGATAAAACAAGTTTATACAAAACAACAACAACAAAAAGACTCACAAGAGTGCAGTTAGTTGCTCATAGTTAACGCCTGCGCTCAAGAAGTTTTTTTTTTGAAGACAAACAACTGAGAATAAGTGAGAACGGAAGAAAAGAAGGAGATGGCATATGCTAGAATCTATTTATTTCACTTCGTCTTCAACATTTACGTACTGACAACTCATTTTGCTGGTTGTAGGTTTGTTGAGCACGAGTACGTGTATTTATCGGATTCATAATTGTAATGTATCTTTTGGATTAAAGCAGAGTATAAGTGGTTGTTGTTTGTTTGCTTGTTTTATACGTCTGTATGTTGTATGTTGGTTTTAGGTATCTACATTTCTGTGTATACATAAATATGTATGTAAGAAATTTTGTATATGCAGCTGTATGTATGTTTGTATATACATATGTACACATACATATGTACATATGCTAACGTCTGCATGTTTGTTTATATTAAGTACTTTTATAAAAATGTTCTCCCCATTTACTATTATGGAGTACAAATAGTTAATTTTTTTTTTCCTACAAGTACTTGTGGTGAAATGAAATTGCTTTTGCTCTCTCCCGTTATTGTTCGACTTCAGTAATTCACTAAATGCTGCAGTCTATAAAAATATATAAGGATTTAGTATACAGTAGACCCTCGCGTTGTGCAGCAATTTGGGAACGAAAGCTGTTGCAAAATCCGATTTTGTTAAAATATCCTGGTGAAGACTTGTTATATTATAAATACTCTAATTTCAGCACTTATATCAAGAATATTTTTATGTCCTTATAGCTATACATATGTACATATATGTATGTATACAGTCGAACATATGTATCTATAATGTAGTAGCTGAGTTCGACCAAACAGTTACCCTGGGACAATTCAATGGTTTTTGATGTTTCAATCGAGAGTTGCGGGTTCTTGGAGACCAGTAACGGAAGCTTTGCTTGTTGACGTGGCCGTTTAAGTGAAAATGAGCCTCGTCGCTGCAAAAAATGGGATTTACGCTTCAACATCGTTTCACAAAAATTTTTTGGGTAAATCAAAGTCACTTTCCTTTAGTTCTTGAACGATTTGAATTTTAAAAGGATGGCACTTTTTTTAAAATTTCATGAATAATCGCTCTTAGAAGTCCCAGTGAGGCTGCTCTTTTCCGTATTGAAAGTCGCGGATTTTCACTTAAACTGCTTTCAACCAGTTCAATGTTTTAGGGAGTCCTTGATGATCGACTGGGCCCTGGCCGTGGGACATTCATAGCCGAAGCAGTTGCGCGGAATCTCTGCACCCACGAACGAATTAAATTTACACTCGGTCCATCACGTATTCGCCGCATACCGAACTTTGAACCAAATTGTCAGCGAGCAATTACGTAAGAATCTTTACTCTTAAAAAATGTCTCTACAGCGAACGCGCGATGCTCACTCGACCACTGCGACATCGCGTCTAACAAATCCGCACACTCGTTAATTCCAACGGCGCCACAGCACCATTTATGGCATTTTGATATAATCTTATTTAAAAATATTACTTTGCCACCAGAAAATTCGCGAGGCCAGGCGACGAATGTCAACGGTGAAAATTACCGACGCATGATTAGAGAATTCTTTTTGTCAAACCTGCGAGCTCATCCATCGTAAACTTCACACACGTGGTTTAAACTGGATGGAGCGACTGCACACACACCCAGAGCTTCGATGAATTTGCTTCGGGAAAATTTGCCCCAAAAACTGATTAGTCGCTTTGGGGACATCCCATGGCCACCGAGGTCGCCCGATGTAACTCCCATGGATTTTTTTTATGTTACTACCTCAAAGAGAGGGTAGCCTTAATCTCTTGTGGCTTTAGAGGAAAGTATTCGTCGAGAAATCAGCTCAATTGCACCAAGTTTACTGCAGCGTGTGACGCAGAAGTCAATGCTCCGTTTTGAGCAGTGTGTTCAACTCGACGGAAGACATCTGGAGGACATACTCTTTAAAAAATAAAATCCGCATTTCCATTCCATTTGTGTCAATTATTACGTTTTTTATTTAAGTTTGAAAATATAAATCTGCTACCAGATACCCTGTAGTTCTTTTTATATTCTGATAATTTTAGAGAATTATTTTTTCCCTTAATCGTTTTCTTTCGATTTCATTTAATTTCATTAAAGAACAGTTTGGGGGGGGGAAGTTAGCCTAACTAATTTTTTTCCACTAGATATCAAAAATAAGTTAATTTTTAGAGGCTTATAGATTTGGACATATCGCTCTTATGGTCCTTTTCACAATTACAACATAAAGCTAACAGGGAATTTAATGGCAAGTTTTGTATGAAGAACTTCCAGTTAAAGTTCACGTTAACTCTTAATCATATATTGTAAAAAGGGACGTTATCGGCTAATGATATCTTCATAATTTGTTTTTAATTTATGTAAATGTGTTATATTTTTCAAATACACTAAATTTAAATGGTATTATAAAGAAAATTATGCTTAGCACTCTTGGATGGCTTTCACTTCAACTGATCAAATATTATATAAAATTTCTTAAAAATAACCATAAATGCACTCTTTATATAAAGGGTGAGTTTTTAAGAGCCTTCGGATTTGATTTATATAAATAACATACAATTTAGAGGAATATATGAAATCTTTATTTGAGTCGGTAGAACTCAACTTGGTATATAATTCAATGTTAAAAGATGATTTTATGTAAATGTTGACCGCGGCTGCGCCTGAAATAGTTCATACGCTGGGTCCATTTTTGGCATACTCTCGGCATCATATCAGCCGGTATCTGACAAATAAATTCTTCAATATTGTCTTCCAGTGCGTCAACCAATGCGGGCTTGTGCCTATACACATGAGCCTTAACATAGACCCACAATAAATAGTCTAAACATACAAAAGCTTTTGGAAAGTTATATTATTGATAGGAAGTTCACTGTTGTGGAAGGAGAGTTCACGAGTGTGCCCGAATCTATATCTTCCGGTGTGCCACAGGGCAGTATTCTGGGGCCAGTATTGTATCTAATATATACTTGTGATATGCCTGTGAGCAATAACATCCTAACTTCTACATTTGCCGATGATACAGCCTGTATGAGTATACACAAAAACCCTGATGAGGCATCCCGCAATCTCCAAGACCAGATTACCCAACTTGAAATATGGTTGAACTTATGGAGAATTAAAGTAAATGAACAAAAGTGTGTCCACATAACGTTTACCCTAAGAAGAGATACTTGCTCTCCCATTCGAATCAACAATCAAAGTATTCCTCAACATTCTCAAGTGAAATACCTTGGCATACACCTTGATCGAAGGCTTGCATGGAAATATCACATTGACTCTAAGTTAACTCAAATGAAACTTAAATTAACTCAAATATATTGGTTAATTGGCAGAAATTCAACACTCAGCCTAGACTGCAAACTTTTGATATACAAGTCGCTTTTGAAGCCAATATGGTGCTATGGAATTCAGCTATGGGGCACTGCTTCAGCTTCAAGTGTTGAGAAAATCCAACGAAGGCAAAACAAAATTTTACGATTGATAACATCGGCTCCATGGTACATCAAAAATTCAAATATACATCGCGATTTAAATATGCCACTAGTGACTGAAGAAATTGCAAAATACGCAGGCAAATATTTAACAAAACTCGAGACTCCGCTCGCTCGTAATATCTTGAACTTTACTGGACATATCCGCTTAAAAAAGAGGGACACAAGGGCTCTTATTCTCAACACTCCAGATGGGACTTCTTGAAAATACGTTTATTTTTTTCCTTTTTGATTTGATTTTGATTTGATCACTACTTATGTATTATTTATAAATATCACTAAGTTTATGTCCGACACTGGTCGGGCTTAATAATTATATTTAGATTTATGATTTGATTACTTATTGTTAGTTCATTTTTGAAGATACAATAAATAAATATATGAAGAAAAAAAAATAGTCTAAAGGCGTTTAATCGCACGATCTAGGCGGCCAATTGACCGGCTCCAAACGTGAAATAAACTCTCAATTGGGACATTGTTTCGCGTGCTGTGTGCCATGTGGCACCGTCTTCTGAAACCATATGTCAGCCAAGTCCAGCTCTTCCATTTTTAGCACAAAAAAATGTAACAGAGCCCCAATTGTTGCGAATGGCGCCGAATCGATAATCCACGGGCATCAACAACGCTGAAGGATACAGCTGCGATATTTTTCTCTCTCCGCACTCTATGTAGCGTGTTGGTGGTTTTAGAAGGTCGCCCAAACTGAGCATCTAATGGAAGAAGTGCACGATGCACTTTCTTAACCGAGCATGTTTGATAATAAAATTTAATAATCCGCAAGCATTGTTCAATTGTTAGTCGATTCATGGCTAAATTATAGACCAAACTGATTATGTTTATAACAGTGACATGACACACGAAAACAGCTGAGTTGCCTAAAAGAAAGTTGCTAAAAAATCACACTTTTTAAAAATTTCTCTACAAAACAGCATCATTCGATTTTTGAAGTTTTCTTTAACCAACTTTAAAAAAAAGTTTGAATGGAATGTTCATTAGAGTCGTTTAAATTTGTTTTAAAAAGCTTGATTGACACCAAAGTTCCACTGTGTGTCGCTTTTCACAAAACCATTATTTTTTTTTATTTTATTTATTTTATTAATTTGCTTCCGTTACAAAAAATTATATTTAAAATTTTAGTTATTTAATAATTAAACTAAAAATTAATTCTTTTTTTTATCACTATAATAAATTTTAAATAATCGATGCGTTTAAAGGAGGGCTACTTGCAAGATTAAATGTCAGCATACTTTGCATCATCTATTGTGTGTTTTAGTTGAAGTCCTGGCATATGCACCATCATTTATTATTAAATTCTATATGCTAAAAATTGCATATAACATTAAAATAATTAACAATATAATAAATGACTATAACTCGTACAGGCACAGTTGATTGTAATGAAAGCAGAACATTTTAATGACATCTAATTAGCGTCTCAATGTAAACGGGCCTTCTGTAATGATGGCGGTGCTGCCGTTGCTCCTACACGAGATGCGAACGCGAATCACAAATATATATAAAAAAAACAAAACTAAATTGCACAATAATTAATTAACGAGCAACTTGACGTGCAACAACAATAACAAAATAAGCACAAGTACATGTATTTGAAGACGAAACAAATGTAAGCAAAGCTAGAAGTATTAAACAAAAAGTAAAATGCAATCATGCATCTATGACTGACAACAAACCAGCCATTACGAAATAAAGAAAATATGAAAGAAAACTTAAGAACTTGTGTGTGCGTGTCACTTACATTTCGTATTTTGAATATACTGTGCCGCAAACCAATAACCAACCGACGATACATGTGCCCTTAATTATGAAAGTGGTCTAAGTCATGTTTTTCTCTTGTCGAAATATTTACTAGATTACATTTGAACAAATCAGAAAATATTTTTATATTATGCAACTTTTTAATTACGACTTGTATGTAGTAGCTTCGATTGATATAAATTTATTTAATATTTATGAAATATATATTGAAGTTTATTTAAGATCTATTTAAAATTTCGAAGCAAAAATGCATACGACTTAGATAGACCACTTTCATAATTAAGGGCACATATATGTAAGTATTTCTTGGAAATAAACAACTATATCTGAGCATGCAAAGTGAATGATTTGATATAAATACGAGTACATACATGAGTTTATACGATGAAAGACTTAAAAGTTCTTTCAAAATATTAAGAGTTATATCTATATATCTATATATCTATTTCCTTGCAAACTACAAAATAGCCAAAACATTTTAGATCAAGGCATGTACTTAATAAATTCATCATATAAAGGGTGTTTTTTTATAGAGTGACACCAGTTTAAATCATAATAAAAGAAGGAAATATATGGAAAGACAATTTTAGGAACTTAATGCTTAAATATGATTGATGTCATGAGGCCACCAATGCTGGCGCGAAGGTTTTAAATTTTCAACAACTTTTCGCAGCGTTTGCGCGCTTATTTCGCCGATAACTCTTCGAATGTTGATTTCCAGTTGTTCAATTGTTTGTGGTTTATCGACGTAGACAAGTGACTCAACATAACCCCAAAGAAAATAATCCAATGGAGTTGAATCCAGCGATGCCAACTATTTATAACCCAAACGCGCTATTCCCCTTCGCAAAACGCGCTAGAACGCGCTAAGTTACAACATTGTCAACTATTCATAGCCAAAACGAGCTATTTTCCTACGCGCTAAATTAAATTTTAATAAAATTCAATGTATGTACATGTTTATTAGTAAATACAATTAATTTTTTTAGTAGCTCTTTTCAGATTTTATAATATTCACCCGTATTGCGTATATCGAGTCGAATTTTCGTTTACTACAGTTTTGTCCTATATTAAAGAAAACTTGTTCACATTTTCTTTAATCTAGAACAAAATTCTCGTAGACGAATATTCGACTCGACATACGTAATACAGGTGATTGTTTCTTCGAAATTGTATCCTAAATAACTAAAATCATTGAATACAGAATCAGAATTGCCTTCCAAATAATCGAAATCCTTCGTTTTTATTTTAATTTTATTTGCCAAACTTTGTAACAACTTATATAAATTGTCGAATAGTTTTTCGATTCAAATGCTTTTTATACTACAGTTAGAATAGATGCTTAATAAGTAACATTAATTGTTTTGGTCCGAGTACATATTTTTAGTTGTGAAATTAAAAAATGTTTGCCATTTACAGTATTAAAATGCGTTTTTAATTCTAACCATAGTCAAGGGAATTATATTTGCGACATCTGCATCATTAACCAATTTAAAAAATATTATGAGTTTTGAATACTAGAATATTGTTAAATTTATGCAAAAAAAAATATTGAACTGAAGTGATGATGACTTCATTCAAAACGCGCTATTTTAGCGTTTTTTTTTTAGTAAACGCGCTAAGACAAAAAAAAGCGCGTTTGGCATAGTTAAAACGCGCTAAATCTAGCGCGAAACGCGCTAACTTGGCATCGCTGGTTGAATCACACGATCTTGGTGGCCAATTGATTGGGCCATTATGTGAAATTATTTTTTCATCAAAAGTTTCTTTGAGTAAATCAACTGTAGCGCCCGCTGTGTGGCATGTGGCTCTGTCCTGTTGAAGCCACATATCAGCAAGTTTAATGCCACGTAATTGAGGCACGAAAAAATTTCGAATCATGTTCCTATACCGTTCACCAATCACAGTAACATTCTGACCATCATCGTTTTTGAAGACATATGAGCGAATGACTCCGCCAGCCCATAAAGCGCACTAAACAGTAATTTGCTGTGGTGTAGTTCGTTATTTTTCATTTTGCCTTATTGTTGCCCAATGTTCAGGGTAACTAATTGTAAAAAGCTTGAGATTATAATAAAAACTTGTTAAAAATCAAATATATATATTTGTTGTGAATTTATAATTTTCGTTTTAGCATTTGAAGCTTATTATATCAATGAACGCAATTCTCAATAACATTTTGAGAGATTATCTATAAGATTTTCTTAGTTGAAGTTCACTGATGAGTTTCAGTCAATATAAATTCTTCGTATTAATACATTAGACTTAACGTCAAATACAAATACTTCGATATTTTTATACACTATTATGTAATTACGATAAGGTAAATTAAACGTTTAATTAAAAAAAAACTGTTGCTGATTAGATCTAGCGATTTAATCCATGTGCTGGCTGGTCATAAAAAATTAAATGTGAGTGTGTACAATTTTTCACTGATGGCGTGCAAAACGGCCATGCGCATTGCACTTGTCACCCAAAAAAAAACTATAAACTCTTTTGGCTCCATAACTTCAAGTGCAGTGTTTTTCGGAAAAGTGTTATATAACCATTTGTGTGCAAAATAAATAGCACAATATTTTTCTTGTACATAATTTTGCCCGAACTATGGTCTATCATGGTCCCTTAATGAGATGAAACTAAGTTTTTTGGGAAGACTTTTTTAACGGTTTTCGATAAAATTTGGATAATCCGTTTTCATTATTTTATAAACTAGGATCTATGGATTATATAGCCCCATCATATTTGTACCAGCTTATTATAAGCTTTTTTATATATTTGGAACCCAGAGAAAACCGAGCTAGTCCTCTTTACCAGGAGATACAAAATATAAAGTTTCGTACTGCACAGGATGGGAGAGGTAGAGCTGTGACTAGCAGAGGGTACGAAGTGCCTGGGTGTTTTCCTAGATAGCAAGCTTTCATGGAAAAAAGAACACTCAGGAAAGGCTAGAGAAAGAGCTCAATATATACTACGCATGCAGGAATTCCATAGAAAAGAAGTGGGGTCTGCAATCGAAGATAGTAAACTGGATTTACACATCGGTTGTCAGACCGGTTATTTCCTACGGTTGTGTGGTATGGTGGGAGGCATTGAGGAAGAAAAGTCACAGGAGATTACTAGCTAAGGTTCAGAGGTGTGCTTCGCTGGGCATCACAGGTGCTCAGAGGAGCACACCTCAGGCTGCCTTACACGTCATTCTTCATCTACTTCCTATAGAGGACTTTGTGGTGGGAACGGCGACTAGAAGTCTCCTTATACTCGTAAAAACTGGTTTGGTGAGGACAGGAGTAACAGGTCACACATCAATATTAAATAAGATCAGTTTTAATGATCAGGGATCCGTAACCCCTGGGTTCACGGAGTACAAGGTATCTGAAATTGATTTTAGTAGAAGACTCTCACTGGTAATTCCGGATGGGGATTATTGGGTCAAATCCGATAAGCCATATGAGAGTAGTGCGGTCTTTACAGACGGATCAATAATGGGAGAAGGCACAGGGACTGCTGTCTATATCTTGGGAACGAATATTCGTAGTTCTTTCAGACTGCCGAATGAATGTAACGTTTTCCAATCTGAGATCTTGGCGATCATCAGGGCCACGGAACTGGTAGCCAGGAATGTATGTAGCTGAAGGTGAGAAGGTAACCTTCTACGTCAACAGTCAGGCAGAGCTAAAAGCTTTGAAGGGACACAATGTCAAATCGAAACTTGTTAGTGACTGCAGGAGAGCCCACAACTTGCTTATTAACAAATATAGC
The DNA here is from genome assembly GCA_936439885.1 of Nowickia ferox. Classification (NCBI taxonomy): domain Eukaryota; kingdom Metazoa; phylum Arthropoda; class Insecta; order Diptera; family Tachinidae; genus Nowickia; species Nowickia ferox. The sequence goes on along the minus strand of OW387023.1, from coordinate 100,195,512 downwards.
GGGTTCTTGGCCTCAGCAGTGTTGAGGGAATAGGGTCAGCGTTAGATGAGGGAATGTGTGACAGATCGGTGAAATTACCGATAGGTCACTACTATAAGGAACTCAGTAATTGGGTAGAAGGTAGGACCAACAGCTAATGGCGAGGCAGGGAGGATTGTAGAGTATCGAGGGCTATGTGGTCAAAACTTGACTCAGGAAGATCCGAAGTACTACTGGACATGGATAGGACGGTGATGCGAATTGTGATAGGCGCGTTGACTGGTCACTGCTCGGTCAGAGCAAGAACCAGCATATGGGAAACTGGCACTCCAGATTTCTGTAGGATCTGCGGGGATGAAGAGGAACCAGAAAGCATTGAACATATTATCTGTCACTGCCCGAAGCTGCAACGTCATAGGCGTAGATGGCTGAACAGGCATTTTCATGAGAGCATTACTGATATCGGGAAGTATAAACTAGCGGACATCAGGGGCTTCATCATTGAAGTTCAGTAGCTTAATGACTTCTGGGTACAAATGGGAGTAAAGAGTACTTTTAATGGGCAAAAGAAGGGAATCACAATGGACCCAATTGGGTCTCCGAGAAGAGGTGCATTTTCGGCACCACCCTTTCTAACCTAACCAAACATATATATTTGGAAATTATCCTACAGCTATTGCTCTGAACAAACTAGACAAAAATATAGACGATTGAGGAAAATATATTTTTTTTATAAAAAAAACTGCGTATATACTTGCGTAAATTGTGTGAATTCACGAACAAATCATTAGGATCCTTATTATAAAAGAACAGTTATTATTTAAAAAACATTGATTGATATATTTCTCTTGAAGCAAGTTATTTGCCATAAGTTTCATTCCCAGAGAATCACTAAAAAATCGCTTTCTATTGCTCACTATTGAACTTTCAAAATATTGGTAACACTAGTTCAGACTACTTAAATTCTATGCAACCACGGAAATACATAAGTACTTCTAGTAATAACCCCGCTTTTTTATACACACATTTTCACTAGAAATAGCATTCACTCGAAAAAAAATAATCAACTGAAGATAATAAAGAAATGAAATGAAGCAATTTTCATTTTCTAACTAACCAACCGTATAAACAAACAAATTTTGCGCTAAATAATTTGACAATTACTCACATCTTTACTACCCCCAGAGTAAACAGCAATAAAAGCAGCAACAGCATAAAAACCATATATACATACTTATATATATAAATAGTATATGAATACATAAACAAAAATGGATTACTTAAAAGGACACAGTCTCGAAAGTTATGTGGGCGAGAATAGTGTGTCTTGGTTGAGTGGCTGAGGCGGAGGCAGAGGGGGGAAAAAGAAACTTGAGTTTGTTAAATGGCACAAAGCTAGAGACGAAATCCGAAGACCTTTAGTTTAACGAGGGGTAAAAAACAAATTAAATCATTTAGATTGTGATAGTGATCCTTTTAAGTAAAGTGTAAGTAACGATTTGGGGGAAACAACTACAGCAATATTAAAATACAAACACTGATGCATTTCCAACTACTTACGTTTAATGAAAGCAATGGCAACGGCAGTTGGGAGGCGAGTAAAAATAAAAAGAGGCTGAGTAACAAAGAGTCTCGTCTAAAAGGAAATGAAGTGCTAAGGATTTTATTTAAAAAAAAACAACAAAAACACGTGAAATAATAAACCGGAGGAGGTTTAACCACAAAAAAATAGGAGAAGCAAAAGCTAATGGAGCTGGAATATTAAATTGATGATTTTCCAAATTGACAAGAGCAGCACTGAAATGAAAAAACAAAGAACACATAAAAAGTAACTCAATTTGTTATGGCCAAAGAGGTGGAGCCTATTGCGAAACAAAGAGTCGCAAGGGAAACTAATTGGAAAATCAATCATGTTCTCTGTGAGAAAATTTTGAGTGGTTTCTGGTTGCTCTCACTCCAAGAGGGAAGCTGGGTGAGTTTTTTTTATAAATTATTTTTCTTTGCCTCTAGTATTTTTTTTTGGCGCAGTCTACACTTGTGCTTCAAAAATGAACACATGTGTGTTGTTCAAATAAGATTTGTTTAACAAAATAGGAAGCAAGGGAGTGCAAACGTAATCAGAGTCACTTCTGAAATCAGAACATCCCTTAGATGTGATTAGTTTTAAACAGGATTATCACCCGCTATGAGCAAACGGATGTCGCAATAAAACAGTCGATTGGTTGACTTAAAAGTGATAACAACTTTGTTAAACCAACACACGGATAACTGGCTAAATAAATTAAACGGTGCAAAACGAAAAAGAAATTATTTCTTTAAAAGTGTTTTTAAATAAAAAGAAAATTATGATAAAAATCAATGAATGAAATACATATTATAAATATTGAAAAATTTATGAAAAAATAACCCAAAATATTTAGTGAAAAAAAACAGAAAGTAGTTCTTTTAAATTCTAAAAAAAACTTTCAAAAGAAAAGATATAAGTGTTTGATTTTGTTAAAAATAAGAAAACGCACAAAAATGGTGATGTTACAGTCACCTAATAAAACTGCAGACAATAGTTCACCCCCTTTAAGCGGCCCCCAAATGAGTCCCAATTCAAATCCCGCTTCGCCAAAATCAAATACTTCCCCCGAAATCAATAAATCAAATGCAAATGAAAATAATGTTTCCAACATCGATGCACACTCGCCAACGGCAAAAATACCCAAATTTATTATTACACCACAACACACTCAAAGTCTGGCAAGTAACAACACTGCAAACAACAATAATAATAATAATAATAACAACAATGTGGCACTTAAAGCAAATGAAGAGGGCCTAAGGTTCTCTATGGAACGTCTTAAACAATTAACGGAACAACATCAGCAAAGACTTTCACCTAACGCCGAAGAAATAGAAAATGAAACGCTGATAAATAGCAGCAGAAGATCGCAAACGCCACCAATTATTCAACTGCAGCAACAGCGTAAGCTTATGGAAATACCCGCAGTCAGGCAATTAGCGAGGCCGGAACCTTTGCAACATCCCCACGCAGCTCTCCTGCAACAACATCCACATCTTTTGCAAAATCCACAATTTTTGGCAGCTGCTGCCCAGGCTCAGCAACAGCAGCAACAACAACAACAACATCATCACCACCATCAACAGCAGCAACAAAATCTACATCATCACAGTCACCACCACCACCCGCAGGCATTTCATCATCCACATTTAGCAGGTGCTGCAGCAGCAGCAACCTTTCATTTAAGAACTCCTTTAAGCAACAATGCCACAACAACCTTAACATTGCCCTCACCGGCAAACTCTCCGCTATCGCCGCCAACATCGCCTCAACGCCACATGCAGCAACAGCAGCAGCACCAGCAACAGCAGTCATCAATACAAATACCGCATTCCGAACAACAACAACTACAACAGCAACTGCAACCGCATGTTCAAACAAATCCCTCAACACAACTGTCAACAAATTCCTTGCTACCCTCATCATCCTCAACAGCAACAACATCTTTACTGCTTAGCACACATGGTGCTGCTGTTGCTCCAACACATTTAGTCAATGGTCAAATATCAATACCTCCACCTCTTAGCGCCACACATTTAACATTAAGCCCTTCCTCTTCATCGACCACAATTTCATCGAGCTCGTCGTCGTCACAACACGACATTGATTTGGAAAAACTTAAATTGGTTGCTCATGCCCAAGCGGCTGTTGCACGTTCATCAGCCGTAGCGGGAGTTACGCTAAATGGCCAAGCGCCATCCAATCGACCGGATTTAAGTGATTATGGTTTTAGAATACAATTGGGTGGCTTAGCTGCAGCTGCAGCAGCGGCGGCTGCCACATCAAGGCAAATTGCCGCCGCCAATTATGCGCGCAGTGATACAAGTGAAGAGCTTAATGTGGATGGCAATGATGAGGATAGTAATGACGGTTCGCAGGGTACACCGTCGGTAAGTGTACGTAATAAATATTAATTCTGTGTAAAATTTATTTACTCACTTACCCATTGATGTTTAGATTATGCGTTGAAAATCTACAAAAGAAGAAAGAAAATTATTGTTAGTAAAACATTTTAAAAAATGTTTAATAAAATTGTTAGTGAATATGCTCGCAAATTTTTTAGTGAAATGTGAGTGTGGATTCAAAGAAACATTTTTTTAGGTATAAATAGTTTCTCTTTACCATCAATTTCTATCTCACTAGGTTATATGTGTAGCTATACGAGTACATCTACAAATTTTTTTCCAGACAAAAATTTTGTCCAAAACAAATGGGTGCTGACTCCAGCTTAAGGACGTTATTTTATAAAGCGCAAAGTTTCTAAGCGAATGAAATTTATAAAGTTTTGAAATTACTTTTAAAAGTTTCCAATTTAAGAAAAGGAATTCGGAAAAAATCATTTAAAAAAATCTTTATTGGAAAATTGTGCTTCTAAGTATCACAGCAAAAAAAAAATCGAAACTAGTTCCAAAATTGTACCACTTTCATTGGACACTAATCACTACAGGTACTGAATTTAATATTCTAAGGCTGTTGTTTATATAAAAAAAAATGTTCTACTTACAAAAAAGTAATATGAATAATTTGGTAGTATCAATTAAAATTTTTGTATTTAAAAATTCAAAAATTAATTAAATTTTCAACTTTAAACAATTTGATAATATCAATCAAGTTTTTTCACTCAAATTAATTAATACAATTAAAAATTTAATTGATTCAATTAATTAAAAATTTAATTGAAAACATTAATTGTTGAAAACTTTTTTCTGTGTAGGCAACCTTTTAAGTGAATATCATTCAGATATTTGGATGACTTCTGACCTATGACAACCATGTGTTAAATTCATCGATGTTTCACCAGAAATATAGGGTGCTTTTTTTGGAGTGTTTCAACTTTGAGTTAGTATCACTGCTTTATTTGAACACCCATTCATTGGTGGTATTCGATGTTTGATGCAAATTGTCTTGCGTAAGTGTAAATGCAAAATATCGTAGATTTTCTTTGGATTGTGCGTGTATTTTGTTGTTGGATTTGAAAAACAAGCTACGATATTTGCATTTGCATTTGCACTTACACAACACAATTTGCTTCAAACTTTGAATACCGCTATTATGAATCGACTTGCACCAGAGCAACACGTGCAAATTGTTGAAATTTTTAATCAAACTCAAATTGATATTGATTTTGAATTTCCGTTTAAAATTTTGTTTTCCGATGAAGCCCATTTCTGGTTGAATTGGTACGTATATAAGCAGAATTGTTGCATTTATAGTAAGGAGAATCGACAGGCTTTTGTCGAAACTCCATTACATCCACAGAAAATTACTGTTTGGTGCGCTTTATGGGCTGGAGGAGTAATTGACCCATAATTCTTCAAAAAATTGGTGTTCATAACAGAAGTCATATTTAAACATTAATTTCATAAAATTTTCTTTCCAATAAAGCCCGTTTCATTGATATTAAAAATATATTTCCTTGTTTTATTATGATTTAAGCTTGTGGGAACGGGGACTTTGCAAATAAAAGTGGAAAGCGTTGCAGTATAACTTTTTTTATTGTAAGTTAAGAACTCAAGTGGAGATGAGTTTTCGCGACACCCTTCCTAACCTTCCAAATAAAGGAATATTTGCAAATAAAGTGTAAATGTTGCCAATTATTATTGTTTTGTAAGAAATGTAGTACATATTCAATAATGTGTGGCAATATAATACAAAGGTAACAATGCATGCTATCTACGTATAAGCCGTGAGTTCAGTATTTAAAAAAATAGTTTAATTTACAAATAGGTTGTGCGTATAAACGAGGTAATACATGCATATGCACTATAGGCCTCCACAGATACTCGTATACCTGTTTGCATCAGTTTTGCGTTTCGGTTCAACCTGTGAAAATCAAAAAACTGTTAAGTAATTGTAAGTGACAGCATAATTAAAATAAAACCGCCTTGAAATAAACTGTGATTGCGCTTTAAGAATTTAAAAAATTTAAGTTAATTTAGTTATTATTGTTCGAACTTCATTTGTTTGTATATTTATGATTTGATCAGTCTAAAGTTCGTATCTCTTTTTAAGCCAAATTACATGTAACAATTATTAATGAACAAATTACACTAAAGTTTGTTATAAATATTCTGACAAACACGTAGTATAACGGAACAACTAGCTGTTTTTCAAAGCGACTGCACCTCCATCATCAGCGTTATTTTGTGTTTGGTGCACTGTGTGTGGTGTCCTTTGATGTAGATTTCTGCTTTATATACGGAACTTTTGTTGCAAATGGAATATGTGACATACGAAAACAAACAAACAGTGTTGCCAAGAAAAAACTTGCTAAAAAATCACCCTTTAGCCTTTTAAAAATTTGAAATTGGTGAAAAAATATGTGAGTCAGAGGTACTAAGGTATTACGACCCACCCTAAAACAGTTTTTTTCAATATATGTAACTCAAAATTTTGAGGGTGTTTCAAAAACTTTGAAAACCTCCACAATAAACAGCCTTTCACGTTCTGCTTTTATTTAATTTATCACCTTCGAACCCACATAAACGAAGTTTTTAAAAGTTAAAAGCATAGCAATATATAAGTTTATATACATATGATTAATGGGCCTTATCACGAGTGTCTTATCACGACGATTTTGTAATAGATTAAAGAAAAAATTTTAAATGTTCTTTAGGCCCAATATCTTGAAGTAAAACACTAACTGCCTTCTTTACAAGAAACATTACGGCTTTATAAAGACTTTAAAAAGAAAATTTTGTATGGAAATCTGTTTTATAAACCTTTTTTTAAGGCTTTATAATATTTATAATACGGGCCTTAAATAAATATCCCTTCCCATAAATTACGTGTGCAGACTATTGAAGTGGATATTGGGAGAACATCAGTCGCATTTTAACTACAGTGAGGACAAGAATAGTGAAAATAATTAGTGTTTTTTGTGGGAATTGTTACAATTTAAGTTTAAAATTTTTTAACGCACTAGTAATCCCAAATTATTATTTTACTCATTAAGTAAAATATTTTTTTTTAATAAAAATACATAGAAATTGATTATTGAGGTGTTTTAGCTGGAACCTATGCGTATTTCACTGTTGCTAATGCAGATCATCAGGGAACCTTTACCCAAAAATTTCTTAGAACAACTAGAGTTAATATGTTAAACTTTCATTTAAGCAAATGAAAAGCTCAACAAATAACAAAGTTGAAACAAGAACTGAATAATCAACATGTTTTTTATTTTCTTACTTTATCATTACTATAGGGTGTTTTTTATTGAGGTATAGAACTTTAAGTTGGCATCACTTTTTTAACTGGCGGCCACTTTGTCAGCTGTCAAGTGATTAATATTTAGTTTGGTTTGCCATTTCATCATGAACAGGTTGACAAAAGAACAACGCTTGCAAATCGTGCAAATTTATTTCGAAAATAATGGTTCAGTTCGCGAAGTCTACCGCAAGCTCCGTCCATTTTATGGTCGACATAATCGTCCATCACAGCAATTAATTCGGTTAACCATGGATTGGCCACCAAGATCGTGTGATTTGACACCATTGGATTATTTTCTTTGGGGATATGTGAAGTCGCTCGTCTACGCCAACAAACCAGAAACGTTAGGGGACTTGGAAGCCAACATTCGTGGCGTTATTGCCAAGATACGGCCCCATATGCTCGAAAAAGTGGTTGAAAATTGGACCTGTAGAATTGGCTTTATTCGAGCCAGCCGCGGCGGCCACATGCCCGAAATCATATTTAAACGTTAATGGCATAAAATTATCCTTCCAATAAAGCCAAATTGATGGACATTAAAACAATTTTCTTGTGTTTTATTTCAATTCGAAGTTCTATACCTCTAAAAAACATTGGCAAACTTTTTTTTCAGCTTCAAATTGTAGTTGTAAGAGTATGTAAAGTATGTAAATAACAACAACAGCTATTCAAGAATAGAGTGTTGCCACACATGTATTTTTTTGACCGGGTGCTGTCAAGTTAATAACACCAAGTTAGTTGTAAATATTCTGACAAACACGTAGTAGAACGGAACAACCGGCTGTTTTCGAAGGCCACTACACCTTCATCATCAGCGTTCTTTGTGTTTGGTCCACTGTGTGTGGTGTCCGTTGATGTAGATTTCTGCTTTATGTACGCAACTTTTATTGCAAATGGAATACGTGAATTGTTTTGATTCATTGTATTACAATTTGCTAAAAGCTTTTTTGTAATGAAAGCTCATTTATACCATCTCTAAATTTACAACAGTCTTGCCATTGTCGTTTGTTCTTTACTAACTAATTTTTTGGTTGATACTATAAGTATATTTTTATTTAGGTTTTTGGCACAGGCGTATGGCTATTAATTTTAGTTAATTTTAATTATTATTGTTCGAACTTCATTTGTTTCTATATTTATGATTTGATCAGGCTAAAGTTTGTATCGTAATAGTGAAAATAATTAATCAATAAAAACCGTTCTCAAAATCTATAAACACAACAATCTGATGTTGAGTTTGAATTAGAGTGGCCCTATTCGCTTTTCGAAAGGTAAGACTTTGTCTTTATGAGAGCTCAATACGTGTGCAAAGGAAGTACTTTACATAAACATACATAATATGTAATTTTTATGGGTCTTATCTATCCGTCCACTTCTGAAACGTGATATTGTGCCTAGATATCCTAACATTTGATTTGGTAGACATACATGAGATACATATAATATTAAACCTAAATGGAGGTAAACCTCCCATTTGTTTCTCAAATACCGGAATTTCGAGATAACAAACTCAAAATCATACAAATGAATTAATAATTTTCATTTTATTTTGTAGTCCTTTAAAAACGCTTTAAATAATAAATTTTAAGCTTATGCTTGATATCGGTATATTTTACTTCTCATTGAAGGTCTGCCCCGTCGATTTGACTCGATCTGTAGCCAATTCCAATGCTGCTTTAACCACCACATCACCAACTTCAACAACCTCCTCAACAACAACGACTAGTGATAAGGAGACAACAAAGCGCTTGGCATTTTCCGTTGAGAATATATTGGACCCCAATAAATTCACCGGAAGGACCATACAACAACACTACAGCAATCCAAGATGGAGTTGCAGTGGCAGCAGTAATTACGACAGAGATGAGGAAATGCATGACGATGAACACAGTGAAGATATGTCGAGTAAGTAAAACAAGTACTTATATTATTTTTCCAAGTAACAATTATCAGTACTTGGTATTACCAAAAATTTCTCTATAGCAAACATTTTGTAGCATTTAATACCCAGCATTTTCTTTCAGTATAATTTGTGGATTTTGATTGATATTTTTGCCCAAATAGCTGTGCATTTCTACTCACTAGAAAATTTGTTTTTCTTTTCTAAATAACTGAAAATAAACGCAATTACACTTTTGGCCAACATACACATACATACTGACTATGTAGAGAAATTGGAAGAAAAACAATTCAAAGTATTAAAATTTAGCATAAAAGTTGATTGTTGAAAAAAAAATAAACATGAATATACATATTTCAATCAATTTCTATTTGGTTTCAATACAAGAAGCAGCAAAACAAATAAAAACAAAATACATATTTAAATACAAATACTCGTACAATCAAATCAAAATAAAATTTATGTACATACTGGTTAAGGCCGATAAATTTCAAGTAAAACGGAAAAAATATATATATACAAATATGAAATGAACACATATTTAGTCTAGTCTCCACAGCTGTGTAACTGAATGAAATTCATTTTTCTATGAATTTATAAAAGTGGAAAGCATCTACTGTATGCTCAGCTACAGAGTTAGTCAACCAAACGCACAATAATTCTCCTCCCTTTTATGCAACTCTTAACTTTGGGTGTTTGCAGTAGGAATGAGAAAACAAATAAATAAATAAAAATAATTTTATTTTTATATCTACTCCTACGTGCAGATGTGTAAGATTTTCATACATTTTGTGAGTAACTGTATAATATTTACACACATACACATGCAAAATGAAAATTTTTATTTTTCTACGGCATACCCAGTCGGATACAATAAATTTTCAACAATCAACCTTCAATTTACAAGCAGATTTATTTCAAACTGTTTTAAATACATCAGATCTCAAACTTGGTTACTATCAGGGAAACCAGAAATATGCAATAAAAAAGTGTTTTATGCGCATTAAAAATGCACTAAAAACTCAAGAAATATATTCTTAAAAATAAAATAAATTATTCTATTTGTAAATGAAATTACATATATTTATTTCAACAATTCAACAACATTTGCATATAAAATAAGACAATAAAATAAACCAAAAAATTAACAAAGAATAACAATTTTTTTTTTCAACATAATCTTCTTTTAACTCAATACACTTAGTCCAACGTTTCTCCAGTTTTTGTATCCCTTCCAAAAAATAGGAATTTTTGAGGTCCTTAAAAAAGGGCATTTGTGTGGTCAATAATTTAATTGTTGGAGCTAAATCTCTTTCCACCGTGCCATTTCTTTAGGTTTGCAAGTAGAAAGTAGACACTAAGGGCTAATCCAGAGAATATGGCGGATAAGGTATCCATTTGTAGCCCAATTCCTAGAGTTTTGCCACTGAGAGTTTGTCATTGTGCACCCGTGCATTATCTTGATGAAAAAGAACTTTTTTCTTGGCCATATGGGGTCGTTTTCTGTTTAAATCCTCATTAAATCGATCTAATAAGTTGGCATAATATTCGCCGTCTATTGTTTTTCCCTTTTGAAGGTAATCCATGTGGATTATCCCGCATGCATTCCAAAAAACTGTTGCCATCACCTTATTGGCCGAAAAACTTACCTTGGCCTTCTTCGGAGCAGGTTCAGCCGGAGAAACTCATTGTTTAGACTGCTGCTTGGTCTCCGGAGTACAGCAATGGATCCATGTTTCATCCACAGTTACAAAACGCCGCAAAACTCACTCGGATTGCGGTTAAACAACTCCAAACAATCCTTTGAAGTTGTCACACGTTTCCGTTTATGGTCAATTGACCATAACACACACATTGCAGACAACTTTCTTAAACCCAATTGATCACTTAAAATCGAAACCACACTGCCATATGAAATGCGTATGGCATCAACAATCTCACGCACTTTTACTCTTCGATCGGCCAACACCATAGCAAGGATTTTTCGACATTTTCGGGTGTACTGACCTCAATTGGCCGTTTAGAACGTTTAACGTCATTTGTACTTGTGCGGCCACAACGAAAGTCAGTAAACCACTTTTTTACCATTGAAATCGATGGTGCAGAGTCTCCATAGTATTTATAGATTTTTTTTTTTTTGGAAAAAATAATGTTTAATGAGCACTCGAAATTCACTTTTTTCCATTTTTAGAAAAATACACGAGGTTGTATGTTAAACGCAAAGTAGACGATGACTCTTGTTCAAAATTCCGAACGGTTTGCAAGATATGAGCCTGACAAAATGCAAAAATGACACCGAGCCCCAAATCTTTGGGGGCCCATATAAACAGTGCATGACTTGGGGCAAAACTGGGATACACGGGTCTTTTTTCTTTGGTCTTTTATCACGTAGTGGTGTCCGTATATGGTTATATTTCCATGACTTAAAATATTACACACAGTGTTATCAAATTATTGCCAGATATGTATTTGTCAAACATTTTAATAATGTTAGATGTGCCAAGTTTATGCATCTCTAAAAGAATTCTATTGGCAGCACTACACAAAAATATAATTAAATATGTACAGCCAAATCAGTGCAATTGCTTTTTTATGGTCCGTAATATATTAAATTTTCAATTTTTAACCCTTTGACTACGAACGGGGCACACATGTCCCATTCGATGTTTTCGCTATTGCTAAAAGGTGTTGTTCATTTGAAAACAAATTCATTCTTTGGTATTCGTGTTAAAATTAAGGTTTTGTTGCTTCACTTGGGCATTTTTCACTTGTATTTATTTTTTTTTTTGGCAGTAATAGTTTTCTAATCGGGTTTTAATTGATACAGTTAGATCAAAATATAGTTTGTCAGACCTGGTTGATAGATCTGCATCGTATATTCGGAAAGAAAATCTAACTTTACAGTGTACAAATTGTTTCTTAAATAACTTGAACTCTCATTCTACAAAAACGAATACAAAAAAACTTATTTCAAAAAAGTTTAAATTTTAAACATTTTCATTCTTTAAAACATTTATATACAGCACATTTGTTTAAGCATAAGATTGTTGGCTTTTATTTAAAACATACCCAACCACATAAATTAATTTCTAGCAGTGTGTTTAACAAAAGGAACAAAAGCGTATGTATGCATTTAGTTCATATTAATTAGCAACTTTGTTAATTAGTACAACATTCATGGCTAGAAAAGAGAGAGAACAGTAACAGCAAATGCCTTCCATGTCATTGTATAGGTAGAGCTTTCAACGTCCTAAAATATTGTTTTAAATTTTTGCTCATGCGCTGTGAATTTTATGCTTAAATGGCGTTAAAACGATAAATTATATTTTATTGTGTTTTTAAGGTGTTAAATGCTTATATGATGGTCTTTCATAATTAGTAGTTGGGGGTCATTTTCCATTGTTAGCGTCGAATGAAGTATTGGATTTGTGTTTTGCTAAAGTCTCTTATAACCATATTTTTGGGTGGAAGGTGTGCACTGTTTCAACTTCATTTCAATAGTATTGCTGGCAGCAAAACAAACAGTAATTATTGTTCTGCATAAGATATTAAATGTATCTGTCTAAAAGCTATTGTTTTGGCTATTATAAATTTAAGATAGGGGTGGCTATGTCTGTATAGTGTATATAAATTGATAGTTCAGCCGTTAATTGTTAAACAAATAGTAAAGTATTATAATGAAAATTTTAATAATAGTGATTAAATAAATAAATAGTGTAGATAAAGTATAAAGGTTCAAATATACTTTTTTCACTTAAACAATGACAACAGAATATGAAGTAATTATATCTTCGTATCAACAAAAAAAAAACTTGCTTTACTGTACTATACTCTACTCTACTTTGCAGATAGTTATATATTTCCATATAAAGTTCAATAAATTAAAATCCAATAGTAAAACATTCATATTGCTAAGCAAGCGAAGATATTGAGCTGAATCAATGTTGTACTCACGGTCTAGTGACGTTAAATAATGCGCTACTTAACCACTTCTTTTTTTGTGACTAATAAGTCAGCTCTTTCTTGAATGATACACTTTTATAAAAGATATTTATATACCAATTTATATAGAGGTGTTATAAATAGAAAATATGTCTATATTGTCCTATATTAAATACAACAATATATTAGAGAAACAAGCCTACACTACCCTATAATTCATTATATTCCAGCATATTATCGTACAGTAGACAAGAGTATGTTTTTTATTTAGGTATAGAACTTTAAGTTGGCATCACTTTTTTAACTGGCGGCCATTTTGTCAGCTGTCAAGTGATTAATATTTAGTTTGGTTTGCCATTTTATCATGAACAGGTTGACAAAAGAACAACGCTTGCAAATAGTGCAAATTTATTTCGAAAATAATGGTTCAGTTCGCGAAGTTTACCGCAAGCTCCGTCCATTTTATGGTCGACATAATCGTCCATCAGAGCAATTAATTCGGTTAACCATGGATCGTTTTCGCACTACGTTTACTCTATGTGATAATACGCATCCGCAGAGACGTCGAACAGTGCGCACCGAACAAACAATTGCCGCTGTAGAGCAAAGTGTTGAAGAGGACCCGAATGAATCGATTCGCCACCGTGCACAGCAATTGGAGCTTTGTCCATCAACTTTATGGAAGATTTTGGATGGCATGAATGTGGATGAGTTGTGGTTCCAACAAGACGGCGCTACATGCCACACAGCGCACGTCACAATCGATTTATTGAAGGAAACATTCGATGAGCGCATAATTTCGCGGAATGGACCTGTCAATTGGCCACCAAGATCGTGTGATTTGACACCATTGGATTATTTTCTTTGGGGATATGTGAAGTCGCTCGTCTACGCCAACAAACCAGAAACGTTAGGGGACTTGGAAGCCAACATTCGTGGAGTTATTGCCAACATACGGCCCCATATGCTCGAAAAAGTGGTTGAAAATTGGACCTGTAGAAGTGGCTTTATTCGAGCCAGCCGCGGCGGCCACATGCCCGAAATCATATTTAAACGTTAATGGCATAAAATTATCCTTCCAATAAAGCCAAATTGATGGACGTTAAAACGATTTTCTTGTGTTTTATTTCAATTCGAAGTTCTATACCTCTAAAAAAAACACCCTGTATTACAGTACAACAGACTACAATACCTTCACACAAAAAATTAATATGAATGAATTTGTAATATTAATTAAAATATTTGTAATATTAATTAAAAAATTAATTAAATTTTCACCTATAAACAAATTGATAATATCAATTAAGTTTTTCCACTCAAATTAATTAATACAATTAAAAATTTAATTGAATCAATTAAATTATTAATTGAAAACATTAATTGGTGAATACTTTTTTCTGTGTTAGCGTTAAGTACAGCACTATAGAGCACAATGCAGTACAATACATTGCACAGTCAGGGACTTCGTTAAAAAAGATTTAAATAATTCTGCAGTTTTTACACGAGCCGTCTAATTTTTATGACATTTCATGCAGCATTTGGAGAGATGTCACAGAGCTTAAGTCTGGAATTTTGACTATATATCTTTAAAGAGGGCTGAGCCACAAAGCCCCAAAGTGGGCAACCTCGGGTATATGAAATAGTCAAACCGATGCCAAGCTGATGTTTTTGATCAGTCACAAAAGTATTACAAAATCAAGTATTAAACAAACTGACAAGTCGTCTGTTTTGACACCGATGCCGTGCTTGTCAGTAGACTTCAATCAAAACATTATTAAGAAAAGCTAAGAAAGACTCCGTCTGTTTATAGAAAAACTACAAAAATGTTTGTTGTAAATACATTTATATTCCATTCTAAATCAGTTTTCCAATTTTCACAATCTCTTTGTTAGCAGTTGACACATTGCACAACAATAAAAGTGTTTTAAAAGCAAAATGGAAAACATTCATTTATATTTAAAAAATACTGAATTATATTTCTTTTCGTTATTTTTAACCGACTTCAAAAAAAAGGAGGAGGGTTTTTTACACAGAAAAAAGTATTCACCAATTAATGTTTTCAATTAATAATTTAATTGATTCAATTAAATTTTTAATTGTATTAATTAATTTGAGTGGAAAAACTTAATTGATATTACCAAATTGTTTATAGGTGAAAATTTAGTTAATTTTTTAATTAATATTACAAATATTTTAATTAATATTACAAACTCATTCATATTACTTTTTTGTGTGTAGTTAAAAGTTACTCATTTATCTAAAACGTGTGTTGTTTTTAAACTCAAACTAATAAAGACTTTATGTCAAATATATCTACTTCGGTATTTCTTATATTAATTTTTTTTTAGAAAACTTTATTCTGGGGGGCAAATTACGGCATTCGATTTCGACCACACAATTAAAATTTTATGAAAATTTGTGCCCCCTGAATTTGCATTACGACAGATGTCTCTCATAGTACACATATATAAATAAACTCACTTCCATTAAAAAAATTAAAAATATATACACACAGTAGAAAACTGAAAAATATATGTACGAGTATGCACTAATTATCTAAAAATTCCATTTCTCCATTTTCGACTTTCTTCCTTTAATTAACAACACCCACAATATGAATAGCAAAACACTTTTGAAATTCTGATTTTAATGCTCGTACATTTATGTGTTGGCAAAGTCATAAACTTAATTACAAAATCAGAGAGTGTTAATTACCGGTACCATCATAAACTTTTATATAATAACCAAAAGCATAAAGACAACAAAAACAAGAACAACAGCAACTTTTTTTTATTACAGGAATAAAAGCTTTAAGCAAAGCAGGCAGCTTCTGTTTGTGTTACGAAAGCAAAGGAAGCAGGAGTAGGTGTATTCATATTACAGTCATTATGTGTTATTGCTGTTGTTGTTGTTGTTGTTTGTAATTTTAGTATGGCGTCAATTATTATGGTGTTTCATAAAATGAATGGCCCCCGCGGGAGTATTTGAGGTTTTCAGAATTTTGATAACATGCTAAATAATTGATGACATTATTCAAGTCGTTTTAACAATCATAGATAGCAACAACTACTCTTGCATAAACTGTAGGAGAGAAAATTAATATTAGAATATGAGTATAAGTGTATTAGATATAAATGTGAATATGTAGCATGAAATTTTGTCGCTGCCTGATCTAATGGGAACTCGCAAATCACTTCTCAAATTTTGTTAATTGGAAGATATCGTTTAGGAGTGGCAATCAATATTGATGCAATCCGTTTTTATTACATGTTGTGCTCTCTTAAGGCCGTGATACACTATCATACAAAGTCGTGCGATCTAGGAAAAAATACAACCCTGGTATGATGGAGTTTATGAAAATTTTCAAAAGACAATAACAATTCATCACACCAGGGTTGTACTTTTTAGTAGATCGCACGACTTTTTATGATAGTGAGTCATGGCCTTTAAGAGAGCTTCTTTGTGGCAGAAGTAATCAATTAAAAACCATAAAAACATATCAAACTTATTCAGGTTTGTAATTTAGTTTCCTCAATATACACACAAAAAAGTAATATGAATGAGTTTGTAATATTAATTAAAATATTTGTAATATTAATTAAAAAATTAATTACATTTTCACCTATAAACAATTTGATAATATTAATTAAGTTTTCACTCAAATTAATTAAATTATTAATTGAAAACATTAATTGGTAAATACTTTTTTTCTGTGTACTATACAATAGACTTTTCCAGTCTGAATCCTTAGGATATTCCATATCTGGTATATTTTCCAAGTGGAAGATTTGTCTTCTGATTTGACTGAATGCGGGACAGTGTCACAAAGACAGTGACAGAGACAGTGCCTGTAAGAGTTTATCTCATTTTTGCATTGAAGAACGCTTCAAAATTGAAAATAAATGCTTTTTAAATAATTATAAGAAGATGAAGTCCAAGAGTTTAGATTTGTTGCCAGCTCTCGTATAAGAGTAATTTACGAAAGTCTTTTCTTACCCATTAGTGTAATTCCAGAAAAAGGTCAAGCAAAAAAGAAATTTGTTGCTCAAAAATGTTTTTTGTTTTTGTTTTAAATAATAATGCTGAAAGATCTCTATACTTTATAAATGTAAAAGCATTTTAAATTTGTGAAATTTTTTGACCGAAATATGAGACTGTAAAAAAAATATTTTACCGATTATTTAAAGCAATGGGTATTATTATTTTTATTTTGTAATATAAAAATTTTCTACTAACAATACACAGAAAAAAGTATTCACATATTAATGTTTTCAATTAATAATTTAATTGATTCAATTAAATTTTTAATTGTATTAATTAATTTGAGTGGAAAAACTTAGTTGATATTATCAAATTGCTTATAGGTGAAAATTTAATTAATTTTTTAATTAATATTACAAATATTTTAATTAATATTACAAAGTCATTCATATTACTTTTTTGTGTGTAACCGTAAGCATAAGCACGAAAGAAGGAGAACGGAGTTCTAATAAGGGAAGTTTTTTGAGTTGGCTTTCACTTATATGTACCTTAATATTGTCGCATCCGTCGCATAAAATCAATATTTATTATTATGCTTTTGTTATTGTTTAATTTCTTTTGAATTAAAGTGCAGCCAATATTAACAAAATTAGTCCGTATTTGTACTTTACCAATTAAAAAAAAAAAATTAAAACAAAATCTTCATATTTCAGAAATCTACACATAAACGATCTTCTTTCACCTTCATTTCCACATTCACAAAATAAAGATTTATCATAAAATTTCGCTGAATTATGTATATTTCTATAAGTGCATAAAAATAACTTCTATTTTTGTCGCGTCCATTTCTTGCTGACATTTGCTTCTATCTCTTTACTATATTATTGATATCGCCCAAAAATTTTTTTTAATATACTATTCCTTCATTTCGTTAAAACACTTAAGATATATAAGTATTAGAACTTTCCATTCCTTTCTTATTTTTTGGTCAACTAAGTGTATGAATGTCGCCACCGTCGCCTGAGAATTGCTCATATGAATAAATAGACCGATGGCCTATTCAATGATGCGTTTCATTCATTCGTTTGATATACATAACATTGAAAACAAAACAAGTTTTTTATTTTATTTGCAGTTTACAATGGACAGTACTAGTGATTCTGAACGGAAATCTGAATGGAAATAAATGTCGATCGATAGATAAGCCAACTACAATTATTTATTCAGGCGGTATAAGCTCTCCGCGAAATAGATTTAACATCCTTGTTTGGATTAATTATGAGTTACAATGTCAGATGTTGTTAAAACAATAACAGAAATTTTTTTTTATAATTATTGAAAGTAAAAACCACATAATATATTTTATAGTGACCACATATATATTTTATAGTTGTTAGTTCATATTTGAAGATACAATAAATAAATATATGTATTAAAAAAAAAAAAAAAAAAAAAAAAATAGTGAAAACACACTTTTAAGTGAAATTTATATAAAATGCTGGATTTTGCCCGCTGCTCGGCTCGCGTGTAACAAACACAAGAAAGCGGTTTAAAACTGGTTGAACGATTAACCCTAGAATACTAACCCACGTAAATTTTACGTGTAGTTTTTTTTTATTATTGTTGCTACAAAAGCATCAGGCGGCCTAACGGTACCAAATTCCACAAGTGCTTTTTTTAGTTTTTGAAAAAACGCTAAACTTGATATTTTGAAAGCGGCAGCGATGTCATAAGCAGCTGATATTGAAGTATATGCACATATTTCAGTGGTGCCACTTTCAAATACTTTACTTTTATACAAAATTAAATTATTTCTTTAAACGTAAACATATAAAAACGAATAAATTTAATTCTTTACATGAGTTTTCAGATGCTCATTCCGTTAAATAATATCCAATAAATTTGAGCTATCAATCATTTCACATTTTTTTATTATACTGGCAGCACTGTATTTGCTCATTGCCGCCAAAAAAATTAAAAAAAATAGAAATAAGCCTAAGTTGGCTACAGCTACAAAAGTGGTCGTCATGAATATAATTATTTTCATATACACACATGCATTCTTTTTTTGACAGGTCGTAGTCAGTAGTCTGCTGTCGTGAATGTGTTTAATGTATAAATTTTAAAACAATAATTGTAGAGCAGCATACTGGTAAAAAAAAATTGGTTGGGAAACATGAAACTGACATGAAATACATACGTAAGTTCACATCACTTTTTAATTGACATTTTTTCCAGTTATAACAACTCTTATATATATAAAAATAACTTCCTGGGAAAACTTTGTTCATACTATAATATTACGTCTTTCAACACAATTTTCAACTCTCAAGTTTTCTAACTTCAGAACGATTTGTTCTACAAGTATAATAATGCCCTGGCTGAAGCAAATTGCTGGACTATCCTCGTATTGCTTTCCCCAGATAGAGAAATATAAATGTATTATAAAGGGTCCGCCAAATGACTTTTTTTTTTTTGAAAATGCTATAAAAAAAAACTACTGAATATTTTCTCAAATTTCTTTTTTTATTTGAAAGTACAATCCTTCCGGTTAATAATGAAAAATAACTTCATTCAAATGGCTGCCTCGGCTGGCCATGCAGTAGCCTACACGATCGGTCCAATTTTTAAGCACATTATCGATTGTGTGCAGCTGTATTTCACCAATGGTTTCACGAATATTGTCCTTTAAAGCGTCAATTGTCTCTGGCTTGTCGGCGTAACACTTATCATTGACGGAACCCCACAAATAATAGTCCAACGGTGTCAAATCGCAGCTCCGAGGTGGCCAAACAACATCAGCTCTGAGGCTGATAATGCGATCTTCAAAAACAGGGCGCAAAACATCGAGTGTAGCTTCGGCTGTGTGGCACGTAGCGCCGTCCTGTTGAAACCAAATGTTGCCAATATCCTCCTCTTTAATTTTTGTGAACAAAAATTCGTTCAACATGGCCCGATAACAAACGCCATTGACTGTAACGGCCACTCCCTGCTCATTGGCCCAATTATGCCTCTGGACCAAAATCCGCACCAAACAGTGACTCGTTTTGGGTGCGTCGGCTTTTCAATGTATGCGTGCGGGTTTTCTGTGTCCCAAATGCGACAATTTTGCTTGTTTACATACCCGCCAAGATCAAAATGAGCTTCATATGAAAAGATGATTTTTTTGGCAAAATAAAAAAAAGTAATGTCGCAATATTTCCCAGCGTTGTTCAAGCGTATACACAACCATATTCGTTCAGCGGAAGGATAAAACTAATTATATGTCAAATCAGACATGAGCTAAGTGTTACCATTCACGAAATAAGCACTAGTTGAAAAAAAAAGTCAGATGGCGGACCCTTTATTATACTAAATCTTTTTATGTTGTTGTTGTTTGGTTCCTACTTTTTATGCATTTAGAACATTGTGAGCATTCATATTTAATATTTTCTGTTACTTCTGCATTCCCTGCCTTTGTGCACCATTTTTTATTTTTTTGCACTAATAAATACTTCTGGTAAGTTTTTACTGTGATCCACTTGTTTTTTCAACAACTGGTTGCTATTGCCATTAAATGCAAAACCACCCCCTCATTGCTGCTACTACCAGTCTTATGGAACAGTATCCCCATTTTGTTGGTAAAAGGCGCCATATAAATATTTTCACTTTGTATTTTGTTTTTGTTTCCACTTGTATTTTTATTGTGAACTGTGAACAACCCCTAGATAGCGTTTTATGTACATATGGATGGCTTATTATGAAAAAGGCGTATCTCATTTTTTTTCCTTCGAAATAGCATTTTAACGTTTTCTTTTTTGGTAACCAACGTATAATTACATTCTCCTTAAAAAACTAAGTATGTTAGAGTTAAAAATAAAAGACTTATGGCCAAAATTATAATTGCATGTGAGTGCTTTAAATTGTACTCAGTTTTTTTCCTTTTCCTATATAATAGTAAAAATTAGCGTTATACCTTTCTAATAATAAGCCATCGATATGTCTATGCATGTGTAAGTCAATTATTATATGTAAGTCGTTATTTATTTTATATACCAGAAAATTTTCTCAGAATTTTTTTTTGCAATTATTTCAATGATTGCGGCTCTGAGTTGTGTACCGTCAGCTTAGAATGTAAACCTGCTAAATCACTTCACCAAATTTTACAGGAGAGGCACATAATTGTTAACATTATATATACAAAACTTAAGAAATTAGCGGCACACGTTAGTTTTTTTCGACATATAGAAATTAAAATTAAATTAAATGCTCAATACGGAGTCTATTTCTCTTTCGCACGGCATTTATATGTCAGATATATTATATAAAAAGTGAATTTAGCACTTTTACACTCTAGGCCGACAATCAGACATTTCAATGCCGTTCGAAAGAAAAAGAGACGCCGCATCGACTGGCTAAAATCTTTGTTTTAATTTGAAACTCTACATGTCGAAAAAACTTAATCTAATAGGCTAGTTTCTTAAAAAAAAACTATTCGACATATGCCAACACTTTTTTGTATTCATCAATAAAAAAACTATTTACTGTGTAATTTCACAAAAGGAACTTGGAAAGCATTTCATTGAGGAACTTCAAGTTGTATTCTAAAAATTGAATAATAGATCATCGACATTATTTACATTGACCAGCTGAAAGAAAATTTGCGGATAAGTGTCGAAAAATTAGGACTGTCGAATACATTTCAGATTTACATAGAAAATGATCCCAAGCATTGCGCTATCAATACAAGGCTTTGGCTTATGTATACTGCCCTAAAATAATAAAAGCGCCACCACAGTATTCAGATCTTAATCCCACTGAACACCTCTGAAGTCATTTCGAAAAAAAAACTAATTAAGAAAACTTGACTTTACAAGCAAAAATAAAATGAAAAGAGTCCTCTTAGGGGAGTGACGAAAAATCTTGCACAAATCTATACCAGATCGCTTAAGAGAAGCCATAAGTTGCCAAGGAAAAGCAATTTGCTTCTAAAGCAACTTTATATACTTTACGCAGGGTGTCTGGTGGCAAATTTATATTTTTAAATATGATTATTTCAAAAAGCAATACACGGTGCGGAAGGAGGGTGGCGCCGTTGGAATTATCGATTGTGCGGATTTGTTAGTCAAGATGTCGCAGTGGTCCAGTGAGCATCGCGCGTTCGCTGTGGATACATTTTTTTTAAGTAATGATTCTTACGTAATTGCTCGGCGACAATTTTGTTCAAAGTCCGGTATTCGGCGAATACGTGATGGACCGAGTGTAGATTTAATTCGCTCGTGGGTGCAGAGATTCCCCGCAAATGCTTCGGCTATTAATGTCCCATGGCCAGGGCCCAGTCGATCTTCAAGGACTACCGAAAACATTGAACTGGTTAAAAGCAGTTTTCCAAGAGCGATTATTCATGAAATTTTAAAAAAGGATCTGAAGTTCCATCCCTTTACAATTCAAATCGTTCAAGAACTGCAAGAAAGTGACTTTGATTTACGCAAACATTTTTGTGAAAAGATGTAACTGTAAATCCCATTTTTTGGAGCGACGAGGCTCATTTTCACTTAAACGGCCACGTCAACAAGCAAAACTGCCATTACTGGTCTCCATGAAACCGCAACCCTCGATTGAAACATCAAAAACCTTTGCATTGCCCCAAGGTAATTGTCTGGTGTGCTTTATCCACGCAGGAGATAACTGGACTATTTTTTTCGAAAATTCTCGAGCCCAAGCGACGAATGTCAATGGTGAAAATTCTCGACGAATTCTTTTTGCCAAACTTGCGAGCTCATCCATCGTACTCTTCACACACGTGGTTTCAACAGAATGGGGCGACTGCACACACAGCCAGAGCTTCGATGAATTTGCTTTGGGAAAATTTCTCCCAAAAACTGATCAGTCACTTTGAGGACATCCCATGGCCACCGAGTTAGCCCGATCTAACTCCCATGGATTTTTTTATGGGGCTACCTCAAAGAGAGGGTTTATAATGACAATCCCCAATCTCTTGTGGCTTTAAAGGAAAATATTCGTCGCGAAATTGGCTCAATTGAACCAAGTTTACTGCAGCGTGTGGCGCAGAACACAAGGCTCCGTTTTGAACAGTGTGTTCAACTTGACGGAAGACACCTGGATGACATACTCTTTAAAAAATAAAATCCGCATTTCCATTCTCTCGTTCAATGCTCTTAATAAAACTTTGTGTCAATTATTACGTTTTTTATTTAAGTTTGAAAACATAAATCTGCTACCAGACACCCTGTATGATAAGAATATTAGCAATGTCGAATACCTTTTTTGTTTGAATTTTTTAAATAATTTTTTATTTGATGAAATTTTGATATTAGTTAATGAGTGATCTCATCTTTTTTATAAAATACAATTTGAAGTTCCTCAATGAAATACTTTCCAAGTTGCTTTTGTAAAATTACAGTAATTCGTTTTTTATTGATAAAAACAAAAAATTTTGGTATATGTCGAATAGTTTTTTTGTCCACTGTATAGAAAATTTTTAAAGCATTTTGTCTCGCCTGTAAAGTTTGGTTGATGATATACATTATAATTTAAAAATTGCTTTCATTAAAGTTGTTATGCTATAGATTTTTATTTATTTTTGAGGAGAAAAGATTTATAGAGGTTTAGAGAGTTTTAATATAGGTTCCAGATAAAAAAACCTAATAAAACTGTGTGAATATAAAGGAAGTTTCAGTTAAATTATATAGTTCCACTAGCCAAAGGCTACCCGTGAAATTCGAATCGGAAGTTGGTCCTTCGAACTGGATTGCAAAAAAGTCATGTTACCGCAATACCGATAGCCATGTAACGGCACTAGTATGAGTCATTTGAAGGCCTAAACTTGTAATGTATTATTTTTGATAACTTCAACGGTCTGTGCCATGATGTCGAAAGGAAATGTTCTTTCAACAAATTTATATTGAAATCAGCAATGAAGTATGCAAGTATTATTTCTAGATCGAGCCGCATGATTTAGTTAGTACTTGCTTCACTTCAAATGTATGTTCACATTTTTAACTTTCCAAGTTACTAATTTACCCCAATTTTCGAAAATCGAGTTTTCATCATATTTCGAGCATTTGGTGTCGATTCTGACTATTTTCGCGATGATGTCGGTATGTATGTCAATCTCATAACTTAATAACGAAAGATGTTGAGCTCAATTAGAGGTCGGAAGCTGTTAAAACGATTCGGTTCGTTATATTTCAAAATTTTTCACAAAACTTTTGCTTTTTAAAACTGTTTCTACTAAGCCGCTCAAGCTCAACATGTAATCAGTTCTTAACCTTAAAACTTAACGTTGATTGCTGACAATTTGACTAAAATCGGGTGATTCGTTCAACGACTAAACTGTGAAAGTACAATTAAATAGACGGATATCAACACAAAGTATAACATTGGTACAACAGTGGGCGCCAAACTTTTTTTCTTAGTCTTAGTATTTTGTTTTTAAATCCGTTTATAAATTTAAAATCGGTTGGTATTTAACTTAGTTAGAGATTGATAAGTGCATGCGGGTACGAAAAACCGGATTTTTAGCAGTAACTCAAGATTTTGGGATTGTTTGTTGTTTCAAATACAGATTGTTGTTATACTCGACAATACCTACCAGAACAAAAGTACCACGTCACAGGTATTTTTGTTTTGTCGCACAGTGTTATCGTTGACGAATAATTTGGATAAATTGTTTTGTTTACTAATAACGTCAAAAGTCTTCGTCAAATCGATTTGAGATATTCACCGAATTTTAAAGAATTCGACCAAAGCCTGTTAAATAGTCCGAGAGATAAGGTTGTCGAAAATTTGCGAAAAATGTGTTTGTAGCTTCTGGTCAATCGATTTTAAAAACACAATGGTGTCTATACGGGAATACGCGTCGACTTGGTGAAAGTTACATGGCAAAAAAACAGCAGAAATGTACATATAAAAATCGATTTTGTTTATCATACAAAATTCTCCGATTTTAAAAGAGAAAGAAATACGTTGGAGTCCTCTGGTTTATTTAATTTTAGAAATGTATGGTTAATGGAGATTTTCAGCTCTTCGAGGCATTTTTTCGACTTAAAAATTAGCGGGAACTTACAGAGATGAACTGCAAAATCAAACGATTTCCGTATTTTTTTATATGACAAAGCAGAAAGGTTTATAAATTAAGTTTTTATTTTTTCATTTTAGAAACTGTTCTCTGCATTCCAAATACTCCTTTATTTAAATACAGGAAATCATTAATATAAACGTAGAAGTGTAAAAAATCAATTTAACCTGTCAATTGCGGTTACTCACACGGCTGAATGAGCCGCCATCCTGTATAACCCTTTTGAAATGAATCCGCAACATGATACATTATGGTCACTGTATGCTACTCGCAAACATGAACGACTTAAAACACCCAATTACCGAACCCTTGAAAAAAAAATAACAATTCAAATGGTCAAGGTTGTACTAGCGCGCACGTATGTATTTTAACTTTTAACAAACACGCATGCAGACTGGGGGATACATTTACACCGCACACACATCCATGCATGCAGCCATGGATTTACATTTTGACTCCAAGTTTATTACGTGTAACAAATACAAACACGCGAAAAAGCATTTTCGAAAATAAACAACAGAAGCAAAAATGCTAAAAACAACTTCAACAACAATTACACTAAAAGTGATGGCGGGTTAATTCCTCCTCATCAACCTGATTATTAACAACAAACGCTAATGCCAACAACAATATCCAAGTTGCAAACAAACATATCGATTGTCTGGACTCACACTTAACGCTTTGGAGTTTCCATTCACACCATTTTCAGGTTTAACAACTGGTACATAAAATAGACGTTTTTATTGCGGAGTTTAACGTGTGTGTTTGAAGCATTTGCAGCAGTGTGTGTGTGCTTTTGACAGTTCATTTGGCGTTTACTTTTATTGCGAGGTGCTTAAATTTGGTAGTTGGTTTTTTTACGCGTGTACTTATTCGTATCATTTTGGTTTGTATGGTTGAGTTGTTACGCCTTCCAGTTGTGACCACAAATTCGAATTAAATGCGGTTGAAAATTAGTACTGTTTATCGGCTTTAATTGAGTGTCTGTGCTATCGAAAAGGAGTTTAACAAGCAGCAAAATTGATTAATGCTGTAGCTGAGAACTAGTAATATCAATACCCCACCAGTTTTTTTTTCAAATAGGCTAGAGCACATTTTTTATATGATTCATTACAATGCGCAACAGTGCACGGACTTGACAGCATATGTATGTTCGATTCTAATACCAGGGGATAGTAAAATTTTTAAGATTTCGAAAATCAGCGGTTTCATCAGTTTTTGGCGAACAGCTAATTCAGGCTAATTCAGACTTGTCCACCGAACAAATCTTTTTATATCCTTCACCAAAAATGGTAAAGCGTTTTTTTTTTCTTTAAAAAGAAGTCACACTCAGTCATTGAATGCCTATTACCAGATGTTACCTGCTTTGGGAAACGAATAGTGGTAGAGTGGACAGGTGGTGAAGGAAGAGATAGAGGAAAGCTTCATTCTTTTACAACTCTGATTTTTGCTCGTTTCTTATAATGCAGTGTAGCAGCGCCTCTGGTGTCAATGAGGCGTATTACATTTTAGAAGCTGTGTTTAGTAGCCATTTTATTGGTTTTTGTCAGAGACCGGGCTCGACTTCAGCCAAGCATATATAAATATGTAGGTTTGTCATTTTGTGTGTAATTTCCACAATATTCTATGCGACATATAAAAAATATATATTCTACTCGTTGGTTCTTATGAGTAGGAACGACGAATAAGCGATGTCCATGCTCTTCCATGAAATCGGTTTTTCGAAGCTCCCAGAAAAGATAGAGACTTCGATCGTGAGATAATGTGTCGGAAATGGTCCGAAATAGATTGGTATTGAAAATCAGCAAAATCGAAAAGACGGTTTCAGAGCTGGAAAATTTTATTTTTTTTTTGCCATATAAAAGTAACCAGCTTAAACAGTTTTTTTTAATGAACCTATTTGATATTTCAGTACGAATTCGTATTTAACCAATCAAAAATACGATTGCAGGGTTGGAAATTTTTTTAACTTTTTTGATATACAAAAGTAATCTACTAAAACAATTTTTTTTTTCTTTTTCTCTCTAAATTAGACAATTTATGCATTTTAGAAAAAGAGGGCTTGGTATAAGAAATCAGAAATTTATTAAAAGATGTTTCCAGGGTTGAAAATTTTAAACTTTTTGATGTACAAAAGTAACTAGGTTAAATGAATTTTTTCTATTCCTTTATAAATCAAATATATTCTATAAAGAAATAGATTAGTAGTAAAAATCAGGAAAATAAAACACAGATCCAGAGCTGGAAAATTCAAACTCTTTTGATATACAAAAAAAACAACTAATTTAAAATTTTTTTTTATTTTAGACAGAAATAAATAAGAATTAAAAATCAGATAAATCAAAACTATTATTCCAGGGTTGGGAAATTGAAAATTTTTTGCTATATATAAGTAACTAAATTTAACTATTTTTTTGCTGTTCTTTTTAATCAAACATATTTTGTATATTAGCAAGACCTTTTATATTTCTTCAATTTTTGTATGAAAATCTACTTAACCATAAACATGGGCACTGTTTAGTCTTACAAAACTTTTTTGATATCTTTTTTATTCTGCTCTCAAATCGGTGGTCATTCGTTGACAGCCCTTAACAAGTTCTTCTTAATTTTTAGTAAATGAAGGGAGATAACATAAAATATATGACTAAAGAACAGTTATAACTACAAAATAAATTCAAGGACATGTTCCAATTCATTTCTCTGAAGCTGTTTTCTTTGGGAATAAATAGTTTACATTATTATGTGAGATATAAGAGAATGTGCAACATTTGCAACAGAATATTTGAATTGAGACACTAAACAGTTTTGTAATATTAAGTTTCATTAAGTACCGGAAAATATGAAACAAGTTTGCTTGGTACTACTTACTTTAGTACTGTTTACGCACATCATACCGTAAGAGGCAAACTCTTGAAACTTTCAAGAACGCTAAAACTAAAAACTTCCAAAATAAAAAAAATTTAAAATAAAATATCTTCAAAACGAATAAAACGCCAAAAAAACTATAAATATCGAAAAAATCGCCAAAAACTGAAAAAATAAAAACAACAAAAAAATCGCCAAAGCTAAGAAAAATCAGAAAAACTAAAAAAAATCTTGCCGGGTACTTATAATTATTTTGTTTTTCAATATCTACATCAGTAGTGCGATTCACCAACTTTTTTTTTAACGATAATCGCATCGATAAAATAATTATAACGAAAATTTACCGAATTTGCAATTCAGTAACATTTTTAACAATATTCGCTGTAGGTTAATGTCAGTTGTTTTGTTTTTCATTATCTACATCAGTAGTGCGATTCACTAACTTTTTTTAGCGATAATCGCATCGTTAAAATAATTATAACGAAAATTTATCGAATTTGCTATTCAGTAAGATTTTAAACGATATTCGCTGTAGGTTAATGTCAGCTGTGTCGTTATTTAAGCGCCAATAATTTATGTGCTGATAATTTCATCGACATTAATCAACAAAAAGTATCGTTAAAAAGATGTTGCAGAATCGTACAATCGTTATTGCAAGCGACAAAATTTATAGACAAAAATTACGATAGTCGGATCGTTAAAACTTACTGAATCGAACTACAGGTAAGATATTCCATACGGAACTTTTCGTGTGCGAGTCAAAGTTACACTTTACTGAATTTATTTCTTTCTATTTCATTCTTATTTTCATATACATACGAGTATGTGCATTATTATATACCATACAAAAAAACAAACAACATTTATTGAAAACAAGAGCAGTTACAACATAGAATGTAATAGAAATTACTGCAGCGTGTTGTTTATGATGATACTTCTGTGTTGGTTTTGTTAAATGTTCATGTTCTTTTAAACAGACATCCATTACAAAAGTAAACTCGTTTATAAATGTTGTTTGTTTTCACAACCGCCGTTATACACCATGCTCAAACAAACAAATCAAGCAAAACATATAAACATACAAACACACGCATATACTCACACACACCCATACATGCATGCGTACATAGGAAAAAAAAATTAAGGCTCTTTATGTTCAAGGCCTTTAATACAGAAAATGTTGAGTATAGCTTGTCGTAAATTAGAAGTTCTTACATTGCCACAATCATAATATTTTCTTTTGCTATCTCTTCTCATTAGTCATGATTTATCACAAATGTCAGCTGTCACTTCTTAATCGGTGCTTCGATACAGTGTTAGGTTAAGTTAGGTTTAAATTTGTTTAAGGCCTGTTGCACAATATCGAAAGAATATTTTCGACTGCAAATTTATATTGAAAACAAAAAACAAGTTTTCATATTTTATTGTTTTTTTCAATTTAAATTTTCAGTTGAAAGTTTTCGTTCGATATCTTGAAATAAACCAATAAGGTATCTCTGAGTTACTTGTGAGAGAGATAGAGAGAGAGCGTTAGGCTAAGTTTACATCTGGCATTTTTTGTGATGTGGTGTTCCCATCAAGTTCTTTGATAACATAAAATTTTGTTGTGTCATTGTGACAGGAAACTGTCCCATCCCTAAATAATGGCAATACTTGAACATTGTCTACAACAAGGACTAATTTTAATATCACGACATTTAGAGCCTATTTCAAATGAATGAAAATCTACATTTAAATATGAATTGGTATTTAAGTAGAGTTGGTGAAATTGGCCCTTAGTGTCGTGTGTTTTATCACTGTGAGAATTTCGTATTGTTTGTTAATTAATATTTATAGAGATGGATAATCGCAAAATTATTCACTGTATGTTTAGCAATAATAAGGAAAAAATTAAGACAATTTAAAAAATGGCAATGAAAGTGGTTGAAAATACCAGGGCTTAATATATACGAGTACGCCACCAAAGGATTCTATTGTACTCTGCATTCCAGTTTAGGGAAGCTGGTTTAAAAATTTCGTGAGCATGAAACACTAATTCCGCCAAAAATTTCTATCCATGCAGTTTCCTTTGCATTTCTATCCCTATAAATGCTACATATGTAGATGATTCCATACAGCCTCACTAACCTCCAAAAGTTGAATTACAAACGTTGCCCCTAGTACACACTTTTATTTTTGCTTGCGATGTCACAAAATGCCATAGTGTGTGCTCGGCATTAAGCACTTGTTCTTAATTGCCACATATTTTATGTAACCAGACATACTAACGTGAGTACATAAACTAAAACTCTTCATGCTTTTTAAAGCACCACTTGATTTACAGATAATGAGGGACGAGTATAAAGCGAAAGAACTAATTCACTCGCCGTTTGTAGGCAAGGAGTGAGCATTTAAGCTCATACACTTTCATATAATTAAGTATGTATGTATGTATTCACTCCTACATATGTACATATGTATGTTTGTTGACATGTCATTATGCACTTGTCTGGTAATGATGTGTTCATTGGCAGCAACTGTTGGTCAATAAATGTTCAATATTAAATGAAGCATCGATGTTAATTTACTGATTAATTACCACAATGTTTGCAAAACGCGCGATAGAATGAGCGAGAATGCAAAAAAAAATCACTTGAGCCCCTGTGGTTGTTTAATGACTGTATGGAAGACAGTTGATGAGTTGATGTATTGTGTGTATGATGTACTTAAGTATGTGTGTAGGGTTAAATGGAAATAATTCTACAATCCTGAGCAACAAAATAGATAAAATTGAGTGCAATGGTTTAGGTGTAATTAAAATAGCTGATTATTTGCCTACTTTTAGGCTAAAGCAAATAAAATCAATTTGACTCAGACTAATTGGCTGTTAGTTACCAGCACTTTTAAAATATGTAGTAAGAAATATAAAATATTTTTAGAATATTTTATCATTTATTGAAACTTTACAAAGGCTCTTAGTAGACAATAGATGTGATAGGCTTTGCTTTAATTTTCATTAAAATTAAAGATTGTATTAAAATTTTTTTATATTTAATGAATTGAACAGCCTAATTTCTTATCGCGTTTTAAGCCAAATTACATGTGATAATTATTAATGAACAAATAACATCAAAGTTAGTTGTAAATATTCTGACAACAACACATAGTTGAACGGAACATCCAGCCGTTTTCGAAGGCCACTAAACCTTCATCATCAGCGTTCTTCTGTGTTTGGTCCACTGTGTGTGGTGTCAGTTGATGTAGATTTCAGCCTTATATACGAAACTTTCTTGCAAATGGAATATGTGAATTGGTTTGATTCATCGTATTTCAATTTGCTGAAATATGTTTTGTAATGAAGGCCCAAATTTACCATCTCTAAATTTACAACAGTCTTACCATTGTCGTTTTTTCATTACTAATTATGCACATGTTAGTTAATTTGCTTATTTTTGTTCTACTTAAGACAAACTTTTTTGGTTTGTTACTATTAAGTATATTTTTATTTAATTTTTGCCACAAGCCCATGACTATTAATTTTAGTTAATTTAATTATTATTATTCGAACTGCATTTGTTTCTATATTTAATGAATTTGGGATTACTACTGCGTTAAAAATTTCTAAACTTAAACTGTAACAATTCCCACAAAAAACACTAATTAAAGATTGTATTAGTTTCTTAGTTAATTTCTTTGAACTTATACTGTGTTCAGACATTTTCAGGATATTTTATGCAATTAAGGCCTTAATTGAGCACAATTTACCATACATCCATTAATAAATTGATCAATTAGTAGTTAACTGGTTATAAAAGAATCAATATGGCGGCCAACAGACGCCATTTTATAAATACGAAAACATAAATGTTCAAATGGGCATCATTCGACAGATATTTTAAAATCATTTTTAGGTTTCTTTTATGATTTTTCATTTCGAATGACCATTTAGAATATTTAACGGTTCAAAGTTGGTCGCTGTCGGGTTTTTTTAATTTTTTTAATTACTACTTGTTAATTTACTTTAATTTACTTTTTTTGCTACGCGGTTTTCACAATTGTTTGTAAGATAAAAACAAAATATCTTTTGTCAGTTCAACTGCACAATAATTCCTTTTGTAAAATGCTTTGTTGAGGAGAAATTAACTAAAACGCAAAGGAAAGTTTATATGTCCAACACGTGTCGCCTAATGCCTAAAACGTGGTACTTTGTTCACAATTTCATGCGAAATGCTGTCGAACTACATGTAAGAGTATTTGGTATGAAATATTTGCGAAATAAACTTTCAAAAGTAGTGCTCTGTTCTTATTGCTCAAAACACGTCCACAGAGGACAGTCCCTAATAAATACCTCATCAAATAGAACAAAATTCATAAGATATTTCTATGTTTTTTTTTCAATACGGAAATCTTTTTAATTTAATAAGGAAAACCTTTTTGAAAAAATGAAGAAGAAATCTTGTAATTTTTATTAGGTTATCTTATTGATTTTTTCAAAAAGGTTTTCTTCTTGTTTTTATTAGGGGACCTAATAAAAAATAAAAATAAAATTTGTATGTCTTTATTCTTTGTACTTATGTATTTTCATTTAAATTCTATACCATATATGTATGTATGTATGTAGTATATGTAGATGTTATTTATTTATACTTACATACATACATATTATATTATATACTTAATTAACTCACCATACAAACATGTTATTTACTTGAGAGGAGATAAGTATTGAACCAGCAACCTTCTGACTGATAGACGAGCACTCTAACTAATATGATAACAGGCAGCCTGAATCTGCATTTAAATTATTGTACAAACATGCTTATACAAAAACGATACAGATCATCAAAAAAAAAATTGTCTCTATGTTTAGATATGAAGAAACCTAATAAAATCAAGAAGATTTCTTTATTAAAAAAATTAATAAGATGCTTTACTCATAATCACACAGAAACCCAATGAAAACAATAAGAAGACCTTTTTGAAAAACTCAATAAGGCAACCTAATGAAATCAATAAAGAAAACCTTTTTGAAAAAAATCAATAAGGCAACCCAATGAAATCAATAAGAAATCCCTATAGTTTACAATTTATAAGAAAACCTAATAGAATCAAGAAGTTTATCTCTATGGATTGTTTTTTTTTGGTGCCAAAAATAACGGAAATTTAGTACAAAAAAGTGTGAATAACAAGATTTCTTCTTGATTTTATGTGGTTTTCTTATTGATAAAATTAATAAGATTTACCGCATAAAAACATTAAGGAATCTCTATGGAAAAATCTTCGCTTCTCTCTGCTGGGATACCCCTTAAGCCGCGTTCAGGCTATTATACTTTGTATTTATACTTGTCAAAAATTCAAATAATACCTGCAAGTGTGATAGTCTGAACGCAAAATGTCATCAAAGTGGCAAATAATACGATAAAAATTTTGACATCCCGTAAGACTTTTTCGTTTTTAAAAAATTTTTTAAACGATAATACTTTTCATTAGATCAGAGTTGCATTTTCACACAAACCAAATTTCCAAGTCGGCGGTTTCGCCGCCGATAGCGTGTCGTCATTGATGTAATGTTTTGTCATATGTATATCGGCTAAAAAATTGGAATAAGTGAATCGTATGGCAGTATATTTCGTTGACGTAATTTTTTTACGTCTTTGTAATATCTTTTCTTAAATTTTTTCTGTTATTTACATAGAATATTTTTAACTGCTGAATTTTTTCAAGTGCTGGCACGTCCCCGCCTACATGAAACCGCTTTGCCGTCGCTAGTCAATGAATTGCACAGACATTTTCATTGAACAGCTGTTTTGTTTTCTGCTTGTGTTACACATTTTATTTGAAGTGTGATGGTCTGAACACAATATGTGATTTTACGTTAGATTTTTTGACAGTCGCAACGAATGTATTTAGATTTCTGTATCGTAAAATGTGATGAAAGTATTAATACTTGTATAATAGTCTGAACGGGGCTTTAGCCTAAAAACGTTTCATAGAGAAAATCTTCTTGATTCTATTAGGCAGTTTTTTCTCTGTGCAAAATGTATCTCGCAGCATGTTTTTCTATGTAAAATAACTCTGGCATCATTTTAGTTTCAGCTGCGAAACAACATGAGTAGTACTTTTTTCGCACGCAACTTTAACAGTGTTGCATACTTTCAAGCAATAAAATCGAAAAATTTATTTAAAAAACCTGCGAGTTCGGCTACATTTAGTATATGTCAAATGCTTCATGCGAAATAATCAACGTTGGTGAAAAATTTTCACAGCTTCAAACAGAGTACTAGGCTTAAATGTACAAATTGATTTTTGTTTTTTGGTGATTAAAAAGTGTCTGTACGTGACGCCGAGGAATAAGATAAATAAATAAAGTGTTAACTGCCCACCAATTTTAAATAACACAAATATTAGTGGCGAACAACCTTCAACCAGCTTTAAAAGATCTGAACATCCCCAGTAATGAAACTAAAATTATATGTAAACAAAGTGAATTAAGAGCCTCAAGAACTAACAAAGGAGTCAAAAGGCTATTCTGCCAAAAAAAAATTGCTTTTGCCCCCCCCCCCTCCTCACCCTCCTAACACTATTAAAAATTGCCTGTCAATTTTAATACTGCTCATGAAAATCACCAGGGGCCAAATTACGGCACTCGTTATCACACGAAATTTCGAAATATTTCAATAGAGTTTATATGGAAATATTTTTAAATTTCGAATCGTATCGAATGCCGTAATTTGCCCCCAGGATTAGTTAGAGTTAGTTAGAAAAAGGGGAATATCTGGTCCAAAGACCGGCACTTCGACACCTGATGGATGTTTTGTGCCGTAGATATGTCAATTAAATTATGAAATTATGAAAGCCAGCACAGATATTCGAGAAGCCCGCCTAATATCATCTGAACACAGAAACTAAGAATGAAAAACACGCCTTCTACTTTTACATAAGACGATACACTCACATAGAATGTGTGCCGTCGTCTCGCCATCTTTCGAGCATAAACCACACAAGGGTGAACGAACTTGGTAACTTTTCCACAGAGAATAGTTCAGTCTAAAGTGACAAGAAGGAAAACCAGTAACAAGCCGTAAATTATTCCTGCTGAGATTCAGGATGCCATTGTATGTAAATGGCTGCATCAATGCTTTGTCCTGCCTTAAACCAGAAGAAGTCAGCCACATTTCCTTAGCGGTCGAAGTGTCATCTTCTTTGATCAGAGATGTTACAATCGACCGACTTATGCCACAAAACGGCTCTGGGCCCATAAGCGGAATAGCAGAATAGCTCTTGGCCAGTTAATCCGCTTCCGCGCTATGGAAAGGTATTCAATAAATGAAAACTTTGTTTCATAGGTATAGCTTTTGTAATGAGTCAAAGCAATCTAAAACCAGCCTGGAACGAAATTCCCGTGAAAGGAGGGACTTAAGAGCTGCCTGACTATCGGAAGAGATAGCTATATGCACTCCTCTAATGCCCCTATTTAAATTAATTTCAACACATTTGGTGATTGCCTGTATTTCTGCCTGAAATACCGTTGGCCATTTGCCCATGAGCAAAGAGATTTTTACGTTGGACCCTACAACTCCAGCACCAACTCCATCTGCCGTTTTTGGATCCATCCGCATACCAAAATAAGCTTCTGGAATCGACATCAGGGCCGTTTTCGTCCCACACTGCAATAGGTGGAATTGTGACATTGAATCTCCTGTCGAAGCTCAGTTCACAGTTTATCCTGTCACTAAGGATTCCTAGCAGCCCTAAGCTGAGCATTGTACTCGGGACCGACGAGCGCCCGTTGCCAACACAACGAGCATATCTCCCGAGACTCATCCTATAGGAAAAGATATATATAAGAAGGCATTGCAAAGAGCTTAGATGCGGTTTCAATATCAAAATGCTGCTGGACCTTCTGTAAGTACCGAATCTCTACATAAGTCGAAAAAACTTCATCTAAAGCTGATCAAAAGATTCCAATCACCAAGAAAGAAAATAGAGGGGGTAACTGATTTAGCGCAAAAAAAATATATGATTGGTCTAGCCGAAAGTCGCAATAAGATTTTCAAAGTTTTGTAGTCTGAGACCGAAAAAGGTGAAAGACAGTCCTTCAGATCAGGGTAAAAACTATAAAAAACAGAAATGTAGTCCTTACAGAGCTATGAAGACCAGTATATATAGAATCTTATGATCGAACTAAAAATGGCGACATAGTAAACGAAATACTAAAAACGCGGTATTTGTAGGCGTGGCAATAAAATAAAAATTAATATTTTTGGAATTGAGGTCCTTAAAATAGGCATTTGTTTGGTCAATAATTTCGTCGTTGGAGCTAAATCTCTTTCCACCGAGCCATTTCTTTAGGTTTGAAAATACGAAGTAGTCACTAGGGCTTAAGTACGGAGAATATGGCAGATGAGGTACGAATTCGTAGCCCAATTCATAGGGTTTTGCCATTGAGACTGCACACGTGTGCACCCGTGCATTATCTTTATGAAAAAGAACTTTTTTCTTGGCCATATGGGATCGTTTTCTTTTTAAATCCTCATTAAATCGGTTTAATAAGTCGGCATAATGTTCGCCATTTATTTTTTTCGTTTTTGAAGGTAATCGATGTGGATTATCGCGCGTACATCCCAAAAAAACAATTGCCATCACCTTATTGGCCGACAAACTTACCTTGGCCTTCTTCGGAGCAGGTTCATCCGGAGAAACTTATTGTTTAGACTGCTGCTTGGTCTACGGAGTACAGCAATGGATTCATGCTTCATCCACATCGGATTGCGGTTAAACAACTCCAAACAATCCTTTGAAATTGTGACACGTTTACGTTTATGGTCAATTGAGAGCAAACGCGGCACCCACATTGCAGACAACTTTCTTGACCCTAGCTGATCACTTAAAATTGAAATCACACTGCCATATGAAATGCCTATGGCATCAACAATCTCACGCACTTTTACTCTTCGATCGGCCAACACCATATCGTGGATTTTTTTCAAAATTTTCGGGTGTGCTGACCTCTATTGGCCGTCCAGAACGTTCAGCGTTATTTGTACTTGTGCAACTACAACGAAAGTCAGTAAACCGCTTTTTTACCATTGAAATCGATATTGCAGAGTCTCCATAGTATTTATCGAACTTTTCCTTGGTTTGATTGATGTTTTTTTCCCCAAAAAATAATGTTTAATGAGCACTCGAAGTTCACTTTTTTCCATTTTTAGAAAAATGCACGGGGTTGTATGTTTTGAACAGCTGTTAAACGCAAAGTAAATGACGACACTTGCTTAAAATTTGACAGTAGTCTATTAAGAGGTGGTACTTGATGGGAACAGTGTTGCATTTCATATAACTACGAGGGAAGTTCGAAAAGTCACGCACTTATTGTTCCGCCCTCGTATCATTTAAGAACTATATGTAATATAAGCACCTAGAAATATTTAAATTTGTCGGTACGTTACAGCGGAATGCTTCTAATGTACTACATGTGAGATATGTATAAATAAACTTACAAAAACCTCTTAATATTCTTAATTGGTTTTATTAAGAATATCCCAAAATTGTTCTACTCTGCTTAATACTTTATTAACTACCGGTTGGCTAAGCCCAGCCCCCCTCCTCTCCACAAAAAAAAATTATACAACAAGCTCGTTTTAATCTTCTTTAAATTAGTAACCAACAATTATGAGAACTTTGTCTCAACTCCCAGAGAAAGCATACTGATACCTTTTATTTTTTGGTACTTACAAATTGTTCTTCAACATGTTTTCAAGCCTTAAAAGTTCCCAAAGACAACGTTAAATATTAACAAAATAAAAGAAGAAACGGTTAAATAAAAGTTTACTTGTTAACAAATTAACTACACAACAAAACAATTTAGTTGCCACAAGCTACTGGCTGGAGTCTGTTTAAAGTGAGACACACAGTAAAACAGGGTTATTTTACTTCAGCATATCTAAGAAGTTGTTGAAAAAAAATAGGGTTAGCTGTTGCTGCTGTTCTTATACGAAACTTAACAAGCATTATCCAGCGTTAGAAATGCATTCAAGCATTAAGAAAAATTTGTGACAAGCTTGACAACAACATTGTTATAGCGTATTTGTTGTAATGTTAAGTTTTTTAAGCAAAAGTAAATTGGAATCAAATCGACTACATAAAGTTGAGGCCATAGCAAACGAGATTTGCATTTATACGCTGAAATTTTAAAAGAAAGGACATTGGGAAATACACATACAATCACACAAACGCCCACAGAAGCTTTAAAATTTTATGCTAAAATGTCAACCCTTTTCAAAATGTAAATCAAAAATTCAACAATACTTTGCCAGGGGAGGTAAAGGGATGTAATTTGAAAATAATTCTAAATTAAGTCTACGATAAATACGCATCACTTGGGCAGAGAAAACAAACGAAAGTGAAAAACTTTTGAGTAAAGGAAAACAGAATTTGTAGATTTTTTTCATTGTGGTTCAAGTGTTAACTAAATTTTATAATTGTTGACTGATTAAAATTAAGAGCAAATATGTATTACATCAAGAAATATTGAGCTTCCTGGCAAATAAAATTTATTCTGACGTCCCGTTTTAATTGGCAGCAAATGATGGCATCCGCTCTTTTTAAAAGCACACAGAGACTGCTTCAAAAGATAGAGGGAGAAGCAAATAATTTGTTTTTTTAACAAACACAACCCGCGAAGCGATTAGCTTGTCTGCGGAAAACACCCAGGATCTATGGCGGGAATCAAACCCACGACCTCTGGACTGAGAGGATAGCATTGCTACCACTCAGCCACAGGGCACCCAAAATCTTAAATCCAAACAAAAGTTTTTTTAAAAAGAGAAATAACACTCAGGCAATGAGTGACTACTACTATGTACTATTACTAGTTGTTTCCTTCTTTGGGAAAGGGATTGCGATCGAGAGGACAGGTGTTGAGGGAAAATATAGAGGAATGTTTCATTATTCTACAACTCTGCTGTTTGCACGCTTTTAATAGCTCAGCCTTGCAGCGTCTTCAACCAAATCGAAAAAGTCTAAAAGAGTGAGCTTGAGTGAAAAAATAATTAATTTTTTAACCGACTTCAAGAAAAAGGAGCAGGTTATCAATTCGTCTCTATTTTTTTTTTTTGGCGGTATTACTTCATAACTCGGTTCAAATTAAAGCGATTATAAAAATTTTTTGATTGTCTGAGAGGGTGTCATTTAGAAAAAATTGTTATGAGATATGCCCACAATTTTTTTATTTGATTTTATATTTTAATTATTAGATTGTTGCGAAACCTAGCAAGCACTTTTGCTTCTTGCAATTACACAATTTTAAAGTTTAAAAAAAGGGCGTGGCTACGCCCAAAAAAATATATTATTATATTTCACGTGGTTCTACTTAACCGATTTTTACGACACAATCATTCATTTGAAAAAGTGGGCGGAGTTACGCTCATTAAAATTTTTATTATTTTATTTTAAGTGGTTCTACTGTAACGATTTTTACAAAACTTAACAGCTCTGAGCTCTGAAAACACACATAATCTTGCAATTAAAAAAATGGGCGGAGACATGCACGTTAAAATTTAATTTTACAAGCCCACAAATTTTTTTCGAAAAAGTTCTATCAGATCTCTGCATAGAAGTCGTTTTTTTTTTGCAGAATTGTTTTATTTGAAAACAACATTTCTTAAAATTTGTCGACAGTTTGGATTTACTGTCACTTAATCAAGTGCTTTGTGTGTGATTTCAAATAAAGATTGAGGGTAGTAAGGGTTTTCATCATAAAAATTTTGAGGATTTGAAAACTTTAAATTTTTAAGAAAATGTCGAAGATGAGTGAGTTATTAAGATTAGTCACGTGAGCGTCCGTGATAACAAATATTTTTCTTCATGAGATTAAGTGATGAAAACTTAAAGGACAGTAAGAGGAAGGAAGCTTTCGAAGTTTGATTCCAAATTATCATGTCAATCGCTCCTGCTATTTGGCTATAGCAGCCTACACTGGAGATATTTGAAAATTCTATCTAAGACCCACAACAATTCGTAAACAATTAGTGTTCACTTTTACTTGCTTGAGGTACAAGTTCACATATTTAATCCACTGTGTTCATTCCTATACTTATAAGTATTTTTAAATTGAAATAGAATGCGTGAATTGCTTTTATTTAAAGTGTTGCAATTTGCTGAAAGCTTTACGCAAACAAAACTCGTAGCAGTACGTGTACTCTCTTTCTTTGTAACAAAAATTATTTTTTTTACTTTTATTGTTATTTTCGGTTACAGAAAAAAATTTTATTTTGTATTCAATTACTAACTTGACAAAATCAAATGAAATTTAACTTTAATAGACCTACCACAGAATTTTTAAAACTAAAAATCAAAATTCGTAAAAAATTAATAGAATTTATTATCAATTCATAAGATCGAGTAAAGAAAATATTAAAACTTAAAATTAGTTTCAAAAACTGATCATAACTTTTTCCGTGTATGAACCTCACACATTTAACAATACACGTATCAAGCCGATTGATGAACATCAAATTGGCTGTTTAAATAAATTTCAAACGGCTGTGTACAAATATGAAAGCACTTTTGCTAGTACAGTCTTTAATATTCCTTTTACACATTTTTAAACTTCCATTCTGATTTATTTTTATTTTATTTATACATTTAATGTATCATCAAACTCGATTTAATAGAAAACTTAATTGTGTCTCGTAATAAAAAGCAAATTATTCAAACCGTCGCCTGGACAAAAAGTAAACAACTCAGAAAAATATAGCAACCTCCTCTTAATCTTAATGATTTTAATTGAGAATGTATTTCAACAGATAATAGAAAAATGTATAGCAAAAAACACCCTCTAAAATACGTGATTTGAAGAACATCAAAAAAAATTTTTCCAATTAATTTTTTTCAAGCAAACAGAAAAATATTGATTGAATATTTTTTTTTCAAGGTATTTTTTACACCGGCGACATCAATGACATGTGTATCTATTGAAATGACCTTTTTTGTTTTGTTTGCCCCTTTATGATGATAATGATGATGATACGTTTGGGACAAGTGAAATGAAAATGATTGATTTAAATTTTTTGTTTGGCTGAAATTATTGAAGGGTTTGTTATCGTTTTATTGCACTGCCCATCATGCATAATAGCATTTGCAAGTGGCCATTACAAATTTAAATGTACAAGGTGGTGGTCGACTTAAATATTTGTACACAAAGCTGAAACAGAGATTCCTATTCCTCGTACCCCATGATTGATGACTATTTTGTTGTCATGCAGTTAAATCAATTGATTACTGGCTAAATAAATGCTAATTTGTTTTATTCTATTTTTATGTCATTTAATTTAATCGTTTATTATCCTTCCAATGCAAGCAATTGAATTTTCTTTTATATGTTTGTCTCATTTCAGACCACGACCTTAACGACATTGACCAGGATGACATGTGTGATGATGGCATGAGTGATATGGATGATCACGCAAGTGAAACGGATTCGAAGAAGGGCGGTAGTCGCAATGGTGATGGCAAGTCTCAGAGCGGCGGGGGTGGGGGGTCTAAGCCACGTAGAGCCCGCACAGCATTTACATATGAACAGCTGGTCTCGTTGGAGAACAAATTTAAGACAACACGTTATTTGAGTGTGTGCGAAAGACTGAATTTGGCCATAAGCCTATCGTTAACAGAGACCCAGGTGAGATAAACGAAAGTCTTTGGACTTGTCAAATTAAATAGAGGCGAATAAAAATAACTTTAAATTGAAGATATTGTTATTGTAAACAGTGGGCGTAATTATCAGTGTCGTTTTTTGACTTTGACTTTGACTATTTTGTACTAGACTAAAGAACCTTGCAAGGGGTTTTTCTTTAATCTATATATCGTCACCTAAAATGCAAAATAACGCAACATAATTTTTCATAAGTTTACAGCAGAAGCAAAAATCTTCATAAAATGGAAACTATCCGAGATATTAAGTAAAAATTTTTAAAATATGGTTTAAATAAAGCAAAAAATTCATTTTGAATAAAAATTATCCGTTTATCAAAGTAAGCTTAGTGGTATGTGTCTTATGTTATTTTGAAATGTGGTTTTCTTAAACAAAATAACGTATCATCAGCTTTCTAAGCTATATGAAAAAACGAAAGTTAAAATAATCAATCAATTCGTTGCCCATCTTTCTGTGTATTTTTTTTTATTTAATCGAAGTACTGGTTCTCGAGTAAATGCAAATTATGCAGTATCCTCTTTTTTTATACAGAAAAATATCGAGTTGCAGAGTCATCCAAAAAACTAATACTCTGTATCAAGTGTATACAAATTGACTACAAAACCTTTGACCTTACATAATAAATTTAATTTTGTTGACCTGTGTAATTGAACAAATATTTTGGTGTTTTATACCTTTGAAAATTAAAAAAACAAAATTTCTTTAACTTTTATAAGATCATAAAAAAAAGTATTTTAATTTATTAAGATAGAATAAGTTGATAACAAAAATAAAATGATCAGTTATTAATTTACTAGATACTTAAAAGCCATATTTCATAGAAGAAAGGACAGTCTGCTGGAAGGAAAGATTTTAGATCTTGTATATGTTGGCATTTCTTTTTCGAAAAGCACTCGCTTGGTAGTCGTTTGCAGAAGAAGCTGATAGTCATCCTTAATATTGGTTTTGTAATATATGATCCTTCTAGATCGTACGCCAAAGCGTGCGATCACAACACTTTTTTGCTTTTCTTTCCACTTTTGCAAAAACTTTTCAGAATGATGAAATTTTTACTAAAACTAAGATGAAATTAAACTGAATATACATACTTCAATTACAAAAAACTACAGAAAATAAATGTTCTGTAGTTTTTTAAATTCGTATGAATGATGGATGATACGTTATAATGTTTAAGAAAATCATGCACTTGATGATACGTTATTTTAAATTTTGCTTATAATTTTATTCTTTTTTACATAAGACCTGCACAATTTTTTACACATACATATGTATGTAATATGATGGGATAGTGAGTCGTAATCACTAAACAAAATCAATTTTGAATTTTTTGATGTTGCGTTATTTTGCATTTTAGGGGACGATATGCATACATTTAAATACGACTTTCGAAACAAGGGCAAATATGTTTTTCTGTTTCCTGAAGAAGCGACCCATAGGCGTAGCAAAAATGATATAGGAAGAAAATCAAAAAGGAAAATTTTTACGAAAATTGCTGTAACATTAATGGGGCCGTTCGCATATTACGTACCGCTCCAGGGGGAGTTCGAGTTTTTTACAATCTGTTATGGTATGGTGGAGGGGCTAAACAGTTTGTGGGGTAATCCCACACAGCGAAAAATATTGGAAATGACAAACGTTGTCACTAGTACACACTTTTGTTTTTGCTTGCGATGTCATAAAATGCCATAGTGTGTACTTAGCATTACATATAAGTTCAAAAGTTGGCATGTCAGATATAAAAAAAACTGTTGTTCTTGCTTCGGCAGAACATACTTTTGTTAAAATTGGAACGCTACAGAGAAGATTAACATGGCCCTGGGCAAGGATGACACGCAAAATTGCAAAGGTTCCCAAAAAAATTTTTTTTGGCAAAAGGGAATCATCTAGATTCTACTTGAATGTCTGCGTGGAGCGGACAGCCACATAAACCAACCAACCACATGTCATCATCGGTTCCCACTAAAAAATATGCATGTGTATCTGCAAAAATTTCGGAGCTTCTCAGTTCACATCTACCGAGTAGAATTAAAAATCAAAAACACTTTTGCGTAATTGAGTAACAAACATTCAAGTGTATAAATTTTAATATATTATGGTTAAGTAATATTACACTCAGGGGAAAGCTGCAACTTAAAAATAAGAACGCGTCGCATTAATTCAATAATTTTCAATATAATAGAAAATGTATATTGAGGTACTTAAAAATAAATAAAATTAATAAATTAATACAGTACATTAATATTTTTCCATATTATCAAATTCTTTTATCTAATTTTTCGACCTTTTTCAATATA
Organism: Nowickia ferox; assembly: GCA_936439885.1. Classification (NCBI taxonomy): domain Eukaryota; kingdom Metazoa; phylum Arthropoda; class Insecta; order Diptera; family Tachinidae; genus Nowickia; species Nowickia ferox. The sequence continues at coordinate 100,151,505 of OW387023.1, read as the reverse complement.
TTCATAAGCAGAAATAAAATATTTGATATGGAAATAAATGCACGTATAGGGTGTTTTTTTAGAGGTATAGAACTTCGAATTGAAATAAAACACAAGAAAATCGTTTTAATGTCCATCAATTTGGCTTTATTGGAAGGATAATTTTATGTCACTAACGTTTAAATATGATTTCGGGCATGAGGCTGCCGCGGCTGGCTCGAATAAAGCCAATTCTACAGGTCCAATTTTCAACCACTTTTTCGAGCATATGGGTCCGTATGTTGGCAATAACGCCACGAATGTTGGCTTCCAAGTCCCCTAACGTTTCTGGTTTGTTGGCGTAGACGAGCGACTTCACATATTCCCAAAGAAAATAATCCAATGGTGTCAAATCACACGATCTTGGTGGCCAATTGACAGGTCCATTCCATAATTGCTCTGATGGACGATTATGTCGACCATAAAATGGACGGAGCTTGCGGTAAACTTCGCGAACTGAACCATTATTTTCGAAATAAATTTGCACGATTTGCAAGCGTTGTTCTTTTGTCAACCTGTTCATGATGAAATGGCAAACCAAACTAAATATTAATCACTTGACAGCTGACAAAATGGCCGCCAGTTAAAAAAGTGATGCCAACTTAAAATTTTATACCTCAATAAAAAACACCCTATATAATGTTAGTAAAAACTAGTCAGTACACCCAGAGAAAGAACAGCTTAAAATCTATAAAAACCATATCGAATTAATAAGAGACATTAACGAAAGTCTAATCATGTTGAAATTTCTTATTTTAATATGTAAAAATTCAATTAAACTAATTTTTTGAGCTTTAGGTCAATGTTTATTATTATTTTATTACTTCGATATTTCGTTAACCTTTGGTTAACTTCTTCAGGATATTTTTTATTTGAAATTAAAAAAAGAAATTAATGTCATTTATTAATTCGATATGGTTTTTATAGATTTTAAGCTGTTCTTTCTCTGGGTGTACTGACTAGTTTTTACTAACATTATACGTGCATTTATTCCCATATCAAATATTTTATTTCTGCTTATTTTCCAAGCTAATTCGAGGTGAGATTTTCCTTGACAATATTATTCTTTCTTTTTATTTAATTTCAGGTTAAAATATGGTTCCAAAATCGTCGCACTAAATGGAAGAAACAAAATCCCGGCATGGACGTCAATAGCCCCACAATACCACCACCACCCTCGGGTGGCTCATTTGGGCCCGGTGCGTATGCCAGCAGTCTGCTGTATTCACACACCATGCCGTATCCGCCATATGGTCCATACTTCCATCCCTTGGGTGCAGCACATCATCTAAGTCATTCGCATTCATAAAATTGTAAGATGCAACAGAAATTGTTGCAAATAATGGAAATGCGCAAATATCGCACACAATCCAAAGACTAATGCCAAAGGGAAAAGAATAACCAACAAAAGAAAATGTGATGTAATATAAAATAAAAAAATAAAAATGTAATATAAAAATAAGAAAAGCTTTTATATATAAGATGAAAAAATATATATAAATACATATTTCATAAAGGGCCAGTGCAATTTTTCTTTTTCTTATATTTTATGTAAAAAATAAACTTAAATTAAATTTTGCTTACGAGTGTATAATGAACGTCAATTATTGCGCAATATTATAATAACAACTGGTTCATTTAACAAATTGTAAATATGTTTGTTTTGCTGTACATTATGAAAAAAAAAACAATAATTAATTATTATCATTTTTATTTATATTTGTATTCGAATTGCTTTGCCTAAACATAAAATATAAATTGTAAATTTCAGCCCATTTTACATACATACATAGTTGGTAATTTAGTTTAGTAAGTAAAATGTACTTAACTGAATGAAAATCAAAAAAATTTTATGAAAAAACTCCAGATCTAAAAAAAAATAATAAATATTACAATAATAAATAAGAAGACATTTTTTATTGGCGAGATATCAAAAAGCTTTTGTAGGGCGGCAACAATGCTGTAAGAACGTAGTACATACTCCCAATTATAAAGTTTTGGTTTTGCATATTGACTTTTTAAAACTTTTCTAAAGATGTTCTTATGCATGTTTTAAGTTTGACTTGAAGTATTTTCTCAATAGAATAAACGTTCCTCGAAGAGCGAAATGTCTGCTCTACATTTTAGGTTTTAACCATCACAAGAGCTAGTCCTTGCGTGTAAGAAAATTGGCAAACATGTACCCTTGAACGACGATTGATGCAGAATAAAGCTGTGGGGATGGGAAAATACATTGATACATATTAGAGATGAGCAAAACTGTGATTTTTTAGTAATGCTACTCCTTGTGATCTTTTAAACTGTGACTGTGGTACTTTTTTTTGTAGCAGTTCTGTTATTTTGAGAAACACTAATAAAACGAGTAGCAAATGGAATTAACTAAACAGTGACTGAGATTTTACCACATTTCAGCATTTCTGCTTTAAAAGTGTGTATTAGTAGTAGTATTTTCAAATACTAATAACAACAGCGACAAGAACAAACAATTGCTCATATTTTAGACTCGGAAGATTAATCTTGAAGCAAGTCTGAGTTTATGGAATATACGGGAAAGAAGAAAAAAGAGGGGTACTGACTTGCTTGTACCGAAAAGTTACTTCAATTTGATTTTATTATTCCGTTCGCTGCATTAAAACAATAGGAAAATTGAACATGAAACCATCTGTGTGAACAACCGAATAGTTTTAAAAGAGAATTGAAAAGAACTGCTTCAAGAAAAACTATCGAGTCTAAAACAAGACTCAGCAATCAACCCCATCGAAATTGCTGTACATAGTTGGCAGAAAAGACGATTTGATACGTTTTGACAATTCTTTCTCGACAAACGGTGAAGATAATAGCTTTATTTACTGTAAAGTAAGCACACAAGAACATTTACAGTTTGTATGAAAGAACTAAGTATATTTCTAAAACTTGTTACCCGGTAAATTCAGTCAGTTGTGATCAGTGAAATTTCAGTCGCTGTTCGTAGGTTTCGAAATATCGCTCATCTCTAATATATATGTTTAGTATATCAAAATATCGGTATTTAAATAAAAATCGATACGTATCGCCGATTATTGTATTCGATTATATTGAAATCTTGTGAACAAGCCATATTTATGAAAGTTTATGTAAGTAAACTCGTGCTGGCTTATTAGAACCGTTCTTCGAGAAAATATGGGAGACAGAAAAATTGCCTGAAGAATGGTTGGAGGGCATTTTGGTTACAATCCCAAAAAAAGAGTGATCGCAGTCAATGCAGAAATTATAGAGGTATTGTGTTGCTTTCAATTCCTTCAAAGGTGCTTACCAACCAAGACTCTTTTTGATAGCGTAAACGAAAAACTGAACTCAACCATACGTAGAGAGCAAGCTGGCTTTCGTCCAAACCGCTTCTGCATTGACCACATAAACACGCTAAGAACTATAATCGAGCAGTCAGTCGAATCAAAAACAGTCCTGCAGCTTGTATTCATCGCCTACAATACGACATTTGACGGCATAAACAGAGAGTGTATTTGTAGTAAAAGACTATAAAAGACAGAAATGTAGCCCTTACAGATCCATGAACACCGGTATATAAAATGTTACGATCGGACTCAAAATGGCGACGCAGTGAACAAATTACTAAAAGGGCGGTATTTGTAAGCGTGGCAAAAAAATAAAATTTGTTTTTGGAAATGTTTTTACATTATCTTCAATCCTAGGGGGTGACTAGCACAACTTTTTTTTTCGAACCACTCTTCGTAACTAAAAATCAAGTGTGTTAAAGTGACACAGTCATAACTAATTAAATTGAAATCCCTGCAGTTTTAAAAGTAGAAATTGATTTAAAATCGTTAGATATTTGCCTAATGAAAAATCGACTACCTACTACAGTTGCCACAAGTAATGCAAGAGTTCGCCTTTTGATTCTCTCCCTCATGAATATGTTAATGAAAAAGAAAATCAACAAGAAACAAATTATTTTAAGTAATTATTTTTCTTTTGTGTTAGCGTCAGTTACAGTTGGAGCTTCGTGGTCAGTGAACGTGTAATTTTTAGTGAAAAAGGTGCTTTTATTTTAAAAAGTTAAAATTAGCAGCAGAAGTCAATTAAAACGTTGCATAAATAAAGAAACAGAACAATTAATGGAAAAATGTATTAATCACCCTTAGCGGGAATAAAAGTTCTCGTGAATTGTGTTCCCTTTCCCTAAAATTGTGATCGCCAATGATTGCGTTGTTGTTGTGCCAGTATACTATTCTTTAATTTTGTTCAACATTTTTTGTTCACGGAAAATATTTCACGTGCGCGAAATGTTCACCTTTTATTTCCGATAAGGGTGAATAATTATTTGTTTTATCAATTAAAAAATTAGTTGTATTCATTAGCGAAAGCACTGACGAATGGTTATGCAGATGGTGGCAATTGACTACCGTCAACGTCATCCCCATTTTAAAATCGTCAGTCGTGTGGATGGCTAGTAGTTAGGCTGGTAGTTAATGGTAACTGTTGGTAGTTAACGAAATAGCTAGATATTCGGTAGCTACGCCTACTGCAGGGATATGTGTGTTTGCACTTTACATATGTATGTATGCATTTGAAGATTTTTAGTGAAATTAACACCATTACGGTATGCATACATATGTACATACACATGTATAATACATTCATATATAGAGACAACAGCAAAAACTCTACGCATAGATAAAAAAACCCATCCAACAGCCAGCAATGCAAAAGGAATTAAAGGAAACTAATTGCAAAGTACTTAAGTAAAGATTATAAATCGTCGAGTATAAATTTGTATGCATATATACAAAAATTTTGTGTACATAACGGGTATATAAAGTACATACATATTTCTATATACATACATATGTATTTATATGAATATTCTGGGAAAAAAAACAAATATTCCAACCGAACGATTTTAATAAATTATGGAAAAAACAAAAACAACGACTTTAAAACATATAGCAGCAATAAGAATTAAAGAGCAAAAGAAATTTTTCGAAAAAAAACAACACTTACACATATCAGTTTTAACAACTACAACCGTTAATAAATAATTGAATAAGTGGAATGTGAATAAGCCTGAATGAATACCCTATCGGAAATTAAGTTAACTTTAAACTAACTTTAAGCTAACTATTTCGCAACTAGTACTGACTGGCACTTGGATTACTTTTCAATGTAATCAACTGACTATTTTAACATTGCGATGTCCTAGGCAGTAGTCAATTGTCTCACTCTGCATTACTTTCAGCTAACTTAAAGTTGGCTTTTTTAAATCACCTGGTAGTCAGTAAATTTAAAAAATTTTTCTGGGGTTCGAACATGTATCATCATACGTTATGTACTCAACGCGCTAACTATACAGCCAAGGTACCATCTAAAATAATAATAGCAAAATGTTAATATAAAACTGAAATGCTGCTAATAAATTTGTTGGATCTCACCAAATTCGATTACGTAGACAACTTAAGAATTACTTTTGGATTTGTTCTGGATGACATTGCACGTAGCTTTTAGTCAGTCTAAGAAAAGTTAACTATAAGTTAACTATTTTTGTAGTCAACCACACATTCTCCGACAGGGTATTTATGGCGTGTGTGTGTGTGTGTTTTATCATACACAAATACATATACTCAGGCGGATCTCATTTAAACGTATGAATGTATATATGTGTAAGGTTCATTTACAGACGCATAATGAAATCCTTATGCATACATTCAGGAGCATTTATTTATATATGCAAATAAATTCCGCATCGAATAAATTCAATTTAACAAGCATGAAGTGTATAAATTCGTACACACATCTAAATAACATACATACATACATACACACGTACATACAGTGAAAGCTCGCCTAGCCAAAAATTCAGCGGGAATGAAATATATGTCCGTTAGGTGGAAACACCTGTGAAATAGAATAAAAAAAAAACAAGAAAAAGACAATGGCAAGATTGTTGTAAATTTGGAGATGTTAAAATTGAGCTTTCATTACAAAAAAGCTTTCAGCAAATTGTAATACCATGAATCAAAACAATTCACATATTCTATTTGCACTGAAAACTTGAGTATATAAAGCAGAAATCTGCATCAACTGACACCACACAAAGTGCACCAAACACAAAATAATGCTGATGATAAAGGTGTAGTGACCTTCAAAAAACAGCTAGTTGTTCCGTTCTACTAAGTGTTTGTCAGAATATTTACAATTAACTTTGGCGTTATGTGTTCATTAATAACTATCACATGTAATTTGTCCTACAAAGCGGTACGAACTTCTTTAGCCTAATCAAATCATGAATATAGAGCAAGATGCACTATTTTCTGATTTAGTACAGGGAAGTAAGTGCTGTTGGCTGAGTAGTTAGTACGTCAATTACAAGGCAAATGACGGTGTTCGAGAGCTTCGGTTCAAACTCTGGCCAGACCTAGTCATACCAATATCATATGATATGATATGTCTATGCTAAGGTATATCGCAGCATCCTCCTTCGTAGATATTTTTATCAATTCATCTTCGGCGCAGCAATATAACTAATTAAATTGCTACATATCTTAAAGTAGTACGCCTACTTAACACCAGAGGCGCTGCAACGATGCTATAAAAACTAATAAAACACACAAAAGCGGAGTTTGTTAAAACGAACAAATTAACGGAGCTTCTCTTCTTCCTATGTTTCTGCCAGTTAATCATATGTACTTGCACTTTCCCTTTCCTACTTTCAGGTAACACAAAGGTCCCCTGTTATTGGGAACCCAGTGAGCTAAAATTTTACTTTCTCTTACCAGCGAACTGCTAACATTAACTTAGCCTAGTACAAGGAATCGAAGAGAGCAGAAAAGGAGGCAAAATGTACCTCACAAGCCCGATGATTATATGGGTTTTGCTCTTTTCGATAGAATTTAAGTTTAAGAATTGTGAAGAGAGCTCTTTGAACGCCGCTTATAAGATAGAAATAACTGAAGCCAATAGGAGTGCACTCAGAGTCGCTTCTGTCTTCGGCACAGTGACTGCAGACGCAGCCTTGGTAATAACGGCAATGATGCCACTGCAGCTGGTGGCTGATATTGAAAAGAAGAAGTATACTGCAAGACCCAGACCCGGGTGAGCAGCACACGTCAGCCAGCTGGTGACAATGCAATGGAAATATGGAAACACGATTGGATCACTTCCACAAAATGGAGAAGGACCCACAGACTTATACCGATAATAGCGGATTAGGCAGAAAGGAAGCACTGACAGCTTAATTTCCACTTAACCCGGTTGTTAACCAGACACAAATGCCTCGAAGCATGCATACCTTTTCAAGCATAGACACGACAATATTTTCTTTGATTGACCGCAATATGCGACCCAGAGAAGCTCCCTGGAAAGAACCATCCAATCCCAGATCAATCACAACAACCACGTTGATCTGATGCTTTCATCAACTGAGACTTGGAAGTATGCACGTATACTTTAACACAAAACTAAAAAATTGGGGCGTGTGTACCCATTGTCGAAAGCAAATGACTCCTGTGGGCAGGTTTATGCTATTTTCTAGAACTTACGGAACGGAAATAGATCGTCAGTAGCACAAAATTGTTCGCAAGAGCGAGTAAACAAATTCCAATTTTTGGGAATGATAAGGTATCAAAATAGGCATGAATGATGGTAGTGATAACTTTCGTTAATTTGGTCGATTCGAGGATGTTGTTCTAAGCAGTGTTAACTACTTCTTTTAATTTCAACTACCAAAACCTTTCGTTAGTACTTCTCAATAAATATAATTTAATATGCTAAAAGGCAACAAAAACTTTTACGCCTAAAGTCTTTTTCTATGCTTGTCTCTGCAGATACGAGTGAGTACAAGCACTCTTAAGTATATTTTTGATCAAAATATTGTTGGTGGTAGTGTGTCAAATAAGCCGCTTATAAAATTCTATTCATTTTCACATAATTGAATTTGTCATAAATTCGAGTAGAACATTTGCCGTTACTTCTGCTTGGGTTTGCTTCCATTAATATCTTTTTTTTTTAGTCACTGAGAGCGTGTATGTGGGAGGTTTTTTGATTGCTCAAAAGGATGAGAAAATTTAAAATTTTCCACTTGACTTAATTTCTGTTGTCAAACAATTTACTCATTTAGATAAACATTTTAATTGGACTTGGGTTCAGTAATCTTTGTATCGTCAACTTTAAGAACTTTCATTGTTGGAAAAAGGTTCACAAAATTTTTACTTTACTTTGGACTTGGACTTTTTATTACTTGGTATGTGCTATTTTTTAATACAATGAAAAAATAAATTTTATGAAACCACATCTCAAACTAAAGTGCGTCATCGTAAGCATGCAATCCTAACAGTGGGCTGTAACTGGTGATAAATAGTATGGAGAGGAGAGGGGAATATACATACAAATACATACTTATAATGAGGATATAATTACATTAGAAATTTGCTAGATGTACAATTTGCTTCATGTACAAACTAGACAACAAAAAGAATTAACTAGTTAATTATAATTGTTCGAACTTAATTTGTTGTTAAATTTATGATTAGATTAGGCTAAAGTGTGTATCGCTCTGTAAGTCAAATTACATGTGATAATTTTTAAGGAACAAATAACACCAAAGTTAATTGGAAATATTCTGACAAACACTGGCAGAACGGAACAACTAGCTGTTTTCGAAGCGCACCGCACCTTCATCATCAGCGTTCTTTGTGTTTGGACCACTGTGTGTGGTGTCAGTGGATGTAGATTTGTGCTTTACATACTCAGTTTGCAGTGTAATTTCGTTTTCTATTGTGATTATAAAGAAAACATTAAGAAACAGTTGAAGTAAAGAAAATTAGATCAACAATTTAGGCAAAAAGAAAATATGTAGAAAATTTAATTTTATAATCAAAATTCGATTTTACATATTTCTAAAAGTATTGCAGGTATGAGAATATTTTTTTTTATACTATTGAATTTAATTAAAATGCTTCTCAATATATAATTTTATAAAACTTTTTTAATTGGGAAAAAAATTGTGTTAGAAAAATTTTAACATTTTTAGAAAATCTCCTCTCCTAACTACATTTATGCGTAAGATGTCAAGAGTTTCTTACAAGTTACTAAGAACAAGTTTACAATCTTACAAACAAAAAAAAACTTTACAAGATTTACCAAAAAAAAGGGGGCAATATTTTTTGCCACATCAAAAATTAGATTTTTTGCAAAAAACAAAAGCTAATTTTCGACCAATGCTGGATGTAGGGTGCACCATTAAAAATCTCTAAAATTTATTTCACAGTCTTTCTTAATACCTCTTCTCTTAGAAACAATCAAAATTTCTTTTCAAATACTTAATAATTTTTGAAAATATTGCAAAAAAATTAAAAATACGTTTTTCACAAAATATTTAAGATTTGCTCATAATTTTCAAAAATCCAAATTGCAAAATTATTCCAAAAACATTTTTTTTTTCATATGAATTGTAATGAAGTTTTTTATTAAGATCGGTCGATATTTACAAAAGTTAAAAGGTCTGAAAGAATTTCGTCACCAGCAGTTTCCCATTTTGACGTTCTTTGGAGCTACCCTGTCTTACAACAGGGCACCTTCAAATATACATTCTTAAAAAGTTCAACACTTCTTTTTTCCAAAGCAGTTGGTTTCATTGAAATCGGTGCACTAGTTCAAAAGTTGAAAACTTTTTACCACTTTTTTTTATTTCACGCCACTGTGCGCTGCGACAAGCAAATATAAAACATTACATGCCACAAATTTCCTAAGATTTCATAAAAATATAAAAAATACATAATGTAAAATTGAGCAATTCAAACAAAACAGATTTGATTCTACGAGAATTAAGTTTGGGTTCAGTTTAAGATTCGCCTGACTTTGGTGCAATTTACCAGAAAGCTCAGTAAATTAGAAAATAATTATAACATACAGCCTGGTACTCTGTTCAAAACTTCACGCGAAATATTGACATAATCCATGTAAAAAAAATTTCACATGAAATATTCATTGCAAAGCTTGTACTCTGTTCAACTCGTGAAAAATTTAAGAAATGTATCTGGCAACATTTTCTTGCAATCTGCGAAATAATGTGACTGGCATTTATTTCGCCTGAAATATTGACAGCTGATGTTTTTGTTTACAAAATTCGATCAATGCTGCATACTTCTAATTAATAAAAGCGATTATTTTTTTGGAAAAAGTAATATGGGAAGTGATGCTACGTGGCAATTTTTTTAACGCGAAATAATCAATGTTGCTGAAAAATGTTCACAACTTCGTACAGAGTACTAGGCTTAAGGTATTGTTGACTGTCGCGAAATATGTTCAGGGATCTATTGAAAATATGAAATAAGCTTATAGGCGTAGAAAGGCCATTCTTACGGGTGCATTGTCCATCCCAAGAATTATTAAAAATTTCATATAATTATTTATTTTAACATTACTCACGAAAATCAGCAGTCAGAATGCCTCCTCCCCAAAAAAAATTTATAGCTACGTCAATGAATGACCCCTTGAAAATTTAGATTTGTAGCAGAGCAAGACAATTAATAAAAACAAAATTTTTATACTCCAGCACATATAGAACTTTTTTATACTTGTACATATTGACTGCTATTCCCATAAAACGAAATTGATAACACGAGACTTTCAAGTTTTTTGTTTTAAAGTAGAGATGGGCGCTTTTCGAATTTTTTTTTAACATGACACGACCTGAACACGAATACTAAGATGTCTAACACGTATGAAGTACGCACGGGAAATTTTTTCTCAACACGATACTGCACAACATGTGCAGTGTCAATTTTGCTCAAAACGAAACGACCAGAAACGAAATCAGATGTTTTGTTTTGTCCCGAAAAAACACAACATGCGCTCATCTCTAGTTTAAAGTATGTTTTTGTTATTAATTAATTTTGTTTCTACAACAAATATGGATAATTTTCAGAACATCCTCTATCTACAAAGCAGTTGTAGTGATATTCATTCGAATGCTGAAATGCAAACTCAAATAACTTCACTTTTTTAAATTTTGTAGTAGCGAGAAATAACTAAACAAAATTATTCAAGTAAATGAAGCAAAGTTTTCTTATTTTCATTTTCAATACGGTTGATTTTTTTGATAAAGGTTTAAAAATTTGTATTTCGATTTCGAATTTTTTTTTGTTTCCTGGCGAAACATATTTTTCCTAAACTTTCAGAGTTCTTTAAAGACATTCATTATTTTAATTATTATTGTTCGAAATTCATTTGTTTCTATATTTATGATTTGATCAGGCTAAAGTTCGTATCGCTTTGTAAGCCAAATTACATGTGATAATGGCTTACAAAGCGATCCGAACTTTAGCCTGATCAAATCATAGACATTCAATATTGTTTTATTTTTTAAATGTTGAACTTTCCGAATCTTTATCTAACTAAACCTTCATTTAAATAAGTTTATCACAATGCATTCAGATGTTACAAATAAATCGTTTTCTAATACAAGTAATTCCCAAGCAATTGCTTTTCAATTTAAAGTCAAATAATATCAACAACAACAAAAACAACAACAATAAAGTGGAATTATAGAGATAAACTTTTTACTTAATTTATGCAAAAAACGCCTACACAATTTATAATAATCAAACAAATCAAATGCAGAAGCTAAATCCATGAAAATCCATGAAAGACAATTAAATTGTTTATGGGAGTGTTGTCGTATTCACGCGTATTTATTCACTTGATATTGCTGAAGCCAGAGAAGCTTGTTTGCACAAGTCTGAGTAAATGAAGATTGCAAATAACTAACATTTTGTTTTAGATGCATGTGTAATGTATCTCTAATTTATTTGGCCTCTTTTTGGCGTTTCTCTGAAGTGAGGGTGTTTGGTTGGTTGAGCTTAAATATTCTAAGAACGATTCATGTGTATCATTGACTTTTATAGGAAACTGAAAAAAAAATAAATAAATACGTAAAAACATAAAAAAAGAACAAGTTTAGGTTTAAATAAGAGCTTTGAAATCATAGAAAACTTAAAGGCAAGATTGTGTTTAATTTTATATTTTGCCAAAAAAAGTTGTGCAGCATCCCAAGCAGGGTTTCACAAACAAGGAACATTGACCCCAAAGACCACAAAATAATAACTTGAATTAAGTTTGCCTTTTCTGGTCTCATCAATCAGGCCTGTCACAGAATCTAAATTCGATCGAAATGATTTCAATTCCGTAATTAGGTTCTTCAGAAAACGAAAAACGAAGAATATGCTCGAAATGAAACCACTTTAAATTTAATGCTCGGAATTGTAATTTTCCTTATGTGAAAGTACACAAATCTGTTTGAAACAACTTATTTCAATAAAGAAAAATGTTTTTCAACAATTTATTTAAAATTTTTTTTGTATTATTTAATTTTTTTTTACAAATTATAAAATTTCCTTAAGTCTTAAGGAAAAATGCAGCATCGTAGAGAAGTGAAATATTCTGTTCAGTCAAATAAAAAGAAATAAAACTTTAACATATACACTGTGTTTGGACATGAAAGTAAACCTGAAGCATCCCTCAATCGTCTTCCCCGTAATTTTCCGGTAAAGTCTTGACGTCCCTGCGCACCACAAACTGCAGTTATTGCAGACATTTCGTGTATTAATTTTTAAATTTTATTCACTTCAAGTTAAAAAAAAAATGTTGTGCCTTTCCTATTTTGTTTTTCTCTTCTAATAACCATGTGTTTTTTGTTTTTCGTTGCCCAATTTTGTCACATTTAAATTGAAAACAATCGAATTGCTGCTTTTTGGTATTGAACAAAATCGATCGAAATCTGGAGAAGGTAAAACAAAATCGATCGAAATGAGAATTCGTAATGAAAACAATTTCGATCGATTTCTGTGACAGGCCTGAATATTTCAGCACTAAATATTCGTTGACCGCATTTTTTTTATTTGGAACTAAACGCCTTGTAAAAGAAAAACCTCCAACACATAATAAACAGGAGCAAATGGTGGTTTAAAATCATTGAGAACTTTTTAAGAAAAAAAGCACTGTTTTAATAGTTCCATTTAATATTTAAAATATGATTTAACAATTTTTATTATTGTTCGAAAGCTTTCGGATTAGCTAAAAGAAACCAATTTTTAAAAACTTCCAAATATAATACGAGGTGTGTTCAAAAAGTATCGCGAGTTTTGAATTTTCGCGGGTTACGTATATTCGAATATTGATTTTTTTGTGGCGTTATGTTGGTACTCATGTCTCTCACTTATGCCGACAATTTCGGTCATTTTGAATGTTCAATTAATTGTTGACAGCTGCTTTGCTTGCACGTGTTTTGGCACGTCTTCGATTTTTACCTATTAAAAAAAATGGAACAAAGAATCTGTATCAAATTTTGTGTGAAAAACGAAATTAAGTGCGCGGATGCATTCCGAATGTTGACTGTGGCATACCGAGAAGCTACCTTGGACCGAAGCAACGTTTATCGGTGGTAAAAAATATTCTCAGAAGGCCGAGAAGATGTGAACGACGAAGATTCGACAACAGACGAAAAAATTTATGAAGTGAAGAAAATGGTATTGACCAATCGTCGAATCACCATTAGAGAAGTTGCTGAGGACCTAGACATATCGATTGGGTTGTACCATTCGATTTTATCAATGATTTGGGCATGAGACGCGAAATTCGTACCACAATTGCTCAATTTCGACTAAAAACAGCATCGCATGAACATTGATTATGAGCTGTTGGACTCTGTCCGCGACGACCCAAAATTTGCTCCAGAGGGTCATAACTGGTGACTGTGTTACGTTAAATGTCAATTAAATAAATATAAAAAAACTGTGTTAAAATACAAAATTTGACGTATAAAAAATGTACGAATAATAGGCAAAGCTACTTAAGTCTCGATATAACAAAAAGAAAAACATTTACGAAATTCCTTATTTGACATATTGTCATAAGTTTAATTTAATTGAAATTTTTTGATATATTTGTGATTTTATTAGGCTAAAGTTCGTATCGCTTTATAAGCCAAATTACATGTGATAATTATTAATGCACAAATAAAACCAAAGTTAGTTTTAAATATTCTGACAAACAAGAGTAGAACGGAACAACCGGCTCTTTTCGAAGATCACTACACCTTCATCACTAGCGTTCTTTATGTTTAATCCACTGTGTGTGGTGTCAGTTAATGTAGATTTCTGCTTTATATACTAAAGTTTTCAGAGCAAATGGAATATGTGAATTGTTTTGCTTCATCGTATTACAATTTGCTGAAAGCTTTTTTTTTTGTAATGAAAGCTCATTTGCACCATCTCTAAATTTACAACAGACGTGCCATTGTAGTTTGTTCTTTACTAATAATGAACATGTTAGTTAGTTTGGTTATTTTTGGCAAAGCACCAATGAAATATATATAGACAATGCTTAACCACCAGCAAATAAAAAAAGTAGGAAACCCCGCACACTAGTTGAAAAAGATTCCGGATGCCTCAAAAAAGAGAACAGTGCATGACGAATTAACTAGTACCGATAAGGTCCTTTTTTAAAAATTTACGAAATTTATATTATAGTCTTCAAAGACTAAATGGCAAACATTGACGCTACAATTATCACTCATGACTTCAGCGTCCTTTATTCGACAATGTCGTCAGACATTGTATCGTGGTATATGTACCATATACACACATTTTCGATGACGTTGTGCAAATATGGCCAATAGGGCATTGACGCTTTTATTTGCTAAGATTATTTAAGTGTGCGTGTGCTTGTAGCCTCTAGTCAGCCTAGAACCATATGTCGGTATGTCAGCACTCAATTCTCTAACAACAATTGCACTAGTTCAAATGTCAATAAATTTCCTTTTATGCGCGAGTAGAGAGAGAGATACGTTAGAGACAACAGTTCTAGTGTATTTCTGTGCATTAATATTAAAATAATGTGTATGTGTTTAAGTTTGTTGCCCCAAACCCTTATGAAATTGTAGACGAGAGTCACTAAAATGTACTAGTGAATTTTTAGTTCAAATATCTTCATATGTTCGTAAAAGAATAATGACAACTCTATGTTATATGTCAATAGGCGATTACATTGGCTGGGGTACACCTAGTCAGCAGTACTATTGAAGAGTTCGTAAAATTTACTAATGAATCTTTGGTGCCAATGTATCCGTGTGGTCCCAAAAGAACTACTTAGACTAGTGGTGGATTTTCAACATTAAGCTAATGTTAAATGTCAACAGATGATTACTTTGGATGAGGTACAACTGGTCAGTAATACTACTCACAATGTCACTAGTAAATCACTACAATTTCACTTTTCGCATTTCCTGCAGGGTATGTGCGAATGTGTATGTGTAAAAGAGTGTTTGCGTGCCCACTTACGCTGTTTCCGTCTTCTAGCTTTCGGCAATAAAACTGTTTAATGTGAGTGTATAGTTTTATTTAGTTATCACTGGGATTTATCTCCGGCGGAAAAATAAAAGTTATTGTATTTGCTTAATTGAATTTGGATTGTTATAAGCTTTAACGTTTTCTTATTTACAAAAACACACGCATTCGCTAACATAACAATTTGTATACACACCTAAACATAGACACAGACACTATAAAGTATCGGAGTGATGGCAGACATCATTGTTCAAAGAAAATTCAGTTAGAAAAAGGCCGTTCGAGAACTTTGTTTTAAAACAGTCATCTGCAAGAGTGGCCCCATGTGGCATAGCAAGAAAAATATGCTGCCAGATAAATTTTATGTGTTTTTCGCAATAAGAACAGAGTACTACTTTTGCAAGTTTATTTGGCAAATATTTTATAACATTTCGCAAGAAATTGTGAACAGAGTAGCAAGCTTTATAGTTAAATGTCGGAATGACATTTATATATAGTTTATATTATTATATATAAGACAGTTCAGTGACAAATCACAAGGTGCATACAAAGCATCAATTAACCGCATCCTAGGTCATCCGCTGGTCCGCTTCATAAGAAGTGTTAGAACTCGAATGGGTCCCTATCACTTGGGGAATGAATGGTCCCGCGACTAGTATTGTGTCAGTTCTTTTTGCTGCAGGAATGCTGATCACGTTAGCGGCGCGCATCTCAAACCTTAGCAGAACTCTGTTAAACAAAATGGTTTGTGTCTAGGATTTTATAATACTATATATTTTAAAACGGTTTGCTTTTCTTTTTTGGAGACTTGAGAAAGGTTCTTCTTTGCGGCTGCCTGAGCAGCAGCTTCTGAAGTAATGAGCTTAAGCTATTCAGCTACTACCGCTTGATACTTCACTCGGTCTTCCGGTTCTCTTTCATGAACTAGTCACTTTGCTGAATTTCTCGCTATCTCTACAAGAATGAATACCGCCTTGGAGTATATTGCCTTTCTGACACTTCTTCTTTTGCTGACCCATAACAGGCTGACAGACACACTGCCAGTGTTTGGCCTGATTTTGTGTGTTGTTAGTGTTTTAGAGTTAGTGTGGTACCATGGCTTATAACTTCACTATTTGAAAGACCGACAACCGTACCCTGACATGGCTATTTTCCCTTCTATTATTTTTATTTTATTATTCTTATATTTAATTTATATTATCAATTTGTTCTTGCCCTGACTAGCCAAATAAATAAAAGACCATCCTGATAATTGGGCCGTGTGTTGGCACCGGAGAGAAGCTGTTCGTGAACTAGTTTAATTAGCCACCGGCTACCCATCGACGTTATTCGCACTGCTGTCAACCTGCTTCACCTTTGAAGTATTAGAAAAATAGAAAATAATGGTTAAGGGTGGAGGGCTTAAGGGTATTGGTTGACTTTTGAATGTGAGGAAAGCCTTTGTAATACCACTAGACAGGTTCCGCATGGCAGAATCCTAACTCAGAATAGGATACCCAGCCGACACTTATCCTATTCTGCCATGGCTGCTTCATTGGACTAATGATATAGTTTTGTTCGATTCCACTGCAGTTCATATCATTATTTCAAAAAGCAATAAATGGTACGGAGGAAGGGTGGCGCCGTTCGAATTATCGATTGTGCGGATTTGTTAGTCACGATGTCGCAGTGGTCGAGTGAGCGTCGCGCGTTCACTGTGGAAACATTTTTTTAAAGTAATGATTCTTACGCAATTGCTCGTCGACAATTTTGTTCAAAGTTCGGTATTCGGCGAATACGTGATGGACCGAGTGTAAATTTAATTCGTTCGTGGGTGCAGAGATTCCGCGCAACTGCTTCGGCTATTAATGTCCCACGGCCAGGGCGCAGTCGATCATCAAGGACGCCCTAAAACATTGAACTGGTTGAAAGCAGTTTAGGTCAAAATCCGCGACTTTCAATACGGAAAAGAGCAGCCTCACTGGGACTTCCAAGAGCGATTATTTATGAAATTTTAAAAAAGGATCTGAAGTTCCATCCTTTTAAAATTCAAATCGTTCAAGAACTGAAAGAAAGTGACTTTGATTTACGCAAACATTTTTGTGAAACGATGTTGGAGCGTTTCGTACTGTAAATCCCATTTTATGGAGCGACGAGGCTCATTTTCACTTAAACGGCCACGTCAACAAGCAAAGCTTCCGTTACTGGTCTCCAAGAAATATCAAAAACCATTGCACTGCCCAAGGGTAACTGTTTCGTGTGTGTCATCCACGCATGAGATAAGTGGACAGTTTTTTTCCTTTTGCCAAACCTGCGAGCTCATCCATCATGCTCTTCACACACGTGGATTCAACAGGATGGGGCGACTTCACACACAGCCAGAGCTTCGATGAATTTGCTTCAGGAAAATTTCCCCTAAAAACTGATCAGTCGCTTTGGAGACATCCCATGGCCACCGAGGTTGACCAATCTAAATCCCATGGATTTTTTATGGGGCTTTAAAGGAAAATATTAGTCGGGAAATCAGCTCAATTCAACCAAGTTTACTGCAGAACACAAGCCTCCGTTTTCAGCAGTGTGTTCAACTAGACAGAAAACATCTGGATGACAATCTTTTAAAAAAATAAAATCCGCATTTCCGTTCTATCGTTCAATGCTGTTAATAAAACTTTGTGTCAATTATTACGTTTTTGATTTAAGTTTGAAAATATAAATCTGCTACCAGAGACCATGTACAATTAAAAAGTTTTTAATAACACCATGAATGGCTTCAGCAGCTGCTCCCTTTAAATAGTATATTCCATTCATACGACGTAAAAATTCAGTACCTGAATGAAAAGCGTTCTTTCAGTGTATTTATTATTTGTTTACTATAGGCTTGGTTCATAAAGAATATTTTTGGACCAAAAATTTCCATAAAACATTTGCGAAGGCGGATTCACACTACGTGGTCGCAAGGAATCAGTACTTGGATTCAGTAACTTTAATTACGATTATCTTATCGCTATAATAAATATAACAAAAATTTTATTTTAACTATATTCCCTGAAAAACTGAAATCACAAGCTCAAATTCATTGAGATTTTCTTTATTATTCTTTGTGCTTTTAGCTTATTTTGACATTTTCTATACATAGATAAAAATCATAATATTGAATTAAATGGTGCGTATGTAAAACTGGAGACTATCGTAAAAAAGAATTTATAGAATCATGTCGATAAATATTACGATTTTCGGTTCGCAAAAAGTTACAGAATCCAGGTACAGCTGACTATTTTCGCCGCTTGTAATTTTTATATACGTTGGATTTGAACACAAATTTTTCATTACATTATTTTGACATTTAAAGTATAAATTTCGCAAAGCAAATTGAGCTGTTTTTTAAGTTCAGGCAACAAGGAAAATTTGATATAAAATATTTCTTTTCCATTACCTAAATTTTTTTTAACTTTTCTATAATTTTTTTTTAATTATAGTTATGTATGTTTAATTTTTGATGAATTTTTTATTGCAAATTTTTTCATTTTTATGTAAATTTAAGAAAAATTTCGGACACATATGTATGTTGCAAATAACTAAATTTTTGATTTATTTTATTCGTATGTACTTATGAAATTAATTGCTAAAAAATATAGAACTTAATACTCTTGGCTCATGAAAAAATTATTTTGTGTCAAAAAATTGTAAACATATGATTGTTTATATTTATTGCAAATCCCACCAATCATAATTTACAATCCATTCATTCCTGTATCGCCTCTTTGACTTTGTGTCTTTAAAAAAAATTTTTACCCACAAAAACAATAATTTTTAATCGACCATAAAGACATCAAATTACATTTTATAAAATAAAATATGTACACGTATGTGTATGTGTACGAGTATAAAATAAAATTTTAGTATTTTATTGCAAGCAATTTAAAGAATTAATAGCCAAAAAGGAGAAGGATGAATGGACAAAGAATAGACAGACAAGCCAATACTAACAAAGATGCATGTACATACATATTAATAAAAGTATATTACATGAAGTCAGAAATGGATAAGTCAGTGCTATGGGGCAAATTTTTCAATAAAAGTTTATTTATAAAAGATTACAAAACTTTCAAAAAAATTATGCGCAAGTTCCAATTCCTTTCGAACGAAATTATATATATTAAAAAACTCAGAACGGTAAAAAAAACTAGAATTATATGATTTCGATAAAAATCTCACCAAACCAATTTTTTTAACAAAACAAATCACAAAAAAATTTTAAGAACCATTTTAAAGTCAAAATTTCATTTCCCATGTCTGCACATCAAACTCCCAAGAGAAAGCAACACAAAATATACAACCACAATTGCAATGAGAAGGACTGCAATAACCAAAATTTATTCAATATTACATAAGCACAAATTGTAATTTAATCCACAGATGTCACCATTACAATAAACGTGAAATCATGCTGTATAGCCACGCACACTCTTACACACATAACACACACACACACACATTCATACCAATAACGATGACATACACCCCTTTCTTTTTATTATCATTTACAATGTGTGGGTGGCGCTTTTCGCAGATTTTTCACCACAGTAAATTTATGTAGAAATAAAGTTTAAATAGAAGACAAAACAACTAAAGCAGGTTATCTTGCAGATACCATTTGACACGCTCTCACACATACAAAACAAAGTATTCTTTCTTGCGTAATGGGATCTAAACAGAGACACGTGACAGCCCACGTAAAGTCGAAATGCATAAACACTATTCACATTATTCTGGAAGTCATCACTGTTTGCGAAATTATTAAATTCAAAAAGAAATTACGTATATAAAAAAAAAAAAAATATTGCCTAAAAATGTTCAAACAATTGTTTGTTTGAAATAAAATTTAGTTTCAGTAATAATTTTTTACGGTTACAGCAAAATGTTTGTTACAAAAAATACTGTATACACAGAAAAAATGATTTTGATATTTGAATATGAAAACAGCTGATTCAATAAAAAAATCTTTTGAATGTTCTGTGATAACTATTTTTGTATTATTGATAAATAAAATTGTAAGCACGTTTATTGAATATAGTTTTTTTTTCAGCCAATAAAGAAATTTAATCAATCAAAGAAAAAAGTTGTTGACTGAAATTTTATTTTTGGAATGAGTGGAACCGGCAATTTCTTAACTAATAAACAAACGTACTTACCACTCAGCTAAAGAGCAAATCGCTATTGTATACGCAATAATAAATACACGCAAAATATTATTTGTGCCTTTAAAGTCAGTTTAGTTTTTTTGCAATATTATTTTGTATGGGAGGAAGCCTTTCCCGTACTCTTCCACCAACCACTTTTTCACTAGATTCCCTGCAAAAAATTACACATTACCATCAGAACTACTTGCCATATAATGACTTACTTTACTGATTGCCAAATTTCATTACGCGCTTACAAATTACATCACATAAAATTTAAAAAAGTGATGAGCAAGTTGATAAATGAGGAGAATGATTCTTTTTGATTTAATAGATTACGTGAACATGTTGCCAATTGAAAAAAAAAAAAAGTAAGTGCTTTTCAAAAATCGATTATTTTAGTCTCACGCCTGGTTAAAATCATTAAGTTGGCAATCGAGTAGGGGAGAGCTTCCAGCAAAAAAAAATGCTTAATTCCAAAACTGATTACTTGTTTTGAAATTTTTTGCTGGGTTACACCTATTCACTATAAAGTAAGTTTCACCAAGTTTGAAGCCTCCCAATGATATAGTATTCCATATATGACATAATTATCCACCCCCATGCTCTTATCACATATTGGAAAAAGATCGGTGTAAACATAGGAAAAAAAATACATACATGACGAACATATAACCTCCTGCTTTTTTGAAGTTGATTAAAAACGTAATAGAATTTAAAAAAAAATATGTTTTCTGCCAGAACATCAATACCTGGATTCGGTAACTTTTTACGAACCGAAAATCATGATATTTATAGACATTTATTCGTTTGCGGTAGTGATAATGTGGTTCTGTAATTACTTTTTTACGATAGTCTGCAGTCATATAAAATCATCATTTAATTCAATATAATGAGGTATCTCTGCATAGAAAATGCCAAAATAAGCGAAAAGTATAAGAATTAAAAAAAACGAAATGAATTTTTACTGCAACCGACAGCGAATATCGTTACAATATATTACTGAATTGCAAGGTCGATTTTGAGAAGACTTTTGATATTCAGATTGATCTTCGTATTGTGGTAAAATTAGTAAATTTTTAAAATAAACGAAATATCACATGGAATTAAATATAATAATTAATGCCAAACATTACAAGCTTAGAATTTATCTTATTAATATATCCAACCGCCTGTAAACTTTTTGCTGTTCTGCTATTAAAATGTTCAATTTAATGTCAGGATAAGGAAAGTGATATTTCCAAAAAAAAAAATATAAAAATTGGGCTTCTAAAAAAAACAAAGTTAATTTAACATTTTTCGGCAATGATTTTGTATCAGATGTGTTTCATGTTAATTGAACATGATTTACAGTTACATGTATTCGAAGAAAATGTTTCCTTTTTAAGTTTAAAATTTTTTAACGCACTAGTAATCCCAAATTATTATTTTACTTATTAAGTAAAATATTTTTTTAATAAAAATAAATTTTTCCTTTTGAAACATTGTAACGTTTCAGTTTTTTTAAATCAAAATGAAAAATGATGTTGAATCAAATTTATTTCAAGTTAATATGACGTGAATTTGATACTGAAACAACACAAAGAACCATGTTAGTACCATGTTATTTCAAGTTGAAACAACATAAATTTAACTAATCGAATGTAGTCATTTAATTTTATTAATTATTTAACTTACGTGATTGAGTGTATTAGCACAGATATTGGGAAAATTATGAGTTGTATGTAAAGTACTCCCCCTTATTCTCTTTGGCGTCGGCAACAGCGCCGTCAATTTTGAAACAAAATCACTTTAACACAACATCAATGCTAACTTTGTATTCCCTTACAGTGTACACATATCTAATATTTGAGTCAGCTGACTCATTTTGTTTACTATTTTTGCTAAAAGTGTTTTTGAATAAGTAAAAGCTTTGTAAATAAATTAAAATAAAATGCTTTTCTTTACGATTGGGACGAAGAAAATAAGAAAATTTAATAGTGAAAAGAAGATTTCTCAGACAAAATTTATGCATTTGTCAATTACCCGATGAAAAGTAAGTGATAAATTCAGTCATATATTTGGAAAATAATGAGTAATGTTTCTCTTTTTAATATTTTGAAGTTATTTTCGGCTGAATAAAACATCGTTTAGGCATGTATTGGACACAGTGGAGCCTAATTTTGGAAAAAGATCGATCACATCAACGTTTATTGGAAATTGGAGCTTCCTCCGCCGGTCTCTCAGTACTAACTGTTTATATACGCTGCCTCCTGTTGCTTCGCAATCAGCTTTCAACTCTCGCCAGATTTGTAAAAATAATTCTATCATACGGTATACTTTCGCAACACATTTTTTGCTTGCCTTACCTTTTGACATCCACTTTAGTTCTAATTGATGGAACGAGGGCATTAAGTGCGGGCGCAATAGAAACACTGCCCCTGCGGAA
Organism: Nowickia ferox; assembly: GCA_936439885.1. NCBI lineage: Eukaryota > Metazoa > Arthropoda > Insecta > Diptera > Tachinidae > Nowickia > Nowickia ferox. The sequence continues at coordinate 100,128,565 of OW387023.1, read as the reverse complement.
TCCTCTAACAGGGGAAGGATTCCTTTCCAACTCTTCCACAAGCTTTTCAAATTGGTTGGGATTGATAATTTTAAGTTTGTCCATATTATATTTTGTACTTTTTTTAAGAAATTTTTTCACATAAATATGTATGTATGTATACTTTCGTATTTTTTATATTTCACTTTTTTACTATTTAAATTATTTTTCAAATTCATTGAGCTATACACACAACAGAACACGATATCAAAAACACCGACGACAGATATCAAACATGTGTTGAAATTTTTCGATAAATACTATCTACCGGAATACCGATTTGCCAAAAAAAAACATTAAAAACGACGTTGTGTTATGTTGCCGACGCCAAATAGAATAAGGTTGACTGCTTCCCAGAAGCGTATTTGTAAGAGACAATGTCACAGAATCACTTGCTATTACGTATGAATATGGGATTTTGTTTTTTTTTTTTTGAAGGTAAGTTTGCTAGAGGCACTACATTCAGCTTCCCCAAAGCCCTGAAGTTTTTGCCTTACTAAAGTGCTTCACAGAAGTAATACTCAGGTGCAAAAGTTACTGGTTTTCCAAATTTTCGTTAGTGCTTTTCAGACGCATTTTTCGAAGCTTTTATTGTCAAGTACACAATGCATTGATTCCCTAAGTTATTAGTGGTTCCAAATAAGATTTTTTTTTTGCTGGGAACAACATTTAATATTCAATAGATACACACTTAGGGCCTAATTCATAAAAAATATTTTGATTTTATTAAAGGTTTATTAATCAAAATTAATAAATACCATCATGAATTAAATTTTAATTTAATATGATTTGATTGATCATTTAACTTAAAGTTCATTCGAAATTAAAGATGTTTAGATTGTGTGCAAGATTCGAATTTGCAACTATGCGACTACAAGAGTAGTATAGCAGCAAAAAGTTTTTTCTGGTAGTGTAAAGTTTGTCCGCTATTTACGAACATCAAAACCAACAACAAGAAAACAAGAACAATTCACGAAACTGAGTACATCAGTGCATTGTTGCCATGTACAAATCAAATAAACACCAACACACTTAAACAGCATATTTCCAATAAAAAATGGTGATTTTGTAATCATATTTTTTTTACCGAAAAATTTATCGATGCCCTTCATTAATACAACGAAAATAGTCATCATGGGCTCAAAAACGAAGACCTTTGCTGTAGCACTGATGTCAAATTACATCAGCGTTATGAGTGTTTTTCTATCACAAATGCAGATGCATTTCCAGCAGTAAAATATGCTTTAGTATGCAAAATATACGAAGATGTGCACTAAAAATACGATGCCAAAGTTCTTAAAAGCCTCTGAAATATGCGACGGCATTTCTTCGCATTAACAATAGTTAAAAATTTTCGCATAAAAACATCTAATTTATGTCAAAAATAATTGAATATATATAAAAACTCATTAGGAAATATTAACTAATGTCAACGTTATGAAAAATGTGACATTTAGACAAATTAAATTTGACATCTTTTGAAATTAAACGTAATGACGACATGTATGAATTCCTTTTACTGTTTGTTCGAATGACACAAATACACTCAATCAAAAAACAAGTGTTTACAATAACGACTACTAATGACAATTAAAATGCCTCTTTTATGAATCCTTAACATCAAACAAATACACATGCACACATACGCACACCCCACGTCCTTTTGGTGAACCAGCCAGCACCAGTTTGGAAGAGAGTGTTTTACCAAACGATTTGAGCTCATATGTTACGCATAAAAATAAATTATACTCAGGAATAACAAAAAAAAAAAAGAATTAAATAAATAAAAGTTGACATAAACAAGGTCCCCAGAGAACTCTTTGCAAGAGCATAAAGCAGAAGTATCTCTAATACAATACCCGTACCCGTACAACTAAAAAATAATAAAAGAAAGAAATATTTCAACAGAAGTAAGTGCGATACATTGTCAATGGTAATAATGCTGCTAATGCTGCTGCCTGTGCTGCCTGTGCTGCTACTGCAATCATAATAATGACGATAATAGTAAAGTAATGATTATGATGATGTTGCTTCATGGAAACTTTGGCCTTAGAGTGGGTGGTGGTTGCTTTTTTTTACTGACTTTGGTTGGTATACTAAAATGTAATTTTTATGACAGATTTGCCAGCTCGATTACAAAATATAAATGCTAAAAGATACAACAAAACTATGAAACAAAAAACACTACAAAGCGGAGTTAAAAAGGTTGAATTTGATTTGATTAACACACCCCCGCTTAATGTTTTTAATAAAGGGAGAAAGCTAAAATTCCATGTATTTTACTCAACATGTTTAATATCGAATTTAATCGTATACAAACTCTAAAATATCACCAAGGGACTGGAGAAATTAACAAAAGTCTTTTTTGAGATATAAAATGTTAAATAAAACACACATGTGTTAGTTATCGTGTTTGTAAATTCGAGTTTAACAGGCCAAAGTCGTGTAGATGTTCGCTTCGGGAAAAATTAAAAAATTAAAAATTTATGAAAAAAAAATAAATTATGATTAGAGCACATTTACACCTGCACAAAATCTAGCAAACTTAAATTAAAATCTTCATGTAAATCTATTAGGTTTACATCAGGTTTTTTACATTATTTAAGATTTCGTATCCAAAACAATTGACTGAAGTTTTTCCTAAACTACAACCAAACAACTGCAATATAGCCAATTCACACACCTTTTTAAGTATGCATACCGGTTTATTTTTTATTACAATTTTGAAGAAAAATAACCAAGTTACATTACTACAACTAGATTTTAAGTAGAGATTTTGTCAAATCGCAAACCCATTTAAATTACATGGGTTTGATCATTCGTTTGTGTCAAAAACGAGCTACTGAAGAAAGAGTTCGATAAAAGTCTAGATTCTACATCCGCAGCTTATGTAAAGGAATTTACTGAATATTAGAGTTTGCTTAAAACTTATAAAATGAGAGTCCTAGATTTCGGTTTAAAAATTACTTAAACCGACCGGTTTCGGTTTGGTTTTTTTAAACCTGGAGAACTATTGTGTAATTCGATTCGAAAGCAAAAGTCTTTGCTTTTTGTTTATGATTTGAACGTAGAAATTCGAAAGCTTTTTCTTTGGCTAATGAATAATATTTTAATAAACCGCATCCATCACCACCAGCTGGATTCTGTGAGCCAAACATAACTACAGTTCTGTTAAGTTTTCTAATCCAAATTTCACTGCTGGTTCTAAAAAAAATTCTACTTAGACCCAGACTATAGAATATGCCATTTGAATTATGCAAATTGACATTTATATATCGCCTACCTCTAGTGCAAGTCCACTTATCCATTATTAAACTGTATTTTTTATCATGCGATTTTTAATAACTCAGACGTTGCACTACAATTAAAATTGTGTTATACTTCTAACCGAAAACCCATCAACCTATTCTTACACAGAAAAAACTCCTTTTCCATTTCAAACACAAAATTCTCTGAATCAAATATTAATTTTTCATTTATTATTTGATTAAATTACATGTGATAATTATTAATGCACAAATAACACCAAAGTTAATTGTAAATATTCTGCCAAACACGTGTAGAACGGATCAACCGGCTGCTTTCGAAGGCCACTACACCTCCATTATCAGTGTTCTTTGTGTTTCGTCCACTGTGTGTGGTGTCACTTGATGTAGATTTCTGCTTTATATACTCCAGTTTTCAGTGCAAATGGAATATGTGAATTGTTGTGCTTCATCGTATTACAATTTGCTGAAAGCTCTTTTTGTAATGAAAGCTCATTTTTACGAGTACCATCTCTAGATTTACAACAGTCTTGCAATTGTCGTTTGTTTTTCATTAATTATGTATAAGTAAAAAGGTCGCCAAAAAACTAAAAAAAATCGCCAAAAACCGAAAAAGTGCCAAAACTAAATAAACGCTAAAACTAAGTAAACGTATTTAAAAAAATCGCCCAAAGCGTCAATACTAAAAAGGCGTCAAAAAGAAACAAGCGCCAAAACTAAAAAGTATAATATTACATATGAAGTGTCCGTACGGAATCAGGTACTTAAATTTTATTTTTTAATGTCTACATCAGGTAGGATATTCGACTACATATTTAATGTCCGTACGGAACCCTTCGGGTGCGAGTCAAAGTGCCACTTTACTGAATTTATTTATGTCTCCTCCCCTCACATTTAGACTAAACGGTTTTTATAGCAGAATCATTTTGATGCTTAATCGGCCAATTTGCCAAACCTAGTAGAAAAATTATGCAAATCGGCAAAACAGTTTATACTCAACATGAACTCATTTGGAAGCTTCTGTACAACACTCGGCTATAAAGCATTGTCGCGTGACTCATTAGCTAAGGGGAAAACCTAAATTTAAATTCTCTTTAGGACTTCATGACTCAAGGTCTGTTAAAATTGTAAGCAATTGCGAGCCAGAAACTTTTAAACAGGGCGCAAAACATCGAGTGTAGCTTCGGCTGTGTAGCACGTAGCGCCGTCCTGTTGAAACCAAATGTTGCCAGTATCCTCCTCTTCAACTTTTGTGAACAAAAATTCGTTCAACATGGCCCGATAACGATCGCCATTGACTGTAACGGCCACTCCTTGCTCATTTTCGAATTATGCTCTGGACCAAAATCCGCACCAAACAGTGACTCGTTTTGGGTGCATCGGCTTTTCAATGTATCTGTGCCCCAAATGCGACAATTTTGCTTGTTTACATACCCGCCAAGATCAAAATGAGCTTTATCTGAAAAGATGATTTTTTTGGCAAAATCGGCATCTTCTGTAAGTCGATCGCAGGCAATATTTCCCAGCGTTGTTCAACCACAACCATATTCGTTCAGCGGAAGGATAAAACTAATTATCTGTCAAATCAGACATGAGCTAAGTGTTACCATTCACGAAATAAGCACTAGTTGAAAAAAAACGTTAGATGGCGGACCCTTTATAAAATAGAAATTCTTAACCGGACATTTAATTTGTTTGGGCCTTTACTTATAAAGAGAGGAACGTGGCAGGCAATCTGATTTGTGCCCTGTTAGTTAATACCACAAAAAAGCTAAGAACTGCAAATCATGATACAAAAAGAAAAAACTGCTAATTTTCTTAAGATTACCAACAAGAAATCCTCTAACATCTCTTTTAACTTCAGATTTTGCAGCAATGGACAGTTTAATCGCTGATAGAAACGTGCATAACGAATTGAGAAATAATTCAATAATTATAAAATAACAAGCATTAAATTATACGCAATTGTAGAAACCTCATCTGGCAGCCGTATTCACTTTGGTGAGAAAATATTCAAAAGTTGCTAAAATGAAGCATTAAATTGAGAACTAGCTGATAAATTTTTTTTAACGCACTACAACTTCCTAAAAAGGAAAAGTGATGAATGTTTATCGCACGAGAGAGGGTGGCTGCCAGAATACATTTAGAAATTTGAAATGTTCGAATATAGTGTGAAACTAGTTGATTTCATAGGCTGACTTGGTATTCAAAAAGTTAAAGAATGAAATGGAAAAAAAACAATTCGCTACGCCACCGTAAACGGTTGTATGTAAAAGACCGCAAAAAAGAAATTATAAATGGCAGACGTGCACAGCACGTGTAACAATTACGTGGTTAACTGCTTTTAAATGGAGTTGTTTATAAACACAGTTTGTTGGTCGTTGGCAATCTCTGTTCCATTCCCGCCATAAGAGTAAAGACGCTTGACGCGTGCCGCTTAATATTTTGGCAATGCAAAGTGCAATTCTATTTAAACAATAAGAAGATACACACGCTTTCTCACACAATTTAAGCGAGAAAAAAATATGGTAAAATTGATGAATTGCCAAGTTCGTCGTTTGAAAAATCAGTAATGCCCTGCATTGGAAAGCAATTGACTGCAGTCGTTTTGGATTCTTGAGCAAACATTTTGGCTTTAATTTAATGATAACATTTATCCTTTTCTATTGTTGTAGTAGTGATGTTTATCGCTAACTCTTCAGTCGTGCACTTGTAATTATTGTTTTATTTTATCGGCTTTTCCCTTAAAGGCCTTCTTATAATGATGAACATAAAAACATCAGCAGTTTGTTTTGTAATTTATCAAATTTAATTTAAATTTAATTGAAGCCTACTTGTGGTTTATGTGAATATGTATTTATGTAACTATTTACTCAAGAGCTTGGCACCCGCGATTATGATACTTTCACGTTACTTATTCTATACATAAGTGTAGTTGTATTTGCTGTCTAGTAAACTTGAGTTACAATTCAGCAACCACCAACTCAATTAGTAAATTGTAACGTCTTTACAAATTACACTACTGAGATTTGGTGGTGATAAAGAAAGTTGTGAGAATCCAAGCACAATGTTAAATATCTTAAGGAGTCTAAAACACTCTACAGATGTTGAGTACTTATTAAGACCGTCATACGATTAAAATTTTTCTAATTTTTTCTTACAGCCTGGCAGACGATTACGACATAAAACATTCCATGGATTACTTGTATTAAAAATAAAAATTAATTTGTATAGCTATGCTATTTATTGCGCGATACAGGCGTTGGGACGTGATTTTCGTAACAAAAATAATCGACACTATTACAGTTATACATTTATTTTTGTTTTGATTTCTTTGTACTTTAAAAGCAGAGTTCGAAAATAAACGAAACGAAATGTTTAATTTTGTTTTGTTTCGTTCTCTAAAGTGAGTTAAATAATAACAAAACAAAAACAATGATTTGTTTTGGTATTGTTTTTGCACATGAGCCGGCTAACAGCCGCCACCGGCCACAAACAATACATTAATGTAGTCGTATGCCGCTAGAAAAGAAAATAATGGGAAATAAATTTAAACGTTTTGAAATATTTTCGGCGAATTTGACATCATCATAAAATATAATTTTTTTATTATTATTTTATTATTTTGTTGCATGTTATTTAACACATTAAGTTTGTTTTATATAACTAAGCAGCATAGCTATAATCGCGTGTCCTAAGACACCTCTCTTCTTTTATTTTATTTTATTGTTGCTTTCAATACAAGTTGTGGATCGAACGTTTCCTGTCGACATTGTGAGCCAGGCCAATATTTAATTTTTTAACAAATAAAATTTTTCAATTAAATTTTTTTTTTTTATAATTTATATCTGTATTCCAATAATATACAATTAAGCATGGATGGACACCTGAGATGAAGCAAAGACTTCAGCTATAACCCGAGAGTTCAAATATTTAAATTGTACTTAAAAATGTCTACTTGAAACATGTGTGCATGTGCAGAATAGCTCTTTTAGTTCTAGAGATAACCGCATTAAAATATTTGTACCTTTTAACATTTCGGGCGGCCAAAATTTTGTTTGTTTGATGAAATTTGTAAATTTTTAGTTTTTTTTATAATAGAACCAGCACTAAAGGGGTGGCCCCTACTGGAACGAGGAAAATAGAAGGGGAGGAAGATAGAGGGAGTAGTGTCTGTGAACATTCGATTTAAACTTGTTCAGGTTGAAAGTGACAGGAAAGACATCCGCAAGTAGTTTGTTCCACATACGCATAGTATGGCTAAAAAAAGGCATTCTTTCTGTAATGTTCTCTGAATGAAGCACGTCATGTGCGCAAAAATTTTAGAGTTTTAGGAACAAGTTCCCTAATTTTATTAGAACACATTCCATTGTAGTAGCGATAGAACAAGGATATGTACCCCACATATCGTCATTGCTCCAATGAAGTTGGATACACTACTGTCACCGATGAGCTTCTTCGCACTCTCCTGTACGCGGTCGAGTAGCCCCATAATAGACTTTGAAGCGCCGGCCCATACATGATACTTGTATTCCATTTTCGGTCACATATAAGTGGTATAAATAGACAGGAAATCAGATGGCTTGAAGTATCGCTTGATCCGCTTGTTGAATGCTTGTTTTGAGACTTGAAAAATGTGTTTAGTTCATCGAACATCATAATGGATTTTCATGCCAAGAATATCAAGACCTTTTGATTCCTTAATAAAGGGTCCGCCATCTAACGTTTTTTTTTCAACTAGTGCTTATTTCGTGAATGGTAACACTTAGCTCATGTCTGATTTGACAGATAATTAGTTTTATCCTTCCGCTGAACGAATATGGTTGTGTATACGCTTGAACAACGCTGGGAATATTGATCGATTTACAGAAGATGCCGATTTTGCCAAAAAGATCATCTTTTCAGATGAAGCTCATTTTGATCTTGGCGGGTATGTAAACAAGCAAAGTTGTCGCATTTGGGGCACAGAAAACCCGCACGCATACATTGAAAAGCCGACGCACCCAAAACGAGTCACTTTTTGGTGCGGATTTTGGTCCAGAGGCATAATTGGGCCATTTTTTTCGAAAATGAGCAAGGAGTGTCTGTTACAGTCAATGGCGATCGTTATCGGGCCATGTTGAACGAATTTTTGTTCACAAAAATTGAAGAGGAGGATATTGGCAACATTTGGTTTCAACAGGACGGCGCTACGTGCCACACAGCCGAAGATACACTCGATGTTTTGCGCCCTGTTTTTGAAGATCGCATTATCAGCCGCAGAGCTGATGTCGTTTGGCCACCTCGGAGCTGCGATTTGACACCGTTGGACTATTATTTGTGGGGTGCCGTCAAAGATAAGTGTTACGCCTACAAGCCAGAGACAATTGACGCTTTAAAGGACAATATTCGTGAAGCCATTGGTGAAATGCAGCTGCACACAATCGATAATGTGCTTAAAAAATGGACCGACCGTGTAGGCTACTGCATGGCCAGCCGAGGCAGCCATTTGAATGAAATTATTTTTCTTTATTAACCAGAAGGATTGTACTTTCAAATAAAAAAAGAATTTTGAGAAAATATTCAGTGTTTTTTTTTATAGCATTTTCAAAAAAAAAAGTTATCTGGCAGACCGTTTAATTATACCACCCATAGCTACAGATGGAGCAGCATTTTCGATCTATGAGTAATCATACAAAATTGGGTCTTACGACCAATTCGACCCTATTCGCGTAACTCCATTCAGAGCTTTTTGTTAAATCATAATTTAAAGTATCATTTATAGTTTGTCTGATAGCCTCAACCTACGGCAGGTTTGGCCTACATATTGCTGAATGAGAAAGCATGGCAGACGCTGTTGTAGTCCGCAAAAGAATATATGGGATTAGAAATTTTACATAGAAAGGATCATTTAGAAAAATAAGAAATAGAGTTGGCGAATGAACGGAACGTTGCGGTACCCCTGCAGTTACCTTGAACTCGTTTGATAAGATCCCATCTATAACAACTCTTATATTTAGTGCGGTTCGGAACTAGTGCGATATGTAGCTTTGAGTAACTTTTCACCAGAGGCTCTGCAATACTGTTATAAAAATTAGTGAAATCCACAATAGCAGAGTAGTAAAACGAGTTAAGTTTTTTTAAGAGAAGTAACACTCAGGCAATGAATGCCTACTACTACTTCTAGGTGTTACCTTCCTTAGGAAAGGTATAGTGAGAGAGAAGAGAGGTGGTGAAGGAAGAGATAGAGGAAAGCTGCATTCTTTTACAACTCTGCTGTTTTGCACGTTTTTAATAATGCAGTGTTGCAGCGCCTCTGGTGTTAAATGAGACGTATTAAATTTTTTTGAAGCCATTTTATTCGTTATTTTACTTCGCCGATGATTCTGCTACACAACGAAAGAGGGCGCTCGGATCTTTCATTAGGATTAGTATCCGCTGAATGCGGTGTAGTTCAGTGACTAGTGTCTATGCCTTCATGACTTGAACGTTCCTACTTTCGGCGTCATGGCAATACAATACCAAAATATTGGGGCTTGGCTATTCGCTCTGGAGAACAATAGCATGATCCTGTCAATAGAAGTCAGTGGTTTTAGACAACGGGTAGTTAATCCTTAATTTTTTCATATTCTTATGACGTGACATCGATGTTGACAATTGCAGCAAGGGTGATTACTTCACTATCTGTCCTCTCTTATTCCTTGATGGACTTGTAGTCCACCAACTAGATATGGCCCTATGGGATCGGTTGGTTATTGTTATAAATAAAATAAAATAAAATAAAATAAATAAAAAATACATTAAAAAAAGTAACACGCACCAGACTTAGGCAGTAATGATTAAATTTTGTAATTCACATCCATTACAAAATTTTTGTAATTGTAATTTTTAAGTTTTAACTACAATTACATTTTGCTGTAATTTAAAATAAAAAAAGGAATTACATGTAAAATTAATTATGTTGGAAAAATCGTCAATTACAATTCAATTACATGTTATTGTTTCTTAATAAAGAAATTATAGAAAATGTTTGGAATAGTTACTTTTTTTTATTAATTACAAAAATATTAAATTACAGTTAATAAAAAAAACTTTAAATATTACGAAAACAAGCCTATTTGCATTTCATTAAAAAATATTACTCACGCGTGCCATTCATATATCACTAAAATCACGTGAATGGCTGGTGTATCTTATATGTATATTGTACACGCATTTAAAAAATAATGTTTGGTCTACTAAAAATTTAAAAAAGTTAGTTTGCAAAAATTATTTTCACAAAAATGTAATTGAATTTGTTGCAAGGAAAATTCAATTTCAATTACAAGTAATTTGTAATTGAAATAATATTAATTACCATTACAATAGTTGGAATTGAAGGTTTTAAATTACAACAACGTTTTGTAATTGTAATTAAAAATTTTCAAATACAATTACATTTTTTTAGGTGACTCGCCATAACGCGACTAGGAACCAGTTGAATGTTGGTGTTGGTTATGGCTGCTATACTACGGTATGGCACGTCTGATTGAACTTTAACACGCTGTTTGGTCGTGTGTAAGTTTGGGTACACCAAACGACCGTGATAGGGGCATTAAATGCAAATTAATACTCTTCGAATAGTTATAGCAGCTATACTAGTTGTGGCAAACTTGCGTTTTAATTTAATGGAATATTAATATTGAAAATAACTTAATAAATTAATTTTTGTTTTTAATCTGATTAGAAGAAGGGCTTTCTCAAGCTTCATGTGCCATCCACCAAAGCATAGGCTACGATGAACTAAATAGTAAATTTCTTAGCAAGAGGAAACAAACGGCAAATGTTTGGCAATTAAAATAAAAGACTCTTTCGAAAGCAAGGAAGCAATAGAACCTCGTCTATGACCATGATGGTTTCTTATAAATTACAAAACATTTGTTCATTCTGTCTGTTGAAAAACAAAACTACAAATACAAGCAACTGAATATTACATGGGTGTTGTTATTTCTTCTTTACAGCAACCGCGCATTTGCAATTATAAAATTTTTTGTTTGTTAAGGGTTTGGAGGGGGAGAAGGGGCACCAGTATAATTTTTGTTTGTAAACTAAACCGCATATTTAAGGTTGATATTTAGATAAAGTTTACGTTGTTTTTTCGTATCTAATTTTTGTAAAGACGATGGTTACGCTTTGCTGAAGACAAATTAATCGTTTTACTAGGTATTTAAATTGTATTCAAAATGCTCTTTTTTTTTTGTTGAGGAAAAATTAGCGGAAATAGTTTTGTGGCAGATTAGGAGATTGTTAAAGGTTAAGTACATTGTACTCGTAAGTTATATTGGGGTTTTTGAATTAAATTTAAGTTTCGTTGTTGTTTTTCCGCAGAATTGTAAATGAACGAAGCTTTCCTCTATCTCTTCCTTCACCATCTGTACTCGCTATCACTATCCCTTTCCTAAAGAAGGTAACACCTAGTAGTAGATATTCATTGTCTGAGTGTTACTTCTTTCTGTTTGTAAAAAATAAAAACGTCAAAAAGTAGCGCATTATGACTTTTCGTTTGAGAGTCCAATTTTCTAGCCCTTATAAAACCTCTATTACAATACCTTCAGGTTTCGTAGCAATCGTTATAATCGTTACATTATAAGAGCCTTATTTTCATAGCAAGCGGATTGATGAAAGCATATAACACTGCAACCAAGTGGCAGCTACGATATCCCGGCAAAAAGAACATATTTTAAGTCGGCTAATTTTTCGAATTTTTTGACGTTTAGTTAGTGTATGCAGGTGATGAGATTGAGGATGCTTGAATAATTTTTTTTTTAATATAATAAAATATGTGCAGCCAAAATCTTTGCAATTAGTTCTTTATTGTCATAATATTTTATATTTTCACTTTTTTAAATTTAACACAAGCACAAACGGTTGATAATTGAAAATTTCTCTCAAATGCTTTGAGTCTGGCAACAGACAGCAACTGCTTTGGCAACTTTTGCATATGACAATTAGTTTGACCTGACAATTCTTTCACTGACTATATTGTCCGTTAAATTAACAAATGTTATCTTAAAATGTTACAATTCCCATAAATAATACTAATTATTAACTTGACTGTATCCGGTCAAAAATACTTGTGTGGCAACGCTCTATTCTTAAACAGCTGTTTTTTTTTTTGTTATTTACATTTATTTTCTTTACATACTTTTTACAACTACAATTCGAGCTGAAAAAAAGACAGCCAATGTAGCAATGGTAGAGTGAGAAAATAAAAAATCATATGCTGATTATTGAGTCCTTGTTTCAACTTTGTTATTTGTTGTGCTTCTCATTTGTTTAAATGAAAGTTTAGCATAATAACTCTAGTTGTTTTAAGAGTTTTCTTGGGTAAAGGTTCCCTGATGATCTAGCTAAAACACCTCAATAATCAATTTCAATGTATTTTTAATAAAAGAAATATTTTAGTGAATAAGTTAAATAACAATTTGGTATTATTAAAGCGTTATCAAATGTTAAACTTAAATTGTAACAATTTCCAAAAAAAAAACAATAATTAGGTAAATTTATTGTTGTTATACCATCGTCGGGCTATAAATTTTAAGATTTTCTGACAAATTTGATACAACAATGTAAGGTTAGGTTAGATTAACAGGCTGCTGGTAAGGAAGGGTGAAATTTAGAGTCCCGCTCACTTGGGTCCAATACAATGATCTCTTTGTGCTACCTGTAAGTTGAAGAGAAGATAGTGAGACGGGGTGTTAGGGAAGGGATAGTGATGGTGAATGAAGAGATAGAGGAAAGCTTTATTCTTTTACAATTCTGCTTTTTTGCACTTTTTTTTTAATAATGCAGTGTTGCAGCGCCTTCTGGTGCCAAATGAGGCTTATTAAATTTCGAAGCTGTGTTTTAGTAGCCATTTTATTGGTTATTCTACTTCGCCGATGATTCTGCTACACAGCGAAGGAGGGCGCTCTGATGTTACATTAGGATTAGTATTTGCTGAAGTCGGTATAGTTTAATGACCAGTGCCTTATTACTGCATCACTAGAATTTTTCCCACAACAACTGATACAGAGGACAGTAGCGCACATCAGAAAAATTCGTGTTGTTATTTTTAATGACTGTCGGACACCGAGCTCGAACCTAGGACCTTCGGGCCATGTAAACTGGCCATCGACCTTGTGCTGGCAATTTTGGATTGTCAATATATTGGCGGCAAATTGCCAAATCAGTTAATATTGTAAGATTTGACAATCGTATGTACATTGTTGCACGAAACCTTCTTCTTTTGTAGAAGAGTCTTGCATAGAGAAAATGGACTATTTCTGAACCTTTTTTTTTGTAACTTTGTGATATGATTTTCTTTTCCTTGTTGCTTTATAAAAAAAAGTTTGAAGCAATTAATTTCATGAAAAAATTTCATAATGTAAACTCAGTCGTATTGTATTTTTCTTTAACATTTCACATAATTTTTTTAATCTTTCTTCCTGATTATAGTTAATTCTTACTTTAGAAAAGCAAACAGAGGAGAAATGCAATATGTACAACCCTCAAAAGTTTTTATATACAACACAAAACCAGAAGACTTACTCTCATTGCTTTAAAGCAAATGTTCAAGCACATTAAACAACATCTAACTAAATACTAACACTCATTTACCAAAAAAGAAGCACTTTAATAATATAAACAAAATATAATGAAGACATTTATATTAATACAACTAAAGGTTGGTGTAAACACCTTAACAACCCACGATGCAATAAAATTAAACAGCAATTTCTTTACTCAACAGAAGCTCAAGAAACAACCAACCGCTTAAATGTCATTGAGAAATTACTTAAAGGTGGAACAATTAATGAAGGTAGATGTTAAGAATAATTATAATATCCAAACTTTCCTTAACCAAAAATAAGTTTCAAGCGTACAGATTTAAGAAGGAAACAAGCCAACAAACGCAAGTGAGTTAAGGATTAAAATGTATTTAGAAAAATACAAAGTTACTCGTACATCTAACGTTGTAAATGTTGTTGTCAGTTAAACTAATGTGCTCATTAAAGTTTTCCACTTGTACGAGTAAATAAAATTCAAATCCATTGCATGTTGTCGTGTCTTCCCTTTTGCGAGAAAAAAAAACTGAATAAAAATATTTGAATTTGTTAAGCAATAGCAACATGATTTAGAAAAAAATATCATTCCTAACATGAATGAAGTAAAATTTCAAATGAGCAGTAGCTAGTATATTGGATTTAAGCTTCAAAAAAGAAAAAACACCATTCTAATTTGCCAGCAATATTTTGTACACCTGACAGTAAGTAAATTCGTCTTGACGTATCCTCTTCATAACTTCCCATTCATCACTTTTAACAATAGATCAAATCCGTATATTCATCGAAAAAGGATGTGTGACAAAAATTAAAGCGTTTTTAAAATCCAGCCATGTGGTCGTTATGACAATTTTCTGTTGTTGTGCTCAAAAACGCATTGATAGGAGATGGAAAGTACAATTGATAAATAAAGGTGGTTAAAGGTCGAATATTAAGTTAACTACGGATAAAGCAATCAAATACATATTATATTATTCTCAAATTATAATGTAATCAGTTCCATTTCGGATTGAATTAATTTTTTCTGATAATAAAGTCGTCATAAGTGTTTTAAGAAGAATGCGAGAAAAATAAAAAGTGAGAGAGATTTTTAAATTTTCGAGGTCAGCTATTTTTAACTGACTTCAAAAAGGTTATCAATTCGTCTTACTTTACTTTTTTTTATGTTTGTTACTTCATTACTCAGTACATTTTAAACCAATTTCAAAAATTATTTTTATAGCTATGCTATTTATGGCACAACACAGGAGCTAGGATGTGATCTTCGTAACAAAAATAGTCGACACCAT
Organism: Nowickia ferox; assembly: GCA_936439885.1. NCBI lineage: Eukaryota > Metazoa > Arthropoda > Insecta > Diptera > Tachinidae > Nowickia > Nowickia ferox. Next base: position 100,113,430 of record OW387023.1, on the reverse strand, counting down.
TACATTTATAATTTTTTTTGTTTTGATTTATTTGTAAACCAGAGTAAAAAAATAAGTGAAACAAATTGTTGGATTTTGTTTTGTTTCATTATTTGAAGTAAGTGAAACAGAAACAATGAGAAGGATTGCTCAATTCGTTTTTGTAGTGTTTTTGCACATGAGCACAACCCAGAGAACACAGCCACGGTCAAACATTCTCATTATGAATCATCAAAACAATCTGAAAAGATGGGGGCTTCAAACCTCTTTAAATTAAACACACATATGTATGTAAAGGGTGTTTTTTTTAGAGTGTCACAACTTTGAGTTGGCATCACTGCTTTATTTGAGCACCCATTTAACAGCTGATAGTTGCTTTTTGTTTAGTTTGCTTTGAAATTTCATTATGAATCAACTTACAATGCGTGCAATGAAAATTGGTGTTCCAGATTGCTCCTTCTAGGCGTCAGCCTTGGCGGCCACAGGGCAGAAATCACATTTAAACATTAATTTCATAAAATTTTTTTCCAAAAAATCCCGCTTCATTAATATTAAAAATATATAATTTCTTGTTTTATTATGATTTAAACTTGTGTCACTCTAGAAAAAACAAACTTTATAATATAATTTTATTGCATAGTTATTTAACCCGGCTGTCCTAAGACAACTCTCTTCTTTTATTTTATTTGGGAGGGTCTCATTATCAAAAAAGAGGGCGGATATACACCCACTAATTTTTTCAATGATATTATGAAATTTTACTTATCTGATTGCTGCGAAAGTTGAAAATATGGGCGGAGCCACGCCCATTAGCCCTTAATATTATATTTCTGCTTGTCCGATTTTTTAAATCTTTAATGACACTCAACTCGAGCTCTTAGAAAAACTCAATCATATATTTAAAAAAAAGTGGGCGGGCCACGCCCTTAAAAAGTTAGCATTTGTACTTTTACCTATCCGATTTCCACGAAACTTGGTAGAAACATTCGATTTTTAAAATTACATAATTTTGTGCTTAAAGAAGTGGCCGGGGCCACGCCCATTAAATCTTAATATTTTATTTCACGTGCAGCTGCTTGAACAATTTTGAAGAAACTTGTCATAGACCTTGAGCTCTGAAAGTGACGCAATGCTGAATTTAGAAAAGTGGGCGGACACTCATATTTTAAAAAAAACGAGCGTGGTAACAAGCTTGAAAATATAAAATTGACACCACAAAATTCCAAAACAAGCACTAAATAGCTTAAAAAAATTTGCCTATAATGCAACTCAAAATCAGAATATCAAGAAACATTATAAATTTTGAAACTTAATTCTGTTAGTAGATACATGTATTATTGAGAAGTAATGAGGAAATATGTGTACAAACGTTGTGCCCAACTAATATTACGGACTACCCACCACTTTCTGCTAACATTTGCAGTTTAAAAAAGACACAAAAATATTTTGCAACATGTTTAGAAATCGACCAATAATTGTTAACGTATCTTGCTGATTGTCACCCTCTTCTTTTATGCGTTGCATAACTTATTGTACACGGGGCATATGAGCTACCACTACAAATAGATTTATTTAGCTTTTTTCTCATTAATGACAATTAGATACACAACTCTAATACTCTGGTTCACAGCTAGTGTGACAAATTTTCTATTATTACTAAACACAAATGATCAACATCATCACCGAGTTTGCTATTTTACAACTGGCAAAAAGCAAAATCAACCATTAAAATCCATTTTGGCAGAGTTTATTTGTTTGAAATTTAGAAATGGCACGCAGATTCAAATACAAAATTTGTAACTAGCATGAGTAATTGTTATAATGATAATTATGTTATTTGGATTATACAGGGGCATTGCTGCCACACCATCCCAATCAAAATCGTAGTCGTAGTCGTCTTCGTCGTTATTGTCGTTAACGTGATGGTCATAAATTATTGTTGCTAAATATAGTTGTAGTTTTAGCTAACAGTAACTATGGCAATTTAAATAATTTGTTTTTGTTATTAACCGGAAAATTATTATCACATAATTTTCTTTTGTTTAAGGGTACAATTTCTAAAAGCGGAAATAATTCAAAACGTCGATTCATTGTGCAGATGGATAAAAGATTTTCATGGCGAAAAAATTATCAATTGATTTTTAGCAACTTCTTTTCGACTTGATAAAAATCCAATAAAGCTTGATGTATACTAAGGTTAGGATTAGAAGGGGCGAAAATTTTATTTTACCTTAAGGGCAATCATAAATTTTAAATGCATAAAGTTGACACAAATAAATTTTTTTCAAAACTATTTTTTTACACATCTCTGTACAACTGCAATTCCAAATTATAACCAAATATTTAACTCAGTTTTAAACACCATATGCATCATCAGATCTCTTTAAGTCTGGAGGCAACTGATTTAATATTTTTGCATGTCCGTAAGTACTTGATTTCCATTGGCCATTACGTTCGAGGCAATAGGTATAATGTTTAGTATATTATTCAGAGCATCCGAAGGATATTTGAAATCTTTATAGGAGTTGGTATACCAAATTTTTTTATACTTGCATCGGTCCACCATACTACCAATCTATATGACAGAATTGACGGTATAACTACTATGTACACACATTTTACGTGTGGTTGTTGCCGAAATTTCCCGTCCGTTTCTTCCATTTGAGTTTTCTCTAGGTTGTTCATGCGCATTATCTCAGTTACTAGAGCTGCCAGTCTCTCTGGGCGAAGTTCGCCGCTGGCGTTTTCTGAAGTAGTTAGCACGTTGACTGCAACACCGAGTGTCCTGGGTTCCAGCCCGGTCTTCGCCACTCATTAAATAATAACATTACGCATTTTTTTTATGTGCATTAGTGTCCAGGTGTATCAGTTGTTGTAGGAAAGTTAAAGTTACACTGGTCATTGAACTACACCGGCTTCAGCGGATACTAATCCTAATGTAACATCAGAGAGCCCTCCTTCGTCGGTATTGTGCAGCAGAACCATCGGCGAAGTAAAATAACCAATAGCTTAAACATTTTAATACGCCTCATTGACACCAGAGGCACTGCAACACTGCATTATTAGAAACGTGCAAAAAGCAGAGTTGCAAAAAATAATGAAGCTTTTCTCTATCTGTTCCTTCACCACCTGCCTTCTCTGTCACTATCCCTTTTATAAAAGAAGGCAACAACTAGTAATAGTAGTAGACATTCATTGCCTGAGTGTTACTCTCTATTAAAAAAATAATAATAATAAAATTGCTTCAGTCTATTTAAGACTGAACGCGGGTGGTATCACGTATTTGGATCAGCAAGTTGATCTACGAGTCGACTTGAGGCAAGTTATTAAGGGTTATGGAAATACTTTGCCTTATGCAACACAAAAATGGAGACTTCTCAAGGGCTATAGTCATGTCACCTTAAACAACTCCTTATCACAGATTACTGGAAAACGTTTGCTCCCCATCTGGAGAATAGCTGAAAATCATAACATCCATTTTACCATCTTAACGACGGGTGTAGCAAGCAACCTCAGCTCTTTTGATCCTATGTTGCACGTTTTGCTTTTAAGAGAGCTTAGAACGACACCAAGATATTTTACACTACCCGATAGTGGAAGTACCTTTGTACCCGGATCTTTATGATATATAGTACCAGTTCAGTTTTACTTGGATTTACTCCTAGGTCATAATATCACTTATCACGTCCGAAAACATCCCCGATACCAGTTCTACCACATTGTCCGTGCCCGCCACAGTGTTGATACCATTATTTTCTAATTTAACAAGAATTCATTCATTAGCGAGGAGCCAGAGCAGGGGTGGGCTGATCTCACCTTGAAGTGTTCCCCATGCCAAAAATTTTGATCTATTATTAAGAGGTCCTTCTATATTTAAGAATGTGTCTAAAGTGCACTGTTTCTAGAACCACACTTTAGGTAGGAATGTTGACTCTTTGAGAGTGAACAGTATAGAATCAATAATTACCTTATGTGTTATAATTCTTTCTAGTGTTTTGATAAGGAAGGAAGAGAGTCTTATGAGTCGGAAAATTTTCGCGTACTCGCGGCTTCTTCTGTCCACTTTCCTGAGGTAGTAGCGGTATAGCTTAGAGATAGATTCTTAAGTTTACATATGTAATTGCTAAATCCAGGGAGTAATGGCGCCATCTAACCCTGGTTATTAATGTGCCTTCATTGTTTATATTTTCCTGGCCTTATTGGAATCGCAAGAAAAATTAGTATTCAGAAGTATGTTTAATAATTCTGACGAGAAATTTGACTAGGGCATGATTAGTTCCAGCCATGACTCTACAAAGCATTGCAGAGTCCCTAATATCCTGTATTGATTCGCAGTATTTTCTACATGAACTTCTTTTGGCAACTTTTAAAGCTTTCCTATTTGCTCTGAGCTTGTCGCGATAGGGTTGCTACACTTTACTCTCGTAGCTGGTGTTGATGGCTTTACGTATGATAGGGATGATTATTACGTACAATGAGTAAAATATACGGCAGCGTACCTGCTTCGCAAGATTTCGTCGGTTGGTTATTGGTTTGCGGCACAGTATATGCAAAATACATTATGTCGCAGCAAACCAATAACCAACCGACAATTTGGGAATTTTCAACATTATTGCTTGAAAAATCGAGTCATCAAGCTTAAATAAAATGTACATATACTTTCTCACATATCACTTCGTTATTACAACACGGTCTAACGAAATAAAACCAATTTTATTAAAAACTTTCTTCTCTCAAGGAATAAGTGAACGAACCATTTGTATGAAATCTGAACATAAGATCAAACAAATATCACTGATAAGTAATTCAGCTTTATTAACTCTAGAAAGGAATTTCTTTATATATAATTATGCTGCAATGGAAGTGAATATATATATATTGAAATTGGGAATCATCTTTAATTACATTCATTTGCTGCATTCCGTTTAGGTATATTTTCAGTCATCGACAGTTGGGCATTTACGGGAATATCTTACAAATATTTTAAGATTGATACTATTTATAAAAAAAAATTATTTGAATCAAAAGTTTATCAGTTATTTCACGTAAACATTTTGAGTCATAACCCCTAAAAAGGCTTAAGCACCACATTTTTTGGACTTCAATTATTATTTTTTTTTTTTGTTAACGATAATTGATTTTTTACGATCGCAGATAATCGATTTTGGTCAAACAATAAGTTCGAAAATTATGTCGCTTAAGCTTTTCTGGCGGTTACGGCATAATATATCCATGTGAATACGAGTATGTACAAAGATCAAGCGCGGATCCCAGCGGGGTCATGGGGCGCATGACTTACCCGTGGGCTAGTCGAGCACTGGTATTCTCGCTACACTACCAATTAGTGTAACCACTGTCCCAAATTAATTTCCACTAAGCGACCCCACCTGAACTGAAGGCTGCATCTGTCCTTGAGAAAGATATATATATATGTACATGTGTGCGTACTTCGTTTGTCTACATCCACACAAATCATTTCATAATTATTTGATTGTGTTCTGAATAAGTCAAGTGATGCGTTAAATATGGCAAAACACCGATAACATATTAAGCTTATTATGTAAACTAGTAAAAAAAAAAATTAAATAAAAATAATAAACAAAACGAAATCAAAATAAAATATAAATAAGGAAACACTACAACAATAGCAAACAAATGAAACAAACGCACACACCCTTACAATATACATATGCATGTATGTATGTATAAAATTAAAGGACAAGGGTGCATTAAGCAAGGAAGAAACAACGAAGGAATGCCAGATTTGACTAAAAAGACAATAAATATACATACATATATGAAGTACTTTGTGACTCCCAGTCTTGGGCAAAGAACAAGAACCTCAAATGGTTGCATGCTAAATCACTTCGTGAGTATCAAAATTAAAGACAACCATTTACTACTTTAGTTATTAAAAACAAAATAAAAATAGCAACAACATTAAAAAGTGAGATTTTTCGTAATTCAGCTGAGCAATACATTCTTTTTGAGGGTAAATTTTAAATTGTTCCCGTACGTCTGTTCGTTCACCACATGCTCAAATTCCCAAACTCTACTTAAGTGTTAAAGGAGGTGTGAGTGACTAAGTGTGATGATTCTTTTAATTTTTTTTCTAACTTTTTTCGATGTTTCTTTTTTGTTTTGATAACACATCCAAAATAATTCCATCTTTTTTTTTAAGTATATGAATAAGTATAAAAAAAGTAAAAATATAAAAACAAAAATTAAATGGAACTTGACAAATGCCTTGAAGGTGTTTTATACTTTAAAAACGTAAAAATAAAAATAATAGAAATTTTTAAATAAAAATCTTTTCTTAGGAAAATAAGAGCATTCGAAAATAAAAAAAGTTAAAATTTTTCTCTTAAGCTCTCGTTTTATTTTTAAAGAAAAAAGTTTTCTTGCAACAAACATGTTATTTTCTCGTTTGTTTCGTCTACTTTAAAACCATTTTCTTAGCATACCACTTTGTGGCTCGGTAAGGAAATATACATATGTATGTACACATAGTACAGGGTGGGCCAAAAGTTACCATGGGGTTTAAAAGTTTAATAACTTTTTCGTTTATTAATTTTTTTAAATTTTTTTTCTCAGATTATATAATATACAAAATGGAAAATTTTTTTACACTAAGTATGAAAAATAATGTCTCTTAAATGACCACCGTTTTCAGCTTCGCACTGATGGGCGATTATGATTATGAGTGATGAAGCTCATTTTCATTTGAATGGCTTTGTTAATAAGCACAACTGTAGGTTCTGGGGTTCTGGGGTTCTGAAAATCCAAGAGCCATTCATAAACGCCAATTGCACCCCATTAGGTGTACAATATGGTGTGGGATCACATCTGAAAATATCATTGGGCCTTACTTCTTCGAGAATGAAGATGGAAGTGCTGTAACCGTAAATGGAGAGCGGTATCGGTTTATGATAGAAAATTTTTTACGTCTTGCTCTTGAAAACATACCTGGTATGTGGTTTCAGCAGGACGGAGCCACTGCCCGCACTGCCCGAGACACAATGAAATTCGGAAATAATTTGGCCCAGCGCGATCGCCAGTTTTGACAGCACCCGACTATTTTATTTGGGGTTATTTGAAGTAGAGAGTGTATGTGAACAAGCCAGAGATAATCCTTGAACTCAAGGCAAACATTGTTGCAGAAATTTTGGAAGATATTATGGAAAATGCTCTAAAACGAGCCCATCAGTGCGAAGCTGAAAACAGTGGTAATTTAAGAGACATTATTTTTCATACTTAGTGTAAAAAATTTTCCATTTTATATATTATATCATCTTAGAAAAAAATAAAAAAAAATTAATAAACGAAAAAGTTATTAAACTTTTAAACCCCAAGGTAACTTTTGGCCCACCCTGTATATACTAATCTACGTGCATGTGTATAATATACACTGTATATATTATGTAGGTATAGAAAAGTACATAAGTAGTAAAAACATCTAAATGTGTTTATGTCAATGCTTCAATTTATTCCGTTTCCCGTTCGTCAGCAACTGCTTTATTAAGGCTCTTACCCGAGACCAGATTTCAACATCAATAATGCATACAAATACTCAACTGAAATGAATATATTTCCATGCAAAATTGTTAAGTGTAACTAATTCTTGCCAAACTATTATTTGATTTGCTTTTTAAATACTTGAACATAGATGATGCACTCCCAAAAAAATACTTTAGTAAATAGTAATCAATTAGCTGAAATGTTTAATTTTTGAAAGTGAAGGAATTTATACAAAATATCTTCAATTCAAACACTCCAATACCTTTTATAGTTAACTCAAGTAATCCTTTAGTTAATTCAATTAATCTTTTTAATTGGTTTTGATATTCAATAGGCAAGCAAAAAAATACTTTTATTTTGTTCTTTAGCTCTCAACAAGCACAATCTTATAGACCAAACAAAAACTAAACTCTGTAAAGTTCAGAGATTGGAGTGTCTTCTTGCAACAGGCGCAATGAGGTCATGTCCAACCTTAGCCATTGAGGCCTAGATTGGACTACCACCCATACAAATCTTTATTAGATCTGCGGCAATGGCCGCTTATACGATGGGTCTCGGGAGATCTGCTCGTTATGTTGGCAACGGGCACTCATCGATCCTGAGTACAATGACCTCCTGAGGGCTGCTAGGAATGCCTAGTGGACTGTGAACTAAGTTTCCAAGTTTCACCTAGGGCAATGCGAAACGAAAACGGTGCCGATGTGGATTCTAGAAGTTTATGTTGGTATACGGATGGATCCAAAACAGAAGATGAATTTGGTGCTGGAGTTGTAGGGTCCAACATAAAAATCTCTTTGCTCATGGGCAAATGGCCAACGGTATTTCAGGCAGAAAAACAGGCAATCACCAAATGTGTTGACATTAATTTAAAAAGGGACATTAGAGGAGTGCATATAGCTATCTGTTCCGATAGTCAGGCAGCTCTTAAGTCCCTCTTTTCATGGGAATTTCGTTTCAGGCTGGTTTTAGATTGCTTTGACTCATTACAAAAGCTATTCCTACGGAACAAGGTTTCCATTTATTGAATACCTGGCCACAGCGCTCATCCGGGGAATTAGGAAGCGGATGAACTGGCCAAGAGGGATTCTTCTATTCCGTTTATGGGCCCAGAGCCGTTTTGTGGAGTTAGTCGCTCGACTGTAACATCTCTGATAAAAAAAGATAATACTTCGACCGCTAAGCAAATGTGGCTGACTTCTTCTGGTTTAAGGCAGGACAAAGCATTACTGCAGCCATTTACATACAATGGCATCCTGAATCTCAATAGGAATAATTTACGGCTTGTTCTGGTCACTGTGGACTGAACTATTCTCTGTGGAAAAGTTACCAAGTTCGTTCACCCTTGTGTGGTTAATGCTCGAAAGATAACGAGACAACGGCCCACATTCTTTGTGAGTGTATCGTCTTATGTAAAAGTAGAAGGCGTGTTTTTCATTCTTAGTTTCTGTGTTCAGATGATATTAGGCGGCCTTCTCCAATATCTGTGCTGACTTTCAAAAGGAGAGTCATACAGAGTTTGATTTAATTTAATTTACAGATCTATGGCATAAAACATCCATCAGTTGTCGCAGTGCCGGTCTTTGAGCCAGATAGTTCCCCTTTTCTGATATAATAGACCAAACCTTTTCTGATATAATAGACCAAACATTGATTGAGGCGGAGGTTTGTGCGTTCACGGAGGTTATAAAATGGATCAGAGTCAATATATTTACAGACAGCAAGCCGGCAATAACAACCGAAAGAGTAAACTCTAGGACCGTTTTAGATTGCAAGTACATGATAAACGATTACGCAATGCATGGCAACATTCGTCTTGTACGGGTGCCAGCGGCGTAACCAAAAATAAACGTGCAAATGAACTGGCGAAAAAGGCCAGAACGTTACGGACAGTAACTCTAATTCTAATTAAATCTAATGCAAAACCTTTCAAAGTAGCAAAGATTGAGTTACAAAATTGGCCAAGACGGCTCACAGGACACGATGGAATTGTGACACTGTGAGTAGTCTACCCAAGGTTTTATAGGGCGACCCGGACGAAGATAAAACAAGGGGACTGTTGAAATTAAACAAGACCGAGCTAGGAAAGTTGATCGGCATTTTAACGGGGCACTCTAATCTACCGAGGGCATTTATATCGCATTGGAGCCAAGAATGAAAATGAATGCAGGGCATCCATGGAGGACATGGATACATTGGAGTACTTCCTTCGTCATTGTCCAGCTTTTGCCCAGCTGTTATCACGTTATTTTGGGGATGACACCTTATCGGCCATTATACACCCTAGAGGTATTGACTGGAAAAGTTTGAGGGGCAACGTAAACTATACTGAGTTCCTATAAAAGTGGGGTTTGTTTGTTAATTTGCATGGGAGCGCACAACAAGCCTGTACTGGCTTATGGGTATGTCCTTGGACATGAGCGTAATGGCTCCTCTTTTCAACCTAACCTAACCTAATCTAAGTAATTTCAACAAATAAAAGAGCATAAATTATTTATTAATTTGAGTTTATTAGTAAAACGAACAAAGAACTTGGAGTTTTTTGCCAGTTCATTTGCATGTTTATTTCCGGTTACGACGTAGTGGTCCGGCACCCATACAAGACGAATGAATTTACCCTTTCGGTTGTGATTGCTCTAATTGCCGACTTGCTGTCGGTAAATATATTGACCTCTGTGGACCTAATATTCCCACTGATTCATTTTATAACCTCCGTGATCGCACGAACGTCCGCCTGCAAGACTGTATTATAGTCAGGTAAGCGGAAGTAAATCTTGGTCTCCGGTTCTTCTATGAAGAAACCTAGGCCCGTTCTTTCCCTTATCTCTGAGCCATCCGTGTAGCAGCAAACTCCCACGGTTGCTTGTTCTAGGGTTTGATTGACCCACTAGTTTCTTTCTGGTATCAATGTCTCACATTCAGTTATAACCTTAGTCTCACGTATTTGGTCGGACATTTCCATGGTCTGGTCGTATTCGGTCAGTGACGTCCATATGTTCTGATGGTGTGGTATGTTGTCTTGTCCGATTTATTCCCCCATCACTTGTAGACGTTTTGTATCAAGAGCTGCTTCGTATCTAATACGAATATCTATAGGTTGAACATAAAGAATGGTCTCCAATGCCCTGGTGGATGTAGTTCTCATATCACCACTTATACCTAGGCAGCACATTCGTTGAACCTTCTCCAAAATTTTAGTGTTGTACTTACTATCTGTTGACCTCCACCATACCACCTAAGTCCCCATCTGGACCCAATTGTCCTTCTGCAGAGATACCAGCACGAGTTAGCCTTCTTGACTCTTTTCTCTATGTGATGTCTCCACAACAGTTTCCGATCTAGGATCACTCCTAAGTATTTAATCCTGTCGGATAAGGTGATGGTATTGTCCTGGAAACTAGGATTAATATACTGCTTAATCTTTGTTTGTCTGGTGAAAAGGCCTGTTTCCGTTTTTTCTGGGTTAATACTCAGTCCTCTTGGCCTTTGCTTAACGCAAAATTGAGTTGTGTATAGTGGTTACCCATAGAAGGGGTGAAATTATTCCTCCTTGAGGCGTCCCACTTTGCACCCTGATCTTAACGTTTATATTAAGCATACCTCAGCTTATCCACCTCTCCTTTACCCAGTCAATTATTGATTGGTCAACTAGAAACTGTACTAAGGATTGGATAAAAGTGTTTGTACTCACATTGCTGAAAGCGCCTTCAATGTCTATACAAACGCCAAGCGTATACAACTTGTCATTGAAAGTTTTTTCGATGTAGTTAACTACCCTATGAAGACCCGATTCTACTGACCTTCTTTGGACATACGCACGTTGTGTAAACCTCAGACTATCGTCTAATATCCTGCTCTTCATCATGTCGTCCACTATCCGTTCCATGGTCTTGAGCAGGAAGGAAGTAAGACTTCCAACAATTTTTAAAAATTCAATTATATGAGTACAATTTGTTTCAGGATCCACTGAATGTTACGAATGTTAGTATATGCATACATAAACTTTGCTAACTTTTTACTAATTTCTTTCCTCGAGTGCTTGTAATATGTGTGTACGTATGTGTATAAAAAACAGACTTCTTCCACTTAAGTGCGGTTCCAAATGTCAATTGCGTTCGAAATCTATCCAACTTCTTAAGAATTTATCGTTACTTTTTTTCAATTGCTTTTACTCTTTGCAAATAAATTCATTTCTATCATTTATTCCTTCACTCACACATTTTTAATGCGAAGTGTTGTTGTTCCTTGTATGTGTGTGTGTGTGTGTTTGAATGTATTTAAGATTGCGTTGGGATTGACTGCGTATGAGATTGTATAAATCTGTGCGTCCCAAATCGAAAATCGATCTCGTTTTCTTTATTTACATAAAAAATCTGTTTGTATTCACTTAAAAAGGATAAGCAATGTCCTTTTAATGGGTTTCAAATTAAATAAAGGATTAAGTTGTTAGTTTTAAAATTGAATTGCGTTTACCATGAGGAAAACACAATTTTGTACTGTCTTGCAAATATTTGATGTAAGATGTTGTTTTGATTGTTTTCAAGCAATTATTTTATATAGAATGGTTGAAATAAACATACATACATATATGAATTGATTGCATTGAAAATATTCAGATTAAAAAGGTTTGTTGGTTTTGGTAATTACAGGAAATAAACATCATAGATAAAAGTTAGAAATCGTACTTTTTACTCTACAGCTTAAAGCATTATAAGAAGTATTTTCAAGCAATAAAAAAAGAATACGGGAAGTATTTAAAACCTTGTTTCCTGTGCATTAACAAAACAACTCGATAATTATGATTTTTACCGCTCAAAAAGCATTTATCTCAACTTAATTTTTTTCAAGTTAAATTCTTATTATTTTATGTTGCCAGCATTAAACATTTATCGATTTATTTCCTTATTTGCCAACAATCATTTTAATTGGACTACAAATACTAATTAGCATAAGTGCCTAAACTACAACGACAACAAAAAGAACAAAAAGTAAGTTCCAGACATTTACAATTAGCAGCATAAATGTTTCAATTACTCACGCTCCATTTTTGCCTATTTAAATATAAAACTGAAAAGTTTATTCCATTTAAATTAAGAATAACACAAAAAATAATTAACAACAAAACATTTGGAAGAAAAACTTTTAGGAACTAAATGAAACAAACAAAAAAAATGAAAAACTTTATCCATTGTATATGTGAAATAATTTGCCCATTAAATGACCAAACAAATGGACGGTAAATATGGGGCAATGAAGATGTTAGAGGGCTACTTCACAAATTTTTGTTTTGCATGCTGACAGCAAATCGCGGATCTCGATATCGAACAAAGTTTCAAAATATTTCAATGCGTTTTATGGAAATATTTTTAAATTTCGATTGATATCAACTTTGCCTAAAGTAGCAAGTGTCACGGGTGCTTTAGTGCAGAATGCACATAGCTTATGATAAAGGGCATAAATTATTATAATCAACTTCTTATTTATTATTAAATATTATTAAGTAGTGTTTTCAATAAAACTTTAAACAAAATTTTAGGTCAACTTTTACATTTGGAAAAATAAGAAAACTATTTTTGCCAGTGTAAGCAACCATTAGAAGTAAATTTTAAGATAATCGTCCAATGGCTACAAAATATTATATACAAGTCGACGCCCATATTAAAGGTCTTACAAATTTAAAGTCTCATGGAAAATAAGAGAAAAATATGGTAATTTTTGAAGATAAATCGAACCTTGAAGGAATTGAGAGTTAAAAGTGATGTTATTTCCAGTGTGAAAAATATAACGGAAGTCATCCTGAAGGAAGGACGTTTTCACGACTTTCCCACAAACAACAAACACATAGCACCGGTTAGTCAATGTCGACAACGTTGAACTGCTAAATAAGTGATATTAACAAGCTCCAGATGTCTTACTTGGAAATTTTATTCATTTTCGTGAGATGAAATTAATGTTTATAATAATATGTGACAAAATTCTCATTTGTCTTGCATTAAAATTATTTAAGTACGTATTTATAAGTTTTTCCATTTGAAATTTGTAAGAAATTACTACAAAGCTGAAAACTAATTCGGCAACTTAAAGAAATTTTTCACTTTTATATATTATAGCTCAGCCTTGATCAAAGTAATGTTGTTTAATTATAAAATTTCAATTTCTGTGATAAAAGAGGGTACCATCGTCTTCCAATTCAGAATACATCATCTATATAAATAAAATCGCAATGTGTGTTTGTTACTAAGGCTGAGTTTACATCTGGCATTTCTTGTGTGCCATGTGCTCAAAAAACGTATCATTAAATACTAATGAAAAATGATTCTATAAAATTATCTATAAGTTATGTATGAAACTGTTTAAGTTAATAAATACGTGTCTGAATCAAACAGTTTTTCATTAGTAATTAGTGGTTACGCTTTTTTACTCATGTGTGGCACATAGCACACAGATGTCAACCCTGCCTAACACATGATTTCTGGAACTATAAGACCTGAGCTGAAATTTTCAACACAGGGTCAATATCGAACAGGTTTTCGTTTTGTTTTCGACCCAACAAGTGGTCACTGTATGGAGTAGTTTGTAGTTAAAAAAAAATTGAGGGTAGTTTTCTGTAGATCATTATCTTTTTAACTTTAAGTTATCTTTTCTTGACCTTAAAACAAAAAAGTCTTTACTAATGGTCGACAGAATTCCCAATTGATTAGTATTAAAATAGATATACATATCGCTCATTTACTTCAATAGTAGCATAACTCAAAAAATTCGTTTTTTCAGTTAATAATACAAAGTAATTCGCCATTTCGTATTTTATCTTGTGTAAAAATTTCATATAAATAGCTTGCAGTATCACCTCGTGAGAGAAGAATATTTTTTCATGTCTTCATGCGTTTTCTGCAAAACTAGTTCTTTTTGAGTTGTGATACTATTGAAGTAAATGAGCGATATGTAGTTGAGGGTCATTTTACTCGTACTCGATAGTCATAATGGCTTATCTGTTTAATGGTCTCAAAACCATCGGTCTGGCAAGGCTGTCAGCTGCTACAACCGAATAACGCGTAAAAATAGTAACAACTTACTGCAAAAGTGGTTACTCAAACGTGGCCATTATTCGAGCATTATACGGACGGGGTGATTCTGGTCGTCATAATCGACTTACTACGCAAGGAGTTGGCAAGATTCTAAAGAAATTTCAAAAGACTGGGAGCTTTACAGATGATGCCGTTAATATCGCTTCTGTTAGTGAAAGTGTAGCTGATAATCCGAAAAACCCTTACTGTAATTTAAAGCCCAACCATCATATGATAGCCGAATTTTGTTCACCTGCAATTGAAGATTGTGCACCGAACAATATGTGGTTCCAACAAGATGGTGCCACGAGCCAAACAACTTAACCGATTTTGGCTTCATTGCATATGAAGTTTCTAAAACGCGTCGCCCTTTTGGGCACATTAATTGGCCACCAAGATCTCATGCGATTTTACACCATTTGACTTTCTTTGTGAGGCTACGCCTAAGACTGTGTCTACGCGGATAATTCCCTAACGATGAAACATTTGAAAACCAGCATTCGTCAAGTTAACGCCGAGATGCCGCCTGAAATGTTCGAAAAAGTATATTTCATAAGTAAAACCAAGATGAGTTTATCGAAATCATAACTTTAGGGTATGTTCTGTATTCCACGTGAAATTAAATCGTTCGGAATTGCCATAGCATTGTTGTTATAAATTCCCATTTCCAACAACAATTCTATGGCAATTCCGCACGTTTTAATTTCACGTGGAATACAGAACATACCCGTTTATGTGTGTTTTATTTTACTTTAATTTTAAAACCAAAAAATTGATGACTCTCTAATATCATTTGTTCTCAGTTTTGTTTGTCATTTGAAAATTGTCTAATTTTTTTTCTTCTTGTTTTTGGAAATCGACTAGTAATGTTCGATGGAATTCTCATTTGGTTAGTATTAAAATAGATAAATTGCTCATTTACTCAAATAACGTGATAACTCTAAAATGGAATTTTTGAAATAATGATGCAGAACTAATCCTCATATCATTCTTCACATTGTGTAAATTGAAAACTTTAAACTCGTTTTCTGACAAACTAGTTTTTTGAGTTATGACGTGCTTTGAGTAAATGAGTGATATGTAGTTAAACGGCATTCGTTTTTCCGGGTACACAATTGTCATATCTGGCAGCTCTGGTTTCATTTATGCTCTATTTTGTTTGCCATTTGAAATCAGCACTTGAAAATGTTGCAATTTTTATCTCAGTAAAAAAAAGAATTTTTAAAGAAGTCAATAAGATCTTGAAGTTGTGATTTAGATAATTTCTAATGATTTTTGCATATGGTTGTCAATGTAAGAAGTTCTCTTTTTTAATCCATATTCAGTGAATCCGAAGTCATGCTCATGACGTTAAGTAAATCTGATTTATTGTATGTTTTTCTTTTCTTTTCTCAAATTTCTTTAAACCAATGAGGGTATTCGATGTTTGATGCAAATTGTCTTGCGTAAGTGCAAATGCAAAATATCGTAGCTTTTCTTTCAAATCCAACAACAAAATACACACACAATCCAAAGAAAAGCTGCGATATTTTGCATTTGCACTTACGCAAGACATTTTGCATCAAACATCGAATACAGCCAATATATTTTTTATTAATAAAATACAATTCTTTGTGACATAGATTTCCTAAAAAATTAAGAACTACGCATGGTTTAAAATTTTGAATAAGTGAAATAACTTCTTGATTAATTATCTACTAAGATAAGTAAAAACCATATACTTATTGATACTTTAGAAGTACAGAAAAAGTAGTTTATAAATAATTACTTCCAATTTTTTTCACTGGTCAAGAAGCAAATTGACCGCATTAAAATTGAGCAAAAGCTTTACCATAAAAGACAAGCGCAATGGTCTCCAACGATGTTAATGCCTTTTGATAATTTTCTCTGGACTCTCGCAATGTTACTGGTATACAAGAATGAAGGAGTGACAATGAATGATTTGGAACATACGACTACTATTATATGGATCATTGCCGAGAGATGGCCCTCAGTCATCGCAAAAAAGAACATAAGCCTATGAAGATGATGTAAAGAACTATACATAATCACCCTTATCGGGAATAAAAGTTCACGTGAACCGTTTTCCCTTTCCCTAAAATTGTGATCGCCAATGTTTGCGTTTTTGTTGTGTCAGTATACTATTTTCTAATTTTGTTCTAAATTTTTTGTTCACGGGAAATATTTCACGTGAACAAAACGTTCGCCTTTTATTCCCGATAAGGGTGAATAAAAGCCGTCGAGGCGCGAATACACAATTCTGTTTAGAGCAAAATCCTGAGTGTTACCACGTAATTAGTTCAGCATGTGCTGTTTCACCCACATGCAAAAAATGTTTTGATATCTTAAGAATTTCTTAGCCTTTTCCAAGTGTATCTCTAATATTCAACGAAAAACACAACATATTTCCTTGTTTTTTTTTTGGTTTTTTCTCTGACATACATTAATCCTTTTTTAAGGATAATGTAAGCTAGTTTTGGACACTCAATTAAAACTCAACAAGGCTGATAATGGCCAAGTTAGACATTTTATCATTATCTTTTTGGGTAGAAAATTGGTTGAAAAAAATAAAAAATTAAAAGCTTTTTTGAAACTTTTTCTACTTCTTAGAGCAAAAAAATATAATAAGCTTTGGTCAATTTTCTTTTTTTTTATAAAAAGAAAGTATATAATCACACTTAAAAAGCCCTTAAGGATTAAACATGTCACCCACAATGAGACATACAACATAAAATAAAATACTTTAAAATGTGTTAAAATTCCTTTGACATGCTGCGTGTAGGTGGAGTATTATACGGGCAAGAATAAAAAAGTATTTATGAACTTAGTTATTTGAAAATTTATTTTTTATGTAGAATTAAAACATTTCCACAAAGTGTCTCGTAACCAAAATTTTTTTATGCTTATTGACTATTTATTAGTTAACTTAAAGCAAAACAAGATACAAGTAAAGAGGCGGTAAGCATGGCAATTTTTAGATATTCTTGTCTATCAACCAATAATGAATCGATGATGTCTTCAAAAAAAATTTAAGATAATGTTACATATAAATTGTTTTTAGGATAAGCCTAATAAGCTTCTTAAGTTGTATTTTTCAAATGAGTCTTTTCAAGTCTATGAGTGGCTGCCGCCTTGGTTTAGTGGGGTCGTGATTGTTATACTCTTCGTTAGCTAAAACATTTCAGAAGAATTTTTTTTTCCTAATTTTTATGTATAACAAGACGATTCTTAGTTTTGAAATTTGGTATTGAAAAAAAAAGAATACATAAAAACAAACAAAAACGGAATGAAAAATCTTGATTAGATATTTTTCAATATCCAAATGTTAATTGAATTTTAAGCTGCAAACAAATTAATTAAGTTTTTACACTTGAATACACCTGAAACAAATGAAAACCTTAATTGAATCAATTAAATGTTTAATTTAAAATAATTTTTAATAAATATTTCCTTTTCTTGCCATGTTTGTACAAATATGCTGTCGTTTGGCCCGAAACTAGATTTTTAGTTCGTAAAAGCATTTATAGTGCACGTCTGCAGCATTACGAACATCTAGCGTTTAAAAATGCATAACTTGGCAGCACTTTTTAATGTAAAACATAATCTCTTCAAATGGCGTAGTAAATTATTTTAAGATGCAATAAGTTGCAGTGGAACAATAAGTTGAATTTAGATGTATCGAATCTTACCAACAATGTATTCTACTTATTTCAGACATTCTACGCATTCTGTGCTTTTCTGCATTTCAAGTCGCATAACAGGCTTCTTAAGCAACATGGATAGTATTGAAAATGGAATAAAATTTGGCATCACTGGGTAATGATATCAGCTGACTGGTGCTCATGCATTTTGAAATCTTAAGGCTCAGTTAGCCGACTGTAATGTAATGTAACTGCAACAGTAGGAAACAGCTGATCGATTTTGTTATGTGAAAAGTAATGAAAATGGTTATAGAGATGTAATGTAACGTAACCTACTTTTCATATAAAAATATCGATCAGCTGTTTCCCACATTACAGTTACTTTGCGTTACAGTCGGCTAACTGAGCCTTTAAACAAAAGGCTCTGATTCCAGTTTTTTTGCAAA
Organism: Nowickia ferox; assembly: GCA_936439885.1. Taxonomy (NCBI): domain Eukaryota; kingdom Metazoa; phylum Arthropoda; class Insecta; order Diptera; family Tachinidae; genus Nowickia; species Nowickia ferox. The sequence goes on along the minus strand of OW387023.1, from coordinate 100,094,785 downwards.
AGTGCAGGATGTGAGAAAATGCAGTCGTGCAGTATTACTTTCAGCTTTAGTTTAAAAATATAATAGTGATTTTTGGGGGAGTAACTGTACTGGTGGGTCTTTGGCCTATTGATATGCCAATTGAGCCAAACATGAGACTCATCACTGAGGAAAATACTGTTACAAGTCTTTGTGGAATGATATAGCATTTTGGACATAATAATTTGAATAATTTCCAAACGTTGCAAGAGAGTCAAACTATTTATGAGAAATTTAAGAACTCAATTGAGTACAGTGATTGAATATAGAGATGCCATATCTGAAAACAATATGAGAGTTGAAGAAGTAAATTTACCTGTAGCGTCTTTCGCGGATGCCGATTGATAATATTACGATATGTCTTTGGGGAATATAAACATGCTCAATGTGCAAATGTTGAAATGGTGTTAGTCTATTCATGAAAGTTTAGAAGCGAAATTGTACATGATAAATGAATATAGAGTTTGCCTGATCTAAGAACCATATGAGAGAAGGAAAATAAAATGCATATAGTCCTCTTTCACACGCGTCAGCTTTACCTGATCATTTTTTTTATCAATTTTCTTTTGAACCTGCATTTGTGTTCAAACACACCGTCAAGTTTGGTTCATCAATTTGCGTTGTCGTAGAGTCTTACGAATGACAAAACAAAACGAATAAACAAACTTGACTGGTACGGTCAAGTCTGTACCCCGCTCCATTCTCTTTTCCTCTCTCTCTCTCTCCTTAAAACTCAAGACTTGACTCGTCAAACCTGACGTGTGTGAAAGAGGACATACATAAGTATAAAGAGACATTTTTGAATATAAGATCAAGAGTAGAATTTTACTACAATTAGTTCTCTTAACAATTGGCTTGGTAGCCACTTGATGTCACTCAAACATATTTTTGTATTGCATCAACATTCTTCTGTTTATTTATGTTAATTTGTGTTTGTTTATGTTAATTTTATTAGTTTTCAATTTTTGAAAAAATCTGTGTGTGATTATGCCGACTGACTGTTAATGTGTCAAATGTTCTTAATTTGATCCTTTCAAGTGCTCATTTTGGCATGTGCTCGCAAACTCAAAACACAAATTTGAATTTAGCCCGCAAATATTTGAACAGCTTGACTGTGAGGCAGAAAAGGATCCACGTTGATAAGATTTAACAGTTTCTTTAACTCATTTATAAATTATATTTTTAGAACTATGACAGTTTTTATATGCCTTCTTAATTTCACTGGTATAAAGTTTCAGTTTTACTTTAGAAACACTTTTCTTTCTTTTTTCTTTTTTTCCTTTTTCTTTTGATGCCTACAGTTTTTATACTAAAAGGCAAAGTTTCATGGCAACATGCTCTTAAACATTTCAACACTTTTGTTTTTAATGAGTTGTTAAAAACAACGAAATAAAGTTAATTAAAAATGTTTATCATATTAGTATTTAGTAAAAGTGTTTGTGTGCACGTAATTTGTTGCATGAAGTGCAATGTGATGAAAATATTTGTCGCATAATAAAATGCACTCAATAAACCTTCAACTTTACTGTATACTAAAATGCTCATACCAATAAATTTTAAACATAAACTCTGTGCTGGCGGGGGTAGACAAATGATTAAGGGCATGTCTCAGTTTAATGGAATAATAAAGAGCTCTGCCCTGCCCTTAGCAGAAGCAAAAAAAAAAAACAAAAGCAGGCAATCTAGTTAGTTGTTCAATTCCAGCATAACGCAAATTTCAACTTTTTTATTTTTTTATTTTAGTTATTTTATTTTCCTAATTTTATTTTATTACACATATATTTAATCAAGTTCAAGGTCTTTTAATTTTTCTTTTTTCTATTTAGTAAAAGCTCAAGGTCTTCTTGGTTTACAATATTTATTAAATTAAAATTATATAAAGGTCGAATAAATAGTTAAAAATTATTTAAAAAATTATTAATTGTTTTCGAATGACGAGCAAAGACATCTAATTTCGTCCTTACATACAATATACAAATGTACATCTATGATTAATTTTAGAAAAAAAAATTTAGTATATCGGATCAGTTAAAGGGAAAACAGTAGCTATGGCGCAATGGAGTACGCAGGATCTGAGCTGCAGCTATTCGTTTTATTTTCTAGTGTCTTCAGCTACCACAAACAGAATTAGCTTTCACCCTTCAAATCATGAATGCGCGTGTGAATATACGAGGTCTGATCAAAAAAATAACCGTTATTTTCAAATTTCGTGAGTTACGTATGTTCGATTTTCACATTTTTTTCTGTTATGTTGGTACACATATCCGTTATATATGTTGGCAATATCAGCCATTTTGGATTTTCAGTTTATTTTTGACAGATAAAAAGGTTAGTCGTGTTTTGGTGAGCTCTTCGATTTTTTACTATTCAAAAAAAATGGATCAAAGAAATTGTATTAAGTTTTGTGTAAAAAATTAAATTAAATGCGCAAGGACATTTGAAATGTTGACTGTGGCGTTTGGAGAGTCTACTATGAGCAGAACACAAGTTCAATTGTGGTATAACCGGTTCAAGGAAGACCGAGAAGATGTCAATGACGATGCTCGTCAAGCACGTCAAGTTCGGTCAAATGTGAAGGTTTTGCTCACTGTTTTCTTCGATTGTAATGGCGTGGTGCATCATGAATTCTTGCCACAAGGTCGTACGGTCAATAAGGAATACTACCTTGAAGTTATGCGCCGTTTGCGCGAAGCAATTCGTCAGAAAAGCACAGAATTGTGGAAAAAACAATCATGGATTTTCACCAAAACCGTTATCATGCCTCAACCACCGTATTCAAAGGACTTTGCCCCCACTGACTTTTTCCTCTTCTCAAAACTGAAGACACCGATGAAAGGAGATAAAAGAAAAATCGAAACAGGAGCTGTTGGCGATACCAAAAAGCGCGTTTCAGAAGTGTTTCGAGGATTGGAAAAAACGCTGGCATAAGTGTATTATATCTGAGGGGGATTACTTTGAAGGGGACTAGATAGTTATTGATGAATAAATAAATACTTTTTGGAAAAATTTAAAATAACGGTTATTTTTTTATCAGACCTCGTATATATAGACAGTCAAGCAGCAATTAAGGCAATTTCAGCAGACTGCAACTACTCCTCGGTTGTGCTCATATGTAGGAAGGCCCTAATTATTTTATGTGCTGGCAGACAAGTACATGTTTATTGGGTCCGAGGACACATGGGGATTGAGGGACACGAAATGGCCGATATACTGGCCCAAAAAAGGGACCTTTGGTGGAAGAAACGGTATATGTATGGAAACCAATTCAATACCTGAAATGGATCATAGACTCTAAGATGAAGGAAGAAGCGGAGGAAAGTTGGCGTACGACGAAAACTTGCAAAACTTCTAAAATCATGTGGAGCTCCTATGATCCTAAATCGACTAAATTCCTTTTGTCACTAACCAGAAGCAACTGTAGACTTCTAGTGGGGGTATTAACCGTCAAAATTTGACAGATACTTGACGGTACCTGCAGGAAATGTAAGGAACCCGGAGTATTGGAGACAGTAGAACATCTACTGTGCCACTGTCTGGCTCTAAGCAGCACTAGATATGGCTGTCTTGGTGATCCCACTTTTCGAAGTCTTGAACTTGTATCGGGAATGGAAATGTATAGACTGCTAAGGTTTGTTAAATCTGTGTGCGAGTCATTCGATACAGGCACCACGAACTAGGCTGCCATACGTACAGGTTTCTTGTCATCTGCTGGTCTATGCGAGAATGACAATAAAAATAAATAAATAAATAATAATAATAATAAATAAATAAAAAAGAATGACAATTTTTAATTAATTAACACCTTTAATTGAAAATAAATACATTTAATCAATTAAAAATTTAAATGACTCAATTGAACTTTTGTTTACAAATTTAAATGATAAAAGATTTAATTAAAAATTTAAGGAGTCAATTATAAAACTACTGATATTTACATCCAAAATTCTTTGCAGTGTCTTCTGGAGCGAGGAAGCATATAAAGCTGATAGGTCTAAGGCTTTTCCAATACATTTGATTCAAAAAAGGGAGACCAGAATTCAATACCTTTCATTCTCTGTCGTGAGTTCAGTTCAATTGGAGAGAACCCTCAACTATCTTTGCTCGTAGCAAGGAACGCATATTAACCGCCCGGTAGACTATCAAATCAATTCATCAATCACATAGTTGTGTTCAGCTAATGCGCCCGTTGTCGGTAATGGTTGAATAAAATCAAAAGGTTTTGATTTTTCATTCAGTAGCGGATTATATAACAGTTCCAACTTTGCTTGACATCAAAAAAAAAACTTTAGATTCTTTGTGATTCTTTTTGTTTATTGAGAAGCGTGCCGACAAACAAAACTTCAAACACAAATGGTGATTGAGCTGTTTAGTTGTGCGACTCCTTTTAAGCGACAACCATACGAAATTCACACATATGTATGCACTGTCGTCTGCACGACACTTTAAGAAATTATGTAACTACAACTGAGAAAAAGAGCAATTCAATTTTAGATGGTTTTTACAATTAAAATTTTGTAACCTGAAAAATCCAGTTATACAAAACATATATTTTTAACTGAAAAATAAAAATTGCAATTGATATCCAAATTATTTTCTTATTTAGCATATCGTCAACCCATTATTGGTTTGCCCCACCGACCATTAAAAAATAATAGTTAGGTATGGGGTATATATATTTCGAATATCTTCTTTCTGAATCCAAAACATGTTTCTAGAAATTAATTATGGTTTCTGAGATATTTAGCATTCATATTGCTCCATTTCAACTGTTTTAATGTTTAATAAGTATTGTTTTGCTGTACATGCCACAGTTTGGCGTTTGCGTTAAATTCTACATACAAAAACATGCGAAGTAAAATTAACTCTTGTTTTGCTTCATTTGTATAAGAAATGAATAATAGAAAAAAAAGAAGGTGCCGTAAGAAAAATTCAACGGCGACTGTTGAGCAAAAACATCATTATCCAGACGCAGCCGCCGATTAAATGTTTTAATATAAATTTCTTAAACACTAAAATAAAATAAAAGTAACCTTAATAATGCATGTTTGAGTATAACAGAAATCATTTAATTTCATTCTTTATATTAAATACACTTCAGTTACTTGTTTTGCTTGTGTAAGTGTGTAAGCGGATCGAGAGTTAAAAATATTACGGCGTCGGTTTCTTGGTCGGCGTTAAACGATCGACTTACATATTTTACTAGACAGTAGAAAAATAAGCAAAACAACAAAATTCTTAATTCTCAGCAGTAAAGTATACGTATGGAGCACAAAAAGCTACTTTTTGAAAATAAATTAAGAAAAGTGGTGTATGCGGCACAAAACGTATTTTTACTTTTACAATAAAGTAATATTAACTTCTAACTTTATTCGTGAAAGTTCACTAAAATTTACTTATTCCTTCCAAACATGAGTCGGAAGCAATGCTGAAAATACAAACAAATTCTATTGGGTATACTTTGAGAAAACTTCATGTAAACCTTCCTTGTCGTTTCTCTCCATTCCGACTTTTTGGCATATGCTCCAAAAAAAATAATGGGTTGACGATATAACTCCGAAAAATATGAGCCATCCTAAATTAAATTGAACGAATCGCTAAAATTGCACAACGTAATAAAGCAAAGAAAGTTCTGTGGCAAAAAGGAAAAAATGCTTAAGGCGAGATAAGATGATTTTGAATTAATAGTACCTCCGTAATCTGAATATTTTTCTGATGTACATTAGTGTCCCTTTGCATAAGTTGTTGTAGGAAAGTTCATGTGATGAAGGCATAGTCACTGGTCACTGAATTATACAGACTTCAGCAGATACTAATCCCAATGTAACATCAGAGCGCCCTCCTTCGTTGTGTAGCAGAATCATGGGCGAAGTAAAATAACCAATAAAACGGCTACAAATCACAGCTTCAAAAATTTAATACGCCTCATTTAACACCAGAGGCGCTGCAACACTGCATTATTAAAAAACGTGCAAAAAATCAGAGTTGTAAAAGAATGAAGCTTTCCTCTATTTCTTCCTTCACCATCTGTCTTCTCTATCACTATCCCTTTCCTAAAAGAAGGTAACACCTAGTAATAGTAGTAGGCATTCATTGCCTGAGTGTTACTTCTCTTTAAAAAAATAAAAAATAAAAAATTTGAAAGTACCCCTGGTCAAAATCTCAATTATTTTGTGTGGTTTTGCAGGAAGTTATAGCACTACGACTTGCGACTTATCTCATTTGGAATAATAGCTTAATTTAGGTCAAACCTTGATATATATATTTAAACTTAAATGTAGTACTTATAAAGTGTAGAACGATGTTTGGTTAAAAAAATAAAGATTAACAGAGAATTTTCCAATTTAACTGTAAAAGAAATAATTTCTGAAAATCGACTTGAACGCTTAAAAGTGCCTCCTGCAAAACAGTAAAATCTGACCTGAGCAGTTTTTCCTTATGGCCACAAAATTATTAAAAGCGTTAAAAGAAGAAGCATTTCCTATAAAAAAACTACACTCGTATTTAATCAGTTTTTAATAAATCACTTAAAACGTTTAAAACTTATAAAAAAAAATTAGAATTTCATGAGCATTTTGCAAGCATTTCGATAAACTGGCAGGCTTTAACAGAACGTGTCTTTTCCCCTCGTTTCTCTCTCATTCAAACTAATCAGCTTAGCAATAAGACTTGCATAGTGTAAAATAGGACTAAGGCAGGCAACAATAAGGAAATTTATTACGGTGTGGAAAACTCAATTACCACAACTTCCTCCCTCTGCTGATAACTTGCGCGCATTCTCGTCATTTCTCCTTATACTTTAGAGAAACGTCAAGTATATAAATTAATAAATATTGAAGCCTTGGTAAAGGCAAAACTAATTTTAATAATGTGAACAACATTTAAACATAAATTTTTGTCAACTCCAATTACAGTAAAGCGTCAGGATATTCTGTCGACTAATTAAGTGTTTTTAGTGGGAAAAATACATTTTTTTTTTTTTTAATTAAAGCATAACAAATTATGTCAAATACCATAAACTATAATTTTATGTGTGTAACATTGTCTTTGTGTTTATTTCAGTTCCATAACTAAACAAAATATGTACATTCATACATAATTATTATTTGAAATTGAAGGAATTATTTTTGAAAAAAAAAGAACATTTGTACGCATTTTGGTTTATGGAGAAATATTAATAAGGTTTCCAATTTCACAAATTTTGCATGCTGGAATCTAAATGTGGCTTCAATTACGAAAAACAATGAAGATAGAACAACTCCAACTGTTTGCTGTTTATGTTAAACGTTCAAAATTAAGTATGATCATCTGCATGGAATATTATTATTTAACAAATTTTTCCTGGGACTAGGAAGAAACTACAAAGAGTTTCCTTAATATTAAAGCAAACTTATTAAATGTTTAGTATTAGTTTTTTGTTTGAAATTTTGTCTTTCAACTTCATAATTTTTCTTTTGTTTCATGCAATACCACGGAGCTTACACCAATGGCATCGCTGTATATAAACTCATTAATTTAAACGAGATTTGACACGTCAGAGCTGATATAAACTTCAATTTATATTCGCGTAAATATGAAGTAGGAAATGAAAAAATGAGCAAGCAAAGCAAAAAACGGGCTTAGTTGCTTAAAAAATATGTCCTACGAGTATTTGTAAAAAAAAGTGGAGATATACACTTCAAAAATGTTTAAATAATTTAAAAAAATATATTCGGGTCTATTTTTATTTAGGTATCTATCGTTTTAAAACGACACATAAAACGATGATTGTATATCGAAATGGTAATACGGTATTAGGGTAACACGGTACATTTTCAAAGTAAAATTGTCGTTCCTTCTCGAATAAAATAGGCCTGAATTTCTATTAAATAGAAATTGAGAGAAAGCCTTTTGCATTATTTTTGAATGAATTACCTACTCGTATTTAAAAATAAGTTACACTTACTTGTTAAATCGTAATAACTTGATTTGACATACCTGAAAATAGAAAAGAAATTAATAGATTAATCAAGAAATACATACATACATATACATATAAAATTTATTGTTAACACCCGTACGAGGTTTGTTCAAAACGTATAGCGAATTTTAAATTTTCGCGGGTTACGTATATTCGACTTTTGATTTTTTGTGGCGTTACGCTGGTACTCATGTCTCTCACTTATGCCGACAATTTCGGCCATTTTGAATGTTCAGTTAATTGTTGACAGCTGCTTTGCTTGCACGTGTTTTGGCTCGTTTCTCTCTTCTGCTTTCTTTTTAGTTTATATTGCTTGTGAAAAGTTATTGAGTGCCTTTAGATCAATGAAACTTGGCAGAAATATGTCTTATAGTCATAAGAAAAATCGGACAAAGGTGAAAAAAAACCCTTTAGGGGAACTAATCCTAAATGTTTGTCTTAAGTTTTCTCATACTTTTGTTTAGCGAATGCAAATTTTAACGTCGGCGAAAGTCCAGAACACTATACTTGGACCCAAGAGACTGTAGGATTCCATTTTCGTCTCCGACAAATGTACTATTTGCAAAAATAATGTGTGAATATTAGGAAATTCTTTAATATCATAAATATTAAGCTATTGAGCTTTTATGGACAGAGAAAGTATCCCTCCCCACAAAGCAAAACATTTTAAAGTTTTCAGACAATGGGGCGTCTAAAATTAGAGATTTGAAATTTTATTGTGGTATCAATAATAATTTGATATGTATCTTCCTTCGCTTATAAAAAACCTTGATTTTATTTTTTATTTTTTTTTGCAAAACAGTGTATGACAATGGCAAGACTGTTGTAAATTTAGAGATGGTAAAAATGAGCTTTCATTACAAAAAAGCTTTCAGCAAATTGTAATACGATGAATCAAAACAATTCACATATTCCATTTGCAATAAAAGTTGCGTATATAAAGCAGAAATCTACATCAACTGACACCACACACAGTGGACCAAACACAAGGAACGCGGATGATGAAGATGTAGTGGCCTTCGAAAACAGCCGGTTGTTCCGTTCTACTATGTGTTTGTCAGAATATTTACAACTAACTTTGGTGTTATTTGCTCATTAATAATTATCACATGAAATTTGGCTTATAAAGCAATACGAACTTTAGTTTGATCAAATCATAAATATAAAAATGTGTATATATTTTTTTTAATTTTTAAACGATTTGTTTCTTTGCTTAAAAAAAACTTTTTGGTTTTTTTTTTGCAAAAAAGTGTATATATTTTTTTAATTTTTAAACGATTTGTTTCAACGTTAATATTCAAGAAAACTTTTTTGTTTTCATACTAAAAATAGCTTTTGATCAAATCTTTCTGCGAAAAACATAACGTAATACCTTTATTCGTTTAGCCACAAAAGCAATATCATATAAAAATGTTGAAACCGAAAAAAAACATTAAAAACTTGTACACTTTCCTGATTTTAGTAGCATCTCTGAGCTACAAATCACAACTTAAGGTCTTCAAAATTTACAATGTGATGTAAAATTGTGTTGTATGTATATCAAGCTGTGTACTTAGTTTTTAAGATTTCTTTAAATTAATTTTTGCCTTTTTGGCCAGCTTTTTGCCTCAAATACTCCTCTATACGATCGAATGATTTCCGACAATTTTTTTTTCTGACATCATAGAACAGGCTGTAATTTTGTACTCATTTGGGATGTGAACGAATACTTTATTATTTAAGTTCCAGTTTCGAGAAATGTAGGCAAAAGTTACAAAGAACTGTAACGTTTTATAAATGCTTTTACTGAATGAACTAGCATTGTGTCGTTCCGGAAAGAGATAGATTCTATTCAACGATTCCCTTTTTGGGCATCGTTCCGCACTGTTTCAATTAGTGCGGAACGGTGCGGACTTTGAAAGGTTCGTTTTTATTGTTCTTCGTTCTAATTGCAAACCGTCTTGAGGAGTATGAATGTGTTTTGACAAACGTCAAAGACAAACGTTTCGTTCACTTATTTCTGCACACTTTTTTGTATAGAAAATGATTTATTTATATATATATTTATGTTTATGATAGATTTCATTAATTATTGCTCTTTAGTTAAAAAATTAAAATAAATCATAAAAAGTTTTTGTTGACGTGCTCAGGAGTGACCGACACGTTCCCTCATTCCTCGTTCATTCACTGATCAAAGCAAAAAATCGGAACGACGAACGAATGGAACGGTTCGGTCGGACCGATTTCACAAAAGGAACGATTTTGTCCATTTCTAAAATGAACGTACGAGTATATAGCTTCTGAGAGTTAGAACTTTTCTGAAAGTTCGATTTTGTTGCATAGTTCTTGCACTATTATCACTTTTGTTGTAAATTTTGCTTTTTATGTTTCACATAAAATTGCATAAATGCTTACTTTGCTGTTTCTCATTTCTTTCAGTGTGTTTACCATTAAGTGCAGTTTTCTTTTTTCAAAACTTCATTGCGGTCACTATACAATTTGCTGGTCCAATTTAATATGACTTGCGACGCGAACATAAATTTTTATATAAAAAACCATAATCTAACAAAAACACTAAGCAATAATAAAAAAATACACACACAAACCCAAAAAAGTGTCATTCGACAAATCTACTAAATCTCTATTTGAATGCCAAAAAGATTTAAATATTTATTTAGAGCGAAATTTAAAAAAACGACCTAAGCAAATACCAACAAAGGACCTCAACATAATAACATGTATGTGGCTCTTGCATATTTTTAACAAAATAACCCCCCACCAAAATACGAGTATAAACGAAACATTATAAAGTCAATACAATTTAAGCACATACGGGATTAACAATTCTCGTAAATATTAAAAAAAAAATAAATAAATAAATGTTTAGAATATTGACATTATTTAATCGAAATCACTTCTATTTGAAATTCTAATAAAATACTTGGAGCAAAATAGACAATTGATAAATCAATCATGGTAAATTCCAAGAGAAAGAAACCAAGTGAAATGAGTTTAAGCAGACTTTCCAACACTTCCGGTATTGTGACATTTAAACAGTGACAAAAAAGATTAAAATTTATGTATATTGTGCATACATACTCGTACATACGAGTATGTACGTAAGTGTGTACAATTTTATTTTAATTCAATGAAATTGATTTATTAAAAAAAAAACTGTTTGCTAAACGAGAGGGTTGTATTTAAATAAATCAAAATATTTTATGGCAAACAAACAATGAAAATATATTTCTTGCAAGGAAAACCAAATCAACAACCCTTTCCCTCCCGATTCCATGTTGCTAGAGTTGACAAATTTCTTTCTTTGTTTGTTTATTGTCTGTTTAAGTGTATTCACACATGTTAATGTCAAATTTTACAACAATTTCAAATGAAGTACTACGGGTAAGCGCAGCTACCTTACATTAACAATTAATTTTTATACTAATGGTATCTCTAAACACCCATTCAAACGTATCTTTACATACGTACATACATACGACTACATACATACTTTTGCTTTGCATTTTGAAAAATTTGAATTTGTTCACTTCATTTAATTTTAGAAAATAACTTAAAAGCTTTTGTTTTACTGGCGTAAAAAGAAACCTTTTTTGTTTGTGTAATTTATAATTTATTTTTGCAGTATTCAGACTGTTTCACGATTAAATTATATTCAAATAATGGCAACGTAAGAGAGCAGTACTTGACATTAACTCCTTTTAATTGTATTCAGACTTTTTAAAATTATATGACATCATCAGCCCTCCTTTTTATATCTAGTAGTACATTGGTGTATGTGTGAGTGTGTGTGTTTAGCACAGTGGTATTTCTGAATTTTGGCACAAAATATTAACGAAAAAACTAAATATTAAAAATCACGAATTATTAACTTGATAGCAGCTGGTCAAAAAATTATTGTGTGGCAGGCAGCACTCTATTCTTGCTAAAGCAATGACAATAGGGAAGACAAGTAAGCGATGTCCGTCTGTCTGTCTGTACGTGAAATCAGTTTTCCGAAGCTCCCAGAAAAGCTAGAGACTTCGGTTTTTGACTGGTGTATCAGAAATTGTCCGAAATAGATTGAGATTGAAAATCAGCAAAATCGAAAAGACTGATTCAGAGCTGGAAAATTTAAGCTTTATTTTGTCATGTAAATGTAACTGGCTAAAACTAATTTTTATTTTTTTGTTAAACAAACACATTTTTTTAATTTAGTAAGATTCCAATTGGTATTTAAAATCAAAAAATCGATTCCAGGGTTGGAAAATGATCTTTTTTTTTTTGGTATATAACAGTAATTTTTTGTTCATTTTCTCTATAAATTAAACAAATTTTATATTTTTAAAATAAATAGATTGGCATAACAAAACACAAAAATATTTAAAAGGATAATTCCAGGGTTGGAAAATTTAAACTTGTTTTATATTTTTTCCATTCCTTTATTAATTAAATATGTTTTATCTGTTAGAAGAAAAGAGCTTGATATAAACAATTTCAAATATATAAAACTGCTCCAGAGCTGGAAAATATCAAGCTTTTTGTTGGTATATATAAGTAACTACATAAAAAAATTTTTTTTTCTTTGTTAATTAAACAAATTTTTTATTTTATTTTAGCAGAAAAATTAAAAAAAAATTCCACGGTTGGAAAATTTAAATTTTTTTTGCAAAAATTATGCTTTGAGCACAATTACATTTCAAATCGATGGTCATACGGTGGCAGCTTGCAACGATTTCTTAATAATTCTTAGTGAATTGAGATAAAATAAAATATAACGCTAAAGAACAGTCATAACTACAAAATCAATTAAAGAACATATAATATTTTGCTGAAACTGTTCCTTTCAGCTGTTCGGAGCCGAAATTTTGGTAAGAATTTAAATGAAATACCTAACAATTTTGTAATATAAATACTAGGATTTTTTAGGAAATACAATCTATGAACCAAATTCTTTTGTCGAAAAATACCGTAGTTCAGTTACTATAAATTGCACTAGAGCCAAAAATACATCCATTCATCAATTTTTTTTCTTATGATTATAAGATTCGGCACTTTAAATGAAAGTTTAACATAATAACCCTGATTGTTCTAAGAAATTTTTGAGTAAATTTATTAAAATTAACAAAACCCGATTTAAAATCATTCTTAATTAAAATTAATTCTAGTGCAATTAAATAACAAGGGCCGATTTGTCAATATTGAAAACGTTCGACTTGTGTCAGATAAAGAAAACATACATATTTTATAATTAAAAAAAAATAAAAAATTTTTATATGTTTTTGTTTTATGACCAATCTCGTTTGTTTTTTTTTTTTATTGTGTCTAACATGGGCTATTTATGGTCAGTCTTGAGGAGAATTTTTATTTTTAAATTGATCTTCAGTTACATTATTAAATAAATTATAAAAACTGGACAGCACGAACAATTAATTGCATAATTTAAATAATAGTAAATAATGGAAAATATCACAGGCAAACTTAAAACTAATATCACAGAACTTCACTTGTCAGGTTATTGCAATAAGATGAAATAAATTGGTTTTATTTGCATTCCAAAAATAAAGAAAACTGACCATAAATAGCCCATGCTAGAGACAATAAAAGACAAAACAAAAAAAAATTTTAATTTTTAAATTTTTTCCTTGAAAAAACACACACAAAAATAATATGAATGAGTTTGTAATATTAATTAAAATATTTGTAATATTAATTAAAAAATTAATTAAATTTTCACTTATAAACAATTTGATAATATCAATTAAGTTTTTCCACTCAAATTAATTAATACAATTAAAAATTTAATTGAATCAATTAAATTATTAATTGAAAACATTAATTGGTGAATACTTTTTTCTGTGAACTTAAAAATGTTTTTTTGTATTTGATAGTGATAAAACCAAATTCCAACAAAATCATTTACTCAATCACATAACATAATTGTTAAAAAATTCCTTTACAAGATCAGCAAATTTGTTAACTGAAAACGCACCAAAGAAAAATTTTTCTATATCAAACAACACAATCAGTGAAAATAAAACAGATTGTTCGAAATTAAACATTTAGTAAATTAGAAAAACAAATTTAAATTAACAATGATTTGCATCCGAAAATTAAAAAAAAATATATTTTTTCTGTGAATATTTCCGAACAAACCACTGTTTCATAACATTTTCCTCAATATTTAAATACTCGTGTTTCCGATTTGATTTCATTGCCTTCTAGCAAAAATGATAAATTATTAAATGAAATTTCTTGTACGAGTATGTGTAATAAACCTTTGTATGTAAATCATATTCGTCCCTTATTTGTCTATCTTGTGTTTGATTCATTCTTCAAAATTTACCTCCTGTAAACGCATTTGCTCGCTCACCCTAATTTGTGCCACTTGAAAATTGTTTGGGTGCGTCAGTATGTTCATGTCGTATTAGTGGTGTTTATTAGCTGCGTAAACGCACATCCTGCTGATATCCTTCTATGATTATACAATTGTTGCATTGTTGTTAAGCATATTTATGTGCGTCTGTTTTTGTTCTTTGTTTGCTGGGTGATGGTTTTAACGCTGCAGGGTTTCATGTTATTTTTTTTTTTTTTGCAGCAAATATTTTATGAACCATACCACACGAGTATCTTGAGTGTTTTAAATACATATTCTTAGTTTTAAGGTTTATGCTAATGATTGATTTTAAGTAAAAGTGGCCTGATTTTTTTATGACCTTTTAAATGCGTCATTAGACATTAGATAAAAAAATGGAAGTTATTAATGAGAGAAAAAATTAAATTATTAAAAACATGCAGATAATTAATTAAGAAGTTATTTCTTGATTTTTTAAAGCAAATGTCAAAATTTGTTAGCAAAAAATTAGTAGTCTCTGAAAGTTATACTGAAAAAAGTGAAAAAAAAAATTCCTTAAGTTTTGCAACATTAAAAATATTACGCTAAGAACATCCAAAGATATTGAACTTAAAGTTACCAATCTTAACGAAAATATTAAACAGGCTGCTGAGCAGGCCACTTCCTCCCAACCGCAGACTGGCTTTAATAGAATTTGTTCTACGGATATTAAACGTCTTGCATGTGAAAAAAAGAGAGCTAGAAGAGAATGGCACCAACACAGATCACCCCTAAATAAAATCAAACTTAAAGAATGTACTAAACGACTCAAATAGTTGCTATCGTCGGAAAAAACTGCATTACTGGAAAAATATCTAGAAGGTCTCGATGTTACGTCAGCATATAATTACTCGTTATGGCGCGCTGCTAGAAGTCTTAAAAGACCCGTTGAGCTTAAATCACCACTGCGCACTTCGACCGGAGGATGGGCAAGAAGCGATAGTGAGAAAGGTAACTTATTTGCTGAGCATTTAAACTCTATATTCACTCCGGGTGCTGTTAATTTGCCGAGTGTAGTTTCTCTACCCCTCGTCCCTTAAGGTTTAAGCTGCGTGATGTACAAAAAATAATTGTTGAACTCAACCCTAATGATGGAATTAGTAACAAGATGCTGATGAACTTGCCTCTAATTGCAATAAGAATCCTGCTATTTATTTTTAATGCCATCAAAATAATTCCAAGGCCGGGCGAAGATCTTACCAAAGCTGAGTCATATAGGCCTATAAGCTTACTATCAACAATCTCAAAGCTTTTCGAAATGCTGCTCATGACTAAATTTTCCAAAATTTTAGCTGATAATGGGTGCATCCCTGACCATCAATTTGGTTTTAGAAGTCAGCATAGCACAATTGAGCAAACGCATAGATTGGTTCAATTTATAAGGAAGACATTTGAAGAAAAAAAGTATTGTTCTGCCCTCTTCATTGATGTTTCACAGGCACTTGACAAAGTATGGCACGAAGGCCTAGTTTTAAAATTGAAGACATATCTGCCAATAAACATACAAACACTTTTGGAAAGTTATATTACTTATAGGAAGTTCACTGTTGTGGAAGGAGACTTCATGATTGTGACCAAATCTATATTTTCTGGTGTCCCACAAGGTAGCAGTCTTGTATTCAATCAGCCCAATCATGAATATTCCCTCGGAATTCATTTCTCACGGAAAATAATTTTCTCGAGAAAACATTCCTCCAATCATAAATTTCTTGGGAAGAAAAAAGGATAATACGTGGCATCACCGCATTATGAAGCTCGTTGTTTTGCTTGTTTGTTGACATTTTGTTTCTCCCCATTTTTTTGAGTGAGAGAGCAACAAAAATTATTAAAATTCACCAACTTGGAAAAATATGTAAAAAAAGGTTATAAATTATTTATTTGGGAATTATTTGTGTTTTTCCAAATAAAAGAACTATAAAATACAAGTTTATGTATATAAATTTTGTTTCAATGGAATATTAACCATGTTTTTATGCAAACTCCCTTCTGTTTTGCAAGAGAAATATTTTTAGTGAAAAAAGCAAGTTCAGCTGCGTTCATATACCTGCTTTTTTCCCGGGGATTTTTTTTATGCTCGCATTTGGTAAAAAAAAATAGGGGAAAAACAAAGTCATGATAGGAGAAAAGGGAAAAGTGAGAAAACTCGTGCGGAATTTTTGTTTATGATTGGGCTGAATATATACTTGTGATATGCCTGTAAGCATGCCGATGATACAGCCTGCATGAGTATGCATGAAAACCCTTATGAGACATTCCGCAATCTCCAGGAACATATTACCCAGCTGGAAATATGGTTAAACTTATGGAGAATTAAAGTAAATGAGCAAAAGTGTGTCCATATATCCTTTACCTTAAGAAGAGATACTTGTTCCCCCCATTCGAATCAACAATCAAGATATTCCTCAACATTCTCAGGTAAAACACCTTGGTATACACCTTGATCGTAGGCTTACATGGAAACATCATATTGACTCTAAGCTAACTCAAATGAAACTTAAGTTAACTCAAATACATTGGTTGATTGGCAGAAATTCAACACTCAGCCTAGACTGCAAACTGTTAATATACAAGTCGCTTTTAAAACCAATATGGTGTTAGGGAATTCAGCTATGGGGCAGTGCTTTAGCTTCCAATGTAGAGAGAATCCAATGAAGACAAAACATAATTTTACGTTTGATAACATCGGCTCCATGGTACATTAAAAATTCAAATTTAGATCGTGATTTAAATATGGCACTAGTGACTGAAGAAATTGCAAAATACGCAGGCAGGGTGTTTTTTATTGAGGTATAGAACTTTAAGTTGGCATCACTTTTTTAACTGGCGGCCATTTTGTCAGCTGTCAAGTGATTAATATTTAGTTTGGTTTGCCATTTCATCATGAACAGGTTGACAAAAGAACAACGCTTGCAAATCGTGCAAATTTATTTCGAAAATAATGGTTCAGTTCGCGAAGTTTACCGCAAGCTCCGTCCATTTTATGGTCGACATAATCGTCCATCAGAGCAATTAATTCGGTTAACCGGTCAATTGGCCACCAAGATCGTGTGATTTGACACCATTGGATTATTTTCTTTGGGGATATGTGAAGTCGCTCGTCTACGCCAACAAACCAGAAACGTTAGGGGACTTGGAAGCCAACATTCGTGGCGTTATTGCCAACATACGGCCCCATATGCTCGAAAAAGTGGTTGAAAATTGGACCTGTAGAATTGGCTTTATTCGAGCCAGCCGCGGCGGCCACATGCCCGAAATCATATTTAAACGTTAATGACATAAAATTATCCTTCCAATAAAGCCAAATTGATGGACATTAAAACGATTTTCTTGTGTTTTATTTCAATTCAAAGTTCTATACCTCTAAAAAAACACCCTATACTTAAATAAACTCGAGTCCCATCCTGATCCCTCTCGCAACATCTTGCATTTTACTGGACACAGACGCTTAAAAAAGAGGGATACTATGGCTCAACTCAACACTCCAGATGTAACTGCTTGAATATACTTTTATTTTTTTTTTTATTTCCTGCTCTCTTATGTATCATTAATTTACTATCCATAAGTTTATGTCCGACACTAGTCGGGCCTAATAATTATATTTTAATTTAAGATTTGAACATTTATTATTAGTTCTGATTTGAAGATACACTGCCTTATTCATAAAATATATTTCTGTTTAGTAAGAGGTTTATTAAACAAATTTTCTATGGAAATTTGATTAATAAACCTTTTATAAAATCAAAATATTTTTTTATGAATTAGGCCCACAATAAATAAATATATGTACAAAAAAAATCTTTACTTCTTTAGAGACTTATCAATCAATAAGAACTTATAACAGCAAAAAAAAATCGGAACTAGTTCCAAAGGTTTACCACTTTTATTGCATACCAATCACTACGGGTACTGAATTTAATATTTTAAGGCTGTTTTTTATTTCAAAAATTGTTCTACACAATCATTTAAGCACATACCATTCAGTTATTTGGATCACTTACGTCCTATGACAACCATGTGTTAAATTCATGGATGATTGAGCAGAAATAGAACTACTTGGAGCTGAGTGCAAGAGTGCTGTAACTACCCAGTAAAAAATTACACATTACCATCAAAAATACTTGCCATATAATGATTTACTTTTCTGATTGCCAAATTTCATTACTCGCATACAAATCGCATTACATAAAATTTAAAAAGTGATGTGTAAGTTGATAAATGAGGAGAATGATTATTTTAGATTTAATAGATTACGTGAACATGTTGCCATATAAAAAGAGTTAGTTCGTCTCAAGAATCGATTATTTTAGTCTCACGCCTTGTTAAAATCATTTAATTGGTAATCCAGTAGGGAAGAGATTCCACCAAAAATGCTTAATTCCAAACCTGATTACATTTTTTGAAATTTTTTGCTGGGTAATGATTTGTATTGCCATTTTTTGCTGGGATGTGTTAATATTTTACCTTCTTATTTATTTTTTTAGTAGAAAATCTCATGTCCGATAAAGCTTATGATATTCTTATAAAGTTGGATTGTTTAGGTTATTTAATGAAACATCTACTTCGAACTGTGTATGGATTGATAATTTAATGATAAGTACCACCGCAATTTTCCCTTAACAAAAACGTTTAATATTAATCTAAGGCAGAGTGTATGCTCCTTTCGCGTTTACATGTTATTAACATACAAATTCGAAAGAATATTCAGTCGTTCCGAATTATAGAGTGGACCAGAGAAACAAGCCGTCTTAAAAAATCGTCGGCAGCTGTTTATAATCCGGCTTGAGCCAGCTGACATTGGCATACGCTTTTTATAAGCTTTTCAAACACATTTCTATAAAAAAAATTTCAAACACCTGATGTCTTCCATATAATTTGTACGATGTAGTACAAATTTGCAACTACAAAAAACAATTATCCGGCTCCAATTTTGAGCCGAGGCTAGCCGCAAGTTACATTGAAAGTCGGCGGCGGCTCTTGAGCCGGCTGTGAGCCGATCGGCTTCCTTCTCTGGAGTGAACCGCCATTCCATACACTTGTATTGCATGCACGAATTCACAAAGAATTATTTTGCCGATTCATAATAATAATTTTAGCCATTATTTAAATGTTAGACAATGTACATCATTTGTTCAAAATAATTTTTTGTACATTTGTAGTATGGATATTGCAAATCTTTTTGAAGTGAAAACCTTTAAACTACAACTGAATGCTTTTCTATGTCATTCATAAGATTACCGCCATTTCATATCTTTTTAATTAACTTGAAAACGATTTGTTGGTGTATATTTATGCATATTTTGTTACGTAAAATGTACATTTTCCATATTTTTATTTAATATTTAGTTCTTTGGAACTTTCATTCAAATAGGACAAAAACAAACACAAACTTTAGTTTCCGTATATCCTACACGATGGTCTTTCATATTTAATAAGATGGGCGGAGAAACAAGGACTTGCCCTTAATCCTAATAAAACGGAACAAGTCCTCTTCTCCTAGAAGTATAAGATACCGGTTTTCCAACTTATCACTGTTAATAATATGGAGATAAAGTGTTCAACACTACAAAATATCTCGAGGTTATTCTTGACTCTAAGCCGAATTCCAAACTAATTTTCTAGAGAGAGTGAAGAAAGCAACAATTTCACTCTATCTCTATCCATTGAAAAAAAACTGGGGTCTTACCCCGAAGATCTTGCATTGGATTTTTACTGCAATGGTATGCCCAATTCTCATGCTTGGGATCAATGTGTGGTGTCCGTTCCTGGAGAAAAAGTTGTATCTTTATATGTGACACAAGGTTCAAAGAATCGCATCTTTGGGGATGCTTCTGCACCTACTACCATTGGACCTAGTAGGGAAGGAGATAACAATAACCTCAGCAATCCGTGTACGTTGTACTTCTCTGTGAAACGGAAATGCTACCGGCACAATGTATAATATTCGACGACTAAGCTTGGGGATGGAGGATTGACCAAACCTCGGCTGCTCTACTACACGAACGTCTTTATAAAACCTGCATAAAAAGCGTTTATTTTTATACGGACGGCTCCAAAACAAAAGAAGGTGTGGGTTATGCAGTCTTTTCAGGAACCTTATGTGCAGTGTCTTCCAGGTAGGGATGCTTGCTATAAAATAAGTTGCGAATTGGTTGAAAGTGAATGTCACTTCAGCGACTTTAATTTAGATTTACGCTGATAGTCCCCGCTTCGAAGAACAATAACAGCCCTCGACTGCCGATTATCTCTGAACCAAATGAGAGAGCAGTTTGATATTAGGATCATCTGTATCCGGGGCATACAGACTTTCAGGGGAATTCTAGGGCTGATGAGCTTGCTAGAGCTGGGACATTAGTAGCTTTATATTGAGCTTTGGTTGGTTCGGCGGTGGGAACTCCGCATAATGAACCAAAACGGTCTAAGCGCGTCCGGGATTCAGACTGCCACCCTTACCTAACCTAACATAGTTTCTATATAAGAGTTCGATTGCAATTTCTTAGAAATTATACCCATTAATATCATGTGATTTGCGAACTGTAATTTATTGGGATCTCAAAGGAACTCCTGATATTACTTGCTTCATCCAATAAATGTTTGCAATATATAGTTCATATCAACAAACTTCCGTATGTTGAAATAAAATCACATCCATGATCGCAAATTATAGTACGAGGGCGGATCAATAAGTCCGTGACTTTTTTAATGAAACACAGTTTTTTTTTTGCAAAACCAAAATTTATTTTTCAACTTAATCTCCTTTTAACTCAACACATTTAGTCCAACGTTTCCTCAGTTTTTGTATCCCTTCCAAAAAAAAGGATATTTCGAGGTCCTTAAAAAAAGGCGTTTGTTTGGTCAATAATTTCATCGTTGGAGCTAAATCTCTTTCTACCGAGCCATTTTTTTAGGTTTGGAAATAGGAAGTAGCCACTACGGGCTAAATCCGGAGAATATGGCGGATGAGGTACCAATTCGTAGCCCCATTCATGGAGTTTTGCCATTGAGACTGCACACGTGTGCACTCGTGCATTATCTTGAAGAAAAAGAACTTTTTTCTTGGCCATATGGCCATATGGTGTCGTTTTCTTTTTAAATCCTCATTAAATCGGTCTAATAAGTTGGCATAATATACGCCGTTTATTGTTTTTTCTTTTTGAAGGTAATCGATGTGAATTATCCCGCGTGCATCCCAAAAATCAGGTGCCATCACCTTATTGGCTGACAAACTTACCTTGGCCTTCTTCGGAGCAAGTTCAGAGCAGGTTCGGAGAAACCCATTGTTTCGACTGCTGCTTGGTCTCCGTAGTACAGTAACTTATTCGGATTGCGGTTAAACAACTCCAAACAATATTTTGAAGTTGTCAATCGTTTACGTTTATGGTCAATTGAGAGCAAACGCGGCACCCATCTTGCAGACAACTTTCTTAGACCCAGCTGATCACTTAAAATCGAAACCGCACTGCCATATGAAATGCATATAGCATCAACAATCTCACGCACTTTTACTCTTTGATCGGCCAACACCATATCGAGGATTTTTCGACATTTTCGGGTGTACTGACCTCAACTGGCCGTTCAGAACGTTCAGCGTCATTTGTACTTATGCGATCACATCGAAAGTCAGTAAACCACTTTTTTACCATTGGTACTTGATGGGAACAGTGTTGCATTTCATATAACTATGAGGGAAGTTCGAAAAGTCACGGACTTATTGATCCGCCCTTGTATTATTTCACCCTCATTTTATTTCATTATTACTTGTAAAACGATATTAAAATTTTGTCAATAGATGTGTACATACACATGTACATACATATACATATACTTATGTATATATGTAAGTATTTTTGTATATAAGAAAATAAACAAATCATTACTGCCCTTAAATAGCAAAACCCTTTCATTAACACCTAAACAAAAAATATCTGAAAACTAATAATTTACCATAAAAAATATACGACAGATTTATCAACAATAAAAATCTAAATTGCTGGCACAAGCCAATCAAACTAATGGCCAAAACTGAAAAAGAAAAATGGTTTTCGAACAATAAAAAAAACACAAATCAGGGTTTAAAATTATTTTAAATGATTTTATCTCAACATAATGTGTAAACAAAAGTTTTGATAAAAAATCAAATTAATGAAATGAGTAACAAAACGGACCCTTATAAACCGCAAAATAAATAAAACAACAATAATAAAAAAGAACAACAATAACAAATGTCCACTTTTTAAACAAAACAAGAAATTAATTGCAATTACCCTCACTTATTAAGGAGGAAGCCGTTGCCGGAAGGACAAAGCAAAAAGTTAAAAAATCATGCTGGAATTTCTGGGAAAGAGGAAAAGTCCATATAAGAAATATGATTAGTTTTAGTGAAAAAACAAAAGAAAAACTTAAGATATTATTCCTTCTTCTGCTTACAGACTCACAAAAACAAAAATATTCTTTGTATGTTGGAAGTTAAAATCATCCAGCATCCCACCAAGACTCTGGTGTGATGAGGTTATTATTACATTATGTGCGCAATTGCAAACATTTAAAATTAAGAAAATCCCAAAAGACCAGCATCAACCAACAAAGCAAACGAACGAATGAACGAAACCACCAGCCACCCAGACAACCCAACAAACAAATAATTGTATACATAAGGATTCCATCATACGAGTATATACACGATACAATGCAATCATATTTTCGTACACGTTTGTTGATGGCCCTTGGGGATTTTAGCCAACATTTGTTTATTTTGCTCTACCATTTATGAAAAATAAAAGAATAATAGTGGTATTCGGATATTTGAGGCATTGTTGAATTGCACATAAGGTATTAAGGCATTAAGTAATTTTTAAAACAAAATACTTTGTGCAAGGTTATAGAGAAGATTTATGTTTGTGGCATTTTGCTATTAGTGAAATTTATTTAATACTAGCTGAGCCCGACAAAAGTTGTCTTACCCCCAAGTTTTTATTTTTTTTTTATTATGTATAGAATACTTCACACAGGGGCCACTTGTTGGGTCAAAAACAAAACAAAAACTTACCGGGTATTGACCAGAACTTGTATTTTAGCTCCACATATCTTATAGCTCCAGAGATCATGCGTTACGAACAAACACACACTACGATTTTATACAAGTACATATCGTCAGCCCATTATTGGTTTGGAGCATATGCCAAAAAGTCGGAATGGAGAGAAACGACAAAGAAGGTTTACATGAAGTTTTCTCAAAGTATACCCCATAGAATTTGTTTGTATTTTCAGCATTGCTTCCGACTCATGTTTGGAAGAAATAAGTAAATTTTAGTGAACTTTCACGCATAAAGTTAGAAGTTAATATTACTTTATTGTAAAAGTAAAAATACGTTTTGTGCCTCATACACCACTTTTCTTAATTTATTTTCAAAAAGTAGCTTTTTGTGCTCCATTACATGATACAATTATACAAGGTACTTGCACAAGCCCAGCCTGTTAATGTATACAATGCAGAAAGTTGTCAAGCTTTGTTTACAAGCTGCAAAAATGTTAGTGTATGTGTGTGAATAAAATGATTACAGTGTTGCCAATGAATTTGCACATTGAAGAAAATTACACTACACATGCTTTGTGTAGATTAAAATTAAAACAAAATTAAATAAAAATAGAACCCAAAGTAGAATTACACACATATTATACATGAATCTCATTACATGGCCTACAGATGAGAGTAAAAATTACACACTGTGTATTACACACATATTGGCAACACTGAATGACTATAATCATGCATGAATGCCGAGTCTGCAATTGTACTTTAGTTACCCTGTGATTGTTATTTTTAAAAACAAAAGACACCTGCTTCTGACAATTATAGGTATGTTTCTACCAACAAAATATATACGTGTGTTTCTTGGTGTTGCAATTTTGTTGTAGTCGTGCAAGTACCTTGTATAATTATACCATGGCTGAGAATTGAGAATTATGTTGTTTTGTTTATTTTTCTTGCTGTGTAGAGAAATAAGTCGATCGTTTAACGCCGACCAAGAAATCGCCGCCGATCCGCTTACCCACTTACACAAGCAAAACAAATAACTGAAGTGTGTTTAATATAAAGAATGAAATTAAATGATTTCTGTTATACTCAAACATGCATTATTAAGGTTTCTTTTATTTTATTTTAGTGTTTAATAAATTTATAATAAAACATTTAATCGGCGGCTGCGTCTGGGTGATGATGCTTTTGCTCAACAGTCGCCGTTGAATTTTTATTACGGCACCTTCTTTTTTTATTATTCATTTCTTATACAAATGAAGCAGAACAAGAGTTAACTTTACTTCGCATGTTTTTGTATGAAGAATTTGACGCAAACGCCAAACTGTGACATGTACAGCAAAACAATACTTATTAAACCTTAAAATAGTTGAAATGGAGCAAAATGAGTGCTAAATATTTTAGAAACCATAATTAATTTCTCGAAACATGTTTTGGATTCAGAAAGAAGATATTCGAAATATGTATATATACCCCATACCTAACTATTATTTCTTAATTTTCGGTGGGGTGGGGCAAACCAATCATGGGCTGACGATATATAGATTACTTAAGGTGATCAGCAAATCTATCTTTACTCTATTGTTGTAAAATTTCGGTTTTCAAATGCCAACTGAGCACACGGGTGGCAACAATTGGAATGGAATGGTATCATTTGCACTAAACGCTGAACGCCACTAATATGAAATGCATGCTTTTGCAGGAGTGCTACCGTGTTACTTTTTTCCTTTATAGTGTTTAAAAATTCAAAGGGGAGTTTATTAACCGCAATCATAAAAATAACAATCATAATAATTTAACCACAATAATATTTTAGCTTAATAATGAACAATGATATAATTTATTATATACATACATACAAACAAAAACATACATACATACATACTTATAAATACCCTGCAGAAAACATGGGATTAAGTGTCCCCAAATCACCACTTTTGTCGACTATTTTGGTGACATTGTCAACAGAGCGTCTATTAATAATGGTTTTAATGCGTAGAAAACATTTTTTCAGATACACACAACTATGTTTCTTCTTAATGTTTTATTGGTTTGTTGAAAATAAACGTGACGTCAAGCAAAATTTAAGTGTTTATAAAAATTATCTTAAGAAATAGAATTATAACGTTAATATTTGTATATAAATGTATTTAACAATAATTAAAAACATAATACACAAAAAAAAATAAAAAAACAAATAAAATAACAATCAATTTTGTATAAAAATATAAAATGTGAAAATTGAAGAGTTTTAAGTGAAAGGTGCCAATTATGGAAATTTTGACCCTGTGGAAGATTTTGTGCCATCCGGTAAAGATTTGTCACATTTTAAGATCCATACGTAAGTGTTTGACTTTACTAATTCAGCGAAACATACAATTTTTAATTTTAATATACAAACATATGTATTTAATAGAAATGACAAACAATTTCCTGCAGGTGGTGACAGTGTCTATAGTGAATCTGTACAATTTTACTACAGACATCGAGAGAGGAAATATCGATATTGTAGACTAGAAATTAACTAGTGAATCTTTGGTGCCAATGTCTCCATGTGGTCCCAAAAAAACTACTTAGTCAGTAGTGCTACAGTCTAGTGGTGGATTTTCAATGACAAGGTAATGTTAAATGTCAATAGGCGATTACATTGGCTGGGGATCCTGGTCAGTAGTGCTACTGACAATGTCACTAGTAAATCACTACATTTTCACTATTCGCATTTTCTGCAGGGTATGTAAATACATATTTACGTTGTATGTGTATCGAAAAAAAAATCATGGATAAGCGTTTTCAAAAAAAAAAAAATCTGTTTGCTTAAACCAAGTATAAAACCAATAAAATAAATGGAGTTCGAAGTAAGATGTAAATATACGCTCTCGATCAGATGTTTAGATTGCATAGTGCAGTTTTAGCTATCGACAAAATATTTAAAAAGTTAAGGCCTACAAAAAACCGAAATTTACGTGGTTCTAATCAACTGATCGCGGATGTAAATGGAAAATTGCTCAGCTTCTTCACCAAAAGTTGTATGTATCTTAAGGGGGTTCATAATAAAAATATTGGATTTTGTTATAGGCCAACCGGAAAATATATTAAGCACCGTGAAAAAATTAACGCATGTTTTTTTCCCAAATTTTTCTGTTAAGTTTTAGGAGTCGCTACCAGCAACTGAACTTTGGTGTTTTTGAAAACTTTTGCCATGTGGTGTGTATTAAAAAATTATAAATTTTATTCAAACCATTATATTGAATGATTATTTGTCAAAAATATGTGTTAGATTTTTTGTGAGACGATTTATAGACTTTTTAAATTTTTCTACCGATTGTAATTTTAAATTAATTAGCAAGGTACTCGTATAACACTGTGTGACAAACTTTAATGAAATTGAAATAGCTGGACGTGTTACTATTTTTCTGGTAGGTATTTTCGAGCATAACGACAATCGGTATTTGAAATTTTTCAAACTCCCCCAAAATCTTCAGTTACGGGTAAAAAAAATCGGTTTTTCGTACCCGTAGGCACTTTTCGACCTCTAACTAAGTTCAATATTAACCGATTTTTAATTTATAAACGGATTTAGAAAGAAGAGACTAAAATCTTACAAACCAAATATAATTTGTTTCAGTAAATTTCAGATATATCGGGTATGTTCTGTATTCCACGTGAATGAAAATCGTTCGGAATTGCCATAGTATTGTTGTTATAAATACATATTTCCAACAACAATTCTATGCCAATTCCGCACGTTTTAATTTCACGTGGAAGACAGAAAATACCCGCATGTG
Source organism: Nowickia ferox (assembly GCA_936439885.1). NCBI lineage: Eukaryota > Metazoa > Arthropoda > Insecta > Diptera > Tachinidae > Nowickia > Nowickia ferox. Next base: position 100,067,624 of record OW387023.1, on the reverse strand, counting down.
TGTATTTTTTTCACTAAATAAAGTTTTTTCAGTTTTTTTTTTGTCACTTTTCTACTTTAGATTTGTTCTTAAGGAGGAGTTTTTTTGTACCGGAACCATACTATTTATAACTTTTTTCATAAAGCATAATTGATTAAGAGTAATTCGCCTTACCTTAGATTAGGAAACAGTTTATTGGCAAAGGCTTTTGACATAAATTCTTTGCTGGAAAAAGGCTAAAAGTTTTAATCATAATCGAGCGATTAATGGCTTCGATTACAATTACGATTAAAACGTGCGATTAATCGCTATTTCGATTACGATTATAATCGCAGTGCAAACCCTAGTTCTGAGCACTAAATAAAACGCTCAACATGTCAGTTCTATAATAGAGATTATTTTCTTGAGTGCTACTTCCCTTTAAAAGAAATTACTTCCTTCCATCCTTGCTTGCTTGCTTGCTTACTTTTTTAATATACTTAAAGAAATTTGAACTCTAAACTATTTGTTTCGTTCTTAGAACACTCGAAATTGCTTTAGTATTAAGTTATTTCTTGTAATCGAAATAAATGAAAAATATAAAAATAAACTTAAATTAAATTTTATACAATCTGACGTACTTTATACACTTTTAAACTGGGGGGTGTTACTCAAACTTCTCCAACCGCAAAAGATTCTTATTTACTTTTAAAAGTTACCAGTACAACAAAATAACCCTTAAAATATCTTTTGTTTTTCTTTAATTTTATCAGAAAACACACCAGCCCAAAAATAACAAATTGTTTGCGCATCACATCACGGGGCAAAAATTTTAGAAAAGGGGAATCGTTTCATAACTTATAGTTTTTATTTACTAATTGTTCAAATGTAAGCAATGAATCTTAATCAATTGCAAGTAATATTTGGAGTTAGTAAAACATATTGAAATATTTGTTAAAGAAAGGAAGTTTTTAATCAAATAAAATAAATTAATATTACGAGCGGAAAAATTTTACATTCACTTGCACATTCACCACCAACAGAACCACTGACAAATAAAAATGCAAGTATTTTTATAGTAAATTTTTTCAAGTTACCAATTCCTTCCCCTCATGGTATCCTTAATTCACTTATTTGTTTAACAATTGTAATTGAATTGTTTATGCAAACAGGCATTTCCGCAAACAAATATAAAACCAGCTTCGAAAGTTCAATAAGGCGAGAGTACCTTGAAAAATGTTTACATACTGGCAATAAAAAAACATTAATTTGTATTATAATGCAATAAGTTTACGAGTTCCATAAATATGCATCATCTTAAAATATCAACCACCATTTAACCCTTATCCTGAGGCGAGGTTTTCATTACAATTTCTAATGATGTGTTGCTTGCCTAAAACGAACAATTAATACCGAATCTGCCAAATCTTTAATAGTACAAGTTTTGCTAAATATTGAGCCTACAGGCTAAAGTTAAATTGCATTTAAATTATTTTTTCAATTTGGCTCTAATTAAAAACATTTAAAACATTTTCGGTTACACAGTGCAACACGAAAAAATATAACCATATATATCATAAGTAGCAAACCGTTCAAAATTCAAGAAAACAACCAACTACAAAATTGTACCTAAGATCTCAATAAAGAACTTTCTATATAAAGGGTCCGTCAGATAACTTTTTTTTTGAAAACAGCGCGGAAAACATCGAGTGTAGCTTCGGCTGTGTGGCACGTAGCGCCGTCCTGTTGAAACCAAATGTTGCCAATATCCTCCTCTTCAATTTTTGTGAAAAAAAATTCGTTCAACATGGCCCGATAACGATCGCCATTGACTGTAACGGCCACTCCTTGCTCATTGGCCCAATTATGCCTCTGGACCAAAATCCGCACCAAACAGTGACTCGTTTGCTTGTTTACATACCCGCCAAGATCAAAGTGAGCTTCATCTGAAAAGATGATTTTTTTTGGCAAAATCGGCATCTTCTGTAAGTCGATCGCAGGCAATATTTCCCAGCGTTGTTCAAGCGTATACACAACTATATTCGTTCAGCGGAAGGATAAAACTAATTATCTGTCAAATCAGACATGAGCTAAGTGTTACCATTCACGAAAAAAAAAACGTTAGATGGCGGACCCTTTAGAACATATAAACTTCCTAGGAATAATTCTTAATTTCGGGAAACTTTTCACTTTTGCGGCTATCGAAGCGCTACCTAAACGGAATTAAGAAAAAACATGTAAGACAAATCAATTTTTTTTTAATTTTTTGCGATTTTGCTCTAGAAGATGAAATTTGTTTGATTTTATATGTTCACAATTTTTGTTCTTTATGAGAAGAGCTACAACTTTGCCTCAAAGACTAAATCAAAATTCCGAACGGTTTACAAGATATGAGCCTCAGAAAATTCAAAAATGATACCGAGGCCCCAAATCTTTGGGGGCCCATAAAAAGAAAAGTGCATGACTTGGGGCAAAACTGGGAGACACGGGTCTTTTTTTTTTTGGTCTTTCATCACGTAGTGGTATCCGTATATGGTTGTATTTCCATGACTTACAAAATTATACACTTAAGGGTGGTTGTCAAAAGTCCGGAATAACATAGACTTGTGGTCCATTTTGACATTACGGAGATTGTTAAGTGGATGATCTGTTACCGTCAAACCCAGCAGAGCCCATCGTGGGAAGGTTTCCCCGCCTTAATAAAGTACGAAAATTCAATATGATATTTATTGAATTTAGCATATTTTTCAGGTCTCAAAATAAGCGTGAAGAAGCCACTACTCGTATACTCCATCTATGTATATCCGACCGAAAATGGAATACAACTCTCCTGTATGCGACGGTGCTTCAAGGTCTATTCTAAGACTGCTCGATAGCGTACAGGAGAGGGCCAAGAAGCTCATTGGTTACAGTGTTCCAAATGTGGCAGCAATGTAGGGCATTACTCTGTTCGATTACTATTACAACGGAATGTGTTCTGATGAAATGAAAGAAATTTCATTAATTTTACGCACAACACGTTCTGCATTCAGATCCCATCTATTTTCTGTCGAATAGCTTGTGGACTAACTAGCAGCAGAGGTCTTTCCTGTCACTTTCAATGAACAAAGATTCAAATTTAATGTTCTCTATCCTCTTCCTCTATTTTCCTAACTCTAGCACAATGCATTTCAGCAAAAGGCCTCATATTCCGAGTGCTAGTCCTACTTTAAAAATTTGTTATTACACATATTTCTAATACTTCGACCAAAGTCGTAGCTTACCTAACTTTCAAGATTAAGATTAAGATTGAAGAACTTATACTTATGGGAATTTATTTCATAAAAATATTAATATCGTATATTTAATCGACTAGTAAAATATCTCACAATGACTTGCCAAGTAGACTCCGTGATGGCGACCATTTTGTGAAAAATAGTTTCTTTTAAAAGCGCTAAGGAGTAAGTTTTAACGCCATATTGACTAAACTCCAGTTTGTTTAGTCCATTTGAGGGATGTGCATGGCGTATATCTTAAGTGATCAAAACCTCTAATATACTCTTTACATTTGCCGAATTGTCATTTTTATGAAACTATCGGACGCACAAATGCGCGATCCGGCCTCGAAAAACGCTCCATAGTGACTGAATTCCCAAGGACCACGCTTTTGATTGATATACCTTACACTCCTCTCAGATTCGTTGCATTCACAGAGTCAGCTAAGCATATAAAAACTTTTTGAGAAACCGTGTATTAATTTCTGCATGAATATTCTCTAGGAATTTATTTCTCACGAAAAATAATTTTCTCGAGAAATAATTCCCTCAACTAAAGGGTAATTTTTCTGTTTTCTTGTGACATGTTACTGTTAAACATGTTCAGTTTGGTCTATAATCTAACCATGAATCGATTTACAAATGAACAACGCTTGCAGATTATTGAATTTTTTTATCAAAATTCATGCTCGGTTAAGGAAGTGCATCCGTGCACTTCTTTCATTTTATGGTCAACTTGGGCATCCTTCTGAAGCGCCTGTTTGGATTCTTGTGACTGAATTTCACACCAAATTTACATAATTGGACATTAAACCACTAACACGAGTACATAGAGGGCAGACAAAGGAAAATAACGCAGCTGTAGCCGTCAGTGTTGTTGGTGACCGTGAATTATCGATTCCACGCTGTTCGCCGAAGAGCGAACTTGGCTGGCTTGGCAGACATGTGGGCAGACTTTACCACACGTCCCACAGCACGCGAAACGGTTTATTTCACGTTTGGGGTCGGTAAATAGGCCGCCTAGATAGTGCGATTTAACGCCTTTAGACTATTTTTTGTAGGGCTATGCTAAAGCTCAAGTCTATAAGGACAAGCTCGCAACGGTTGACGTACTGAAAGATAATATTAAAGAATTTATTCAAGTATCTCTTATGTTGGAGAGAGTATGCCCAAACTGGATCCAGCGTATGAACCATTTCAGACGTATCCGCGGTTAACATTCACATGAAATCATCGTTAAACATTGAATTATCTAGATCGTTCTACCGACTCAAATAAAGAGTTCATAGATTTCTCTAAAATGTATGTTTTTTTTTTGTAAATCAAATACGAAAGCACTTCAAAAATCACCCTTTATTAATTGTTTGAAATCAGTGTGACTTGACTTATCGTGATTTGCAGAAGATACTCTTATACTATATAAATTATTAGACAATAGCTCAGACGTTTTTTATAAAAAAAAACTATAAACAAATTTCATTTATATTTTCGATATTTCGTTAATTCCATATATGTTTTTTTATGAAATTAAAAATCGTTTTGTATAATTAATAAAATTTCTTAATAAAAAACTATTGATATATTGCTTAATGAAACATAAATATACATATGAACATTTCTACGAGAAAGTTAATTTTTTGTCACGTGCGACTGCAAGCAATTAAGCTTGTATTTTAAAACAAAGTGACTAGATTTTTCTTAAAATTTTACCTAATGTAGAGCTGCTGACGGCCTACACAAATATATAAAGAAGTAAAAAAAAAGTTTTGTTTTCTTTGAAAAAAGAACATATATATGTTTGGTGCCGCACGCTACAAAAAGTTGACAATACGAAAAGTGTTGCCATCTAAAAATTTTAGGTATAATTACAAACAAAAATATACAATTTATACTAAAATTGGAGCTTACGGATGGACCAGCTAGAATGGAAATAATCTTTAAAAATTAAATAGCAGGCATGCATTTATCGCCGCAAATAAATATTTCATACACTTTTGGCACTTTTTTTATATTTTTCAAAAAATCCCAAACGCTTAAAAAATCACCCATTCGAAACCTTGTTGTGTTTTATGAATAATATTGTATCAAATTCAATCAAATTAAATTAAAATTACAAAACACATTATTAACACCCATTTCAATCTAATAATCTATCTAATTATACGCCAAACACAATTTGCGTTAAAGAAATTTCTTCACTCCCATTGACATTTGATATTTATTTTTTTTTTGCTTGCTGTAAACATCATGCGGTGAATGAATAAGCCCGGTCTACAATGCTACAAGAAATCACAGAAATTTAATACGACAAATACAAATCAAAGCAATACAACAAATGGTACTAATCTATAATTGTCTACTCAGTTACATAGTCAAGAGGGATTTCATTGCCTGCAAATTCGATACAAGTATTTGCACAAACTCCTGCAAGGCAGTAAATTTAATAATGCAGGAAAAAGCAAGGGAGAGCTCTGAAGAAGTGTTTGGCGCTTAAAAAATATATTATATGGTAGTGTAAGGCTGTTGGTGCTAAAACAGTAATGGAAAAATTGCCCATAAACGTTGTTACACGTCCGCATGTCTATACAACCAAACAAGAAAGATAAACCGTATACTAGGCATAATATTTATTGATAGAATTGAATTGAAAAAGCGACATTATTGAAGTCCTCCTTTTGTTGTGTGGTGCAACCAAAAAAAAAATTATTTAATGTACGGGTAGTGTCTCTAAGGGATAAATTTCACCGCCTGTAATATCATAAGGGGTTAGCAAACATTCTTAGGGGTCAAACATATATTTTTAACACTATCAGTGTCCTTTTTTTATATATATATATATATAATTATGTAGTTTTAATATCAATAAACAATTATGCCCAAAAAATTAAAAATTTACTATTTGGCTTAAATTACATAAATGTATGCATATCAAAACACAGACTACGAACTTACAAAAAAAAAAAACTTAAATAAAAATTCCGAAAAATAATTGAGAATTAATAAATACCTGAACATAACAAGCTAGGGGCTAATAAATCAGTGCAAGTTGATCTCTATTTTGGGTTTAAAATGTGTTTAAACCTGCAAAGCTATAAATCAAGACTGTATTTAAATCATCTGTAAACGCATAAAATTGGGCGTTTAAACTACCATTACAGGCCATATGATTTTGTTACTTACAAACCATATGTTTTGCATTAAAAGAGCACTCAACTTTTTTCCTAGTCTCTACTTTTTCTTCAGATCTTGTTCGAACTGTTTTCTTACACTCTATTATTATTTTGTACAATTCTACTTCGCCAAGCATAAATATAATTCCTTTCTCAGTAAAATTTGGCGACCTTGAATTAAAATTTTTTAACTTTTTTTGCATTTTTGCATTTTCGATTGAGCAAAGAATTGATAACCTGCTGCAAGACAGCTGTTTTTTGAAATTTATTCTAGTGCTGCCACAAAATTATTTTTTAAACTACGCATAATGTGTGGTTCACTGATTTACTCCTGTTGAGTTTAAGCTACACACAAATTTGAGTTTAGTTCAACTAAACCAGCGTTTAAACTTTCACTGATTTATTAGCCCTTAGTGCCAATTTCACACACTCTATTTAAATATTAATTCAGGTTTAAATGCCAATTTTCATAAATTTTTCTATGGAAAAATTACTTTCAAATATGAATTGATATTTAAATTGGCTCTAAAAAGCTTTAACAAAATTACATCAGATTTCGCTGCAATTCATCGTTTGATTGAATCAATTAATATTTTTATTGAATATTCTTTTAAAATCAAACATAATTACATATGTAAATATAATTAATTTTCCAATCAAGAAAATTATTGAATCATTTGATAAGTTAATTAAATTTGGATATTTTATCATACAATGGCGGGAATTGAAAAAAAAATTTACTACATTTCTTCAAATTTATGGATTCTATCCTAAAATCTCTTCTTATCTTTAGAACCAAGAAACAAAACAAGCCAATTTGCTTATTCCCAACAGGGCATAATACATATTTGCTATAAGATGCAATGTCTTGGCTGTAGAGTACGGGGCAAGTCTTGAAATTCATTATTTTTTAAATAATTTTTTTGTTTTGCACAACTCGAGAACCGCCATTGCCGTGATTCGTATCTCACCGCATTTTAGGCATTTTTTTTAATGCTCTCTTCAAATAAATCGATTTTTTTAGCAAAAATTTCTTGTATGTTTCACATAATACTAACATTGTCCTGTACCTGTGTTCTGTAACTTGCGAGAAGTTTTCCCATAGGCTGATTCACATAAAACCTGAAATAAGCTTACAAGAAACATTAGCACGGAAATAAGGTGTTTGTTACTCATCCTGTGTTTCACCTAAGTTACAGAACAGAGGCACTCACTGGTGCTACAGATAGCAATACTTCTAGTTTCCCAGATTTAATGATTATTTTTGCGCTTCTATTGTCATAATGGATCTACTTTGAGTCCTTCTAAAATTGCAAAATCAGACAATAGTAAATATAGGTCCAGATATTATAAGCATTTCATATTGTTTGTAGATGTTAGGAGCGAAAATGAGTTAAGCACATTTGAGTGTTTTATTTTTCTTCCCAAGGGGGTTTCTTTTATTTCGAACAGTTTTTCGTAATCCCGCGTAAAATTTGATTTATAAACATAGCTTAAACTAAAATCAAATAGACATGTATGCTCTTTCCATTGGATACAATTATTTAAATTATTAGAGTTATTCGAGTTAATCGAATATTTAAAAAAAAAACTTCAAGCATAAAAAAATAATCAAGCATTATTAAAATCCCAAAATCAATTTATTCCTTACTCGAACAAAACCAAAGGTCAAATTATTGGACACTCTACTAAATATGTTCTTGTATTTTTCAATTTCATTCATCCCCCTTATTACATATGAATAAGTGCCTATACATATATTGTTGTTTTTACCCTTCAGTTTTAAAATTAGAAATTTACAAAAAATCGGTAGATCGTTAAATCTAGTGAAAAATCGACTAACTACTACAGTTGCCACAAGTAATGCCAGAGTTCGCCTTTTGACTCTCTTACTCATGGATATTTTAATGGCCAAGGCCTATTTATTAGGTCAATGCAATTGTCCTGATGTTTTTCTGTGTTTTCGTGTTTAAACTGTCAAAAGTTGTTTGCACCATATACCTTACTTCATGTTTGTGTGTGTTTCTGACAATTTAAACATTAAGTTGTTTTTTGTATTGATTTTTTTTTTTTGTAGAGTTTCGTAGACCTAATAAATATACCATTTTAATGCCTTTAACCTCCAAAATTTTTTTTGCGAATGTAAAAAAACTGTGCTTTATTCGAAAGAAAATCTACAAGAAAAAAATTATTTTAAGTGCATAATTATTTTGATTTTGTGTTGGCGTCAATTGAAAGTTCGTGGTCAGTGAACGTGTAATTTTTAGTGAAAAAAGTGCTTTTTTTAGAAAGTTAAAATGAGCAGCAGACGTCAATAAAAAAAACGTTGCAACAAAAAAGAAAAAGAATAATTAATTGAAAAATGTATTAGACACCCTTAGCGGGAATTAAAGTTCACGTGAAATGTGTTGCCTTTCCCTAAAATTGTGATCGCCAATGCTTGCGTTGTTGTTGTGCCAGTATACTATTCTTTAATTTTGTTCACCATTTTTTGTTCACGGAAAATATTTCACGTGAACAAAATGTTCGCCTTTTATTCTCGATGGTGGCAATTGACTACCGTCAACGTCATCCCCATGTTTTTATCGTCAGTCTTGTGCATGGCTAGTAGTTAGGCAGGCTGGTAGTTAATGGTAACGATTGGTAGTTAACGAAATAGGTAGACATTCGCTAGCTACGCCAACTGCAGGGTAGAGCGAGACAATTTGTTTTATTTGTATGTATACTCATGCCAATTTTCAGCTTTTATAATTGAATTTGAAATTGAAGATGACAACTGGTTGTACAACTGCATAGGAAATATATATGTTTGTTACCTGGAATCGATGTCAACCAACAACATACAATACAGCTAACAAAAACATTATTGTGGCATAGATGATATTTTATTGTTGCTAGAACTTGAAAAATATACGCTAATATCATTTAGCATATACAGGGTGGGCCAACTTGGACCGACTGATTTGAAATGCTTATAACTTTTGTATTTTTTATTGTTTTTTTTGCAGATAATACAGAATTTTATAAAATTTTATAATGTCATCATACTCAGTGGAAGAACGTGTAAAAATTTTTGAATTTTATTATGTTTCCGGACGATTAATTGTTACAACGCAAAGAAAATACCGTCAGCATTTTAATACTGCAGAGGCTCCCAGTGTTAACATGATAAGAAGCTTAATGACCCGTTTTGAGAATTTGGGTTCAATGGGTAATGAACTACGAAGAAATGTTGTTCGTCCTGTTCGCACTGAACAAGCTATAAAAGCTGTACGAGAAAGTGTTCAATTGAACATCTCCAGAACATCGCCACGACGTATTCTAAAAGTTGATCTGAAGATGTTTCCATATAAAATTCAATTGGCCCAAGAATTATTATAAGCATTTCAAATCAGTCAGTCCAAGTTGGCCCACCCTGTATACCAGTATACTCTTTTTTCTTTTACTTGAATTCTTGGCAAAAGTGTGTAGATGGAAGAATAAATATTTGTTATGGATGAATATCTATTTCTCTTCCAGCCCTGTATGGATTGACCATAATTTAATTAACTTTAGATTTTCAAATAATTTTTTTTTATATTTGAAATTTTCTGTATTAAATTCTGGGTGCTATTGATTTATTTATTACCACAAAAGTGATGCACATAATCAGTGCAAATGTTTTCTTCAAAAAAGAAAAATAAATTCTTAAAATAAGGTCAGATGGTTCTAATAATTGAAGAGTATTACATCACTTCATTCTTTTGACTTAAGATAGTGTTCATTGAGTTATCCTTTTGTACAGTAATAGAATGTAGGAATTTTCATCATTACAATATAAAATTACTTTATCAGATCAAGTTCCGGCCTCTGCACACTGTGTGTATATTAGCTCGAAGGCAATCGTCCTGTTTTCGACCTCTTCATAACCTTGAACCCTTTGTAGTGTATCCATATAATAGACTCAACATTAAACCATTAAAATCCATTAGTGTGTACACAGCAACACAAGTAAACTACATCGATTAAACAAATTCTAAATTTACTTAAAGTCAACGTCTTCTTGAGATAGGTCAGTGACGAATTTTAATTGCAAATACACGTAGGACCAAATTTACAGTCATGACTTAATTATTAGTAAACTAAAATGATAACTATTGTTTAACTAATACTTCATATTCACAGTGCATTGTTTAAACTAATGTTCTTAATATAAGCAAAGAATGGTAACCCTATCAAATTATTAAGTTTCACTATTGGCAGCTCTGCTATAGCATTTGGTTTTTGTTTACATTTGTTAACAGCCGCCGCCGACTTTCAATGTAACTTCAAGCCGCCGCCGATGCATGCGGCTAGTCTCGGCTCAAAATTGCAGCCTGCTAGTTGTTTTTTATAGTTGCAACAGCTGGTTTGCAGCAAACTATCAATTCTTTGTACAATGACAACGGCAACAAAGCTAAAAAAAAATTGCATTTAAGGTCTCCAAATTTTACTGAGAATAAAATTATTTATATGCTTGACGAAGTAGAATAGTATAAAGGAACAATGGAGTGTAAGAAAACAGTTCGAACAAGATCTGAAGAGGCTTAAAAAAAAATTTTAGTGCTTTTTAAATGCAAAACATATGGTCTGTAAGTAACAAAGTCATATGGCCTGTACTGGTAGTTTAAACGCACAATTTTATGCGTTTAGAGATGGTTTAAATACTGTACTGATTTATTGGTTTGCTGGTTTAAACACACTTTAAACCAAAAATAGAGATTAACTTGCACTGATTTATTAGCCCTGAGTGGTTTAACTAATGGTAAACAAACAGCTGTGTATCAAATATTAGTTGTTAAACTATTGCTATTAGTTAACTAATGACTGTGAATTTGGGCCTTAGTCATAAACTTTGGAATTCTTTTAGGTAATCTAATACTCTCTATGAAAGCGATCATAGCACGCTTATGTTAGGTTAGGTTAATCTGGGTGGTCGAAAGACCTCGCATAGACCGAGATTGATCCTTAGCGATACCTGTAAATACGGCAGCCTAGTTCGTGGTTTCTGTATCGAATGACTCCCACACAGATTTAACAAATTTTAGCAATCTATACAGTTCCACTCTCGATACAAGTTCAAGCCTACGAAAAGTGTGAGCACCAAGACAGTTATATCTAGTGCGGCTTGGAGCCGGAGAGTGAAACAATAGATGTTTCAATGTTTCAACTACAACGGTTTCCTTACATTTTCTGCAGGTACCGTCAAGTACCATCCTATTTTGACTGCATACGAAGCCGTCCAGCAGTGTCCAGTTAATACCCCCACTAGAAGTCTACAGTTGCTCCTAGTTAATGATAAAAGGAATTTAGTCGATTTGGGATCATAGGAACTCCACATGATTTTAGAAGTTTTGCAAGTTTTCGTCGTCGTACGCCAACATTTATCCGCTTCTTCCCTCATCTTATAGTCTATGATCTTTTTAAGGTGATGAATTGGTTTTCGGACATATACCGTTTCTTCAGCCGGTAATTGAATTCCCCTTTTCCCTCAATTCCCATATGTCCCCGGACCCAGAATATATGTACTTGTCTACCAGCACATAACATACTTAGGGCCTTCCTACACATGAGCACAACCGAGGAGTAATTGCAGTCAGCCGAAATTGCTTTAATAGCTGCTTGACTGCCTATATACATATTTACACGCGCATTCATGGTTAGAGGGGTAAAGGCTAATTCTTCTGCCATTTTGACTGCATATATTTCCGCCTGGAAGATGCTACAGTAATCAGGAAGTTTATATACCGAACACGGGACAGTACACCGCAGCTCCCACCCCTCCATCATCTTTGAACCATCAGTGAAAAAGTTGAAACCAGAACCACTATGTTTAAGACTTTCAGAATAGCCTTCTTCCCTTAAGAAGAAGAAAGTATTGAATAAATTATCAATATACGAGTACTTTGATCACTAAACGCTCGTGTATTTCATTTTAAATACATCACACCTTCTTGTTAAAAGTTTGTGAAAAATTTAAAATTGATACAAAATCGAATAAAAACTTTGGTTTTGTATTTTTACTCAAATGATTATTGCGAAACTTCGAACATACGAAGTACTTGAGGCTATTGTAGTGACACAACAGTGCGTTTTTCAAGGTATGCCGCTAGCCTACACACATCAAGCTGTAACCCATTATTTTATGTAACTCTACCCTTTCCAACTGACGCATTCATAATGAATAGAAACATAACAAAAGAGAAACTTAAAAAGTTTAAAGTTTAAAAAGTTTTATTAATCCAGCAAAAATGAACATACAAATCATTAGTTACAGCAATGATGAATTCAGCTCGAAGTAGTTTTATTGCTGGTGAAACATCAATGAATTTAACACATGGTTGTTATAAGACGGAAGTGATGCAAATAACTGAATAGTATGTGCTTAAAAAGTTGGTAAGACTTTGGAACTAGTTCCGATTTTTTTTTCTGGGTAAAGAAAATTTTTAAAAAATTAGTTAGATCCTTACAAAAACATAAATGTTAAAAAAGGCCAAGTTCCTATACAAAGTTTCGCCCATCAAAAGTACTGATGAGATCGAATTTTGAACAAAGTTTTTGTTTGGTGCAATACCTATCACGTCAGGGTATCGCCTCCACTTAACTTTTGTTCCCAAACCTGCTGTCAAGCAACGGGAAATATTGTACATATGAGGTGTGTTCAAAAAGTATCGCGAATTTTGAATTTTCGCGGCTTATGTATATTCGAGTTTTAATTTTTTTGTGGCGTTATGTTGGTAATCATGTCTTGTTAATTGTTGACAGCTGCTTTGCTTGCACGTGTTTTGGCTCGTCTTCGATTTTTACTTTGGTTCATGCGGCAGCTTCCACTGAGATGATTGAGCTTTGGTTTCCGCATCATAATCATGAACCCACGATTCGTCACCAGTTATGAGCCTCTGGAGCAAATTTGGGTCGTCGCGGACAGAGTCCAACAGCTCATTAGCAATGTTCATGCGATGCTGTTTTTGGTCGAAACTGAGCAATTTTGGTACGAATTTCGCGGCGACCCGTCTCATGCCCAAATCATTGATAAAAATCGAATGGCACGAGCCAATCGATATGTCTAGGTGCTCAGCAACTTCACTGCATCAATTTTTTCGTCTGTTGTTGAAGTGCTCGGGCGTCCGGCACGCTCTTCGTCGTTCACATCTTCTCGGCCTTCTGAGAACATTTTGTACCACCGATAAACGTTCCAAGGTAGCTTCTCCGTATGCCACAGTCAGCACTCGGAATGCATCCCCGCACTTAATTTCGTTTTCACAAAATTTGATACAGATTCTTTGTTCCATTTTTTTAATAGGTAAAAAAATCGAATTCGAGCCAAAACACGTACAAGCAAAGCAGCTGTCAACAATTAACTAAACATTGAAAATGGCCGAAATTGTCGGCATAAGTGAGAGACATGAGTACCAACATAACGCCACAAACTAATCAAAATTTGAAAAGACCTCGTACATACTTAGAAAATTTATTTATTTTTTTTTTATTAAGAACCAGTTTAGGAGAAAGAATGCAGACCTTAAGTCAACCTTACATACATACAATTATAGTGCAATCTCAGAGAAAGCTTGTTATAAATAAGTAGAAGCCATAAGCGATAACAAAATTTTACTGTCAAGGAAAACACTTCTTTCTTTTGAAAGCAGTAACACTCTGGCAATTTATATGCTTTAGTCAAGAAAGAACACATGGTGAAGTAGAAAGTTGTTAAGCTTAATTCGTTTCACAACTTGAGCGTTTTGTTAATATTTATAGCACAGTTGCAGCGCCTCTGGTGTTAAGTAGGTGCATTACTATTGCTAGAGAAATCTTTTAGCACTCCAGTACCCTACTCGAACAATGTCCATCCACCTTTCACTCCAGATTTCAACGTTGTATCTTAACAAACAAAAAATCCCTTAAAATTATTTTTGACAATCGAAGGCAGTTAACAACTGGCAGATCGATTCTAATTACCACTAGCTTGCTTCGATTCCAAATGGGTATTATATCATGTAACAAAATATCTACGTACGAATACAAATTCTCCATTCCAATTAACCAGCTCTTGTGGTAAATCGGATCTTAAGCTTGGAACAAAAATATATAATCATATAAATATGTATGTATGTATGTATGTATATCTCTACAGTTTTATACATACATACATATGTATGTAAATGTGAAATTGCTTTAGCAAATTTTTAGTGGTTAAATTTGTTTGGTCATTTAATTTGATTGTCTGTTCCAGTCCATGACAGTTACGTTACATTACTTGCGTATTGTGTACATTTTTCTAAATTTATTATCATATTCTTATTGTTAAAGCAGTTGTTTTTATTGTAAATTTTAAAATTTGAAATGTTCCAGGTCATTTATTAGTTGTGGCTTTTCAAGTAATTTGTCTAATTTTATGGAAATGCAATAACAAAAATTAACAAAACTATGCAAACACGCATACATACAAATTTGGTTTATGCATAATTATTTTTGTAATATATGTAAAAGATTATACGTGTTTATGTATGTATGTACATATATGGTTATTTAAATTGCTTAAATTAAATGGATTGAAACTGATTTAGCATAAAATTTATTACTTTATGTGGCATTTAAAAAGAAAAAAGGTCAGAAGTAGTAACACCCCCGATGACTTTGGAATAATATGGTTGTTTATTTTATATGATGATTGAATTGGTACTTGTGGGCAGATGTTTAAGTTGAAAAGAATCTGTTGTTGTAAAAATAAAATAGAAAACAAACTTACAATTATTGCACTGTTGATCAAAACTCCCGATGTGTATGTATTCCTATTCAAACGTCCATGTTCTGGCTTCCAAATCGTTTTCACATGTTTTCTTGTGAGTTCGGATGTTAAAACACATGTTAAACGTGTTTAAGTTGAAATTTAGAAAATATAAAATAATAGTAGATATACTCGGATGAGTTTAGAAAAAATCAATTTGAAAATGGACGATTTCAAACTTTTCGATTTTTACGTTTTCACTTTTGAGCAAAAAACTCGTATTATTTTCACTTGTTAACAGTTTTGTGAAAGCAAAACGAAACAAGAAAATCAAAAAAAAATTTTAAATCGATAATTTTCAAATTGTTTTCTTCTAAATTCGAGTATATGTACTATTATTTTGTATTTTCTAAGTTTCAACTTAAACAGGTGTAGCATGTGTTTTAACCAGTGTTTAAAAAACTGTTATGATTTTCCTTGCATTTGATTTTGCTTCTGCTTTCGATTTTGAAAAATACAACAGTTTCACAAAAAAAAACACAAAACAATTTATGACCAATTGCGAAGTACTTTCAGGAGTTGACGATTTTACAACTAGCGGTCTCCACTAGCCATGGACATCGCAAATGGCTAATGGAGACCGTTCATGTCCATGTTTCGTCCATGCTCAGACATGGATGCCCGGACATATGTCTGAGCAACAATGTTCGCCATGAGATTTGCCGTCCGCAACCATTTGCAATATCAAGAAAAGAGACAGAACAAAATTGGTAAATATTCTATCTCTATGGCGCTGCCGCAAAATACGTTGATATGCCTGAACATGGACATCGCCCGTGTTCACCACAACAAAGAAGTTGATGCATTTTAGACAGTTGCTCTGCCGGCGTCATGTTCATGTCATGCCCAAGTTGATGGCTCGTGGAGACGTAGGGTAAGTTTGAATTTGATTTGCTTTTGCTTTTGGTTAGTACCGCAAGTAAAATCAGAAGCAGTCTATATGCTTTTGGAAGTCGCAAACAGTCACAGTCGAAGAAGTAAAAACTCTTGCTTTTAGAAGCTTTAAGCAATCGCAGTAAAGTGGTTTTTGTTTTTGGCTCTTGTCTGATGTGCAAAAACAACAACAAAAACATGACAAAAAAGCCTCTAAAAGCAAGAGCTTTTGCTTCTTCGACTAAGACTGTTTAATACTTACAAAAGTATACAGACTGCTCATGATTTTACTATCGAAACTAACCAAAGGCAACAGCAAATCAAATTCAAACTTTTAAAATCGTCGACTGTTGAAAGTACTGAGCAATTGTTCATAAATCGTTTGCTGCTTCTGTTTCGACTGCGACTGTTGTTGATTTTCAAAAGCAAAAGCATTATTTGATTTTAAACAAAATTGTATATTCAGTTCTTAAATCAGTCTTAAAGCCCAGTACGGAGTTCTTACGGATTTTTACGTTTGTAAATTTACATTTATTTCTACACGGAAAAATAATCATGTAGCCTTATGTGTAGAATTATGTTTGCATACACACAAATTCATTTATATTTGAATTTACAATACACAAAAACACTAAAAATTAATTTCAATTTGATGAAAATTTTAAATGTCAAAAATTCCGTGACCAAACAATTGTATGAACATTAATTTTTGTTTCAGTTGACTGAAAGAAGTCTCCACTTATATTTATAACATCCCTAAAATAGGCAATAAATTTCAAAATTTCCATGTACCGTTCTTTTGAAAGTCCGTACTAGCAAATGGAAATTTCTTTATGAAATTTACCAACCTGAATTTCCGTAAATCTTTTTTGCATACACTTTGTATAAGAACCTAAAATTTCGTATGAACTCCGTACCAGGCTTGAGATGTGTCATAAAAACCAATTTCAAGTCTAACATCTATAGCAATGTGGCAGATCAGTGAAGTTACCGATAGGTCTTTACTATAGGAGACTCAGTGATTGGGTAGAAAGCAGGACCAACAGTTCATGGCGAAGTAAGAAGGATTGTAGGGTCTCGAAAGCTATGTGGCCAAAACTTGACTCAGAAAGATTCAAACTGCTACTGGACATGAATGGTCACTGCTCGGTCAGAGCAATAACCAACATGTGGGAAACTGGCACTCCAGATTTTTGTAGGATGTGCGGCGATGAAGAGTAACCAGAAACCATTGAACATATTATCTGTCACTGCCCGAAGCTGCAACGTCATAGTCTTAGATGGCTGAGCAGACGTTTCCATGAGAGCATTGCTGATATCGGGAAGTGTAAACTGGAGGACATCAGATGCTTCATCATGGGGATTCAGTGGCAATAGAAGAGAATCACAATGGACCCAATTACTTGACGAATGTTGGTTTTCAAATGCTTCAACGTCAGAATTATCCGCTCCACAAGGATAACGGCGTCGGGTCGCTTGAGTTTGGTGGCCAATTGACGTCGCCAAAACATGAAATTACGCGTTCTGGAAACCTTCCATGCAATAAAGCTCGTGTGCCATCTTGTTAAAACCACATACCTTCCAGTTCATAACCTTCAATCGGATGACAAAAAAGGTCAGTTATCATTCGGCCATAGATTATCCGTCATATTTTCACTAACAGAAGCGATATTTTCGGCTTTGCGCATATCACTATGATGCACAGGCCTGACAATATCTGTAACGCTTCCAGCGTTTTCTCTTTATAATTTTGCCAATTCCTTGCACAGTAGGTCGATTATGACGACCATAATCACGCCGTAATGCCCGAAAATTTACCGCCAATTTAGTAAATTTTGACGATTTTTACGCGTTCTTCGTTTATTAAATGATTCATATTTGAAAATGGCAAACCTTTAACCACATGGTAAAATTATACAAGGTACTTGCACGACTACAACAAAATTACAACACCAAAAAACATACGCATTTTGTTGGTAGAAACAAACGAATAATTGTCAGAAACAGATGTTTTTTGTTTTTAAAAATAACAATCACAGGATAACTAAAGTACAATTGCGGACGCGGCATTCATGCATGATTATAGTCATTCAGTGTTGCCAATATGTGTGTAGTACACAGTGTGTAATTTCTACTCTCATGTGTAGGCCATGTAATGGTATTCATACATACATAATTTGTGTGTAATTCTACTTTGGGTTCTATTTTTATTTATTTTTGTTTTAATTTTAACCTACACAAAAGTTGTGTAGTGTAATTTTCTTCAATGTGTGATTGGAGACACAGCTATGTGCAAATTCATTGGCAACACTGTAATCATTTTATTCACACACATACACTAACAGTTTTGCAAGTTGTAAACAAAGTTTGACTACTTTCTGCATAGTATGCATTAACAGGCTGGGCTTGTGCATGTACCTTTTATAATTTTACTAGGTTTAAATAAATAAATAACAGTTCAGATGAAAGATATTTAACAGCTGACAGCCCAGCCAGACTAAACGTTTTAAGGCCATTAAATGCATAAACCTGTATATGAAAATTTCCGTAGTAGTCGATTAAGTACAAAAAAATTTATGAAAAATTTTGCAACCGAGGCTTGGCGATGCCATAAACTTCGATCCTCCAGTTCATTGAGAAGGGAGTTTAAAATTTATTCCAAATTTCAACGAACATACAGAGCGTATTAACAAAAACATGATAATATGCAAAATAGAGATGTGCAAATGTCGTGATTTTATCGTGTCACGCGTGAATCACGCGTGCATCACGCATAATCGTGATCAAATTTATAATTAATCACGCGTGAGTGCGTGACCGTGACTTAAAATAAATTACTCGTGCGTGAGTTTTTTTAAAGAATCGCGCACGAATTCTCACGCTCTCACGAGATAACACTCCTGCGTGGGTATATATCTGTATTAAAAATTTTAAATTTTCTTATAATAAATACTACAATTTATGTCAAAGTAGCACCAGAGTGTCGAACATCAATCGGCTTCTTTACAAATGAATACACATACGTGAATACATTATTCTCGTGTTTCTCTCGGTGGCAAGCTCTGATCTACATATATATATCGATATATACATACATATAGGTAAAATGAGTATGCAAACATAACACATACATACATACATACGTATGTATGCCCATATGTATGTGTAAGAACCTATTTTTCAACCAACAAACATAAAAAATTAATTATATATTTTTCGTAAGCGTGCGTGATCGTGATAAGTTGTACACCCCTCGTGCGTGATTAAGAATACTTTACACGTGAGCGTGCGTGATCGTGGAAATTGTCATTAAAATATTTTTCTGCGTGAGTGTGTGTGTCGTGAGTCAAAAACCGCTCACGTGCACATCTCTAATGAAAAACTGTTTTCTATTTTTTACTTTACATATCCTTGCTATCTAACCTATTTTACACAAAACCGTACCTGTATAGCTTTCTATAAGCTAAATTACAAGGAAAACACAATTGTTGCCAAGACCCAATTACTATATAATCAATAAAACATTTAAATTGTGATTACATACTTGCCTTAGCTTCATTCCAAGATGTACATATTTACATGTACATATACTAAATTGTATAAATTGTCTTTTATCAAAATCAATGACATTAAATATTTACTATGTAATCTTCATAATTTCTTTAATTTATTTACTTCTAGATGACAGACTTTTATACATGATGCCTGTGTTTGTGCGCTTATATTTATTGTACAAATTAGTGTAGCGCAAAATCCTTTCAATAAAACTAAATTATATTTACATACGACCAATAAAACAAATTTGATTTTAATCAATAGAAAATCTTGACATTTTCAAGAAAATTTACTGTAATACATAAGAACTCTTAAACACACACACACACACACACACACACACACACATAAACACATTCACCAACTGACGGTGCCTTTCAATTTTTTGCAATAGTCGCAACTCTGTAAAGTGAAGTGCAGTCAAGTGTATTATAGAGTATTTAACCCAGCTTTTAACAATAAAATTAACTATAACATGCAATGGGGGCATAAGATGAAGAAGAAGGATCCAAAATATTGAAAGTAGCATAAGCAGTAGTACATACATACATACATACATAGTCAAATGACATAAAAGAAGAAGAAAACATGAGAAAACTACAACTATATAACTTTAGCAAGATGCAACCCCTTGTGTTTCGCTATCCCCTTGGAAATTATATGAAAACATTTAACATTTTTATTTTTTACATTTATTGTGCACATATTGGGCTAGACTATAATCTACAATAAACTTACCCAGTAAATATTTTCTACTCAAATGTCGGATGTTAAATCAATCTAATAACACTGTGCTAGTTCAAAAATGTAACAAGCGGTGGACCTGGTGGGTAAGCTTAATTCGAGTATGCTGAATCCAATGGTGCTAACCATTTTTTTAGGTCAGCTTTTTTTGAAAAATTGGTTGAAAGCACCTAAAAATCGCAATTTTTCCCAGTTTTATACCATTCATTCACTTTTATATCAATTAAAGGAACATATTATGGACGAACATGCGTCCTAAAGAAAATAAAAAATTTACCCCAATTAAAAAAAAAATTGCCAATTTTTTGACGAAAAACAATTCGAAAAAAAATTTTTCCAATTTATTTTCTCTATATGTGACAGCGCATAGAGAAAGGGACCTAAGGGTAAAAAAAATCAATTTTCACTTTTTTTTTTGATGTGGACAACATCTGAGCATTGAATGAGACCAATCCCATGCCCCAAAAGTGTTCCCTCCCAGAGAGATATGCGCGTTTTATGAAATCGAAGTACACCAAAGATACACGTATTTAAATCTTTAAAATGCCTCTCCCGAACAAAACCGGTTTTTAGCCTTAGGTCCCTTTCTATTTTGCGCGTCACATATATGTCTTTTCAATCGATATATGTATATTGATAAATAGTAGAAAACTGGGAAAAATTGCGATTTTTAGGTGATTTTTTAAACAAGAGCTGACCCAAAAAAAAATGGTTAACACCATTTAATTCAGCGTACTCGCATTAAGTTTACCCACCGGCTCCCCGGCTTACAATTCGAGTACAGTGTAATTATTATAATTGATTGTAATTGTTTATTTTTATTGAATGCGTATCAAAATGAATACGAATTGAAACAAAAATTATTTGTTATTTGTGAAACACATCTAGATGCATTTCGTTGCTCCTTAAGCAACTCATCATTAGACTGCTTATGAATGAAAATTCGGTACTCTGGTTGCAAATAAGGAATTACTGTATATAAGTATTTCATGATTTTTGTTTAATGTAAAAAAGTTTACTGTACACTCAGGGAAAATCTGCAACTTAAAATTAAGAACGCGTTACATTAATTCAATCATTTTCAATATAATAGAAACTAGTATTAAAATACTTAAAAATTAATAAAATTAATAAATCAATACTGTAAATTAATATTTTTCCATATTGAAATAAGATGTTTCAATATGACTAGACTTTCGTTAATGTTTCTTAATAGTTCAACATGGTTTTTATTGATTTTAAGCTGTTTTTTCTCTGGGGTGCAGAAACAAAATATGCAACACATGCTGAATAATATTGTTTGTTGTTTCTTGGAAAAGTTTTTTGTAGTTTTGTAATTCTCAATAACTTATTGACAGTCTGTCTATAAGCATTAAAGTTTTGTAAGCTTTTTAAGCTTTCTTAAGCAGCAACAAAATTCATCTAGGCGTGCTTAAGCAAAAATATACAAAATATTTAAAAAAAATTCTCTAATTTCTAAAAATTTTAACATCTCTTTAAATCGACTGTGGGCAGCACTCACGATACCATATATTTATTTTGTAAAAGAAAGAGTTCTAGTCACTAGAAATGTGATACTGAAAAACGTTTTTTTATGGTCAAGCAGGTTTTTTTTTTTTTTTTTGATAAAAACCTGCTTGAAGCGAT
This sequence comes from Nowickia ferox, assembly GCA_936439885.1. Classification (NCBI taxonomy): domain Eukaryota; kingdom Metazoa; phylum Arthropoda; class Insecta; order Diptera; family Tachinidae; genus Nowickia; species Nowickia ferox. The sequence continues at coordinate 100,045,617 of OW387023.1, read as the reverse complement.
TTCTTCCTGATAATGCCTGATCCAGCGAACCTCGAGAATGCAATTGTATATATCGTATACATATATATATAAACAGAATACCGGCATAAACACATTTTCCATACAAATTGGCACAAAAAAGCAGCCTCAGAAAGTAGTCGTGAGATAGAATATATTTTATTTTGAGAGCGTTTTTTCTCATGCTCTCACAAATAAGTACTGATTCTCTCAAAAATGTTACCATACCTTCAATAAATTTCATACATTTTGTAAACAAAACTACAAAGTAAAAAAGTACAAAAGAAAATAAAACAAAAATTAGAGAGCATTTGAAGTTACTGCCGTCGATGTTATTATGGGCTTTATTAATTTGGGAGCGATTTTCCTGAAGTTGCAGACTTTATTCTGTTTCATCATTATGGATGTACGACACGACTGACTGTTATGTGCACATATGTGTGTATGGCTTTGCACGAATAAGATAAAATAAACTTTACATGTAAAATAGTGTCCTCAAAATTAATAGTTTAAGACGATAATGTGTTTAGCAAATGAAGAACTTATTACATACTCATGTACTTGTGAACATTAGAGCGGCTCACCTTGTATGAAAATGAAAGCCAAACTTTTGTTACTAAACTAAAAACGAGTTTTAACGAGGGCGTTTTGGCGATTACCCAAGTATTTTGTGGACCCAACGATAACTGCTGGTAAAATGTAAATGGATCAGTTTTTTTTTTGATTTTGTCGTATTTTTCATATAAAAAAGGTTATATTATTTGGATGGTATTTTAAGCTCTAATGCCATTAAATATTTTTAAAGTATTTTTTATGGAATATTACATTGCATTGTACTATTTTCTGGTACGAATATACACATATGCGACAAAATTAAAATAGTTTCAAGACATGGATACATAAAAAATTGCCCTAAATTGAACAACTTAAAATGTGCCCAAACAAAAACTTAAAAATTTCATCAATAATGAGGAAAATTTTCCCCCAAAAATGTTATTGTTGTTTTTAATACAAAACTTGTAGGGTCATGTCTCATTTTTGTGTTTGGGGGTAATTTTTTCTTGTTTTGGGCCATTTTTCAGTTTTAATTTTTTGTTTGTTCGGCCATCTACTTAAGAAAAATTTACATTGGCGGCCTTTGGTAGGGCGCAATATCTCATACTGATGACAACATTTTAGTGTTATTATTTTATTTGTTATATATTTGTGTTATATTTTTATTTTCTATTTGTATACTTGGGACCCAAATGAGAAATGACCTCACCGCTTAAAAGTTAAAAATCAATACAAAATGTTAACATTGAAAGCAATAAAATTATTTTTAAAACTATTTTTTTTTAATTTTTAATTTGCGGCATTTTTATTAAAAGTGAAAAATGTCTGTCCCCTAAAAAGGTAAAGGTAAAATGTTTTTTGTAGTAGGAAATATCGGGACCACTTTTCTTTCACCTTTTTTAATTGTCACGAACGGTTATCATAAGACGTTTTTTGCCAATCGTTATAAGCAGAAGCTATCTATAATATGCAAGAGCCACTCTAATGTACATGAATGCATGTATTTACATATACATACATACTGGTCAATTAATCTGAACCTTTAGTACAATAATAAGATCAGATCTGCTATAGAATGCAATCATTGTTTTGTTGAATATACATATGTATCTTCCCTACCATGTCAAACTATCCAATATGCAAATTTGTACTTTTCAGAAGAGCGCCAAGAGTCGTCAATGGTGTATTTAAAGTCGGCGTATTCCTAAAATGCCATGAAAATATTTCTTATTGAGTTATCTATCGTTCATGAGTATTTCAGCATTTTGAAATGAGGCATATCGTATAAATTAGGATTGGTTTACGTGGCTGCCCACTACACGCAGAATTTCAAGTAGAATCTAGAAGATTCCTTTTTGAAAATAAATTAGGATACCAAGACAACAAATCTAAAAAACGACTTATGTATATTGAATAGTTTGACGTGGTAGGGACGATATAATGAAATTATCAAATTTTTATAAACCTTAACCTAATGTCTTTTAAAACCTTATTTCCTTAATGTGTTCCCTACATTATTGCATTCAAAAACATTTTTTTGTATTTTCACGGGTGCTCAAGCATAATTTGAAAGCTTATAGGGTCAAGTATTTTTGAGTTTTTTTTCAGATTTTCCGGAAGATGTTTGCAGCTCGCACAAGTCGAATTGGGGAAACAATTTCAAAGGAAAATGTCCAAGCTGTATTTTTGTGTGCAAAAACTATAAGTTTTTGCAATGAATTTGCTCATTTATGTAGCCTACATTACAATTTTTCGTAATTTTTCCATACATTTTGTAAATAACGCTTTATAACCTTTAAAATTTTTATAAAAATTAAAAAAACTAATGATATAGTTTGAAAGGTCAAATTGTGCAATTTGTGAAAAGTCAGGACTTGAGATGTCATCCTTTGACATTTATTTAGTAAAAAAGTAGGGAAAATTTGAAAAATTGAATTTTAATTGTGAAATTTTAGAATTTTAATTTGAAATACCGCGTTGACGAGAACAAACCATAAACAAATGAAAGATGAAATTCGGCACTGCATTGCCGAGATAAGTGAAGCTTTATTGCAAATTGCGGTTCAAAATTGTGTGAAAATAGCGAACGTTTGCCGACACAGAGAAAAGAACTGCCAAATAGAATCAATCAGATTTTCTCTATGAAACGTTTTTAGACTAAGGGGTATCCCAGCAGAGAGAAGCGAAGATTTTTCCATAGAGATTTTTTATTATTTTATGTAGTAAATCTTATTAATTTTATGAATAAGAAAACCACATAAAATCAAAAAGAAATCTTGTTATTCACACTTTTTTTACTCAATTTCCGTTATTTTTGGCACAAAAAAAACGGTTCATAGAGAAAAACTTCTTGATTCTATTAGGGTTTCTTATAAATTGTAAACTATAGAGATTTCTTATTGATTATTGATTTTTTCAAAAAGGTTTTCCTTATTGATTTCATTAGGTTGCCTTATTGAGTTTTTCAAAAAGGTCTTCTTATTGTTTTCATTAGGTTCCTGTGTGATTATGAGTAAAGCATCTTATTAATTTTTTTAATAAGGAAATCTTCTTGATTTTATTAGGTTTCTTGTTATTTCATATCTAAACATAGACATTTTTTTTTTTTTTTTTTTTTTGATGATCTGTATCGTTTTTGTATAAGCATATTTGTACAATAATTTAAATGCGGATTCAGGCTGCCTGTTAGCGTATTGTTTAGAGTGCTTGTCTATCAGTCAGAAGGGTGCTGGTTCAATACTTGCCTCCTCTCAAGTAAATAATATGTCTGCTAGAACTGCCACTAGTATATGGAGTTAATTCCTTGGGATTCTGGAAAACTTTGATATTTTCCATATTTCAATAGTAAAATACATATTCATATACATATTGTATACATATATACATATTTCAATAGTAAAATGTATATGGTTTTTTTAATAAATCTTAAGGAGACTTCAAATAATCAAAAGACATCCAATTTCAGTAATGAAATTCATTAATTTTTAACGATTAGGATAAAAGTAAATTGTGTCTACAAGTACACAGAGAAAACAGTGCCTAATAAATAAATCATAAAATAGAACAAAATTCATAAGATATCTGTATGGTTTTTTTCAACAAGAAAATCTTATTAATTTAATAAGGAAAACCTTTTTGTAAAAATCAAGAAGAAATCTTGTAGTTTTTATCTTATTGATTTTATTTGATTTTGATGAAAAAGATTTTCTTCTTCTTTTTATTAGGCGACCTAATAAAAAAATTTTAATTCTATACCATATACATAGGTATGTATGTATGTATGTATGTAGTATATATAGATGTTATTTAATAATTAATTAGTACCATTACAACAACAAAAATATACATATACAAAATTGTTGTAGGATTATTTTTATTTGTATGTTGACAGTTCGGGGGAATGCTATTTTATATGGATGACGGATGGGGCAAAGTCAGCTGACGATCAGCTGTACTGATAAGGACTGATTTCCACTGGGAGTTAACAACAGTGGATGTGGTTTAAAAGTGTAACTGCAGTCGGTAAAAATGCTGTTAAAATGTTTCGACTGTTGTCAAAATAATTTAGTGAATCAAACAGTAGGAGTATTTAATGGCTTGAATTACTGTTTTTTGTCGTTCAACTGTATTCCGGCTGCATAAGCCTAGCTGGAAAGCCAACCTCAAGCATTTTCAATTACGCTTAGCTCGGTTAATATATAAAAAAAAAACTTTCTTCGAACTATTTTAAATGTCTGCTCCATATCTGCCAAATCTCTTTTTAAGCATAAAAAAAGTAAAAACATATTTAGGTGATGGAATAAAACCATGCACTAAATACAAGAATGCCATCCACTCTACCAAAATAACAAAAACACAAGCCTACTTATTGCTACAGAATTAAAGAAAAAAAAAAAGCCGTAAATTATTCAGCTTTTATGTTGGTAATTTGTACCATTATCCAATAAATGTCTTTTTAAAAATATACAAACACAACAAACAGACAAACATTTCTACTACTATTAGTGCAAGTATTAGTCTAAGAAAATTTTTGCTAAAAAGAACCAGAGGAAGAATACACAAAAATGTTTAAGATTATGTAGAGTACACATACATACATAGGAGTACGTACTTACATGGTATACCATATATGTACATACATAATGATACGAATACATAAAACGATAGCAAGCGGCATCCTGATGAAGCTTTAGTAGTTGTTGTAATATTTAGGAGCAAGAAATTTATGTATTATTGAGTTCATATAAATCTGTTCTTAAATTATTTTAATTTTCTTCTATGTAGTCGTATATGGAAAAGAAATTTATTGGAACTGGTATGTCCTAACTTCGCATTCTGTGGCTAACAACAAATTCCAATCTTTTATTTTATTTCTATTTTATGAAAATGCTTTACTTTCAGAAAATCTTTGGATACGATTAACACGTTCAACACGCAACGAAACAGTCACCAGAGCAGTTTCGCCTTGCATTATATGAATATGGCTTGGGTAGCTGCATGTCAAATGTTGTGTCATTTCCTATTTGTATTTTTAAAAATGCCTTCCAAACGATCATCAAATGAAACAGATTTTTAACAACTGAAGATTTGCATCGTGTTTTGGCAAAAAGTATGAGTATGAATACAGAGAGCAAACGATCCTGGTTCGAGAGACAATGCCGGAACGGATAACGAAGTTCGCGAATCAAGTAATTTTACTAATGATGACTTGTACGATCCGATGATTACGTTCATGGTCCAGGTGAGACTAACCAGTTGGTAGCAGTCCGATATTGTCATAGATCCGTCGCAACCACTTATAATCTCAAGGATGTCCAAACAAGAAATAAATGAGTTGGAGGGAAAAATGCTTAGAAGTTGATATTGTCAGGTCAGCATTACAATGAGAGCCCAAGTCTTCAGATCGAAGATGAACAGACAGAAGTGTCTATTTATCATCCAATATTAACCGGTGCAGCAATAGTCTGCATATGGTCACGATCATAAGTAATTGGTTCTCGTCAAAGAATGAAGTTCGAAAATTATCTCGCAATTTTATTTTTTTTGTTTTAAAAAAGAGAAGTAACACTCAGGCAATGAATGCCTACTACTATTACTAGGTGTTACCTTCTTTAGGAAAGGGATAGTCATAAAGAAGACAGATGGTGAAGAAAGAGATAGAGGAAAGCTTCATTCTTTTACAACTCTGCTTTTTTGCACGTTTTTAATAATGCAGTGTTGCAGCGCCTCTGGTGTTAAATGAGGCATATTACATTTTTGAAGCTGTGATTAGTAGCCATTTTATTGGTTATTTTACTTCGCCGATGATTCTGCTACACAACGAAGGAGGGCGCTCTTATGTTACATTAGGATTAGTATCTGCTGAAGTCGGTATAATTCAGTGACCAATGAATATGCCTTCATCACATGAACTTTCCTACAACAACTTATACAAAGGGACACTAATGTAAATCAGAAAAATGCGTGGTGTTGTTATTTGATGTCTGTCTGATACCGGACTCGAACCCAGGACCTTCGTTTTCGTAGTCAACGTGCTAACTACTTCAGCCAACGCCACCCTCGAAAGCGAATGGCAACCTGTCCGTATGAATCGGTAAACAGACGTTATATGCGAGGAGGATTTAATACATGTTGATGGGTATTGTGAAGTTTCCTACATTAGAATTGCATGGGAAAGCAGACACGATTTATTACCACCCAATATTTCACAGTGCCAATAGCTTGTACAAACGTTTTTTATCGATACTCCATTTTTTTGGCACTTTGTAGACAATGAAGCTCCCAGTAATTTGCTGAATTATTTATGTATCAACAACGGTTCCTATGTTCTGTAACTTTGGCGAGAAGTTTGTCAGAGCAAAAAAATACTTTTCAGCCCGTGAAACACAGAAGGAGCTAGAGCTTCTGAGCTTCTCATTGATGCTTATTGTAATATGATTTCAGATTTTATATGAAGCAGCCTGTGGAGACAGGACAACCAGTATAATTGTTTGATTTTTTTCACAATTTACAGAGCACAAGTACTGAAAGCGTCTACTGATACCTGCACCTTGATTCAGTAACTTTTTGCGAACCGAAAATCGTAATATTTATCGATATATTTATTCGTTTGCAGCAACGATAATGTGATTCTGTAATTTATTGTTTACGAAAGTCTGGATAGTCTATCGTGTGGTATCGCTGTAAAGAAAATGTCATAATAAGCGAAAAGCGCAAAGAAAAATTTAAGAAAAACTAAATGAATTTGTGCTTGTTATTTTACTTTTTTTAATGCAACCGACAGCGAATATCGTTAAAATATATTACTGAATAGCAAAGTCGATACATTTTCGTTATATGATATATATTTCGTAATAAAAGCTACTGAATCCAGGTATTGGTGAACTCGCCATTATCGACGTGTACATGATGCCGTGTAGAGGTAGAACAAGTTTTCCGCCATACACTCCATCAAAAGCACACAAATATGCATTACAAATTTACAAACTTTGCACAGATGAGAGATATGTATGGAACTATGTCATTTATGTATATAGTAAACCTGGAAGTGTCATCGTTCGCTGGAATATAAACGGATGAGTATATGTAACAACTTCTGCATGAGTGCTGGACTAGCTAAATATCTACTCCAACATAAAACTTGGATTGGACTATGAGACTAAAAATGTCGGATCTAATCAGGAGAAATAGTTGCTTGGCAAAAAGAAAACATCACTCTTATCCCAATAAGCAATTTTGCTTGAAATCAAGTGTAAAACAACTGTTATTCAAGCCACACATGCAATTATCAAGGGTTGAATTATGTTTGATTTACACTTTATTTCAATAGCATTCTCCAGTGAAAAGGGAGCTTGAATTATACTCTACAATGAAAGCTTACAACTGAATTCAAGTGTATTTCAAGCTTCAAAAACAATGCTTTTAAAATAGAAAGAAAAATGCAATACCTTTGTTTTTTTAAATAATTTTCTGCACATTTGCCTTCGCTATTCTTTCCACGAATTTACTCACGTTTTTTTACCAAATTCACTTTTTTATTTATTTATTTTTGATATTTTGACGATATTTTCACGATAATTTCAGTTTTAATGATAAATAAATAAATTATTTATTTGACAAGGCTTGAGCATATATGTATGTTGTTTGATTTTTTATTTCAAATATTTTCCAACTTGAAAATTACTTGAAAAAATGCTTGAATTCAACTTTGTTTCCAGTTAAATTTCAAGTGCTTGAATCTTAATTTTTTGAGTGCTTATTGGGTATGAAATGAAAAGATAAACCAAAAGTGAAACACGGAGAGTTTGCACTGCACACAATGCTTTCACTTGTCTTCTTTTGAAAAGAGCCATAATTAGTAAAGCAAGTTTTACAAAAATATGTAATTTCGACAATAAAAATAAAATAGTTTTATACGTCCTGTTGTTTTTTTTTTACTGTAGGATTGTCGTAGTCTAATCACGTTACGTGAAATAATTCACATACAAATTGTACTGGTCTCCTGAGTTACAGCTGGCTCATGAACGTAGTCGCGTAATCCAAAAACACATTTTCTAAGCGATATGTGGTTCAACGGATGGGTAAAATGTTAACTTATTGCGTTGTTTTTTCTAAAAATGAGGGCAATATTTTCATTTTGAAATCGAGTACTAAATACTATTGAAGAATTTGAAGTTATATAATTTTTTAAAAGATAGCGGTAAATTTGCATTTTAACATAAAAAAGAAGGAGAAAGTTTTGCCCTTTTTCACAAAAGAAAATCCCCCATTATATTTAGCCATTTTCTAAAATATTGCACTGCCCTGAATACAGTTTGTGCGTGTTAGTGTGATGATGTTGAAGCAATGCAGTGCTTAAGAAGGCGTGTAATTGAAACATTCAAAAGACAATTTCCAAGTCTTAGCACAGACACACTTAATGAACATAAAAGTTATGGTCTTTACAATAGCAGCAGCAACAGCAAATGATGATGATAATAATGGCATCAATGGTTGAAAAAGCTTACTTAACATGTTCTCTGTAGTTGACTTAACACAAAGGAATGGAAAAACGAAAAATGAAATAAGAAATACGATGGGACATTGGAAGAGACATCAACAATAACCAATCAGGCGTAAACTACCCTTCGTGTTTTGGTACAAGGCCAAGGATTACAAATTTGTATAAATGTCATTTGTTGACTGAAGTTAAAAGAATGGCAAATACATATTAGAAACAGAAAAATAACTTTTAGACTTACATTCGAAATAAATGAATACAGTAGTACCCGCTTAAATGGTTTCCTTGATTCAAGACTTACTTAAAATAATACAACCCTGGTATAATGAAAGCTATGAACAATTCATCAGATCAGGTTTGTATATTTTAGTAAATCGTGCAATAGTGTAGGATAGTGAGTCACGGCTAGATGCAGACGTTTAAGAGCCATCCCAAATTAAAGGGTAATCTTTAGGTGACAAAATTAATAAAGTTGAGAATACGCAAGACACTTTTTAGTCTCTACAAAAAGTATGTTTCAGTTATACGACGTCGACTTCTTCAACAGAACGCAATAATGTGAATGGAATATTGTAAATAGTATGGAAAAACAATACGGAATTATTGGGTCTGATTGCGGTTGGCATATTTTTACTATATTAAAAAAAATGTTGCGGTATTATTTTATCTACAGGGTGGGCCAAAAGTTACCATGGGGTTTAAAAGTTTAATAACTTTTTCGTTTATTAATTTTTTTAAATTTTTTTTCTCAGATTATATAATATACAAAATGGAAAATTTTTTTACACTAAGTATGAAAAATAATGTCTCTTAAATGACCACCGTTTTCAGCTTCGCACTGATGAGCGATTATGATTATGAGTGATGAAGCTCATTTTCATTTGAATGGCTTTGTTAATAAGCACAACTGTAGGTTCTGGGGTTCTGAAAATCCAAGAGCCATTCATAAACGCCAATTGCACCCCATTAGGTGTACAATATTGTGTGGGATCACATCTGAAAATATCATTGGGCCTTACTTCTTCGAGAATGAAGATGAAAGTGTTGTAACCGTAAATGGAGAGCGGTATCGGTTTATGATAGAAACTTTTTTACGTCTTGCTCTTGAAAACATACCTGGTATGTGGTTTCAGCAGGACGGAGCCACTGCCCGCACTGCCCGAGACACAATGGCACTTTTAAGTCAAATTTTTGGAGAGCGAATAATTTCCAGAAATTCGGAAATAATTTGGCCCAGCGCGATCGCCAGTTTTGACAGCACCCGACTATTTTCTTTGTGGTTATTTGAAGTAGCGAGTGTATGTGAACAAGCCAGAGACAATCCTTGAACTCAAGGCAAACATTGTTGCAGAAATTTTGGAAGATATTATGGAAAATGCTCTAAAACGAGCCCATCAGTGCGAAGCTGAAAACAGTGGTAATTTAAGAGACATTATTTTTCATACTTAGTGTAAAAAATTTTCCATTTTATATATTATATAATCTGAGAAAAAAAAAAAAAAATTAATAAACGAAAAAGTTATTAAACTTTTAAGCCCCAAGGTAACTTTTGGCCCACCCTGTAGTAGTGGGCTTAGTCGAAATATGTCAACCGTAATTAGGCTCATTAATGGGCGTAACTACGAGTTTCGTATTTCGACTACAACTACGACGATTTTGTACTATATTAAAGAAAAAGTTCTTTAATCTAGTAAAGAAATTGTCGTAGTCGAAGACGTAACACGACACTCGTAAGGGCCAATAATTTTTTAAAGTCGTATTCATTTTGACGCGAGTTAAAAAAATAAAATATTGATATAATTACATTTTTAATTTGATAAATTACAGAAGTTGTTTAAAACGTTCAGCTTTATTTAACATAAGCGCACTTAAGCGGGTACTACTGTAGGTAATAAGTCTTAAATTGTTATACTAGAGAATTTTTTAATTTTTTTTTGGAATTGTGAATTTTTTTATACAATAGAACTTGCCATATATATATTTCGCTGATTTTCTTTTTGAGTAGAAAATTTTTGCACATGATATATGAAATATTTTAGGAAGCTAAATTTAATGTGACAAAATACCAACAGAACACAACAACATGCTGTTTTCAAAGGCTGCTAGAACCTCGTTACCAGCGTTCACATGTTTTGATCAACTGTATGTATCGTCAGTCCTGCATACATATATGGGTGTTTTTTTTAGAGGTATAGAACTTCGAATTGAAATAAAACACAAGAAAATCGTTTTAATGTCCATCAATTTGGCTTTATTGGAAGGATAATTTTATGCCATTAACGTTTAAATATGATTTCGGGCATGTGGCCGCCGCGGCTGGCTCGAATAAAGCCAATTCTACAGGTCCAATTTTCAACCACTTTTTCGAGCATATGGGGCCGTATGTTGGCAATAACGCCACGAATGTTGGCTTCTAAGTCCCCTAATCCAATGGTGTCAAATCACACGATCTTGGTGGCCAATTGACCGGTTAACCGAATTAATTGCTCTGATGGACGATTATGTCGACCATAAAATGGACAGAGCTTGCGGTAAACTTCGCGAACTGAACCATTATTTTCGAAATAAATTTGCACGGTTTGCAAGCGTTGTTCTTTTGTCAACCTGTTCATGATGAAATGGCAAACCAAACTAAATATTAATCACTTGACAGCTGACAAAATGGCCGCCAGTTAAAAAAGTGATGCCAACTTAAAGTTCTATACCTCAATAAAAAACACCCTATATTACAATGTTTCAATGTAAATAGAATACGTGAATTGTTTGGACTTGTGGTTTCATTTCGTTATTTTTATTTAAGACAAACTGTTTAAGTTTGTTACTTCATTATATAGCTTTTAAATTTTATTGATTTTTTATTAAAATTTATTTAATGAGTAGATGTAGTATTGAAATTATATGTGATGTGCAAGCTAGAACTTTAAATGGTACAACGTGGGTTGTGAGTTGGGAAATTTTGTTTAACAAATGCAGTAAACTGAGGCCTTCAACTTCTGCTGTTGAATAACTAAGAACGACACATTAGTTTTTCTTACGATCATTAACATCTCTTTGGTTTCAAAATTGGTAAAGTTAAAGTTAAAGTTTGGCATCAAATGTTTACACTATTTGTTAAAACGTGAAAATTTTTTGGAACCTATTTTTAGTTTTACTTCATACAGAATTCTTGATTTAACTAAAGAGGAATATTTCCACAATATTATCACATTAAATACTATTAATTTTGAAAGTTGTGAAATTTGAATTTCGTTACAAACGAAACTATTATTTTGCTACGAAAGTGAACTCTATTGAATTGTTTAAGATTAACAGTTTTCTGATTCAAAATTTATGTTTTATGTTATGCGATTAATATAAGGATCGTATGAAGTTGGTTCTTTAAATAAAAGCATTTATCTAAAACCAAACATTGATTTTTTAAGTTTCCCTTTCCATTTGTATGCAACAAATAATCCTAAGTCATATTTTAGAACTAATTATGTATAGTTTTTTAATTTTAAATAAATCATATAAGGGTTCGCAATGGGTTATCAATGTTAGAACGAAGCATTGCCAAAATGAGAACGAAGCGTTGTTAAAACGAGAACGAAACGTTGTCAAAATGAGAACAAACGTTGTCAAATTGAGAACGAAGCGTTGTCAAACCATGAACATTTGTTGCCAAATTGTGAACGAGTTGTTCTTAAAAGATTGACAACATCCGTTGTCAAAGTGAGAACAAAAGTGCTTAACTCACTTTTGTCAACGCATGGTGTCATTTCGGTGTTTTTCTACCGGTTTTTTCCCTCTGTGTATGATTCATTGAGTTGAAGTTAGGCACAGCTCAAATTCGGATGACATTTTTTAAAAATTTTAAAAAGGCGGTGCCATGTCTATTATAATTTAACATTATATTTCGTATACCTCTGTCCCAAAACTACTTATACTAATTACTATAGAAAACTTTAGGGTTTTTGCAATAATATAATCTCTAGTTTGGAGAAGTATTCGAGAAACGCTTATTAAAGTTAAACATAAAGCTTGATCTCTGGTTGTAATAAAATCTCGTGTTTGGAACACATTTATCCGTACCAACCTATTATTACTAAACCTTACATACGTTTTGTGCTCTTTTGATAGATCTCAAATTTATAAAAACGACAAATACATAATCTCCAGTTTGGAAAAGTGAGCGGAGCATGTCTATCTACAACATAGACAAGCACAAAGTCGCCCGAGGGCACTTCGTTATGCTCTTATTTTCACGTACACACGTACGGAAGAAAACAACTCAATCTCTCATAAGCATTCGACACAGCATATATTTTACTCTCTTCCATATTATCATTAATACATAAATAATATAAAGATGTATGTGTGTGCCTTTGACTTTGTGACTTTGTTCTTTGTCTGTTTGTGTAGATTCTACACCAACCGATTACACTGTTCTGCAAAAAAATAATTAAAAAAAAGTCGCGTTCATTATGTGATTTTAATGGAGTTTTGTGTGTCTGTTCTCAGATTATTTCCATCACTTCTGGCTTTTAAGCTATTTTCATGTAAATAAAATACTGATATTGGAATATAAAAAACGCATTTATTATGATTTAAGTAAAAAATCTTACACATAAATCTCTTCTTTTATATCGACTAAAATCTTAAATGAAATTAAACGCTAGTATGACATAAACAATCAACTTCTAATTAGTAGATCGCTTTCTTTTATAAGTTTTATCTGCTCTTTCACGATTGGTTTCCCAGCAGAAATCAGTTCATATTTCGGGGACCACTTGCCAGTATATCTTCTTTCCATGGGAGCAATTTCTCGTTAGAACCTTTCACCATGCTCATCAGACACGGTATCACGAAAAAATTTAAACACGAATGCTGCAAGTGTATTTTTAATGACATCCGAGTTGTTGAGAAGAAGTTCTTGTACTAGTTGTTCGTAATTTGTAGCCCCCTTCTATTTTCCAATAAAATTGTGACATACATTTTCGAAACCTACCCATGCTCCTCTCTCTTAATTGACCAAATTAGATTTGAGCAGTTCTTTAAAGATTTCTCATATTTGGGAACCAACAACTATGCCTTCCTTCGATTTGGTCTCGCTTATACGTGGAAATACACTTTTCTCGTGTTTGAAGGTCTTTCCATCTCTGTGCATAGCTTATACCGAATGCATTGTGCTAGCAAAAATAGTTTTTGCCTGTCAAGTTAAGGCTCATTTGCAGCGTTTTTGATTGTACGAATCGCAGGGGATCCTAAGGGCCAACTCACAAAAAGCAACAACAACAATGTTTTGTATATACTCCTACCACATCCATTTCTTTCAAATCAGCACATATATTCCACAAATAGAGATCGTACTGAACTCCTTTGAGCAGTAATTTCTTGTTTTTGTAGGTCCGTTTCATACGTTATTGCACGAGCTAATGATACGGGCGGATATTTATTTCCATTATGTAGGCATATTGCTTTCCGAGCCACTGGATACATATATTCCTTTTATTGCTATATTCTTTAATTCCAGGAACAATTTATCAGTAACACAATTGCAATTGAACCACAAGATGCAAGTGTGTTACTGATAAATTACACAATGTTTGCCAAAGTGGGCTTTGACAATTAATTATGAATAAAATCCAAGTTTTTGCACAGATTTTCGTAACTTTTAACTTAATTTATTCCCAGCATACCTAACTTATAGAAAAGTAACAAAAAAGTTAAATATTTCCGGTTTTAATTTTTTTGTAAAGTTTTGAAAACAAATAAAAAATTTAATTTTGCATTAAATATATTTTTCGCCACTTATTTCTGAATAACTCCGAAATCGTTGAAAATCGAAAAAAAAACTATATTCGTTTGATTTAAAGATAATTTAATTTTTCAACTTTCAGTTTATGAAAATCGAACAAACCGTTATCGAGTTACTATATTCAAATAACTTAGCGTGACCGCCTTGTTTATGAGTTAACATTAGCCACGCCTGTTAAAAAGAATCTGTACGTCATAGACAAAAACTGAAAACGGATTTGAATTCGGGACACGAATGTCCATATAAAACACATATTTTTATTTAAAACAAATTTTTTGGCAGAACATTTGGTAACAATAGATCCAAATGTACTCGTGCTATGACTGGAGAAAATGGAAGTGTTACCAAAAGTAGGGAGTACAGTATGGTGTACAGTATGGTGAATATTCACCATTGTCGAGATGTATTGTCTTGATATTTTGTCAATTTTGGGACTTGGTCTAGTGTTGTAAACGACACTGAACAAGTTCGATGTTGTTGGATCCAAGGCCTATAAAATAGTATAAATATAATGTTAATTGGTTCCTCCAATGATACCGCCAAGCCACTCTTTAACCAGTCCCGTAGCTTAAGATTAACTGGTGTTTATACTTTTCAAATATAAGTGTCTCTGTGGTCGAGTGGGTAGTGTGCAAGCCTGTTATGGCGGAGGTTGTCATTTCGAATGCCAAAATATATCTGCTTAAAAATAAAATATAATTGCAGTTGTAACAACGAAATGGAATTTTTAAATAAGAGGGTGGATCGCACACAGGTGGATCGAACACAGGTTTTATATAAAAAGTTATTTCATTTTTCAACCTAGTCTTTTTTTAGTTCTAGACACTTAGTACAACGTTTCTCCAGTTTTTGTATCTCTTCCAAAATATACGATTTTTCGAGGTCCTTAAAATGGGCATTTGTTTGGTCAATAATTCATCGTTAAAGTTAAATCTCTTTCCACCGAGCCATTTCTTTAGGTTTGGAAATAGGAAGTAGTCACTAGGGGCTAAATCCGGAGAATATGGTGGATGAGGTACCAATTCGCAGAGTTTTGCCATTGAGACTGCACCCGTGCATTATCTTTATGAAAAAGAACTTTTTTCTTGGCCATATGAGATCGTTTTCTTTTTAAATCCTCATTAAATCGGTTTAATAAGTTGGCATAACATTCGCCGTTTATTGTTTTTCCCTTTTGAAGGTAATAGATGTGGATTATCCAGCGTGCATCCCAAAAAACTGTTGCCATCACCTTATTGGCCGACAAACTTACCTTGGCCTTCTTCGGAGCAGGTTCAGCCGGAGAAACCCATTTTTTAGACTGTTGCTTGGTCTCCGGAGTACAGTAATGGATCCACGTTTCATCCACACTGCCATATAAAATGCGTTTGACATCAACAATCCCACGCACTTTTACTCTTCGATCGGCCAACACCATATCGTGGATTTTTTCGACATTTTCGGGTGTACTGACCTCAATTGGCCGTCCAGAACGTTCAGTGTCATTTGTACTTGTGCGACCAACTCGAAAGTCAGTAAACCACTTTTTCCCATTGAAATCGATGGTGCACAGTCCAGTATTTATCCAACTTTTCCTTGGTTCGATGGACGGTTTGTTTTCGCAAAAAATAATGTCTAATGAGTACTCGAAATTCACTTTTTTCAATTTTTAGAAAAATGCACGGGGTTGTATGTTTTGAACAGCTGTTAAACGCAAAGTATATGACGACACTTGCTCAAAATTTTACAGTAGTCTATTAACAGGTGGTTCTTGATGGGACCACTGTTGCATTTCATATAACTACGAGGGAAGTTCGAAAATTCACGGACTTATCCGCCCTCGTCATTTATATTCTACACCGATTAGGTCCCTATTAGATAGTTCAGTTACAAGTCACGGAAGTATCAATTACCCAATTCTCGGCCATCCCCATGTAAAAGTGACTGGTCCGCTTCATAGAAAGTGTTAGAACTCGGACTGGTATTACGAAACTTTATAGTACATTTCCATATACGAGTTTAGGAGCAAAAATCTGCTATCGTGCAAAACCCGTATTTTGCTAGTTAAAACCATTTGTGCAACACTGAGTTTATACGATGACAAAAGACTACGGGCCAGTCCCAGGATGTCGACAACGATCGACTTGTCGCACACTTACATTCAAAAGAAAAACAAATTTTAAGATTTTGTTGTTGTTTCAAATGTAAGTGATACAATATTGGGTCATACATTAAAAGTGATTGCCAAATTCGAAAAAAAAACTGACTTTAGTTTGTTAATGTCAATGGATTTTAATAATTGTTTTGTGCAAAACTAGCCTTTCGCTACGTTTTCTCTCCTACATTACAAAATAAATAAATAAAATTATATAAATTAATAATGAGCTAAAGTGTTAACAAAACACATGCGATATAATGGAAACATCAAAAAACGGCATTTGTGAGTTATGACACTATTGAAGTAAGTGAGTGATATGTTAACACCTTAAGCTGCTGATGTAAGACCCATTTTCTGTAATTTTCGAATCTTCAATTTATTGAGAAAATTATTAAATACATAAATTAAATGTGTGATATTTTCGTAAATCTTAATATTTACGAGGTGTGTTCAAAAAGTATCGCGAATTTTGAATTTCGTGCGGCAACTTCCATTGAGATAATTGAGCTTTGGTTTCCACGTCATAACCATAAACCCACGATTCGTCACCAGTTATGACCCTCTGTAGCAAATTTTGGGTCGTCGATTACAGAGTCCAACAGGTCATTAGCAATGTTCATGCGATGCTGTTTTTGATCGAAAAGCAATTTTGGTACGAATTTCGTGGCGACCCGTCTCATGCCCAAATCATTGATAAAATCGAATGGCACGAGCCAATCCATATGTCTAGGTCCTCAGCAACTTCTCTAATGGTGATTCTTCTTCACTTCATCAATTTTTTCGTCTGTTGTTGAAGTGCTCGGGTGTCCGGCACGCTCTTCGTCGTTCACATCTTCTCGGCCTTCTGAGAACATTTTGTATCACCGATAAAGGTTTCTTCGGTTCAAGGTAGCTTCTCCGTACGTCACAGTCAACATTCGGAATGCATCCACGCACTTAATTTCGTTTTTCACACAAAAATTTGATACAGGTTCTTTGTTCTATTTTTTTTAATAGGTAAAAATCGAAGACGAGCCAAAACACGTGCAAGCAAAGCAGCTGTCAACAATTAACTGAACATTCAAAATGGTCAAAATTGTCGGCATAAGTGAGAGACATGAGTACCAACATAACGCCACAAAAAAATCAAAATTCTAATATACGTAACCCGCGAAAATTCAAAATTAGGCGATACTTTTTGAACACACCTCGTATGTTTATACGCACATGTGTGTGTGGTTCACCAAATGTTATCTCTCATTATCATAATTTTACAAGAAAACTAAACTTTCTCACACTCCACCGTTTAGGAAATATTCCAAAATTTGTTATTTTTGAACTTTTGCTTTTGATTGATTAATTTTCTTTTTTCTTGCTTGATGACAAAATTATCGTTTTTCTTTTAAGGTTCAGCGGCCATTCATTATGCTGTCAATATGCAATTCCTCATCGGTCTTACGTAAAGAAAGAAACAAACTCAAATCAGTTTTTGGCAGAAGTTCAAAAATCATTAAATTTATATCAAAAGTCCTTATTCACTGATTGGTTGTTTGCCGTCAGTGTACGAGTAGTTGTATCGACACACAGGATGTCCATGCGTGGCTTGTATATTTTGGCTAATGGCTTTTTGATGAGTATTGCAATTATTGGACCTTTTCGATTTTGTTTGCTTTGATTTTTTTTCTATGGGACTTTTGTACTTCCTGAATTCTGGGATATGTAAATGTTCTTGTTTATTGTTGTGTGGCAAATTTTATCACTGGTGTAAACATTGGCGATCAAAATGTTCCGCTTCAGAAGACACATTTGCTGTTGACATTTAATAAAGATAATATTTTGTATGATTTCATTTTAATGGCCAAAATGAAAGTAAGAAGAATGATGGTGTTCATCAATCTTATTATTTTTTTTTTTGTCAGAATTACTTTGATTATACACACGTACGAGTACATACTAAATGTTAATGAAAAAGCCAAAAAAAAATTTGATGATTTCCGCACATTTCACATTCAATTTTATGTATTTCAAAATGCACAAAAAATCATGGAGTACATTCATTTATGTATGTATTTATATTTGAAATATGTTACCAATACATTTGGCATTTTGATAATTCTAAACTATGGGTAGAACCATAAAATTTTATTTTCATTAAAGCAATGCGATAATCCCTGTTTTTCTGTTGTGGTCCTCTTTCATATGCAAAAAGCATTTTGAAAATTTATCGACAAATGACGAATTTCTTTGATAATCACTTATTGGGGGCGGGCAATTTGCGAAACCCTCCCCTTTCGAATTAAAAATAAATTATTGTATCTCTTCCATATGAAAAAAGAATTTTGAAGATTGGTCCACATAAGATCAAGTTACTTGATATTCACTTCTTAAAGGCGGGCTCTTTGCCTCTGGCGCCCCCCCCCCACAAATATTTCTATAAAAAACCATATGCAAAGTGCATTTTCAAAATTGGTTCCTTAAAAAACTGGACCTTTTCCATATGCAAAGTACATTTTGAAAATTGGTCCACAAATGACAAAAATATTTGATAATAAGTTTTTGGGGTGGGCAGTTTGCATCCGGTCTCTATTAAAAAAGAACAATTTTAGTAAACATTTCCCATATGCAAAGCAAAATTTTGAAAATTGTTGCACAAATGACAAAGTCATTTGGTAATACATTTTTTGGGCAGACCCTTTGCTTAGTGGACCTTTTCATACGCAAAAGAATTTTGAAAATTGGTCCACAAATGGCGAAGTTATGCTTGTTTTATTATAAAATCTGTTAAAATTAAAAAGTGGACGTTAAAGTAGGCTTTAAAGTGGGCAATAAAGTGGGCGTTAAAGTGGGCGTGATTGAAAAAGTAGCCTTTAGTTCATTTCAGATTCCCAGTTAAATGGTGTGAAAATTTAAGGAAGATTGATTAAAATGTCTACTCTCCTATAACGTACAAACAAACAATTAAACAAACACACATTCCGTTTTATATACATATGTATGTATGTATATTAGGGCGGGTCGATTTAAAAATCGCTCAAATTACAAGGAAAATCGTATTCTAGGGATCAAAATAAGAAACTTTGCCGAAGGAACCATACCTCTAAAATGTATTTTGATGTCCCGACTTTTGATCCGAAGGGTCAAATTTTTACAAGAAAAAATCAGCGAAATTGTTTTTTTGAGTTTTTTTATTTTTGGAGTTTATTTTTCTCTTTAGAAATTTATTTAGTCAGAATGAAATAAAAAATGAATTTTACTTAGTAATAGAAAAGAAAATAAAAAAATAAAAATTATTGTTTGAAGTTTTTTTTGCTTTCAAGTCTGGGCAATTTCGCACGCTCTCTATGGGGAACCCCCCAGGGGTGGTTCCAGGGGGTGTGTCACTGGCATAGGTGGTCGGCCCTCCAAAATTAGTGGGGGTCGGTCATACATTTTGACTCGATTGAGGAACTCTAAATGGGTCAAAGTGAGATTTTTCAAAATTTGACCCTTCGGATCAAAAGTTGGGACATCAAAATACATTTTGGAGGTATGGTTCCTTCGGGAAAATTTCTTATTTTGATTCCTAGAATACGATTTTCCTTGTAATTTGAGCGATTTTTTGCCTCCATACAAATCGACCCAGCCTAATGTATATAGATAGATTACAAAACAAATAACGAAATTATCCCTGTCAATATTCCACACAAATATAATCCTCATCATTTGGTACTAATAAACTCCTGTTACGTTTACAAAGGCAAGAAAAAGAAAATTTTTCACAATTTGATAAGGATATTACTACGATGACAATCACCACCAGGCGTTACCGTTGTAAAATTTCAAAAAGTGCACGCAAAAAAGTAATATGAATGAGTTTGTAATATTAATTAAAATATTTGTAATATTAATTAAAAAATTAATTAAATTTTCACCTATAAACAATTTGCTAATATCAATTAAGTTTTTCCACTCAAATTAATTAATACAATTAAAAATTTAATTGAATCAATTAAATTATTAATTGAAAACATTAATTGGTGAATACTTTTTTCTGTGTGCCACAAAAAGTGGATTTTTAAAAAAAAGTGGCACCAAAAAGGGGATTTTAAGAAGAAAAAGGGGCAACCTTAAAAACAAGAAAAATTAAAACAAATCTGCTCATTTTTAAGAACATCAGGAATAAAAATCAGGTTCTGCATATATAAAGACTAACATATACTATTTTTATGATAAAATAAAGCCACAAAATGTAAAAATAATTCATATAATCTGTGCTTATAATAAAAAAATACTTGAAGTTTCTGAAGATACAGATATCGACGGCTTATATGCAATACCCGCCATACGCCAAAACACAATTTGTCAGGAGAGAGCAAAAACTGTTTCATTCCAAAATTCTTAACAAAAAAAAAAGTAATATGAATGAGTTTGTAATATTAATTAAAAAATTAATTAAATTTTCACCTATAAACAATTTGATAATATCAATTAAGTTTTTCTACTCAAATTAATTAATACAATTAAAAATTTAATTGAATCAATTAAATTATTAATTGAAAACATTAATTGGTGAATATTTTTTTCTGTGAAGGTATGAATTAATCTTTCTTCTATAATATTTTTTAAATATGACTACTGAGTCACCCTTATAAAAAAATAGAACTTTTTACTCTATTCGTAGCGGTATGGTTGATGTCGGGTATTGCAACTGAAATCTTCAAATATTTTTATGGCGTATAGCGGTTATTGCACAGTAATAAAAATATTTTTTTTTTAATATTTTTTGCTCTAATATGTAATTTTATTAAATTAAGCATTTGTTTAACGTTTTTCTAACATAAAAGAATTCAATAACAAAAAAATAGACATAATTAAAAAAAAGGTAATTCAAATTGTAAATTTATTCGTTCCGTATTTTCAATGTATGGCGTATGGCGAGTATTGCATTAAAAAAAATCGTGCGGTTGATAGCGATATCACAAAAAAAATTAAAAAAAAGGACTTATATTAATTTTTTTTCGGAAATTTTTTTCAGAGATTAAGCTGGCATCAGTGTATGGCGGGTATTGAATATAAGCCATCGTTATATTTTTAATGCTTTTTTCGCATTGCCACTTATTTACAAAAAAAAAAAACCTAACTCAGCTTATTTACTCGTACTTTAGAGAAAATTTATTTAACTTTTCATAAATATCTGAATATTGAATTCTCAAGAGACAAGGACAAGGACATTTTGTAAATTTTTTGTACATTGCATTTTTTAATTAACGGAAAAGGATCGTTTTTAAAAATTTTTAATAGTTATTAAATGCCTATTTCTTGAAACAGTAAATAAGCATTTCCTGAAAAAATTTATGTTTTTTATAACGTAACGCCAGGTCATATTTTGTGTATATCTTAAAATCCTTAGGTTTAATTGTTAGTATTTTTTCACTGAATATAGAGCTATTTAATCACTACTCAAATGTAAGAAAAAAAAATTTTCAAACAGGATTTTCAAATTGTTTTCAACATTTTGTCGTACAAATGTCACGTAACGCCAGGAAAGAGTCTATCATAGCTGTGCTTTTGAATAGGTTCATCATTTGGAATCCTGTATTTCCCTTTGCTACAAACTTAAAGTAGATAACATAGAATGACAAGTTTAAACTTTAAGTCTGTTAGATAATTTATTTTCTAATGATGCCAATTTAGAAGAAAAAAAACGCTCAGCGGGAGCACTAGAATGTATATGAAGCAAATGTATACAATTTTGTTTATAAATTTTCATCCAAGCAATTTGGGAAATTGCTTTTTTCGTACCAACATTTCAGATTAAGATATTTTGAAAGTTGCATCATAACTTTTTTTATTCGGTTTTTGTTAAAAAGTTAAAGTTATGCGTATAAGAAAGCTAATACTGGGGGGTTACTCTCTATTGCGATGCGAAAGAAAAATGCTACGAAATCGAACGATTGGTACTCTCTAATGCGTTTGCGCATTTGCTTTTCGCATCTATTTATCTTTTCTTTCGCAAGCCTGGTATCACCGCACTCTGTAATGCGAAAGCGTCTGTAAAAAACGCAAAGAGAGAAAAACATGTGAATACGCTGAACAAATATTTAAATTTGATAATGAAATTTTTATTTTTGGAGAAAGATAAAAAAAAATACATTTCATTTTGTGATCACATGCATATGTAAAATCAAGGTGAAATATTATTAACCAAACCATAGCATTCATAATGTGCTGCAATTTTGTGTAGAGGTGTAAGTGCTTGTTTTTGGCCGATCTAACTGATTGTATGTGAGTGCAATCTACTGCTCCACAGCCGCAAGTGTTGTAAAGAGCTTTTTTACTTCTTGTTCCAGTTTTGCAGCTAAATCAAATTTGACATGGTTCTAACGTAGTATTCTTTTAATGTGAGACTGCTGCGATATACCTAAGGTATGGTCCTGAACAATTTGATATTGGCATCCATCTTGGCCAAGTAATTTTAATGCGGCGGCTAGTTTTATAATAGTTAAAATTGCTCTGGATGTACTTGAAATTTTTACTTACTGTTGAATAGCGTTTAAAACATACAGAAACGGAAATTTTGAAGAAAGTATATTGGAATTACATATCTCTTAAGATGCGTCCTACACGATCGTTTTCCTCATCAAAAACTATTTTACTTTCAATTAAAAACTGATACACTTCACTTTTTTCTAACTCCTTTTCTTAAAAGACGTTTTTTACATATTTTGACATTTCATTACTGTCAATCTTTGCCATATTTCCTTTTGCAAACTCAGTGCTGCCACTTTATCAAAGAATTTTGCGAAAGGACTTGCGAAAGTAATAGAGAGTACCAAATTGGCATCTCATCGCATTTAGCTTTCGCATCGTATTTTCTTTCGCAACGCAATAGAGAGTAACCCCCCTGTTTTCACACTGAATTTTTAAACCTGGTTTTAACGTTAAAACCATAAACAGCTGAGTTTGTGTTCCCACTGCATGTTTGATCAATTCAGGTTTTAAACAACAGGCTGTCTTATAAATTTGTCCAAAATAAAATAAATGTACTGTAGATATGCGTGTATTTGTTGCAGTATTTTTCCAGCTTTTTATAATACTTATCTGCATGAAAAACTCAGAAATTGTACAACGCACTCTAAAATGAAATATATTCTATATTTTGTAAATGAACATTTTAAAATGATGTAATTACTTATACAAAGTGAAGAAGTGCTTGGAAATCATATTATTATATAAAAAAAATGCACAAATATATATTATAAGATTAACCTTTTTTCCCGCAGATTTATATCAGTCATATCGTCTTTTTTCACTTCCCACAGGGCAGTGAAAATATTTTCGTTGTTTTCTATCCAAAGGATATTTTTTCTTCACATTTTTTTTTTTTATAATTATTGCCTCTTCATTATTTTCACTGGCATAAACATTATTAGCTGCTTCCGGTCATTTTAACTTGGCAGCACTGAATTTAGCACAGCGAAAACAGGGTTGCATTTCATAAAACCAACTTAAAACCAATTCAAAAATGGTTTTAAGTTCGATTTAACAAAAACAATTTGTATGGTAAAACCTGGTTTTAACAGTTGGTCTTAACGTTAAAACCAACTTTTATTAAAACCATGTGAGTGTGAAAACACTATAAAGTTAACGGAATTTCCGACAGGGTAAGTACTTTGCGCACACATACATAAATATGTATGTATTTATTTATATTTCGATATCCATACAGACAGATATACGAATATAAGCAAGCGAGGGCATATTAATTACTCGAAAGAAAGCTTACTTACATATTAATGAGGATATACATATGTATATTAAAGCAGCATAACTTTTATAGGTATTAATCAAATCGAAAGTATGCAAATGTCCATTTTCATTCAGTAAAAAGTATCAAAAAGTGGCAAAAATTACAAAAAGTATCAAATTTGGGTGCATTTTGTAAAGGTAGCACAATAGTATCCTAACAGTCGAAAAAGTGGCAAATTGCTACTTTAGTAACACCAACGGTAACGCTGACCACCACTGAACCAAGCACTAGACAATCAACAACATTGAAAATCTTCAGTTGAAACTAATTGTTGCTCAAGCAAGGCAATATTCAAAGATGATGACTATGACAGTGTGGCTGCAAACGGCTACTGGGAGAAATACATACATATAATGAATTTGTTATACTTGAAAACAAATGAAATCTTTACACTTTTGCCATGTTTGTATGTAGAATCTACATTGTAGATATACATATAAATATGTACCCAGAGGGAAAAAGATGCCTAGAGAAGGCCTCTATACTCCTTCTTTTGGATGTACAAGGCCCGCTCGCTCTATTCCATACTCATATCTTTTTTACACGCAGTGTCATTGCGGGATAGGTCTTCGTTCTTGTTTCTTTCACCAGAGATTCAGGAAGGCCTCCAAATTAATAGATTTTGCTTTTGCTTCTTATCCCGTTTCTTCTCTCTTTTCATAGAAGGGAACGTGGAATGTGTATCTTATCTTTTATGCAAAAGAGCCAAGGTTTTATGAGGCAGGCCTTTAATAAGGCCTGCACCAAGAAAGTCTTCTGAGTTTTCCCGCTGAGTATGCATGTATGTATATTAAACAAGCGTGTGTTTCAGCCTTGACATGACTGTAAGTGAGAAGATGTCTAACAGACAGCTAATAATAAATATAGTGTGAACAAAGTTAGCGCCCATTTAAGGAATCAAATTTCCAATTTAAAAAGTGAAAATTAAAACTGTATATTTTCTTTTAAATGAAAAAAAAAATTATATTTCAATTTAATTACTATAAAGACTATATAAGACAACACAACAGATACCACGAAGGGAGAAAGGCCGAGTTTACATCTGGCATTTCATGTGTTGTCATTTTGTGGTGTCATTTTTATATGTGTGCAGTGCCGTTGCCATCAAATTTTTCGATGAGACACAATTTTGTTGCGTATTTGGGACAGAAAAAAGTCCCATTCCTAAAAATCATCAAGAACTAATTTTGACTTAGGGCCAAACCCTGACCTGTCAACACGCCTATCACAATTCGCATCGCCTTCCTAGTCATGTCCACTAGCAGTTTGGATCTTCCTGAGTCAAGTTTTGCCCACAACCCGCTCGAGACTCTACAATCCTGCCTACTTCGCCATGAACTGTTGGTCTTGCTTTCTACCCAATTACTGAGTTCCCTATAGTAATGACCTATCGGTAATTTTACCCAACTGTCTGATATACCCTCTTCTAATGCCGACCCTATTCTTGCCAGCTCATCGGCAATTTGATTTCCCTCAACACTGCTGTGGCCAGGAACCCAACATAGTCTGACACTATATATAGCCATAAGCAAATCGAGGGCTCTCCTACAGTCACTAACAAGTTTCGATTTGACATTGTGACCTTTCAAAGCTTTTAGCGCAGGCAGGCTGTCGACGTAGAAGGTTACCTTCTTACCTTACATTCCTGGCCACCAGCTCCGTGGCCCTGAGGATCGCCAAAATCTCAGCCTGGAAAAAGCTGCATTAATTCGGCAGTCTGAAAGAACTACGAATGTTCGTTCCCAAGATATAGACACCAGCCCCTGTGCCTTCCCCTATTTTTCTAACTTTGCACCAATTTTGGTTAATTTTTTTTTAATCGAAAATTGACTAATGGTATAGTAATAATACTGTAACAGTTTTGAAATGACTTATCCATTATTTTAAAACTTTTAGAAATTTATGTACATGCATGTACATATGTACATACTCGTACACTTCTATAACTTTTAAAATAATGGAAGAGTGAAGCCTAAACTTGCTTAATACGTGAAAAACTGCAAAATCTTTTTGTGATATGTCTATTTTGCAACATAGGAGCGATATGTGTGTCTGTGCGATTTTCAAAATTATACGACACACGCGAATGTTCTACACAAAAAGTCCCACGATGGATATGTACTCACTTTACGGCGTGACCAGCTCGTTATTAGTTAAATTCCAACTGGAATTGAAGACACACAAAATACCACTAATTCATTAATACACAAGCTTAAAAGGGGTTTATTTTTATAGGATCTTAAACACATCTTAGACGCGTTGAACGGGTGATTTAATTTCATTAAATTACAAATAGGTTTTGAACATTTTTCATGATGACCTTGTTTATGTCATCTGTTGTTGTAAAATGTGGTGGTATAAGATGTCAAATATTTCAGTAGCTCATACACACAGCCATGCGTATATGTACGAGTATGTTTGTGAAAGTATCTGGATATATTTGTTATAATTGGGGGTTGACATGATTTATTTGTATGGAATTTATAATTCTGTTTTAAACGTACTAATACACATTTCATAAAATTTTAAATTATTGCTATCGGGCGTGTATGGTATTTGTCTTTTAAAGTGTCAACAGAGTGATTTAATTATTTTGTTGTCGTTTGTACGGGTTCTTCTTCTTGCTTCCTGATATTTTGGTAATTTTAAGAAATTATGATTAATCGCCCATAATTAAAGTGATTAATTACAAGAAAGAGATTTAACAGCATAAATCAGAGATGATAGAAAAAGTGTGTTGAGGATTATAACAGATTTCCTCACATTAAAAAATGCTCATGTAATTGAAGTAAAATTGCGAGTATGTATTTTGTATTATATACATACATATTCGTTTGTATATACATATGTATGTACATATGTATGTATGTATATATGCACCCAAAATATTTCATGCTTAATAATTCGAGAAAAAAAATTTCGTAATTTAATTTTTGTGCAATAAACAAAAATGTTGTACATTTTAAACTTACAGACCAACCTAAATTACGACGCAAAGCGCAACGTAATTTAAGGGCCACTCAGACTATTATACTTTGTATTTATGCATGTCAAAAATTCAAATAATACGTGCAAGTGCGATATTGTGAATGCAAAATGTCATATCGAATGGTAAATAATACGATAAAAATCTGACATCCCATAATACTTGACCATTTCTTGAAAATTTTCTAAACGATAATACTTTTCATCTGATCAGAGTTGCATTATTACAAAATCCAAAGTAACAAGTCGCCTGTTTCGACGCCGATACTGCGCCGTCGTTTATGCTATATGTCTTTGTCTTAAACCCGATATAAATATTGAATATGCTTATCGTATTGAATAATTTTTCGTGTAAGGCATGCCTGAAAGTTAACAAAACTGTCGTATTTTAATTTTCTTTATCTTATTTATATCGAGTACTTTAACCGCCGTCTATTTTCAAAGGCCGGCACGACCACAGCTTGCTTGAAACTGCTCTGCCGCCGCAAGTAAACAATTAATGTAGGCATGTTAATCCTCAACAGCTGTTTGCTTTTTACTTGTGTTTTTAATGTAATATGAGGTGTGATGGTGTGAAAACAAAATGTAACTTTATGTTAGATTTTTTGACAGTCGAAACAAATGTCTTTAGATTTTTTTCTCGTAAAGTGTGATGAAAGTCTTTATACATGTATAATAGTCTGAGTGGCCCTTTAGCGCTTAGCTTTTACGCTGAAATGAGTAACCTAAATTAGAGCGTTAACGGTGCGCCAGAAACAGCCAATGTTTACTCACTTTGATTAATAAAAAACTCTAACTAGAAATAAGAAATAAAAATAAAAACGCTAAATTGACCTGAAAGTAGCTAAAGTTGCATTACTTAACAAAAACAACAGTATTTTTGCAGCCAACTTCACTTCTTTACGCGCTGTCAAAATTGGATTTTCCAATTGCAAAGCGTTGACGCCGCGTTATTTCGGTGGGTTTCAAACATTTTGTATGGGCATGAGAAATTTTGACAGCCAGACAACGCTTTGCGTCGTAATTTAGGTTGGTCTGTTAGAAAAATTAAAATTTATATAACCTTCAATCCGTTTATATTTTTTCGCTTTTCAATCGGCTCAGTAGTTTCGAAGTTATAATAAAAAATTGTAGCCACAAATATATTTTTTACGTGAGAATAGCAAATTGTTTGGTTAAAAACAACATGAAAAATTTAATTGATGAGTTCCAAAAGCGGGAACGAAATGCATATAGACAATTGCTTAACCATAACAACAAGCAAAATTTTCAAATTAAATAAATAAAGACTTTATGTCAAATAAATATACTTCGGTATTTCATGTATGTATTAAAATTTAAAGTAAGAAAATAAAAAACATGTTAATTATTGAGTTTTTGTTTCAATGAAAGTTTAACCTAATCATCCGTATTCCATATGTCGAGTCGAATATTCATCTACGAGTATTTTGTAGTAAATTAAAAGAAATGTGTACAAGTTTTCTTTAATCTACGACAAAACTGTCGCAGACGAATATTCGACTCGACATACGCAAAACGGGTAAATCGTTCGTAAATTATTTTGTTCTATGTGACAAAAATGTAATTTTGGTAAATTGCTGTTAAATTTTAATTTGCTAGTTACAAAAAACTTAACCAGCAAAAGTTTGGAAACGTTGATTGCTGCTCTAGTTGTTCTAAGAAATTTTTGGGTTAAAGGTTCCCTGATTATCTGAATTAGCAACAGTGAAATGCGCATAAGATACAGCTACATATGTACACCCCTCAATAATCAATTTCAATATATTTTTAATAAAAAAAAAATATTTAATGAACAAGTAAAATAATAATTTGGAATATTAGTGAGTTAACAAATGTTACACTTAATTCTGATTTTTGTTGGAAATAATTCTTAAAATTTATTACAAGAATTCTTATGATTGTTTTATGTAACTTATGTTTTAATTAAAATATAAAAAATTTAACATTTATGGGCATTTCCTGTGAAAAGTCAGTTTTGTGTAACGTAACGTTACGTCAGGTCATATTTTGCGTATATCTTGAAATCCTTAAGTTTGATTGTTAGCATTTTTTTCACTGAATATAGAGCTAATTTAATCACTTCTCAAATGTAAGGAAACATTTTTTTAAACATTATTTACAAATTGTTTTTCAACATTTTGCGTACAAATGTTAAGTAACGCCAGAAAAGAATGTACCATATTTATGTTATTTGTGGTACTTGTTTCGTAGTTAAATATGCATTTGTTAATCGCTTAAAATCAATTTCGTACGACTTGGGAAAAAATACAACCCTGATCTAAAGGTGCAATTAGACGTGCCGTAGCCATAATGCCATAGCCATAACCAAACAAAAATGTAATTGGTTGCTATGGCGTTATGGCGTGTCACCTATAATCAAATACAGTGTTGCCCATTAGTTTGGTTCGAACGGCAGTTTTCTATGGTTGTGGTTATGGCACGTCTGATTGCACCTTAAGAGCCATTTCACACTATGCTTTTTTAGCCTGCCTTGTTTTGACAATTTTCTTTTAAGCCCCCTACGAAGGAAACGGTGTAAATTGCGTCTAATAAATGCTTGTTGTTATAACAATACCTAAAGTTTTTCATTCAAATGTAACTAATCACGTATTTAATGCCTCTATCACGGTTTTCAACTTCTAAAATAGTTTGGTTGGGATTGATAAATTTGCATTGCCATTCTCCACTAAATTAACAGTTGACTTTTCAGTTGTGTTTCGGTATTGTCATTTACAACTCTGCTTTTTAGTAGTTGGGTCTCTGGTTGAGTTTTTCTAGTCACAAGTTGGTGCGATATAAAAAGCAGAAAAAATGGAAAAATCGTAACTAGAAATATTTGTTATGCTTAATAACAAAATTTTCTTAACAGTTTCAGTATCGGCACATATGTATAAAGATTTCTTTAATGGTTTCAGGTTATCCAACAAATAACAAAACGTTTCTTTGTTCTGCCGGAAATAACTCAAAAACCTTCCAAAATTATTTTGATTATTCCTTACCTTCCATTGGGTAGTCCAAGAGGGTTGGAATCATTACGAATTTTTCTTTTGATATGTAGCACATCTATATTTACGACTTCGTTTTCGTCGTCATAAAATAAATTTACACACATATTTGTATCCATTTGGTATGATTTCTTTGAACTAAAACACTAAAACAATATATTTTCTAAAACTTTGCGTTTTAAATTTTCACACAAATTAATTGCTTTTTGTCAAACTTGATATTTTAATTTGGCAACGCGATGAAAATTTCAACTAAAAAACGGTTGTGGTTCATAATACTAAAACACAGTTTGGTCGTGTGTAAGTTTGGTCTACTCTTAGACGACCAAACTGAATTTAGTTGAGAACCGTGATAGGGGCATAAGTCATAACTTATGCCGAGTACACATTAGGGTATTTTGTGACATCGTAATAGTGTGTGCTACTGGCAACGTTTGTCATTTCGGATATTTTTTCTTGTGTAGCATTGCTTTCCATGTAAAAAAAAAAACATAATGACAACGGCGTTGCACACATTTTAAAAATGACACCATAAAATGAAAATGCAAAAAATGCCCGATGTGTTGAGTAAAGGCAGAGTCAAAAGCTGATTTCAATCTTAGATACTTTTATTCAGCATTTAGTACAGACTAAAACCGTTAAGCTGTTTCATCTAATTGCCGCCAGAGTTCCGTGTTGAATTAAATTTATTAATGCCTACGGAAACATACACATTTAGATTTACATAATATTAATACTAGGCCTCATTTTTTAAAACGCAAGGCGTTGACAGATTTTATGAGAAATTTTTAAAATGTACAAGTTTTCTTTAATCTAGGACAAAACTGTCGTAGACACATATTCGACTAGACATACACAATACGGGTAAATCGTTCGTAAATTATTTTGTTCCATGTGACAAAAATGTAATTTTAGTAAATCGCTGTTAAATTTTAGTTTGCTAGTTACAAAAAACTTAACCAGCAAAAGTTTGGAAACTTTCATTGCTGCCCATTTGACTACACTCGGGTTATTCGCTCGAGAGACCTCAAAAGTCTTCGTCAAATCTATTTTAAATATTCACTTAAGGCTCAGTTAGCCGACTGTAATGCAATGTAACTGTAATGTAGGAAACAGCTGATCGATATTTTTATATAAAAATAGGTTACGTTACATTACATCTCTATAACCATTTTCATTACTTTTCACATAACAATGTCGATCAGCTGTTTCCTACTGTTGCAGTTACATTACATTACAGTCGGCTAACTGAGCCTTTATTCTTACAGACCTTAAAAGTGTATCGAATAACGTAAATTTTACCAAAATTTGTGAACAAAAAGTGTTTGTTTTTTATTATATACTATACAATTTTTTGCAAAACGATTTTTAATACACATTAATATTTTTTACCTAAAAATTGGCAAGAAGTTTCAGGGATGGTCTGCAAGGTCAACCAATTCCCATATTTTTTTATAAATGTTTCGCAACAGAAAATATAAACAAGTCATTAAAATAAAAATTTTGACAAAATAGAAATAAACTAAATACCTTGGAATGATGGTAATGAGGTCCATTGGCTTCTTTCTCCATTGAATATATACAACTGCCGCCAAAACCGTCCGTTCTTGACACATATTTTCATTACACTTTTTTTTCACACAATTTGGATGTTCTCTTCTTAGACGAAACTAAGAACGGAATGCCCGACACAGAACGAAGAATCGGATATAAAAGCAGCAATATTAGTTAATCTTTCGTTGTTAAAATATTTGTGCGGCAATAACGAATTTCAATGCGTATAATTCGATAATGAATCGATTTCTCTTTTTTTACTTGCGACAACCGAATGTGAGAATGCGAATAACAATCCGACGAGCGAAAAAAAAACGGACACAAATTTCACTTTATCACTTTTATGATTTAAATAGAGCATGAATT
Source organism: Nowickia ferox (assembly GCA_936439885.1). Lineage (NCBI taxonomy): Eukaryota > Metazoa > Arthropoda > Insecta > Diptera > Tachinidae > Nowickia > Nowickia ferox. The sequence goes on along the minus strand of OW387023.1, from coordinate 100,013,433 downwards.
ACTTTTTTAACTTTTTACTAGTAAGCACATTTATTTGCACTTCTAATTTTTATTATTTTCAAATAAAACCTTTGTACCCTTCACCACCGATATTATTTTAATAGAAATTTGGAAAAGTTTTTCCGAAAGTCCTTGAAATGAGCATTTACCCGTAATATTTTAGCTATTTGAAATCATAAAATCGGTTCATATATTATATATGATTAAGGGGCAATCTGGGGAAGTTTAAAATTTTATACTTTGTACTTTAAAGGAAAAAAATATTTCAGCTATCTAAGCCTTTTTTGCATAAAAAGTAATTTTAAAAAATATTTTATTAATGATCTTTATTTAATCTTAGACAATAATTATGTAATAAAGAAGTAAAGTTTTCCTAAACTTTGAAAACATGCTACACTTTAGAAAAAAAAGGATGAAAATCCGGAAAACCCAGTTCAAAAAAGAAATAAACAAATTGCTCGTAATTTCAAGGAGCAAAATTTCATAAAAAACTATTTCCAAAATTAAAATATATATCAATATCAGTGAAAGATATATTTGAGTCACTATTAATTTTTCCTAATAAGATTTTCAACACGCACGATTTTTTATTTTTTTATTTTTTTGCCGACGCGTCGCGACGATGACGAAAAACACCAACCAAATTCCTGAAATGAGAAAGAAAAAAAGATTATTAATATTTACATATTTATATACAGGGTGTCTGGTAGCAGATTTATATTTTCAAACTTAAATAAAAAACGTAATAATTGGCACAGAGTCTTATTAAGAGCATTTAACAATAGAATGGAACACACTGTTCAAAACGGAGCCTTGTGTTCTGCGCCACACGCTGCAGTAAACTTGGTTCAATTAAGCCGATTTCTCGACGAATATTTTCCTTTAACGCCACAATAGATTGGGGATTGTCATTATAAACCCTCTCTTTGAGGTAGCCCCATAAAAAAAAATCCATGGGAGCTAGATCGGGCGACCTCGGTGGCCATGTGATGTCCCCAAAGCGACTGATCGGTTTTTGGGGGAAATTTTGCCGAAGCAAATTCATCGAAGCTCTGGCTGTGTGTGCAGTCGCCCCATCCTGTTGAAACCACGTGTGTGAATAGTACTATGGATGAGCTCGCAGGTTTGGCAAAAGAATTCCGTAATCATGCGTCGATAATGTTCGCCGTTGACATACGTCGCCTGGCCTCGAGAATTTTCGAAAAAAAAATTGTCCAGTTATCTCATGCGTGGCTAAAGCACACCAAACAGTTACCCTGGGGTAATGCAATGGTTTTTTATGTTTCAATCGAGGGTTGCAAATTCTTGGAAGCGCAGGGCTGTTTCGTGAAAGAAGAAGAAGAACATTACTCTCACAAAACCTTTCTCATTTACCCAATTTTCGAGTACAGGAACGCTTTTCGTGCAAATTGGGATCCCACGGGAACCCAATGTAGAGTAAAGAAACAAACCTATTATCTGCCGCTGAACGGGAAGATAGTTATTATAGTGTAAATGTAAGACCTTACAAAATTTTATTGGTTGAAAATTACTCCGGCACAATTGTCTTTAAATTATCTGCAATATGGGATCATTAAAAATGAAGTTAAAAGAGTAGAATTTGTTTTTTCTGATGTCGATTTAATTACAACTATTTTTAGAAGTTATCGGCAACAGGAACAAACTGTCAAAAAATTAGAATTTTTTTTATATACATAAGGAGTTAAAGCACAACACTAAGGCGCTAAGGATTCTCAATTTTCAAATATTCGTATAAAGCATCCCACAGTGCGTTTATTTATCATATTCAACCTGGACAAAATTCGATTTTTGTGTAATTTGGCAACAATAAAACTTCTTTGAACCAAAACATTTTTAAGCAAAAAATAAAAAAACTAAAAGTAACTTTTATTTCCTGAGGATTAAATTAAACTCAAAAAATAGCCTTTAATTTATGAGTAAAAAAAAGCTCAACAAAAAATAATGATTCAAAAGTAATTTTTACGGTCCCTGAATAAAAGTATAGTCTAATTAGTAAAAAGAAGAACGAAAACGTTTACGGTAAAATGTGGTCTTAATGAGGTATTTAGGACTTCTAGACACGTTCAGGGGTTCTATTATGTAATCCGAATCGAACGGAAATGCTTTCGAATTCTAATGTTAATAAGATACAAACGTATTGTGTAATAACACCTCTGATCATATTGATATATTGAAAAGTTGTTCAGCTTTACCGTAGCTTTTTTTGACAAAAATTGTTAGCAAAAAATTGGGAGACCCTGTATTATTATTCTGGGAAAAGTTAAAACAAAATGTTTTCCTTAAGTTTTGCAAAAAAAAAAGTGCACGCAGATATTATTTTGTCGGCTTAAAATATCAGCGGGATTTGTTTGGTAGAGTCCTAGCTGCATTATTGTCATATGTATATGGTTTGGAGCTATCACCAAGTCTGAATTAGCTATTGGCCAAAAACTAATGACACTATTTTTTGAGGTCGCGCTGATACTGACAACTCCGTGTGTTTTCTTTCACTGTTAAGCGATGTCTATATGGGAATTTTTCTCAAAAAGTTCACCGTGACTAAAAAGTTAAAAGTCATTAAAAATTAACTATTGTACGATATTGTAAAAGAGAAGTATTTAAATTTTATTAGTTTAATCAGTTTAATCATAATTTTTTCCTAATTAGTGTTTTTTGTGGGAATTGTTACAATTTAAGTTTAAAATTTGTTAACGCACTAGTAATCCCAAATTATTATTTTACTTATTAAGTAAAATATTTTTTTAATAAAAATACATTGAAATTGATTATTGAGGGGTTTAGCTGGATCCTATGCGCATTTCACTGTTGCTAATGCAGATCATCAGGGAACCTTTACCCAAAAATTTCTTAGAACAACTAGAGTTAATATGTTCAACTTTCATTTAAGCAAATGAGAAGCTCAACAAATAACAAAGTTGAAACAAGATCTCAATAACCAACATGTTTTTTATTTTCTTACTTTATCATTTCCGTTCAGATGAAAAGGCAGACCGTTGTGTTGCACAAATGTCATTTCTTATTTCTGATACGATTTTTCGCATGTTTTTTTTTTTTTTTGTTATACATATTCTTTAAAAGAAGAGAACAATTGTAACAATTATTCCAAAAAATTACTCTTATAATTTTAGTAATTTAAGAAAAAAGGGAAAAGCGAACGATGGAAATATGATTAATCGTAAATTTTTAATTTATTTTAGTCTATTTCGTAATATCACGTTAGTCCTTAAAAAATATCATTTATTGCCATTGCGTCATAGCTGCTCGAAGAAGTTGTTTCAAAGTTTGAATTTAAACCAGATTTTTTGCATTTTTATAATCCAATCAAAGAAAATTTGTAGAAAAATTAAATTTATATATATTCGAGTTTGGTCACGTTCGACACAATAAGTATCAGATTTACTTATTAAAACTTGATCCTTAATATCTGACGATTTTTCATAAAGGGTCCGCCAGATAACTTTTTTTTTTTAAACAGGGCGCAAAACATCGAGTGTAGCTTCGGCTGTGTACCACGTACAGCCATCCTGTTGAAACCAATATCCTCCTCTTCAATTTTTGTGAACAAAAATTCGTTCAACATGGCCCGATAACGATCGCCATTGACTGTAACGGCCACTCCTTGCTCATTGGCCCAATTATGCCTCTAGACCAAAATCCGCACCAAACAGTGACTCGTTTGCTTGTTTACATACCCGCCAAGATCAAAATGAGCTTCATCTGAAAAGATGATTTTTTTTTGGCAAAATCGGCATCTTCTGTAAGTCGATCGCAGGCAATATTTCCCAGCGTTGTTCAAGCGTATACACAACCATATTCGTTCAGCGGAAGGATAAAACTAATTATCTGTCAAATCAGACATGAGCTAAGTGTTACCATTCACGAAATAAGCACTAGTTGAAAAAAAAACGTTATATGGCGGACCCATTATTTCAAATATGCGCAGGGTATGAACATTACATTACACTATATATATTTTCTTTCATCTGAACAAGTTGAAGAGCAGTCCCTTCAATTCATTGACAAATGGAATAAAAAGTAAAAAAAATTCTGGTATCCAAAAATTGCACTAGGTTTCTTTAATTTAAAGAAATCTTAAGCACTAAGTACACATCTCGATACACAACAAAATTTCACATCATATTGTAAATTTTTAAGACTTTAAGTTGTGATTTGTAGCTCTGAGATACTGCTGAAAAAAATAGCATGATTTTTTAATGTTTTTTTCGGTTTCAGCATGTTTATATGATTTTTTTTTCTGGCTAAACGAATAAAGGTATTAGGTTGATTTTTTTCTGATAGATTTGATTAAAAGCTATTTTTAGTATAAAAACAAACAAAAAAATCTTGAATATTAATGTTGAAACAATTATACACGTTCTTTGCAGAAAAAATTAAGAAAGTTTTTTAAAATAAAGGTAGTTACATTTAAAATTACGTTTTACACCAAAATTAAATCCAGAATCTCTCACAAAAGCTCAAAAGTTTAATTTTTTTGATATTAAAGCACCAGCAGTACATTTTTTTAATATTTAGATTATTTTTGCAAATAATATTTTTGTCACCGCACACAAATGGAAGCGGGGACAAAAATGGCATTTTACGGTCTCCTTGGTCCAAGTTTACCTTTTTGAACTTTCGCCAAAATTAAAAGTTAAGAAAAAAATTTAATTTTTTACAGGTAGAATTTGTTACCCGTAACTTGTTTCCCCTTTGTCCGATTTTTTTTATTTTCAAGCTTTAACAGCCTATGAATATTAGACAAATTTGTACCAAGTTTCATTGATCTAGGGGCACTCAATAACTTTTCAGGAGCAATATGAATTAAAAAAAAGTAATGGAAAGCTTTTTGGCTCAAATACTCCTCTGTGTGACGGTGTTGAAGCAAAAGCACATCGGGCTGCGTATTCACATAAAGAAATATTTTTATTTATATTAATAATATAAATTTTATATATTTATAATATATATTTATATATAACAAATTTGTTTAATAGTTGCTAATAACTAAATAATGGAATCATTGTGGAAAAAATGTCACGTTCGAAACGTCACGTATCAACTCAGATTATAGCTTAAAAAAATACAAACACGAGTTTTTTTCCAAGCTAAACGCATTTAAAAATAAAATTATTCGTAAAATTCTAAAGTTAATTGCAATACGAAACTATGTTAGGCTTTGCTGAATTTCTTCTTTCTAAGCGTAAGCATGAAAACTACTTCCATTTTTGTCGCTTTCGAACCTCTACTTTTTTTTTGCCATTTTCTATTATCCTCACTTCTATTTGCTGTCAACTTTAATATAGATTCTAGTGCTCCCTATAAGTTATAACTTAGAATAAAAACTAACCTGAAAATGTTTTTGTATTTTGTTTTTTTTTTATATCTTAAATGCATACGACCATCACGTTCGACACCAGAAAAATACCCATATGCATTTCATTGTTGCTTTAACAAATCGTCAGTAGACTTCAACTACACATTTTGAACAGTCACAAACCTCTTATCTTATGCACAGACTTTCAAAAACTATTTGAGAGTTCGCATATAATATTTTTGAAAATCACAATAGAAAAATAAGCGTAGTAGGCTTAGAAACTTATACAAATAGTTTTTGAAAGTCTGCGCATAAGATAAGAGATTTGATGTCCACTGACGATTTGTTAAAGCAACAATGAAATGCATATAGACATCGCTTAACCACCAGCAAATAAATTTCGCTTATAATATTATTAAGACAGTATGCCGAATAATAAATTTCTTAAAAATGCATATTCTTACACAGAATTTATTTTAGGAAATCCGATTAGAAACTTATACAATTGTAGAAATAAAAAGTATTCAATTTTCTTGCAAACACTAGTTTTGCACGAATATGAACTTTGTTTCATAAAAATATCTAGAGGATTTCATTATTTTCTATAGTTATTGACTGGAATGTGCTTTTGCTTGTTTCAGTTATAAAAGTGGGCCCCTATGTATCACATAGTACAAGAAAAATAGGTATATTAGTTATTTTATTACACCAGTTTTTCTTTTTCAAACGTTTAGGTTGTACGAATATGAACTTTGCATACTTTATGTTATATCGTGTTATATTGACCAGTAGTAACATTTTTCTGAAGCAGTTACTCATTGGGCAAGTCAAAATTTTTGCGAGCTTTCGCGACACTCATACAAGTTCCCTTTAATTATAAAATGGCTTCAGTTATTTCACTTTGGAACAAGAGTAACTTTAAAATAAACTCATCTTTTACCGATTATACATATGAAATTGTTACAGGATTAAACAAAACTTCCGACCAAATTTCATCTAAATCGAAAGGGTTCGGATCCAACTGTTTGGTCGATTGGAGATATATTTACCCACATCTTAAAAATTTGTGTCTTTTCTGCATAATTAATTTATGTAATGAGAAAATAGTGATTTGCGAAAGATCGCACTGTGCATAATACAAAATCGAAGAGAACTCAAATTTGCTTTGATTGATTATGCCCTAATTGACCACAAAAATAATATCTGGTAGTTTTTGGCAGTTGTTAGAATTAATTACAATTGAAGTTTATTTTGTTAATGCACTATTTTTTTAATTATGTAAATTAATTAACTTTTTCAGTAAAATATTCTTATTAAAAATTTCCGAAGAGTTCGTAGCATAAAAACTAATTAAAAATTCAAATAACGACTGCTATTTTCATTACAGAATGATTGATAGCTAAAATTTTAAATACAAAAGAATAACAACGATTATTGACCGGGTGTATGCAAAGACCTTTTTTGATTTGTTTAGTTATAATTGTACTCCTTTGCTCTCAAGCCTCTTAATTGCTCTGGATTGACAAAACTTTCAGTCAAAATACAATTCTATTTTACTTTGCTTGATTTTTCTTTTTATTCTTTTTACGTTTCCTTTTAGGATTTTTGTTTGGATTACCTTTTATTTTGTGCACTATAAGACTTTTATAATCTTCCAAAAAGTCATCCGAGTCTGAGCTTTCGACTTCCTTTGTGATATTATGCTTACTAGTACCTGCGATATCTTTATCCACCTGCATTTTTTCCATTTTGTCTGCAGCTTCAGGCATTGCTTTCGATGATGTGGGTATTTTGTCAATAATTTCTGATAAAGCGTCGACTGCTTCCACACTGTCTAACTTTGAATTGTTTACATTATAGTTAGAATTGCCAAAGGATATAAAATCTCCAATCCAGGCATTTCCGACGTGTTCCGATTTGGTTTTAATTTCTGTTATCGTATCGTTTTTCTCTATCTTAAGTTTCTTAATTTTTTTCTTTAAAGTTCTCTTAATTCCTGCCGGAATATTTTCAGTCCTAACAGGTTTCTTTCTTTCCTCTACCCATTTGCTAATGCTAGCGCAAATTTTTAATAAATCTTTTGAAAACACCATGCACAAGGCCTGTACACCAAATATTTCCTCTGTGAAGTTTTCTAGCTTTGGTTGCGCATATACCGGCTGTGTTTCATCTTTGCTTTCTGCATTTCTTGCTATTAAACCAACCACATAATTGGGTTTTATGCTCAATGATATGAAGACGCAACTGCTGGTTTGGTTGTTTATCTTACGCAGAGAACTTTCCAAACCTAGACATATACCTTTTTGTGTGGCAAAAACTCTTGGTTCAAGTTTACTTTCTGCAATGGCATTTTGCAATAAAAGTTTCAGCTGGCTCAGTTCTTTTTCATCTAAAATCGGACTATAGCATGCAAAGTTAGAAATGAATGCAACTTTTAACTTCACTATTCCACTTACCATCTTTTTGTGTTCGGATTTGCCAGAATCGCTTTCAATTTAGGTAATGATTTTTGCTTTCCTTTAGCTTTCATATTTCTAAAGAATAAAATTGGTTGAAATTTACTTAAAAGTGCTTTTCACAATTTTTAATATTTGTGGTGTTTGCAAAATTTCGAGCATGTTGTGTTATTATTTCCGAGTGATTTGAATTGTACATTGTTATAGTGCTGCCAGATTTATTTTTAGCTCCTACGCCAAATGCGCTCAATATTGTCGTTATAATAACTTATTCAATTTGAGCTGCATTAAATGTGTTTATTTTGTAATTGCTTTACAATTATTATTAATGTGTAGTTTCCACAATACAAGCAAAGCGACTTGTCTAGAAAATTTTTATAGAAATCAATAAAAATTTTGGGTGTTTTTCATATATATTTTCTAGACTAGACATAAATTTAAAATTCAGCAGATAATGTCTATTCCAAAACATAAAAATTAAAACATTATTTATGATTTGATCAGGCTAAAGTTCGTATCGCTTTTTAAGCCAAATTAGTTTAGAACTTTAGCCTGATTAAATCATAAATATAGAAGCAAATGAAGTTCGAACAATATTAATTAAAACATTATTGTTTAAGGAGAATTAAAAAAGTATTTACATTGACAACAGTTTACTTATAAAACGTACATTGTTATACCATAACATATAAATACTGGCGAATGAAAAATTTCTTACAAGTAAGTTATTCCAAAATACCAATCTAAATAGTATAAGTTAAAGTTGAACATCGAGATCAAAATTCCTATATAAATCTTGTGGTAAAATATAATCAACATTTACTTAAACATATGATCATATACTTTTCATGATAATGTTGTTATTCGATGTGTTATTCGAAATCCAGTGAGAAAATTACAGAAATTAAAAAATTCGCACGTTCGAGTAATAGCTCGCTCGTAATTGAATGCAATACCCGCATTTCTTGTTAAAATTTATAGTGCATGTAGCAAATGAATATTCAATATCAATGACGTACTACTTCAAGGTAAAAACCTGAAGATATGGACGGCATCATTATATAAATTAGATGACACTGTGGTTGGAGAAGTACAATTGGATTCTGAAACACTACCAGCATATAAAGAAAAAATTTGATGCCAGTTATTACAAGTGGCAAAATTTAACATATTCTTAACGAGTTTTGTCATACAGTTTTGCATTAAAGATAGAAACTTACTTCTCAGTTCAATAAATAACAAAACTAAAATAATTGTATGAAAAATAAGTGCGATCAATGGAAGAGATTTTATGTCATCCAGTTATTTTTGTTTATGAAAAGCAACATACATATCGTTACCTATATTAAGAGAGGCCCTAACTCATCATTTTTTGAAATCCAGTTTCTTGTGTTTTTCGATAAAAGAAGATCAAACGTATCGAAAATGCAAATATCTCCATTTCAAAAAAAAAAATGAGTTACGGCCTTCTATATTAAGGTAACGATATTTAATTTTTTTGCTTTTGGTGGTGTATCATTTACTATCGATTGTGACTAAATAATATCGGTTGTTTTTAAGTATTAATCGTTGTTACAAATTCATATAAAACAAACACAAAAAATAAGCGTAAATAAAACCTGCACATTATCAATTTCCTTGAACTTATTAGAATCGGGCGGAGTGAAGACAGGGCAACGAATCTCAATTCCATATCACAGAAGCAAAACTCGTCGGAATATTAGTGGCCGGGAATGAATAAACCATTTTTGATGTTGCATAAAGAAATTTTCAAAACATAAATTAGGTTAGCAGGCCACTGTTGTTTATTGGCCTTCGAGAGTTTTGCGTCTCACTCGCACTGGTTGACTGATCTGCCACGGATAACCGTATATTCTTGCGGTTCTTTTGTGGAATTTCTTTAACAACCACGTTGCTACTTCCTATGTGAAGGCATAGGTCGTGTACAGTCAGTCACAAAGCCTTTTTAAAAAACTGTTAATAACATCTTGGGCATATGGTCTAGCTACCCCGCCCATATTTGTGCAACAATACTTTGCAAATTTACTTTGTAAAGTATTTCTTAAATAAATAAATAAATAAATAAATTAGGTTAGGTTATGTTGAAACACAAACAATCAATATTGACCCAATCCCATCAAAGACTTAAATAGACTCACCAGATAAAATTTGCGTACATTCCTTTTGTGGTTGCGTTTTATTATTTAGCACAATTATACTACTTCACTGACACTCATGCTCGCATACATATTTTGATGAAAACAGGCCATATTTTGAAAGAAGCTAATTTATTTCAAACTCACACTTTTTGTGATTAGATATTACATACACTATATACATACATACGAGTAGATATATATGTATCTTTTCATTTTTTTTCCAGAAATTAACACAGACCGGCAATAAAAAAACGAGCGACACGCAACAAATTTATTGCAGCTAAATCTGCAGCAGGGATTTCTAAAAATTGATGCACTTTTTACTTGGCGAAACTTTAAATAAGAGAAACTCTTGAATAAGAGCTAAAGATAATCTTTGATTCTTTTTACAAACTTTTATCAAACACCAAATCATTATTTTATTAATTTTCTTAACAAAAAATAACAACGACGCGTCACCGAACATTTGCGAATAAACTGATCAAAGAATTATAATGTGAAGAAGAATCTTAGTATGTAACTAGTTTTTTTTTCTTAGCGGAAAAGATGAAAAGAGGAAATGAAAAAAACTTTTAAGAGCTTTTATATAGTGCTGCCGGACTTATTGGATTATATTATTTGGTAGATTTTTTATTTAAAAAATATGGTAAGATTACATCAGACAATTTTTCGCTCGTAGTTACATTTCAAATATATTTACTGCCTTATTCATAAAAAATAATTCAGGTTTATTAAGCGCTTATTTGACATATTTCTATGGGAAATTTGTCAAATAAACCTGAAATAAACCTCAAATATTTTTTATGAATTAGACCGTTATAATATATATTTATATATAACAAATTTGTTTAATAGTTGCTAACTAAATAGTGGAATCATTGTGGAAGAAATGTCACGTACGAAACGTCACGTATCGACCCAGATTATAGCTTAAAATAATACAAATACGAGTTTTTTTTCCAAGCTAAACGCATTTAAAAATAAAATTATTCGTAAAATTCTAAAGTTAATTGCAATACGAAACTATGTTAGGCTTTGCTGAATTTCTTCTTTCTAAGTGTGAGCATGAAAACTACTTCAATTTTTGTCGCGTTCGAACCTCTACTTTTTTGTATTTTCTATTATCCCTACTTCTATTTGCTGTCAACTTTAATATAGATTCTAGTGTTCCCTATAAGTTATAACTTAGAATAAAAACTAACCTGAAAATGTTTTTGTATTTTGTTTTTTATATCTTAAATACATACGACCATCAGGTTCGACACCAGAAAAATACCCATTGCATTTCATTGTTGCTTTAACAAATCGTCAGTAGACTTCAACCACACATTTTGAACAGTCACAAACCTCTTATCTTATGCACAGACTTTCAAAAACTATTTGAGAGTTCACAAACAATATTATAAAAAAAATAAGCGTAGTAAGCTTAGAAACTTATACAAATAGTTTTTGAAAGTCTGTGCATAAGATAAGAGGTTTGAAGTCTACTGACGATTTGTTAAAGCAACAATGAAATGCATATTGACATCGCTTAACCACCAGCAAATAAATTTCACTTATGTATAATATAATTATAACAGTATGTCGAATAATAAATTTCTTAAAAATGCATATTCTTACACAGAATTTATTTTAGGAAATCCGATTAGAAACTTATACAATTGTAGAAATAAAAAGTATTCAATTTTCTTGCAAACACTAGTTTTGCACGAATATGAACTTTGTTTCATAAAAATATCTAGAGGATTTCATTATTTTCTATAGTTATTGACTGGAATGTGCTTTTGCTTGTTTCAGTTATAAAAGTGGGCCCCTATGTATCACATAGTACAAGAAAAATAGGTATATTAGTTATTTTATTACACCAGTTTTTCTTTTTCAAACGTTTAGGTTGTACGAATATGAACTTTGCATACTTTATGTTATATCGTGTTATATTGACCAGTAGTAACATTTTTCTGAAGCAGTTACTCATTGGGCAAGTCAAAATTTTTGCGAGCTTTCGCGACACTCATACAAGTTCCCTTTAATTATAAAATGGCTTCAGTTATTTCACTTTGGAACAAGAGTAACTTTAAAATAAACTCATCTTTTACCGATTATACATATGAAATTGTTACAGGATTAAACAAAACTTCCGACCAAATTTCATCTAAATCGAAAGGGTTCGAATCCAACTGTTTGCTCGATTGGAGATGTATTTACCCACATCTTAAAAATTTGTGTCTTTTCTGCGTAATTAGTTTATGTAATGAGAAAATAGTGATTTGCGAAGATCGCACTGTGCATAATACAAAATCGAAGAGAACTCAAAATTTGCTTTGATTGATTATGCCCTAATTGACCACAAAAATAATATCTGGTAGTTTTTGGCAGTTGTTAGAATTAATTACAATTGAAGTTTATTTTGTTAATGCACTATTTTTTTTTTAATTATGTAAATTAATTCACTTTTTCAGTAAAATATTTTTTTTTAAAATTTCCGAAGAGTTCGTAGCATAAAAACTAATAAAATAACGACTGCTATTTTCATTACAGAATGATTGATAGCTAAAATTTTAAATACAAAAGAATAACAACGATTATTGACCGGGTGTATGCAAAGACCTTTTTTGATTTGTTTAGTTATAATTGCCCTCCTTTGCTCTTAAGCCTCTTAATTGCTCTGGATTGACAAAACTTCAAACAAAACTTTTAGTCAAAATACAATTCTATTTTACTTTGCTTGATTTTTCTTTTTATTCTTTTTACGTTTCCTTTTAGGATTTTTGTTTGGATTACCTTTTATTTTGTGCACTATAAGACTTTTATAATCTTCCAAAAAGTCATCCGAGTCTGAGCTTTCGACTTCCTTTGTGATATTATGCTTACTAGTACCTGCGATATCTTTATCCACCTGCATTTTTTCCATTTTGTCTGCAGCTTCAGGCATTGCTTTCGATGATGTGGGTATTTTGTCAATAATTTCTGATAAAGCGTCGACTGCTTCCACACTGTCTAACTTTGAATTGTGTACATTATAGTTAGAATTACCAAAGGATATAAAATCTCCAATCCAGGCATTTCCGACGTGTTCCGATTTGGTTTTAATTTCTGTTATCGTATCGTTTTTCTCTATCTTAAGTTTCTTAATTTTTTTCTTTAAAGTTCTCTTAATTCCTGCCGGAATATTTTCAGTCCTAACAGGTTTCTTTCTTTCCTCTACCCATTTGCTAACGCTAGCGCAAATTTTTAATAAATCTTTTGAAAACACCATGCACAAGGCCTGTACACCAAATATTTCCTCTGTGAAGTTTTCTAGCTTTGGTTGCGCATATACCGGCTGTGTTTCATCTTTGCTTTCTGCATTTCTTGCTATTAAACCAACCACATAATTGGGTTTTATGCTCAATGATATGAAGACGCAACTGCTGGTTTGGTTGTTTATCTTACGCAGAGAACTTTCCAAACCTAGATATACACCTTTTTGTGTGGCAAAAACTCTTGGTTGAAGTTTACTTTCTGCAATGGCATTTTGCAATAAAAGTTTCAGCTGGCTCAGTTCTTTTTCATCTAAAATCGGACTATAGCATGCAAGCTTAGAAATGAATACAACTTTTAACTTCACTATTCCACTTACCATCTTTTTGTGTTCGGATTTGCCAGAATCGCTTTCAATTTAGGTAATGATTTTTGCTTTCCTTTAGCTTTCATATTTTTAAAGAATAAAATTGGTTGAAATTTACTTAAAAGTGCTTTTCACAATTTTTAATATTTATGGGGGTACGTTCAGTGTTTGCAAAATTTCAAGCTTGTTGTGTTATTATTTCCGAGTGATTTGAATTGTACATTTTATAGTGCTGCCAGATTTATTTTTAGCTCCTACGCCAAATGCGCTCAATTCGTCGTTATAATAACTTATTCAATTTGAGCTGCATTAAATTTGTTTATTTTGTAATTGCTTTACAATTATTTTTAATGTGTAGTTTCCACAATACAAGCAAGTGGCTTGTCTAGAAAATTTTTATAGAAATTAATCAAAATTTTGGGTGTTTTTCATATATATTTTCTAGACTAGACATAAATTTAAAATTCAGCAGATAATGTCTATCCCAAAACATAAAAATTAAAACATTATTTATGATTTGATCAGGCTAAAGTTCGTATCGCTTTTTAAGCCAAATTAGAGGTATTAAGAAAAAATTTGATGCCAGTTACTATAAGTGGCAAAATATAACATATTCTTAACGAGTTTTGTCATACAATTTTGCATTAAAAATAGAAACTTACTTCTCAGTTCAATAAATAACAAAACTAAAATAATTGTATGAAAAATAACTGCGATCAATGGAAGACATTTTATGTCATTTTGTTTATGAAAAGCAACATACATATCGTTACCTATATTAGGAGAGGCCCTAAGTCATTTTGAAATCCAGTTTCTTGTGTTTTTCGATAAAAGAAGATCAAACGTATCGAAAATGCAAATATCTCCATTTCAAAAAAAAAAAATGAGTTACGGCCTTCTATATTAAGGTAACGATATTTAAATTTTTTGCTTTTGGTGGTGTATCATTTACTATCGATTGTGGCTAAATAATATCGATTGTTTTTAAGTATCAATCGCTGTTACAAATACATATAAAACAAGCACAAAAAATAAGCGTAAATAAAACCTGCACATTATCAATTTCCTTGAACTTATTAGAATCGGGCGGAGTGAAGACAGGGCAACGAATCTCAATTCCATATCACAGAAGCAAAACTCGTTGAAATACTTGTGAATGTATGCACTTATAAAACTTGCAACATTAGTGGCCGGGAATGAATAAACCATTTTTGATGTTGCATAAAGAAATTTCCAAAACATAAATTAGGTTAGGTTATGTTGAAACACAAACAATCAATATTGACCCAATCCATCAAAGACTTAAATAGACTCACCAGATAAAATTTGCGTACATTCCTTTCATGGTTGCGTTTTATTATTTAGCACAATTATACTACTTCACTGACACTCATGCTCGCATACATATTTTGATGAAAACAGGCCATATTTTGAAAGAAGCTAATTTATTTCAAACTCACACTTTTTGTGATTAGATATTACATACACTATATACATACATACGAGTAGATATATATGTATCTTTTCATTTTTTT
Organism: Nowickia ferox; assembly: GCA_936439885.1. Taxonomy (NCBI): domain Eukaryota; kingdom Metazoa; phylum Arthropoda; class Insecta; order Diptera; family Tachinidae; genus Nowickia; species Nowickia ferox. The sequence goes on along the minus strand of OW387023.1, from coordinate 99,998,341 downwards.
TCCAGAAATTAACACAGACCGGCAATAAAAAAACGAGCGACACGCAACAAATTTATTGCAGCTAAATCTGCAGCAGGGATTTCTAAAAATTGATGCACTTTTTACTTGGCGAAACTTTAAATAAGAGAAACTCTTGAATAAGAGCTAAAGATAATCTTTGATTCTTTTTACAAACTTTTATCAAACACCAAATCATTATTTTATTAATTTTCTTAACAAAAAATAACAACGACGCGTCACCGAACATTTGCGAATAAACTGATCAAAGAATTATAATGTGAAGAAGAATCTTAGTATGTAACTAGTTTTTTTTTCTTAGCGGAAAAGATGAAAAGAGGAAATGAAAAAAAACTTTTAAGAGCTTTTATATAGTGCTGCCGGACTTATTGGATTATATTATTTGGTAGATTTTTTATTTAAAAAATATGGTAAGACTACATCAGACAATTTTTCGCACGTCGTTACATTTCAAATATATTTAATATATTGCCAAAGTTTACCAATGCTTACTAAATCCGTCACAAGCGATAACAGCGTAAGTCGAAAAACATAGTTTCGAGAAAAACATTTTTTAAACGCTTTTTAAGAAAAATTAAAATTGATAATTTAAAGTCATATTGCCGTAAAGTAAAGAGGGAAACAGAATAGTCGCTGTAGTTCAATGTAACGAGTAGTGCAGCAAGCTGTCAAAAGTTAAAAATGGCTGCTTTAAAGGGGAATGAACTTTTTTGCGCGACAGTGTATTATCAGTTGATTGTCAAAACCAAAAATAATCATCGAAATGGCAAATGCGTTTATTATTATTTAATATGTATTATGCTTAAAAATTCACATGTTCTGGCATAATTTTACAAGTTTTTTCAGAAGTTATTTGATAGCCGGGCAAAAAGCTTAATATTCCGTTCCATTCCGTTATACCCCTTTAAGACACGGTAAGTGTACATTGCAGAGTCTTATTTAAGACTTTGCAAAGTAAACCTTGCGTGTCTAAAAGGAGTATTAGTTAAGTCGACAGCTTCAGCTACTACTATAACAACCATCCAACTCTTCTCTTCATGGGTGCTCGTCAGGGTGGGATTGAGAGTTTTAAATTGTACGAAAAGATTTTTTTTTAGTTATAATTATGTTTATTTTTTTTTATTAAAATCAAAAGGTATATTAACGGGTATGTTCTGTGCTCCACGTGAATTGTTGTTCAAAATATGTATTTATAAGCACAATGCTATGTCAATTCTAAACGATTTAATTTCACTTAGAATACAGAACCTATCCATAAATCTTATTTGTAAAAAAAAACAATTTTTAATTTATCATTTAAAGAAGATACGCACTGGTTTTCAGGTTGATTTGGGGTCCAGATTAATAAGTATGATAATCGTCTTTGTTCTTGCTAGCGAATCGTTTTCACAAAATTTCTTGTGAGCTCGTATGTTAACACCAGGGATCGCAAATAACAAATTATTTTCCAAATTTAAACCGAAAAAATCGCACTAATAGAGAAGTGCTATGTGCACAAGGAATACACCAATATACTCCATGTTACATGGACTACCTATAGATGCATTGATTTTTATTTGTTTAATCTAATATATAAAAATAAGTCGGGTTTTCCTTCCTGACGCTATAACTCCATAATGCACGAACCGATTTCCACGGTTACTTGGCGATATTTGAACTCCTTGGCTATATTGTATAATGTTAAAAATATGAAATTTTTATCTAAGGAATTTTTTCTACAAAATAAAATATTTCGTGCAAAAGGTTCTAAATGTTGTAACTCTTTATCTCAAACAAAATTCTCTGAAATTAAAGAAGTGTTAAAACAATTATGGACCACAAAATCTCATATGGTGTTTATGAAGTGGTGGGGAAAACTTGTTTTTATAAACATTTTTGATAATGAAGCACCAAAAAACCTGCACGAGTTCTCGGCTATACGACGATGATGCTGGTACTTACCACTTCAACGATATGTGTATGTGTACTTAAATACATATTTATGTATTTAAGTTTTATCACAAGACTTAAATAAGTTCAATTTATCCTATTTAGATTGATCTTTTATAATAAGTTATTTTTAAGTATTTTTTATACAACAGTATTTGTATGTTAATGTAAACACTTCTCTTGATTTTTCTTAAACAACATAATTTGTATGTCCTACGATAGACGTTACCTGCTGAATTTAAAATTTAACAACATTTGTAATGTAATTACAAAATAAAAATGTATTTTGTAGGTAAAATTTAATGTTTTACTACATTGGCGATATTTGGCGATATTCGATAAGATATTTAATCGACCTCTTTTTGGATTTTTGTCATACATAAGTTTTTTTTTTTATAAAAAAAAATTTATTTAAATTTTTAGTTTTTCCTGTTTTTTGGGTACTTTTTGGAATTGTTAAACAAATACAGTAATATATAATATATGTACCTGTTTTTTCCTAATAGTTTTTAGGACGAATTTAAATTAAATAACTTATAATTTAAATATAAAGTTAGGGCACGGTGAAAAAATATAGGAATTAAATGCACAATCGAACACTTCGAAAAATACTTTGCAAGTGAGTTATATTTAGCAGTTCTTTTCTTAATTCTATGTACATATATATATATATTTACTTCATTCCAATATCTTAACTGTATTAACACATGTAATATTACATAGTACTATATATTTATTTATGTATTTATTTAAGTATTTATTATTAGGGAGATTCATTTTATATTAATTAGTTAGAATATTATTAAGGTTTATTAGTTGTATTGTTATATAGGGTGTTTTTTTAGAGGTATAGAGCTTCGAATTGAAATAAAACACAAGAAAATCGTTTTAATGTCCATCAATTTGGCTTTATTGGAAGGATAATTTTATGCCATTAACGTTTAAATGTGATTTCGGGCATGTGGCCGCCGCGGCTGGCTCGAATAAAGCCAATTCTACAGGTCCAATTTTCAACCACTTTTTCGAGCATATGGGGCCGTATGTTGGCAATAACGCCACGAATGTTGGCTTCCAAGTCCCCTAACGTTTCTGGTTTGTTGGCGTAGACGAGCGACTTCACATATCCCCAAAGAAAATAATCCAATGGTGTCAAATCACGCGATCTTGGTGGCCAATCCATGGTTAACCGAATTAATTGCTCTGATGGACGATTATGTCGACCATAAAATGGACGGAGCTTGCGGTAAACTTCGCGAACTGAACCATTATTTTCGAAATAAATTTGCACGATTTGCAAGCGTTGTTCTTTTGTCAACCTGTTCATGATGAAATAGCAAACCAAACTAAATATTAATCACTTGACAGCTGACAAAATGGCCGCCAGTTAAAAAAGTGATGCCAACTTAAAGTTCTATACCTCAATAAAAAACACCCTATATTATGTCTGAATTATTTATTATTATTATTATCATTATTATTATTATTATTATTACTATTATTATTATTATTATTGTTATTATGGCGCAACAATAACTATCTCAAACTTTTTACGGAGGTAGCTGACATACGAATATTATTATTTTTAGTGGAAATCCCAATTATCCTAAACATTTGCTACTATTTTTATGATTGGATATATCCGTGATGCGAAAACACAGCAGTGGGCCTAAACGATATACAAATTATATAAAATGATCAAATGCAAATATTAATTTTTATATTCAAGAGATTTATTATTCGACATATTGTCATAATTATATTATAAGTGAAATTTATTTGCTGGTGGTTAAGCGATGTCTATATGCATTTCATTGTTGCTTTAACAAAATGTGTGGTTGAAGTCTACTGACGATTTGTTAAAGCAACAATGAAATGCATATAGACATCGCTTAACCACCAGCAAATAAATTTCACTTTTAATTTTTATATCGTATAGGCCCAACGTTGCGTTTTCGCAACGGGAGTTATCTGGGCCCCCACTGATCCAATTTGTCTAAAAATTGTTTTCTTTCTTATTTAGGTATATATAATTAAATTTGAAAAGTTTCATCATTATAGCTCAATGGGATCATGGATCGGACCTTAATGGGTTAATGATAGAGAGTAAGTTGGAATAAAGAAATTGTAATACATGTTAAATTACGTTACGAACATGAAAATAGCAGTCACAAATAAATAAAATTTTATATGTACGTCATAGCAATCTGACAAGTCAGTTTATAGTTTGTAATAAATAGGCAAAGGATTTTCATGTAAATACATGTTTTCTGTCGTTGGTCGTAGTTCAGCGTAAATAAAATATCTTTGTGAATCAACAAATTTGCGACAAAATGGCATCGATTTGTTAGTGCATATTTTTGCATATTGTAAAATAAATACATATTTTTGTATATTATTTCATTACAAATGTATATTTTTAATACATTCTTTAATTTTTTTCATGCTATAAAACAAATTTTGGTGTTTTTTTTTGTTAGTTGCAAAGTATTTTTGCAATGCAGGAAAACGAAAACAATTTCAACTGGGATGAAAACTTAATTAATTTGAAAAATTCAATACAAAAGAAAAATACAAAAGCATGGGATAAAAAACCTTTTAAAGCAAAAAATTTTTGTGTAATTTTTTTGGGTGCTTCTAACCGGTTCCGTATTAATTTCATGTGGATAGAAAGTGTTCTTAAAAGCTCCTTTGCGTGTTGCAACCTTTAAAGGAAAATATTCAGGGATACGAATTCCCCCACAGCCTATAGTAACTAGATTGTTGAATGCTGTCGAATACTCTATTTATATTAACAAAATTAAAGAAATTTTAAATTAAAAAAAATAAGCACTGAATTTATATTTGTGTTTTGATTCTTTAACAGTTCAAGTTGAATTAATTGAAGATGCGGTAAAAAAATGTTGTGTTCTGAAAGACAGAATAAATGAAGAAATTAAAAATAAATTAGATAAAATTATACAAAAAAAAATGATCGACTTAAAAAATGCAACAAATTGCATCAATATTTTATAGTTCAAACAGCTAAAATTTAGAAACTTTATATTCCACAAAAGAACAAGCAGCTGATGTGGAATGTTAATTTAAAGAATTTAATTGCAAATATAACATAAAATAAATTACAAATTTATTCTTAGATTGTATCGAGTACCAATAAGAAAAAGAGGTAAATAGTCAAAAGTGCATATATTTTTCAGCACAATTTGGAATTGGAGTCAGCTGTTTCCTTAATCTTACTAATTTTTACTATTTTTCTGTTCGCGTACTTTTTTCGGCAACAACTCTTTTTGAGAGTAAATTTTAAAATTTTTGCAGCAACTACTTTACTGCATTTTACTGCAAAAATAAACGAACACACTTAATGTTTGATTATAAAATCAAAAAAGGCTTGACTTAAAAAAAAATTCAATATCGTCTCTTTGATTGAGGTGATGTAATAAAAAAGTCTATCTATCCGTGTATGCCAAAAATATCGAATTTGTTAATGAAAGTGAAAAGACTACTGAGAACTAATTACCTAAAACTTACAACGTTTTTTGCTTCTCCTGTAATATACTTTTTTTTTTGTAAATTTTGTATGTGTTTTGTTTTTGTAATTTAAAGTTTTTCCATATAAAATTTGTCAACGCCTATCGTTGCGTTCTACAAAAGACCTTTAATACAACTTACGCTTTTTTGCTTGTTTCCCTTTTGAATTAAATTTTGTTTTAGAAAAAAGTTAAATTTAAAAAACGAAGAAAAATTCTTTATTTCAAAACATTACGGACTTAACGTCCAACAAATTGATACTTCAGTATTTTTTTATAATTTTTTTTTTAAATTGGATAAAGAATTACATACTAAATATTATTCAAATAACATAATAATAATATTTAGTTTTAGCCTATAATACATATGTACATATTCATAAATAAATTTAATAATAATCACCCAAAGTTGGCATAACATCAGTGTAGTAGTTAAATTTTTTTGGTCTGCGATTAGATACTTCCTTTTGACGTTTTCCACTATAAGTTTGTTTCGTTGAAGTATTTTCATCGTTTTCAGCATTTGATAACAGATCGCTTGTAGTGAAAAATTCTGAAGTTGTTTCCGTTGTGGACTCTACAGAATTTTCCGTTGCGAAGTAATATTCAGTGGTTGTATCATTAGCCAGTAATTGTGTGTCAGACTCTACTTTCTCGAGTTCTGAACTGCTGGCGGTTTCTAAATTGCTCATCAAAGTTCTTGTGGCCGCCTTCGCTGTTGACTCCCGGAAAATTAGCTCACTTGTGGTGGACTGAGTACTAAATTCTTCCAGCTCGGATTGGAACTGAGACTCACTCTCTTCCATGGTTGGCAGGGTTTCGGTTGTCAGTTGCTGGTTGCTAGTGGTTGAGAAAATACTGGGTATTTCTGTTGTTGTCAACCCATTTATAATTTCAACAAATTTTGTTGCTGCTTCTCCTAATATTTCTCTTGAAAACTCTTTAAAGTCTAGACTCATATTTTGAGTTGCTAAAATTTGTGAATTTTCTGTAGTTGCTTCGTTAATTTCAGTAGTAAATTTATTCAAAGAGTCCAATGTAGTTTCAGAAAATTGTTCAGCTGGTTCTAAAATCTCAGTTTCTGTTGTAGATTCATTTTCGAAAAATGGATTACTTTGTTTTATAAAATCTTCAGAACCTTCGGTGGTGGTTTGCAAAAATTGTGTCATTTGTGCAGGTAAAGGAGTTGACTGCGGGGACCAGTAATCAGTATCATACAAGGCTGCTATTGAAGATGAAGGCATTGTCAATTTGTATGTTATTTCTATACTTTGCATGGTTGTACTTTGTTCATACACTTCCGTCGCAGGATCATTATACGCCGTTGAAGAAGGAACTTCTGTTTTTAGATCGTTGAATGTTGTGTAGTCTACCGTTGAAGTTATTTCATAAGATTCCGCTTTTGGATCAAATAAAACTGAATTCGTTTCAGTACTAGAAGCGTCAATGTAATTTCCATTTAATTCAATTGTTGGGTCTTGAGTTTCGGTTGTATATGATAACAAATTTCCTTCATCTGTTGTGGAATATACGACAGCAATATTAAGAGGCATAGATGAATCAATTTGTTCAGTTGTAGACTCAAAACTAAAGTCGATACCTTTTTTGTTTGTTGTCATTTCCAATGCAAATAAAGCTGATATTGTTTTTTCTAGCTCCGTTTGGTATTCAAATGAAGTTTCGGCGGCAGAACTTTTCGTTGTATATTCTATTTTATTTAAACATTCGGCAGCTGTTGGTTGTAAACAAACACTTTCACTTGTAAATTCTTCAATAATTGTTTGGTTTGTGGTGGACATAATTGCATCTTCCCAATTTTCTTGGTAATTTTCTGTTGAAGTTTGCACCTGGGTGGGAAAACTGTGTGTTGCTGAGCCAAGTATGATACTAGTTGTTTCGATTTTGTCTACCGTTTCGGGTGTTGTTGGTGGTTCAATAAATGCTGGTATCGTAGTATATTTAATTAAACTATCAGTATTTCCTGATGCCACCTCGGTTGAATCTTCCTCTTCTATGTGATTTTGTGTTGAAGTTTCCGATTCGGTAGCGTAACTCTTCGTTGTTTCGATTGTATCTACAAGTTCAGTGGTTGTTGTCCGTAAATCAACACTTTCACTTACAAATTGTTCAATGATTGATGGCGCCGTGATGGGTTTAATTGAATTATCCATTGTCGATGTCATCTGCTCTAGCTCCACCTCATTTGGACCTTCTTCGTTTTCTTCGGCAAATTCTGTTGAGGCTTTCAAGCCGGCGCCAGAAATTTCCGTCGTTTGCTCAGTTATCAAACCAGTTGTTTCGGGTGTATCCACACTTTCGCCTGTTGTAGGTTGTAAATTCATACCTTCCCTTTCAGTTGTAAACTCGTCATTAATTGCCGGAAATATGGTGGATGTAAGTGTGGTATCCAACGTTGGAGTCATTTCTGTTGAATTAATTAAATCTGCTTTTCTAGTTGTAGAATTTTCAAGACTCTCCTCAGAAAAAGATGTAGTTGTTTCCACATGATCATGTCCTTCCTTAAATCCTTCCGTTGTCGATACGCTGTTTGTATTTACCGGTGTATTTAACGTAAAAAATTCCGTGGTGTTGCGTACAGGAGATGGTTTATTATGCAATATTTGCAGAGTATTAAGAAAATTGATTATATTAAAATTTTCTTTATTGCTATTGATGGCAGGATTATAAGGCTTATATATTTGATAGTTGTAGGGCTTATAATTTTTTATATATTGCTCTGCAAATTTAACAAAATCCTCTCGCGTTTTGAATAAATTGTATGGATGTTGTATAGAGTCACGCACTTTGGCACCATTTTCATATTTACTTTTAGCACTCGGATATAAAAATTGCAAACAGTTGCAAGATGTTGTTATCAGAAAGATAACTAAGAATTCGCGAGACATGATTATAAGAGTATGAAATAGTAACTGTTGAAATTTGCTTCTTGTCTCTTATTTTAAATACTATTTAATATACATACATATGTATGATTTGTATTCCAAATAATTTTGTGCCTGTACCTGCGTTATTTGAACCCAAACCTGATAATTATTGACTTAATGTCCTTCGTTGTAAAAAAGGTTATTCCATTTACTTAGATACTTTTATGTTAAAGGACTAATACATTTTTACCTGACTTTTGAATTATTTGGCAAGCCATGCAAAAGAAGCGTTTCAGCTCATAATTGTAATTTAAGGAAACAGATATTTTTCAAGATAATTCTTGTGCAGCGTACCAAATAGTGCATACATACTTACATATATATACATACATATTCTATGTAGGTATATTTTGTATGTACATATGTATGTATGTACACTGCAGCTCACTGGAATAGGATCATAATCTTTTGCATTTTTATTTTAATTTAATATAAACTTTAAGATTAGAATTAATTTGTGCTGGAATAGAAAGACGGTGCATTAAAATTTCTCTTAATTTTTTATTTTTTTGCTTTTATGCAAAAACACAGTAATAACACATGTAAATTTTGGCTGACTTGTTTAGGCTCATTACGAATAAAATTTATTTGCTTTTAACAACAGATAATTTAATATATGATATCCCGTATATAGTTTGGATCCGAAAAATTACGTTATGTGAACATACATACATAAATATGTATGTGCGCTTAATTATGAAAGTGGTCTACGTCATATATGTACATATGTATTTCTTTGGTCGACGTATTTAGTAGATTACATTTGAACAAATCAAAAAATATTTTTATATTATGCAACATTTTAGTTTAGAGTTGTAGTAGCCTCAATTATTATAAATTTATTTAAAATTTATTAAATATTTATTGAACTTTTTTTTTAAGATTAATTTATAATTTCGAAGATAAAATGCATATGACTTAGACCACACTTTCATAATTAAGGCCACATAAATGGTAATATATATTCATACATTTTCATACATGTACATTAGAGCGACTCACCAAAAAAAGTGCTCGATGTACCCTCCTAAAAATGAACCTTGGACTTTTTTAAAATGACATTTAAAATATCTCGGCTCCAGCTTTGACCTCTCTTTTGCGTGTTTTCTTAATTTGAGAATCTGTTTCTTTACCAACATATACAACATAGGTATCACAAGAAAGGTTTTTTTTAAGGCGCGTCCAATATGTATATACCATTTGTCCAAGGACGATCATCCATGTCCTTTTTTTAAGGATATTCTCTAAAAAATAATGGTTTTTGAATTTTTTGTTCGGGGTTGTTTGTAATAAAAATGCCAAATTAACATATTTTAATCTTTAGTCGATTTAATTAAATAAGGGTCTCAGCTTTTTTTGAAATTCGTTTTAAATAGGGCGATATAAGTATCAAATTTTTTCTTTTGCCAAGTACATCATCTTTGTATGTATACAATTTATATTTTTGCAATATGGATTCTCTTTATAGAGCGTCATAATTAAATGTCCATATATGAGCTCATATATTATAATACATTTCATATACATATTAGTCCATATATCAATTCATATATAATAGTTTTGCCAAGTATAATCCCTTACATGAATTCATACATATTCATATCTATATATTTATATTCATTCATATGTTAAAAATATATGAACCATTGCAAACTACTGCAATATGTTCTTAAAGTTCTTTTTTTTCAAATGAGTTGCAGTAAGCAATTAACAGAAGAAAAAAATTATATATTAACGCGTTGATGAAAACAGGCTTTAATCATAAGACTATTGCAAAAAAAAAAAATGCATGAAGTCATTTATTAGAAAACAGTTCAATTAGGGGAAAAACATGAAAGGACGTATGCATCGAGTTACAACAGAAACGGATAGAAGAGCTATCATAAGACCAGCCTCCAAATAAAGTGATTCTGCTCCAAAAACTAGACAAAAAACGGGTGTTACTGCTAGCCTAGCTACGGTAAAACGAATAAATTGAAGTGTCAAGCATTTAAGGAGAATGAATTAAAAAAAAAGTACCTGTAAATGCTACTCTCGTGAAGCGAAACGACTTCAGTTTGCACGAAATCACATTGCCCAGTATTGTATTTTTTTTAATGAAAAATTTTGAACTTGTAAGGTCCAGATGAATACAATTATTATTTCCATGATCTACATAAAGAAGAACATTACCTTTGTCATTTGCAAAGATGTGAAAGTGGTGTGTGGGGGCGATTACTTACTATGGTACAAATGGAATTAAGTTTCTAACATATAAAATGAACGCGAATAGTTACAAAGCTGTACTTGAAAGGGTGTTTCCACATTTTTTCTTCTGTCTATGAACCCATTCCGTCGGATATTTCAACAAGATAATGCCCCGATACACACTGTACAGGTTGAGGGTAATCGAAGCCAGAATATCAATATTTTGGAGAGAACACCACAATCCCCTGCTCTGAATATTATTATGTGGGAATTGCTTTCTCGCAAAGTGTACGAGTGCGGCAGACAATACGAGACAAAATTAAGCTTTAATTGAAGGATTTAAAAAAGCTTGGACTGACATTTCATTATCATTAATTGAAAACCTTTACAACTCTCTTCCAAGCCGTGTTTTTGAAGTCATGTCAAATAAAGGATTACATCTTCCCGAAATCATTATAAAAAGTCTTTAAAAATAAAAATGTTTTTAAATTATTTTCTTGTTGAGCTTTTGAATTAATGGCGTTGAACCTCTTAAAGTGAGCCAAAAGAAAAACTCTTCAAAAGCATGACCTTTCTAAAAACAAAATTTTTACATCAGCTATTAGCAGGGAAACCGCAAATATGCAATTGCATGTTTTTCTTGTGCAACGTATTAATGCGTGACAAGATATTTATCCGTTTCAGAACTTTTAATGAATTTTGGCAGCGATTTGTTAGTGCATATTTTTGCATATTTTACCTTTTAAGGCATGTTTTTGCATATATCAGTCTTATATGCATATTTTTAGCATATTTTCGAAATTTTACAGCATAATTTATGCTTTTAGGGCATATTTTGATACTTTATAGATTTTTTTATTATTTTAATGTGCTTAGAAGTTTATGTGTTGGTCAAAATTTTTATTTTTTTCGCCATCTAAATCTTAATTCCAATGTTCCATGTTGTGTACAAATTTTTCTTCTATATTACGCAGTTATTACTGATGTTAGTTTCATATTTATCTAAAATACAGCTACAAAGTTTTAATTCTGATATCGTGCTCTCTTTTGAAATTGAAGCTAAGTTTTTACGAGAGTATCCAAAAAAAATAAATTTATATTATATGCTTTAGTCAAAATTTGTATCGCAATTTTTTTTTAAAGTGCTCTTCAAATTAAAATTATCATTTTTAATACGGCAGTTATTCTTGGTTATTATTTTGGTTTTTTTTTGTTTATTTTATATGGAAATGTTGTTAAATTTTTGAATTAAAAATATATTTCCATTTACAAATAAACCAACTTATTTTATTTTTAAAAGCATATATTTTGAGTTTTCAGTGCATATTTTCAAGTTTTTAGTGTGCATAAAACACTTTTTTGAGAGCATATTTCTGGTTTCCCTGGTTATTAGTTATTATCAAAAAAATTTCCTCCAAGTCATATGTTGTGCAAAATTTTACCGTTTAAAAGTCGAATACCTATAATTATAAACTTTATTATATTTCGTTAAAAATTAGTTTCAATGCACGGAAAACTGTAAACCTATTCAAGTGAGCGGCAGTGTATGTATGCGTGTATGTTTGTACATATGTATATGTATGTATGTACATATGTATGTGAACAAAATAACAAAGAATTAAGAATTATAGTTGTGTCCGAATTGGACCTTTCTTAGTTTCTTTGTTCATAAGAATTGCAACGGAAATTGAGGAATTCTTGTAATGTTTTTGGGAAAGTCCTGTTATTGAAAAGACCCAAAGATTTTGTGTATGGGCATTTCCACAGAAAGGTCCGCCGACATCGAAAACTATTTTGTTAATGAAGAAATGATTTTTTTATCATTGTATTAACCCTTTTAGTGCTTTTGTGGAATATATTCGATATTAAATTGTACTCTGTTTCTACGTCCTTTTGCTATATTAAATTGTTTTGAATTTATTTTCTTATTATTGAGCGCATTGTCGTAAGATTAAAAGCGATTTAAGGGGTTGTGTTGAAAAATTCCTCAGAAATTTACTGAGTTATTAAATATTTTATTATAAGACTTTTTGTTAAAGAACTACCTGTATGATGTTTTTCGCGTTCTATTGATGCGCTTTGTGTATATTTAAGCTTAAAAGACAATGAAAGTACAATTTAACAAACATAGAGCAACACATAGTACAAAATTGGTACTACAGTTGTGGCCAAACTTTTTTCAAATCGGTGTCGTTGAACTTTAGGCTGATCAAATCATAAATATAGAAACAAATGAAGTTCGAACAATAATAATTAAAATTAACTAAAATTAATAGCCAAGGGCCTGTGGCAAAGAAAACTAAATAAAAATATACTTATCAACCCAAAACAGTTTGCCTTAAGTAGAACAAAAATAAGCAAATTAACTAACATGTGCATAATTAGTAAAGAACAGACGGCAATGGTAAAAATGAGCTTTCATTACAAAAAAGCTTTCAACAAATTGTAATACGATGAATCAAAACAATTCACATATTCCATTTGCAATAAAAGTTGCAGAAATCTACATCAACTGGCACCACACACAGTGGACCAAGCACAAAGAACGCTGATGATGAAGGTGTCATTTTGTGACAAATATAGCAGTGGGAACTAGTGGCAACGTTTGTCAGTTCCGATATTTTTCGTTGTGTGGCATTACCTGTTTACGCATCTGATGTGATGTTTACGCATCTGATGTGAATAGCTGTGAGAATAAGTTGGCTGCATTGCTAACACAAAAAGAAAATGTCAGCGTGTTGACATTTTGACATTGGCAAAATACAGAAAGAACTTTAAATGTGTGCGGGTGTACAAATTAAAAAAAATGGGAAACGCAAAAGCGCAGAATCATGTAAGGAAAATTCAAGCGTCATGGATTCATGACATGACGTCACAGTTAATTCAGCTTGTAGAAGTCCGTGAGGCTGTGTGGAATCACCTATGTAGCATTTATAGGTATAGAAATGCGAAGGAATCTGCATGGACAGAACTGGGACTGTCACGGTCAGAAGTGGTAGCCAAATGGAACAGCGTTCGATTTTAGATGTATGGTGTCAAACAGTCAACAAGAAAGTCGAAATTTTCTTCCTTCATGCGCATGAAATTTTTAAACCAACTCGAATCCTGCTTCCGTAAACTGGAATGCAGAGTACTATAAAACCCTTTGGTAGCGCGCATATTAAGCCCTGGTCTTTTCCACGACATTCTTTGCTGTTTTTTAGATTTTCTTAATTTTTTTCTTAATGGTGGCTATTCTGGAAAACGCGTCGAAGAAGTGAAACTTTACATTAAAACAAAAACAAATTTTCAAAAATTGTTTTTGTTTGCAATACATTTCTAAAATGAAATAAACGTGAGAATTTCAACGCGTTTCTCTCTCTTTTTTGAAAACGGTTGATTTTGCATGAGAAACAAAAACAAATTATTTACATTTACACAATTTTGTTTTTGTTTCCCTTGTAACTTTCACCAAGTCGACGCGTATTCCAGAATATACCCCATTATTGATAAACACACGGTGACACTAGCGAATTGAATAATTTTTCGATTATCAATTTGTATAAATATTAATTAACAAACAATACGAAAAACAAAGTCTCACAATGATAAAGCAAACGACACTAAATGTCATAATGTCAAAATAAGTTCTTGATGTAGAAAATGATACCGTATTTTTTAGGGATGGGACTTTTTCCTGTCCCAATCACGCAACAAAATTGTGTGTCATCGAAAAATTTGATGGGAACGGCACTGCACACATATTAAAATGACACCACAAAATGACAACAAATGAAATGCCTTTGATGTTATATGTTCATTAATAATTATCACATGTAATTTGGCTTACAAAGCGATACGAACTTTAGCCTGAGCAAATCATAAATATAGAAACAAATGAAGTTCGAACAATAATAATTAAAATTAACTAAAAGTACAAATTAATATTTCGTATATATATTTTTTTAAGTTTGCCTTAAAACTATAGTTTATTTTATAATGGAGTTTTACAAATATTTATGAACTTTTACTATAAAATGTTTAATCAAAATAAAAAAAATGTTTTTGTTCCTTACTTTTTTGCATCTTTAATTCAACCTAAAAACCATAATACATCTTCGGCTTCAAAGGGGGCTAGCGACAAAAAATAAATTGTACAAGGGTTCCGCGAACAGGAATTTGGTGAGAGTCCCTGGTCGAAAAATTACATTTTGTTTTTATATATAGTTAGGACAAAATTATAAAAGTAGAGAGCAGCATAAAAAAATAAAATCAGCTTCCAACAGAACGTTCAAAATAATGTTTGATTATAAAATCAAAAAAGGCTTGACTTAAAAAAAAATTCAATATCGTCTCTTTGATTGAGGTGATGTAATAAAAAAGTCTATCTATCCGTGTATGCCAAAAATATCGAATTTGTTAATGAAAGTCAAAAGACTAATTACATAAAACTTACAACGTTTTTTGCTTCTCTTGTAATATACTTTTTTTTTGTAAATTTTGTATGTGTTTTGTTTTTGTAATTTAAAGTTTTTCCATATAAAATTTGTCAACGCCTATCGTTGCATTCTACAAAAGATCTTTAATACAACTTACGCTTTCTTGCTTGTTTTCCTTTTGAATTAAATTTTGTTTTAGAAAAAAGTTAAATTTAAAAAACGAAGAAAAATTCTTTATTTCAAAACATTACGGACTTAACGTCCAACAAATTGATACTTCAGTATTTTTTTATAATTTTTTTTTTAAATTGGATAAAGAATTACATACTAAATATTATTCAAATAACATAATAATAATATTTAGTTTTAGCCTATAATACATATGTACATATTCATAAATAAATTTAATAATAATCACCCAAAGTTGGCATAACATCAGTGTAGTAGTTAAATTTTTTTGGTCTGCGATTAGATACTTCCTTTTGACGTTTTCCACTATAAGTTTGTTTCGTTGAAGTATTTTCATCGTTTTCAGCATTTGATAACAGATCGCTTGTAGTGAAAAATTCTGAAGTTGTTTCCGTTGTGGACTCTACAGAATTTTCCGTTGCGAAGTAATATTCAGTGGTTGTATCATTAGCCAGTAATTGTGTGTCAGACTCTACTTTCTCGAGTTCTGAACTGCTGGCGGTTTCTAAATTGCTCATCAAAGTTCTTGTGGCCGCCTTCGTTGTTGACTCCCGGAAAATTAGCTCACTTGTGGTGGACTGAGTACTAAATTCTTCCAGCTCGGATTGGAACTGATACGCACTCTGTTCCATGGTTTTCGGTTGTCACTTGCTGTTTACTAGAAGTTGAAAAAATACTGGGTATTTCCGTTGTTGTCAATCCACTCATAACTTCAACAAACTTTGTTGCAGCTTCTCCTAATATTTCTCTTGCAAACTCTTTAAAGTCTTGACTCATATTTGAGTTATTGAATTGTGTTGAATTTGTGAATTTTCTGTAGTTGCTTCGTTAATTTCAGTAGTAAATTTATTCAAAGAGTCCAATGTAGTTTCAGAAAATTGTTCAGTTGGTTCTAAAATCTCAGTTTCTGTTGTAGATTCATTTTCGAAAAATGGATTACTTTGTTTTATAAAATCTTCAGAACCTTCGGTGGTGGTTTGCAAAAATTGTGTCATTTGTGCAGGTAAAGGAGTTGACTGCGGGGACCAGTAATCAGTATCATACAAGGCTGCTATTGAAGATGAAGGCATTGTCAATTTGTATGTTATTTCTATACTTTGCATGGTTGTACTTTGTTCATACACTTCCGTCGCAGGATCATTATACGCCGTTGAAGAAGGAACTTCTGTTTTTAGATCGTTGAATGTTGTGTAGTCTACCGTTGAAGTTGTTTCATATACTGAATTCTCTTCAGTACTAGAAGCGTCAATATAATTTCCATCTAATTCAATTGTTGGGTCTTGAGTTTCGGTTGTATATGATAACAAATTTCCTTCATCTGTTGTGGAATATACGCCAGCAATATTAAGAGGCATAGATGATTCAATTTGTTCAGTTGTAGACTCAAAACTAAAGTCGATACCTTTTTGGTTTGTTGTCATTTCCACTGCAAATAAAGCTGATGTTGTTTTTTCTAGCTCCGTTTGGTATTCAAATGAAGTTTCGGCGGCAGAACTTTCCGTTGTATATTCTATTTTATTTAAACATTCGGCAGCTGTTGGTTGTAAACAAACACTTTCACTTGTAAATTCTTCAATAATTGGTTGGTTTGTGGTGGACATAGTTACATCTTCCCAATTTTCTTGGTAATTTTCTGTTGAAGTTTGCACCTGGGTGGGAAAACTGTGTGTTTCTGAGCCAAGTATGATACTAGTTGTTTCGATTTTGTCTACCGTTTCGGGTGTTGTTGGTGGTTCAATAAATGCTGGTATCGTAGTATATTTAATTAAACTATCAGTATTTCCTGATGTCACCTCGGTTGAATCTTCCTCTTCTTTGTGATTTTGTGTTGAAGTTTCCAATTCGGTAACGGAACTCTCCGTTGTTTCACTGGCATCTACAAATTCAGTGGTTGTTATCTGTAAATCAACACTTTCACTTACAAATTGTTCAATGATTGATGGCACCGTGATGGGTTTAATTGAATTATCCATTGTCGATGTCATCTGCTCTAGCTCCACCTCATTTGGACCTTCTTCGTTTTCTTCGGCAAATTCTGTTGAGGCTTGCAAGCCGGCGCCAGAAATTTCCGTCGTTTGCTCAGTTATCAAACCAGTTGTTTCGGTTGTATCCACACGTTCGCCTGTGGTAGGTTGTAAATTCATACCTTCCCTTTCAGTAGTAAACTCGTCATTAATTGCCGGAAATATAGTGGATGTAAGTGTGGTATCCAACGTTGGACTCATTTCTGTTGAATTAATTAAATCTGCTTTTTTAATTGTAGAATTTTCAAGACTCTCCTCAGAAAAAGATGTAGTTGTTTCCACATGATCATGTCCTTCCTTAAATCCTTCCGTTGTCGATACGCTGTTTGTATTTATCGGTGCAATTAACGTAAAAAATTCCGTGATGTTGCGTACAGGAGATGGTTTATTATGCAATATTTGCAGAGTATTAAGAAAATTGATTATATTAACATTTTCTTTATTGCTATTAAGGGCAGGATTATAAGGCTTATGTATTTGATAGTTGTAGGGCTTATAATTTTTTATGTATTGCTCTGCAAATTTAACAAAATCCTTTCGCGTTTTGAACAAATTGTATGGATGTTGTATGCAGTCACGCACTTTGGCACCATTTTCAACCGATGAAGGTGTACTATCACTTGATGATGAAGGTGTATTAGCATTTGAATATAAAAATTGCAAACAGTTGCAAGATGTTATTATCAGAAAGATAACTAAGAATTCGCGAGACATGATTATAAGAGTATGAAATAGTAACTGTTGAAATTTGCTTCTTGTCTCTTATTTTAAATACTATTTAATATACATACATATGTATGATTTGTATTCCAAATAATTTTGTGCCTGTACCTGGGTTATTTGAAACCAAACCTGATAATTATTTACTTAATGTCCTTCGTTTTAAAAAAGGTTATTCCATTTACTTAGATACTTTTATGTTAAAGGACTAATACATTTTTACCTGACTTTTGAATTATTTGGCAAGCCATGCAAAAGAAGCGTTTCAGCTCATAATTGTAATTTAAGGAAACAGATATTTTTCAAGATAATTCTTCTGCAGCGTACCAAATAGTGCATACATACTTACATATATATACATACATATTCTATGTAGGTATATTTTGTATGTACATATGTATGTATGTACACTGCAGCTCACTGGAATAGGATCATAATCTTTTGCATTTTTATTTTAATTTAATATAAACTTTAAGATTAGAATTAATTTGTACTGGAATAGAAAGATATGTGTTTTAAATTATCACAATATATAAAACATAAAACTAACGGTATATTAAAATTTCTCTTAATTTTTTGTTTTTTGCTTTTATGCAAAAACACAGTAATAACACGTGTAAATTTTGGCTGACTTAATTAGGCTCATTACGAATAAAATTTATTTGCTTTTAACAACAGATAATTTAATATATGATATGCCGTATATAGTTTGGATCCGAAAAATTACGTTATGTGAACATACATACATAAATATGTATGTGCGCTTAATTATGAAAGTGGTCTACGTCATATACATATGTATTTCTTTGGTCGACGTATTTAATAGATTACATTTGAACAAATCAAAAAATATTTTTATATTATGCAACATTTTAGTTTAGAGTTTTAGTAGCCTCAATTATTATAAATTTATTTAAAATTTATTAAATATTTATTGAACTTTTTTTTTAAGATTAATTTATAATTTCGATGATAAAATGCATATGACTCAGACCACTTTCATAATTAAGGCCACATACATATGTACATATATGATAATATATATTCATACATTTTCATACATGGGCATGTGTGTAAATATTCTCTATACAGTAGATATGGGCGCGTGTTGAATTTTTCCAACACGACATGACACGAACACGAATTTCAAGATGTCCAACACGTACGAAACACGCACGCGAAATTTTTTAAAAACACGAAACTGCACAACACGCACGAAATCAAATTGAATAGCAAAAAAGCATTTTTTATATTCAAATAAATACATATTTTTGTTTAATTTCAGAACTAAGCTTAAGAGACCCCTAAAAAGTATTTATTTTCGTGAAGTATACTCACACACCACGTACTTGCGACGTTGTAGTACATGATATGCATCAGAGATGGCGCTGTATGTAAAAAATGATTTTCCATGTTTTCCTGCTTTTCTCTTGAAATTTTCCCTGAATTTTCTTTGCTATAAACCTCACGGAGCCCGATACCTTTCCAACGAATGCAAAAACGTGGCAATCGGTTTGTGCGTTATGGAGTTATAGCGTCAGGAAGGAAAACCTGACTTATTTTTATATATTAGATAAATTTTGCCTCGTCTGAATTAGTTCAAAAATTGTTATTTTTGTTATGTTATCCTTTTTTCATTAACAAAATCTCAAAATAATGGATAATTTATGTATTTTTATTTATTGGAATTAATAAATTAATAATTAATAAAATCTGGATTAATTAAGCGAGTGAATAACCAATTAAAACAAAAACCAGATTTATTTAATACCCTATTATATACATATATGTATACATGATGTGGAAGTATTTTGTATTTTAAATATATACAAAATACAGTTAAGGAGAACTTTTATTTACGTAAATGAATAAATATTTTTGTAAATTGTCAAGGGTAACTCTTTGACATTTTTATTATAAAAATAAACATTCCACATCAGCAAAAGTTATTTGTGCATATTTAAATGCTGCTAGTTGGTTTGTGGAATATTCAGTTTCTAAATTTTGGCTGTTTGAACTATAAGCTATATTGATGCAATTTGTTGCATTTTTTAAGTCCATAATTTTTTTGTATAACTTTATCTAATTTATTTTTCATTTCTTCACTTATTCTGTCTTTCAAAGCAAGCATTTTTTTAGTTGAGCTGTTAAAGAATCAAAACTATCTAATTGGGCTATAGTGTCAACACGAAAGCCATTCTCTGGGTGCACAAATATCAATTCAGAGCTTAAGTTTTTTTTTTTAATTTAAAATTTCTTTAACTTTGTTAATATAAATATAGTATTCGACAGCATTCAACCACGCTCCCCATCTACTTTCTATAGGCTGTGGGGAATTCGTATCCCTGAATATTTCCCTTTAAAGGCTGCAACACGCAATGGAGCTTTAAAAAACATTTTTTATACACATGAAATTAGTACAGAAGCGGTAAAGAGCGCCCAAAAAATATTACAAAAACATTTTTGGGTTTAAAAGGGCTTTAATCCTATGCTATTAATTTTTATTTTTTTTTTTGGTATTGAATTTTTCAAATGAATTGAGTTTTCACCCCAGTTGAAATTGTTTTCGTTTTCCTCTTTTTTGTTTGTTTTTTGCAACTAATCAAAAAACACTAAAATTTGTTTTATAGCATGAAAACAATTAAAAAAATTTATTAAAAATATGAATTTATAGTGAAATATGCAAAAATATGTATTTATTTTAAAATATGCAAAAATATGCACTAACAAATCGATGCCATTTTGTCGCAAACTTGTTGATTCGCAAAAATATTTTATTTACGTTGAACTACGACCAATCATGAAAATCCTTTCCCTATTCATGACTATTTTCAAACATTTTTCCCACGTTTCTAATATATAATAATAATACGTGTCAGAATATAAAATAAGTGAGTTAAATATGTCCTCATTTTGAGACTGTATGCAGAGTTGGGCAAAATACATGGTTTGCGGTATTTAAAATACAAAATACTTGCTGGTCATGTATTTAAAATACAAAATACTTTCAAGCTATGTATTTAAAATACAAAATACAAAATACCTCCACGTCATATGCCTATGTATGTATGTATTTAAAATACAAAATACAGAATACTTTAATTTTTTGTACGTATAGGGTGTTTTTTATTGAGGTATATAACTTTAAGTTGGCATCACTTTTTTAACTGGCGGCCATTTTGTCAGCTGTCAAGTGATTAATATTTAGTTTGGTTTGCCATTTCATCATGAACAGGTTGACAAAAGAACAACGCTTGCAAATCGTGCAAATTTATTTCGAAAATAATGGTTCAGTTCGCGAAGTTTACCGCAAGCTCCGTCCATTTTATGGTCGACATAATCGTCCATCAGAGCAATTAATTCGGTTAACCGGTCAATTGGCCACCAAGATCGTGTGATTTGACACCATTGGATTATTTTCTTTGGGGATATGTGAAGTCGCTCGTCTACGCCAACAAACCAGAAACGTTAGGGGACTTGGAAGCCAACATTCATGGCGTTATTGCCAACATACGGCCCCATATGCTCGAAAAAGTGGTTGAAAATTGGACCTGTAGAATTGGCTTTATTCGAGCCAGCCGCGGCCCGAAATCATATTTAAACGTTAATGGCATAAAATTATCCTTCCAATAAAGCCAAATTGATGGACATTAAAACGATTTTCTTGTGTTTTATTTCAATTCGAAGTTCTATACCTCTAAAAAAACACCCTATACAACAAATATTACAACAGCAATAACTACATGTACTTTGTTGGTATAAATTACCATCTTCCTTTTCAAAACAGGGTTGCATCGTCAGAGCGTATGTTTCATATATGAAACACCATGCGTGTGAAGAAATCGTACCGTAAACTAACCGATTTCAACCACCTTTTTCACTCAGTTGAAAAAAATGTAGTAAGAAAAAAAGTACTGAATTTTGCAAAAAATGTACTTATTCAATTTATTTCAACCCTGCTGAAATAATTCGTTGTGGAAAAAAAATTCTGTTCCATTCCACATAATTTTCTATACAGTGTTGCATATGAACTGTGAACTGCGGTGAGAAACTAGTAACTATCATATATATCAAACAATTATGTATACAATTGAAGAAAAATGTTTTATATATGAAAAGTACGATATTGAAATAAAATTTGTAAATTTGATGGTGTGAAAGAGAGGAGACCAGTTTTGAATATATGAAAGAGCCCTCTAAGTGGCTATAGCGATGTCATTCCTGAGATTTTAGCCGTTTTGATTTGCTACGGAATTTTTTCGGAAATGCAGGTTCCCATAAGAACTTGTGTACGAAACTCGTGCTAATTTAGGGTTGGGAAATTGCAAAAATAAATTTCCATTGGCAAAACGGACTTGCAAAAGAAAGCGTATTTCAAACGACTGCATTCATTGCTTGTACTTGATTCACCCTGTGGTAAATATACGTATCACTCCTGCTACTACTTTAAGCAACTCTGCTCAGATGGGTGCGTAAATAGAAGAGAAACAACAAAACAAAATTCAACAAAAAGTGAAACCACAATTAAAAAATAAAGCATTCAAACAAGTTGCAATTAATTTATTTTTCTAAAAAAAACTACAATTTAAATTTGCAAGTAATAGTTTGTAAACAGTTTATGAGTGTGTTTACCGGCACCTGGTGCCACTATATAAAGAATTTGTGTGAGTTTTTTTGTATATTCAAAATAATTTTGGAATTTTCTAATTCTTCGGCAGGTCTTTTTGCCTTCATACATATTGTTGTTATTGTTAATATCGAGTGTTTCTTTTGTGTTTACGATTCTATTTAGATTTGTTTTTGTTAACCTTACATTTTATTCGTGGCTTTTATTCGGCTTCGTTTTATACTTGTCGTTCTTCATCATCAATGCAATAACTATTTTTAAGCCAAACCACCAAGATCGTTTAATAAATAATTAGTAATAATTTTTGTATTTGTGCCTTAAATTTGTGTGAATTATTTGAATCGTGAGTGTTTTAAAATAGTTTTTCATAAATATGGCGTTAAGTCGTTCGGATTTTGAGGTGAGTTTTAAAGAAGTTAATTTTTTTATTTTTAAGTATTAAGTTTAATTTTTAAGCCATTGAGTATAAACAAAAATATGTAATTGCTAACGTGTGCTAAAATAAAAAACAATAAAAATTGTCTGTGCACTTTATGAATTTGTGTAATGTTAATATTGCTTAATTTACATATATTTTTTATTAAGAATTTCAATTTGTTGTATTATCAGTTTCCATTAAATAAACATGCTCGTTTACTTTGTTTTGGCCAAACGATTAGACAAGTTTGTTAGACACGATTGTGTTAATTGTCTGGAGACTCCATTGAATAGATATTTTGGTAACGCCCTTTAACACAACACATTTTTGTTGCAGGCATATTCTGCTGCACAACTCGTCGGCTTCAATATTTTTATTTTTTTATTATTATATTCAACTCATGTATTAGAAAAATTTTTTTGTTTCTTTTTTCTCGATCATCTGGCCACTGTCGTTAGGGTGTGTTATGTTTTTTTTTATAAATTCGGGTTAAAAGGTTTTGTATAATTATGCCTACAAGTCAACTTTAATTTTGTTAAAGCTGTCTGTCTTCTCACAGCCTGTGCTTTTATTCAGTCGTTAATTTGCTATTCATCTAGAAATCTTAGAATTGTTTGGGGCGCTGCCCTCTGCTTTCTTAATGAAATGCTGCTGCTGCTGCGCACACTGGTTCAGTTAGCGGAGAATCTTATGTGATAAATCAAAAATTATAAATTTTTTGTAGTCATAAATCAGCTGAAGAACAGCAGCATTCTCTAGTAAAAGTGGAACTTGAATTTAATTCGAACAATTCAGTTGTATTACAGTCCAATTCAAGCCTTGAACTAAACTGTAATTCTGCCTTGTATTACAATTGAATTCAAGTACCTATATTTCAATCTTCAAAAACAATGTTTTTAAAACAGAAAGGTAAATGCAATTCATTTTGTTTCTAATAATAACTTTCTGCATATCTATCTTCACTATCGTTTTCACGATTTAATTAAAGATTAATTTTTTTATTTGTCTTTTATTTAAGAAATCTATTCGACATATTGTCATAAGTTTATTCTAATTGAAATTTATTTGCTGGTGGTTGAGCATTGTCTATATATTTCATTGGTGCTTAGCCAAATCATCAGTAGACTTCAACCACAGTTTGAACAGTCACATACGTCGTATCTTTCGGACAGACTTTCAAAAACTATTTGAGAATTCGCAAATAATAATATGTTTGAAAATCACAAAAGGTTTAGAAAATTTAGATAGATTCATATCGAATATAAATTATTTGTTTTGTTTTGTTGAAGTTTCCAATGGTATGGTCACACTTGGGCAAATATTTTACCAAAAAACGTAACCCCTAAATATTAATGAAGAAGCTTTCAATTCAGAGACGTGTTTGCCAAGTCAAATAGTTTCCAATAATGTTGGAATCTATGACATTCTCTATTAGTTGTTTATTTAACTGTTTAACTTAAGAAATATTTATTGGTTACGTTTTTTTGGGCAAATGTTTGACCATACCTAAAGCCTACTACGCTTATTTTTCTTTTGTGATTTTCAAAACTATTATTATTTGTGAATTCTCAAACAGTTTTTGAAAGTATCGTATCTTATGCACAATACGAGGTGTGTGACTGTTCAAAATGTGTGGTTGAAGTCTACTGATGATTTATATAAAATATATAGACAATGCTTAACCACCAGCAAATAAATTTCAATTTGTCTTTCATATTTTTCACCACAATTTCAATTTTATAAAAAGTAAATTACGTATTTGACAAGGTTTGAACATATGCATATGTATGTATGTTGTTTCATTTTTTATTTTAAAATATTTTCAAACTTGAAAATTACTTGAAAAAATGCTTGAATTCAACTTTCTTTCCAGTTAATTTTCAAGTGCTTGAATTTTATTTTTCTGAGTGCTTATTGGGTGATTTCACTCCAATTTTTGTTATACTTTGACGTTTTAAGTCGATTCTGATAATTTTCGCCATGATATTGAACATCGACACATATTGAGCTCTAAGATTTTCGCAAATACAATTTTTACAAAACTGTTTTTTTAAATGTTGAAATTTTAAGCAGATCACTTACAATTGCTGCCAATTTGACTAAAATCGGGTTATTCAATTGAGCGAAATCGTCTTTTTCTAATTAAAATCGATTTTATAGACTTTAAAAGGGTATCGAATGCAGCAAATTTAACCAAAATCAGTAGTTTATCAGAAAGTTTTAGGGATGGCCTGCAAGGTCAACCGATTTCCATATTTTTGTGTTTTTTACAAATCAGTTTTTCAATAGAGATGCCATATTAATAGAATTCAGGAATTGATCCTCATTTCTGCTGGAAAAAATAAAACGCAGGGAATAAATTTTATTTATGCTGAAAAAATAAAAATCAGGAACTGAATTATTTCTGCTCAAAAATATAAAATCTTACATATACGAGTAAATACGGCACACATTTTTTTGTCATACACTTTTAAGTATCTTATAGTCCACCAATATTGGTGAAACATATCTGGCTTAAAATGTATTTTTGTGTAGATATGCACAATACAAATGTTTTTTTTCACATTTCTTGGCTCAAAATAGTAAAAAGCGATTTGAATTTGCTTAAAAAAAAGACAACTTTCTTCTTTGTTGTTTTGTACACGTGTGCTTATAATAAATAAAACAAACTATGTAGGTGTCTAGTGGACCACCGGGCGATCCTAGTTATTATAAAGTCATAACAATTAATAATATTAATAATTTCTGTTTAAAGAATTGTAAGTTATTTTTAAGTATGCATGTATGTATGTATATAATTCCAAAATACAATTTATCGGAAATACAATGCGGACTTTTAAGAAAATCTTGAACCAAATTATTTTTCAGATATGCAAAATGTGCTGTTCGTCTTAAACTGTTCAAGAAATACATATATGATATATACTTGGATGGCCTTCGAGAGCTTTAACCAGACCCAGTCATATCAACATCACAAATTTTTTTGACATGCTTTAATGTCTACTAATTTACATATATCACAGCACCTTCTTTTGTCGGTATTTGAGTCGTCGGCGAAGCGAAATAACTAATAAAATCGCTGCATAGTTTAAAGTAATACGGCTACTTAACACAAGAGGCGCTGCCACGATGCTATAAAATATAAAAAAAACGCACAGTCGTAAAGTATATTCTTGCGGTTATTTTGAGGAATTTCTTTAACAACCACTTTGCTACTTCCTATGTGAAGGCATATATCGTATACGGTCAGTCACAAAGCCTTTTTAAAAAACTGTTAATAACATCTTGGGCATATGGTCTAGCTACCTCGACCATATTTGTTCATCAATACTGTGCAAATTTACTTTGTAAAGTATTTCCTAAATAAATAAATAAATAAATAAAAAAACGCACAGTAGCAGATTTGTAAGACGACTATGTATTTGCCCTCCTTACTATCAGTTTCCTAAAGTAAAATAATATATACATACGAATATGCATGTATGTATCATATTCGTATTAATAGGCATATAAATCGACTGGGGGGTTACTGCTCTTAAAAAATAAATTGCTATAAAGATTCACAAAATTCTTGTTCATAATTTCACATAAGAAAAACTTTAGTTTAAATTTGATACACTTTTAACGACGGTGCACTGTAGCGGAAAGATGCCAAATTATATACATTTATGCCTCAAGTGAGTGCCGACACTCCAAACAAATAAACCCAGCAGCATACGAAATATATTAAGCATAGTGAACGCCAAAATAAATAAAAATTGTCATGCTCAAAAAATTCGTTAATACTCTTCGAAAATTT
Source organism: Nowickia ferox (assembly GCA_936439885.1). NCBI lineage: Eukaryota > Metazoa > Arthropoda > Insecta > Diptera > Tachinidae > Nowickia > Nowickia ferox. The sequence continues at coordinate 99,971,543 of OW387023.1, read as the reverse complement.
AGCAACAAATATTGAATGCTCTTAACATGAATTGAAAATTTCATTTGCAATCTGTTCTCTTGCTTACTTATTTTACCCTTAGATATAAAAGTATCTCAAAGATACAAGAGCAAAAAAATAACCAACCCCTTTTCTTTCAAATAAGATGAGAGAAGAGTATAGTTGTGATTTCCATTAAAAAGCTTTGCCTAACACGCTTTGACTTGAATGGAATTTCACTGGAAAATAAGTATTGATAAAGTTTAGTTGTTATTTTTTGTTTGTTTTGTGGGAAACAGCTTTTGCACATTATTATTATATAACAGTCGCTTTCTCCAGCTGGAAAATGAAAAGATGGCAAAAAAGAGCAAAAAGTAAAATAAAAATCCGTTGCTACCCTCCAGTTTTTTTTTGTTCTTGTAAATATTATATCATCATCTACATATCTCATAAAAATAAAAAGTTAGTAAGCAAATACCAGCACACAATAATGATTCCACTTGCCGTGTGACTTTACTTTATGCTGTGTATATTTATATGTACCTACAATACGTGGAACTTTATGTATCTGTTATCTATTTTCGGGAGAAATATAGAGGATATGGAAAACGGGGCTCGTTTCGACTTATTCCAGTAATAGTTACATATTTGTTGGTACCATTCTTCGCATTGAAAATCTTCTTTTATGTTTGTTTTAAAACATGTGGGTCACTATAATTTAGAGACGTTTATTAGAGGGTTTAATTAAAAGATTAGCATTTTTGGTCTTTCTCTTGAGCGTTAACTGAAGCCTCTAACTCCTAGACTCTTATAACAAGAGATTACTACTGACCAATTTAAAGTACTTTTCTTGGTTATTCTATTTATTTTGATTCGCCTCACTGCTTTTTGAAAGTATGAGTGTAGGTACACTGGCGAGCAAAAGTGATTTAATGCTAATCGATAAACTTTTCAAAGCATTATAACAAATAAAAAAAAAAGTGGCTATTACTAAAAATTTCCGGGTTTATTTTTTTTAAATTATTTTGAAAATTTTTTAGATAAATAAAACTTTACGTATTTTACACTTTTGCCATTATTAAATATATGAAAGAAGAAACTGTTTTCAATATTTTGTCCGGCACAGCTTTGTTATTTTTTACACTTGGTTCAGATTTAGCCTACTTTCAAACAAATTATGAATAGTTTCGTCCGAATAATTGCTTCAGTCTTCTTGTAGCCTGTGCCAAAGTTCATCTATTTTCTTTAGGACTATTTCATGAGCTGCCAATCTTTATTTTTTATAAATTTGAATTTTCAAACCAATCAAGCACTTGCTATTTTGCTTTCCAATAGTAAACTTTATTTGCAAGCAATCCAATAAAGTTTCTAAAAATAGTATAGAGTGTTTTTTATAGAGGTATAAAACTTTGAAATGGAATAAAACAAAGATGAATTTTTTATTGGCTTGAAATTCACTTTATTCGAAAGACAATCTTCTGGCATTATAATTTAAATATGACTCCTGGCATATGAAACGCCTGGGCTGGCACGAAGATAGTCAGGATTTCCAATCAATTTTCGATGAACTCCCAAAACATTTGTGGCTGTAGTTTGTCAATAACGCATCGAATGTTGTTGTTCTCCAAGTGGCCAATTGTTTCGGACTTATCGGCGTAGACTAACGACTTCACATAACCCCAAAGAAAATAGTCTAGAGGCGTTAAATCGCACGATCTTGGAGGAGGCCAATTCACGGGTCCGAAACGTGAAACTATGCGGTTACCAAATGTTTCCTTCAATAAATCAATTGTGGCAGGAGCTGTGTGACATGTTGTGCCATCTTGTTGAAGCCACAGCTCCCGTACATCATAGTTGTTCAATTGTTGAACGAAAAAGTCAGTAATCGTGGCCTGATTATGGGCTCTACAAACTGATTCGGGTCTTCCTCTACGCTACGCTCTACAGCAGCAAAGAATTCTCTCTGTACGCACTGCACGACTTTTCTGTGGATGCGTATTATCATTAAGAGTAAACGTGATGCGAAAACGTTCAATTAATTGCTCTCATGGACGATAGTTGACCGCAAAATGCACGATACGTATTCCCAAAAATTAATGATTAAAAATCCATTAAGAGACTGGTATTTTTTTTACATATTTTATATTAAAGTTAATATGTATTACTTTTGTGTGCAAGTATACTCTTCTTTCACTGCCCTCTTGATGTTGTTGTTATTGGAATTTCTCAACTTCTTGAATTTGTGTCATTAGGGCGCGTCGTCAACATGCATTTGATAATTTCGTGTTTGTCTAATTATTATTGACCAAGTGCATTTAGCTGAAAAGTAAGTAAAGCACAAATGCACACAAATTCACACTCATCCGCACACACATACATACATAGCTACACTTCAATTCTCAGTGAGCGCTGGAAGCTTTGAGCAAAGAGTATAGCATAAAAGTTGTCGCTAATTGTAACCGCCTGAAAATATGTCTCTTTTATTTTGCACATTATAAAGCCTACAGTTATGCTTATATATTTGTTTTCTTACTTTTATTATTACCCATGTTTGGTTTATTTTATTTTTATTATTTTCCAACGTTATTATTGATTTTTATTATTATGTACATATGTATGTATGTACTCTGACTGTGTGGTGTGTACGCAATGTTTTTCTTTTGCGGTTATGTATTACCTAATCGTATATACTACATAAATATGTACATACATACATATGTATATGTATTCTATTTTCTTCTATGCTGCGATTTTTTCTATCTCCCCTTTGGGTTTGTATGAATCAGCAAAATTAAATTAAACAGGGTAAATATAATTAAGTCTTTAATGTGATGCCAGTAATTGGACGTTTAACTAAATAAAAGTTTTTAGCTGATACATATTCTATGCTATTCTATGTACATACATATATACATATGTATGTGCATATGTATGTACATATGTATGTATAACAAGTATATTTTTTAGAGGTGTGGGACTGTAAACTTAAATATTGCCACGAATTCTGAATAATTTGTCATTTTATTCCAATACGACTTTCGGCATATTGCTACCTCCACTGTCTCGGAGGAAGTCCAATTGGTAATCACATTTGGAAGCAATGAAGGCCATATGTCAGTGATATCCCAAATGAAATAACGCCCAAAAAAATTAAATGAAATGATTCTCTAAAAAATTCACTTTTGACCCAAATGCATTTACATTTGAGCAAAATCTATTATTTACGAGATTTCGTGCAAAATCTATCAGATTTCCCATACAAAGCAAAATCTACTTGGTCACTAGATTTTATGGAAATCCACATCAGATCACAATGGATCCAGCTGTTTCTCCTGTGGAGGTGGGTTATAGCACCACCTTTCTTTCCTAATCTACGTCAAATCTAGAGGAACTGAGTGATGTTTTTTCCTTCAAATTTTGTATGGAAAAGTAAGCCTCTGTACTAGACTTGTATGGAACTCTTTCAGTAACTAGTTATAAACGCAAACCAATCAAACGAATGTAAATGAATAAAGGTTTGTGTATAAAACGAGCTACTGAAAGAGTTCAATTCCAGCGTTCCCTGTACTTAAAAAGGTGTGTGAATTAGCTAAATTGGAACTGTTTGGTTGCAGTTTAGGAAAATTTTCAGTTAATATGTTTTATTATCGATAAGGTATCGTGATAAGAGTAAAAAAACTTGTTGCAAACAGTAAAGATTTTGATAAAGATTTTAAACCAAATATGCTAGATTTCACGCAAGGGTAAATGACCCATAAATAATATTCTTCGAAACTGGTTGTCTTTGATAATCAAAAATAAAAAAGAAAAATATAATGTTTTTAAAACGCAAAAATTAAATTAAAGTATTAATTAAAATTTTTATCACAATCTATACCGTTTACAGCAAGTTTTCGCTTGTCACTTACAATATATCGTAACCAATACAAAAACTATTGACTGAAATTTTTCCTGTTTTCAAAAAAGTCCAGTATAGCCAATTCACACACCTTTTTATGTACAACGGTTTATTTTTAGTACAATTTTGAAAATAAAAACATAGTTGCATCACTAAGTTCTACTATTTTAAGCAGATTTTATGCAGATTTTGTTTTCTATGGGAAGTCTACTAAATTTTGCTCGAAACCTCGTAAGTAATAGATTTAATTCAGATGTAAATGTACTATTAAAGAATCACAATTACGACGACTTTTTTTCGTCCATAGACAAGACGACACAATTGTCAAATATTTAAATATTTAAAATGAAGTATGTCTAATGTTCAGCTCGTTTTCAGTTTTTTAACAAAAGGAAATAGTAATCATCATGGGCACGTGACAAATATATGTTCACTTGGCACTCACAGTTTCAGTAAAATCAATTGTAGAAAGCAAAAAAAAATGTAACAATACACTACACTACAATAATACTTACATGTATGTACCAACGTTACATCGAATAAGTAAAAATAATTAATGTGATGATCGTCAAAGATAAGCAAGAATAGTTAATCATACTTAGGTAGAGTGATATAACTTCGTGCTAAAGGTGTCTTTTACATGGTAATACAATGTATTACGACATGTCAAAAAATGCTGTAGATTATACAAAATCTTATCATGTAAAAGCAAAATGTATCGAGTAGGTGAGAATACGGATAGAAAATTTGACAAGCGGTCGGTAAATGTTTATTTTCTAAACCATTTTAGAAACTTAAGTATTCTCATCACACCAGAGGTGTATTTCAAAGTAAACATTGGCAGCACTAATGGTATATATTGACATGGTATTGTTGACACTTGTACAAAAACAACCAAAATCAACTCAGGAAATTTTCATGTTGTTTTTGTAAATATTTTACGACTGCAACCATCAGCTACTTAACAGGTACAGCAAAGCCAAACAAAGAATAAATAAACTTAAAAAATTCTATTTTGTAATAAAATTGCATTGAAATTATAAAATGTTTTCTACAATATTTAGTTTTATTAGTACACATCTTTTTTTTTACAATTTTCCAATTTTTGTTATTAACAACAGTTTAATATCTTTGCTTGCGTTTTACTTCATTTTGTCCATATTTACACTATGCAAGTCTTATTGCTAAGCTGATTAGTTTGACGGAGAGAGAGACGAGGGGAACAGTAACGTTTCTTTTCCCCTCGTCCCTCTTTCCTAACAAACTAATCAGCTTAGCAATAAGACTTGCATAGTTTAAACTAGGACTTTACTTGTAGTATCAGTGTAAACATGAAAAATACCTAAAACAGACTCTTGTTCTGTTTTTTTAAACACGGATAGAATTTCATAATATTTTGATTCTACAAAGTCGTAATACCTGAATAGAAAAATGAAAAAACGGATAAACCGAAAATGAATAGTGATACTTACAAATGTATTTACAAAAGTTAAATAAATAATTTTATACACAATATAAGCATTTCTCATATTCCATTTCATTGAAAATTTGCGTTAAATAGCTGCTGTTAATAACAATCTCTACCCCAGTAGACAGACTTGGGTGCTGATGAAGTGCGTGGCTGCACAGAAAAATATCGGTATTTCTCCCAGCTAATAAAGTTTAATTTAATTTTTCTTTTCTTCTTTAGAAACTCACATTAATTAATAAAAATATTTCATTCATCAAGAATTGAAATTACTGAACTCACGATCGAATCAGAAATTAAAAAAAAATTAAAATTGTCTCACTGAAAGGAAATAATTCCATAACAGAAATAAAATTCATAAAAAAAATTAACCAGATTTTAAAAAACTTGGGAGTTAGTTCATAATGAAATAGCTGCGAAATCTATGATTTTTTTTCGGGAGTTTTCTATATGTTTTGGGAGTTTTTATATATGTTTTTGGGAGTTATTTCTTTCAAAGAGGTGCAGTTATGTGACGTGGTGAATGTGGTCTTCCAAGGAGTCAATAGCATGTGGCTAATCGGCGTAGACCAGAGATTCGAATGCTGCTGCACAAAAATATTCCAGAATGCCAACTTACACCTTCATAACATAGAAACAATGCAATCGGTTCGAAGACGCCCCTACCTTTTAACGATCACTCTAACACAACGCTAAATATCAGAGTAACATCGAAATGCATTTAAGGTTCAATCAGACCATACTGCCATAGCCATTGCAATAACCATAAATATAGTTAACCCGCAAAGAGCTGCTAATAGTTACCGCGAAAAACAAAAATTTAATTGGTTCCTATGGTTATGGTTTTTGATTAATCAAATACAGTGTTGCCCATTAGTTTGATTCCAACAGCTATTTTGTATGGTTATGGTTATGACACCTTTAATTGAAACTTTAATCGCACAATGAATTTCTAGCCTTGAACAAATTTTTATCTGTATGGCTTAAATTCTGTATATGCAATTCCCATGGTTTCTTAACACTCCTGAGAGTGTGAGAATCACCCCAACTTTTACATTGGCATTGGCATTCACAACTAAAATAATGGTAGACTTTATAGTTGTGTTGTACCATAACATTTTCAGCCAACATTTTTTTTGTGATTTACAATACTAAAAAATAATTGTTGTATGTAAAACTTGAGTTGACTCTCAGGCGCCCAACCTGAGTTGAGTTGAGAACGGCAAAAGGGGCGTCATTAAAAAAAATTTAATGTCAATTCCGCTTTGCAAATTAAAATTTGTTTAATTTCGTAAACAATTTTTGTTTCTCGTTTTCTGAAGAACCAAGTGACGGAAATAAATGCATTTTGGGCCAATAGATAGATTAGCAACTCGTAATCAAAAGTATGCCAATTTCAAGCAAATAAGTTTTGCTTTTATTATCCAGTTTTATGAAAGCATTTTATTATCGTCTGTTAAATAAATATCGAAAAAACTTCCAGATTGCTTTAGTTTTATTATTAACTGTTTACTTAAAGCGTTATTGTTATTATTTGACATATGTAAACTTAATAGAGTTAACCAATATTTATTAAGACTCTCTGCTGTAGCAGTGATATACTGTGACAAAAAGACAACAGCAGCAGCGCAGTGTGTGTGGCGATGAGAGATTAAATTGTGCGATTTTATTAAAGAATTAATGAATTAAATTTGATTGAGCAAAAAAAAAAAAAAAAAGATTTAAATTATTTAATTGCTCTTAATGTTGTATTTTATTTGCACAATTTTCATATTTATTTTCTATTATTATCTTTATTATTTTTTTTTATTTTTTTTTATGATGAAGATGAACTTGTTTTAATTAAAATTACATTGTTCAAACATTTTCTGTTGTTTTTTTTATCAATAAATGTATAAGAATAAAAAAGTGATAAGCAGGGAAACCAGAAATATGAACTGAACTGGTCTTATTAAAAAAAAAGTCGTGGCTGTCACATTTAAATAACCTTTTACACATTAAAAATTTTCCTTCAACGCCTTCTTGGGGCAAAGTCCGCCACAAATAGCAAAACCGAATTTTTATTGAAGCTAACGTCCGTAATAACTGTGTAATACATAAGAAAAATTTATTCACAACATGGAACATTGGAATTAAGATTTAGATGGCGAAAAATAAAAATTTTCTAAAAAATATAAAAATATGCCCTAAAAGCATAAAGTATGCTCTAAAAATTTGAAAATATGCCCAAAATATGCGTGTAAGACTGATATATGCAAAAACATGCTTTAAAGAGTAAAATATGCAAAAATATGCACTAAAAAATCGATGCCAAAATTCATAAAATGTTCTGAAACGGATAAATATCTTGTCCACGCATTAATACGTCACACAAGAAAAACCAAGCAAATGCATATTTGCGGTTTCCCTGGTGATAAGTAACAGTTCCGCTTTTATTTTTGTTTTTATTTTAGAACTTATTTTGATTAACCTTGTTAAACAATTGAAGTATTTTGAAGACGTTTGTTGGTAATGGAAAAATTTCAATTTCCTGTCAATAGTTACACAATGAATGAAAGCGGAAAAATTCTTGGTTTTGCTTATACATAAATATAATTAATTGCCTTACCAATCTTTTTATACTAAATCAGCAACCAACATGCAAACTTCAATTTATTTTGGTAGGTCGTGAAAAATCTTCTTTACATTCAGTTAGGATAATTAAAGTTTTTTCCGCTCATTTACTTTTAATTTTTTTTAAACCAAATTACTCGGTTTTTATTAATTTATTATACATGGACATTGCCATGATGTCGAACGTGAGCGTCACTTACATTTAAAGTGAAATATATTTATAATTTTTTTAAATTAAAATTACAAAATTATAAATAAACAAGCTTAGTAAAAATGTTTTCAAATTAACAGGAGTATTCAACGTATTTATTTTCATATCATAACAACAAACTTAACAAAAATCTATTTCTTAATTTATGGTTTTGTAATAATATTTTATTTTCCTTTAATTTTTCTCACCGTCGTATGCAACTATCTTTATTTTTTTCGCCGTTTTTGCTAGTCTAAATTGAAATGATTTAGAAGTGTGTAAAATATTTTAATGTATTTTTTTAAACTTTATACTTACGATGTCGCGCGTGACCAACTTTATATCATAAATCTATATTTTTCAGCAAGTTTTTTTTTATTGTATTAAATATCTCTGCTTTCTGCATGCAATTTCTATGCGCTGATAACAAATATTGTTTTTCAATGTCGCACGTGACATCGAAGTTAAGGTTTCGCAATAGCCATTTACTCGGATAGTCAGGCTGCTATCAAAGCGCTCAGCTCATATGAGTTTACCTCTAAGTTAGCGTGTGAATGTCGCATTAGGCTAAATCAGCTAAGCAGCATGAATAAGGTCACACTCTGCTGGGTTCCTGGACACGCCGGTGTGTTAGGAAATGAAAATGCAGACAAAATGGCCAGTACACCCATGGTCGGACCAGAACCGTTTTGTGGACTCGGATTGGACAAAATCCGGGAAGATATATCGACGGAAATTAAGAGTAATAGAGAAAACCTCTGGCTCAATCTCTCAGGATTGAGACATGCAAAACTAATGATTGGAACGTATAACCAAAATCGTTTCATAGCTTTCATATCCCTGAGTAAAAACAATCTAAGAATGCTCACAGGCTTCCTCACAGACCATTGTAGACTGAGAAAACACCTCAACAGACTTGGCATTGAGAGTAACAGCCTGTGCAGACTCTGTGATTACGAAGATGAAACTCCAGAGCATATTCTGAAGGACTGTGAAGCGTTAAGCCACTTGGGCAAGCACCTATTGGAGGATTGGGAACTGCCAACTCTGGACCCACTGGCAATCCTGGTATTCATCAGGGGAGTAGGTCTAGATGAGGTGCTCTACCACCTGGCAGGGGATACAATAGATCTACTTTGGTCGCAGTGTCCTGTGCTTCCCGCTAGACTTAATTCATTCATTCATTCAAGGTTTCGCAAGCAAAAATTTACACTTATGGAAAATATTTTCTTATGCATATTTTCATATGCGTTCTTTTTTGACTCTTAGTACCCTCAGAAAAATGTAGAAAGCGAAATTCGTGCGATTGTGTAGGATGTGTAGTGTAGTGAGTAGTCATGACCTTTAGCATTGAAATTTGTTATTGAACTCCTTTAGGCTAAAATCTGTGTTTATCTTTTAATTGTATTCAGAAGCAGTACATATGTAAGATATTGCCAGTTTTAAAGTAATTTATATTTCGATACTGGCAACACCACCATATTATGTAGTTAGTGCTGCGTTAAAAAAAATATTGTTTTATTTCGTGTGAATGAATATTTATTGATTTCGTGCAAACTAACTTTTTTTTGAATTTTTGAAATATTTTCCCACTTATTTAATACAAGATTTCAATGAACTACGGCTTTTAGACACGCAAAGTTAACTTTGCAAAGTCTTAATTCAGCTGTGTGAAAGACAGAAGCAGGAATACTATATCTTTCTGTCCCAGCTGAGTTAAGACTTTGCAAAGTAAACTTCCCGTGTCTAAAAGTGGTGAAGTTAAAATAGAAAAGTAAAATGAATGCAAAAGAATTCAAAACACGAGTTCTTCAAAATCGCCAGTCTGGCAAGGCTGTCAGCTGTTAAATAATTATTTTGTCACAATGAAAATAGACAGAAAAATTGTAATTTAAATCAAGTGACCATGAATTAATGATGAAAAATTTTATTAATCAAATTTTATTAATATGTATGTATGTATGTTTTCCTTCTTTTTCTTGTAAAAATGTGTGTGTGTAATCATACCGTATTAGCTAAACTAAAGATACCAGCAAGTGGTGCCATAATAGATAGACTACTAGTAAGGGTTTTGCAAATATCTCACTAAATTCTATTGATAATACTTGTGAATGGAAGGGAATAATCAGATGAGTGCTGTCCAACTGGATGACGGGCAAACTGACTAATTAGCTGAATGGTTGGTTGGTTGGCAGGTGTTTTGTTTGACGAAACGCTTCTAAAAATTACAATTACATATAGTGGGTGGGTTTGTTTTACTTTTCTCGCTGTTTGTAGATTAATAGATAAAAGTGCTTTATATTGTTTATTTTGCAAAAAAAATAATTTCTATGTGCACTATAGTAATTAGAATTAAAAATTGTGTGACAGCAAGTTTTGTGAATTTTAATAGGGTGCTTGCTTGCTTTTTTTTGTGAGAGGGTTATTCTGGAAATTTAGCAAAACTAAAGTAATAAAAATTTTCTGAAAAATTTAATTACGAGGTCAGCTTGATAATTCCGTGTCTTTCCAACATCCAAAAAATTTCAGCACATTCCATTTTCCAGCTTTCGAGTACGTCATTAGTTCGTGTTATAATCCGTTCTGTTGGTTTGTATGCATGTACGTTGCTGTTTGTGTCTGGCGTCTGTATACGTACTCTTTGAGTATTGTCCGTCATACAACTATGAATGCGTACAGCTAAAAATAAAAAAACTCGCTCATATGCAAAAACACGCATTAATTTTAAACCGAATACGTATAACTATAAACATCTAACAACTATGTTTATACACATTTTTTTAATTACGTAGCACTAGCAATTATAATTATAATTTATATACTGTATAAGCTACAGTAATGCGTGTGAGTATAAAAATACTCGTGACCAGTGTTGTCAGATTTATTTTCAGCCTCCTCGCCAAATGCCTTGTCGAATCTCACCAAATATCGCCAATATAATAAAACATTAAATTTTAACTACAAAATATATTTTTATCTTGTAATTACATAACAAATATTGTTAAATTTTAAATTCAGTAGGTATCGTCTATAGCATAGTACTCTGTTCAAATTTGTGAAAAATGTTGAGCAACATTGATTATTTCATACGAAAAATTTGACATGTAAATAATATTAACTTGCCCTGAAACTATGCTACGATTTCTTATGTTTTTAAAAACGCCCCATGTGTTTGTTGTAAATTCCACACGAAATAAGTGTCACCTATCTTTTTTCGCATGAAAACTTAAAATGTTTAAGATACATGTCATACGTTTTTCCCAAGATAAACAGAGTACTATTTCTGCAACATTTTTCTATGAACAATTCGTGCCAATTTTTTATATGTATTTTGACAGCATTTCACGTGAAATGTTGAACAGAGCATCAGGCTTTAAATAATAATTTTGATCTTGGTGCTTAAGTTCAATTTATCCTACTTAGATTGATCTTTTGGAATAAGTTCTTTTTTATATGCCAGTATTTATATGTTAATGTAAACAATTTTCTTAATTTATCTCAAATAATATAATTTTTATGTTTTCCGATAATCCTGATACTCTGTTCAACATTTCACGTGAAATGCTGTCAAAATACATATAAAAAATTGGCACGAATTGTTCATGGAAAAATGTTGCAGAAATAGTACTCTGTTTATCTTGGGAAAAACGTATGACATGTATCTTCAACATTTTAAGTTTTCATGCGAAAAAAGATAGGTGACACTTATTTCGTGTGGAATTTACAACAAACACATGGGGCGTTTTTAAAAACATAAGAAATCGTAGCATAGTTTCAGGGCAAGTTAATATTATTTACATGTCAAATTTTTCGTATGAAATAATCAATGTTGCTCAACATTTTTCACAAATTTGAACAGAGTACTATGCTATAGACGATACCTACTGAATTTAAAATTTAACAATAGTTGTTATGTAATTACAAGATAAAAATATTTTTTGTAGTTAAAATTTAATGTTTTATTATATTGGCGATATTTGGTGATATTCGACAAGGCATTTGGCGAGGAGACTGAAAATGAATCTGACAACAGTGCTTAGACTATAAGTATGTGAGAGTCAATGCGCTGCTCATTTAAGTTTTTCGCATAAATGAAGTCAGTGTTGTCAGATTAGGGGATTTATCCCCAAATCGGTGATTTTTTTTTGCAAATAGGGTTACAAATGTTGGTTTCGGGATTGAAGAATTCATTAGGGATAATTTTTGTGTTTTGGGGATTTTATGGGGATTTGTATTTTACTTAATATTTTTATTTCATAAATAATATAAAATGTTATCAAAAACGCTTAAAATAAAAATTGTTACTGGTAACAATGAAGTCGTTCTTAACATTTGTTTTTGGCAAGACTTAAACAAGGTTTATTACAAGACATATCGAATAGGTACTCGCATTGGTGAGATTGCTCAAGCTAATTTTTTCGTTTACATGTATATAACTTCAAAGTTATGTGACAATTAGTTCCTTAAAATTTTATATATTTGTAACAACTTAAACATGTTTTGGGTAAAAGTTTATTTATATCAAGATGCCGTTGGATTACGGCCATCTAAAGAACAGTAATGATTTAAAATGTACTTTGTGTATCAAGGAGCAACGCTTGCATTGAACGAATTTCTCGGCAAGGAAGTTAATAAAAACTAAAACTAGAAATAAAATTCAGTGCGAATTGCTCGAATCTCTGTTAAGAATTAATATACATATACATATTTAAATATAAACCATATGTACAAATAATATGAACCACAGTGCAAATAAAATATTAATAAGAAAATAATTAAATAAATTAAAATAGTATTAGTTTTAGTAGGGATTTTTGGGGATAATACAAACTACTTTTTGGGGAATTTCGGGGACCAAAATGTTCAAATTGGAGATGACAGTCGAAAGAAATCTCGGAACCCTGAATGAAGTAGAGATGCTCTTGTATGTTGGAATAGGCTTTAGTCATAGTTGCTCGAAAGAAAATATGTGAGCGTACGAATTGTTTGCTCTACTATTATGACTATGCGCAGTTACTAAAATTAAGACTATTTCCTTATATATATTTATTTTGAGTACTCATTTTCATTCTCTGGTATGTACATTGACAATAGAGCATCCTTGCAGAATCATTATAGTTGTTGTTGGTCGTGTCTGGCTTCTGCATCGGCTTATGTGTTTGTGTGGTTGTATATTTCTTAATTATTCATTATAGTTTTTATTGTTTGCATTTTTACTTCCACATCGTTTTGTATACTTGTATACTTGTGTGCTTGTCTATTTATGTTCTTTAACTAATAATTTCCTTATCATTCTTGCTGTTTACCAAATGTTTTTATGAGGTTGCCTGATCAACAGACTGTTTTTGTCAGAAGTTCTCAGAATATCATTTGGAAGTGACAAGCCATATTTCTCACGATTTATGCCAGTAGTTTATCAAATTTACTAACACATTTTTTTCTGTTTGATCTTCGCATGTGTATAAATTTATTCACTTGTAAAAACAAATTGTAGAATTTGTCTTTTGTATTTACATATTTTTTTATATTTTTAGTTAAATCACAGTTTATTATCTAAATAAGCTCTTCCTTGTCTCTTCTCTTCGGCCCTTGTTCGTGTTATTATATTGTATGTTTTACAGTTATTGTAAGTAGTGTAAAAGATAACTTTGATAAACGTTTTTTTTGTTGTTGTTTGTCATTAGTGCCTTTTTGTGTTCAAATGTTTGTTTTATGTTAATTTCCTGTACTTGTGCAATTTTTCGATTTTCTTTTGTATGTATTTTTTTGTATAGTTTTGGTATTTTTTTAAATAATTTTTTGCTTTGCTATGCACTTGCGCTGTATTTTTTTTCAGCCTGTACCCAATATTGATTGCATCATCTGCAGAGGGAAGGATTATGCTTGTAGAGCATTTGTAGGAATATGCAGGTCATACATACTCTTTAAAAAAGGGTGTTTGTACTTAAAAAACAGAATCAATAATAACAAATATTGCTAGTATGGATTTGAAAGTTGTTTTTAGAAATATCGTATTAATTAAAACTTACAAAGATTTTGCATTCGTTGCTTAATGCTGCCTACAAAACGCGATTATTGAGCCACTTCGCAGACTTATAAATCATGTGAAAATATAATGACAGACTTTTGTTTCAGCAGCAAATAAGATAAGCACAAATAAGCTTGTGTAAGTATAGAGTTTCAGTCTGGTTAAAAACTTCGGAAGATATCTTAAATTTTTTTTACCTTCAATCACTGTAAGTGTAGGAGCGTGAGCAAAAAAGTATGAATTGACCATGAATTTACATATGAATAGAATTTTCGTTGCATTTTTAATCCTAATGGGCTTTGGTGGACTGCGTTGCCACTTTTTCGCACCATCTTGTCTAAACGAATTTTCGGTACCAACATAAAAAACGCTACGCGCCGCTTAAAATTTATTCGGCACTTCTCGACATTTTCTACTTTTATATGGAAAAAAGTCCGGCAATCCTCGACTACGGCGTTGCCACTTTTTCGCGTCAACTTTAAGGCGGTACTACTTTTCGTTCTAGTAAATAATTAGAATTAACAGAAAAAAAATTTATGTGACAATCACCCTTATTCCAGTTGTCGACATCGACGTCACTTTAACACAATACCAAAAAATTGGGGCTGTTTACTCGCTCTCGAGAACAATTATGTGCTACTGACAGTCTATTTCCGTTCCCTAAGGTCTAGGAAATAGCATAAACCTGCCAACAGGAGTTAGTTGTTTTGGACAACCAGTATACAAGCCCCAATGTTTTGGTATTGTGATAAAGTGACATCGACAACTGGAATAAGGGTGAATAAAAATAATTAGTTTTAAAAAAGTAAGATATAAACGTTTATTTTTCTTTAATGTGAAGGCCATATTCTTGACATACTGTACATACATACTTATATTCTGTTTAATGCCATTTGTTGTTACAATATTTGAATTGACACTTGATTTGAGTACATATAACGAAATTTGAGCTGTTGCAATTGTGTACCTGCATTAAATATTTTGATTACCTTGATTTTTTTTATCAATTTATCGAAAATGATAATGAAAAATATGTGATTTGTTGCTTACCTGCTTGACAACAAATAATTACAAAATGTAAGATAAAATAACAATTGAAAAGTAGACTGTATAAAAAATAGAGATGTGCAAATGTCGTGATTTTGTCGTGTCACGCGTGATTCACGTGTGCTCGTGATTAAATTTATTATTAATCACGCGTGAGTGCGTGAAGGTGACTTAAAAAAAATTACTCGTGCGTGATCGTGCGTGAGCTATTTTTAAGAATGACGCACGAATTCTCACGCTCTCACGAGTTAACATTCCTGCGTAGGTACATACATATGTAACTGTACCTATTTATGTTTTTTAGATACTACGAGTATGTAGGAAATTTTAATTGAGAAACACTACTGATTCACCAGTGCCTTTGTCACAAGTACTACTTACGAATTGTACCGCAGAAATTTTTTTTTGCTCTAGACATTTAACATGTATGTGCATGTTATTGAAAATCAACTACTGCCGTTGGTAGTATTGACTAGGTAGTTATTTTTGGACCATATGTAGACATTGACTCACTAGTACATTCACATTTGGTATTTTATTAAAAGAAAAGAACTAATTGAAAAAAAATATGAATGAAGGACATGAAATAATTATTACGGATGTCCTCGCCCACTTTTTTAAATGCCAGAACGTATAATTTTTACAATCCAGGGTGTGTGTCAAGTTTCGTAAAAATCGGTCAATCTATATTGTGTCATTATGAGCGTGCAAGGTATATTATAAGTATCGTAGCAATCCCGTAAGTAAAAGTAGATAAGTTTCCCCCTTTTTTTTTGAAATGGGACTAAATTAGAAGCTACCTTCCAGACAAAAAAAAAAAAAAAAAAAAAAATTATCAAATGCATCAAAATATTACTAAAATACAGGCGAATGGATAACCTCCTCGTTTTTGGAAATCGGTTAAAAAGGGACTAATTCATTATTTTCTTCAGCGTTACCAGTAAGTAGGGATATTAATATACAGGCGCTCCGTTGACAATGTCGCCAAAAAGTCAACAAAATAGTCGACAAAAGTGGGACTTGGAGACACCTAACCCCAATCCTCCTACAGGGTAAATATAATTGCCAAATGTGCAGCTTATCTGTTTTTCTCAGTTTTTTTTTTAATTATTGAGCAGTCGTGCATTTTTATGAATTAAAAAAAAAAATATTTAAATTTTTAGGCAAAAAAATATTTTTTTGCCTCCACAAATTTATTTTTAACTTCGAAAGTGTTGCACATATAGGAAAACGGTATAGAAACAGATTAGAGAAATTGTAATTCTTAATTTTTCTAAATTTGTTTCATCAAAATCGGACAAGTGAAAAAGAAAAAATTTAAAAGGTCATAAAAAAAAACTGACACATACGAACGCCAAACCCTTTGAGGGTTTTACTATACTGACCTAGTACCATCATCCTGACTTGGAATTTCTCACCCCCCCAGATTGGCTGTTGTACTGTGTAATTGTTTATTTTATTATGACCAGACAAAAACCTTCGAAAGACAAAACCATGATGCAATGTATGTGTAAGAACCTATTTTTCAACCCAAATAACATACAAATTGAACTACATATTATTTTTTCGAAAGCGTGCGTGATCGTGATAAGTTGTAAACCACTCGTGCGTGATTAAGAATATTTTATTCGTGAGCGTGCGTGATCGTGAAATTTTTTTGGAGCCTTCGTGCGTGAAAGTGCGTGAGTAAAATATTTTTCTGCGTGAGCGTGCGTGTCGTGAGTCAAAAAACGCTCACGTGCACATCTCTAATAAAAAAGCTCGTAACTGACTCGTAAAATTGTGCTAAGCTATTTTAAAGTGCTAGAAATCAAATCAATCATACGCAGTATTGTATCAAGTACAAATGACAGATCATTTGAGTAGATAATTAGATTTATCGTGGTTGGCGCATTTCGACTTTGTCTACGACATCTTGGTCTTATATTAAAGAAAACAAAAATCTTTAATCTATTACAAAGACGTCGTAGTAGAAGTGGAAATACGCTAACCACGGTAATTGGTAATATTACTAATTTTAGAAATTCCATTAGTTCCTAAAAATTTAGAGTTATCGATAAAGTGTGATTTTTTTGTATTTTGAAGCCAAAAATAATTTTAAGTAATTTTAATATGAAACTTCTCCCCCTATGGTCGAATAGAAGAGAAAGTGGTCATATTAAGTTCAAAATCTAAAATATGATGAAAACTAAGCGGCTCTTTTCCCTTAACATTTTGTTTGATCGGATCTCAATAGGCTAACTGCGAGTACTAATCAAATATATCGAGCCGTAACCGTCAAAAAAACTTAACCCTGAAACATATTGTGGATCTCATATTTTTCAATTCGTAGTTAATTGAACAATATCCGAAGTAAATATAACTGCCAAAATAGCTTAATGAATGTAATTTTCGGACTTAATTTTTGACAAAAATCGATTATTTAGGTTAGGCAAATTGTAATGTCACGTTTCAAACGCCCATACACGTTTATATCTTTTTATCTCCTCCGCCTAAATTACGTAGTCTTTAGCATCCTGCGATTTTCTTTTTATATTCTGCGCTGTTAAAGTTTGGACCGTCTCTTGTTTTAATTCTTTCAAAAAATATAAATTATTTAAAAATCGAAACAAAAATAATAGACAAATGACTTGGCTTTTGCCTTGCAAATTGCAAGTAAAATATTTTTACATTAAATTAAATTTTTTTTTTCAGCGATTTTCTCAAACAACAACTCGCTCCCTTTAAGGTGTCTGTCTGTCTGTCTTAATTAAATCAAACAAGCACACGCTACATTTCATTTATTTAATTATTAAAAAAAAAATATTTAATATGGACTGTTAATTAATATTTAAAAAAATTCGTGTTGTATTGTTTTCATAATAAATAAATATTTTGTTAATATTTCGTTGCTGCCAGTGGCTAATGCCGGCAGTTACCAGTTTAAGCCAACAATAAACCAGTTTGAATCATAACGAATGAATTGATTATTTCTGAGCTTCAGGTTTCTTTTATTTATTTTTTTGCCTGCAACTTGTGATAGATAAAGTTACTATTTTCAGTGCTTTTCAAGTCGGTTAAATAAAAGTGATTTTTTTTTTCTTAATTAAATCCACACTTATTTAATGCAATGCTTTTATTTATATTTCATATAATGAAGAAAGAAGGGATAGAAAATTTCTAAGATTAAATTTCTATACAGGGAATATTCTCAAAAATGTAGGAAAAGGTATTAAGGAAAATGTCTACACCTTTAAATGTGTCGGCAATGGCTTTTCACGATTTATATCGAGTTTTATCAGCGATCCCACCCACTAAAAGAGTTGTCATAAAGAAATATTAACAATATTATTCCCATTTGACAATTCAAATTAACAGTTGCTATTTGCCAGTTCGTCGCCCCAGAATAGTTTTGCTCCACCGACCATTCTTAAAAAAAATTATGATTTCAGTACGGAATATACTCGTATATATTTTGAATACCCTCTTTCTGAATCAAAAACGCTTTTCACAAAATTTATTATGGTTTCTTAGATATTAATCATTCATTTTGCTCCATATCCACTATTTTTACGTTTAATAAGTATTGTTTTGCTGTACACGCCACTGTTTGGCGATTGCGTCAAATTCTTTATACAAAAACGTACAAAGTAAAGTTAACTATTGTTTTGCTTCATTTCTATAAGAAATTAATAATAAAAAAAGAAGGTGCGGTAAGAAAAATTTAACGGCGACTGTTAAGCAAAAGCATCATCACCCAGTCGCAGCTCCCCACAACATGTTTTAATATAAACTTATTAAACACTAAAATAAAATAAAAAAAACCTTAATTATGCATGTCTGAGTATAACAGAAATTTAATTCCATTCTTTATATTAAATACACTTCAATTATTTGTTTTTCTTGTGGAAGTGTGTAAGCGAATCGATAGTTAAAAATATTACGGCGGCGGCTTCTTCGTCAGCGTTAATCGATCGACTTATTTCTCAGGACAGCAAGAAAAATAAACAAAACAACAAAATTCTCAATTCGCTGCAGTAAAGTATACGTATGCAGCACAAAAAGTTACTTTTTGAAAATAAATAAAGAAAAGTGTTGTTTGCGGCACAAAACGTATGTTTACTTTTACAATAAAGTAATATTAACTTCTAACTTCTTTCATGAAAGTTTACATGAGTGAACTTCCGACATGTGTCGGAAGCAGTGGTGCAAATACAAAAGAAATCCATCGGGTATATTCTGAGAAAACTTCATGTAAATGTTCTTTGCCGTTTTTCTCCACTTCAACTTTTTGGCTTATGGGATAAACCAATTCTTAGGCGACGAGTTGCCATATGTAAATAATTAATAATAATTATCAATTAAAGTTCGGTTGCCATCATAATCATTCATAAAATTTTTGTTCGGACAAAAGTTTTTTTTACAGCACGATTCACTCATTCCGTAAAATTTGTCCGGAAAATCAAAGCTGCCATATGTAAAGAAAATATATTCGTTCTGCAGCGGTTGTTTATTTTTTGCTTTATTTTCTTGGCGTATTGAGGGTGGCGTTGGCTGAAGTAGTTAGCACGTTGACTACAAAACCTAAGGTCCTGGGTTCGATCCCGGTCTCCGACAGTCATTAAAAATAATAACACCACGCATTCTTCTGATGTGCTTTAGTGCCCTTTGTATCAGTTGATGTGGGAAAAGTTCTAGTGATGCAGGCATAAGGCACTGGCCACTAAAAACTACACCGACTTCATCAGATACTAATCCTAATGTAACATCAGAGCGCCCTCCTTCGTTGTATAGCAGAATTATTGGCGAAGTAAAATAATCAATAAAATAAAATGGCTACTAAACACAGCTTCAATATTTAATACGCCTCATTTAACACAGCTTTCCTCCATCTCTTCCTTCACCACCTGTCTTCTATATCACTATCCCTTCCCTATCACCCTCTCTCACACTCTTTAACTAACATGAAACACAAAGGGATCATTGTATTGGACCCAAGTGAGGTGGACTCTAAATTTCACCCTTCCTTAACAGCAGCCTGCTAACCTAACCTAACCTTATTGGCGTATTTGACATATTTTAATATTAATATAGGGTCCGCCAGATAACTTTTTTTTTTTTGAAAACAGGGCGCAAAACATCGAGTGTAGCTTCGGCTGTGTGGCACGTAGCGCCGTCCTGTTGAAACCAAATGTTGCCAATATCCTCCTCTTCAATTTTTGTGAACAAAAATTCGTTCAACATGGCCCGATAATGATCGCCATTGACTGTAACGGCCACTCCTTGCTCATTGGCCCAATTATGCCTCTGGACCAAAATCCGCACCAAAAAGTGACTCGTTTTGGGTGCGTCGGCTTTTCAATGTATGCGTGCGGGTTTTCTGTGCCCCAAATGCGACAATTGTGCTTGTTTACATACCCGCCAAGATCAAAATGAGCTTCATCTGGAAAGATGATTTTTTTTTTGGCAAAATCGACATTTTCTGTAAGTCGATCGCAGGCAATATTTCCCAGCGTTGTTTAAGCGTATACACAACCATATTCGTTCAGCGGAAGGATAAAACTAATTATCTGTCAAATCAGACATGAGCTAAGTGTTACCATTCACGAAATAAGCACTAGTTAAAAAAAAACGTTAGATGGCGGACCCTATATTACTATTCTTTCTTATTTTTATTAACTCTTTTTTCAAAACAAGTATCACTCACAATTTAATTTCACAAACACAAAATGACAATGCGAATTTTTTTCCACGATGGGGTAACTCAATACAATTTTGCGTGACAAAATTTTAACCTATTGGCAGCTCAGTTCTAGTTTTTGCGTAAAAAATATTTTCTCTCTCTCTCTCTCAAGAAGAGAGACGACGTCAAGCTACATATAAAAAAATTTTGTTCAGACAAAAGCGGTGAATCCAGCTTTAATTACAGCATATTATGATGAAGAATCGGCATATAAAACCATGCGTGCTTTATATTTTAGGCATGAAATGTGATTCACCACTTTTATGTAGAAATCTTAGGAGTAATATATTTGTAGAGGGGAAATTTTATCCTTCCCAATTCTCGATAAATGCGAATAAAGGGATCAGAACATCACATACCAGCTTATGATAAGTTTTGTTATGTATTTGAAAATTATCCTAAATAATTCATTTTATCAATATTTAAGGTGGAATATTATGCAATTAATACACAGAAAGTAAGAACAAATAGAATTTACTTTAGAGTTCCCGAAAATTCCCAAAAAAAATTCTCTAAATCCCCAAAATGGGATTTCTTTTCCAGTATTGCTGTATTCTTCTTATTTTCCGCCGGGCGCAGGTAATATTTTTGGAAGTATTTAAAAGCATATCTTCTCTTAAGGTGGCATTATACATTTTTTGGTTCCATCTTTGAAATTTGAAAAGAAAGGCCTTAAATTTGATATTAATAATAAAAATAGGTCTATTTCGAAACGATCTGGTTCCTTCAATAACGAAAATTTTGAACAAAAAATTTCTTTGTAATATTTTTTTTATAGTATTAGTTTTGAATAAATAAAAATATGGGTTTGGTAGTTTGGCAATATTTCTTAATAATAACGAAATAATTAACCCATTTTTTCAGGAAAAAAAACGGAGAAAAATCAACTTTTCAAAATTTCAATTTAAATTGCGTATAACTTTTGACTTAATTGTGTTTTTCATACCAAATTTTTTTTAATGCTACAAATTTTGTTCTTAATTAATAATAAGTTTTCTTTTTCTAAATCGAACAAGATTTGACTTCTCCATTAGCAGAACAGTGGACCAAAGTTGGTAAAAAAGCCACAAGTTAAATTTTCTCTCTCGAATATTTCATAAACTGCAAGCGAAACCCCATAAATGTAGCATACTCTTTTGAGCTCTTGTGTAGAAAAAAATTCGCTTGGCATCGGTTTTAATTTTTCATTAACCCAAGGCTACCCACTTTGGGGCTTTTTTGCTCCGCCCTCTTTAAAGATATGTAGTCAAAATTCCAGACTTAAGCTCTATGACACCTCCTCAAATGCTGTATGAAATTTCATAACAACCCGACGGCCCGTTTAGAAACTGCAGAATTATTTCCGTTTTTTTTAAGCAAAATCCCCCACTGTGTATCGGATACTTAAGGCCCCCCACTAGGCACCAGAGGGCAGTAAACCTCATATCTTACACCGCACATATATTAAGAATTAAAAAAAAAAATCCCATACAAGCTGCGACCAGTCTAATGTACAGCCCTATTCATAAAAATTAAATTTAAATTTTAATTAAAAAGTGTTCATAAAACAAATTTTTTATGAAACACGGTTTTATGAACTTCTTATAATTCAAATATAGTTTTTATGAATAAGGCCTGTAACATATACTCGCATTTAATATTGAACAAATCAATATTGATATTTCTTATTAAAAAAAAATATTATTAACATAATGTATGTATGCATGTATGTAACCCACATTTTATACACTCCCCTTTTCCCAACAATAATATTTAATAGATATTATTCCAGTGATTAAGTAAATGTTCTTCTACTTTTATTATTTTCTATTGCGAAAACTCGTTAGCAAAAGAGTACTCATATAAAAATAAATATGTATGTTTGTATGTACGTAGAATTTAATAAAATATACTTCTACTCAAGCCATTCCTACGAAACTTATCACACAGCTTGGACTCTTGTGTGTTTATACGTGTTATAATGAAGCCCTCTACTCCCGAATTTTGTTCTAAATTTAATTGGTAAAACAAGAAGTTTGTCAGTTTTCCAATAAATTAACAAAGGCAGTGAAGTGAAATGAAATACGTATTAAAAATATTTATTTTTTCCTCTAAAAAAAAAATTAATGATTAATTGTCGTGTTGAAAAAACATTTATTGAAATAAATTTCAATAAGTTCTGCTGATGTTTTAGTTTCAATTGTATGTACTCGTACATTAGAGTGGGTCGATTTGTTCGTGTGCGAAAAAAAGCAACAGGCGTCTAGCAAAAATGAAATCTACACAAAATTCTAAGAATATTACCATAAGAAACTAGGGGCCTAAAATCAAAAGCTAGCTCCCGCCGAGAAGCATTCAAAATTCAAGCTCTTCGTTGGGTAAAAACATTTATAGCCAAGTAACAAAAGTAACATTTTTAAAAATTTCGCTTCCGATTTTGATGAAATTTTGTACGAATGATGGCTCTACTACCGTTAGTGTAAAATCTTGAATCGTTATACGGTCTAGTTTGCGTAATATAGCGACTTCAAAATGAGAAAATTTAGCAAAACCGACTTTACAAAAATAATGTATGTATATGTGACCTCCTCCACGAAAAGGGACCTCTGCGCCGAAATTTATTTTTTTTTACTTTTTGAGTGATTCTTATGGGAAAAAAACGCTCTTTCAAATGCCGCAAACCGCAAGTTTCTATGTCTTTTAGTTTTTTTTACAAATCACCTGTAAAGATGAACATAATTAATGAAAAAATTTAAAAATGTGATATAAACAGATAATATATATAATATTTGAAATTTAAAAAAAAAGTTCAATATCAAAGGTACAAAATTACAAAAATATCAAAATTTTACTCTTTTTTACTCCTAACAAGCTTTTCTGGTGGTTCTTCTGTATTTTGCTGCTTTTTTTAAACGCGTTTTTCTCAATAACTTCTTTTCGGCGCAGAGGTCCCTTTTCGTGGAGCAGGTCACATATGTATTTAAAACTACTTTACCTAGATGTTCCATTGAGGTGTCATGGAAAAGATCAGAAAATGCCCTTCCAAATGGCATGTGTTATGAGATTGGTTTCCGATCTTCAGAGGTCAAATTTTTACGGACCTTATGTTCCCGGGCAATTTTCTCGAAAAATTGCATTTTTAAAATTCTTAATAAACTATATGTTGATTAACAACTTCTTATTTTTAATAATTGAGAAAAAACTATGGCGCATAAACATAGTCAAAACAGAGTATACTTTAAGAATTTAAAACCAGTATTTTGTATGGTAATACTGGTTTTAAATACTTAAAAGTACACTTTGTTTTGACTATGGTTATGCGCCTATGTTTATACAAATTTTCTTAAATTACGCAGCACAAACGACGCAACTAAAATTTATAGACTGTGTGAGCTACAGTCATACGCATGAGTATAAAAATACTCTGACTATTAATCGGCTACAAGTGCGTATATACAGATCTATTTTGTTTACACACACCCACACGTTTTCCATTCCATATGGAATGTACACAAATGTAGGTATAAGCTGGCGAATGATGAATTAAGCGTATCATCGTATTTTTTTTTTGTACGAGTAAATATTCATAGCCTGAGTATAAGCATATTCAGACCATAGCATATGAGAGAATGTTAATGCTTTTGATAGGCATGTGCCTTTTTCTTTTTCAGTTGTAGCGTATTTTAGTTTTTTGCATATACGGAGTAGAGATGTAGAGAAAATGATTATACTTAGTTATTAAAATTAAAAATATTTACTAAAGTATATTTTTGTTGGAGTACTCATTGCCATTTTCTGGTACATACATACATCTGCATGTATATGAGCTCATGTTGTATATATGTAAACCAAATATTTGTCATTAGCTAAAAGTTCTTATTATTAAGTAGGAATAATATCGAATAACAAATAAAAGGAAAGCAAAATCCACAAAGCAAACACTCAAGAAAAGAAATGAAAAATTCTGCTACATTGGCAAGAAAAAAAAGACATAAATTTTGAAAGCCTAATAACTACGAACTTAAGTTGGTATAGAATAATTTTGGCATAACTGTACTTCATTGTAATACAAACACGTCTTTTCCAACATTATTTTCAGTAATTAATACATATAACAACTGTTATCATATATGTACATACATATTGGTTCCTCTTGATCCTATAAGCACAATAGGGCCTCAACGATTTCGTTACGTATTTAAATGTCCTGTGCTACGCTCCTTAGTTATTTCTATGATTTAATTCTACACGTGGTATCTTGTTCAATTTGTGGGTGCCATGTCAGGCTTCGGCAGCCTTTCCTGTGGCTAAACTAAGGATTATACTCTAGAGTGTCTATTATGATGTCGTATTGTTCTCTTCAGAGTGTGTGGCCCTTTTGCTTTGATCCACAGTTGTTCATTGCTTGTTCTTGTTTGTGTCCAGAATGTTTGTAATATTCGTCGGAATCGTCGCTTTAAGAAAACATGCAGTAATTTGAGCTGCGTGTCACGATTTACAGCCATAAACTGCCACAGATTTCACGCAGATGTTAAAATTTTTATTTTTGTGTTTTTGGACAAATGGTTAGATTTCCACACATTGTTGAGTTGGTTATAGTCTTTCTTTAGCCTCGTTGATCCATCAGTTACTGTGATGAGGCTACCTACGTAAAACATCGTCAATATCTTCTATATTTTAATTGGAGTTTTTTGGGAATTGTTACTGTTTAATTTTAACATCATTTGTTAACGCACTAATAATCCCAAATTATTATTTTACTTATTCAGTAAAATATTTATTTAATAAAAATGACGACCGCCTAATTTCACATTTATTTTTCTGCTTAACGACTACTTGTAAAGAATACGGTGCTTTTCGTTATTGTAGACCACTTTGATGAGCCGTATTATTTTTCCGCCCTATTCGAATGGCAGCTGTGCAACAGGGTGTCGCAGTTGACCATCTCGGATCGTGAAAACACCTACAAGCTCGTAACTCTTGAGGCCGTGATGCACTACCCTACACAGTCATGCGGTTTTTGAGAAAATTCAACCCTGGCATGATGCAGTTTATGAAAACTTTCAAAAGACAATAACAATTCATCAGATCAGGGTTGCATTTTTTCATTGATCGTGCGATTGTGTGGGATAGTGAGTCATGGTCTTTACAATTGTGATACGATTTTACAGATGTTTGATTTTTTACAAAGCATTTGAATTTGAATTTTTTTTTAAATAATACTGAAAAATCTAATTTAATTTATCATTTATTCGTCTAATTAATTGAAATTCTAAAAGTCAAGAGTATTTGTTCAGGTAAGATACCTTGAAGACTAAGTTTATGACAATATTTGACAACTCAAATTAACAGCTGTAGTTGCCAGTTGCCATGCGTACTAATAATATTTTGACAATTGGCAACGCAACTGAAGTTCAGCGGCTATTCATAATTAAGACTTAGATTTAATATCACTATTTATGCCCTTGGTGCTTTGAAGCGAACGCAGTTATGCTGCTTCTTAAACCGCATTGAAGATCATAGAAAATCAATCAAATATTTAATTGGTACCTTTTCAAAATTGTGAAAAAATTAGACGAAAGAAGTGTGGCTTCATGAAAATATTTTATCATGAAACCAAGGCGAATGATACCAGGTGGTATCGATTTGCAACTCTGAATATTCGCCTTGTATATTTGTTAGTGTAAAATTTTTTGCTGTCAGAAACATTTCCGAACGTTTTGCTTTGACTTGAGACATCAGAGAAATCAACAGCTGATCATCAGGTGGTGAATTGAGATCACCTGATATGAATTCGCCTTGCATTTTATTTTTATTTCAAAATCAATAAAAAAAACTGTTTTAAACAAAAAGTTTTATTTATATTTTCTGACAGGAAAAATTCCTCTTCAGAGCATCGACTATTTTTGGTTGATAAATAAATTTCATGGTGCCTAATCGTCGCTTTCGATAATGAGTTGCTTCGATCACGAGTTTTTAGTTTCATATTATGGCATTCGATATCGCACAATGCCTTTACGTGTGGTTTGATTGTTCGTTGGTAAATGTGCTGATATAAAACAGGGAAAATGTTACCAAATCAGTTCTGTTACTGCCTTTGCACTTCCACACTTCTCAAGCTTTTTTTCCACAGATATGAAATTCAATTGAAAAGCTTCGATATTGGATTATTTTAAACTCTTTTATATTCTAAAATCTATGCATACATATAATAAAACTATGAACAACTACTTAATTCTTTATTTTTTTATTTAATTGATTTGATATCTATATTATTTCAAGTGCATAAAAAAAGTTTCTACACAACAGTTTTTTGCTAGAGTATTAGTAGGAATCAGAGATGGCATCGTGAGTAAGTGAGCGTGTTAGAACGAACACTTACGAGCAGCCAAAATATTTTTGTAGCCAAAATATGAAAAAAAAGTAACCAAAGGCAGAAAAAAGTAATTCCATTTTTTATGTACACACAAAAAAGTAATATGAATGAGTTTGTA
Source organism: Nowickia ferox (assembly GCA_936439885.1). Lineage (NCBI taxonomy): Eukaryota > Metazoa > Arthropoda > Insecta > Diptera > Tachinidae > Nowickia > Nowickia ferox. Next base: position 99,944,125 of record OW387023.1, on the reverse strand, counting down.
CTATTAATTAAAATATTTGTAATATTAATTAAAAAATTAATTAAATTTTCACCTATAAACAATTTGATAATATCAATTAAGTTTTTCCACTCAAATTAATTAATACAATTAAAAATTTAATTGAATCAATTAAATTATTAATTGAAAACATTAATTGGTGAATACTTTTTTCTGTGTATTTAACATACTGACTTATTTGTACTTCAGTTGAGAAATATATCTGTGATAATATGGAATAATCGGCAAGTCCACTTACTCAAAGAAGTGTTTCTTAAAGTAATAAACATAAAATGTAAGGGGGATTACATTGTAAATGGCGTCGTCGACGTCACATCCAGGCGATAGTAAAAATTGTCACTTGCCTACTCTTTGTCTACAACAATTGACTACTAAGTAGTGAATTTTTAAGAACTTTCGGATTTGATTAAAAAAATACAAAATGATAAAGTAAGAAAATAAAAAACATGTTGATTATTGAGTTCTGGTTTCAACTTTGTTCTTTTTGAGCTTCTCATTTGCTTAAATGAAAGTTTAACATATTAACTCTAGTTGTTCTAAGAAATTTTTGGGTAAAGGTTCCCTGATGATCTGCATTAGCAACAGTGAAATGCGCATAGGATCCAGCTAAACCCCTCAATAATCAATTTCAATGTATTTTTATTAAAAAAAATATTTTACTTAATAAATAAAATAATAATTTGGGATTACTAGTGCGTTAAAAAATTTAAAAATTTTACAGAAATATATGAAATCATTATTTGAGTCAGTAGAACGATCTATATACGTTATTGAATGTTTAAACATGATTTCATATAAATTTTGACCGCGGCTATGTCTGAAATGATTCATACGCTGGGTCCAATTTTGGCATGATTTCTCCATCATATCGCCGGTATCTTACGAATTAATTCTTCAATATTGTCTTCAAGTGCGTCAACCGTTGCGCGTCTGTCCCTAAAGACATGAGCCTTAATATAGCCACATAAAGAAATAGTGTAAAGGCGTTAAATCGCACGATCTAGGCGGCCAATTGACCGACCCCAAACGTGAAATAAACTGTTCACCGAACTCGCCTCTCAATTGGGCATTGTTTCGCGTGGTGTGCAGCATGTGGCACCGTTTTGCTGAAACCACATGTCAGGCAAGTCCAGCTCTTCCATTTTGGACAAAAAAAAAGTGGAGTAACAGAGGCCCAATTGCTGCGAACGTTGTCGAATCGATAATTCACGGTCATCAACAACACTGGCGGATACAATGTCCAATCTACGTATGCGTGTTGGTGGCTTAATGTTCAATAATGTAATTTTGGTGCAAAATTTAATCACAAACTGACCATAAAATGGATGAAGTGCACGGATGCACTTTCTTAAGCGATCATGAATTTTGATAATAAAATTAAATAATCTGCAAGCGTTATTCATTTGTAAGTCCATTCATGGTTAAATTATAGATCAAACTAAACATGTTTAACAGTAACATGATACACGAAAACAGCTGAGTTGCCAATCTCAGTGTTGCAGATAACTTTTTTTTTGAAAACAGGGCGCAAAACATCGAGTATAGCTTCGGCTGTGTGGCACGTAGCGCCGTCCTGTTGAAACCAAATGTTGCCAATATCCTCCTCTTCAATTTTTGTGAACAAAAATTCGTTCAACATGGCCCGATAACGATCGCCATTGACTGTAACGGCCACTCCTTGCTCATTTTCGAAAAAAATGGCCCAATTATGCCTTGGGTGCGTCGGCTTTTCAATGTATGCGTGCGGGTTTTCTGTGCCCCAAATGCGACAATTTTGCTTGTTTACATAAAAAAAAGATGATTTTTTTTTGGCAAAATCGGCATCTGTAAGTCGATCGCAGGCAATATTTTCCAGCGTTGTTCAAGCGTATACACAACCATATTCGTTCAGCGGAAGGATAAAACTAATTATCTGTCAAATCAGACATGAGCTAAGTGTTACCATTCACGAAATAAGCACTAGTTGAAAAAAAAAACGTTAGATGGCGGACCCTTTATATATGTATACATATATGTATATACATATATTAATAACTGGAAGGTACTAAAGTAAGTACTTTCACAGAATTATATACTTTGTAAGCCATAAAAGCTCGAAAAGGTTTTGCTGGGTACATTCATAAACTCGCTTAATCACGCACAACACGTGCACATGTGATCACGTGAGCGAGCGCATATCTACTTTATTTACTTGGAACATGTTGCAACAGCAGTCAATTAAAGATGGCGCTGCTCATGACACATTTGATTAAATTGTCGTTGAATTAACTAAAACAAAATAATAAAATAAAAATCATGTCACATTGATTAGTTTGCAAATTCTGTCGGTCACATTTTGAATGCGCTTTTTGTTTATTTTTTTTATTATTTTTTTTATTTGTTTGGAATAAATGAAAATTTTTCCTCGCCGCATAATTCTGTGTTGGTAAATTTTATTTGCTTTTGTTTATTCGTTTTTGGTTGTTTGTTAATAAATGAAATGAATTTTTCCCCTATAACGCTTTCATTCATACATTCATTCATTTATTCCATATACATTGCATTTGAATGTGTTAGTTTTCTTTTTGTTCTCGCAGGTACATTTGCGTGTAAACACTCGCGCTGCATGAAATGAACTCATCACACTCTACACATGCAATTCAATGTTACAGTTTTTATTCTTATTTTTTTTTGCATTCACAGTAACATGATAAATATTTAACAAATGCACAAAAAAAAGAAACTTTCCCAAATGCACAGTGTACCATTTTATTTATTTATTTATTTATTTATACATATTATACAAAGTAAATTTGCATAATATGGTTGCACAAAAATGGGCGGAGTAACTAGACCATATGCCCAAGATGTTATTAACAGTAATTTAAAAATTGTACCATTTTATGTAGAGCAAAATGAAAAAGAAAAAAAATATTACGAGTATAATGATGTATTGACCTTGTTGGTGACACAGTCAAAGTACGAGTATTCAAATCAAATATAATTATGAATACATACTTATTTGCATCTATGGATGTGTCTTGTTCTATTAAGACTTAAGTGTGATTTTTGTCGAAAACTTAAGAAATCTCTTGACACCTCCGCTACATCAAAATCTCTCCTCTTTTACTCATCAGTTTCTTTCAAGATTTATATATCGTCGCCCCAGAATAGTTTTGCTCCACCGACCATTCTTAAAAAAATGATTTAAGTATGGAATATACTCGTATATATTTTGAATACCCTCTTTCTGCATCAGAACGCTTTTCACGAAATTTATTATGATTTCTGAGATATTAAGCGTTCATTTTGCTCCATATCCACTATTTTTAGGTTTAATAAGCATTGTTTTGCTGTACACGCCACTGTTTGGCGATTGCGTCAAAATCTTCATACAAAAACGTACGAAGGAAAAGTTAGCTCTTGTTTTGCTTCATTGCTATAAGAAATGAATAATAAAAAGAGAAGATGTGGTAAGAAAAATTTAACGGCGACTGTTAAGCAAAAACATCATCACCCAGACGCAGCCGCCGATTACATGTTTTAATATAAACTTATCAGACACTAAAATAAAATAAAATAAATTTTAATTATGCATGTTTGAGTATAACAGAAATCATTTAATTTCATTCTTTATATTAAAAACACTTCAATGACTTGTTTTTCTTGTGTAAGTCTGTAAGCGGATCCATATTTAAAAATATTATGGCTGCGGCTTTTTTGTCGGCGTTAAACGACCGACTTATTCTCTGAACAGCAAGAAAAATAAACAAAACAACAAAATTCTCAATTCATTGCAGTAAAGTATACGTATGGAGCACAAAAAGCTACTTTTTGAAAATAAATAAAGAAAAGTGGTGTATGCGCCACAAAACGTATGTTTACTTTTGCAATAAAGTAATACGAACTTCGAAAGTCCACAAAAATTTAAATTCTTTTTCAAAACATGTGTCGGAAGCAGTTTGCAAAACTGCAAAAGGTATTCATCGGGTATATTTTGAGAAAACTTCATGTAAACGTTCTTTGTCGTTTTTCTCCACTCCAACTCTGTGGCGTATGGGCTAAAACAATTCTGAGGCGACGATATGTAAGTATGTTATGCGACATCACTTAAACCAGCTGGAAATATTTCGCTTTATATTTGTCTTGTCTGCCATTCATCCTTTTCAGTTAATTAAACTTGTTTGTACTCGTAGTCGTGTAGTCATTCTATGGATTTAAATTCAGCCCCAGCAACAACAATCATCATTTATTTTATTTGTTATAGAAATTTATCTTTCTTGAAATGATAAAGTTTATTGTAGATTTATTTAAATAAATTATTAGTATTATTTTACGAGCGAAAAATATTCCAGTTTATGAAAGAGAGTGGCTCTATTGTACCCTAAATGATTATTCATTATGGGATAAAAAGCTGGGCGGAGTAGTTTTCTTTAGGTGTAAGTCACTTACTACTACTTATTACAATTTTGTTAATGACAAAGAGATTTCTTTGTTCCTCCTCGAAATTAGAAATGTCGGCATTTAAAGTTTTTGCTTGTGACTCACAGTGATTGGCGTCATTTCATATAACTACCGCCCATACATAAATGGAAGAAGTTATTGCCCAACGATATAATTTTGTATGCTAATGTATAACTATTCATTAAATATAAAACTATTAAAAACTTGCAGCATGTCGTGTGGCAAGGATACACTTATCCAAAAAATGTCCTTTGACAAGAAACCATAAAAAAGCTTTTATTGCTTCGTATAATTTTTAACTTGCTCTGCAACTGTTACATATGACATTGCGAAGGATCAAGAAAAAAGCGAAGAAATTATATATATATTTTTTTTAACTTAAAACTACCTGTGGAATTCTTTGTTGATGTATTTCAAATATATTTACAATCGTCACAAGATATATGTATTGGCCAAAATTAATATAAAACATACTACGAAATGTTCGGTATCATAAAAAAAATAATTCGGTTACAAGCCAGACGTGATTTGAATCTACCTATTTTTCGCACATCTTTTTCTCCTAATGTTACTCTCATTCAGATAGCTGAATTGCAATTTGCTCACAAATTTTATTTAATTCAGCTAGCTGAATTGGCTTAAAAATAGATTTGTCACAAGTAATGGACATTCAATACATATTCAGCCAGCTGAATAACACAAACCTTTATAATTTTACTTACCTAGCTGTATCAGCGTGATATTGTACATATATTTGTATTTAGCAAATGAGTTGCAAGCGGCATAACTTGATTGCAGATGTTTAAATGGCGAAAAACTTAATAAAAATTTTTATATAAAGGGTCTGCCATCTAACGTTTTTTTTTCAACTAGTGCTTATTTCGTGAATGGTAACACTTAGCTCATGTCTGATTTGACAGATAATTAGTTTTATCCTTCCGCTGAACGAATATGGTTGTGTATACTCTTGAACAACGCTGGGAAATATTGCGAACTTACTTTTTTTTATTTTGCCAAAAAAATCATCTTTTCAGATGAAGCTCATTTTGATCTTGGCGGGTATGTAAACAAGCAAAATTGTCGCATTTGGGGCACAGAAAACCCGCACGCATACATTGAAAAGCCGATGCACCCAAAACGAATCACTGTTTGGTGCGGATTTTGGTCCAGAGGCATAATTGGGCCATTTTTTTTTCGAAAATGAGCAAGGAGTGGCCGTTACAGTCAATGGCGATCGTTATCGGGCCATGTTGAACGAATTTTTGTTCACAAAAATTGAAGAGGAGGATATTGGCAACATTTGGTTTCAACAGAACGGCGCTACGTGCCCCACAGCCGAAGCTAAACTCGATGTTTTGCGCCCTGTTTTTGAAGATCGCATTATCCCCCCGCATTAATTGTGGTGTGCCGTCAAAGATAAATGTTACGTCGACAAGCCAGAGACAATTGACGCTTTAAAGGGCAATATTCGTGAAGCCATTGGTGAAATACAGCTGCACACAATCGATAATGTGCTTAAAAATTGGACCGATCGTGTAGGCTACTGCATGGCCAGCCGAAGCAGCCATTTGAATGAAATTATTTTTCATTATTAACCGGAAGGATTGCACTTTCAAATAAAAAAAGAAATTTGAGAAAATATTCAGTTTTTTTTTATAGCATTTAAAAAAAAGTTATCTGCGGACCCTTTACAAATCAATTACATATTTAGCCAAGCAAGTTTAATAAATAGTTGTGTAGCAAAATTTAGAAGCTTAATTAGGCGCTATGAAATAATTCAGGAACTTTTGATTCGGCTTTATTTCACTTTTTTGTGGGCTTTATTTCATCCTGTTGGACTTGTATTACATTTTTTGGGGCTCTTTAAAAATGAAAGAGTTTGGTTTCATTTTACTTTTTTAATTGGGCTTTATTTCATTTATATTGGATGTTTTTTTCATAAATTTTCTCTTGGTCCTTATTTAATTTGTTTGGGTACTATTTTATTAGGGATTATTTCTTTTTTTTTTTGGGCGCTATTTCCTTGGACCTTATTTCATAGCGACGCTTAACGCTTATTTAATAATAATTTATTTACTCATTTTATTTACTTTGACAGGCGGTTTTTCCACACGCCAAGTTTATGTTGCAAATATTCCTTTGGACACGCAAAGTTAACTTTGCAAAGTCTTAATACAGCTGGAAGAAAGGCAGAGAGAGCAACTATTTTTCAGTCTGTCTTTCAGAAAGTCTTTATTTCTCCCTCTGTCTTTCACCCAGCTAAATTAAGACTTTGCAAAGTAAACTTTGACACCCTTTAGACACGCAAAGTTTACTTTGCAAAGTCTTGATTCAGCTGGTGGTGAAAGGCAGAGGGAGGAATAATTTCTCTTTCTATCTTTGTTCCACCTGAATTAAGATTTTGCAACGTAAACTTTGCGTGTCTAAAAGTGGTGTTTGCGTCAAAGTCTTCAGTTTGTTGGAGACAAGGAAAAGGAGCTCTCATTCCCCTTTCCCTTCTATCCTACAAACACTCCTTTTAGACACAAAAACTTTACTTTGCAAAATCTTAGCTAAGCTGGGAGAAATACAGAAAAAGAAAATATTCTTATCTCTGTCTTTCACACAGCTGAATTAAGATGTTGCAAAGAAAACTTTGCATGTCTAAAACGGGTAAAACTCCATCAAGACTTTGCAAGTAAACTTTGTTTGTGGAAAAGGCGACATAAATACAAAAAGTTTTTATACTGCTTGAGATAACTTTAAGTTTCCTTCCTTCACTAATATTTGTTAAGATAAGACATATACATACTATAAATTTCTTTAATTTACAAATTGTCACTAAATTAGTAATTTGGCACTGGGAAATTGTTAAAATTGGGACTCTAATAACATTTTCTTTAACAAGCATGATTCTTTTCTGGTCGTTACCACACAGTTTTTGTAAATAAATATGTACATACTTAAAACTAAATCCAAGAAACATTAAAAAATTCAATTTCACATCTTGTCAGAGTTGTATCGTTATCTTAGAGGTTACTGAGATTAAAAGAAATTTTCATATACATATTCCCATTCATTATTCATTGAAATGTGTTACAAATCGCATACAATTGGAAAATTGTGCAAACACATCATCAACATTAAGATAAACGACATCATCATCATCATCATCATGATCATCATGATCATCCTCATCATATACGTTTGTGTAAGCGCAATAAAAAGAAGACTTTAAGCACTATCCAGCAAACATAAAATTAATAGATTTGAATTCTAATAGTGATATCGAATATGTAACTTGATCGTTTTTGAACTGCAGATCAAGGGGGATGGCCATTTGAGAAAAATTATTTTCTTGCAATTTAATATCAAGTGTTAACCTCAAAATACTGTTAAAAAACTATTAGGCTTATTAAATAAAAAAATTAAAAGTCTAAAAATCTTATAAAATAAAATTTATGAAAAATACTTTTACACACTAATTTTCAAGGTTTTATTTTTATTTTTTTATTTATTCTTATTTATTTTATATTATTCTTTTATTTTTATTTATTTCCTAGAGAGATTTTGTATTAAATCATATTAAATTTGAGCAGAAACAAACCCTCATGTTTGCTGGGTATAAACTTAGTAATTTAGTTCTTGTATAGACAAATTATTGTATTTTTGTTACATATTCTTGTGTATGTGTGGATGTATGTATATGTGTGTGGAAGTTTTTTAAATCACAATAAATTTTTATTAAATTTAATGCCTTGTGACGACAATTGTCACTCAAACTATGAAGAGCAATAAGAAAAAAAAAAAAAAACAATCCCGAACTGTGAACACGATGACAATCAAACAGACGAACAAACACGCTCACGTTAATATTTAATATAATTGTGTATTAAATATCTTAAATATTGTGTGATTTTCTTTCACGTCTATTTTCACACTTCGTTCTTTTTTTTTGTTGTTTGTTTGTGGAACTGGAAATATTAATTTGAAATTTAAAAATTTAATCTGCGTTCGTTTATCTTTGTTTATTTGGATTGCAAATCAAGCATAATAAATGCTATTGCTATCTTATAACACTTAAATTTCCTGTTTGTGCATTTTTAAGCAGCCTAATGGAAATTTTGACTTTGTCCATACAAATTTATTATTGATTTGTTTTTTTTATAATTTTTTATATTGACCTTATCATCGGCTGTTGAATTATATATGTATGTATGTATTTAGTGCTATGATGCTACTAGAACAGAAACCAAATGACAAAGAATAGAACTGATTGATGCCAAATCTGAAATAGCCCTTAGTATGCAGTCAGTCAACGTCAAGCTCAGCTGGCAATTGCTGTCAATTCCTCTCAGTCTCGCAATGTCTAACAACAGATCTGACAACTTGTGCATATGACAACCGTTGGGAACTGTTAAATTTATTGTTGGACAATCGTCTGGCAATTAATTTTAAGCTTTTCTGACAAATTCGATACACCGTGTGAACTGGCACTCTACCTTATGCTGGCAATTTTTAATTGTCAGTACATTGACATCACAAAGAAGAAAGCGGACAAAGAAGTACCCTCCCATAAGTAACACAGAGAGACCTAAATTAAATGGACCCAAGTAAAACGAACACTTCTTTTTTTTCTGACGAATCTGTAAAAAACAAGAAATCCATTTAAGCTTGAGTTGTTATTCACGCTTACGTTTTAGGTACAAGGGATTATATGCAAAATCCTGAGCGCAAAATTTTTGTGGAATATTTTGACCTTCCTTCCCTTTCTCCGTATGGGTCTTTATTGTCCCTTTCGCAAAAATAGCTCAAATGAGTATCCTTAAATGGGATATAATGGGTTGAAATACTTCAAAAAAATTTTCCTCAAAAAGTAATTGCAAATTTTAGAATTATAGTGATGTCATTATTGTAATTTTAGATTAAATCGACTTTGTATTCCACTTGGTCTTGGGTCTTCCAAAATGGGCATAATTTAAGGCCAACGTTTAATAGACATTTTTCCAACTCAAAGCCTAAAAAACATAAGTGAAATTATTCTCCAAAGTGTATTCTAATAACGAACTCGATTAATGGATCTAAAGTGGACTTTGTGGGCGAAGCCATACAGATTAATAAATTGAGATGCAAATTTTGCTTAAAATCGTTGAATTATGCCATATTTTTTTATAACCAAATGATCTAGTTTTTACACAATATTTTCTTAGTATTTTCTTTTACAACAAACTTGTCGAATTGTCAACCACATTTTATTAAAAAAGTATTTTTTAATGTATTGTAAGCATTTACTAGAGATGCATAAACATGTATGTATGTTGTACATATTTATTCATTTATAAGCTCTGCTCACTAAGATAATTTATCTTAATTTAAAATGTCAACAAAATCAGAATGTTAATTTTCAAGACAAATAATAGTATTGTCATAGAGATTTTAAATAAAGTTTAATTTTTTCACGTTAACTACAACTCAAGGTCACAAAAAAGTGTGATTAGCAATTCTTTTTGACAAGCTTGAAAGTATTTTAAGAACTTTTTTCATTACGATTTTAATTATTTCCTGCTTTTGGGCTTTAAAGTAAATTCAATGGTTAAAATCTCGAAATCTAGTACTTACGAGATTTCGAGCTAAATCTTGCTGCTTTTTAATAATATTTTTATTTATTTTTTGCTACCCTGTACAATATTTTTATAAAAACGATGAGTCAATTAGCTACGGCCTGCTTAAAAACGTGTGTGAATTGGATACATTGCAGTTGTTTGGTTGTAGCTTTGGACATTTTTCAGTTAATGGGTTTTGTTTTGGATAAAAAAATCTTGATAAATGTCAAAAAAACCTGGTGGAAACGGTATAGATTTTCATAAAGATTTTAATTATGTGTAAATGCCATATTACTGAATAAAAGAAAAAAAAGTATAACATTTGTAATAATAATTCGGCTGTTTTTACTGTCACTTGCGGAATCATGTCGGAACGCACAGTGGCAAAATATGTATAACGAGTGGTCCTCGTGATACAATGCTTGGTGCATTATATTGAATAATTTTGGCAAAAAAAAAAAAAATTGAATTTCATCAAAATCATTCATGCCCACTACCCCCACATGTTAAATTTCAAAAGCTCGTAAACCGCAATCTTTTCGTAAAATCTTCCATTTCCCCATTTGACTTCTTCAATGTTTCGCTGTAAAGTGCCTTTATATTGTTTTGCGGGATGATCTTTATCATTAAGATTATATGTGGTCCGCAAACGGTCCAAAGTTATTCGAGTTAGCCTCCCTAATGGACGATCATGACTACCATAGAATGGAGGAAGCGCATGATAAGTTCAACGAACAGAACCGTTGATTTCATAGAAAATTTCATTGCTTCGCAAGAGTTGTTTTCACGTAAACAAAACCGAAGTATCACATGTTAAATCGGTTGTCAAATAAAGCAGTGTTACCAACTCAAAGTTGAAAACCTGAAAATAAAACAACCAGCGAATTCACATTTGGAAAAATCACAATGAGTGAAATTCACAATAGCGATGATATTCTTCGTAAAATACATGTCATAATACTGAATGAAAATTGATTCGATCAGCACTTCATGCCACGATCAAATATCAAAAGTTGTTTCTTATAAAGGAATAACGACGACCAAAAATTTAAGATTGAGCACATCTAGTTTAATGTATTAAAATGTTATTGATCCGTCCTCTTGTATCACCTTATAATTTTGAGCCGATTATTTAAGATCGCTACTTCAACAAACCACATTTTTTTTTTGTATCTGTAGATATACAAATTTATTTATTACACATTGATAGAATGAAATGGGAGGAAAAAATATGTATGAAAAATAAATTAGCAAAATATTAGTTATTTTGTGCTAATTTCAATTTGAATAATATTTTATTATTGGGTCTACGCATTAATTTCCTGGGTGTTTTATTTTTAATGAAAAACTAATATACATACAATACATATTTTATTCGAAAGTTAAAACTTTTTTGCTTATTTCTGGTAATTTATAGACTCCATCTCATAACTGCTTCTCATTTTCTGAAGCCCGAAACGAATCAATTGAATATTTGATAGTATTTTTTTTAAGAGCAGCGGCGGTTTGAACTCAACGCAGCTAATTATAGTCAGAACGATTAATGACTGGGATCTGCGCTGGTGTGGGCAAAGATTTCCAGCTATTATTTTCCAAAACGCGTTAAGACCAAGCACAACATAAGGGGACCATGGTCATGAAAAAATTAAGAGTTCGCGTTTTTCGCATAATTTAATTAAGTTTAGATATCAGGATGAATTTATGGCCGTGAGCTCTGATGATTATATCATAACGCTGCCATACTAAAAGGTGTTTTTTATAGAGGTATAAAACTTCAAGTTGGCAACACTTTTTTAACTGGCGGCCATTCTGTCAGCTGTGGAACGTTTTCGCACCACGTTTACTCTAAATATTAAGACTCATGCACATAGACGTCGTGCAGTGCATACAAAAGAAGTCATTGCTGCTGTAGAAGTCATTGCTGCTATCTGCCGCTATAGAGCCATGATTACTGACTTCTTCGTTCATCAATTGAACAACCATGATGTGCAGGAGCTATGGTTTATTGAACGAAACGTTTGGTAACCGCATAGTTTCACGTTTCGGACCCGTGAATTAGTCTCCAAGATCGTGTGATTTAACGCCGCTAGACTATTTTCTGTTGGAAAAAGTCATCGAAAATTGGATTCTCAGATTAGACTACTTTCGAGCTAGCCGTGACGGTCATAAGCCAGAAGTCATTTTTAAATTATAATGCCAGGCGATTATCTTTCAAATAAAGTGAATTTCATGTCAATTTAAAAAAAATCATCTTTGTTTTATTCCATTTCAAAGTTCTATACAAAGACAGCTTTGTAAAATGCCAAGAGAAACAATGCGTGTACCCAATATATAATATCATTTAATATTTATTTAAAAATCAAAATTCATTTGAGTAAACAAAATTGAAAAAAGGGAAACTTTTGTTTATATAAATTTTATTTAACACTTCACCGCTCGTAAGACATGGGAAAGTGTGAAGTTTTTACCAGAACAAACTGATTCATGATGGTATTTCTTCACCTTGACTGAAATTTTGAAATCTGGTTTTATGCGGCAGATTCAAGAAGATAAAAATATTTGCACTTCAAAAATTTAATTTATCGTTTTTCCAGTTAATATTTCAGTATTTTTAATTCAAACTGTACGGTGCACTTTCTATATGTTGAGCTTCAAGTGCAGAGAGAGAGAATGAGTGAGAGAGAGAGAAGAGAGAGAGAGAGAAGAGAGAGAAATAAGTATACACATTAAAAGTAGCATTAGTAAAATCGTATCGTGAAGTTGCGTGTCAGCTGACATAAACCGACCATATGCAATGAATGTTACTAGTTATAAAATATGTGGTGTTAGCACTGCTGACGTAGAAATCATAAATAAAAAAAATTTTAAATGAAAAAATGCAAACTATGACGATCTCAAGACCTCTTTCACATTAGGTTTATACATAAACTTTGAGAATTACAATACAGGGAATTTGCTAAAACAGTTCTAGAATCTTGGTAATTTGAAAAACAATTTAATTATGTTGTACATTGTCTTTGGGCCACTCCCTGTAACTTAAGGAAAAATAATGCTTTTATAGCATTTTTGCGAAACAAACTCGTAGTAAAATAAATATAATAAAATGCTCATGTTTGCACTACAAATTATGATAAACAGTACATGAATATTTATTTATTTTTTATTTTTTTTGTCTAAAATTTAAATAAAGTTACAGTACGAGCTCGATATGTGCAGCCGGAAGGTATTAAATTTTACGGTGTAATTTAAACAAATATCTTATCTTTGAATAAATTATTGCAGAGTACACATATTGTGTGGTCATTTTGTGGTGTCATTTTCAAAATGTGTGCAACGCCGTTCACATTGTGTTTTTTATAAACTAACGCAATGCCACACAATGAAAAATATCGGAAACGACAAATGTTGCCACTAGTACACACTATTGCGATGTCTCAAAATGACTTAATGTGTACACGGCATAAGAAGTATTTGAAATATAAAAAAAATATTAAAAAAATGGAAAATAAAGTCGAAGGATAATGAATATATTATTAATAATAGTCAAAAACTGTCACGCGTGAGAAGACGTAAGCGTGAGTGGTAAAAATAATTTTCTTCGTAAGATTAAGTGATACAAATTTGAAGTACATTAAGACGGAGGGTTCCGAAGTTTGATTTCAAAAAAAAAAATTATTTAAATCGGCTCTTCCATAAAATGGATAAAATGTCCTGTAGTGCATTCTTCTGAAAACTTGAATTCTTCTTTATAATTGTCTTAAACATCTTTCAGTATTTTATGTGAAAAAATCGATTTGGATTGTTTGGACGGTATGATGAAACTCTGCACTAGAGATGGGTGCGTTTCGTGTTTTTTTGTGACACAAACACTCACGACTCAAGACGATGTGTTCGTGACAAAAACTATAATTTCGTGCGTGGTCGGGTCGTTTCGAAAAATAAAAAACGATTTTAGATTTCAAATATGTATGAATGAATTTCCAGTAAAGCAAGAATTTAATATTTTGTATCGTCAAAAATGCCAAACCAACAATTTTTTTTGATATTGTGCTTAAAGTTCTGAAATTCTATTTATTCTATTTGAATATAAATAAATGATTTTTTTTGCTATTGATTTTGATTTCGTGCGTGTTGGGTGTAGGTAGCATCGTGTTGGGAAATTTTTTCGCGTACGTGTTTCGCACGTGTTGGACATCTTGGTATTCGTGTTTATCTACTCTGCACGTATATTTTTTTTAATTCTAGAAAGTTCATTTACCAAATTTTAAGGCTTGCTTGGTTACGAAAAATTTTATGCCGAAAAATCGGTATGAATTGCATGAGCAGGGCCAATCCTTATAGTTTTTGCCCCAAAATGTATGAAGCCATCCCACTGTGCGTCATGGTCAAAGGCAAAATTCATGTAAAAATTGCATATATTTTATTTTATCATCATTAAGTTCTAAATTCATAGGTCCTTTCAAGCACTTCGTTTGAGGGAAAGGATATGGAAATTTATTTTAATCATTTAGACTTTTTTAATATCGTATTTGAGGAAAATTGCAGCCACCTTAATTTTTTTTGAATAGCAGCCAAGTTTCTTTGTTAAAGCTATGTTTACGAGCAAATAATTTGAGAAAGTAAATTGCTTTTAATGTAATAAAAGAGAAAAAATTAGTACTTAGCGAGTCTACTTTTTAAAATAAATAATGAACAATTTTAAATGTTTAGTTGAACTATAGTGAATTTTAATCAGAAATAATAATAATAATTCTTGAACCTATAATCTGGGCGCGGCTACAATCGTTGGTTGCGTAAATCTAGCTCGCACTGTACTTTAAAATCATAAACCAATAAAATGTATTTAATTTCAGCCAAACTAAATTATTGAGCGTGAAAAACGTGCAAAATCGTGAAAAACATTTTATAGTTATTATTATAATTGTTGTATATTTTTTTTTACATTTACATTAATATAAAGTTTAAACAAATTTGCTATATATTTTTTTCTCTGTAATTAAGCGACATAGAAATTGATTAAATAAAGTCATTAATACTTAAATAACATTCTTAATTAACAGCAGTAATTAGTTATAAGAAGAACTATGATTTTGTGAAAAAACACCATTTAACTACGACCGGAAAGAGATCTTTAAGATTTTAATAATTAAAATCTTTAGATGAGCAAAATTGCTCATCTTTATGTTTGAACTAGTTTGAGAAAGATAAAACCACAAAGATTTTCTTGTCTCGCAAATAAAAATATACATACTTATTTTTATATTGTTGCCTTAATATGGAAAGACCCTAACTCATTATTTTTTTTTATATCTAGTTTTTTGCATTTTTCGATGCATTGGATAGATGTTCTTATTTTGAAATATACAAAAATTAAGATTCCAAAAAAAAGAAAAACGAGTTAGGACCTTTTTATACTAAGGTAACGATATGTACATAAAACAAGTTTGTAAATCTGTCTTCGCTGCTTTAAATTTTATCTCTGTACTTCTCCATTTCCTGCTCTTTTGAAGTGAAAGAAATGATGTATTGCTAATGCTAATCTGGTTTAAACTAAACAAATCCGCCTAGAAAATTTTCCATTTCACGAAATGGGTACCAAACGCACACACAGTTCGTGCTATTGAACCGTTAAATGAAAAATTCTGATTGAGTAAAACTTTTTGATCAATGGCTGGAAAAGATCTTAATACTATTGCTGCTACAATTGATACTTTTTTTCTAACCCTGCTGACCGACCCGACCAATTGCTGAGAATTCTAAAGTTAGTCCATATTTACACTATGCAAGTCTTATTGCTAAGCTGATTAGTTTGACGAAGAGAGAGACGAGGGGAACAGTAACGTTTCTTTTCCCCTCGTCTCTCTTTCCTAACAATATAATCAGCTTAGCAATAAGGCTTGCATAGTGTAAACTAGGACTTACTATAGCTTCTTTGTCTTTTTTTTTGTGCGTTACACGCAAATGCGTTTGCTGTGGGTCATACACAGATCGTGTGAATATGTAGGATTTGTGTAGATTCTGCTGCGAAAATATTATAGTTATTAATCACGTTCAATCCAGTTAATTCAGGTATGAATCTTTTATGAAAGTGAGTTTATTTTTTATAAATTAGCCTTAATTTGTTGGATTATGCGAACGAGCCTTTAATAATTTTGATTTGATTAAAAAGACTTTTGTGGCCACAAATTGTAAATATTTGTTTTTTTATTTGTCTCTTTCTTGTTTGTTTGCTACAAATGCGTAAGTTATTAATGGTCCAATTCATAAAAAATATTTTAGGTTTATTACAGGTTTATATGACAAATTTCCCTTAGAAATACGTCAAATAAGCGCTTAATAAACCTGAATTATTTTTTATGAATAAGGCAGTAAGAATTTAATTCTTTTAGTAAATATGATTGTTGCTGATCATGCTAAGGTCAGTTAAATCTGGTAAACGGTGTATTATCTCTTCAGAAATTGTTAAAACTGAATAAATCGCGCTCATAACCAGAGTACAAGAAGAAACAAAAAGAAAGTTTGCTTTCGTTTTCTTTTTTATTACTTTGTTTTGCCGCCATTTTGGTAAACATTAGTCTTGACAGTTCATATTTGGCAGTCGTTGAAGTAGACACGTGGCAAATTTATTATGGAAAAATATTCGATAAACCAACGTGTTTTAATCGTTAAAACATTTTACATCATTACTGCGAGACAAGTTATTTCAAGAAATGGTTATGTTGATTGGCCTCCACGGTCGCCTGATTTGACTTCTGCGGACTTCTTTTTGTGGGGATATCTGAAAAGCAAGTTTTATGCAAACAAACCAGCAACGCTTGAGCAACTCAAACAAAATATTCGTGATGAAATTAATGAAATACCGCGTGAAATGTGTGAGAATGTAATGAGGTCGCATTTGTGAGGCTAACAGAGGCGGACCATGGACATGTCAAATTTTTCACAAGGAAAAATCAATGTTGCTTAACAGTTTTCGCATATTCGAACAAAGTATCAGCCTTAATACTAAACCGGTTCTTACGAAGCCAGGCACACACTTTTTGCACTTGTCACACCTCTTTTTAAAGTAAAATACACTCAGCAAATTATTTTGCTTCATTTAAAAATTTAATTGAAAAAATAAAAATATTCAAGTAAAAATTTAACTCAGACAATTAAACTCATGTTGATTAAAAATTGAATTTAAAATTTAATCGAGTAAGTTCAACTTTTTTTTTAAATTTAATTAATTAAAAAGTGTCAATTTAACACAATTAAACTTTTTATTGATATTTGTTACTGATTGGAGAAATATTTTTTCTGTGTGGTAATTTATTTGTTTCTATCCAACCGATGCTTACGAATCTTTGCTCACACCTGGGGTTTTCCGTAAACATTCTACATTAAATTTTGTTTTTTTTTTGTTTTTTAAGAGAAGTAACATTCAGGCAATGCATGCCTACTACTATTACTAGGTGTTACCTTCTTAGGAAAGAGATAATGATAGAGAAGACAAGTGGTGAAGATAGAGATAGAGATAGAGGAAAACTTCATTCTTTTTACAGCTCTGCTTTTTTTTTCTTGTTTTTAGCACGTTTTTTTATAATGCAGTGTTGCAGCGCCTCTGGTGTTAATGAGGCGCATTAAATTTTTTAACCTGTGCTTAGTAGAAATTTTATTGGTTATTTTACTTCGCTGCTGATTAGTATTCGCTGAAGCCGGTTTCCATAGATCATTGTAGTTTTCGCAAATATTTACGATACGTTTTAATTTTTTAGGAAAATAAAATCAATGATATGAAGTATTGGATTTTTACGTATGAAAAATATCTTGATTTAAAAGAAATTTAGGAAAAGAAATAAAGAACATACGAAAAATCAGATTCACTTAACATCATGAACATGATTTCAGATGCTTTGAACATGGATCAAAAAAGAGAACTTTGTGCAATGACAACTCTATGTAAAAATCATTAGAAATTATTTGAACTTACTCTACTTCCGCATCACAAATTCAGGATCCTATTGACTTCCTTGGAAGCTCTTTTTTGGCTGGGTACATAAATGAAACGCGGAATTGCTTGAACATATAAGTAATTTCTTGCTTAGCAACCCTTCTTCACTTCACTTCAACTTTTCAAAAATAAAATAAACTAAAATTCCACATTTTATACTTATACATTTCACTGCAAAACTGCAGCATTATATTTTTGAAATTGAGTGGTCAAAAAATGGGGGTTTTGTCTCCAAAATCCCACTGTGCCACACGCACACTCATCAAACGAGTTCAAGGTTAATTCAGGGGTACCACAAGGTTCCCTTCTTTCACCAATTCTATTCCTTATTTTTCTAAATGACCTTCTATGTCCAACCTTCAAACCTATCTATTCTTTCGCGGACGACAGCAGCATCTGCCATACTTTCTCATTCAGCAATAGACCAAACCTGCCTGAGGTTGAGGCTATGCGACAAATTCTGAATGATGATTTGGCAAAAATTTCTGAATGGGGTAATCTGAATGGGGTCGATTTTAACAGAGTTGTATGATTACTCATAGACACGTGACCGAAAATGCTGCTCCCTCTATAACTAACGGGGGAGAAGATATTAAGGAATCAGAAGCTCTTGATGTTCTTGGCATGAAAATTCAGTGTGATGTTCGATGGACTGAAAAATTTTTTCAAGTCTCAAAAGAAGCACTCAAGTGCATAGGATTTTTAAAACCGTGCAAGGCGTCCATACTTCCCCCCATCTGATCTCCTTATTATTTATACCACTTATATCCAACCGAAAATAGAGAGAGAGAAAATACAGGAGAGGGCGAAGAAGCTCTTCGGTGACAGGGCAGGTAGGTGGTAGGGTATCCAACTCTATTTATTCATTAGAGCATCGCCGCAATGTGAGGTGCATTTTCTTGTCCAATCTTTACTACAATGTATTCTAATGAAATTAGGAAGCTCGTTCCTGAAACCCTCACATTTGTACACACAAGACGTGCTTCATTCAGTTCAAATCCTTTTGCGGTCGATTTGCCAATAAATCGCCCTACTCATACTGTTCGTATGTGCAATAAACTACCTGCGGAAGTCTTTCCTGTCACTTTCAACGTGAAAAAATTTTAATCGAATGTCCACATACACTACTCCCTCTATCCTCCTCTCCATAACCAATTTTCTTACATATTTCTATCACAATGCATTGCACGAGTAGAGGTTATCCCCTGAGCGATAGTCCTATTAAAAAATTCTGTTTTGAAGTTTTTATATTTAAACGATTCTTACGAATATTAAATATTAATATATTTTTTCTATTAAAATTAAAATTCCATTAATTGGAAAAATTATTTAATTTTTAATTTTTGCAATTCTGATGATTTATATTATAATTTTGGTAAGAGTTGCAAAATTAAAACTCATTTTGATTGATTCAGGCAATTTAACGATTAATATATATATATATTTTTTTTTTTAAATTTTCTGTGTAAAATTTAGTTTTCATTTTTTTTTTTCAAAGAAAATTAACTAATATTTTCCCCTTATTTAATTACCCTGTAAAATTTTATTTAAATAAAATAGCAGGAAAAACAAACAAATATTTTGTTTCTCAACTGTCTTTCCATTTATTTTCGGATCAAACTTAAGACATCAAAATATTTCCTTGCTGCTCATTATTTACTTAAATTTTTGTTGTCTGTCTGCCACTTATTTAGAAGAAAATAAAAATAAATTATTAATGTAGGTGTATGAAGATTGAGCGTTGTCGTCTGCAACACAAACTGGGATGACATCAAAACTCATCATCAACATGATCAGCCATGTGATCATCATCATTTAAAACGGCATTATCACACAACTATTTAATTTAACTAAGTTCTGTTTTATTTTTTGGATTCAATTTAAAGTTTTTTTCCATTGACTTTAGATAGATGCGATTACGACTGTTAAATATACCGAGGAAGTTATTGTTATAATTTGTTATTTATTTATTACATACATATGTACGAGTATATAAAAAAAATTGAAAGTTTAAACAAAACGTTAAAAGAAAGACTTGAGGAATTAGGGGAAATTCATTAGCGATTTAAAGAACAAACTTTATAAAAACTTTTACAAATTTCAATAATATTCAATACAAAAACAGGTTTCGGTAGCTTTCGGACTCGGCCGAATATTCCATTCGATTTAGATTCTGCCTTCAAAAAAACTGTTTTCGGTCGTTCTCTACTAACTAACGATTTATTTAACGAGCAAGCATTACTAATACTTATCTCCCGTTTAGAAAATGGACTCAAATTAATATTTTCTAGTTTTGCATATTACTTTTTTTTTCTAGGTTTTCTAAATCATCATAATTTCCTAAGATAAATATCAAACGCACATACAACAACAATAAGAGAAGAAATCTAAAACAGCAACAATTCAATCCAATATAAATCTTTTTCTAGACATTTTAGAATTTCACACTTTAAATAAGAGCAATAAATTCTAATCATAAATTTTTGTTCATTTGACTTAAACCTTGTGATGTGCAAAGTGCATTTCCATTCACACTTGTAAGTCTCACAAGACAAAAAATTACAAAGAAACAAAACTTCATGAATAAGTAAATTAAATCTTATTAGAATTATTAACTAAAAGTCCCGCCATTTATTACAGAAATTATAATGTCCTCGATGAGTGTAAAGGTAACAAGCAACATGCACTCACAGTCGACAACTGACATCCAATGCTCTTTGCGCTAAATTTAAGCTGCTCTTGCATACAACGAGCAACCCATAAAACAAGACAATAATATGTAATAGTTCAAAAGCATTTGAGATAATGAATGCTGCATTAATAGAAATTAAAATAAAATCAAATAAGCTCTAAAAAGTTAAAAATAATTTCGATTCAGTTAAATAAAATGGCGCATAGTTATAGTGAAAACAAAGCATACTTTAAGAGTTTCAAACCAGTATTTTGTATGGTAATACTGGTTTTAAATATGCGCCAATATTTTTATTTATTTTTTATTGCTTTTGGCCATAGAAAAGATGGATCGTGACCTGGTGCATTATCTTGCTGAAAAAAAATTATTTTTCGCCAAATTCGCGCTTTTTTTCTTGTAAATTTCGTCACTTAAACGCTGCAATTCTCGCGGTTGAACGTGCTTTACTTTTTGAAGATAATCAATCAAAATTATCCCACGTTACCTGGGGTTCAGAAGTGTGTCTCGCTGCACATCACAGCTGCTCAGAGGAGCACACTTTAGGCTGCTTCGGACGTAATTTTTACCTTACATACTTCCTATAGAGGACTTTGTTGTGAGAACGGCTACTAAAAGTCTTCTTAGACTCGTAGCAGCAGGTTTCGTGAGGACAGAAATGATAGGTCACACATCAATCTTAAATGAGATCAGTTTTACTGATCAGGGATCCGTAACCCCTACGTTCACGAACTATGAGGTCGTTGAAATTGATTTAGTAGAACACCCTCACTTATAATTCCGGATAGGGACTATTGAGTCAAATCCGATAAGCTATATGAGGGTAGTGCGGTATTTAGAGACGGGTCAAAAATAGGGGAAGGAAAAGGGCTGGTGTCTATATCTTGGGAACCAGCATTCGTAGTTCTTTCGGACTGCTGAATGAATGCAGCATCTTGGCCACCCTCAGCAATATAGCTGAAGGTGAGAAGGTAACCTTCTACTTCGACGGCCACGCAGCTCTAAAAGCTTGAATGTCAAATCGAAACTAGTTAGTGACTGTATGTTGGGTTTCTAGCCACAGCAGTGTTGAGGGAAATGAAATTGCCGATGAGCTGGCAAGAATAGGGTCGGCGTTAGATGAGGGAATGTGTAACAGGTCAGTGAAAATACCGATAGGTCATTACTACGGGGAACTCAGTAATTGGGTAGAGAGCGGGACCAACAGTTCATGGTGAAGTAAGGAGGATTGCAGAGCCCCGAGGGTTATGTGGCCAAAACTTGACTCAAGAAGATCCAAACTGCTGCTGGATATGAATAGGAAGGCGATGCAAATCGTGATTGGCGCGTAGGCTGGTCACTGCTCGATCAGAGCAGGAACCAGCATTTGGGAAATTTGGACGAAGATATGAAGAGGAACTAGGGGGTCTACTCTGTAATTCGAAACGAAAGAACATGCTTTCGAATTAAAAAGTAGACCCACAGCAACCATTAAACATATTATCTGCCACTGCGCGAAGCTGCAACATAATAGGCTTAGATGAATAGCAGACGTTTCTAGGAGAGCATTATTGATATCAAGAATTGTAAACTGGAGTATATCAGGGGATTCATCATGGGAATTCAGTGGCTTAATGACGGATAATAGCGTCACTTGCGGATACAAATGGTGGGTAATTATTTCTTTTAACGGGCAAAAGAAGGGGGAATCACAATGGACCCAAGTGGGTCTCCGAGCACCACCCTTCCTAACCTAACCTAACCTACCTGCAGATGGAACTTCTTTAGAAATGTTTCTCTTATTCCAGTCCAGTGCACATACATAACACTTTTTTACTTTTGTGTGACGTTTCGCAATAATAAACTAAAGACTAACGTATATTCTGGTGGCCGTATGTGATCTAAACTCGGTGACATAATTCTACTCCATTTAAAAAAGTGCATAATATTTTTGCTTCATTCATTTTTTACTTCAATAGTAATAAATTCAAAAAAATTGCAAATTTAAAAGCGCCTGTTTTTAGCTTCTATTGATGCTGAATATTTGATAACCGTTATATTCATTACCATTCATTTTCTTCTTCTTATCAGCATATTTCTGTATCAACTGTCTATGACATGTCAAAAAATCACCAAGATGGCCACCTAAAAGTGCAAAAAGGCACAGTGTGCGCCTTCGTAAAGTAATAAAATTATGTTATACATACCTCCACTTCTCCAATAAAACCGTTAATTGATACACATAAAAAATATTTGCTTAGGTTCAAACACAGCAGGTGTATTGGGCATACATCCATACATACATATGTACACACATGCATATATGCGTATTAAATAATACATACATATGCATGTATGTACATACATATGTATACGAATAAAAACAGTATGAATCGATATTATTTGTGTTTTATGTAATTGTATCTATGAGATTGACATATAAGTAATTTCCCATTAAGTAGATTTATTTTTTCTTTTTCCAACTTTACTATTGTTTCCATTTCTCTAAAAACCTAAAAAAAGATTGTGTGACTCAATCAATATTGATTTAATGTGTGGCATTGATGATAGGACAGACAGACATGCGATTAATGCGGTTATTGTTATTTTTTTTGTTATTTTGATTTGTTTTTTCCTCTTTTTTATTTCGGATATACATTGATAATTAATTGAAAATAGGTTGGACGGTTGTAGGGGGTAGAAAGAAGACTCAACCACAATATCATATGATTGTTTGTATTTGTAATGGCTTCTATTTTCTAAAATAAATAGACAATAGTACAAAGTTAGTAAAATAGTTACAAAATAAAAATAAAATAGTTGACACATTGCGAAAGTGTATTAGAGATACGAGCGAGATATCCTCATAGAAAACATTAATATTCCACTGGAAATTTTTCTTCACTTTTTGTTTAGTATCCCCTAAAGCAAAGTTTTTTTGTGAGAAAAAATATGAAATTATTAGCTATAAGGAATAAATACATACTGCCTTATTCATAAAAAATATTTCAGGTTTATTAAGCGCTTATTTGACATATTTCTATGGGGAATTTGTTAAATAAACCTGTAATAAACCTAAAATCTCAATGAAAGTCGTTTAATAAATTTTATGTCCCATTGCAAGATTCTATGCTCGTATAATTAAAAGCTGGTGTTATTTTCTTCTCTGTTAACTGTGTTTTTTGGGACCAATTGAGGTTTTATCTAAAAACAATAGGTGACAGAGTTCGAATGCCAAGCCTTCTTTTCAGAACTTTTTAATTAGCTGAATTCACAAAACATTTATAACTAAATGCTAGTAAAAACAGCTTAGCTGAATTAGTTATTAACTTAGCAGAAGTAACATGTTTTAATAATTAAATAATTATAAGCGTTATGACATAACAATGAATTGAATTCAGCTGAGCTGAATTTGTTATAAGCTACATAGATGTAACAAGTATTAATAATTAAATAATTATAAGCATTATGATATGACATGCTTATACATTGAATTCAGCTCAGCTGAATTAGTTGTGCGATCTACAGGTGGTAACATAAGTTAACAATCAAATAATGGCAAGAGTTATGGCATAATAATGCAGTGAATTTAGCTTAATTAAACTACTTGTAGGCTCTACAGATATAACGTGCACTACCAAATAAATATTAATAATATTAATTGAATTCAGCCTAGCTGAATTAGTCATAAGTTCAATAAATTCTATACGAAGCAACTATCGGACCCATTTAAAGTTCCAGTTTTAATATATATCGTATTATCCGAGGATCCCGAAAGTATGACATTGAGCAATATGTCGCCTTGTATCTCAGTTATAAGCGCTAAAGCGTGTATTAAATTTTGTGGATGTATTGTAGCTAAAAAGTGCAAAATGTAAGTGAACCATTAAATTTTACAATTCAGCAGATTGTAGTTGCCATAAAGTTAGCTTTTTAAAAAAACAAACTTATTTATCTTGTCTTATATCTTATTCAGCTTAGCTGAATTAACTAAACAATATTATTTCTTCAATGGAATATGTGTATATGTTCTCAAAGAAAAAGAAATAGAATATAAAAATATAGCGAACAATGATATATTTTTCATCAATGTCAGATTTATTCAGCTAAATTTAAAAAGCGATAATAAATAGCAATTCAGCTAGCTGAATAAGGTTGAATTTTATAATGTGATTACTTGCCACTACAGCGGGATTGATAAAAAATAAAATAAGATATATTGAGCTAATTGAATCGATATATGTACAATATTTTATATGTTGTTATATGATATAATAAAAAGCAATTCAGCTAGCTGAATAAAGTTGAATTATATAATATGATTATTTATCACTGCAGCGGGATTGAAAAAAATAATATTAGACCTATTCAATAATTCAGCTAGCTGAATAAGGTTCAATTATATAATTAGATAACTTATAACTGCAGCGGGATTGACAAAAAAATAATATAAGATCTATTCAGACAATTGTATTGATTTATATACCATTTTCTATATGTGATTATTGTTTTTATTAAAAAGCAGCAGTATTGACAAAAGATAGATATATATTCAGCTCATTGAATTGATTTATATACCATTTCCTATATGTCATATTAAAAAGCAATACAGCTATGAAGTATGTATGTATGTATATGTATATGTACATATATTTTTCATTTTCACTTCACATTTTCAGGAAAAACTTTAGATACTTTGTGGCGCCACTAGAAACTTTTTTAATACTCAATGCAAATATTTATTTAACACTTCCAAAAGTATGCAGAAAATGATTTTTTTTTTAATTTTTATTATCTTTTATATGTATTCAATTCGTAAACTAAATAAAAATGGAGAATTTTTAAGTCTTTCCTTTCTAACGTTTAGCGTTACATTAATATTTACAAAACTTGTGCTGCATATCTATATATGTATGTATGTAAATTAAAATTTTTTTGGAACATTTTTGTACCTCTTTTGAATTGTTCTGTCATATTCAATTAATTACATACGTAAATTTTTAGTTTCAAGTAAAAACCTATTCAGGCGAGCTGAATTAGCAAAAAATCACGTACTTTTTCAACATCATTTTCTGTTGACTGTAATTATTTTTAATTTTAAATTTCCTTGCATTTGACGTCGCTATTGTTACAAGTTTTTTTTTCTAGGTCATTTATTTATATTTCTTACTTGCATTTATATATATTTTTTTTTTTTTTGCATTGCATTCTCCCTATTTTTATGGCATTTTATTTTTGTGCTGTCATCTAAAAGCAAAACTTTATATTTTGCCAAAACAGTGTAATTTATTTGTTTAACTGCTCTTATTTTTTGTTGAATTTGTTGAGTTACTCTGCTTGGCTTTGCAGTGCTTTTGATTTTTTTCTTGGTTTAAAAGGAAGAAAAATAAAGTGTTTAAATTATACTTCTTGTTGCCAATGTCCAACAATACACGAAGAAATAAACATAAAAATAAAGCAGTTACATAAGAGTTTAGTTTTTCCTCTTTTTATTTTCTATTTGGAAATTTTAATTTTCTTCTTGTGAGTATTTAATCCTTACTGTAACCCACTTCGTTGGGTGTTTCCTTTGCATTCATGTCATAATGAACATATGTATGTATGTATGCATACATACACATACATATCGCTGTTAACAAGTAGAAAGGCACTAACTCAAATAACTGTAACTTACAGGAGAAGGCTTGTAAAAGCATTATTGTTTAAACTATTGCAATAAATTTTTCTGACGAGGTGTATTTGTGTGAAATGTATTGGAATCACTGAAAAACTAAATTTCGCGAAAATACGAGTTAACAGCGATATGTAAATATGTACGTTTATAAATATGTCTGTTTGCACATACGCTCTTTTCAACTTAATTGTACTTATTGTAAAAGTTTTCATGAACAACATCATATGACCATTTTTTAGCAATTTCAAATTATTAGTGCTAGTGAGGGACTTAAAAAAATTCAGAATAACTTGGTGCATATTTATAAGTATTTAATAAAATTTAACATAGCTTGTATTACTGCGAAGGTGAAGATATCTATCAGACTTCTTAAATGCTGAGTACACATCTGGCATTTCTTGTGTTATCATTTTCAAAATTTGTGCAACGCTACAACGTTAACATAATGCCTCACAACGAAAAATATTGAAAATGAAAAACGTACCCACTAGTGCATACTATTGCGATGTCACTAAATGCCATAGTGTATACTCGATAAAGTCAAGTCCACTAGGTATGACTGCAATACTAATACCGTGTGCCCAGAAGAAATTACTGTTTCCCAGAAGCGTTTTTGTAAGGGAGACAATGTTACAGAATCACTTGCTATTGCGCATGAATAAGGCATTTTTTTTGTTGTTCAAGATGAGCCAGCTAGAAGCAATACATTTAGCTTCCAAAAAGCCATAAATTATTTTTTGTTTGTTTTTGCCTTACGAAAGTGCTTCACAGAAGAAATAATATATAATTTTTGTGAGAGCCCACCTTACGTTAGTGCTTTTCAGAAGCATTTTTCGAAGCTTTTGTTATCAAATAAGCAATACATTGCTTCCCTCGGTTGTTAGTGCTTCAAAATCAGAATTTTTTTTTTCGTAGATATGTTGTATACAATCTTTTTATGATAGTTTGTAACATCCTTTTTACGTTTTCTATATGGTTTGCATTTAAGAACTAGGTGCTATGCATAACTGCAAAGCATCATGCGCTTAGGAAGTCATCCTATCGCACTGCTATCGTCCGGCATATGAATTACTTGCATTTAAGTTATTATTTCGGCAAACATTTTATTATATTTCCTTACTTTTTACTACTTTCTCCTCTACATCAGCAAATTTTTGTGAACGTAAGTGGTTTTAGATATCCAGACTTTCCTAATCTTATAAAATTTTTCCATGAAAATCTAGCGTAAATTTCTTTTCAGCGATGGAAAATAAGTCTGAAAAATACTGAAAGCTTTTAATTATATTTTTTAATGATCACAAAAAAAAATTATTTCTTAATCAGAAATAATTTTTTAGATGGGCTTAAGTTAGAAACTCACATTAATTAATAAAAAATATTTCATTCAACAAGAATTGAAATTACTGAACTTAAGCCCGACTAAGAAATTATTTCCGACTTAAATTCACTATAGTTCAACTAAAAATTTAAAGTAATTTTTTTAATCACTTAGATTTCTCAAAAAAAAAAAAATTATTAAATTTATTAACTTAATTTTTACTTTAACCGTCTTCAAAAAGAGACACTAACAAGTGATAAATGGTTTATGGATCTTTTATGGTTGGCAACCGAATTTTAGTTGCCTTCTCAACTGGCAACGCTACCTAAATTAAAATTAGTATTAAAAATATATCAAAAATTTCTAATAATAAAAAGGATTGGCTCAGTGGAAATACTTTTCGATGAAGAGAATGTAGTAAAAAATGTGTCTATTAGACGACACTTAAGGGACCATTTACATTCTTTAAAACTAAGGCCTATAATCTTTAGAAAAATCCTAATATTTGTGTGTCTTAAACTCTCGGGAATCGTCTGAATGACACTACATGAAACAAATAAAATGTTAAATTTTAATGGACGTATACCGTCCACTTTATAAACGTTTTGTCGCTACAAGAGGACAAAGGGGTGTTTAAGGTTATGTGAGAATCGGTTGGATAGAAGCAGATAAAATAGTATTGGGCATGTCCCTGCTCACTTTTCTAATGCAAGACATTGTCATCCTAAAAGCTCCAGGTGTCTCCAAAGCTTCGTAGTAATCGTTTAGTTGGAAGTACCGCCCACTTTTTGAAATACAAGAATGTGTTATTACCAGCTCCTAGCGTTTGTGTCATTTTCCTTAAGATCCAGTAAGTAGAAGTTCGTGGCATATTAAATATAAAAGTGGTACTTGAGGTGTCCCCGCCTTCTTTTTTTACATGTAAGCTTGTGTCATTATAAAAATCCAACGCGGTTCGTCAGATGTACATGAAATGTAATATTAAATTTTAATGGTCGTTCACAAATAACGGAGTCATAAATAATAAAAAAAAGTTGAAAAGTTGCTTGGTTTATGGAGTTAGATTTATTCTGTTTATTTTATATCGCTTGATAAATAAATAAATCACTACCTTGGCACGACTCACAGTGGCATGGCTTCATAAGGAGTGGTGCGAGATCATTGCCCAGTTGGCTGCGAGAATTATATTGACTTAATTAAGAAAAAAAAGTTACAAAACGATATTTTCTATAAAATAATTCATATCCCATTTTAGACATACACTTTCTAGATTAAACAAAAAAGACGCATGCCGAATTTTATCAAAATCGGTCATGCCCACTGCCTCTGAAACCCATACAAAATATAGATAAGAATTTGTGTTCTAATATTTTGCTCATAATTCGACAAAAAAGCTTTATTTATTCTTCAGCATCTGCAATTTCTTGGACTACATACGAGGTCTGATTAAAAAATAACCGTTATTTTAAAATTTCGTGAGTTACGTATGTTCGATTTTCGCATTTTTTTTCAGTTATGTTGGTACACATGTTTGTTATATATGTTGGCAATATCATTCATTTTGGATTGTTAGTTTGTTTTTGACAGATAAAAAGGTTAGTAGATTTTGGTGTGCTCTTCAATTTTTTTTACTAAATTTTGAGCAAAAAAAACGTCGCATAGACATCGCTCAGGAGCTGTTGAACATCGTCAACGACGATCCAGATTTCCTCAAAAAGGTCATAACTGGTGACGAATCATGCGTGTATGGCTATGACATTGAAACCAAATCCCAATCATCCCAATGGAAGCGTCCAGAAGAGCAAAGACCGAAAAAGCACGTCAAGTTCGGTCAAAGGTGAAGGTTTTGCTCACTGTTTTCTTCGACTGCAATGGCGTGGTGCATCATGAGTTCTTGCCACAAGGTCTTACGGTCAATAAGGAATACTACCTTGAAGTTATGCGCCGTTTGAGCGAAGCAATTCGTCAGAAACGCACAGAATTGTGGAAAAAAACAATCATGGATTTTGCACCATGATAACGCACCAGATCACACATCGATGCTTGTGCTTGAGTTTTTGGCCAAAAACAAAATCTTTATCATGCCTCAACCACCGTATTCACCGGACTTGGGCCCCGCTGACTTTTTCCTCTTCCCAAAACTGAAGACACCGATGAAAGGAAAGCGTTTTGCTACGATTGAATAGATAAAAGAAAAATCGAAACAGGAGCTGTTGGCGATACAAAAAATCGTATTTCAGAAGTGTTTCGAGGATTGGAAAAAACGCTGGCATAAGTGTATTATATCTGAGGGGGATTACTTTGAAGGGGTCAAGATAGTTTTTGATGAATAAATAAATACTTTTTGAAAAAATTTAAAATAACGGTTA
Organism: Nowickia ferox; assembly: GCA_936439885.1. Lineage (NCBI taxonomy): Eukaryota > Metazoa > Arthropoda > Insecta > Diptera > Tachinidae > Nowickia > Nowickia ferox. The sequence continues at coordinate 99,914,063 of OW387023.1, read as the reverse complement.
TTTTTTGATCAGACCTCGTACATTGTCACATTGCAAATTCTGTTTGGATGGATCATGTCTTAAGCTGTAACTGTGTTCTGCCACTTGGGAGTTTTCACTTCGAGAAAAATCGATCAATTATATTCGTTTTTCTAAGTTTGAGAAATTTCTTTTTTAGTTTTTAAAAGCCCTAATTCTATTTTAACATGTAAAACTTTAATTGTTTCACCGTTCATTCTATTGTTTTTCAAATAACATTTAAAAAACATGTGCCACTTAAGTTCTCCCTTCTCTCTTTTACTCTTGCAGGCAGGGCTGCCAGATAAAATTAGCGAAAAATCGTCGAAATCCCGATAAAATATAAAATGATAGTCATATCATATTCGAAAAATCGTCAGAAAAATCGGAAAAATCAAAATGTAATTTTTTTTAACATGTATACATACATACATACATGCATATGTTTTATTTTATAAATATATTTATTAGGAAACTAAAAATTAACAATTCATTTGAATAAAATATTCCCAAGTCAGCAGGTCCAAGTTTTGGTCTCAGTACTTTTGATGGCCAAAATTTTTGATAGGAACTTGGACTTTTTCACACATATGTTTTTTGAGAATATCAATTTACACATTGCAGTAAATTTTGTGTGACGAGGTCTATTTATGTGAAATGTATTGGAATCACTGAAAAACTTAATTTGGTAAAAATATACTAGGTACGGTCGTCTTTCTAGTTGAGACCATCGATATGTATGCATGTATCTATACATAAAATTTCTTTTAATTGAACCCTAAGCCATCAACAAATACATTTTGTTTAAATTAAGCAATAAATTATTAAGAAAGAGTCTGCAATTTTTATGTTATGCATATATGAATTTTAACAGTAGATTTTTCACAAAAAGCTGCCCTATTGAAAAATCGTCAACTTTAAGGAAAAAATCGTCAAATCGTCGTTTTGCTATTTTCGGCACCAAAAATCGTCCAAATGACGATAAATCGTCACATCTGGCAGCCGTGCTTGCAGGCTATTTTAAACGAACAATATGCGTCTGTACGTACACACACTCATGTAACTTGGCTTGACTTTTATAACTTCATCAAGTATTGAATTACGTTGTATGTGCGTAATTTTCTTTAGGCCCTCATAACTTGTCGTTGTTTTATAGTTTTTAAATATACACTTTTCTTATTCTAAACAACAAATTGTTTTGAAAACAATGTTTTCGAAGAAACACGATGTTTTTATTAATCCATTGTTATGTACATATTTATGTATATTGTATGAAAGAAAAAATTATTTTGTGTAGAACATGATATCTACTGGTCTTTCTAGTCATTGTATGTAAGGTCGTTAATCACAACTTCTTGTTGTTGTGCGAACTTCATGTGGAATTGAAAACACGCATATTGTTCATGTTGACCGACTTGTTATCTGTTCTCAAAATGATTGAAAGGGCACTTTGTGGCAAAAACAATACTACCATAAATATCTAAGGCAAAGTTATAAATTCCCTGCAGAAAATGCGAATAGTGAAATTGTAGTGATTTACTAGTGACTTTGTCAGCAGTACTGATGACGAATTGTACCCCAGACAATGCTTTTTGCTGTAGACATTTAGCATGTACGTGTCATTGAAAAGCAACTACTGACGTTGGTAATACTGAGTAGGTATTTCTTTTGGGACCATATCGAGACATTGGAAAGAGATAGTCACTAGTACATTTTAGTAATTCTAATGATAATAAAAATGAATATTTTATTAATAATTTTTGTTTTAATAAAAAAATACATAAAAAAGGGAACATTCGTTCAGCAAGTAAGGATTTAGTTTGCTGATTGTATTAAATATAAATGAAAAATTCAAGGTTCCGTCGAATTATTAAAATCAAACACTTAAATATTAATCTGGACTTACTGGACTGGACTTTTTAACTGATCCCACAAAATCTCCTACAGGCTCATAAAAATTTCCACAATTATTTCATTTTAAAATATTTTTATTTTTATAATTACAAAATGGATTGCTTGTTATTTGTCTTTTGCAGTTTCTTTTTATTTGATTCTTTGAATTATTTTTTAATACATTTTTTTATTTGCCTTTTATATTGATTTCGTAAACTAATTTTCATAAAAACTTGAATTTTGCTTGAAGCCACTTGTATTTTCAACAAACCAATAAAACATTAAGAAGAAGCATAGTTGTGTGTATCTGACAAAATATTTTCTACGCATCAAAAACAATGTTAATATGTAGACGCTCATTTGACAATGTCACCAATATAGTCAACAAAAGTGGTGACTTGGGGACATTTAACCCCATGTTTTCTGCAGGGTTATTATAAAATTTTTTTTTTAACATTCAGTGATGCCAACTCAATAATTTTAGTGCCTTTTTTTGTTGTAGTTGTAAAAAAATATATAATGGCCTTTTTGCGCTGTTAACATAGTGTCCACACCTGATGAATTTATATCATGATGAATGTCAAATTGATATCATGATGAAAATTCATCACGTATAGACTCAATTTATTAATGTTATGGCAGCGTTATGATATAATCATCAGAGATCACTGCCTGATGAATTCATCTTGATATCAAATGTCATTTTATGTGTTACTGTGCATTAAACGTTTATTTATTAAACAATTTTCGTTTAAAAAAGACGGCTCAACAATTATTTGTGACTAAAAAAATTAAACAACACACAAATTAGATAATTTTGGCAAGTATTTTTCAAATTCTTGTTTGATTAATCATGATATAAAATCATCAACGTCTACCCCTTTGTGTTGATATTAATGAAAAACGACAGTTGCTCTGCCGGCGCCATATTACGAGTTATGATATAAAATCATCAGGTGTGGACACTATGTAAGAAAGAGAGAGTGAGCGACAAAAATTAAATTTTTAAGCAGAAGTTTTTTTTATATATTCAAATAAAATTTTACAGCTCGTACCTTAAAAGTTATCAACAATTTTGGCATTTTGATAATTCTAAAGTATGCTTTCTATACTTTAAAATTTTAATTTCAATAACAAAGTATATTTTCGATAAAAAAAGGATCGATATTATTAAACAACCATGAGAACCTTTCAAACTTACGGCCATTATTGTAGGCCCTACTATAGTAGGGCCTATGAGTTGCATTCGATTTTCGATCTTCGCTGGATATCGAACATAGAAAATCGAATGTTGAATTCATATTATGAGCATAGAAAATTTCGCTGAGCAAAGAATTTTCTATCGAACGGAATTTAGCTTTTGATGAAGTATTTTAATATGAAAAATTGTTAAAAATAATAAGTGTTAAACAATGTTTATTTTTAAGTATACAAGCACAAATTGAAATTAATTTTTTTTGCCGATTTTATTTACAATAACAAGTTTTTTTTCGAATGCTAATCTATGAAAATTCGTTCGATCAGTGGCAGTTTCAAAATGTTTGCAACGCCATTCCAATTATGTTTTTTTTATATGCAAAGCAATGCCACACAACGAAAAATAGCGGAAATCACAGACATTGCCCCAGTATACACTATTGCAATGTCACGAAATTAGTTAAAGGTAGGATTTGATCAGATGGATAAACATTTTTCTATTATTACAGCTTCATTTTAACCAAAAGTGATCGATAAATTAAAGCCAAGTTCACTCTACCTGTAACTTTTATCGTGATGCTTAGTCAATTTAAGTTGCCACATTTTTGATAAAATGCCATACTTGCTACTTTATATATTACAGCCAAAATGAGGTTTAATTATTTGAAAAAAGTATGACACTAAAAATTTAACGCACGCGAAGGGTTACGTATGGCGCTTTTTGCTAATTTTTTTGATTTTGACGACTTTTTATAGCATTGACGGTTTTATAGTTTTGGCGTTTTTTTTCGTTGTGGCGACTTTTTTCCGTTTTGGCGATTTTTTCGGTTTTTGGTGATTTTTTTTAGTTTTGTGGGGACTCTTATATTTTTGGTTATTCTTTTGCAGTTTAGATATTTTTCATTTGAACGATTTTTTCATTTAAACAATTTTTCGTTTTGGCATTTTTTTTAATTTCGAAATTTATTTTATTTATTTATTATTATTACTTACAAAATACAATTATTGTAACTAATATTAATAGGAAAGGAGTACTAGCTACTGTGGCTTTCGACTCCGAAATTTAGAGTAAAAATTATATTAGGTGTTGTAGATTATTATATGTTACGAATTCCCAAATTAGTTTTATATTATTATCACAGGTATTTTTTAAAAAATCAGTAGGACGACTTGATCCAAAGATGTGTTGTCTGGATGTATTGTACTTTATGCACTCGTCCAGAATATGTGAGACGTTCTGTTGTGTGTTGCAAGGGGTACACATTGGACTTGTTTATTTTTCCAGCAGGTGCTTGTGGGAGAACTTACAGTGACCCATCCTGAGTCGAACGATGGTTGAGGTTACATTTCTGGGGCAGGTTTTCGGGTATATAGGTTTATTGCCATCGGGGTTGAAATTTGTATAGGTATGTTGGTACTCTGTCCATCTATGCTGACGAAGGGAGTCGGTTCGGTATGGGATAGGATAGCGTTATTTATGTCACGGCCTTCCCAAGAGTTTACCTCCAAGATACAACAAATTGTCAAAATTACATTAACTGATAGAATACGCTTTAATTTTGATTTTCTTAAATTTTATTGTTAATCTGTAGAAAAAAAGGAATCGTTTACGTTCTACTTGAATGCCTGTGTGTAGTAGGCAGCCACGTAAGCCATAAAAATATTCCAACTTTGAAAATTTCAAGTGTCTATATATAGTTGTATGTATACTACCTGGAATTTTAGCATATTTCGTTGCTCGTTTTGGAACTCCCTTTAATTACACTGGTTTACAAATTTGGAAAAACAATTGACTGCAGAAACGAAGCATGTTTTTGAACTAATCTTTTTGCGCTGAATTCGAATCTGGCATAAAAATTGGGCTATCAAGTCTTATTCATTTTTTATTCGCATGCTGGCAATTCATTATAAATCTTCATAATAGTTGTGTTTAAGCATGTCAGGGAGATCGTGTGTTACTGATTCAAGCTATTTTTATTTTGTGTGTGGTACATATTTGGCTTGGAAAAAAAGGATATGCAATATCAGAATCATTAAAATATGCATTACATTATTTTGGTTTTGCTGTCAGAAACTTGAACAAACCGTGGACACCGACAATATTTTGCAATAGTTGCAGGACTGTTTTATACAAGTAGTCAAATGGCAAGAAGATCTATTTCGATTTTTCAATTCCAGTACTTTGGAGAGAGTCAAGTAACCACCAAAACCGACTGTTATTTTTGTTTAACAAAAGTTGCTGGATTCAATATGAAAAATCTAAAAAATATTACTTAGGCGAATGTCCCATCGATTTCCGAACCAGTTAAACGTCCACCAAATGATCCATTACCAGTCCTTTCCGGAGCGACAAACAAGGGGAGCGTGCTCACCAAGATTTAATGAAAATTTAAAGACATTATAAAAGATTTTGGGACAAAAGCATGCTGGGAGACTATTGCTGGACTCTAATATGTGAAACCGAATTAACAAAATACAAACGACGTTTAAATAATGAATTAAATTCATTGATTTTTAATGTAAAAAACTAATAAAAAACATTTTTTTTTTGTATCTCGAAAACCTGGCGTGATAGAGAAAACCCAATTACAGACTCGAATTCAGCCAACCAAATTACTCTAGGAAAGATATTTGGTTGATCCAGTCCAAAACCTTGTTGGCTAGTGTTGTTAACTGTGATATATTTGTTTAATGTAGCAGCCAAAGTTTTAAAAAATTCTGTGCAAATTTCAAATCTGTAGCTTTTAGGGTTCTCGAGAAAACAGCCTGTGACGGACAGATGGACAGACAGACATCGTAGCGAAAACAATAGGGTTCCTTTTCACGTTTGCTGCACGGAACCCTAAAAATAGTATTAATGCACAAATTGCCTGAGTTGTTGAATAAAATGTTACTTTTGACATATTGTCAGGTGATTACTGGTTTGCCGCATCAATATTACCGAAGTGAATCATATCAAGCAACAGAACTTACAGAATTTCTAATTAAAAATAAAAATATATAATAATAATTATACTGATATAATCTAGATATATCGAGATATCGAGCCCTATTTTTGATTTACTTGTAAGCGACAAAAATGAAAGTTGTGAGAAGTTTTTAAAATATTAATTTCCGTAAATTCTGTAAATTTTGTGGATTGATATCATCATTTCAGTAATATGTCAAAAGTTAAATTGGTTTTTCAATTATTCAGGCAAAGGGGTGTTATAAGTTTGTAGTGTGTCTGTGTGTCTGTCAGAGTCCACGTACAGACCAAACGGCTGGACCGATTTTGATTTAATTTTTTCCGTTTGAAAGGTGACTTGATCGAGAGTGTTCTTAGCTATGCTTAAAGAAAATCGCTTCAACCGTTCAGCAGATATCACATCTTCTCTTGACATATCGGGGTTTTTAAAATTTTTAATTTTGTTATTTAATTTTTTTCTGTGTTAGATTATGGTATGATAAGATTAAGGTAAAAGAAATAATTCCGAAACCTTTTCGTAATGTTTGTATATATCCAACAAATGCCAGTAACTAATAATTCTAACTAATAATAATAGTATGGGAATTGATTCCACATATTGAAAATCAAATTCACTTTGTAGTGTAAAAAATATGAACCGTGAAAAATGTGTGATTAGATAACATTAAACATGGAACGAAGGAAAGAAAAAAGAAACAAAGAAAGGAAAGCAAAAAAGTTTTGGAAAAAGTAAAATAAAACATACAAAGTAATAAATTTGAGTACAATTTCCGCATGGGAAGAAGTCTAACGCAGGCGCTTAACCGAAAAAGATAGATAGAGCATTTTTTAACCGCAAAGCTTTAAGGGATGATTGTTGTTTTTGGTTTAAACATTTAAAATGAGATGAAAAAAGTATGTCTAAAAACTTACTTGTGAAAAGGAATTCAAAAAATGTATGTCAAGAAACCACAGAATGTAAGAAAATGAGTAAAAATGTGTGCAACTTGTTAAAAACACAAATGGAAAAAGAAAAGAAAAAAGTTGCCATAAAACGCCTAAGTTTAGTGTAATGTAAAGCAACACAAATCCAATTAATTTTAAGAATTTCTTGCATTTAAATTAAATTGTTGCTTAAAAATTGTTGCGGTTTACACACGTTCTCAATGAAAAAAAAAAAAAAAAGAAATACATAAATAAATTAAATAAATATCGATTTAATTTTAATAATTTTCCTTAAATAGACCCAATACAGTGCACAGCATAAGTGTACCCACCTCACATGGAATGGGGTCAACAATCGTTATGCCTTTTTTTCAACCCAACCGAAACTAAATCCCACACAGTACAGGTTACATAATTAGAATAGCACATCACATCATGATATGATTACGAGATTATTTTATTATGTACGTACGTGTGTTCCGCGTGGATTTGATGATTTTTACATCAATCGATTTGTCTTAATCCTGGAGGTCTCACTAAAGATATGAGAGTAGTCAAAACTCAATATGGCGGCCAACAGACGCCATTTTGTAATTACGAAAAAAAACATCAAAAGTCGGCGAACTATATCAAGAATGGGTATCAGTCGATAGGTATTTTAAAATCATCTTTAGGTTTCTCTTATGATTTTTCACTTCGAATGACAATTTAGGATACTTAAGGGTTCAAAGTTGGTCGCAGTCGGGTTTTTTCTTATTTTTTTTAATTACCACTTGTTCACTATTGGACAGTCATTATTGTATACTTTGTAAGTCATTAAAAGAGTACTACCCAGGCATTCATTGTCTAAGTGTTACTTCTCTTTAATAAAACAAAAAATCTGGTGACGTCACATTGTAATTATAAGAAGTCAAATTATGCCTAAAAAGCAATTTTTATAGCCAAATTCTTATAAATAAAATTGACAAAATCAAAACTGAAGACTTCTTTCTTTCATGATTGAAACATACATACATGCTTACGAGGTTTGTTCAAAACGTATCGCGAATTTTGAATTTTCGCGGGTTACATATATTCGAAATTTGATTTTTTTTATGGCGTTATATTGGTACTCATGTCTCTCACTTATGCCAATTTGAATGTTCAGCTAATTATTGACAGCTGCTTTGCTTGCACGTGTTTTAGCTCGTCATCGATTTTTACCTTGGTTCGTGCGGCAGCTTCCATTGAGATGATTGAGCGTTGGTTTCCACCCACTATTCGTCACCAGTTATGACCCTGTAGAGCAAATTTGGGTCGTCGTGGACAGAGTCCAACAGCTCATTAGCAATGTTCATGCGATGCTGTTTTCGAAATTGAGCAATTTTGGTACGAATTTCGCGGCGACCCGTCTCATGCCCAAATCATTGATAAAAATCGAATGGCACGAGCCAATCAATATGTCTAGGTCCTCAGCAACTTCTCGAATGGTGATTCGACGATTGGCCAACACCATTTTCTTCACTTTATAAATTTTTTCATCTGTTGTTGAAGTGCTCGGGCGTCCGGCATGTTCTTCGTCGTTCACATCTTCTCGGCCTTCTGAGAATATTTTCTACCACCGATAAACGTTCCAAGGTAGCTCCTCGTATGCCACAGTCAACATTCGGAATGCATCCACGCACTCAATTTCGTTTTTCACACAAAATTTGATACAGGTTCTTTGTTCCATTTTTTTAATAGTTAAAAATCGAAGACGAGCCAAAACACGTGCAAGCAAAGCAGCTGTCAACAATTAACTGAACATTCAAAATGGCCGAAATTGAGAGACATGAGTACCAACATAACGCCACAAAAAAATCAAAACACGAATATACGCAACCCTCGAAAATTCAAAATTCGCGATACGTTTTGAACAAACCTCGTATGTGTTAAAAATACGTTTGACATGGAAATAATAATGAGTGAGCCTAACATAATAATAAAATATTGCCGATAAAAATATCTCTACCACAATATTTATTTATAGTGGCATGACAAAAACAAAAAAGAAGGGTGGAAGTGTAATGTATCGTATGTATGTTTGTACGTTTAACTTTGGTAACCAATTGCTGCCGCATATGATGTACGAGTAAATATAAATATTATCAGAATCATTTACCATAAATGCTGCTAAATATAGAACAACACGCGTTCTTATGGAATCTGTATATCAAAGTGTGTGTATGAATAACCTCGTACTGATTATTAAGTTCAGACACGAAGGTTTATGAAGTAAGGAATTCCGTGCTATAAATATATTGAATTTCAGCGATGGAATGTAAGAAAGTCCGATAAAAGAAGTATTATTAACATGCTTAAGCAAAATAAAACAACAACAAAATTTATGAGTACCTTTCTAGAAAAGGGTTTACAAGATCAAACAAGCTGTCATATTACGCTAGTCTTGCCACCCGGCCTTACTTTATATTGATTTACAAGAATTTTTAATGTTTGTCAAGAATAACAAAAAAAAAAAATGGCTTACAAAACGATACGAACTTTAGACTGATCAAATCATAAATATAGAAATAAATGAAGTTCGAACAATTATAATTAAAATTAACTAAAAAAAACAAATACATTTTGCCAAGAATTTTTTAAATCCAAAAAAATATGTTTTTAAATCTGATCACAGCTTTCCTTAAACAAAAAAAAATTGCTCAAACACTTTTAATTGAACAACACAGAAAATTTTACAAACAGCTGCATATAATTCCTATGTTATTCAACACTAAAGTACAATTGTTAAACAGCTGACAAAATCCAAAGGCTTAAAGAGTTTTTTTTTGTAAAAATTTTGATTTTTTGCTTTTTATTAATTTTATATCATTGTACAGGCGTAATAAAAGATTATTTATATAACAACTGACAGCTGCTCGAGGCACAAAAAGTGAGAGTTAATTTGCTTAATAATAAGGAAATTGAGTTACATCGAGAAAGAAAATATATTCAGTTTACTTAGAGAAGCGGAATGCCATGGCGAAATATTCCAACTGGATTAAGGTTGAGTTTACATCTGGCATTTCTTGTGTGCCATGTGCCAAAAAAAGCGTAACCACTAATTACTAATGAAAAACTGTTTGATTCAGACATGTATTTATTGATTTACACTGTTTCCAATCATGTTGGATTCTACAAAATTGTCTATTAGTTATGTATGAAACTGTTTAACTTAATAAATACGTGACTGAATTAAACAGTTTTTCAGTAGTAACTAGTGGTTACGCTTATTTTACGCATGTGTTGCACATGGCACACAGATGTAAACCCGGCCTAAGAAATAAATTCTTAAAAAACTTTAGCCTATGCATATAATCAAATATCTTTCCTGATGTAGACATATAAAAAAAACATTAAGTACCCGCTTAAATTTTTTTCGGTTTTTTTGTTGCGATTTTTGGTGCTTTTTCGCTTTTGAGATTTTTTTCGGTTTTTGGCGTTTTTTAGTTTTGACATTTCTTTTGGCGATTTTTTCGGTTTTTGGTGATTTATTTCAGTTTGAGAGGCTTTTATTTAATTTAACGATTTTTTATTCGTTTAAGCGATTTTTTCGGTTTTTGGCGATTTTTTTAGTTTGGCTTTTTTTATTTTGGTGATTTTTTCGGTTTTTGTCGATTTATTAGTTTACGCGATTTTTATTCAGTTTGGGAATTTTTTCGGTTTGCGGCGATTTATTTTAGTTTTAGAGATTTGTTTTTAGTTTGGCACTTTTTTTCGTTTTGGCGATTTTTGGCGATTTTTTAGTTTACGCGATTTTTTTTTCAGTTTGAAAATTTTTTCGGCTTTCGGCGATTTATTTTAGTTTTAGAGATTTGTTTTTAGTTTGGCGCATTTTTCCTTTTGGTGATTTTTTAGTTTACGCGATTTTTTTCAGTTTGGAAATTTTTACGGTTTTCGGTGATTTATTTTAGTTTTAGAGATTTTTTTTAGTTTGGCGATTTTTTTCGGTTTTGCGACATTTTAGTTTTGGGATTTTTTAGTTTTTGAAAATTTCAAGAGCTTTCCTCTTACGGTTTTCAAGATACAGCAAGTTATCAAAATTACATTAACTGATAGAATACTCTTTAATATTGATTTCATTTTAATTTTTCTGTTAAAAATACACTAACTTCGAAATTTCAAGTGTCTGTATATAATTGTATATGCATGGGATTTTAAAATTTTAAGTTTCTCGTTTTCGAACATCATTTAATTTTTAACTGTCATATATTTGTTGCTGTAGCGGTCAAAGTTCTATATATTCTGTCAAAATTTCAGGTCCGTAGCTCTTGCAGTTCTCGAAAAAATAGCCTGTGACAGACAGAGAGACATACATACAGACGGACACCGTGCCGAAAACAATAGGGTGCCTTTCCACCTTTGGTGTACGGAACTGCAAAAATGAATAACCCTGTATGTATGTATGTTTTGTTTGCATAATTTTTTATGTACTCGTATTTAGTTACACGAGTTTAAAACTAAAAATATTTACATATTCTCATAAAAAATTCAAATAATTGTTTCCCTTAAATTCCGTCTCCTTTACGTTTCTTTTAATGCCCCACATGCGTGGTTAGAGTTGATGCATATTTTTCCTTTGTCTGTGGTAAGAACAACCCCTTCAAAGAAACACGAGTGAGAGAGTATTTTGTAAAGATGTTGCTCGGAAACGCGCCTTTCGTTGAATAAGCACAAGCAGATACGTGGAAGTGTCATAGTTAAGTTAGGTTAGGTTGACGAGAGGAGCCATTACGCTCATGTCAGGGGACATACATACATATTTTGAAATATTTTGTAAATTTTGCTAAATTTTAGTGCTGCTTGTTTTTTTTTTTTTTTTTTTTTTTTTTTTTTTTTTTTTTTTTTTTTTGCAAATCCAGTAATTGCGAAAGTACTTCTTTAGTATGAAATTAATTTTCTGTATACGAATATCATCATCCCCCTGTAAACAAACGTATAATAAAATAACAAAACTAACAACTCGCACATGTACTCGTATCCATGCAAATTAGTTTTATTTGCATTTTGTGTTTTAATCTAAAATTATTTTTTTACATTTATAAAAATTATCGACAAATCCGGCCACAAAGCTTACATGTGTACTTAAAACAATGTAATCAACTCTTATGGTTTGTTCGCTCTTTAACGCAAAAATATTTACTTTTATCATTTCGTTTGCCTTTAGCTATTTTCTCGCGCGAGTTTTAGTTATGACGCCAACAATGCAGACGTGCTCTTTTTGAATTTATTTTTATAAAATTTAATTTATTGTTTTTTTTTTTTTTTATAAATTCAAATGAGAACTAATGCTCAGCTCTCATTATTTTATTGTTTAGGTAAGTGCTGAAAACGCTAGTACGAGTATAATTTACATTAGATGCGATTTTATAGAACAAAAATGCTAAAATGAATGAAAAAAACTTTCTATGCTCATATATACATATATGTACCTTTGTATATTAATAAGCATAATAATTTTTAAAATGGGTGCTTGCATCCCCGGCTGTTTTAAGCAAAAGCACTAAATTATTTTAAATTCTGCTGGAAAAGCGCTGAAATTTTTTGTTAATTAAATCCGTCTAAAAATTTGTGAGAGATGAAAACTCTACTTAACCGACTTCAAAAAAGGAGAATTTATCAATTAGGCTGTATGTTTGCTACTTCATAATTCGGTATCTCTCAGACCGATTTTAAAAATTATTTCGGTTTTTTTTTTGCCTGAAAGGGTAAAGCTTCCATTTGGTAGCATTGTCAAAGAAGAGGGTGGGAAACGTCTACTAGATTTTTCTTTGGTTTTATAATCTTTTACTTATTTGATTGCTATGAAACTTAGGACACATTGTCGTAATTGAAATAAATTCAACAAAGTGTGATGTTGACTCGCACACGAAGGGTTCCGTACGGACACTACATAAATATTAGGGATGCCAATCCCAAAATTGTTTACTAAGTTTTGTTTTTTTTCTTTCTAAAAATAAATTCATCATGACCTTCCCCCATGTGAAGATAGTAACCGTGGCAACACAATATTGATCTTTTATAATTGAAATTTATTTGCTGGTGGTTAAGTATTGTCTTTATATGTAGTTCATTGATGCATTTCTTTTGTGATTTTCAAAAATATTATTTGTGAATTTTTAGTTAGTCATAGTTTTTGACTATGTAATATCAAATAATTATAAAACTTTTGCTTGTGAACTTCTTTTTAGTAAATAACTATAAAAAGCATGTGTCTTCTAATGTTCAAAAATCCCAGAGTCCCGAAAAAATCCTGAATCTCAAAAACTTTCGGGATTTGCTTTTTTGAAATCCCTAATCCCGGGATCGTAAAAACCAGTCCCGATTGGCATCCCTAATACATATGTGGTGCTACACGAACTTAAGTATATATAATCGAATATTTTACCTCATGTAGACATTTTTTAAAAAATGTTAAGTACTCGGTAAACTTTTTTTCGGTTTTTGACGATTTTTTAGTTTTCTTAGTTCTGAGCGTTTCTTTTCCATTTTGAAATTTAGTTTTAGTTTTATGTTTTTTTCGTTTCGGCAAGTTTTTTGGCTTTTTGGCGATTTATTTTAGTTTAAGCGATTTTTTAGTTTTGGTGAATTTTTTCGTTTCGGCAATTTTTTTGCTTTTTGGCGATTTTTTTATTTTTAGATTTTTTAGTTTTAGTTTTTTGAAAAATTTCAAGAGTTTGCCTGTTACGGTTTCCAAGGCACCACAAGTTCTTCAAATTACTTACTCAAAATTACATTAACTGATAGAACACCCTTTATTTTAAATTTCAGTGTTAATTGATGTAATCTGCATAAAAATACACTAACTTTGAAAATTTGACGTTATTTTCATTTTGGCGATTTGTTTTCAGTTTCTGGCGATTTTTGTTTGTTTTTTACAATACATAATATTAGTCTTAGCTATTTTTTTTAGTTTTTGGGGACCTTTTTACTTATTGTGATTTTTTTGCATGTTAACGATTTATTTTATTTCTGTAATATTTTTCATTTAAGCGCTTTTTTCCTGTTCGCATTTTTGTTAATATGGGATTTTTTAGTTTTGAGAATTTCGAGTTTTTGCATCTTTTTTTAACTGTCATATATTTGTTGTTGTAGCGATCATATTCTGTGAAAACAGCCGGTGACAGACGGACTTCGCAGCGAAAACAATAGGGTTAATTTTCACCTTTGGTGTACGGAACCGTAAAAATGGGTGGAGCCACTCCAATTAAAACTTAATATTATATTTCACGCGCTTCCATTTAACCGATTCTTACGCAACTTGGTATACACTCTAAACTTTAAAAAATTCTCACGATGAGCCACGCCCATTCAAATTGAATACTATATTTTCCTTGTTTCTACTTAATTGGTTTTTACGAAACTAAATCTTGCATTAAAAAAGTGGGCGGGGCCACCCTATCAAAAGTTAGTATTAAATTATATAAACTCCTACTTATCCGGTTCTCACAAAATTTTTCTTAAAAAAATGGGCGGAGTCATGTCCATTAAAGCTACATACACATGTGTTATATTTTACGTGCTTTCCTTGACCGATTTTTACGAAACTTGGTGCACACGCCATGCCCCTGAAAGCATAAAATTATCACTAAAAATTTAAAAATAGAACTTAAATCAATCGATATTCAGTTAAATAAAGCATTTTTACCTGAACAAAATATAGCAAATTTTAATTAAAATCTTTATGAAAATATATCCCGTTTCCATCAACTTTTTTGACATATATCAAGATATTTTTATCCAAGCCAAAACCCATTAACTCAAAAAATTCCAACACTACAACCAATTCACACACCTTTTCAAGCAGATCGTAGCTAATTCACTCATCTATTTTTTTTATAAATATGTTGTATAGGATAGTAAAAATAAAATAACCATATTCGATTTTGAGTAGATTGCCTATAAATCTACTCATAAACTAGATTTTGTTTTGTATGGGAAATCTAGTAAAAAGAAGCTGGATTTAGCTAGAAATCTCGTAAGTACTAGATTTCGAGATAATGTAAATACCCTATTGCCTATAATGTTTCTTACATCGGACTAGTCAGTTTCGTGAATCACATGCAGCTCTTTATGTCTGACAAAATTTTTATTTTACGGAATATTTTTAATATTCATCACAAACGTACCTACAGATTCAAGTGCATCTGGTATAGACCCTGCTCCTTACAGACAACAATTATTAATTAAATTCAAATTAATCGAATTAATATTCGAGATGAACAAAATCCGTCGAAATCTGGAGAAGGTAAAACAAAATCGATCAAAATGCATATAAAAAAAGTTGGCATCACAGTAACGCTTTGAAATTTTTATTATAAAACTACTTAATTGTGGTGCTTTTTTTTAAGCATTACTGTAGCGCGTTTGACTGCTTTTTGAAGAAGTCTTTGAAACAACAATTTCTATCATAAAAATACTCAATTTTCGTGCTATTAAACACAACGACAACAAAAACTTGAGAATAAAAAAAGTTGGCATCACTGTAGCGCGTTTGACGGGATTTTGCGCCCTCTATCACTTAAACTTAATTTTGAAGAAAACTTTCAAACAACAATTTTTATTAAAAAAAACTACTATATTTTCGTGCTATTAAACACAACAACAAATAAATTTGAGCATAAAAAAAGTTGGCATCATTGTAGCGCGTTTGATGGGTTTTTGCCGCACTCAATCGCTTAAACTTAATTTTGAGGAAGTTTTTTAAATAACAATTTTTATAACACAACTACTCAATTTTGCAACCCTTAAATACATAAAAACTTTGTTGGTGCTTTAAAGCACAACAACAAATAAACTTGAGTGTAAAAAGTTGGCATCACTGCGGCGCGTTTGAATCTTTTGCTTGAGTAATCATATTGTGCCGTTGTTGATTGTTGTTGCTGTTGCTGTTGCTCTTGTTGTTGTTGTTGTGCTTATTGTTATGAGAGTGTATGTGTCGTTTCCTTTTCTCTGGTCTCCAAAAGCGAGTGAGTATGTGTGTTTATTTGAGTATCTGTGTGTAATAGCTCAATTTTTTCATTTGTGTGGTATAATTTGTTGTTGCTGGCGTTCTATACACAAATGTTGTATAGCTGTGTGTGCTTTCATAATTTTAAAGTTTTGTGCTGCTGTGTGTGAAAGCTTAAGCACTCGCAGCTCGTTGAAAAATATCAGTCGAGCGCTGATACCGTACTGAAGAGGTCGGTCTTAGAAATTATTTTCTCGTCTCGGGTTGCTTACACAATTCAAATAGTTATTATATATACTAATATATATATATATAATATATACATATATTTTCAACACCATATAGTATATCTAATAAAACCAGCAAGAAATAAAAAAAGTTTCCCAAATAGCAAAAAAAAAAAGAAGAGAATAAACCAAAATTTGTATCTACAGGATACAAATTTTAAACATTTTTTTATACTATTAATTGTTACAGAAGATACCAGAAAATTATATAAATCCAAAAGTGTAAAGTTTTAAAAGCAATAAACTTTGGTTTTTTCCCCATAAAATCAAAAGGGGTAGTTTTAACCCCCTAAAACGAAAAAAAAACAAGAAATTGTGTAACACCAGTGCTACAGAAAGGTAACCAAAATCAAAAAATCGGAATTATAATTTCAAATTAAATTAAAGCAATTATAGAAGAAAAGTAATGAATATTGAAAAATTTAATTAAAAAAAAAACAAACAAAAAATTTAAAATAACTTTATTATATGAGAATTTAAAAGAATTAAAAAAAAAATTAAATTAAACAAGAGATAAAAACGTTGTGTTGTAATTGGTGCTGTTGCTGTTGTTGTAACGCGTCGTTTCCTTAACTTTAAATCACTCGTGTAGACATGTGTTGTATGTACATTACGAGCTACACAGATAGAAATTTATAGATATAGATATTAAAGCCAATGATGATGTCCTTGTTCAAAATCGATTTTTCACCATAAAAATTAAAACTTGTAAAAAAAGAACCATAAACAATAATTGCAATGATTTGGCCATTTTGAAAAGTGTGTTAAAACAATTTTTATGAAAATTATTTTGTTGGCAAAAACGAGTAAATTTTGCAAACATTTTAAAAATGAGTATGAGTATGATGAACATGTAATAGATTTATGATTTATTTTGCTTGTTTTAAAAATGTTATGCATAAAAAGAAACTTATTAATAAATTTATTAACAATTAGTGCGCCATTTCTTGCCTTAAAAATGTCATCGTTGTTAAATCCAAATAATATAATTTGTTAAAAAAAAAAACTATAATACATACATTTGTATATTTTTGCTGTTTTTTTTTTATTATTATTTTTATATATATGATTGTCTGACATTTAGTCTCGTTTATAAATAAAAATATACATTTGTTTTTATTTAACAAATTTTTTTTTGTTATTGTAAAGAAAAGAAATGAAAAAATAAACTATTTTACCATGTAGAAATAAAAATGAAAAAAAAACCATACACACGCCAAACAAATCTTTACTGACGTTCAACGATTTTTGTTGTTGGCTTTGAATTTGAAAAAAAAAGAAATACTTACATATAAATTTTCTTCCTATTGACTGCTAGAGATTTTGCTTTTAATTTCTTAGATTTTTTTCTATTGCAAAATTTTCGTAATAAATCATTGATTTTTGAAAAAGAAGAAAAAAATACTTAAAACTAATGTTAGTTTGTAATAAGCAAAAATAATCCATATTTTTTCCTTAGTTTTCTCTTTCAATATTCGCCCACCTCTCTCTCACTCTCTGCTTTTTCACTTACTCGGACTTTAAAGCTTGTGGAGAAAAAACTACTGGAATAAATTTCCCATATTCCACTAAAGCTTTTTTTGCCCACTTCCAAGAAATCATTAGGCTTAATTTTATAACTCTCGCATTTAGATAACTTTTGTAAGGATCTGCCATGATTTACTTAATAAACAAAATGAGATTATTTATTTGAAAATTACATAAATTTAGTTCACAATTTTATATTACAGAATTAGAAAATCGAGTTGCACCCCAGGAAAAACTCCCTCAATAGTGGTTTTTTCCTTTTTTTTATTATTTATATAACAGGTTTTTTGTTCTACTTATTGTGCAATATTTCATAAAAAGCTCTCTCTTTCTCTCCATCTCTTTCTCTCCATCTCTTTCTCTCTCACTAAAAAAAGAGAAATGCCAAGTAAATCTTAAAGCTACGTATATATTACTAAAATTTTATGAAAAAGAAGTAAAAAAAAAATAGATAACTTGGCATAAAATTCCTTCATTAAATTGTCTTTTTTTCTAATAAAAGTTTTTTAATTGGGTTAAAGTTCATAGAGTTACATAACGCACTCTCTTCTACAATTGAAGTAAGCGGTTTTAGAAATCCTTGTTTTCCATTTAGAGTTCAGACCAAGTGGAAAAGCAAAAAAAAAAAAATATGCCACGTAATAATATGCTTAAGCTAAAGGCCGAACACTTTTCTAGATTTTTCACCACTTCCTGAAACGAGATTATCTGCGGGTCTACTCTGTACTTCGAAATGAAAGAAAATGCTTTTTTATTTACATGTCATAAGCATACAAATTCGAAATTATTTTCTTTCGTTTCGATTACACAGTAGACCCCCTTGTGTTAATTCACGTTGAAAATCTACCAACAATTCGCAAGCTGTGAAGCTGTTTTTTTTCGACTCGTCTGCAAGAAATTTAACTCACACTTCCCCGGATTACCCAACTGCAATGATCCTTTCTGCACAAAAAGATGTTTTTAGTTCTAATACAATCGTTCTTAATTAATGATTCCGATAATCAGCAGTAAATTGTTACACCGAAAACATAACGAGCCATAACAGCTAAAATTAGCTTAAGCGACACATATTTTGGACTTGGGTGTTTTTTTTACCCAAAACCGACTATTTACGATCGCAAATAATCGATTTTGGTCAAAAAATTAAGTTCGGAAATTATGTCGCTTAAGCTTTTTTTAAATTTAGGTTTGAAAGTTATTGTTGCCATTTTCAAGGAAGACATTGAATGCTCTCGCTTTAAGAAGTGTTACTTAATTTCGAAATTGGTGCAAGCTCACTGAAAAAACCAAACACTCCTTCTAAAGTTCGCTTATTAGGGATATTTCAAGCGTTCTCAAAACCTTACCTATTTCTTACATAGGCTATGTAATATTATTGAGTATTTTATTGCTATAATTATTGTCGTTTTGCTCCAAACTATACAATAAATTGCACAATATTGAAAAAAATGTATGGCGCAACTTTTCTTCCAATATGTGCATGGATGTATGTAAAAGAACGTTTAAAAAATTTTAAAACAGATTTTCAACAAATTAAATAACTTTTAATTAAGTAATTTAAAAAGTAGAAAAGTAATGCTTAGGAATGTACCTGGACATAATAATTGTACAATGTACAAAATATTTCTTGTTGTACAATATAAATTGAAAGACTTGATTTTATTCAATATATGGTGCCGTATACTAATATGCACACAGACAATGTTATTGTACAATATCAATTATTGCACAATTATATTGCAAATGAGTGGGAACATTTAATCTTTGGATGAGAACATTTTTAGTTCCAATTAGTCTTTCGTCTGAAGTTAGTTTGATACCGAGTCTTATAATTTTTGCCGACCTCTGGCATGGCGAACAGTTTAAAACTTTAAATTTACACACAACTCAATCAAAAAAGAAAACTTAATTATTCTCTCAAGACTTCAGTATACAAACTATTGAGAGTGCATTTACATTTGACCAAAATCTATTGCTTACGAGATCTCGAGAAAAATCTAGTGGATTTCCCATACAAAGCAAATTCTACTTCGTTATTAGATTTTACGAATATCTACGTCAAATCTAATCACAATGGACCCAACTGGGTCTCCGAGTGGAGGTGCGTTAGATCTAGAAGAATTTAGTGATGCAAATATGGTTTTTCTCTTCAAATTTTGTCTTGAAAAGTAAGCCCTGTACTAGACTTATATCGAACTCTTTCAGTAACTAGTTTTAGACGCAAACCAATCAAACCCATGTAATTTAAATGGGTTTGATTAAAGGTTTGTAACGATTCCATTTATCTCTTAAACTGTTTTGGGAAAGGTGTGGGTGGGTTACGTTGTTCCCAAATAATACTGATTGTAGCGCAGTATGAGAGTTACGCCCTATAACACTGTGGAACATTTTTGGGATTATTGTCTGGGGGGTGAGAAATTCCAAGTCAGGGTGATGGTACTAGGTCAGTATAGTAAAACCCTCAAAGGGTTTGGCTTTTGACACATACGAACGCCAAACCCTTTGAGGGTTTTACTATACTGACCTAGTACCATCACCCTGACTTGGAATTTCTCACCCCCCAGATTGGCTGTTGTACTGTGTAATTAGTCGATCAATAAGAAACAATGCTCGTTTATTTGTTTAATAAACAATTTGGACATTTATTTTTTGCGTGGTTTGGTGTTCCAACAATACAAGAAAGTAATGGTATGTAATGGTAATTTGTGAAAAAAACAGGTTTTGAAAAATTTTACAACCTTATTCGCGGCCTTGCTTCAGTTAGCTTTTACTGTTCGTTCGAATTTTTTTGATTGAATTTCACTCTCACGTCAAGCATTTCTAAGGTGGCAGCAATATTTTTAAAACATCACCATCATTTCCGAATAAAACTTTTCGTTCACATCAATTCCATTATAATTAAAAACTTACATACTCGTTTTCATCTTTTTTTTTGGGAATAATTTTCTTCATAAATTTTCAAAATATTTCGCAATCGTATGATGTTTTTTTTTGAAACAAACTGTTCACACGTTCGGAAATTTCCATGTGGAATTTTTTTTATGATAAGCCTGCATATTTAAACAACAAAATTTTAACAATAAAATATAAAAAAAACTTTTATGTTATGCAACTTCAGTTACGATGAGCTTCTGCCCCGTGTATTCTCTTAAGGTTACTCCAAAAGTCAAAATTAATTAACAAATTCATGTTTTCGAATTGGCAGTTTTTCTCGAAGCAAGTCTGAGTTTACTCGAGAGAGGGAAAGAAGAAAGAAGAGGGGTACTGACTTGCTTGTAGATAAAAGTTACTTCAATTCTCTTGTTATTTCATTCGCTGTAGTAAAACAACAGCAAAATTTAACAAGAAACCGTCTGAGTGTAAACAAAAGAGCAATTTTAAAAGAAAATTGAAGAGAACTGCTTCAAGAAAAACTGCCGAGTCTAAAACAAGACAAAGTGTGTATATCTTTAATATACCCAGATGGGGCATAAAATGTATGTGCCTTTTAGGTTATTAAGGCAACACAAAATAATTAACTAAGAGTTGAAAGGAAGCATCAGCAGGAGAAGAAGGAGAGAGGAAAGAAAGACGACGAAATAGTACAGAAGAAATAGAGAAGAACAAAGAGAGAAGAAAGAAAGAAGAAAAAGAAAGAGAGCGATAGAAAAAATAAGAAAGAAAAAGAGATATAGAAAAAGAGAGAGAACGATAGAGTAAAAAAAGAAAGAGAGAGAGAGAGAGAGTTAAAGTTAATGGGAGCAGCTAAAGAACTTTCAACTTTAATTAGGAGAGCAAGAGAAAGCTTAAATCTTAAACAAACAAGGATACATATAAATTTAGAGGCGACATCTGCAAAACACACCATTCCACACAATTTCCTACTAGTTCTCAATTTTAAATGTAAATTATACCTAAAATTTAGAAATATTATTAAGAGCCAGTGCCTGCTTTAAACTTTAAAGAGCTCTGGGCACATTTAAACTTTAAAGTTTAAAGTTTAAACGTGTCCAGAGCTCTTTCCGAGAGATAACTTGAGAAATGAAAGAGAGGAAATATTCCACCGGAATTTTTATCCTTTGTAAGAGGCCGCATGCTTGTGTGTATGGTTCTTTTTACATAATGTTCTGGAAAATATGTTTTTTTTCTTTTCTAGCAAAGATTGCATAATAACTTTCATATTGCATTATGGTATTTATGTATGTATATATGTATTTTTCTGTTTCTTTTTTACATAATTGTTTTTGTTTTAATATTTGTGTAATTCCAAAAAATATTCCTTTTATTTTAATTTGCAAAAAGTTTTTACGAAGTAAACGATTTCAAAAATTAAAAAAAAGTCATGAGTATACAGGTTAGTATTTCTACAAAAGTTATATATTCCATATTCCTTTTTTATTTTATTTATTTTCTTTGTGTGTTTTTATTTTTTTGTTTTTCTGTTAATACAAAATTATCTTTTAAACAATCGCACACGTTTAAACTGCATAATTTTTTTTACATTTTATTTGCTAATTTATATTAATTTTTTTATTATCTTTTATTATTTATATACTTTTTTTTTTTGTCTAATTCACATGACACTTCTCTATGTCATTTTTTTCTTCTATATAAACCTGTTCGTAACCGTGTGCGATTTCAAATTTAGTTAAATTCTCTAGACATGTGTAGAGATGTTTTATTATTTTATTACTTGGAAACTTAACGATCGAAATGATATGAAATTTTGCTGTGTGTGATTTTATAAATGAAATGTAAATCAACAAAAATATTTACTAGTATAACAAGAAAAAAATGGGCAAATTGCCTATTCCAATAAACGGGTTTTCAAGAAGAATCAAGAAAACTTGTTTTTCTAAGATTTGGATTATATTTTTTAATTTGATTAAAATTAAGAAATTAGTCATTAGATCCATACCTGTAGTCCGAACCGATATGTACAACATAAAATGTACAACATAAAACACATAACGTAAAAAATAATTGCAAATATAAATAAAATAAAAATATCATATTTATCGATATGTTTATTATTCATTTGCAGTAAAGATAATTACTTTGGCATCTCTGCATACAAAATATGAAAATAAGCGAAAAACATAGAGAAGAATAAAAAAAAAATAAATGAACTTTAACTTGTGCTCTTACCTTTTTTTACTTCAACCGATTGTAAAGATCGTTAAAATATGTTACTGGATAGCAAAATCGATAAATTTTCGTTATATTTATTGTCGTAATAAAAGTTAGTGAATCCCAGTACAGGCATCTTCAAGCAAAATATTAATCAAGCATGCATGCATTAAAACAATTAATCCACCTTATCGTGTTTTTCTATCCTTCTTCAATTTAATACTCGAACTCGAAGTATTTTATTATTAATTTTCATTAATTTGTTTTATAGATTTGTTGTGTTTACTACTTCAATTGATGTTTTAATTGAATTTTATTTGAATTAATATTTTAATTGAATTTAAAATTTTATTAATTTTTAACCGGCTTAAAAAAAACGGAGGAGGTTATAATATAAATTCGTCTGTATTTTTTTTTTGACATTGTTATTTCATAACTCGATACATTTTAGACCGATTGTAAAAATAATTTTTTTTTTGTCTGGGCTCATTGGAAAAAATGTGGGCGGATACACGTCTACAAAATTTTTTATTTTATGCTATTCTACTTATTTGATTGCTGCAAAACCTAGCAAAGATCTTTGGTTCTTGTAGTTGCACAATTTTAAAGTTGAAAATATATGGGCGGGGCTACGCCCATTAAAAGTTATTATTATATTTCACGCGGTTGTACTTAGCCGATTTTTGTGAAACTTACCACACACCTTAAGCTCTAAGATATACACAATCTTATATTTAAAAAAATGGGCGGAGTCACGCCCATTAACATTTTTACAAAACTTACCACACACCCTGAGCTCTGAAAACACACACAATCTTGCATTTAAACAAATGGGCGAAGGCACGCCCATTGAAACTTAATTTTATATTTCACGTACTTCTTCATAACCAACAGATTTAAAATTTTTTTCTTCGTTTGAAAGAGTTTACTTTCTGTTTGGTCCCGAACATTTTTTTCGAAAATGTTCTATCAGATATTTGTATTTAAGTCGGTTTCTTTTCTTGGCGGAATTAGTTAATTCAGTCTTCAAAAGTCTTTGAATTAATTTTTTGATTGCATAGTTTATTCATTTCATATTTTTATGGAATGTTTAAAGAGTGGGCGGGGACTAGCCCCATTAATTATTAATGTCATATTTTATCTATTTCTATTCAATTGATTCCTACAAAACTTTAGATACACCGTAGGCATCTTTAACGACATAATATTGATTTTATTAAAGTGGGCGTGGTCACGCCCATTTAATGTTTGCATAATATTTTTTTGTTTTTCTGCTTAAGTGATTTTTATCAAAAAAGTTTAACACATATTAAGCTTTAGTATAGACACAATCTCACTTTTTTATATTTTATGCACATCTATTTAAGTGATTGTTACTAAAGTTGGCGCACATATTGGGCTCTAGTAGGGACACTATTTCGCGATTGGAAATTTGGGGGGTGGGGCCACGCCCACTTATTTTTTATACTTTATGCACATCTATTTAAGCGATTGTTGCCAAAGTTGGCACACATATTGGGCTCTATTAGGAACCCCTTCCCCCCTCCCCACCATTGAAAAATTGGGCGGGGAGTAGGGCCACGCTCTTTAATTTTTTATATTTTATGTACATCTGTTTAAGCGATTGTTGCCAAAGTTTGCACACATATTGGGCTCTAGTAGTGACAGTATTTCGTGCTAGAAAAAGTGGGCGGGTCTACGCCCATTTGAATTTAGCATTACATTTCATGTGTTTCTGTTTAACCGTTAGCAACAAAATTGCGCGCACAAAAGAACATCTTGTTAAAAGAAAAGCGGGCAGTTCATAAACTTGAAAACATTACCAGGGTTGCCAGATTTGGTTTTAAGTTATTTCAACAAATTCAATAAAAAAACATAAATTTTTAAAAATAGGTGCAGTGAAAATAAAACAAGTTAAGTTTAAGTCAAATAAAATTGTATTATGTGTGTATAAAATTTTTTTTTTTTTTGACTTAAGCGGTTATGTATGAAAAAGCACTAAATACAATTCCATACAATTCTTACTAGAATAAGTTCCGCTAAGCTTAAAAGCTTCTATGTAGATTTGCTCGTCAAGTCAAGTTTCCTCTAAAAGTTCGTTCGGTTGGTAAAAATTTCACTTATCTAAAAATTTTTTATTATGTAAAATTGTTTAAATATGCGTTTTCGTCTAGCAATAAAAAAGCCAGTTTTTGATTTGTTCTTCGTAATTGTATAGCGAATTAGCGGTAATTAACATCGAATATCAATGAAGACAAACTGAAGTGGGGAACCCCATTGAATGAAAACCAGTCATTTTTAAAAAAAAATACAAAAAAAAACTAAACTACCGGTTTGAAAAAAATATTATATAGCTATATTTATTATGAATTAAAATCTCTCTTATTTCATTTTATAGATATTTTGTGATTGTTTTAATAGCAATTTTCTTTCTTCGAATTAATTAATGAGTTTTTTTTCTTTTTTCTTTGAAAAATAAACTTTTATATACTCAAAAAAAAAAGCAAAAAAAAACATGGAATAAAAAATTCAAATTTCCATTTCATTCTTAAAAGCTACAATTTCTTGTGATTATTTAAATCTGTGGTTTTCATTGACAGAATCTCCACTCTGATTTGCATCTTTTTTAAGATTTTTATTGTATTTTTTGTTGTTGTATTCTAATATCTTATGGAAAAAGATACTTTCATATCAGTACATTATTTTTTAACAAATTGCTGCTTAAATTAGCTCGTCTGGTATTTTTGAAAATTATATAATAAGATAGGAATATGTTAATTATTTTCAATGTTTTATTTATGTATGTAGACTATTTCAATCCCCTTGATTCGCTGTTGGTATGAAAAAAAAGAGAAAAAAAAATTACAGTGTATAGCTTTCGTTTAGTTCGCTTTGATTTAAACTTTTTAAATTGTTTTTCAAGTTCAACCATTACGTGTACTCGTATGTATTTCCATAATCAAACAATGTACCGGCTTTAATTTAACTGTTGTGCTAATTTACGTTTTTAATGTATTCTATTTCTCAAATATTTACAAATATTTAAGGTCTTGAAAACAAATTGAACAAATTGTTTACTTAAAAAACAAATAGTAATTTGGTCTTATTAAATATTTTGAACGCTACTGATTAAACAGCCTAATTATTTTAGAAATAAATGTATGTTAATACAAAAGTTTTAATTAACTTGTATATACAAAAAATTGGGTTTTAATTTTAGCTCATGTTGGCAATTAAAATTTTGTTTATGCAATTTAAGTATTAACAAAAAAAAAAAAAAGAAACTAAGTTAATTTTAAGTATTTAAATTTGTTTTTATCTAGAACTATAATCAATGTATTTGTTGAAAGCTAAAGTAAAATACAGACAATAAAAAAATAAAAATCCCAATTCGGGCGGTCAGCAAATATTACTATCGTTGTATGTATATCAGAAATTATAACAAATTAAACCGATTTATAATACTTGGTTTCAACATTAAAACAATAAACAGCTGATTTTGCCTTTAAAAGCTTACAAGTTTAATAAATTCTGATTAAAACACACAGATTGTCTAATATATTTGTTGAAAGTAAAATAAATCTTCCGTAGAAATCAGTGTAAGTGCTGCGCTACCTTTCTGTAATTTGTATTAACTGTGCAACAGCTGTTTTTGTTTGTATGGAAAAAGTAAGAAAGAAAGAAGACAAGTAAATTATTTTATATATTCTAAATGAATATTTTAAAATTATCGAACCAAAGTTTATTTTGTGTTTTTTTTTGGGAATTGTTACAATTTAAGTTTAAAATTTGTTAACGCACTAGTAATCCCAAATTATTATTTTACTTATTAAGTAAAATATTTTTAATAAAAATATTATGAAATTGATTATTAACGAAAAAGTAAGAAAATAAAAAAACATGTTGATTATTGAGTTCTTGTTTCAACTTTGTTATTTGTTGAGCTTCTCATTTGCTTAAATGAAAGTTTAACATATTAACTCTAGTTGTTCTAAGAAATTTTTGGGTAAAGGTTCCCTGATGATCTGCATTAGCAACAGTGAAATGCGCATAGGATCCAGATAAACTCCTCAATAATCAATTTCAATGTATTTTTATTAAAAATATTTTACTTAATAAGTAAAATAATAATTTGGGATTACTAGTGCGTTAACAAATTTCAAAGTTTATTTTTCTCCGGAATTTTTTAACCATTTTTAAGTTAAAATGTTACAATCGGTATCTGTTCTTATCAACTGGCATAAACATTTTCAGCTGCTTGCAATCATTCTAACTTGGCAGCACTAAATTTACTACAGCAAAAACAAGGTTGCATTTCATAAAACATACTTAAAACCAATTCAAAAAAGGTGTTAACAAAATCATTTTTATAGTAAAATCAAATTTTAACAGTTGGTTTTAACGTTAAAACCAACATTTATTAAAGCCATGTCAGTGTGATAACATTACGAGGATCATTTTTACATTTTATCGCAGGTATAAAAAGTTATTCATCATTATAAATTTAACTTACCACTTAGTTTAAGCTAAAATTGTAATAATGAAAAAAATGTATACGTTCTACTGGCTGACCCGGCAAACGTTGTTTTGCCACATAAATTATTTCTAGGGTAGAAAATAATAACTTACTCATTGTAAGTGTGTGAGCATGTATTATATGAATGATAGAGGCAGAGCGCTGTGAACGATGAAGGAATATAAAAATAAAAAAAAAAACGCTAAACATTTTTTGTTTTAAATTTATTATAATTTGTATGGGGGGGGGGGGGGTGCCCTTTTCCCTGGTCCTATTCTACAAATATTTTGAACTACTTCGGAGCTTGCTTTCAAAGTAGTCCATACCAAATTTGAAGGCTCTTGAAGTCATAGCTTTCAAGATATAAAATTATTATTAATTACTTTGCATGGGGAAAACGACCTTCCCCGGGTCCTACTCTGCCAATATTTGGAATTACTTCGCACCCTGCTTTCAATAGAGTCCATACCAAATTTGAATACTCTGACTCCTATAGCTTTCAAGATATAAGATATTTCGATCGTATGGGCGTGGCACAGCCCACTTAGAGGTACTAAAAATAAACTACGACGCATTCTCAGACCTATGGAATACACAAAAAAATTTCGCAAAAATCGGTTAAGCCGTTTCGGAGGAGTTCAATTACCAACACCGTGACGCGCGAATTTTATGTTTATGTTTTTGTTCAAATGGGTTTTCAAATAAAAATACATTGATTTCATTTCTGCCTGGTTTTGTTTAACAAGTAAATTGATATAAATAATTAGCGTAGTATAAACAAATAATTGTTTTACGTACATACATACGTACTCTTTTTGCAATGAAGATTATTTAGTTTCTATTTCTATTAAAATTTTCTTTTCAATTGAATGTACGCTGGCTGCTGCTAAAAAAACACGCTAGTAACAAAACATTTATTGGGCTGATTTTGTTGTTGTTATTGCGCGTTTTTCCATTTTGATTACGTACAATCATCATTCTGGTTTATTTTATTGTTATTTGTTGTGATGCTTTTTGTTTCACTATTATTACTTACGTTTTTTTTTTTTTTTTTACTTACCTTTTTATCAATTGGTTTCGACAACAAATTAAAATTTGTATTTATGTAAATTGAAACTGTTTTACATTCACTCGTATTATGTGTACGCATACTTCCATATTTAAAACAAACACGTCTTCTATTTATAGTTTTTCCAATAAAAATAAATAAAATAAAAATCAATATACATAATTGTTATAAAGTAAGTCTGTTCTCGTTTTGACTCGTCTACAGTGTTTGATTTTGTACAAATAGATAAAATTTAAGAAAAAGTTCTAAGGAAATAAATAAACGTAAATATTCGCCCACTTATTTGGTGTTCTTTCCAACCACATTGATTGGTCGCAACTAAATCGACTGTGCGTACTATTTATTACTTTAAGGAGGAATCTATGAAAACCGGAGATCTGGTTAGGCACATGAGAGTACCAAGTCCCCCATACACTAAAAAAAAGTTATCAAATACCAGCGACATTGGTCTTGAGCAAAAAATTTGACTTTGTAATTATTGAAAGGAGAAATTCAATGGCTGAACCCCACTCCATGGCAGGAGTGTTTCATTCCAAAATGCTATGTTTCCACTACAAGTTGAATCACATGCTTCGCTTTCTCAATCATCTTTATGAATAATGCTTCATTTTGGCATTTTTTATCTATGTATATTTACACATACATACGTATCAGAAGCACGTGCGTTTGGTTTGTTTTTATTCCCTCTAGTCAGCCTAGAACCATATGTGTCTATGTCAACACTCTTTTCTATAGCGACAATTGCACTAGTTGAAATGTCGACAACTTTCCTTTTCTGCACGAGTAGAGATACATTAGACACAACAGTTCTAGTGTATTTCTGGTGACATTGTCAATGAACGTGTCAATAGTTTGGTTTTCTTTTTTCTTATAATGTGCAATAATGTTAAGATAAATACACATGTATGTATGTGTTTAAGTTTGTTGCCCTAACACTATGAAATTGTAGATGAGGGTGACTAAACTGTACTAGTGAATCTTTGGTTCAAATTTGTCCATATGTCGTAAAAGAATAGTACTAAAGTCTACTGGTAGATTTTCAATGATAACCCCATGTTATATGTCAATAGACGATTACATGGGCTGGGGTACACCTAGTCAGTAATACTATTGACAATGTCACCAGTAAATCACTATAATTTTATTTTGATATAGAGCGAGGAAATATCGATATTGTAGACTAGAGAACCTAAAATTTACTAGTGAATCTTTGGTGCCAATGTCTCCATGTAGTCCCAAAAAAACTACTTAATAGTGCTACAGTGTAGTGGTGGATTTTCAATGACAAGCTAATGTTAAATGTCAATAGATGATTATATTGGCCGGGGTACACCTGGTCAGTAGTAATACTGACAATTTCAGTAGTAAATCACTACAATTTCACTTTTTGCATTTCCTGCAGGGTTTGTACACACACACACATACAGACATACCTATTTTGTTTTGATAGCTAGTTCAGATAAACTGGCGGTTAACTGCGATAAAAGATAAAGAAGATACCAATTTTACGAGCTTCGCAAGTAGATTCATATTGAATCTACTTGACTCGCTCTCATAATTTTGTATGACGAAGCAAGTTGTTTCGCTCATGATTGGGGTGTGAAGCATGAATAGAGAGCGACAACTCTATTCTTCATATTTCACCATTCGACAGCCAATTTTCATTTAGATTTGGCAATTCTGTATAAATAACATCTTTCTATAAGAGTTTTCATTTTGAGTAAAACGAAATCTGCGGATTTTTATAATGGAAAACAATGTCAGCCAAATGGCCGCCACAACTACGCTCGCAGTACCATAGTCTTTTCGTGAAAATTTCCATGATCAATTCGCACATTTGGGGCTGTATGTCATCGATAGCTTCATAAATTCCATCTTTGAAGTCTGGAATCAATTGTGAAGCATTAGCATAGACCTTATATTTTAAGCAGCCCCCAAGAAAAAAAGTCTTCAGGTGTTAAATCACAAGATCACTTTTCACGCAAAAGAGCAATCGTATAGTTACTTGTGTTTAGTTTTGCGAACTGTGACCGCAAAATGTTCACCATTTCTATAGTGATTTGTAATAATTTCAATGCGTTGTTTAAATAGATCTATATACGTTCCATATTATTAAAGGGCTATTCAGACTATTATGATTTGTAATAATACGAGTACGTGTAAAAATTCAAATAATACGGGCAAGTGTGATAGTCTCAACGCAAAATGTCATCAAAGTGGCAAATAATACGATAAAAATTTTGACATCCCATAAGACTTTTTCGTTTTTAAATAATTTTCTAAACGATAATACTTTTCATTAGATCAGGGTTGCATTTTCACATAAAACAAATTTCCAAGTCAGCTGTTTCGCCGCCGGTAGCGTGTCGTCATTGATGTAATGTTTTGTCATATGTATATCGGCTAAAAAATTGGAATAAGTGAATCGTATGGCAGTATATTTCGTTGACGTAATTTTTTAACGTCTTTGTAATATCTTTTCTTAAATTTTTTCTGTTATTTACATAGAATATTTTTAACTGCTGAATTTTTTCAAGTGCTGGCACGTCACCGCCTACATGAAACCGCTTTGCTGCCGCTAGTCAATGAATAGCACAGACATTTTCATTGAACAGCTGTTTTAATTTCTGCTTGTATTACACATTTTATTTGAAGTGTGATGGTCTGAACACAATATGTGATTTTACGTTAGATTTTTTGACAGTCGCAACGAATGGATTTAGATTTCTGTATCGTAAAATGTGATGAAAGTATTAATACTTGTATAATAGTCTGAACGGGGCTTAAAGTGCTATTCAGAATATTATGATTTGTATTAATACGATTACGTGTCAAAAATTCAAATAATACGTGCAAGTGCATACGATACTGTTAAAGGCCATGATTCACTATCCTACACAATCGCGCGATCTACGAAAAAATACATCCCTGATGTGATGAATTGTTTTTGTCTTTTGAAAATATTCATAGATTCCATCATACCAGGGCTGTATTTTCTCAAAAATCGCACGATCGTGTAGGCTAGTGTATCACGGCCTTAAATAATACGATACAAATTTGACATCCCATAAAACTTGACAATTTTTTTAAATTTTCTAAACAATAAGACTTTTCATCTGAGCTGAGTTGCATTATTAAAAAAATCAATTAATAAACAAACTGATGAGTCGTCTGTTTCGACGCCGATGCCGTGCCGTCGTTTATGGCATATTTCTTCGCCTTAAACCGGCTCTAAATATTGAAAATTTTTATCGTATTGAAATATTACACGAAGTATATTAGATATCCATATCTGAAAGTTAACAAAATTATCGTATTATTATTTTCCTTATCTTACTTAAACCAACTACTTCAACCGCCGTCTATTTTTGAAGGCCGGCACGACCATAATTTGCATGAAACTGCTTTACCGCCGGAAGTCAAAGATGAATGCAGGCATGTTAATCCTCAACAGCTGTTTGCTTTCTTCTTGTGGTTTTAATATAATTTGAGTTGTGATGGTGTGAACACAAAATGTCACTTTACGTTTGATTTTTTTTTTTGGCAGTGGAAACAAATGTCTTTCGATTTCTTTCTGGTAAAATGTGATGAAAGGGTTTATACATGTATAATAGTTTGAGTGGCCCTTAATGGCGTAATTATTCTATTTATGATTTCACTAGGTAGACAAAATTTCGTATCTCTCTGTATATCAAATTGAACATGATGATTTTAAAGCAAGAAATTGTACTAAAGACAATTGTAAATTTTTATGACAAACACCAGCGGAACGGAACAACATGCTGTTTCCGAAGGCAGCTTCAACTTCATTATCAGCGTTCTTGTGTTAGGTCGACAGTGTGTGGTGCCAGTCAATTGATGTAAACTTCAGCTCTTTAAACATGGAATATGCGAATGGTTTCATTCATCGTAAACCAATTTGTTGAAGTTTTTTTTTTTGGTAATGAAGCTTAGTTTTTAGTTTCAGTAGCAGTATTTTTTTCTTATTGGAAGACTATATTTTTCAAATATTTCAGTTTTCTACTGGGTTCTAAAATTCTTTAAATATCAACTCATGCCGTCATTAACGCTTAATGAATCGTTTTTATTGCTTTGAAACTATTATCGCTATTTGAGATTTGACGTACATACTCGTACATATCTTGTTTATTTTATATATTATTGAATTTATTTATTTAATTTTTTTTGTATTTTTAAAGATATTAGCACTGCTAGTTTTATTATATAAGTTATATGTCGTTGTTTAAGTTTGACGTTGTTTATGTTTTCTATGACGATTTTTCTCTAATAAGTGTTTTTGTACTTGGTTTTGTTGTCGTCTGGGATTTTTTTTACATTTTTTTTATTTATGTATATTTATGTAAATTTATTCTTTTAAAATTGTGCTGATTATAAATACTGTTTGATTCGTTTTATTTACTTTAATGAGTTGTTTTTTTATTTTATGAGTAAGTCCTAGTAATTTGTAATAATTTTTAAAAAAATTGTTTATTTTTTAAATTAAAGAAGGGGATTTTTTCTTTTGCATTTGTTTTATGAGTTATTAATTTTTTTAACGTCTCAGAAGATCTAACGCAACTTGTTACACATTTTATTTCGCATTTATCGGCAGTTGTAAACAATTTGTAAACTTATAGCAGGTTTAACAAACGAAATAAATGTGATGACAAGTTTGTAAGCTGAATTTACATTACAATTTCTTTTTAAAAAAGAAATAACGGACATTTAGGTAATTTGTAAAAATTTAAAAAAATCAAAAGACCCGACTGCGACCAACTTTGAACCGTTAAATATCCTAAATGGTCATTCGAAATGAAAAATCATAAGAGAACCCTTAAAGATGATTTTAAAATACATACCTGACGAATGATGATTATTTTGATAAAGTTCGCCGACTTTTTATGTTTGTATTTAAAAATTGGAGTCTGTTGGGGCCCCCTTATTGAGTTTTGACTACTGTCATATCTTCAGTGACACTCCCCGGATCAAGACAAATCGATTGATGGAAGAATTATCAAATCCACGCGTTAGGTTTATATAGTGCCGCAAAGGAACAAACATACATGCACACGTACATACCCATCAAAATTTTTCAAAAAAGTTAATCGAGTTTGGAATTAAGCATTTTTGTTGGAAGCTGTTCCTTACTGGTGTACCAACTTAATGATTTTAACAAGGCGTGAGACTAAAATAATCGATTCTTGAGAAGTAGTTATGTTGTTTATTGTGGGAATCAGTTATTTTTTTCTTGATGGAACTACTTTTTTTAGTCGGAAAAAATTACTTCCATTTTTCTTAATGTAAGCAGTTCAATTGTTTTGATTGATTAACTTTTATTAAAACCGAAAGTGAAAAAAAAATTATTTGGAACTACTTATATTTAAATAATAATTTTCCAAAATGTAAATACTTATTTTTTAGTTTAAAATAAATAAGTAGACAATTTAGAAATATATATAATTTATTTAAAATAACTACATATTTTGGCAATATTTTCATGTCATCTTTCAGAACCCAAAGAATGTGTTCAACTTCTGCTTCCTATTTTAAAATTTTACGTAATGTGATTTGTAAGCGAGTACTTGAATTTGGCAATCAAAAAAATGTCAAGTAGTTCAGATCGTAATGTCTAATTTTTTGCTGGGTACAGACATAGGCTGATAAACACAATACCCTTCTTTGTGTCGCGCAGTCGGGTAAAAAAATAAACTGGAACTTTTTTTACCACACTTTTTTTTAAGATCTAAGATAAGTAAGACATACCGATAATAAATCACTTTCGTGTCAACTTCATTAGCGTTTTTTCAGTGGGACGAGTTCTCAAATATTTTGCTGCTGCTAGGTTTTGAAATAATGTAAAAATTATAAAAACAAACTGCTAAAGAACTATGATAAAATATAAAAAACATGTTCAATTAATAAGATATTTATTTGTGATGTTTATTTTAATA
This sequence comes from Nowickia ferox, assembly GCA_936439885.1. Lineage (NCBI taxonomy): Eukaryota > Metazoa > Arthropoda > Insecta > Diptera > Tachinidae > Nowickia > Nowickia ferox. Next base: position 99,879,657 of record OW387023.1, on the reverse strand, counting down.
AAGCAAAATTCAATAAAAAAAAAATTAAAAGAAACATACGAATTTAAAAACGTTTGTTAATGGTTACACAGAAAAAAATATTCCTGCAATAAACAACTTTAATTGAAAATAAAACCAAAAGTCAATTAAAAATGTATTTAAGTCAATTAAACTTTTGCTTAAAAATTTAATTAATTTTAAAGTTTAATTGACTCAATTACATATTTAATTGATTTTTGGTTTTATTTTCAATTAAAATTATTTATTGCAGGAATATTTTTTTTCAGTGCAAGTATGCGTTCTAGTTGCTGCTTAAAGACCGGATACACTATCATACAAAGTCGTGCGATCTACGAAAAAGTACAACCCTGGTGTGATGAATTGTTATTGTCTTTTGAAAATTTTCATAAACTCCATCATACCAGGGTTGTATTTTTTCGTTTCGACTCTGTATGATAAAATTCCAATGATTATAAACAAAATCCAAATAAATTATTGAGAATTAAAAAACTTAGGGTGTCTCAGTAAGAATTCACTTTTGGAATGTAGTGAAATTTTGCAGCTGACACATACATATGTACGATTATGTTCATTCCGATTATTAAAAATGGAGCGCTTTACGAAAGAACAACGCGTTATAATTGTGCGAAATTATTACAATAATTTCGAATTTAATAGTTTCAGCAAACTTCGAGAAATTTTCAGCCGAACCATTCGAACAATAATTCAAAAATTTGCAGAAAAGTGTCAGTTATGGACATTACGACTACTGTGCGTCAACGTACGAGTAGTTATCTTGAGAACATTGCTGCTGCCTTACTTTTTTGAAGATGAGCCTGAAATCGCAGTAACTGTGAATGGCGTTCGTTACACGAGCATGATAACGTAGTTTTTGTGGCCTCAATTGGACAACATGGATCTGGACAGCACCGCGTATGAAACAATCGATTTATTGCAGCAACGATTTCCAGAACAAGTTATCTCAAGAAATTTTGATGTCAACTGGCCAAAAAGATCATGCAATTTAACGCTGTGTGATTTTTTTTTCTTTGGGGTTTTGTGAAATCTCGGATTTATCCGAATAAAGCAGAACCAATTCCTGAGGTTAAATCTGAGATCCAACGCGTCATTGTTGAAATATAGTCACATCTCTTTGTACAGGGTGTTTTTTTTAGAGGTATAGAACTTCGAATTGAAATAAAACAGAAGAAAATCGTTTTAATGTCCATCAATTTGGCTTTATTGGAAGGATAATTTTATGCCATTAACGTTTAAATATGATTTCGGGCATGTGGCCGCCGCGGCTGGCTCGAATAAAGCCAATTCTACAGGTCCAATTTTCAACCACTTTTTCGAGCATATGGGGCCGTATTTTGGCAATAACGCCACGAATGTTGGCTTCCAAGTCCCTTAACGTTTCTGGTTTGTTGGCGTAGACGAGCGACTTCACATATCCCCAAAGAAAATAATCCAATGGTGTCAAATCACACGATCTTGGTGGCCAATTGACAGGTCCATTCCGCGAAATTATGCGCTCATCGAATGTTTCCTTCAATAAATCGATTGTGACGTGCGCTGTGTGGCATGTAGCGCCGTCTTGTTGGAACCACAACTCATCCACATTCATGCCATCCAATTCGGGAACAAAATAGTCGGTTATCATGGCTCTATACCGGTCTCCATTAACGGTAACTGACTCTCCAGCATTATTTCGGAAGAAGTATGGCCCAATGACTCCACCAGCCCATAGAGCACACCAAACAGTCAGTTTTTGTGGATGTAATGGCGTCTCAAGGGTCTCATGTGGATTCTCTTCACTCCAAATGCGGCAATTTTGCTTGTTGACGTAGCCATTCAACCAAAAATGAGCCTCATCACAACAAAATTTTGCGATGAAAATCAGCATCGAGATCAATCTAATTTTCGGCCCATACACCAAAATCACGACGCATTGCATGGTCTCGCGGCTTTAATTCTTGCAGAAGCTGGATCTTGTAAGGTCGCAAGCCAAGATCTTTGCGCAAAATCTTCCATAAAGTTGATGGACAAAGCTCCAATTGCTGTGCACGGTGTCGAATCGATTCATTCGGGTCCTCTTCAACACTTTGCTCTACAGCGGCAATCGTTTCTTCGGTGCGCACTGTTCGACGTCTCTGCGGATGCGTATTATCACATAGAGTAAACGTAGTGCGAAAACGATCCATGGTTAACCGAATTAATTGCTCTGATGGACGATTATGTCGACCATAAAATGGACGGAGCTTACGGTAAACTTCGCGAACTGAACCATTATTTTCGAAATAAATTTGCACGATTTGCAAGCGTTGTTCTTTTGTCAACCTTTTCATGATGACATGGCAAACCAAACTAAATATTAATCACTTGACAGCTGACAAAATGGCCGCCAGTTAAAAAAGTGATGCCAACTTAAAGTTCTATACCTCAATAAAAAACACCATATATTTATATTACAGTAATGAAATCACCGACCAAAGATCAGGAACAATTTCTGAAAAAGCGCGTAAAGTTGAATAGACTATTGTCGAACTTAATCACTAGTTAATTTTGGGTTTGATCATGGGTCCAGAACGTTCGTCATCTAAATGACTTTTTCACCATTGAAGTTGATGGTGAAGAGTCCGTATAGTATTTATCAAGTCCAGTGATTGTTTTTTCCGCAAAAAAATAATGCTTAATGAGCACACGAAATTCACGCGGTAATCTGCTATCAATGGTTGTCAAACACGAACTAAATGATACAGCTTGTGCAAATTGTGTCAGGAGTCAACTGTCAACACTGGCTGTTGACAGGAGCAGTACTGAATGCCCTTTCAGTTAATAGCCAGTAAAATTAAAAAATTCACGATCTCATTGACACACTCGTACCCAGAAAGAATGGCAGGTGTCAGATAAGAATGAAAATCCGAATTCTGCAGTTTTTATTTTTTTTTGTGGTGTTATCTTGAATGAAACACATGGGTATACCCAGCATAAGTTATAATATAATTTTGTTTGCTTTTGTTAGCTAATTTTTTTAAAAGTATTTTTGCATGAGTAATACTTATTTTCTCATTAGGCAGAGATTGGTTAAAAAAATAAAATAAAAAATAAAAATAAAAAAAAAACAAAACAAAAAATAATTGTTTATTTGTAGAATTTATTGAATTGCCGGAAATATAAATGATACACAATACTTTGTAAGTGAAAAGAAAATGATATTTAAAACTAAAAATAAAATAAAAATTCACATGCCAGCAACTGAAGTAAATAAAATAAAAAAAAATGTTTTAAATAAACAATTGAAATATTTTTAATAATGAGTATTCGGTTGCTAAGAGTGTGCTGTACCACAGAAAATAATTAGAATTAATAAAATGTTTATAAAAAAATAATAATATCGATATCCCAAGGGGGCATGCATGAATGAAATGGTTCGCATAATCACCAGGGATGGAAAGTTGGAACTTTTACTTCATAGAAAATTGCTTAAATTGCTTTTTTGTAGAAGCTAGAACTTTCGCTTTTCGTAACAAATATGAACATAAAAAAATTTTAAATTTAAAGGTTTTAGTTTTTTTTTTCATATTTCTATGTAAATTTGTGCATACATATCGCCCATTTACTCAAAGAACGTTATAACTCAAGAAAACCTAGTTTAAAGTTTTCAATTTAAACACAACTTAATGGAGAAAAAAAATTTAGTTTTTCTCTCAGGAAGCTGAGTAAGTAAACAAGATATTTGTATGAAATGATATTTGAGTTAATGATCGATATGTAAAAAACAACAACAGCTATTCATTGCTTTTGCGAGAATAGAGTGTTGCCACACAAGTATTTTTTGCCCGGTGCCCGAATATTTTACTAACAAATTAAAATAATAATTTGGCATTATTAGTGCGTTAACAAATTTTAAACTTAAATTGTAACAACTCCTAAAAAAAAAATTTAAATTTAATTAGTTCAATGAAAATTAATTTTTCAATTACTTATTTCGAACATCTTGCACTACAACGAAAATAGAAATTTTCATTGTTGACGAAAGTAATTGTTCTACCCTAATGCATATATCGCACACTAAATAAACTCAAATTAAAATGTCTTCATATCGTCTTACTTGTTTTCATGGACCAATTCAGCGATCAAATGTCTACAATAACATCTCTATCTATAACAAAGATGAGTTCAGCTGAAACTTGTGTATATTTTGTGCTATGACTGACGGTTTTTGGTTTAGTGTGCGATATGTGCGATGTATATTTCCTTAAAAATTACTTGGTTATTTAAATATTAAGCTCAAGTTTAACTTTTAAGTCAGACCGACAATATCATTTCGATCGTTTTAAGCTTTATATTAAAATTTAATTTTATTTACCTAGATTAAATATTTTTTAAAACATTTTAATATGACAAATCATTCATTTTTGTTTTTATTTTACCTCTTTTCTCTGTTTCTTTTCATTTTCCTATGCCATCAAATAATAATAAATAATAAAAAAAATTGCATTTGCTTGAACAAATTTTCTACAATTTGTGCGCCAATTGGTTATTGTATTGTGCCATCAATTTGAACAATTCGCTTTCTGTTTTTGAAAATATAATACAATATTTTTCTTAAACGGACGCTTTTGTTTGATTCATCTTTCGATCGCCTGCCTGCCTGTCCGCCTGCCCGCCTGACCGACCAACCGTCCGTCCTACTGCCTGCATACTTTCCTTACATCATTTGTTTAATTTTGTAAACGTACATGCATACACATTTTATGTTTCGTTTGTTTGTGCTTGTGCCGTGTTTTTTGTCATCTATTTTATGGTTGTATTTTGTTTATAAAATGAAAAATAAAATTCTGCATTTATATAAAACCATAAACGGTTTTACAAAACTGCAAATAAAATTTAAAACAAAAAACCATCAACCGTAATAGCATGGGAGAGCAGACTCGTATCGTGTCGCCACGGTTGTACCAACTGATGACGACAATCTTACAGCCGATGGCCACTACAAGGTAAACATTTTCGTTTATAAATTTATTTTCCGTTTATAATTTTTTGTATATTTTTGTGTGTTTCGTTTTTGTTATATTTTCACTATTTTTTTCAATGTGTAAAAAAAAATTCAAAAAATTTAATTAGGCGTTTTAAATTAAGATTTTCATGTAGCCTTAACATTGTAGTTCTTAAATTCATTTGCCATTTCTTAACATTTTTATTTTTAATTTATTTTTTATGTATATTTATACATGTGTATGTTTGTTTTTATACATATGCTAGAATTGCTATAAATTTTGTGTTTTCATGACTCAGTTGCACTCTTAAGAAATCCCTTTTTTTCATTGGCTTGCATGCATGTGGTTTGGTTTTCTTAGACCCAATAATTGACTTATCTTATCAATTATGTGTCATTTGTCTTTAGATGTCATTTAAGTAACAAATTCATTTTTTCAGTGCAAAGTTGAGACACATTTAAATAATACTTAAATGCCCAACCTTGCGTATATAAGTTCTATTTAAGTTTTACGAGCATATCATATGTTTTTATGCTTGTGTGTGTTTATTAAAAACATGTACATGAACATGATGGTGGTCGTATTAAAAAAATTCCGTTTAATTTTCATAAATATATAACATATGCCGTAAATAATTTCATATCATGGAATAAATAAATAGAAAAATCTGTTCAGATGCTCTTTCGGTTTCATAAAATATGTTTTTATACAATTTTAACTTTCTACATGTTGATAACCTTACTTTGTTATTTACATTAAACATCTGTTTTCTTTTAGAACTATTGACATTTCTCAGTGCTACCATACTTTCATAGTATTTAAGTGAGCATTTCATTTTATGAGTGAAAAAATTAAACTGCATTTAAGTGCAACTTAAAACTAAGTGGCAATTAGCTAAATGACACATAATTGAGAATTGAATTGAGAATTGGGCCTTATTCATTAATGGTATATGGGGCATTCCAAGCAAAAAAAAAATTTTTATGTAAGGCCCACTAGCGGACCGGGCTTCAAAGGTGTTGGTTTTGGATATAGATAAGTTTAAAATTTCAAAGATGAAAAGACTTAAAAAATTAATATCTAAAAATCTTAATCAAAAATACTTGGAATATTTATTTTCTATATTTTTTCTATAAAAAACATCTAAAAACGAAAATTAAAAAAAATCAATTTGGTTCATCAAAGTTATATTTTGAAAATTTAATATCTTTGAAGTAGTTATTAAAAATATCTAAAAATTTTCAAGGAAGGCTCTTTTCAAAACGTCCGCTTTGGCATGGAATGCTCCACATACATACATGTGAACTTACGTATTTGTGTATACATGTGTACATATTTGTCTATATCATTACCTTAATATGGAAAGACCCAAACTCATTATTTTTTTAAATAGATTTTTTTGTATATTTCGATAGAAGAACATCTAAAGTATCGAAAAATGCGAAAATCTCGATTAAAAAAAATAATTAGTTATTGCCTTTCTATTTTAAGGTAACGATGTGTAATATATAAATTAATTTTATTTATTTTTGTGCTGAAAGTAACAACTACAGGGTGTTTTTTTAGAGGTATAGAACTTCGAATTGAAATAAAACACAAGAAAATCGTTTTAATGTCCATCAATTTGGCTTTATTGGAAGGATAATTTTATGCCATTAACGTTTAAATATGATTTCGGGCATGTGGCCGCCGCGGCTGGCTCGAATAAAGCCAATTCTACAGGTCCAATTTTCAAGTTGATGGACAAAGCTCCAATTGCTGTGCACGGTGGCGAATCGATTCATTCGGGTCCTCTTCAACACTTTGCTCTACAGCGGCAATTGTTTCTTCGGTGCGCACTGTTCGACGTCTCTGCGGATGCGTATTATCACATAGAGTAAACGTAGTGCGAAAACGATCCATGGTTAACCGTTTTAATTGCTCTGATGGACGATTATGTCGACCATAAAATGGACGGAGCTTGCGGTAAACTTCGCGAACTGAACCATTATTTTCGAAATAAATTTGCACGATTTGCAAGCGTTGTTCTTTTGTCAACCTGTTCATGATGAAATGGCAAACCAAACTAAATATTAATCACTTGACAGCTGACAAAATGGCCGCCAGTTAAAAAAGTGATGCCAACTTAAAGTTCTATACCTCAATAAAAAACACCCTATACTTTTAATAAACTTATATACTATTTAAATTTTGCGAAACGTGTGTAATATGTTAAAAGAATTATTAAAGTGGTTCAATATGTTCGAAATTTCAAACATTATTTCGAATATTCGAATTAAAGTTAGCCACAACTTGATGTTTTTGCAGCCAACTATGTCCATTTTTTGAGTTATGTTTTCGATCGAAAATTCGAGTAAAATTTCGTAGTTTGACCCTAGAACGTTTTGAACACAATAAAATTTATGGCAAGAAATTCTTCCAAAATCATTCAAAATATTTTTATATACATATAAAAAAAGTAAAATTCTAATTTCAAAAAAATAAATTAATTTTCATGCTTTTTAAAAAACAAAAAATGGAAAATAATACTTCGTTTTATATAAAATGCAATAATATAAATTTGAGGATTATGTTCGCATTTTCCAACATTAATTCGAGTATCCGAATTTGATTTTATTATCAATCTCTGCGCCCAAATTCCATCATTTTGTTAACTTTAAAGCCAAATGTTTCTAATCATTAAATTTTGTTATGAACGAAAATTCGAATTTAATTTCACAGTACGTACATACATACGTGTTCCAAAATGTGTTTTAATACACCCCTAAATAACAACAACATACATTTTCATACTTTTTAATTACAAAAAATTAAAAATTAGACTTGTTTTTATATATTAAAGCGCTATAATATAAATTTCTAGATTATGTTCGAATTTTCGAACATTAATTCAAATATTTTGAACTTCAGTTTATTTTCAATACAGAATCCCAAATTCTATAATTTTGCTAACTTTGAAGCCAAATGTTGCCAATTATAAAGTTTTGTTACGAATGAAAATTCGAATTTAATTTCAAAGTACGTACGTGTTCCAAAATAAGTTTTAATATAGTAGAAAAATAAAAATTCACACTTTTAAAAACGATAAAATAGTAAATAATACACAAAAATGCCATAGTATAAATTTCTGGTTTATGTTCGAAATTTCAAACATTATTCGAATATTCGAATTTGAGTTTATTATTACTAAATAAGTCTAATTCCTGTAATTTTTTAACTTTGAAGGTAAATATTTCCATAAATTAAATTTTGTTACGAAAGTTCGTTCGTATGTGTTCCAAAATGTCCTTTAATATAAAAAATAATAATTATTCACACTTCTAAAAAGGAAAAAATAGTAAATAGTGCATAAAAATGCCATAATATCAATTTCTAGATTATGTTCGAAATTTCGAATATTTAAATTTTACTTTATTAAGAATCCATGAGCCTAAATTGTATAATTTTGTTAAGTTTAAAGCCAAATGTTCCTAATTATTAAGTTTTGTTATGAACGAAAACTCTAATTGGGTTTCAAACTTTGCCAAATAAAGTTTATGGTTTGAATAGAATATAATTCGATGTCGTAGCTTTTGAAATTCTTGAAATAAACAAAAATTTCAATAAAAAAAAGATAACAAAAAATAGAAACTGAAAATACTACAAACTTTTAGTTTACTTAAGATTTATTTTTAAACAAACTATATGATTAAAAATAAATAATTCGAACTTTTGAAAAATTTTACCGTAAATCTAAAATTAAATTCATAGGCAAATCTATCGTTAAGCATGTTACTTTTCTAATGGTAGATTTGAATGAAACGTGACATTTTTTATGTTTGTGCTAATTCTCTATAAAGCAAAATAAAATTTATATATATTTTAGATTAAATAGTTGCGATTTAGAAAACAAAAAAACTAACATTTTCTCACGTTTCACGCACTTTTATTATTAAAAGAAGAAACTTTATGTGTATTTTTGTTTTAAAATTTAAACGAAAACTTTAAATAAACGGTAAGACTATTTATACCGAAAATTATATTATGTGGTGAAATGGCGCAATTAAAAAATAAAATAAAATGCTTTTATATATTCTAATCGCTTAATAACAATTATGGCTTAATAAATATTTGAATTTAACAATTTAATTTCCTTCGAGCCAGTTCTAAATCAACATGGATAACTCTACTCGTATTATAAAACTTGCACTTAGAATTAATAAAGCAAACGCGGAAACAAAAAATCAACACACTTTTTAGAAAAAGGGCATGACCTAAAACTGGTTTTATACCAATTAAAATGGTGGTACACGGACATCTTGGTTCTATCTCTCTCTCTCTTTCTCTAGCAATTGCTTTATTCTCTTCTCTTAGAAGTGACATTTATAGTATATTAACAAATTTCTTCCTTTATATTCTTTCGCTATTTAGTCAAAACGCAAAATGCCTGCTAAAGCTTTAAAAAAGGAAAATTTAGATGATCTCAAACAGGAGTTAGATATCGATTTTCACAAAATCACTCCTGAAGAGCTGTATCAGCGCTTTCAGACACATCCGGAAAATGTAAGTTGTTACTCTTTAAATATTTTTTTACTGCTAAAAGTACTTAGATTTAAAATTTTAATATATACATTTTACTTTTAAGGGTCTAAGTCATGCCAAGGCCAAAGAAAATTTAGAACGAGATGGTCCCAACGCTCTAACACCACCCAAACAAACCCCAGAATGGGTTAAATTCTGTAAAAATCTGTTTGGTGGCTTCGCCATGTTGTTGTGGATTGGTGCTATTTTATGTTTTGTGGCCTACTCCATTCAGGCCAGTACCAGTGAGGAGCCATCAGATGACAATTTATATTTAGGTATCGTACTTTCAGCTGTAGTTATAGTGACTGGTATTTTCTCGTACTATCAGGTGAGTCAAATGATCATTTAAGTGCCACAAAATAATTATATACTACGCATTTCATTTAAATTTCAGGAATCAAAAAGTTCTAAAATTATGGAATCTTTCAAAAACATGGTTCCCCAATTCGCCACTGTCATTCGTGAGGGTGAGAAACTCACACTACGCGCTGAAGATTTAGTCTTGGGTGATGTAGTCGAAGTGAAATTCGGTGATCGTATCCCAGCTGATATACGTATTATAGAGGCTCGCAACTTTAAGGTCGACAATTCATCGTTGACTGGTGAATCTGAACCCCAGTCGCGTGGTGCTGAATTTACACATGAGAATCCATTGGAAACAAAAAATTTGGCTTTCTTCTCCACCAACGCTGTCGAAGGTACGGCAAAGGGTGTTGTCATCAGCTGTGGTGATCACACTGTCATGGGTCGTATTGCTGGTTTGGCTTCCGGCTTGGATACTGGTGAAACTCCCATCGCCAAGGAAATTCACCATTTCATTCACTTGATTACTGGTGTGGCCGTATTCTTGGGTGTAACATTCTTCGTTATTGCCTTCATTTTGGGTTATCATTGGTTGGATGCTGTTATTTTCTTGATTGGTATCATTGTCGCCAACGTACCTGAAGGTCTATTGGCCACTGTAACTGTCTGCTTGACTTTAACTGCCAAACGTATGGCTTCAAAGAATTGCTTGGTGAAGAACTTGGAAGCTGTGGAAACCTTGGGATCCACCTCCACCATTTGCTCGGATAAGACCGGTACCTTAACACAAAATCGTATGACTGTTGCTCACATGTGGTTCGATAATCAAATCATTGAGGCCGATACAACAGAAGATCAGTCGGGTGTCCAATACGATAGAACTAGCCCTGGATTCAAGGCTCTCTCTCGCATTGCCACTCTCTGCAACCGTGCTGAATTCAAAGGCGGCCAAGAAGGTGTTCCAATTTTGAAAAAAGAAGTCAGCGGTGACGCCTCAGAAGCTGCTTTGTTGAAGTGTATGGAATTGGCCCTCGGCGATGTTATGAATATACGTAAACGCAACAAGAAAATCGCTGAAATTCCATTCAACTCCACCAACAAGTATCAGGTCTCAATTCACGAAACGGAAGATCCCTCCGATCCACGTTATTTGCTTGTCATGAAGGGTGCTCCCGAGCGTATTTTGGAACGTTGTGCCACCATTTTCATCAACGGCAAGGAAAAGGTCTTGGACGAAGAAATGAAGGAGGCTTTCAACAATGCCTACATGGAATTGGGAGGTCTGGGCGAACGTGTGTTGGGCTTCTGTGATTTCATGTTGCCCTCCGACAAATATCCCACTGGCTATAAATTCAATACCGATGACGTTAACTTCCCCATTGACAATTTGCGTTTTGTTGGCCTCATGTCCATGATTGATCCTCCCCGTGCCGCTGTGCCCGATGCCGTAGCCAAATGCCGTTCAGCTGGTATTAAAGTTATCATGGTTACTGGCGATCATCCCATCACTGCCAAGGCTATTGCCAAATCTGTCGGTATCATTTCCGAAGGCAACGAAACTATTGAAGATATTGCTCAACGTTTGAATATACCCGTTTCGGAAGTTAATCCCCGCGAGGCCAAGGCTGCTGTTGTTCATGGTGCTGAATTGCGTGATGTTTCCTCCGATCAATTGGACGATATCTTGCGTTACCATACCGAAATTGTATTCGCTCGTACCTCGCCACAACAAAAATTGATCATTGTTGAGGGCTGCCAACGTATGGGTGCTATTGTAGCTGTAACAGGTGATGGTGTCAACGATTCGCCTGCCTTGAAAAAGGCTGATATTGGTGTTGCTATGGGTATCGCTGGTTCCGATGTGTCGAAGCAGGTGAGTTTATTTTTAGCTTGATAATAATTATAATGTATAAACAAAACAAAAGCTCTTAAGCCTTCCTTCAGGCAGGGAAGACCAAAAATTAATATATATTAAAAATTAATATATATTATTTAAAAAAGGGATATTGAAGTTCCCCTTACCACCTTTTTGTACTTTGTTATGATGAGTTGGCATGTCTTCATTGAAATTAATAATAAATAAAATAATTAATCAGGGCAATCATGAATAAAATTCCGCGTGAAATTTTTCCCGGGGAACAATTCCAACTAATAGCAAGTAATAGGAAAAACAAAAAATTCTAATTGGAAAAGGGAAAAATCTCACGCTGAATTTTTTTTATGAATGCCCTGAATAAAATTATTATTTTCGTGAGACATTTTTTAAATTTAATTGAACTGGAATGATATTTCATCAGGAATCATTTCTTAATCGGGCTTACTTACGTTCAGTGTTTTCAATTCTTATCGAATGAAATATTTTTATTAATTAATTTGATTTTCTAAAGAAGAGAAGAAAAATTAAACTAGACTTTATTAGCTGAGGGAAATACCGATACTTTTCTGTGCAGCCACGCACTTCATCAGCACCCATCTCTATCTACTGGGGTAGAGATTATTATTAACTTCAGCTATTTAATGCAAATTTTCAATGAAATGGAATATGACAAATGATTATATTGTTATTGATTTAACTTTGGTAAATTTTTACACAATAAATTATTATTTTTTTTTGCTAATAGGAACTAGAGATGAGCGGTACCGTGATTTTTTAATAATGTTGCTCCTTGTGAAAGTGTTTTCTAAATCGCTGTTCTCTTGAACAGTGACTGTGATCACAGTTTAGAAGAGCAGCAGTAAAATTAAGCAGTGACTGTGATAACGGTTTAACACATTTCAGCAGTTTTGCTTTAAAAGTGTGTATCAGCATTAGTATTTTGAAATATTAATAAGAAGAGCGAAAAGAATAAACAATTAGCAATCAACCCCATTCAAATATTGAGAATTGTCCTATAAGAGTCAGAGAGACAATAAAATTGCAAATACAAAAATCTGAGAGCTGTGCATAGTTGCCAGAAAAAACGATTTGACGATTTTTTCTCGACAAAAGCTGACGGTATAAAAAAAATTAATGTGTTGGATTTATTTACTTTAAAGTGAGCATACAAGAACAATCATAGTTTTTATGAAAGAACTATATTTTTAAAACCTGTTGCTTGATAAATTCAGTCACAGTTATAATTAGTGATTTTTCAATCGCTGTGAAAAAGTCACAGGTTTCGAAATTTTGCTCATCTCTAATAGGAACAATTCAAGAGGCTCTTGCATTGAATATTATGACTTTTCGAAAATAAGGACCAGTCTAGTGTTCAGGGTCTAATTTGCGCAGTCGTAATTGCATTTGAATCAAAATTTTATTTCCATAGTAAAAAAAAAATTCTGATGTCACTCGATACGAAACGAACTGAGTTTTTGTTTTAGTGTTGAAAAAAGGCGAATAAATTCATTTCAACAGTCGTAAAGCAGCTCAGGGCGAGTAAACATCAAGCGTAGTTGGCAATTATCTCTTAAGTGCAACCAGGCCACTGTAGTTTATTGGCCCTTCGAGAGTTTTGCGTCTCGTATAACTCGTATAACCGTATATTCTTGCGGTTCTTTTGTGGAATTTCTTTAACAATCACGTTGCTTCTTCCTATGTGAAGGCATAGGTCGTATATAGGCAGTCACAAAAACTTTTTTAAAATACTGTTAATACCATCTTGGGCATATGGTCTAGTTACTCCGCCCATATTTGTGCAACAATACTTTGCAAATTTACTTTGCAAAGTATTTATTAAATAAATAAATAAATAAATAATAAAATTCATTTCAAAACACATACTAAATTGTAGGCAAAAACATACGCATGTATATTTGTTAAAAAAAAGATCTACTAGATTTTAAGTAGATTTTGACAAAATCTAGTGACGAAGTAGATTTTGATTTGTATGTATCTACTAAATTTTGCTCAAATGTAAACGCACTATAAAGCTTTTTTGGACATCATTGGATAATCGCATCTAATGTAAATCCAAAATGAATTAATTGATTCTTTTGAATGTTTCAAAATATAATTTCGATTATAAGAAAGCAAAGTGTGATCTTCCTCTTCGTCCAAAGTTAAGTCCAATATAGAAGTATCCGTTATAAGAAATGGATTGGATTCGTTTTCTAATCGAAATTTCTTTATGTCTAATTTTTTAGAAATAATCAATTGTGCTCTTCTTTTAATTATTTTAATGGTTTTATAACAGGCGTTTGGGACTGATGCAAATTTTTCTAAATTTCCTTTTTTCTGAGCTATAGCTTCCATAAAGTTGTTTCTCTTTGGAATTCCCCCAGCTTATCGGTTGAATTATGGTGGAGTGTTTACTTCTACATCGTCTTGTATATTATTTCTGTGCTTTTATATTGTGTTGTTCAATTAATAACATCTGTAATACTCTTATTTTGATAGGAAAACATTATATTAGGATTGTTCGTGCATTTTTTCATAACAATATGAACATAATTATATATATATCTAGAATTTCGTGAGGCACAAAAGTGCTGCTGCAATTTGGTTGAAAATAAATCTGTCTTAAATATTCTAAAGAGTTTTCCAGCATTTATTAACTCGTGCACCACCTGCTTATTCGATTTAAAAATGCAAAAACAATACAAACTCCGTTTTTCATCATACACTTTTTTTCTCTTGGAACATTGTCTTAGAACAGGATAATAAAACAAAACTACAATGAAATCGAAGTAATTGCGAACATCAATCGATTTTAAATCGATATATTTTTCTTTGGTGCCCGCTGCAAGACGTTTCATTTTGTTGTACACTTTTATCATACGTATTTATTTAATTAATTGCACTTGTGTGTTTGTTTTTAGGCCGCTGACATGATTTTGCTGGATGATAACTTTGCATCCATTGTTACTGGCGTTGAAGAGGGCCGTTTGATTTTCGATAATTTGAAAAAATCTATTGCTTACACTTTGACCTCAAACATTCCTGAAATCTCACCTTTCTTGGCTTTCATCTTATGTGATATTCCTTTGCCTTTGGGTACTGTAACAATTTTGTGCATTGATTTGGGTACTGACATGGTAAGTGTGATAAAAATTTTGCTTTTTGACTCTTAATTTCTTTCTTTTTACTTTTTATATACATAAATATATTTATTCTCACTATTATTTTTTTTTTACTATTATAAGGACTAAGTATAACATATTATATCTTATGACTTACATATGTATTTAGTTAGTTTTTAAGTTTAAGTATAAAAGGTTCCGAAAGCTTATATAAAACAACGAATTTAACTATTGATCATAAGATACCAGCTATTTCATTGGCCTACGAAGGACCAGAGGCTGATATTATGAAAAGAAGACCTCGTAATCCCAATGTAGATAATTTGGTCAATGAAAGGTAAAATGTTTTTTTGGTCAAAATTATATTTACATAAAAACAACAGCGAAGTAAACTGGCTAATGTATGAGATATGAAATTAAATAGCTGAAAAGTTATAAAAAAAAGTTATAAAAAAGTTTTTTTTTTTTTTGAAGTAGTTTAATAAGCTAGTGCGGCTAGTATATAATATCTTTGTAGGCTATTTTTAGGTCTCACGGATATCATTACAACATTATTATAAAATTTGGTTATGGATTTAATTATTTAGCTTTATGTGTAAGCTCTTTTTTTTTTGTTATTTTCAAATTTTCAAAAAACTATTTTGTTTAAAACATATTAACTTTTTTACGTATCTTTTATTCTACTGTAATTCTATACTGCTACTGCAACATTTGCAAATATGTGTGTTATTGCCTTTTAAATATTTGTGGTTTGCGGTTAAAAAAAAAACTTTAATGTGAATTTAACATTAATGTTCTATTAATACAATTGAAAATACTACAACACCTTGGCCACAAATATGTACGAAAACCAACACCACACTTTGATATTTGAAAAATATATACTTGAAATTCTCTATGAACTGCGTTGCTGTTTTGTACATGCATTAAAAATTCCAAATTATTGTGCACGTACTTATGAAATTGAAATCTAGGTTCCTGCTATTTCTTTGGCTTATGAAGCTGCCGAGTCCGATATCATGAAGCGTCCGCCACGTGATCCATTCAACGATAAATTGGTCAATTCAAGGTGCCTATACTTTTTTTTTATTTTTCTATATTTTCCACTCTTAATTTGTTAAATGTTAAATTAACACTCTCCAAAAATTTTATTAACACATGTAATATTAATTAATTATATTTATTTTTGGTTACTAAAACTAAAGCAAAGAATAACAAGCCCTGCGCTGAATTATCTCTAAAGATAGCTCCTAACAAAATGGCTGGATTAACTAACATTACCCGTACATACATTTATAACTTACAATTACACTCTCGCAATAACTGTTGTAAACTGGTGTTTTAAAAAGTACCTCTCTCTCTCTCGCTCGTTTAACCATCGTTTTACCATTTACAGTTTTATTATTTTTTATTATCTAACTGTTTTTTTTTTGTTTACTTTGAAAAGTTTTTTTTTTATAAACTAAAAATGTTCTCTCATTTTCTTCATATAAATTTGTACTATTTTTCTGTTATAATTCTATTCGATGTTGTGGGTTTTCATCATCGTACTTCATTGCTATAAATATTAATAAATCTTCTTAATGATTTGTTAATCATTACACTGCAACCAACCAATCATCATTATCATCATCGTCAGTCTTGATATGTATTTCAATATTTTTTTGTGTTGAACATCAAAAGAAATTTTTTGTCTATACTGTATATGAATTTTTTTCTTTCGTTTAAATTTAAATACCGCCACCTTCATATTTGAGATTTTTCAAAAATAATTCTTAATTGGTTTAAAATCGTTTAAAATTATCTTAAGTTTTTGTGTGTATTTGTAAGAATCATTTAGTGCATTTAAAAAAAAAATTATTTTATTATATTTTTCTTTAGGTTTTTTATATACATACATACATACATACTTATACCACATATATATGCTCAAATCACAAGCCTTGTTATATTTGAAAAAAGAAAAAGAAAACAATCTCAACTACAGCTTTAAAGGACACAACAAGCCTAGTGTGAATTGAGCAATAGTATACATATATTTTTATTTTCATACTTTTAACATTTATATTATTTTGAGCATTTTTCATTAACTGCCAGTTTATAGAAGCCATGTATGTAAAAATTCTCGTCTGTCTATTTACATTTAAAACAAAAACAAAAGCACTCAAATATGTTTTTGTTTTCAATATAAGTAGACGAGAATTTTTATTTGTCTTCTATAAACTGGCAGTAAGTGCCTTATTTAAAAAATAATAATTTTTTCATAAATGGTTTATAAAACAAATTTTGTATGAAAAGCCTTTCTATAAAACTCTTATAAATCAAAGATCTTTCTCAGTAAACCCTTCTCGGTAAAACCTTTCATTTGATACCCATATATTGCAGATGTGAATAGAATTAGGTTAGGTTAGGTTGAAAAGAGGAGCCATTACGCTCATGTCCGGGGACATAAACATAAGCCAGTAGAGGCCTGTTGTATGCTCTCCTGTAAATTAACAAACGTACCTTTTACCTTTTTATAGGAACTCAGTCGTTCACGTAGCCGCTCAGACTTTTCCAGTCAATACCCACCCCTAAGGTGGATAATGTCCGGTAAGGTGTCATCCCCAAATAAAACGGGAACTCGGCTGGGCGAAAGCTGGAAAATGACAAAGGAAGTGCTCCATTGTGTCCATGTCCTCCATGCATGCCTTGCATTCATTGTCATTCGTGGCTCCAATCCGGTACAAATGCTCTCTTAGATTAGAGTGCCCCATTAAGATGCCGGTCAACTTTCCTAGCTGGGACTTGTTTAGTTCCAACAGTCCCCTTGTTTTATCATACCCAGTGAGCCATGTGAATAAAATTTGTTTCGCATTATTAAATTAAAAGTGACATTGGCCACATTGAATTAAGATTAAATTCATAATTTCCAGCCCAATTCTGAATAACGATTCCCTGTGAAAACTTTTCCAAATTGCTTACTGTCACCACAATAAAAAAATAAAAAAGATTTGCTGAAAGCAAAACAGCTGACTTTGAAAATTCAAAATTCTATTTATAATAATTCTAGAATTGAATTATTTCACATATTTATATTTATGTTTTTTAATATTTCAAGTGGTCGTGGCACGTACAATACAAACTACACTTGATATCGATTATAAAATGTAATTCTTATCAATGACACGATATATAATCACTTAACCGATATTTCCTTAAATTTGTAAGATGCATTAGAGTATGTCTGAAAAATGCTTAGTCTTGTTTTTTCTCCGATATATTAAGTGGGCGTGAATCCTCTTATGCAATTTTGCACATAATCTCGATGGTTACTCGAAAGGATTTATTTTTCATTAACAATTTTTTTCCTTAGAAAATGTGTTACGATTTGATTTCAAAATCTTTAATCAGTTTACAAAAAAAAAAAAAAACACAAAATAAATTTATTTTTAATACTACATTTCTCATTGATTAAAAAAAAAATGTGCTAATTTTTTTTTACCAAAATATTTTTAAATTTATCTTACATAAGTTATAAATTTATTAAATTGAATAAGTATTATTTTATGTTGTTAAGAAATAATTAAGTATGAAGTATTATTTAATGCTAAGGCAATAAGAAGTATTTTATTTAAAAATTAAGTATTTTTCTCTAGACTTTTTTAAGGTACATAATTGCTAATTAGGCTTGATTTAAGCATAATTATTCAAAACCTTGTATACATACATACATATGTATTCAATTTGTTTATATGTTTAAGAAAACTTTTGGTTTTCTTTTTGATTTTTGTACAAGAGCTTTTAATCATTTACAAATTTTCTTTTATTTTTCCCTTAAAACAAAAATGTTGCGGTTTTTGTGCGTTATTTTCTTTTTGTAAAACAAATTTCTGTTTTGAACCACTTAAATGTTGCGCGGTTCCCACCAAAATTAATTGAAAAAAAAAAAAAAAAAAAAAAATTGTAATAATTGTTGGTATTAACTTTGAAAACTTTTAACAAAAACCTGACCCTGCCCTGTGCGCCCTTTAACAAATTCCGTTTGCGTATTCTTATTTGTTGTGTTGTATTATTGTGTAATACGTTAACTGTAAAAAACATGCCTACTAGGTACCCGCCATTTCCCTTGCCTATGAAGAAGCAGAATCAGATATTATGAAACGTCAGCCCAGGAATCCATTTTGTGACAAACTTGTCAACGAAAGGTAAAGTTTTTCTTTGTGTCATCATCATCAATTAAGATTATTATTCAGTTATTTTTGTTTTTGGTTTAATACTCTCGTAATGAAAAAGTATCAGCAAATCTTGAAAAAGTCAGCCAAACAAACTTTTTCTACAAAATATAAAACAATATAATTGAATCTCTTTGAACTGCATAATTTTTATACACCTCAAAATAAATCACTTTGAAGTAAAGTTTTTTTTATACAAATATATACGAATCTTTTTTATCAACACTTTGTCAAATTCCTTTTAAAGCCTTTTACTAAGTTGAATTAAAAAAAAAGAAAAAACAAATGCGTATTTAAATTTTTCCTTAAAACTTAAATTAACTGAAAGAAAATAATAAAAAAAATAATAATTTTTTCCATTTTATTAATCATATTTTGTTTATTTATGATTTATTTTGAAAGCAAAGTACATAAATCTTTTTTATCAATTATTTTCAATTTCAATGTATTTTAAAATTTTTAATGTAGCTTGTTATTTGTGTTGAGTTGTTATTTTTTAATCGAGTAAATAATTTTTGTTTAGAGTTACCCGCATACTTAAAGGCCCATTTATTCATTGCCTTAAAGTATGCTAATATTTTTTTTATAAAGTTTTTAGTATAACACTATTTTTTTTTTGTTTTAGTTAAAAGTTAATTAATTTTTGTTTTTCAGCTTTGTTTTTATGTTTTTATGTTTTTTTCTCTTCTTATTTTTACTATTTTCATATGCTTTTCTACAGTTTCTTAAAAAAAAAAATGTTTTAACCCTTCAAAAGTCGCTTAAACTCCAGCTTGCCTATGTTTTTCTAACTAAAGAAACTGTAAACTTTAAACAAATTTTTTTAATAATCTTTTTCTTCTATATATTCCATAACATTTTTTTAAAATATATTTATTCTAATTTGTTTAATACTCATTGCCGTTTTTAAAGCAAACACAAAGAAAAACTGTATTTATATATAATAATATGTTTATCTTGTCTCATTTGCTAAAAAATAACCATATTTCCACTTAAATATTTGATATATATAAAAAAAATATCTTACCATGATATTTTTTTTTAATAAAAAATACGCCTCTTGGTTTATATTTATTGTTGCCCTCCTCTCACCGACCCGCCAATATCAACCACCATAATATTGCTCGTTACAGTTTTTCTCTCTCTCTCTCTCCTCTCTACTCTCTTTCTCTCTTCATATATACTCGTAATTATATATACATATACATATATATATAACTTATATTGTATATTCAAAATATATACTCAACAATATTTTATATTATAAACAAAAAATTTAAATTTTCCTTTCTACATATTTAATCATAACTCTTTGTGGCTTTCTTTTTAACAATATGTTAATTTAGGAGACTTATTTGTAGTTTCCACAATGCAAGCAAGTGGCTTGTCGAGAAAAAATATATGAAAAACACTAAAAATTTTTGAGTGATTCCTATACAAACTTTCTAGATAAGTCAAGTCGCTGGCTTGCATTGTGGAAACCACAAATTATTTATGTATTTGTCTTCTTTTACGGCCTGTCCCACGATCACACTAGAAATCGTTCGATCGAATACTTATGTATATTGAAAACAGCAACAAATGTTCTAATGTTGTTGTTTGCAATACAAGTTGTCGATCGAATGATTTCGAGTGGCATCGTGGGACAGGCCATTAATCTTGCTGAAGTGTGTTGTTGTTTTATTTTTTAAAGCATAGCTTTAGGTGCTTAAAAGATGCACAACAGTTTGAAGTGGAAATCAAAATCAAATTGTAGTCCTTCGTGAGGGCATGCATTCCAAACATTTTTTATTTAGCAAATTTATTTTAAAATTCACATCAGCTATTTTTTTAATATGCTTACAGAATTTCAAGTTGACTGATTTCCAATTTTTAAAAATGATGCAGTTGACTGAAGTTGTTAGTGCGTCAACTAAAAGCAAATGACTGTGTCCGAGAGCCCGATTTGAAACCCTCCCCTTGTACAGCACCCTCCTTCCTTAGTCGAAGTAAAATAACTAATAAAGTGGCTACATAGCTTAAAGTAATACGCCTACTTAACACCAGAGGCGCTGCAACGATTCTATAAAAATTAAGAAAACGGAAAAAGGATTTAAGCTTCACTTATCTCTATCTATCTTCAGCATTTGTACTTTCACAGTCCCTTTTACACTCTCAGCTAACACAAAGTTACCTCTAATTTGGACCCAAGTGTGCTGAAAACTATCCAAGCTAACCTAACCTTGCCATTTATTTATCATAGTTTTCTTTAAAAAAAATATAAGTTAGTTTTCCACAAGCAAAGGTTTAAATTTTCCTTTGAAGCCCAACAAATTCGGTAGGAGTTTCATGTATTTGTGGCTTTATAGATCGATGAGGAAATGCAATCTCGAAAAGGCTTTCAATGTAAAAACGAGAGGAAACATTTTGTGAAAATATCAATGTATCACTTATAGAGTAACCGAAATCCTATGGGGAATTCTTCCTGGTGATAAAGAATTTTTTTTTTTGCCAAATGTGGTCATAATATTCCTCATTGATTGTTTGTTTTAGTCAGTGTGGATTATACTACGTGCATGTAAAAAAAAGTTCGTCATGACTTCATTAGCTGTCAAACCCACCTTGTCTTTCTTTGTCGCCGATTCACCCTGAGAAACCCACTGTATTTACTGCTGTTTAGTCTCTGGGGTGTTCACGGTTACGAAACGAAGTTGTCGCAACATTAACTTTTCGTCGTTTGAAAGCTTTATCATACCCAAGATTTCCAAATTGAAACTAGTGAACCATGTGATATGCCTTTGGCTTCCACAACCTCTCTCACTTCCACTGCTATCAATAGCGGTCAAACACAGCTGCTTGTTAAAATTTTGACAGGAGTTATCCAACAAATTGCCTGTTGACAGGAGCAGTGTTGCCCTTTCAGTTAATAGACGGGAAATTCAAAAAAGCCACAGAAAGTCACAATCCGTAACATTACCCGAGACTAAAGCCTTGATCTTTCCACCATCTATTTCTTCAAACTTAAAGCATACTTTTAGGAGTTCTAGTTTTAACTTTTATTAAGTTCCTTGTAGGAAAAAGCACTTCAGCAAGCTCCTTTTTTTTGTGAATCACTAAAAGCCATTTAAGGTAAGTTTCAATTTAACGTTGTAAAACCTCGCAGAAGTTTTCAGATATATCCTTGAAATCCTCAAAATTGTAATCCCAAAAATCTCTAGCTACGGCAAAAAAAAACGTTTATTTTTTATTTTTATTTTATTTTTGTAAATACAACAGAACAGAAAATCTCCGGCAGTCCTTAAACATTTTAGGATAATTTTTTAATAGTGAATGTTTAATATATAAAAATACAAACTTTAATAGATTTACTATAACTAGCAATTTATTTATTACTTTCTATTAAATATTTTATAATTTCTTAGATAAATTTTTCTTATAATAATTATTTTAGTTATGACATAAATATTTTTAACTTATCATAGTTTTTCTAAAGCTAATATTAAAATTTCTTCTAAGATTATCACATTTTTGCTATTATTAATCTCTAAACTATATATTTTTTATTTAACTAAAATAGTGTAGTAGATAACTATAAAAAAAAACAGAATTTAAATCTTAGACTCTTTCTTCTAACACTTATTGGGAAGAACAACAAACTATATAATTATTTAAGACTTTTAGTTATTAAAATGAGAAAAAAAAGAATTAGTGACACATAAGAATTTTATAACTAAATTAAATTAAATTTCTTATTTTATATTATACGTTATTTTTAAAAAAAAAACAAACTCTTTTGGCATTTTGAAAATTTAACTTTTAAAAGAAACTTTTTTGGTAACAACCTTTAACAAATTTAATTTTACTTTCTTTTTTTTATAAATTTTTTCCGATGATATATTTTATAAAAATAAAATTTCCAAACACATTTTTTTTAACTCAAAATATCTATCACAACTTTACTGCACTCTAAATATCTTACAAATTAATTTAAAAACAATGAAAATCTCTAAACACTTGAACTTACAAAAAAAAAACCAATTGCTTTGGTTTCACAAAACAAAAGGTACCAGCTATATCTCTGGCTTATGAGAAACCAGAAAGTGATATTATGAAACGTCAACCTCGTAATCCCTATCGTGATAACTTGGTCAATCGCAGGTCAGAATTAAATTAAAAAAAAAAATAGAAAAAAACAAAACATTTTTACAACCTTTCAAAAACACACATATTTATGTATATTAACTTATTAGAATTTAGTAAAAAACATACACACACGATATTTTAGTTGAGTTACATAAAAAAAAAATAAAAAAAAACAGCCTTTTAGTGTGTTTTCTAGTGCATTTTAATAGAAATCTTTTTATTTCCGTCAAACGTTTATTACGTCTCAATATAATTTTCCTTAAAACAACAGTGAAAAACTTTAGCATTCAACTCTAATTCGAAACCTAAACACAGACAAAAA
Source organism: Nowickia ferox (assembly GCA_936439885.1). Lineage (NCBI taxonomy): Eukaryota > Metazoa > Arthropoda > Insecta > Diptera > Tachinidae > Nowickia > Nowickia ferox. Next base: position 99,856,153 of record OW387023.1, on the reverse strand, counting down.
CAGATCGTTAAAAATATTGAAACAAGGTTTTTCTAGTTGTAGTTCTTTTCGTTTGTAGTTTTTCGTTAAAAAAAAAAATGCAAAACAGTTAAAAGTTCAATTCAATTCATTTTTCTAATTGTGAGTTTGTCAAAAAAAAAAAAAAATTGTTATTGGTGTTGAATTTTACACATTTACGATTGATTCATTCATTGATTCATTAGATTTCTTACATTTCTTTAGCAATAATAAAAATATAATTTTTGTAAAAGGAAAACTGTAGTTGTTCACACACTCTCTCTCTCTATCTCTTAAATACTCTTCTCCCTCGCTGCCAAGTTCTTGTTCAAGCTCAAAATAGTTTTAAAGTTCTAAAAAATGGCGTCAATTTGTAATTATTTAAAAATCTCCCAGTCGTCAAAATGTTATTTTTTAGAATCCAAAATCGTCAAAATAATGGTAAATCGTCAAATCTGGTAACCATGCGTACAAGCTAAATGTAAACAAGATAAGCAGTCGTAAAGCAGCTCTGGACTGGGGAACAACACTCGCGTCATCGTAATTATTTATTAAGAGCGATCGGGCTTGTGTGTTTTGCTTGACCTTCGGTAGTTTTGCGTCTCAGTCGCACTTGTTAATGGTTACCGCAACTATCTCTATCCATTACAGTTAGTTATTTTGTGGTATTTTCCATTATCAAGTGAAAATGTTTTTATTAAGATTTAAACGATCCACCTTAGCAGTGGATCTTGGAAACTCCTACTTCCTATACGAAGGTATAGGTTGTTCGCAGCAACCAAAGGAAGCTTCTACACGTGGGATAACCTGGCTCATTTGGAACACAGAGTTAGAAAAAAAACAAACTAACTCTGGTTTTAGACTCGACAGTTTTAGTTGCTCAACTTTTGATTTTATAATGAGAAAGAAAAAGATAGGTATACAAAAGGTATATATTTCTTTCTCAACTCTCTCATACAAAATCAAAAGTTGAGCAACTAAAACTGCCGAGTCTAAAACCAGAGTAAGCGCAAGAGGTGTACCTTGGCCTAAAATAAAACAAATCACACAGAATAGATCCCCGTGGAAAAATTTTATTATCGCCCTTTGTTCCAACTGGGAACTACAGGAATCAATTTACAGATTAGGGGCGACTAAAAAAAGTTAACCTCCGTAAAGCACGTGATATAAAATTTCTGTGTCGTGATTTAAGAATGTTACTCGCGCCTACATGTCTAGAAAAATTATGCACAGAGAAGTATTTTTTAATTTTTTATTTTCTATATATTTTCCTGAGTAAACAGCTGCAATTTTCCTGATCTAAAATGTATACATATTATTACCTCAATATAGAAAAGCTCTAACTCATTATTTTTTTGAAATCGAGATTTTCGCATTTTTCGATACGTTAACATTACATGTTCTTCTATCGAAATACGTGTAACAAAAAACTCGATTAAAAAAAAACAAGTTAGGGCCTTTCTATATTCACATAACGATAAGTTTTTCCCATACGATTGGCCAGTTCGTTTCTCATACATATTTTATTAAAAACTATCATTCAACATTTCTTCCAAATATCACAGCACCCGAATTCAAAGTGTGTTCGTTCAAAATATTTATGATATTCTCATTGGATTTTTTTAAAATAAATTAAAAAAAAATCAAAATGCTTTTAAATACTTAAAGCCAGGTTACATAATTTTCAGTGTTGATTGAGAAAATAATTAATAAAACAAAACTAAATAAAACATCTGGCATCTCGTTTTTGAAAAGAATTGCCAATTAAAACATGGCAACATTTGTTTTGTGTGTTATAATTTCAAGCTCACTTGCTAAGGCGAATCCAATGCGTTGATTTACATGGGCATAATTGTGCTGGCATAACATGCCAGTTTGTTGGTGAGAGAGGCAAAGAGAGTGGTTTTGTGGTTGGCATAATTTTACAACCAACCACAACCCCGCATTAGCAGCACAAAACCAATACACGCACAGCTTAAAAAACCGCAAATGTTAAATGAATACGAAACACACTAACACACACAAAGATGTGTATACGTATACATTTTATGCCAGATGAATTAGTCTCGTGTAATTTGGAAAATAACAAAAACTGTTCTCGTGTCAACTACTTCAATAAGATGAACTCATTTTGATATGCAATGCAATACTATAGAAAAAAATTTATTTTTAAATCAGCTGATCATCATCTGCTGAAATAAGTTCACCGGATGTGATTTCTCCCTGTCACTTACGATTGAGTTGAAATTTTGTAGCCTTGTTTTAAGCGTTAAAAATTTTATTCATTTTCGTTTTTATTGCTGTTTTCTTTTCTCTTTTATTTTCTCTTAATGTGGAAAAACAAAATTTATTTAAAGCTGTTTATATAGATACACAAAATGAAAAATTTCAAATAGACTATATTCTTATAGTTATAATTTTTAGTTTTTTTTGGTTATTTTTAGTTAGTAGTGGTGTTAACAAAAAATAGATTTCAGCGCCGCTCCGCCTTTTACATAGAAAATAATAAAAGTTTAGAAAACCTAGATAACTATTACCTTATACAATTGGGGGATTCAAATGGTAGTCATAAAGGTCATAGTGTCATAAAATTCAAATTTAAAATTAAAAAAAAGGCAAAAAAATTATATTAAAATCATTTAAAACGCAATGACAATATCACCTTTATGACTATCGTTTGAATCCTCCCACATGTGTGTATATAAATCAGGCATCCTTAAAACTACGCACACAAAAATCACTTTCAAAATAATAGTTTTAAATCTTAAGTATGATTTGTGTAGAAAAGTGTGATGTGTTTTTATGGTGATGCCTGATGTAAATAATTTTTTTGTTTTGTTTTTGTTTAAACTGTTAATATCTCAGTTTTAAATAGAAAAAAAAATCAAATTAACTGAATTTTAAGTGAATTCGAAATTAAAAAAAAAATTCTTTCCCCTCAAAGTGTTCAACATTTAAAAGTTTAATTTTGTTAAAGGCCGTGATATGCTGTTCTACACAAACGAGCAGGAGTCTAAAAACAATAACAATTCATCAGATTAGGGTTGTATTTTTTCGTAGGGCATGCGATTGTGTAGAATAGTGAGTCATAGCCTTAAAGAGCACTGTAAATGATATTTCAAGTTCTTGCACACTGGCAGTGATAATAAAAAATTTAACCCACCAACAAAACTGTCCCGCTCACAATTAACAAATTCGATTTTATGATAACTTTGTAACATCATCGACAGTAGTGTGTTAATATCACATTCACATTGATTTGGTTTTAGTTTTATAACTAATAAAGGTCAGCATATGGGGTTTTCCACAGAAATGTCTTGTTCCGGACAGATCACCATGTCTGCTTCTTCATCTCGATGAAACTTTTACTTCATTATTAGGCAATTACGTATGAAGAATAATGTAATTTAAATGACCGCCTCTAGATTGGTTTGGTTGCTGCAGCAGTCGATTATTTTGAGGTTGTTTTCGACAACATTTTCGCACATTTCGGACGGTATCTTGAATGTAATTGGACGTGTGTTGGTTTTCAAATGCTCCAAACGGTCTTTGGCGTAGCCCCCAAGAAAATGGATGAAGGTGCAAAATACGCCAGAATGAGCCGTGAGTTAGGAAAAATTGCTAAGAACCCCGTGGAATCTATCAATTCGGATTATATGCCACACTTTTAGTAACAGTAACGGCAGTGATGCACAGGCCTGACATATGTAACGCTTCCAGTCTCTTCAAATTTGTTTATTACTTGCACAGTAGGACTATTATGACGACCATAATCAGCCCGTAATGCTCGAAAAGTGGTCACGTTCGAACCAGCACTTTTGTACTAAGTTTTAACTATTTTTACTAGTTCTTCAATTGTTAAATGGCAAACCTTTTATTAAATAAATTACAGCTCATTCAGATGACAGATATTTAACAGCAGACGGCCTTGCCAGACCAGTGGTTTTGAAACCACTAAATGAATAACCCTTTACATAAACATTTTTCTTTTTGTACTTGCGTACACATTGGAAAAAAATGTAACCAAAACGGCAACACTGCCTGTGTCAAGTTGATTTCAGAGTAACTTAGGGCTCGCCCGCTAAATTTTTTCAATTCTTTTGAAACTGATGGCCCCAACAGTTACGTCTTACGTTACGGCACCTAACAAAGCGGCGTTGCATTATAGTACAAAAGGCGTAGCTCTATTGGATCAGCTGTTCAGGCTGAGCACAACATGTTGACTACAGGTAGCAATTACTCAACTGTTGAATGGAGCGTAACTGCCCAACTATGCATTTCTAAGACAAACACTCAACAATTGGGCAACGTGTTACATAGGGTCTACACGTAACATAATATGTAAGATAAGAGCGTCAAATTCAATCGCAGAGAGAATTATGTATCGCAGTTGTAGGCGCTATGTTATGAATGCGCCCATTCACATTTCACACACGAGAACAATTGTGATGGCATAACATGCCAGTTTGTTGGTGAGAGGGGCAAAGAGAGTGGTTTTGTGGTTAGCATAATTTTTCAACCAACTACAACCCTGTATCAGCAGTACAAAACCAATACACACCAGAGAACGACAAAATCTGATTGAAAAAATATTCATACGTAATCCATATCCTAAAAGCATGCCTTTGTGTTCATATATTCAAACTTGTTCCAACATACATAATCGTTGCTGCTTTTTAATCATTCCAATCATACGGTTGTTGTTGGCTCTACGATTTTAAACATGTGTCGCATCATACCAATCAATTCGGTTCGGTCATGATTATTTTGATGAAAAATAAAATAAGTAGGCAAAAGCGTTCGTTCTGATTATCAACAAATATTTGTATGATGAATAAAATCAAAAAAGCAAAAATGAGCGCGTATGAGCGCGTATACATCAAGTGATGATGATTTTTTAGAAACAAGGGAATTTTATGTACTATGTATTTAGCAATTTATATACCTATACAGAACACCCAAAGCAGGGGCATTTTGTACAAAAGCAGCGGACACCGTGGTATACAACGTGAAAATGTTGTTTCTATCGTGAAGAAATTTGCACAAAATACGTTCAAATTTATCAACGTTGTTGAGGATATGTAACGTCATATAGCGTGTAAATTGATTAAGTTTACAACTTTTATACATGTTATTTCATCGTATAAATACTTCAAGGTCATGCATATCAAATAGAAATTATTTTTAAATTTGACAAAAATTATTTCGTTGTATAAAAATTTGATTCCATCTCTTTATATACATATGTATTAATATTTATATATTTAATATTAGTAGCTAGTCTTTCGCATAATACTCTAACGAGAGACGATCTAGTCTTTTCCTGGTCGTTTTCCATTTTTTCTTTTTAAAGTGTTTGCTTACTGATTTGGATTAAAACAATAATATTTTTCATAATTCCTCTGCTTTGATTTTATTCAACATGAAAACCTGATTATATAAAAATTTGAATAAAACATGTATGAAATTACTTGCAACTAACCAAACGATACGTTCGTAAGTATGATTCTGATTTTATTCAATATTAAGTTTTGTTGCATGATTAAATGTGAACAAAAGTTTAATGTATGATGAATGATGTGAATAAAACATGTTCGATCACTCGACTCACATTTACTTAAATGAATCGTTCACCATTACGATGATGATTTTACTCAATGTTGATTTATTTTGCATGATTAAAAGTGAATAACAAATTTATAGTATGATTAAATCAGAAAATACGTGATTTTTGTCGTTCTCTGATACACACACAACTTAAAAAACAGCAAATGTTAAATGAATACAAAAAGCACTAATACACACAAAGCTGTTTGCACGTATACATTTCTATGACAAATGAATTAGTCTCGTGTGTTCTAAAAAGAACAAAAATTGTGCGGCATAAAAATTAGACTCGTGTGTGAAACGAAATTGACCATCAATAATGTGTCACAGCTATTAATTTCAAGGAATTTCCACACGCAGTATGTGTAATGAAATTGAAAGCGATTTATTGAACGTGTGGTTACAGCGTAAATCAGAAAGGAAGCGCATGACGTTAATTTAAAGTCTTAAAAATGTTATATATTCTTATCAAAAGAAAAATTTGGAACTTGGAATACTTCGATTCACTTAAAAATATCAGTCACTATATAATTTATTTATTTTTGGTCGACTTAGGTCTCTAAATCCCTTAAAATTATTATATGTGATTTGCTCCACGAAAAGGGACCTCTGCGCCGAAAAGAAGTTATTGAGAAAAACGCGTTTAAAAAAAGCGCTTCGAACGAATTGTTTTTGCAAGAAATAACTTTACAGGTGATTTGTAAAAAAACTAAAAGACATAGAAACTTGCGGTTTGCGGCATTTAAAAGAGCTTTTTTTTTCTATAAGAATCACTCAAAAAGTACAAAAAAAAATTTTCGGCGCAGAGGTCCCTTTTCGTGGAGCAGGTTACATATATTCTTATCAAAAGAAAAATTTGGAACTTGAAGTATTTCGATTTCACTTAAAAATATCAGTTACTGTATAATTTATTTAAATTAAATTTCTATTGGCAAATTATACTAAATACTATTCGCCCCTATACCTCTCTCCGCTACTTTTATAAAATCCTCCCAAAAACAAAATAAAAAAAAATCAGCTCCAATAGGTAAAAATCTTTTTATGTTTTATCTAACAAATTATTTTATATTAATTTTTGTTAATTTAACTTTAAGTTCGAAACTTAAACCACAATAATGTCTTAAGCGTAAGTAAATTTTTTTTACTCTTAAAATTTCCGTATTTATGGGGGGAAAATTAATTTGGTGCACGTTTTTATTTTTATATGTTCTTATGTACATAAACAAATATTCTTTTTTATTAAGCATGCTTAAGCATGAACTGCTCGCTATGAAGTTTAAACTTTCATGCTCAACTCTTGTGTTTAAATGTCATGAATTTTTAATTTTTATCGTTAAATAGCACTTAAGTTTTTATGTCGCCTTATGATCGATCAACTAAAATCATAAAAGCTTTGCTTTTTTTTGGTTAATTTTTAGTTTTTTGATTTTTTTTTCAATTACTGCAAACAAATTGTAAATGCCCCATCCATACTCAACGCTTTTACTGCTCTACTCTACTGTCTGTTTCTCTTCTAATTTGCTGCAACTTCATCACGCATTTGTAAAAAAAATCTGCTTAATAAAAAATATTAATTTTTAAAGCATAATTTGTTAATCCTTTTTTCTCTCGAAAATTTACTAAACAATTTTCTTTCTATGGTTGAAAACACTCGTACACACACCCACACACGCGCCCGCGCACACACACACATACACACACACTCGCTCACCTCTAACCCAGCAAACCATTAAAGTGCTTTTCAAAAAAAAAAAAAATATAGTTTTGAACATTTAAAAAAAATGCTGCTTTTTCATCCCTTTCTTTTGTAACAAAGTGTAATTAACTGTAAAAATTAAGACACAGTGCAAATCTAAATAAAACAAATAAAAAAACAATATCATAATAACCACTCATCAAGTGAATCACATAAAAATTTCATGCATACTTACATACTAATTGACAAAAACTGTGATAATTCGGCATTGGAAAAAATCCACCATTTGTTATTCGGCTTTCAAAGACAAACATTTGGCATTGTAAATTGCCATTGAGAGGAATAGAAAACAATTTATACCCTCTTTTCACAAGTAAGCCTGCCCGCTTAAAAATTTTGTATGAAAATCACTCAAAAAAATTTGTGATTTTAATATAAATTTTATGCTCAAGTCGACCGTGGAAACAGGGGGATCATTTTAAATTTTCTTTAAATATGAGTTAAAAATTTTATATTTTTTATATGCTTGCAAAATTATGTTAAAAATTCTTAAAGAAAACTATTTGTCCTCTCAATTCATCAAACAAATACTTGATGTTTGTCTATCAAAATTCTTAAAAAAATTAAAAAAAAGAACATTGTCCATATTTTCTCTAAAAATATTAACCCAAACACTAACACATTTTTTTAACAAACAAAAAAAAATATTTACAACATTATAAGCAATTAACAATCAATTAATGGATAAAAAAAATTAATCAATGTAACAAATTAAAACATAAAAACAGATTGATTTCCATGGCTTATGGACAAATCGGCATGATCCAAGCTGCCGCTGGCTTCTTTGTGTACTTCGTTATTATGGCCGAGAATGGTTTCTTGCCTACCGATTTGTTTGGCATCCGCAAACAGTGGGATTCCAAGGCAGTCAATGATTTGACTGATTCCTATGGTCAAGAATGGGTAAGTATAAAATTATTCGAATAAATTCGAATAGAATAATCGTATATCTTTTGTTCTGAATATTTTTAAATTTGTTTGTTTTTCTTCTTCAAACATTTAGACTTATCGTGATCGCAAAACTTTGGAATATACCTGCCACACCGCTTTCTTCGTTTCCATTGTTGTTGTACAGTGGGCTGATTTGATCATTTGTAAGACACGACGAAACTCCATTTTCCATCAGGGCATGAGAAATTGGGCCTTGAACTTTGGTTTAGTATTTGAAACCATTTTGGCTGCATTCTTGTCCTACTGTCCCGGTATGGATAAGGGTCTTCGTATGTATCCACTCAAGTAAGTAGTTAATATTTTCTTTCTTTATATTTATATTGAAATCGTACAAAAAGATTTGTAGTAAATCTAAATATTTATTATAAAATTTCTGCAACTATAATTTTTTGATTTATTTTCTGTATCACTACAGACTTTATAATAAATGTTGATATAGTAAGACGGGTCAACAAGTCCATCAAAATAGGTATTTGTTTGTGAGATGATTTTGTAATTGGAGTTAAGCCTCATTCCGTCAAGTCATTGACAAATCTGCATTATAACTTTTTGGCGCTGATTCGTCCTGTAAACCTCCTCAAACACGACACCCATTTGGCGGAAAGCTTTTATCATACGCAAGCTATCATTCAAAATTAAGAGTCAGATTAATGTCTTAATTAATGCCTTTGGCTTCCACAATCTCTCTCGCTTTCAATCTCCGATCGGAAAACACTATATCAATTGAAAAACTCAACTGGGCGTCCAGAATTTTCGGCAACTTCCGTGCTTAAACGGTCACAACGAAATTTAGTGAACCACTTTTTACCATTGCTTATCAAGCGTAACCTTGGTCTGAGTAATGGTTTTTACCCGCAAAAAATAATGCTTAATGAGCACACGAAACTCACTTTTTTATATTCTTCTCAAATGACACAGCTTGTTAAAATGCGGACTGGAGTCAACTGACAGCTGCCTATTCACAAGACCAGGCCAGTATTGTCTTTTCAATTAAGAGGTGGGAAATTCAAACAGTAAAAGGTTTTTTGTCCCGCCCCAAATAAGAGCTTTAAAAGAAGTCACATGTTTAATAAATTATTTAAGATAATACCTTATGATCCAGTGATCGGCACTATATATATATATACACGTATATATTGATTCTTTTGACTCCTATAAGAGCCTCAAGAAAATGGAGGTTTCGTTAATCTTCGCGTAATATAGGATGATTGCGTTTCTGCATCCGCTCCTGGATCTGCCAGTCTGTCTCACCGTTTGTGAGGGTTATATCGCTCATGGTCGGTCGTCAGAGCCTCTCCGGGTAAAAACAGGGTACGCCGCCTGTAAGTCAGGTTCACAGTTGTACAGGGGAGGCTGTGGGTCGCATCACTACATCAGTAGTACCCCACTGACTGGCACTGCGACAAAAAAAGTATATTTTGTGCTGTGTAATACCTTCATAAATAATTTTTTCCTTAGCACGTTCAACTTCAACTTTTAACAGATTTTTTTTTACCCTCCAGCTAACATCTTTTTATTAAGGTATCGCTCTCTAGGTTTAATATCTTCTGATCTTCTATATTATTATTTGCAATGCTGGTCATTTCTTTTGCCATTAATTAATGAAAAATTTTAAAAATATAGAAGTGCTTTGGTTAACTTTGGCTTTGTCATGCCACACGTTTTGCTCTTCCTGTATAAAATACATAAGATAGGGTCGGGAGGCAGTAGGCCCTCCATACTCAGAAAATATTAATTATGGTTTTAGCAGAGATCTATTAAAGCAAGAACTTTTAGAGTTCCGTACTCAAAAGAAAAACAGACTATGCTGTCCTTGCTCCTATCCGTCTGTCCGCCTCTCCGTCCCGTGACCGAATAAAAAAGTAACTTTGTTTGTTGTGCTTCATCGGCTTAACGGTTGAAATAGGACTAATAGGGGGCAGAGGAGCAATTTCTGCCTCTACGAAAATATCCATAACCCTATATCATTAAAAAAAATACAGACAAATTGATAAGTTCGTTTTATTTTGAAGTTGGTTAAAAACCATATCCTGGTGAGTGTTCGGGAGGGGGGGGGGGGGTTATTTCTGCTTCTCTGAAATTATCTAATCGATTTTTATGAAAAGCCATAACACAGAAACACTGCGTCTAAAAGGACTCACATGCTGTATATGAAAGGAGCAGGGGCATTTTCCGCCTCTCTGAAACTATACTATCGATTTTGAGGAAACTTTTAACATAGATAATTAGGCGTCTACCAGGACGGAATCGCATCTCTGTATATATTTTTTTTTAATCTGGAACCAAAATGTCGTAGTCTAATTCGAAATACTAAAATCACGATTAGGCGCAATTTTTTTTAAATTCTTTATTTTTTATTTTTAAAGTCGAGCGTGCAGCGCAAGCATATAAGAAACGATTATTTGATTTTAAATTACCTTTATTTGTTTTAAATAGCTTGGATATTATTCAGAAATTTCGAAATTTTAATATATTTTCCAAGCTTCATGACAATATTTATGAAATTTAACGAAAGTTGTTTCACGAAACTTCCCCAGCATTTCTGGCAATAATAAATAAAAATAAATAAAAAAAGAGTTGAGCTGCTAAAAACAGTATATTTTTATCGTTTATATTTTGTTTTTACAAATCTTGTATAATTAAAATATTAATTAACTTATTATTAAATGTTAGATATGGAGTTAATCCCTTTGTATTTTCTTTGCAATTTACAGACTCGTTTGGTGGTTCCCAGCCATTCCATTTATGTTGGCCATCTTTATTTATGATGAAACCAGACGTTTCTACTTGCGTCGCAATCCCGGAGGCTGGTTGGAACAAGAAACCTATTATTAAACAAACAAAAACCAATCAACAAACATTATTTTTGTTATATGGCTGCTTCATCCATTTCTCTTAACCTCTGCCGCCCCAACGCGCCACTCCCAAAAAACAAAAAAGAAAAAAAAATCGACAAAAAAAACAAAATTTCACTTCCAATCAATTCATTATCACTACTATAAAAACAAAAAACAACAACAACAACAACAACTACTACCACTACCAACAATTTATCTTCTCACCAAGCTTGTAAGGAACATCTTGTAACCCAAAGAGATGTTTTTATTAAAATAATTAATTATAGAAAGAGTAAGAAAAATTTAAAGAAAATGAACTAAAACAAAAACGAATTCATAGAACCATAATAAGCAGTAAAGTATATAAAATTAATTAATTATTAAACGATTGAAGAGGAGCGCATTATTCTTTTATGCCGCCTTTTGTTATTAAATTAAAAGAAAAATGAATAAACAAATAAATAAATAAAAAATAATGAGAGCAAATTAAATTTAGTTTAAAGAATAAAATTTAGTTTTTTTTTTAAATAAATGAAAAAAAGCATAAAAATCTCCTGCGATTAATGGCAACAACTACAAACAACAACAACAGCAACAGAGAAGCAACAACAAAATACAACAACAAGAATTATTATTATTTTTTTTTTAATTTTAATTATTATTTAATAAAGAGAAAGATAATTATTTAAACGATTAAGTAAATTTAAATTATAATAAACTAAATAAGATTTAAATTAAATAAAAACCAAAATACAAATACGAATTGGGTTTGACATTTCAGATGGTTGGTATTTTTTGTTTTGTTTTGGCCTCGAAAAGTAATGTATCTTTCTTAAGCTGGTTCCACACGAGACACATATATACATATATTTTACTTTTGACTTGTCATCTAAGCGATTCATATGTAACTTCGCTGGGAGAAAGATAGAAAGAAAAAGTATTCTTACCTCTGTATTTCACACAGCTGAATTAAGACTTTGCAAAGTAAACTTTGCGTGTCTAAAAGCGGTATTTCTTTACATTTTTGCCACAACGCACACACTGGTATTATATCAAAACAGCTTATGTCAGTCAGATCAAAATAGAACGCGCTCTAATTGAAATTTTGTCACAAGTGCCGTCAGACTTTTACAGTAGCAAAGTCTTAAAGCTTTTACACGACATGTACATATTTTGTAGTGGGAAATTTAACATGTCTGTTGTAAAGGAGCTGTTTAGTGTGCGATTTCAGCAACTGGATGTAATATGTTAGAATCAGGAATTATTTATATAACCTTGCAATGCTAAGAACCTTAAAAGGGGCATGAATGCCTTTCATGTCTTACAGCAATTCGTTTTGCATGGCAAAAAAAAATACTAATAAACGTGGGGATAAATTACGGCAATCGATATCGAACAGATCTTCACATAATTATAATTGTGTTTGTATAGAAATTTTCATTGATAGCAAATCGTCGGGTGTTTACTGGTTTGCCGCACAGATATTCAGAATACATTATTGATGGCGCAAACCAAACCAGTAATCACCCGACCAAATGCCTTAATGTATCTCGTCTCAATGCACCAGTAACAAGCTGAAGGTCTCCTCTACTCATTACGCCCTAGTTTCTACAACCCGGATGGTCAACTTAAGTGGAAAATTTATATGAAAGGCACTCATTTGTTTGAGTGACTTCCAACACACATTTTTTATACGAGTCACCTGCTGGAGTTGTGGAAATGTGGTCTACATCTGTGTAACGCAGAGTTTGTTTGAAATTTTTATTTATTACAATATTTTTTGGAAGTGCAGGGGGTCTATTCTGTAATTCGAAGCGAAACCAAATGCTTGGGAATTTCAATATTAATAACGTACAGATTCGAAAGCATTGTCTTTTGTTTCGAAATACAGAGGGGATTTACCCCAGGAATAGTTATTTAGCATTTTCTCTCCTTTGATTGAGCCAGAGTTCATTGAATAAAATATATTAAATATTAAACATTAAACTTTTCACTCTACAAAAAAAAAAAAAAAGAATTAAAAATGCAAAAAACAATAAAAAATTTAAAAATAAAAAAAATAAATAAAAAAAAATTATGGAAAACAACGCATGTTGATTTAAGTAAAAATATAAAAATTTAGAAATTTTATTAAAAAGAAAATTAAGAAAAAATTTCTAGAGTAGTTAAATAAACAAAAGAAATCTCAAGAGTAATCATACTCTTTTGGTAACCGCAACAACAGCAGCATCTTTAATATAAAAAATCTGCTCTGGTTTTGAAAAATAAGCCAAGAAATAAACAGATTGTTAAAAAAAAGAAATACAAAATACATAAAACCGTTTTTAAGTTATAGAAAAAATAATAATACTTAGGTCTAGTGAAAACTTATTTCTTTTGATTTAAAAATTAAAAACAAACGCTAAAAAATAATAAGTAATAGAAAAATATATATAATAAAATAATTTTTTAATAGTATCATGAAGAAAATAACAAAACAGAATAAGTAAAAAATTATATTAAATACATATAAAACCATTAAAACCTTTATGCATTTTTTTTAAGAAATTTAGAATTTCAAGAAATTTTTTTGCATGAAAAATTTTCTATTTGATAATTGCAAGAGAGTGATTATGGAAAATGGAAAATGACTAAGCAATTTTTTGATCTGATTTGCTTCTTTCGTCCCTTCTATTGACAAATAAAAAAATTTTCATGCAAATAATTTCATGAAAAAAATAACAATGTTAAAATTACTTTAAAAACAATAGTGCTTTCAATTGCATTTTCTATAAGCCAATAATATTCTTTAAAAAATTTCATTTATCTCGCAAAAAATAATTTAAACAAATAATAAAGTTAAAGTTGAATTAATAAAAAGAAAATTTTTGGCTCTATTGCAGTTTGCAACTCAACTAAGTCGAATTGAAACTGTAACAACTCTACGAGTAACAACTAATTTCAGTAATGTGGAGAAAAATTAAAACAGCAAAACTTTGTTGTAAGTGTGTTTGTCTTTCATTTAATAAATTAATTATAATTGGCGGTAAAATGGATATAAGTATCAGTTAAGGTTGGTACTCACTATCCTACACAATCGTAAGACTTTTAGGAAAATGCAACCAACTGATCTAATGAGTTTTTATTGTCTTTTGAACATTTTCATAGACTCCTTTAGATCAGGGTTGCATTTTCTTAAAAGTCGAACGATTATGTAAGATAGTGATTACCACCAGTGTTTAAAAAACTGTAATGATTTCCATTTCATTTGATTTTGCTTCTGCTTTCGCTTTTGAAAACTACAGCAGTTGCAGTCAAAGCAAAATCACAAAACGATTTATGACCAATTGCGCAGTACTTTCAGCAGTCGAAGATTTGAAAAGTTTGAATTTGATTTACTTTTGCTTTTGTTTAGTATAGCAAGTAAAAGCAGAAGCAGTCTATATGCTTTTGGAAGTCGCAAACAGTGACAGTCGAAGAAGCAAAAACTCTTGGTTTTAGAAGTTTTAAGCAATCGCAGTAAAGTGGGTTTTGTTTTTGCCTCTTGTCTGATGTGCAAAAACAACAACAAACACCACAAAATAGTGGACTGAACCTGTAGAAAGCTTCTAAAAGCAAGACGTTTTGCTTCTTCGACTGTGACTGTTTGGTACTTACAAAACATACAGACTGCTTATGCTTTTACTAGCGAAACTAACCAAAAGCAACTGGAAATCAAATTTAAGTACTGCGCAATTGTTCATAAATCGTTTGCTGCTTCTGCTTCGACTGCGACTGTTGTTGATTTTCACAAGCACAAGCAAAAGCATTTGTTGATTTTTAAACAGTTGGAAAAAGCCAAAGCAGCGAAAACTAAAAACCTTACGACCAATCGAATCCTTTGTAACTTCCAAGCGCCATGTAAGAAAAGTTTTTAGTTATACGAGTAATTAAATGGCTTTTTAATTGCAGATTTGCAAGTTTTTCTCGTTCAAGTCTGTCGTTTATAATTTAAGGTGTATCAAAACCTACAAGATTAATAAATTATCATAATCATTGTATTGGGGTAATTCCATGATTGCCACTTAGCCTAGCCGTCCGCTCTCACGCGCAGCTCTTGAAGGCGGACCTAAGCTGTGGAAAATTCTTCCCAAATTTACATATACATATATTTGCTGCATCCAACTTTGTGTCTTGTAATTTGGTATGTCTGCCAATGACTTTTGCTTTCTAACGTACCTAAAATATTTCATTACATCTGACATAACCTCTTCTTTTATTTTTTCCACCACACACACTGTTCTTATAACAAAACAGCTGATGCCAGCCAGTCAAGCCTATTTTCTTGTACTAAAGTTTAACTATACTAAAGTGTGTATACCATCTTTGGCGACTGGAAAAGATCAAAAGGGTGTTAACTAAAATTAGTTCTAAAAAATAGTTGACATTGTTTTATTACCAAAGTTAAACTTAAGTGCCACTCCTTTCAGCTCAAAGGAGCAAAACGATTTCTTTGTGCATATAAAAATGTAGTTCTAAAACAAGCGATTTTAGTTCTTTGGCATTTCCAAATATTTGTTGCCAACTATATATTTTACTTAATTGTATATTCGAAACGTTTCATTAAGAAAACAATACATTCTTATTCCTTTCAAGTTCACTGCAGAAAAGCACTATAAAAACTAAAATTTTAAATACTCGTGAACAAATTATTAAATAAACTTAACATCCCAACAAACATTTTCTAATTTAATAATTATCAAAACCAAACAGACATCAATCACACAAAAATAGATACAATACATTACAATCCTAAATGCTTAAGAGACACTCATACTACATAATTTTATAGCTAAAAAAAACTATTAAAAAGAAAAAAATATATAAAAAACCATATTGAATTACACTATTGTTGTCTACACTCTGTGTTTATTTGTTAAAGCCTAAATAAAGACAAAAAAACTAAAAATATTTATTAAATGTAAAAAATTGGTTCTATTTTGCAAAAAAAAATTATTTTTATTTCGATTGTAAAAATGTGTTCATAATAATAAAAAAAGAGAATATTCCCATTTTTCGTTGTGCCATTCTGCCATCATTTTGATTTTCAACTCCCTTGATCTTAAATTTCAAGTTAAATGACAAGAACATTTTTAGTTGTAAACAAAATTTTGCAATGAAAAAATTAAGAAAGAAAAAAAAGAAACACATTGTATGCATATAAGATTTGGTAAAAATAAAATAAACGAACATTTTGAGAAATTTTTGGTTCTTTTTGCCCTCCGCTGTAAATGTATTGTAGTTTTTAAAATAACAAAAAAAGTATATAAATGAAAAAAAAAATCTTTAAATAAATAAAAGAAATATATATAAAAATAGAAAAACCCACTTTTAAAAGTTAATTTGCTCAATTTATAATACAAGAACTAAAGGCAGAATTAGTTTGTACGTGCTGTTCCGTTTTGAATCAGCTGTTTTGTTTTCGTACAATTGAAAATCTGTATGTGTGGTTTTTTTTTCCTTTTTCGTTCTGTTCTGTTGCGGACACATCTGCAGAAAATAGAATTCAACGTTAAGTGACAGCCAAAAGTGTGTATGTATTAGTTTGTTGTGATATTTTCTATACAATTATAATCAGTTCTATAGGTTGCCAGCTGATTCTTCCTTGGACAGAAAAAGTATTTGCATAATAGTATGTTTCCACCGGCATGATTTAGACAAATCATGATGATTTGTACAAATCATGTTAATTTATACATGATTTACCATACATTTTGCATATGGATAAATCACCTCAAAGTAGTTGATTTATTTTAAATAATGTCGAAAATACTATTTTTCGAACTCAATTTATAAATGCAACCCTGCGTTTATTTTAAAATTACAAACTCCATCCCTGGGTCTTCCAATTTCAAAAAAATGACATTTCGTCAGTTGGTTACTAGTTTGATGTATGGAACAAGAATGTGTTTTCGAGAAAATCGACGAAATCAATCATTAGTTTTATAAAAATACGCCATAGAATTTTTTGTTTAATAATAAAAGAAATAGATACATATGTTTTTTAGTCAAACTTAAAATTGATAAACTTTTTACAGCCAACATGAAAAGTTATTAGGATTTAAAGAAAAAATTACAAAAATCTTTGTTAAGGCATGTCACAATCATAACAACAATATTTTTCACTACTTGTTCAAGTAGGTTAAATTACTGTGTATATTTAAGTAGAAAATATCAATTTTATTCATGCAACATGACATTTAAAGGAAAAACAACTTTGAATCACGTTCGTTGAGTAGAGTATGCATTGATATACATACATACATCATAACAATTGCGAATAACAATATTAATACTTTTATGTTTTAAATGTGCCAGATATCCCAAAAATTGTCGATTGCTGTAAAACAATTTTTTAAATGTTCAACAAATGTGGAAATGGCACAATATTGCAGCTCTATATATCCTGATATACTCAAGATATCGGAAAACTGATAAGGAATTTGAAAAAAGGACACATTATTCATATATAATCAATCAATAACTCAATTTCTTTTTCTCTCAAAATAAAATTTTACGGATAATAACATCGGCTCCATGGTACATAAGAAATTCAAATTTACATCGTGATTTGAATATGCCACAAGTAACTGAAGAAATTGCAAAATACGCAGGCAAATATGTTACAAAACTAGAGTCTCATCCTAATCCGCTTGCTCGTAATATCTTGAATTTTACTGGACACATCCGATTAAAAAAGAGGGACACAAGGGCTCTAATACTCAACACTCCAGAAGAAACTGCTTGAAAATACTTTTGTTTTTGCTTATCACGACTTTTGTATTATTAATAACTATCACTCAATCAATCAATAAGTTTATGTCCGACACTGGTCGGGCCTAATTAATTATATTTAGATTTAAGATTTGAATAATTATTGTTAGTTCATATTTGAAGATGCAATAAATAAATATATGTACTAAAAAAAAAAAAAATTTCTTTTAAAAATGTTCCATACATCAAACCAGTAACCAACCGACGTTTTAATAAATTTTAAATGTCAACTACATGTGAATAAAATTCACATGACAGCTGCTGTGCTCACCTTATAAAGCACGTGCATAAATTGAATACGAAAATTCGAACAACAAATCACTCACAAGGTCGGGTGGAAATACTTTGAAGTGACTTACTTAAACCTACTTGATTTAAAGTCGGTGGAAACATACTATAATATTTTATACAGAAAAGAAAGCCAGAGAACGGCAACGAAAAGTAAACACTAATGAGGCCTTAACTCATAATTGCAGTAAAATATAAATTTATAAGTTTAAAAATTGAGACAATCCCTCCCTCAGTCGCACAGAGGAGTATTTCACACAAAAAAAATGGCTAAAAAGGCAAAACTGAATTTAAAGAAATATTAAGAAGTAAGTACGCAGCTCGATAGACAACAATATTTTACATTATATTGTACATTTTGAAGACTTTTAGTTGCGATTTGTAGCTCTGAGACCCTGTTAAAGTCAGGAAAGTGAAGAAAATTATATGAGATTTAAATGTTTTTTTCGGTTTCTAGATGTTTATATGATATTTTTTTTTGCGGCTAAACGAATAAAGGTTTAACAATGATTTTTTTCCCTGAAAGGTTTGATAAAAAGCTATTTAAAAAAAAAATTAAAAATATGTTGAATATTCATGTTGAAACAATTCGTTCAAAAGCTAGAAGAAATTATACACTTCTTTTGCAAAAAAAAAGAAGAGGAAAGGTTTTTAAAAGTGAGCTTAGCATCTCTACGAATTATGTTTAATACCACAATAAAATTTGGAATCTATAATTTTAAGGCTGGTACTCTGTTCAAAGTTGTGAAAAATTTTCAGCACCATTGATTATTTCGCGTGAAAAATTTGACATGTACTAAATGTAGCCCAACTCGCGGTTTTTTTTATAAATTTCTTGCTTTTATTGCTTGAAAGTATGCAACATTGTTAAAATTCCGTGCGAAAAAAGCACTGCTCATGTTGTTTCGCAGCTAAACTAAAATGATGCCAGACTAATTTTGCATGGAAAGACATGATTTTACGTGTTTTTCACAACAAGAACAGAGTACTACTTTCGCGAATTTATTTCTCAAATATTTCACACCAAATACTTTTATATGTAGTTTGACAGCATTTCGCACTAAATTGTGAACAGAGTACCAGGCTTTAGAAAAAAAGTGTGCGCAAGTTTGCGCCATTATATTTGACGATTTTTTAAAATTTTTCACATTTCTTCTATTTTGGCTCATAAGGCACTTTTTCTTATACATTTATATCGTCATAAATTTTTTATTCGAGGAAATTCAGCAGCAGCGATACAAATCGAGATGTCTTGAATAGGTTATTTCTGAGCAGTGACCCTTTTATAAGCTGCAGTACGCAAAGAGAACGGATTAATAAAAAGGCTTTTTCACCAGAAACCATCACACTACTTCTTCCTGACACCGATACATGCGACATAATAATTATTTAGGCATTTTTAATTAGTTTAACTTTTATTTTTTATTTTTTAATATCATAAAGCCTTTTTTCATAAAAAAATTCTGTTTTATAAGAGCCTTACAATTTTCAAAATTTTTTTTTAATTACACTGTAAATCGATATATTTGTATACAGTCTGTCAAGAATGAGTTTAAACCTTTAAAATCAACATTTGTTAATTGAGTTTCACGATTTATACCGTCTTTTATTCCTTAAGGCTCAGTTAGCCGACTGTAATGTAAAGTAAATGCAACGTAGGAAACAGCTGATCGATATTTTTATATGAAAAGTAAGTTACGTTACATTACATCTCTATAACCATTTTCATTACTTGTCACATAACAATATCGATCAGCTGTTTCTTACTGTTACAGTTACATTACATTACAGTCGGCTAACTGAGCCTTTAGGAATGTGGCTTTTAGAAAAATTTTAAAAATTTAAACTTTTTGTTTCTTTTATTGCATTCTGAAAACCGCCATTAAATTTTTAATAACTCCGAAATAGTAATAGATAGAAAAGAAATGTGTTTGGCCGGTTTAAGCTGAATTTTCCGGTGCATCTTCTGATGATCGGAGAACCCGTTTTCAAGTTATGACAAAATATATTAGGCAACCCAACGATTTAGGGGGTGAAATATGCCACGCCCTTAAAAGAAAATCTTTACGTACTAGAGAAAAACGGAAAACAGATTTGAATTAAGGGCATCAAAATCCCTATAGTCCACATACTTTTATTTCTAGGGTAGACAAAATTTTTTTTGTTGCGCAGTGTAATTTTTAAAAAATCTGCCACTAGACTTTTTATATCATACTACACCTAAAACTATCAAAAAACTAACCCTCTTATGCAAAAACGATTGTTAAATTTAAAGTTGATTTAACAAATGAATTTTGTATGGCAAAACCGGTTTTAACGCATGCTTTAACTTTAACAATCGTTTTTGCATAAGGGTGTTAAACCTTTAATTCAAAAAACACGTTTAATAATTTAGGCCAGCTTTTCAGGCCAAATACTCCTCTGTGAGTCGCGTGTTCTATGTTCTATGTTTTATTTTTTATTTATAGTTCACAACGTTCATTACGTATTGGCCTGTCACAGAAATCGATCGAAATTGTTTTGATTACGAATTTACATTTCGATCGATTTTCTTTAACCTTCTCCAGATTTCGATCGATTTTGCTTATTCCTAAGAAGTGGCAATTCGAATATTTTCAGTTTAAGTGTGGCAATATTGTGCAACCCACAACAAATAAATAAAAGTGCTATATTCGGCTGCGCCGAATCTTGTTTACCCTTCACTGAAGTACGTATGGAGTATATATTTGTTTTGTGAAAAAATATTTTTCGCCTAAAGAAATTAATTCAAAGTTTTTATTTTCGAATAAAAATGAATATTTTATTTTACACTCTCTATTTAATTTTTTTTTACATGACTAGTATTTTCGCTTTTTAAAAGAATGAGAAGCAATTAATAAGAGAGAACTTTAACAAAGATAACCACTTGCTAATGACAATTTATTTACCCACATTTGAGGGTCGCGTTGACTGAAGCAGTTAGCACTGGTCCTGGATTCGAGTCCAGTCACCGACAAAGTCATGCAATAACAACACCATGCATTTTCGTGATGTGCATAAGTGTACCTTTGTGTAAGTTGCTGTAGGAAAGTTCAAGTGATGAAGGCATAGACAATGAATAAAGTATCCGCTGAAGATCTACACCGTCTTAATGTAACATCAGAGCGCCCTCCTTCGCCGATATTGTGTAGCAGAATCATCGCGAAGTTAAAAAATAAATAAAATGGCTACTAGACTCAGCTTCGAAAATTTAATACGCCTCATTGACACCAGAGGCGCTGCAACACTGCATTATTAGAAACGTGCGACGTGTTAAAGCCCTTGAACTGTATATTTTATTTTTCTAATTTGTGTACCAAACTAATTATTTCTAAAACATAAAATATATTCGATTTATAAGGAAAAAGAAAAAAAAAATTATTTGACCTAGTTAATTTTATATACCAACAAAAGCGTAAATTTTTCAGCCCTGCAACAAAAAAGTTTAAATTTTTCAGCACTGAAAATGTTTTTTTTTTCAATTTGGCTGATTTTCAATAACAATCTATTTTGGACCGTTTCTGGCACACTGGTCCAAAATCGAAGTCTGTAACTTTTCTGGGAGCTTCAGAAAACCAATTTCACTTACAGACGGACGTAAAGACGGACGGACGTAGCTTATTCGTCGTCCCTATTCATGAGGACCCAGAATATATACATATGTACATATACTTCATGGTTATTATAAGAGCAAAACAAATTACAAAAGACAAAAAAAATTTTCTGTAGTGAAGTGAACAAAATTTAAAAATTAATACACGAAATGCTTGAAATTGCAACAAGTGCAGTGCTAGATGTCCAGAGAAGTCTGTGCAAACGGCGCACTTTCATATCCCAATTACTGAATAGATAATTTCAGTTTTTATGGTGTTGCATTTTTTTCCGTTCCGTTTCGTTACCGTTCTGTGTCGTTCTTTTCTGTATAAAATATTTTGCATTGGATATGTTTATAGAAAAATTGTCAAAATGTTATTGAGAATTACTTGAAAAAAAACATAATTGAAAGTTAAGTTAAAAAGTATCAAACAAAACAATTTAACAACAAATATCTATCTTTATTTGAATCCGAAATCGTTATCTTTTTAAACTTATTGTTATGTTAGGTATGGATGTACATAACCAAGTTTGTTAGGAATTATTAAACTTTCAAAACATCAATTTACTTTATATTCTAAGTTAGTATTTTTTAAAGTAATTTATAAAAATACATAAATACTGCCAGCAAGCGGCATCTGCCTAAAACAATAATTCTTATTCTCAATAAAAAGTGACACAATTTCTTTTTGTTTTATCATATTTCTAGGATAGACAAATGTACATAAATATTTTATAAAACCCAAACTAAACCATTATTGGTGGGAAACAAAAAATGCATCAATGAAAATTCAATGCCACAATTTTATCATCTTTACAATATTCAAGATTATTTCAAGATTCCATTCTAAAGATGTATTGGACAAAAGGGTAAGTAAAAAGTTTTCATTTACATACATACATACATGAACATTAACAACCTGTTTTTCGAAAACGAGTAAGTGTAGACGTTCATAAAAATAACGAACGAAAACATTTTTGCGTTTTTGTTACATTGCATAATTTTCGTGTGAGTGACAAAAAGGAGTTATTTTTGCTTTAAAATGAAAAGACGAACTGCCGTATCAAAGAAAAATAATATGAACTTGAAGTGTACGTTAAAATAAAATTTTCATTCAAATTTTTCAATTGAAGTTCTAATTAATTTTTTTGGATACGGCTGATAAGCTTTAGAATATAATTTATAAAAACAAATTTTTAAACGTCATTGTTTATAAACGTAACATAAATGGGGAAAGGCTTACGAGGGCGTATCAATAAGTCCGTGACTTTTTGAATGATCACACATTTTTTTTTTGCAAAACAAAAATTTATTTTTCAACATAAACTCCTTTTGACTTAATTCACTTAGTCCAACTTTTCTCCAGTTTTTGTAGCCCTTCCTTAAAATAGGCATTTGTTTGGTCAATAATTTCATCGTTGGAGCTCGTTCCACCGAGCCCTTTCTTTAGGTTTGGAAATAGGAAGTAGTCACTAGGGGCTAAATCCAGAGAATATGGCAGATGAGGTACCAATTCGTAGCCCCAATTCATAGAGTTTTTCCATTGAGACTGCACACTTGTGCACCCGTGCATTATCTTGATGAAAAATAACTTTTTTCTTTGTCATATAGTGTCGTTTTCTTTTTAAATCCTCATTAAATCGGTCTAATAAGTTGGCATAATATTCGCCGTTTATTGTTTTTCCCTATTGAAGGTAATCAATGTGGATTCTCGCGCGTGCAACCCAAAAAAATGTTGCCGACTTTGGCCGACAAACTTACCTAGGCCTTCTCGGAGCAGGTTCAGCCGGAGAAACCAATTGTTTAGACTGCTGTTTGGTCTCCGGAGTACAGTAATAGATCCATATTTCATCCACAGTTACAAAACATCGCAAAAACTCATTCGGATTGCGGTTAAACCAGTCCAAACAATCCTTTGAAGTTGTCACACGTTTACGTTTATGGTCAATTGAGAGCAAACGCGGCACCCATCTTGCAGACAACTTTCTTAAGCCCAGCTGATCTCTTAAAATCGAAGCCATATGAAATGCCTATGGCATCATTAATATCACGCGCTTTTACTCTTCGGTCGGCCAACACCATATTGTGGATTTTTTCTAAATTTTCGGTTGTACTTACCTTAATTGGCCGTCCAGAACGTTCAGCGTCAGTTGTACTTGTGCGACCACATCCACTTTTTACCATTGAAATCAATGGTGCAGAGTCTCCATAGTATTTATCGGACTTTTCCTTGGTTTGATTGATGTTTTTTTTTCCCAAAAAATAATGTTTAATGAGCACTCGAAATTCAATTTTTTCCATTTTTAGAAAAATGCACGGGGTTGTATGTTTTGAACAGCTGTTAAACGCAAAGTAAATGGCAACACTTGCTCAAAATTTGACAGTAGTCTATTAACAGGTGGTTCTTGATGGGAACACTGCTGCATTTCCTATAACTACGAGGGAAGTTCGAAAAGTCACGGACTTATTGATCCGCCCTCGTAATTTATATTCTACACCGATTAGGTCCCTATTAGATAGTTCAGTTACAAGTCACAAAAGTATCAATTACCCAATTCTAGGCCATCCCCATGTAAAAGTGACTGGCCCGCTTCATAGAAAGTGTTAGAACTCGGACTGGTATTACGTACATTTCCATTTACGGGTTTAAGAGCAAAAATCTGCTATCGTGCAAAACCCGTATTTTGCTAGTTAAAACCATTTGTGCAACACTGAGTTTATACGATGACAAAAGACTACGGTAAGTTCGAAAAGTCATGGACTTATTGATCCGCCCTAGTATTTATGTTTTCGCCAAATCTGCGACTAGGGCGAACGGTTAACTTTACAAAATAAGACAAATTTGTCATTCGTCTATTGAAACGTAATTGTAATTTAAATGGGTTGGTGTCAAAAACGAGCTACTGAAAGAGTTCGATACAAGTCTACAAAATAAGCATTCTCCTATAAACATTTGTATTATATCCCTGACATTTTTTAGACGGTAGCTTGCTGTGGTTAATGTGTTTAATATTTAAATTTCCCAAAAACAAAGCACTGTCGTTAAGCAGCTCTGGACTGCGGAACAGCTCTCGCGTCATTGTAATTATTTCTTAAGTGCGGTCAGGCATGTGTGTGTTGCTTGGCCTTCGAGAGTTTTTCGTCTCGCTCGCACTGGTTAACCGACAAACACGTTGCAACGTTGTATAGTCAGTCACAAAAACTTTTTTTTAACAATTCTGTTAATAATATCTTGGGCAAATGGTCTAGTTTAAGGGTGCCCAAGAGCTATGCGCTTGGTGCTCATTTGTTGTTGTAAAAGCGCTTAGCTATAGGCTGTGTGCTTTAATATTTACAGCACACAATCAGCACTAGAAATACGAAATACACAAACAACTCTGTCTTATTAGTTTTTTGTCGTTCTTCACTGTATACATGCAAATGCAAAGAAACAACACTTTCATATGCTTTGCTTCACACAAAAAAGTAATATGAGTGAGTTTATAATATTAATTAAAATATTTGTAATATTAATTAAAAAATTAATTAAATTTTCACCTATAAACAATTTGATAATATCAATTAAGTTTTTCCACCCAAATTAATTAATGCAATTAAAAATTTAATTGAATCAATTAAATTATTAATTGAAAACATTAATTGGTGAATACTTTTTTCTGTGTTGTATTGGTATTGTATGTATTGGTTTTTACAACAGAAAATAATTTGCTCTTCCATAAGGAACTTTTGGGCACCCCTGTTCTAGTTACTCCGCCCATATTTGTGCGACCATATTCTGCGAATTTACTTTGTAGAATATGTATTAATAAATAAATAAATAAATGAATAAATAAACAAAACACTGAAATTTAAAAAAAAATCATAACCAAAGGCTATTCCAACAGTTAATGTAATTTTGACAATATGCTGTATCTTGCCGTAAGACACAAACTCTTGAAATTAAAAAAATGTTGGAACAAAAAATCGCCAAAATTAAGAAAAAAGCGAAAACGCGCTTAAATGAAAAATATTAGAGATGTGCACGTGAGAGTTTTTTTGACTCACGACACGCACGCTCACGCAGAAAAATATTTTACTCGCGCACTTTCACGCACGAATTCTCTTGAAAATTTTCACGATCACGCACGCTCACGAATAAAATATTCTTAATCACGCACGAGTGGCTTACAACTTATCACGATCACGCACGCTTTCGAAAAAGTATATAGTTCAATTTGTATGTTATTTGGGTTGAAAAATAGGTTCGTACACATACATTGCATCATGGTTTTGTTTAAAAAAAATTTAATATTGTCTTTCGAAGGTTTTCGTCTGGTCATAATAAAATAAACAATTATTGTTAACTATAAAAACTATAAGAACTGAAACGGATTTTTGGAAAAAAAACTGCACGACTGCTCAATAATAAAAAAAACTGAGAAAAACAGATAACCTGCACACTTGGCAATTATATTTACCCTGTAGGAGGGTTGGGGTTTGGTGTCTCCAAGTTCCACTTTTGTCGACTATTTTGTTGACTTTTTGGCGACATTGTCAAGCCCCTATATATAAATATCCCTACTTACTGGTAACGCGGAAGAAATTAATGGATTAGTCCCTTTTTTAACCGAATTTCAAAAACGTGGTGGTTATCGATCCATTCACCGGTATTTTAGTAATCTTTTTACGGATTTGAGAAATTCGTTTTTTTTTTGTCTGGAAGGAAGCTTCAATTTAGACCAATTTCCAAAAAAAAGGGGGGAACACTTATCTACTTTTACTTATGGGATTGCTACGATACTTATAATACACCTTGCACGCTGATAATGACACAATATAGATGGGCCCATTTAAAATTATATTTCACGTTCTTCTACTTAACAGATTTTACACGAAACTTGACACACACCCTGGGTTGTACTAATAATACGTTCTGGCATTTAAAAAAGTGGGCGGAGACATCTGAGAGATGTCTATTATTTCATGTCCTTCTACTTGACCGATACATATTATGTACCTATATACATATTTTTTTTTCAATTAGTTCTTTTCCTTTAATAAAACACCAAATTTGAAGAATGTCTAGTACATTCAATGAGTCAATGTCTACATATGTAGTACCAACTTCAGTAATTGATTTTCAATAACATGCAACTTAAGGTACTGAAGCGCAACCACATCAAATTCTTTGCGAAATTGGAATATTGGCAAAATAAGCGCTGCACGCGCAACAAAAAATATTAAAACCAAAATATTAATTTTGTAGCAAACGCTACCTTGCATTTTATTTAACATTCCGTTCACATAAAATGTGAATCCCGAAACATTTCTGTAAAAATGATCGCTGCACGCGCAATAAAAAATATTAAAGGAAAAATATTAATTTTGCAGTAGACGCACTTTGCATTTTTCATTCACATGAAATGTGAGTCCATTTTGCTGACGACAAGCATAATTTTCGTCACCTTTACTTTTGCATGAAGTTATGGAGTTCTTTATAATTATAAAATGTTTTAGTTCAATTTCGGCACTCAACTCAAGCTGGCATAGCGAGACTAATAATTTGTACTTATATTAAAATATTCAAATAAGTTTATATTAATTAATAAAATCTAACTTGCAAATAAATAATAAATATAATAATAATAAGCATAAATACTGTTTCAATATTAATTTGTCGGAATTGGGCAGAAGATTAATTTCCACATGTTAAATGTCTAGAGCAAAAAACATCTTATGCGGTACAATTCGTCAGTAATACTGGTGACAAAGGCACTAGTGAATCAGAAGTGTTTCTCAATTGATATTTCCTACATACTCGTAATATCTAAAAACATAGATAGGTACAGTTACATATGTACCTAGGCAGGAATGTTATCTCGTGAGAGCGTGAGAATTCGTGCGTGATTCTTAAAAATAGCTCAGGCACGATCACGCACGAGTAATTTTTTTAAAGTCACGTTCACGCACTCACGCGTGATTAATAATAAATTTGGTCACGATAAAGTCGCGACACGATAAAATCACGACATTTGCACATCTCTAAAAAATATCACCAAAAATAAAATAAATCTTAAATAAAAAAAATCACAAAAAGTTAAATAGTCGGCAAAAACTAAAATATCGCCAAGAACCGAAAAAAATTGCCAAAACGAAAAAAACATAAAACGAAGAAAATATTGCTAAAACTAGAAAACAACCGCAAAAATCGTCAAAACTTGAAAAAATTGCGAAAACGAAAAAAATGCCAAAACTAAAAAAAAATATACGGCCATGTCACAGAGTTGAATTCCATTCGGAATCCACCCCATTTTTGTAGGAGATGGTGTCTAAAAAAGAAAACTAAAAATTTGTCAAGTGTGTCCACTAGTGTTGAGCGAAATTGTGATTTTTTAATAATGTTGCTCCTTGTGAACGTGATTTCTAAATCGCTGTTCTTTTAAACTGTGATTGTGATCACACAGTTTAGCAGTATTTTGTTTGTAGCAGTTCTGTTATTTTGACAAAATCTAATAAGAAGAGCAGTTGTGAAATTAAACAGTGACTGTGATCACGGTTTAACACATTTCAGCTCTTCTGCTTTAAAAGTATGTATTAGTATAGGTATTTTGATAAATGCTAATAAGAAGAGCGACAAGAACAAACAATTAGCATCAAACCCCAACCAAATATTGATAATTGTCGTATGAGAGTCAGAGAGACAGTAAAATTGCAAATACAAAAATGTGAGAGCTATACATAGTTGCCAGAAAAGACGATTTGACACGATTAGACGATTTTTTCTTGAGAAACGGTGAACGTATACAAATAAATTCATGTGGTAGCTTTCTTTACTGTAAAGTAAGCATGCAAGAGCATTCACAGTTTGTATGAAAGAACTACATTTGCAAAACATGTTACTTGATAAATTCGATCACAGTTGTGATTAGTGATTTTTCAATCGCTGTGAAAAAGTAACAGGTTTCGAAAAATAGCTCATCACTAATGTCCACACTGTTAGGGGCACTAGTATGCTGGGTTATACTCCGGCTAGGGATCGATATATTGAGGTGGATTTAATTCCGTTTCCGAACGGAAGTGAACTCTGTGACATGGCCGATAAAGATTTTAATTTAAATCTGGTAGATTTTACACAGGTGTAAGTGCCCTATTAAAATCTAGTGGTGATGCAACTATAGCTTTTTGCTTCCAAATTGTACTAAAAATAATCCGATGTGTTGAAAAAAAGTTGTTTGGTCGTAGTTTAGGAAAAGTTGCAGTAATTGGTTTTTGTTTTGGATAAGAAATCTTGATAAATGCCAAAAAAAAAAACATGTAAGCGGAATAGGTTTTGATAAAGAATCACCCGCATGTTGTAAGTAAATCTGCTTTTTAAAATAACCACTTACGAAGCTTTACCAGTCGCGGCAAAGACAATCGATAACATTGCAAACAAAAAAGATACCAACAAATAAATAGCAATTGTGATTAATAAATTTTCCATAATCTATTTGAATGAAATTAATTGTTTCATGTTAATTATAAAATTAAATATTTTTTTCTTGATGATGGTGTCTGTGTTGACTATTTTGCTTATGGAAAATAAACGGAGAAGAAAAAATTATCCAAAAAAAAAAACTAAAATACAATAATTCAATTGCGTTTGTCGTAATCCGCAATAAATAATAAATGTACATGCAGTTATTATGCTTTAACGTTTTATTCATACAATTGTCACTTACTGGCATGCTTTTGGTTTTGTTTCAGCTATTTGTGCTTTTGCTAATATATTTTTTTGCTTAAACTTATTAAACTCACAAAGTTACTCATTTTCTATATCAGATTTTTTGCTTGTATTCTAATGCGAAAATCTTAACTGTTATACAAAAATATGTAAAAACAATTGCAGTTGATTTTCCAGAGAAAGTCACTCACTTTCAGTGATGTTAACTTGTTTACAACAAGAATTTATTCATAATTACTAACAAAAACCACTAAAAAGCACTTATGTTAACATACATTTGCAATATTATTGTGCAATAATTTTAATTGCACAATAAAATTGTCGGTATTGACATGTCAAATATACTTAAGCGGGCCACCCACTTGCAATATATTATTGTACAATAATATCGCCAATGTGTATGTCATATTCGAAGGTGGCACAATATATTGGCAAATATCAAAAGTCTTTTGATTTTTTTTGTACAATCAAGACAATTGTGTAATGTGGTGGCAACATGATTCAATGTTGTTTACTTTTGCACTGCCAGCAAAATTGGGCAATATTTTCTTTAAAAATATTGTGCCAAAATGACAATAATATGTGCAACAACATATGCAATAATATTGTATAATGTATGGCCCTTTTTACATATTTGTAATATTATTGTGCAATAATTTATATTGTACAATAGAATTTTCTGTATTTGTGTATTTAAAACTTGTGTTTAAAACTAAAAGTAAAAATTTTGCCAGTCTTTTTACTTTTTTTTTAATTATTTAATGACAAAATTGTTTAATTTGCTTAAATTCTTATATACGAGTACATACAGTGATACAGAAAAGTCTAATCACCCTGTTGAAAACCACGTGCGTTGGCTGTCCCGTTTACGTTCGTTTCATCAATATTTTCAAAAAGACAAGTTCGAGGTTTTTTCGTTTAGTGTTTAATTGCTCATCTCTACATTTTGTATAATCACTGGAGTATTTTTTTTTCAAATACTCGTATGTATATGACAAAGTCTTGGAAAAAACTCCAAACTGCTTCTTTACATATTTTTTGTGACTGCTTAAGGCCATGACTCACTATCATACAAAGTCGTGCGATCTACGAAAAAGTACAACCATGGTGTGATGAATTGTTATTGTCTTTTGAAAATTTTCATAAAGTTCATCATACCAGGGTTGTATTTTTTCGTAGATCGCACGACTTTGTATGATAGTGTATCACGGCCTTTACTAAACTTTATTAAACATTACATACTACGCTACAGTTGCTGTAAAAATTTTTATTGGTGGGACTTTCTTCTTTTTTTTTAAATTCTTTTTTGCATCTTGGGGAAAATTCCAAATTATATTTTACTTCCTCACGGTACACAGTGTTGTTAGTCATGTGTCATAGAATTATTTTTTAAATAATTCATTTAATGGTGACAAAACGCATGAAAATTACATTTGAAAAATTTATTCGTAACGAAAAATCTGTGTTTTTGAAATCAATTCATAATAGCAAGAGCTTCATACTGTAAAAGTTCACTATAGAGAAGTTCGACTGCATTATATTTATAAAAAATTTTAAAAACTATCCAATCATACATATCTAATACTTTTGGATGCTATTTCAAAAGAAATATTTACACAATCAATTTTTTTTTGGAATTGTTGGCTAAATGAGATTGGTCTTGCTTTAAATCAATATTGAATCTGTCTTAAAAACTCTGAGTTATATTCATTATTTTTATTATTTTATAATTTTCAAGGTAATTGATGTGAATGACACCGAATGAATTCATCCCAAAAGAAAACAGTGGCCATAAAATTCACACGAAGAAATCCACTATTTTGATTAGTGTTTGGTTTCTGCTATTTTCTGATGGATCAATGTTTCGGCCACAGTTACAAAACGGCGCCGGCGCAAAAACTCTCAAGCAATCCTTTGTAGTGGTTGTATTGTTGCGCTTTAGCTGAAGCTGCAAACGTTTTCCATTCATAGAATTTTACTTTCTCAAAATATTACTGAACGCTTTCCGTTGTAATTAAAAGAACTAACCGAAAACTTAAGCCATTTAGGTGCTTTTATTTATAAAAAAAACGCTAAAGAAAATGCGGTTGGCATCGCGAGTTGCAGTTATTAACAACAGAGAGAGAGAGAGAGAAAGTGAGATAAAAGTAAACAATGCATTGCGCATGCAGCAATCGAAAATATTTTGAGAACAATTCATACAGAACAAAAATCAGATGCTTAAAAAAATTGCAGACATTTCACACACATTAGAAATTTTCAAAACAAAGCCATAGAAATATATATTTATCTATATACTTGTGCATACATACATACAACTTACATGCATGTAGACACAGTGAGACCTCGATATAATTTAACAGTTTTTCTACAGCTCACTTTTTGTAAAATATAGTATCCTAAGCTTATTAAAAAAAAAAAAAGTTTTATTAAAAACTTTCGTTTTTCCAAAAACCAAGATTAACAAAAAATTTTTTTAGCAAGTAAAATATCAAAAAAGATTTTTTCCCCAAATAAGGTTTCGAAATATAAATAAAAAAAAAGAGAATCTAATTTTCTTCATTAGAAGAAAAAATAAAAATAACACGTCACAGCCACAATTTTCACTTATGTTCATTGTTATTAAACCATATGGGCCTTTCCACTGAAAAGTATACCGCTACAAAATAAATAAAAGTTCTTTAAAACTCTTTGTTTTATCATATTTGCATAGAGAAACAATTACATTTAACTAATGTAACAAAAATTTCGCAATTAAATATAATTTATTTCGAGATATTCACAAAAGCCCAGTTTTTTCATTTGGATATGTTTTATTTTGATAAACGGCCTTAAAGAAAAGATAACGCCCTTATTCATTGACTTTTGCTCTCTGAAATTTTTTGCTGAGTTTACAAAAAGTAAAAAAAAAAAATAAAGCATACGAAACTATATTGTATAGTTTTGCTTTGCAAAACTTTTTATGAATTTACGCATCGTTTTATTGGTGCATATTTTTGCATATTTTATGCCTTAAATGCATGTTTTTGCATATTTCCGTCTTACGCTTATACTTTCAGCGTTTCTTTTTCGAATTTTTATAGGATATTTGATGTTTTTAGGGCATATATTACGATACTTTATAGATTTTGCTCAAGTAGAAGCAATATTTTGTTACCATTATGACTTTAGATTACATAAAGCGATACGAGTATGTTGTAGTGACTTCTGAGTAGAGAAACAAGACCTAACAATATTTTCTGTGTCTGCGGTGACTTGTGTAAATTTCAAGCGGATAAACTTTTTCAATGAATTTCTGATAAAAAATTTAAAAGAATAACACTCAAATAAGGCGGGCCGGACCATCCAGCTTAAGCTAATATCGGAATCTCTTTGGAAATTGAAGCTACATTTTTATATATATACGTGTATATACTACTGCTTCCTTTTAAATTAACCTTCGACCAAAAAAAGGGGTGTTATAAGTTTGTAGTGTGTGTGTGTGCGTATCTGTGTATCTGTGTGTAAGTACGAGTCCACGTACAGACAAAACGACTGGACCGATTTTGATTTAGTTTTTCTTTTGATTAAAAGATGACTTAATCTAGAATGCTCTTAGCCATGTTTGAAGAAACAGCCGTTTAGAAGATATCACATCTTTTCTAGATATGAGGAGTTTTTAAAATTTTTTATTTTTTGTATATTTATTTAATATAATTTTATAGATCTTTCTGTCTTAAGGGCCAATTTCACCAATTCTATTTAAAGCCTAGTACGGAGTTCTGACGGAAATTCAGGTTCCCATATGAACTGTATGAAAAAAAAAATTACGGAAATTCAGGTTGATAAATTTCATAAAGAAATTTCCATTTGCTAGTACGGACTTTCAAAAGAAAATTACACAGAATTTTGCAAATTTGTTGCCTATCTTAGGGATATTATAAATATAAGTGAAGACTTTTTTTCAGTCAACTGAAATATAAATTAATGTTCATACAAAGTCTTTGGTCGCTGAGTTTTGACATTTCTAATTTTCATCAAATTATTATTATTTGTGTGTGTTTTTGTGTGTTGTAAATTCAAAAGTAAATGAATTTGAGTGTATGCAAACATAATTCTACACAAAAGGCTACAGATTATTTTTCCGTGTAGAAATAAATTCATTCATATTCATATTTAATATATGCAAAACAAACATTTATTTTTGTAATAAATAAATAAATATTTTCTCAGTATCTATAGTAAATCTGTTTATACCAGATGTGTTATCAAAATCGAAGAAGAGCCAAAATAAGTGCAAGCAAAGCAGCTGTCAACAATTAACTTAACAGTCAAAATGGCCGAAATTGTCGCCATAAGTGAGAGACATGTGTACCAGCATAACGCCACAAAAAAATCAAAGTTCGAATATACGTAACCCACGAAAATTAAAAATTCGCGATATTTTTGAAAACACACCTCGCACAATACAACTTTATGTTCCCATATAAATTTCACTTCATATGTTTTTGAATTTATTGCAAAGTATTTCTATTCGCTTTCGCAAAAATTAAAATTCATTATTCGCTTACGCGTTCGCTTAACTGGCATTCATTATTTCCCCAATTGAAACAACTAGTCTTACAAAATCCACAGCATACTTTTGTGCAGATTTTTTAAAACTCAATGCGTATGAGTAATATTTATAAGCCATGAGTTCATCATACGCATTATAAAGGCAAAAAAAAACAAGATAGAATACGATTACAATCTTTTGGTGGGAATAAATTAGCCAGTGTTGCCATTTCTTTGCAATTGTAATTGAAAATCATGCTGTTTTAAAAATAAATTTGTGTTAATTCTAAAATGGGAAGCTGCCATTATTATTATAATGTGAAAACAATTTCAAAAATAACTTACTACTTTTTATAGATTAATCGTTTGTTTAAGAAAGGCCTTATGCCAGCTTTTTTTTATCAAAGACTTTTTATTACGAAATTCGTTATTTCATGGTTCATTTGGTTATTTCTTTAACATAATTTTGCCGCTAATAGTTTCGGTTTACTTATGAAAGGGCTCATGTCATTGACAAGATGCTCTAGATTAGTCAACCAGTCTTGGCAGTCCAGCATTTCTCTGCCAATAAAAAGACATACGAAACAAAAGTACAGAATTGTACTAGTTTCGATTAATATATATTTATTAAATATTTATTGAAGATTTTTTAAGATTTATGCAATATTTTGAAGCAAAATGGCTCTGACTTATACCACTTTCATAATTATGGTCAGGTACATATGTACATATATATGAGCAATAATTCCTTGGAATCCTATGAGGAACTGAGAGATTCAAGAGTTTGGGGTCATCAGCTTAGTTTATGCTATTCTGTAGCACAAACTGCCAGCCAAATCTCCAGACAGGCAGGTTTATCTATTTTCTTTCATATTTCATATCAGACACTCTATTTAATAGAAAAATTAAAAACAAAGAAAGAATCACGTGATTTAAAAATTGAGATTTTCAGAATATGCCTGTGTAATAGTTCTTTGCAAAATTGATAATAAATATTTTCCTGGTATGAGGGTTTGCCCTAGCATTTTTTAAAACCCTGTATCAAAGGCGAACAAAAGAAAAAAATATTCACAAAAATTATTTTGGTGAGGGTGACTTTATATGTGGAAAACGTGATAAAATCAAGATTTTACGCTCGAAATCAAATCATTTCAATCTTAATAGTCTGTTAAATGCAAAAATTCTTGATTCAATAATAAAATCTAAATTTGTTTAAGATCGCATTTAAGATTGTAATCTTGAATAAAATCTCATTTTGAGATTGAATGCAAGATTTTGTTCTTAATAAAAATCTTAAATTAAGATTACGTTCTTGATGTTAAGAATGCGTTAATTCTTAGAATTCATTCTAAAGAATAAGAATTTATGCTTAAATATGAGCACGTCAATCTTACTGGCCAAATTTCAAGATTGAAATCTGAAGATTTCTGCAAATTTAAATTCAAGAAATAAATTAAATTTAGATTGTCGTTTTTCTCTTAGTATAGATAAATTATTAGAAATTATAATTTTTTGTGCCATGATATGAATTTTTTTTAAAGAAAATATTAGTCAATAATTCGCACAAATTCGGCGAATACGTTTACGAATCCCAATGTAATAAAATAGATGAATATTTCATAATTAACGGAAATAAATTAATTAAATATAAATTTTGCTTCTACTCGAACCCGCTCAATACGGACTATATAAAATTTACACTTTTCCTAATTTTTTTGTTTACTCTGAAATTTTGAAGTCTAAATATTACTCAAGAGAGTCTAGCAATTTTCTCTTTTGGCGTTCTAAATAAATTAAAAAAAAATTCAACTTATTTATTTTTTCCTATTTTGAAATTGCCAACACAGTGAACAAATAAAGATAAAAATAAAACCTGCACAATTTTAATGCGAGTTTATTAAAATGCCGCATATAAAAGTTAATAGTTTATGAGGATGCTGCTGCTGTTGCTGCTGTTGCAGCGCTTGCTTAATTCTATGCAGGATAAAAATAAAAAGAAATAAGTTTTGTTGGTTTCCGTTTTCTATAGCATTTCCTTTGTCCTTTTAAAACGAAAGAATATGCACGTACAGCAAGCAGCTGCCACTACACGCACACACACGCACACACACACACCCACTAGTGTAATGTACGAATATTTTTATTTATAAAAAAAACACGTACACATATCGTATACGTATGTATGTATATGAGATTGTATGTATTCAATTCATCTTAAAATGGAGCATTAGTTTCTCATCATTTGCATTTATTAATTTCCTTTTAGTTTAAAAAGATTTTAAATTGACATTCATCTGCTTAGAACGAGATACTTTCGATTAACCAAAAAGAAAAAGAAACCAGAATTTCAAAGAAATTGGGTTATATTAAATGAAAGAAGAAAATTGGAAAAATAATACCAGGACTCTTTATTTGTATGTGTGTGTGTGTGTGTGTTTGAACTTAATTCAAATGGGTTTAGAATTTGTAGAAATATTTCGTTTATTTCTAAGAATTAGATCTGCATCAAACACTTACTTTAATGCTAAAAAATAACACATTTCACCTGTTGTTGAAACGTTTTTAAATTTAACTTGCCAAATGAATAGAAACTGACTGTAGAATTGATACTAAAGCAAATTGCTCATTTTGTAAATGAGATTACATTTGTGGTATGGAAATGAAAGTGCTGCAAATAAAAGTTATTCTTCTAGTTATTCTTCTAGTTTTTTTAATCAAATAAAGTGAATTTTTAAAGTTTTTTTTTTTTAATATTTTGGTCACAGTTTGGTAATGTCCAACCGATGCTGCTCAAAAAGCAGCGCATGTAACTTGAGCTGCAGAAATTCGTAGAATGCATGAATGCGCTGACGCAAAAACTTTCTGTCTTAATGCTTTTCTGAGATATTATTGATATATGTACATAAGTATATATACATACATATATACAATATCATAATTTACAATTTTATTTTTAAGATATTCATTCTCATCAGTGGTTTCGTTAGTTCCTATAAGGAGCATCAATAAAGTTTCTGCACACAGAAAAATTTCAAATTAAAAGCTACGAAAAAACAAAAAACTAAAACAAAACGTCGAGAGCAAGAACTTCACTGTGTGAATTTAATGGACTTTAGTGTGCTGAAACCATCACGTCTAGCTTTTGAGATTTTAATATTTAAATAAAATACTGACAGTGGAATACTAAATACGTATTTATTATGATAGAAGTTAAAAATCTTACACATAAATGGCTTCTATGATATAAATTAAAATCCTTTGTGTGTGGAGTCAGCTTTATATATATTTTTTTCAGTGAAAATGGAATATGTGAATTGTTTTGATTCATCGTATTACAATTTGCTGCAAGCTTTTTTGGTTTGTTTGTAATGAAAGTCCAATTTCACCATCTCTAATTTACAACAGTCTTGCATTGTTGGTTGTTCCTTACGAATTCTGCAATAATGGACATTGCTGCTATTTGGCCAGATTCTGTTCAGGATGCTACAATTTTTTTATAATTCCCGTTTACGAATCCCTGTCATATTGTGATGCTATATCAACGATCTATTTAAGGACGAATAATGTTTTTTTTTAAGCTTAACCAGCTGAGGACAAAATCAATTTAAATATTTTATATATACTATATCGCTCAAGTAAAATATTTCAAATATCTTCAGTATTTTAAATAGTCTTAAAAAATAAACCTCAAATGCTACACAAAACCTTTTTTATATTTTCAAACTAAATCTATCAAGCACACGTAATTAATTAAGAAACTTCATTTAACTAATTTTACAAAACGACAAGTTTTCAAAGCAAACCAAAATGCTGCACACACTTCTGCATTCTTATTAAACCAAGAAAAAAAAAAAACATGCGATTAAATAAAAAAATTACCAAGAAAATTTTATTGCTGTGAAAACTTTACTAAAAGTTTTCTGCTTTAAAGCACTTAAATGGCACTTGAAGAGCAAAAATAAAAAAGAAGATCTTAAAGAAATTTTAAAAATGATGAATCAAAGAAAATGCTGTAAAATATATTCCGGCCATATACGAGTATACATTTTTTTTTTAATATTTAGATGCATATTTTGCAAATTGAAAAAAAAACTCGTTAAATTATTTAAGAGCACAAAGAGCTTAAGAGAAAATCTAAGAGAGTTCGAGTGTTAATAAAGGAATTGGTATAACAGTTTTCTGTCATAGAGATAAATGTCCCTAGAGTTATTTCTTCTCTAACATAAAGTGGCCAAGAACAAAAACAAAACAGATACAACAACTCAACATATGACAGCAGTGTGCTGGCAAAAAATAAAAGCACATATTTTCAGTCTTAATGAAACTAACGAGCGCATTAGAACGGTTCACAAACGAACGAAAACAAAACCGCGGGCGCGCACCAACAAATAGAAAATAGCAAATACATAGAAAAATTTAAGGGAATAAAGCAGAAAAAAAAATAAAAATGTGAAATAGAGATACGCAAAAAAACGTTGAACTTTGTAGTGATATATATGAGACAATACAACCACGACAGCAACAACAATAAAAATTTATTTCAACCATTTAGTTAGTGTATAGAAATTCTCTTTGTGTATGGGAATTCCTACAAAAGTGTAGCAAAAAAATAAAGAAAAATGGTTTAGAAAAAAATAAATAAATAAAAATACTATTACTACTACAAAAAGCGCTAATGCCTAAAAATATACTACAATTTATTTCTATTTTTACTACATCTATTACTACTATACAAAAATAGCACAGCTGATTTCTATTATTAAAATGTTAAGTAAACATAAGCCAAAAGTATAAAAAAAGAATCATTTGCAAAAAAAAAAAACAATATATGTTTAATTTTTTAAAATATTTAAATGTTTTTAATTTCGAAATACACACTAATGCTATTAAAAGTTTCCGCTTTTAAATAGATAAAATAAATTATAAACAAAAAAGTGTTAAGACATGAGACAAACATAACAAATTTAACATTAATAATCAAAAGAAAATAAAAAATAAAACTACCATTACATGTATTGTGCCATTAATGCAAGCAGATTTTATGGAGCTAATAAAATTCATCAAATTACAGCATACTTTTGGGGTAAAAAACACATAAAACTTAAATCCATGTCGTAAATATGTATTTTATTGCAAAAAGTATAACGTAGTTTGCAGGTTTCGTAGACTTTACACAACTTTTATTTCATTTCTATAAAAATAAATACCTTGTATATATTTCTAACTACAGTGTCAGACAAAATTATCTGAAAACAAATATGTACTCATCTTATTTTTAAAAAAATTTTTTTTTTGAGCAAATAATATTCCATGTTGTGAATTTTTGTTTTTGAGCAAATAATTTTCCATGTTTGTGATTTTTAGTATAGTTTTTTCAATTCTTTTTTCATTAGAAATAAAAATGTATGTTTTATTAATATAATTTTCTTAGAAGTTACTAGAAGTTCATTTACCCATGTCTATGTAGTGCGTGGTTTTTTTTAACAAACTCTACCCCGCGAAGCGATTAACTTATCTGCGGAAAACACTAATTATCTATTCCGAACATCGAATACACGGCCTATATACTGACAGACTAGCATCGCTACCACTCAGCCACAGAGGCAGTATTAGTTCTTTTAGCAAAAAAGTGGAGGTTATTAATTCGTATTTTATTTATGTGTTAATTATTGCGTCGTCTTTATTTCTATTTAAATCTTTTTTTTTAATGAAAAGGTATATCTTCATTTGCCAAAAGAAAGGTGGGAATTAAAAAATAATAAAAAAAATGTGTGACAAATTTTTCTATTATCGAAATAAGTTTTCCAAAATCGAGAGGTTTCAAATCGACTCAATTTACAGAACAGGGCTGTATATTCATACATACGAGAATAAACCCGAATAACATAAAAATTAATATTTTGGAATTTTTGTTGTGTAAGTTTTGTCCAACACAAACTGTGTATACAGCTTTACATACATACATATACACATACATTTGTATGAAATACGTTACTAAGCCTGAGACTGGAAGTGGAAATCCGAAAAATACTTACAGAAGAGAATGTTTGTTTATTTAGAAGGAATATTGGCTATAAAACTAAATAATTTCAATTGGCCAAGCACTTGTATTAAATTATCGATTGCATTAATTTACAAAGTGTATTATTTTTCATTGAAAGAATATTGTACAACCATACAATTCAATTTTATGTGTTTTGAAAAGGTATGTGAAGCAAATCCTGTTTTTCAACGATATCAATTTTTACAATTTTCCACTAAAATCTGCACGCCAAATCAATCAAATATATTTTTGAACAGCAATATGTAGATTTACAAATACTCTCACAGTCTAACAAAACCCATAGCATACTTTTGTGCAATTTCTTGTTGCAATTTGATACGTATGAGCAATTTTTAAGGCAGGAGTTCCTCATACGCCAGATTAATATTTTTGAATGAGAATAAATTAATCAGTGCTGCCATTTCGGTATGGTGCAAACGAACAGTTTTACAATATCCATTGCATACTTTTGTGCTGAATTTTTAACAACTCAACGCGAATGAGTAATATTTAAGACATGAGTTCATCATACGCATTTTAAAGGCTAAAAAGCAAGATGAAATACAATTAAAATTTTGGTTGGGAATA
Source organism: Nowickia ferox (assembly GCA_936439885.1). Lineage (NCBI taxonomy): Eukaryota > Metazoa > Arthropoda > Insecta > Diptera > Tachinidae > Nowickia > Nowickia ferox. The sequence goes on along the minus strand of OW387023.1, from coordinate 99,815,446 downwards.
AATTAGCCAGTATTGCCATTTCGCTATATGTAAATAATTGAAACAAAAATCATCTTGTTTTTAGAAATAAATTTGTGTAAATTGGAAACTTGTAATTATTATCAACGTGAAAACTATTGCATACACATATAACTTAATAGTTTTTCATAGATAAATAGTTTGTATACGAAAGGCCTAATGCCACTCTATTTTAGGAAAGACCTTTTATTTCGAAAATCAAAATGTCATGTTGCAATACGTCATTTGATTATGAAAGCATACATGTTTGGTTATTTCTTTAAGGGAATTTTTCCACTACAGGGCTCATATCATTGACGAGATGCTTGAAGTAGTCAATTAGTCTAGGCAATCCAGCATTTTTCTGCCAATAAAAAGACATACGAATTAAAAGTACTGACTTGTACTAATCTCGATTAATATAAATTTATTTAATATTTATTGAACTTTTTTTTTAAGATTTATTCAATATTTTGAAGAAAAAATGCATATGATCTATACCACTTTCATAATTATGGGCACGTATATGTGTATCTATTCCTTTGAATCCTATAAAGAACTGAATGATGCAAGAGTTTCGCGCCATCATTTAGTTTTTCCGATTTTGTAGCTGCCAGAAACTGCCAGCATAAACTCCAGGCAGGCAAACTTATATGTCTATTCACATGTCTACACAGAAAAAAACTAATTTTCGAATGTAAACATAAAATTCTCTGAATCAAACATTAATTTGTTCAATTTAGGTCCTACAAAGAAATTTTATAAATTTAAAGGCAAAAATTTGTAATAGTTTGAGAAAGTACTCAGATTTACTGAAATTTAAAAGCAAAACATACGAATAATGCATTTGTAAAGTAAATCAGCGTTAGCAGAAGTAGTTAGCACGTTGACTACAATAACCGAAGGTCCTGGAATCGAGCCCGGTATCCAACAGTCGTTAAAGAACAATACACACACATTTTTCTGATGTGCATTAGTTGTTGTAGGAAAGTTCATGTGATGAAGGTATAGCCACTAGTCACTGAACTATACCGACTTCAGCAGATACCAATCCTAATGTAACATCAGAGCGCCCTCCTTCGTTGCTTAGTATAATCATCGGCGAAGTAAAATAAACAATAAAATGGCTACTTAGCGCAGCTTCAAAATTTAATACTCCTAATTGACACCAGAGCTGCAGGCGCTGCAACACTACATAAAGCAGAGTTGTAAAAGAATGAAGCTTTCATCTATATCTTCCTTCACCTTTATATCTGCTCAACACTATCCCTTTCCTAAAGAAGTTAATATCTAGGCATTTATTGCTTAAAAAAAACAGAAATCTTTTCTAAAAAATTGTTGAATTACTTGATACCAGAGTCAGACGTTTCTTCAGTTTGTTCATTTTGATTGATCGTGCTGTGCCCTATGCAGTTTTTTTTTATAAAATAAAATTGGAACAAAAAATTTAGTGGAACAGTAAAAAATATTTATTCTGTTTCAAGCAAACGTTGGTTTCAAAATTATTTTTGAATGATTTTTTGTGATGCAAGAAACCGACGCCAGCTGCCCGCAGCCTCTGACATGGGATCAGATGCTGGCGGATGGTGGCTATAGGTAATTTAAAGGCATCAGCACTCAGAGTTTGTTTATATTTATTTAGCGAAAATTCTTATTAAACACATTTTTTATATATCTCCTCCTGTTACAACCAACTTCATCTACAAGGCACATAATTAATTAATTATTTATATTTTTAAGGTTCCTTGGAGTTCTAACTCCACTGTATGTAATTTAAAACTTTCATCCCTATTTTTAAGTCTATATCAAACATTAATTGCTTTTAATTTAAATAAAGTCTTAAATCAGCAAGCAAATATTCCATATAAAATGAAAATGAACTTCGCCTATTAGAACATAATTTCAAGGCAGTTTTAACCGAACTCTACTGTGCATGATTTTAAATTTTTATCGCATTGTTAATTCTACATCAAACATTAATTGCTATTAATTTCAATAACTATTTTAAAAGCTTAAATGAGCGAGCAAATATCGCATGTGAAGTAGCTAAATTTCCATTAAAAATGTTAACAAGTTTGTTAAATATGTGTATATATGTGAAACTGTTTTTCGCAGGCATATCTAAAAGTCATACAAAGTAAAACTTTACCCTTAACAATGGCAACAGTTGCAAACATTAGCTTTAGTAAACTTTTGGCGAACATGAAAACTTAAATAATATTTCAACATGTTAAGCCCTTTCATATATGAAAATAACTTATTTAAAACATGTAAAATTATTTTGAAACTCATCTTAACATTTATTTGTAAGTTAAAAGCATTGAGAGGCATTTGGCAACTTTACAGCCCTTTTAACACCCCCGAACGCTTCACAAATTATTTATAACGTGAAGCTTTTTAGCGGGAGAGCAGTCTTTTCACACGAACTAAATAAACATAATTTTAGGGTGCAAAAAAAAAATTAGGCAATACCTTTTGCTTTATTTAGTACATAAATGCTTAAAAGTCAAGTGTGGAAGTGGGAACATTTGGCAAATATTTAAAAGGGTATTTTTTTAAAGCCATACGAGGAAGGCAACTCTGCCTAAAATGCCATCAATTTCAAAAAAGTTATTAAAAAAAATAAATGGATATGTATATATATTTTATGGATCGTAAAATGTTACTTAAGGAAATAGAACGTTATAAAATTCAAATAGAGTGTTAATTTTTAGCCGTGTACATTTGGAGTTACAAGAGTTGATGAGAAACAAAAAGTAGCTGTTAATATAAAAAATACCGAAGTATATTTATTTCACGTTAAATCTATAAATAATTAATATGAAGAAAAAAATAAAATAAACATAAAAGTAATTCTCAATAAAATTTTGAGAGTTTTCCTATAAACAAGTTAATTTTTTGGTTGAAGTCTACTGAGGAGTTCATTAAGCAGAAATGAAATGCGTATAAGATTAGCTGGTAATATTATCAAATAATTGAAACAATTTTAAATGTTTAGTTAAACTATAGTGAATTTTAATCAGAAATAATTTCTTAGTCGGGCTTAAGTTCAGTAATTTCAATTCTTATTGAATGAAATATTTTTATTAATTAATGTGAGTTTCTAAAGAAGAGAAGAATAATTAAATTAGACTATAAGCTGGAGGATATTTTTCTGTGCAGCAACGCACTTCATCAGCACCCAAGTCGTTTACTCCCTTAAAAAATTTAATGTTTTTTTTTTGGTTTTTTTTTTGCTTGTTTTGATTGCTCTATAAAACAGCTGGATTTTGTTTATGCATAGAGTTACCAGACTAGTTTGTTTTTAATTTATGTTTATATTGTTTTAAAGATTTTTTCAATTGCTTAAGAAAGAACATAATATTGCTAACGACTGATTCTTAAGCCTGAATCACACTATCGGCACAATATACCGATTTTCGTCGGCTCACTGAAATAAGGTCTTATATAATAATCTAAATTTGGCTTATTTCTCAACTAATTAAAATATAAGAACATGATTTTACTACACTGTATTGGTAATAAAGCCATTTGACTTATTTCAGAATTAATTGCGTAATTATGCCATTTTGGCTTATTACTTATGGCTGTATGGCAGTGTGCCGACAAAAATCGGTACACTGTGCCGATAGCAAGATCCAGGCTGTATTGATATAAAATTAAAATAGAAATAAAATTTTTATAATTTTGTATGGCTTGGTTAAACAATTCGTATCGTATTACTTTTGAAGTTGTGGAATCCTTTAAGTTTGGATGTAAATTCAACAAAGTGCGACTTTGACTCGCTCACTACTATACGAACCTAAGGCTATAAAATCGAATATTTTACCCGATGTAGAAAAGTCATTTAAATACTTAGAAAACATACATATTTCGGTTTTTGGAGATTTTTGTTAGTTTTGACGATTTTTTCAATTTTGGCGTTTTTTTCTTTTCAGGGATTTTTTTTAGTTTTTTGGCATACTTTTTTATTTTTTTATTTTTAGAACTTTTTCTTAGTTTTGGCGCTTTTTTCCGTTTTTGGAAATTTTTTGAGCTTTTGGCGTTTTTTTTAAGTTTTGAATGTTTTTTTCAGTTCTGGCATTTTTTCTTTTCAAAGATTTTTTTCGTTTTTTAGCGTTATATAATTTTTTTTCTTTTGGGCACTTTTTCTTAGTTTTGGCGTTTTTTTTAGTTTTGACGGTTTTTTCAGTTCTGGCATTTTTTTCTTTTCAAAGATTTTTTCGTTTTTTGGCGTTATATGAATTTTTTTTCTTTTGGGCACTTTTTCTTAGTTTTGGCGCTTTTTCCGTTTTAGGAATTTTTCGGGGATTTTGGGGTTTTTTTTTGTTTTAACGGTTTTTTCAGTTCTGGCATTTGTTTCTTTTCAAATATTTGTTTTACGTTTTTTGGCGTTATTATTAATTTTTTTCTTAGTTTTGGCGCTCTTTTCCGTTTCTGAATTTTTTTGTGGGTTTTTTTGGCATCTTTGGCGATTTATTTTAGTTTAAGAGTTATTTAGTTTTCGCGATATAGCGATATTAGCACTTTTTTTTGTTATAGCGATCTCTTAGCTATTTGCGATTTTTTTGTTGACGAGACCTTTTTTAGTTTTGGCGATTTTTTCGGTTTGGCGTTTTTTTAATTTTGGGATTTTTTAGTTTTAGCGTTTTTGAAAATTTCAAGAATTTGTTTCTTACGGTTTCCAAGCAACTTGTCAAAATTATAGAATACCCTTTGATTTTGATTTTTTTAATTTTAGTAATAATTGTTTTAGTCTGTATAAAAATACACTAACTTTGCAAATTTCAAGTGTCTATAAATAATTGGTATGTATTATTTATATTTCATTAGGATTTCAACATTTTAGTTTCTCGCTTAGAACAACCTTTAATTTTTAACTGTCATATATATTTGTTGTTGTAGCGGCTAAAGTCTTATATATTTTGTGAAAATTTCAGGTACTTAGCTGCACGTAACTCTCTTATTTGTGGCCTACTTCAGACTGCAGCCATAAGTGTTTTAAAAGAATGAAACAAATTTGTTTAATTATCACCAAACTAAAACCACAACTACGGCTTAAAAATTTGCTATTTTACGTTCATTGACTTTTGAACTCAATAAAAAAATAATACATACGTGCGCTGCTGGAAGATGTCATAGACTTTTTTCCTTGTATAAATACAGTTTAAGGTACACAAAATACTCGTAATAAATAAATACATAATAGTATTATGTATTTAATATAATAGCTTTTGCACTTTTTATATAGTTTATTATTTGTTTTTTGTTCATACAACCAAAAATAAACCTGCAAAAATATCTAACAGTCTAACTGTTTTTGGCACAAATACTGGTCAATCAGAAGAAAACAGACCATAAAAGAAAAAAATAAAGCACAAAATACTAGTAAAATACTCTAGAGTCACTATAGTTCAACAGCCTCCAGTTGAGAGTGAATAACAATGAAACAAGAGAAAAAAAATGTCATACCAGCAATTCATTCAAACAAAAACAAAGCAATTTCTGCACCATAGCCAAGCCCAAAACCAAAAAATAAAAATAAAACATAAAAAAAGCAACAAAAACTTAATGACAATTTATATGAACAAAAAAAAAAACAAACACAGCATCACAAAATTTTCGATTGCCACAGTAGTTTATGCAGTAGAGCATCATGTCGTTTTTGTTGCTACAAAAAGCCGAAACACAAAAAAACTACTTTTTGTGTGAGTATGATAATGCAGCAGTTAGTGGCATCATGTAACATTGCACAGCGAAACATACTAACATGCTAACACTCATACAAAATGCATTCATTCATGCACACTGACATTCATTTCTGGCACAAGTAGTAAAAAATTTTAAATTTGACACACTTCCGCATCCATGAAATTCACTCCTTTTTTCTAGGTTGACGTTTACACTACGTATTAAAATGATTTTATTTTTAAATACCTGAAACCATATAAATATACATATAAATATAATTTGAAATATTTAAAGAGAATTCTTGCTGTTATACGCTGAAAATCAAAATCCTTTAACAATAGTTTATGCTTATTTTTTTTTATAATTATGTAATTTTATGTTATATCATAGTGTGTTACGCTATGACAAGTTACACATATTTTTTTTGAATCATTTAATTTTATTATATTTAATTTAATATAATTTAATTTTGTTTTATTTTATTATATTTTATTTTATTTTGTTTCTTTATTTCATTTTATTATATTATATTTTATTTTATTTTATTTTATTTTAATTTTTTTAATTTTATTTTATTTAATTTTATTTAATTTTATTTTTTTTATTTTATTTTATTTTATTTTATTTTATTTTATTTTAGTTTATTTAATTTTATTTTATTTAATTTTATATAATTTTTATTTTATTTTATTTTATTTTATTTTATTTTATTTTATTTAATTTAATTTTATATAATTTTATTTTATTTTATTTTATTTTATTTTATTTTATATAATTTTTATTTTATTTTATTTTATTTTATTTTATTTTATTTTATTTTATTTTATTTTATTTTATTTTATTTTATTTTATATTATTTTATTTTATTTTATTTTATTTTATTTTATTTTATTTTATTTTATTTAATTTAATTTTATTTTATTTTACTTTCTTTTATTTTATTTTATGTTGTATTCATGTCAATTCTTGCCACTGTGCAAAATTGCACTTCCTGACGTGAGCAATTTTTGTTGGCTTTGAAGTCAAACGCAATGATTGTTAAAAGTTTTTGTTAAAATGTTGACACAAAGTGTCAAAGTGCCTTTTCTAAAATATAACGAACAAAAACATTTTATCATTTTCTTACATTGACAAAAAAAGCGTTTTCAGTTCTTCTAATTGTTTTTGGTTGTATGAAAAAAGATTTTCTAACGTCAAAATGGAACAGGCGAAAGCTGTAGAATATTTTATAAAAACCAATCCTTAAACGTTATTGTCTATAAATGAAACAAATATCCAAATATTCCATAAAAAAATTTCTTATAAAAATTTGGAATGAAAGTGCTTAGCTAAAATGCAGGGTTTATATAGTTTCCGATATTGCTCCACCACAACAATCTACATATGCGTGTGAGAAGGAAATTAAAAGCTCTTATTTTTAAATAAAACCTAGACGTAAGGTTTACGTAAACGCCAATTCACGTACATATGTATGTACATATTATCGTAGTTATGTACATAAATGTATATTTTTTGGTTCCTCTGTCAGAATCATTTGTTGGAACTGTTTAGTTTTGGAAAAAGTTCAATTTAGATTTATGTCATGTTATTTACAGTTTACTAGTAGTGTGATTACATGTGGATATCAATAAAAAATTTCAAACAAAATATATACATACTTATTTATATATGTATGTAACTCTTTTACAATATTTTATTTTACATCAAGATTTTTATAACAGTTTTCATTTGCTAATATAAAGGGTATATAAATATTTAATTAATTTGCAATATGTAGTTTCTGAATTATGGTCAACTCAAACACGTTTCTCGTTATATACGAGTACCAGCGGATCATAAACACAAATTAAATTCTACTCTGATAAAAACATTTTTTTCTTATGCATTGTAGTGCTACATTTTTGCAGCTGTTATGTTTGCAGAAAAAATGTCTCTCTATAAACACAATATTTTTCTTTTATTGTAAAAAAAAACGCAGAAAAGAAATTGCCTAAAAGTTTGTTTGCTTCTTTTTTTACCCTCTTTACCCGATCGACTTTATGAATTTAGTCTTGATTGCCAAAGTGTCGTCGACTTTATATTAAAGCATTTATTTTTTACTTGCAGTGTGTGTGTGTGTGTTTGCTCGTTCTAAAACCAAAAAAGAAAAATTTTTGTTTGACAAATCCGCCACCTTGTGGTACTTTTTGTTTGTTTATTTTTTCTTCTTTTCATATATTTCAGTTTGTATGAATGTATGCATATATGTATGTGTGTATTAGTAAATGTATGTGAGCTGCATATTTAAGCAAATAAATATGTGTATGAATGTGTGCGCTGTATGTGCTGCTACGTGCGCTTGTTCTTCTTTAGCTGGTGCAGAAATAATTGTGTCAGCAGCAAATACTGCAGTAACATCATAATTATGTTTTATAAACATCATTATTATGGAACTAAATACGGCATCATTGTGTTTACCATCGTCATCATACGGACAAGAACCCAATTTAACTTCTCTTTGGAGACGAAAAATCTCAAGAATTTAATTCGTGCTGTAACTACTGCAGCAAAGAACAAATAAAAATATATATATAATATTTTTATATAAAAAAATTTATATAAAAATATTACGGCCACATAATAAAATGTTCACATATTAAAATGAATGTTTACGTCAGCTTTGGCGTCGTCGTCTGCAGTCTGCCAAAACTTTTTTTGGGTAATTTTTTAAATTCATTTATTTTTGTTTGTTTTTTTGATCATATTTTCCATTTATGTATTTCATTTTGAGTGTTATGAAAACGTTGCTGCTGTTTATAGAATTTTAATGAGTATTTTACAAATACATAATTAACAAACAGAGAGAAAAAGGCTTTTAAGGCTCATAAATATGTTTCACGTAATACATTATTTCAGCAAAATTAATCTCAATGAAATATATTTATTTTCCATAAAGCATCGATTGGACAGCACAAGTATGGAACTATACACTTTTCCCATTTCCAAAATAATTTCAATAAAAAAACTTATTTAAATATTTTTAGCAAAAGTATTAAAACAACCAGCGTAATACAGTGTCTTGCAATAAGACATTTCATTTTAATGGATCAAGGATTGATGTCCTTCAAATGCTATTTTTCCAGGAAGAGATCTATTGATTTAACACCTTTAGACCTTTTTCTTTCCGCCTAAGTGAAGGTCTATGCTAACGGCCCACAATCGATTCCAGACCTCAGAGATATAATTCGTGAAGTGAAGTGAAAATAACCCGTAATTGGGCGATCAGAATGCGCTTCGTAAAGAACAGCCGTGGTGTCCTTATCGAGCCCTATTTTCGATTTAGTCGTAAATGACAAAAATTTAATTTTTCAGGAGAATGTTTTTTATAGTATTTAAATATGTTTAACATACATTAATTTGCCGCTTACGATAAAATTTTATAGCCTGTTTCTTAAAAAGTTATCAAAAATTTTGGCATTTTGATAATTTGTAAACTATGTAATTTTAAGTTCAATAAAAAAGTTAATATTTTACTACATATTGCTTACGATTAAATCGAAAATAGAACTCGACATAGAAAGTAAAATCTATCCACAGTTCAACAACTCGCTTGATCAGATGTACGATTGTGTGCGCCATATAAATCACGAAATTTTCAGTGAATGACTGATTTTTAAAGTAAATTTGTTAGTGTTGTTCAACCGTCAATCTATATAATAAGCTATCAGAGTATGACAGTTCGCTTTTTAGCTAAGATTTTTGTAGGTTGCAGCAGCTAAAAAATTATTTATTATTTTTCACACTAACCAGTAAATTAAAAGACACAAATTCATTTGCAATATTTTCGCGATCATAACCACTGTGCTTTTGTATAACGATTGCTGTACTAATGAGGTTTTTTTTTGGTTTCTTTTGTAAGTACAGCAATCCGTAGATTTATGCTGTAATTGAGTCCGAAAATCAATGATATCCATCGAAATGTTGAAATTGGAATCAATTTTGAATTGTTCAGATTTCAACGTTTACTTAGTTTTAAGTTAAAAAAAAGCTTAAAATATGTGTTTTCTTCATTTTAATTATATTTAATGCCAACTTAAAATGAAATTGGTACTAACAAAATATTTTACCTTGCAAGAGAAGACGACTTATATCGAGGGAGTACTGTAAATATTTTTTTCTCCTTTTGTATTTGTAAGGCTGTACTTTTTCCAACATTTTTTATAGCCAACTAACAACAGATTTGATTCCTATTTGATTACTTAAATCCCATATAATTGGCCATTTAACACAAAACACATCATTTAAATTTTCAGCTAGTTGGCCTATTTTGAGAACTATCAAAGAAAAAAAAGAAGAAAAATACAAAAGGATTAATAAAAAGAAAAATCACATTTAATATCATCTGCAAGTGGTGTCATTCATGGCTTTCAATATTGCTTGTAAAGTTGATAATGACATCCGTATCTTGTGTGTATGTTCAGTTGCGTTAATATTTTTTGCCCGCTATTGTTTTCTAAGAAACACATACATACATATCGTTACCTTAATATAGAAAGGCTCTAACTCATAATTTTGTGAAAACGAAATTTTTGCATTTTTCGATACACTAGATGTTCTTCCATCGAAATATACAAGAAAGTCGATTTTAAAAAAATAATCAGTTAGGGCCTTTCTATATTACAGTAACGATATATACTCGTACATATATATTATTCTAGTTTTTGTGATTGTTTAAAATAAAACGACAGGCGGTTGTTTTCATGCATTCATTCATTCATTCTTTCAAGTATTTTTGTTGGCCTTTTTTGTTTGACTTTTTGCGTTGCCATTCAATCGATTGTATTCTGGAATTGAATGGAAATTTTCAATGTGAGTGAAAATGAATATTGCTTGTGTGTTTTACATACAACATGAATTCATGCGTACAAATATGTAAGTTGACGTGCAATAAAATCGGGTTTTTTTTCAATCACGAAAACATTTATTTCTGCTGGTGCTTTTATTAAAGCATATTTATTGCCGCTAAAGCTATCAATCTCAAAGAATTTAAAAAAAAGTAATATGAGTCGCTTATATTTATTATTTATTTTTTTATTTATTATTATTTCATTTAATAAGAATGGAAAACATTGAAAACTAAAATTAAAATTAAAAAAAAAATTTAAATAAAATTTAAACATTTTATTTCACGATTAGTGACGACTATTTTCCTATGCTTTTTGCGATGATTTAACAATTAAAAAATATAACGAAATTCCATAAAATGCTGACAGAATTAGTAATGATTTAAAAGTCATATAAAATTTTAAATTTAATAAAGAACGATTAACATACCTTAGAAATTGTGTGTGTACTTCCAGACTCAGATCTATCCATGTTTTGAATTTCATCAAAATCGGTTAGATATATAGTTTCAAAGAGGCAGAAATTGGCCCTACAAGTGTATAGCCTATATCTTCTGATGCCAGTTAGTTTCAAAGAGAACAAAGTTTCCCTTTACCTCCCCACGTAGTCCTACTTTTCAAACAAATGTATAGCCTGTGTCTTCATGTAGACTCAGACCTAACTATGTTTTGAATTTCATACAAATTGGATAGACAGTTGCAAAGAGGAAGAAATTTCAAAATTTCCCCTTACCTCCCCTCATAGTCATAATTTTTAAAAATGTATAGCTTATGTCTTCTTTTAGACTCAGATCTATCCATGTTTTGAATTTTATCAAAATCGGCAAGACAGTTTCTGAGAGGCAGAAATTTCCCCTTACTTCTCCTCCTGTTCCTATTAAAAAAAAAACACATAACCTATGTGCCCGTCTAGACCTAGATCTACCTACATACGAGTATGTTCTAAATTTCATCAAAATTGGTTCGGTGGCTTAGCCGTTAAAGCGCAACAAACAAACAATAAATTTACTTTCGCATTTATAATATTATTTAGCAGAGAAACCTTCAGCTATCACTGCCATGAACTATTTATCAAACTTTTATTTGAAGATTCCCATAATACTAGGCCAAAAATCTCGAAAATCCCAGGAAAATTACGGCAACACTAAAAATTTAAAACATCCGCAGCTGCAGCACCATTATTCTATGCAGTTATTACCAGTATTTGTAACCAGTATTCGCCAGTATTTTTTCATTTTCAAACATGCATGGCGCGATGAGAAACTTACATTCCAAAAAAAAAAAATCGTTGTTGTTGGTTAAGCACTTATTTATGCATTTCCTTGCTGCCAAGTTAATTTATCAGTGGACTTTAAATATAACTAAAAAAAAAACTTACAAAGCCCTAGTGCTTACGGACAAACTTTTAATAAATTATTAAGAATTACGTGTACAAAACTACAAACATAGAAGGCCAAGTCCTTTAAAAATAAATTCAGTAAAGTGCGACTTTGAGTCGCGTACAAAGGGTTCCATACGGACTCTAAATATGTAATACGAGTACAATACGAACTTTAGTAGCCTTTATAATCGAATATCTTACCTGTACCTGGGTTCAGCAACTTTTCGCGAACCGAAAATCGTAATATTTATCAACATACTCGTATTTATTCGTTTGCCGCAGAGGTGCAAATAAATCATTTTTTTTTTGATTTTAGTTCGTTATGAATTAGATAAAATTTGAATTAATTCTTTTTACAAAAAAAAAAAAATTAAGCAAATTTGAGTCCATTCAAAAGAATTAGGTAGAAATGAATTTCAATTCGTTTTCAATTCAAATGAATTTGTTAAAGTGAATTTCAATTCGTTTTCAATTCAAATGCGTTTGTTAAAGTGAATTGCAATTCATTTCCAATTCGTTTGAATTGAATTAATTTTGAATTAATTCAAATGAATTAGAACAATGAATCAATTCAATTAAAATAAGCTGTTAATGGATTGCTAAGTCATTTGAATTAATTCAAAATCAAAATCAATTCAATTCAAATGAATTGAAAATGAATTACAATTCACTTTGAAAAACTCATTTGAATTAGAAACGAATTGCTATTCATATTTCAAATTCATTTGAATTGGAAATGAATTGAAATTCATTTTTACCAAATACATTTGAATTGACTCAAATTTCATTCAATTATTTTTTTTTGTGTGAAAAGAATTTATTAAAAATTTGGTAATTCAGGGCATGAATGATTCGCGAATTAACTAAAAAATTAATGATTCATTTACAGCTCGGTAGCTGGATTCAGTGACTACTATTACGATTATCGTATCGCTATAATAAATATAACAAAAAGTTTATTGACTTTGCTATCCTGTAACATATTTTAACGATATTTGCTGTCGGTTGAAGGAAAAAAGTGAAATAACAAGCCTGAAATTATTTAGTTTTTTTTTTAATTCTTCTGAGCTTTTCGCTTATTTTGACATTTTGTATGCAGGGATGCCACATGACATAACAATTAAATGACGAGTAAAACACAGATGTACACTATCGGAAAAAAAATTACAGAATCACATTATCGTTAACGCAAACGAATAAATATAACGATAATGTGATTCTGTAGTTTCTTTTTCATGAAAGTGTACATGTGTGTTCTACTCGCCATGTGGCATCCCTGCATACAAAAGAGCAAAATAAGCAAAAACCATAAAGAAGAATTAAGGAACAAAATAAATGAATTTGAGCTATTTATTTTACTTTTTTTACCTCAACCGGTAGCGTATATCGTTAAAATATGTTACTGAATAGCAAAGTCGATAAGTTTTTGTTATATATAATATATATAACAAAAACTTATTAGCAAGAGGATTTTCATTTTGTCGTTTTTTTCGGTTTTTGACGATTTCTTATGTTCTAGCAATTTTTTTTTGTAAGTTTGGCGTTTGTCTTTTGTTTTGGCGATATTTTGATTTTCGGCGATTTTTTCGATTGCGCCAAGAGTTCTTTAGTTTTTTGCCGACCATTTTACTTTTGGGGATTTTTTTGCATTCTAGCGACTTATTTTGTTTTTGTCTGTATATATTAAATAAAAATAAGAAATTAAAATATATTTTTATTAAAAAAAATTTCTTTTCTTATGGAATTAAAATTTACTAAATAGTTTTTCTTGTGGATTTTTCTAGGTTTTGTTAACCTGGATTTTGTGTTTGTGTTCCTTTTATTTAATTGTAGTCTTGTTTGCTTTAGTTTTATTTGTGTTTTTCTTTTTTTTCTGTTTATTGGAAAGTAGGACTTACAAAGTATTAACATAATTATTCTTTGAATTGGCAAGAAATAAAATGGTCAAGGAAAAGCGGTTTAGGCCTACTTTAGCAGATCATTTTTTTCCGTTTTTTATTTCAATAAATTTGGCACCGATTTTAAAAACTCAAACGGTAGACTAAGAGAAAAAATATTTATCCAGCTAATAAAGCGGCACCATTAATAATTCTTCATTGCATGAGTGAAATTTTTCATTAGTTTATTGAAAGTTATCGTTATATGCCTCTAATTTCATAATATACATGAATTTACGTCTTATGCATTGTCTAATCGTTTCGTTATACAATATTGTATTTTTGTTGTTAAAAGTGTGTGTTTTAATTATACGATTGAATTTTGTATGTTTTTCAAGTAGTTGTAATTAGAACTGGCTTGGGAGTATTCTATATGTTAGATTGATTTTTCAAAATATTTTTTTTTACGTGATTACCAGCAAGAGAAAACGAATTGATCTGATTGAGTGATAAATTTCTTAAATTTAAGCTTAAAACTTATAACAATTTCGGATCAAAGTAAAGTTCCCTGATACCTGATTAAATATTCTGCTTTCAGATGAAGTAAATGTCAATTCCTATTCATTGATCCTATAAAAGTTTTCCTTTCAGTTTTTGAATAGAAAACCAGAACTAAAGTACGAGTATTTTGGAGACGATCAATTAATCGATCGGCTATACATATGCGATGTCGGATTTGTTTAATTAAAATTAAAAAGTTTTAAACTTTTATTTGTTGGCTAATTATTTGATAATCTCCAACTCTAATTGAAAAAACATCAGTTTCTTTGCGAAAAAGAAGGCTGGACGAACAAAAGTTTATATTGTGCTACAAAATCGAAATAAAAATGCTGCTTGACGTGTCGCACATAACCCAGCAAAAAAATTCTGATTTGGAAGCACTAACAACTGAGAGGAACAATGCACTGCTTTTTGATAACAAAAACATAAGGCGGGCGGGCTCTCCAACAAAGTAAAAAATTATCACAGAAAATTTGGAAAATCAGTATCTTTTGCATCCGAGTATTACTTCTGTCAAGCACTTTAGTAAGGCAAAAAATTCATGGCTTTTTGGAAGCTGACTGTATTGCTTCTAGCTGGCTCATCTCGAATAAAAAAATGCCTTATTCATAAGCAAAATTTAGTGATTCCGTAACATTGTCTCCCTTACAAATATGGGAAGCAGTTAATTTTGCTGAGAAGAGACTCACTTACACATATACACTGATTGATGGGGTGATATAATAATTTTGGGGGCACAAATTTAAACTATCGAAGTGATAGAAAAATAAATTGGAATATTTTTCTCAAATTTCTAAAACTTTTTTTGCAATGCTTTGTTTGAAAAACTATTTTTTTGAACTTATCTTCAAAGCGTTTCTTATTACTATTTATTTACGTAAAAATGTTTTATTTTCAAATGGTGTTCCCTATTCAAAACTATTCAATCTCTTATGGTTTCCTTTCTTACTCCTCGTCTCGTTTTAATAATATAAACTTGTTTCTCATGCCCAAGTAAAAAAAAGACACATTAACTTTTCATAAAATTTTAATTTTGGAATTGTACATAAAAGAAGCAAAAGCAGTACGTGCTCGTGCCAGCCAACGCGAATATGTACATGTTCTTTTTTTTTAACAGCAACTACTTCGTTCTTTAACTCATTTTTGTAGCTGTAAATTATGACAGTGCAAATTCATAAACTGCTTAAATGCTACAGCAAAACAAACAAAAAATTACTTGTTAAAATTTGAACAAAAAGAAAAATAAACAAAAGGCAGACTGTGCACAAAATGCAAACAAAAATCCATTCACACATGCAAACACACGCACGAACTACCCAGCGGGAAAACTCAGAGGACCTGCTTACTTCAGTACCTGTAGTGCGATTCACTAACTTTTTTTTTAACGATAGTCGCATCGTTAAAATAATTATACCGAAAATTGATCGAATTTGCTATTCAGTAACATTTTTAACGATATTCGCTGTAGGTTAATGTCAGTCTGTGTCGTTATTTAAGCCACAATAATTTATGTGCTGTTAATTTTATAAACAAAAATCAACAGAAATTATCAGCTGCGTATTATCGTTAGAAAGAAGTTACAGAATCACACAATCGTTATTGCAAATAACAAAATATATAGACAAAAATTACGTTTGTCGCATCGTTAAAAGTTACTGAATCGCACTACTGTACCTGGATTCAGTATCTTTTATTACGACAATCGTATCGCTATAATAAATATAACGAAAATTTATCGACTTTGCTATTCAGTAGCATATTTTAACGATATTCGTTGTCGGTTGAAGCAAAAAGAAATGACAACACAAGCTCAAATTCATTTAGTTTTTCTTTGTGCTTTTCGCTTATTTTGAAATTTTCTATTCAGAGATATCACATGATATTAAATTAAATGGCGATTAAAATACAGATGGAGGCTATCGTAAAAAAGAAATTACAGAATCACATTATCGTTTTACGATAGTATACATCGGTGCTTTACTCGCCATTCGATTGTATATCATGTGGCATCCCTGCATACAAAATGGCAAAATAAGCGAAAAGCACAAAGAATAATTAAAGAAAAACTAATTGAGTTTGAGCTTTTTATTTTCCATTTTTTACTTTAATCGACAGCGAATATCGTTAAAATATGTTATTGATAGATGTTAAAATAATTGTTAGATGTTATTATAGCGATACGATAATTATAATAAAAGCTACTGAATCCAGGTACAGGCCTTACATAGAATAAACAAAATCTCATTTTCAGTATGAATGAGGACCTACAAATAACTTTGTAAAGGAAAGTTCGGCTGAGAGAATTTGTTATGTAAGTGTGTTGGTGTTTATCTTGTTTGTTGATACCCTGCGAAAATGCGAATAGTGAAATTGTAGTGATTTACTAGTCACTTTGTCACCAGTACTACTGACGAATTGTACCCCAGACAATGCTTTTTGCAACTACTGACGTTGGTACTACTGAGTAGATATTTTTTTTGGGACCATATCGAGACATTGGAAAGATATAGTCACTAGTACATTTTAGTAATTCTAATGATAATAAAACTGAATATTTTATTAAAAATTTTTGTTTTAATAAAAAAAAAAATACATAAAAAAGGGAACATTCGTTCAGCAAGTAAGGATTTAGTTTGCTGTTTGTATTAAATATAAATAAAAAATTCAAGGTTTCGTCGAATTATTAAAATCAAACACTTAAATATGAATCTGGACTTACTGGACTGGACTTTTTAACTGATCCCACAAAATCTTCTACAGGCTCATAAAAATTTCCACAATTATTTTATTTTAAAATATTTTTATTTTTATAATTACAAAATGGATTGCTTTTTATTTGTCTTTTGCAATTTCTTTTTATTTGTTTTTTTTAAATTAGTTTTTAATACATTTTTTTATTTGTTTACGAAATCAATACGTAAACTAATTTTCATAAAAACTTGAATTTTGCTTGAAGCCACTTGTATTTTCAACAAACCAATAAAACATTAAGAAGAAGCATAGTTGTGTGTATCTGACAAAATATTTTCTACGCATCAAAAACAATGTTAATATGTAGACGCTCGTTTGACAATGTCACCAATATAGTCGACTTGGGATAACTTAACCCCATGTTTTCTGCAGGGTAGGTACAACGTACTGTTGTTGGTTATTTTGATTGATCGTATTGTATGCATGTAAATACCGACAATTAGCCGACAAACGTCGTGGCTTGTTTCTAATTTATTCAATTTTTATTTTGCTGAAACAGCAAAAAATATTTATTGAAACTAAATTTTATTTCAAACAAACATTGGTTTGAATATTTTTTTGGTATATTTTTTACTGTGTATCAGAGAACTGCTTAGGCAGTTTTTTTATTAAATTGCTGCTGGGTACATATTGCAAAATATAAATTAGCAAAGCTTATGTGATTGGAGTGACCAGTTAAGCCTTTAATCATAATTGTTGCGAACTGAAGACCCAATCTTAAATTGAAGGCCTGCCTACTGGAGTAAGCAAATTTATAGTTTTTAGAAAAATAATTAGAATTTTTAATTGTTTTCGATAAACTTGCAGTAGATTTAGTTTATATTTGCTCTCTGTGTAAACGCTGCTTGTCCCCAATTTCCACAATGCGGGCAATCCATTCGTCTAGAAATTTCGTTCGTTCGGGATTATTTAGACTAATGCTTTAGTCGACTATTTAGCCTCATGCATTTTCATTCAATTTGTTGCATATAGTTTTCCCTGGTTGGTTACTCAAATAAACTATTTAGCTGTACAGTAATTTCAGCTTGATTGATTTCCCAAAAATGAATGCAATTAAGCTGAAAAATCATTTACCCAATACTCTGTTAATTGATCCATTAACCGAACTAAAAACCCCCCGTTTAATTAAAACATGCTACAACAGGTTGCAATGATTATGTGTGCATGTATGTTAATATCTATGTATGTCCACATGCAATGACAAAATAAATAAAAACATATGATTTAAAGAGTTGCCACATCCTTTCAATTAGTTTTA
Source organism: Nowickia ferox (assembly GCA_936439885.1). Lineage (NCBI taxonomy): Eukaryota > Metazoa > Arthropoda > Insecta > Diptera > Tachinidae > Nowickia > Nowickia ferox. The sequence goes on along the minus strand of OW387023.1, from coordinate 99,797,047 downwards.
TCATTTACACATTTATGAAACATTTTAAGGGACAATTCAACGGCACTTTTGTTCGGAATTTCTGGAAAGTGATTTTATATTTTTATTTACATTCAATGTTTTTTAAAGTAATTAACCGGATAAATTAATTATGCGGGGATCAATTAAGCGAAAACTGCTGTACTTGTTTATGTGCAAACTGTACTTGCTGTGTTTGCTTTTACATTTTTTTTCAAGGTATTTTATATTTATGTAAAAATTTTTTTTGTAGTGTGTTGGTTTAGTTTAATATGTATAACTATAGCATTTAAATTTTTTGTTAGAAAAATATTTTAACCATATTTAAACAAGTTGTACGTTTTTTCTTTCATTTCCCTGCAAATCTCTAAGCCACCGCGAACAAATAGCCAAACAAAACCACTAAAAGGCTTGTGTTTCCTTTTTATGTATAAATGAAACAATAAAACAAAAAAAACAAAACTTTTCATAAATTGTTTTTTTGGTTTTGTTTTTGGCTGTCTGGGCCAGAGCTGGAATATTAAAGTTGAATTATCAACGAGATTGTGGCTGTTAATTCTTAGTAGCAACCATACATACGATTTTTTAATACACATAGATTTAGTTTCAATATTTTAATTTTATTTAACGCGCTTCAAAATGAATACGAGTTAAAAAAAGTGTTACAAATAATTCATTCACAGTTCCTAGTGGCTTTAGGAAAAGTCTTGTAATTTTTTTTTTTAAATACAAAATCAGTACAGCCGAATATACAATTCTTTTATTCTTTATCTGTGGCAGTAAGGAAAACTGGCTTAAGTCATATTTTACTGTTTTGCAGGAGAGCACTTTTAAGCGTTCATGTCGATTTTCAGAAATTTATTTCTTTTACAGTTAAATTGGGAAATTTTCTAAGCAAACATCGTTCTAAACACTGTAAGTAATACGAGGTATGTTCAAAAAGAATCGCGAATTCGAATTTTGATTCTTTTGTGGCGTTATGTTTGTTCTCATGTCTCTCACTTATGCCGACAATTTCGGCAGTTAATTGTTGACAGCTGCTTTGCTTGCACGTCTTTTGGCTCGTCTTCGATTTTTATCTTGGTTCGTGCGGCAGCTTTCATTGAGATGATTGAGCTTTGGTTTCCACGTAATAACCATAAGCCAACGATTCTTCACCAGTTATGACCCTCTGGAGCAAATTTGGGTCGTCGCGGACAGATTCCAACAGCTCATTAGCAATGTTCATGCGATGCTGTTTTTTGTCGAAATTGAGCAATTTTGGTACGAATTTCGCGGCGACCAGTCTCATGCTCAAATCATTGATAAAAATCGAACGGCACGAGCCAATCGATATGTCTAGGTCCTCAGCAACATCTCTAATGGTGATTGGACGATTGGCCAATACCATTTTCTTAACTTCATCAATTTTTTCGTCTGTTGTTTAAGTGGTCGCGCTCTTCGTCGTTCACATCTTCTCGGCCTTCTGAAAACATATTGTAGCACCGATAAACGTTGCTTCGGTCCAAGGTAGCTTTTCCGTATGCCACAGTCAACATTCGGAATGCATCCGCGCACTTAATTTCGTTTTTCACACAAATTTTTTTATTGGGTTCTTTGTTCCATTTTTTTAATAGGTAAAAATCGAAGACGAGCCAAAAAGTCCAAAAAAAGATAAGTAGCAAGTCATAACTTCCTGAAAAATCTTACAAATTGATTGAGATTTTCACCAGGAGTTCTTTCGAATATGCAAATTACAAAGGTACCATTAACTCAAAATCAGCTTATCTCGACTTAAGCACTTTTTCCTTTTGCCACAGATACTACTACACATTTGTGCTACTCACAAGTTCAGTCGTATGGTTTGTTGTATTGTAACGTTATTTTATTTGGTATTTTAAAGTAAAAAATTTAAACTGACATGCATTTAGTTTGAAAGCATGACATTTAACCAGGTATTGGAACTTTAATTTTTTGCTACAAGCAATTTTGATTAAATTAGCTTGAAATATGAAATGAAAAGATGACTTTGTTTTCTAGTCATCACATTTATTTTGCACAAATTAATCTAAAATATACAATATTCCCAGATCTGACCTCAATAAAACTATTTGAAAAACATACAAAATTTAAACGCTTAATTAGAACACATTTTTGTATGAACATTTGTATAATTAGACGATTAGTCAATACATACGACGTTAATGCGAGCTTATGAATTGAAGTTTTCTACAAAAGCTTAAAAAATGCTTTTCACTTTGAAATATCGTCAAACAACATCTTATCGAAAATGCTAATTAAAAATCAATGAACCATTCTTCTGCTTTAATTTTGTAGATTTTTTTTAAATAAAATTTTTCCTGTCTATGCTTTTGATGAAAAGTATATTTCTATGCCAGACAATTTTATCGTTAAAAAGGAAACATAAAATTATGAATAATTGACACGCCCGGTAGATTATATTTAAATTTTCTTAAAAATCTGCGCAGTGGAAAATTACTTCTTTACAAGAATCTCACAAGGGATTTCTCAACACATAAATTTCTTACGAAGACAATTTAAATTTAATAACTTAATGGCATTTTAAGCACTTCAGTTTCAGCTAGTAAAAGTTTATTTATGACTTTGACCAGGAACTTCACAAAACACAAGGTAAATACAATTTTAAAAATTTCATCGGGGAATTTGGAAATAAATAAGAAACGAAAACTCAGGCACTTAATACGACTACATACATAACTATATACATACATATGTATGTTTGTATATATGGAAAACTTGTAATTTTATACCCAGTCTAATATACGCAGCATGTCTCTTTGTTTATTTTGAAGTTGAATATTTCGTTCTTAATGTTTTTGCTGTACTTAAACAGCTCTCTTTGCACTTACAATATTTCATGATTAATCTAGTCTGTTCCTTGAAAAGCTCACAAGTGGCCAATAAAATAATAATAAATGTTTAATAAGCCAGCAAGAAATGGCAATACAAATCACTAGTTACAGCATTGATGAACTCAGCTCCCAGTAGTTCTATTTCTGGTGAATAATCAATGAATTTAACACATGATTGTCATAGGACGGAAGTGATCCAAATAATTAAAATGTTATCTAGAACAATTTTTAAAATAAACAACAGCCGTACTGCATTCGATATCCATAAAATGTTAAAAAAAATAAAAAATTTATATGATAATTTTTTTTCTCTAAATTTTTACACACAAAAAAGTAATATGAATGAGTTTGTAATATTAATTAAAATATTTGTAATATTAATTAAAAAATTAATTAAAATTTCACCTATAAATAATTTGATAATATCAATTAAGTTTTTCCACTCAAATTAACTAATACAATTAAACATTTAATTGAATCAATTAAATTATTAATTGAAAACATTAATTGGTGAATAATTTTTTCGGTGTATTTAAATTATTATATCTAATTTGCAATAAGGTTATCTAAGGACATTACGTTAGAAGTACATAATCTGTTTTTAATGAATTATTTGCTATTTTCTGCATTTAAAAGAAGATTACAAATGAATTTAAGTTTTTGCACCATCAGCTGCTTTTTCAGCCAGACGTATAATTATTAATTTATTATTAAATTAATGACTCTCATTTTAATTTTCAAGAACGTTGCGTTATAAATTAAATATTCTTGCTTGGATATTGTTTATTTGAAAAAAAAAAAAAATTTAGGTTTATTAAGCGGAACTTAAAACGTGATGTTCGTTTTTATTTTTTTATTGTACTTCCCACAAGTTGTTTTCATCTTGATCTAAAATTCTATGACATGCCGCAATTTTATTTTATTTTCTTCATTTTACTTATTTTCTGCTGACATGGTAAAAGCAATAAATGCTTGTCTTTGACTGCTATGTTTTAATAAAACGTGAACATTAAATAACAATAAAACCATGACAAGGAAAATTAGTCAAATATTATGTTGTAGTAAGAACGAGTTTATTAAATTTCGAGTAGTGTATTATTATTTCGAAGGAGTTTACTTTAATTTAAGACAACTTTCCATCATTCGACATCAAATTTGGGATGACGTTTGTTTTAAATTATTAATTTTTCTTCTCTTCTAGATCAGGCTTCAAGAGCGTTGCTATTTGGTTACTTTTAAGCAAAATTTTTGAATTTTTTCATATAAGAATATTTGCAGTTTTTTCTGACTTTTTTAATATTTTAATCTAAAGGCCTAATTAGTATTTTCTTTCCATTGCTGTTCGGTTACAAAATATTAAAATTAACCTTTTCTGTAAAACCTTATGAGATATTTCTGCCAGAAATGTCACAGTTTTCCACTAAAGTGATTAGTTTTCCATCGTCCATTGCTATGTTTCAATATAATTTTATGTTTTCGTGGCAAAAATTTAATTTTTTGTTTTATTCTAAAAGCACAATCACAGTTTATTTTGAACTGTTTGTATTTAATTTATGCTATCACTTACAATTACTTCATAATTTTTCGATTTTCACAAGTTGAACCGAAACAGAACATAACAGAACAAAACAGAAAACCTAACGACTTGTATAATAGTGGATACACACTTTGCAACGTGTTTACGCAACACGTTTATATCACATGTTGCATATTTTGACACAGCCACTGCAACCTGCAATGCAACCGTCAATGCAACCTATTAACATCACAAAGCCTTTTGATATTTTCGAAACTTCGAATGCATCTTTGAACGCAACCATAAACAAGACTACACTCTGTGCGACCGACATTGCAATCTGCCTGGTTGCATAAACACGTTGCTAAGTCTGTACCTACCATAAGATTTCTATGAACAAAAAAGAGTCAGCTGATGCAGACAGACAGAAAGTAAAATCTTATTCTGCCTTAACAAGAAGCTACGCATTTTTATTTTATAAAGTACATTTTATTAAAAAAAGTTTTATGTAAAATTTGTAGTAAAAAATAAATAATTTTAACTTATTTCAATTGCTGAATTCACAAAAAAAACTTTTCTCGTTTATCTTATAGCATTATTCTGTGTTTTTTTTTTAATTATGAGCACGTAGTATGTCGCTAATTTTATACTAAATAAAAACACAAAATCTTCAAAAGAGACAAACCGGTGGATGATGAAAAAGCTGCAATTTTTTTGGAAAATGTTTTTCAATTCAAAAAGCAAGCATAATTTTAGACTTTTAAACATATTCAAATATAACATTTACACGTGTAAATTTCATGTATTAATGTCAACAAAAAAAAAAAAGAGAAAAAATCACTTCAAATCTTCTTTTCATGTTTTCCTTTATCTGTTATCAAACTGGTTAAATTGCCCCTGGTTGATTATTTTTTCTTCATTGAACGCAAGCTAAACAGTTCACTCAACACCTCAATTTTATTTTCCTTTTCTGACTCTTTGAATTTGTTTCTTAAAATTTCTTCTACCCTTTATTGTTTCTTTTATTAAAAGTGACAAAATTTCTAAGCTTTAAGGATATTCCTATACCTTGAGAACAATTTTATATGGATATGTTTGCCATTGTTGTTGCTTGACTGAATGAACAAATTCACTCAAGAGTTCCCATTGAGGAAAAGACTCTGCATAAAAACAAAAATAAAAATATTTCGTTAAGAAGGTTTTTTTTTCTAAAATTAATTGGCTGTCATGTATTGCGTTTTGAAATTGCAAGATATCATCATATCCTTAAGCACTACAGTACACACAACATAAGATAAAGTTGTTTAAGTTTTTCGATAGGTTAAGAAAAATTATAAAAAAAGGTGAGGAAATTTGTTGGCCAACAATAAAATTAAATTTGTTTCATAACGATTAAAAAACAAAAGAGTCCTTAAAAGATGATAAAATTATTGCAACTTATGACATGAGTAGATTTTTTTATAACCATAAATAAGACTATTATAAAAAGAATTTCTTAAAAAAGGTACCTTTCATAAAAAGAATCTTTTTTAAAAGGTACCTTCAAAAGTACTTACCATGAAAAGTACCTTTAATAAAAAGTATCCTTTATAAAAAGTACCTTTTATAAAAAGTACCCTTTATAAAAAGTACCTTTTATAAAAAGTACCCTTTATAAAAAGTACCTTTTATAAAAAGTACCTTTTATTAAAAGTACCTTTTATAAAAAGTATATTTTTTTTATAAAAAGTACCTTTTATAAAAAGTAGGTTTTATAAAAAGTAAATCTTATAAAAAGTACGTTTTATAAAAAGTATCTTTTATAAAAAGTACCTTTTATAAAAAGTACCTTTTATATAAAGTACCTTTTATAAAAAGTAACTTTTATAAAAGGTACCTTTTATATAAAGTACCTTTTATATAATGTACCTTTTGTAAAACGTACCATTTATAAAAAGTACCTTTTGTAAAAAGTACCTTTTATAAGTAGTATCTTTTATTAAAAGTACCTTTTATAAATAGTACCTTTTACAAAAAGTACCTTATATAAATAGTACCTTTTACAAAAAGTACCTTTTATAAAAAGTACCCTTTATATAAAGTACCTTTTATAAAAAGTAACTTTTATAAAAGGTACCTTTTATAAAAATTATCTTTTATAAAAAGTACCTTTTATAAAAAGTACCTTTTATAAAAATTATCTTTTATAAAAAGTACCTTTTATAAAAAGTACCTTTTACAAAAAGTACCTTTTATAGAGAGTACCTTTTATAAAGTGTAACTCTTATAAAAAGTACATTTTATAGAAAGTACGTTTTCTATTAAGTGCCTTTTATAATAGTTTCGTTTTATGAAAAGTACCTTTAATGTATAGGACCTTTTAAAAAGTGCATTTTTAGAAAGGTATCTTTAATAAAAAGTACCTTGTACAAAAGTCGTTTTTATAAAAAACCACTTTTGTAAAAGCTCCTTTTTACCAAAAAATCCCTTTGATGAAAAGTACCTTTTTGTTAAAATATCTATTTCAAAAAGTATCTTTCATAAAAGATACTTTTTATAAATGTCAATTAGTAAATCTTCTGACGGGTTGAATTATTTCTCCCACTTTAGGTAATTTACAGAACTTTGGAAATCATAACCATTTAAAATTTTGTTACGACAAATAATCTCATTTGATAGCTCTTCTTTAGTATTGCATTTGAATTTGCTTAGCTTTGCTTTAAAAATAGTTTCTCTCTCTATCACTTGAGATAACTTTTCTTTAATAAAGTTTTAAAAATTATCTTCTAAGTTATAAAATGTGGTTTCGAGCATCAGCTGTTGGTGTTTGCATTTTATACAAATTTATGTTTATCGTTAGTTTCAGGACATAAATTTAACCACAAGTCCAGTAAGAGCATGAATAAATAAGATGATTCAAGATGTTGTGCAATTAAAAAGTCAAGGCAAAAGTCACAAAATTTTGTTTAATGCCAGAAAATTCAAATAAGTCTGCTCCAGAAAATGTTTATTTTTTTTTGTAATTTTCTTAAGTATTAAGTTTGTTGTTGTTTGAAACATATTTCACTTGTTGTAGTATTTTTTCAGCATTAAAAAACTTTTTTAATTGGTTCATTAAAAGACGTTTACGTGCAGGCAGCACATGAATTATATTGTTGCCAAATTAAAATAAATTTGGAAGTAATATTTTAACATTATGATCTTGAACGCAAAATAAAAATTCGTTTAATGATTTTTTTAATGTTCTCAAGTTTTATTTTCTTTTTTTTTTTTTTTATTATTATGTTTATTGTTATTTAATTTTCTCTAAGGTAATTTGTATGTACTGCTGGAATATTAGCTTTCTGCTGTTTGACTTTTTACCTGTTCTGTTAATGTTTTTCTGTCAAATTGAGTCTTTGAGTTAGAAATGCGTTTGTAGGACTTATAACTTGATTATTGACTTTGAAAAAAAGTGTTTTTGTGCTTGAATCTATTTTTGAATTTCGTCGATACTGTCTTTGTAAAAGAGTTACAGCAAGTAAAAGGCTTTCAACAGCTCAAGTCTATTAAAAAAATCCTTTTTCTTCCTTAAGACTATAATTCCACTTTCGCTAGTAGAAAAGAAACTTTTTAACAAAAAATGGGCCAAACACTATTGGAAAAAAAGAAACCATAGCAGATGTCTTAAATTGATTAAAAGTTGAAAGAAAAGCAGAATGGAAAATGTTGCGTGTAAATCTTAAAAGCAGCAGACAGAAAATTGCCAAAGAAGAAACTGTAAAAAAAGAAAAGTTACGCTGCGTATAATTAATATTTTCAAATAATTATTAAGTATACGCCACAGATTGATAAAAAGAAAATGTAAACCCTAAAAGCATTAAACGATAGTATTGGAACCTTCCAGTCTGAAATAAACAATATTTTTTGAGCCCGACAGAACTTAAAACTGTAAAACACGGTACAAATAATTTAATTATAATCAAAATTTGTTTTTAATTCGAAACATTAATATATGACATTCACACTAGAAAATGAATTCGGACGTATGCTCATCGCAGCTATTGTTGACGAATCGAATTCGGTACGTCCAATTTTGGGCCACTTTTTTGAGCGAACAATTGTTACTGGCTTATCAGCACAAATCAGTAAGTTCACGTGGCCCACAGTAGACAATCCGAAGGTATCAAATTGTACGATGCCGATGGTTGCGATCGCTGTCATCTTGTTGAAACGACATCTTTCCCTGACCAAAATCAGCCATATTTTCAAACAAAAAATCATTTGAAATTGTGCGAAAATAGTTTTCATTGACCGTAACGCCAGTTGCGGCTTCATTTTCGATGAATTAAGTTCCAATGATGACCAGCGTGAAAATCACACCAAGCGGTACTATTTTTGGATGTAATGAAGTCTGTTGGATTAATTTTACTTTTTATGCCGCAATTTTGCTTCTTAAGAAAATCTATAAGCCGAAAATTGGCTTCATTTATAAAGATATTTTAGCAATAGAGCATCGTCTATAAGTTACGCAAATGAATGAATTAAGCGATAATTTGCCAGCGCTGTTCAAGCTCATCATCAATTAAACAAAAAGAGAGCAGTATGACATTTCATTTGACACTTAACTCTTTTGCAAGTGCTATCAATCTTAATTGTATAGAATTTCCATAATATCTAGAAAATGTGATTTAAAAATGTTTGATAATTTTATTTATTTTATTGTAATTTGTGGCTAGAATATAAGTTGAACTAACAATAACAACAAATTCATGGACTTGCTGTATTTTCGTAATAACGTAGTCAGTGGACGGTTTTATGTACTCCATTACGGTTTGACCGAAATCGACATTGGCAGATTCAAACTTGGAGGATGCAAGGGACAAATGCGACTCAAATGTGATGTGCTAGTAAGGGAAAATAACGGAAACTAAGAAAACACCCTCCATAAATGCCTTTCGAATTTAATTAAAATTCCACTATTGTAAATTATAAAACTCTTAATTGCCCCATAATTAAAATCGTTCATATCTGCATTTACAATTGAACTACAAATACTGATAGAATCTCTTTTAATTAAATTTATATTTTAATTTACATAATCTTGATTTTATGTCCCTATAAACCGTATTTATTTTTTACTTATTTACATTTAAATCCCTTTTTTTTATTTAATTGTCTCTGTACTTTACGCCAGACAATTTGTGTTGATTACAAATAAATGTGACAAACTGCCATTAAAAAATATCAAGATTTATAAACAATAATAAAGAGGAAAAGAAAAAAAAATAACTTAACAGGAAAAACTGTTTATCAACTTGATTAAAATACAAAAGAGGAAAAAAATGAAAAGTCAATAAACAATAAGTGCTCACACTCACTCGTATCGATGGCAAAGAATAATTGCACAACAAGAGCTTAAATAGTTGCTCTTTGCAAACCTCTTGCTTATTTATGCCTGCTTCCTCTGTTTGATTTTTGCTGCTTAATGAAAGATTTCGATATACATACAAACATATCGGCAGCAGCCGTGAATACCCAGCAGTTCTTAGTTTTCAGTTGCCAGTGCTGTCTACATTTTAAACTATCAGATATTATTATAATTTATTCGTTCGTATTTAAGCTTTGGGTATTTTATAAATAAATAACAACTTTATTTATTAGAGTTATGGATTTAATTGTTAATACAGTGCGGCAAAAAATAACTCCCCTTTCGTATGTGACCGATCGGTCATGGTGTTGACCGTGAATTTTTTAAAGTTGTTTCGGTTGAAGATACCTTAAATGGGCGCCCATAACGGTTGGCATCTTCCGGGCTTGCACGGCCACAATGAAATTTAGTAAACCACTTTTTTTAACCATGGAGATTGATCGTCAAGCTTAACTTTGGTTTAAGTGATGGTTTTTCCTGCAAAACATAATGCGCCTGAAATTCACTTTTTTCAGTTTCTTCTCAAATCTAGTAATTTGCTATCAATGGCTATCAAACGCAAATTAAATGACGCCACTTTGTCAAAAATTTTAACAGAAGTCAACTCACTGTTGCCAACCCTTCAGTTAAAAGGCGGGACATTCAAAAAGTTACGCACTTATTTAACAGTTTTTGTTATTCTTAAAAAAGGCGTTCAGCGAACTCTTTTCGTTGCATGCCGTCGTTTTAAAATATTCCATAAAGCAAGAAATTCCTTTTAAGGCTTAGGGTGATTCTGGTGTAACAAAACTTTGTAGGAAAGACATTTGTAGAAGATTCTTAAAATCAAATTTCATTGGAATATGTATTTTTCTTCAAAAACTGTTTTTTAACAAAATTTTCGTTAAACAAAAAAATAAAAATAAAAATAAAAAAAAAATAAAAAAAATTAAGTAATGTGTTGGATTCACTGATCAAAATAATTACGAAGCGTTTGAGGGTTAAATAAAATTATTGTCATTTGCTGCCATTTAAACTTGTTTCCAATGCTGTTGCAAACGACTGAATGTAAGGCCTGCATTCATTCATGTGTATGTGTGTGCATGTGGTTTAACGGTTGTGACATCACTTCCCACGTATGTATGCAGATATGTGTGTGTGCATGTTATGTTATGTCTCTTTTTATACTTGGCTGTTTCTATATATATGTACATATCGTCGGCTTAGAGTGTAAACCTGCTAACTCACATCCAGCAAATTTTACAGGAGATACAAAATATTGTTAACGGTTTCTATACAAAGCTTAAGAAATTAGCCTAATACATTAAGTTTCTTTTACATATAGAGCATCAAATTAAAATAAATATTTAAGCGAATCGATGAGGCGTCTCTTTCTTCTTCGAATGGCATTAAAAAGTCATAAGCTATGAAAAGTGAATTTAGCAGGTTTACACTCGCAGCCGACGATATCTATGTTGGCATGCATGTATTTTTTTGTTCGCCAAGCGAAGCATTCATACATTGTGTGTGAAACACAAGAGGAAATGTATAGCAACATTTTAGTTTTGTCACTATTTACTTATTGTTTATCCTTTCTTTGTTTCCCCCAAACATCTTTTTTATACTATGTTCCCAGGCTTGCACACTCCTGAGCTATTGTTGCTTTACATACATACACACATATGTACATATATCGTCTCTTTAATGCAGCACAGTCACAACTCAAAAAATGGAATTTCGCCACAAAGAAATTTAATAATTTCAATTTACATGCAACTAATGAGAATATAAAAAAATCTTTTTTTCTCCTGCGATGAGTTAAAAAAATAGTTGTAAGCAATTTTTGCCCAAATAAAAAACAATATTACGAAATAATTCTGCCTTATTAAATGCAAAAATAAATTTTTGAGTTATTACAATGTTGCAGTAAAGGAGCGATTTACTTCATTCTATGTTTACACATTTGCTTTTATTGTTATTTCTTTTGGTTGTTCGAGCGACAAAAAGCAGTAAAATGTTACATTGTTTTATTACATCTTCTGGTTATTTGTCATATTTTCCTAAGTTTATGTCGACTCACATTAAAAAAATAAAGTCGGAAATATTAAGAAATTGTGCAGCGAAGGTGACCCATTTTCAAGTTTGAAATATTTAATTCAAAATCTTGTAAAATTAGAGGATTTTACTCGTAAGTCCTCTAAATGAAAATACTTGTATGTGTATACACCAAATTTCTAAAACAAAAAACATAATTTCCTTAACTCGGAAAAAAAACTTGTAAACAATTTAAAAATATTTTCCAAACGCGTACTGCCAGTTTATAGAAACCATAAACAAAGCACTTAAATATTTTTTTTTGCTTTCAAAAGAAATCGACACGGAAATTTTAACTTGTCTTCTATGAACTGGCATCAACACCGAAATTCACAAATCAGTTTTACAATTTTTTTGAGTTGTTAAAAGTCGTATAAATTAAATGTCATGGAAATGACAAATCACATTAATTAATAAATTGATTAGAAATCATTCTAGTTCAATTAAATTTAAAAAATTTCTCAATTAAACTATTAATATATCGAGATAAGGTTTATATGATACTAATCGCTTTCATAATTGCGGGCACACACACACACACACAGATATACATATGAGTATGTATGTATTTCTTTTGTTTTTTTTTTTTTTGTAAATAGATATCTTTTAAATTCTGACAACTATTTGCAGTTTAATTTTCTCTTTAAGAATAAATACATCCCTTAAAATAAGAAAACAAAAGCTGAAAAGGAAAAGGAAAATTAACTCGTTTAATATCATTAAACACATGCATACATAAACAAGTGCAAAGTATATAAAAATTGATAACAACATCATTCATCATATGAGCAGAGTTGCTAATCTTTTACTGCGCAACTTCTTCTACTTTTATCATGATTCTTCACACTTTACTTTAAGCAAGTAAATATGAAACTAATGACACACAACATATCCTCAAACATAGATACACAAATAAAACCCTTCGGAATATCCCACTTGACCAGATAAACATAGATGACATTTTTATCGACTCAGTCTTTAAGAGAATTTGCTATTTATATTTTCTTTAAAATGCAGTTGAGGACAAGTCTATTAATAGAGTTGTGGAACAAACTTTATAAAGCTGGCCTTGAATGAATCCAAATAAATAAATGGGAAGAATATAGAGGGCAACTACAGTAACGTGCAGCGCATTGAGACGCTTTTTTGAGCAAATATTTTCCAAGTGCCTGATAAGAGCATTTATCTTCTTTAAGACATAATCGTAGGTACTGAAATACAAAGTGTAGGTTAGGTTTGGTAGGGGTGGCAGTCAGAAGCCCGGACTCACTTAGACCGTTTTGGTCCATTGAGACTCTGCTTATGCGGAGTCCCTACCGTCGAACCAATCAGAGCTAAATATAAAGCTACTAATACGTTGCAATTCAACACCAGCAACATCAGAAAGTTCCCTGAACTCAAGAGTGCTTATTGTGGCCATTCTCTTTCTTGCAAGTCCAGGACAGTGACAAAGAAAATATTCTACACTTTCCTCTTCATCGATATCCTGGCAGCTACGGCAAAAATGATTGTGTTCAACCTTTAACCTTTGTGCATGCCTACCTATGAGACAGTGTCCGGTTAGCACGGACAATAGAATCGAGATCTGTTTCTTATTCTTCAAAATTAGAGAAGCCGTATTTTTCCTATTTAGATGAGTCCATAACTGCTTTGTGATCACGCAATCATTTCTTGTGACCCACCTTCTATTTGTTTCATCTTCTATCCTGCGCCTGAGCCTAAATTTACAAGAGAGTAGGGGTAAACCCACACATTCCAAATCTGGTGGAACTTGAGTTCCCTTGAAAGCCTCTATGCCCCCGGATCCAGATGATCCTAATATTAAACTGCTCTGCCATCTCATTTATCGATGATCGGCAGTCGAGGGCTGTTGTTGTTCTTAGAAGCGGGGATTCGAGGGCCATGATAGCTGCGCGACTATCGGTGTATATGTTAATCAAAGTCGTTGAAGTGACATTCACTTTCAACCAATCGGCGACTTCTCTTATAGCAAGGATCTCTGCATGAAAGAGACTGCAGTGATTCGGAAGTCGCTTTGCAATACGAAGACCTAAAGCCCCTGAAAAGACTCCATAACCCACACCTTCTTATGTTTTGGAGCCGTCCGTATAAAAATCAACACTTTTTCTTCTGCCTGGAGTTCCATTCATCCACAATTCTGTGGATGGTATCCAGGTTTTATAAAGACGTTCGTGTAGTAGAGCAGGGGAGGTTTGGTCAATCAAATTCTAGCAAAATTCTACGTTTGGCGTATGCGTTAATTTAGCGCAAAGGAGTCGCAATATACAATTTGCTTCAGTGAGGAATGCTGATTGTCTTTTTATAATTCAAATTGATGATTCGATGTTGTTATGTTCTCCGAATCAATTTGATCATCAATTTTATTTTGCATCCGTCACAGCTTTGTCAGGTGCATGCTATTAATCTTTTGTTTGAAACCTCCCTTAATGACTAAATTTATTATTCAGGTCGTAAATTTGTATAGAATATGACAAGAATCATATTGGTTTTAATACGTGTTGGCTGCAAAGTTTTATTTTTAATGCGAAATAAATCCTGATAGCTGACATGCAAACAGTTAATAAAACTTATATTAAACTTCATGTGTGACAGCATGACAACTTCGTCATTTTCATCTCCATCACCATACAAATTAGTTAAGTTTTTATGCTTCTTCTTCTTCTAGTCCAACGCTTTTATATTAGTTAGACTGCTTTGAAGTTAATGTGTATTCATTCTTAGTTTCTTATTAATTTTGCTGGTAGATTTTTGTTTGGCATATTTTACCGCGACACCTGCACACCCAGCAAACAAGCAAGTGTTTGCAAAGTTTAGACTAGAGATGGGCGCGTGTAGAATTTTTTCAACACGGTATGACACGAACACGAATACCAAAACGCTGAACACGTACGAAACACGCATGCGAAAAATTTTGTCAACACGATGCTGCACAACACGCACAAAATATTATTGTTATAGTATTGAAGATAAGAAAATTTAATTTATTTTTTTTTTCAAAATATTGTACAGAGTTGGCACTGCCAGCTGATACACTCTGCCACCACAGCTGATACTATCTGTTTACGTACAAAACTTTAAGCTCCAGAGACCCATACAATATGAACAAATATGCTGGTGTTGTGTGTTTAAAGATACAAATTATAAAATATTTTCTCTACTGGAAATTCATTCATACATATTTTACATCTAAAATCGTTTCGTGTTTTTCGTGTCAATTTTGCTCAACACGAAACGTCCTGAACACGCACGAAATCAGTTTTTTTGTCACGAACACGAACACGTGTTGAGTCGTGAGTGTTCGTGTTGCGAAGAAAAATACGACACGCACCCATCTCTAGTTTAAACATTCAAAAATGATTTGAAAATCAAGTATAAAGCACCAGTATGTGTAAAATTAATTTATTTTTAATACACATAAAAAAAAGAAATGAATATGACCTCCTTGTGGCATTGAATTATTTTAAAGTGATTTTTCTTATAAAAAATTCTAAATTATTCAATACCAGAACTGTGACTATAACCGTGGTCTATTTTCTGCAAATTTTGTAATATTTTTCGCCGAGAATTTTTCTTAAGTTTCAATTGTCTTAAAAACTATTTTAGACTTTTTTTTTATATAAACAATTGTACGCATGTAATTTATGTATTTTGACGAAAGTCTTTTAGTTTTTAAGTTTCGATTTTTAGAGCTGTGCTCTTTATGCCCCAACATAGGAGCATGAATGTAGAAATAATCGACACTATTACTTGTATTAATCTATTTTTGTTTTGATTTCTTTGTACTTAAAAGTGGAGTTCGAAAATAAAAGAAACAAATAATCGTTTTTAAATATATCTATTTTTATATTTGAAATACCGAAGTATATTTATTTGACATAAAGTCTTTATTTATTTAATTTGAAAATTTGCTTGTTTTTTTGGTTTGTTAACTAAATTCAAAAATTTTTTGGGTTGAAGTCTACTGACGAGTTCCAAAAGCAGGAACGAAATGCATATAGACAATTGCTAAACCATAAAAACAAGCAAATTTTCAAATATATCTATTTTTGTTATAAATATCGAATTTAAGGCATTTTTTCGTAAATACCGATATTTTTCTGTGCAGCCACGCACTTCATCAGCACCCAAGTCTATCTATTGGGGTAGAGATTGTTATTAACATCAACTATTTAACGCAAATTTGGAATGAAATGGAATATTTCCCCCAGCTAATAAAGTCTAATTTAATTTTTCTTCTCACATTAATTAATAAAAATATTTCATTCAACCAGAATTGAAATGACTGAACTTAAGCCCGACTAAGAAATTATTTCTGATTAAAATTCACTATAGTTCAACTAAATAAAATTTTTAAAATTGTTTTACTATTTTCAAAAATATTATCTGTATCCGGCAAAAATAGGAAAATACAGGAAAAATACTGAAAAATCCCTTTTTGGGCATTTTGCGGAATTTCTTTGGTAATTGCCGGGAACTCAGAAGCAAATCTGTTTTTTTATTTTTTATTTTTTGCATTAATTATATCATTTTATATCATAATTTTCCTCAAGACGTATAATGTCTTCATAGTATTAATTTATGTTCAGAGGAAACTCCTCTTATACTGTAAGCAGATGTGGCTAGTTAAAAGAAAAAACCAATATATATTTGCTGCGTTATCTTCAATAAATATATATGTAAATAGTACGATTTCCGGTAAGCAAACAGTTACTGAATCGTAGAATTACACTGTCAATACTTTTTGTATAAAAATTTTTACATTTTCGTAGTATGATATGTGAAAGTATTAAAGATTCACTTTGATTGCGGAGACATTAAAAGCAACGAAAAAGCAGTTATTTGAAAATTACTTGCACTTTCTTTATTGCTGGGACATCATACTTTTGCTTCGGTATTTTTTGTTAAGTCCTTAGATATAGATGTAAATATATACATAAATACTAATACACATGCATATGCAAATGTGTATATAAACAAACCTAAAAGCCTAGTTGAGCATATATACATAAGTAAACTTCTTTGTACTTATATACTTAATTGTGTCTTTTGTAGCAAGACATAAACTTAAATCTATTGGAGGTCTTTGAATTTATTGTGGTCTTTTCAATGAAATGATACAAATTATATGGAACAGAGTGACACAAAAAATGCCAAGTAAGCTTATCATGTCGTTAATAACTGTAAGTAATAAATTTGTTTCGAATTATTTTATTTACAAGTATAGTGATGCCTTGCTAATTATTTACCTGAATATCAATTCATAGAATTATAATTTATTTGTCAGGGCACACTTTCTCCTACTTTTATTGATTGTACGAGTCGTAGTATTGAATTGGCAATAGATAGTATGATTAAACAATATCTACACAGAAAAAATTGATTTGTAAATACAACTAATTTATTTGTGAACGTAATTAAAATATTATTTAAAAAGGCACCTACAACGATTTTTGTGAATACAAACACACATTTGTAACAAAAGAAAACAAAATCAACTCAATTATTTCCAGTTAAAATTATCGTGTTATTCACAATTGAGTTGTTAACAGAAAACAAAAATTTTTAATGAATTTCTTTTTCAAATTCTAATGAGTTGTTTGTTTTTTTTAATTTTTATTAAGAATTTGGTTTTTTGTTAAATTTTAAAATTATTTATTTTCCACAAAACCCTTGAAACTAAACGTGTTTGGGTTGGGTTGAGTTGGGTTGAGTCGAACCGACAACCTCTTGACTAATAGACTAACGTACATACCACGCAGCTAAAGAGCAAAGAGTACGCAAATAATGAATACACACAGAACATGATTTCTATGTTTCTCTTACATGTGCGCTTTGCGTTATGATAAAATTTAACAAATACGAGTAACTTTGTTGAGTAGAAAATCAAGCAACGACGTTTTTCGGCCTATACAACACGAGCAATCGAAATAAACAACAACAATAACACTCAGCGCATTGGGTCAATCAACAAGCAAGATAAACACCAACACAAACAAATTAAATTAAATGATACTTTAAAATGCGCGGTATTGTAAAATTTTGTATTAAGTTAATGACAAATATTTTGGAAATTAATTTTTTTTAATAACATGTTTTTGTTGAACATAATTCTCGTCTATTTTTTTCTGTGTATAGAAGTGGAAAACAAGTACTACTCGAGAGTAAATATTGTGTTGTAAGTAAAGAGATTTGACGTGTGTGAAGATAAATTTCGATATTTACAACCCAAGACACCAACCAAGTGCATTAACAGATGCATGTTAATGTGATAACATAGCTCTGTTAAACGTGAAATAAAATGACTGAATGATTGTAATGAAATGAATGAAATGAATGAAATGAATGAAATGAATGAAATGAATGAAATGAATGAAATGAATGAAATGAAATGAATAATCCCCACATCTGTTTTTTAAGTACATGTTTGAAATTTGGAAGACATGAGATATCTGGGCGCCTAAACATTTTTGAAATCTATAATTTTTATGTTAAAAGCGTTAAAATTTAAATTTTTCATAAAATTTTTAAATTTTTCTTAAATTTAAAAATTTTTTTAGTATCACTAATGGATGAGTTCTAGAATCATAAATCAGGAAAAATTTTGAAAATTTTATGAAATATTTTTTTCATACAATTTTTTATATTTTTCTTAAATTTTAAAATCTTTTAATATCACTAACGAGTTCTGGAATCACAAATCAAGAAAAATTTTGAAAATTTTATGAAATATTTTTTTCATAAAATTTTTAAATTTTTCTTAAATTTTAAAATCTTTTTATATCACTATTGGATGAGTTCTGGAATCACAAATCAAGAAAAATTTTGAAAATTTTATGAGAAATGCAAAAATTAAGGTTTTTGAGAATTAAATTGTATAAAAGAGCATAAAAGGACATTAATTCCAAAAATGTTTAGCTGCCCAGTTGCCTTCGTTACCCTGGATTTCCATTTGGATTATATACCTCCAAGACTTTTATGTATAACAGAGCTATGTTATTGGGTTAACATAACTCTTTTAATGCATATGGTTTGTGTCTTGGGTTATAAATTTTATAACTAATCTGCACACAAGTACAGATTTGCCAGCTATACCAACATTAAAGAGTCCTTTACAGGAATATCTAGTTTATTTGAGCTATGTTGATACTTAAATATGTATGTATGTATAAAATATTTTCTACATCAGCCGCCCCATGGTGTAGTATAAACAATTCTTTATTATCAAATATGAGGTGAAAACGAAATAAATTTTATTGAACAAATTTAAACGAAAAAAAACATGGCTTTGTGCGAATTTTTGAAAAAATAAGAACTGTTTGACTTAATGAATTTCAAATGAAAGACTTAGGAAAATATTTTAAATTATTCAGGTAGGAAATTGGTTACTGATTTATATGCAACACATTAAATCATAATGAATACTGATGGCATTAAAAATTCACATAAAAATAAAAAACAAAATAAATAAATTATTCAGGCTTATCCTAAATAAAATTTCACATGGAAATTTCCGAACGTGTGAAAAGTCGTTATCAGAAAACTTCATACGATTGCGAAATAATCTGACAATTTATGAAAAATATCATTCACATAGATTTGTCTGTTGGAAAAAGTGGAAGTATGTTAGTTTTTAATTTTATTGGAATTGATTAAACGAAATTAAAATCCTTGTGAACGAAAAATTTGATTCGGAAATTTTAACATGTGGATTTCATGATAAGACTGATTGAGTTTTAGTTGTGTATAATTTTACTTTTACAATTTAAACGGAAATTTAAATGGAGCAACAGCTGAGTGTCTTCTTGCAGCCTCGTGAAATATTACAATATATAAATAATCAAATAAAAAATTAAGCTTGATTTTTTGTACATTGTAATTTATAGAAAGGCCGAAAAAGTTATATAAATCTCATGAAATATTTTTAAAATTGTTAAACGCTTATGAATAATTGCAATCTATAACAAATGCGCTGTAGTTTCCTAATATTCTAAGACCCTTTTTCATCAATTCTATTTAAATATCAATTCACATATTAAAGTAGTTTTTTTCATAATATTTTTTTCAATAATAAAACTGTTAAATGTAAATTGATATTTAAATAGCATCGGTTAAATAGGCTTGAAGTGTTTTTATTTATAAGCAAATACATCCATGCACATACTAAAAATATACATAATTCTCCAATCAACACCTTAAATTGGAAAAAAGAAATAAATTTAGAACAAAGCGGTCCAGGCTACTTAAAATTCTTCTGCTAATGTATCAAAAGATGAGGGAAAATCTATTTTTTAGGTTTATTGAATAATGGAAATCAATTTGAAGTTTTTGCTTCATTTATTTTGAAAATGGAAAACTTTACTTTTTGTTTAATTTAAAAGTTTAACTTAACTTGAGACTAATAAATGGAGAAACAATTTTAGCACAATAATTAAATTAGGGGAACAATGAACTCTAGAGCTGAAACATATCTTAAGCAATTTTAACGTTCTCTTTCTCTTTTTTAGTTTATTTCTTTTCCCAATAATTTATTCATTACAGAACTTGTACTGAAAAAATCTAATTTTTATTTTTATTTTTCTTTTCAGGTAAGTTTAAATGTTGTTTCATAATTGTTAACAAAATTGCAGGTAAGAAGAGCCTACGCCATTGTCTTCATAAAGGCCTCAATAGTGTTTAATATTCGTTGCCGTTATGTGCCGTTCTTTTCTGTATAAAATATTTTGCAATCACTTTTTCTGTGCAAGAAATCAGCTGGCAGTTTACAGAACTGATTACAGTTGTATACAAAATATCACTGTCACTTAACGTTGAGCTCTATTTTCTACAGATTTGTCGGCAACAGAACAGAACGAAAAAGGAAAAACAAACCACACATAAAGATTTTCAATTGATCAGTAACAGTAGAAGCTACAGGCTCAGTTAGCCGACTGTAATGGAATATAACTGCAACGGCAGGAAACAGCTGATTGTTATTGTTATGTGAAAAGTAATAAACAGATTTTTACATTTCGGTTACATCTCTATAACCATTTTCATTACTTTTCACATAACAATATCGATCAGCTGTTTCCTGCCCTTGCAGTTACATTCCGTTACAGTCGGCTAACTGAGCCTGTAGCTTCTACTGTTACTGTTCAATTGAAAATCTTTATGTGTGGTTTGTTTTTCCTGAGTCTGAACTGAGTCTCAACTCTGCCTTTAGTTCGGTGCTGTGCCATTCTTTTGCTAAATTTTAACAGTCTCTTTTTATGTAATAGCTTAGCAGCTGCTTATTATGTTTCAATATAATTTTTTTGGGCCTTATTTTGTAAAACGCAACCCTTAGCGTTGACAAATTTTGTATGTGTTTTGTTTTTGTAATTAAAATTTTTCTATATAAAAGTTTTCAACGCTTGGCGTTGCGTTTTACAAAATCAGGTCCTTAATTTTTTTAATTTTAAATGCACAATGACAGTTTATTTTAAATTTTTTTTTTTATTGTCATTGAGAAATACTTAACAATTTTTTGATTTTCACAAATTTAACTGAAACAGAACGGAACTTGTATGTTCCGGTGCAGACTTGCAATTATTGTTGTTGCAATTTTTTTTATGTGGGAGATTATTTAAATAGAAATATATACATTTTGTATCATTCTCTCTTTCTCACTAAAAAATAAAAAGTTGCTGCAGCAAAAATTGCAATTCTGGGCAGCCTATACAATAGAGTTGTGCAGCTCATGAACGAACTATTTCAATTGAACGATTCGCTTCACTGAGCGCTGTGAGCCGTTCAATCCACTGAACGCTTTCAGCTCAGTACTGAGTGGTTTCTAGATTTCTATCGAACTCCTTCAGTTGCTCGTTTTAGACACAAAGTTTTAATAAAACGCATGTAATTTAAATTTGTATATATGTTTGTGTGTAAAATGACCTAATGAAAGAGTTCCAAACAAGTCCTGTGCTTCTTATTTAGCAAATTTTTTGTGTCGCACAAGTACATCAAAAAAAAAAAATTGATATACGAGGTGTGTTCAAAAATTATTGCGAATTTTGAGTTGGCAGCTGCTTTGATTGCACGTATTTTGGCTCGTCTTCGACTTTTACCTATTAAAAAAAATGGAACAAAGAATCTGTATCAAATTTTGTGTGAAAAACGAAATTAAGTGCGCGGATACATTCCGATTGTTGACTGTGGCATACGGAGAAGCAACGTTTATCGGTGCTACAATATGTTCTCAGAAGGCCGAGAAGATGTGAACGACGAAGAGCGCGAGCACTTCAACAACAGACGAAAAATTTATGAAGTGAAGAAAATGATATTGGCCAATCGTCCAATCACAATTAGAGAAGTTGCTGAGGATTTGGACATATTGATTGGATCGTGCCATTCGATTTTTATCAACGATTTGGGCATGAGACAGGTTGCCACAAAATTCGTACCAAAATTGCTCAATTTCGACCAAAAACAGCATCGCATGAACATTGCTAATGAGCTGTTGGAATCTGTCCGCGACGACCCAAATTTGCTCCAGAGGGTCATAACCAAAGCTCAATCATCTCAATGGAAGCTGCCGCACGAACCAAGGTAAAAATCGAAGAAGCTGTCAACAATTAACTGAATATTCAAAATGGCCGAAATTGTCGGTATAAGTGAAAGACACGAGTACCAACATAACCAAAATTCGCGAATCTTTTTCAACATACCTCGTATTGTGATAACATTAAAATATCTGAAATACTAAATAATTTTTAATTTTTTTATCAACAAATTCCGCTCATTAAACTATTTTAGTTTTAATTATTTTTTATACTTCATCTGCCTTGTTTTTTAATGTATGAGCGACCACTCACACACACAAGATGTATAAATCTCACAATTTTTATGCTTTTGATTTTGTTCTTTCTTTATGCTTGACAAAATGTTTCACTACAAATGAACTGATCTACTGAGCCAACTGAATGAAATACTTCAGTAAAGTGAGCTGTACTGAAAAGAGCGATCAGTCAAAAGAGCTGATAAGCACAAGGAAGTCTGTAACAAAACCGAGTCAGCTGATTCGTAACACAAGAGTAAGTGAAAACTAATTCTGACTTTAGACACAAAATTTTGAAACTTAGGAACAATTTTTGAGAGACTCTTCCATTTTTTTAAAATAAAGGGTTTTTTCCAATATTTTAAATTAAACACATTCACAGCAGCAAACTACACAAATACACGAATTCAAATGCTGATAGCTGGTTTGTGTAGCCTTGTAGTTAACTATCCAAATATTTTGAAAACGCATCATAAGCACTTGATATTCAAGTACTTACATATGTCACTTAAAATTATAACAATTAATCAAATTATTTGTTTTCATCAATTTAGGCATTTTTTTTTTCTGTTAAATAATATACATATATACAAATTATTAAGGCTTTACAAGGGGCTTATATAATAGATTTTCATGCAAAATTTGTCTTTTTAAGCCTTTATATAGCCTTAAGAATTTTTATAGCTAATGCTTTGGAAGTGCAAAAAAATGCACTGTCTCAGTTCAAGTGGGCATAAAGTAATTTATTATTACATATTAGGATCTACATATAAGGCAGAGATTGTAATCTTATTTTAAAGGTTGAACAAATGAGCGTTATTAAAAAAAAAATTATGGTGTGCTGTTATGTACGAAATATTAATAATTTCTCCTTCACGTATACTTTTTTTTAACAATAATAAGCACTTAACGACTTCCGCTAACACTTTTATTGCTGCTGTTTTAGTCATTGTTTTAAGTGCTTTTAATGGAAATTTACAAATGTCATGATTTATTACGCGTGAGTCATGTATGAGTCACGCGTCATTGTGGTTGTGTTTATGTACAATAATGATTAACAAAACGTCCCTTTCGGCGACCTTCTGAGGCGGCTATTCGCAATCTTGTGAATAAATTACGCACCACCAAAATTAACTCATTGAACACCAAGCCACCAACACTATATAAGAGAATATGAATCGAAAAAAAAATAAGCAGAACTTGCTGAAAAGTCGCAAAAAATAATTGAGATATAGTCCGGGGATGCTTTTGAGTATGGACATTACAAGGATGCCATTAACTCAAAATCAGCTTATCTCGACTTTTTCACTTTTTTGCCACAGAAATGCTTTCAACATACGAATTCGAAAGCATAAGCTTTCCTTTCGAATTAATTAGTAGGTACCCTGATTGTATTACTTTTTCTCTTTTATTCATTTAATAAATAATTTCTATACAATTTTTATTGGCAATTATATTTAAAATTTGATTTAATTTTCAGGCTAGAAATAATTTTTTTCAGCCTTAACGAAGAAATATAGAAATTTAAAATTTAAAATTTGTTAACGCACTACACCTTTTCCAATTGTAATTCAGAAAGCGTCAATTGATTTTCACAAAGCGTTAATTGTAATTCAGATTAGTCAGTTTAATTTCAGAAAGCGTTAATTGTAATTCAGATTAGTCAGTTGTAATTCAGAAAATGTTAATTGTAATTCAGAAAGCGTCAATTATAATTCAGAAATAAATTAAATTTTATTCTTATCATTTTTCGTTTTAATTATTAAAAGTGTCAATAATATGTACAATATATATGTATGTAAATGTGCAAAATAAAAGAAAAATTATTACCCACCGTTGCCACTGATAATGATTTACCGAAGTTACTCATAATCTTATTTTGTATATCAAGAAACCATCAAATCAACTTGCTCATCCGAAAGAATTTTCGGTTTCTTACCACCTTTTGGCAACATTTCGTCAGTCCCAGATCGGACCCAATGGTATGCGGTCTTCAATTTTATTCCGAAATTCGAAGCCAAAGCTACATAATACTCATAAAAATAAAATGTTCAAACTTTACGACGAACGGAGGCCTATCCTGTGCCCACCACCTTCCAGGAAAGACCCTGTTTAATACATAATTGCTGAGTATTTAATATATAATACCACACATACATATGACGCTTTCTAAATATTAACTAACGCTTTCTTAATTACAATTGACGCTTTCAGAAAATCAATTGACGCTTTCTGAATTACAATTGGAAAAGGTGTAGTAATCCCAAATTATTATTTTACTTATTAAGTAAAATATTTTTTAAGTGAACCAATTTTAAATGTTTAGTTGAACTATAGTGAATTTTAATCAGAAATAATTTCTTAGTCATAACTTCGTGCTAACCTGAATAGAAAAATGAAAAAACGGATAAAGTAGAAAATGAATAGTGATACTTACAAATGTGTTTGCCAAAGGTAAATCAATAATTGTATACACAATATTTCTCATATTCCATTTCATTGAAAATTTGCGTTAAATAGCTGATATTAATAACAATCTCTACCCCAGTAGATAGACTTGGGTGCTGATGAAGTGCGTTGCTGCACAGAAAAATATCGGTATTTCCCCCAGCTTATAGTCTAATTTAATTTTTCTTCTCTTCTTTAGAAACTCACATTAATTAATAAAAATATTTCATTCAATAAGAATTGAAATTACTGAACTTAAGCCCGACTAAGAAATTATTTCTGAGTAAAATATTTTTTATTAAAATTGAGGGGTTTAGCTGGATCCTATGCGCATTTCACTGTTGCTAATGCAGATTATCAGGGAACCTTTAACCAAAAATTTCTTAGAACAACTAGAGTTAAATGAGAAGCTCAACAAATAACAAAGTTGAAACAAAAACTCAATAATCAACATGTTTTTTATTTTCTTACTTTATCAGTAAAACACACTAAATATAGAAATTGTTGAACAGATAACAATTTCACTCACACTTTCGAGCCATTCACCCCCTATTTTACGTTACGTTTCGAAATTGTCTCCGTTTGGCAACTTTGGCATTCTGCGTTCCGTTCTTCGATTTCTTTTTCGATTCCATGTATTTTGCATTTCGATCGTAACTACGTTTTTCTAAGTTGTTTATTTTAGTGACGCAGAGTCTTTCGATTTTTGTTTGTTTAGCTTCAGAAGTGTTTAATTAAAAAAATAATGTAAGTATTAAATGCAAAAGAAGGTTTAATTAATGATGTACACAAGTTTTTTTCCTTTTTTGTACTGAAATGTGATTTTTATTTAATTTATTACAGGTAGAAAGCAACAACACCCGAATAGTATAAAAAGTTGGCAAATTTGATGGCAACGAAAAATGATATTTTCTGCGGATTTAATTAAATAAAAGCAAATAATTTTTATTTTTATGTTTCAATTATGTCTAAAAACTGAAAATATCACACTGGATAAGTTTGGCCACAAATTCCTCTTGCTTCTCTCGTTGTTTTTAATCCCACTGTACTTAAAATTGCAAGTAGTTATTTAATAAAAATTTTCACAACATTTAATTATTAAATATTATTAATTGTTTTAATTGTTAAATAAATTTTTTTTTTGCTCTAAGTTTAACTTTTTTGCTAAATTTGTTTTGCAAAATGCTTTTTTTCTGTTCCTATTTCACACGTTTCATAGCCAAGCAGCTGGGTTAAACATACTCTACTCTTCTGCTTTTTCTTTCGATTCAGTTTTTTTTTGCAGAATACCATTTTTCGATCCGTGCGTAACTGAATGCGGGAACGTAATCGAAACGCAGAATAAGGGGGATTATTGCAATTTATTTTTATTTTTTTCTGCTTACAAATAAAAAGTAGGTGTTCATATATTTTTAGAAATCATTCTCGCGTTTGCTTAAGTGCCAAAAAATTTTTCCATGCTTCATATAAAATAATTTCTTCTTAAAACGTGGCAAAGTGTGCCGTTTATAAAGTTCATTTAATTTTTTTCTTTTGCCAATATTACACCAGCAAGCAAAGAAATTTCTTTTGATTCCACTGAATGAAAATTGAAAGTGATTTATCATAAGTAGTCTTGGTGGGTTAGTTTCTATCCCCATTTGTAAATGGTTATTTGCCAATATTTCCTTTTGAGAAAGATTCAGCACCAGCAGCAACAACAATAGTAATTTTGTTTTCATACGCCCTGAACGTTGTGCTCTGGGCATAACAACAATACAGTTGTTTGGATTATTATTAACTGTTTCCTTAATATGTCGAGCCTAAAGCATTTTATCGGACTGACAGTGTGTCTTGTCACCTTTCAACTTCATTTCAAACAACCATTTGTTCATACAGGCATATAATTCTTTATCTGCTTTACTTGATGGTCATCGATTTTGCTTAAGATTGCGTTGCAATGTTTTGCACGGAAGACACACACACAGGGCAATAACATTTTCAATTTTTGATCATAAAAATTAATTGCTGCTGCCATTTGCTGTACGCCTCAACTCAACTTCAACTCGTTTGCCAGTAAAACAACTTTCATCTCTGCTTCGATTACTGTTGTAAATTTTTCATAACAAATGTGCCAAAAATGTCAAAAACATACATATGTATGTATTTACACTCGACTACTACATATATTTTTATGTATGTGCTATTTCATCACAGCTTTAAACTGTAAGAGCATTAATGATTCATCCATGATCCATCCTATTTGGCTGGTGCTAACTACAACACTTTCGTAATGTGAAACCAAGTGTTGGTGAAAAATTCTAATTTAAATCTTTGAATTTTTTATTTACATACATTTGCTATTTTTGCTTTCATTTATGTATATGTAAGATATTATCATTATATTGAAATTTATTGGCTAGTGTAAGCAAGTTATGTATTTAACTTTTGTAGTTCTATGCTAATCTACATACATACATACATATCTATATGCGATTTTTACTACTCTCATTGAGATAAATAATAAAACAATGGCTTTTATATACTCTCGTATTATGTACATATAAATGCATGTATTTACGTACATACATATTTATGTATGTTAATATGTAATATGTATAGTAGCTTATTAATTAACAATTATCAAGTACTGTTATGCATTTTTGTAGATCACCTTTAAACCTACTCGTATTTAATATTATTATTTAAAGTCACTTGATTTTACTGCCTCGCTGCTAACAGAAGAATTATTTTTTTTACATCTCACTGCTGAAACATTTTAATCTAATAAATGTATGAAATTAAAGTGTCTCATTTCGCTAAAATTAAAAGGTTATCAATTTAACTTAAAATAAAGTTAAATTCTCATACACCAAGTAAACAAATCTTTTTTAAGCTGTAGCGCCAACTCACCGCAAGTTTAACTGTTATAAGTGCAACGAATGAAGCAAAAAATCGTCAGCGTTAAACTCCACATGAGGCAATAGCAGAAGTACATCTTTAGCAAAGGATTTGAAAAAACAGAAATAAAACAAATGAAAATTCACAGATTTCACAGAAATTCCAGTTTATACTTGTCAGCAGTTTATTTTTAATTAGTGTTGGAGTGTGTGTACACAAGGGAAGTTGTGCCATAACTAAACAGTCAGTCTTTATTCACACATTTACATTAAGCATTTTTTCATGAAATTTCATGAATTTTGTTGCACAAAACTTTTTCTATTAGCGCTGCAATTAGCGCTTTAGAAGAGAATTTTATATAAAAAAAAAACGTAGAATGTATCTCTGATGGATTTTTGACAGCTTTTTTGATATTAGTTGCTCCTCCAAGCCTCCTATTGACAAAGAAAAAACTAATTTCATGAAAAAAAATGCTTAATGTAATTTAAATGTTTTTTTTTCATAAATAAGCTCACTGAATAAATTTTTTCGAGGGTCCCTTCTGAGTCAAAATCCTTCCTTTTTGTCTATTGCTGCAAATATTGGGTTGATAATCTTTGCACTCTTATTTCTATTTTCCCTGATTTCTAATATTACATTTGATACGATGCCTGGAAAGGGAAACATTTTTGCATAGATGTTGTTAATTTTTAGTATCGCTTGTTGCCAGCAACAGATACAACCACTAAATATTACTTTAGCATCAACAACAACTGCTGCCGTTTGTACTGCTGCTCATGCTAATGCTGCTGGTGCTTTTATTTCTCATATTATATGAAGCTATTCCACTAAACCATTCATTTCAGTCATTAGTGATAATCAGTGTTGTCGATATTTGTCTAAATATTTAAATGTGGGAATAAATATTAATTTTTTTTATTACATTAGATTTGTGCTTAAATAATAAAATCACGATACAAGTCCAAATATGCTTAGGAATATTCCAAGTTAACGCGCATAAAATATTTATTTATTTATTTGCAATAATAATTCTTAAAAGGAATTGATTAACTTACACTAAAGTTAATAACAACTTTTGCACACACTCAAATATTGCACAGCACTCAAATATTCCACTAATTGCACAGCACTCGATTATTCTACTAAGTTGGGTTTCGGGGACATGGGACTATCTCAGGATGAACTGGAACTTACAGAGGTTGATATTGACAATTTCTGTGGTCTCCCACTCTCATCCTGCTGGAGACGCTTCGATGTTACCTTTCTTGAAATAGCCCAAGATAGATGGCGCAACGAGCCAACCTGTGCAATAGCGAGAATCCTCTGGCCTTGCCTAAACTCTCATAGAACGAAAAACCTCATAAATTTCAATAGGAAGCACTTGAGAAACCTCGTGGCCACGTTGACTGGTCACTGTCCTTTCGGAACCCATGCTAAACGTATGGGTCTCCCTTATAATGACTACTGCTATAGTTGCAATGACGAGGAAGAAGAGGAAAATGTCCTGCACCTCCTGTGTCATTAATCCGCTCTGGAGGATCTGAGGCTGCACCTCTTTGGCAGAATATCCTTCGGTAGCCTATCTGAGTTATCGGAAATTGAGCTAAAAACTTGAGGCTTTATATAAGGAATAGTGGCTGGTATAGCCGCTAACTCACCCCTAGCCAAACTAGGACCCACTCTTACCTCACCTAACCTCTATAAATATAACTGTCATATCTTTTCACATCTATCCCCCTCACCCTTCTTTCTCTCTATCTCTTTCTCGTTCTTTATCCTTTTAATACAGGTAGCACAAAGGGATCATTATAGTGGACCCAAGTGAGCTGGCCTCTAACTTTCAAATCTTCCTTACCAGCAGCCTGCTAACCTAACATAACCTAACCTTGCAATTAAGGGGGCATGTCTATGGATTATCAATTCGCTATTTTGAATAGTAAGTGAAGGGTGTTTTGTTAATAGCGAAATGGCAACACTGGATAATTTATTCCCATCTAAAGCGGCCCATCCATTATACAATATTATTCCATATGTTGTTGTACATATTATTTTCGTTTCGAGGTATACTATGCAATAAATGGCACAATATTTTCAAAGAAAATATTGTCAAATTTTCCTGACGGTGCAAAAGGAAACAATATTGAACAATTTTGCCACCATATTACACAATTGGCTTGATTGTAGAATAAAAATCAAAAGTCTTTTGATATTTGCCAATATATTGTGCCACCTTCGAATATGACATACACATTGGCGATATTATTGTACAATACGACAATGGTATTCCATCTTGTTTTATTGCTTGAAAATGGGTATGATGAACTTATGCCTTAAATATTACTCATACGCATCGAGTTACTAAAAATCAGCACAAAAGTATGCTGTGGATTTTGCAAGACTAGTTTTTTCAATCAGGGCTATAGTGACTGAGAGTTAGGCAAATGCGAATAAAAATTTTTAGTTTTTGCGAAAGCGAATACAAATACAGGGTGTTTGCCGGGAAGATATACTACTTTGTTTGTTTATAATTTTTGATTAAATGAAAGAGAATGGATCTTATATTAATAAATATTTTATTTAATGCCGACATTAATTATGTATGGAATACAATACCAGATAAATGTCCGCCTCTGTTATCCTCACAAATGCGAGCCCCTTTTGAGCAAATTTTTCATTACATTCTCACACATTTCACGTGGTATTTCATTAATTTCATTGCGAATATTTTGTAAGACGGAAATATGCAAAAACATGCTTTAAAGCATAAAATATGCAAAAATATGCACTAGCAAATCGATGTCAAAATTTATAAAAAGTTCTCAAACAGATAAATAAATTATCTACGCATTAATACGTTATACAGGAAAAAATATGCAATTGCACATTTGCGGTTTCAGTGATAATAAGTGTAAATTATAATAGATATTTTGTTATTTTTATATTCGGTCATCGTTTACAGCACTTCCTGCCTCTGTCACTCATATACCACATCCTCACATACATACTTACAATGAGTTAGTTATTATTATTCTAGCCTAGAAGTTCCCTGGAATTAATTTTTGTAGCAACATAAAACGCTTGCCGGGTCAGCTAGTATTTTTTTTATATTTATTTAATAGCTGGCCAGTAAAATTTTTTTTATCACTTTTTGAAGAACTTCTGGTGCCGTAAGTTATGTTGATCTGCAATTTTTCAAGAGTTATCCCAATAATACGTGAACTTGTCGCAGCGCCAACGAAAATTATCAATAGGCTTAGAATCGTAAGATATTGAAGACCAAGAAACCGTTCCATTTCATGAAATAATATTGTCTTAAAAATTACGTTTCAACAAATCTGTGCCACTTAGCTGCGACTCCGGCCATACTTTCGAGCACAAACATCTCAACTAGCAGACACACTCCCGCACACAAACACACACACACACATCCGTGGGAATTTGTCAACATTTATGAAAATTTGTGAATGTATTTAAAATAGCTTTTCCCTCTCTTAAGGGGTCTCGTACTTTAAATATTAAATTTTCAGCTGTTAGGATTGTGCTTATCATCTCCTGTTGGCGTAGATGTAACACTAGTATGTTTGTGACAGTTATTATTCTCTGTCTGTCTGTCTGCCTGCCTGATTTGCTGCCTCTTGCCTTAACTGACTGTTTACTAAATCAAATACGACAGTATTTGCAAACGCGAGTGTAAAATTTCCATTTTGATGTGAAGATTCCGCTTCTTCTTTTTGTTTTCGTTATTGCAGTTGTTGTCACTCTGAATAACTACTTTCTGTTTAGGTTTAAGTTGTTGATTTATTTGCCATGATAAATGCTGATAGCGTGGTAAAGTTTTTATGCTTTTTAGGCTTTCTTCCTTTTTTTTTTGTTCTCCCTTCATTATTGTTGTCTGATTTTCATGAAATTTATTAAGGTGTAACTGATGTATACACATACGAGTACATGCTGTTGTTTTTTTTTTAACCATGTTGTTAATATATCTGAAATAATGGAGGATTTTATCTTAATGCTTCGTAACAAATTTAGGCTTTGTCGTTTAATTATGCCTTTGAGTCAGCAGAAATTTTCTAGATTTAAATTTTGCTGTTGTACAGAATGCAAAGAATTAATTTTGGAATAATAATACCTCATTGTGGGCATAGGCCCTCAATAAGAAATCTAAATCTGGAGCGTATATTTGCAGTACATCTTAATTCGATCAACTTAACTATATTGTTTTCATTAAAATCAGGCCGCTTGTTAATTTCGTTTAATGTTAAATGTCGCCAAGAATTGTTTCGCCTTCCTCGTCTTCTTGCATTCTGTGTGTGATATGTTAGCGCTCTTTGGCATATGTTGTCATCTTCTCTGCTAAGTATGTGCCCTATCTAGCCAAGTATACGTCTTCGGATTTTATTAGGCCAATAAATTTCAAACATTATGCGGAGGCATTTGTTGGTAAAAACTTGCAATTTACGCTTAATTTCTTCAGTTACAAGCCATGTTTCATATACAAATGCACACATGCTGAAAATATGTTTATTTTTTGCTGTATTCATTTAACCTCCAAGTTTTTGATAATAAGGCAAAAGCAGCTCTTGCTTTTCACAGAAAAAAGTATTAACCAATTAATGTTTTCAATTAATAATTTAATTGATTCAATTAAATTTTTAATTGTATTAATTAATTTGAGTGGAAAAACTTAATTGATATTATCAAATTGTTTATAGGTAAAAATTTAATTAATTTTTTAATTAATATTACAAATATTTTAATTAATATTACAAACTCATTCATATTACTTTTTTGTGTGTTTTGTATTCTTGTCGTGACACTGAGAAGGGTACCACCATTTGTATCTATCATACTGCCTAAGTATTGAAACTCACTTACACTTTCTATTACGTAATTGCCGATGGTTAATGGTTCTGTTTACTCTGCAGTAATGCGTCTGCATTTGTTATATTGATATTAATTTGCAACCCAACTTTCTCTGATGCTCTGGTCAGATCATTAATTTTTGCTTGTATATCTGCATGTCTGTGAGAAAGTTCACATTTATTCTCTGTCTAATACAGCGACTCTAATAAAATCTACTTGTTTAAGGGATCTAATTTAATTTCCCTCGGTTTATTTTTAGTTGAGTATTTAACCAGTGTTTAAAAAACTTAAGTCAAAGTAGCAAAAGTCGTCAAATTTTTCCTTTTCGCTGCTTTGGCTTTTTCCAACTGTTTAAAATCAAACAATGCTTTTGCTTGTGATTGGGCGCATTCATAAGACGTAGCTGTTGAGCTCAACAGTTGTGAAACTATTGGCAACTATTGGCCCCAATAGTTACGTCTTAGAAACGGCTTGATGGATATAATTTAATTTTATATAATTATTTCGTTACTTTATCGCATTTGTAATGTAAAATTTAACAAATATTTGCTCCTGCCACCTAAGAAAGCATATAAAACGTATAGCTCTATTCCATCAGCTGTTCAGGTTGAGCACAACATGTTGACTATAGGTAGCGAAAAAAATTTGTGATGGAAAATTACTCAACTGTTGAGTGGAGCGGAACTACTCAACTATGCGTTTCTAAGACAAAAACTAAACGGTTGCGCAACAGCTACGTCTTATGAATGCACCCATTGTGATGATCAAGAACAGGCGCAGTCGAAGCAGAAGCAGCAGAAGTTTGAATTTGATTTGCTGTTGCTTTTAGTTAGTTTCCGTTTTCGGTTTTGTAAGTATCGAACAGTCACAGTCGAAGAAGCAAAAGCTCTTGCTTTTAAAAACTTTTGCTCTTTATGCAGGTTCCGTCAAATATTTTCTGGTGTTTGTCATGTTTTTGTTGGCAAAAACAAAAACCACTTTACTGCCATTGCTTAAAACTTCTGAAAGCAAACGTTTTTGCTTCTTCGACTGTGACTCTTTGCGACTTCCAAAAGCATATAGACTGCTTCTGTTTTTGCTTGCGATACTAACCAAAAGCAAAAGCAAATCAAATTCATACTTTTTAAATCATCGACTGCTGAAAGTACTGAGCAATTGGTTATAAATCGTTTTATGATTTCGCTGTGAAATTAATTATAAAATAATCTTTTATCAATCAAGAAACTTGGTCCCACGACCCTTCTTTAATTTTAATAAAAATTAATAACAAAAAAGAATTATGCTATTCTAATATTAAATTGAATAGAGATAAACTCTCGGTGAAACTGTATATAAAAATAATTAATAAAACATAAATTTCTTATTCAATTGTATGCAACAGACAGAGATCAATGTGAAACGTATGCATTTTATAATAGATAATAAGTTTCAGTGCTTTGTCATGAAAAGAAAAACTAATTTTATTAATGAAGAAACTTAAAGAACTATAGTAAGTTTCGCATTTAATGTTGTTTCAAAAATTCTGAAAGTCAAAATGTTTAATTTCTTTTATATTTATAACGAAGGCAATCTTTACTTTCTCGAGTTCTTGTTAAACATTTTAAGGAAATTAATTTTCAGGGCCAAGTTCTGATGATTGTAATAATGAAAGTATTAATTAAAAAAAAAATAAAAAATTACACTTTATTTTTTAATTCTTGCTCAAACTGTTTACCTTTACATTTCAATAAAAAGCTGTTTTAAAGCGTAGAGGCGGTCTTGATAAAAAAGTGCGCCTTTTAGTATATCGCCAAATTGTTCGTCCAATCGTTTCTTATGCCTTTCCAAAATGGTTTGGAATTTCTTCATCCCAGATGGAGAGGATTAGGAGATGGGAGCGAATG
The DNA here is from genome assembly GCA_936439885.1 of Nowickia ferox. Taxonomy (NCBI): domain Eukaryota; kingdom Metazoa; phylum Arthropoda; class Insecta; order Diptera; family Tachinidae; genus Nowickia; species Nowickia ferox. Next base: position 99,762,309 of record OW387023.1, on the reverse strand, counting down.
ATTCTGGTAGCGTGTCTTGGGCTAAAACCATACATCGGATAGAATGGTCAGTTTCGAAGGCCATCGTGTAGGTCCATTTACTAATCGGTTGATTTTAGGCGAGTGGATGTCTTTTTGGTCGAAAGAGCTTTAAGGTTTCTGGACGGTGCACGTTCTCAGGAGAATCCTTTGGTAAGAAGATGTTTTGATGGCTCTAGAAATTTGCAGACCGTTCAAATGTCTAGATTATTTTTTTCCTATAGACTTGTTAACCCTTGGGAGTGCTGGTGGTTTGTATGAGGGTGAAGAACTCTTGTTCTACCATAGGAGGATAAGATCGTTAAATATAAATGACACGGTGTATAACACTAGTCAATGAACTTTTTAATTCCCTTGTTTGTTTATTTGTTTTGTTTTACTTTTCATTTTTTGCTATTTCATGAATTTAGTCATAAGCTTATTAATTTAAGCATTAATTTAAGTGCCTCCCTTTTGTTTCCTTTTTTGGGGAATTATATTAAAATTTAAATTCCTTCAACAATGGCTGTATATATATAATGTACTTTTTTTCATAATTTGATAGTCTTTGGTAAATGTTTTAGCATGTAAAGAAATTTTTGTATAAAAGATTTTTAAATTTAATTTTTAGAATTAAATAATTTTTTGTAATGTTTTGGAAAATAATAAATACCAAACAATACAAAAAATAAAAAGCTGTCTGTGCATGTACTCGTCAATAAACTTGAAAGAAATAAATCTTCTACTCAATATGAAATCCTCCACATGTTGGAACATCATGTATGTACGAACAGACATTATTTTTTATCACTTAACTAATGTCAGTTTGTATAGTTTGTACTCTGGTTCGGTTAATGTATGTTTAGAACAAAATATTTTTTTTGGAGAGCACATTGCCGGAAAATGGTACGAAAAATAAGTCTTTAAGACACGCACAATACTTTCAGATTTAATTGTAGCACACGTACATACAAAACATCACATGTATATACATATAATGTGTATGTGTACAAAAATTAGAACCTTCAGGGCAGGGTTGTCAAATCAGTTGGCGATTTTCAAACTAGACTTGTTTGGGCTAAAGGTTTTGGTCTTCAAAATGGTGACTTCGTTGGATATTTTTTTAACTAAATTTGCATTTGGTCAATGAAACAGGTATAATGAACTCAGCTCTTTCAATATACGTATTAAAATAGGAGCATATTTAGAAAATTGGTTCAGATATATGATAATAAGTACTAAAAAAATTATATACTTCAGTATTTACTCTTAATTTTAGTAACTGCATATACTCATAAATTGTTTTTTTTTAGAGTGCCACAACTTTGAGTTGGCATCACTGTTTTATTTCACCACCCATTTAACAGCTTTTTGTTTAACTTGCTTTGAAATTTCACTATGAATCGACTTATATCAGAGAAACGATTTCAAATTGTTGAAATTTCAAACTCATCGAGCACTTCTTCCATTTTATGGCGTACATAATTCTGGTTGAATGGGTACGTAAATAAGCAGAATTGTTGCATTTGGAGTGAGGAGAATCCACAAGCTTTTGTCGAAACACCATTACATCCACAGAAAATTACTATTTGGTGTGCTTTATGGGCTGGCGGAGTCATTGGCCAGAATGTTACTGTCAATGGTGAACGGTACGTATAGGAACGTGAATCGAAATTTTTTCGCACCTCAATTATGTGGCATTAATCCTGCTGATATGTGGTTCCAAAAGGACGGATCCACATGCCACACAGCGGGCACTACAATTGATTTACTTAAAGAAACTTTTGATGAAAAAATTTAATTATTTCACGTAATGGCCCAATTAATTGGCCACCAAGATCGTGTGATTTAACCCCATTGGATTATTTTCTTTGAAATTATGTTACGTCACTTGTCTACGTCGATAAACCACAAACAATTGATTACCTGGAAATTAACATTAAAAGAGTTATCGGCCAAATACGGCCGGAAATGCTGCGAAAAGTTGTTGAAAATTAGTGTTCTAGATTGCGCCTTCTACGCGTCAGCCGTCAGCCAGCGGCCATATGTCACAAATCATATTTACACATTAATTTCATAACATATTCTTTCCAATAAAGCCCGTTTCATTGATATTCAAAATATATTTCCTTGTTTTATTATGATTTAAGCTTGTGTCATAAGAAACATCCTTTATTTGCAGCAGCAATAATGCGTACGCTCACATATCGTTAATTTCATTAAATTTTTAGAATCGAGATTTTTGAATTTTTGCATACATTAGATGTTCGTCTATCGAAATATACAAAAATCTCAATTTCAAAAAAATAATGAGTTAGGGCCTTTCAATATTAGGGTAACGATATTTGCTGCAATACTGGTTTTAAACTCTTAAAGTATACCTTGCTTTGACTATGAATTTGCCTCAAAGTTTGTTTTATCTTTCATAACAAAGATTTTAACTTAATCTCATTATAAGCCAAAAGAAAAAAAGAAAACTTGTGACAATTTTTGCGATTTTAAACATTGAGTTTAACACAATGTACAAATAAATATTCGACAACACTGACTTTTGACATAATTTGTTTTTGTGTTTTTATTTGTTTCTTTTTGCTGTACTCTTAGCACGCACTCATGTTTTTTTTTATCACGATTTTCCTGCTGAAAGAAGATATTCAAATCCCTTCCAACTCCATTAAACTTTATTAACAAAATACATGGCTTCCTCTAACAAAAGGAGATTTTTCTTTATATGTTTTAGTCAGATAGAAAGTATATGTGTACATACATACACACAATTTAAAGACTGGTTTAAGATATATGCACCATTTTATACAATATGAACAGTATCGAGCGTTTAAAGGTTTTATATTTTATGATTTTTGAGGCATTATGTTTTATGAATACACCCAGAGAAAAACCAGCTTAAAATCAATAAAAACCATATCGGTACAATAAGAAACAGTAACGAAAGTGTAGTCATGTGGAAATTTCTTGTTTCAATATGGCAAAATATTAATTTACTGTATTAATTTATTAATTTTATTTATTTGTAAGTACCTCAATATACATTTTCTATTATATTGAAAACTAGATGAGCCCGGCAAACGTTGTCTTACCCTCAATAAATTTTTTTTAACTACAAATTACTCCATACAGTAGTCACTTGTTATTTAAAAAACAAAACGAAAACCTACCCGGTATGGACCCAAATCTGTGTATAAAATTTCAGCTTCACAGGTCTTATAGTTCCACAAATCATGCGTTAATAACAAACACACACTGCGATTTTATATATATAGAAGATATATAATCTAGCGCCTTAAAATATGCAACATACTTGAATTTTTGTATTACAAACTGGCAAACAATCTATCACGCACCAGCGCCATCTACTTAAAATGAAACAAAATGAAACGTACTTATTTTCGTGAAGTATACTCACACACCACGTACTTGGGCCGTTGTAGTACATGCTATGTATCAGAGATGGCGCTGTATGTGAAAAATGATTTTCCCTGTTTTCCTGCTTTTCTCTTGAAATTTTCCCTGAATTTTCTTTGCTATAAACCTCACGGAGCCCGATACCTTTCCAACGAATGCAAAACCGTGGAAATCGGTTTGTGCGTTATGGAGTTATAGCGTCAGGAAGGAAAACCCGACTTATTTTTATATATTAGATTATTGAATTAATGTGACGCGTTCTTGTTTTTAAGTTGGAGCTTTTCCCTGAGTGTATCAATATGAGCGTGATAGACCTAAATATTTTCAAATCTTTACACACTATGTCATTTTATGACATCGCACTAGTGTATACTGGTGGCAACGTTTGTCATTTCTGATATTTTTCGTTGTGTGGCATTGCTTTCAATATAAAAAAAAAACGTAATGTGAATGGCGTTGCACACATTTTGAAAATAACACCTCAAAATGACAACTCAAGAAATACCAAATGTGTACTCAGAATAACATAGAATACGTCATACGTTATTCGTCGCCTTTTACAACTGAAATTAACGCAACGAAAGAAGAGCTGAACACAATGAATATTTTGTTGATGGAAACAATTAAACAGCTTCAATAGGCTTGTTTTCTATTTAATTAATGCAACTTAGGATTTTTTTTATTTAATATTTTTTTTTGTTCTATATTGGTAATGTCTTTTTTTAAGATTTAATTAAACTATAGTGAATTTTATTCAAGAATAATCTTCTTAACCGGGCTCAAGTTCAGTATTATCAATTCTTATTTAATGAAGTATTTTTATAGCTATGCTATTTATTGCGTTATACAAGAGTTAGGACATGATTTTCATAACAAAAACAATCGACACTATTACAGTTATAAATTTATTTTTGTTTTGATTTCTTTATACTTAAAAGCAAAGTACGAAAACAAACGAATGAAATTGTTTGATTTTGTTTTGTTTCGTTCTTTGAAATAACTGAAATAAAAACAAAACGAAAATAATGAGAACGGTTACTCAATTTGTTTTTGTTTTGTTTTTGCACATACGCATAAGCCAGACAACACAGCCGATAGCCGCCACCGGCAACAAATAATACAGTAATTTAATCGTACGCCTTTAGAAAAGAAAATAAATGGAAACGTTTTGAAATATTTACAGAGAATTTGACGTCATCATATAATATAATTTTATTGCATTGTTCTTTCACACATGAAATTTGTTTTATATAACCAGCTGTCCTCTCTTCTTTTTTTTAATGAATGTGATTTTCTAACGAAGAGAAGAAAAATTAAACTAGACTTTTTAGCCGGACCATTCTACCAGTTCATTGAGATTAAAGTTACATCCAGGAAATTTATCATGGAATCGAGTAAAATCATTTTCTACAAATGAAAAACATTTGAATATAATAATAATAAAAGCAATTAAAAATGTACTGTAATATTTCATTCAAAACTTTTTTTTATTATATATAAATTTTATTTTTAAAAAATTATTAAGGCTTTACAAAGGGTTTTAAAGACATTTTTTCATACAAAATGTTACTTATTAAGCCTTTATAAAGTCCTAATAATTTTTATAAATAAGACCGTAGGTCTTTCTTAAATGTATAAAAATTATTTTATTATTTTCTGAAAAAGCTTTAAAGTGTCGATAATTAAATAAATTTGTTATCTATATTTAAAAAAAAGACTTTGTCTTAAATAAAATTTAAATATAATATTACAAAAAAAAAATTTTGTTAACTGTGTAAATCTGTTAAATTAACCAAAAAAAAAATAGTAAATGTTATTAAATTTCCTATTTTAAAATTAACAACTAACATAATTGCAAAAAAGTAGTAATTTATAGCAACCGAGTTGGCTGTTTTAATAAATAAACAAAATATGTATAACACAACATGATGCTTAATTATGAGCAGTAACAATTTGTCTTGGTTGTTTTAACAAACAATATTGTTGTTATGCAAAAACAAATGAATTTGTAGCTTATCAATTCAGTAACTATTTATTTCAAATTACTTATGTAATCCAGAAAGTAGTTTTTTCAACACAATTACAGCAACAAGTTAAATAACAGATCCAAATTGTTAGATTGTGTTAGGTTAGGCTGGGTAAAATCCGGACTCACTTAGGCCGTTTTGGTCCATTGTGATACCACGGAGACTCTGCTTATGCGGCCAGATCTCAATATAAAGCTACTAATACGTTGCAGTTCAACACTGACGACGTCAGAAAGTTTCCGGTTAGCACACACACTAGAATCGAGATTTGTTTCCTATTTCTTAAAATCAAAGAAGCGGTTTTTTCCATTTAGATGAATCCATAACTGCCTGGTGATCATGCAGTCATTTCTTATGACCCACTTTCTATTTGTTTCATCTTCTGTCTTGCGCCTAAGTCTAAGTTTGAAAGAAAGTACACAATCCACACACATTGCAAATCCAGTGTAGCAAGCTCAACCGCCCCAGAGTCCCCTGAAAGCCTCAGTAGCCAGGAATCCAGATGATCCTAATATCAAGCTGCTCTGTCATCTCGTTTAGAGACGATCAGTAGTCAAGGGCTGTTGTTGTTCTTAAAAGCGGGGATTCAAGGGGCATAATAGCTGCTCGACTATCAGTGTATATCGTGCCATAACTGCCAAAAAAGCTTAAGCGACATAATTTTCGAACTTGATTTTCTTTTTTTTACCAAAATCGACTATTTGTGATCATAAATAATCGATTTACATAAAAAACCGAGATCAGAGATATGTATTAGTTAAGCTTTTTTTAATGGTCATGGCTTCATATGTTAATCAAAGTAGTTGACTTTGAAATATGTAATATAAATGATAAAGAAAAATTTCCCTGAGTGACGTGTTCGCTCTTAAATGAAAATTTGTGTCTAAAGTATTTCTGTGTAAGTGTGTGAACAAAACACATAAACGTGCAGCATTTAGTATGCATGACCTTGAATATATTACTATACTAGTGTGCCAACAATGGCCGGCAGAACAACACAGCATCAAGCCACGTCCAACGCTCATAAGAGTTTTTAGTTTGCTTGCATTTAAAGCAATGACTTAGTGATACATAGACGTAACTATAGAATACTGAATGTGCTCTATTACTTAAGGGGAACATTTGTAAAAAAAATAAAAAATAAATAAATCGTTTTAAATAGCCTGCTAATTATTTAATAGTTAATAATTAAGAGTTAAGACTATGAGAATGTATAATTGAGGCAATGGCGAGCCTTTAGTCAATCAAATGCCAGCAGACTTTCTTTTTCTTCTTCTGTCATCCTTCTCTCCCATTGGAGCATACGGCTTCTACTATACTCCTGTATCTCACTCTGTTATTGGCACTCAAGGCCAGCGGTTTTGGCATTTATACTCAGATCTGGGAGGTTTTTCTGGAGGTCATTTAGGCTTTGGCTATGTCGTCCGCATATTCGACATTTTGAAGGTGACTAAATGGACTCCACTGAACACCTTTACCTCTCTGTATAGTGCATCTCATTACTTCGCCCAGAATTAAGACAAAGAGAAGTGGTGATAGTATGCAGCCTTGCCTTACTCTGGTTGCGACCTCAAATGGTTCAGATAAGAGGAATCTATGCAAGGTGCAACGGAATCTTTGAAGGCATTCCTCACTTTTCTAGGCTTTCTTTTGATCCAGCCTAATACACTGATACGCGTAACCTTTTGGTTGAAGGCTGTAACATATAGTCTGTTAATAATCTTCTTAATGATGAATCATATTTATTTATTAATGGCGCAAAAAGAAATGTATGCATAAATGTGCATAAAGGATTCTAGTAACTTTTAATATTGCCACAGTTTCCGTACGCGATTCCCTTTCTATAATGGTAAAGTAAAAAATACCTTTGGTATTACCTTTTTTACACACACACACGCACATACGAGTACATACATACATACATACATTTATACATTTATACATGCATTCTTCTTACTTATGCCTTTTGTGTATGAGTGAGCTTTTCCCTTTTCTATATTTATGTATGCCATGAAAAATTTGTGGTTGAGAAGTAACAAGTTGTCGTGTTACAGATTTCCTTAGTATTCGCAATATGTCGTGTCGTTAGGAATAATTTATAGACCCATTTATTTTCCAAAAATGTTTAAACATTTTCAAATTAGGGCTCGATTGAATGAATGCTTTATGCTAATTTGTTTTAACTGAGTTGTCGTATGAAAAAATGTTTTTATCTTTGGTTGTTAAGACTTGTTGTTATTTTATTCATGCTTTATATTCTTCTTTTATTGTACTACAACACGATTAGACAATGTAGATATTTAATATTAAATATTTTGAAAGCATATTGTATAGTAGGTATTGATTTTTAATTTTAACTCGCTATTTGGTGAGTAAGAAAGGATCTCTTTACCCCAAAAAATATAGATAATACTGCAGCAATATTTGCTTTATAAATAGCACATTGTATTTACTAGCTGTTGTTGTGGCTTTGCACAATGGGCCAGATTTGACAAAAACAGGAATTGGCGATTTTTTTTGTCGAAAGTTTAATTTTCATAAATATAGAAACAAATGAAATTCGAACAATAATAATAAAATTAACTAAAATTAATAGCCATGGGTCGGCGGCAATAAACTGAAATACAAATATACTTACTTATAGTATCAAACCAAAAAAGTTTGTCTTAAGTAGAACAAAAATAAGCAAATTAACTAACATGTGCATAATTAGTAAAGAAGAAACGACAATGGCAAGACTGTTGTAAATTTAAAGATGGTAAAAATGAGCTTTTATTACAAACAAGTTTTCACAAATTGTAATACGATGAATCAAAACAATTCACATATTCCATTTGCAATAATAAGCTGAGTATATAAAGCAGAAATCTACATCAACTGACATTACACACAGTGGACCAAACACAAAGAACGCTGATAATGAAGGTGTAGTGGTTGTTCCGTTTTGCTACGTGTTTGTCAGAATATTTACAACTAACTTTGGTGTTATTTGTTCATTAATAATTATCACATTTAATTTGGCTTACAAAGCAATACGAACTTTAGCCTGATCAAATCATAAATATACGAGTAGAAACAAATAAAGTTCGAAAAATAATAATAAAATTAACTAAAATGTAATTTTTCTGTTATGCCACTCGAAAGAACTTGTCAATACAATCGACATCTAGTAAATGTATTTTTTTTTTTGCAAAATTAATATATAGCGAAATATAATGAAAAATTTTGTTGTTTTTTATTATGGAATGAAAATTAAATTGCTCTGGTATTACAAGTCCGGCACAGATTCAGTATTTTTATTTCAAAAATTCTACTCAATAAAATCATAAAATGAAAAAGAATCACATCGAAGTAGGGACCGGTTTGTTATTCTTTGACATCTTGAAGGAAGGCAATTATTTCTATATTTTTACAAGTCTGCTGTCAATGTAAGTGAAACATACTGAAATCGTGGCTAACTTTTTAAGCGAGATCACACCATATACTCGTACAAGTTCTAACACAAAAAATAAGAAGTACCAATGTAAAATCACCATGCAAAAATGTTGAATATAAATCATATTAAATTTACAATAAATAATATGTTCTTTAAGTGTGTTGGTGCCAATTTGTTTGTTCTCAATTGTGGGACTTGCGCTCTTGTTTTGTTGTTGTTTATTCTGACGTTCGTAAGTAGCCGCAAAACTTGGTATTACCAGCGAAAAGATCCTGCTGCTGGCTAGTAGCCAGTGTACTAGTCTTGTAGTCGATTCGAGTTCTGGAGATCAGCCAAAGTTGCTTCGCAGTTTTTGATTTTTTTTTTTAACTAAACCTTTCATTTCAAATAAATTTAATGTTAGGTGATCAACTAAACAATAAACAACTAAATAATTTTAAAATAAAATTTTATTCATTATGGTATATGTTTAGTGTGTTTCTAAAGAATATTTAAGGTTGTTGTGGCAGCAGCGGTAAGCGATGAAATCGAACCGCACAATAACGTAAGTTTAATAATTAATAAAATACAATGACTACATTAAATTAAATTCATATTGTTTCAACTTGAAATAACTTTGATTTAAAATGGTGTTATTTCAGTATCGAATTTACGTTATGACTTGAAATGACTTTAATTGCAGATGGTTCTTCATTCTGATTTAACGGTACTGTAATGTTTAATCACCATGAAACAAAGTTGTTTCAAAAGGAAATTTTTTTTGGAAGATTACTGTAAATCATGTTGAATTAACATGAAACACAGATATTCTAACGTAAAAAAAGTTAAGAGATATTTTGAAAGCTTTGAAATAATTAGGCAAACTTTCAGGCGGTTTAAAATAAATCCTTTTTGTTTCATTTTATGTTCTAGAAAAATTATTTAAAATGAAGCTTTTTATTATATGAAACTTTTTTGGAGAATATATCAAAGCTAATGAATTGAATGAATGAATTAAATATAAAGCAAATAATCAATAAAGCACAGTACAGTGCGACAGAAAAGTTCTATTTTACAGCTGCTAGAACACCTCGCTTAGACCTGCTTTCTCGAGAAAGCTCAAGATTGCGATTGGTTCTAATGTTGAAAGTTACCAATCCTCCAATAGGTACTTGCCCAATTGGCCAGCTCTGGTGTGACCTAAAGCTTCATCCTCATAATCACAGAACCTGTGTAGGCTATCACTCTCAATTCCAAGTTTGTTGAGGTGTTTTCTCAGTATGCAAAGGCCTGAGAGGAAGTTTGTAAGTAAGCTTAGATTATTCTTTACTTAAAGACATGAAAGCTATGAAACAATTTTTGTTATATTTTCCAATCATTAGCTTTGTATGTCTTAAAGCAGGAAGATTGAACAAAAAGTGTTCCCTGTATTCCTAATCGCCATCGATATATCTAATTCCACTAAGACATGTACTGGGACCCAGAAAAGTGTTATCTTATTCATGCTGCTTAGCTGTTGAAGCTTAATGCGGCATTCCCAACTAAGAGGTAAACTCATGTAAACTAATTGATTTAACTGCAGCCTGACTATGCGAAAAGATGGCAATTTCTCTTCCTCGTTAGCCCTTGTCAATATTAAATTGTGCGCATCTTTCAATAGCATAAACTTCCGATTGAAATATGGTAGCAGTTTTCCCCAAAGTCTTGTAGTAGTTAATCCTTGGTCCTACAACTCCCACACCAGAACCTTCCAGCGTTCTGCTTGTAATACCTGATGGTACCAGTGCATCCCTCATTCAATTTTGTTGGCCAGAAAGTATCAAACCTTTTGTCAAAGTCATTACATCAGGAGGTTGCACAAGTAGGAGCAAATGTGTAGCCAGAGACAATTGTTTCCATTGGTTGACTAGACAGTCTCTGCCTTTGCTTGTCACCGCCATGCTGATTACATTTGGCCTGCCAGCAGTCTCTTTCACAGTTGTCAGAGATGTGAGTTCATGTCAAAACTAAAGGCTATTACGGAATTCTTATGGAAGTTCATGTTCCTATAAGAACTGTGATAAATTTCTTTAAAAAATTTATGTTTACTAGTACGGACTTCTAAAAAGAACTATACGAAGTTTTTAACAATAAATTTCAGAAATTTCTATAAGAAATTTAAAAACCTGACAGTTTTTCAGGGAACCAGAATTTCCGTAAGAACTCCGTAGCAGCCTTTAAGGAATAAAAAAATCGTAACCTATAATTTCTAAAACACTCTTGATAATTATATTTTATTGAATTCACAGCTTTATTTTATACATAGTAAAAATATATACTCGTATGTATATTAATACGATTTTCTCTATACAAAAATAAATATTTTCTCAAGTTGCTGTTGAAATGCTGCAGACATTTGTTTAATTTATTCATTTGCGTCACACAGCATAAAGCCACAAGCTCAACATAAAATTTTATCCAGAAAAGTAGGAAGTTTTGATTGTATTAAATAAATCTCAATAATTTATTTGCCACTTACATATGTGTAAGAAGAGCAATGAAAAAAAAATGAACGGACGTCTGATAACATTAACCACTGCTGCCTGCCTTTTTGCCTGCCTGCCACTCCTTTGTTTGCCCAATACTCGCATTCATCTCTCCATTCATACAACATATGGCAAATTCACGTTTCCTGGCAGTTTCCAACAAAATTTATTCGTTTTGCCACACATACGAGTACACATAAATTCCCATAATTATTGATTAAACCTTAAAGGCGAAATAAACATAAAAGCTGCATAAATTTAGCAAACTTTTGCCAAATTTTAATTATAGAGTGAGTGGTTGATGTTAGTTAATGGGCAAGAAAATTAGATACAGCTTTGCAAATGTTTTAACTTGAATATTGAGTTTGCTGTGGAGACATTTTTTGGTTTTTTTTTTAATACATATAACTTATTTATTGCATCTTCAAAAAAATGAACTAACAATAAGTAATCAAATCTTAAGTCTAGATATAATTAATGTGTCCGACCAATGCCGAAAACAATTTTAGTGATAGTAGTTATTAATACAATAATTATGTACTTTTTGAGAATAATTTTATTTTTGGTTTACGTGACAACAAATTTTAAATTTTTGCCGTTTATTTTTTGTTAATAATAACAATTTTTAATTCGCAAACTAAATACTTTGTTTGTATACTCAGCTTTATGTCAAACACAAACAAACTATCACAACGCTACATCTTCACTAGCCATCGTTTTGGAGATGGCATGAACATGACGCCGCAGCGCACCGGCAGAGAACTGTGAAAAATTAATCAACTTCTTTGTTGTGGTGAATACGTGTGATGTCATTGTTTAGGCATGTCAAAGGATTTTGCGGTAGTGCAATAAAGATGGAATATTTACCAATTTTTTTCTGTCTCTTTTCTTTCTCTGTTGGCAAACATTGTTGCTCAGCCATATGTTCGGGCATCGATGTCAGAGCATGGATGAAACATTTGCCAGAGCGGTCTCCATTATTCATTTGCGATGTCCGACTTGATGCCCATACCAAGTTCATGACTAGTGGATGTAGATTTTTCTGTCCAATTTGTAGACACTAGCTACACACACAGAAAAAAGTATTCACCAATTAATATTTTCAATTAATAATTTAATTGATTCAATTAAATTTTTAATTGTATTAATTAATTTGAGTGGAAAAACTTAATTGATATTATCAAATTGTTTATAGGCGAAAATTTAATTAATTTTTTAATTAATATTACAAATATTATAATTAATATTACAAACTCATTCATATTACTTTTTTGTGTGCACTTCGTCGTGTGCACTTCGTTTTTTTTTGAGTATTATTGACGTTAAAGTTGTATTTAACCATATGTCGTAACAATTGCTTATAGAAGTATATAATAAATTTCATTTATAGATATTTTTCATTTAACACTCGTTCATAAATATTAAATTTAAAAAGTATTATCTTAATAAAAAACAACCGTGAATTACCGTCAATTATCTTCATTCATAAAATAGTTAATTATTTCAATATCATTCGCTCCATACGCACTCATTATAAAGTTAATCAAAGCACTTAGTTTGGTATATTAAGTTAACGAAATTACAATTTGTTCCATAAAAATTTTCTGTTATCTCTCTAAAAAAAAATACTTGATGTGAGGATTTTTTTTTGTTCACCAAGCATGGTAATCATCTCTCAACCAACCCGGTAATCAGTCAATGCAATTTACGTCATTCCACTTGCTATCGTCAGTTTTATTATTTTAACGTTTTATTATTTTAACGTTTATTTTAATTTTTCTTATCGTTTTATTTTCAAATACGCTATTGACATATTTTTTCAATCATTTATTTTATTTATACAACAATAATCAGGTTATCAAATGGTCAAAATTTTTTTTCGATGAAAAAAAAAGTTCTATGGATATGGGTGCTGTTAGCAAAAAAAAAAAAAAAAAAAGAGCATGAGGGAAATACAAGAAGGTCACACAAGTCGTGTAATAATTATTTGTTAATTTTGCCAATATCCGTATCATCTTCATCATACTCAGCAATTTCCTCATCAAGAGTGAGTTCCACTGTTGTGTTTTAAGAATATATAGATATTTATGTAATATTTGTACTCAAAAAATCTTTATCAAAGAACACAGAAAATTCAATTAAAATAATTTTTTGAGCTTTAGGTCTATTTATATTATTATTTTATTAGTTCGATATTTCGTGAACCTTTAGTTAACTTCTTCAGGATATTTTTAATTTTTTTGAAATTAAATTTTTCTTTTCTCCTTTAAAAAAAAAAAAAAAAAAATTAAAAATATCCTGAAGAAGTTAACCAAAGGTTCACGAAATATCGAACTAATAAAATAATAATATAAATAGACCTAAAGCTCAAAAAATTAGTTTAATTGAATATATTGAAAAAGGTCGAAAAATTAGATAAAAGAATTTGAGAACACAGAAAATCTTAAAATCGAATTGTTTTGCTATAAGCAAAAATTGGAAATAGATTTTTTGTTATTAAAAATTGCATTAAATCTCTTATTTCGAAACATCAGATAAGCATAAAAAGTACTCCTAGATCATGAAGATAGATCTAGATCATTAAAAGACTTCACAAACCATTATATTGACTAATTTTTAGAAAAAAGTGCATTTTCACCAAAATCGGCCACGCCCAGTACCCACCGCCCATGCCATCCATATGGATTTCTCCATCAAATTTTTCCTATATTTACGTAATACACTTTCCATAATAAGAAAAACAGGTATGCCGAGTTTTACGGAAATCGATCACGCCCACCGCACCATTAAACCTGTACAAAATATTATAATGACTTTTTTTAATTTTGCTTAACATTCGACAAAAAACTTTATTTATTCTTTATCTATGATTTCTTTGAATACATAGAACAGTGGTGCAGAATGAAAATATTTTTTAAATAAATCAGTAATTTGTAAAAATAATAATTTTTTTATTCAAAAAATAAAAATTAGAAAATAACATTTATTTCTGCTCGAAATAATAAAAATCAGAAAATAACTTTTATTTTTTTAATTTTTATTATAAAACTCAAAACAATTACGGTCCCTGCTGAAAGTAAATTAATTTTTAGAAGCTTATGGATTTATTTATAATATACCCATGATATTTTTTTAATTTGTGGAAAATACTTTAGAATTGAGTGAAAATATACGTTGTTTCTCCTTGCAGCACCCTTGCAGAATTTTATTTCAGTTTTTCAAAAATTATATAATTTTTTTTTTTTAAATAAAACATGAATGCACATTTCAGTTATTATATTTCTCAACAAAACTGCATCATTCGGTTTTGGAAATTGGTTGGTAAAAAAATTGTTTTTTATACACGAAATTTCCACTGAACGACACATTGCTGCAACATTAATATATCATACTCCTAAGCATCCCATACAAATTTCAATTCAATTATCAATTGAGTCTTTCAATTGAATTGATTCTTGGCCACACAGTTGATGAACTCATTCTTTCAACTCTAAAATTTATATTTTTTTTTCACAATAACAAATTTAAAAATTAAAAACTTCTATTGCATTCATTCATTGATTTTATATTTTTTATTTAAAATTCAACGAAATTAAATACATTTTTAAAAATACTTAACTTTTTCTTTACAACATAAAACTGCAAACATAAATTTTGACAGCTGATCAACAGACTCGAACACACAACACACACAGCACAATCGAATCGATTCGAAAGATTTACTAGTCAAGTTGAAAAATCAAATTCTTTTGATTTTTCTGCAACCAACTCGACAACGGCCAAACTAGTCAATTAACAGAGCCATACAAGGCTTGATTTGGACAACAAACAACCCAATTGCCAATTGAATGGAAACGTGTATGGGGTTCTTTATTGTTTGCTTCAATCTTTATGCATTAAACACATTGACTACAGCAGGCTACACGACTTCAAATGCCGCTAGCTGCAATTGTCGCCTTGTAGCTAGCTACTATTTTTTTTTTTGGTGACAACAGCAGCATCAAAAGCAGCTGATATTCAAGTACAAAGCCATATTTCAGTGGTGCATACTATGGCATTTTATTACATCCCAATAGCGTGTACTAGTAGCAACGTTTGTCGTTTCCGATATTTTTCGTTGTGTGGCATTGCTTTCCATATAAAAAAAAATATAATGCGAACAGCTAAAAACTTTGCGTAATTAAATCCTGTTTTTCTCAAGTAATTTTGAAAAAGTAATAAATCTAGCCATGACACCAATAAGTTCAGGTACTTATTCAAATCTTTTGCAAAAATTTCTTACCAAAACTATTTAGGGAAGTGCTTTTGTTAGTAATGTATATATTACATTGGAATTGCAAAAGTAAGTGGGCGCAATCAAGCAGAAATTTAAATGTACATATTTTTAAGTTTGGAAAAATTAGCACTATTTTAGAAAAAATTATGCAGCGCATCGTTGCTCCTCAGACGTTTTGAACGAACTACTCAAAGTAATCGCTTCACGCATATTTCTTACCAATAACATTCGCTTAACGACTTCCGCTAACACTTTTACTGCTGTTGTTTTTGTCATTGTTCAATGCGCTTTCGTAAAAAATGTACAAAATATCATGTTTTTTTGCACGTAAGTCATGAAATAGTCACCTGTGAGTCACGCGTGATTATTCTTGTATTTACATATAATAATGATTTAAAAATAAAGTGTGTGATTTTAGCCAACTTTTTTATATTTGTTAAAAAATCTATTTTTGGATAATTCGTATCAGAAGCCAGCTAATATCAAGCAATTCATGAGCAGCGTGCGTGAATAAAAAATCATAACTTTTGCATGTTTTGTTAGCTGAGCACCGTTTGTTTGCCACAGAAGATATAGCCAATTAGGCAAGCACTTATTGGAGGTTTGGGAACTGCCAACACTAGATCCACTGGCAATCCTGAGATTCATCAGGAGAGTAGTTCTAGATGAAGTGCTCTAGCACCTGGCAAGGGATACAATGTCCTGTGTTTCCCGTTTGCCTTAATTAAGTCATACTGTGTATTGGCGGTACCCGCCTCCCCCTCCTTTACCGTCAAGATTTTATTGGAATATGCAGTTTGTTTTAAGAGCCACTCATTTAAAATTTAGTAATCCTCACTTTTAAAGTTGTGGAGATAAGAAAAGACCCTTTGGGCCCACTGTGTCGTGTTGCCTTGTTGTCGTCATAGTAATCCATCTCATATAAACGTATGTAATCTAAACTTGACATATTAAAGTCAAGTCAACGCAAAACGACGCCACATTTTTTGCCTTGTGATTCAACTTTTTCGCATAGTGACACAAATGGCGTAATAAAATTGCCACTTAGTGCAATATGCTCCATAAGAACTAATGCAAATATTGTACTCTTACCTTAAACATCATTAAAAGAGAACTGTGATTTTTTTAAAACGTTATCAATTTGGTCCTTGAGTGCGGTAATGAAAATGGGAATTTGAAAAATAATTAATTTTTGTATTAACTCATTGATTGACAACTACTTTGAAAGGAGACAATGACAATTAATGCACAAACATATATGTATTTATTTATATACAAATATTTTCTACCAGACACAATATTTGATGTTAAATATAAAGAAACTCTCTACATATTGTAACAGCCTGATTGTAGAACGCGACAAAGCCGACTGATGGACGAATACGTAATGAAAAGCGTTTGTATAACGCTTTTTTTATTTTATTTTTTTAATTACTTTCATTAATTATTTAATTTTTTTTAGTGTTTTGTTTATTTTTTGAACTTTTTTGTTTAAAACGATTAGAATCTCTTACTCCCCCATCTTGACGTTTATAGTGAGTCAAATTGCGTTAAACATACCCAAATAAACTGACATCTGTTACGTTTTTTAATAAAATTGTCAACACCCGTGTTCTAAAAACCAAAAAATAAATAATGCTAACATTTTAGCGCTTATTATCGACGAGTCGCGTTCTACAAACAGGCTGTAAGACGTATGCAAAGTGTAGGTGCCACCGAAAATAGAATATGCTTATTCTCTGAAAAGACAAGGTTATGTAATGATTCGAGACAAATTTACCAGGTAGTAAGGAATATACAGCGGAACTATTTTTTGTTCGTTTTCAATTTAAAGTTGGCAGGAAACTTCAAAAACTGTTTACGGAAAAGAAATTAGAAAAAAAATTAAGAATATTTCAACATGAAAAAAAAAATTATTAAGAAAAATATTTGGAAGCAACCTTAAAAACCTTTTGAAAATTTTTAAAAAGTTCTTAACGTTGCAAATTTAGCTAGTGGCAGCCGCCACGGGGTAAAAAATTTTCAACTTAATGTGAATAATTTTTATTTTGTTTCACTAAAGAGTCACGTTATTATTTTTATTCTTATTGCCTGGAAATAGATGTGACTTGATCGGAATGTTGCAATCAATCGAAAAATTTAAATTTTTGGCAAATATTGTGATGTCAATTATCAAAATTTGCTATTTAATGTAATTTTTATTTTATATAAGAAATGCCGAAGTATATTTATTTAACATTTATGTATTAAACTCACTCACTGCAACAAACTACCAACTACAAAGTGTCCAGGATAGAAAACACATGTTTATATGACAATGCTTATATTGAAGACAGCAAGGCAACATAGTGGCAAGTTGTTGTCCATGCTAATTTAATTTCTATGCCTTTGGCTATAATGACTAAATATAGTGTTGCTAGTGTAATAAAAAATGATGGCTGAATGATATGTATCTTGTAATTATTTCATATTATTTAACAGAAATAATATCCCGAAATTGCGTAAAGAATAAATAGATTAATTTTTATATTTTTACATAATATATACTACTTGCACTATTTGCAAATAAAAATATTTGCAAATTAATTAACTCACTGTTTATACGACATTGTAAATGTATAAAAACTTGGTAGCACTTCTATAGAAATGTTACTTACTTTGCAACGTGTTTACGGAACACGTTTATATTACATGTTGCATATATTGATACAGACACTGCAACCTATAAACGAGAGATGTGCACGTGAGCGGCTTTTGACTCACGACACGCACGCTCACTTAGAAAAGTATTTGACTCACGCACTTTCACGCACGAATGATATTGATAATTTTCACGATCACGCACGCTCACGTATAAAATATTCTTAATCACGCACGAGGGGTGTACAACTTATCACGATCACGCACGCTTACGAAAAATTTATAATTAATTTTTTATGTTTGTTGGTTGAAAAATAGATTCTTACACATACATATGTACATACATACACACGTATGTATGTATGCATTATGTTTGCAGGCTCATTCTACCTATATGTATGTATAAACATATGTATTAGGGTGATCGATTATTCGATTTTTTCCAGAAACCAGTTTGGAATGGTTCGAATATTTGAAATTATGAAAAATCCGGTTTCGGTTTTGATTTTAAATTGCTTTATAATATAATGTATAATATATGTATATATGAATCTATGGACAAGGATATCAACCTCTATATGAAATATAAAGCATAATGTAAACAAAACTAAAAAATACTTTTTGCAAATGGATTTTGACATCCATTACACACCATAAGGCCAATTCAATTCGCCTCTGCTACGACCTCATGAAATAATTTCGCTTTAATTTAATGTTAATTTAATTTTGAGTGTTGCTATGGTCAAAAAACGCTTAGAACTTTTACACTGAAAAAAAAAAATACTTAGGAAAATCAACAGTACACGTTGGTATAAGTTTTAACATAGTAAAAAATAATTTTATTGCAAAATATACAACTCGAAAAGTATTAGACTCAGCAGGTTTTTAAATTGTAAAAAAAACTGGACAACCGTATTGTGAAATAGATCAGATCTGGCCACCGAGAGAAACACGACAGTACTGTATTCGCGTATATGTATTCAATTGTATAAAAAGCCGATTGATGTTCAACACTCTGGTACTACTTTGGGCAGCTCAGACATAAATTGTAGTATTTATTATAAGAAAATTTAAAATTTTCAATACAGTTATATACCCACGCAGGAGTTTTATCTCGTGAAAGCGTGAGAATTCGTGCATGATTCTTAAAAAAAACTCAGGCACGATCATGCACGAATATTTTTTTTAGTCACGGCCACGCACTCACGCGTGATTAGTTACAAATTTGATCACGATTACGCGTGGCACGATAAAATCACAACATTTGCACATCTCTACTATAAACATCAAATCATTTTGATATTTTCGAAACTTCGAATGCAACTTCTAACGCAACCCTAAATAAGACTACATACTATGCGACCGACAATACAACCTGCCTGATTGCATAAACACGTTACTAAGTCTGTACCTACCATTAAGTTTACAAAAAAAAATTGTGTAAATGTTTTTGTTTTTGTGCAATATTATCAATTTATTGTTTTTTCTTTAGGAAACATTTGTAAGTGTGGCCACCTCAAGCATTTTATTTGGAAATGGTGCGTTAATCGTGAATAGTTTTCAGAATTAGTAAGTCGCAATAAAAACAACAATATGGCAACAATTTACAGTTTTATTTGCAAATAAACCGTGCGTATAAACGTAGTAATAAGTACATTTTAAAAGAGTAATTTTATGTTTATAAATGAGAAATATTTTATGGTGGAAATACTGATATTATATAATTTTGTGATTGAAAATCAGGTGCTGATGATGCTGCTGCCGTCTCCAAAACAATTAAGTAGCTGGCTACTAGGCAACAAATTCAGCCAGTAGCATTTGAAGTCATGTGATCGTGTAGCTTGCTGCGGTAAAATAACGTGCGCTTGAAATTTACGTTAAAACTGGTTTTTGTATGGAAATTTTGTTTTAATGTACATTTCAAGCACATGTTATTTTTTTGCATATGGGGGTTAGTCATTACTGTACCTGTAATTTTTGCTTGTAATAGAAAATAAGAAATTCATGCAAAATTGTATAAAGTTGCTTGTAAAATACATGCAAACTTTATTTGCCATCTCTGAAGCACATGCATTTCTTAGTTCAAACACTTGAGGCTCAATTTTTAACACGGCCTTGCTCGTCGTTTATCTCTTCTAAATGATATTTGGAATGATTTTGCAGTTTATTGCCCACTTGTTGCCAATTTCATCAAATTCATTTTCATTGTGATCTAGTCTGTATAAACAATTCATAGGCACCTGCTGACACCTGTAGCTCAATATTTTGAAAAATAAACATACAAAGGAAAACATGAAAAAATAATTATTTTTCGAAATGTTTTTTTTTACATCAAGTCTCTTTTGAAAATATCGACTAGATAATAAAATAACGTCAAAATACGCATGCATTTTACAAAAACAACAACAAAAATTCAAAAAATAAAAAATAAAATATTTTGTAACGAAAAGAAACTTTTGATTGTTGCTTAATGTGCTTGTAGCAAGAAAATTTTGTGATATTAATAAAGATTTAAGCAAGCATTTTCAAAATTAAATAATTTAAATAAAAAAAATGTGTCACATTAGAAAAACTTTGCACGCTACGAAGGAATATAAACCGGGGAAGATAGACAGGCAAGCTATAAAATAAGCATTTTAATTTTATTTTCAAAAGTGTAACAAACAATTCAAACTATAGAAATAAAAATAAAATAAAAATCTCTAAGTAAGGGTGTGTATGTGTAGTAGCATTTATTAACGTAAATACAAACGCAACTTGTGTATGTGTGTGTGTGTGTGAATTGAATTACAATTGACCAGTGTGTGAATGTCTTCTCGTTTTTTGCTTTTGATCAGTTTTATTTTGCTTTCACTTTGAACTTTTGAAAAGCAAAATCAAAGCATCAGTTTTTGATAAAAAAAAATGTAAACTCTTGCTTTCGCTTCTTGTTTAAAAGTATTTTTGTGTGTTTGCGTTCGTACAGTTTTGTAAAATCAAAGAAATATTTCGTAAAAAAATATTAATCGTTTTGCTTCCAAGTACCTGCGCAGTCGTCAACAGCAAAAATAAAACGTTAAGTTCAAAGATCACGAACAGTTGCTTTGCTTTCGACTTACAGCAAAATCACAGCAATTGACGATTTCTGAATTACAACTGGAAACGTAGATTGGATTAGATCGAACTAGACTAGAAAAGACTAAGCTAGACTAGAGTACAAATAATGAAAAACAATTTTTTGAGAAGTTCAAAATATTCCCGAAATATTTATAATGTTTTCGATTCTACGAAAGAAAACACCATAAGCTTTAAAAGCTGAAAAATACTGAATGCTGGCAACACTGAGCATTATAAAATACCATTACATACTACTAGAAAACGATTTTTTTACTATAAAAAAAAAGTGCCAAAGGCTAATAAACAAATACTAGAAATGTCAACAAAATAAGGGAAATAAAACTTTGAAAACTTTTGTGAAAATGAAGTGTTGTCGTCGCAAACACTTGGAAAGCATTAAAGGATTTTTTGCATTTAAGTTTTAAATACATCTACTGCTCCCTGATGAGCAACTGAAGTTATGAAGTTTCTTTTGCTTGGACAAAGAGTATTTTTTTTTGCTACCAGCATGTTTACCATTTTACATAAACAAAGAACATTTTTATTTTGAACACAAAAATATTGTGCTACTGAATTCACAAGAATAAATATGTATGTAATGATATTAACACTATTGAAAAAAAAATTGCTTTTGTTTACAACCCACTATTGTTTGAAAGGCAACTACATACATATATATACTTATGTTATGTGAGTGTATGTATGTACCCTGCAGCCGGTGTAGCTAGCGATTATCTAGCTATTTCGTTAACTAGCAATCGTTACCACTAACTACCAGTCTAACTACTAGCAATGCACACGACTGACGATTTTAACATGGGGATGACATTGACGGTAGTCAATAGCCACCATCTGCATAACCATTCGTCAGTGATCTCGCTAGTGAGTACAATTAATTTCTCTCTTGATACAACAATTAATTATTAATACATTCTTCAATTAATTGTTCTTTTTTATGCAACGTTTTAATTTACTTCTGCTGCTCATTTTACTTATCTAAAAAAACGCACTTTTTTCACTTAAAACTACACATTCACTGACCACGAACTTCCAATTGTAACTGACGCCAACGCAAAATCAAAATAACTCTAGTATACCTAAAATAATTTTTTTTCTTGTTAATATTCTTTTTGGTATAACAGCCAGTGATGCCAACACTTATATCATCAAAATCACTTTGAAAATTTAAAAACAGAGTAAAAAATGGTTAAACTTGAAAAAATTGTGGTTAAAAAACACTAAGCGCGGCCATTTTCACAACGAATAAAAGTATACTTTAAGAGTTTTAAAACTAGTGTTTCTAAGCTAAATATTCTCTGTTATTTATGTTTTATATACATAAATAAATATTTATTTTTTGTTTGACATATTAAATCGCTATACCGGGCAAAAATTACATCAAATGCATAGTGCCTTGAACACATCTTTTGCTGGTCTAAGCCACCGTTTGAAGGCTCAATAATTCTTGCAAGCTTTTTCTATATTGTTGTTTTTCTATCTTAAAGAAATCCATTATAAGTTAAAAAGATTTAACAAAAAATTAATGCCAAATTTACTTTAAAAAAAAAAATGTTTAATTTCAAAGGAAGTAAGACACTTTTTTGTTATTTCTTCAATTTGCACAAGTAGGAAATCCACGTTGTTTAACTGTATTCACACATACTAATTGAAATAGCAAAATCGTTGCTTAGCAAATGAATAAAGAAAAATTCTTATGAGGAATTAAAAAAATTTATTGAGAATAGTCGAAGCGGTTGCTTCTTTGCTTTGCTTAAGTTTAAAAAATTTTGATTATTGAAATAGCATCAAAAAGCATTGCGACAAATTGTAAAAAGTACAATAAGTATCTGTTTTTCGAAACGGGCATTTAATAAAGTTTTGAGTACTTAGAAAGGAAAAAAGCACTAAAAAATACCCAAAAAGCACTAAAGTACAATGCTGATAACACCACAGTTTTTTTTTCACTCGCAAAAAAAATTCTGTAAGAGAGTGTCAAAAGGCGAATTCCTGCATTACTTGTGGCAACTGCAGTAGGTAGTCGATTTTTCATTGGGGAAATACCTAACAAGTTTGAGTCAATTTCTACTTTTAAAACTGCAGGGTATGTCTGTATGTATATGTATATGTTTGTATGTACGCGTGTTTCTAAATTTTTCAGGTAGTTGCGAACACTTACTTATAGGCTTGTTTTGTTAAGCGCTAAAAAAAATATAAAATTTTAAAAAAGAAAAGAAGGAATAATAAGAAATCAATATAAAATTAGGAGAAAAATAGTCTTTGCAAGTTTGCTGCTAAAGTGATTTTTAGCATTTTTTAACCCTTTTGTGTAATTTTGGTAGTTTTACATGTTAGATTTTAAGAATCTTGTTTCTAGATTTTTGCAAAAAGTTTGTGATTTTTTTTCTAATTGTTGCTTTTTATCAATTTCAGCGGTTTTGGCCGTTTTCAGAGCCTTATCAAATTTGGAGCATTTTAGCATTCTTGGCAATATCCCGATCTAAAATCCAATGTCTTTGGCATAAATTTGATTAACAATGCAAGAAGCGTTATATTTTTTAAGCCTGGAGGTTGTAGTATAGAAAAAAAAGTGCTGCAGCCTTCTTTCGAGGGAACTTTCTTTAATTTGGAACCGTTTCCCGTCAGTCCGCTTCAAATTTAATTTATAAACATCGGTTTCGCTTTGTGTTTATAAAACAAAATTTTATATTGAATGTGTAGCAGTGTCCTTAGAGTAAAAAGTAAGATATGTAAGCGCCTGATATTATCAATCGAAATGTTTGTGAAATTTTGTGCTTATGCGCTTAAGTGGTTAAAACACGTGTAAAACCCAAAGGCTTTTTTTTGTATTTAGCCTTTTGTTTGCAAAAAAGCAGAGAATTATATTATGCAAATTTTTTTGGCATTCTCAGAAAAAAATACATACAATTTGTGTATCTTTTTTAAGACCCATCAAAATTTCATGTTAAATCATGAAACACGGAAAACAAAATTCAAATAATCCTTAAAACAACAACAAACCTGCAAACAATTATTCATTCTGATACATGTTATATTTCTCCCTCTTTCTCTCTCTCTCATATATGGTACATTCGTATATGAAAGATAAAAAGTAAACAAATTCATGTAGTTGAAAGATATAATTCTTTCTTTAATTTTTTAAAGGAAAAATATTTTTAGTTTGTATACTGGGTCTTTTAGAATTGAAATACGTGGAATGAAAAACTGCTGACTAAAATTTATAACAAAAATATTTTGTGCTGCTTGCTGCCCTAAATTTTCTTCTATTTTATTTGAACAGACCACATTCGTGTAAGGTTTTGATTTCACTTTCAAGTTCTAAACAGTTTGTGTTACAGTGGAATTAACATGTGTAAAATAATGTTTTAATATAGCCAGCAAAAAAGAAAGAATAGCCAAAGTAATTAATAAGAATCAAATTGAGATAATTTCAGCCAACTTCCAAGTTTGGCATATTCCCTGGCTACCTATGTAGCCAAGTTAAATCCAGAGATTCCGCTTTAATATCGGAATATTTAGAGCAAGTGTTGCCATATTTATTTTTTCAAAAATCTTGAAGTTGACAAAAAAAAGTTATTTTTTGCATTAAAAATCTTTTTTCTTAGTGATTTTACTCAAATTATATTAATATCCTCGTACCTTCATTTTACTGAAATCAAATTCGATTAAATTTTTTTTTTTCAATTGAACTAGCAAACATAAAGCCTGCTACTCCGTTCAACATTTCACGTGAAATGCTCTTAAAGTACATATAAAAAAATTAGCACGAATTGAAAAAATGTTGCAGAAATAATACTCTGTTTATCTTGGGAAAAAAATATGAAAAGTATCTCAAGCATTTACAGTTGTCATGCGAAATAATATGAGTGGCCCTTGTGTTTCCCTTAGAATTTACAACAACCACATGGGCTGCTTTTAAAAACATAAGAAATTTTTAGCATAGTTTCGGGGGCTAGTAAATATTGTTTACATGTCAAATTTTTCTTACGAAATAATCAATGTTGCTCAACATTTTTCACAAATTCGAACAGAGTACCAGGCTTAAAGCTAAATAAGAAAAAATATTTACCGCATTGAATATGTATAAGACATAAAAAAAACATAAAAATATCACCGAAAACAGTAAAACGTAAAAATTTATTTCTGGAATTGAACTCTTAATATAAATTAAATAACTTAAAATTATGAAATTAAATCGCTTATTTGCTTAAAATTATTTTAAATTGAAACACTTATTGTCATAATTTCCAATCAATTGTCAACTTTCGCTCTAAGTCATGTTTGAAAGTAAAAAAGGTCACATGAAAAACGCATTATTATCATTTGAACAGTCAACGAAGAACCATCAACTGTACATAAAAAAAAATTAATAAAGTGAAGTTGCGAACTGTACAAAAAAATACTTGTGCTGTTTGGTAAAATTTGTGAACTACTGTAATCATATACAAGAAAAAGGTGTACATCTTTATCATTCTCTAACCGTATTAATGAGAAAAGAAAATAATATTACCCCATTTATTTCTTTTCCATACCCGACAATTATCATTACTTCATTGCGAGTAATGATAATTAACAATCTCTCAAAGATTACACTTATTTATTTAATCAGCCGCTTTCCTAGAGAGATTTGAATAATAATCGCCCAAATTATTGCAATATGTATATGTATGTATGCATTATATATGTAAGTATTTACAGTACAAGATACATAAGAGAGCCACTAGTTTTCGGAAAAGGAATTAAATAAGACTATATATGCAGAAACTATACTTCGAATAATTTAAAGGCAAAGGCATAATGATCAAGTTGCTCGTAAGAAGCCGATCTTAAATTTAAATAATAGAAAATATGGACTAAAATTTTGTAAATGAATTAAGGCAAATTCAACATTAGGAATTTCGTTCCTGCTTATGGAACGCATCAGTAGATCACGGAAGTACGATTGTCTGCCGGAAATTCGAGGAGAAACTGCAAGCAAAGAACATTAACACTATAGTAAAACAGGGGGGCTGGACAAACTATGGTTTGGAACTGTGTGTCAGAAAAGGTAGTCGGGAAACTGATTTTTATTGACGGCACGGTGAACAAGGCTATGTACTTGAACATTTGAGAATTTGAAGCAGTCTACCGAAAAACGGTAACTTGTTCAACCTTCAAATTGTATCAAGATAACAAAAACATAAATCTGATATTGTCCTGTAAGGTAATGCTGTGCAATTCTGCAAAAGTGATTGATACACCCGCCTAATCCCCTGATATTAACCGCATAAAAAATTTGTGTGTGGTTTGTGAGAAAAGTTATATAAAAAATATTTGGCATACCCATTTATATCTATTAGAAGTATAGTTATGCCCGATATCAGGCAATTTCTGCAAAAAAGATTGTGCTGTATCCACAGTACGATTAATGTCTTGCTGCAGGAGAGTCACTTCTGAAAAAATGCGTTTTTTATAGTTAACGTTACAGAATTAATAGTCATATCTACATGTAACGCATGATCTTTGGAACTATAAGAGCAGTGAAGCTGAAATTTTCAACACAGGTTGGGGTCAATATCCGGCAGGATTTCCTTTTGTTTTGGATACAACAAATGACCACTGTGTGGAGTCATTTGTGGTTAAAAATTGAGGGTAAGACAACGATTTTCGGGCTCAGCTAGTCGTTCTATATATTGTCTAAAAATGTCATACAAATATTTTGTATACTCACCTTTTGAGAGGAAAATAACATTTTATTTTAGCATTAAGTTCGAATTAAATTCAAAACACTGTTATGAATAGGGAAATGATTTTCATGCATTTAAAATCGCGTTTTATGTACATAAAATATGCATTAAAAATATTAAAATATGTATTAAAAACTAATAAAATATGCATTTATTAACTCTTTTTTCAACATTTAGTAACTTTAAAAACTTAAAAAAAATCAGCTTCGTTGCTTTCATAACAAACATTTTGTCAAATCATATGGAATATAAAATAAAGTTAAGAAGAACTTTTATTTACGTAAATAAATAAATGCTATTGTAAATTGTCAAAGGTAAATCTTTGGCTATTTTTTCTGAAAAAAAAACATTTTTATAGTAAAAATTAACATGGCACGTCAGCAAAAATTATTGGTGCATATTTAAATGCTGCTAGTTCGTTTGTGGAATATTCATTTTCTTAATTTTAGCTGTTTGAACTATAAAATATTGATGCAATTTGTTGCATTTTTTAAGTCCATAATTCTTTTGTTTAACTCTATCTAAATTATTTTTAATTTCTTCACTTATTCTGTCTTTAAGATCACAAATATTTTTATCACATCTTCAATTAATTCAACTTCAGCTGTTAAAGAATCAAAACCATCGAATTGGGCTATAGTGTCAACATTATTGCCATTCTCTGGGTGCACAAATATCAATTCAGTGCTTAAGTTTTTTTTAATTTAAAATCTATTTAACTTTATTAATATAAATATAGTATTCGACAGCATTCAACTACACTCCCCGCCTATATGCTATAGGCTGTGGGGGGAATTCGTATCCCTGAATATTTTTCTTTAAAGGAGCTTTTAAAACATTTTCTATCCACATGAAATTCTACGGAAAAATTACACAAATATTTAACAGTCGTAAGAATTGGAAAAATACTTTGCAACTAATCAAAAATCACAAAAATTTGTTGTATAGCATGAAAGAATTAAAAAATGTATTAAAAATATACATTTATAATGAAAGATGCAAAAATATGTGTTTATTTTAAAATATGCAAAAATATGCACTAACAAATCGATGCCATTTTGTCGTAAATTTGTCGATTCGCAAAGATATTTTATTTACGTTGAACTACAACCAACGACAGAAAACATGTATTTACATGAAAATCCTTTCCCTATCATTTACAGTTTTTCGTGAGCGTCCCCACTGTGCACTGTCTCTTTAATCTCCATCTCTGGTTACAATTTAATTGAAATTTTTTTAATAACAGGCATACATTAAATTAAAAAAACCCAAAACTGAATATTCATTTAACTTATTTACAAGTATAATGTGCAGAAATTACAAACGAAAAATAAATTAAAAAAAACACTCAAAAATTACTCACAAGAAAAACAAGAATATGCACCCACGCCCCATTTAATAAAATTTGTCACTTGCATGAGAACAAAACAAGAAGCACAATATACATAATAATAAAAAATTAAGAACGTCGTGTAGGTTTTGTTAACTTTTTTTTTGTTTGAGTGGCTGTATGCAATTGTGGCTTGCAAACATTTAGCAACAACCAAAAATAAATTTTCAAGCAAAAAAAACATTTATGCAAGTGTGCATGCATATACATATGTACGAGGTTTGTTCAAACCGTATCGCGAATTTTGAATTTTCGCGGGTTACGTACATATATTCGAATTTTAATTTTTTTGTGGCGTTATGTTGGTACTCATGCCTCTCAAATGGTCGAAATTGTCGGCATAAGTAAGAGACATGAGTACCAACATAACGACACAAAAAAAATCAAAATTCGAATATAAGAAACCCACGAAAATTCGAAATTCGCGATACGTTTTGAACAAACCTCGTATGTATGTATATTTATGTTTATATGTACGAATATGTAAGACAATAAAAGTGAGACATTACGAGCAGAGAAAAAAAACACATAGCAATCAAAACAAAGAGACAATTCAAGTGAAAAATAAAATGTTTAGAATAGTAATATAAAATACAGAAAGCCAAAGCAAAGACATCAACGCAGTTGCAGAACTAACAACAATAACAACTTTAACAGCAGGCAGCAACAATAGTATAAAAACAATTGAAAAACGCTGCTGCAGCTGCTGCTGAGTGCATTTTGTAATGCAAGCAGAGAAACGAAAACAAACCAAAGCAAAAAATGTTGCAAAGTCAATAGACTTTTTGTTGTATTTTTGTTTTACCATTTCGTTTCTTTTATTTTGCTGATTTCGTAGTGAATAATTTTTGTTTAATGGTTTTTATTTTAGTAGAAAAGTGTCGGGCTGGTAGAATACAACTAACGTGTAATAAAAATTTATTTTTTCGGGAAGAAATTGCATATTTAGAAAATAAAATATATCTACATACACACAATTTTATATTTGTGTAAGTATGTGTTGTGATAAAAAATTATATTTAAAAAATAATAATAATAACAATCTGTGAGTGTTTAGCGAGTGTTGGAAAGAAAACCATTAACATAAATACATACATACATATGTATGTATGTATGTTCATAAATATTTATGTGCATAAATATTTACGTATGTATGTATGTATGTAGATATGTACACATGTAAGATTATTAAAGAAAATTTTAACAATTCTTAACAGAATAAAAGAAATACATAAATACCTTGGATTGCCTGCCATTTAAATACAAAAATAAAAATTTTAATTTTCTTTGCGATCAATATTTAACCGTTTCGTGGTTTTTCTCTGTGTTTGTTTTAGTTGTCGAATGTAGAGCGGCGCAAACACACGGGGCTTGTACAAATCCAAAAAAAATTTTTTTTTGGTAAAATATCTCTAAATAAAAAAAAAATAAAACAAATCGTTGGTAGAGTTTTATCATGTGCAAACAATGATCTATTATCGGTACGGTCTCATTTTCGGTTGCTGTGGTTTTGTTTGACAAGGTGCTGCTGCTATTTGGCTGCTTTAGCTAAACTATTTTTAACCAAAACATACATACCAACTACTTTGCCTATTAAAAATTTAAAATTTTGAGAAAAAAAATTATGTAGAGGCGTGCAGTGAAGAAACAAATTTAACGAAAATACATAAATCAGTCAGTTTCAAAAATTCGTACATTGGGCGTACATGAAATTCAAATACAGGTTCAATAAATTCCTAAAGAATATAGTACCTAAGTACATACAAACATAAGTTTGTATGTGTCTTTTAAAATTACTAAAGCGAAAATAAGTTTAAATCGTTAAAATTGTAAAAAGATAAAAAGTGCAAAAGAAAATAAGAAATGTAATGCAATTTGTGTATACAGCACATAACAAAAAGAAGCAGCAAAATTATCATTGTTATGCTTCCCCCACATTTACTAAAAATATTTTCATGTACATATGTATGTAAATAATTACAACAACAACAAAAAGTTTTACAAACCTACGTTTGCGTGTATGGATGTGTGTAAATGTATACAGTGAATGTAAACTAAAAAAATATTGTCTTTACCGTTATTCCCACGAATATCAATAAATATCATCTATCTCATTATATTGTCTCTCAATTGAGAGTCTAAAAATTCACTTAATTATAAAAACAAAAACAGCAATATAATAACAACAATAACAACTTTCAATCAAGAGATCATCACTGAAGGGCTCAATATGTGTTGTTTCTATATTTGAATGTAAGTTTATTATTATTATCATTATTATTATTGTTATCACATACATAAATGCATACACATACATATATTTATTTGTTTGATTTTGTATATTGATTTTGCAATACAAATTGCCAAGAGTCAAACTGGATTCTGTCAACATGCATTAATGTTTATAAACATTTTTGTGTTAATTAATTATCATAAGCATGCGTATACACAAATATCGTTAAGCAGTCAACGACTAAACTCTATACGATCATAATTTTTGGGGTTTGATGAAACCTAGGATGAAATTTAAAAAATAAATTATAGAGCTGGGTCCAACTCGTTCATTCGTTAATTTTTGCCACAAACCTATGATCAAACCCATGTAATTTAAATTAATTTAAATTAATTTAAAAATGAACGAATGAACGAGTTGGACCCAGCTCTAATAAATTAGGACAATAGACTTTAGAATTGTATCGAACTCATTCAGTAGCTCGTTTTTGACACAAACCAATGATCAAACCCATTTTGACACAAACCAATGATCAAACCCATATAATCTAAATGGGTTTGATCATTGGTTTGTGTCAAAAACGAGCTACTGAATGAGTTCGATACAAGTCTAATACAAGTCTATAGGCCAATACTTACGTTGACGCTGCAGCATATGCTTAAGCGCGCTATGCTCTTATAATATTATTGAAGTAACACAATGGCAAATATCAAGTCGATAAGAAACCCACGATAAGCAACCCACTTGTCTAGAAAAAATTTATGAAAGGCCCTCAAATTTATGAGATATTCAAATTTTGTAGACAAGACGCTTGCTTGCATTGTGAAAATCGGTCCAGCCGTTTTGGCTCTACCAGAGAACAGACAAACACATATCGAGAAAAATTAAATAATAATATTGGTTGTCCTATTTTGTCCACTTTTGTCGACTATTTTGGTGACGTTGTCAATAGAGCGTCTATTAATATTGTTTTTAATGCGTAGAAAACATTTTTTCAGATACACACAGCTATGCTTCTGCTTAATGTTTTATTGGTTTGTTGAAAATAAACGTAACGTCAGCAAAATTTAAGTGTTTATAAAAATTATTTTAAGAAATAAAATTAAAAAGTTTATGTAAATTTATTGAACAATAATTAAAAACATAATACACAAAAAGAAATTAAAAAATAAAATAAAATAACAATCCATATTGTATAAAAATAGAAAATGTGAAAATTAAACAATTTTGTGAAAGTGAAAGTTGCCAATTATTGAAATTTTTGTTTAACCCTGTGGAAGATTTTGAGCCATCAAGTAAAGATTTGTCACATTTTCAGATCCATACGTAAATGTTTGACTTTACTAATTCAGCGCAAAGTACAACTTTTGAGTTACATATAAATATGTATTTAAAAGAAATAACGAACAATTTCCTGTAGGTGGTGACAGCGTCTATAGTGAATCAGTACAGTTGTATTACGTACATTTCCCACAGTGTGGTGATATCGTCAATAGTAAGTCAGTACAATCTTACTATTGAGATTTTCGCCATATAGTCCCACAAGAACTACTTAGTCAGTATAGACGTAGTCTACTGGTAGATTTCGTAGGACAAGCCTGTGTTAAATGTCAATAGTACATAGCATTAGTTGGGGTACAATTTGTGAGTAGTACTGGTGACATCGTCAATAGATAATCAGTTTAATTTTACTATTGACATTTCCTGCAGGGTTCATATAAAAACTTAAATTTATACAACTAGAGTTTTTTCTTACTCATTAAGCTTTTTACAAGTTGAAGCAATTTTTTTTCCAACAGAATTAGACCATAATAATTGATGGGAAAAGATACAAGACTCAATTCGTATTGAGTACAGTATTTTTACATATCATAGACGATGGTACACTAAAAAAACTTGCTTTCATTTATGACATACCACATATATACATATTTATGTATATATGTATTTATATACATAAATAACCATAAATACAGTTTTGTTCTTTAATATATGCGTTTTTAATATAAAGTATTTTAGGTTGTAGCTGAGAAAAACCCATATAAATAATAGAGGTTACTCAGACATTTTTTATTGACAATAAAACTGGGGACAGTCGTAAAGCTGCTCTGGGCTGAAGACCAGCTCTCGCGTAATCGTAATTATTTCTTAAGTGCGGTCAGGCTTGTGTGTGTTGTTTTCGTCTCGCTGGCACTAGTTGACTGATCTGCCATGGATAACCGGATATTCTTGCGGTTCTTTTGTGGAATTTCTTTAACAACCACGTCGCTACTTCCTATTTAAAGGCATAGGTTGTGTACAGTCAGTCACAAAACTTTTTTAAAATACTGTTAATAACATCTTGGGCATATGGTCTAGTTACTCCGCCTATATTTGTGCATTATGCAAATTTACTTTGTATAATATGTATCAATAAACAAAGAAATAAAACTAGGGGAAACAAAGATTTAAATTTTAAATGGGGTAACTTGTTTAAGACTAAAATCGATTAAACATTATGCCACATGAGACTAAATACATATACAATATATGTACATGCACACATCTGTATGAATGTATGTATGAATGTAATGTTAAAACTACTGAAGAATAGCAGTGGGAGGAGAAAAATTAAAAATAAACTTTTACAAAATTGTGCCCAAATTATCACGCACTCGAAAGATAACATGACCACCAACTACATTGAAAAACAAAATATTTATATACGAGTACATATAAGTATTTTCATCCGACTATGTCAATTAGGGTTATGTGTTTGTTTACCCTGTGTGTGTGTGTGTATTTTTATAATATAATAATGCATACATATATCTACACTCAAAATATTTCATAGGTAAATATACGAAAAATGTGGTTTATTTTACGAAAATATTCATTGCTTTGACAGTACGAAATGCTTCGTAAATAGTAGAAATAATATTTGTTTATTTAACGAAATTTTGTATTTTTAAAATTTTTTTTCGTTCATTTACGAAAAACAATGTTTATACATATTACGAAATAAATTCGTGAATCATAAAAAGCAATTTTAAGTTATATACGAAATTTTGTGTAAAATTAAAATCTTTAAAATATAAAAATCTGCAAAAAAAATTACATTTTCTTAAATTTGAAAAATAATTTTGTTGAATAATCTGTAAAAAAATATAATTTAAGAAGAATTGATACAGCCTCTGTATTCCGCATACATCACATACACGCAAAGAAAAGATATGGTTGTAGCATGGTTGAGAAAACAATATTATGTTCTCCGAAACAAATGTGTGGTCATTGAAAACAAGTTATAGGTATTTCAAACATTAATTGCGTTACGATAAACAAACTAATGTTTGAATTTAATAATTACATTATTATATTCATAAAAAGTGTGATATGGTTAGAATTTAACAATATAGTTTTGTTGAAAATTTATGACTACAGCATAATTTGTATTATTATGTAAAAATAGTATGATGTAAATAACAATATAATGTTATCCAAAACCATACTATATTTAGTTTAATAAAAATCTTTTTCAGAAATATCTTCTGTCAGTTCAGTGCTTCGTTTGTAAGTTATCGGTATTGCACGCGTAGTGTTAAATAAATTAATAAATAAATGAAGCATAAACAAGAGGATAGATCAATAAAAATATATATACATATATTTATTTATACAAGCGTATCTGCATTTCGTGTATACGCACATATTTGTGTAAGTACACGTGCACATATATACATTTTATTTCAGCAATATTATTTTATATTTATTTCGGCTTTGACGCACAGCTGTTTTAAGCAAAAGATCTACCAATATATGGTTAAAAAACAAAATATTATTATTATATAGAATAATACTGTGGTCGTATTTAACAATATTATTATAATATTAGAAAATGGTATAGTTAATTTTAATTCTATTTTAGTCACATCTAAATCTATTATTGTCATATTTAATCTTGTAGATAATATTATTATTAACTCAGATAATAATATTGGTAAAACTTTACTTTTCTATTGACAATAATATGATTTCACTGCAATCATATAATTCAATCATAGTATGTTGCTGTTTGATTGATGGTTATCTCAACCATATATTTTCTTTGCGTGTACATACATATTTTTCACTGAAATTCACGAATCAAACTGGGAATTCTGGGAACACAACTGGGGCGAACAACGAATTTTTCTTTGCAAACTTTCCTCATAGAAAGTAAAACACATTTTTTCATATGAGAATTAACACAACACCGCCGTTGAACGAAATTCGTCGTGCGTGACGAACTCAGCCATAGATTTATTTCTATTTCCTACGCTGATGAACGACGAAAAAACAATTTTCATCGCTCTCTTTGCACAAACAATATCCAATTATCAATTATAAGATCTGTTACTTATTCGTCGTTGGTGTGCCGTGGACGAAATTTGTCGTTCATCCTAGTTGTGTTCCCAGCATAAACCAAAACTTAATTTTTTATGACAATAATTTTTTATACAATATAAACATACAGACATACAATGACAGGAAAATAAATGGAGAAAATATTAAAAAATAAAACAAAACAAAACAACAGTCTTTGTTCTTATATATCAAAGTTTTTTTTTTTTGTAAAATTCACGAAACTTGTGTAGATTTAAGAATAATTTTGTACTGTAAACAAAATGATAACAAAACAAAATTTATTTATTTTACGAAATTTTCCATTTTATAAAAATATTTTATTTTCTCCTAAATTCAATCAAATAAACGAAAAATATGGTACTATATACGAAAATAATTGCACGAAATAATTTTTGTAACTTAAAGCCTGTTTGTAGAACACGACAAAGCCGACTCACGATGAGCCAATTGATGGACGAATACAATGAAAAGCGTTTGTATAACGCGACTTGACTTTGTCCTGCGACTTACATTGTCTTGCCTATATGTTGCCAATATGTCCAAAAACAACTTCTGTTTATCATTTTTCATAGAAAATTATATATTCAACTTGAAAAAGTGGAAACCCTATCCTTGTGGTAAAAAAACAACTCACAACTGAATGAAAAATTATATTTATTTATTATTATGTTGTAAAAAAATTATTTGTTCTTCAAAATTTCTGTTATTGTTTGAAGAAAAAATTTATGATTTTTATGAAAATATGCAAAATGCATGTGAGTGAATATGTATTGTCAGTATTTTAGTTATTTTGGTGCACTTTTTTTGTACACGTTTAGAATTTTTTGAATGCCCATTTTGAAGTTTAAAATGAGGCAAACCGTGATACACAAACCCAACTAAATTGACAGTTGTTGCCATTTCTAATTAAAATCGTCAATAGTCGCCATCTAAAAACCAATAAAAAAAATGCTAACATTCTAGCGCTTATTATCGACGAGTCGTGTTATACAAACTGGCTGTTAACGAAATTCGTAAAATTATGAAATCTGTTTTCCTGCACAAGCCACAAATATTTCGTAAAATGTACAACATTTTTCGTAAAATGTACAACATTTTTCGTAAAATGTACAACATTTTTCGTAAAATGTACAACATTTTTCGTTTAAGCATGAAATATTTTGGGTGTATGATATCCATGATACACACCAAGGTACTCAAGTAGTCGGGTTTTTGATTAAATGAGTTAATTTAGGCCCCAAATTAATCAATTCACCGATTAATAAAAATTTGGATTTAATTATTCTATATCAATAAATAAACTTACATAGATCCCTCAATATAATTTAGGATTTCATTAAATAATAAATAAACTGAACATGCAAATGAAATTCACGAATACGTAAGTATTAATTAAACAAAAAATAAAACATGGTGATATTCAGTTTTTATATACATATAGTATACACTCCACTCGTCCGAGTCCTAACTTATTAAAATGTCTAAATCGAATCTAATCCAGTGATCAGTAGTACAATATCCACCCCGTTGTGTTGAGGCATTGACACCCAAAGAATTGCTGTTGCCTCTCCTAGAATTATTAAAAATTACATGTATTATTTAATTTAAAATTAGTCATGGAAATAACCAGTCATAATGCCTTTCCTAGAAAAAATGTCTAGCTCCGCCCATGTTGAGGTATGACATGAGGTCCCCTATACAAATCTGTGATACCTTGGATAGGCCATCTAGTATGCGTTTTCCTAGAAATTTGTATAGCGTAGTGTGCAACATGCCGGTTACTCGCAGAGCAGGTGATAAACTGTGCCTTTCTTTATCCTGTTATTGTAAGCTGCGAGAGAATTTAATGCAGAGAAAACCTAAACTACTACCTATGTACAGACGATTGTAAGATCTTACAATATTGTCAGATCTGGCAATGTGCTGACAATGTACTGGCAATCAAAAATTGCCAGCAAAAAGTGATTGTCAGTTCACACGGTTGTATCAAATTTGTCAGAAAATCTTACAATTTATTGCCAGACGGTTGTATGACAATAAATTCATCTGGCAAAATCGTCAGTCGATTGTCAGTTCACACGGTTGTCATATACAAAAATTTTCAGATCTGTTGTTTTGCGTTGCCAGACTCAAAGAATTTATTAGAAATTGTTATATATCAATCCCTTTTGGTTGTGTTAAATGTAAAAAGTGAAAATATAAATTATTATGAACCATAAAGAAGCAATTGCAATGATTTTGCCGGCATGTATTTTTTTATTTATATTTTCTTTAAAATAAAGCGTATGCAGTGTTGCCCATAGAAAGAATTCTCTTACAATGGCGCCATTGTCAAATGCATAAAGTTCGCACATCTGACAATATTAAAATGTCTGACAAATATCTGGCAATAAATTTACAATGTGTTCGCGCGATTGTAAGATGTCTGACAATTTGTTGTCAGCTGTTAGTCTTACAATGAACTGAGAATGTTTTTTCTGGCAACGATGTCAGACAAAAATTGCCAGTTCAGACGGTTGTAAGAAATTTTTAGCACATTTTACTAACAATATTGTAAGATCTGACAACCGTGTGTACATAGCTTAATAACTGTTTGAGTACCCTAATGCATACATATTTAGATACATACATATCGTCACCTTAAATGCAAACGGGCGTAACTACACTTTTATATTTTTTACAGGAGAAACAAAAATGTTTCTTTATCAATAATAATAAGGTGTTCTTGAAAATTTTCTTCGAAATTTACTGGTAATATTTATTTCCTTTTGATATACATATATTTAAGAATCTATGTTAGTTACGTTCTTTGCAATAAAAAATAGATACATTCGTAATTACGTTCGTTGGAATTTCTTCAATAAAGTCGTCATTTTTAATCGCAGAGGTTTAAATATTTGCTTGAACATGTATGTAGTTTGATAAAATCAATCAAAAACTCGATTT
Source organism: Nowickia ferox (assembly GCA_936439885.1). NCBI lineage: Eukaryota > Metazoa > Arthropoda > Insecta > Diptera > Tachinidae > Nowickia > Nowickia ferox. The sequence goes on along the minus strand of OW387023.1, from coordinate 99,724,214 downwards.
CGAATTCTTGTATAGCTACGTCCGTTTGTATTTAAGATGACGATATTTACTTTACCTATTTATGTGAATGCATGACTTCTTTTTTAATTTTGTAAATATTATGTACACCTTCGACAAACATATTCGAGTACATATTCCTTGTTTGTTTACATTTTGGATCGCAGTGAATGCGATTTATAAATTAAAATGCCAATGCGTAAGCAAATAATTTAAATTAAAATAGTTTGTAATTATTTGTTTTTATCCACAGAATATTTTTAAATTAAACATGTGTACTTATTTTTCACAAAATAAAAGAATACTGAAATAATGAGCTGGTCGTGTATGTGAACGTGAGTGAAGTGGACCAAAAACATTCATACACACATCTCAAGTTAACGCTCTCTTGTTAAATAAGTGTAGTGTGTTCATGTGTTCATATGTATCTCTGGCTGTTGTACATTTATTTCAACAGCGCATTTGCATGCTTTTAATTAAACGTTGTAAAAAGTATAATCAAAAGTTAAATAGCGAAGGCGTTAATTAAACTAAACATAAATAATTCTTTTAATTTCTTGTGTGAACTCATAATGTATATACCCGCAAAAAGTTGAAAAAGCATTTTCTGGTATGAAACTCTGGAAAATACTTAAAAACCTTATATTCTTATATAAAAAAGCAAATAAGAATTATTAAATGCCGAAATGAAAAATTGCCACAATTAAAAAAAGTGGTGAAATAAAATATATTAAAAAAAATAAAATAAAAAAATAAAATAGCTTAACAAAATACTAAAAAATCGCCGAAAACCAAAAAATCTCAAAAAAAAAAATTAAGAAAAGCGTCAATGATAACAGCTCGCCAAAAACCGAAAAATCGCCAAAACGAAAAAAGCACCAATAGCGTCAATACTAAAAAATCTCCAAAAGCAGAAAAAAATCACCTAAACGAAAAAAACCCCAAAATTAAAGAACCGTCAATGCCAAAAAGATCGCCAAAAAGCGAAAAAAATCGCCAAAAAGAAACACGCGCCATTTGGAGCCGTTCGTGTGCGGGTCAAAGTCGCACTTTACTGAATTTATTTACTAATATTTTTTAGCTTTTCATAAATAGTTATAATTAACATTTTTTTTGTAATGCAAAGAAAAAATATGGTTGAGATAACCATAATCAAACAGCAACATACTATTTTTGAATTATAAGTGGTTGCAGTCAAATCATATTATTGTCAATGGAAAAGCAAAGTTTTAGTAATATTATTATCTGAGTTAATAATAATATTATCTACAATAACAATTAACTTTGTTAAACCTAATCTTAGTATTGTTCAAAGTTATCACATTTTGGTTAAATATGACAATACTATTATTAGATGTGACTAAAATATAATTAAAAATAACCATATTTTGTTTTTTAACCATATATTGGTAGATCTTTTGCTTAAAACAACTGTGCGTCAAAGCCGAAATAAATATAAAATAATATTGTTGAAATAAAATGTATATATGTATGTGCACGTGAACTTACGCAAATATGTGCGTATACACCAAATGCAGACACGCATGTATAAAGAAATATATGTATATATATTTTTATTCATCTATCCTCTTGCTTATACTTCATTTATTTATTAATTTACTTAACACTATGCGTGCAATATCGATAGCTTACAAACGAAACACTGAACTGACATAAGATATTTCTGAAAATGTTTTTTTTTTTAAACTAAATATAGTATGGTTTTGCATAACATTATATTGTTATTTACATCATATTATTTTTACATAATAATACAAATTATGTTGTAGTCATAAATTTTTAACAAAACTATATTTTTAAATTCTAATCATATCACACTTTTATGAATATAATAATGTAATTATCAAATTCAAACATATACTTTGTTTATCGCAACGCAATTAGTGTTTAAAATAATAATAACTTGTTTTCAATGACCACACATTTGTTTCGGAAAACATAATATTGTTTTCTTAACCATGCTACAACCATATATTTTCTTTGCGTGTACATCCTTTACATTTATCAATTACTTTCAACAACAATTCCGTTCTTGCCATTTTTTTAGTCACTTGCAAAGTATTTCCACCAACTGACTTTGTGTAAAAATTGTATTTTGACGGCAATTAGATACATAATTTAGGATGTTTTGATATTGGAACAATGCAAGAGAGTAAAGTTAATGATAATATGTGAAAGAATAGGTTTTGTAAAATTTGTACTTTACAACGGTATTCGTGGCCTTGCTTCAATTGTTCACATGAAATTAAGTAAATATTTGCTTGTTTCAGCATTTTATTTTGTCTTACTAATTTAACTTGTGCAGCTGTTTTAAATTCAATGAGGTAGTTTACACGAGAACAATTTTTAAGCCGAACAATTTTGTTCTTTTCCAAACTACACGAGACTAATTCTTCTGACAGAAAATGTATACGTATCCACAGCTTTGTGTGTGTTAGTGTTTTTCGTATTCATTTAACATTTGCTGTTTTTTAAGTTGTGTGTGTATTGGTTTTAGCTGGTTGAAAAGTTAGGCCAACCACAAGACAACTCTATTTGCCTCTCTCACCAACAAATTGTCATGTTATGCCCGTGTAAATCAGCGCAATTGCGTTCTTCGATTTTGTGTGATTGCCTCATTTATATATGTATGTAGTAGCGTGGCAAAAAAAATTAAATTACTTAATTAAGGAGTAATTTTGCCTTGTGTCATCATTCTTCATCATCTTCTTTTAATTCACTTTTAATACTTTTAGCTACTGCTATCAAAATTTAACATCACCACTAGCATTCATTTGCCATTAGGCATCTAGAAAGAAAAGGAAATGATGCAAACAAAGCTTATGATTTCATTTCCACACACCAGCAGCGAATGAGAAATTTCTTTGTATAATCAAATTTTTAAAACTCGTAAAACGAAAATTATATGCAGAGCCTTGCCTTTGGTAAGTTGTCTGTTATAAATGTTACGAGAGTAGATGTAGAATTAAACAACCTTATGTGCAGAAAGTAACAACTTCAAATCAAAACAAGTGATTTAAGAGTAAAATTTATAACAATTAATTTGTTTAATCATATCGCTCATCAGTGATGCCAACTATTTATAACCCAAACGCGCTATTCCCCTTCGCAAAACGCGCTAGAACGCGCTAAGTTACAGCATTGTCAACTTTGTTTATAGCCAAAACGCGCTATTTTCCTACGCGCTAAATTAAATTTTAATAAAAATCGTTGTATGTACATTATTATTATATTATATTAGTCAATTTGTATTTTTTTTAGTAGCTCTTTTCAGATTTTATAATATTGTTTTTTCGAAATTATATACTAAATAACTAAAATCATTTAATACAGAATCAGAATTGCCTTCCAAATAATCGAAATCCTTAGTTTTTATTTTTATTTTATTTGTCAGACTTTTGACAACTTATATAAATTGTCGAATAATTTTGCGATTCAAATGCTTTTTGTAGTTCAGCTAGAATAGATGTTTAATAAATTGTATTAAATTTTTGGTCACAAGTACGAGTACATATTTTTAGTTGTGAAATTTCAAAATATTTGCCATTTACAGTATTGAAATGCGTTTTTAAGTCTCACCACAGTCAAGGGAATTTTATTTGCGACAGCAGAATCATTAACCAATTTAAAACATTTTATGAGTGTTGAATACTAGAAAATTGTTAAATTTATTAAAAAAAAAAAGTTTAAAAAAACATTGAACTGAAATGATGATGACTTTATTAAAAACGCGCTAATTTAGCGCTTTTTTACTAAACGCGCTAAGACGAAAAAAAGCATAGTTAAAACGCGCTAAATCTAGCGCGAAACGCGCTAAATTGGCATCGCTGTCGCTCATACAACAAAATATTATTCTCTCATGATCAAATAAGAATTGCTGAATTTTTCTGCATTATTAACTCAAAAAGCTGAATGCGACTCTTCCAATTAATTGATATTCCAAATTACATTCTGCATATCTGACGATTTCAATGTTTTGGTTCATTTTGTTTAAAAAATTTGGTATCAAGTCCATTTTGTGAGAAAAGCTAATTTTTATTATTTAACAGAACTCTGTTATAGACTTGTATCGAACTCATTCAGCAGCTCGTTTTTGACACAAACTAATTATCAAGCCCATGTACTTCAAATGGGTTTGATGATTGGTTTGTGTCAAAAACAAGCTACTGAATGAGTTCGACACAAGTCTGCTCTGTTAAACATGACGGTTTGTGTCTAGGGTTATAAATTTTTAAATTTATCTACATATTCAATTTTTCACTGGACTTTAGTTTTAACATTATTTTCTCTTTTTACTTTCAAAAAGATCTGATAACTTTTAAAATAATTTTGAAATTAATTATTTGTTTTCCTTGTATTTATTTACTGCAAAATCTTGCTGCAGCCCTCGCTTAACGTAACAAGTCTATTGCGATTCGTATTCTCATAGTGACAACAACAAATTGGATTGCGTTGTCTGTTGTCACTTGTTGGTTTGACATATGACGCCATAGTTTCTGGCTGCTAATTGTTGTTTCTTCTTGTGTTCGGAAGTGATTTTCGTGGCTTTTTTATATATTTCTTTCTTCATCTTTGCCTGCTTTTCTGTTTATGTCACGTCACTGTTCAATTTCAGTTTGCATTTAGTTCAAGAGAAGTGAATTTTGAGAGAAGTGCAAGTGAACGACAGTCAGTCAATAGTTTTTGTTATAAAACAAAAACTAAACTAATTATACACAGATTTTTAGCTTAAACTTTAATTAATTGTGATGGACCATAAAATTAATTTTGTTTCTTATAGACAAACATTAGTATTTCGTTTTGATTAAAGTCTTTATTGCATTTAATAGAGGAAAAACAGTGATTTTTTTTTATAGAATTTGCAAAAAGAATATTAATTTATTATGTAGAGGATTTCTGTTTAAATATTTATTTATGTTTTACGTTTTGACTTGCCAGAAAGAAAACAAGAAACTGAATCTTAATTCATTTAATGTTCGTTGTGTCAAAAAAAAAACAAAAAAAAAACGAAAAAAATACAAAACATACTATAAATATAAAAGTTGCCAAAAATTTTATTTATTACACATTATCTTCTTAAATTTATGTATATTAACAATTATTATTACACTGATATAATATAAAGCTTAATGAATTACTACCCAAGAAATTTCATACTCAGATTTGAGTGCACTAGTTGCATAAAATTTTTTCAATGCTGATAATTATCAGTCGGAGAAGCAGGCATATTTCTTCCTGAGCCACATATTTATTCGTGGAGATAATATTTATTTATATGATTTAAAGATTTTGGTGAATTTTGCCACTTTTCAGCTAGTGCATACATTTTGCTTATTTCATTTTTTACTTTGGCACTTTAGCTGTCTCTACTTATGTATGTTCCAGAATTTTAAAATTTGTTCGAGATTGCAAAATTGAATTTAAAAAATGAATCTTCAATACACTCATATGCGACCACTCTCCTTAAATCCTGAAACACGTACTATATACATAAATATCATTTACTTGAACAACTACATAAATATCATTTACTTGAACAACTACATAACTCATAAAATCTATATTTACTGAAAACAAGTTTAAAAGTTTCAATTTGCACATATTTTAATTTGATTTGTATACAATTTTAACACAGTGTTAATATAAAGATTATTTGTGCATTATTAACAACAACAACAAAATTGCAGTTTTTGAAATATGACGTTGTTCAAATAAGTGATAGATATGTCCATTTTTGACGTTGCCTTTATTTATTTAAAATGAAATTTTAATTAGTTCACTTTGTTTGGATGTTTAAATCAAACATCAAAACATCAACATTGTTGGTCTTGTTGTTGCCGCATGAATGTTTCATCAGCCAAAATATTTTTTTCCTTCTGGTCAAACACAGAAGTCAAAAAATTAGAGAAAAACGAAATTAATTTTAGATGCTTTAGTACTTACATATTTGTTTTTATTTACAACAAAAAAGAGGAACAATGAAATAAGCAATTATGCAAAGCAGCAATAATTTTTCAAGATTTTGTTATGGGTAGTACTCGTTTAATGGTTTGCAAAGTAATGAGTGGTACTTATTTGTCTCATTATTTTATGTGTATAATAATGACTGTGCTCTAATGCATGAAATAACAACTTATTTATATCATTGCGTGAAAGTACTTATTGCAGTACTTTCCAGTTAATTATGAAATATACCTAGAGAAAAATGTATTGATGGTGAAAATGAGCTTCGACAACAATAAAATAACTTTGGTTTACTATAATTTTTATTACGAAAAACATACACATTCACATATTTTCTTTGTAAAATTATGATTTTTAACTATCCCAAAAAAAGGTACAAGTTTTATAATTTTGTTACAAAATTATATTTATTTTTATTAGAAAAAATTGCCAATTAACTTTTGAATAATTTTGGGCAAAAAGTAATCTACAAAATTTTGCATATTTGTAAAAAAAAACATTACCGATTAAGTTTTAAATACTTTTAGGCAGTCAGTAATCTATTAACTTTTGGATGTTTGTAGCCAAAAAAGTATAGGGTACCGCATACCTTTTGAACTTCTCAAACAAACATTCAGTGAAATTACAACTAGTACTTACGACTGGAGAGTACATACACTTTTTTGCATTCTAGTAGGCAAATTTTTTGTCTGGGATATGCTGGAAATATAAAATGTTTTCGAAAACGAAACTCTTTTTTTTTTAAAAATTAAAATAAATATTATAATAGTTATTTTAATATAGAAAAGCCCCAACTCTCGTTTTCTTTTTAAATAAACTTTTATTTGATTTTTGGGAGAGTTTATGTAAATGAACTTCGTACAAATGCTTGACTTCCATTAACAACATTCGCAGCCACTCCTCAGCGAAGCTCATTTAGAAGACATGATATTTTTATTATTGCTCTTATTTTTGCTGTGTAACTTGAAAAATTCTCTAGTTTTACGCAATGATAACTTCTCTTCTCAAGAAGTTTTGTTTAAAATATGATTTTTCAAATTAATTAAGCGAGACTTGAAGAATTATTTCAGCAATGCCTATAAATCTGGTCTTCAAAAAGCCATCAAAGGCAACATTCTTTCATATTTAAAATGGGATATTTGTCGAAATCTCCAGTTTTTTACAATGACCAGAAGAGTTTTTTTTTAAGTTAAGTTGCTGTATTATTTATATATTATTTATATATTGTTGTCACTTCATTAATCATCGCATTCTAGTCCCCATTCCTTGATTTCGCATCCGCAATAATAATCATTAATTTCGATATGATTATAAAAGGTCTATTGAAGGTTCTACCAAGAGCGAAGTGCGCCAACTATTTACAAAGCAAATGACGGTATTCGACAACTGGACTTCAAACCCTGGTCATACCCAGTTTTATCAACATCATAGATTTGTCTGTTATATATACATTACTGTATCTGCTAATGCATATCGCAGTGCCCTCCTTCGTTGATATTTGTAGTAATTAATCGTCGGCGAAGTAAAATAACTAATAAAATGGCTACTTACACTACAAGAAATGAATGACTGAAACTAACACAAACAAAATTTCTTCACCAACAGACGTGCAAAAATTTTACATTGAAATCAATAGTGACACTCAATTGACTAATCATTTGATAGGAAGTGATAATAGATTTATTTATTAATTATAGTTGCTCTAGAGTGGAACATCTAATTTACAAATGCCAAAACTTTTCAAACATCGAGTTTTATTAAAAAAAAATACAATTCAGTCTGCCTGTGAAAATAAAATTTATAAATGCTATAAAAATAAATAAAAATAATAGTGAATAAAATAAATTTACAAAATTTAGTTTAATATATACTCGTATATCTTTTCAAATTTTTAGATTTTTGTAAAAAGCAAGATGCGTTGGACGTGAAAAGGTGTGAAGAGGGCTAGATACCGCCTAGGTTATTCGGTTTTTTCTTAATTATATCTTTCGTTTTAAATATTTTGTTTAATTTTATATTTTTTTAAGTGACTTTCAGCGGTTTTTGACTCACGACACGCACCCTCACACAGAAAAATATTTTAATCACACACTTTCACGCAATAATGATTTTTAAAATTTTCAGGATCACGCACGCTCACGTATAAAATATTCTTAGTCACGCACGAGTAGCTTACAACTTATCACGATCACGCGCGCTTACGAAAAATATATAATTAATTTTTTATGTTTGTTGGTTGAAAACTAGGCGCTTACATACATATATGTACATATATATGTTTCTTTATATTTTTGCAGGTTCATTCTACCTATATGTATGTATATATGAAGGGCTTATTGTAAAAACACGATAAGCCACACGATTTCAGAAAGTGGTTTTATCAGTTCATTCAATTACTTTACAGCATCGGAACGTCCTCTTAAAATATTGTACCTACATTTCGTTTAATTTCCGCCTTAGCCGCAAGTGTCACTTTTTACATTTTGATTTTATTCAGAATTATTTGTCTCAAAAACTCGATAAGCCACAGCAATTACAAAGGCAGTAATACAAAACGATGGATTCTGATGAAGATAGCAGTGGAAGTGATTATTTTGTTGAAGATAGTGATGACAGCGTGAAAGACAAAGAGTTTTTGCCAACATATGATGAAGTAATTTCAGAAACCAGCGAGGTATGATTTGTTGAAACTGGTGTGGCTTATCATGTTATAGCAAAAAAAAAAAATCGAGTATTTAAATTTGTGTGGCTGGTAATGGTTTTGTTATTCAGGAAAATTGTGTGGTGCCAATTGAAGACGAATCGCGTGAGAATAATACCGCATTTCGCTGGAGAGCTCGAAATGAACATAATTATGACCGGAATAAGTGGAAAAGTAAGCGCAACTCTGGTCATGAGTATTTTTGTCCGAAAACTGAAACTGAATCACAACTAGAAATTATTTGATGTAATAAATAGAAAAAATAATAAATTTTAAACTGCAAAAACATGATATGCCACTTTATTTCAACCAAAATAATTATTGATATTAAAAAAAAAATATGAATAAATTTCATGCAATAACTGGATAAGCCACAACTTTTTGCGATTTTAGCGATTTCCGAAGATTTCTTGGTGTACAGCGACGGGTATGTGATAGTAGTCTTCCTTAAGAACTAAATAAAAGTATCTATATCATGATTTCATCAAATCCCTATTTGCTGCATTTATTTTAAACTTCAAAGGCGATTTTCTCAGTATTTTCATTTTGTGGCTTATCGAGTTTTTGCAATAAGCCCTTCATATGTATTAATGTACATAAATCACAGCTGGCCACCGAGAAAAACACGAGAGTAATGTATTCGCGTATGTGTATTCATTTGTATAAGAAGCCGATTGATATTCGGCACTCTGGTGCTACTTTGTGCAGCTCAGACATAGATTGTAGTATTTATTATAAGAAAATTTAAAATTTTCAATACAGTTATATACCCACGCAGGAGTTTTATCTCGTGAAAGCGTGAGAATTCGTGCATGATTCTTAAAAAAAACTCACGCAGTCCCGCCCTCACGCGTGATTAATTATAAATTTGATCACAATCACTCGTGATTCACGCGTGACACGATAAAATCACGACATTTGCACATCTCTACTTTTTATAATAAAAATGCAATTGAAATAATAAAAATTATATTTATTTTCAGTAAATCAATCATGTATGATTGCTCAATTGTCCATTATGATGAGTCAAACTTGACTAATATTTATGCTAACATTGATTAGTAAGAAGCAGTAGATTGAGCAGTGCGACTATATAGTCGTTATAGTGAGATGCAACATCACACGTACACAAAAGTTTCCATCACATTTTTTATTTTGCCCTTAATAATGTGATAGAAACTTTGTTCCATGCAATGATAAATCTTCCATGACTTACGATCAAATGACCGGTCAATTGACTGATACTATTCTTGTAGGGTAGCTTGAAGTAATACGCCTTTTTAGCATCAGAGGCGCTGCAACGATACCATAAAAGTTAACAAAACGCAAAGTAGCAGAGTTGTAAAAACAAAAACGAAAAATTAACTAAGCTTCTCTAATCTCTATATACATATCTGTCTCTTTGCCATCTGTACTTTGACTATGCCTTTCCTATTTTTAGATAACACAAAAGGACTTATTGTTTGGACGCAAGTGAGCTGTAAACATATTTACTCTTCTCTGCATCATGCCGAGACATAACCTAACCTAAACTAATAGGGCATTTACATTGTCTCAAAATCTAGTACTTACGAGATTCCTAGCTAAATCTAGTTGCTTTTTACTAGATTCCACATACAAAATAAAATCTAATTTTTCAATAGATTTGTAGGAAATCTACTAAAAATCTAATATTTTTATTAATTTTTTACTACCCTGTACATGATAATTCATATAGAAGGTGAGTGAATTAGCTACGCTCTACACAATTTTCTATTGAAGGTGTGTGAATCAGCTAAGTCTGCATTTTTTTCGTTACAGTGTAATAATAAGTTTCCGTATACGTGTTTTGGAGCTGAAAATTTGTTTTGCTCAAAACCAATGTTTTGCTACATGTTTTCCCATACATTTTTCATATCAGCAAAACACCTCAAATAAGTTGTTTTCCTCCAAAACACGACAAAATTTGTCAGTGCAACACTGCGTTGCTGGCTGAAAATTCGAAAAAACCCGCAATAAGCTGATAAAAGATGGCGCTAATATAAAATAATGAATTTTTTAAGCAATTACACAAACCACCACAGTTGTATTTATAATTTGCTTATATATAATTGAGTGAAAAATTTACCAATCTAAATAATAAGGTTTGCGGCCTTGACAATAAAATCAAATTGATTTCGAAAATTCGTATAACCAAAACACAAAAAGGCATAATGGAAACACTTCGAATTGTTTTGAGAAAAACAACTTGTTTTGCTCATAGTGGAAACGTACTATAAGACTAAATTTCAGACAAAGGATTTTTTTCGGATACAAAATCTTGAGAAATGTCAAAAATCCTTAGTGTAAACGATATAGATTTCTAATCAAATATACTAGATTGCGAGACAATGTAAATGCAGTATAAGTGGATTAACAATGGCCCGTTAACTGCAATATGTGCTGTGCGAAAAAATTTTGGTTTTTGTCTCTGCTAGCTTAATTTAATTTTTTCTTCACCCACATAATATATATATTTAGGGATGGTCCCACGATGTCGATGTCGTTCGACTTGCCGCACACTTACATTTGAAACAATAACAAAGCTTTAAAATTTGTTGTTGACAGGCCCTTTGTTACAAATATTAACAGATTAGTAAGTTGTTGTTTCAACCATTTACCGGAAATGCGTAACCACTAAATTCGAATGAGAATACTGTTGAGTCAGACACCTGTACCTGGATTCTGTAACTTTTTGCGAACCGAAGATCGTTATATTTATCGACATATTTATGCGTTTGCGGTTAAGATTATGTGATTCCGTAGTTTCTTTTTTACGATAGTCTTCAGCTTTATCTTACTCACAATTTAATTCAACATTATGTGGTATGTCTGTATAGAAAATGTCAAAATGAGCGAAAAGCACAAAGAATAACAAAGAAAAATTCAATGAATTTGAGCTTGTGATTTTATTTCTTTTTACTCCAACCGACAGTGAATATCGTTAAAATATGATACTGAATAACAAACTCGATAAATTTTCGTTATATTTATTATAGCGATACGATTATCGTAATAAAAGTTACTAAATCCAGGTACTGTTCATTAACTTGAACAGTCTCATACATAACTGACAGACAATATCATAGAATCCAAAATTATTGTAAACTGTTTAACTTAAAAAACGTGCGTCTGAATCCATTCCATTCTTCATTTTACACACGCAAAGTTTACTTTGCAAAGTCTTGAGTTTGTTGGTGAGAAGGAAAAAATATAAGAAAATTACTCTTTCCCCTTCTCCCCAACAAACTCAAGGCCTTGCAAAGTAAACTTTGCATGTATAAAAGCCGTGTAATCATGTTTTTTATATTAAATTTCAATATATTAATTTTTTTCTAATTCTAAATTCGTTTTAAATGCCTTTTCAACTCCTTCCTATAACTTCTTGCTTGTTCATAGTTAGTATTTATTTTTAAAATCATTCTTGCTGCCTGTGTTTCTTTATTGCACATTTTCTTGCTACTCGTAATCTAGTTCTGCAAAAGCATATTTCGGATAATCTCTCTCCCTTGTAGTTATGTCAGAATTTTTGTACGTTTCAATTTAGTTCATTTTTGTCATCTAAATATATAATTGATGACGTGTGTTGAGGGGAGAGAACAATCCTCCCCATTGCTCGTGTTTTGTGTTAAGTTTGTTTTGAAATAATTTTCAAAGCGAACAGCGAAAAGAGGAAAAAAATATTGACATTTTTTTGAATGTCATCCAATTTATTGACCAACAACTTTTAAAAATTTGAAGCGAGCACATGAAATAAATATATAATTTTATTTTTTGTCTTGAAACACTTATGCAGGCACATCATACACAATTCTCAATACGAATTCTTGTTAAATATTTTTCAGTCTATGTGTTTATTTTAGTTATTATTTTTTGTGTGTTTTCTTTTTCTGTGTTATTGCAAGACCCCCCAGCCACCCAGTCAGTGTCTACTACACAGGCTGAACCAAATGCCCCATAGTGATATTATTCGTTTAGTATTGTGAATGATATAAAATCGGTAAGATGGAAATATGTAAACAGTTTTTGGCCAAATTTTTATGATAATATAAGTTAAAAAAAAAAATTTTAAATAACATACAGAAAATTAGTTATTTCTTACATTCACCACGAAATCTTTGAGGCCATTTACATTCAGAATCTTGCCCCTGCAGCATAAGTCATTTTGCCCTTAAAATTTTAATCTTCTTCATTTACATTTTCCTAGCCGTTGCTTGATTTAGAAATACTCGTTTGAAAATTGCATTTGCAGTCGAAAATCGAAATTTAGCTTTAGCGAGTTACAGAGTAAGGGCACGGCTGTTGTACAGGGTGTTTTTTAGAAGTATAGAACTTCGAATTGAAATAAAACACAAGAAAATCGTTTTAATGTCCATCAATTTGGCTTTATTGGAAGGATAATTTTATGCCATTAACGTTTAAATATGATTTCGGGCATGTGGCCGCCGCGGCTGGCTCGAATAAAGCCAATTCTACAGGTCCAATTTTCAACCACTTTTTCGAGCATATGGGGCCGTATGTTGGCAATAATGCCACGAATGTTGGCTTCCAAGTCCCCTAACGTTTCTGGTTTGTTGGCGTAGACGAGCGACTTCACATATCCCCAAAGAAAATAATCCAATGGTGTCAAATCACACGATCTTGGTGGCCAATTGACAGGTCCATTCCGCGAAATTATGCGCTCATCGAATGTTTCCTTCAATAAATCGATTGTGACGTGCGCTGTGTGGTATGTAGCGCCGTCTTGTTGGAACCACAACTCATCCACATTCATGCCATCCAATTCGGGAACAAAATAGTCGGTTATCATGGCTCTATACCGGTCTCCATTAACGATAACTGACTCTCCAGCATTATTTCGGAAGAAGTATGGCCCAATGACTCCACCAGCCCATAGAGCACACCAAACAGTCAGTTTTTGTGGATGTAATGGCGTCTCAAGGGTCTCATGTGGATTTTCTTCGCTCCAAATGCGGCAATTTTGCTTGTTGACGTAGCCATTCAACCAAAAATGAGCCTCATCACTGCACAAAATTTTGCGATGAAAATCAACATCGAGATCAATCTCATTTTCGGCCCATACACCAAAATCACGACGCATTGCATGGTCTCGCGGCTTTAATTCTTGCACAAGCTGGATCTTGTAAGGTCGCAAGCCAAGATCTTTGCGCAAAATCTTCCATAAAGTTGATGGACAAAGCTCCAATTGCTGTGCACGGTGGCGAATCGATTCATTCGGGTCCTCTTCAACACTTTGCTCTACAGCGGCAATTGTTTCTTCGGTGCGTACTGTCCGACGTCTCTGCGGATGCGTATTATCACATAGAGTAAACGTAGTGCGAAAACGATCCATGGTTAACCGAATTAATTGCTCTGATGGACGATTATGTCGACCATAAAATGGACGGAGCTTGCGGTAAACTTCGCGAACTGAACCATTATTTTCGAAATAAATTTGCACGATTTGCAAGCGTTGTTCTTTTGTCAACCTGTTCATGATGAAATGGCAAACCAAACTAAATATTAATCACTTGACAGCTGACAAAATGGCCGCCAGTTAAAAGTGATGCCAACTTAAAGTTCTATACCTCAATAAAAAACACCCAATAAAAAACAGGGACTATGTGAAAAACAATTGAACACATACGTTTGTAGCGAATATTAAAATGTTTTTGTAGAAAAACACTTTTGAGAGACGTACAAATTTACATGTGATTCCCAAAACTGAAAGTCAAATGTGAAAAGGGCTTGGATCGGATCTCCATCACTGCGCATCATTTGATGCGTAGTAAAGTTGTAACAAGTAAGAGTAGTCAACACTACACATGTCTAAAATACATCTCCGCAGCGAATCTCGCTTTGGTTAATTCTATTTTAACTTCCTCAATATTCCCTTGCTCTTGGAAAACAGCTAAAGTTATTCATATTCCTAAATCTAAGGTGATTCATGGACCAGAGGACCTTCGGCCCATATCCATACTTCCTGCTGTATCAAAGATTGTTGAACACATAATTAAAGACCAAATATTGGTGTTCGTTTCGTCTGATATTTATGAGAAGCAGTATGCTTTCCGCAGGGGTTTTAGCACTACCTCCCTGCTGCTTACCTTAACTGACAATATTAGGCAAAATGTTAATGACTGTTTTTATTGTGTCCTAGTATCCCTTGACCTCTCTAAGGCATTTAACTCTATTGACCACAACATACTTATTTCTAGGCTTGCCAATGAATTTAATTTTTCCAGATCAGCTTGCAAACTTGTCTAATCTTATTTAACTGATAGGTCACAGTTTTCTGTTTTGAATGGGATTAGTTCAGGGCTTCTTACTCTTGCGTCAGGTGTTCCGTAAGGTTCTGTTCTTGGTCCTCTCTTGTTTATGTTATACATTAACGCCCTACCTAGCTGCACTAATACTGTATCGTGTGATGATGTTTTCCTGTTATTTAAATCCATACCCCCTAGGCTCAGCAGATGCGTTAGTGAATAATATCAACTCTTGTTTGGGACGTGTCTATGAGTGGACGTCGTGCAATTCCTTGCTCTTGAATCCTTCGAAAACTAAAGCTATTATGTTTGGACCTACTGATCGTTTTATAGTTGACCTCAATATATTTTTAAATGGTGTACGGGTTGAATTAGTGGATCACTTCAAGTGTCTAGGTATTGTTCTTGACACCAAACTGTCTTTCTCATGTCATATTGATTCGCTAAGTTGTAAACTTTTTGGTATGCTACGCAAGAATTATTCTCTAAATCTATTTTTACTCTTTCGTGTTAGATCTCAACTATCATGGGCTCTCTTGATGTCACATATCTTATATGGAATTGAAGTCTTTTCTGGTACAGGACCGATTCATTTAGTTAGAAATTGTCGCCTGGTGAATATGGTGGGTACGTTTTACTTATAACGTTCGCCGTAGGGAACATATTTCTCCTTTTGTGCACCGCTTTCTTGGATGTAACTTCAACAAATTCCTTATGTATCGTAATCTGGTTTTATTTTATAAAGTTATTAAAAGTGACAGACCGTTAGCATTATACAGTTCTTTTTCATTTATGCGATCAACCAGGAATCCTCAGTTACTCATTCCGAGAGTTTTTTATTTTTTTTTTTTGAAAAATCCTTTATGGTAAGGAATGCTCGTTGGTGGAATTACTTGCCTTTTGCTTTACGTATTTTTTCTCATTCTAATAACGTTTTTCGTTTGAAACTTATGGGATTTTGTTCAATTACTTAACATGTGCTCATGCTCACTGAACATTGCTTTTACACTAGATGGGGCCTGTTATATATTTGCTCTATATATTGTGCTTTTACTTTTCAATTGAGCTGATAAATAAGTAGAACTTCTAATTAATTACAACTCCTTTACTTTATTTTATAATAGTTTTAATTTTATTTGATCTCAGGTATTATTAGTACTGTTATATAATATTTTTAGTTGGCCTCTGTGGCTTTATATTACATATTTTGTAAATAAATGAAATGAAATGAAATGAATCAAAATGGCTGATGCAATGCATGAGCAAGTATTTAATTCCTTCTTTATTTATTCATTTAGCGATAACTTTCTTTTTTTTACACATCAAAACTCTCTTTTTATGTCGATTGCACAAATTGAATTCGCTTTTGGTTCCACTGTCATTGGAAGCAAATGATTTTTTTTTTGTCTTCACATTAATATCATCTGATTTGCATGTGCATCGTAAATTAAGCACACATGCGCATCAGCTGCAGCACTGTAATAGATTTTAGAACAATGACAAGCATGGCGTGTACGAGTCTATCAAGAAATTAACAACATCTTCATTAAACTGCTGCACTCTCTTTTGTACGTCTTAATATACGTTTCTTATGCTATTTTTTTTTATTCTTCAGCCTTGTCTGTTAATTCGTCAAAGTCTCACAAACTGCATTTAGCAAATTTTATAGGATGTTTGTTTAATTTGCAAGTTTCGTTTTCGTTTGCAGGCAATTATTTTTTCATGCCTCAGTAAGTGGCCACCAACTCTTATAATGAACTAGGCGACAGAAACAATTTCGTTTTCTATGTAGCTCTCTGTGGTGAAATATCGGTGTCTATTATGGAATACGCGTCGACTTGGTGAAAGTTACATACAAAACAAAAATAAAATTTGAAAATTTGTTTTTGTTTTAATGTAAATTTTCACTTCTTCGACGCGTTTTCCAGAATAGCCACCATTTGCAAAATTTTCTGTGATAATTTTCTACTTTGTTAGAGACCTCGCCTTCAAGTAAGCAATGCATTACATTCCACAGTTGTTAGTGCTTCCAAATCTGAATATTTTTTGCTGGGATAGGGCAATTGTTAAATTAAATACTTGTGCGTCACTTCTGCACTGATAGCCTCATATTTATAACCCGGTGCATAAGCGCATATAGCAAAATTCTCTAATGGCCCCGCCAGACTAAAACAAACAAATGAGTTTCACGGAATCTTAAATGTGTAGTTGTGTCACTGTTCTCTTGTTAACCTAGACTTAGACTGAAAACTGAGGAAGTAACAGATAGGAAGTGCAGCACTAAGAATGATTGCCTGATCACCAGTCAGATGCCGAAATCATTTGAATAAAAATACACGGTTTCTTTAATTCCAAGAAATATGAAACAGTTTCGAGTTTTACACAGAAAAAAATTTCAGCTGCAAAGTTTACAGTAAATTAATTTTAATTTAATTTAATTTTGTATGAGTTTAAAATAAGCAAATTTTAGAATTTTTGTTGACTGCGTGATCACCAGACAGTTGCTTTACTCACTTGAATAGAAAAACATGTTTTTTTTATTCTAAGAAATCTGAAAGAGTCTTAGTTTTTTTTATTCTAAGAAATCTGAAAGAGTTTTAGTTTTGCACAGAAAAAATTTTCAAAGGTTAAACTTACCAATTGCAACTGCCAAATTTACAGTTAATACAAATTGTAAATAAATTTCAGAATTCTTAATTTTGCGGACAAAACACTTTTCTATACCGACAGAGTTAATGTTAGCAGTTAAAAGAAAAACAATTTTTTTTTTTAAACTATTTTTGACATCAAAAACTGCTTACTTAGCTTTTATTAATATAACTTTTTAATAAAAAATAATCCTGCACATTTCTCTGCTTAAAAAAGTTAAGACAGAGTTAAGGGGCAAAAATATATCTCATTTAAATAGTTCTTAATTTTACTTACAAATTAAGCGTAAAGTTCATACCATTCGTTCCCATAAATTACTTGCGAATATCTTAAATCTTCTTTGTAAAATAAATGAATGCTTTTCAATTTCTTATTTCTTTATTCTTAATAAGTGTTTATTCTTTCTGCTTACAGATTCTATGCCAAACAGACAACAATCCATCTAAAAATGGCCTGAAACAAAGTTCGATTTAATTAAAAAAAAAAAAAACAAACCAGAAAGTCAACTATAAACCAACGCACCCGGATTAACGCTACACAAGTATCGATAAAAAGATACCGAACTAAAATATTTCAAATTGGCAGTTAACTTTTGGACTAGTGCAACACAAAATTAAAAAAAAAAATCTAATAATAATAATTGACACAAGCCAAACACTAATCAACGAAAACTAAATTAAGCCAAACCAAATTCAAAGCAAAGCTTTTAATTCACAATAAGACAAAAAATAAATGTAGTAGTGCTGAGCATAAAGCTTAATAGTTTATAGCGCATTCATCATTGAAAAAAAAAAATATAACACCAGAAGAGAAATAATTAAATTTGAATTGCACTTTACATACTAATAGCACACACTCTCCAGTTCACCCGCTCTCTTCCACTCATTAAGCAATTTAGCTGCAAGCACCCAAATTTGCTGTGAGAAGAAATAACACATTCAAGCTTTCTTCCATTTTAAACCTGCAAAAATTATGCAACATTATATGAAGAAATAATTATAAAACTAGACACACTACCACCACCACAACAACAGCCATACACAATATTGATATCATTGCAATTGATCACTTGCCACTCACGCTCTAGCGCCTCTAGCTCGCTGAGGTCAGCTCGCCGAACAGCTTTTCGTTATTAAATCAGAGTTATTGCAAAGAAATCGAAAAAATAGTGTTTAAGCCACCAACCGAACGAATCCTTAACTAAGCGAACTTGTCCAGCCAGCCAGCCTGATCCGATTCACTACTACCCCACAGAGGCCAAACAATATAAAAGCTTCATTTAGCCGTCCACATTTTATTTAAGTTAATGAAACAATAAAATAACTCTATTTGAAGTTATTATTCAAACGTCATTCGCAACTGCAATCCAACACTTTTTAAGTTTTCTGATTGCATCAGCTTGCAAAATTGTGTTGGTGTTCAGAGACGAAGCCAGAAACAAAAAAATAGTTTTATCTACCATCTCCATTTCCAGCAACAGCAACAACAAGATTAAAAAAAAACTTAAAGTACAAAAAACAGATCGAAATCCAAAATGGGTCTTATACGTAAAAGATATACTCACCTGCATGTAATCGTAGCACTGTGCGCGCTCTTAGCGTCTTGCACTATAACGCTCACACTAGCTGCCAGTGACAATAATGACATTGATACTGATGACAATCAGACACTTGTGCAAAAAGTCACAACAGCGCAAGCAATTGTCGAGAGTGATGTGAACGATAATGACGACAACGACGACGGCGATGGCAAAAGCGATTCGACGTCACTGTCGCCGCAGCCGTCCACGTCTGCGTCCACGTCCGCATCACCAATTTTTATGAACAATTCGCTTGCGCTGCCGCAGACATCATCCAACGATGTGGAGTGCAGTGAAGGTCTTGTTGTTCCGTTGTGGATGCCTCAGACCAATCTCAGTACCGGAGATCGAGTAGCACGAGGCCTGGTTTACTTTTTCGTCATGGTCTACCTGTTTATCGGCGTTTCAATTGTGTCCGATCGCTTTATGGCGGCAATCGAAGTGATCACGTCCAAGGAAAAAGAAGTGGTGATCAAGAAGAAGAATGGCGAGAAGCAAATTGTGGTGGTGAGAGTTTGGAATGAGACGGTGGCCAATTTGACGCTGATGGCTTTGGGGTCCAGTGCACCAGAGATTCTACTGTCTGTGATTGAAATGTTTGCCAAGAACTTTGAAGCAGGTGATTTGGGCCCTGGCACAATTGTGGGTTCGGCGGCCTATAACTTATTTGTGATCATAGCGCTGTGTGTGTTTGTGGTGCCCGATGGTGAGGTGCGCAGAATCAAACATCTACGGGTGTTCTTTGTCACTGCTACGTGGTCCGTGTTTGCCTATGTTTGGCTGTATTTAATTTTGGCCCAAATCTCACCCGGACGTATTGAAGTCTGGGAGGGACTGCTAACATTCATGTTCTTCCCCGCCACTGTGCTGACTGCTTACATAGCCGATCGTCGGCTATTAATCTACAAATATTTGGACAAAAACTATCGCATGAATAAGCGTGGCGTTATTGTGAGCGCTGAGGGCGACGCAGCGCTCGAAATGAATCAACAGGATGAAATTAAGCAGCTTGAGGAGACCGAAGAAATGAAAGATTTCGAAGAAGCCAGACGTGAATACATTTCTTTGCTTAAGGAGCTGCGCAAAAAGTACCCACAAAGTGATCTGGAGCAATTAGAAATGATGGCTCAGGAGCAAATGATTAACCGTGGTCCCAAGTCCAGAGCATTTTATCGCATACAGGCTACACGTAAAATGATGGGTAGTGGCAATATAATGCGCAAAATTCAAGAGCGTGCTCAAAGCGATCTCAGCGAAGTCAAAGCTCAACTCCAGCGGGTGGATGCTACTTCCGATCAAGACGATGCCGCCCTTAAGGTTTTCTTTGAGCCCGGCCATTACACGGTAATGGAAAGCTGCGGTGAATTCGAACTACGTGTAGTTAGACGTGGCGATCTATCTGGTTACACCACGGTCGAATATCAAACGGAAGATGGTAGTGCCGAGGCCGGCAGCGATTATGTGGGCAAGAAAGGCGTGCTCACCTTTCCGCCCGGTGTCGACGAGCAACGTTTCAAGATCGAAGTTATCGATGATGATGTCTTCGAGCAGGACGAACATTTCTATGTTCGCCTGAGCAACCCTTCGGAGCCGGCTGTATTGTCTGTCCCCAAAGTGGCCACAGTTATGATTTTGGATGACGATCACGCTGGTATTTTCGCCCTTTGTCAAAAAGATCACGAATTGGTTGAATCGATTGGTACGTACGAGCTGAAAGTGCAACGTTATTCGGGTGCGCGCGGCAAAGTTATCATACCCTTTTGGACGGAGGATGGTACAGCCAAAGCTGGCAAGGACTATGAACCGCAACAAGGAGAATTGGTGTTTGAAAATAATGAAACTGAGTGAGTATTTATGCAATATTTTAGCTTAAGGAGACAATTTAAAAGAATTTTATATTTGATTGAGGGAGAAAAACTGAATTAGAGATAAATTTAAAGGAACAGATTTTAGAATTGAAGGGAAAAGAGTATGAAAAAAATAGCTATAGCTTAAAGCAAAATTATTATTTTGTTTTTTAATGAAATTTCATAGAAGATTTATAGCGTGAATGTAAGTGTGACATGTTATTTCAGACAGCCACTCGCAATATGTTGCGTTTTTCTCTTTGCTAAGAATCGATCATATCACCAAAGGATATTCCAAATTGCTTGCCTGTTGTACTGATTTCCTTAATTCATCGCTCATTTACCCAAACAATGTCATAACTCAAAAAAAAAAAGAAACGTGTTTGCCAAAAAACGAGTTTAAAGTTTTCAATTTACACACAATTTAATAAGAAAACTTTATTTTGGTTTCAAGAGTTGTGTAAACAAGATATTTTAATAAAATTTTTACACAATATGAAGAACGATTTGAGGATTAATTCAGCACCATTAACGAAAAAATTCCATTCTTTGATTTATGACGTTGTTTGAGTAAATGATCGACTGTGTTACCAAAGAACTTGATTTTCTTGTCAAACTTTGGTCTTGATCGCTGTTGCCATATTTGCCGGTTTATCGGCAGTTTGCCGACTTTAAGAGAACAGTTTTCAAATTTTATTTGGGAAGAGGAACGAACTAGTTGGAAATTCATAATTTATAAAACTTAAATAAATGGATGTTAAAACTGTAATGAAAGAAAATTGCAACTTGTTAAATTTTTGGAAGGAAAATATTATTAGACATCCGAAAATGGTGAATTTTATTGAAAACTTTTAGTTTTGCAACGTGCAAAAAATGGTGAGCTTAATAAATCCTAGCAAGACGAAACAAAGAAACTGTTTAGAAAACTATTTAATGGAAGAGATCATATACATAAAAGATTTTCTTAAACGAAATAAACATATGCATCCTTATTCTGTAATTATGTGTAGACGTTACATAAATACAGGGTGGGCCAAAAGTTACCATGGGACTTAAAAGTTTAATAACTTTAGTTTATTAATTTTTTTTATTTCTTTTTCTCAGATTATATAATATACAAAATGGAAATTTTTTTACACTAAGTATGAAAAATAATGTCTCTTAAATGACCATCGTTTTCAGCTGCGCACTGATGGGCTCGTTTTAGAGCATTTTCCATAACATCTTTCAAAATTTGTGGCTGTAGCGTTCGAATTTCTGCAACAATGTTTGCCTTGAGTTCAAGGATTGTCTCTGGCTTATTCACATACACTCGCTACTTCAAATAACCCCAAAGAAAATAGTCGGGTGCTGTCAAAACTGGCGATCGCGCTGGGCCAAATTATTTCCGAATTTTTGGAAATTATTCGCTCTCCAAAAATTTGACTTAAAAGTGCCATTGTGTCTCGTCAGTGCGGGCAGTGGCTCCGTCCTGCTGAAACCACATACCAGGTATGTTTTCAAGAGCAAGACGTAAAAAATTTTCTATCATAAACCGATACCGCTCTCCATTTACGGTTACAGCACTTCCATCTTCATTCTCGAAGAAGTAAGGCGCAATGATATTTTCAGATGTGATCCCACACCATATTGTACACCTAATAGGGTGCAATTGGCGTTTATGAATGGCTCTTGGATTTTCAGAACCCCAGAACATACAGTTCTGCTTATTAACAAAGCCATTCAAATGAAAATTAGCTTCATCACTCATAATCATAATCGCCCATCAGTGCGAAGCTGAAAACGGTGGTCATTTAAGAGACATTATTTTTCATACTTAGTGTAAAAAAAATTTCCATTTTGTATATTATATAATCTGAGAAAAATAATAAAAAAAAATTAATAAACGAAAAAGTTATTAAACTTTTAAACCCCCTGGTAACTATTGGCCCACCCTGTACAACTATAAAAAGCTGGCTACTCGCTCTCGAAAACAATTTTATGTTATTAACAGTTTATTTCTATTCCCTAAGGTCTCGAAAATGGCATTAGCCTGTCAATAGCAGTCAGTTATTTCCGACAAAGGGCAGACAAGCGGCAATAATTTTTTTTTGTATAGCCGTAACGCCGACAATTAGTTACAACATAAGGGGGATTGTTTTATTGTTTCTTTTTTTAATAAAATCAAAACATATTGAAATTTCATGTCTTTATTTTGTTATGCAGATTTTTTGATGATTTTCAAAATGAAGTGCCGATATTGTAAATTTCTTTATTAAATTTTGCTGATTTTGTATCAAAACTATCTGGCAACAGTGGTGTTGATGTTTCAGTTTAGAGTTTCTTAATTCAAGCATACTTCTAGGATGATGAATATTTATGGCTTCAAAAGAATTGAGAAGAAAAAACTCACCACTAGTTCAAGTTTTACCGAACATTTTTGCCACTTGTGATGTAATCTATTTCCTAAAGCTTAGCATTAGCACTAAAACTTTTGACTGTTAGGGCCATTTTCACGATTTCGACAACGTTCGACTTGTCGCACACTTACATTCAAAACAAAAACAAATTTTCATATCTTGTTGTTGCTTCAAATGTAAGTGTGCGACAAGTCGAACGTTGTCGACATGGTGAAATTGGCCCTTAAATCCTCTCTGAAAATAATAAATGTGATAGAAATGGAAGGTGTATATATATTTAATACATTCGATAAACCAATCAGTCATTAAATTGTGTCATAAATTAGTTTTTTCTTCCCCAGGGAAATCTTTTAATCCTAATATCCCTCATATTTGTTTTTTATTCATTTCACTTTAATCTCTTTTGCTGTGTAAAAGCATTTGCTTAAAAAAATAAAAATAAGAAAGTGAGTAAGATAAATAATTCATTTGTACTCCCTAACCAGTCATTTTTATTTATCACGCGTATCCTTGAATTCCCTTACCCCTACTATTGCACAATTTCCTTTCGTTTTTCTATTTCTTTTTTACGTTTCATCTGCTGATGATGATGTTGAAAGATTTGAAAGATTAACATTTCAAAACGCGACCGTCTTTACGGAAAAATAAAATGACGCAAATATAAATTCATATTAAAAAAACAAACAACAGCGCGGTCATATGTTGGCTTTTTTGTTAGTTCGGTCACCTGTTTTGTTTGTTCACACAATCCCACACGCATTGCCTTCGGCACAGCACAAACAGCAAAAAGGCCTAGTTGTGCTATTTCCGGTCAATGTCATACTCGCTTTAGGTTTCTATTGTATTTGGAACTGTTTTGAAAATAATAGAAAAATATTGTAAGACAAAATGTTTGCCATAAAAAATATTCAGCGCAAAAAAATACATTAAAATAAGCAAATATGATTAAGCAAAAAAAAAATAAAAAAAAGCAGCCGTTTATTTGAATTTATTATTAGATTTCGCCAACAGTTTAACAAGTTGATCCCGGCAAAACGTTGTCTTGCCCTGAATTATTTTCTATTTAATTTTAACTACAAATTACTCTACACAATGGTGTTTTGTTGGCTCAAAAACAAAACAAGAACCTACCGGATATTGAGACGAAACTGTGTTGTAAATTTCAGCTCAGAGACCATGTGTTACTAACAAACACACACAATGATTTTCTATATAAAGAAAGATATATAGATATATAGGGTGTTTTTTATTGAGGTATAGAACTTTAAGTTGGCATCACTTTTTTAACTGGCGGCTATTTTGTCAGCTGTCAAGTGATTAATATTTGGTTTGGTTTGCCATTTCATCATGGACAGGTTGACAAAAGAACAACGCTTGCAAATCGTGCAAATTTATTTCGAAAATAATGGTTCAGTTCGCGAAGTTTACCGCAAGCTCCGTCCATTTTATGGTCGACATAATCGTCCATCAGAGCAATTAATTCGGTTAACCGGTCAATTGGCCACCAAGATCGTGTGATTTGACACCATTGGATTATTTTCTTTGAGGATATGTGAAGTCGCTCGTCTACGCCAACAAACCAAAAACGTTAGGGGACTTGGAAGCCAACATTCGTGGCGTTATTGCCAACATACGGCCATATGGGGCCGAAAAAGTGGTTGAAAATTGGACCAGCCGCGGCGGCCACATGCCCGAAATCATATTTAAACGTTAATGGCATAAAATTATCCTTCCAATAAAGCCAAATTGATGGACATTAAAACGATTTTCTTGTGTTTTATTTCAATTCGAAGTTCTATACCTCTAAAAAAATGCCCTATATATAGATATAGATGTATAATTAATTTAAACTTATAGAAGTAATTAGAAAATACCCATATTCAATAAATACAGGTCCTAAAAGTATGCAACACTTTTATTACAATGGCCTGTCCCACGATGTCGACAGCAAACGGTCGATTTACAGCTTGCATTGTAAAAAACCATAATAATAATAAAATTTGTTTTAGTCTTCAATATAAGTAATGGATCGAACGTTTTCTGTCCACATCGTTGGACAGGCCGCAAATTTCCTGACGCTATAACTTCCTGAAAAATTTCACAAAATAATTGAGATTTTTCCTACGCATACTTTTGAATATGAAGCATTAACTCAAAAATAGCTTAATTCGACTTAAGCGCTTTTGCGTTCTTGCCACAGATGTATGTCGAATTATCGTTTTCAAATTTATGACATTCGTTTATAGGCATATTAAGATGGGTATAAAAACTGATATTAGTTTTTGTTAATCAAAAATTATTCGATATTTTAAAACGTATAATCTGTACATATTTGGTTACACGAGACCAACAACTTGTTATTAGTTGCAGCAAGGCTCCAGCAGACAACAACTAAGTAACTAAAGCAACAACAAGTTACTTCCTTGTTTATTATTTTTTCTATGTTTTGGCTTGTGTTTTACAGTTTTTGTTGTTGCTGTTGTTGTTGCTCAGGTTATTGAATTTAATTTGACCTCTTTATTTCAACAGCAAATATTGATTGATTTCGTTACATGAATTTTCTTTCCGATTCCTTTTCTCATTCTTACATTATTGCTTAAATGTCATCAAATTTAGTTTTCGTTGTGTTTTTCATGACAAGCACTGAATATGCAAACATTTTATGGTTTCCACACAATGTCACATTACTCGAAAATTAAATAAAGAAAAATAAATTTAAATGCTTAAAAAATTTAGGAAATCTCAGGTTAAGCAGGTTATACGAAGTTTGTCAACTAAATTCAAAAATTTTTTGGGTTGAAGTCTACTGACGAGTTCCAAAAGCAGGAACGAACTGCATATAGACAATTGCTAAACCATAAAAACAAGCAAATTTTCAAATTAAATAAATAAAGACTTTATGTCAAATAAATATACTTCGGTATTTCAAATACAAAAAAAAAAGAAAATAGGATAAATGAAATAAATGGAAACGTTATGGCTCTTGCTTCACATTTCTCTTCGGACATGCATGTCGTTTTGATCTTCTTTAATAATATAAAACAGGGAAATTTCTTCAAAATATAAGCAATTGAAATTAAAAATATTTCAGTTTTTAGAATTTTACGTTTGCTTACCTCTATTTGATTTCTTTGCTTACATTTTAAAAGAATCATGTTTTTATTATACTACAATGCATAGAAATCTTTCACAATTGCAAAGAAATTTCGATTCAAACGCTATCGAGTGCCGCGAATGTCACTAAATTTTATTCGATACGAAAGGCTATTCAGCTTTTTAAGCTGATGTTTCGAAAGTACATGCAAAAGAAAACATGAGAAAACATGACTATGTTCTTGTCTGGTTTTATTTACAAATGTTTGTTTTTATTACAATAAATATATTTGTAATCCCCCATACACTGCTCAACACAGTATACACAAACATGAGTACTTAAATTTTTAAATTTTAAACCAAATTTGTGTGTATGAAAAAGTATGTTTAGCTTCCCTAAATACTAAAGTGAATACTTTAAAGAGCGCATTTTAAGGTTTGTGTATTTATGAAAAGGTTTAAAAATTACAAATCCAAACCAATCCGATATAGAATAGAAAAAAAAATAATTTGCATTCTATTAAGTTTTAATTAATTTTCGCACTGCGAAAATTTAAGTTTTCAAATAATCGAAATTTTTAAGATTTTATAAATACCTTTTTTTTATTACAAAAGTAATTGATTCAAGGATAAAATTATAAAAACATTTTTAATATTTGCTTATTTATTTTTAGAAATTTTTAGACAATTTAAAATTTATGTCTGCGAAACGTATTTTATGTATTCTAATGTAAAAAAAAACAAATGCTACAAGCAATAAGACCTGCAAAGGAACTCTTGTATTGAAATATATCGCAAGCTTACAAATATAAATGTCATAAGTAATCTTCTTATGGAAATAGACATTTTGATACAGTGCGTGGGATAAATTGGATAGATTTTTAAAACACACAACAACAATAATCCATGTGATATTTTTAACTTTTTCTTGTTGTTGCAAATGTTTGTCTTAACAAATGTCTGCACATATGTAGTATATAAAAAATAAAGAGTCATGCAATAAGAGATTGCATTTTGATAAAAGCAAACGAGTACTTTTGGGCGAAATTATCGGATATTTATTTAAATTTACAGAGGAGGGTATGCCATTAATAATGGAGAACAATAGCAAAGCGCAACGTAATTTAGCGCTTAGTTTTTACGCTGAAATGAGTAATCTAAATTAGAGCGTTAACGTTACGCCAGAAACAGTAATATTCACTCACTTTGATTAATAAAATATTGTAAGTGAAATATGTCGAATAATAAATTTCTTGAATTAAAATAAGATAAAAAAATTAAAACGCTAAATTTACCTGAAAGTAGCTAAAGTTACATTACTTAACAAAAACAACAGTACTTTTGCAGCCAACTTCACGTCTTTACGCACTATCAAAGTTGGATTTTCCAATTGCAAGGCGTTGACGCCGTGTTATTTCGGTGGGTCTCATTTTTTTTGTATGGGCTTTGCGTCGTAATTTAGGTTGGTCTGTCAAAGCCGCACTTTCTGAATTGGCTTTGATTCAGTGACTTGAAAGTAACAAAACAATTTGCTCTCATATGAGCAATCAATTGCATTGCAAGCAGTATTGCCATATTTTTTTTTAAATTTTCACGTCGACCAACAAATATTTTTTCATTAAAACTTTTTTTTCTGGCTTTACTGAAATAAAATAAAATTTTCTCAAATTGGACTTACAAACATAAAGCTAAAGAATACAAAATATTTACGACATAAAACATGTATAAGATACATATATGTATACATATGTATGTATGTACATTAGAGCGACTCAAAAAAAAAAGTGATTTTGTTACCCCTCTGAAAATAAAGCTTGATATGTTTTATGATGATTCCCAAAATGGGTATACAATTTTTTAATTTTTCAATTATAATAATCTGGCGATAAGCAAAAGATCTGTTTTCAAATCTAGGATGCTGTGAGATATATTTAAGTTTTAAAATATTAATTTTTTAGTTGAATACATATGTATATGTAATGAGAAAAATAGTTACTAACAGAACAAATTAAATTAGTTAACTAAACTACTAAAAAATATAAAATTTATAAAAAATCTTTTCGCGATTCTATCTTTGTATAAAGTTTGCACGATTCCATTTTGCTTGCAATATGACCTGGTCGATTACTTTCGATAACAGAAAGACATGATTGGCTTACTAGCTTAATAAATCGTTCAGTGCTTTGCGAATGGGAGTTCTAAATTGATTTCGGTAAAAGAAGTTAAATTTATTTCTATACACAGTTTTTAAATTGTGACTTTACCTGGTATTTCAATAATTTCTTCATAATCACAAAGATCTTTTAAAAACTGATGGGAATAAAATAATGCGACCAATTTATAAATTTTATATTTTTTATTGTAATTGTATTTTTCACATTTTGATAAATTTTTTAATTTGTAGTTTAGTTAACTAATTTAATTTGTTCTGTTAGTAACTATTTTTCTCACTACAAATATGTAATGAGAAAAATAGTATTTTAAAACTTAAATATCTCACAGCATCCTAGATTTGAAAACAGATCTTTTGCTTATCGCCAGATTATTATAATTGAAAAATTAAAAAATTTGATACCCATATTTGCCAATATTAAAAAAGATAAAATGTATCGCGATTTTCGCGTTTTGTGTGAATAATTACAATAAAAAAAATAAATTAACATTATTTTTTAAACAGATTCAATTTGAAAAGCAAAACATTATTTCCAAATACGTAGAATTTGTATGAAACCCCGCAACGAAAATATGTATTTAGCTAAATATCTCAATTAGTAGGTCGCAAGTGGTCAAGTTTTATATACCACTGGATGCTGCTTCAAAAACTCTTTTCGATGATACCAAATGTTATGTATGTCGTCTTGGAGCAAAGTACAAAAAAATTCGAAAAACTGAAAAAAATAAATTTTTTAAAAATGGTCCAGCTCACGGATTGTCAACGCTAGAACCGAAATATTTTGGGAATCATCATAAAACATATCAAGCTTTATTTTCAGAGGGGTAACAAAATCACTTTTTTCTCTTCCATACAAGTTGAGTCGGTCTAATGTACATAAGTAATTACAATAATAAAGTATGTACTTATGTACCTTTCTACATTCTACTTATTCGCGGAATTGCACAAGCTGTCACAAAAACAGATTTAAACAATTCAAATGAATTATATCTTTTAACACACGTGTGGCTTAGCAAAATGTGTGCTAAATGGTTTATATTTACATATATATATATATATATGTACACATATGCATACATAATACATACATAAATATATACATATATTGCCACCTTGAAATCCAAAAGGCCCTAACAACCAAAAAATTCAAAATATACTTTTTGATTGATTATGATGTAATTAAGCAAAATACATCTTTCCCTAAAATTTTACACACATATGTTCAAAAATAACGATTTTATTCATTATTCAATTTGGCACTCAACAAATATTACATGCTTAAAAATAAGAAAAACTTTTTCCTAATTTGATTTTTGTTCAATACGAATGAAAAATGTTGTACATCTTGCGAAATATTTGTAGCTTGTGCAGAAAAACAGATTTCATAATTTTACAAATTTCGTTAAGTTACAAAAATTATTTCGTACAATTATGTTCGTATATACGAGTACACATATACGGGTATGTTCTGCATTCCACGTGAGATTAAATCGTTCGGAATTGTCATAGCATTGTTGTTATAAATACATATTTGCAACAACAATTCTATGGCAATTCCACACGTTTTAATTTCACGTGGAATGCAGAACATACCCGATAAACTCCTTGAGAGGAGATAAGTATAGAACCAACATCCTTCTGACTGATAGGCAAGCACTCTAACCAATTGCCTAACAGGGCAGCCTGAATAAGCATTAAAATTATTGAGTTTTAAAATTTTATTTTATTTACAAAAAAATAAATTTCAAGTTCAAGTATTCCTCGAAAATATGAAAAACTTACTTAGATTTCTTGCTAAATGCCAATTTATAATAAATTCTATAATCCAAAGAAAAAATACTTAAAACTGGTAAATATTTTTCTAAAATCAAATGAGTGGAGTCTTAAATAGGTTTTTTGCTTCTCCTGTAAAAAAGTAAAGACTGTACTTACCGCCTTTTGGATTTTAGGTGAGCTAGATATTGAGCTTTTTAAATCTATACTTTTGTATGCTTTTATGCTTTCTTTCTGCTTGTACATTGAGCTAAAGTTGTTTAAAAATGTAGCATATCTTTTATATAAATAAGGCATCCTTTTTTTTTGGTCGTACACTTTTAGTTATCTTATCGTCCACCAATATTGCTGAAACATAAATGGTCTAAAAGATATTTTTGCATAGAGTTGCACAATATACAAGGTAGGCCAAAAGAAATCTCCGCATTGGAAGATGGTCTTATTTTTCCAAATGGCGGCCAATGTCAAATCTGTTTTGACATTTGTGAACTAGACAGATATAGAATACAAGTGAACAAGCCATGGAGCGATACATTCTCCAAGAACGCGGAATAATCGTGTCTATTTTTTCCGGATCGCCTCATCTCTCGTTTTGGCGATTTACACTGGCCCGCAAGATCGCCCGATTTAACCGTTCCAGACTTTTTTTGTGGGGTTTTTTAAAGACCCGTGTTTACGTGAACAAGCCCGAAACCCTGGAAGCCCTCAAGAACAACATTTTATACGAGTGCGAGAATCTGTCGCCCGAAGTTCTTGCCGAAGTGATGAAAAATGCCATAAAACGAGCTCGTATAGCAATCAATTGTGACGGCGCCCATTTGGCCGATATCATTTTCTCGTCTTGACTAATAAAAAAACAACAAAAAACAGAATCAAAGTTTTTCATTAAAAAAAAAGCCAAACAACAAACAACGGATGACTTCATTTGGCCCACCTTGAATAAATATTTTTTTCTTAAATTATTAAAAAAAACTAATAAAAAAGAGTTTAAAATTTAATTCAAAATAAACAAATTTTTATTTCGCTTTGTATTTGCAAAAACACACATGTGCACAAATGTTTATCCTTAGTCCTAATTTACACTATGCAAGTCTTATTGCTAAGCTGATTAGTTTGTTAGGAAAGAGGGACGAGGAGAAAAGAAACGTTACTGTTCCCCTCGTCTCTCTCTCCATCAAACTAATCAGCTTAACAATAAGATTTGCATAGTGTAAATATGGACTTACTAATATTATAAATGTGAAAGTAGTTAGTTTGTTTATTAATTTTGAAAATTATTTC
Source organism: Nowickia ferox (assembly GCA_936439885.1). Lineage (NCBI taxonomy): Eukaryota > Metazoa > Arthropoda > Insecta > Diptera > Tachinidae > Nowickia > Nowickia ferox. Next base: position 99,692,453 of record OW387023.1, on the reverse strand, counting down.
ACCAATGGAAAGCTACATTACCAGGGTCAAATATAAAGTATTTTTATCCTGTTTGAAAGCGGATTTCTTATTTTTGGCACGTGTTTTTTTCGAAAAACACATTTTTCTGCTGCTTAGGGTAATTTTCGTATGGGTTTGAATTTTTAACCGATTTTTAAGTTTTAAACCGATTTTTAAGTATTTTTTAAACAGATGAGCCGCGTGTAAAAGCTAGACCTGAAGCTTATGTTTATAATATTTATTATATTGAAATAAAAACTTACAAAAGATTTGATAAATAATATTTTCTTTAATTTCATAGTTCGTTTTGTAATAAATTCACTATTGATTTGTTTGTAATATGAGAAGTGTTCAATGTGGAAAATTTTACCGTACGTTGAACTAGAAACCACTGTATTATGTTTTATTTCATATTATTAACAATTAAGTGCGTTTCTATGTTTTCTTCGTACCTTCGTTAGAGTTTAGTCATATGCCAAAAACAAAATTAGATTTGGGCACAAAATTCTACAATTCGCTGTTTGTGTCAGCTGTAATTCTTATGAACTTTCAAAGTAACAAACCTTTAATGTAATTATGGTAAAAACTTTTGCAGGTAAAATTAAGTTTGCTTTACTCGCTTAAATCTGCTACAACTCATTTGAAATCTAGTAAATGTAGTTTTCTTATAAATGCTTTTACTTTAATTAAAAAAAAACGAAACCATTTATTTAATTATTTTCTTGTTTCGCTCTGTACTTGCTGTGGTCGATCCAAATTTGTTTCGTATATTCTTTTTGCGGCTTTTTGAGGGCTTCAAATACAAAAACTTTAAAATTTTTTTAACAAAGCCCACAAACAATACAATTGGCCTGGCACACTTATTCAATCGTACAATTACGAACGTAGGGGTTAAAAAAACACAACTTTTTCAAATACGTATATATACACTTAAAATAATCTAGCCTCTGGTAAATAAAATATAGGCGTTTCCCCAGGAATGTCTACTTTTTGTCACGTACAACACCAAACAAAAATGTTTCAAAGAAAACTAAACTTTTTTTTTAACTTGCTTATATATTTGTTTAGGTCGTTAGCAGCTCCACATTATGTAAACTTTTAGAAAACTCGAGTTACATTGTTCTGAAATACAAGCTTAATTGTTTGCTGTCGCACGTGACAAAAAATTGTATTTTATCATGGAAATGCCCATTTATTTGTGTATATGTGTTACCTAAGTGCTATTCGATGTCACTGCCAATCAGCTTATAAAATTTCAAATTTTTTTTTTTTTTTTTTTTAACCCTACGGTCAATGACCAGGTACCCGGGTAAATTTTTCAATTTGAAAATGCTCGCAATTCTGTAATAATGAAGATACGGCGATGAAACTCTAGATCGTAGCGATTTATACATTTATAAAAATTACAGAAAAAGAAAATTTTTATAAAACTTACTTAGTCTATATTTAAAATGGTTACAAAGTTGACATCTACGAGAGTCAATGAGCGGATACCCCGGTACCCCCGTACAACTTCTACTGGTTTTGTACTACAGCTTCCATTTGCTGCCATGATTTATTATTAAAAACATATTATTGAATTGTTCTTTATATTTTAAAGCAGGGTTTTGCTTTAATTTTTAACTTTGACAAGTTTATTGCGATAATTTTTCATTATAATTACTTACACAGATAGAAAGCACTTTGAAATAGTTTTGGTACACTTAACGTATACTGGCTTTTCACACACGTTACATAATTTTCTGTTTTTTCCTGCAGTTTTCTAGTAAGAATTTTTTTTGTCTCTCAATTTTTTTCTCTCTTTTGACGAGGAGAGACCTTGAAAACTTTTTGAGTTAATGAACACTTTCCAGTAACAATTGTTACAAATTCGTAATATTGAATTTTTTCTAAAACTTCTGTGCAGTCAATATTACCATTGATCAAGTCATAGATAAATAGCATTGACTGTACTTTACGCCTTTTTTCCAAAGAAATCATACACAGATGTAGACACCGTGCTGTATACGATGGATGTGAACTTATAAAATTAAGCTGAGGCAAAGCATAGTGAATAAAACGTTGCGGTATATTTTCAATGCGAAAGAAGAGACTAAGACCTTTTGAATCATGAATATTTAGATAGTGACTTTTTGAAGAAACACAGGTTCTTACATAAAAAGTTATTTTCTTTTTCAACCTAGTCTTCTTTTAGCTCTAGACACTTAAATAGGAGTTTTCGAGGTCCTTAAGATTGGTCAATAATTTCATCGTTGGAGCTAAATTACTTTCCACTGAGCCATTTCTTTAGGTTTAGAAATAGGAAGTAGTCACTAGGGGCTAAATCCGGAGAAAATGGCAGATGAGGTTCCAATTCGTTCATTGTCTTGATGAAAAAGAACTTTTTCTTTGCCATATGGGGTCGTTTTCTGTTTAAATCCTCATTAAATCGATCTAATAAGTTGGCATAATATTCGAAGTTTATTGTTTTTCCACTTTGAAGGTAATCGATGTGGATTATCACGCGTGCATCCCAAAAAACTGTTGCCATCACCTTATTGGCCGACAAACTTACCTTGGCCTTCTTCGGAGCAGGTCCAGCCAGAGAAACCCATTGTTTAGACTGTTGCTTGGTCTTCGGAGTACAATAATGGATCCATGTTTCATCCACAGTTACAAAACACCGCAAAAACTCAGTCGGACTGCAGTTAAACAACTCCAAACAATCCTTTGAAGTTGTCACACGTTTACGTTTATGGTCAATTGAAAGCAAACGCGGCACCCATGCTGCAGACAACTTTCTTAAACCGAGGTGATCACTTAAAATCGAAACCACACTGGCATATGAAATGCCTTTGGCATCAACAATCTCACGCTTTTTTACTTTTTGATCGGCCAACACCATATCGTGGATTTTTTCTGCATTTTTGGGTGTACTGACCTCAATTGGCCGTCCAGAACGTTCAGCGTCATTTGTACTTGTGCGACCACAACGAAAAGTCAGTAAACCACTTTTTTATCATTGAAATCGATGGTGCAGATTTATCGAGCTTTTCCTTGGTTGGATTGACGTTTTTTTCTCAAAAAATAATGTTTAACGAGCACTCGAAAATCATTTTTTTTCATTTTTAGTAAAATACACGAGGTTGTATGTTTTGAACAGCTGTTAAACGCAAAGTAAATGGCAACACTTGCTCAAAATTTGGCAGTAGTCTATTAACAGGTGGTACTTGATGAGAACAGTGTAGAGAAGTTCGAAAAGTTCACGGACCTATTGATAGGCCCTCGTATATGTGTGTGTTTTTCTTTTCTACTTTGGATTCGTTCTTAGGCAGTATTTTTGTACTGGATTAAATATATGACAGTTAAAAATTTAAGGATATTCTAAACTGAGCAACGAATAATGTTGAAATCATAATGTAATATACAGACAACTTATATAAAGACACTAGAAATTTTCAAAGTTATTTTTTTAAGCAGACTACACCAATTAACAATGAAATTTAAAAAATCTAATTTTACTCTTTAAATTATCAGTTAATGTAATAATGACTGTGTCCTTTTGACAACTTGCTGTATCTCTTGAAAATTTCAAAAAAGCTCAAAGTAAAAAATCCCAAAATTAATAAAATGCCCAAGGGAAAAATCGCTGAAATGAAAAAAGCGTTTAAATGAAAAATATCACCAATTATAAAATAAATCGCTTAAATGCAAAAAGATCACCAAAAGTAAAAAGGTCGCCAAAAAACTAAGAAAAAATTGCCAAAAAACCGAAAACATCGCCAAAACAAAAAAAAAAGCGCCAGAAAAAACGAAAAAGTCGCCGAAAATTAAAAGGCGCCGTACGGAACCAATCGTGTGCGAGTCACAGTCGCACTTTACTGAATTTATTAATTAAGAACTCTAATTAGTGAAAATGTTTGTTCAATTTTATTTCCATCTCGAAAAAAATATTTAAAAATTACTAAACATCCAAACATTACAAGGTAAAAAGCTTTATTATTTATTTATTTTATTATTTTTTATTTTTCTGTATAGTGTTTTTACCCTTTTTATATCAACATTAGCAACAGCAACAATAAATTGTTTCTTGGAAACGCAATGCAAATCTAAAGTGTCGGAACGCCTTACGAACAGTCACTCAGTGTCCCTCGTCAAAAAGAATTTTAGAAATATAGTGTGTATACTCGTACATATATTAAAATTTATGATGTTTTGTATTTTAACAAAGAGTTTAGAATGAAGTCTTAATGAGTGGCACAAAGGTGAAATTGGGTTTTTGTTCAAACGTTTTACCATTCTCTTTAGATGTCTAAACAAGTCTGTAGGTGGCATTTAGATGTTAAATCTAACCCAAATATTTGAACAAGGAATGGAAAGTAAGAAGTAAAACCCTTTTGCATGTGTATGTGTGTATGTACATGTCTACGAAATTCACTAATGGACCCTTCTAAATATTAAATGTCTGCATGCAGAGACAATTACGCTGTAGGTTCCCTTGATGTTCATTTAAAATTACATTAAAGTGAGTTTTAAATACGGAAATTGCAAAATCATTTTTGTTTTTAATTTTGTCAGTGGCATTATGAAGACAATTTGTAGATTTGTTTCTATTTCTAAACACACACAGGGGAGACTGGAAGAATGGTGTGGAGGAGAATAGTTTACACATTGTAATTACACGTGTAGAAGAATAGTATTTTAGCTTTGGAATTTATTTCACAACGTGTAAGCAATCTTTGTGCGATTAAAAAGACTTTAGTTATGATTGCCAAACGGCCATTGAAGTTATTTAAATTTAGTTCTTCAAAAAAATTTGGTATCTATTTTGCATATTGAAATTTTTTAATTAAAAAAAGAACGCATAGGGCTCTGCTAATATTCTATCAATCGATTTCAGAAAAGGTGCAGTTTCTTAAGTCGGTTGTATTTATTTACTCCATGATTTCTAAACCGATTTAAAAAAAATAAGTTTTTTTTTCTAATAGGGTAAAGTTTCTACTGAGTTCCATTGCCACAATAGCGGGCGTAATCACGTTCAATCTATTTTATCTTTGATTCAATATACTTCTGATTATGCGATTTAATAAATTTTTGAGAGGGACAATTTTTTTTTTAAGAGAAGTGCAATGAATGCCTACTGCTACTACCTTCTTTAGAAAGGGATAGTGATAGAAAAGATAGGTAGTGAAGTAAGAGATAGAGGAAAGCCTCATTTATGTACAACTTTGCGTTTTGCATGTTATAATGCAGAGTTGTAGCGCCTCTGGTGTCAATGAGGCTTATTAAATTTTTGAAGCTGTGTTTAGTAGCCATTTTTATTGGTTATTTTACTTTGCCGATGGTTCTGTCACACAATACCGAGGAAGGAGGGCGCTCTGATGTCACATTAGGATTAGTATCTGCTGAAGTCGGTATAGTTCATTGACCAGTGTCTATGCCTTTATCACTTGAATTTTCCTACAACCACTGATACAAATGGACACTAATGCACATCAGAAAAATGCGCGGATATCTTCGGCTTAATAGTCAACGCGCTAACTACCGCAGGCAATGTCACCCTTAAAATTAGCTTCCGCCCCCAGGAAAAATCACGACTTTTTCCATATGCAAAAATAATTTTGAAAATTGGTCCACAAATGACGACGTTATACTCGTTTACTTTAATCGGAAATGATTTCTTAATCAGGCTTAAGTTCAGAATTTTAAATTCATATCGAATGAAATATTTTTATTAATTAATGTGATTTTCTAAAGAAGAGAAGAAAAATTATACTAGACATTTTAGCTGCGGTAAATGCTTATTTTTCTCTGCAGCCACGCACTTTATCTGTACCCCTGTCTATTTATTTACTTGGGCAGTGATTGTTATTAACATCAGCTACTTAACTTGAATCTGTAATTAAAAATGGAATATGATATGAGATATGATTATATTATGTATAAAATTATGATGTGGAACTAATTCACGATTGCAACCTTCAGGAAAATATATTCACAATAGTCGCCCTTTAAACTCTTAAGAGCCCGTTTACATGATGGGTGACGTATCACGGTGGCTCAGAATCAACCTATATTTTTCTTGACACATATTCAAAAAATTTGTATGCCATTAAAAAGGAAACATATCAAAACTAAGGTAGCCAAAAAATTTGGTCAAAATATTCTTAGTAGTGGGCGTGGCATGCCGCCAAAAACAATAAATTTGTGTTAATTTGAAAAATAACAAAAATTTCTCATATTTTATCTGAAATAAATTACAATTCCTCGAAAACTATTATCGCTAAAAGGCTGCGGTCTTCTTTGTTGGGTTGGGTAAGCTGTTCTTTTTAAGAAATGATATGTGCACAACCTGTTTAATTTGTAGTTAGAGTGCGATGTAAGAAATTTTAATCCCCCATATTTTCGTAAAACTTGAAGTTTTGTAAAGTACAACTTTTGAAGATCAAAAGGGATCAAAAAATTTTAACCTTTCAGAGAAAGACGAAAGTGTCTTCTTTAAGCGTATATATACTTTTGCACCCGCCACGACCCGCCTGTGGAACACTTTTTTTATTTTAATGCAAATACTCAAAAATTATAAAGAAAAATTAGTACCCAAATTGCTAGGAAATCTACCTTAGAAATCATGTAAATGCCATTCTACCTGAACAAAATAAAAATAACAGTAGCAAACTTATTATTATATACATAACTTTGAATTAAAAAAATAGAGATTTATATTTAAAACCGAATACGGCACACACCAAATAAACAATTATAAGTTCAAATGGCAGGTAGCGAAACGTATTATGTTGATGGTTTTCCTGTAATTTTGTATAGTTAATTGATTTTTGAATATTAGGTTAGGTGGAAAGGTTGCTGCGAAGATATATAGCTAGAAACTCACATTAATTTCGAAGGTCTTTTTATGCTTACCTGAAAGAAAATAAAGAAGGAGCGAGAGGGAGCGAGAGGGAGCGAGCGGAGGACTTAATTTCATTCGAAAATTGAGATTAAATTCTCTCTAGGTAACCTAGATTAGCTTTAAAAATTTTATATTGAGTATAGTATATAAGGACAATAATTTAGAAATAAAAATAAGTTTCATACAAATATTTGATTCTAAAACATTGATAAATTTGTGCAAGTTTTAGTTTATAACGTTTTAGGAAACACGATACTTTCATACAAAATTAAACTTAAATTATTACAGCAGTGAAACAGAATTGGACTTACAAAAACATGTATCTGCTTTTGTAAAAAATTTTAAAAAGAAAGCTGATTGGAGTAAAAGTAAATTCAATATGTGCGTTGCAAAATAGTTACAAGGTAAACTTATTATCCAGATGACTACAGGTAAAAACAGTGCAGGAAGACCACAAAAATCGCTAGATAAGTGTAGCGATAGATATAAGAGGCGAAAACTGAAAAATATAAATGAAGAAATCGGATGTGAAAACATTAAAGATAATTTACTTTGCCAATTGCGATCACACAGACAACTAACGAAAGTGGAAGCCGAAGCTAAGGGACTGCTACACGACAGAAGTAATGCAGAACTGAATAATGAATATTTGCAAGCAATATTCCAGCCAAATGAATAATAATTATAATATTGCATTTACTATTTTTTGAGTGAAACAAAGTATAAAAATATTAATATTTAATAAATGATATTAAAATAACGTGTTTCTAATGTGTTTTGTGCATTGTATAAAAAGAGGTCACAATATAAGGATCTATGATATATCCATAGATTACCATTTCTTCAGGTACTAGTATTTAGTTTTGAATTATGATTAAAGTTTCTCATAAGTCCATCATAAAAAAAATCTAATAGCCAGATTTTGGGAAAAATCCCTCATTATATACATAATACTTAGCGTAAGTGCTTTATGATACCTAATTATATTTTAAATATTAACATGCAATTTGTGCTTTAAGTGAAACTTAGTTATTTGGAACTAGTTTTATGATTCTCATAAGTAGTGTTTAAGTAATTTTTTTAATTCAGTGTCTTGCAGATATTCATCTAGTAGAAACAGTTCAGTTATTTATGTCTGCACATTAGAGTTTTTCTTTTCCCGGATTTTTTCATTTCTCGGGAAAGCGGGAATGACTTTGCAGTTTCCCGCAAATTCACGGGAATTCCCGCTCAGTGCAAAACTATACAAAATATTTTTTAATTTAATTTAATAACGTTTTATAAACTCATTAGTCGAAAAACTAATATAATTTCAGTTCTTTATATAATAGTAATGCATAAATACTAATATTATTTATATATAAATGGAAAGTCAAGTGCATTGATATAACGCAAACAAAAAAAAAACAAATTACATTATTAAAAAAATATTACAAAATCTTGCTTTGAAAATAGGACTTCAGTACAGAATAAGCATTAATAGAATCGTTTGACAGTCTATTTCTAATTTTGTTTAAAAAAAAAACTCCCGTTAATGAAAAAATACGTTCACTTTCTACGGATTTTGGCCTTATATTCAGAAGAGCATTACATAATCTCTGGACACTTTCAGTTTTTTCACCACTTCCTTCAAAAAATTGCAATTCCTTTTTTAATGAAAATGATTTACTTTGAATCGAAACAGCATTTTCTTTACTAAATACAAAATCAACACAATATAAGTTGTTGTTGTAAAATTTTAGCTATTGTGCTAGTACCATCACCTTATTATTGCACCATCACCTTCATAAGTGAATAACGACACTCAGCAAGGAATGAGTACATATGAACTAAAGTTGCCATAATAAAATCGAAACAAAAAAAAAAATCCCGGGAATTCCCGCAAATATATACCGGGATTTCTTTCCCGGAAATTGTGCGGGATCCCGGGAAATTTTTCCAGGGAAATCCCGTATGAAAAACACTACTGCACATGTCTTACATACTTATAATAATATATATTCAAATAACCAAGAGTCTATAAGCTATTTATAACTGAAAAAACTAGGCTTATGTATTAAATTTTCAAAAACTTATTTTAATGTTTTTATTAAAATTTTTTAATTTAATAAGGCCTTTTTTCAACATAAATAAAAATAAAAAGCGCGCATTTCTAAGCAAATTAAAAAAAAAATGTTGAAAGTTCAACTTTAACCTTAAATTTCTCCACAACCACTGTACTGATTTTAATGAAACTTAAACTGGATAAAAGCTTAAGATGTTATCTATCCACGAAAATAAAGATGTGTTTTTAAAAATCTTCATTAGTTCAAAAGTTACAGAGTTTTGGCCGATGAAAAACGATTCTGAGCCACTGTGCGCATGTAGTTTCGACAACGAAGTTCACATGCGTTTACATAAAGATTCTCGTTTTGTCGTAAAGTCTGGAGACTTTTTGATATTAATTTGATAAATGCTTTTTAATCGTTCATTCGTAACAGTGTTGCCATAAAGGAATTAATTGCTACTTTAGAATTAATATGTATGTCGACATAGTTTTACTTTTTTTTAATTTACCACCAAAAACGCAATAATTCTTTTCTTATTCTTACTTTATTTGCCTATAATTTATAAACCGCAACTATGTATTGCATGCACATTGTAAATTAACTAAATGCTAATTTCCTAATAATATAAAAATTAGGTCTAACTGGCGTAGCACTGCCAAAGAGATATGTAAAAGAGAAGAGTTAAAATTGTCGCTTCAATTCCGGTTGCAGGTCACTCTTACTACCCCGCAAGTTTTTCTTCACTTCTAGCCAACAAACGCGAGTCGTAGGCGACGTGTCGCAGTTATCTCATCCTTCATCTAAACCAGTGCTGCCCACCGACAGAGATGTGTTCGTGTACTCATTTGTATAAGAAGCCGATTGAAGTTCGTCACTCTAGTGCCACTTTGGCTGGTTATGATCTAAACGGTCTCTGATAAAATTAACATTCCGTGCGGCTTTACAAAAGTGTCTTTTATTTGATTTCTTGCTTAATTTAATTTTGTGCAGCCGGTTTTTGCTTGTAACAATCAATAATATCTTTAAAAAAAATTACGTGTCTCCTTCGTCGTTTAAACATAAATTTTTAAATTTTCGCTGTTATGTTAGTACATATTTGTTAATGTGTCTTTGCCAGCTTAAAAGTGAACGACATTAGAAGGAGGAAAATATTCAAAGGTGATGACGAGAAAATTGTTTATATGTACACACATGTATGTCAACATAACCAATCACTTTTACATGCCGCATCAGCTGTAGTTACCACACAACATACATAGTTATGTGTGTATGTTGGTGTGTAATTTCAACTGGAATTATTTATGTTGCACAAGTTCCCAAACTCTTAACAATTAACGGTAGTCAGCATAATACTAAACAAAACTACACACCCATTTTAAACTGCCAGCATGGAATTATGCGAGCCACATTTTTATGCGTTAATTATACACCAGCGTAATTGCATAAAAATTCATATTGTAAAAAAAAATTCATACCACATAAACGTACAACAGAATATTGCCATTAACACTGGTCTGGTTATTGTTGATGGCTAAAATGTTTGGCCCCCTCGAAATAGGACTTTGATTTAAATTAAAAATGGAACTAATTGGCAAAATTAAAATTCAAAAATTACGCTGGCAGGGACAGACATCAAGCATCAATTTTCATTAACTTTTGCTGTACTGTTGAAGTGACCCTTGTCATTTGAATTGAAAAGAAAAAATGGAAAATGTGAAAAATTTAAATAAGAAGAAAAAAAAAGGTTTGGAAAACACCTGCGACTGTTGGCTGCTGACTGTTCATTGTAAATGAAAGCTGGATAAAATATAAAGTTTAATTACTTATTTATTTAATGTGTTCAAAACTCATTAAATTATTAGTGCAATTAGAGAAATATTTTAAGAGTTATATATATTTTTTTGGAAAAAGGAAATTTAAGAGGATTTTGCTGGAATAGAAATTAAAGAACAAGTTGTCAAGTGTGAAAGTGGGAAGTATACCAATTGCCCATTATCAAAGCTTCTAAGAGTATTTTAATGAATTAAGCGGCCAAAATTCAAATTAGCTTCATTCCTACCAACCGCACGCAATAGACTATGCGAACAATACTCAATGTTTTGCACAAATTTCCTTAACTGTTCGTGCTGTCACCTTTAGCTTATCTAACCTTGCATACACTCAGGAAAAAGCCTTGTGAATTGACTTAAAAGTTCGTGCTATTTAACATCGCTAGACTATTTGTTGTAGGGCTATGTAAAGTCGCTAGTCCATGCCGATGAGCCCGAAATAATTGACCTTTTGGAGGACAATATTCCTCGCATTATTGCCAATGTTGCCATTGCTAGCCCTGGCGGTCGCATGCCAGAAGTCATGTTTAAATTATAGTAAACCTTATGTCAATTTAAAAAATTTATCTTTGTTTTATTCAAATTCAAACTTCAATATTTCAATAAAATAACACTGAACCATTTTTCAAATTTTTGAAAAAAAAAAATCCATCGAAGCATAATCTGCGTGATGAGCCACTTCGAATTCAATATTTCGATTTGAGTAATGGCAATAAAGTACGTAGTTTTCTTCCTTAACATTATGGCTTAAACGCAGCAATAGCAGTAGTTTGCCATTGATTGCTTTTCATTTTTGAAGATAATCAATAAATTTATTGCAGTTTGTTAACAAACTGTTTATAAAATATTGAAAAAATCAATTACAAACATAAGAAAATAAACTAAAAAGGTTGAAATGATAACCAATAAAATTTATCCCACGTGCATTCCAGAAAACCGACGCTACGACCTTGCCTACAGATGAAACTGTATTCGGCTGCTTTGGATACAACTCTCCCAATCCACACCACTGCTTTGACAATTGCTTTTTATTTGGTGTAAAGCGGTGGACCCATGTCTCATCCATGATTACGAATCGACACAAAAACTCGACTCTTCTCTATAAATCATTTTCACTACGCTGTTTTTGTTCTATTATGATCAAACGCTGCAGCCATCTTGCAGCAGCTTTCTCGTCTTTTCATTTCTCCTTCCATTTCATTTTTGAAAGCTAATGCGCCCGCCGCACACAATCATTCCATACAATATTGAGCATTTTCACAACCGTTTCTGACATGGACACCTCAATTAGTTGACCACCATGGAAGTTGTCTTGTACTCCTTAAAAGAAATAACTAATTAGTAATTTTTATAATTGAAATAATAAATTATTGATGTAAATTCTCTTCGTCTGTTATTCAAACAATACTGGATGAATTTGTTACAAAAGCATCAGCTCTTGTTTTCGATGTGTGCATGGCACTCATTAGTATTGTGTCATGCCCAATATCTTTTTTTTTTGTTGAATTTTCTGTTTTTTCCTCAAATAAATTGTTTCGTAATACAATTTACTTTTGCTGTTTATTTTAACATTTCTCTTTTCTTTGGTAGCAACTTGATTTGGAAACAGACAGACTAAAATTAATGGCTACATTACATCTTTGTGGCCCAGTCTGTGTTTCCAGTTTTCTTTTCTTGCAGTTATTTATTTATTTATTCAGTTTTATATTTGCTAACTAACTCTCAAATGCGTATACACTATTAGCAAGTTAAATACAAACAGTTAAAGATACTCTCAAGTTGTTTTGAATTGTTCAAATACGTCGTGGTATTTGTTTCCGTTTTATTTGTTTTAGAATTGGAGACATTTCATTTATTTATTTCTTTTTTTTAAGGAAAAGGGAAGCACTGATGCATTAACTCAAATAGAAATTTTACTTAAATTACAATTTTATTGATCAGTAATAAAATTTGGGAAAATAAAAATGTAAAGTGTTGGATTAGCAATAAATGTGACTAGATGTCGGACTGTATTAGTTGAAATTAAAAACAAATAAAAAATATACGTTTATAACGTCATATAAAATCAAAAAGGAGAAGCATAAGCATAAACACTAATTCATATCAAAAAAATCTATGATAATGAATTGATTTAGTCTGGCTAAGTAATGAAATCGGGCTCTTACATAGCGTCTACAACTGCGATTAACTCTGACATAATATCTGAGAGAACGTTGGCAGAACAACAAAAACAAAATGCCAATACTTTTCTTCATCTCTCATACAAGAGGTGCACGTAAATAAAATTTCATTTTATGAAAATTCTCATCGACTTAACATGTATTACATTTTTATAATTAGTTATTTTGTTTTCACTTTAATTCATAAATCAATTAAACACATTTAAACATATAAAACCCCAGAAATTTTATCCAAAAAATATTTTTTCATTCATTTTAATAAACAGTCACATATGCATACTAATTTATTTTCATGTACGTATGTTTTTTGACAGTTCATATCATAAGATTTTTGTTATAGGATTTTTTATAACAACGCTCTCATAAAAAATTTTATAAGATTGAGATAACACTAAAGGCTCAGTTAGCTGACTGTAATGGAATGTAACTGCAACGGTAGGAAATACCTGATAGATATTGTTATGTGAAAAGCAGTGTAAATGAATATAGAGATGCAACCGTAATGTAAGAATCTGTATATTACTTTTCACATAACAATCTCGATCAACTGTTTCCTAACGTTGCAGTTACATTCCATTGCAGTCGGCTAACTGAGCTTTAATTTCAAGTCTACACGTAACATAATTCTCTCTGCGATTGGATTGCGCTCTCATCTTACATATTATATTAGGTGTAGACTCTATGTTAAATACACAGAAAAAAGTATTTTTTTTTTTCAATCAAATACTTTACATAAAAAATAAAGAAAAATCAATTACAAATTTAATAGTGTCTATCAAACTTTATAATTAATTAAATTTTCAACAAAATTTTAATTCACTCAATTAATATTTCAATCAGTTAAATTTGTAAATAAAAGTTTAATTGACTCAATTAAAGTTTTAATTATTATTTGTATATTTTTTCAAATAAAGACTTTAATTGTGTAACGTTATGTACTTCTTAGTTATATTCAGCCAACAGCACAAAAGAAGGCTTATGGTGATGGACAATAAAGTGCTGTATGTACTTTACATGTGTGTTACATTAAAATTGCTATAACTATTTCATCGCATAGCTTTTTCTAGTTAAAATTTTGCATTAATCCAAATACAGGTTGTCTCAAAAGAAAGTTTATATATCTTTAGCTTACTACGCTAACAAAACGATTGTGAGAGGTATACAGAGCATCTCCACCGGTGGCTCTTGCAATTTCAGTTGTGCATGCAAGTCTTAGAAATAAATTTTCAGCTACTATAGTGTGTGTAAGATTCTGCAATATTAAGAACTTGCACATTCCTCTCTTTCCAAAATAGATAAAAAAGTTTGAAACCAAAATAGGACCGACCAAGATCATCAAATACGGCAGAAAGTGTGTAGTGAAGTGTTAATCAGTTTATTCGTGATGATTCGAAATTTAAATCAGGAAGCGCTAAATTGATTGACATATCAATATGTCATCATTGCAGTGCAGTTTACTCAAAAATCTAATGATGCGTTTCTGCACAAAAGTTATTTGTTGCAAGAATTAAGGTCCCAAGATGCCAGATCCGGTGAATTGGATCTCCACAAGAGGTGACATAAATTGGCCTCAACACAATCTTCTATGGCGTTATTTCACATCTAATATTAAAACGCCAATAAAGCAACTTCCTGCATACTTTTAAAAGAGTCTAGCTGCCGAAGAGTGATAAAGAAATTACCAAGCCGATTAAATGAGTGCCGCCAGGATGAGGTCTTATATTTGGATGATTTTATCTTTTTAAAAATTAAATAACTAAATCGTGTGTATTTAAATAAATCACTAATATTGATTTCTTATATATTAATCGATTCACTGCATATAAACTTTCCATTGCGACCGCTCGTATTAAAACACGTATGAGTAATTTTATTAAGGTGGTCTTTTGTTAAACACACATTAATCATACGTCCTAATTAAAAGTAATGACTATGTAGCGTAAATATATTAACTCGATGTACGTATGTATTTAAATAAAAAAAAACATAAATGCGCTTATATGCAGCGATGCCAACTATTTATAACTCAAACGCGCTATTACCCTTCGCAAAACGCGCTAGAACGCGCTAAGTTACAGCATTGTCGACTATTTATAGGCAAATTTAATTTTAATAAAAGTCGATGTATGTACATGTGTATTAGTAAATAAAATTGATCTTTTTAGTAGCTGTTTTCAGACTTTATTATATTGTTTCTTGGAAATTATATCCAAAATCACTAAAATCATTTAATACAGAATCAGAATTGCCTTCCAAATAATCGAAATAATTAGTTTTTATTTTATTTGTCAAACTTTGTAACAACTTCCATATATAAATTGTCGAATAGTTTTGCGATTCAAATGCTTTTTGTATTTCAGCTAGAATAGATGCTTAATAAGTTATATAATTTTTTTTTGGTCACGAGTACACGAGTACATATTTTTAGTTGTGAAATTTCAAAATATTTGCTATTTACAGTATTAAAATGCGTTTTTTACTACTAACCACAGTCAAGAGAATTTTATTTGCGACAGCTGAATCATTAAACAATTTAAAAAATTTTATGAGTTTTGACTACTAGAAAGTTTTTAAATTTATGCAAAAAAAGTAAAAAGAAAGTATTGAACTGAAATGATGATGACTTTATTCAAAACGCGATAATTTAGCGCTTTTTTTAGTAAGCGCGCTAAGACGAAAAAAGGCGCGTTTGGCATAGTTAGAACGCGCTAAATCTAGCGCGAAACGCGCTAAATTGGCATCGCTGCTTATATGCATATACATACATGCGTATGTATGTAACACACTCGGTATTATAAACGCTCTCTACAAAAAACTCTTACTTATGCACGACTTTTGTAGCTGAAACTAATTTTATTTCATTCATACATTCACACTAGAGATGGACACTGTAACAAAAACATCGACGTTTTGTTTTCGATGCGATGCATCGCAACCATACGAGTACATCGATGTTGCATCAAAGTTTCATAAAATACATCGATGTTTTTTAAACATCGATCGTTTTTTAAATTATTTATTATTATATTACATATTATATACTATTTTCAATACTGTTTAGAAATAAAAGTTTACCAAGTCTTTCACCACTCAATTTGTTTCTTTGTTGAGTCATCGCCTGCACCGCTTGCGAAAATAATTTTTCGTACGGAACCGATGTTTCCACCATTGTAACGTATTTAAAAGGGATCTTGCGATTTATAATCTTTCCAAATATCCAACGGATTTTCGTTCAGTCTTACAACAAAAGTATTAAATGTTAAGCAATAATCGCAAAAAATATCGGTTTATATCGATGTTTGGACACAATACATATGTGTTTTAAAAACATCCCTAATTCACACATTTATGCATTCATAATTTCATACAGACAAATTTAACTTGTTCCTGCAAAAGGGTTTTGCTCAACTTGTGCAATTTTTACTTTTTGCAAGAAAACGCTATACAGTGATCATATCTATCCACTGTAAAAACTTTACATCGTTTTTTATACTCACTTACAAAAAAAAAATAAAAAAATAAAAAAATACAGTTGTATTCATATTTGTGAGCGAGTGTAGTAAAAAATAGTAGTTTGAGATTTTAGAGGGTGGCGTTGGCTGAAGTAGTTAGCACGTTGACTACAAAACCAAAGGTCCAGGGTTCGAGCCCGGTCTCTGACAGTCATTAAAAATAACAACACCAAGCATTTTTCTGATGTGCATTAGTGTCCTTTGTATCAGTTGTTGTGGGAAAAGTTCTAGTGATGCAGGCATAAGGCACTGGTCACTAAAAACTACACCGACTTCATCAGATACTAATCCTAATGCAACATCAGAGCTGCCCTCCTTCGTTGTGTAGCAGAATCATTGACGAAGTAATGCTAGGAACACAACTGGGACGAACGACAAATTTCGTCCATGTCGACGAATTCGTCGCTAAGAGTTCGCTGCGTAAATTCGTCGTGTGAAGCACAACAACGACGAATTTACTCAGCGAATTCTTCTCTGATATTTGATAAAGTTGGTTATTGTGTGTGCAAAGACAGAGAGAGAGAGAGAGAAAAAATTGCTTTTTCGTCGTTCGCCGGTGTAAGAAATAGAAATAAATCTATTGCTACTTTCGCCGCGTATGACGAATTTCGCCCTACGCCATGATTGTGTGCATTTTCATATACACCAATGTGTTTTATTTTTGAACGACGAATATTCGCGACCAAAAGTTCGTCGTTCGTCGCAGTTGTGTTCCTAGCATAAAATAACCAATAAAATAAAAATGGATACTAAATACAGCTTCAAAATTTAATACGCCTCATTTAACACCAGAAGGCGCTGCAACATTGCATTATCAAAAAGCGTGCAAAACAGCAGGGTTGTAAAAGAATGAAGCTTTCCTCCTCCATCTCTTCCTTCATCACCTGTCTACTCTATCATTATTCTTCCCTATCACCCTCTCTGACTATCTTCTCTTCAACTAACTGGCAGCACAAAGGGATCATTGTATTGGGCCCAAGTGAGTTGGGCTCTAAATTTAACCCTTCCTTACCAGCAGCCTGCTAACCTAACCTAACCTAACCCACTGAGAATTTATAAAAGAAAAAAGTATTTATTGAATTTTTTACTTGTGAATATTTAATTAAATTTTTAAATGATATTAAAAAATTGTTCAAATTAATTTTTGTTGTGTTAATCAACTTGAGAGAAACATACATACATACATACATATCGCACTTGTTATTCATTCAAACCGGAATGTATAAGAAATATGCGTACATAGATAGCCTTCTGATATTACGGTAAATCCTTGCTATAACGAACTCCGAAGCAGCAGGGCGATTTTGTTCGTTATAGGAATAGTTCGTTCTGTGATGCATAGAAAGTAACAAACATTCAATAAAATAATGCAAATCTAAAAATTTTAGTGCTTTGTGTGCCTGTTTCTATTTTAATCAGCTGAACTTGCGTTGCTCTATATTTCTAGTTCTAGTATTGAAAAATAAATAATTTTAGCCACTTTTAATTATTTGTTTTTCTTCATTGCAATAGATAATTAAAAAAAAAACTTTACACGAAATTACTATGTAAAACTATTTGACAAAAATCAAAATTCATCTTATATAAAAGAAAACAAGTTTGCAAGTTTTTCAGATTGATTGATAGCTATTGTACGAGAAACAGTTTGCAAGAGTTTGCAACAACTTTATTATAATTATTGGAGATACTTAATATGGTAAAACTGTTTATAGTCTAACTGCCTTATTCATAAAAAATATTTGGGGTTTATTACGCGCTTATTTGACATATTTCTATGGGAAATTTTTCAAATAAACCTGTAATAAACCTAAAATATTTTTTATGAATTAGACCGTAAATATTTTGTCAATTTTATTTATAAGGAAAAACAACAATTTCATTAAGTAAACAATTCAAAAACTTTAGTTTTCGTAAGAAAATTAACTAAAAGTAATTCCTGTAGCTTAAACTACATTTTTTTGAGTCATCAGTTCATTTCCTTCTGTCTCAAAAATAAAAGCAAACAAACAGCAGCATTCGTGGCAGCAATTTTAGTTTGTTAAACTAGAAAGCACCTTTTTCTCGTTCCTAAAGCGCTTTATGTTTTGTAAAACAAGATTTTTGTGGAATTAAAACGTATGTACGTACGTACATACGTAGCACAGCAGCACACAAACATACTTGTACGTTTTTTGTTATAGCTTTTATTATTATACAACAAAATGTAAGTGGGTGTGCTCTCACAAAACTATAATACACATACCTACATATATGTTTAGTAGATTTGTATTTATGCTGGGAAATTGTATAAAATCCATTTACCATGAATGATACATTCAAGTTTTCTTTTCCTTTATTACGACCACAAATTGGAAAAAAGTTTTGTTTTATTGCTACTTTGTTATTTGAAGCAAAACAGTATAAGAAGCACGAATGCATGTTCCTTGAAATAATTTTTTTTTTATTACATTTTTTTTATTTTTCTACTTCTATTCTTGCTTTTTAAAAAGAAATTTAATTTTATATATTTTGGACTTTTAATATATTTTACTAAAGTACTATTTATGTACATTAGGGTGACAGCCAAAATTATTTTCATGAATTTTTAAGGTTTTTCACCGGAATATTGTGCCACTAGGTATAAAAGTTTTGTGCCGAAAATTTAAGCCAAAATGGACAACGTTTTCTGGACACGCATCGAGGTCAAAGGTCAGGTATTTTCATATTTTACAATCTATAGGAAATAAATTTGTTGAACTCGTTTATTTTCTTCAATATTCAACGAAAAAACTTAAGTTTTACTGTGATATTAATATTTAGAACATTATTAAGACATTATTGTTGATTTCATGTTATATGTTTTTTATATGACGTTTGTTTTCGATTTTTTGTGTTTTATGTAGTGCTGATTATGTAAAATACAAATTGTGGAAAACAATTAGAATACTCAAAATAATATTATATACTAAGAAATAAAAACCTCTCTGAAGAAGTTAGGATTTTGCAACGAAACGTCGGATGAAATAATTAATGAAAATAAATAATCGTTTATTTTAATTCGCTGACCTTAAAAGCTTATTTAAAAGAGTACTTGATTAAATTTTTTTAGTTTCTGAAAACAAATTGTAAAATAAACATTTTTGGTCAAAGCGGCTCACAAACTAATTTATCGCTAAAATGTTTAATACATGTATGTATGTCTTTAATAGCTGGAAATTAATGGATGCTTTTATTCAAAAACTTTAATTACAAAAACAAAGTTTTGTAGTAAATCGCACTATATACATCTCAAATGTTTTAAAATATTTAATTTGTCTAGACAACAACATTCTTTTTACGCTACAGTGTAACTGTTAACCAAGATTTGCTTTCAAGTGGATGGCCAAGGCCATATACTCGTACGTTGATGTTCAAATTTTTGGTTTGATTCGAATAAAGCGGATAAAGTTGCTTTAAATGATAAAATGTTTTTGAGAAAATTGGAAAACTACAAAACAGTTAATCAAAATATTACAGACCAAGCCATTCCAAAGGTACTAAATCATCTTTTTTACTTAAATGAAGAATAAGTGGACTTTTGTTTGTTTGACGAAAGGATAGACAACATAACAAAAAGCAATTGAAATTGAAGATGAAGAAATATCAAAGAAGCTAATTATAAAGAAGGAAAACTTAAAAAGTTTCATATTCAGAGACAACTCTGATATTTTACAAGATTTGTTTTCAAAAAATACCACAAAAGTTTTCAAGAGATTTGGAATTTCTATGGAGTTTCTAAACAACGATCCACATTCTTGGAATGTGATAAGAGAGTATGTAAGAACGAAAAAAATTATCCAAAACTTGAGTGTTGTTAATGATTGTGCTGAAAGAGGTATCCAGTTAATTCAAGAATACCATGGCAAAATAACAAAAGATGAGGAACAGAAACAACATTTATAAATTTTAAATTGTTTTAATTTTTTTTCTCTTGACATGGTTTAATTTTTTGCAGGTCGTACAAAAATACAGGCAGCTGTATGCGAAAAATGCTTATCTACATTCTTTATAACTAGATTTTGATCTGTAGATTTTAAAAACAAAAAAAACTGCCAAATCACCGATCATAATTTTTGTGTTTGAAATTAGAAAAATTTAAAAACTTTATATTAATTGAAAATTTGTATCTCAACTCTGTTTCTGGGAATATTTTTAAGTTATTTTATCAAAAGTCTACAGAATTTGTATACTTGTGTACATTGACAATAATGACATATGTAAAAAATGTTTGCAATAAAATAGGTTATGGGTCACTTTAACCCAAAGGAAATTTGAGGGTTAACGTAAAAAAATTTTTTTTTACTGTCCTTTTTATTAAAAGTCTACAGAATTCCGATGTTTTTGTAAAATGATGTATAAAATTAATGAGTTTCCCAACTTTATTTCATATTAACTGTGAAATATGCAAATATCTGACCCTTAAACTTGATGCGCGTCCAAAAAACGTTGTCCGATTTGGCTCAAGTTTTCAGCAGAGAACTTTTAGACCTATTCGTTATAATATTCTATTGAAAAAAACTTTAAAATTCGAACATAGATTTTTTTTGCATACAAACCATTGTCACCTTAATGTACATATGTATTTAGTTGATATTCCTAGAAAATAATTCAGAAATATCTTTGCGTTCTTGGGAAGTTTTTACAACAATTATAACTTTTTTCTTTAAAGAAATTGTAGATGAGATTTTTATTTTTTTGTAAAATTATTTAACAAGTATTATATGAACCATTAAAAAAAAGATGTTCTATGGTCTTCCATTTACGAGTACAGCCCAAGAATTCTATTTTGTGACAATTTCTCACGATAGTCGAACAAACGTAATGCTAAAATTCATACAATGTTTTTTACGCCTTGTGGCATATTACGCGCAAGTCGAAAAAGTATATAGAGTTCCGAACCACTGTTCAATTTTTAAAATTTAAATTTTGCTTCCAGATCAATGCAAAAACAGTTAAATTTAGAAAATCTGTAAAATTGCCAAAAGTCGTCAAATCCTGTCATGGAAATCCTGTATGTCCTTGAAATATAAAGCATTTGAGTCCATGTAGAGCCATTATTATGACTTGGCGTTAGTTAAAGCTAAAATTTTAAAATTTTTAAACACTTTTTCATTATTAAAAATGCACTTTTACCTAAATGTGTGCGAAAAGTTAAAGGCAAGTTCACCGCACCTGTAATTTTATCGTGAGGTTATAAGTCATTTGAAGTTGCCACATTTTCATAAGCTGAAGTAGTCACTCCTATCGTAAATAAAATGTGAAATTGTTGCTCCCATGCAATTTTTATTCCCCATAAAGGCAAATTTTCAATCGTGATTTGCATGGGAAGAAGATTTGTAAAGGCTAAAAGTTAATTGAAAAATTGACAACAAATTTAAGTTTGATAATAAAACATATGTATATATCGATGGCTTAATATAAGAAAAGCGTAACTCGAATTTTCGATATTTTAAAGGAGAAGTGAACTGAACAAAAACTAAAATGTCCATAAATCCTTGATTTTCAACTGTAACGCACTTATTTCTACAAGGAGGATATAATTATAATTTGGCTACCAGAAAACATTAAAAACGTACGGCCTGTCCCAGGATGTCACTAGAAATCGTTCGATCGAATACTTATATTGAAAACAACAACAAATTTTCTAATGTTATTGTTGTTTGCAATACAAGTTGTCGATCGAACGACTTCTAGTGACATCGTCGGACAGGCCGGTAATTTTGGAAAATATCGAGTTACGCTCTTTTTCTATTAAGCCATCGATATGTAAATTTTGGCTTTCAAATGAAACATTTTAAGTATGTTAATGTTAATCAAATATTTTAGGTGCTGTCTAAAGACTTCTTTAGCATGCCATCGTTTTGTTTTATATTTTTAATCGACTTCAAAAAAAGGAGCAGGTTGTAAGTTCGTCATGTATGTATTTTTTTTACGTGTTCACCGATTTCTCCCCCATTTGTGAAGCTATTTTAAAAATTCTATTTTTATATGAAATGGTATGCTACACAGGTGCTCCCATTTTCCCAAATATGCGATAGGAGCAGGCGGATGGATTCCCCTATACAAAGTAATTATTAATTATGATATATATATAATAATATATCATTGAGAGGCTTCAAACTTGGTGAGAATTACTTTACAGTTAAGGCGCGTTATCCAGCAGAAAAGTACTGGTGTAAGAGTAGGAGAAGGGCTCCCTACTATAGAAAATAAATACTAATTATTGCATATGAATAATAATATTTCAGTGAGCGGCTTCAAACTTGGTGAGAATTACTTTACAGTTAAGGCGCTTAATCCAGCAGAAAAGTAGTGGTGTAAGAGTTGGGGAAGGGCTCCCTCCCATACAAAGTAATTATTAATTGTCGCTTATCTCGAATACTGTATACGTGAGAGTCTTCAAGCTTGGTAAGAATGCCTTTATAATCAATGCGCGTAATCCACCCACCAAAGAAGTGGTGCTGTAGCAGCGGGCAATGGATACCACCTGCAACACAAACTAGTTACGAGTTATCGCATTTCTAGTATGCTTTATCAATGATAGTCTTCCAACTTGTTCTGAATTCTTTTATAATCAATGCACATAGCCCAGCAGAAAATTAGTAGAAGCAGGGGAAAGGGTGTCTGCCATAAAAAGTTATTTTTAATTATCACATATTTGGGATACTATATCAGTGAGAGTCTTCAAACTTGGTGATAATTATTTTATAATCAAAACTCGCAATCTAGCATAAAAGTGGTGATGTAGGTGCAAAAGAAGGTCTGTCTAGCTATCATAGACAGCAATTAGATTCAGTGTCTGGGGGAAAGGCTTGGCACCGACTGCAAACAGTTAAGTAGTTAACCCATACGAGGTCTGATCAAAAAATAACCGTTATTTTAAAATTTCGTGAGTTACATATGTTCGATTTTCGCATTTTTTTTTTTTTTTGTTATGTTGGTACACATTAGTGTTGAGCGAAACTGTAATTTTTTAATAATGTTGCTCCTTGTGAACGTGATTTCTAAGTCGTTGTTCTTTTAAACTGTGATTGTGATCACAGTTTAGCAGTATTTAGCAGTGAATGTGATCACGGTTTAACACATTTCAGCTCTTCTGCTTTAAAAGTATGTATTAGTATTGGTATTTTGATAAATGCTAATAAGAAGAGCGACAAGAACAAACAATTAGCATCAACCCCAACCAAATATTGATAATTGTCGTATGAGAGTCAGAGAGACAGTAAAATTGCAAATACAAAAATGTGAGAGCTATACATAGTTGCCAGGAAAGATGATTTGACACGATTATACGATTTTTTCTCGACAAACGTATACAAATAAATTCATGTGATAGCTTTATTTACTGTAAAGTAAGCATGCAAGAGCATTCACAGTTTGAATGAAAGAACTGCATTTGCAAAACCTGTTACTTGATCGATTCAGTCACAGTTGTGATTAGTGATTTTTCAATCGCTGTGAAAAAGTAACAGGTTTCGAAAAATAGCTCATCACTAGTACACATGTCTGTTATATATGTTGGCAATATCAGCCATTTTGGATTGTCAGTTTGTTTTTGACAGATAAAAAGGTTAGTCATGTTTTGGTGTGCTCTTCGATTTTTTACTATTCGAAAAAATGGATCAAAGAAACTGTATTAAGTTTTGTGTAAAAAATTAAATTAAATGCGCAAGGACATTTGAAATCTTGACTGTGGAGTTTGGCGAGTGTGCTATGAGCAGAACACAAGTTCGATTGGGGTACAACCGGTTTAAGGAAGGCCGAGAAGATGTCAATAACGATGCTCGTCCTTGTCGTCAAGTTCGGTCAAATGTGAAGGTTTTGCTCACTGTTTTCTTCGACTGCAATGGCATGGTGCATTATGAATTCTTGCCACAAGGTCGCACGATCAATAAGGAATACTACCTTGAAGCAATTCGTCAGAAACGCACAGAATTGTGGAAAAACAATCATGGACTTTGTACCATGATAATGCACCAGCTCACACATCGATGCTTGTGAGTGAGTTTTTGGTCAAAAACAAAACCGTTAACATGCCTCAACCACCGTATTCACCGGACTTGGCTCCTGCTGACTTTTTCCTCTTCCCAAAACTGAAGACACCGATGAAAGGAAAGCGTTTTGCTGCGATTGAGGAGATAAAAGAAAAATTGAAACATGAGCTGTTGGCGATACCAAAAAGCGCATTTCAGAAGTGTTTCGAGGATTGGAAAAAACGCTGGCATAAGTGTATTATATCTGAGGGGGATTACTTTGAGGGGGGCAAGATAGTTATTGATGAATAAATAAATAATTTTTGAAAAAATTGAAATAAACGGTTATTTTTTGAACAGACCTCGTATAATACTTTTGTTATTTTTAACTTTTTGGTACATAAAAGCGGTTTAATTTCTTTTTTAATGTTTTGTATGCTATAAATTTTTTGTGAGAATCGATAAATATATTTGAAATTTATTTGCTGGAGGTCAAGCATTGTCTATATATTTCATTGGTGCTTAGCCAAATCATCAGTAGACTTTAACCACATTTTTGAACAGTCACAAACCTCTTATCTTATGCACAGACTTTCAAAAACTATTTGAGAATTCACAAATAATAATCACAAATAATAATATTTCTGAAAATCACAAGCGAAACACAAGCAATAGGCATAGAAACTATAACAAATAATAATGTGGTTAAAGTCTACTGATGATTTGGCTAAGCACCAATGAAATATATAGACAATGCTTGACCTCCAGCAAATAAATTTCAAATTAAAATAAACTTATGACAATATGTCGAATAATAAATTTCTTAAATCGATAAATATAGTTTAAAATTCAGAAATGCTTAGAATGCGCTGACGTGTAGAAATGTAGTGTGGACTTTCAGCATAAGGTATTTTTTGTTGCAATAAAATATCTCGCTTCTAAGGAAAGGCGTTGGTTGGAGAAATATTTTTTCTGTGTGTAAGTAAGTTCAATCCAATGACTTACTGCCTGTCCTACAATATCGATCGAGAACGTTCGATCGATTAAATATTATTGGTTTTATTTTCAATTCAAGTTATCAATGGAGCGTTATCTGTCGACATTTTGGAACAGGCCGGAACTTGGGGCGCAACTCTAATCCAAGTACTTTATGTTCCGAAAAAATAATAAAAACTAAAAAGAGCACACAATTTAGAAGGTAGTATTTTTTATATTTGTATAATTATTACAATAGCACGTATAATTATTATAATAGCACGGTGCACTACTGCTCACATTCGCTTTCTGTTCTACGGTAGTGCTACCAAGCATAAAAGTATTTGTTATTTTCTGATTCTACACATCTCTAAGCATTTCTTAAAAATAGATTAAATCTATGCAGAAATCAAATGATTACATACAGAGATTTTCCCCTTTACTGTTGCCTCTGTAACATATTTTTGTTCTATTTTATTATTTAATATAAATCTTACCTAATTATTTGTGAATTTGTCTTTGACGTCTATTTTTATTTCTGCGGCAAGAGTCTGTATCTGAAATAGTTGCTGTTTTATTAATAGTTTGCAAGTGAAAATATTCTAATGACAATTTTATTGAATTTTATTGGTAAAAAAAAGCATATTTTTACTGTCTGCCTTCGCTTTAGCACCGCTGTCTCTTCACTGTCATTAGCATCATGTATGTAGACATTGATGTGTGGCGTTGGGATTTTTGGGGCAGACTAAAGGTACGGTCACACTTGTCAAACATTTGCCCAAAAAAGCGTAACCAACAAACACTAATGAAAAAAGTTTTGATCCAGACATGACACAAATTATTTATCATATTAAACAGTTTCGAACACAACTAATGCACCATGTCATAGAATCCAACAATATTGGCTACTCTTTAACTTGAAAAACTTTTGTCTGAATTGAAAGATTTTTCATTAGCATTTAGTGGTTACGCTTTTTTGGGCAAATGTTTGATAAGTGTGACCGTAGCTTAAGAATAATTTTAAGTGGGCGTTTCATTTATTTCAGTTAAAATTAAAAAGGAAGAAAATATAAAAAAAATTATTCATTTGTTAATTGCATTTCGTTTCCGCTTTCGGAACTCATCAGTAGACTTGAAGCCAAAAATTAAATTAAACCAGATATATAACGTTTATCTGCTGAAACATATCGACTTGACACCGCAACCATTTAGACTGTTGAGACATTAAATGCAATTCTTTTATCGGTGCTGTCGGTATTAAACTACTTTGAATAGTTATTCTTTTTTATTCTTTTTATTCTTACTATCCACACAAACACATGCACACATACCCAAACAACGTTATAACTCAAAAATTAAATTTTTTGAGTTAATGATGCAGAATTAATCCTCTTATCGTTCTTCATATTGTGTAAAATTGCATACGAATATCTTGTTTACTCAACTTCTGAAAGCAAAATGAAATTTTCTTTTTCCATTAAGTTGTGTGTAAATTTAAAACTTTTAACTCGTTTTCTGGTTTTTGTGTCATGACTTTGTTTGAGTAAATGAACAATATGAATTTCCATGCATTTGTTAGTTTTTTTTCATATTTTTTGTGATTCACTGAACAAAAAGAATGAACTAGTTATTTAAGTTGTTATAAACAAAAGAGAATAATCTGTAAAACGAACGATTATGGCCCAACACTAATGTGAACCCTGGCTTAAATTGGTCATCAATGCCAATCGCACGAAGATTTTTATTGTTAATGGTACCCAGTAAAAAAAGACACTCAAAAGAAGTCATGAAAATGTAGAGTGTGCGATCTGGAAGTAGTGCAAATTTCGATGCGTTTTTATGATTTTTACATAAGGTTGTCATTGCAAGAAGTTCTCTCTTTCGATGCCTAGTCACCGAATTGGAAGCGAAGAAAATTTTTTTTTGTAATGCAATGGTAAAAAGTTACCTATTTTAACAATTCGTTTCTTTTTCGAAATAGTGTTTTCAAGTAAATTTAAGTAAATAACTTTTAAATTTTAGACCAAAATTAATTCATAGACTTCTTTAAAAAAATCAATTTTTTTAAATTTTGCTGAGTATTTTCTAAAACTATGGAGGAATTACAAGGTTTTGTGTGACTAAAATGAACTTATACTTGGTTTTCTGCTAATTATCGGCAAATTCAAAATATCGATTTTTTGGCAGCAATGAAAATGTAGTTTCTTCAGAATGACTTCTAATTTTTTTACTGGGTATGACTGATACACTGTCGCTAGGAAAATGCACAAATAAAATCAAGTTGATGGCAAAAAATCATCAGTGCAATGACTGACTTTGGCGATATGACGACAACCTTTCATCAATATAATAATTACTTGATAAACATTTTATAAAAAATCCCACATTCTCTGATATTTGCGTTTGAGGTAAACGGCTTTGTCAGATCTTAAATTTGTTCTTGTTTCTTTGCAAAGTAAGAGCAAGCATTGTTGTTGTCAAGATCTGATTGGCTGTTCTGTTCTCGTCGCTGTGAAAGCACAAAAGCCCTTTTGTAAAAGTTTGCACATTGTACATATATATAAATGGCTTGGAGGTAGTAAAGTACCTTCATTATTCTTCTAATGACATGAATTCACATTCCTGCTTTAAATACATATATTTTAATTTAAAATTTGTTTGAATATTTTTTTTCGAAATTAAAATTTTACTTTGTCTTTGTCATTTTATTGCGATTAATTTCATAGCCCACCACAAAATGATTTATATTTAATAGATTATTTATTTGTTTGCACACATGTACACAGACACACACTTTCAAGATAATTTAAATTATTTTCCCCCAAAGGTATTTCAAAATCTATTGATGTATGTATGTATGCACATTTGAATATTTTAATTAAAGAAAATATTTATAGCAGAATTGTTTGTGACATGTTTGTTAATGCTTTGAGTGAGTTAAATTTAAAATAGAAATATTAACCTATAAACGACTGATGGGGTGCACGAATGTGCATTTTATTTTCCACCAGGTGCTTGTTTGGTTGTAAGTGTGGAATATTTCATCATATCGGAGAATGCCAAAAAATAACAAGATTCTAACGACAACCTCTGGAAAACGTGACACGTCTGTCTGTCTTGTAAAAATCTAGGTTTGCGTCCTGTTTAATAGGTTTTTAAAAATGTTTGCCTTTTTTGTAAATTGTTAGGTTAACTCAGGCAACTCAGTACTTTTTTTTAATCTAACGAGGAGCGTGAAACATTTCAATCTTCTTAAACTTCTCTGTGTGGCTGATTTTATCAGGCTAAGGCTTGTATCGCTTTGCAGGGCAAATTACATTTGGTAATTATTAATGAACAAATAACACCAAAGTTAGTTGTAAATATTCTGACAAGCACGTGGTAAAACGGAACAACTAGCTGTATTCGAAGGCCACTACACCTTCATTATCAGCGTTCTTTATGTTTGGTCCACTGTGTGTGGTGTCAGTTGATGTAGATTTCTGCTTTATATAATTAGCTTATTATTGCAAATGGAATAGGTGAATTGTTTTGATTCATCGTATTACAATTTGCTGAAAGCTTTTTTTGTAATGAAAGCTCAATTTTACCATCTCTAAACTTACAACAGTCTTTGCCATTGTCGTTTGTTCTTCACTAACTATGCACATGTTAGTTAATTTGTTTATTTTTGTTCTACTTAAGAAAAACTTTTTTGGTTTGTTACTATTAAGTATATTTATTTAATTTTTGCCACAGGCAAAATAGTAGTACGACAAATCCAAACAATTCACATATTACATTTGCAATAAATGTTGCGTATATAGAGCAGAAATCTAGTTTAACTGACACTACACACACAGTGAACCAAACACAAAGAACGCCGATGATGGAGATGTAGTGGCCTTCGAAAACAGCTAGTTGTTCCGTTCTACTACGTGTTTGTCAGAATATTTACAACTAACTTTGGTGTTATTTGTTCATTAATAATTATCACATGTAATTTGGCTTACAAAGCAATACGAACTTTAGCCTGATCAAATCAGAAATATAGAAACAAATGAAGTTCGAACAAAACTAATTAAAATTAATATTTTTTTATTAATTAATGTGAGTTTCTAATTTTTTTTTCCTTATTTACCCGAACAACGTCATAACTCAAAAATTTCAAAACAAATCCTGATATCATTCTTCACATTGTGTAAATTTATTTTATAAATATTCGCTTTACTCAACTCTTGAAAGCAGAATTAAAATTTATTTTCCACTTTGTTGTGCGCAAATTTAAAACTTTTAACTCGTTTTCTGTCAAACAAACTATTTTGAGTTATATGATGATTTTTAAGGAATAAAAATTACTTAAAAGCAAATATAACTATTCTGACAAAGACTAATAGCACGCTTAACCTTAAACCTTCATTGGTAGCGTTTGTGTGCTTGGTTCACTCAGCCTTTTAGCTAACTTTTTTAGTGCAAATAGAATACGTGAATTATTTTGGTTTATCTCTGGTGCTTGTCAGAATTTATACATTTGTGTTTGTTTAATGTAATTTGCCCCCATAAAATTATCATATTGTTAGCTAAAATGCAAAAAGACGTAAGTAACAAAAATATTATTTTACAGAAGAAACAAAAAACTAAAGCAAAGCTAATCAAACTTGTAGTTAAGTCCCTTCAGTTTGTCAAGATATGTAGTTTAATGGCATTCATAACAATCAATCAAAAATTCGTTTTTTGATTATTTTTTTTGTTAGTTACGCCTTTTTGCTATCGATGTGTAATTTGGCTCCTGAAAAATGTGGACTTTTTTATCTTACCTTAAGAGCGTTCATTTTGTAGTTTCGAATATATGTATGCAATAAAATAAAAAGTCGCAAGTCTTCGATTATTATCAAATCAGTACATCATATTTACTCAACACTGATATTAAAAACTTTTAAATACAAACTGTTAAATGATTCACTGCTAGAATACCACAATGTTAATTTCGCTGTTCTTTACGCAGTATGTACTCGACTGACTGTTACTTAACATAATGCTTGCAGAAAATGTTACCAACATCCGGAAAGTCACACCACAATCAACAGCCTCTCATACTAACGTTCGATCGCGTCATTAGTTCCTCTTACAATTTGTTCTGTTGATTTGTGTGTACGTCAGTGTTGCCATAAGATGTAAGAGGAAATGTGCTAGATTGCAGAAATAAAAGTGCTAAAATATTCTACAGCACATACATACCACAAAGTGCTAAAATCAGTTAACATTTTTAGTTTCTCTTATTTCTTCAGTGGCCCATACACTTGCAATAATTATATAAAGAGTCCGCCAGATAACTTTTTTTTTTAAATGCTATAAAAAAACTACTGAATATTTTGTCAAATTTTTTTTTTCTTTGAAAGTACAATCCTTCCGGTTAATAATGAAAAATAATTTCATTCAAATGGCTGCCTCGGCTGGCCATGCAGTAGCCTACACGATCGGTCCAATTTTTAAGCACATTATCGATTGTGTGCAGCTGTATTTTACCAATGGCTTCACGAATATTGTCCTTTAAAGCGTCAATTGTCTCTGGCTTGTCGGCGTAACACTTATCTTTGACGGCACCCCACAAATAATAGTCCAACGGTGTCAAATCGCAGCTCCGAGGTGGCCAAAGGACATCAGCTCTGCGGCTTATAATGCGATCTTCAAGAACACGGCGTAAAACATTGAGTGTAGCTTCGGCTGTGTGGCACGTAGCGCGTCCTGTTGAAACCAAATGTTGCCAATATCCTCCTCTTCAATTTTTGTGAACAACAATTCGTTCAACATGGCCCAATAACGATCGCCATTGACTGTAACGGCCACTCCTTGCTCATTTTCGAAAAAATGGCCCAATTATGCCTCTGGACCAAACAGTCACTCGTTTTGGGTGCGTCGGCTTTTCAATGTATGCGTGCGGGTTTTCTGTGCCCCAAATGCGACAATTTTGATTGTTTACATACCCGCCAAGATCAAAATGAGCTTCATCTGAAAAGATGATTTTTTTTGGCAAAATCGGCATCTTCTGTAAGTCGATCGCAGGCCCACTTAGCGAAGCGAAAACGCATTGGATGGTCAGTTGGCTTCAGCTCCTGAACCAATTGGACTTTGTATGGCGTAATACCAAGGTCTTTATGCAAAATTCGTCTCAATGATATCTCCGAAATGTTCAATTGTTAATGGCGCTTTACGCACACTTTCTGCCACAGCAGCAATATTCTCGGGTGTACGCACTGTTTTTAGCTGACGGTGCTTCTCTTCTTCCAATTACACAATTTTCGCACATATTCTACAACATTACCATGATTTTCATAGTAATGTCGCAAAACGTTGTTCAAGCGTATACACAACAATATTCCTTCAGCGGAAGGATAAAACTAATTTTATGTCAAATCAGACATGAGCTAAGTCTTACCATTCACGAAATAAGCACTAGTTGAAAAAAAACGTTAGGTGGCGGACCCTTTGGAATTATTTCTCCGTATTTTTGATGGATTTGTATCAATCGTTCCATAGTATATTGTGCGAGATTTGACCTTTTGGCGTAACCCCAACGATGTGAACAATAACATATTTAAAAATATTGTATGTATAGGCCAATAGAAATATTTAATTTAAAAATTTTGTATGCAGCTGCGAATGGAATACCAAGAAAGAAAAAATCTTTAAGAGTGTTAAAAAGAGTAATTAAATACAAATATATTTATTTTCTACATACACAGATAAATCAAATGAACCGATTTAATTAACAGATATACCAATCTCGGGCTCACTTTAGCTTTGACTATGCTTTTTGTTAAGCTGATTAATAACCTTATTGACACTAAGCTCTTAAGAAGAATATAACTTAAAACAAGTTTTGTTAATTTCGTATATCAAATGGGGTACTTTATTATACATATTTGTACCCATATGTGTATCTCAGAGCGGTTCAGTTACTCGTATGAATCGTATGACTGTAATACTAAACACTTAATAAAGATAAATAAATTTGATAAACATATAATATTACTTGGCTCACAATTTGTCTTAAATAATTATCTAGGGAAAATGTATTAATTCAATGAAATAAAAAGTGCAAAAAATGTTAAATAGTTTTAAGAAAGTGCTAAACTAGCACTTAGCATTATTTTCAAAATCTTTAGTGCTAAACAAAGAAAAAAAGTGCTAAATCTAGCACTAAAAGTGCTAAAATGGCAAACCTGGTGTATGTACGTTGCCAGTGTTGTATTGTTGTAGTTTTTGTGAAGTTTGTTGTGGCTAGTATGTTTTTATCGGCATTTGGTATACTATGTACATTAGCTGGGTCAATTTGTTCGCGTGAGAAAAAAAAACAAAAAAAATTCTAGCAAAAACAAAATTCTAAGGAAATTGCCCTAAGAAACTAGAGGTCTAAAATCAAAACCTAGCTCCCGCCGAAAGGGCATCAGAGTTCAAGCTTTTTGTTGGGTAAAAGTATTTATTACCTAACCAAGTAACAAAAGTAAGATTTTAAATATTTTCGCTTCCGATTTTGGTGAAATTTTGCAGGAATGATGCCTCTGGCATAATTACCGTTAGAGTAAAATCTTTGAATCGTTTAACTTTTTAGTTTGCGAAGAAAAAATTTAACAAAGAAAAATTTGATGCCTCTCGACGGAAGCTAGATTTTGAGTTTAGACTCCTAGTTTCTTAATATAATTCTCGGAGAAATTTGTTTAGATTTCGTTTTTGTTAGACGCCTGTTGACGAAACCAATTGACCCACCCTAATGTACATACATATGTCTTGCATTGGCTTATGTGTTTGTATGTTTACTTCAAAATCCTTTTGTATGTTGTGTGTGTGTGGTTGTGTATTATATTCTTTAGTTAATAATATGTGGATCATTGTTATTGTTGACAAATGTTTGTATACACAGAGAGAATAGATTGGTTAAAAATCTGTTGGAGCAACGAATATTTAATTCTGTATTCCATATATTCTATCAATTATCAATCAATTGTACGATTTTTTCATATTTATAAACAAAAAACCATAATTACAATGTAAATAGAACTCTCACAATAGTTTTATTAGTAATAACAATTGATTCCGTGCATTTCTAATAACCATTTTAAAGTATTGGTAAATACAACTGAATTAAATTCAAGTTAGAAAGTAACGTAACTGAATATTGGCTTTTGAAATGAAAAAATCTATTCCTGAAACAATATTTAATTTGAAAAAAAAAATCGGTTATTGTAACTAACAATTCATTTGCAGTCGTGCTGAAATTCTATTGAAATAAATGAAAAGAAAATTAAGTACTTTATTGATGTTCTCAACCGAATTTTTTATTCTGAATACAACAGGAAAAACAATTTTGTTGTCGCAATTGAATTATTCCTTATTTGTGGAAAAATGTAAATGTTTTAGAAACAAAAAATAAAAATTAGATAGAAATGTCATACAAAAAATATCTTTTGCAGAATAATTACACAAAATCCCGATTTAACAAAAAAGGTAAGGACATTATTATATATGTATATCGCAAAATATTCAAAGTGTTATTCTGAAGTGAAATTATTTTTGCAAATAATATGTAGTTTCTTGATAGGAAAATATCTCTGTTTAATAAAGCCGACCACCGGCAACAGATGTTACAATGCACCACGCGGATCAAAAATTTGCACATTTCATTCACTTCAGAATATAAGCAAAAACTTAGAATAAAATGCGATAAATATAATAATGTACTTAAATTTTCTATTCTGCAGAAATTGTTTTTATGTATGTATGTATGTATATGAACCATGTCTACCAATGATTCCTTTAGAAATGCCAATTATATTGGTTGTATCAATTAACT
Organism: Nowickia ferox; assembly: GCA_936439885.1. Classification (NCBI taxonomy): domain Eukaryota; kingdom Metazoa; phylum Arthropoda; class Insecta; order Diptera; family Tachinidae; genus Nowickia; species Nowickia ferox. The sequence continues at coordinate 99,658,202 of OW387023.1, read as the reverse complement.
ATTTCTATAGTCAAAATTAAAATTTCATTCTAAAAATTCAAATATCGCTACTGAAAAGTTGGTGCTTACAAAAGCTATATTCGTTCATTACAACAGAATTGTGTATTAGTTGTTGGAAACGACAAAATTCGATTGGCTACAAATTCGGTTATCACAACAAATCTGTTTTCTCTGTGTAGAAATAATTTTTATTAGATCAGTTCGTAGTATATTTGCGCAACAATATTTTTGCTGTTCGTCTTTTGATATAAATATATTTTTTCTTTAAAAAAATAATTATTTGAAACTGAAAGTATGACAAGATTTATTTTAATGGCAAAAAGTTAATTCTAAAAATAATAAAAACTGCTAATTCTATTTAGGGGTTATTTCTACAAGAAACAATTTGACAGGTGTTTTATAAATTTTTGGCAAAATTTATTGTTTCTATACCATATGTATACATATGTGTATGTCTTCAGTCTTTCTGCAATAATTTTCTTTAGTCTATAAATTATTTTTTTTAATGTGAATAAATATATATTTAAAAAAAAATGTTTGCTTACAATCATGCAATATGTGATGACAATACAGAGGAACTTAAAAGAACTTTTAGTAGTGCTGCACAGAGAAAACAGATTTGTTGTGATAACCGAATTTGTAGCCAATCGAATTTTGTCGGTTCCAACAACTAATACACAATTCTGTTGTAATGAACGAATATAGCTTTTGTAAGCACCAACTTTTCAGTAGCGATATTTGAATTTTTAGAATGAAATTTTAATCATGACTATCGAAATAATTTATTCATGCAACCAATATATATACTTGATATTTCTAAACGAATCATTGGTAGACATGGCTCATACACATACATACATATGTACATACAAACATAAAAACAATTCGTGCAGAATAAAAAAAGGTAAGTACATTATTATATTTATCGCATATTATTCTAAGTTTTTGCTTATATTCTGAAGTGAATGAAATGTGCAAATTTTTGATCCGCCTGGTGCACTGTAACATCCCTTGCCGGTATTCGGCTTTACACAGAGATATTTTCCTATCAAGAAACTAGATATTATTTGCACAAATAATTTCACTTCAGAATAATAGAAATAACACTTCGAATATTTAGCGATATATATATATATAATAATGTCCTTGCCTTTTTTGTTACGATTAAATCGAGATTTTGTGTACTTATTCTGCAAAATTTATTTTTTATATGACATTTCTATATAATTTTTATATTTTGTTTATTACATTCAAATTTTTTCCAAAAATAAAGAATAATTCAATTGCGACGACAAAATATATTTTTTCTTTTGTATTCAGAATAAAAAATTCGGTTGAGAACATCAATAAAGTACTTAATTTTCTTTTCATTTATTTCAATAAAATTTCAGCACGACTGCAAATGATTTGTTAGTTACAATAACCGAATTTTTTTTTTTTTAATTAAATATTGTTTATAGGAATAGTATTTTTCATTGCAAAAGCCAATATTCAGTTACGTTACTTTCTAACTTGAATTTAATTCAGTCTACCAATACTTTAAAATGTATATTAGAAATAAACGGAATCAATTGTTATTACTAATAAAACTATTGTGAGAATTCTATTTACATTGTAATTATGGTTTTTTGTTTATAAATATGAAAAAATCGTACAATTGATTGATAATTCATAGCAAATATGGAATATTGGAATACATAATTAAATATTTGTTGCTCCAAACGGATTTTTAACCAATCTATTCTCTCTGTGTATACATTTTAATTTGTACTTAATGATTCATTTGAAAAAAAATATATATTTAATTTTGAAATTCTTACAAAACACACAACGCTGAAAGTGTCTGTTTATGTATGCGAGAATATTTTAGTCTGTGTTACACTTTCCAATTTAATTTTTTTTAATCTCTCGAGCAGAAATACATATAAACTTTGTTTTGTATACTTAGTTATAAATTTGTGTATATTCCCCTCAAACCAAATGTTTCGACTTTGTCTGAACAAACGAAAGTTAAGACATTTCGGTAGTTTGTTTGCACTCAGACTTTTCGTATCGAATTCGTTAAGACATTTCGGTAGTTTCTCTAATAAAAAGAAAATTAAAAACATTGAAACTTTGATATTTAAGTACATGGTCTGTGAAAATGTTTGTTTTAAATAAATATGTACAATAAATAAAAAGAATTATAATAAATATACAAAATGTAAGTATATCCAAATTATTTCGACAAAAGCAGCAACATAATGGTGAAGGCGTACTCTAACATAGAAAAAGAAATCGTACCTATACGTCGTTACGAATTCGTACCGATATATCGTATCTATTTCGTACTCTGGCGAAGTCGTGCCAACCATTTCATATAAAAATCGTAACGATTTCGGTAATATTTAGGTTCCAAAATCTGAAGATTTTGTCGACTAGTCGTTACGAGTTCTTTACGAATTCGGAACATTTGGTTTGGTGGTTTATTATTATTTATTTCAAACTAAATAATTTCTAAAAAAAACAAATAAAAATCTAAAATAATTTGTCTTTATTATCTGAACTATGAAAATCACTGTGCTAGGGGGAACGGCTATTTCTATATGTTGTATGCCTGGCAGTAGAGGCAGCACTTTAAAGCTGTTAAAAAATGTTCTAAGGCCCTTAGAAATATTTCTCCTTATACTTCCAATAAATTTAAATATCAATAAACCAATCATTATTTAATTTTTACCAATAAATACGTGCTACAGTAATAAAGTAATACAGACGATCAAATAAACTCTTCAACCACACATATAGTTGTTGGCATGCAGTTGTGTTTTCCGTCTACACGTAGGCGTTGTTTTGCAATGCTCAATAAAAACCAAATAATTTTTCTATATTTAATGAATTGAACAGGCTAATGTTCGTATCGCCTTTTAAGCCAAATTACATGTGATAATTATTAATGAACAAATAACATCAAAGTTAGTTGTAAATATTCTGACAACACATAGTCGAACGGAACAGCCAGCCGTTTTCGAAGGCCACTAAACCTTCATCATCAGCGTTCTTCTGTATTTGGTCCACTGTGTGTGGTGTCAGTTGATGTAGATTTCTGCCTTATATACGAAACTTTCTTGCAAATGGAATATGTGAATTGGTTTGATTCATCGTATTTCAATTTGCTGAAATGTGTTTTGTAATGAAGGCCCAAATTTACCATCTCTAAATCCACAACAGTCTTACCATTGTCGTTGTTTCATTACTAATTATGCACATGTTAGTTAATTTGCTCACAAATAATTTTTATTTTATTTATTTGACGGCTGATTATTTGATTGTCTCCAGCTCTGATTAACCAAAAAATATCAGTTTCTTTGTGATTCTGTTTAATTATGTAGAAGTTTGTATTGCGGTTTATTGAACACTTTCTAAACGATACAAACGCTACGAAGTCAAAATAGAAATGATCATAGGCCTAGAAAGGCCATTATGGTGCTTTATTCTCCCCCCCCCCCACCAAGAATTGATTTTGTCCCTTTAGAATTATTACAAATTGCATGTTATTATTACTCATGAAAATCACCAGTCATAATGCCCTCCTAGAAAAAATTTCTAGTTACGCTAATGCAAATGATGACTGACATATTTATGCCCATTGCTGTTGTTAATTTTTAAAGCACTGTTGCAGGGTATCCGGTGTTGAGTAGTCGTATGACTTTAAACTATGTAAACGATTAATTGCATTATGTCAACATAAGCACGAACACATAACAGAAAAATATTGATATGACTTTGTTTGGCCAAAGTTTGAACTTGGCTGTGCACTTGCTACCTCAGTCAATATCTCCCCTAATTTTTAATCGTATGCTTTTAAAATAAAAGACCCTCTTTTTTATGTAAACATTTTCAATAATACGACATAAATCTTTGGAATGGCACTAGCTGAAAATCGGCTTTCTCTTTCAGTATTTTCTTACAAGGTTTTTTAGTTTGAATAAAATAATAATATTTTTAAATTTTTCCCTTATCTATCGGCCTCTATTTTACACAATTTACAAATACAAACTTAAAACATCCATAAAGACAAGTTAACAGCGCACAGTGGGAAGAAGTGAAAATTATTTTTATTTAAGAAGTTGAAATGCAATATGAAAATCGTGAAATAAAATGTGAAATTAATGAAAACTAACTACGAAGGCTGGTTATTCTGTCTTCATTTTATATTTTCAATATGCCATTTGAAATTACAGCCTGTCCTAACTTCCATCACTTTGTTGACACCAACTTAGCTGAAATAGAACTTAAAGAGAAGCCAATAAGATTTAAATATTGTTATCGAGCAGTAGCTCAAATATGGATAATTTTAATATATTTTGATACAACAAGGCAAAAAATTATATCTTCACGATCCATTCAACATTTCTTATGGATCTTGAAGCAAAACTAGAGTGTCGATATGAAAGCGACAGGTATTTTGTTGTTGTTGCTCTTCAACATACACATCCAATTTATAGCACGGGAAAATCCTAAATTGGTCGAAAATTTATGCTAAAATGTTCTACGTAAGAGTAATAAAAATGCTGTATTGATAAAATTAATTTATTCAAAAATACGAAAAAGCAAATAATTTGTAATAAATAAGGAACTATCTATGATTTAATTATACAGGTGACAGTGAAAAGTTTTGTTATACAAAAAAAAAACGGCAACCATGGCTGTGTAAAGAAGCGTAGAACGTCAAGAGCACAAAAATAGTTGTACCAAAACCAAAACAAAACGAAGTTTTTGACATTCTTCAGCTATAAAGCACATAGAGAAAAAAATTATCAGCTGAAGTAGCGCTGCCACCTGGTTCTGTACACCTTGGAACTATCATATATATAATCTATTAATTTCTAGGAGGAACATAGGGCCGTTTGGAACTATCATACAAGTACAAATATACCCAATATTACTGTGTAAATAAATTTGCTTCTAATTATTATCAGTTCTGTTTTTTGTAAATTTTTTTTTCAAAAACTTTGGCACTCCTTTGTGTTAGTCCAAGAACTAAATTAGGCAATTTAAGAAATATTTAAAAAAATTTTGCTTACCAGGTTCTGTTATTTGTAGAAATGATCGTAAAGGAATTGTTGGTGGTGGTGTTGCTTTGTATGTGTCGAAAACTATTAAGTTTAAAGTCGTTTATCGAGAGACAGAATACCGTCCTAATAGGAGATGAGACAGATCTTGCGTAGCTTTTGAATCTATATTTATTGAAATACAGCTCTCGGGTAGAAAACTCCTTATAGGTGTTGTCTATCTTCCTCATGGTGACTTGGAAGCGTTTGAGATTAGTATTACTGGTCTTTCGACTAAGTACAATGACATTAAAATATGTGGTGATTTTAATAATTATATGTTTGACAATATGAAATCAACTTCTGTCAGAGATATATGTTGCAAGCTGAATATAAAGTGTCACCATAACTCTTTGCCTACTCATCTGAGTGTTAGATATATATTTTACATCTTGTTAATAGTATTCTTACTACATCTGCGTTTCCTTTAGGTTGGAAAGTCCGTAAGGTGGTTCCTATAAAAAAAACTGGCGAATCTAATGAGATTGATAACTTACGTCCGATTTCTGTTCTAGCTGTTATTTCTAAAATGGTAGAAATTCTACTGAAAGATCAGCTCATGTCTCATATTGAAGAGGTCGCTTTTTTTACTGATGCGCAGTACGGATTTAGATGTGGTAGAAATACTACTTCTCTTTTGTTGGGAATGACCGAAACTATAAGGCAAGCTTTGAGTAAACGTCACCTACTTGTTCTTTTATCTTTAGATCTTACCAAAGCATTTGATAAAATAGATTATGGAATTTTAATTTCGAAATTGCATCGCAATCTTGGTCTTTCATCATCTTCTTGTAACCTTTTATATTCATATCTTAATAATAGATATCAATATGTCACAATTGGAGATAAAATATCAAAGCTTTTAAGCAGGTCGTACACGACATGTTTTTTACGTCTGACATGTTAACTTTTCAACTCAGATGTAATTCTGCATGTCTGTCAAAAATTGTGTTTTACAGAAGGTTTATAATATTCGGTCACAAACGTGCATGTACAAATACGTCTGACATTGTCCGTCTTTGTATCCAACAGCTGATCTGTGCTCAATTTATTAAATATTTTGTTAAAAGTGGTTTTAAAATGAATTCAGAAAATAATACAATTGCAGTGTGCAGCATTATTTCAATTATAACTGCAATTAAAGCAAAATCAAATATAAAAAATGTAAATATTTTTGCAAAAACCTATGTCGTTCTCCGTTTCAAAATGGAGTGTTGCCGGCACAAAAATGTTTCTTTACGCCGTAAAAAGTTAGGATATAAATATGGAACGCAATTTTATTGCATGTACATGATTGTTATTTAATAGTTTAAAAAAAACATAAATATATCAATGTTGTAATATATCAACTTTAGGCGGCTAATGCTGCCGTCAATATCGGAACGCCGCTGAATGTTTTCTCACGGCATAGATTTTTGACGACATATTTTGCTTGAGAAAAACAGCTGATGTCAGAAGAAAATAGAACACGCTCTAATTGAAATTTTGTCAGAACACTTTGCGTCTGACTTTTACAGAAGCAATGTTTTAAAGGTACCACACGACATGTACATGTTTTACACTGGGAAATATGACAAGTCAGATGTAAAAAACATGTCGTCTACGGGGGGCTTTACCTGTCACGAGTGGTGTTCCACAAGGTTCCGTCCTTGGACCTATATTATTTAACATCTATATTAACGAAATTTTCTCCAATTTCGAATTTATATCGTCTTGCATTCCATTTGCTTTTGCAGATGATTTGTTTTTTTATTTTTTGTGGTGAAAAACATTTCCTGGATGTCATGCAAAATATAATTGATTATAGTATTGAAACTATTTTTCGTTGGATGAGCGAGAATAAATTATTTATAAATACCGCTAAAACAAAAGCAATGTTCTTTGAGCCCCCAAAAATTAATTACTAATTTGGCCATAAAGATTGATGGTACTGACATTCAGTTTGTTAACCAGATTAAATGTCTTGGTGTGTGGTGAATAACAATAAGCTTAATTTCGATAGACATATTAATTTTGTAACATCCAGGGTTAATTTTGCACTTCGACAAATCAATAATGTAAATCTTATTCTACCCGTGCAAGTAAAAATAAAGCTTGTTCACACTTTGATTATACCCATATTTTTGTACGGAGTTGAAGTTTATAGTCTCACTTTGGGTTACAACATTAGTAAACTCACGAAGTTATTCAATAGAGAATAGAGAGAGCGCCCATATGTCGAATTATGTGTGTAGATTTTTAAGATGTTCATTCTTGAACTATTTGAAATTAAGACTATTGCTATTTTTTTATAAAATATATAAGGATGGGAAAATATTGCATATAATTTAATTTTTTACCTTCTGTCGGTCTCAACGAAATCGTCAAATTCAAATTCCAAGACTAACTTCAATTTTGGAACGCTCATTTTATACCAGAGTCGCAAGAATTTTTAATAATCTGCCTGACAGCCTTAAATCTTTTGTTTTATCACATCAAACTTATCAAACTTATAAAAATAAAGTTCTACTATATCTTGAACATAATAACTTATAGTTACATATTAATACTCGTACATAAAATTCGTACATTCATACTCGTACATATATAACTTATACTCTGTTACAATACAAACGCAATTGTTAATTTATTCACTTTCCTACAATACAATATCTGTCCTAAACTTTCTCCTCTACCGCTATATTTATGAGATGTATTGATAAATATTCTTTAAATATGTTACATTTATTATATTAGTCTAAGATTTTTACCAAATATTTTATTATAAAGTTTTGTTATATGTTAGCTACTATCGTATATTATGTAGACAATTTGTTAACAATTTATGGCCCATTGGGCCCAGTTACTTAAACTTGAATAATAAAATGAATGAAAATGAAATGAAATGAAAATATGCTGGGTAGTTCGCTCACCAGCACAACCTCATTTAAAATTTGGCTGCCTATGCTCTTCATTCCGCAAATGTGAGACGTACATACGTGTGAGAGTAAAGGAAAATTGAAGCTCGCAACCCGTGTTTTGCCTGACCATTCCTCTTAATGAATTTTTTGTTTTCTCGCAGTAATATTTCGATCTGAGTGCTAGGTGAATTGCAAATCTTCGACCAACTGTAAGAGGAAATAATTATACGAGGTGCGTTCAAAACGAAATGCGAATTTTGAATTTTAGCTGGTTACTTATATTCGAATTTTGATTTTTTTTGTGGCGTTATTTTGGTACTCATGTCTCTCACTTATGCCGACAGTTTCGGCCATTTTAAATGTTCAGTTAATTGTTGACAGCTGCTTTGCTTGCACGTGTTTTGGCTCATCTTCGAGCCATTGAAATGATTAAGCTTTGGTTTCCACGTCATAACCAAAAACTCACGATTCGTCACCAGCTATGACCCTCCGAAGCAATTTTGGGTCGTCGTGGACATAGTCCAACAAGTCATTAGCAATGTTCATAGGATGCTGTTTTTGGTGGAAATTGAGCCATTTTGGTACGAATTTCGCAGCACAAGAAAATCAATATGTCTAGGTCCTCAGCAGCTTCTCTAATGGTGATTCGACGATTGGCCAATACCATATTCTTCACTTCAGCAATTTGTTTGTATGTTGTTGAAGTGCTCGGGCGTCCGGCACGCTCTTCGTAGTTCACATCTTCTCGGCCTTCTGAGAACACTTTGTACCACCGATAAACGTTGCTTTGGTCCAAGGTAGCTTCACCGTATGCCACAGTCAACATTCGGAATGCATCCGCGCACTTAATATCGTTTTTCACATAAAATTTGATACAGGTTCTTTGTTCCATTTTTTTAATAGGTAAAAATCGAAGACGAGCCAAAACACGTGCAAGCACCTGTCAACAATTAACTGAACATTGAAAATGGCCGAAATTGTCTCGGCATAAATGAGAGACATGAGTACCAACATAACGTTACAAAAAAATCAAAATTCGAAATACAGCGTTGCCCATAAGTTTTGTTCGAACAGCTGTTTTGTACGTTTAAGTGAAGCTTTATTTTGAGCCTTGGAAGTTGTGTGATTTGATTTCCAGACAAAGCAAGTCAAGAAAAAGTTATTTCATAAACATGACTGCCACTTTGTTCTGTTTAATTTTGCGGTTTTTATATCTTTCTTAATCCCAAAGTTTTAAAAAAAAAGTTTAATATATAATTTTGCCTTTTCCATACTCGTTGACACTGTATGTTCTTTAAGTATAATTGCTGCTGTTTTCTGGTCTTGCTATCGTTTTGTATTTTTGTTCAGATTCTAGTAATTGTGGTTTTGTTTTGTGAGGGCTTCTTTTTTTGCTTTCGTTGTATTTATGTGTCTGCCAGAGAGGACAATTATCCTTAATTTAATGTGAGCATGCTGTTACTCTGCCTACGTTTGTATATCGTATCTCAAATAACAAATCTCAGAACACTTTAAATTATGTGATTTTTTTAATTTTTATAGTAACAGTTGCCCAGAAGGAACTTAGTATAAATAAATATTCATAAAAAGTGAGAAAAGCATTATAAAATAAAATAATTGGAGTTATATAAGGACAAATATAATAATTAACATATTAAATGCTGTAATAAATAAACTGCCGATGATGACAAGTTTTATTGCAAACGCAAAACACCGCACTTGGGAATTGCTTTAAATAATAGTTCTTAATTTTACTTATTATTTTTATATAGAAATGAGAACTAGTGATATGAGATGTTTTAGTGATGTCTGCTCTGAGTGCACTTTTAATATGAAAGTCCACACAACGCTTTTCAGCGCAATCTTTCTTTTCAAGTTACATGCCGCTCTTTTTACGCTAAAGTTACACGACCAAGATTTTCTTTCAAGTGCCAAAAGTCACTGCGATTGAAAGCTGTGTCGCAATTTCAAAGGAATATTATTTTTAAGATTCCGTCGCCAACCAACATTGCACTTATTATTTTATGCACAAATATATTTATTTTAATTCAATTGCTATTTTTCGTGCGAAATATAAAATTATTTGTAAAAATAAGAGCACATAAACATATAGCGGCAGAATATTTGAAAACAAAACCGAAAAATTTGCCCATTAGAATTGTCGTCTTTTGTTTCATTGGAAAGAAAATTTGAAAGCAAATTTTAAAAGTATAACAGCCGTACGCAAAAAATAATAATTTGAACTTCAAGTGTACGTTAAAACAAAATTTATATAAAATTTTTGACAAAAGACTTGTAGTTCAAATAAATTTTTTTTTTTGGATACGGCCGTATATGTATTGAAATTTGAAATGCAAAACTTGATCGTATCACCCTCAAATTAGGCAGCATCTGTTGCATTAAAAATAATATAAAACTTGGCATCACTGAGTATCAGAATCAACTAACAGCGGAGCGGGTTTACATTGAGGGCGACTCCCATGCGACAAATCCTGGGCGACACGCGTTTGTTCGTCAAAGACACACAAAATGTAATTGAGGCAACAATTTCGGCATCTTTCTGTTGCATATTTATCTAATTTTTATAAGCCTGCTATCTAAAATCTGTATTGCAAATTCTTGTTATATATTGTGAAATTGGAGGAATAGTTATTTAATGCAAACGCTGCATGAAATAAAACAAAAATCATATAAAAAATCGAAGACGAGCCAAAACACGTGCAAGCAAAGCAGCTGTCAACAATTAATTGAACATTCAAAATGGCCGAAATTGTCGGCATAAGTGAGAGACATGAGTACCAACATAACGCCACAAAAAAATCCAAATTCGCGATTCTTTTTGAACACACCTCGCACATTAATTGTACTTTGGTTGAGTCTTTTAGAAATAAGAACATTTTAAAAGTAAAATCAAGTATAAGACATTTTCTTTTCTAAAAAGTACTTGCTGCTACCTACATCAAGAAAAAATTACCATCAGTTACAAAAAAAATTGATTTGTATTTTATGGAAATAAATACAATAAAGTTCAAAAGCGTTTCATAAGCTCACTCAATTGTTTAAAGAACAAATAAATTTAAAAATACGAATTTCAATGGGAGAGTGTACCAAAAACTTAACCATTATTTTTTTAATTTATCCATTTGTCAGTAAAAAAAACATAAATATTCACTTGGGCTGATGAAAAGTTGTAATGAAATGAAAAAAAGTATAAAAATGGAAATTAAAGCAGAGCAAAATCTATTTATGAAAATTAAAATAACGAGGAAAAAAGGAACCGAATGCCATAAAATATAAATAAAATGTATTTTTTATTAAACAAAAAAGTCTCTAGAACAAACAAAAAAATTTAAAATACTAAAAATATATTTATAAAGTCACAGCACCAGCTGTATGTGTGTAAACACAAAATGTTATGACTTGAATGGAAATAACCATAAACAGCTTTTCTCTATGTATTTGTATCAGTTTGGTATTCAAAAAAAAAAAAAATAATGCTTAAGATGCGTGAGTGTGTGGGTTAAAATTTTTGTAGCCAATTCGATGTTTAATACACTTTTTTATGCTCTTACGTACAGAAGAATGTTTTTTCGCCTTGTGCTATATCTATAAAGCCCCAATTAATTAAATGTGATTTAAAACTATTGAAAAAAAATCTAATTTTAACATCAGCAAACTATTTAATAAGATTTAAATTGGTGAATTTGCTGTAAATTTATTTGACTGAAAATTACAGTGTGTAACAATGAAAAGTATTTTTAAAAGTATCTATCGTAGATAATGGTCGTGCTTTGCATTTTTTTGAAATTCGATTATATCCTGAAAACTTAAAGTTATAAAGTTATTAATAAAATACAATCGTTGTGAACCTTGTGCTTTTTGAATTAGAAAAAAAAGTACAATGCTTGTGAAAACTTAATGAGCAAAATAGGGGGAACTTCAATCTCCCTTTTTTTATTAGATTCAGACGTAGACTTCAAAAATATAATGCATTTGTATATTCTTTGAGTGTCTCCTTTGCTAGCTGAATACACATAAATTTTTATTGTTTGTATTTTTTGCCCACAGTAACTTAACTACACAAATTATTTAATTAATGGAAATCGAATTTAAACTTTTATGATTTATAGTAGTGGTTTTCGAATTACTAAAGTTTAATGAAGTAAACTTTTACAACAGAGAGACGTTTTGTATATCCCGGGAAAATATTGCTTTAGTATTGCTTAGACGTATTGCCATCGAGACACGTTTCTCCGCAATAATATTTTTTATCCGGGCAATACGTTTGGCAATACATATGCAGGGTATGTTCTCTATTCCATGTGAAATTAAAACGTTCGGAATTGCCATAGTAATGTTATTATAAATACACATTGACAACAACAATTGTGTGGTAATTCCGTACGTTTTGATTCGACGTGGAATGTGGAACATATCCGATGTTGTATTTCTGTGTGTTTGTGTTTGTTGTTCTTAATGCAAAACAGCCATGGCGTATGATTAATGAGTATTATTTAAATTACTCATACGTAATCTAATACTGATTTTCTGAAAAATGAGTTTATATTGAATATACAGCCATGTAAGGGAGTTCAATTCCGTTCGCAAACGGAATTCAATCTATCCCATTTTTGTAGGAGATGGTGTCTAAAAAAGAAAACTAAAGTACGGAAATGTGTCAGGTGTGTCCAGACTATTGGGTCGCTGCTATGCTGGGCTATGCTCCGACTAGGGCTTGATATATTGATTAACTGGGATATTAAAAGGCAATTTAAATTATTTATTTGGGAATTAATTGTTTTATAAGATGATATCGCATTGGCGGCACTCGTTTCATAGAGTAGTAAACTTTTTTATGACGGCTCGGCAGGTAGACTGCCATATCGTGACGTACACTTGCTTTTAAAATCGATATGAAAGTAGGTTTATTGTAAAGTAGGTTTGACTTTGTATTTGCAATGCTCCCACAGGAACGAAATTGCGTCGATGGCTCAACTGCTCGTCTTAGGAAATTTTTGCTTCAAATAAATTTGGTACGTATGTAGCCTTAGATATTTGTGTAAAATTCAATTTAATTAAGATCCACCTACTATAAAAGTACTTGCGCTTTTTTTTAATTTAAAGGGTACATTCATCAAGTACAGAAACAATTAAGACTTTCCATATTTTTTGTCGTTCTTGATCTTGGTTTCATTAAACTTTTTATTCAATTGTTTAATAATATGTGCGCTTGGCGCACAATATTTTACGCACTACAGTGTTTAATATATTGATTTTTTGTAAAGCTCTAGCACACAGGATTCAGAAACATTGTTGCTTTAGACTTGAAAAAAAGTCGTAGACGAAACACGGCATTAACTTTCCTGTACTTCTATAAATATACAAAATTACAAAAAACAAACATAATTACAATGTAAATAGAACTCTCACAATAGTTTTATTAGTAATAACAATTGATTCCGTGCATTTCTAATAACCATTTTAAAGTATTGGTAGACGCAACTGAATTAAATTCAAGTTAGAAAATAACGTAACTGAATATTGGCTTTTGAAATAAAAAAACTATTCCTGTAAACAATATTTAGTTTGAAAAAAAAAATCGGTTATTGTAACTAATTAAAAAATTGCCATCGTACTGAAATTCTATTGCAGTAAAAGAAAAGAAAAGAAAATAAAATACTTTATTGATGCTCCTAACCGAATTTTTTATTCTGAATACAAAAGGAAAAACATATTTTGTTGTCGCAATTGAATTATTCCGTATTTGTGGACAAATTTGAATGCTTTATAATCACAAAATAAAAAATAAATAGAAATGTCATATAAAAAATATTTTTTGCAGAATAATTACATAAAATCCCGATTTAACAAAAAAGGTAAGGACATTATTATATATGTATATCGCAAAATATTCGAAGTGTTGTTACTAATATTCTGAAGTGAAATCATTTGTGCAAATAATCGAATACCGGCAACGGATGTTACAATGCACCACGCGGATAAAAAAATTGCACATTTCATTCACTTCAGAATATAAGCGAAAACTTAGAATAATATGCGATAATTATAATAATGTACTTACATACCTTTTTTATTCTGCACAAATTGTTTTTATGTATGTATGTATGTATGTGTATGAGCCATGTCTACCAATGATTCCTTTAGAAATAATAATTATATTGATTGTATCAATTAATTATTTCTATAGTCACAATTACAATTTCATTCTAAAAATTCAAATATCGCTACTGAAAAGTTGTTGCTTACAAAAACTATATTCGTTCATTACAACAGAATTGTGTATTATTGTTGGAACCGACAAAATTCGATTGGCTACAAATTCGGTTATCACAACAAATCTGTATTCTCTATGTATACTTACCTTTTTTGCTATAATTTCATCATTCAAAATGTTTACTTACCTTTTTTGTAACTCTGTTATTTCCATTCTGAATTATTCGCATTTTGGTTAAGTAAATTAACTAATGTAACAAGACTTGTGGTTAAGTCAAAAATAGTTAATTTTTGTTAGTTCACTTTCCTTTTTTTACTCCAAAAAAAACTCCTGAGGCTGCTCATCTGTAAACTTGCATAATTTCGGAAAATAAAATATTGGTTTTTATATTATTTCATTGTAAATAAGATCACTTATTAAACTAAATTACTTTATTTTTGTATACCATACGATGTGTGTTCAAAAAGTATAGCGAATTTTGAGTTTTCGCGGGTTACGTATATTCGAATTTTAATTTTTTTTATGCGTTATGTTGGTACTCAGGTCTCTCATTTATGGCGAATTTCGGCGATTTTGCATGTTCAGTTAATGGTTGACAGCTGCTTTGCTTGCACGTATTTCAGCTCGTTTTCGATTTTTACCTATTAAAAAAAATGGAACAAAGAATCTGCATCAAATTTTGTGTGAAAAACGAAATTAAGTGCGCGGATGCATTCCGAATGTTGACTGTGTCATACGGTTAAGCTACCTTGGACCGAAGCAACGTTTATCGGTAGTACAAAGTGTTCTTAGAAGGTCGAGAAGGTGTGAACTACGAATAACGTGCCGGACGCCCGATCACTTCAACAACAGACGAAAAAATTTATGAAATGGAAAATGAAGAAATTGGCCAATCGTCGAATCACTATTAGAGAAGTTGCTGAGGACTTAGACAAATCAATTGGCTCGTGCCATTCGATTTTTATCAATGATTTGAGCATGAGACGGTTCGCCGCGAAATTCGTACCAAAATTGCTCAATTTCGACCAAAAACAGCATCGACCCAAATTTGCTCTATAGGTTCATAACTGGTGACGAATCATGGGTTCATGGTTATGATATGGAAACCAAAGCTCAATCATCTCAATGGAAGCTGCCGCACGAACCAAGGTAAAAATCGAAGATGAGCCAAAACACGTGCAAGCAAAGCAGCTGTCAACAATTAACTGAACATTCAAAATGGGCGAAATTGTCGGCATAAGTGAGAGACATGAGTACCAACATAACGCCACAAAAAAAATTAAAACTCGAATATACGTAACCTGCAAAAATTCAAAATTCGCGACACTTTTTGAACACACCTCGTACAACACCACCACCTTCAATTTATTTTACAATTTGCTTATTCTTGTGCCATATGCAGCTGAAGTTGCCATTTCTCCGGCTACCGTGAGGATTCCACTCATGAGGGTGTCTGGTGATGTCGTATTGTTCTCTTCGGAGGCTGTGGCCAATACATCTGAATTTTTATTTTGCTTTTTCTGCAACCACTACTACTTGTCCTGTTTCGAGCCACATGAGGTCATTGCTTAATGCTAATGACCAGAATATTCGTCATATTTGACGTGAAGGTATCGATTTTAAGAGACTTGCAGTGAGTTGAGCTCGCAGTGAGCTGCGATTCACTATTCCTTACTTATAGTGCACAGATTTCTAACATGTTTTAAAAATATTTATTTTTGTGTTTTTGGAAAAAAGTTTTAGATATACACACATTGTTAAGTTGGCCGTAAGCTTACTGGCTTGTTGTTGCGGGTTTTGACATATTTTGTATGTTTTTGTTGTTGTTGTTGGGAAGTATATCTTGCGGTTGCTCTGATGACATGTGCTTATGGTTTATTGATCTTAAGCCAACGTTTGGCCGCTGCGATGACCAGGGGGCAAATTACGGCACTCGTTATCGAACGAAATTTAGAAATATTTTAATAGAGTTTATATGGAAATATTTTTAATAATAATAATTTGCCCTCAGCACTTTAAATTGCATGTCACTATGTAGGTGTGCCATTCAGATACCAAATTATGTCTCTGGGTTCTTATGCAGCTTTCAACATTATGCCATCAATAACTTTATTGAAAAGAAATGGCAAAAGCGGATAACCTGACGAGCTCCTACTTTAACATTGATTGTCTTGGTTACCGTCTTCTCATAAAAAATGCGTCACTTGGCGTTATTACGGAGCCCTTCGATAAGTGATATGAGCTTCTTTAAGATTGTTGGGAGTTTGATGGCGCCCAATGCCTTTGCGAAGTCGATGAAAATCATATGGAATGATGATCTCCATTCTCCAAATTAATGCTAGAGTAATCTAAGACTGCTGATGTGGTCTACGCAGGACTTACTGAGTCTGTATCCTTGTTATTTACGATTTGAAGTCTTAATGCGTCTTTCAGACAATTCTTGATGATGTTCACCATGACTTTATTAATCATGCTTAGAAATCGTATACCTCTGCAGTATTTGCATTCTTTCAGGTCTCCCAATCTTGGTGTTTTTGGTTATAACGCCTCCATTGAGCTCGTTCAATTTCCAATATCCAATTTTATATTTCTTAACCAATTATTTTTCAATAGTGTTGTCTCTTCCTCCTTAATTTTTTGTTTGAAATTTTAGTTTTTGCTATTTTCGTTAATTTTTTTATATACATAAGCAATAAAAAATGTTTTATGGTTATTTAATTTTTTTGTTCTTTTAAATTTTTGTAATCAGACATTTACGTACTTTTAGAGCAGTTGGGTGGGAACTTTATGTTTGAATATTTGCTCACATATGAAACAATACAAAAAATTATTTTCAAGAAAAAAAAGCCAAAAAGGAAATAACCAAGTTAAACAAGTAGACAATTTTGTTCTGCAAACACAAAAATAAAAAATAAACTTAAGCAAAGAAAATCATTTAAAATTTTCTCGATGAAATGTATTTGAAAAATTTAAAAATTATATATAGAAGACTTCATATACATAAGAGTGCATACATAAACACGAACGTGCAAACACTCATATGGAGAGACAGTACGTACATATGTATGTATATACAGTAGAGTGGTTCACTGTGTCGCCATTTTTAGTGCGATCATAACATTTTATATACCGGTGTTCATGGCTCCGTAAGGGTAACATTTCCGTCCTAAATAGCTTTTTACTACCACGTCATATTCTATTCTATTCATGACTTTTAAAAACCCGGTTCGTACTCACCCTAATGCTAAATATTTTTGAACGAAAGTAATGACTAGAATATGACATGGTAGCAAAAAACTATTAGAGATAGAAATGTAGCCCTTACAGAGCCATGAACACCGGTATATAAAATGTTATGATTGGACTAAAAATGGCGACATAATGAACAAAATACTAAGAGGGCCTTAATTGTATTTGTGGCAAAAAAACAAAAAAATATATTTTTGGAATTGTTTTTACATTATCTTTAATCCTAAGTACCCGTCCATACAGTGAAACATTTGCTGCAAAACTTTTGAGTTTGTCGTTGAAGGGGGAAAGAGAAATGGAAAAGGGTACTTCGTTTCATGTACATGCAGTTCTTGTTGAGTACGTCATTCTCTTCTCATTCTCATGAGAAATATATGAGAAAATGTGTTAAGCTGCAAAACAAGAACTTCATAGTGTGGACACGAATGCAGTTTCAAAAGAAAAATCTAAAATGTATCGACGGGGACTAAAGGCTGACAAGCACAACTTTTTTTTGTATGGAAGGCGAACCACTCTCATACACAGGTTTATAGATATAGGGTGTTTTTTTAGAGGTATAGAACTTTGAATTGAAATAAAACACAAGAAAATCGTTTTAATGTCCATCAATTTGGCTTTATTGGAAGGATAATTTTATGCCATTAACGTTTAAATATGATTTCGGGCATGTGGCCGCCGCGGCTGGCTCGAATAAAGCCAATTCTACAGCTCCAATTTTCAACCACTTTTTCGACCATATGGGGCCGTATGTTGGCAATAACGCCACGAATGTTGGCTTCCAGGTCCCCTAACGTTTCTGGTTTGTTGGCGTATACGAGCGACTTCAGCGGATGCGTATTATCACATAGAGTAAACGTAGTGCGAAAACGATCCATGGTTAACCGAATTAATTGCTCTGTCGACCATAAAATGGACGGAGCTTGCGGTAAACTTCGCGAACTGAACCATTATTTTCGAAATAAGTTTGCACGATTTGCAAGCGTTGTTCTTTTGTCAACCTGTTCATGATGAAATGGCAAACCAAACTAAATATTAATCACTTGACAGCTGACAAAATGGCCGCCAGTTAAAAAAGTGATGCCAACTTAAAGTTCTATACCTCAATAAAAAAACACCCTTTATTTTTAGGTACTTGTGCTTTTGCTTTTTTTTCATTTTAACAAGTTATAAAAGAAGTTGTTATAGTAGCAGAAATAAAGTCTCTTGCTCAAAGAATATTTATATATTTAATAAATGTATTAAAAATATATTAAAGATAAAAATTGGTGTTCAAAGGTAACTTATTAATCCCTTCAAATATTTGTTACTCTGAAAGTAACTTCACTCCGGTATGAGAATATCGTTATCTTAATATAGAAAGGTCCTAAATCATTTTCTGGTTTGGTTTGAAATCGAGTTTTTTGTATATTTCGATAGAAGAACATGTAATGTATCGAAAAATGCAAAACTCTCGATTTAAAAAAAAACTTAATGATTTAGGGCCTTTGTATATTAAGGTAACAATATGTTTCTTTTTAGAAGCAAGCACTTCTCTTTTTCCGCTTAAATAATACTCCAGCATGTAAAACTTTGTTGAAACAACTTGAATGTCTAGAAAAATACATATTCTTTGCAGAATTGTTTAAGCTTAAAGCTCATCAAAATTTTATGGATTTTTTATTTAACAAGCATACGATTATGTATGTATATCTTATAGATAGATGTCGTATTATAAGACAAGTTCTATAGTTCAACTGTCAGATGTTGAGATAAATATACTTGCATTAATTTTTTGTGCTTGCTTTACTTGTAACTAAAGCTCTCTTAAGACTTTCCCACTGAAATTGGTCAAATAAGAATCAAATAGAAGTATATGACAACAATAACTATTTAGTATTTGAGCTCATTATTTTTTAAAGAAAATCTGTGTTCGAACAAGTTTTTATTTCAAAAAGCTGCTTCAGTTGCATCCGTTGTAATTCAAATGCTTTAGCTGTGTACTTTTTGAATATATTTGTGCCAACATAAAAACGTATTTTGTCATTAGGCTGCTCTTTTTAGTCTACTTTTCAATTGTTCGACTGATGATTTCAAATTATTCCCATAATTAAGTAAAGATTTTAGTAGTTTAGGGAGTTATTTGGGAACGTTTTGCTTTTTAGTCGAGTTATGGAAACAAAAGACTGAATAAAAAAGCATTTTATCATGTTAGCCAATTTCTTCTTTGTTCAGTATCGATACATAAAAACTTAATCGTATTATAATACAGAAACGTCATTGTCACGTAGCTTAATCTATTATTTAAGTTACATACAGGGTGTCTAAACAGAAAGTAATCATATATTTCTTTATGTTAACATGTGATTGCAACAATTTTAATGACTGCGGAGCATTTCAATTGCTGGCGTAGTGAGTGTGCAAGACTTTTACTATAAACTATAATTCAGTGTTTATTTTCACTTCAAAAAGAGCAAAATACCGATCATTTCCATGCAGCAAACAACAAAGATGGCGTTTTCTTATTTGCGAAATAATTTTATACTGCTGATGACGTCATTAAAAACCACCACCACCTTGTACTCGTATGCTATGGAAAATGAAACGCAAACTTTTAGAACTTTCTTTTGCAACATTTTCTGTCTTCTTTTTTTATTCCTTACCAATTTATTTCTAATTTGCAAATGGAGACGAATTCTTGTAAAAGAATAAATAAATTATTCATGATTGAGCTCATTAATTTCGCCAAAAAGCTGGTTTTACTGAAGTAATTACTTTATCCCGGGAAAATGGTTGATTCCCAAGAATGCAATTTATATTTTCTCATTTTCAGTAAAGTCAAAATTTCCCAGAAATTCCAAACCCTGCCTAATAGCTTTCTAACGTATGCATAAAGACGTCTTGTTGTCTACTTATAAGAAGAAGAAAAAAGCCATTGAAAAAATTTATTTCATTGAAGATTGAAGACAAAGTATTGCCAAACAAAGTTGTTTTCCGTTTCCATTTTGTTAAATAAAAGATGTTATTTCACTTAAATACAAAATGTTTTATTTTATGTCATGAAATAAAAATCGATTTTCCTCGCTTCGTTATAAACGTCACTAACGAAGCCAGTTAAGAAACCTGATTTATATCTTGTGTCCTTTACGAAATAAATAAAATTTGAAGTACAATTTTTTTTTTTTTTTTTTTTTTGCTTTTAGAACCACTGAAATGAAATTAAAATACGTAAAATTTATAAGCAGCACACACATCGTTAGCAAAAACATAATATATAAGTGTTCCATTATTTGTGTGTGTGTGTGTATGTATAGGAGTCTGTTGCTCTTGAAGGGTAACGACGTATTGAAGGGTAAAAACGTTAATAAAAAAAATCATTTAACAAATGTTGTGTATAACAACAAACAATGTGACAATGTGTGATAATAAAAATACATTTTATTTCATCAAATACGAGGGTTACTATCTTAATTTTGATGATAGTTAGGAACTGGATAATTCATTACAATTTTTTTTTTCGAAACCTAAGCTTAAGTTTTTAAGCTCGGCGGAGCTAACAAAAGAGTTAAGTGTCATACTGCACTCACTATTTGATATTTATAATCAGTAAAGCGCCTGCGCTGCATATGGAAGCCTAAATATTCCAAATTGCTTCGCTGAAGTAGATAACTCACAAATAATTGTCAAAAGTACTATCAGCGAACTTGTATTGCTTTCAAATTAAAGTTTGCTCGTACGATGCAGAACAGTGATGCATTTCCGAACAGGCCCCAACGCTGAAAAATCATCATGAGTAGATTGACGCTTGAACAATGCAACCAATTTATGCAGATTTACTTGGAAAA
Organism: Nowickia ferox; assembly: GCA_936439885.1. Classification (NCBI taxonomy): domain Eukaryota; kingdom Metazoa; phylum Arthropoda; class Insecta; order Diptera; family Tachinidae; genus Nowickia; species Nowickia ferox. The sequence continues at coordinate 99,636,907 of OW387023.1, read as the reverse complement.
TCAGTCATCCATTTGCGCAACTTATAGACGACTTCGTGATTTTTGTTGGCGCACATCATCTTCTATCTATACATAAACAATTTTGCGCAATTTAATCTTCTTCAGCAATGATTTTGCTTCGTATGTGTTTCATGTTAATCTAATATGATTTATAGTAGTTTTCAAAAAAAATAACTTTATTTCACGTTGATTTAACGTTTACGTACTGTTAAAATCAAAATGAAGAATCATGTTGAATCAAAGTAATTTCAAGTTGGATTAACATGAATTTAATTTAATGTAGTAATTGCATTTTATTAATTATTTAACTCACGTGTGTTTGGCACAGGGATCACAAAAATGTTGGTTTGTATATAAATTGGCTTCTCCGGCCAAGATTTTAACTCGAAACTCATCGCGTAGCAGTCAATGTGCTTACCCCTGCAGCCACAACAGATTTAAATATTCTTTAGATACACACTAAATATATACCATCATAAATAAAATTTTAATTCAACGTTATTAAATTTATAATTTAACATAAAATTTATTGGAAAAGTTCTGGTTAAAAAAATACAAAATTCTTTCACTTGTCTCCAGCCAGCAACGACAATACAAAAACAAGTCACACAACTAAGCACAAAAGTGCATTGCAGCTATGAACAAGGCAACTAAACACCAACACACTTCAACAACATATTATTTCTAGTAAATTTAAATCAAAGTTTTTGCATGGTGATTTTACATTGGTATTTTTTCTGTGTGGTCCGTTTAAGATCCAGCTGTTGCATGAATTAAAGAAACGAGACCATCATATTCTTTGTTCTTGTGCTATTGGGCTCTAGCGGAGTTCGAAACGGATGCGATGTTTTAATGCAAATTTGTTCTTGCACACAGAAAATCTACGAACACAAGGTTAATTTAACATTTTTCGGCAGTGATTTTTCTTTGTACGTGTTTCATGTTATTTCAACATGATTTACAGTAACCTTTAAAGAAGTGTTCTTCATTTGGAAATAACTTTAGTTCATTGTTGATTTAATATTCCAGTACTGCTAAATAAAAATGAAGAACCATATTGAAATAAAGTTATTTCAAGTTAAGACAACGTGAATTTTATACTGAAATAATATGAACAATCATGTTGAATCAAAGTTATTTCAATTTAAAACAATATAAGTTTCGTTTAATGTATTATTAGTTATTTGAATTATATGATGGTGTGTTTTATGCACAGCCATATCGAAAATGTGTGTGTGTGTGTGTGTTGTTACCAACTTGGTCTCCCCAGCCAAGATTTGAAAGCGAGGTCATTGCGTGAAACGCACTCACCGCTGCAGTCACAACAACCTTTAATATTCCTTACATAGATACACACTAAATAAATATCATCATTAATTAAATTTTGATTTTCAATGTGATGATTTAATTGAAGATTAAACATAAAATTTATTTGAAATTAAGGTTATGATTAAAAAGGAAACTCAAACTGCGAAGCAACTTTGGCTCCAGCAGGAGTCGAACCTGCGACCCTCCAACTACAAGACTGATTTTACAGTGTTATTTGTTTTTGTGTTTGTATGGATGACATTGATCGCTTCAACAGAATGGCACTACGTGACAGAATCAAAATTTGCTGTTAAGTTGATTTCGATAAATCTTCCTGCCAATCGTCCTCTAAGGTCGTGCAATTTAACAACTCTCAATTATTTCTTGTGGAACTGCGTGAAGTCACTAATCTATACTAATGAATCAGCAACAATTCATCACGCTGTGGAGATCAACATTAGTGGCCTCCAATGCTCGAAAACTGGGCACAAAATTTGATTTCAAGAATGCGCTCCGTCAAGAACAAGTGCGATGGCCATATGCCCGATATCATTTTCCAATATTAATACCATGTATGGAACTTTCGGAAGAAAACAGTTTTAGATTAAAATTAATGTTTCAACCATTTAAAGTCTCAGAATATGAAAGACTGCTTGCACTGAGGCTTTAAGTTTCTTAGTGAGGGATTTTTGCAAGTTCACTCAATTATTGAAATAGACATGAAGCATGAGGTGTGTTTACCAAACGTTTTAGCCATCGCGTGCTTGGCACGATTTGAAATATATTTTTTGAAAAGCAAATATGGGAAATAATAAGTTTCGATGGGAAATTTTTAAAAACAACCACAATCCCTCATACATTAATAAGATTGATATTAAAGCAGGAAAATATAGAAAAATAAATATTATTTTTTAATAGAAAATACAAATGATATAGAATATTTTCGTTCTATTTTTAAATATTTTTTAATATCAAAAAACACACTTAAAAATGTTGTCAAAAGAACAAAAATATACTTATACTTATAAATGTTAAAATTCAGTTATTGTTGGCATGCGAAAGGAAGTCTATAAAAAAATGTTAGCTGACGTTGACGCTGACGCCAACGCAACAGTTTCTCCTTGACTGTAGCTAAAGAAGTCTAAATATTTCATTGTTAAATAAATAAATATAGAAATATATTTGTTTTTATTATGGCCGCTTTGTTTTCTTTCAATTTCATTTTCCTTTTGTCACAATAAAACATAAAACTTTTTGATATTCTTTTATATTTACATATATGTACAAGAAACACGCTCGTTGTGAGCCTTTTTAGCAAATTAATTCAGCCATGACATTTTTCTAGGATAAGCAAAAAATATATACATATATGCATATGTATGTATGTATATAAAAGTTAACGAAAATCAAAAAAAAAAAAGAGAATATATTAATTGCATAAAAGCAATATTTGACTTAAAACGAAATAATTTCCTCTGACTTTCAAATACAACAGGAAACAAGACAATACAATCTTCTTTAATTTATGTGTTTTTAATAAGAGAAATAAGAAGAAGAAAAAGAAGAAGAAAAAGATGAAGTGGGAAGATAAATAAAGACAAAATTATAACCAGCAGTTTTATTTTTCTATAACGAGTAATCAAATTCTAATTAAAGAGTATAAATCATACAAATAATTTCGCATAGATTGAAACATTAATTTCTTGTTTTAAACCAATTTATATATAATAATAGTCAGAATTTCAATTTGCTCAAAGATTATATTTCATTGTTAACTTAGTGATGCCTGCTGTGCAGAATCACAAAAGAGAAAACCTTTTTTCATTCAATGTGATACATTTCTTTAAGTATACTTCATTAAGTAAGTTGTTAATAAATTCTGTTCTAGACATTACAACTTTTGATTTTGATTAATTACAATAAAAAGAGGAAGAAAATTAGATGGCTCTCAAAGTAATCATTTCCTGCAACATCAGCCTATTCATCAGTAACTCTTACAGTATAATTGTCTGAGCACATTGCAAATTGGCACTAACTAGCCTTATATTAAGTGAATTTAGAGAAAAAAATTATTATATCAAAATTGGTCATCTTATTTTACGCATACAACTTTTCCTATCCAAGCAAAAGCTTTCAAACATCGAAGTATGACATAAGTATCGTTTAAAGAACTCCTTAAGTATTGGCCGTGTCAAACAACTATAAATACTTTAAGTTAAGAATAAAAACCATTCTCATACGCAAACATACGCATCAAGCTTAAACTGAATATGTATAACTATAAGCCGCCAACGACTTTGTTCATACACAATTTTTAAATTACACAGTACAAACGACTTTAATTAAATTTTGTGCACTGTGTCATCTACACTCATACACATAATCATAAAAATACTCTAAGTATTTATTCGGCTACACATGAGTATAGGTATACAGAAGTATTTTATTTGCACATACTTAAGCATGAGTGGCGGCGGAAAAGTTAATTACGAAAACACTAAAATGGCAATGGTGTTACACTGATTGCATTGCAGGGATGAAAAGTGCCAAATAATAATGTTTGGCTATGCCAAAAATGTTTGCAACTAAATATTTGCTATAAAAACATTTATCACACTTTATTGTTACGATATCCGTATTATACCCTGCTCGAAATAGACTATTATGTCTCAAAATGGTTCTGAAATGTACAGCTAACCGTGAACTCACAAAAATAAAAATAAAACAACATTATACGTACAAAACTACTTACTCACAAAAATATTGGAATCTCTTCATAGTTAATGGTGATTTGCCTTATATGACCGTATTCTTCTCAGGATATTATTACGAACTCCTTCAATCAATCTTTTTACTTCCCTACCTTTGTCGTCTATCCCGCCAAAAAATCTTTAACTGTTCACTATTCACTTACAGCAAAATTACATTATTTTTGAACTCCTTTGGAATTACAAAAATATTTATACTTATTTTTACATATCACACAACATAAAAAACGATAATTACTTTTACACTAGAAATTTTCTTACTTACACCTTAGCTACCACTCAAGCACCCTTATTGCGTACGTCAAGTTGAATATTTGTCTACGAGAGCTTTGTACTAGACTAAAGGAAACGTGTACGAGTTTTCTCGAGTTTTTCGACATACGCAATACGGCTGAATATTTGTCTATTTTTTATTTTTACAAAATGTCACTTTAATAACAATTTTTGTTTATAAATTAGACGAACAAAAAATCAGAAATACATCAGATGCTTAAAGGTTATATTTATTTTAAACTTTAACTCCAAATTATCTGATTAATGCTTTTTAAACAGGGGAAGCACATTCTACATTCCATTTCATACACATAAGCGCGTATGATGAATAAATACTCCGAGTATCGTGCTTATATTCGTATTGTACGAATAAATATCCATACTCTGAGTATAAGCATACTCCAAGTATGACGCATATTGAACCTTTCTTTTTGGTTTTAGTACTCATTGTCATTCAGAAGAAATAATTTTAATTATATAAACAAATTCCAGAAATTCAAATCAATTCAGTCAATGTGGATACATATCTACGTATTTGTTATACTGAGGTTCAATGCCTGTAAACATTTTTTATAGCTATGCTATTTATTGCGTGATACAGGAGTTTGGACGTGATTTTCGTAACAAAAATAATCGACACTATTACAGTTACATATAAATTTATTTCTGTTTTGATTTCTTTGTACTTAAAAGCATAGTATGAAAATAAACGAAACAAGTTGTTTGATTTTGTTTTGTTTCGTTCTTTGAAGTGAGTGAAACAAAAACAATTAAAACGTTTACTCAATTTGTTTTTGTTTTCTTTTTGCACATGAGCACAAACCAGAGAACACAGCCGATCGACTGTAAGCCGGCTAATAGCCGCCACCGGCCACAGACAATACTGTTACTCAATCGTACGCCAGTAGAAAAGAAAACAATGGGAAATAAATGGAAACGTTTTGAAATATTTGTAGAGAATTTGACATCATATAATATAATTTTATTTCATTGTTATTTCATACATAAAATTTGTTTTAAATAACTAAGCATCATAGCTATTACCGGGTGTCCAAAGACACCTCTTTTCTTTTTTCAATTCAGTTTGTTTTCGAGATTTACAAAAATATAGAAAATAAAGGAGGCTGAACCACATAATCATCTATATCTGGAGATCTATTCGGTCTATTTAATTAAGCAAACACCAAAAGGCTTACTTCAAAATTACCTTCAAATTATATTGTCATCAATTCTTGGCAAGCCTTATATTTTTTAAGTTATTGTGAAAGTTTTGACAAAAAAACGCTTTTTTCTAAGAAAATTTACAAGTTAGAATTTTTGCTTAATATTTGGGTTAAGTAATGTCTACATATATGCATTTCGTTATTGCTTATGGAACTCATGAGTAGACTTCAAACCCTAAAATAAAATTTTGAATTTATTTTTTTCTTTAAAAATTCATCAGATAGTTAAAATGGATAAAATCTAGAATAAATAGACCTGTATAGATATAAATTTACCATACCATACTTATTTGAATTTTTATTTATCTATTATTTATACCAAACAAATACCGCAACTTAAAAAAAATTACTCATAGGTAATTTAATATTTAATCTTCCCAAATTAACACACACGTTTTATTACACTTTTTTATAGGGGCATAAATACCCACATTAATGCACACATCCATATATGTATACAATATTTTTATGAATACCACCAACACAAAATTACAACAACAATAAAAACATTTAAACAATTTGAATGTATTTAGCACAAATTAAACTACAAAATCCATTAAAAGCCAATAAATACTTTCAAACAAATTGAAAATATTCGTTTAAATATTAAAAAAAATAAAATTAAAAACAAACTAAATATTTAAACAATCAACTAGAAAAGTAAAATAAAAACATCTGCTCCCAATGAACTCGCTGTTAAACAATAAAAACACCGTCATTCGCACTTTACATTATTTTATTTGTTTATTTAAGTTTTATTATTTTGATTTAAGGGATTCGTTTTTTTTCGTGCTGTTAACGCACAGAGAAAATAATAATAAATAAAAAACCAAAAAGTTCATTAATATTGAATAAGCGAAAAACGGTTTTCATTTAAAATAGTGAAAACCATTTAGATTTTGTGGTTTGTTTAGATTTAAGGGCATGTTTTATTTAAATTTCATTTTATTCGATAAGAAACATTGCATTTCACTTTCAGTAAGATAAAAAAAATTAATTGAAAATATTTTTAGTACTCGCAGCCCTTAATGGAAAATTTGATATTAAAAGCAAATCATGATAAAAAATTAATAATTGGTCTCCTGTTCATTCCGTTACGCAATGGCGGAAAAATATTTATTGTGCGGAAGCAAATTTTAAAATCATTCTTTCCTTTGTTGCGATATTGTTCCGCCTTTGCGGTATTACCAAATTGTTGATTCTGTAATAAAGATATATTTCTTCATTTTACTTGAATGCTTGGTGAATGAACAAAAATGTAAAGAAAATATAAAAATAAATTATTTTTGAAAGAAGTTTTTATGTTTTCGGTTAAGCATGACTAGCTGCATTAAATAATTCAGGAGTGGACTTCAGCCACAATTTAAAAAAGCTTGCAACACCCAATGCTTAAAGACAAACTTCCAATAAGTTATTGAGAATTACAAAGCTACAATCGCATTCAATCAATTTCATAAATTAACTTTCTCAAAGAGAAAAATTATCTATTCACAATTTATTTACTCTCTAATATTTTTCTGACGTTACAAAGAATCAAAAATAATGTTTATGAAAATAAGCGATTGCAAATAACTGCAAATTTTTGCTTTGCATGTTGAAAATTTTTCATATCGTCAGTCCATTATTGGTTTGACCCACCGACCATTTTTAAAAAAAAATAGTTAGGTATGGAGTAGATATATATATTTCGAATATCTTCTTTTTGAATCCAAAACATGTTTCGCGAAATTAATTAGCATTCATTTTGCTCTATTTAAACTATTTAAGGTTTAATAAGTATTGTTTTGCTGTACATGCTGTGCCGTTTGGAGTTTGTGTCAAATTCTTCATACAAAAACACTCGAAGTAAAGTTAACTCTTGTTTTGCTTCATTTCTATAAGAAATGAATAATAAAAAAAGAAGGTGCCGTAAGAAAAATTCAACGGGGACTGTTTAGCAAAAATATCATCACCCAGATGATCATTTAATTTATTTCTTTATATTAAATACACTTACATTATTAAGAAAAATAAACAAAACAGCAAAATTCTCAATTCTCACAAGTAAAGTATACGTATGGAGCACAAAAAGCTCCTTTTTGAAAATAAATTAATAAAAGAGCTGTATGCGGCACAAAACGTATTTTTAATTTTACAATAAAGTAATATTAACATCTAACTTTACTCAATAAAGTTCACTAAAACTTAAGCATTTCTTCCAAACATGTGTCGCAAGAAATGGTGAAAATACAAAGAAATTCTATCTGGTATACGATTACTTTGAGAAAACTTCGTGTAAACCTTCTTTGTCGTTTTTCTCCATTCCGACTTTTTGGCATATGCTCCAAACCAATAATGGGCTGATGATATTTTGATGTCACGTGCGAGATTGAAATATATTATTTGCCACCAGTGTGTCGAAACTAAATGCGAAAAGTTCGTCATATCTTCAATACAAACTCAGATATTAACACAATTAAAATAAAAAATAAACTTGGCTGAAAATTATAAACATATGTGAACGTGGTGCCTATATAAGGTTAGTCCGGTTGACTTCTTAAGTCCTAATTTACACTATGCAAGTCTTATTGCTAAGCTAATTATTTTATTAGGGGAGAGAGACGAAGGGAAAAGAAAAGTTTTTTGTTCCCCTCGTCTCTCCCTCCCTCAAACTAATCAGCTTAGCGATAAGACTTGCATAGTGTAAACTAGGACTAAGTGTAAAATAAGCAAATAAAACTGTAAATTATTGCCATATTAATGGACTAATGGCAAATAAAATGCTTAAAGTTGCGACGCTTACAAATGTTTGCTAATAAGAGAAAAATAAATGGATAAATATTGCACAAAAAAAATTGAAAGAAGAAAATATTGACAATAAAAACAAATAATTATTTTACATTTACACAAATTTTTTGTAAACACAAATAACTTTTCTATAAAAGTGCTGCCAAGTCTTTGCAGATCTGCGATGCCGTTCAGACAATGAGTTAATTTATTTGCAAATAGTGCACGTATAAACGTAGTGTATGTAGTATATGTAAGCGATATTTGTTTTAGCTTCAAAAAATTCGAAAAGTTAGTGTCTGTACAGAAAACATTTGCTTTATGTTTTATTTCTCTTCATACAACATTTAATTTCCAACTTAATTGTACTAATTTTCTCCAAAGTCTTCGTTAGTCTTTTGAGGGAATTTTATTTTGTTTTTGTCTCCTTGCATTTTTTTATGTCTTATAAGTTGTAACAGATTTTTCGTATACGAGTATATGTAAGTTTCCTCTTTTCAACAGCTAAACTGTTCGCATAAAAATTTTATATTTACACACATAAAGTGTTTTTAATTAAACTCTTGCCTTGTTTTCTTAAAGTACGAGTATTTAATTGCATCCCACTCTTGGCATTTGCTTATATTATTTCCTTTCAAGGGAAAACTTTCAAAGCAAATAATATCAGGGGAGTGTTTTTTATGTAGTAAAATATAAACAGTTGATATGAAAACGAAATGTGTTTTTTTTTTGTTTTTTAACACTGCACGGCACGAGCAAATTTTTAATTTCAATTTTTTAATTATAACAAATTATTTCTAATGAAATTCAAAGGTAAAGTTGCTTTGCTTTATGGCCGTTAAATGAATACATGAAGTTTACATTATTCTTTGAAATAGAAAGAAGAGTAGGCTCCAAGTTACACATTGGCGCCTTAAGAAAAAAAATACTATTACAATTCACGTCACATGAATAGGTGCAGTGTTCTACCAATCTATTTAAGGTTTCTGCTCTCAAGATAATTACAGTCGAATCCGCTTTAGCGCAATACACTTTACTGAAAAAAATCGGATTTACTGAAAGCGATACAAATCCCCGCACTGATTTTAAACGCAGCTAGTCTTATTCACTTCGCTTTAGCGAAACATCGCTTTACTGAAAATATCGTATTACTGAAAACCAGAAGCAAGCCCACAACTACGTTTTGTATGAAACTTACTTCGCTTTAGTGAAAAAATAAACAATGACAAATTTATTTATTAGAAATCGCTTGCATAATTTAAGGCTGGAAAAATTGTGCATGTTTTGTCCGTTAAAAAATTAAATGGCAAAATGTATTTGTCCTTTTCGCTCTTACGTACTTTATTGTATTTTTCTATTATATTGTCAATGCAAGTGGCTAGATATTTTCGAGGAATTCGTAAAAAATTTCAACAACAAAATGTACACATATGCATGATTTTAAGCAGTACGCTTAACTGTAACAAATTTCAGTAATCCGAACTACGTTTTAGAGAAAAAATCGGATAACTGAAAAAAAATTGGGTTTTGGTTATTTCCAGTAAAGCGGAGTCGACTGCAAAGGATTATGTTGTAGTTTTTATTAAATGTTTAACTGTTGAAAAAAAGAGTGTAAGCAAAGAAAAGTCGAAAATATTCGATTCGATTTATTCTGTGCTTCTTTTTATAATTTGTGAAGAAAAATTTGCATTATTTTTGTGCCACTTGAATTGGTGCAGTGATAAAAGAGTGGTTGTATAATCATTTGTGTAAATTTTAATTACAAAAAAGGTAAACACACGAAGGGAAGGTAAACCATGACCACAACAACTACGGGAAGGCAAAATATTATTAGAATAGCCTGCAATTAGAATGCCTCTTCTGCAAAAATTTAAGTTAAAAGTGGTTCCAGTGCTAATCTTTCAACTCTTTCAAATGTAATAAATGTGGCAAAAGACTTCAAACAAACTAAGTTTGCAGAAAAACCCACCATTAAACGAGCAACGTAATGAAATACGGTTGAATTTTTGTAAAGAACATATGATTTATAAGATTGAGTGGAACAAACTAGTTTTCTCAGATGAGAAAGTTCAATTTTAATGCACCCGATGGTTTTAACTATTAATTCCATGATTTGAGTAAGGAGGCACGTTTTAAGCCTGTCGCTATTGTCGAGTAGGTGGTGTTATTGCCTGGGGTGTGATATTATACTATGGAGTCGTAGACTTGGAATTTCAAACCACCAAAATGGCAGCGAATTCTTACCAATCTACTCTGCAAACGGCGTTTCCAAAATTTAAAGATTTGTTTGGACCCATTCCATAGACTTTCTAACAAGATGATGTTTCTATACACACAGCACAGATTAGCGAGAAAAATGTTGAATATTTCACCCTTTCTCTCTCTCTCTCTCTCTCTCTTTCTCTGGTATATCGAACGATATTGAATTTGCTGATCGGCCAGCTGAATAGCCGTAATTTTGGTTTGGATAGTAATACAGATAGAAGGACAGTTTCAAGTTTAACTTACCTGACCATATTTCGCATCTAACCCAATGATAAGCAGGTGCATATTTAGATGGATTGGAGATAAGTTCAGATGCACACAGAAAAATTGCATATCAAAATCGTCTAAAATAATGTGGGCCCACATGAAAACCTTTAAAAGTCTCGCAAACTGTGCAATTGTATATTTTACACTCTCGTAAATAAAATATAAAAAATTTTGTAAAAATTTATTTACACAAACCTGTTAAGTTTGCCCAACAATATTGACCGGTAAACTTAAGTTGGACAAGTAATTGCGCATTCTTGTTGTATTCTTCTTTAAAATTATTAAGATTAAAACTAATCCTCGTAGATGTTAAGTGATGTTAACTGTATTTTATAGAATTCATAAGTATGTCTTTCTGAACAATAGTTTGCCATTTATTTCAATAAATTTTTATTCCTCACACAAACTATTACCATAAAAATGTCAGAAAAGGAACAAAGCTTTTGTGTCTTAAAAGCCTTTGTATTTTTTCCACTTCTATTCATTGTGCTTTAAAATATAAGCATTTTTCTGATTTTTTTTCTTTCAACGTTTTTATTTGTGAATATTTATTTATACAAACACACTGTTGTCTAACCATTCGAAATGAATGAATGCATGCACGAAAGTGCTCATGATTTTTTTTTTTTGCAGGCAGAAAGGAAAATGTTAAAAGTTTTTTGAGCAATATTTTGTTTTGAAAATTTCAATGCGCTACTGCGCTACAGTGAAGAAATAAAAAGTGTTTTGAAGCCCGATAGAACTCTTGATTGGAAAACTTAAATGCTGTTTTCTTTTCTAGAAAAAGTGCAGTTTTTTTTAACCTTTTAGCGTTCATTTAAAGCTAAAAATTTACGCTCGTAAGGGATGATAAAATAATTTCTAATAAACTCTCCATTTCTAAAAATCATTTTATTGTGCATTTTCACTCAAAAGTTCAATAAATGTAACATTATTTTCTAGAAAAGAACACTTCATAACGCACTAAATGAAACTTTAATCCAATTTTTTTTTTTAATATAATATTTGAACATTATTTCGGGCATATGCCGACAGAGTCGACTGAAAAATGCCTGTGGACAGCAACAGTGTGCCCATTCATATACACACGAACACATTAACCCGCCCGTAGCTTAAAGTAATGCAACTACTTAACGCCAGAGGCGCTACAACGACACTAAAAAATATTAACAAAACTTTATTCGTTCTTGTGAAAGTTAAATTAATTCGTTTATTTAAATAGTATTTCGCTTGTTTATTTTTAAGAGTAAAAGTGAAAAAATATAAGAAAAAAATAGTTTTTTATGGTTTTTAAAAGTTAAGTTTTTAACACTAAAAATTAAATGTCCGTAGTAGACCGATTTTAAAGTGAATCTTCAATTCTTTTAAACTACCATCTTTCCGCCACTTCCTTCGCATCCAGAGAAATACTTAAATTGCTCCGTATGTATACCAAGCTTAGAAAAAAAAAAGAAAAAGTACCAAAAGTTAAAACTTTTACCCATTTGACCCCCTTAAAAATACGTTATATTTTAATTAAGTCTACCAAATTTCTTTTAAGTTCACAAACACGCCAACTTTCACATTAATAAAACTATTAGGATTTTAAGCCAGTAATGATTAATTCATGTAAAAAATCTTTGAACTTTTTTTGTCAACAATCTTTTTCATTCTGTTACCAAAACTATTGGCTTTGTTGGAATTTTTAAAATTTTTTAGCACAATACTTGACCATGTAAATTGGTTAAACCATATCATTTTGATAGCAACAATTATTCTATATGATAAAATCAGTATATAACCAAACTGTGTACGGAATTTTGTTAAAATCCCTTCAGCGCACAGTTGGGCCAAAGGTTCTTTTTTGCGGATCAATTGATATCCTCACAACTGCAATACTAAGTGTCGCTAAATTTTATACGTGTAGCTCTCAGAACGAATTACGTCTCACAACAATATCGTAATGGTATAGGAGGGTGGAGACGGGTACCTCACATAGAGTAATTATTATTTCTCCTAAATCTTCATAAGTATAATAGTAATTCACACTAAATTTGAAGTGAATAACGTTTAAGACAAACAACGTGTTCTACCAAAATCTTGGGTATATATGAGGGGGGAGATGTTACATACAAAGTAATTATTCTTTATAAAATTAACATGATTTTTTTATATATAAAAAAATACCGAAACAGGAACAAAATGCATATAGACAGTGCTTAATCAACAAACAAGCAAAAATTCATGATTTTTTATTCACCCACGCTCCTAATAAAAATGGCCTGGCATTGAAAAATATTTTAACAAGCCTTAAAAAAAAGTTATCTAAAATTGCACATCTTATTTTTTAAATAATTATTATATATAAATACAACCGCATAACTCATGCGTGACTCACACGTTACTAATGCGTGAGTCACACTTAACAAATCATGACATTTGTACATTTCCAATGAAATCACATTAAACAATGACAAAACCAACAGCAACAAAAGTGTTATCGGAAGTCGGTAAGTGTTTGTTTATTGGTAAAAGAAAATCGCGTGAGGCTATCTACCAATTCGTATAAATAAATTCTGAGGCGCAGCGATAAAATTTTCCAAAATTAAGCGTTGTTCAATATTTAAAATAAAATGAATATCTTGGCTCAATTGAGCCCACTTAAACTGAGAAAATTAATATTTTCTTGCTTTTCTAATATTAACATTAAAAACAAAAGTGCTTTCAGTACAGACGTATTGTTTGCATCATTTTGATAGTACATTCTTAGAATTAAAATTTTTTGTTCAAGAATGTCGCTACTTCCATGCTTCAAATGTGCCAACTTTTTACTAAATAAATCTCAAAAGATGACATTTCAATGCTTGACATTTCAACATTTCAGAGCCAATTTACGTCATAACCTCAAATTTGCCCACTTTTAATTAGTAAGGATAAATAGGATAGCATTACAATTTCAATTAATTTTTTGTACAGAATTTTTTCAGTGTAGAAAAACTGAAAGAAAACTGAAAGCCTTTTTTTATCACCCATATGAATATAATTAAATGCAGTGCTTACAAAAACCTTAAAATGTTTTCATTTGATATTTTTGAAATCTTATATATTTTTTGATTTTCGAAAAACAGATTATAACATACCGTTTACTAGGGATGCCAATCGTTATTCGGGATTTCAAAAAATCAAATCCCGGGATTTCGGGATTTTTCGGATCCCGAAATTTTTTGAGATTCAGGAATTATTCGGGACTCTGAGTTTTTTGAACATTAAAAGACACATACTTTTTATAGGTATTTACTAAAACGAGGTTCACAAACAAAAGTTTTATAATTATTTCATATTATATAGTCAAAAACTATTTGAAAATTCACAAATAATATATTCGAAAATCACAAAAGAAAAATAAGCGTAGCAGGTTAAGAAACTTTTATCAAAACCCAGATTCATAGCGAATATAAATTATTTGCTGGGTTTTGATAAAGCTTCTAAGCTTACTATGCTTATTTTTCTTTTTTGATTTTCAAATATATTATTATTTGTGAATTCTCAAATAATTTTTGAAAGTGTGTGGCTAAGATAAGAAGTTTGTTTTGTTCAAAATATGTGGTTGAAATCTACTAATGATTTGGCAAAGTATCATGTATATAGACAATGCTTAGCCACCGGCAAATAAATTTAAATTATAAAATATCAATATTGTGTTGCCACTTTTACTATCTTCACATGGGGTAGCAAACAAAAATTAGTAAACAATTTCGGGATTGACTAAATCCCGAAAATCCCGGGATTAAAAATTTAAATCCCGGGATTTTTGGGATCGGGATTTCGCGATTGGCATCCTTACCGTTTACACATGCCACTATAGTGGCATGCCATTTCGAAAAACTCCAATACTCACGATTTTTCACTAACACACTAAAATTTTTCGCAATGACAGCTCCAGTGGCAGCAAAATTTGCATGCTTGTGAAAATTTGGCATTTGCATGCCATCGAATGTCAAAAAAAAAAGATAAGAGTTACCCTGATAAGCATTTGATGCAAATTTATTGGATTACTGTGAAATTTAAATTAAAGTTTTAACTTGTCAAATGTACTATTATGATATATTTACTGCACTAATATTATTAAAATAATAGTTATACTCGTAATTATAAATGGTAACCATTTCCCTAAACATGTGCTCATATGATGAACTCGGTAACTCTATAAACAAAACGGGAGTAAATTTTTTACTTGAGAAACATTCAAATGTGCCCAAGTTTACTCTTCGGCGACATTTTTAAAATGAACTCGCAATTGCATGTGTAAACAGTAAAGCAAATGGCAAGAGATTTGACTACTTCGAAATAGTTTTCGTTGACAATACGCACACAACAATTGCATGCCATTAGTGGCATGCGTAATTGCAGCGTAAGACTCACATGTTCTTTCACTCTACAACCTAAAAATATTATATTTTCTTTCATTAATTAGAAAATTATATGCTCAGCCTGTCAATCGCTTCTTTAAGTATTTAACCACCAAGCCTGTCACTTGTTATTATTTAATTTTCTGATACTGCTATTGAATCTTAATTATGTCTTTCACTTAATAGCTGTTTTCTCTCCTTTTCCTTATTAATAACAAAGCCATAAATATTTGTATAGTATTATTTTCTTCTTTGCAGTATATAAGCAAGCAAACCGAAATCATTTTTATTGAAATAACGTCTGACAGGGGGATGGGTGTGTCACATTTTAATTTTGATAAAGAAAGTTTCAACCGTGTCAATATGAGTATGTACATATTTTGCTTGGAATAATGTCGGCGTCAGTTAATTTGTTGACAAAGGATTGGAAAATAATTACTGGCTTGCATATAAAAAGTTATTTATTCAGGAAAATGCCACTTTAACTCGCACACGAAGGGTTCCGTACGAATACAACTTATGTAAAATTATATTAACTTTATTTTGATAAGTCCATTCTGAATATCAAGGTTTCTATTAAATTTCAAGGGTTATGTTATGTCACAACACTTACGGTCCCTGATTTCAAAACATTTTTACAAAAAGCTTTTACATATGGAATTGCCTCGTTTGCCTTTCCTTTTCATTCATTGCACATATTTGATTTGTGCTAGATATATACTTAAGCAATTTGCCTAAACAATACATCAAACAATCCAACATGTCAATAAATTTATTATTCCTTCAAATGAAAACAAAAACACTTAGTACTTGTGCGAAAACAAAGCCACCATTAAGTGGAATTGTCAGAGTCCTTTTGAAAAGCATTTAACCCTTTAAAACAAAATGTTTTTTAGATGTGTAGGCGAGCATTTGCAACCACTTTTAATTTAACGGAATTTGTATAAAGCAAGCTATTGGCTCTGGATCTTAATAATCTACAGAAAAAAAAAATTAATAAAATTGTTTAATATCGTTTGAAAATTATTTATAATTATTACGAGATTTCGAGCTAAGTCTTGCCGCTTTTTACTAAATTTTATTTGGTTGTAGTTTTGGAAATTTTTCAGTTATAGGGCAATAATGCCTGCACAAAATCTAACAGTTTTCAATTAAAATCTCTATGAAAATCTATACCATTTACTCCAACTTTTTTTTACATTTATCAAGGTTTTTTTATCCAAAACAAAAGCTATTAACTGAAAAATTTCTTAAAAGGGCATTAACATTGTCTCAAAATCTAATTCTTAGGAGATTCCGAGCTAAATCTAGTTGCTTTTTACTAGATTCCCCATTCAAAACAAAATCTAATCTTCCAATAGACTTGTAGGAAATCTACTAAAAGTTTAATATTTTTATTTATTTTTTACTACCCTGTACATCATAATTCATATAGAAGGTGGGTGAGTTAGCTACGCTCTACACAATTTTCTATTGAAGGTGTGTGAATGAGCTAAGTGAGCATAAGACTAAGTTTCAGACAAAAGATTTTGTCTGGGATACAAAATCTTGGAAAATGTCAAAAAAGCTTGTGTAAACGATATACATTTCGTTAAAGATTTCTATTTAAATATACTACATTTCGAGACAATGTAAATGCAGTATGAGATACAACCAAACAACTGCACTGTAGCCAATTCACACACCTTTTTAAGCAGACGGTAGCTAATTTACTCATCTTTTTTATAAATATATTGTACATGGTAGTAAAAAATAAATAAAAATATTAGATTTTGGTTAGATTTCCTACAAGTTGACTGACAAATTAGATTCCGTTTTGTATAGGAAATCTCGTAACTACTAAACTTTGAGATAATGTAAATGCCCTATTAATGGGTTTTGTTTTGGACAAAAAATCTTGTTAAATGTCAAAAAAAAAAACTTGGTGTAAACGGTATGGGTTTTCATAAAAATTTTACTTAAAATCTGCTAGATTTTGTGCAGGTGTAAGTGCACTATTAAATTTGAATTCGAAAAAAAAAATTAATAGCAATAGTGCTCTTATAAAATCCAGTTCTTGTGAAATTTTGAGCAAAATTTAGTAAATTTCCCATACAAAACAAAATCTACTTTGTCACTAGATTTTATCAAAATCTACTTAAAGTCTTCAAATTCGTACAAAAAAGTAAAGGCTCGATTAGTCTTTACTTTCTGTTGCTGTTCTGTGCTGTGCAGTTCTGCTTCTAAATTTGAGTACTTACTTTTTCTGTAGTGACTTATCAGCTGTTTCTGACCAGAAGGATGGCAGTTTTCCTCTAAAGCGATTAGTTTTGCCTCGTCCATTGTTAAGTTTCATTATAATTTTATATTTTTCTTTTAAAAATTTATTTTTTTTTTTAAATCTAAAAGCACAATCACGATTTATTTCAAAATATTTTTATTTAATTTATGCTGTCACTTACAATTACTTAAAATTTTTTTTATTTTCACAGGTTGAACCGAAACAGAACAGAACGAAACAGAAAAACTAACGACTTGTATTAGATTTCTATAAACAAAAAAGAGTCAGCTGATTCGTAACAGAACAGAAAGTAAAAACTAATTCTGGCTTAAGCCTGTGTACATAAAAAGGTGTGTGAATTGACTACATTGCATTTGTTTGGTGTTAGTTTTGAAAAATTTTCACTTAATGGGTGTGGGTTTAGATAACAATCCTTGATAAATGAAAAAAAAAAATACTAAATGAAAACGGTACGGTCAACGTAGATTATATAGCATACATCCCAAAAAAAACGGCCGCCGAGACTTCATTGGCTGACAAACTCACCTTGAGCTTCTTTGGCGTCAATTCAAACCGAAAAACGCACTGCTTCGACTGCTGTTTAATCTTTAGTCTATCGTGGTGGATCCCGGTTCTGATCAAATTTTCATAGCTGATCGGAGCTAAGAAAAAAGTGGACCTAAATAATATTCTATAGTTTTTGTAAAACAGAAAAAAACTATTCAAAAAATAAGCCCAGAGTTCATATTTTTGAAATAAAATAAACTGTAAGTTTTTAAAGAATTATTTAAAATTCCAGGAGAAGAGAAATACACGGGTGGCTAAAAGTTTCTGGAATTTGTGCATTTAGTGTCTTTTTATGGCCTGCAATAGCCGCAACCCTTATCATTTGCATTTTTTCAGAACATTTTTAGACTTTTTTAAATCTTCAAATTTCGATTATCACTAAAGAACGAATTTAGGGAAACGATATTTTAAAATTCAGAAAAATTGTAAAATTTTTCGGACAAACGCAAATAAATCTTAAGGGTTTTGGCATTTGGTTTGTGTCTTGGGTTATAAATTTCACATCGGTATTGCGACTTACAGCTTAACTAACATTTACGTTTATAGTTGCGGCTAACAGCGCAATAGTGGTGTAACCCCAAACTATTTAACTACTCAAGCGCTTTAATTAATTATAGAATTGCTCTGTTACTTTGCTTCTTTATGTTTTGTGCAAAAACGATTTTTCCAGCCCCATTTTCTTTTAAAACAAAAAGGTCGGTTACTCTGCTTTTTTTGATTGTTGGTAATGTACAGAATGCAACAAAAAATGTGAGTTACACAACTTTTGTGGTTTTTGGACTCACAATACTAAAACGAATTAGGTTGTCTGAAACGTTGGCTAATAAGGGTTAAAATTGACAATAAACAAGCTAAAAGATATAATAAGTTTGTTAAAGCTAGTAATTTAAAAGCAACAATAGAACAATTTATAGATAAATTATTTTTATTTTGTTTATTTGTTTGTTTATATAAACTTTAATTGTTCTCCGCATTGTCATTAATAGTTATTCTTTTCATTGAGTTTTCCATTTCTTGTATTTTAATTCATTTTAAGGGAACATATGTTTGAGTTAATGAAGAAAAAAAGAATATTTTAATTTATATCTGGTTATCGAAGATTGTAATGTATCATTTGTTGTGTGAAACAGTAAAAACAAATTCATAAAACAATAAATAATAACAAAATAGATAAAAGTTTCCCTGATTTAATAATAGACAAAATCAATAAAAAGTTAATTAAAATGGCCTGCTGCGGTAATTGGAAATGTTATCAATATTATCGGAGGTCAGGCTAAAAATAAATAGTTAATTTTTTTACTAGATGCTCTAAGAGTGTCAGTGTAATATTTTTCTTTTCATTCTCTTGCGGCCAAAGTGTTTTTTTTAACTATAAATATCCATTTAGTTAA
Source organism: Nowickia ferox (assembly GCA_936439885.1). NCBI lineage: Eukaryota > Metazoa > Arthropoda > Insecta > Diptera > Tachinidae > Nowickia > Nowickia ferox. The sequence continues at coordinate 99,617,431 of OW387023.1, read as the reverse complement.
CCAGAAATATAAAATTTACATGCAAAAAGTTAATAACACTTTTTTCTCTTTATCCCCAATTCCCTTAAGCGTTTACTTTTGCAGTGATTGCTTCGCGGTAACGGCAGGCATTTGAATGCAAACAGAAAGCATTCACGACTAATTTAATTGTATTATTGTTGCTTTACAGCGTCATGGTGTGTGTTTAAGTGTTGCTGTATGTGTGTGTGCATTTATGTATGTTCGAGCACTTATATGTATGTGTAAACAAACCATTTGCAAACTGTAACTTTCTTTCATATTCCATGACACATACAAATTGCTTTCACATGGATCTTATTTATTCTTAATATTTTCCACACTTAAGTAATCTCATTTTTATACACTTTGCTGTTGTACTCCAAAATTGTTTTTCTTAATACAGTAGAGGAGCCCCTCCCATACACAGAAAAAAATAGACAAGAATTATGTTCAACAAAACCATGTTATTGAAAAAAAAAATTTTAATTTCCATAATATTTGTCAGTAACTTAATACAATATTTATCAATACCGAGTATTTTAAAATACTATTTAATTTACGGCCTGTCCCACGATGTCACTAGAAATTGTTATATCGAATACTTATATTGAAAACAACAACAAATTTTCTAATGTTATTGTTGTTTGCAATACAATTTGTCGATCGAACGATTTCTCGTGACATCGTGGGACAGGCCGTTAATTTGTTTTTGTTGGTGTTAATCTTGCTTGTTGATTGTCACAACGCGCTGATGTGCTATTGTTGTTGTTTATTTTGATTGCTCGTGTTGTATACGTGCCAAATGCCGACAAGAAACCGAAACACGTCATGGCTTGTTTTTTACTCAACAAAGTTAGAGTCCGAACACAATGTAACGATAATTGATTGCGGTGCGGTTTTTCATACGATTTTGTATTAAAAAAACGCAGTGCGGAACGGCGCAAAATTAAAATCTATTTTATTTTCATTGCAGGCTTTTTTATTGTGTCAATTTTTTACTCTCTTTCTCTTCTGAAAATTGGCTATGTTCACAACATTATTGGATACTAGTGTTGAGCGATATTGTGATTTTTTAATAATGTTGCTCGTTGTGAACGTGATTTCTAAATCGCTGTTCCTTTAAACTGTGACTGTGATCACAGTTTAGCGGTATTTTGTTTGCAGCAGTTCTGTTATTTTGACAAAATCTAATAAGAAGAGCAGGAGTGAAATTAAACAGCGACTGTAATCACGGTTTAACACAATTCAGGTCTTCTGCTTTAAAAGTATGTATTAGTATTGGTATTTTGATAAATACTAATAAGAATAGCGACAAGAGCAAACAATTAGTAATCAAACCCATCCAAATATTGAGAATTGTCATATTGCAAATAAAAAAAATGTGAGAGCTATACATAGTTGCCAGAAAACACGATTTGACACGATTTGACGATTTTTTCTTCACAAAAAAAAGGTGAAGGTATAAAAAAATATTCATGTGGTAGCTTTATTTGCTTTAAAATAAGCATACAAGAACATTCACAGTTTGTATGAAAGAACTTTATTTCCAAAACCTGGTACTTGATAAATTCGGTCACAGTGCGACTAGTGATTAGTGATTTTACAATCGCTGTGAAAAAGTAACAGGTTTCGTAACATCGCTCATCTCTATTGTATACCAAAAACATGATTTTGATGAAAATGCTCTTTATTCTGACTTTCAATCTGCTGCAAGCATGTTTTGAAAAATCCAACCGAATCCCATAGTACATTAACGGATCTTACCCGTATTGTGGATTCAATTCCACACATACATTAAACGTGGCTTCTACCAAATTAACAATTTTTTTAATATCTTAAATCTTTTTATTTACTGCCATTACAAAATATTTAACACAAACAGTAAGTTTTGTAGAAAATTTTATAAAAATTTATGAACAAATAAATTAATAAAAATGTAAACAAACAATGACAAGTATTGCCGTCGCCGTCTTCCATTTTATTATGTTTATTTTTCTCTCCCGCAACGAGAAATCGGCCCGCACCGCTAACATTGTGTTCAGACTCTTATTTATTAAATTATACTCGTATCATAACGCAAAGCGCACATGTAGAAAAAACATAAGAAATCATGTTTTGCTTGTATTCATTTTTTGCGTATCCAAAAACGATTTGCTCTTTAGCTAAGTGGTAAGTACGTTAAGGTACGGTCACACTTGTCAAACATTTGCCCAAAAAAGCGTAACCAACAAACACTAATGAAAAAAGTTTTGATCCAGACACTTGTTTATCATACTAAACAGTTTCGAACACAACTAATGCACCATGTCATAGAATCCAACAATATTGGCTACTCTTTAACTTGACAAAGTTTTGTCTGAATTGAAAGATTTTTCATTAGCATTTATTGGTTACGCTTTTTTGGGCAAATGTTTGACAAGTGTGACCGTAGCTTTAGTCTATTATTCGAGAGGTTGCCGGCTCGACTCATCCCACATACATTTAGTTTTAATCGCAGCCAAGCAAAAACAAACAAAACGTGGTTGAAAATGTGACATTCATCCACACACACCATAACAATTATAACTGAAAATAAAATTGCAATCAACAACTTATTTCTTGGCTGTCCACTACTCGCAGGCATTCAATTCCTTTCCTTTTTGAAAGGACCACTACACTCATCGGTGTCAACCTATGCAGAACCGTATCTAAGTATTCTGATACGGTGATCGTTACTAGATCGAACCCGTCGCGTTGAGATGTCTGATAACGTCACTCAACCCAATCTCAGATAAATCTGAAAGATCGTGTCTAGTACATGACTGCCTAAAAATGTGTGTCTCGAGAAATGCAAAGCTGGGCATTCGCAAAGAAATGCTTTCTGCTCGACATCTTTGGCAGAACTCATTAAAGGACAGACCTACTAGCATGTCTGCCGACCGTCCAGTCATGACTGCAACGAGTCTCGTGAGGTCCCTACGGTTTCTATTTGTTAATTGTATTGAGCGCCTATCTTTGATTCATTAATTTTTTTTATTGACTGAAAAAGAATATTTTCAATAAACGTGCATACAATTTTATTTATCAATAATGCAAAAATCGTCATCACAGAAAATTCAAAAAATTTTTTTATTGAATCAGCGATTTTCGTATTCACATATCAAAAGAATTTTTTTCTGTGTATTAATTCCAATACAATATAAGCCAACCAAGCAAAAAATTTCAAAGAAGGTAATCGGGTTTGGAATTAAGAATTTTTCGTGGAAGCTGTTCTCTACTTTATTACCAACTTAATGATTTTAACTAGGCGTGAGACTAAAATAATCGATTCTTGAGAACTACTTACTTTTTTCATTTAGCAACATGTCCACGTAATCTATTTAAACTAAAAAAAATCATTCTTTTCATCAATCAAGTTCTGTATAATTTTTTTAAATTTTTTGTAATGTGTTTTGTAAGCGAGTAACGAAATTTGGCAGTCAGAAAAGTAAGTCATTGTATGGCAAGTAGTTCTGATGAAAACATGTAATTTTTTTGCTGGGAAGCGTCTCGTTTTAAAAGTGTTTGTTTGTTGTTATAACTCAAGTTGCATGTAAAGTTTTGCTACAAAAAACCAGTAAAACAACAATATATTTATTTTAATTCACATACGTATATACATGCACACATATCGTCAGCTTAAATGCAAATGGACGTAACTATAATTTTATATATAGGAGAAACAAAAAAACGTTACAAAATCAATAATAATAAAATATTCTTTTAAAATTTTCTTCGAAATAGACTTGTATAATGGATACTTATATGTTTTTAATCATTTGTTTCCTTTTTATATATTCCGTTTGAATTTCCTTAATTTCTTTTCATCATTTTTGATCGCAGAGGTCTAAATATTTGCATGAACATGAAGTTTGACAAAACGAACCATAATCAATCAAAAACTCGATTTCGAATTTTGGTGTAGTTACGTTCGTTTGCATTTAAGGTGACAACATGTATGTATTGTTTTCTTTTTGCGAAAGACAAACAAACATTATTAATTGGTCGCTCTTTTAAAGCAACAGTGAATTACGACTACAATATTCCATCGATTGCTGTTTGTTATACATTTGTTCAGTTGTTTTGTTGTTGCTTTTAATTTTAACTCCATTATTTTGGTTAATTGTAAACAATCATTTAAGGTTTTATTATTGCTGAGAATAAAGTCATTTCTTAAAAACAGTTTTACTTAATAATACGCCATATATAATGTAGCAATTCAAATACGATTCAATGGAAGACAATGAAGTATATTGCCGTGAAGCTTACTTTTCATAATACTAGACGAATTCCTTGAAAATTTTAACATTAAATGAATGAAACGTTGAGAAAAGATGTAATAAAAACTATGCTTTTTTATTAAAATAAATTATGTACATACGTACACCTCTTTAGACTAACTTCAGATAAATTGGCAATATAATTAAAGATAATTAGTACAGTGCTAAAAAAAATTAATAGAGTTTTGTAGTAGTTCAAAAAGAAATTTCAAAACGTTTTCATCAATGATCTCCCGCGAACCATTTAACCAATTAAGATCAAATTTGCGGTATTTGAGGCATTTTCACTTGTCTACAATAAAAAATGCATCTCAAAATCGATTTGACGATTACTTTTGGAGTTATTAAAATAAAGCTTTTATTTTTTCTTTAGTTTTTCCTCAACCATTTTTCCCGAACGAATCAACTAATTTTAATAAAAGTGTAATCATTTAAGGTCAGCTTGTGTACATCAAAAGGTGTGTGGATTTGCTACATTGCAGTTTTTCGGTTTTAGTTTTGGAAAATTTTCAGTTATAACGGCATTTACACTGTCTGAAATCTTTATCGAAATCTATATCGTTTAGACTAATTTTTTTTGTTGAAATTTTTCAAGATTTCGAATTCATGACAATATCTTTTAACTAAAATTTTTGTCTTAAAATGTAACACAAAAAGTGCCAATTAAGCTCATTTACACACCTTCAATAGACAGTACAGGTACAGGGTAGTAAAAAATAAATAAAAATATTAGAGTTAGAGTAGATTTTATATATGAGGAATCTAGCAAAAAGCAACTAGATTCCGAGCTAAATCTTGCTGCTTTTTACTAGATTTCCCATACAAAATAAATTCTATTTTGCTTTTAGATTTGTAAGAAATCTAATCAAAATCTAATATTTATTATTTACTTTTTTGAATTAAATTATTAATTAAATTTTATATTTTTATTTACTTTTTACTACCCTGCACAACATATTTATAAAAAAGATGAGTGAATTAGCTATGGTCTGCATAAAAAGGTGTATGAACTGGCTACAATGCAGTTGCTTGATTGTAGCTTTAAAATTTTTTCAGTTAACGGGTTTTGTTTTGAATAAAAAAATCTTGATAAATTCCAAAAAAAAAGTTGGTGTAAACGGTATAGATTATCATAAAGATTTTCACTTAACTCAGCTAGATTTTGGGCAGGTGTAAGTGCCGTACAAATGCCCTATAATGGGCTTTGATTTGGATAAAAAATCTTGATAAATGTAAAAAAAAAAAACTTGGTGTAAACGATATAGATTTTTCTAAAGATTTTAATTGAAATCTGTTAGATTTTGTGCAAATGTAAATGTTCTTTAAGTCTATTTTCGAAACCATAAGCAGAAAAATGTGATAATAATGCTACAGTATTAATCATATCAGTAGTAGGGGCGTTCGGACGCCGATTAAAATTGTGAAATTTGGGTAATTAAAGTTTGATATTTGAGAATTTCAGTGCAAAATTTTCTAAAATTTTGAAATTTGGGTAATTAAAATTTGAAATTTGAGAATTTGCGTTTTTTGTTTATTTACTTTTTATTTATTTATTGTAGTTCAGTCAATGGACAAATAATCCTTACAGACTAAGATAACATTAAAAAAAAGGTAACTAATGCCCTAATTCAGTAAGAAGGATTAGGACGTTTTTGTTTGAAAATACTTTTGAGTTCTTGTTATTGAATTCTATAAATTATTTTCTTCAAAAATGGTTGTTGTCTTTGAGAATGAAAAATAAAAATATTATTGCCATGTTTTGAAAACATAAAAATTAAATTAAAGTACTATACAATAGTTTAAAAAATATTTGAAAAACTATGTGTTGGATATAATGTTTAGAATAAAATCATAAAGCAAATACACGAACCTTCTAGCATGGACAATAAATTATAATTGTTTTGAAGAATCACAACTGCGGCTTTTTTTCGTCCATAGACAAGACGATACAATCGTCGAACAGAATTAGGCCATAATACTAAGCTTGTTTATAAAATGTGTATTAATAAAGAAATCTATCACGGATATATACATATATACAATAAAATACTTTAAGGAGTTTACGATTAATAATTTAATTAAATTATTTGACAAACAGTAGCAATTTAAACTCTCTTTCTTCAGTGCTAAATTCGATAAAAGATTTTGAATCTCATTGAATATTATAATTTATCATAATTTATATTGATGCTGAAAAGCTCTCACTCCTATTCTCTTCTATAGGCGGATCATTAGGTTGGATGCGGCAAAACTTTCATTCCTTCCTTGTGGTATTGCTTGAGTAAATCCTTTAAAGCCGATTGAGGTTCGGGGGTTAGAAAAGTATTCAGTATTTTTCTTTGTGGTATCCAGTCTGGTTGAAGTAGTAGTTTCATTGTCATATGTTGATACATTTTCTTGCTTCAAAGTATCCAAGCTGGTGTAGTAAGTTTGCCTAGTTGGCTTACTCACAGCCGTTGGAAAAGTGCTCGACTTCTGTAATGCGTAGGTGTTAGATGTAAAGCTTACCTTGGAACATTATTTCATAACGGATTTCTCCCAATCGTTTGCTGACTTTCCCTTTTAATAATTTCGCTATTCGAGGGTTGCCCGATAAAAAATGTATTTAAATGTATTTAACAGTGATCTGGAAGGTATCGTTTTTTCACTATGAATACTGACTCGTGAAATTTTAAATCTAATCTTAACCACTCTAATTTACGCACACTCACGATGAGATTGATTTATAAGTATGATTTATAATATGAATGCGATGTCGACATCATACTCATATCACACTCACACTCATAAATCACCTCAGTTCGATTAATAATTTCAGAAAAATACTTATACTTACTTGCATTGATTCAGCTCACTCAACTCATCCACATTGTAATTGTACAAGAACAACAGTGGAAAGTGTATAAAGAAACACATTCGTAACCTCATAATGATCAAACACATGACCTCATAATGAGTATTTTAATGTTCGCATGCGAAGTTCGCTTTGCCATACAAAAGTTATGTATTTTGCATCGTCTATAAACATTGAGTTAAGGAGAGTCAAAATCAAGAACGTCATAAATTTTGCTAAGTATGAGTGCGATGAGAACTTCAAACTTGCGAGTGAATATGAAGTTGGACAACATTGCAAGAAGTATGAGTGCGCATAAGTACAAGAAATTATAAGTCATGATTCAACTCTATTCACTTTTTTACTGCTCATTACTAATCACTGGTGCACACACACAAATTCCTCACGATCGTATATGAGAATTTCACAAAATCTGAAATTACTATTTCTCCAAATATAAACAAATTTCTGACAGACAGACTTTAACACTTTACAAATTTCAGCTTGACAAAATACAAAGCAATCTCATCCTCCAATATGAAAAACATACTAGGATTAGGGATGTTCAGATATATGATAATATTTTATAGCACCAAATGTCAATATGGAAAAGAATTTATTTCTACGTACATATAAATATATACTAGGGTCAGAAAATCACATACGCACATACTAGAATTCATCTACGAGAAATGGAAATTATTTCAACAACACAAATCACAAATCAGCCTTAAAATCCTACAGACATACATACACACAAATTCCTACACATACATATTACAACAACACCCTCACGTACCCCAAATTAAGGACAGCCTTCAACTCCTACAGACATACATGCACACACACACACACACACATTCCATCTACATATTACATGAACACCCTCATAAATCACGAACAGCCTTAAACTCTATACATATTAAATGAACACCTCGCCCCTCATAAATCATGATCAGCCTTAAATTCCCACAGACATACATATATGCACACAGATTCCCACGGATATATATTACAACAACACCCCACCCGCCACCAATCACAGCTTGGCTTAAACTCCAACAGACAGATACGTCCACAAATTCCCACGGTTACATATTACAACAACACCCTCACCTCCCACACAGTCTAGCCAACACTCATAACTTTCCCGCCGGCAATAGAAGAAAAAAAATCATGTTTTCCCTTCGGCATTAGGAAAAGTTATTTTCATGATTTTCCCGTCGGGATTTGCAAAAATAATTTTCAATTTCGGCATATACATATAAAAAAACCTCAATCCTATTAAACCCCTTAATCCATTCCCACAAAAAAATCACCCGTTCACACATAATTAATGTAAACAAAAAACATCACCCGTTCACACATAATTAATGGAAACAAAGAAATCACCCGTTCACACATAATTAATGTAAACAAAAAACATCAAAGCGCACCGTAAACACAATTTCTCAAATTTGAAATTTTAATTTCCCAAATTTTAAAATTTCACACAAATTTCAAAATTTTAATTGAGCCAGTATTGGTAACTCACTACTACTCATATGTATCTGTAAAATTCATAAGATTATGAATATTCCTTTCCATCATAAAAATATGGCATTGTACCAAATAAATTTTGGCAGTAACTTTTTCGCTAAATAAGCTTTTGGATGTTGTTAATGCATTGTTGTAAATTTATATATCTTATGTTGTGCAAAGAAGTCGGAAGCGTTATCATTTTAATGTTAGATTAGGTTAGCAGGCTGCTAGTAAGCAAGGGTGAAATTTATAGTCCAGCTCACTTGGGTCCACTACAATGATCCCTTTGTTCTACCTGTTAGTTGAAGAGAAGATAGTGAGAGAGGGTGATAGGGAAGGGATAGTGATAGAGAGGACAGGTGGTGAAGGAAGAGATGGAGGAAAGCTTCATTATCTTACAACTCTGCTTTTTGCACGCTTTTTGATAATGCAGTGCCTTCTGGGGTTAAATGACGCGGGGTTAAATGACGCGTATTAAATTTTGAAGCTGTGTTTAGTAGCCATTTTATTGGTTATTTTACTTTGCAAATGATTCTGCTACACAACGAAGGAGGGCAGCTCTGATGTTACATTAAGATTAGTGTCTGATGAAGTCGGTGTAGTTTTTAGTAACCGGTGCCTTATGCCTGCATCACTAGAGCTTTTCCCACAACAACTGATACAAATGACACTAATGCACATCAGAAAAATGCATGGTGTTAATATTTTTAATGACTGTCGGAGACCGGGCTCGACCCCATCACCTAAGGCTTTGTAGTCAACGTGCTAAGTACTTCAGCCAACGCCACCAATGTTATGAGTACATTAAAATTTTGTTGAACAGGATATTGTACTGATATTAGTTTTACCCCGCAGGCCGTCGTAGCGTAGGCATGTTGTTTGGCTGAGGGGTGTTTATGTTGAAAAAAGTTCATGCAAATAATTAAATGAAAAATAACATGATGTAAATTCAGCCTACGAATATCTAAAGTAGTATGCAATACGCTTTTGCTGCCAAGAGACTTGTTGCAAAATTTTCTTAAATTGTAAAGTCTTTCAAATTGAAATTATGCTTACGATTTGCTACTAGAAGGATAAAGTGCATTAATATAACTTTGGCATCACATCTCATTTGATAGTGAAATGCCCTTATTTGACTATTATGCCATCTATGCAACGTTTGCTCTTTTTAGTGCATATTTTGTAATTGAAACTTAAGATATATTAAATATTTATATATTTGCAATCTGAAAAAACTTGCCTTCATTTCAACTAAAATTTTTTGGAAAATCGCTTGACGATGCCCTGCAAGAATATTAAAAATGTACTTTTCTAAGTTTTGTCCTTATAAAGTTTGCAATCGCTTAAAAGTTCTGCAGTTTAAAAAAACTTATATGAGATAGGCATTCATTTTAATATGGAAAAATTTAAAATCTATTCAGAACATTGTGAAATATCCACAAAAATCTTCATATTTAGTATGAGTTCATGCCAGTAAAGCATTTTCCTTAGTTTACAATCTAAACAAAAAGTTTTGCAGCATTTTGTAATAGAAAGTTTTCGTGTTTTCTAAGTCAATGGGGGCTTTTATGGAAAACGCGTCGAAAAAGTGAAACTTTTTATTTAAACAAAAACAAATTTTCAAAAATTGTTTTTGTTTGCCATACATTTCTAAAATGAAATAAACGTGAGAATTTCAACACGTTTCTCTCTCTTTTAAAAACGGTTAATTTTGTATGAGAAACAAAAACAATTTTTTTACATTTACACAGTTTTGTTTTTGTTCTGCATGTAACTTTCACCAATTCGACGCGTATTCCAGAATAGACACCAATATTTGTATGCACACATATATACCTATGTTATTATGCAATTATGTGTTTTCGTTCGGCGAGGATATGAGCGATTTAATAAATTAATTATCAATCATATGCACTGGATATCAGTTTTTGTTAATTAAATCCAGAATGAACGAATTAAAATGCTGGAAATGATTACAATGGAGAGCTTTGCAAATGCATGCATTCCATTTCAATTAAAATTTCTTTAGAATTTTAAATGAAATGACAGCACACCACAATATACAACCACTGGCATTATAAATAATACTCTATAGAAATTTCTAATTTCCGCCAGAAATATTACAACACGGGTAAATACATGTAGAATTAAATTGAAAAAAGAAACTACATTTTAAAATTCAATAGTGTACAATAACTTATAATTTAAAAGAAAAAATAAATAACAAGTAAATGCTTTTACAATTATAGTAATTTTAGAGCATTTACGTTTTTTTTTTTTTGCTTTATAGAGTTAAAAAGAAAAGAAAAGAAGTTTATAATTGTATACTACTGAATTTGAATATTTATAAGAAATTCTTTTAAAAACAGCCAGGCGAAGAATGTTTCAAAACAGACAAAAGGTTGTCAAAACTCCAAATGTAAAATAAATTTTTTACTTTTTTTTTTTTGATATTTCTTATCGAAAACTTAAATATTATTACATTTGAAGCACTAAAAAATCCTGTATTAACCTTAATTTTTGGCTTCAAATTTGAGAGAAGGTTTTTTAAGATTTGCCACAGCTGCACATACATTCCATTTTTCTTTTTCAATTTACAATTCAAACAAATATGGTCAAACATGACAAATGCTGTAGTTTCCATTACAATGAAATTTATTCAACCATCAAGTGCAAGTTTTGTTTTCTTTTTGAACATTCGCCAAAAAAAAATAGAGAATTTATTTTCTTAGAAAATAAAAGACATTAAAGTGTAATATGGCTTAAAATAACATGCAATAGCCAGTGGGTTGGAATTGTTGTTCAATGAAAATGAAAAATCTTAGGCTCGAGTAGTCAGTCGCATGGGTGATCATATTGAAATATGAGTGTGTCAGATTAATTCACAGAAACTGATATTTGAGAAGAAAAAATATAATGTACACAACCTTAAATGGCTATTTCAGATTTTAGTTTATGTTCTTAATAGTTTAAACATTTTTTACCGCTCAACTGCATTTTAAATACACATCTAACAGACGAAAAATTTCCTATCACGATTGCATGTGTTCAGCAGTGAACTTTTATAAATACAAACTTTAAAATTGGCGAATTGGGGCAAGTGAAACTGGTATGTAGACAATTGGCACCAATATGCATTTAATTAACATACTTTATATGCATGTTAAACTCGACTTTAGCTTGCAAAATACAGCATTTTTCCATGCCACCACGCACTTTGTCAACGCTCATATGTAACTACTTAGGTTAAGATTGGTTGTTTATTTTAATTATGCGCAGCGTGTAAGTTTCTTTTGGCATATAATCGATTAATATATTTTTCAATAACATAACAACATATTTCTACCGAGACATAATGTTTTTGGATTATAATTAAATTGTATAACAAAATTTTGCATAATTTTTTAAGCAAACAATCAAAAGTTTGCCGTTTCTATTTATGTATATACAGCATATGCATAATTTTTGATTTTGATGCAATAATAAGTATGTGTGGTCTTGTTTGCACTCCCGGGCTTAAAACTTTCATACTGTGTTGTGGCCGTCAATCATAAAGACACTGATGCAACCACATAAATAAACTTTACTTAAATTTCACTTTAATATACATACATGCATAAAAAATAAAAATAAAATAGAAATAAATAAATTGTTTTAACTGCTTATAAATTTGTATTTTTTTGTTTTTTGTTGTTCATTTTTATTTTCTACGTGGCACAAGTGCAATAAATTCATACGCTCTCTTCCTGTTTCTACTTCTCCTTAAAATCTAAGGATTTTTCGTAACAAGTCCCTGAAGTCCTTTTAACATACGGGCATTTCACTTCAAGCGAACAACAACAAAAAATTAAAATTGTCATTATATGAGGTTTAGTTGACAAATTATGGGGTACTAAAGAACTGGCCCTATTGACGGAAGTTTTAGCTTAGCTTGAAAAGTGTGTCCGTTACGGGAGTTTATTTATTTGTTTGTTTTATGATAAATTTTGCTGTTAACTTCTCTCATTTATAATGGATGACTCCATATCTCATCTGTTTTGCAAGAGAAAAATTTTCAGTGAAAAAACAAGATCAACTGTGTTCATAATACTTATCCAAAGAATTCTCGGGGGAATTTTTTATTCCCGAATTTAGTATAAAAAAAGGAGAAAAACAAATTTCTAATAGAAGAAAAGCAAAAAGTTAAAAAACTCGTACGGAGTTTTTTTATGATCGGGCTGATTATGTTTACAAAGCAGCACAAGTGTAATGAATGTATTTGTTTTTGGGTAAGCATGGAGTAACCCATACAACTATTTCTTCTTTTTACACTAAATGTTGGTAGTTTTTCTTTCGTTTTTTTTTTCTTCTTTTTTCTTCTGGTCATATTGGTTTCTATGCTTTAACATTTTCTCTTTTTTATTCGAATGCTAGGGCATCTTGTATGTAAGTACGTTTAACGGAAACATGTGCTGTTTGCAAATATTGTGGAGAAAGAAGTACATTTCACATGCAAGAGTAGAAATAAAAAAAATTATTAAAAAAATTAATATTTATGTATGTGTCAGTGGTGGCTTTACTCTCAGTTCTTAAATCAATTTTTTTTGTATTCTTTCGATCTTAGGAAAACTAAGAATATACTAATGCATAGGACTTTGCAATAAGATAAGTGAAAGGAGGTTTATACGTAGTGTATATATAAAAAAAATGAAGGAATGCCATTAATAATGGAAAACAATATCTGCCAAAGGGTCCCACGGCTACGCTTGCAGGACCATCATAACATTTTCCATCACCATTGCGCACACTTACCCCCACATGCAAAAACCAAATAATGTGTGCTTGAAGTGTACATTAAAACCGGGTTTTCTATGGAAACTTTGTTTTAATGTACACTTCAAGCACACGTTATATTTTCTTTTTGGCATATGGGGATTAGCATTTAGGCAATGATTATATAAATAAATACGTGTGTCATTCATTTCCACCAAGATAACTGCCAACATACTAAAATAAATAAATACAACTCATTACTTTGCAAGCCATTAAAATACTTGTACCCATTAACAAAACTTCTACAATTTCTGCTAGTCTGTATAAAGAAATATGTATATACTCCTTTTTTAATTTTTCTTAATTCTTTAACTTTATTATTTGTCTAACACAAACTCCAATTTCAATTTAATAAAGAATTCATTCACACTTACTTTTGTTTTGACGTTGTATATAAAATGCGGTTAAAGAAAGAAAGCTTTTCATTTAATATTTATTTCAAACAAAACAAAGAAAACACGAACACCAGTGAAAAAATAAGAAGAAAAAATAGTTTTTGAAATTTAACCCGAAACAATTAAACTTGATTAAAGCCATTAAAAAAGAGGAAACAGAACCAATTTGGAACTTAAATTTAACAATAGCAAGATACTAGAAGTTTATTGTTAACGAATACAGTCGTTTTTCAAGATTTTCATCATTCAACAAAAATGCAGGGTGTCTGGTAACAGATTTATATTTTCGAATTTAAATAAAAAACGTAATAACTGACGTTTAACGATAGAATGGAAATGCGGATTTTATTTTTTAAAGAGTACGTCATGCAGCCCTCTTCCGTCGAGTTGAACACACTGGTCAAAACGGAGCCTCGTGTTCTGAGCCACACGCTGCAGTAAACTTGGTTCAATTGAGCTGATTTCTCGACGAAAATTTTCCTTTAAAGCCACAAGAGATTGGGGATTGTCATTATAAAACGACTATTAGAGATCGCCTTCTAAAAAAATCCATGAGAATTCCGTAATCATGCGTCGATAATTTTCACCATTGACATTCGTCGCCTGGCCTCTAGGATTTTCGATAAAAAAAAAGGTCCAATTATCTCATGCGTGGATAAGGCACACCAAACAGTTACCCTGGGGCAATGCAATGGTTTTTGATGTTTCAATCGAGGACTGCGGGTTCTTGGACACCAGTAACGGCAGTTTTGCTTGTCGACGTGGCCGTTTAAGTGGAAATGAGCAAATGCTCCAAAATCGTTTCACAAAAATGTTTGCCTAAATCACAGTCACTTTCTTTCAGTTCTTTCAGTTCTTGAACGATTTGTATTTTAAAAGGATTAAACTTCAGATCCTTTTTAAAATTTCATGAACAAACGCTCTTGGAAGTCCCAATGAGGCTGCTCTTTTCCGTATTGAAAGTGGCGGATTTTCACAAAAACTGATTTCAACCAGTTCAATGTTTTCGGGAGTCCTTGAAGATGGTCTGGGCCCTGGCCGTGGGATATTCATAGCCGAAGCAGTTGCGCGGAATCTCTACACCCACGAACGAATTAAATTTACACTCGTTGCACCACCGAATTCGCCGAATACCGAACTTTGAACAAAATTGTCGACGAGGAATTACATAAGAATAGCGCGATGCTCACTCGACCATTGCTGCATCGTAACTAACAAATCCGCACAATTGATAATTCCAACAGCGCCGCTCTTCCTCCTCATGGTTTATTGCTTTTTGAAATAATCGTATTTAAAAATATAAATTTGCCACCAGACACCCTGTACAAAGACTCTTTTGATTTAATTAAATATTCGTTGAGACTAAAATGTCTTTTATTAAATTAGACCTTTTTATATTTGAATGTTTTGCTTAATTTTCTTTTGCACGTGTTTAGAATTAGTTGCAAATAGTCTCTTTGAAAATAAATATATAATTATGTTCAAAGAATTCAAGTTTGAAACGAACTACGATTTTTTAAAGTAAGAAAATATAAATTTCCTGCCTGCCCTCCTGTGCAGAAAGAAAACGTTCGTTTAACAATTTATACTGAAAACAAGAATCAATTTGCAATATAAAATAAAAATACAATAAATAAATAACAAAAATTAAAACAATTTTAAAAAACCCCAATATATCTAGGAAAGATGTGATATCTTCTAAACGGCTAGACCGATTTTCTTAAAACATTGCTAAGAAGTTTTTCGATCAAGCCACCTTTCAAACAGAAAAAATCAAAATCCGTACAGCCGTTGGGTCTGTACGTGGACACGGACAGACACACAGATACGCAGACCCACACTACAAACTTATGACACGCTTTTTTTATTCGGGGGAAAAAAAATAATACATTACAATATAATACATTCGTTATAGAAACGAGACATGGGTTCCAATTTGAAATCGTTTTTAGGATTCCGAGCACCCAAAGTTTAAAGGAAGCACCAAAAATTTAAAGGAAAAAGATCTGGATGTCTGTCTGTCTATCTGTCACAGGCCGAAAGAGCTACGGACATGAAATTTTCTTAGAATATATAAAACTTTGGCTGCTTTAACAAGAAGTATATGATAATTTAAAATTAAGGGGTGTTTTAAAACAAGCAGTCCTAATGGCGGAAAAAATCACCTAAAAGAAACAAGCGCGTGTGTGCGTGTCAAAGTCGCACTTAACCAAAAAAATTTATTTGAAAACATGTTATGAGAAAAATTTCTTTCAAATAAGTCAATTGCAATTAATATTCTATTAGTTCAACAACTTGGCATTGAGCTTGTTATACATAAATAATTAATTAATTAACTTAAGTTTATTTCATTTCAAATATTCGTTAACTTCAAATGATTTTTATTTAAATTTCTTTTTTCCTCTTTATCTTTTTAGGTAAGTTTGAAAGGGACATACTTCCCGATATTTTCTAAAATTGGCCAGCAAAATTTACAGGAGTAAGTAAGCATTATAATAACACAAATTTTTGATTTCAAATTCTATACCACTACAGAGAACACAATGCACGAATAAGAATAAGGAGTTTTTTTTTTAATCTTATTCATTTGAGTTGCAATACTTGAAACTGACTTCTTCTGGAATTTTTCATTTGTTTACCTAATAAGCACTAAAAAAAATTAAAATTCAAGCACTAGAAATTTTACTGAAAATAGAGTTGAATTCAAGCATTTTTCAAGTAGTTTTCCAGTTCGAAATTATTTTGAAATAAAAAATCGAACAACAGACAATATGTTCAAACCTTGTCAAATGCGTAATTTACTTATTATTATTAAAACAATAAATAAATAAAATAGTGAATTTGGAAAACAAAAGTGAGTAAAATCGTGGAAACAATAGCGAAGACAGATGTGCAGACAATTATTTAAAGAAACCAAAGGAATTTCATTTTGCTTTCTATTTTCAAAGCATTGTTTTTGAAGCTTGAAATACATTTGAATTCAATTGAAGGGCTTATTGCAAAAACTCGATAAGCCACAAAATGAAAATACTGAGAAAATCGCCTTTGAAGTTTAAAATAAATGCAGAAAATAGGGATTTGATTAAATCATGATACAGATACTTTTATTTAGTGCTTAAGGTAGACTACTATCACATACCCGTCGCTGTACACCAAGAAATCTTCGGAAATCGCTCAAATCGCAAAAAGTTGTGGCTTATCCAGTTATTGCATGAAATTTATTCATATTTTTTTTTTTTTTTTTTGAATATCAAAAGTTTTGTTATTTTGGTTGAAATAAAGTGGCATATCGTGTTTTTGCAGTTTAAAATTTATTATTTTTTCTATTTATTACATCAAATAATTTCTATAAGTTGTGATGGCTGTGGCTTATGGAGTTTTTGGGACAAATAATTCTGAATAAAATCAAAATGTAAAAAGTGACACTTGCGGCTAAGGCGGAAATTAAACGGAATATAGGTACAATATTTTAAGAGGACGTTCCGATGCTGTAAAGTAATTGAATGAACTGATAAAACCACTTTCTGAAATCGTGTGGCTTATCGTGTTTTTACAATAAGCCCTTCAATTGTAATACAATTTTGAATTACAGTATAATTCAAGGCTTGAATTGAACTGTAATACAATTGAATTGTTCGAATTGAGTTCAAGTTCCCATTTCACTGGAGAATGCTATTCAAATAAAGTGTAAGTGACAATTAAATGTGTGGCTTGAATAATAGTTGTATTACACTTGATTT
This sequence comes from Nowickia ferox, assembly GCA_936439885.1. Classification (NCBI taxonomy): domain Eukaryota; kingdom Metazoa; phylum Arthropoda; class Insecta; order Diptera; family Tachinidae; genus Nowickia; species Nowickia ferox. The sequence goes on along the minus strand of OW387023.1, from coordinate 99,599,832 downwards.
CAAGCAAAATTGCTTATTGGGTAGAGAAAAAATTACAGGTAAATGTAAAAACCTTCGACGCACAGACGAGTATTTGAGTCAAAAAGAGGATCAAAAATGCAAAAATGAATTTAAAGAAATCTTAAGAACTAAGTACACAGCTCGATACACAACAATATTTTACATCACACTGTAAGTTTTAAAGATTTTAAGTTGTGATTTATGGCTCTGAAAGACTGCTAATGACAGGAAAGTGAAGAAAATTACATGAGTTTTTAGTGTTTTTTTTTATAAGATATTTTTTTGCGGCTAAATGAATAAAGGTATTAAGTTAGTTTTTTTTTTGCTGAAAGATTTGATCACAAGCTATTTTTGGTATTAAAACAAAAAAATGTCTTGAATTCGTTTAAAAATTTAAAAAAAATTATACACTTTTTTTGCAAACAAAAAAAAAGGCGAAGGTTTTTAAAAGTGAAGGTAGCTACATTTGAAATTATATTTTATGCTACAATAAAATTTAAAATCTCTAATTCTAAACGCACGAAAAAAAGTTTGCGCAAGCTTGTGCCATCTTTTTGGTGATTTTTTTTAAATTTCACCTTTTTTTGTTTTTGCTCATCACGCAGAGGTATGTAAATATGAGTAAGAAACCTTTTTGACAGTCATAAAATGTATTGCTTTGAGGGGGGGGAGGGGAGATACTTCCCCCTAGCAATGAAAGCTCAAAAGTTTGATTTTTATGATATTAAGACACAAGCAGTACATTTTTTTAATATTTATATTAGTTTTGCAAATAATATTTTTGTCATCGCCCACAAAAGTAAGCGGGGACAAAAATGAGATCTTACGGTCTCTTGGGTCAAAGATTTCAACTTTTTCCGACATTAAAAGTTGCATTTGCTAAACAAAAGTATGGAAAAAGTTAAGAAAAAAGTATAATTTTTCACAGGTAGTATTAGTTCCTCTGAGGGTAACATTTACCCCCTTGGTCCGATTTTTCCTAATTTCAAATTATAATAGCCTAGGACTTCCCACACAGAATCTCTTTATTTATTCAAATCTCATACCATTAGAATATCATTAAATTTTTTAGGTCTTAGATTAGGACTATAAGACATGTTACTGCCAAATTTCATTGATCAATAACTTTTCACAAGCAATATAAACTAAAGAAAGTAAAGGCCAGCTTTTTGGCTCAAATACTCCTCCGTGCGATGATTAAATTATACGTTTTTTTTTTTTTTTTATGCATACTTATATTTATTTATTGTATCTTCAAAAATGAACTAACAATAAGTATTCAAATCTTAAATCTAAATATAATTATTAGGCCCGACCAGTGTCGGACATAAACTTAGTGATAGTAATTCATAATACATAAGAGTTGTGCAAAGCAAAAAATAAAAATAAAAAAATAATTTCAAACAGTTTCATCTGGTGTGGTAAGTATTAGAGCCCTTGTGTCACTCTTTTTTAAGCGGATGTGTCCGGTAAAGTTCAAGATATTTCGAGCAAGCGGATTAGGGTGTGACTCGAGTTTAGTTAAATATTTGCCTGAGTATTTTGCAATTTCTTCAGTCACTTGTGGCATATTTAGATCACGATGTAAATTTCAATTTCTTATGTACCATGGAGCCGATGTTATTAACCGTAAAATTTTGTTTTGTCTTCGTTGGATTTTCTCTACATTTGAAGCTGAAGCAGTGCCCCATAGCTGAATTCCGTAGCACCATATAGGTTTCAAAAGCGACTTGTATATCAGAAGTTTGCAATCTAGACTCAGGGTTGAATTTCTACCAATCAGCCAATGTAACTGAGTTAATTTTAGTTTCATTTGTGTTAGCTTAGAGTCAATATGGTGTTTCCATGTTATCCGTCGGTCAAGGTGTATACCAAGGTATTTTACATGTGAATGTTGAGGAACAACTTGATTATTGATTCGAATGGGTGAACAGGTATCTTTTCGCAGAGTAAATGTTACCTGAACACACTTTTGTTCGTTTACCTTAATTCTCCATAAGTTTAACCATAATTCCAGCTGTGTAATATGTTCTTGTAGGTATCGGGAAGCCTCGTGAGGGTTTTCGTGCATACTAAGGCAGGCTGTATCATCAGCAAATGTAGATGTATGGATATTGCTGCTCAAAGGCATACCACAAGTATAAATCAAATACAAGACTGGGCCCAGTATGCTCCCCTGTGGCACACCGGATGAAATTGATTCGGACGCACTCATGAAGTCTCCTTCCACAACAGTGAACTTTCCAGCAAGAATATAACTTTGCAGAAGATTAACAATGTTTATTGGTAGATATGTCTTCAATTTTAAAATTAGGCCTCTATGCCACACTTTATCAAATGCTTGAGAAACATCAATAAAGAGGGCAGAACAATACTTCTTTTCTTCGAGTGTTCTTCTTATAAATTGAACCAATCTATGCGTTTGTTCAATGGTGCTATGCTGACTTCTAAAACCAAATTGATGATCCGGTATGCACGCATTATCAGTTAGAATTTTGGACAGTTTGATCATGAGTAACTTTTCGAAGAGCTTTGACATTGTTGGCAGTAAACTTATTGGCCTGTATGACTCAGCCTTGGTAAGATCTTTGCCCGGCTTTGGAATCATTTTGACCTTGGCAAGCTTCCAGCTGTGTGGATAATACTCCAGTCTTAAAATGGCATTAAAAAAAAAATTATACGTGTCAAAGAATTTTTTCTATAAAAATTTCTGCAGTTAAATTATTAAATTTTATAGAAAAAATTTTAACCAATCAATAATTATTCTGGTATGTGATGCAAATCGATTGATTGATTGCAAATCGAGCCGATTTCAAAAACAAATTCCATTGAAAAATTATGCAGTAACTTTTATTACCATAATCGTATCGTTTTAATAAATGTAATAAAAATTTATCGATTTTTCTATCTAGTAATATATTTTCACGATATTCTCTGTCGGTTGAAGTAATAAAAGTCAGTACCTGGATTCTGTAACTTTTTGCGAACCGAAAATCGTAATACTTATAGACATATTTATTCGTTTGTGATTCTGTAATTTCTTTTTGACAATAGTCTCCAGCTTTATCTTACTCACCATTTAATTCAATATTATGTGGTATCTCTGTATAGAAAATGTGAAAATAAGCGAAAATCGTAAAGAATAATAGAGAAAAACTCAATGAATTTGAGCTTGTTATTTTATTATTTGTTTTCTCCAAACGACACCGATATCGTTAAAATATATCACTGAATAGCAAAGTCGATAAATTTTCATTATATTTATTATAGCGATACGATTGTCGTAATAAAAGTTACTGAATGCAGGTACTGATTTTATTTTTGTTTTCTCCAAACGACACCGAATATCGTTCAATATATCACTGAATAGCAAAGTCGATAAATTTTTATCATATTTATTATAGCGATACGATTGTCGTAATAAAAGTTACTGAATTCAGGTACAGATCACAGAATCAAATTCATTTAATATTTTTTTTTTATTATTCTTTGTGCTTTTCGCATATTTATACATTTTTTACCCAGGGATATAATATACAATTAAGTGATGCGTAATACGCAAATGTACACTATCGTAAAAAGGATATTACAGCATCACATTATCGTTGCCGCAAATATTAATATATCGATAAGAATTACTATTTTCGTTTCGCAAAAAGTTACCGCATCCAGTACCTGGACTCATTATATTTTTGCGTACACAGAAAAAAGTATTCACCAATGAATGTTTTCAATTAATAATTTAATTGATTCAATTAAATTTTTAATTGTATTAATTAATTTGAGTGGAAAAACTTAATTGATATTATCAAATTGTTTATAGGTGAAAATTTAATTAATTTTTTAATTAATATTACAAATATTTTAATTAATATTACAAACTCATTCATATTACTTTTTTGTGTGTACTGAAAATCGTAACATTTATCGACGTATTAATTCGGTCGCGATAACGATAATGCGATTCTGTCATTTCGTTTTTACGATAGTGTATATCTGTGTTTAACTTGGCATTTATTTGAGTTTGTTATATTACTTTTTTACAAGTACAGATAATTTAAACAAAAGTTAGCAAAGCGTACTTTAAGGAGCACCATTAATTAACCGTCTAAAGCTGAGTTTACATCTGGCATTTCTTGTGTGACATGTGGCCAAAAAAACGTAACTACTAATTACTAATAAAAAATTGTTTGATTCAGACATGTATTTATTGATTTAAACTGTTTCCAATCATGTTGGATTCTATAAAATTGTCTATTAGCTATGTATGAGACTGTTTAAATTAATAAATACGTGTGTGAATCAAACAGTTTTTTGTTAGTAATTAGTGGTTACGCTTCTTTTACGTATGTGTGACACATGGCACACAGATGTAAGCCCGGCCTAAGACTGGCGTCGAATCGTCACATCCGTAAGCGTACAACTCGCCACGTAAAAACACCATTTTCGGATTATGACATACGTGAATGTACTGAAATCTCAGTCAGCTTATACGATTGATGTATCATTTAATTTGTTTTCGTACGATTGTCGATACGTTCACGGATGTGACGATTTGAGCTCTGGATTCATACACGGCAACTTTAGTTGAACAACTTTTGAGTTTATGGAAGAGAGAGGAGAAGATAATTAAAAGGCAGCCACCATATTTTCTTATTTCGCCCATTAACCAGAAAAAATGCTCAGGTAAAATGACATCTATAAACCCAATCTCTCTTACTAAAGTAACATCGAGGAATATTTTGGAAAACACTAGCTTTAATCCACCCACGAATAGAATCAATTAAGATTCTTCACCACCTTGCTAGTGTTATATCACTCAAGAAAGCGTTTATTTTTTATTTTATCGTATTGTATGGCACCTTTAGGCTTTAAGCAGTTTTCTAAGTTATCACAATTGAAAATATGAAAAACGCACGATGACACATATCTTCTCATGCATCATTTTCATTACAATCTATAGTTTGCTATTCAAAAGAGAAAAAAAAAAGGTTTCTTATAATTTTGCAAAATATGTATGTAAAATTTTTGTGAAACTTATTTGCCATGCAAACAATGTTCCTCGATATAATTGCTCTTCTCAATGACCTCTTATGGCAGCAATAACAATATAATTTCAAAAATCATTCAATTTATTTAAATTTATAACATTTGAACATGCAGTAAAATTTATAGAAAATTACACCTGCTTGGCAAAATAACTATTTCAAAAATGTTGTAAACGTGCTCGGAATAATATCAGCTCACATTTCTAATCCTGGGCTTAGTACAAAATTAAATATGAAATTCTGACAAACAAAACTGTGTTGCCTTTTAATGTGATTAAAAGAAAGGTAAAATAAATGAAACCGATTTGGAAATTGTTGCTAAACTCACTTAACTGAAAGTTAATGGACATTTTAATTGCATTGAAAACTTTAAACGGAAAATTTAATTTTTTTCTATATGAATTTCTTTTCATAAAGAAAAGTTGCAGTAAAAAATCTATGGTATTTGAGTAAAACCTCAATTTTAGTTGTAAACTTGGTTAAAAAAATAGTCTACATGTATATTTATGCATTTTTTATGTGTGTGTGTGGTCATTAGCTTCAAAACTTGAAAAGAATATTTGAACAGGCTGCATGCACACAGAAAGCAAACAAACATAATGGGTTGAAATTAAGAAAAATTTGTAGCAAAAAATTCTTCTATACACAATTTTGTTATAAACTCTATAGCATGAGCTGAATAATGTATTCAGTAGGAAAATGTAATAAATAAGCACATGCTTGCATTAAATGTACATTATATACATAATTAAGAATTCTTAATGTAGACATGATATTGCAGTGTATTGGGCTACGGCCTCTTGAATGAAAAATGCATTGGTGAAACAGTTACAGAACGGAAAAACTGTTTTGATGTGGAACGATTGTCCGTCATCTCACCTCAAATTGGGTTAATTAACATATCACTCGAAATAAATGCTGTTTCTTTAGACCACTAAATTTCATAGCCAGTGTTCACGTAATTCGTTCTCCAAGTACAGTGTCAGTTAATGTTAATTTCAGCCTTATATGCAAGCTTTTAAATTGAAATGGAATACGAGAATTGTTAATGCAAAAGCTAAGAAAAAACGACGATAGTCATCGTTACACTCAGAAATAATAAATTTTTTTTCTACTACTATATACGTGATAATAAAAAAGATAATCATTTCAAAATCTCTGCCAGTATAATTAGCATCTCCATTACTTTGGAAGGGGTTATTGACTTTAGAATGAATACATTATTGAATAATGTACTATAAAAAAAGAACTATCACTTTCCTGTTGAGTACTAGAGTCGATTTGACTTCATGTTGTTTTAAGGGGCTTTATATTTACATGACCACACTTCTACATACCCATTGTAATTGTGTAAGCTAAAAGTAATCGTTATTGCCTTGTTAGTGAAGCTTAACTATTAGAAAGCACGAAGTTTCAGACTTCTTAACCAATTTGCAAAGCTGTTGTTCCAATAACTGAACCCAATTAGCATTTTTTTTTTTTAATTTTATAAGAGAGCAGATTTTTTGAATGTATCATACATTCATTTTCGTGCATGTGTCTGAAATATTTTTATCTTTATAGGCATGACTTAGAGTCATAAAAATTGTAAACAGTTTTATTACAACCTATAAAGTCCAGTAGTGGTCTTAACTAATTTTTACGTCGGTTAGTGAAAACAGCCACGATATGTAAAAAAAAAAGTTTAAAAAAAAAAGTTTTACGGACGTCTTTTGAAGCAAAAGACATAAAAATAGAAGCGAAGAGAATGCAAGATAAGAGAAAGCAAGGCAAGAGAATGTATCTGAAGAGAATAGAAGACAAGATAAGTCAAGACAAGACAACACAGAAAAGACAAGACAAGACAAGGCGAGAAAAGGAAAGACAAGGTACGACAAGACAAGATAAAACAAGACAACACAAGACAAGACACGCCAAGACAACACAAGATAAGACAAGACCAGATACTACAAGACACGATAAGGCAAGATAAAGCAAGACAACACAAGACAAGCCAAGACAAGACAAGAGAACAGAAGACAAGACAAGACAAGGCAAGCCAAGTGAAGAAAATAGAGGGGAAAAGAAGAAAAGATCTACAAACAATAACACGCTTAAACGATTAAACAGAATACCGGCATAAGCACATTTGCCATACAAATTGACACAAAGCAGCACCCACAGAAAGCAGTCGTGAGATAGAATCTATTTTATTTTGAGAGCGTTTTTTTCTTATGCTCTCACATATATAGTAAGTACTCCTTCTCTCAAAAATTTTGCCATACTTTCAATAAATTTCATACATTTTGTAAACAAAAATACATAGAAAAATAAGCACAAAAGAAAATAAAACAAAAATTAGAGAGCATTTGAAGTTGCTGCCGACGATGTTATTATGGGCTTTATTAATTTGGGAGCGACTTTCCTGAAGTTGCAGACTTTATTCTGTTTCATCATTAATTCTTATTTGCTATGACTACATTTAATAACCATATGCGTTCGTATAATTCGCGTTCGTAAAATTGTGGAACTATAAGTATCTAAATTGTATTGCTCGAACATGGATGGCAACCGATTTTTAGTTGCGTTGCCAGTTTACAAACAGCTTTCTAAAATGCATGCCAAATCGCAATAATATTGGCAATCAAAAATTTTAGTTGCGCATGATTTTTAAAGGAAAAAGGTTATAAAAATAAAAAGTTAAAACTAAATTAAATAAACTACTCCTTCTTTAGAGAGATGGAAATACGCTTTAATAATAGAAAAATAGATTAGTATTTAAAAATTATTTTAAGTAATAAATTTCACACACGGTATAGTGGGTAGTTCTAAAGATTTACTGCCTGGCTCATGATGTCGACAAGAAATTTTCTTTCGCTTATTTATATTGAAAACGAAAACAAAATTTCTAATTTTGAAGTTTCTTATTTTGAAATTTTGTTTTTGTTACAATAATTCAACTAAACTAATCTCTTTTATGATAAGTAAATTTGTAAGCACTCTTAAGCCAGAATTAGTTTTTACTTTCTGTTCTGTTACGAATCAGCTGACTCTCTTTTGTTTATAAAAATCTAATACAAATCGTTAGTTTTTCTATTTCGTTCTGTTCTGTTTCGGTTCAACCTGTGAAAATAAAAAAATTGTTAAGTAATTGTAAGTGACAGCATAAATTAAATAAAAACATTTTCAAAAAAATTGTGATTGTATGTTTAGATTTAAAAAAATTTAAGTTTTAAAAGAAAAATATTAAATTATATTGCAACATAACAATGGACGATCCAAACTCATCACTTTAATGGTCAGAAACAGCTGATAAGTCACAACAGAAAAAGTAAGTACGCAAATTTAGAAGCAGAACGGCACAGCACAGAACAGCAACAGAAAGTAAAGACTAATGAAGCCTTTACTTTTACTCACTTACTTCTTAAGACTTACATATTCACATATTTTATATATATATATATATATATATAGTTGCCAATCCCTCAAAAACATATTTTCGATAAGTTTTTTTGGCAGCTGGAAAAGTTGCCATCCGTAATCGAATCCATTAACTGCTTTTCTCGCATAATTTCAGATTTTGTAAATTTTAACAAAATTCTTAAGCGGGAATCGCTGTATTGCGATTCCCACAAGAGATGCTCTTCAAGTATAATAACAAATTTTTAAATTTTAGCCCATTGTGCATAAGTTATAAATACACATCATGTAACCTATTCAACGTACACATGTTTATTATCGTCTGCATAACTAGAAAAATAAAAGAACAAAGGGAGAGAAGCCCATAACGCTGCCTTAACCTTATTCTGACAGCGTGTTGTGTTGAAAGTAAAATGAATGCATGAAGCAATGAATTCAAGCAGTTAAAAAAAAAACTAAGTTGGCGTGCAACATTCTGTTTTATTTTTGGTTTGCTAAAATTACATGGAATAAAATGTGAATTCATGGAAAAAATTAAAAGTTTGCGTAAAAACTATTTAGAACAAACTAAAATGGGTAGAGAAGGTGTTGGAAGGAAGGTAAGCAGAAAAAAATTTAAAGAAATAAAACGCTGTTGGAAAAATGTAAATCGAATTACCTGTCCATTAAATTGATGACTTGAAATTTAGGCTTCTAAACTTTTACTTTTTTTTTCTTATAAAGTTTACTTTTTTTATTTTTATTATTTGCTGGTTTAAACTTTATGCGATTCCGCCCTACAACTTCATGTTACACATTTGAATAGCAGTGAAGTAGATTTTTACAAGTGAAAGTTAGTTCTTTTTTTCTAACGGCTTTTATTAATCAGTTAACAAAAGAGGAAGAGAGCTAGCCGGTATGTTTCATGTACATGCAATACTCGTATATTCACAATTGTATTCTGTGATTTATGGGTGAAGTTTGTAAACTTTGCTTAGAGATTTTCTTTTAAGACCTTAGTAATAGCATTTCAATGAAAATCGTCTCTTGCTATCACAGTTTAATTGACTCTAATTACAATTTTATTAAATAGAAGTGGGAGTACAGACATAAAATGAATAAGAGATTCGTTTGCTTTTAAATTGTAACCAAAACCTTTTTTATTTCTAAGTTTATTGTAAAAAAAACACACTTTTTCTTTGCTTACTTTCATCTTGCTCTTGCCTTCATTGTTCATTAGAATTAATGCTGTCTGAGTAATAAGGAAATTCAATGGAATTTTATGACTATTCTAGTTTTGTATTAAAAATAATTTCTCTCATTTATAGCAAAAAAAAAATTTGTTTTGTCATTTTGATTAATTATACACTCGGTCATATGAAGGTGAAAGCTTACTCTAAGCCATTTTAATTATTTATTTTAAAATTCATAGAAAAACTTTTTTAATTAACAAATGATGTAAAATTAAAATTTAAGGTTGATTGCTGGAGCATCTTTAAGACCACACGACGCCCACATCACTGTCAGACTTCAAGAAATAAATCTATGTTGATGATTACAAATTAGCGGTGCTTGTCTTGTACTCGTACACACACTTTCACACTTTTTGATGTCTTGTTAATTTTTAGGATTTATTTTTAGACAACCAGTGTGATTGACAACTACAAAACATTCCAGACTGTCTGACATTTATATTAATAACTATCTTTACTTTTCATGAAAAAGCAAACTTTATACAAAATAAAAATATTTTAACGATTAATTATGGCAGAGGGGACAGAGAAATTATAAGTACCTGCATCAGGGTTGCGAAAGTTTACGTTTGAAAATATTATAAAATAGGGTTGAAGCTGCTCCCTCCCCTCCTTTGAGCATTGCAATGATGAATCGGCATAGGACACCATAAAACATTTGTATTAGGCACAGCTCTATACGAAACTGCAAGACATAAAGAGATATCATTTGAACCAGTGTTGCCAATTTAGACCTTTTTTTCACCAAATATATGATTTTAGCAGCTAGCACATTTTATTAACACTATTGTTTATTTGCATCTCTTTTTTAGAATTTTTTATATTGTGCTAAGTATATTTAAGTTTTTTAAATTATCAGTACAAAAAAAGAGTGTTAAAATAAGTGCAGTCAAAATAGCAAAAGTCGTAAAATTGTGCTATTTCTTCCACTTTTTTTGACTGCCCAATCACAACCTGTTGCTCATACTTCTGCTACTGATATTCAAAGCCCTTTCACAGGCGAGAACAATTGTGCTGGCATAACATGCAGTGTTGTCGGATTAGGTGATTTATCCCCAAATCGGAGACTTTTTTTCGAAATGGGGATACGATTTTTGGTTTGGGAATTGAGGAATTAATTGGAGATAACTTTTATGTTTTGGGGATTTTATGAGATTTTTTGGGGATTTGTATTTTAATTAAATTTTTTTATACATTTCTCGGAATATTTTAATATTAATACATATTCCAATTGATCTTTTTTAGTTCATAAATAATATAAAATGATAAATGGTAACAATGAAGTCGTCTATAACATTTGTTGTTAGCAAGATTTAAATAAAGTTTATTACAAGACAAACAGGTACTCTCCCCAAAATTGCTCATCAGCTAATTTTATGGTTTACACGTATGTACTGTATTACTTACAAATTATTTGACAATTAGTTCTTTACCTTATTTGATGCTTACAATTTTATATACAAATAACAAACAACTTAGACATTTTTTGGGCAGAAGCTTGTGCATATCAAGATTCCGCTGGATCATGGCCGTTCAAAAAAACTGGTAGAGTATTATATATATTAAATTTAGTTTGTGTATCAACGAGCAACGCTTGCATGGCACTAGTTTTTTCGGCAATGATTTTTGACAATTTACTCTGGCAACGCTGCCAGACAAACCTTGCCGGCTTATCTATACCTGTACTTAAGAACTTTATTATTTATTTCTTAATCTAATATTTCATTCGCATGATTTGTTAATTTAAAATTATTTCAAACTCACAAATTTGTTTAAAAAACCGTGCCAAAATAAACTATTTTATCACTATGCCACAATCTTTTCAATAACTATGTATGTACATATGTACACCGACTATCAAATATTTGTAATCGTGTTGTTAAAATGTATTGTTAGATATGATGTATTTCAATTTATTTTTTAATTTAATTTTTTTATCTATGGTAATAAGTTTATTAATAATGTTAAATGAAAGCAAAGAACATTTATGGACGTCTGCACATTGTCAAGCCATCACCCAGGCACGAAGCAAAGCCCATTATATGAGGTATAGTATTCTGTTCATAGACTCCGGTAAACAAATGAGACCAAGGACCAGAGGCATAAACAGGAACATCATCGCCACCATGAGTCTCTTGATCCAAAGGCACTGCCGCCGGAAACTGGTCATTAATGTCACCAGTTATAACAGTAGTGGGATCAATACGGCCAGCCTTTGAGACATCGAAAAATTTCTCAAAACTGGGTCCATTGGCATAACTTAAAGTCATGTAGGGAATCTGGTCAACAGGATTGGCAGGAGTACGGCCAAAAATATCACTGCCCCGGTACTAAAAAAAAGTAATAATTGACATCAAAAATAACTGCAATAAATTTAAAAAAAAAATCATTAAACATTTTACCGAATATCCGCTGAACGAAAAGGCATGCGAATGATCAGCTGTTACCACAATTAGTGTATCATCTTCACTGGTTAAGTGCTTGGCTGCGGCCACAGCTTTACTTAGTTCCATGGTTTCATCTAAAGCTAGTCTAGCCTTGTTTTGATGATGAGCCAAATCAATGCGACCGCCCTCAATGAAGATGAAATAGCCCTTATCATTCCGCGCTAGAAACTCTATGGCTTTGCGTGTCATTTCTTCCAAAGTGGGCTGATTGGTGGTTTCATTCGTCTCCAAATGATACAACATGTGATCATCGTGATACAAACCAAATACACGTTCATACTCAGATAGATTAGCGGACATAAGTTGATCTCTGGTTTCAATGTATAAATTTTTGTTGCTTTGCTTTTTGTATTCTTGCAACAAATCTAAGCCATCTGTGCGTTCACCATTTTTGTACAGTGCAGCATCAATGAAATTTTTCTTGCCTCCTCCCATAACCAGATCCAGGTGTCTGCCAATGTCACCCTTAATCAACTGATAAGCAATATCTTCCACTCCCGATCCAATGTCACAATCCGCATTTACCTCTTTATCATTTTCCCAATCACGGTGAGCGATGTGAGCATACACACCACCTGGTGAGGCATGAGTTATGCGAGTAGTGGTAACAACTCCTGTACTCTTTCCCATGTCCTGGGACCATTTTGCTATAGAATACACCCAGTTGTTGCGATCTGCCCCAGCTTGACAATCACCCTTATTTACATTGCCATTCACTCCCAATGTTCCCTCCTGAGCCTTTACACCACTCAAGTAGGCTGTAGAGGTACAGGCCGAATCAGGCACAATTTTATCCACCGAGTAAGTTTTGGCCAAACCAGTAAAGGGAAATTTGTTAAATGACAAATTTTGTTCTTCGCCACCCAACAGATTTCTGGCAGCTGCTATGGTGGTCAAGCCCATGCCATCTCCCAAAAACATTATTACATTCTTGGCTTTTTGCTTATTCGCAGTCGTGCTGAGTTGTTGCTTTATGAATTCTTTGCCCAAATTTCTCCAGTACTCATTGGTATTTTCGCCTTCCAAGGCCCGCCTTGGCAGCTGCGGTATAACCGGGACATCTGGATGCATATGACGGTCTCGGCAATCCTCGTCATCGCGATCACATGCAGGCAAAGCTGTTACACAGCCCACTGCTAAAAGCAAAACAATAGCGAGATTTTTCCAAAACATGTTTTGGCCAAGTGACCAGAAGAGCAACTGAATTTTTAAATTACAAACGGCGAGTGAAAATGTCCAAAGTTAAGAAATATTCGTGTTTAATAAATACGAAAAGGTCATACAATCTAAATCCCCAAGTGATTAGATTAAACAAGTTTTTGCTAACGACAGCAAACACCTTTCGATAACAATATTTTTAAATCAATAAGAAATGTTTTGATTAAAATCTTTTTGTATATATTTTATTTGCAGATTAAAAACTGCCACAAAACAGTCGTAGTAGTCACAAAAAAGTTTGATATTCATCCAAAAAAAATTTTTTTTTTTATTGGCGTTATACAAATTGTAAAGAGTTCAATTGAATTCACGGTCTAGGCGAAATGCTCGCTTCGCTGCCAGTTTGAAATAGAATAACAAGTTTATCCAACTGAAGCTATTTATCATGGTCAGAGCAAAAAAAAACGCTTAAAATGAGAATGTTCTAGTAATACTTCACCGAAAAAAAATTATGTTGTCTTGTATAGAGTCATATCATCGCAAACCAAAAAGACTCTGAATGCTTTTTTTGTTTCAGTTTTTTTTTTATATTTTTGACTTGATAATTCGAACATTTGTTAAACGCCTTCAAAAATATTATTTGTTTCTGTTACAAGGCTCACCATTGCTCCCACTATTAAATTATTGGCGAATCTACGCCCATTAAAATTAATATTTACTACATTTCATGGACTTCTTTCCAAACCCTTCTTATAAACTTTTACTGCCAGTTTATAGAAGCCATATAAAGATTCTCGTCTGCCTATTTATATTGAAAACAAAAACAAAGCAATCACAATTTGTTTTTGTTTTCAATATAAATAGACAGACGAGAATTTTTACATGGCTTCTATAAACTGGCCGTTATCCACACAGTTATATGAGTGAGTTTTCTGAGTGCCCCAAAATTAGAAATAAATTTAGTAAAGTGTGATTTTGATTCGCGCACGAAGGGTTCCGTGCTAACACTACATGTCGCTCATTTATTCAAACAACGTCATAACTCCAAAAAAAACTAGTTTGCCAGAAAACGAGTTTAAAGTTTTCAATTTAAACACAACTTAATGGAAAAATATAATTTCATATTGCTTTCAAGAGTTGAGTGAACAAGATATTTGTATGAAATTTTTACACAATATGAAGAGCGATATGAAGATTAATTAACTCAAAAATTCAATTTTGTTTGAGTAAATGAGCGATATGTAACACTATACAAACCTTAGCCTGGATTAGGTTATGTTAAAACGGGTAGTGCTAAAAATGCACCTCCAGGCTCTAAGAGTTGCTTGCATATGAAAAAACTGCATCTCTTAAAAACTATCTGGAAAATTTCGATGTCAATTCAGCATCTAATTACTCCTTGTGACGCGCTGCGAGAAAGCTTAAAACACCCGTTGAGGTTAAACCACCTCTGCGCACGTCTACCGGAGGTTGAACAAGAAGTGATACCGAAAAAGGTAACTTATTTGTAAATCATTTAAAATCCGTATTTACCCCAAATACATGTACTGGTGCTGTTGATTTAGCGAGTGTAGTTGCTCCACCCCCTCAACCCGTAAAGTTTAAGATGCGTTATGTACAGAAACTAATTACTGAACTCAACCCGAAGAAAGCTCCAGGTATTGATGGAATTAGTAACAAGATGCTGATGAATTTGTCACGTATTTTATTTTTAATGCCATATTACGACTAGAGTATTATCCACACCACTGAAAGCTTGCCAAGGTCAAAATGATTCCAAATCCGGGCAAAGACCTTACCAAGGCTGAATCATACAGGCCAATAAGTCTACTATCAACAATGTCAAATCTTTTCGAAAAACTGCTCATGACAAAACTGTCCCCAACTCTAATTGATAGTAGATGCATCCCAGACCATCAATTTGGTTTTAGAAGTCAGCGTAGCACCATTGAACAAACGCATAGATTGGTTCAATTTATAAGAAGAACATTTGAAGGAAAGAAGTATTGTTCTGCCCTGTTTATTGACGTTTCTCAGGCATTTGATAAAGTGTGGCATGAAGGCCTTATTTTAAAATTTCAAATCATATCTACCAATAAATTTTCTGAAGCTATTGGAAAGTTACATTACTACCCGGAAGTTTACGGTTGTTGAAGGAGACTTCATGAGTGTGCCCGAATCTATACCATCCGGTGTGCCACAGGGGAGCATTTCGAGGCCAGTTTTGTATTTGATTTATACTTGTGATATGCCTTTGAGCAGCAATATCCATACATCTACATTTGCCGATGATACAGCCTGCCTTAGTATGCACGAAAACCCTCACGAGGCTTTCCGATATCTACAAGAATATATTACTCAGCTGGAACTATAGTTAAACTTATGGAGAATTAAAGTTAACGAAAAACAGTTAACATTTGCCCTGCGAAGAGATACTTGTTCCCCAATTCGAATCAACAATCAAGTTATTCCTAAACATTCACATGATTGGTAGAAGTTCAACACTCAGTCTAGATTGTAAACTTTTACCCCTATATGCAAAAAAATAACGTGTGCTTCAACTGTACGTTAAAACCGGTTTTTGTATGGAAATTTTGTTTTAACGTACACTTCAAGCACACGTTATTTTTTTTGCATATGGGGGTTAATATACAAGTCACTTTTGAAACAAGGAATACTACAGAATACACCTATGGCGCACTGCTTCAGCTTCCAATATAGAGAGACTAATAACATCGGCTCCATGGTACATCAAAAATGACTGAAGAAATTGCAAAATACGCAGGCAAATACTTAACAAAACTCGAGTCTCATCCTAATCCCCTTGCTCTTAACATCTTGAATTTTGCTGGACACATCCGCTTAAAAAAGAGGGACACTATGGCTCTAATTTTCAACACTCCAGATGAAACAGCTTGAAAATATTTTTGTGCTTAATACGATATTTATGTATTATTGATTACTATCACTAAGTTTATGCCTGACACTGGTCGGGCCTAATTATTATATCTAGATTTAAGATTTGAATACTTATTGTTAGTTCATTTTTTGAAGAATAAATAAATATACGGATGAAAAAAAACCTCGGAGACACAATTAGATCCATTGTGATTCCCTTCTATTGCCCATTAAAAGTAATATTTACCCCTCATTTGTACCCACAAATGACCCTGTTATCCGTCATTAAGCCACTGAATTCCCATGATGAAGCCCCTGATGTTCTCTAGTTTACACTTCTCGATATCAGTAATGCTCTCATGAAAAGGTCTGCTCAGCCATCTAAGCCTATGACGTTGCAGCTACGGGCAATGACAGATTGTTAAAACAGAAAGATTTATGAAATTATATTAAAATAAATATATAGTAGATAATTATTACAAATAAGCTTACAAAATGTTAAGCAATCAACCGATTCGTACTCTGAGACTCTGTTCAACATTTGATGTGAAATGCTATCAAAATACATACATATTAGGAAAACTTGGAATGAATTGTTCCTGAAAAAATGTTGCAAAAGTAATACTCTGTTCATGAGAAATAATATGAGTGGTACTTGTTTCGCATGGAATTTAAAACAAACAAGGACTAGTTAATATTGTTTGCATTTAAGATATTCTGTACGATGTAATGAATGGCGCTCAACATTTCTCAAACGTTTGAACAGACTAGTCTTAAGCAGAAAATATTTTCGCGCAAGTCGAACACTGCCTTTTCTTTTTAAAAACCGAAAAATATATCCAAACACCGCTGGATTTTGGCTTCATTTTGATACTTATGAGAACTTATTTATTGAAAAGTTTTCCGTTAAAACTTTAAAGCTTTGATTAGATCGCTTTACTTGTAAGTATATGTATCTTGTTTATGTATCTTGTTAATCGCAAACTATTTTCATAAAAGAAGTAAAATTTTTTTGGCTCTAGTATTCGCTTGAAATATTCGCATACGTTTTAGTGAATGCAAAAGCGAATGCAGATAGCAAAAGTAAACGAATAATTTGCGAATGCGAATGCGAAAGCGAACATTCGTTACTTCCCTAGTATGTATATGCATACATATGAAAAACACGAGATTAATGTATTCGCGTATGTGTATTCATTTGTATAAGAAGCCGATTGATGTTCGGCACGGACATAGATTGTAGTATTTATTATAAGAAAATTTTAAATTTTCAATACAGTTATACATATAACCACGCAGGAGTGTTATCTCGTGAGAGCGTGAGAATTCGTGAGTGATTCTTAAAAAAAAACTCACGCACGATCACGCACGAGTAATTTTTTTAAGTCACGATTGTGACTTAAAAATGTGATTAATTATAAATTTGATCACGATCACGCGTGACACGATAAAATCACGACATTTGCACATCTCTATTAATTACTATCAATAAGTTTATGTCCGACACTGGTCGGCCTTAATAAGTATATTTAGATTTATAATTGCAATACTTATTGTTAGTTCATTTTTGAAGACACAATAAATAAGTATATGCATTAAAAAAACATTAAATTTAGTTTTTTCTGTGTTGATTAAAAATTGCAAAATAATTTGGATTCATACAGGAAAATGAGCCACAATTTTAATTCTGCCAATATAACGATGCCAAACTCAGATTGCATATAATAAAAATGTGAATAGTTAATAACTACGGTAAAGTTGAAGATACAACTGAGTAAATTCTGCATGTAAGCCCCATGGAAAATTTGTGCAAAAAGAAAATTGTAAATATTCTGACAAACCCCAGCAGAACGGAACAACATGCTGTTTTGGAAAGCCGGCACACCTTCATCATCAGCATTCTTTGCATTTGCTCCACTGAGTGGGGTCACCCCCACTTGGGTGTCAGTTGACACAAACTTTAGCTTTATATAGTAATTTTTCAGTGCAAATGGAACATGTAAATTGTTTTGATTCATCGTATTACAATTTGCTCAAACCTGTTTTGTAATGAAAGCCCAATTTTACCATCTCTAATTTACAACAGTCTTGCCTTTGTCGTTTGTTCTTTAGTAATTATGCACATGCCAGTTAATTTGCTTATTTTGTTTTAAAATAAAAAGATCTTTTTTTATATACATATAAGAATCTTTATTTTTCTCTAAAGTGAAAATTTATTCCTGACATTCTGTATGAAGGCTGTATCTTGATATTTATCACTTCATTTTTCATGCATTGCACAAAGGAAGTGGAAAGCATTTTTTTCCTTAAATAATTAAATAAATTTATTTTTGCTTCTCATTTAACCACCAAGTTTAATTTATTTATATCCAATAACAATATAAATTAAAGGTAATAAATTTACTTTAATACCCATAACCAAAATGCCACACATTATGTTGTACGTATTTATATACATACATACGAGTACATACATATGTGCTTATATTTATTAATAATCATAATTTATTTAATTATTTGTCTTTTATTTAATCATAAAGTTGTGATGAAATTTTTTTGATATCATACTTAAAAGCGACAAGCAACCAGAAAGATAAAATTTAGTGTGGCAAGAAATAAACTATAAATATTTTTAACATACATTAGTATATAAGTTATAGATTTATAACAAACTATTAGTCAGACATACATACATGTACACAGAAATGAAATTTATAAGCACATTCACAGAAGTTGTGTCTATAATGTGGGCAAATGTATCTTAAGAAATACTGATAATATATTTTTATAATAAAAACTTCATCTACACAAAGCTTTTATATTCAATATTCTATTTTTTGTACATGCATGCATAAATATACATATTTATTTATGTACGGCTGCATTGCGAAATACTCGTATATAAAAATTTAAACCAAATACAGAAATAATTGAAATTATGATTTAAATCTTCCGAAGACCATATTTGTGCCTTATTTTGACTCTATATATTTCACAAAGGGGTCAAAGGTATCCTTACACGAAGATAAATCCATCTAAACAAAATCTACTTTAAACTTCTTAATACATAAAAGCTCAAAATTTAATTTGGATACCAAAAAGTTAAAACACACTCTTGCATTATTGGAATAAAAAGTATTGAGCAGTTCTATATAAAATCAATCATGAAATGTAGTGTAGAAAATTTAACCCTCTTCCTTATGCGCACAAAAAAATCCCATACTAAAATTTACGAAAACAAGGTTAATCTAACTTTTTCCGGCAATAATTTTGCTTCATACTTGTTTCATATTAATTCAACATGATTTATAGTAATCTTCAAAGAAAAAATTTCTTTTTTTTTAAATTACTTTACTTCGTGTAAATTTAATATCCCAATACTGTCAGTTATATCAAAATGAAGAATCATGTTGAATCAAAGTTATTTAAAGTTGAAACAACATGAATTTTTCATTTTATTTGTTACTTATAACACCAAAGTTAATTGTAAATATGCTGACAAACACTAGCAGAACGGAACAACATGCTGTTCTCGAAGGGCGCCGCAACTGCATCATCAGCATTCTTGTGCTTGTTGCACTGTGTTTGGTGTCAGCTGATGCAAACATCATGGTGTTCCGTTCTGCTAGTGTTTGTCAGAATACTTACAATTAATTTTGCTGAAATCAACAGTAGACTTCAACTTGAGGAAAGCTAAAAAAATTCGCATGTTTAATGAAAAACTCTTGGTGTCGTTATTACAACTTAAAATTATTTAAAATTATGAATTTTATCGGACGTATAAAAAACTTTTTTATTTTTTACACATTTCCTCCTTTTTCCAGGGTCAATAGTTCTCTTTTTTTTAATAGGTCACAGCCATACCCCAGTTAATAATAAAAACTTAAAAATTATTATAAATAAGAACGAAAAGAATGAAACGTCAACGCAACATGCGCCACTCATAAAAAGAGTATAAATGCAACTTTTTTGTTGTGCAGCAAATTGTTTATATTTGTGTCTTTCCTCTAACATGTCTGCTTTAATTTTGGCTAAGTGCCAAAACAAATTTGTAGTGAAATTCTTTTTTTTTTTTGTCTCAATCCTTTTAACACGGTCTATTTGATTTTTCTTTAACAGAGTGTGCCACATTCTTCTTTAAATTTCCCTTTTAAATAAATTGTGAATGGGAATGAATGGGAATCTTTTTACTATCATGGTGTGTTGATTTGCGTGACTGCCCGCTTCATGCAGAAAGAACTTTTTATAAATTATCAGATAGCTCATAATAAAATTAATATACCAAAACAAATAAAAGTACACAAACACACACGTAAGCTTTAATGCCTGGAATAAAAATTCGAACAAAAGACATCGTCTTATTCATAAAAAAATTTCTTGACTCAAATTTTATGTAAATTTGTTTTAGAAACCTTTCACTTTTTTTATTTTTTAAGCTTCTCCAACAGAAATAAGCAGTCTATGAGTAAAACTTTAACTAGTTATGATTTAAATGCTTGAAATACTTTTTTTGCATACCGGTAAGCGAAGTATTTTGTTTAAAAAATATTCGATTGCGTTCTGTTAAAAAAAAATGCACAGCAAACAGTATTTTTCGATTAACTATAAAATTTCTTTGTCAACTTTTTTCTTCATAATATTTTCATGGTTTTTTAATTATTCTTTTTAATAGCGTGTTGATATATTTACGATATATTAATTCGTTTATTCTGCCTATTTTATAGTTTTTTTCGTCTGAATTTCATATGAATTTAATAATGAGCATCGAGAAATTTTTTATAAGGAAATAAAAGCAAAAGACAAATTTATTTGTAGAAGAAATCAATTAAATCATTTCATGATTATTTATAATAAATGTATTAATGGTTTATTTCGTAAGCGAGAAATTAATGTTGCTTTCATATGTTTCAAAAATAGTTGTGTAATAAAGTCAAAGGTATTAAATATTTACTCGCAGTCTTTTTTCAATATATTTTTTGATCTTCCAACATTTATACGAAAAATTAGAGTATTGCAGAAGATATTTTAGTAACATAAGGTGATTTTTGAGAGCATCATGCGGCTGGTATCAGTTTTCGAATATTTTGTGTTACTTAAAAAATATTAAGCAGCATTTTAAAAGCTATCTGCTAATTTCCTCGTGTATATTTTATACACGGGGCAAAATCACGAATCGGTTGATTGCCTCACATTTATTTTAATTTATTTTTGATTAGTATTTAAATTTATTTTAATATAATTTCATATATCTTTCTGTTTTAAGAATTTATTTTTGTAATGAATTAATAAATAATTGCTCAGTACTTATAGTAAATCTATGTATATAATACAACTTCATGTTCCTATATAAATTTTTAAATTTTTTGTAAAGGTATGGTCACACTTGGGTAAACATTTGCCAAAAAAAACGTAACCAATAAACATTAGTGAAAAGCATTTTGATTCAAAAACGTGTTTCTTAAGTTGAACAGTTTCATATGCAACTAATAGACAATGTCGTAGAATCCAGCATTATTGGAAACTATTTAACTTAACAAACACGTCTCTGAATTGAAAGCTTCTTCATTAATATTTAGGGGTTACGGTTTTTTGGGCAAATGTTTGCCCAAGTGTGACCATACCTTAAGTATTTGTATACGCTTTCGCTTTTGCCTTTGCGAAAATCAAAATTTATATAATTTATTATTTATAAATTTAAACAAGTACTATAGTCTTACAAAATCCATAGCATACTTTTGTGCATATTTTTTTGCAACTCCAGGCGAATGAGTAATATTTACGCCATGAGTTCATCATACGCATATTAAAGGCAAAAACAAGATGAATGAAATACGACTAAAATCTTTGGGTGGGAACAGTGTTGACAGATATGGCGATATCTCGCCAAATGTGGCGACGAAAAATTTTTTTTGCGATATAAATTTTCAAATGGCGATTCACTTGGCGATATTTCAACTCCTTGGCGATATTTTTGGCGATATTTATACGATTTCAATAAAAAAGAATAATGTTAAAAATATGAAATTTTTTTGTAAATAATATTTTCTACAACATAAAATATTTCTTGCATGAAATTCTAAATGTTGTGACTCTTTATCTCAAACAGAATTTTCTGAAATTTAAGAAGTTTAAAAAATATGGCCCACAAAAAATCTCATTTGGTGTTTATAAAACACAGTTGGGAAAACTTTCTTTTATTAATTAGAACCAACATTTTGATAATGAAGCACCAAAAAGCCTGCACGAGTTATTGCCTATGCCAGCCATACACTACACAAGTTCAGTGCTCAAGTCTGGCACTGAATAAAATAAGCTTGTGACACACACTATACAAGTAAACTGTGCAGTTTTTATTTTAAGGCTCCATAATGCAGGCGATTCTTTGTATAATTCTAGGAACTCTGTCCATAATATTTTTTCGGCGCTCATTTCTAGTTTTGAACTCTTAAAAAATCACGACACAACTGAGCGTTTGCAACATTTACTACACAAGTTCACTGTACAGTTTTACAAACTTGAGGAAATATCAAAATCGTTTTGATATTTACTCAGGGCACTACGTAAATAGCACAACCACCCCCATACACTGCACAGACGTGTGCAGCGAACTTGTGTAGTGTGTGGCTGGCACTAGAGTATATGAATATAACGATTCTGATGGTACTTACCACTTCAAGGACATGATATGTGTAATATTTTTGTAGCTATAATTTAATGTTTTATTATATTGGCGATATTTGGCGATATTCGACAAGTCATTTGGCGACAACGGTCAAAATAAATCTGACAACACTGGGTGGGAATAAATTAGACAGTGTTGCCATTTTGCCATAATTGAAACAAAAATCATTTTGTTTTTTTTTAGAAATAAATTTGTGTTAATTCTAAAATGGAAAACGGCAATTATTACCAATGTAAAAACAATTTCACTTATAACTTTCTTTTTTTCAAACATTGTTCGGTTGTTTATGAGAGGCCTTCAGTCAATTTTTTTAGCAAATTTATATTAGGAAAACCGGTATGCCATATGATAATACGTCATTTGATTATGACAGGATCCATATTTGGTTATTTCTTCAACAGAATTTTGAGACTAATTTTTTATATTTACTTATGAAAGGGTTCATGTCATTGACAAGATGCTCTATACTCGTATTAGTCAACCAGTCTAGGCAATCCAGCATTTCTCTGCCAACAAAAGGCCTTACGAAATAAAAGAACAAAGTTGTACTAGTTTCTATTAATAGAATTTTTTTTAATACTAATTTCTTGGGTAGAAAATAATTAGTAACTTATTGTAAGTGTGTGAGGATGGGTAAATGAGTGATAGAGGCAGGGATGATGTAATATAAAGATAACAAAACATCAAACATTAATTATTTTAAATTTATTATAATTTATACTTATATTAATTGTTTTCAAATTAACTCATACCAAATTTTACGACTCTTGCTATTATATTTTTTTAAGATATAAGATTATTATTAATTACTACCGGTCATATTCTACCAACATTTCGAACTATTTCACACCTCGCTCTCAAACGAGTTCATACCAAATTTGAATTCTTTGACTCCTATACCTTCCAAGGTAGAAGATATTTCGTTCTTGTGGACGTGGCACAGCCCTGTTAGGGGCATGAAGAATAACTTAAAACCTTTTCTCACATCTACCGAATACGCATACAAAATTTCATAAGAATGTTTCAAGCTGTTTCGGAGGAGTTCAAGTACAAACACCATGACACGAGAACTTTCTTTGCAACCTAGAACAAAAGTTGTCGTGAAGAAACTAAGTAAGAAACAGTTTATCACTTGCTTTACGAATGTCCAGCTTTGTATCTCGAGATAAATGTTTAGGCAGCCGTATACTGGACGATCTCTCCCAGTCATCAGAGATTGGTTTAAGTGAGCTTATCAGATATCTAAATGCGACAGCTTGCATCCGAGCACTTGGATACGGTCGTGCTTATGCTAGGAACACATCTGGCACGACCGATGAACTTCGTCCACGTAGACAAATTTGTCGGCGTACAAAATAGAATTCAATCGATCTCAGAGTTCGTCACGCATGACCAATTTCGTTCAACGGCAGTGTTGTGTTCATTTTTATGTGCACAAATGTGTTTTATTTTTTACGACTAAAGTTCGCACCGAAAAATTCGTCGTTCGTCCCAGTTGTATTTCCAGCATTAGGTTGATACCGGCGAGTTGAATGGTCTGTTAAAAATTATGACTTAGAAATTCATCGCGCACAGCGCAATATTTTAATATTAAATTTTAACGATTTAACTAATGCCCTTATAACGGTTTTCAACTTAATTCAGTTTGGTCTTCTAAGAGTAGACCAAACTTACACACGACCAAACTATGTTTCACTATTATGAACCACAACTGTTTTTCAGTTAAAATTGTCATCGCGTTGCCTGAGTGTTTTAGTTCAAAGAAATCATAGAAAATGGATACAAATATGTGTAGATTTATTTTATGACGACGAAAACCAAGTCGCAAATATAGATGTGCTACGTATCAAAAGAAAAATTCGTGATGGTTCCAACCCTCTTGAACTACCCAATGCAAGGTAAGGAATAATCAAAATAGGGAACGAATTCTTTAAAAAATAATATCGGAAAGTTGTTTAGTTATTTCCGGCAGAACAGAGAAACGTTTTGTTATTTGTTGGATCACCTAAAAGCATATTTAAAGAAATATTTGTATGTGCCGATACTGAAACTGTTAAGAAAACTTTGTTAGTAGTATAATAAATATTTCTAGTTACGATTTTTGAATTTTTTCTGCTTTTATATAACAACTACTAAAAAGCAGTTGTGTATGCTCAACGTTTTTCTCAACCAAACTTATGCAGATTTACAACTCTGCAACAGTGCCAAAACACAGCTGAAAAATCAACGGTCAATTTAATGGAGAATGGCAGTGCAAATGTATCAATCCCAATCAAATTATTTTAAAAGTTGAAAACCGTGATCGGGTCATAAATACCTAATAATTGAAAATACTTATATCTTAAATAACGTAAAAGTTGAATAAGCACAGGCTGCTAAATCTTTTTTTTTTAATAGAGGAACATTTTAAATAACAGTGTCATATTGATTCAGCATTTACTACTTCTGTTTTTTGCGGCATTTAGTCTTCAATACTTTGACACAACTTCTTTCACATACATATTTTGTTTCTTTATTATTTCAGAAAAATTGTGCATTTGGGCATTATTGAGGAGGGCAGCTATGAAAAGGATGTGCTCTTCTATTTCAACATTGGAGAACCCATAATGGCGCCAGGTAAGCTTACAATTATTCCATATTCCATGCACATCTCAAACATTTTAATAGGTGTAATATCCATATAAAGTTATTACTTAAACAGACAAGGAAGCAAACATTATACACACACTCGCACATACATACATACTTACATACATACACACATACATACTACATACATACATACATACATACATACATACATGCATAGTACATTTGTACGTATGTATATATAAATGTATCTAGAATAACCAAGAAATATTATCTTACACAATAACATACATACATACGTACATGTACATACATACATATGCAAGTACGTGTATGTAGGTACGAATCATAATCTTTTATCCTGCCTGGTTAAAAATAACAGCTTACTAAACTCCCTAAATAGGAAATTTTTTTATTCTTTGTATTTTATTAAATGAGAATTCTAAACTAAATTGCCCACCCAGTTCCGAAAAGTATGCTTCAGTTTTTTTTAGGCATTATGAATCCCTCTAGACAAAACCTTTAGATTTTTGTTTTCGTTTCACATCTTTTCATTACGATTATGGTTTAATTGGGATAAAATTGAAGAAATTTTATCGGCTTAGATTAAAAAAAAAAAATAAATATTTTTATTAACGAAGCTCGGGTTTTCCATTACTTTTAATTATATTTTTTTTTTGTCTTCCTTTTTTATACATTTCTTAAATTAAAAGAAGAAAGAAGTCTGTAGATTGAATTGCAAAACATACTTAACAATTTAAAAATCTTTTGAAATTTAGCACTTTTTATCTTTCTCATTTTATTTGACTTTTTCACATTTTCTTTTTTTTCTTTTCTCTCTCTCTCTCTCTCTCTCCATTTAGTATCCACCATGAATTTCAGTAAAAATTAAATTTTTTTCTATAATAAAAATTAATTTTTATTAGTATTTTGGCTAAATGTTTAAATAAGCACCAACCAAATTTTTGTCATAAATGAGATTTTTTTATTTTTATTCTTTTTTAATATAACTTTCATGAAATTTGTTCACTTACAAAAGACATTGTGTTAAAAGAAAACATAAATCATAAATTAAATGAGAAAGTAGATCAATAACTTTGGAATTTAGTTGTTTGCAAATGAAAGAAAAAAAAACAAGCTTTTGAATAAGATAGAAATCCCCCAGATACTCATAATAATATTTTACAATCAATGTTGTTTAGCTAAAATATTATTTTTCTGCCAACGACACAAATCAATAAGAAAATATTTAACTGCTGCGAACTTTATTTTCTTCTTTTTCACGGAAAAAAAATTTAAATTTATTCTAATCATCAAATATCTAGAATCAATAATTTTTTTTTTTTCAATTCTGCATTGAATATGAAATAAGGCCCAAAGAAATAATGCCCAAATAAGAAAATAAAATAAGGCCCAATAAAATTAAGGTATTTTTAATTTTGATTTACTTAAGTTTTTTGGGCATTATTTCCATCTTAAGTGTGGCTGGTAATGAATTCATCGTGGGTTTGATGTCATTGGGATTTTTTAATTGGACTTTATTTCATTTACATTGGATAATTTTTCATAAATTTTCTCTTGGGCCTTTTTTAATTTTTTTTTTATTTTTTTTTTCATTTGGGGCTTATTTCATTTCTTATTTGGGCGCTACTTCTTTGGGCTTTATTACATATGTAGCGCATTTTACATTTATTACAAAAATCATGATATAAAACATCAAAAGTGCTTAAGAAAAGAAACAAGTTCCAATTGATGAATTTTTTATTTTTAATTAAGAAAAATATTAAAAACAGATATAACTTCCAATAAAGTATATTTAATTGCATAAACCAAAAAAAAATAAATAAATAACTGAAAGTACATCCAAAATCAACTAATCCAATGATTGCTTTGACAACTCAATAGTTTAAATGTTTAGCAGAATTAACTGAAAATTTCATTGAATAAATTAAGCTGATTAATTGGTTTAGCTATTCGACATACATATCGCACACTAAATCATAAACAGTCACAACTCAAAAAATTTCAGATGCTGAGTAGTTGCAAATAACTGTTCATACTGCACGAATGACGCAACTATGTAACATAAAAACAAGCATAACGGTATTTTATATTCTTCAAGAAGACTGCGTTGCAAAGAAATTATTGCGGTCGTTAGAGATTTGTTCAATTCACTGGTTTATAAAAAACTCAAAAATCACTGTGATCATTTTGAGTTGTGACTGTTTATGGTTTAGTGTGCGATATGTATATGCTGCATGTCAGAGGTCAGTTATGAATTGTTTTTTAGCTATTCATTTTCACTCATAAAATTTTCAATATAAGCGAGTAGACATAATTGAAATAAAATTATGCTGATGTATTTATACTCTCAACAATGTTGATTTATAAGTAAAGGTTACACTATATACATATATAAATCAGACGTCCCGCAGTGGTTCCAAAGCCAAACAAAAGTGATAATAATTAGAATTTATTTATTACCACTTTTTTTCAACTAAAGGTCCAAACACAAAATGATGTATACCAAAAAGGTAAAATAGAACCTTTGGATACCCTGTCGTAATACAATCTGAAGTACACGGTGTCAAAGTTGAACACCTCGGGCTGTGGAAACTTTTCGAAGCTCATAATAACTCTTGCAAATCTGAACCGATTTCTAAAGCAAATAAGAAAGTAAAATAAATTGAAAAGAATAAATTCATTTTATGTGGTTTTAAAGATATTTGCATTTCAATTAAAAAATGTTCATTTTTCAACTTGACTTAATTTTCTTTTTCACTGGTACCTTGTATACCTTTCAGACCTGGATACATCGATTGTGCAGTGGTTTTTGGTCTCAATATTTTCGCTTCTATTTGATAAATTTCAAATAAACTGTCATGCATCGATTGCATTAACTGTTCTTTATGTTTGCTTTGCACATTATTCTGCTCTTTGCTTTACCGGTACTTAAATTTTTCCAAAATTCTTGCGTCAAATTTCAGTTTTTTTTTTCAAAACAAGCAGCAGATGAGGGTTGTTTTTTATGTTGGGTGCCCCTGTGACTGAGTGGCAGCGATGCTATCCTCTCAGTCCAGAAGTCGTGGGTTCGATTCCAGCCATAGATTCTGGGTGTTTTCTGCAGACGAGCTAATCGCTTCACTGGCTGTGTTTGTTAAAAAAAATTAAATAAAAATAAGAATAGTGTTAATCCTTAACAAATAGTGAAGTGGGCATATTTTAACAAACAAAAAAATATAAAGTTTAATGGTTCAAACAAATGGAAGTTTTAGCTAAAAAAAAACTTAACGAGTGCATCAATTGTATGAGTACTGAAAGTATATAAACTTATATACTTATAAACTTATATACTATTATTGAAAAAGAAGAAGTTACAAAATAATAATAATTGATTAAAATCGACTATTTTTTATCGTAAATAATCTATTCAAGAGATTTATTATTCGACATATTGTCATAATTATACTATAAGTGAAATTTATTTGCCGGTGGTTGAGCGATGTCTATATGCATTCCATTGTTGCTTTAACAAATCGTCAGTAGACTTCAACCACACA
Source organism: Nowickia ferox (assembly GCA_936439885.1). Taxonomy (NCBI): domain Eukaryota; kingdom Metazoa; phylum Arthropoda; class Insecta; order Diptera; family Tachinidae; genus Nowickia; species Nowickia ferox. Next base: position 99,570,819 of record OW387023.1, on the reverse strand, counting down.
TTTTTAACAGTCACAAATCTCTTAAATATTAATATTTGTGAATTCTCAAATAGTTTATGAAAGTCTGTGCATAAGATAAGAAGTTTGTGACTGTTCAAAATGTATGGTTGAAGTCTACTGACGATTTTTTAAAGCAACAATGAAATGCATATAGACATTGCTTAACCACCAGCATATAAATTATAAATTTCACTTGTAAATAATCTATTTTCATAACAAAAACGAGTTCCAAAAAATGTGTCGGTTAAGCTTTTTTTTGGCGGTTATGGCTCGATATGTTCGTATTCACACATTTATTCACCATTTACTCTTCTTTCTCCGTATTCTGTAACTCGCTAAGGCTAAATTCAGTCGCTAAAATTCTAAACAAATAGAAAATTCAAAATTTTAATTTTTAAATTTTTGAGCCAATGCAATGCCTGATTCAGCAACATAAGTTTGAAAGTTGCATTCGTAGCCGAGATTAAGCAAGTTACTGGAAACGGGTACGTATGCGTAATACTGATTAAGAATTGTATATTACTCATACGTATTTAATCCAACAAAAACACATTTTCTTTGAAAGATCAATACACCCAACTCTTTTTTGACACGGTGGTAGGTAACGTTCCTAAGGAAATTGTGCAAAAAAAAAAATTGTGTAAAAAATACATGCAACAAATCTAAAATTTAGTGACACGTTTCATATCTGCAAAAAAATCGGGCAATTTGAAAAAATGCAAACATTAGCTCAGTAAAACGTGAAAAAAGTGAATATCAAAAAGCTTTATTAAAAAAATTCATATTAAATAACAAAAACAATTCATTTTCCCAAGAAAAATAAAATAAAGTTTATTCCAAGATTGAAAGATTAAAATTAAAAGTTAATTTAGCAGTTATTCGTCGGTTTCGGATAACAGGCGTGCACGCTTATCACAAACAGGATTCAAAATGTAAAAATTAAAAAAAAATATCGTGTAATTTAAAAAAATTCGTGGAAAAAAATCATTTGTTCTTATTTTTGAACCGTGTTATTTCAAAATCGTGTAAAAAATATTTGAGTGTACATGACATTAACACTTGAAAATGATTTCGGGCATATGGCCACCGCGACGTGGCTGTTGACGTTAGCGCATTATGAACGTCTAATTTTTGCCACACTGTCGAGCATTGCAGCCCAGTATTTCACGAATAACACGAACAATTTTGTCTTCTAAGGCCAAGGTCAACGCCGCAGCAAAAAAAGTTTAAATGATAAATGCATTAAACTTCTTACAATTTTTTTTTAATTTAGGTAACTTAATATAATTACAATTTAAATTTTAACTTTTTATAATTTTAAGTAGTTTTTATAGAACATTTCCAGTAGTACATAATTTAAAAGGCTGGCGGCAGTTTCCGTGGCAGCGCTTACGTTGAAACTTTGCCAGCACGGCAGTTTATTTGTTTTGATTTCATAAACAAAACAAAAACACAGCTGGGTAAGAGTTGCCACCATTTGCACTTCTCAGTTTGCAATGGGTTTTAGTGTTGCATATATGAATTGGTGTAGCAATTTCATATAATTTCTTGTGGTGATATTGCAGAGTGTATCACATCATTAACTTGCTACTTATGCAATATTTGCACTAGCAGCTTGCAACCAAAACTGATTTCCACTGATATTTTTAAGTCATTGACATTGCTTTTCATTTTTTCCCAAATTTTAGTATTAGAAATAAATTAACACAATGTCTTTTGAGGAACTTGTTTCTAGTTTGGAAAACATTTTGCAAATGGAAATAAAAGATTTTTTTTTAAACACTAAATAAATTTTATATATAAGATTTTGGAGAAAACTCAAAACAAAAAGAAAAATAGTGAACATAAAAGTGCAACTAAATGGAATTTGTGTTGATTTAAGTTATGAAATCCTCAATGTTATGAACACATTTCTTTTAGTTTTAGGGCTAAGGGCCATTATTATTACAACTTGGCCTAAGTTAAAAGTAGGATTTTAGCTTACGTATAAAAAGTTTTTCATTAGTATTGTTTATTTGTCAAGTTATTATCTTTTTTCCTTTTATCGAAAATCAAATAAAAAGCGAGTCGAGCTTTCAAAGAAATGTTTTTCATTAAATAACAAACTTCTACTTAGCTAAATTCAGAAATCAATTGGGGAATTCACAATAATTATATTAAAATTTTAATGTGGCAGCATTATGCCATCTTAAAATTAAATTAAGTATTAAAATAGAAAAAAAATTAAATTAGAAATTATTGTTGGATAAATAAATTGTATTACAGTAAGGGCGTGATTCGATTAACCGGACACGTTGATTATCCGGGAAAGAAATATTGTAATTGTTTTCTTGTTGTCCATCCGTTTCATTTTTTTGCATCGATCAAAAATTTAAATTGAAATTTATCACAATAACTCTTGTTCTGTAAAATGCCTAAAGACAGCGAAAAATACAAATATCTTGTCTTCAAACACAGCTGCGCTGAAAGTTTTAACTTATTTAGTTTAAAGTTACCCCATTGCCATATTGAAAATTACTTGCTTTTATACTTTTAAATATGCCATTTGGTAATAAATTTAATTTGCACACAAACAACAAACTCGCCAACCCATAAAATTAAAATTGAAACGTTTCATTGTTACGACATATTTTAAAATTATATTGTGAATTCCCCAAATGATTTGTCTTCAAAGCAAACAACAAAGATTTGTCTTTATTCAAAGTCCAAAGATCCCACAAACGGGACCGGCGGCAGTTTTTCTCACGGCGCGTAAAGGCGTTGCCATTGATAGAAGTCACAAAGAAGACACGTTGCCGTTGGCAATATACTCGAGCTATATTGACGACAATTGCAACTTTTGAACTTGCTTTTAATTTTTCGCTCAATTTATGCCACCATAAAATTTTATATACATCAGCTCAAATTCTACATTTAACTAACGCCAAGTTGTATAACGCGTTACACAAAAATTATATTTGAAAAAGAAAAACAAAATTTTCAAAATTTTCTAATTTGTTTTGGTTTTACAAAATTGTAAAATTTCTATGCGTTTCTACTGTGAAGATTTTAAAAGAAAAATAAACACAAATTTCTATAACTTTTAAATTTTTGCTTTTATTTTCCATATAATTTTTATTTGGTGAGATTTTTATACGATTACTCCCTAAATTTATTTTCAACTGCTCTTAGTTTTGCTATAAAAAAAAATAAATTTTGTTTATTTGAGTTTTTATTCAGTTGAATTTGGTTATCTGTCTTTTTTTATTTAAATTCATTACACTTGATTTATTAAGTACATCTGTTCAATGGAGCCTTACTTTATATTTGGGTTTTTAGACCAAACAATTAGCTTTAGTTTTTAACATATTCCAAACAAAATTCCACACCATTTAATAAGCTAAAATTTTAATAAAAGTGTTTTGCAAGATAACATATAAATCAAACAACAAATAAAATCAAACCAGGGCTCAAATCGTCACATTTAATCGTACGAAAACGAATTAAGTGATACGTCAATCGTATAAACTGAACACAATTTTAGTACGTTCACGTATGTCATAATCGGAAAATGGTGTTTTTACGTGACGAGTTGTGCGTTCACGGATGTGACGATTCGACCCCAGGCTCAGAAATCGCTTTAGTTTGTAGCAATTTAGTGAATGAGTAGATTGAATGAATTCACGTAGTTTAATCCTATTTATAGACTTTTTATTTAATTACATTTTACTTTTTTATTATTATATAAGTTCGTTATCTTCTTTCGTATGTGCTTTATTAAAGGAAAAAAGTATATGATATGTCTAAAAATTTAGTGTGTTTTTTAACCACTTGTCTTTTTATTCCAAAATAAATGCCAATTATCTATTTTGTGAACATTTGTGCTTTATGCTCTTCATTCTTGTAATCTCCCCCCATTTTAGAAATTTGAACTTCTTAAGCCTGTTTGGAAAGTAAATTAAAGCTAGTATGCCCCACTTTTGGTTAATGTCGCTTAATGTTTAGTTTTAGTAGAGTAGTTTGCTTACGAAACTATTTTTATATATGTATGTTGTATAAATATACATGTAACTGATGAAAAATTCAAATTGGTATCTCTTGTTTATTATTTTGTATTATGCAAAACACAAGAATCCCACAAGTTACACATTTCGTTCTTCAAAAAAATTCAATATTCAACCCTGTTGTGAAATTTATTTCCCACGAAATTCAATATTCAACCCTGTTGTGAAATTATTTTCCCTCGAAAAATGTTCCTTCTTCTCAAAGTAGCAATCGTGAATAATTTTTCCCACTGGTTGTGTTGACTTTATCTCTTCAAGTGGACTGAATTGAGAGATCACGTAATATCAGTAGTTTTCTTTTTAATTAAATATTAAAAGTTGTAAATATGTATTTAAAAATACAATCTCACATATAAAAAAATCCCATTTCAAATTCAAAATTTGAATATTTCTTAATTTCGGGAATAAAAGTTCACGTGAAATGTGTTTCCTTTCCATAAAACTGTGATCGCCCATGTTTGCGTTGTTGTTGTGTCAGCATAATATTTTCTAATTTTTTTCACCATTTTAGTTCAGCGGAAATATTTCACGTGAACAAAATGTTCGCATTTTACTCCCGATAAATTTGTTTAATTGTCAATTCAATTTTAAGCCTAAAAATTCATCTTCCCATTGTTTACATTCACTGAAAATTGACAACGGGAAAAAATCTCAAGGGAAATTCTCAATAGCAGTTTCTCCTGCGAGGGGAATAAAAATTTTTTGGAAACGAAAATTCCATTTGTTACTCACGATAGGGTTGATTAGAAACAAAAATTTGCAAAAATTGCAACGTACTTATAGACAACTAGAATAAGCTTAGAAGACATTACTTTCCCTGTAAAACTTAATAAAATATAATGATATGCATAAATACATATACTCGTATTTTCATTATATTAATCATTCCTTTTTTGTAAATAAAAATTTAGCATTAAGTTATCAGAGTCTTTAACAGAATAGTTTAGACAAACTAACCATTAATGATTTCTTGTATCATTGTCATTAATTTTTAATTACTATCAATTCCTAAAAGATATCTTAAATAATTCATAAGCATTTGATATTTTACTTTTACCACGAACAAAGCAAAAAGAAATAGAATTTATACAGAGCCAATTGAGAAACAGGTAACCATATTGCTACAACAATACAAACACAACATGCAGTTCTCCCAGCTTCAACTAACCCCTTCTATCAAAAATAATTGACTAAAATAAAGCTGAATTAAGATATTGTTTCAGAAAAAAAATTTTCCTCGGATCTTTCACTTTTGCTGAGAGTTTTTTGCAATACAATTCACCCATTTTGAAAATTTTTTCCAGAAAATCAAATCTAATGTATGAAATTCGTGTGCAAACAAGGCGCTTTACTTTGGCACAGTGACAGCGTAGCTTCAGATGATTTCAATTGGCTGTTTTTTAGGTGTTACACATATATTTTTAACTCTTTAATAAACAAATTATAAATAAAAGTTGAATAGAAGCCAAGTGTTTCTTCTAATAGCTATTGAGCTAAATAAATGTTTACTACACTATACTCCGTGCTTTTATTATACCTGCAATATGATGTGGCAGCTCACTTCAACTTTGGATGAAAATTTAAAATAACTGGCAGCACAAGCCAATTTTGTCCCAACCAGCGTTACCATTTGTCAAGTTTTCTCTTTTTTTTTGGAAGTTGTTTTGAGATGCCAAAAAGTTTTTTGAAAATACAAAGTTTTGTAAAGTTTTTGACAAATAGATAATTTATCTTTTGCAGTATATTGGATGAAAATATTAAGTGATGTTTGTATGCAATAAAACGATCTTATATTTTCTCATTTCCTTATTACTGCAACAGTGCCTAATTGTGTTTACTCCCTCTTATGTACAACTATGCCGTTTAAATTTTAATAAAACAATGTACAAGAAAGAAATATATTAATTAATGTATGTGATATTTTTTTAAAGATCTCTAAATCTAAATATGAATTTTATTTTATGTTTTTTTTATTATATGTAATGTTTTTGATTTTAATCATTTTTATATTTTTTAATAAAATAAATACCAAATACATTTTTATGTTGTCTTTTAAAATTTTGGTACTTTTGTAGAGATAAAGTTTTTTTTTTGGAAAAAAATTTTTTTTCAGATATAAGAAGTTTTTAAAAAATATATTTATGGTAACGCTGGTTCCAACTGAAAATGCTCGAACAAAATAAGTTCTCTTCTCCTCTCTCTCACTCAAGAAGAGAAACGTCAAACAACATATAAAAAACCCCTTCGGACAAAAATCTTGTTCGGAAACAATTGGTGAAATAAAATATTTTAATATCTAGATCTATCGAAAATATTTGTAAAATATTATTTTACTATCTATCACAAAATAAAACATGATTCAGTTTTTGACAGACGCTTTAAATTTTTTTGTTTTTCACTGCCAACAAGCATTTGTTTTTGAAAGTTGGGTTCCAAAACAGTTCAATTAATCTTCGAACAGTTGATTATCATCACTGGGAGTCTTCACTGACCATGAACTTGATATGGGCATCATGTCGAACATTGTTAATGTAGGCCGCTCATGCCCATGTTCGCGTCCATGCTCTGACATCGATGCCCAAACAAATGGCTGAGTAGCAATATTCGCCATGAGATTCGCCGTCCGCAATCATTTGCAGTAGAAGGAAAAGAGACAGAACAAAATTGGATAAATATTTAATCTCTATTGCACTACCGCAAAATACTTTGATAAGGCAGAACATGAACATGGCACGTGTTCACCACAACAAAAAGTTTATGAGAGTACGCAACAGGCCTTTACTGGCTTATGTGTATGTCTCCGGACACGAGCGTAATGGCTGCTCTTTTCAACCTAACCTAACCTAGCGTAATGAATTTTTCATAGTTGGTCTGAAAAAATACAACGGCAATTAAAATTATGCTAAAGATTATAGTTGCTTTGCGTCTTATTAAATAAACTAACTATTAAAAAAAAAATTTTAAGGAAATAAAATGCTAAGAGAAGCAAAGAAGTTTGGAGTTGGTGCATATAAGTTGTTTTATAGATGAATTAAAAAAAGTTTTACGGAATTTAAACATGGTAAAAGCTACGGCATTTTTCAGCCCAGAGCTGCTTGAGGACTGATCAAAATAAAACCGGTTTCAAACAAACGACCGCAGCCACAAAAACAAAAGAAGATAGTTGTCTTGGGATACACGGTTATAGCTTTGCTGCTTAGTTATATAAAACAAATTTCATGTGTGAAATAACAATTCAATAAAATTATATAATGATCTCAAATTCCCTGCAAATATTTCAAAACGTTTCCATTTATTTCCCATTATTTTCTTTTCTAGCGGTGTACGATTAAATTAATGTATTGTTTGTGGCTGTGTTCTCTGGTTTGTGCTCATGTGCAAAAATAAAACAAAAACTAATTGAGCAATCGTTCTCATTGTTTTTGTTTTTTCACTTCAAAGAACGAAACAAAACAAAATCAAACAATTTGTTTCGTTTATTTTTGTACTCTGTTTTTAAGTGCAACGAAATCAAAACAAAACTAAATTTATATCTGTAATAGTGTCGATTATTTTTGTTACGAAAATGACGTCCTAACTCCTGTATCGCGCAATAAATAGCAACGCTATAAAATTATGCTGCTTTTTTATGTAAATATGCTGAAAGTTGTTCAGAAATCACATGTTCGACATCGTTGGTATGACCATTTTACTGCGAAAATTTTTAATAATCAAGGTTTATCCATTTTTCAGTTTCAAATGTAAAGTTAAATGGAACTTTTATTTCATTGTTATGCTGGGACCTTGTCATTATGTACGAAGTACATTGTCAATTAAATGGCGGTCTCTGAAGTGGTTGCATCAGTCGATCTTTTTGAAGTAGTTTTTAACCACTTTTTCGCACATTTCAGGCGGTGTCTTGGCTATCGTAACATTAGTGGAATGTCCGTGTAGATATGGTCTTTGGCGTAGCCTCACGAAAAAACTTTAACGCCATCAAATTGCATGATCTTGTTGGTCAATTTACGTCGCCAAAATGCGAAATTACATGTTCTGGAAACTTCCCATACAATAAAGCCAAATCGTTCGTATTGTACAGCTCGTGTCAGCGCGATATTTTCGGCGCAGTGTTCACATTGCGATGATGCATAGTCTCTTAAAATTTCTTTATAATCTAGCCAATTCATAGCACAGTAGGCCAATTATAGTGGCCACCACTTTTGTAGTAAGTTTGAACTATTCTTACGCCTTCTTCAGTTGTTAAGCGATGTATGTTTCTAAACCTTTCACTAAATAAATGACACTTCAGATGATAGATATTTAACAGCTGACAGCCTTGCGAGACAGGCGGTTTTTAAACCACTAAATAACGCTATACATTCCCTCAATTTTTTATATATTTATTTGTCGAAAAAATATATATTGATCCGAAGATTATTCTTATTTTTCACAAAATTGCGAATTTGTTTTTTTTATTTAACGCTGAATTTTATATTCAGCAGTGTGCTGATACGAAAAACTATAAGACTTTTGTGAGCTCCACGGCCGTCACATAGCCTACATATTATTAACATTATCAATGACTTCTGTCATTTTCTTTCTATCATTAGGGATGGTTTGGAGCTAAATTTGTGATACTTGAATAGAGACAGAAAACCTTCAATAAATCATATAAATATATTAAAAATTAAATTAGTTTTCAAGTCATATGGCGCAATCAAAAAAAAAACGATCCCAATGATTTGGATGAAATGTTTATTGGAGAATATGGAGTCTTTTTCTGTAACGAGTGTTAAAAAATCACTATTAGTCCCGGTTTACACGCATCAACTTCAGTTCGTCAAGTTTTACTTGAGCTGGTAGAAAAAAAGGCTAATTGTATTTCCTTCTCGCTCTTTTTTACAACAAAAGTTGACGTGTGTAACCGTTACTTAAAGTAGATTTTTCAAGGCATTTTATACCCCGAAATGTTGGCATCACTGCTATTCTGCAATAAACATATTGCTGCTATTTCTCTCTTTTACTCTTTTGATAACAGTATTGCCATTCAGTTATTTTGATAGTGATTATTCATATATTTTTTTAATATTCATGGCAATAAATAAAATAATTGTTTTTTAACTTTTTAATACTAAGGCATGTTCATTCTCGTTCTGAGTAACAATTTCTTATTGATTTGCAAACTTACAGGTAAAATAAAAAACAACTGGAAACAAAAAAATTAACTAAAAAATTAAAAATTCTCTCGACTTTCTCGAATAGAATAGGAGAAATTTATTTTAAGAAAAAACCTAATTACCTGCGAATTATTTCCCGTTGTGTACTCTTGCATCTTGATTTAATAGTATTTGAATTCTGCGGTTTTTTATATTCATTATTTTTTCAAACTAAAAACTCGGCTTTAAATTTGTATGTAAAAAAGAAGACTATATGCAAATAGAAAAAAAAAAAATCCAGCGCTATTTAATTTAAATCAAATTGGCTGATTTTTATAAGAATTTCTTTAAAAAAAATTAGATTAAAATATAAAACAACTTATTGTAACAACTTGAGGCTTCAAAAATGTTCTAAGCAATTGCGTAAGCGAAATATTCTTTGTCGTAACACAATTTACTTAAATTTTCCAAATCATATATGTGGCAAATAATTCACCTCATTTCCTTTTGAAAATTCACCTTTTCACCCGTAGAGTTTAAGTGTATATAACATTCAAATTTTGAATTTTGTTTAAAAAAATTTACCATTAAAAACAAGTAATTTTAAGAGATTTTTATAATTTTTCAAATTAGCAAGTCATCATATTAATATTTTTATTTAATTGCTACACCCTCTAATCAACATAAACAAAATATTCCCCTCTTTTTATCCTTCAACAGATGATAAATCTAATAAAAAGGATGCATTTGTATTTTTTAACAAATTTTTGGGTACGTAAACATCAATTAATCAATTTTTTTTTTGTTTAATACAAAAAAGCAACATGTCTATGTATTTTCTTTAACAATAATAATATTAATAATATTTTTTTACATAAATATTTTTCGGTAAAAAAAAGAAATATGTGAATACTATTTTTCTAAATAACTTCTATGTATCTCTTTCTCTGTCTAACACTTAAAATTTAAAACTTTTTTCTAATTCGTTTCACTGATAATAATTTAAATCTGTGTCGTCTTGTGTGTTTTAAATATTTGTACTGCCACTAAATGTTTCTAATTTATTAATTTATTTTCCTGAATATAATTCATTCTTAAAATAAATAATTGAATCTTTTATAAAAGAAAAGGTTTGGTTTTGAATTTATATTCAACTTTATATTAATAAAAATATCAAATTCCTTACACTTCTCGTATTACGAGTTGATTATTATTTTAATATATATTTGCTATAAAAATTAAAAAAAAATATTAACGAAAACCATAATTGGCAAACTATTGATTTTTTCTATAAATTAGAAAACATTCGAAAATTTTTCACTGCGAATACATACACAATCATAAGTTTTAATTATCATTGGTTTCTTAAATAAACACCAAACATAATATATATTGATGTTTACAACAAAAAAAAAGTGCTTCTAACATCAGTTTTTACTTTTTCCTTGAAAAAGTATGAACGATTTCATCTATTTAGCACATAAAGAAGACAATCTTGCAAGTACAGAAAAGTTTTTTGGGTTCGAAGGACCAACAATCATATATTATTAAAATTATTTTTATGGTGAACATTTTTTCCGTCGAAAATTTTTCCTTTTCCCCAAAATTGAAAACCTGAATAATATTTCCTTAGACATGTTTCTCCTCTTTTTGATTCCCCTTACCATGAATAATATTTTTCACGGGGAGTTTTAACTTTTCGCTCGGTTTTTTTTTTTTGCACTTAATTTTTTCAGGCGAATTGAATTATTCTATCGCGCAATTGCAATATTATTCTTCCAATGAAGTATTAAATATTATAAATAGTTATTTGTCGGACCAGATCCATAAATAACGTTCAAAGTTCTTCATGATAATTCCCTGTGACACTTTCTTGTAAAGAATATGAACCTTTTTTGTTCACAAGAAGTAAATTTTTTGAAAGTGTTACGCTATAGAATTTTTTCCAATAGTTTATTTAATTTATTCCATTCAAAATCCAAAATTTACGTATTTCTTAAATTTGTTTAACTTTCAATTAAAATTTTAAACTTTAACAATATTCTTTCCCTTTCTTACATTCACTGAGAATTGACAGCGCGTAAAAATCTCAGGGGACATTCACAATAGCATTTTTCCCTTCGAGGTGAATAAAGATTTTAAGGTAGAGGTCCATAGCTCGCTTTTTGCGCGTTACGCTTTCTATGCATCTGTCAAAAAAGTAGAATCAATGTAATAGTATGTGACAAGTTACATTGCAAAAAGCGCAGAACGCGTAGGCGCGTTCAAAGCAAAAAGTAGGTCTACTTTCTACTTTTGTACGCGTTACAAGCACCATGAAAGAAAGTCAGCTGTTCTTGAATGCTCAAGATGTTAAATAATACTTTATTTCTTACGTTATCGATAAATATTATTTTGCCGTTGATAATTTTTTTCTTTTTTTTCAATAAAAAAAAATTTCTTAGTGAAAAAAACTTATAAAATATGTGAATATTTTCATTAAAGTGATGTATTTTAATTAACTTCTCACCACACTTTTCTCAATAACAAATTTTGCATATTAGTGTCTTCTCCGCTAAATCTGTATTAAATAGCTGCTTAGAAAAGTTATTGCTTAAACCAATAATGTGCATACATTTATATGTAATTTTCAATTTACTTACATTAAAGTCAACAACAGCCGACAATCTGCTGGAATAGCCCTGGCCGAGTTCTTCTCAAGACTATCTTTTAAAATGCTGAATAAATAGCGGTTCGAAATTGCTCAGGGTCAGAAGTTTTAATTTTTTAAATGTGGTTTCAAAAAACCCACTTAAATTCCGTTCTAAATACAACGGCCGTACACAAAAACTTTTCTTTTTTGAAATTGTTCATAGGCATTTTTTACACATAAAATTAAATATATTCTTTATAAGTATTTATAAACAAACGCACACAGCTGATCAAAATAAAAATAAAATGGCGCATGAAAAGCAGTGCATGTAACTCAACGCGAACAAAGTATAGAACGAAACAAGAGGATGAAACGCCTGTAAAGCATAACGCGCAAAAAGCGAGCTATGGACCTCTACCTTTATGGCAAACAAAAATTCCTTTTATTATTCACGATAGCGGTAAATATACTCCTAATAATAATAAAAAAAAATACTATTGATGAAAATTAATATAAGATTCATGGAATAGATAATTTATATTAAAAAGGTATTTTTTATAAGAAAAATCTATTTTATAGTAAGAAAAGTTTTTATAACTAAGTAATTTTTTCTAATAAATATTCTTTAAATAATTGTGTACTTTTTATCAAAGAGCTACTTGTTTTAATTGAGTGTGTTTTTTTATTTAAAAAGAAGATTACTTTTTATTAAGAAGGTAGTTTTCGTTATAAAGTAACTTGTTGCATCAAATTTACTTTTAGAAAAAGTACTTAAAAACAAACATTAAATTACGTAAAATACTTTTTGAAAAACACGTATTTTGTAATAAAATGATCTCTATAAAACAGACTTTTTGTGTAAAAATTTTCCTTCTATAAAAAGCAATTTTTTATAAAAGTACTATTGTAGACTTATTATAAATAAAATACTCTTATCAAAAAATGTTCCTACAGAAAAAATTCAATACATACGAGTATATGGAAAAATTTTACTTTCTTCAAATGTTGAATTTTTGAAAAGGCTTTTGGTCCAAAACCGGTACACTTTCTAAGTACTTTAATCCAAGAGGGTACTTTTCAAAAACAAAGTTCAATTTCTTTACTTTATTAAAATAGGTACGTTTACTACTTTTGTCAAAAAATTTACTTTTGTCAAAAAAGGGACTTTTTTCAAAAAAAGGTACTTTTGTCAAAAAAGTACTTTTGCCAAAACATTTATTTGTGTGAAAAATGGTACTTTCTTAAAAAAGGTACTCTTGTCAAAAAAAGAAAAACTTATGTAAAAAAATGTACGTTTGCTGCAAAAAGGTACTTCTTACAAAAAGTACTTTTATTAGGTTAACTATTTTTTTTATAATAAAAAAATAATATTTTCCAAAAAGTGCTACTTTGTCTAAAAAGGTGCTTTTAAAGAAAAAAATAGAGTACCTATGTTAAAGGAAACTTTTTATGAAAAAATTAATTTCTTTCGCCGCTGAAATTTGTTCGTATAAATTTTTGTTAATTAATGTTACATTTTATATAAAGCTGCGGTTTTCAAAATTAAGTCCAATTAAGACTTTAGTATTTCCGTATATAAGATATTTTTAAAAATAACGAACGTTTTGTAAGATGTAACTTCTTATTAAAATATACAAGATAATAATTTTACGATTTAATTAATTTTTAATCTAATAAGAACCCATTATACAGCCAAGATTATCTTCTTTTTAAGAGTTTCCGAAAAAATAATTTAATTAAAATTTTTTACTATTTGTCTTTCCTATTGTATTACCTTCAGTTCATAATTAATTCCTGCAGCTCTACAATAATCCTTTAACTAAGAAATGTATTAATAATATCCTTTCAGTCCTTTAACTAATATTTGTATTATTGTGTGTAATAATTTTAAATAATCAATCATATACACTTATTATATATTTTAATGATTCACATTAAACTTACTGTCTGTGGTTCTTTGTATTTGTATTAATAATATAAAATCATTCAAATGAATTAATCATATTTTGTGTATTTATTTTTCTTTTTTTTTGCAATTTTTCACAGGCAAACGTAGTGAGTTTCTCCACAAAAATTAAGCAAAAAAAGCAACGCACTTACCAATAAAAAAAAGCTTAAGTTTGAAAGAAAATTAATTTAAGTTCTTAATGTTTAATATATTTTATGTTTGTTCGATTTTGTATTTTTTTTTTATTTTATGTTAAATTTTTATCTGTAGCTAACTTTATTTTTTTACGAGCACTTTTTCACATATTTTTCTAACAAATAACTAAAATTCCTTGCGCTTTTTGCTATTTTCTTTTAAATGTTTCCCTTTCATTAAACTTTTTTAAAAATTAAAAAAAAATCATTGAAAATTGCCTGGTTAAAGAAATCAAATTTATCAATTTTAAGAAAAAAAAATTAGAAAACTGAAGTGTTAAAATGAAAATTTAATTTTTGCAAACTGAAATTTATTTAACAACAAAAAAAACACAATATACATGGAATCTTTTCCGGAGTCTACAAACTTTTATCACAGCATATTCTGCTCGCATTTCTTATATCGATGCTAGATTCCAACATCTGCCTTATCTTTATGGGGAAATACAGCATTATGACATGCTTATATTGATTAAATGGCTAAAGCAAATCAACAGCTATTTTAATAAACAAAAAATATATATAACCAAGAACACATTTTGGAATGATGGCGCAATTGCAATAAACGAACAATCATAAAATCTTATTTCAATAGCAAATATTTTCAAGAACTTAATAATAATAATATAAACATACAATCAAGCAAACACACACACACACATCGTATGCATACGTGTATAAACATACATACATACATACATACATGCATATTCTACATTGAAATTCCGTCATATTGAAACGTATGATAGATACCCTGTGAAATTCGATCTCTAGTTGTTGGCTCAAATATGAAATTGTATAAATTTCTGCTCTTAAATTTAGTTAATTAATATTTTAAATGATGTCTCTACTAGAAATTCATCTTCATACACCGACAAAACGTAGTTGGTATCAAATGATATTTATATGTAACAGTATACAGGCAAACCAAATTAAATTATAAAATTTAAAAAATTTTAAATTATGATTGACCTTATGTTTGTTAAAAATGTACTCCTTTTTATTTGAATCATATGTGTTTGAAATCAAGCGAGTGTTTTTGGAAGAAAGAACAATTTATAAGAAAAGTAATAAGCACCAGCACAGTTCACCGACCCGATTGAAAGTCTCTATTTCGTTGTTCTAAAGTAGAAATCCTCATATTGGATCTTGTCAGATTTATGTAGAGGTTGTTCGGTTTCAAAAGTTAAGTTAAAATAAACATACACAAAAACTATGAGTTCGATGAAACTTTTATTGCGTTATAATACTTTAAACTTGCCATTACGTACGTAATATAATATCATTTAAATTATCCTCTCCATCCTTTTGAGGTAGTTTTCGACCACTTTTTTCTGCAATTTGGCTGGTATCTCAGCGATAATTTAACGAAATTGTACCACCTGATAGTGCGAGTTCCAAAGAAAAATCTGGGGGGTCATTTTCATTTCTCTATTGCCTTCTTTTGTCTTTAACATTTGCAAACCTCTTGTCAAAGTCATGCACTTTATTCATTACATCAGCAGCAGTCTCTTTCACAATCGTCAGTGGATATAAGGACTTTTATACCAGCCGTAGGACACGTCCTCCAAGAGGTATGCCAGCCTGTGTAATTTCTCAAATTGATATCTTGTCGTGACAGGCCTGATAACAGTTTTGAGCCTAATATCACTTCCAGATACTTGACCTCCCATGAGCTTTCTATTTGCACGCTATCTAGTCAGCGTGGAAGTGTCCTCATGCTAGTGAAGAGAACAATAATAGTATTAGCATGACTAATATTCAATCCTAACGACAAACACGATTCCATCACTATCCTGAGTTTGTTCTATACAATATCATACAACGTCTACTGAAACTTTCCCTATGCAATTATAATGATGTCGGGAAACACAGGGCACTGCTACCCAAGTAGATCTATTGTATCCCTTGCCAGGTGACAGAGCATCTCATCTAGACCTAATCTCCTGATGAATCTCAGGATTGCCAGTGGGTCTAGTGTTGGCAGTTCCCACTCCTTTAATAGGTGCTTGCCAATTGGCTTTATCTTCTATGGCATAACGCTTCACAGTCCTTCAGAATATGCTCTGGAGTTTCATCGTCGTAATCACAATCGGCACAGGCTGTTATTCTCAATGACAAGTCTGATGTTTTTTCAGTCTACAATTGCCTGTGGGCATTTTTAGATTGTTTTTACTCAGGGACATGAGAGCTTTGAAACGATTTTGGTGATCTCTTGATCTCCGTCAATATATCTGCGCGGATTTTGTCCAATCCTAGTCCGCAAAACGGTTCTGGTCCGACCATGGGTGTATTAGCCCTCCTTTTGGCCATTTTGTTTGCATTTTCATTTCCTATTACCCCTTCGTGTTCAGGAACCCAGCAGAATGTGACCTTATTCGTGCTGCTTACAAAATTTGCTTAATGCGGCATTCCCAAGCTAACTTAAAGGTAAACTCGTATGAGCTGAGCGCTCTGATGGCAGCCTGACTATCCGGCAAATGGCTTTTTCTCTCCATCAGTAGCCCCTATCAAGATTAAATTGTGCGCATCTCTAAATTGCATAAACTTCCGATTGAAAAATGCTAGAAGATTTGCCCACACCAGAACCTGTCGGCTCACCCACACCAGAACCTGTCGGCGCTCTGGAGCCAAAGGAATACCGGAGCTCTATTTCCCTTCATTCTCTTCTATTGGCCAGAACAGTTCCAAACCTCTTGTCGAAGTCGTACACTTTATTCGTCTCGTCATTGGCATATACTTGACATTTAATGCCATTACTCGTTAGTCTGTGCAGAAGTTCATGAACTGCAAGCCCCACAGAGGTGGAGGCAGTACACTACCAAGGGGGCATTACTACAAGATATTCTCCCCTGACTTGGATATGGTGTTTTTAACTCCTTTCCTTCTTAGAGCAAACATAACAGCAGTGTGCTCCGTATTGTTGAAGGCACCTTCCACGTTGTAACTTCGCTGGCGTCTATATAACTAAACATTGTATTCGTCAGTTGATACAGCGCAGTGTTCATTCAACGACCTGCCTTGTATACTTGATAGTTGATCGCATATACTTATCAGGTATAAGGTATAAAGATCACCCTTGTTTTTTCCATACCTGTTGTACGTTGCCTAAGGCTACGCTGCCCCTGGTAAACCGTATAAGATGGGCCATAAGGTTCTTTTTTCCCTGCTGGAGAAATATAGAGAGGATACCAACCCCTGGAAATTTTTACGGTTGAAAGGTGTCAATAGCCCATTCTATGCGGTAGTCAGTGCATAGTTTCCGTGTAACTTCCTAGGATTCTTTGTTTTCTCTAAGTCCTGCAGATAGCTCTGGTGACGGCCCGTCCGTACTACGTGGAAAATAAGGAGAGAGTGATAGCAGCGCCTTCTCTCTTTCATTTCTGGTTTAGGTTTCATCTGCCCGTTTGAGTGTTACTGATGAACTCACATACGATTTGTCCATAATTTCATGCAATCTGACCGCCGCTGCTCGGGTGGTTGACATTTTTTCACAAAAGTTCCTAAAATTACTCCTCTTTGCTTTCCGAATTGCAAAATTGTAGTCCGTTAGACTTTCGGCGTATATCCGCCAGTCTCCAGTATGATCCGTTCTTCAGCAATGTTCACCTTTGTTTCCATTAGATGAGATGAAGGGGCAGCTCCAATAATTGCACCGTTAAGCGTATCTAATAGACACTCTAGCTCTACCTGGTGCCTTAGTGCTCTGTTGATGCTATCCTCCAAGTTGATTTTTAGGTAATCTTTATAAATCGGTATTTTTCCTGTACGGTACTTGAATGGAGGTGTCGGTTTAGGATTCCCATCTGTATCGAACCTTATAATTCTATGATCAGACATTGAGAGTTCGTCCGAAACCCTCCAGTTCCTCATTACATCCGCCAAATAAAAGCTACGTATCGTAAAATCTAGAACCTCTTCTCTTGCCCTAGTTACGGAAGTGTGGGTGTTCCTCAGATTAAGGATTTCTAGACTACTACATAGAAACTCTAAAACACACTCGCCTCCAGAGAGTTGTGATGTCGCTACTCACCCACACAGTGTGGTGGGAATTAGCATCGCACCTAATCAGCAGCGGTAAACTGTTTTCGTGCAACTCTGATGGTTTTTCAGCTTAAGCTTAATTTTGCAGTATTTAAAGTCAAAAATAAAATCTTTAAATATATTTTTGAAATGCGTTTATGAAAGAAATACCACTCAGCCGTACAAAAAAAAATTCTACTGCGCATCTACGTCAATATAGAATACACACGTGTGTTTATTGTAAAAAGTGTGTGAGAGAGAGAGCATATTACACAAACAAATGTACGTACTTTGTTTACAATAAAATTATATGTCTACGTCACAAGCAGAAAATAAAATAACGAACCTGCGCAATGTGCAATCTTGTTTTCTTGATTCATGCCCCCATATAAACGGGGCGTAAATGGCAATGCCGTTCACCATTAGTGAGGAGATTTTTAAGAATAAAAAAACCATCGTTTCAGATAGCAAAACATTTTTAAGAAAATAACATCAAATTGTACTTTTTAGATGGAAATGTAGAATTTTTTTTAATAAAAAAAAAACATTTTTATTTTATCATGTCTCAACTGAAACACTTGCTATCTTTTAGAAATTGTAAAATAAAATACAAATTAAAATATCGCAGAAATGCCTTGTTTTAAAGCCATCATCAAATGCTAGCTGCTTTCTATGGACTTACTAACATACATATTTCCGCATTGAGCTCTGCTTTTGCTATAAGCCAGTTATTCTTTTCTCTTAATTCTCCTCTTTAACTTAATTAATAAAATCAAACTTCTCTGAATTACTAATAAAGTGAGTTTGACATCTTTTCCATCAAAAATATTAATAATTACCAATTATATTAAGTAAATACTTGAACTTTAATGAAATAACAACTGTTTTCAATGAACAAAGTGAATAAACTTCAAACAAACAAACTAAAATGAACTTCGCTAAATACTAAAACAGCTGCATAACTTTATTGCAATTAAAACTTAACAACTAGAGAGAGCTTTTGTTAAAACTGTTACGTATGTATGCATGCTACAACAGTAACGATTAGGATTTATTTTTCATAATAAAAATTTAAGTATTTTCCCGGAAAAGAAATCATAAACAAAGTAGCAAAAAATAAAAATAAAACATTTTGTTTGCTATGCCAATTATTATTATTATTATTGTATTATTAGTTAATATTATTGCTACTTAAGCTACAATTTCTGTTATGGTAGCAACAACAACAACAATGCCAGCAACTTAAAACTTTTTGAACTCTCCCTGGAACATTTTCTCTCACACACACACATACATACAAACGCATTAGCGTTTTTATGTTCATAATTATACTGTTACATTGTTGATTGCATATAATTCTTTGTTTGTATGTGTAATAATAACCAACCAACAATTAAAGTTACTTTTTTTATTATTTTCATAACAAAAACAAAAACATCAACTTTTCTATTAAAAAAAAAAACAATGAAAAACGTGACCCGTTTTCTTAAAAACTTATTAAAATGCGAAATGATAAAAAAACTACAATAAAAAAACCACTTTCCATTCTGGTCAATGAAAATACATCAACTATAAAAAAAAAATAAAAAATAAAATTCAAATAAAAATTATTTAAAAAAAACTCATACAATGAATAAATAATACACCCACAAAAATATGATCTCCCATACTCGCACAATACGAGTACATCAACGTACAACGATAAATATAATAAAATTTCTCTTATACTTCTACATTGATGATAATAATTGTATTTGTGTGTGGGTGTGTGTGTGTATACGCGCAATAAAATATGCAAACTTTTAATGACAAAAAAAAACAACAAACTCAAAACAAACAAACAAATGCTACGAATGTATAAAATCCTCCAAACAAACGAATAATCTATGAAAATTTCATAAAATTAACTAAAAATAAAAAATCCACAAATATTTTGTAAGTAAATTGTTAGTTTTGAATGATATTTTTGTTTGGTAGTTTAAAATGCAGCTAGAAAAAAATTCAATCCAATTTAAATATTATATTTGTAGCACCAAGTTCTTTTTTTCGTTTTGCCACAGCCCATAAATATTTTTGTGATATTTTCTTGTTTCACATAGTTTTTCTTTGAAAATTTGATTTTTTTTTTATTTCACTTTGTTTTAAATTGCAAACTTGTATAAATGTACAGCACATGAGTACATATTTTTTAGGAATGTTAAATAGAGGTACAATGCCTTTTTATTACAAATTTTTTCATTTCATCAGTAATTAGCTAAAGTTACGGTCGCACTAAGCAAAAGTTTGCACAAATCAGCTCAAATCTAAAAAACTACTTTTGAATTTTGAATAGTTAGACGTGGTAGTCCCTACCATGTGACCACTGCCAAAAATTGTTAGGTGATTAGTCATTGTGAAGAAATACCCAAAAAGCAGTGCCCCATTGCCCAAAAAAAGTGAAGAATATCCCGAAATATTAATTTTTTTTTTTGGAGGGGGGGGGGTGTTCAACATTTTTAGGAAATTTGGCAATTATTTATCTAAAAAAATTTGAGTCGCCCAAAGTCGATGAACAATTACCCAATTTTCTTAAAGCGATTTTTGGGCAATCATACATTTTGGTTTCCCTAGCGATTTACACTTGGGCGATAATTCATATAGCCGTTAATCGTTGCTGAATTGTCAGTAAATAATAGAGAGGCGTGTAATTGTACGACCTTGGCGACCAATTGACAGGTACATGTTGCGATATCAACTTCTTGTCAAATTCTTATTTCACTAACATGAAATAACATCGCAGCCGGATCAATGTTAGCCATATTAAAAAAAGGTGGCGTTGGCTGAAGTAGTTAGCACGTTTACTACCAAGCCGAGGGTCTTGGGTTCGAGCCCGGGCTCCAACAGTCATTAAAATAACAACATCGCGCATTTTTCTGTTGTGCATTTATGTCCCTTTGAATCAGTTGTTGTAGAAAAGTTCAAGTGATGAAGGCATAGTCAGTGGTCACTGAACCTTACCGACTTCAGCGGATAGTAATCATAATGTAACATCACAGCGCCCTCCTTCATCGGTATTATGTATGTAGCAGAATCATCGGCGAGGTAAAATAATTAATAAAATGGCTACTAAACACAGCTTCGAAAACTTTAATACGCCTTGGTGATGGTTGATTTTTATGAGTAATGTAAATAACTACATGCAATTTTTTATAACTCGAGGTAGGCAACAGCAATTCTTGGTAGGGGAAGATGGCAATGTACCCCCAGAATAGACTTTCTATACCGGTGCCCCCCATATATTAAAAATTATCAGTTATTTCTTGACACAGTTACTTGGGGGCCACACGTCCAATTTTTGCCTTTCAATTCCATTCAATTTGAAATACACTCACACGTTATTTACTAACACACTCAAACTTTTTAAATTGAAAACTAGATTGCTTTCAAATTCACCTATCCATTTATATGGCAATTTAATTTTCAATTAGAACAGCTAGTCACAGCGCACCTTGATTGAAGCTATAAATTTCAGTTGTATCTTCGTCGGTGAAATTTAAAAAATGAAAGTGACTATCAATTTATGTCACAACTATCAATTTCAAGGAATTTTGACACACAGTATGTGTGATGAAATTGAAAGCGATTTATTGAACGTATGGCTGCAGCGTTAAACATTGTGACAGACAATATTTTAGAGTTGCGTTTACATTCACATTTTTTCTCTGCCTGCATAGAACTAACGAAATTTAAACAAAATGACCCAATAGATCAAAATCTACTTCGAAATAAACATATTTTTCAGCAGCAAAGGATTTCTTTCAATCACTTCAATATGTATATATATAATATTAAAATTATAAAGAAAAGTTCTTAAAACATTGAATAAAATACAGGGTGTCTGGTGGCAAATTTATACGATTATTTCAAAAAGCAATAAACGGTGCGGAGGAAGGGTGGCGCCGTTGGAATTATCGGTTGTGCGGATTTGTTAGTCACGATGTCGCAGTGGTCGAGTGAGCATCGCGCGTTTGCTGTGGAGACATTTTTTAAGAGTAATGCTCGCCGACAATTTTGTTCAAAGTTCGGTATTCGGCGAATACGTGATGGACCGAGTGTAAATTTAATTCGTTCGTGGGTGCAGAGATTATGCGCAACTGCTTTGGCTCTGAATGTCCCACGGCCAGGGCTCAGTCGATCTTCAAGAACTGCCGAAAACATTAATTTAGTTGAAAGCAGTTTACGTGAAAATCCGCGACTTTCAATACTGAAAAGAGCAGCCTCACTGGGACTTCCAAGAGCGATTATTCATGAAATTTTAAAAAAGGATCTGAAGTTCCATCCCTTTACAATTCAAATCGTTCAAGAACTGAAAGAAAGTGACTTTGATTTACGCAAAAATTTTTTTGAAACGATTTTAGAGCATTTTCGCAAAGTAAATCCAATTTTTTGGAGCGATGAGGCTAACTTTCACTTAAACGGCCACGTTAACAAGCAAAACTGCAGTTACTGGTCTCCAGAAACCCTCAATCCTCGATGGAAACATCAAAAACCATTGCATTGCGCCAGGGTAACTGTTTGGTGTGCCTTATTCACTCATGAGATAATTGGACAATTTTTTTTTTTGAAAATTCTCGAGGCCAGGCGACGAATATCAATGGTGAAAATTATCGACGCATGATTACGGAAATCTTTTTGCCAAACCTGCGAGCTCATCCATCATTCACACACGTGGTTTCAACGGGATGGGGCAACTGCACACACAGCCAGAGCTTCGATGAATTTGCTTCGGGAAAATTTCCCCAAAACCCGATCAGTCGCTTTAGGGGCATCCCATGGTCGCCCAATCTAACTCCCATGAATTTGTTTTATGGGGCTACCTCAAATACAGGGTTTATAATGACAATCCCCAATCCCTTGTGGTTTTAAAGGAAAATATTCGTCGAGAAATCAGCTCAATTGAACCAAGTTTACTGCAACATGTGGCACAGAACACAAGGCTCCGTTTTGAATAGTGTGTTCAACTCGACGGAAGACATCTGGATGGCATACTCTTTAAAAAATAAAATCCGCATTTTCATTCCATTGTTCAATGCTCTTAATAAAACTTTGTGTCAATTATTACGTTTTTTATTTAAGTTTGAAAATATAAATCTGCTACCAGACACCCTGTAGTAACTGGCATACTCGCTGCAGCAAATGAGAGATAAAACATGAAAGCTTTGTTCTCTTTACAACAAGCAAACATTTATGCCTCCTTTATGCAAAATAGAATGTCACAATATTAACAGTTTTTGTGTGTTTTATTTTACAAGAAAAATCACCGGCAGAAGTTTTTTTACTCCAATTTGTGTGTGCTGTTGCCCAGTTTTCGCTACATATCTGGTCTTTTATTTATTTATTTATATTTTCCATATTTTTGGCCAGCCTGTGAGTTACATCCTTATTATAATAAACTTAAGAGTTACACCCTTATTATTATAATAATATGCAGACAGAAATAGATAAAGTGTATCCGTAGAAATAAGTAATTACAACCGCTTAAGACATAAGTAAATACAATGGTCTAGAAACATTTATTATCACTACAGTAGTCCTAAATAAACAAATAATATTACAATGTATACTAAACAAATACGTTAAGTATTGCTAGACAAATGATAAGTATTATTAACATTTAAACAAACACAAAAATAAACCTAAACAAACACAAGAGATAAACCTAAATATTAAACTAGAGATAAGATTTATTATAAATAGACGTTAATCTACATTTTTTAAGTTAGTCTTAAGATTCATTTTAATATATGAATAACACCACTTAAATTGTGTTTCATTCATATAATTGGCGCAGTCGGTTCTAACCTACTAGCAAATAATAAAAATAAATCCAGAAATACATTTTTCGGAACTGATAGAAGTTTCTCGAAATTATTTTAAAAAGGAAAATAAAATTTTAAAACAGTTGTACTAGCAACCAACATATTTGTTTGAATACACCTGTTAAAGCAACAAACATTTTACACTAACTGTGGCTTTTGGCAATATATTTTTATAAAAAAAATGAACCAAAAGAAGGAAAACATCATCGATGAATTGCAAAGAAAAGTATTGCAGTTGGAGGGAGCATTAAGGCAGCAGGAGGAGCAATTGAGTCAGAAAGATAGTCAGTTATTATATTCTCAACAGCAATTGCAACAGTATCAACAACAGCAACTTCAATCACAGAATTCCTTCCTTATGCAACCGAAGGATATAATTCAACAGTTTCGTCAGATTAAACCACTGGACGATAATTGTAACATCAATAGGTTCATTAAATCTGTAGAAATGATAATGAGTCTTTGCGGAAATAATATGGATTTAATAAAATTCGGAGTTCAAATAGTCATAAACGAAAAAATAAATGCAGAATTTGGAACCTATATAACAGAACTGGGGGATATTACTTGGGAGCAGTTAAAAACCAAATTGAAGATTCAAGCAAGACCAAGGACATCATATGCGGAAATATTTAATAAGTGTCGTTATGTAAAAGTAAGTAATTTAAGACAACTTTTTGATTATTTTGAAAATGCTAAGCATCAGATAAGTGAAATTTATGAATTCGAAGATAATAAATCAATGTTATATCAATCTGAAAATGTAGACAGGGATCTAGTTAATATTTTAATTGAAAGATTTAATAATACCATTACGGAAAAAATCAGAATATTTAATATAGAGGAAAAATGTCCAATAAATGCCCAGATAATTAAAGCAATAAAGTTCTACAATAATAATTATCACAGTACAATAAAATGCAGTCCTCTAGATGTACAAAATAAATTAATTGATCATAGCATTATAAAAAAAAGATTAGAAAATGAAAAAGTCAGGATAATGCAGAAAAGAAATAAATCTAGAGAAAACTATGTAGAACATAGGAAAGAAGGCTTTATAAAAAACTATAAAAGTTTAAGACACAAAGAACAACCAAAATTTGTAAAGAAACCTTTAAAGAACATCCATACCGATAATATTAAACGACCTTTAAAATTTTCAGACTATCCTGATCTTTCTAACAATGGCGATCATGATTCTACCAATACGGGCAGTCTTGCAAATTAATCCGATTAATGAAGAGGCAGGTTATACCCAAATTAAATTAAGAACGGTAGAAGTGGTAAATCAAACATCAACAATTTTACACATAATAGATACTAAAGAATTAAGCAACATTGTAGATCAAATGGAGAATAATATAAAAAGTTTAAATTTAAAAAATAGAGAAATTATCGAAATAGAGATAAAAATAGTAAGATCTAAATTGAAATCAATCACTTCAGTAAAATCTAGACATAGAAGAGGATTGTTTAACTTCGTAGGTAATGCTCAGAAATGGTTAATTGGAGTTATGGATGATGAAGATCGACAAGAAATTTTTAAACACCTTGACATAATCGATAAAAATAATCATAATATTATAGATACAGTTAATAAGCAAATTTCTATAAATTTGCATTTTAATGAATCAATTGAAATATTAAAATCAGCCATAGAGGAAGATAGGCAAAATATTAAAAATACGACGAAGGAATTTATAAATAAGCACAATGAAGTCGTTCAAGGGCTTTTATATGCTGACCAAATGCTTAAACTTACATACTTAAAAGGAAAAATTGAACAAATTCAGGATAACATAGCATCCGCTAGGAATCATATATTCCACCCAGGTATTCTAACATCTGAGGAAATTGATAAATTTGAAATCGACTTTTATAAGTTAAAATTTATAAAAATTGACGTTCTCAATTACAAAGATGGAATTCTAATTATTGCAATTAAAATTCCATATGACTATATTCGGACAGAGTTAAGAATGCTTACAGCTTTACCTAACAAAAACTATATGGAAATCAACGAGCCGAACGGATATATTGTTGAAATTGATAATCAAGTTTTGGACTATAAGGAAAATGTATATCTAAAGCATTTAAAAAATAGCAAACATTGCACTATAGCAAATAATTGCAATTTTAAATACAATAACAAAACTGAGATCGAGGTATTTGAAGATGACATGATTTTAATTAAAAATGCCGTAGATTTAGAAATTGTACAGGATTGTGACGATAGGAAAATAAAACTTAATAAAAATTATCTCATTTTATTTTATAATTGTAAAATAAAAATCAGAGAGCAAACCTTTATAAATCAGCAAGTAGCTATTCAGGATAAATATTTTTATCCTAGTCAAAATCTCACGGAATCTGATATAACACCGGAAAAATTTAAACCGATTGAATTAGGGAATTTCAAAAATACAGAAGAAATAACGGAACTTAAATTCCATAGAAATATATCATACGGAATAAGTACAACATTTATAATTATCATAATAATTATTGTAACTATAGTTGTAAGAATTAAAAAGGATACAAATGTTATAAATAAATTAGAAGTAAGAAATGATGCTAGCAAAGGAGACATAGAAATGGGAAATTTAAAAAAAAATATAATATAAAATAAAGTATCATACGAGTATATATGTAAATTCCGGAGAATCTGCCATCTAAGGGTGGAGGACTTGAGTCTTATAATAAATTATAAAAATAAAAACTATGTATCTTTAATATAACAAATGAAATTCAGGAGAATTTCAGTCTAAGGGTGGAGGAGTTACATCCTTATTATAATAAACTTAAGAGTTACACCCTTATTATTATAATAATATGCAGACAGAAATAGATAAAGTGTATCCGTAGAAATAAGTAATTACAACCGCTTAAGACATAAGTAAATACAATGGTCTAGAAACATTTATTATCACTACAGTAGTCCTAAATAAACAAATAATATTACAATGTATACTAAACAAATACGTTAAGTATTGCTAGACAAATGATAAGTATTATTAACATTTAAACAAACACAAAAATAAACCTAAACAAACACAAGAGATAAACCTAAATATTAAACTAGAGATAAGATTTATTATAAATAGACGTTAATCTACATTTTTTAAGTTAGTCTTAAGATTCATTTTAATATATGAATAACACCACTTAAATTGTGTTTCATTCATATAATTTGTGTGCACATCTGTGCTTCTATTTGTTTGCTTTTAAACATTGTACAAATTAATTCATTTATTTGTTTGAATTTGTTGAGCTTTATATTCCATGTGCATATATTTTTAACTGTGTATATACATTTTAGTTTTGCATATCGTTTTTATCTTCTTTATTTGTGTATAATTCTGTGTAAAATTTGTACTTTTGTTTTTGTTTTTTATTTTCATTTCAATATGTATGTATATCTTTTGATTGTATTATATATTTTCGGTTGTAAATTTATATATTGTCAATATTTTATTATTTCCTTCTAAATAAAAAACTCCTTTTTCCAATTGATAAAATTAATTGAAACCATTAAGAACTTTATTTTAATATTTTGTTAGATGATTTTATTTTTTTAATTTTATTAAATTACAAACAAACACTTTCTAACCCTTCAACACAGACGATGAATTGGCAGGACTTATACAGGAGGCAGAAAGTAAAGCGCCTGAAGATTTAACAGAAGAAGATAAAATGGCTCTACTGGGACGTCCCAAAAATGGTGATATTGTACGTGCACAATTGCGCATTAAGGAAAGTAAGGAATTTAAGGTGAGTATTAAAATTTGTTAATTGGTCCCTTTAACAAAAAATGTCAACAAGTTAATGCTCATATTATCGTTCTCAACTCAGTTCGGTTGTCTGAGAGTCAACACAACACTCACATTATCAAAATTATTTTTAGTGTTAAATAATAATAAATTTTCTCTTTAAAATGTAATGGCATAAGATAACTGGCTACATCAATGTGAAAGCTGGTTTGATTTTAAGACGATCACACTGAGTCCATTTGAGAACGACAATGGGGCATAAGTAAAGAAAATTTAAAAAAAAAGTATTAAAATTATGTCTTTTTTAATATTATTTTTAAGCACTAAAACACAATTAAAAGCAAAGTTCTAAAAATTTATAATTAAGCATCAGTTAAATCAAACTTTATTAAATTAATGTATTGCCTACATTGCTGTTCGCAGTTCTTTTAAGCGCGTTAACAACCTGCTTAGCAACGACTTCGCATAGCACTGTTGGCAACGCATAAAATAATGTTTTATTTAACTGGAACTTGCTTACTTTTAAATTTTAGAAAGAAGTCAAATTATTTGATTTTCTTTCAGCTTTTTATACTTTATCTCTTTTATGTTAAATATGATAAATAGTCCTTAAATAAAGTTAGAATTTGCTGAAATTTGTTTTTTTTTGCTACTGCAAAACAAAAAACGTATGTAATACTAGCAGCAGGCTTCTGTAACTAAATTTTATAACTTCATTTAAAGTTCTTTCCAAGTTATTTCTATAAAGAATCTTGTGTTAATAACTCTTTTAGTTAATGAAAAAAATAGCAACAAAAAGTGTCATTGAAATACTTCAAAGTTAACTTGGAACCCATAAAAGCGCAAAGTTAATTTAAAGGATGAAGTATTTGATTTTTTGCATGCAACACATTCGAAACAAAAATTCATTTAAAATGGCATAGAAAATTATAAAATATCAAAATTAGTTCTCTCTTTTATTTTTATTTTTTTTACCTTAAACACATTCACCACAGCAAGCTACCGACTTCAATATGTCAAAAATATAGTACGCAAGTTTAAATGAGAATGATTATGATACTCGTATGAGAATGATTGACGACAGCAAGGCAACACGGTGGCAGGTTGTTGTCCATGCTGATTTAGTCCAATTAAACTAATTTAAATTTTTGTTGGTGGGAAGCATATTGCTGGCAATTTAACACAAAATGCAAAATAAATGGTATCTTACAATTATTACATATTTTTTAACAGAAAAAAATACCACAATTCATGTAAGGAAATAAATTGAATAATATACTTGTATGTATTTATATTTGCACGTCAGGTGATTATGAGGTTGCTGCCCAGGGGTGGGAATTACAAACCTTAAATTCGTCGTGCCGAATCCGTTTCTAAATAGTGCCACAATCACTTGAATAGTACCAAATTACTTTTTATATATCGTCGGCTGAGAGTGTAAACCTGTCAAGTCCACTTTTTATAACATACGCCATTTTAATGCCGTGCAGGATAGAATAAGACGTCGCACTGTGTCGCGATTTCATACAACGGGTGGCCAAAAATAGAAGCAGCTATAGTAGGGAGGTGAAATTTGGCATCAATGTTTTTCTTAGGAAAATTTCGAGAAAATTTAACAAGTGCCACGCCCACCTCCCATACAACCTAAATTTAAAAATTTTAATAATTTAGAAATTAGCAATCCGATCAGATTGAAATTTTGTATGTGAATATATTTAGTAATATTGTAACATATTGCCAATTTTCAAAAAAATTGGTCAAACGCCACGCCCACCTCTCATACAACCAAAATTTAAAAATTGTTAAAACTTGAAAATTAGTAATCAGATAAGAGCGACAGTTTGCATGTGAATATATTTAGTAATATTGTAACATATTGCCAATTTTCAAAAAAATCGGTCAAGCGCCACGCCCACCTCCCACAACTGTCTTAAAAGTAGTTTCTGACTATGCATCGAAATTGATGGCTCTGACTGCAGAATAAGATAACTTATGAGGTCTCTCATGGAGGCAATCCTACTTATTTTTCTCGTATGTCTTAATCTTCCATTTCTTATAATTTTATGATATGATTCTATTGCTTCTTCTGATTACATTCGAATGGGAATGGTAGAATAATTAATAAAATCTATACCATGAACTAAAATTTTGTGCACAGTTGAAGGCATATAGTACCAAGAATATAATTCGAAATATAAAAGCTTTTCAAAACTTGATATATTTATATAATGACCACTTGAAAGTGTTTTTAAAATAATGGACAAATATTACATCTACATTAGTAATCTGAGCTGAAAGTTCCACATTATAAAAGAAGCGCCTTGCAGTATTGCCATCATTCGTTGTGTCATACCCCGCCTTAACCTTATCAACTATAATACCCATTTCAAACTTAAATTTTACTTGAATATTTCTCTTTTGCTCAGCAATCTGATCTTTATTTCCTTTTCGTACCACTTTTCATTTTTTTATATGCTGTTTGTAAGAAATATGCAAAATGTCGACAATCCATACTGATGGCACTGCTCATTCACAGACCTTTCGAAAATCGATAAGCTGTTCATTTCAGATGGCTTAGGTTGACATAAAACATAACTTGAACTACTACTGTTTCCACTTTATACATTTAAAACTGCACCATCTATCATCGTCAACTGAATTTTATAATGAACGTTAAGATTTTTGTCTTTAGAAATTTAACTATATGCATCTAGACCTTCAATTTCTGAATTTTTGCTATCCCTTACTGATTGTATTACATTTGGATTCTCCTTTGTAAAAATATATACGGAATTTTAGATTACAAACGAATTCACCAAATAATTCGCTATCTAGCCAGTCACTCAACTCAGTTTCAAATATATCTCTCATGCGATGATATTTAGACCAATTGTTAGAAAATTTTAAAAGAGCCTTATTTTCTGTTGTTCCCTTTCTAATAATATTAAAATTAAAATGATTTTCTACAAAATCTTTAACATGACGCATAAGATCATTGAAAAATAGTACGAATTCGCAAAGAGGTTGACACTAAAATCCAATCACAAGAAGAATTCGGGCAATATCGGGCAGCTGCACTTTAAATATATTAAAATAAATACTTGTAGCTACAAAATACAAAAAAAAAACAGAAAAAGTGTTATTTCTACTTTCTTTTAAATTCTCTACGAAAGGTCACGGTTGGTGAAAATTCTTGACAATGCCTCACTACTATTTTTTTCTAACGGTATCTGACATATGGTCAATATTTGTAAACAAAATCAGTGTTGTAATTATAACTAGAAGCATTACTTATAACCCTGTTACAAACCCTTTTTGGCAGCCGTTACATTCAAATACTTAAATTCTTAGTATTATAAACGAACATAAAATTTGAGATTTTCACATAAATTTCGTATGCTGTACACAAACCTTAACTTTAAAATTTGTAAACATTTTAGCAAGATATTTTAGATATCATCTAACCAGAGTGTTTTAAAAAAAATATATATAAAAAAAACGTTCAAGTTCTAACATTGACTTTAAACATTTTTGGCCACCCTCGTGACACAGTGCGTCGCATCGACTGGCTAAAATATTTATTTTAATTAAGGACTCTACATGTTCAAAAAAAACTCAATGTACCAGGCTAGTTTCTTAACAGATTTGTAGAAAATGTTAACAGTATTTTGTCTCTCCTGTAAAATTTGGTTGAAGTAAGTTAGCAGGTTTACACTCTAAGCCGACGATATGTAATTTATATATACTATGGTTCTGGAAAGCTACTTTGCTGTGTTTATAACTAGAAAATTCTATGAAAATCACAAAAAACACGTTTCAAAATTAGTTCTTTACAAACATATTTATATGCATGTATGCATACCCAGTTGGCCAACTTGTCGTAGAGGTCGCTTTCACCAACGACTACTTATGGAAATTTGGAAATTATTCATGCACGATGTTAAGATAATCTAACAGAGAAATGTACTCTAAAGACTGGATAAACGCCAAACTACTCAACTGGTCAGGCATCAAACTAGTTGATGAATATTGTCCGCAAGCTAGTCTTGCAACGTTCAATCTAAACTGTGTATAATTTTGTTAATGACAATATTATGGAAATTTTCAGTTCTACAGGAATAAGGAAACATAATTTTGCTCTTTTTTGCTCGAAAATTTCCACAATGATCTTTTGGATCTGTGACCAACAGGATCTGCACGCTTTAACTATTGAAAATGAATCAAACTCCCGATCAAATAAAGAGATAATGTATTCTATAACAACAATATTTTTTAGTAAGTACAAGTTATATGAAAAAATATTTCACCAGTAGGTGATATAAAAAACATGGAATATATGTTTCAAAATTCAATGTAGTATAACAAGTAACAATATAAGTAACAATTATAAATATAGAAATAAAATAGAAAAATAGAAAAATGTGTTTGTGTAATTTGCAGTTCTTAAGTAATTTTTCAACACTCCTCCTCAAATTAGTAAGCACCAGATTTTAGTCTAAAGATTTCTAGCTTTGTTGTGGGCAAAGCCTTTGTTAACATATCGGCAATCATCTCCTCAGAAGGGCAGTAGTCACAACTGATTATCTTCTTGTCGACGTAGTCCTTTACAAAATGATATTTTGTGTCTATGTGTTTGGATCGATTGCTGAGTTTTTCATCTTTTATTAAATTTAGACAGCTCCTGTTATCTTCATACATTATTGTTGGATCATTTTGCTGGCATCCCAAGTCGAAAAGGATATTTCGGATCCAAACGGCTTCCTTTGCGGCTTCAGACAATGCGATAAACTCTGCTTCTGTTGTTGATAGTGATACACAAGTTTGCTTTTTACAAGCCCAGTTGATTGCACTTCCATTAAACAGAAAAATGTAGCCAGAGTTTGACTTTCTATCGACTCTGCATTCTGCCCAGTTGGCATCGGCATAACCGATCAGTTGATTTTGATTGTTTGATAAACCATTCAAATTTAAGTACATTTTAGAAGTCCCCTTTAGGTATTTAGCTATGCGCTTCAATTCATTCCAGTCCTCATAGTTTGGATTACTTGTTTTTCTCGCTAATATTGATACACTTGCAGATATATCAGGATGTGTATTTACGGATATGTACAGCAAAGAACCTAATAAACTTTGATACTCATTATTTTGCAGCAATAATTCGGAATCATTTCTTCCATAAGACGGATCAAGAGGATATTTCGAATATTTGGCATCTTCCAAACCAAATTTAGTCAGTGTTTTCTCAATATATTGTTTTTGTCTTATTTTATAGTTAAATTGATCAGTTTTTACAATTTCTATTCCGAGGTAATGGGAAATACTTCCAAGGTTGTTCACTTCAAACTTTTTATTTAACATCTTGTAAACATTTTTTATTTGTTGATTATTATTAGCAGCAACCACTAAGTCAGCAACATAAACTAATACGTAAACATCTTTGTGTAATTTGCAGTTCTTATGTAATTTTTCAACATTAACATTGTAGTGTATCTATCTTGCAAGGAGTCTGAAGTACATGGCCAACTGGGTAATTTGTTAATACAGTTTGGCCGACTTGTCGCAGAGGATACGTTCATCAACGGCTGCTTAAGGAAATTTCGACTTTGTCATTAAAGTTTCCTTTAAGATAATCTAACAGAAATTGTACTCAAAGACTGAGTAAAAGAAAAAGTACTCAACTGGTCATGCATCAAACTAGATGGAAATTGTCTGAAAAAATTCTGTTGGTATAGCAGAATTTGTAATGTTTCCTTGGTCTAGAATTTTATATACATTATTATTATAACAAGATATATTGTTAGACTTCCAAAAGTCTTTAAAATGTATTAAAGATGCTAAAGTTTTTAATTTTCCTTCCAAACTTAGTGAAGAGTGGAGAATAGAAAGAATACCTTGGTTCATTGAAACTATTTTGTACGTCTCTAATATCTTCCCAAAACTCACCGACACTTAAGTTCTTGAGTTTGTTTTAATATTGAAATCTGATATGGATCTGTATTCACTTTTAATTTTTCAGTATATTTTGTTTCATTTGGAAACATTTGGGTAACAAATGGAACAATATCATATGTGTCTCCGCTTAGAACATGTTCTGGTGCAAACTTTGGAAAGCAATTAAAATAACTTTATTTTGTTTTTGAATGCAACAACCTTATGCTGGGCATTTGTGGATTTTGTTATTAATATTTCAACTTCAGCGCTGCAAAAAATTTATTTCGATGGAAGAATTTAGATCTATATATTGTCAACATGGTCATCATCAATATATTGTTTGTTTAAGAAATATCGACACAAGTGACGAAATAAAAAAGAAAACCTCTGTAAAGTTAAATGTACTCTTACATTCCTAATATTATTGCTGAGCCAAGAAAATTTAATAATGTTCCTGTTTTTTGTCTCCATTCCTCAAAAGTACTGGACATAGTGTCTCCACAAAGTCCCACTGCAAGAGAGGTAGTCTTTTGCAACTCCCTCACAAATTCCTCAAACTGGGTTGCAGACCAGCCCACGCTTTTTGATACAATACTGTTTTACTTCAAATGTCTAGGGTGTGTGACAAGCTTTATAAGATTTGGAATAAAAACTTTTATAAAACTTTTTTATTAATGCAGGATCCTATCGTGGGCGTTTCCCCGCCCACTTTTTCAAACTTTCCATTGCGGCATTATGAGAGCCTTATGCTTGTTTTTAAAAATCGATAAAACAAATGAGTGGGAAGTGGTTCTACCCACTTTCTTGGCAACGAAATTAAATGGCGACTGTAGCTTTATAAATGTTAACACGGATAGAGTTACAAAGCCGTACGAAAAAAATACGAGTGAATCGAGAATCTCCTTATTCACCCATACATAAATCGTGAAGCTTTTGAAGCTACCAGAAAAACAAATGAAAACAAATACATCATCTCTTTCACTTTCACCGATTGTATACAGTTCTGTCGCAGCAGAGCTTATAACCATTTTGTAAAAAGAAAGTTTTTTTTACTTTAAGCCAATTTCTGCTTGGAAATTGTGTTCATTCAGTCAACTAACGACAGAGAAAAGAATTTAAAAATAAATAAAAGAAAAACTCTGGTTAAAAGTTTAAACTAAATACATACTTAAAAAAACATTTAATTGGACTGCTAGTTATACACAAAGCACTTCTTAAAATTCGAGAAAAAAAACAGATATGAATGTAGGTACAACGACAAACAAGTAAGTGACTGAAGTGATAATGCAAAAATATTGTACTAAATAAATAGAAAAGTTTATGTCAAAAACTTTGATTTTAATTCAATTAGGTGCAGTGATCAAATTAGCAAATAAAAGCATGTATGCAAATAAAACTATTAGAGGAATTGCACAAGCTAAAACTTTATTATAATGTAGTTTCATTTTATGTGAATTATATGACTTAAAAGAGATTTTAACTACACCTCATTCCAATTCATAACATGAATACTTAATCATGTATTAAAATTGTTTTTGAGATGTGTGAAATTTGAATGAAGCAAAAATGGAGATTAATTAACATAGCAAGGAAAATGGTTTTTTTACAAAGAAATGTATTGAAATTTTCTTCAATCAGTATAATTTCTAGCGCAACTGCTTCGCCAGTAATCAGATGAGGAGTAGCCGGGCCGATATTTTGGAATTTCCGGTGTGGGATCCTAAAGAATGTAACCCGAATATCCTTAGCAACTCGCTGCACAAATTAGTGCATGTTTGCATTCAGAGTAGAGATCTTGAAGCAGTGTTGCCAGTAGATTTCTCGAAAAAATACCTACACATGCTAAGAAAATTCCGATCTTTCCCTACACTTTGAAAAAATTTCCCCCACAAAAATCCCTACGCATTTTTGTCATTAAAATAGTAAAACAGCATTAGTTATAAAAAAATTTAAACATATATAAAAAGCTTTGGTAAAAAATAAGTAAAAAGCTAAAAAAAATAACACATACATATGTACTTTTAAATTAAATTCAATTAAAACAACAAAAAGTTTTTCAAAAAATTAAAATGAATATTTTCTTTTTCAAATAAAATTTTAAAGGATAAATTCAATTCAGGTACAAAAACCGGTTATTTTAAAATTAACACATATATGTAATTCATGTACCAGGTGGTGCTAAGTTAGCAGCTGCTTTTTTAGGAAGTTTGGCTTCTCAAATTTCATTGCAACAAAATTTGTAGGAAGTTTGATTTGTCAATTTTCATTGCAATAAAGTGCTAGGCAGATTTTGTTGTTGCAGGCTTGACACCACTTGGTATATGAATTCGCCTTGGCATATACATACAAACATATTAGTGTCGCCAACTTTTTAAACCACAAACAACTCTGGAAACATACTTTTAAACAATTTTAACGAAAATAAAATTTTTGAAAAAGAAAATATTACTAAAATAATGCGACATGACGAAAAAATCCCTACATTTTTGAAAACATAAAAAATCTGTCCGATTTTCCCTACGCTTCTATTTAAGTATCAAAAATACCTTCATGTAAGGATTTTCCCCTACTTCTGGCAACACTGTCTTGAAGTCCGATTACACGGTGTGGCAAATTTGAACTTTTTCTCTTTTGCAGCATAGTCAGACTGCGAACTTGTTTATCATTTCCTTATCTTTTTCATTTTAAGAAAACTTTAAATTTCTTAAGTATACTTTTATAAATATTTTTTTTATACAAACTCGTATAAGTGCTGCCCATAATTATGAATAGGGAAAGGATTTTCAAGTATTTAATGTACATACATGAAATATGCATTAAAGATATAAAAATATGTATTAAAAACTAATCAAATATGAATTTATTAACTCTTTTTTTCAACATTTAATAACATTAAAAATGTAAAAAAATCAGCTTCATTGCTTTCTTAACAAACAAAATCAAACAAATCAAACAAAATCAAACAAATATTATTGGAGCATACTTAAATGCTGCTACTTCGTTGGTGGAATATTTACACTTTTTTACCGCATCTTCAATTAACTCAACTTGAGCTGTTAAAGAATCAAAACTATCTAATTGGGCTATAGTGTCAGCACGAAAGCCATTCTCTGGGTGTACAAATATCAATTCAGTGCTTTAGTTTTTTTTTAATTTAAAATTTCTTTAACTTTAACTTTAAATTTAATGTAAATATAGTATTCGACAGCATTCAACCAAGCTCCCTATCTAGCTATAGTAACTAGCTAGATAGGGAGTTTTGTTGTGGACAAATACGTGTCCCTGCAACACGCAAAGGGGCTTTTAAAACACTTTCTATCCACGTGAAATTAATACGGAACCGGTAAAGGGCGCCCAAAAAAATTACACAAAACATTTTTGGTTTTAAAAGGGCTTTTATCTCATGCTTTTGTATTTTTTTTTTTTTTAATTTTTCAAATAAATTGAGTTTTTATCCCAATTTTCCTCTTTTTGTTCTTATACAGTCATAGGACATGCAAAAATACTTTGAAACTAATCGAAAAACCCCACTAATTGTTTCATAGCACGAAAAAAAATAAAAAAATGTATTAAAAATATCCATTTATAATAAAATATGCAAAAATATGTATTTATTTTAAAATATGCAAAAATATGCACTAACAAATCGATGCCATTTTGTCGCAAATTTGTTGATTCGGAAAGATATTTTATTTACGTTGAACTACGAGCAACGACAGAAAACATGTATTTACAAGAAAATCCTTTCCCTAATTATGAAATAATCTTAAAAAAACCTCATTGAGTGTTAAATAAATTTATGTATATTAATTGGGACTGGTACAGAAAAATGCAGGATTAACTAGACTGGTTGACTAATCCAAAGCACTTAACTGTTCTGTTAAAGAAATAACCAAATTTGGATCCTTTCATAAGCAAATAACGTATTATCACATGACAAAAAAGTGACAAAAAAAGGCCGTTCATAAACAAAAGATTAATCTACGGGAAAAAAAATCTGTAATATGTGAAATTGTTTTCATATTGATAGTAATTCCACTCTTTCATTTTAGAATTAACACAAATCTATTTCTAAAAAACAGCTTTTTTTTCAGTCATACCAAAATGGCAACAACGACTAATTTATTCCCAATCAAATTTTTGAATTGTATTCCACCCTGATTTTTAGCCCATAATATGCGTATGATGAGGTCATGGCTTAAATATTACTCATACGCCATGAGTTGCAAAAAAAAAGTGATAGAAATCGACACAAATGTATTCTATGGAATTTGTAATAGCCCATTCAGGCTGACGCCAAATTAACTAGCCGTCCACACGAGCAATAATCTTGGCAATTATTGCCTTGGCAATTGTCAATTCGATTGCCGACACAAGATATTAGCGTGTAGACAGTATGAATATGTGTTCGAATATATATTCAGCAACAAATGTTAAAATACATTGCTGAGCAATAATCTCTTAACACATGCTGTCAAATTGAAATAATATTATTTTTTTTTAACAAAACAGTAAAAAAAATGTTTTAAATGAATAAAATAAATAGAATTTCAATTTATAATTAGCAAATTATCTAATAAAGGATAATATAAGTATATATATACAAAAAATACAAATATATTTTAATGTACGTATTCGCCACCTCCAGATACATTGTTGAACACAAGCAATTTGACGTCATCATTCTGCCGACGTTATTGCTTGTGTTAAGACACAAGAAATTTCTCATGTGGTCGTACTGTAAGTAATTTCGTAATTTCGATGAAAATCAAGTTGAAAAAGGTATTTGCGAAATCAACTCAAATATCATTCAGTACCTGCATGAACAATTTTGATTTCGTTCATAATTTGAGCTTGAAATTACTTAATTTCGTATCAGGCTGATTGGAATATAAGACGTATACGATATTCAGGGATGGGATTGAGAATTTTAAAATTATACCAACAACTTTCAAAAATTTTACTCTTTTGCTCTTA
This sequence comes from Nowickia ferox, assembly GCA_936439885.1. Lineage (NCBI taxonomy): Eukaryota > Metazoa > Arthropoda > Insecta > Diptera > Tachinidae > Nowickia > Nowickia ferox. The sequence continues at coordinate 99,532,308 of OW387023.1, read as the reverse complement.
ATTGTACTAAAAGAGTTTTTTAGTTCAAATTGCACATTTTTCTATTTAATGAATCGGCCTGAGATAATGTCGTTCGTTAAACCGGAATACTATTGTACTTACTTTATATATTTGCTCATTCCATATAAAGAATGCTAGAGAATTGCAGTAAAATATATGTGTGTGTGTATATTTTGCATTAAATACGAAGTAAAATCTTTTTTGTTTTGAGATCGTTGCTATTTTTATTTGCTGTCACTGCTAAGTAGTACATACTAGAGATGGGCGCGAGTTAATTCCTTGGTGAAGGAATGAACCAAAAAAATGTATAAAGTTTTTTTACACCGAAACGTGTGTTTCTTAATTGTTTATATTCTTAAGACTAGTTACAATATTTTCTTAACATCTATTTATATTAATGAGTATGTTTACCGTTTCTTTGTCTGCAAGAATTACGTTTATGGTTTCTTTGTCTCTTATCTCGGAATATGTTTATAAGAATTATGTTTATGGTTTCTTTGTCTCTTATCTTGGGATATGTTTCCTGCAAGAATTACGTTTATGGTTTCTTTGTTCTAACTTATGTAAGTGATAATGTTGATGTTGACCTTGGTCCCTATCATAAAAATGTGTGTGTCTACTTATCTATTTATGCCAGTGTTGCCAGGTAGACTATACCCTGTGCATTAACTCCCCTCCTTCTTAAAATAAAGTGTCCTCACTTTTCTTAAACAATACTGCTTTGTGCTCTTAATCTTCTTAATTCTATTTCATAAATGCGTTCGGCTATTCTTCTTCTTTCTGTTCGTTTTACTTCCTTGCAGTAGCTAATTAATTTTATTATGATATATGTACATAGTATTGTGGCTAAGATTCCGAGAATTAAGTAAATGGTGGTTTGTATGGGGTGGTCTTCTATAGGGATTAAATATTTTGACATTTCTTGTAAATTTGAAAATTTATGGTATGAGTCTGAATATAATATATGGAGGATTTAAATGCGTTCGTCATATTTTTGATGTATAGCTTCTTTTATTTCTTGTTGATGGTTAAAATAGTCTTTTGCGTCTATATTGGTTGAAACATTAAATTGAATTAACTTAGGTCCTTTAATTATTTGACCATTCCAAATATGTTCGTCATCAGTCAAGATGTAACCGTTCTCTAGTATTGTGAGTGGTGCGTTATTTTCCTGAATTATGTCACATTTAGCTGGCTTATTTTCTAATATATTTATAGTACAATTATTACCTTTGTTTATTTTACAAATATTATTTCCTAAGAGATTTTTACATTGTGTTACTGAGGTATAAATACCATTACAAACAGTAATTTGTTTGTCCAATACTAATTTTCCATGCTTATATGCTAATGGGAATATATTATATAACTTACATATATTTTTCAATATAGGGTATTTATAAATTGTAATTATAGCTTGATTGAAAAAACATATATGGATATCTGAATACTCTAGGATGTTTATTAATGGTAAGACAAAAGCTTCATTAGATACGATCTCTTTTATTTCATTTAGATTCAATGTTCCTGAATAAAAATTTCCATTTTTAGCAAAATTTATGGTAATTGTTATAGCTTCAAGTTCACGATATACTTCATTGATTATAATATTATCTGTGATAGCTTTAGGATTTAATGTTTCTAAGATTTGTTCAAACCGTGAGTTTACGATTTTTTGTCTGTTATTGTTTTCTATTAATTGATTAAGTCCTGTCTTTAATTCGATTAAGTCGTCGTGATCTGGTGTCCCAGTGAAAAATTTTAATGTTGAACCTAGAAAGTTTAGTGCTCTTTTTTCGCGATATGTATTCGGTATTAATTGTGTTTTTAAAGATTCAATTCTACCTATTAATATTTGTTCTTCCTGGTTTTGTTCTGTATTATACATGTTTTGCATTATATCTTCATATGGTCTCAGTATTTTTGTTAAGTTAACTACGTGATACAGATATGATGTGTCTTTGAACACATAAGCTGGGTTTTCTTCTATGAGTACATATTTTTTGTTTGTTAAATCAGTTATTTTGTCGCCAAAAGTAATTGCGAGGAATACAATTCTAATTATTGTTGACTTGTACATGGTGTAGTTTGTCTGCGAATACTATCTTTATGTATAACCTTACCCTTCGCTGTTAGGATTGTGTCCCCACGATCTTCTTTTACCTTGTGTTGTAAGTACTTGATATGGTTTTTGTTGCGGCGGTGTGTTTTAGCGTAAATTATATCTCCTTCCTTGTAGTTTATTGAGTGTCGATTTTTATTATGGTAATTGAGTAGTTTTTCCTGTTTGTCCTCGAGTTTCTCCTTAATGTCAGAATATCGTTCTCTGTTGAAAAACACGTCCTCAGGTCTATATCCTGTTATGGAAGGAATCGTTTTATTATATTGTCTTACTGCATTGAATAATTCGTCTCCTGGTGTAGTGTTATTCTGTTGTGCCAAGGCTGTTGAGATTTCGATCAGAGTGCTATGGACACGTTCAACTTGACTGTTGGTTGTCGAATGATGAATGGGTGTTACTGTATGTTGTATTAATAGTCGCTCATAGACACTTTTTGCTACTATGCCAGTAAATACATTTTCATTATCAGTCATTAAATGTTTGGTGTTTGGGTAGATTTGTGTGAGAATTTCTTCTATATACTCATGACAGTTTGTTTTGCTATGTAATTTGCGTATGTAACAGTATTTTGAGTATTTATCAATGGTGCTGATGTATGTTTGGTTATTCATGTAAAATATATCCATCTGTATGTACTCTCCTACTTTCGTGGGTATTGGTGTTTTCCCCATTGGTTGTTTATTTGGTCTTCGTTCATATTTATTTTGTAGGCAGATATTACAATCTATACATTCTTTCTTACACATATCTCGAATGTTCGGCCAATAGTGTGTTAACGATATTTCTTGAGCGTTATTTTTATAATTTCTATGTGCTCGTCTATGTGTTCGCATTACTATTTCTTTTTGTTCTTCTACGTTAATGACATCTTGTAATTGTGTTTGTGTTATAACAAACAAATTGGATGGGAATGTAGTGATAATATCACTTTGTAGATGAAATAATGTTTCTTCGCTTAATTTTAGTGCATTTTGAACTTTTGGATTTGTTATTTGTTTTAGTCTGTCTATCAATTCATGTTTTGTTTTATAATATATGGTATGCCTAACTCGATGTGGAAAAATGGTACATGTATCTATTTCGATTATTGCATTTTCGTCAAATATTGGTATTATTTGATTCCTAAAAGCATTTAGTGGTTGTTTGACTCTCTTGATACCTTCTGAAGGTGAACTTTGAGCTGAGTGTTGTGAACAACTGGATGTATTGTTAATTTGTTGCCGTGATAAAGCGTCTGCAACAACATTCTGGTGTCCAGGCTTGTACACTAATTTTGCTCCATATTCTTCTATGAAGTTTTTCCATCTTTTAAGTTTGGTGTTTGGATTCTTGTCCGAGATAGAAAAGATTAATGACTGGTGGTCAGTGTATATTGTTAGGTCAGCAATACCATAAAGATAGTTTCTTAATTTTTGTAAAGCCCAAACGATAGCTAACAATTCCTTTTCGTTTGTGCTGTAATTTTGCTCTGTTTCATTTAGGGTTCGTGAAATAAATGCTATTGGTTTCTTATACTGGGAAAGTACTGCGCCGATGGCAAAGTTACTTGCGTCGGTGGTTAACTCGAATGGTTCTGAAAATTCAGGTTGAAATAATTCGACCTGTGCCTGAAGGGCGTCTTTTATTTTATTTAATGCGTCTAGTGCTGCTTGGTCGAGATTTATTTTTACTTTTGTACTTTGATTTTTACTAATTCCACCATTATCTCCTCTGAGATGTACTGTGAGTGGTTTTACAATAGCTGCGAAGTTTTTAACAAATTTCCTGTAGTAACTTGCTAAGCCTAGGAATGATCTAAGTTCCTTTAAATTTGTGGGAATGGGATAGTTTTTTATTGTTTCCACCTTATTAGGGTCTACTGTTATTTTATTGTGCTTAATGATGTGTCCTAGATACTCTACAGAATCTTGAAAGAAGTGCGAATTTTCATCAGAAATTTGCATGTTAGCGTTATGGAGTGCATTAATTATAATGGAAATGTGCTCCATATGTTCTTCGGGTGAGGAGGAATATATTAGGACATCATCTATATAAACATATGCAAACTTCCCTATATACGGGCGTAGAATATCATCTATGCATCGTTGAAAAATGGAAGGAGCATTTTTAAGACCAAACGGCATCCTTAAAAATTCATACTTTGCACCGTTCACACTGAACGCTGTTTTTTCCCTGTCCGATTCTTTTATGAGAATTTGATGGAATCCTGATTCCAAATCTAACGTGGTGAATACTTTTGCTTTTCCCAAGTTCTGGATTGTCATACCAACATCTGGAATTGGATAACGCTCGGTAATTGTTTGAGCGTTTAGCTTCTGGAAATCAACTACCATTCGCCTTTTGGGTTTTCCTTCTTCATCGGTACCCTTTTTTGGGACTGTCCAGATGGGGGAATTGTACGGACTCCTACTTGGTTGAATAATTTTATTATCCAGTAATTTCTGTATTTCATTATTAATAAATTCGTTGTCTGATATTGGATAAGGGTATTGTCTTACATAAATAGGGTCTTCAGATTTTGTTCTGATAGATGCCTGAATGGTTGTAGTAAATGGCAATACTTCCTTAGTTTCCCTATTCCTTTGCATTATTTTTTCAATATCTTTCCTGTAAATTTCGTTATTAATTGTATAATTTATCTTTTCCGCATTTTTTCCTAAATTTTCCTTATATCTATATTTTAGACTATAGTCAAAGAGATTGATCTCTGCCTTGATTAATCTTAACCCTTGTTCTCCTAAAAGCATATCAAATTCTTGAAGGGCCTCTGTTTCATAGAAAGTTAAATGGTGGTTTAAGACAGTAATAATTTTTTTCGTATTTACCATTGAATATCCATGAAGTGTTTTGACTTTCACTGGATTAATTTTAATTGGTTTCCCTATCTTACAACTAGTACTAATATAATTACTTGTAGCTCCTGTATCTATTAAAATATTTATTGACCTACCTGTTTCTCTGCAAGTGCGTTGTAGACATGGCAGACCATTCACTCGCCTAAAAAAGCTCTTCCGGTTTCAAAATCGTCTTCGGTATATTGAGGCTGGAGTGATTGAAGATCCTCATCTTGTGTTTGATGTACTCGTTGAACCTTATTAAAGTTGTGTGTTGAAAAATTATTTTCCCTCTTCACAGGATTTTGATTGTTGCGGAATGGATTATGATGTGTAGTAGTGTTTTGTTGAGGATTATTGCTACCCCATCTTTGTTGTTGCGGGAAATTTGTAGGCCTTCTGTATTGTGTTGAGTTGTCGACTTCCATCGGTTCTACTTGGTTTCTTCGTGGTGCCGCATAATTGTGGTGTCGTTGTTGAACATGATGTGATGGCTTTAGTTGGCGGTGTTCATTTCCTCCATATCGTTGTTCATTACGGTGTTCCTGCCGTCTTACGTTGATATTTTCAAAATGCCGATCTTCATTGTCGTGATAGATGGTGCAGGCAATGGCATAAGCTTTTGCCAGACTCTTTGGTTGGTTAGCATAGAGGATACCGTTTGTGTAATTGCTTCTTAATCCCATTATAAAGGTGCGAATCGCATCCTCTTTGGCATCTGATAGTCTTCCTCTTCTCATATTCTCATCTGAGGTTTCAATTTTTTGTTGTATGAGGGTTAATGCTTGATGAATTTCATCATGGAACTCGGTCAGAGTTTTGTTCCCCTGTTTGATTCTCGTCATAATTTCTTTTAATACATACAATGGACGTTTATCCGCATACGTAAAGTCTAAGCGGTTTATTATGGCATAGAAATTTAGTTCTGTTCCGTTTACGGATAAAACTTTTGATGCAGCGCCAATAATTTTTGCACGTATAATGCATACACAGTTATAGTATTCAGGACTATTTGAAAATTGCTTAATGTTTTCCATTTGGGTCCATACCTGATTTCTCCATGGGTTATATTCTCCTTCCAGTCCACTGAATGTTGGTAAACACTTGAATATTTCTGTGTTGATTTGAGTGGCACTCGTTATGTGTGGTTTTAGTGCAGGCGTTGCCGGAATTGTGGTTACAGCAACTGGTGTAATGCTTTTCAATGTTTCGAAGTCTGTTTTCAGGGATGCTAGTTGTTCAGTTAGTGCCTGAATATGAGCTAGGAGAGTTGCAGCTTCAGTCATGTTGATGTCTTCTTCTAGCAGGCGTCTTGAATTAAATATTTGCTGTCGTTTTCCGGTGAAGCCAGTGTATATTTTTCACTTTATTTTACTTTTCTTTTAAATTTTTGTTAAATTTTTAGAAATTTTATTTTTGTTAATTCCAATCTTTCAGGAATGTTTTATTTTTCCAATTTTTCAGGAATTTTATTTTTATCCTTCTTCAGGATTGTGGAAATTTTATTTGGCTGGGAATACAAGATTATTTCGCTTGCATCCCGGTTGAGCCCCCAGTTAATTCCTTGGTGAAGGAATGAACCAAAAAAATATATAAAGTTTTTTTACACCGAAACGTGTGTTTCTTAATTGTTTATATTCTTAAGACTAGTTACAATATTTTCTTAACATCTATTTATATTAATGAGTATGTTTACCGTTTCTTTGTCTGCAAGAATTACGTTTATGGTTTCTTTGTCTCTTATCTCGGAATATGTTTATAAGAATTATGTTTATGGTTTCTTTGTCTCTTATCTTGGGATATGTTTCCTGCAAGAATTACGTTTATGGTTATGTAAGTGATAATGTTGATGTTGACCTTGGTCCCTATCATAAAAATGTGTGTGTCTACTTATCTATTTATGCCAGTGTTGCCAGGTAGACTATACCCTGTGCATTAACTCGCGTGTCGTGTTTTTTTTCGTGACACGAACACGCACGACTCAACACGAAGTGTTCGTAACAGAAAAACTGATTTCGTACGTGTTCGGGTCGTATCATGTTGAGCATCATTGACACGATAAACACGTAACGATTTTTGGTGTTAAAATATGTATGCATGAATTTCCAGTAAAGAAAAAATTTTATATTTTGTATCGTCAAATTTGTTGATAGTTTACGGGTCTGTCTCTTAAGCTTAAAGTTCTGAAATTAAACAAAAATATGTATCTATTTGAATATAAAAAATAATTTTTTTCTATTCAACTTGATTTCGCGCGTGTTGTGCAGTTTCGTGTTTTGAAACAATTTCGCTTGCGTGTATCATACGTGTTGTACATCTTGGCATTCGTGTTCGTGTCGTGTCGTGTTCGAAAAATTCAACACGCGCCCATCTCTAGTACATACATGTAAAAAAATATTTCTTGAACACATACCACAATAACAAATACTATTTTATTTTGTTTTATGGTACTTTTTTTTTTTTTTTTGAAAGTGTTCATGTGGCAGAGTTGCACATGACACGTAATGACATGTTATCTTTTGCATCCGTGCACTTGAGCACACTTAAGCTTTCAAATAGGTTCAACTGTATCATCAGCTGCATAGTTCGACTACAGTCAATTGTTTTAGAAGTCTACAGTTTATATTTTACTCGTGTGTATGAGTGTGTGTGTTTGTGTATAATGTCCGTTTGTGTGTGCATGTCCTTGTGTGCGTGTGTGGTTTTGTGCGTTTGTTTCGCAACAAAAGCTTTTGTTGTAATTGTTATCATGTTACACGGACACTTATTCATGTTTAACAACTTTGTAAAATTACCGTTATTTTGAAGATGAAAGGTAACTGAACATTTAATGTTTTGTATCATTTAAGACCAGTGTGACCATATGAGCTTATTTTGAGCTAAATTTAGTTGATTTATTTTTTTTTTTGAGCTCTTATCTTTTTTTTCTAGTTTTTTTTAAACTCAGCATTTCCTTTAATCTAAATTGCATGTTCACACAAAATATTTTAGAAACATCAAAAAGTCGTAAAAGTCGCAGATTTTAAGGCAAATTTGTTCAAATTTGGTTTTGCCTTTAAGTAATGTGGAAGTCGAACTTGTATTCAGCGGCATGAAATTACTTAAAACAAAAATTTTAAATGTACAGATTTATTTTAAATATCATTAGGTCACCTTTATATATCAGATAAGACTTGAAAATATTAAATAAATTTTGTCAAAGCTTTGAAATGGATAGGATAAAAATATTTGTGCACAGTAAAAAGTTGTGGCTTGGTTTTTTATTTTTATACCCAGCGGTTTTAGTTATAGACTATTTTGGAATTAATATTTGACATTAATTCCGAAAAAGTTTATATGTGAAACCAAAATTCTGGGATAAATGATTTTTTTTTTTTTGATTCGTTATATACAGAACACCGGCTTGGTATTAAAATTAATTCAAAATTTTTTACTGTGTAAAATTTATGACGATTTTCTGTTAGAGACAGAAGAGGATTCATTTAATGAAATATTTAACATGTAGTTGTTATAATAACTTTTCGGTATTGTAATATATATAATGAAAAGTTTTTATTTTGTTTTTCTGTTAAAGTAAAGTAAAAGTAATTAATAAATATTAAATATTTTATTCACCCTTGTCGGGAATAAAACTTAACATGAAATGTGTTTCCTTCTCTTAAATTGTGATCGCCAATGCTTGCGTTGTTTTTATAATTTTGGTCACCATTTTTTGTTCACGGGAAATATTTCACTTCGCTTTTTATTTCCGATATATGTGATTATTTCAAATAATAAAATAATATGTATGTATGTCTACATATATTTAACATTATTTTTAGCAATTAGAAACTATTTCAAAGCGATCAAAGAAGTTAAAAAAACTCAGCTTTATTTTGTAGCTTTAAACTAAATTTCTTTTATTTTTTATTTTAACTCTTTTCAAATGTGATTTAGCTAAGTGTTAGGCCGAGTTCACATCTGGCACGCATGTGCCCCAAAAAGCGTTACCACTAATTACTAATGAAAAACTGTTTGATTCAGACATGAGGGTGGCGTTGGCTGAAGTAGTTAGCACGTTGACTACAAAACCTAAGATCCTGGGTTCGAGCCCGGTCTCCGACAGTCATTAAAAATAATAACACCACGCATTTTTCTGATGTGCATTAGTGTCCTTTGTATCAGTTGTTGTGGGAAAAGTTGTAGTGATGCAGGCATAAGGACTGGTCACTAAAAACTACACCCGCATCATCAGATACTAATCCTAATGTAACATCAGAGCGCCCTCCTTCGTTGTGTAGCAGAATCATTGGCGAAGTAAAATAACTAATAAAATAGCTACTAAACACAGCTTCAAAAATTTCATACGCCTCATTTAACACCAGAAGGCGCTGCAACACTGCATTATCAAAAAAAGCGTGCAAAAAAGCAGAGTTGTAAAAGAATGAAGCTTTCCTCCATCTTCCTCACCACTTGTCTTCTCTATCACTATCCCTTCCCTATCACCCTCTCTGACTATCTTCTCTTCAACTAACAGGTAACACAAAGGGATCATTGTATTGGACCCAAGTGAGCTGGACTCTAAATTTCACCTTTCCTTACCAGCAGCCTGCTAACCTAACCTAACCTAACCTAACCTAGACATGTGCTTACGAGTATTTATTTAAAAAGTTTCCAATTCAAGTTGGATTCTACAAAATTGTCTATTAGTTATGTAGTTTAACTTAATAAATGCGTGTCTTAATCAAACAATTTTTCATTAGTAATGAGTGGTTACGGTTTTATGGGCACAGGTGTGCCAGATGTAAAATCGGCCTTATTTTAAAATCTGGTCCCACTGTTTAGGACGCAAGCACGCACAAGCTGATTTTCGTTTATAAGGTTATGTTTACATGTGCATTTGCACAATTTCCTAATACATACTTATATATGTATGTATGTATGTATGTATGTATGTATGTGTGTATGTATGTATGTATGTATGTATGTATACATGTAAGTGAAGTTATTTCTTTAATTTTATATACTAATACAAGGTGGTTCATAAGTAATGTCACTTTTGAGCTGGCTACCATTATGTTATAAATGAAAAAAAAACAGCTCTGTTTTCATAAAAAGTTTATTGAAGGTGCGTATCGCTCCATGGCTTATTGGCAATTAATTTTCTGTACATCTACATCATACATGTCAAAGTACAGACAGATTTGGACCATCAGCAAAAATTACATTTCTTCTTGGCCAGTTCACTACTGTTGTGCCACCTTGTATTTTTCAAACAACTGCATTGCTTATAAGCATAATATGCAATTAATTATCCCATATACAAAATATGAAAAATATGTATATCATTTCAAACTATTATTCGAAGTAAAAATAGGAAAAGTAAAAAATTTTGCAGCCACATGCTCACATTACAAACGCCACTATTTATGCCAATTTGAAAGAGAACAATTTTTGAAAGAGTCAAATGTTATTTGATGGAATAACGTACAATGATTTCAAGCATCGCAAAAACGAGTTGTATTCTTAGTCTAATAGACCAAACTAAATTACGACGCAAAGTGTTGTCTGGCTGTCAAAATTTCTCATGCCCATACAAAATGTATGAGACCAACCGAAATAGCGCGGCGTCAACGCTTTGCAATTGGAAAATGCTATTTTGACAGTGCGTAAAGAAGTGAAGTTGGCTGCAAAACTATTGTTGTTTTCGTTAAGTAATGTAACTTTAGCTACTTTCAGGTCAATTTAGCGTTTTAATTTTTATATCTTTTTTCTATTTAGAGTTTTTTTTTATTAATCAAAGTGAGTGAATATTACTGTTTCTGGCGCAGCGTTAACGCTCTAATTTAGGTTACTCATTAAATTACTTTGAGCTTTGCGTCGTAATTTAGGTTGATCTGTAAATAGAGAATGAGCCAAGCGTCTCGTACGGATTCTTGTAAAAAATCAATCAGCTGATTGTGTTTGTATATACAAGGAAAATAATTAGCGAAGTTAAATATCACGCAAACGTTACTAAGCAATATGTCTAAAGGATCTATTACTACGCTTATACGCCCGACTTATTTACAGATAAAACAGTAAATTGTTGCCATATAATTGTTTTATTACGATTTACTAACTCACAAGAAATACACACGATTAAGGCACTATTTGCAAATAAAACGCTTGAGGTTGCCACGCTTACAAATGTTTGCTAATAAAAAACAATAAATAGATAAATCTTGTACAAAAAACATTGATAGAAGAAAATATTGACAATTAAAACAAATAATTATTTGTTATTTTATACCTTTTCACTATTTTTGATTTTCTTTTTTTTTAAATAAGTAAGCTTTGTATGGAAGTATTACCAAGTTTAATAGTGAATTTACTTATTTGTAAATATTTTTATTTGCAAATAGTCGATCTTTTAGATAAACTTTTTGACCACTTTTTCGCAGATTTCGGGCGGTATCTCGGCGATAACTTGTCGTTTATCGGTTTTCAAATTGTCCAAAACTGAGGACTATCCATGTAGAAACGGTTTTTGACGTAGCTTTCCAAAAAAAGTATAACGGCGTCAAATGTCATGATTTTCATGGTCAATTGACGCCACACAAAGCGTGAAATTACGCGTTCTTGAAAATTTTTCGTGCAATAAAGCCCAAATTAGTCGTGTTCTGTGGCTCGCAGCACGGTCTTGTTTATAATCTTCAACTGCAGGTAAAAATAAGTCGGTTATCATACGGCCATAGCGCTCTGAATTGACTGTAACGGTTCTTCGGATTATACGTCGCACTTTCACTAACAGAAGCGATATTCTTGGCGGTGCGATGATGAAATGGGCGCTATAATGTTTACAGTCTCTCTATATGTATTTTTAATCTTGCCAATTCCTTGCACAGTAGGTCGCTTCACGTAGCCTTCACTTTTGTGGTAAGTTTCAACTATTTGTACGCGTTCTTCGGTTGTTAAACAATCCATATTCGTAAATGGCAAAATCTTTTCTGCTAAATAAGTGACACTTCAGATAATAGATATTTAACAGCTGACAGTCTTACCAAATCGGCCTGTTTGAAACCACTAAATGGATAACGCTATAGTTGTTTCCAACTAAAATTTTTCTAATCAAAAAGATTTATGTGCTGTCCAAAATATAGTTTTTAAGTGTCTAGAAACTTTATTTTTGACTGCAAGAATCTTTTTGATTAGAAAAAGCTTTCGACAAAGGTAACTTCTCCAGAAGCTCTATAAACAAAACTTTGTTATATTTTTGTTTTAAAAATATTCATTACAATTTCTTTTCCATTTCAGAATACTGTAGATAAACTGGTACAAAGAGCGAATGCATCTTTAGTAATTGGTACATCCTCGTGGAAGGAACAATTCATTGAGGCACTCACAGTGACTGCTGGTAAGTAAAATAGAAAAACAAAAAAAAAGTAAAACTAAAGATATATTCCCCCTCATCCTTTCTGTTTGAAATTTATACGTTCTAATTGATAAGGGCTTTGTTATAGTTTACAAACAAAAATTCCAAAAGCATCGTAGTAAAAAAGTATCTCCAAAGTCATCTTTTCTACTTCTTAGGAAATTGCATTTAAAAAAAACATTAATAAACTGAAATAGGCACTTTTTTTCTGATGGATAAATATTAAGTTTTATATAAGTACTAGCTGGTGAAAATAAAAATCCAACCTTCAACTCTTTTGTAGAATACAATTCTCATTATTAAAACAAATAGCCATGACGAGTTTCAAAATTCCCACTGCATTAGTTTTCAATATATTTTCTAATATTTTCTTTATTTGAGAGGAGCCACGCCCACTTGTCCAATCAGCGCAATTTCGAATTTTTGTTTTTGCACATACCAAGATATTAAAAACTAAAATTAAAATAAAAAATAAATATATTTAATTATTGTTATTCGAACTTCATTTGTTTCGAATAAAGATGCTTGTTTTGCAAAGATTTTTGTTTGAAGCTTTCAAACTTATTATGTTTGTATACTGTGATTCTCGATACAGTATTAAGAGTCTTACTATAAACATACGAAGTGTGTTAACTAAATTCAAAAATTCTTTAGGTTGAAGTCTACTGATGAGTTCCAAAAGCGGGAACGAAATGCATATAGACAATCGCTTAACCATAAAAACAAGCCAAATCTTCGAATTAAATAAATAAAGGCTTTATGTCAAATAAATATACTTCGGTATTTCATGTATTTCTATATTTATGATTTGATCACAGCTAGAGTTGTGTTTATCAGCTCTTTTGAGTGACCGCTCTTTTCAGCTCAGCTCACTTTACTGAAGTATTTCATTCAGTTGGCTCAGTAGCTCAGTTCATTTGTAGTGAAACATTTTGTCAAGCATAAAGAAAGAGTGAAAACAGAAGCTTAAAAAGTGACAGATTTATACAGTGTGTGTGTGTGGTCATACACTACAAAACAATGAAGTATAAAAAATAAATAAAACTAAAATACGAGTAGTTTAATGAGCTGAATTTGTTAATAAAAAATTAAAATTGTTTAGTATTTCAGATATTTTAATATTGTCACAATATATCAATTATTTTTTTGATGTACTTTTGCGACTTAAAATATTTGCTAAAAAAAGCACAAGACTTGTATGGAACTATTTCATTAGGTCGTTTTAGACACAAACCTATAAGTAATTTAAATTACATGCGTTTGATTAAAGGTTTATGACTAAAACGAGCTGATGAAAGAGTTTATAGAAGTCTACATGTAATTTGAATGGGTTTGGTTACAGGTTTATGTCTAAAACGAGCTACTGAAAAAGTTCGATACAAATCTAGAAACCACTCAGTACTGAGCTGAAAGCGCTCAGTGAAGTGAATCGTTCAATTGAACTAGTTCGTTCATGAGCTGCACAACTCTAATCACAGCTAGTTGTTCCGATCTACTAGGTTTGTCAGAATATTTACAATTAACTTTGGTGTTATTTTTTCATTAATAATTACCACATGTAATTTGGCTCACAAAGCGATACGAACTTTAGCCTGATCAAATCATAATAAAATAAATAAATGCTGATGAAGTGCGTTGCTGCACAGAAGAATATCGGTATTTCCCCCAGCTTATAGTCTAATTTAATTTTTCTTCTCTTCTTTAGAAACTCACATTAATTAATAAAAAATATTTCATTCAATAACAATTGAAATTACTGAACTTAAGCCCGACTAAGAAATTATTTCTGATTAAAATTCACTATAGTTCAACTAAACATTTAAAATTGTTTCACTTAAACATAAAAATATTTAATTTACTTGGCAGGTGACACACTTTTTGCTGCATTCGTGACTCCTTTTTACAATATTATTTGCGTTATTGGGGTTACTGCTTAAGAAAAAATTCCAAAAATTTTTATTGTCTTGGCTTCCAAGGTATCATGAAGTAAATGTTGCTTCTATGTAAGAAGTGTCGCGCCTCCTCAAAGCATTAAAAAGTTAGAGCTCATTGTTTGTTCCTTTTTGGCCATCAGTAAAACGCTGTAATAACCAAATCAGCAAGATCAGTACGCTGGTATTATTTTTGAGGACAAACAAAAATGTTCACTATATGAGAGGCACCACGCCTACTTTTTTTATTATTTCCAGAGGCAATGCAGAGCTATTCCTACATAGTTTCAACGTTCTCTCTTTATCGAATATATGAAAAAAAAACAAATCGCTCCAGCCTTTCTCTTATTTAAGATAAATTATTAAATCTTTCTTTCCATAAAAAACTAAGTTTAGTTATGACGAACATTGAAAAAAATTTAGCGAAATCGGTACAGCCTTTCCTAAGTGATGCGATTACTCGCGAGCGACATTTGATATTCATTTATATAGATTGTAGGTTTTCTGACAATCGATTAAGGAGTTCTACAACAAAATGGAAGTTATTTAACTTTTCAGTAATTTTCTGAAGCACGAGGAAACTAGCTGATCTCACAACTTGATGGCAGCAGTTTTTTGAGAAAAAAAGATAATTTTAATTAGTATTTTCAATTCAGTATTTTTAGGTTTTATTATAGAAAGAAATACAGTGCAGATTCGGTTAACGCAACCAATAGAAATTTTGGGCTGTTGCGAAAACCGAGTAAAAAATTTATATGCCCGTTTTCCCCAAAAAGTCTTATTTTTAACCAAATAAAAGGTATATTGAAGACTCAAAGATTAACTTTTAAAATAAATACATTTGCCCCGAACTTCTTTAGTGGTTGCTAATTTTTTTAATTCTACATTTATGAATTTTGTATTCATTGCAAATCAATCGTTTTCACAGGTATGCCACTTTCAAGTTCCTTCAGAATTTTAATCTTTTGCTTTATTGTTACTTTAACAAATTTTGTCACTACAGGCATTTGGTTTATCTTACTAGAACAGCCACTCTCAAACAAATAATTTTTTGAACTACTTTGTTTTCAAAAACAGTAGAACCACGCAAAAACTCTTAGTCATTCCTAGAATAGCGAAAGCAAAATGATTTTTGTACGTAAGCATAAGAATTCATGCACAAAGGTTTATAGTTTTGAATTTATTTATAAAAAAAACTAAAGTAAACAACAAAACGAAAGGGAGAATGTTAAACTTTTTACAAAGTTGGGTTAATTGCGGCCATGTTTTCTTAAAAGTTGCGTTAGCATTGGTGACTCAATGTTAAGAATTTGGGTGTTTGGTGCGTTGAATCTGCGCTGTAATATATTAATTAATGACAAATCCCACTAATTGATATAATAGTTTATATAATATTTATTAAAGGAAAGTTAAATTAGACTCTGTTTAGACGATCTTATACCGAGATATTGGTAGCACTTTTAACGTTATTATTAAATTAACACACGTTAAATTTTTTTAATAAATTAGAATACAGCCTAATCATGTATTCCAGTCTTATGCAAATTGCTTAAAAAATAAATAAAAATTTTATAATGAATATTTCAACAACAACAGTAGGAAGCAGAACATCTAAATAAAGCTTCATCTACAGTAGTTCAGAAATATACATTCAAATTAATTTGTTTCCTCTTTATTCCTCCCCAAACATACAACAATACTACCATATACGAGAATATATTTTTCATTTCCTTTTTTATTTTCCCCCTTTTTTGTAATACAGGCGACGATGAAGGTGGCGAAGAAGAAGGTGCTGAGGATGGCATTGCTCCAACACCATCCTGCTTTGATTATGTCATGCATTTCTTAACTTTATTTTGGAAAATCATATTTGCATTCATCCCACCAACAGGTAAATTTTATTTTAATATAAAAATAAAAATACGTAAGAATTTCTCCACTTTCAAAACCCAAAGAAAAAATGACAGCAACTGTTGTATCGTTTGGCATCGTAGTAGACTTTTTCCAAAAGCTAACGCTGACTCTCAATAGTTGAAGTAAAAATAGTCAATGTTGTACTAGTAAAAATTATTCAAATCTTAATAAATATGCTAAAGCATATAATAAGAATGAATACATGAATGAGTTTAAGCGAATTAGAATTTAAATTTGTTTCAGCAGTAAAATTTAGAGCAAATGACAAAGTTGATTTTATTCAAAACAAAATAAAATGTAAATTTTGTCTGCAAAATTTCTATCAGGATTTTAATTAATTTTTGCTCTACACCAAGAATAAAATTTTTCTACTTATTTTAATATGTTTTTTTTTTGCAAAAAGATTATAATGAAAGTAAAAAAGTCATGATTTTATTAGAAGCATTTCAGCTGAAGCGGACAACGATGAAAGAAAAATATCCCTTCCGGTAATCTGGTGCATAGCAAGAGCTGCTTGCATCAGCTTTAAAGGATTCTTACGTACTAGTCCTTCAGACTTTAAAAGCTCTGAATGCTATACTAAGCCTTCTTCCCCTCGACCTTCTTGCATTGGCGGTGGAGATCGAGGCCTTATGATCATGCCAGGATACTGGATCAATTTCCTTGCATTGTGGAAATCTTCTGATGACAGGGTTCCACATCTTGACTTTTGACATAGAATGCTCCTTAAAAAAGTAAGATAATGCGACTCCGGTTTATATAACGATGGATCAAAAATAGTCAGTGAGGTCGGTTCTGGAGTCTTCTCAGATGATCTTGTCATAGAATGCTGCTTCCGTCTCCCTAACGAAGCCAGTGTATGTCAGGCTGGCCGTAAGGCAAGCGGGCAGTGTGCTGTCGGTATTTTTGTCGACAGCCAGGCATCTTAGATCCTTACATCATATACCACTTTTTAATTAAGCAGTGCAAGAATGTGCTATCTAAATTAGGAGATCAGGATGGACCTTACCCTCATCTGGGTTCCTGCACACAGAACGGGCGGACGTTAGCCGGCTATGAACACCTCTCATACGAGTAGTATTACACCGTTTGGTACTATGAGAAACTACATCTTCAAGCAATATCGCTATAAGACTGAATAAAGATGACGCAATGTAGACACGTGCAAGGTGGCTAGAGAAATGTGGCCTTGCTACAATGATATGCGCTTAATACAATTAATGAGTAGAAATCATAGCGATAGCTCGGGGTTCACAGCAGTCGTGACGGATTACTGGACAATCGGTAGACATGCCGATAGTAGTATAAGCCTGTCTTATAGTGAGTTCTGCTATAGTTATTTTGAAATAAGCAAAGAAGAGACAGTTTTCCACATTCTTTGCCTTACACCTCTCGAGACACGAGAGTTATCAGAGATCAGTTACGAAGTGATCTGATTAGATATTTCAATGCGACAGGTTGAATTTAGTATCAATCATTCGAGTACTTGGCTACGATCCCGCATAATTTCACACAGAAATCATCTAGATTCAACTTGAAAATTTGCGCGGAAAGGGCAGCACTTAAACCAACCGGTAAATAATTCTTCAAAAGAAAATAATTTTAAAACACTATATCCTTATTTTCATATCCCCTGTCTATAGAAAAATAGTTATAGGTAAATCCAATTTCGACAATTGAAGAATTTCAATTTCTACCAGTCCTGGGCCAGCAACAAAGGACTGGGAGTCAACAGAGAGAATACTGAACTAGTTGCCTTTATCAAGAGATAAAATTAGATAGGTATGTGCTGTTTAGAATGAAAAGGGTACATCTGAGGAAAAGTAACACTCAGGAAAGACTAAAGAAAAGACGCAATGTCCAGTACGCATGCAGGAATTCCATCGAACTGCGTTCCGCAACCAAAAGAAATAATAATAATAATAATCAGACTCGTTATTTCTTATGGTTGAGTGAGGCATTCAGGAAGGAGAATCATTGAATCTTTAGAGTTGCCCATCGCTGGGCATCACAGGTGCCCAGAGGAGTGCATCTCATGCTGGCTTAGACGTCATTCTTGACCTGCTTCCCATAGAGTATAATAGGGGAGATCTGTTGCAAATACCGGTACTGCGACACCTGATGGATATTTTTTGCCAAAAATCTGTAAGTTAAATCAAATCAAGCTTTGTATGACACAGCACAGATATTGGAGAAGACCGCCTAATATCATCTGAGCACAGAAATTCAGAATGAAAAACACGTCTTCTATTATTACATAAGACGATATACTCGCAAAGAATGTGTGCCGCTGTCTTGTCATCTTCTAAGTATATATAAACGACACAAGGGTGCACAAACTTGATTACTTTTCCACAGAGAATAATTCAGTCCAAAGTGACCAGAAATAAACCCAGTAACAAGCCTTAAATCGAGGTTCAGGATGCCACAATATAAAAATACTGCTAGGACCATAAACGAAGCAGCAGAGGCCATCCTGGTTAGTTCATCCGCTTCATCGGCCAGGTATCCTTATTCAGTATGGATAGCTTTTGTAATGAGTCAAAGCACTCTAGAACAAGCCTGCTCTCATAGAGGATTTTGTGCTGAGAAGTCTTCTTAGATTCGTTGAAGTTTGGTGAGGACAAGTAACAATCTTAAATGGATTTCCCTAACGCTAATGTGGCTAAAGACGAGGAGTTAACCTTCTACGTCGTTAGTCAGAAGGCACTAAAAGCTTTTAAATGAAGA
Organism: Nowickia ferox; assembly: GCA_936439885.1. Taxonomy (NCBI): domain Eukaryota; kingdom Metazoa; phylum Arthropoda; class Insecta; order Diptera; family Tachinidae; genus Nowickia; species Nowickia ferox. Next base: position 99,513,384 of record OW387023.1, on the reverse strand, counting down.
CACAATGTTAAATCGAAACTAGTTTGTGACTATAGAAGAGACCTCCGCTTGCTTATAGACAAATATAGTGTCGCACTGTGTTTGGTTCCATTCCACAACAGTGTTGAGAGAAATGAAATTGCCGATGGGCTGGCAAGAATAGAGTCGGCGTTAGATGAGGGAATATATGACAGATCGGTTAAATTACAATTGGATCATTACTGTAGGGAAATCAGTAATTGGGTGGAAGGCATAACCAAGCGGTTATGAGGAAGTGGGGAAGATTGTGAAGTCTCAAGCGTTATCTGGCCAAAACTTAATTCAGTAAGATCCAAACTGCTACTAGATATGAATAAGAAGGTGATGCGTGTCTTGATAGGCGATTTGACTAGTCACTGCTCGGTCAGAGCAAGGACGAAAATGTGAGAAACCGGTAGTTCAGATTCCTGTAGGATGTGCGAGGATGAAGAGCAATGGACCCAACTGCTTCTCCGAGTAGGGTTGTATTGCGACAACAACCTTGCAAACTTGACTTAACTATCATATCAATGGCAATAGCTGTTAGAGGAAAGTTCTCATCATCTCTAAAGAACATCCTACAGCATAGTCTCTCCTATCTAACTAGATGGACAGAGAAACTAGGAATCGCCATTAATCACAATAAAAGGGAATTGGTTCTCTTCTCGATGAAGTATAAGATACCTGAAATCTTACCCATTACTCTTAATAACACCGGGACAAAAGTATGCAACACTGCAAAATATCTCGGTATCATTCTGGACTCTAGGTTCAGCTTAAAGATAAATATTCTAAAGATGGAGTGGGGGAGCTGTTGACTGAAGTCGTTAGTGTGTCAACTATAAAACATACATATGACTGTCCTCAAAACCCCAAATTCAAGCCCTGGCCAGACCCAGCCATATCAACATCATAGATTTTTCTGGCGTTTCTCCGAAAGTGTGGTAAACTCTCTTTGAACGCAAATTATGTACTCGAGTGCGCAATAGGGGCGCATAATCTATATAAGTGTGCCTTGGTAGCTCCTTTTATCAGCTACACTGTATATACAAAAAAGTATTTCTTTTAAATCGAAAACGAATTTATATGCATCATTCTTACATATTTTAATGAAATTTAATTAATTTTTGTGGTTAATGCAAATGAAAAAGCAGGAAACCTTGAACTCCATTTTGTTTCGCTTGTCATCTCGTTGAGACATTGTTACGGGTGATTGGGTGACTGCCTGACTGTGTAATTGAATGGTTTGCAGCCTTGTTAGCTTTTCTGTGATTTTCATTTTTTTTTTTCCTTTTTTTCTAATGGCGTGACTGTTTTTAAATTTAACAAATTCAATTTAAACAAAACACAATTTAAAGTAATTGTCTCTGGCTTGAAACTATACTCGCATAAGCGGAAAATTTTCTTTTTGTCTGTCAATCATGATCTAACATACAACAGGTGTCATTTTTGTGTTCAAGTTGAAAAGTCTACTTCTTTGTTTTTTGCAATATTTTAATTTTGATTTTTGTATTGTGCTTAAATAACAATTAGATTAACATGAATGAATATGAATATTTATGGCAACAAATGTGATTTTATCTGAAAATTTAAATTGCCTTCATGCACACCAGCAAGTGCAACAGCTTTTGTCATCAACTATATACTACTGCCGCCTGCATAAATGTTTAAATTATTTGCTTCACTTATTTTAATGATTATAATTTGCTGTTTGTTTGTGTGTCTTTCTTTCAGATATTGCCGGCGGTTATTTATGTTTTGTGGTGTCGATATTTTGCATCGGTGTTGTCACCGCTGTCATTGGTGACATTGCATCATATTTTGGTTGTACGTTGGGTGTCAAGGATGCTGTCACTGCCATTTGTTTTGTTGCTTTGGGCACAAGCATACCAGGTACATAAGTATCCTTAATATTTTTTTTATTTGCTCTATTTAAATTTTTGATGAATTTAAATAAATTCATTAACTGTGTGTGTGTGTGTTTTTTTCTCTCAATCGTTTTCTAAGATACTTTTGCCAGTAAAGTTGCTGCCATACAAGATAAATACGCTGATGCGAGTGTGGGTAATGTGACTGGTAGTAATGCAGTAAATGTCTTCCTTGGCATTGGAGTTGCGTGGTCCTTGGCTGCCATTGTGCACGAAGCAAAAGGCAATGTTTATGCTGTAGAACCGGGAACGTAAGTAAATCATTATATTTTGCTTGAAATTAACCATTATGACTCGATTATGGATGACAAATGAACTTGAGATTCAAGCAAACGTGCCATACAATAATACCATAGCCATAATCATTTCCACAACCATAAGTACAAATATTTGCTTCACCTGTTAGTGCTGCCATAACCATAAACAGCTGTTATTTGTTTATTAATTTCAAAAGTACAATAATACATAAAGGGTGGGCAAATTGAAGGTTAGGAAGTAAATTCAGTTTTATTCATTCCAATGTAAAGTAAAAATATTGGATTTAAAAATTAATATGATGTCGGGCAAATGTCCACCTGTAGCACGTCGGCAAACGTCCGTTCTTTTCACAAAATTTTGTACCACATTTTGCAACAAAGCTTCGTTTATCTCGTCAATGCAGCGCGGAATTTCATCTTTCAGAGCGGCAGTTGTTTGTCCAGCCCAGTGTTTAAAATGGCCCCAGAGAAAATAATCCACCGGCGTTAAATCACAATAACGATGCGTCCAATTGAGATTGCCAAATCGAGAAATTTCGCTATCGGGAATTTTCTCATACAATAACTGAATTCTTTGGCCGTCTGTGTGGCTTGTGGCCACCTGACCACAAACCACACCATACGGTCACTTTCTTTGAAGGGTTTCTGAATTTTTGTGAGCCCCATATGCGACAATTTTGTTTGTATACACGACACCCTAGTTAAAAATTGAACTCATCCCTAAAGATGATTTTGTTGAAAAATGTGTTGTTTTCGTTCAGTTTTTCAATTCACCAATTCACAAACGTTCAACAAATTTTCCAACTTTTTACTAAATAAATGTCAAAGGATGACAGCTCAGTTCTTGACATTTCATTATTTGACAGCCAATTTATTTCCTAATGTCATATTTGCACACCCTTTATATCTAACCAGCAAACAGCTGTTTATGTTTGCGGCGAAAAACCAAAATTCAATTGGTTTAATTATGGCTGTGACGTTATGGCGAATGAGCTTTAATCAAATACAGTGTTGCCCATAAGTTTAGTTCGAACAGCTATTTTGTAGGGTTATGGCACGTTTAATTGAACCTTTTGAGTTGCCTTGGCAATTGGCAACGTAGCCAAAGTTTAAACTAGTGTTCTGTATGACAACTTTCTCCAGTTGCTAAAAAGTTATCGAAAACACGAAAATAATGTAAACAACACTTCAAAATGTAAGCAATTAAAAAAAATAAAATTGTTAAATAAAAGTTTTTAAAAAATTACTTTGCACTACAATGATTAGTTCAGCGGAATTATTTTTCGGTGAAGGGAAGAAAGTACAAAATATTGAACCTGTCTGTTCTTTATAATTAACGCCTCTGCTTTTGCTTCCAATAATTTTTTGACTAACAATTCTTTTTTAACTGTTAAGGAAGGAGGAACAGTTTTAATTTTACCATCTATTCGCTTTAAATACTATGCAGCAACTAAAAATTTTATTATAATTTGACAACTGAACTTAACAGCTGTTAGTTGCCAGTTGCCATATGTAATGACATTTTGTCAACTGGCAACGTAACTAAAGTGCGATTGCCATCCATAATCGAGCCATTAATTTATACATTTGCAAGTTTTTTTTTATAAAATAATATAATTAAGCGCTAATTGATTTACCTTTATTTAATAGTATTGCCTTTTCCGTAACACTTTTCTGTTCGGAAGCATTTATTGCCATCATTGTACTCATGCTGAGACGTAGTAAAAGGGTTGGCGGTGAATTAGGAGGTCCCAGAACTATTAAAATTATTAGCAGTATTATATTGTTTAGTTTATGGATCATTTATTTGCTTGTTAGTATATTGGAGGCGTATGGTGTCATACATGGATTCTAAGCACTTATAAACACAACAACAACAACAACCACAACAACTAAAACAACAAAAACCAAACATCGTCAACGGCAACAATAGCAGGAGTAGAATAGTTATAATATTTAAAGGTAAAACAAAAAGCAAAATTAACATCAAATAAAAACCAGCATTACTATTTGTAACAACTTTTTTATAATAAAACAAAAAAAAACACACATATAACATACATTTCACTACTATATATCTACTATTTATATACAACAACAACAACAAAATAACTTAGGAACAAACACAAGCTAACTTAACTCCTATTACTATTACTTAGAGTTACTTAATGCTAGATTTATATACTTAAAACTAAACATTTTGAAAAAGAAAAGAACCAAAAAACCAAAACTTGTATAACTTTTTTTTATAACTTTTCCTTAAGTTTCATTAAGAAAACTACAAATGATGTGTATTAAAACTAAAACAAATCGAATCACATAATTTAATCGATTATAAAATTAGCCAAAATCCAAAAAAAATTATTAAAATTAGAACAAAGAGAGAATAGAAAATATGGTAAATAGTATTTTTAAGCTGAATGGATATCGATTAAAAAATAAGTAAACTTTTTATGGAAACAACCAGGCCTGGTCACGTGCCGTTTTAAAATTACCCGTGTGATTTTATTCTGTTCTGTAAATCACATTATGAAAAAAGATTCCAGTCTTCACCAGAGATGTGTACAATTCCATGCTTTGCATAAATCTCGTGATACGTTTCAGGTTGCAAGATGAATGTGGCTTCTTTCTTAAATCTTTCTCCAATCTGCCGACGACGCGGTCTGCTGGGTGGAAACTATGTCCCGAAACAGGGACAGGATCAGAACGATTTTAGTAACATTTGCTGGAGCATTGACTGTACAGTTAAAAAATAACCAGGGAATTCTTGTCTTGGCCTCCGCAACCATCTGCAAAAAGGCGCAAAGTTTCCACTCCAGTAAAACCAACAGATACAGGTATGTAAAGAGGCCAGATGCTATTTCTGTTGTTCCTTTTTGAGCTTGATTCTCAGTCCAGATAAAGAAATTGGGGTGTTTCGTATGCATGTCTGTAACGCAAAAACAATATAATCCTATTTGCCTAAGATAAAAAGATTCTTAAGTTAGAGCCTTTGGGAGCACCTGTAAATAAATGTTGAAGGTCATAGCCTTTCAGCCTTTTCCTTAGCAAGAATAAAGGATTTTTTTGAAAGAGAAATAACACTCAGGCAATGAATGCTAACTACTATTACTAGGTGCTACTTTCTTTAGGAAAGGGACAGTGATAGAGACGACAGCTGGTGAAGGAAGAGATCGAGAGAGGAAAGCTTCTTTATTTTACAACTCTGCTTTTTGCACTTTTTTGTATATATTATACAGTGTTGCAGCGCCTCTAGTATCAAAGAGGCGTATTAAATTTTCAAAGCTGTGTTTAGTAGCCATTTTATTGGTTATTTTACTTCATTGATGATTCTGCTACACTATACCGACGAAGGAGGGCGCTCTGATGTTACATTAGGATTAGTACCCGCTGTGCTTTGAGTGATTGATTGTGGATTTTTTTTTAGTTTTCTGCTGATTTTTTAACGTTCGGCAGGTGCTGCTGCAAACGTCACAAGATGGTGAAGAAAATCCAACATTGAAGTCATTTTCAAAAATACTTCGAACAATTTTTTCTGAAACTTTGACATTTTCGGGGACTAATGAATTGTATGCTTCCCATGGTTTCCTAATGTTTAGCTCATGTGACAAATAAACTAGTTTAGGTTTTCTCCGATTATAATGAGACTCTCTTGCTGTAAGAAAACCTATAAATTTTCTTAAACTTTCTATCTTCTCTAAGCTTTTATCACTTTTTTCGATCTCCTCCTCTATTATCGCGTGGTGTTTTTCCTTCCAAAATGTTTGACTTAATGGTGCCTACCCTGTTCTTGCTTAGCCCAAGTGCAGCAGTTTCTTTTAGTCTTTCAAAAACAAGTGTGTACTTATGCTACTTACGTTTATTGGATAATGGTCTCGGCCTTTGCCACTCGTTTTGACATGGCGATATTATTTGCAACAATTATACATATATCCTGTGCATTTTTGACTGTTTTCTTGGGCGATATGAAAAAATGCCCAAGGAAATAACGCGTAAATAAGAAAATCAAATAAGGCCCAATAAAATTAAGGAATTTGAAATTGGGCTTTATTTCATATATTTTTTGCTTTATTTTATCTTGGTTTTGGTTGGGCTCTATTTATTTTTTTTTTTTTGGCTTTATTTCATCTTGAGTCTTGTTTCATTGGGCTTTATTTCATTTATACTGGGTGTTTTTTCATAAATTTTCTCTTCAGCCTTATTTAATTTTTTTAAAGTATTATTTTATTTAACCTTGGTTAATTTCTTATTTGGGCAATATTTCCTTGGGCCTTATTTTATAGCGCCGTTTTCTCATACAATAATTTGCAGTTGTGTACAATTTCATTCCTAGTCAAACTTTGACATTTAAATTTACCCTTTGTATAAATCAAAGTTTAATGCAAGAGGAGATCAGCATCTGCTTACCTATAACAAGACATGCACATGATAAAGACAGCAATCTTAATGTCTTGAAACTAAAATCTACGTTTCTTAAAACTTTAGAAATGGAAACACTTGCTTTGCTTCTCTGTTATTTGTAGAAAGGATCGAACCTTTTTCTTCTTCTAACGAGAGCCATCATTAATATCGGCAACTGTAGCGTCGGTTCCCTTTAACACAAAACAATCAGACAGAAAAATCTTAAAAATCAAAAAAATCCGAAAACTGTTTGCATTAGTACAGCTGATATTTTTTGCATGCCAATGTTGATGTATTAATAAATTTTAAATAGGGATACCATAGCAGAAATAATAATTTGGCAAATTTCATTGGAAAAGTACAGCTTTGTTTGAAATCAAGTCGTAGGATTAATAATTAAAATTATATTTGTCTAGTTTTGATTGGAAATAAAAAAACTATTTAATTTTATTCAACATGTCTGGTTTTGTTCAAAAGTCAGTTTTCGTTGTTTTTTAAGATAGATTTGAACTGTTTTCGAATGAAAATATTTCGTGACTTCATAGATGTGTACTTGGAAAGACATCATTTACTGAGAACAACTTTAGTTTTCTTCGCCAGCTCCTCAAATAATAAGACACTTCGAAAAGAAAAAGTTGCTTTCACGTGAATCGCCAGATAGATTTAATTTTTCAAAAAATTATTCTCTAAAGCCTGGTACTCTGTTAAAAATTTCACGTGAAATGCTGTCAAAATACATATAAAAAAAATGGCTCGAATTGTTCTTGGAAAAATATTGCAGAAATAGTACTCTGTTTATCTTGGGAAAAACGTATGAAATGTATCTTCAACATTTTAACTTTTCATGCGAAAAAAGATAGGTGGCACTTATTTCTAGGGATGTAACGATACGCCATTTCGCCGATCCGATACCGATACCGATATTCAAAAATAAATATCACCGATACCGATTCCGATACCGATACGCATATTGAAATTGAGCTCAAGTAAAAAATTAACAAAACTCAAGTAGAGTAATTCTTCTATTACACAAAATAGTGTTTATTAATGAGCCATTCAAATGATCAAAATTTTCAATACATTTCAGTTTCTAAGATTCAAACTGCAAAACGTCTGCAATATTTATGATTTTACAAAATAAACGATGGCATTCAGTTTAGATTGGCTCAAGATTTAAAATTGATATTAATAAGACTTAAAAAAACTCTAAAGAAAAATATTAGAAGTATCGGCGTATCGACAGTAAAATATCGCCGATATCGATATATCGGAATACCAGCAGTATCGCCGATATATCGGTATCGGTATCGGTATCGGTTGCATCCCTACTTATTTCGTGTGGAATTTACAACAAAACATAAGAAAATCGAAGTGTATAATCCATAATAGTTCCTATCTTTGTTTCTATATGGACTTTGGCAGAAATATATATGCAAGCGAAAATATTTAAGCAACCTTAAAATTTTTATAATTTCTTTTTGAACTAAGGTCATATAATATTATTGCAAATCAAACCAAAATTCCAAAAAAAAAATAAAAAGTTTGCAACTGTCAACATTTTTAATATTCCTAAGACTTTGGGGCAATTACGGCACTCAATTCCATGAACTTTCAATATATGTATATTATTTGGACTTTATTTGAAAAATTTTAATTTTAAAATTTCGATTGATATCGAATGTCACAATTTGTGCCCTGGTACACACACATCAAATTTTCCTGCTCAAGTCTTGATAATGCATGAGAGAAATGAAAACGACGCACCCCTGCAGCATCAATATGATTTAACGTTCAAAAGCGCAAAATTTAACTTGGCAGCACTGCTTAATGTCCAAAGTTTTTTAATGCAAACAATTCTCTGCAAATGACGCTGTTATTTATTTTCTTATGCAATAAGGTATAGAGAGAAATACTTTCTCTTTCCGTCTTTCCCCAGCTGAGTTAGGAGCATTTATTTATTCTGGTTCTTTGGATCCGGTTTACACACGGAAAGTTTAATTTGGAAAGTCTTAACTCAGCTGGGAGAAAGACAGAAAGAGAAAGTATTCTTCCCTCTATCTTTCACCCAGCGGAATTAAGACTTTGAAAAGTAAACTTTGCTTGTCTAAAAGGGGTATATAGATGCAGAAATTTGCTAAATTTACGAACAAACAGTACCTCTCCCTTACTTTCTCAGTATAAAATAAAAAGTCGAGCAAGGAAAGACCTTTTTTAGATACACAAAGTTTACTTTTCAAAGTCTTAATTCCGGTGGGTGAAAGATAGAGGGAGGAATATTTTATCTTTCTGTCTTTCTCCCAGCTGAGTTAAGACTTTCCAAATTAAACTTTCCGTGTGTAAACCGGATCCAAAGAGCCAGAATAAATAAATGCTCCTTCTAAAAACATATTTCACCTGCAGCCATGATACAATAATAATAAATGTTAATAAACTTAACAAAAAACTAACATATATGCACTTTGACCAAATATCATGTTATCATTTTTGAACCACATTTAAAACGGAACATAGAAACAAAATTTTGTAATATCAAAAAAAAAAACTATAAAATTTATCATTTACAAAATGATTTCTTGAGTAAAAAAAAAATATGATATATACTATTCAAAAATAATTTGAAATTGATTTACGAATTATAGATAACTACTACAGAATCAGGAAGGAAACTCCAACTTTATGATATTTTAACATTAAAATAAAAATGTTTCTGCACTATTCTACTGCTAAACGAAAAAAAACTAGAGGGAAAAGAAATTTATTTCAATATGTTGAGTTAGAGCCAACAGCAAAATGACAATTTCCTATTGTAAATTTTTGTAATTAATTAGTTTGTGTATAAAATAATAACTGTTATTTATTAATTAATTAATTTATTAAAGTTTTTTCTTTAGATTTATTTGTTTTGCATTTATTTTGATTTTCTGTTTTTTTTTAATAAAATATTAACAATATATTAGACCTTTTAAAAGTAAGCAGATGAAACACAAAACAGGAATCGGTAAAATGGGTTAATAAATATTGATAAAGTAGAAACTTGCTTTGTGCCCTTTTACATTTGGGAAATGTGAAAGACAGACAGATGAAGTTTGTAGAGGAAGTGGTGAAGATGCAGAGTGTGTAGTACACCACCCTCTGTACGCGCTGATTTACACGGGTATAATTGTGCTGGCATAACATGCCAGTTTGTAGGTGAGAGAGGCAAAGAGAGTGGTTTTGTGGTTGGCATAACTTTTCAACCAGCTAAAACCCCGCACTAGCAGCATAAAACCAATACACACAACTTAAAAAACAGCAAATGTTAAATGAATACGAAAAACACTAACACACACAAAGCTGTGTATACGTATACATTTTGAGCCAGATGAATTAGTCTCATGTAATTTGGAAAATAACAAAAATTGTGCGGCTTAAAAATTGTTCTCGTGTAAACTTCATCTACCAGACATTTTTTGTTTCTCTTTTCTACTTTTCGCAATTTATTCTTGTTGCTTCATGTGATTTTTCTCATTTCAGCGGATGTATATATACTTGATGTGTATTATCAAGATGTGTATGTGTATGAGTAGCAATCGCGAAAAAGAAGTAAGCAAACTACAAAATTTCTGTCTGTCTATTAATTTCCAATATGTAAAAGCTTCGCGCAATAACAAAAGAGAATTGAAAAAATGTTCGGCAATAAATGTCTCAAATGTAAAAGAGGACTTTAGAGATTATTTCATTCGAATAGGAAAATTTACGAATAAAAAAATTTAACTAAACTTGCTTTGTAATAAAAAAAACGCAACCATTAAATACTAATGAAAACCCTTTTGATTCATGACACTGATTTAATATGTTAAACAGTTGCATACATAACTTAAGAGATAATTTCGTAGGACGCAACATTTTTTGGAAACTATTTAAGTTAATAATCCCGTATCCGTATCAAAAAGTTTTCCATGAGTATTTATTTGCACAAGTGTGTAGTACTACGAATTTTGAACATTTATTTCCGAACGTTCGAAAATTTATTTTTCGATCAGGGTATATTTTTGTACTCCATTAAAAAATCAATCTTTCGTAAACACAATTATTTTTATTTCGTAGTTATTTTTAATAACTTCGAAGAATAGATAACAATTTTTACACTTACGAGTAAAACTAATAATTTTGTTACATTTACATGTTTGCAATGAACTTTAACGTTCATGTGCAACTGCTGACAACTTATTCATTAAAATTGTAGTGATACCAAGTTTTCTATATACATACTTATGTATGTAAAGCTTGGCATCACTTGATTTTAATCGCTTTCTACAAACACATTAGGCAACATTTTTGTGCGGAGAATTTAAATTTTGTTTTTTTATGTTGAAAAAAAAATTGTCAAACTACATAAAAAAAAATTTATTTGTTCGTACAAAAATATTTTCTGAAACAAATGTCTGCATTCATCTTCAGAAAAAAAATTAATTGCAGAAGTAAAGAACAAATTCATTAAGAAAAAGATTTCATACTCTTGAAGCATTAAACACATTCACACCACAGCAAGCTACCGACTTCAATATGTCAAAGGTAGAATACACACAAAAATTGACAAACCGCTTAGAAACTGCAGAATTATTTCCAGTTTTTTAACAAAATCCCCCACTGTGTATCAGGTACTTTAGGCCCCACTTGGTACCAGAAGCAAAAAAAAATAAGACCGCATTTATGACAGATAACCTTATTTTAGGCAGCGCACATATTAAGAATTAAAAAAATTCCATACAAGCTGCGACCAGTCTAATATGTACTCGTATATAAAAATATTTCTAAAAGCGGCAAAAAAAAATCAACCTTGTCTGATCTAGATAATTTTTATGAAAAACATTCAGAGGAGGTAAATGAATAGACGCGGTTCTGACAATGGATTGAGTTAATAGTTAAGTGTATCAATATGGGTATCAATGGGGGAAATTATCGCCCATAAGCAGAATAATTTTTTAATATGCTTATCATTTAGTATTATTGATAAACTTTCATTTGATACCCATATTTACCCAGAAAATGATAAAATATCTCCCAAAATATGCGTTTGCGGGGACTTTTGTATCCAACATTTTTTCTTAGAGTTAAATTTTCTACTTAATATTTTTATTATTCGGAGAGCTGCTCGTATTTGAATTGCAGAATAACCTTGAAATTTTAAAACTTAAAGATTTTATGGAACAACACGGCGGCATCAGTATGAATAAAAATTCCATATTATTAAACTCATTTTACCGGTTCTTGTCTTGTCTAGGCTTATCATCTCTCCTTTCTTCAGTTTTACTTTATTATTTTTTTTTAATAAAAAAAGTCTTGAACAAATATACTTGCCATTACATTTAATTTTTAAAAATAGTTTAGCAACGAAAATTAACGTTTATACTTTAAATTTATATAAAATAAAGAAAAAAAAGAAAATAGTTGTTAAAAGTTATTATTATAAAACCAAAAGCAAAAAAAGAAACAATGATTATGATTGGTAAATTAAAAAAAAAAATTATTTATTCTTTTTATTCAAATAGAAAATAAAAAGTTGTCGGTCGTACTGTAAGCACCTGTTTAAAATAAATTTTATAACTGTATGTGAAAATATATTTTTCGGGGGATTCAAACAGTAGTCTTAAGTGTTATATGTAGTGTCATTATGTTTTAAATTATTTTAATATAATTGTTTTTACTTTTTTTTTCTTTCAAATAAAAATTTTAAAATTTTAAGACACTCGTGACACTTAAGACTACCGTTTGAATACCCCAATTTTCTCCAAAAAAACTTCTCTAATACAAATTTTAAATATGTATAAGAACAATATGAAAAATTATCATTAAAAAAGAACTGCATTGTTATTAAGTTAAATTTTAAAGAAAGAAAGTAAAATAAATATTTAAATTTGTTATGTTTATGTTCTGTCTGTATAATTTTAAGTAGAATTATTTACGTATATTTTTTAAGTGCAATAGTTTTTAAGTAAATTTAAGCCCCTTCGGGGGCAAATGTTAAAACAGCGTAATAATTGTATGTTTGTATAAAAATAAATTGTTGTAAAAAATGAAAACGAAACTTCCATGATATAAAAGAAATGTTTGAGAGTAAATTAAATTAAGTTTTTCATTATCTCCTTACAAGACGTTACTTAAAAAATAATAATAAATACACTATAGTACTGTTCTGCATCGAACCTAACTATGCAATTGCTTCGTTTCAATTTAAGTTGGTCATTGAATTTATTCACCAAACAAAATTTTAATTTTTCAATTTCAGTCTGAAAAGAGAAATTCCCATTTTATTTTGTTTGGAATATACATATTTGACTCAATCAATAAATCAGAAGAAAAAAATAATTCAATTTGCGTCCTTTTGACTACCATCTCCGCTTGCTATCAAGGACGCAAATCAAGGCACAAGTGTATCAAACATTTATATTTGCTCTATGGTTTAAACAAATTACATAATTCATATTCAAAAAACAAAAAAAAAAAAGATATCAACTAAGGTTGGAATAGTTATTATGAGAGCCAGTTGATAAATTTGTGAGGTCAAACATTTATTTGCTCAGCAAATAATAATGAGGCAAAGTGGCCACACTGTGTTTACATTAGAAGCGTTTCTGTTTGTTGGTAAATAATTTTCTTAACCCAGAACCAGTTGTTTTGTTTATTATATTTTTTTTTTGTTGTTGCCAATCTAAAATATTTTTTGTGCCCACGCTACGGCGAGTAAATATATATAAAAAATTTCGTGAAATAGTTCACGTGAAATGTTATGGTACCTTTAGTATATATTTTTAAAAAACTAAATAGAGTTTTCTGGTGGGCTTTTTTTATCGATGTGAATAAAACCATTTATTTCATATTTTACTCAACGTTTCGTCGATGGTGGTTGTAGAAATTTCTTCAATCTAATTATTGTTGTTATATTTACTAGAGATGTGCAAATGTCGTGATTTTATCGTGTCACGCGTGAGTCACGCGTGATCGTAATCAAATTTATAATTAATCACGCGTGAGTGCGTGAGCATGACTTAAAAAAATTTACTCGTGTGTGAGTTCTTTTTAAGAATCACGCACGAATTCTCACGATCTCACGAGATAACGCTCCTGCATGGGCATATAACTGTATTAAATATTTTAAATATGTATATATATGTACATATGTGAGTAAAATATTTTTCTGTGTGACATAATGTAGTTTGAATATACTGTGCCGCAAACCAATAACCAACCGACGATATGTACGAGTACATATGTATATAATACTATACGAACCTTCGTCTATATAGTCGAATGTTTTACTTACATGATGTAGACATTTTTTAAATTTTTTTTAAATTGGCTTTTTTCGTTTTGCGGATTTTTTGGGTTTTTTGTGTTTTTTGGGGAATTTTTCGGCAGTTTTATAGTTTGAGCGTTTTTTTTTGCGGTATCTCCATTTTGCCGATTTTTTACGGTTTTTGGCTATTTTTTTAGTTTTATTGCTAACTTTATATTTGGTGATTTTTTTTGTATTTTTACTTTACTTTCGGTGATATTTTTCATTTAAGCACTTTTTTCATTTTGGCGATTTTTCGTTTCGGCATTTTTTTAATTTGAATTTTTTAGTTTTAGCGTTTTTGAAAATGTGAACAGTTTTTCTCTTGCAGTTTCCAAGATTAAGCAAGTTGTCAAAATTAAATTAACTGATAGAATACCCTTTAATTTTTAATTTTTTTTTTTTTAAATCTCAATGTTAATTGGTGTAGTCTGCATAAAAATACACTAACTTTGAAAATTTCAAGTGTCTATATATATATAATTGTCTATATATTACATTAGGATTTAGAACACCCCTTAATTTTGAACTGTCCTATATGTGTAGTTATAGCGGCCAAAGTTTTACATATTCTTTGAAGTTTCAGGTCCATAGCTCTTACGATTTTCGAAAACACAGCCTGTGACAGACAGAGAGACCGACAAAAAGACAGACGGGCATTGTAGCGAAAACAATACGGTTCCTTTTCACCTTTGGTGTATGGAATCCTAAACATGTTGTCTTCTAATTTTTAAGATGCAGCGACCCAAGTCAAAATGTCAGCTTAGCTTAAAATGAAATATTTTTTAATAGATTAACTTCCAGAGCTGAGTTTTATTGAATAAGTTATAATGTCTGCAAGCATCAAGTTATATAAAATTTTTCAGGTTATTTCAAAGGCTGACTTGACTGACCTCCAAAACGCACATCACCTTGTCTTCAAAACAAAGTGTAGTAGTGTAACGTCACCGAAAAGTATTAAGAACGCCGCAAGCAAGCAATCAACGCGTGGGTTTCAAAGTTGATGCTCATAGTTGCAATGATTCGTAACCATGTATCTGCACAAATTTTGTATTGATATGATTTGGAAATCAGCCAATATGACTTCAAGATTCGTACTCATCGGAGCATATAACTTTTCTCAATCGAAGCTTCGTGTACTTTGTTCTCTTTAACCTTGATCGATATTTTAAAAAAATTTCTTTAAAAAAAGCGGATAAAAAATTTAATAGTCACATATGTGCCATATATGCTTTTTTATGATATTTTTTGTACATTGACAAAAATCGTAGCAAACTAAAATCGACTCTACCAGGATCCTAGAACTCATTTGTTTTCGCACTCTTGCGCCTGAAAGTGTGCTCTGAATTACGCCCAGTTCAAGCAAATTAGTTTCGGTTGGTGTCATGAATAAGTTTAGCCATCAATAACAAACACTTAAGCAAATTCTCTCATTTAATTTTATTTCTTTCACTGAAGTTAAATGAAATAGAACACCAAATAAATAAAATTAATTATAAAATAATTTATTTTATTGTTAACTAATATAATGTTATTGTAACGTATATTGAATATTAATTAATGTAATTTATGTTGTAATAAATGTAAATATTTCTTTTTATAATCAATTAACAAAGCAATTGCGCATACGAGTACATAAAAATATTTACAAGAAGAAAATGTATGTAATAAAATGTTGTTAAAATTTTATATTAAGCATAATTAATTTTTTAAATGGTTAACATAATAAAGAAATATAATATGTATAACTAAATTATTATATGAATCAATTTAAGATATGTAACAATTAAAGCCAAATAATGGATAGATACTTGATATTGGGGGTGGGAAAAGTTGAATACAATTTTTAAGTTTGAAATTAAGGGAAATAAATGAAAGCATAGATTAACAATTCTATACATATATTGAATCCTGAAAAGATATTTAATAATAAAAGAAAAATTAATAATGGTTGAGCAGTGAAGTTTTAATAATAATAAATAATAAAATTTTATTGCCAACATCAGTTTATTTCAACGTCAACATTAATACAGTAACAATTTAGCATTCTATGTATAACAAAATGTCGACAACATTGACTATTTATCGTTTATATCAATATCTCAAATAAACATCTCTGACTGTTTGAATCTGCTGCTTGTTATTTTTGAACAAAAATTTTATAAAACAATTATTTTTAATTTGTGAGAAAAATTCAAACTCATGTGATATTCATCATCATTAAATGTAAAAACAAAAATCTGTTCTATTAGAACGGAAACTTCTGAGACAGACATTTAAGTTGTTCAACCTATGGGACAGCAAGTGAGTAACAATTTGAGATATTTCTAATACTGTCATTTTTCAACCGGTACTCTTGAACTGCTCTCTTCGGCTTAAGTTGTTTTTCAAACTGTAGCAGATTTCTTTCACGGATTAAAAATAAACTGCTTAGTCCTCGTCCAGACTTGCAATTTTTGTTGCTGCAAATATGTATTAAAAAAAATCTATTACGCAACAAATTTCATTAAAAAATTAACAATTGTAATTAATTTGTAATATTTTGTGTTTTTCATACAACTAAAGAAATAAAATAAATAATCTTTCAAATTTTATTTGGCCTTTTATTTTATAATTAGTAACTATTTTATTAAGTTTGAGGCCTTTTTTGTTTTGAATAAAATTAACAATTTAATTCAACGATATTTCGACACGCCTTTGTGTGTCTTTTTCTTCACATACACATACATAAAAACATACAAATAAAATAAAATAAAACGTCAAATACACCTACCAATATTTAATTATCAACTACGAATTTCAAAACAAAAGAGAATTGCAGAAGAAGATTGCCTCCCCAATCTTCTCACACCTCTCAACGATAAACTCAAGAATTGCTGCAACCAAAATTGCAAGTCTGGACAGGGACTAAAATATCTCGCCAAGCCCATTAAGAAATTTTGTTTTTGTATCGCACTATTTACGCTCATGATTTTCTTTTGAATTTGATAAATTTCCATTTTCTTCCTATTGTTCCTAAAAATTACTGGGAACAGTGCCTCTGTGAAATCCCTCAACTCTCCTACTAATGTTTCAAAATGTGTTGCCGTTGTTTTTATAAATTTTGCCATTTTTCCATTCTTATGAAAACGTTATCAAGCAGAGACTAAAATGTTAAAATTAATTTAATTCTGATTCAATAATACATTAAATCCGCTTGTCGGGAAAAATGTAAACGTACACTGTTCACATTTTATTCCCGCTGGAAACTATTATGTGTGTTACCTACAATGCTGCTCGAATTCGGTGCCAGCATAATTGGTAAGAAGCTTGGGTTTCATTTTTCAAGTCATTACTTTAACATGTTGGTGACTTTTTGGCGACATTGTCAACGGAGAGTTTTTGATGAGTAGAAAACATTTTGGCAGATACATACTCGTACTTCGGCGTCTGCAATTTTTTCAATTATGCTATAAAGGTACCCATAGACTATGCCATATTATTGAGTACTTTATTGCTATTATTATTGTCGTTTTGTTCCACACTATTCAATAAATTGCACAATATTAAAAATATATATGGAGCATTTTTTCTTACAATATATACATATATGTTAAAGTAAACCAAAGCTACACACACATGTGCGTTTAAGAAATTTTAAATTGAATTGGAAATAATTATTGTACAATATTGTCAACAAATTACAAAATATTTTTTGTTGCGCAATATAAATCAAGATCAATTATTGGTCAAAAATATTTTTTTTTTATCAATAATTTTGCAAATCTGTGAGTACCTTAATAAGCAATAACCTCTCTCTCTGCTGTTCTTCACACTCTGCCGACGCTCACTGTTTGTACAACAATAATGACTCACTGGCTTTACTGTAAGACAATTATGCACGACTATCAACTGCGTTGTTCACTTTACTCTTCACTCAAGACAACAAGACTTCTTCACAATAAACAACTTTATGATCCACAACTGAACTGCCAGCAGATGCGTCGCCCTTTTTATACTTCAGACAAGACTTCCAGAATGTGATATCACCATCTAGACAATTTCAGCAGTATTTCTAATGCTTGTTTTCAAACGCACAATTAGTTCATGGGTTAACTATGTATGTATGTGCGTATATACATCATTAAAAAAGCAATTTATGGTGGTTATTTATGTATGTTTATTTTCTGAACAAGCAGAAGCTATTTCGTTATTGTTGTTGCTACAGTTTGTTTATGTTTATTTTAATCATTTATGTGGGTACGCATGTATATTTAGTTCTTTGGTTTAACGATTCTGGACAATTCTTTTTGTTTACCAAATATTTTCTTTATAAAAACATTTACGTTAGCTCTGTTCGAATATTTTTGCGTAACAATATATTCACAACTACAATAGTGAGACACACTTAATTTGATGTAGATAACTCCACTCTCCATACAAAGTAATTATTAATTAATTAATAAACTTGATTTTTTTATATAATAAATAGCTAAGCCGGAACAAAATTTATATAAACAACAAAACAAGCAAAAATTTAAGATTTTTGTAATCAAGCATGCTTACGCATTACATCGCAATAGAGTGAAATCATTACTAACTTCCCTTCAGTGAAAATAAAAATACAATTTTATAACTTCAACTTGCGCCAGAATAACAAATTACTTTAAAAATTACTTGAACATTTTATTTTCTAGAATATATTGAACTTAAAAAAAAAACAATTTTTATTGGAAAATATATTATCATATATAAAAAAAAAGTCCAAGTATAGAGCTAAATTGAAATAAAAAATAATAATTGCAATAAAAAGATGCCGCCTACACGTCATACTTGAAAGCAAAAGAAAAAGAGAAGAAACAAATAAAACTAAGCATTTTAATAATTCAAACCTTGATCTAAACATTAGTAAGAAATTAATAGTTTTATACATATACAATATTTTATTATTGCGGAAGGAAGATTTTAGACACCTTTTATTTCATATATCTACAACTTCTATTTGAAATAACCAACCTTAAATGATTTAACTTTCTATAACCAGCAAAAAAAAAATACTCGTATCTAGCCAATAGTTTTATTTATCAATTTGTTTGTATGGAAAACTTAACGATTTTTTACAATATAGAACTGTTAAGAGTACATTTGTTTAACTGAGTGAATAGAGAGGAAAATTTTATAATATTGTAGACTTAAAAACAATTTATATAAAGATAAAACAAAAAGCATACTATAATAAAAAAAAATTGTTAAAGATTAATTTAAATGTATGACAAACAAAAGATTATTAATAAAATGTGAAATGAGACAGTTTAAAACATCTACAAGCTACCGCTATTCATAAACGATTGTTAAAGTTAATGTTGGTTTAACATACGAGTTTTCGTATGAGAAACCCTGCTTAAAAAATACTTTAACTTTAACAATAGTTTATGAATGCCACCGTTATAGTTTTATTAAAATAAACAACCCAATTATGAATTTTTCCGGTGAGTTTTTTCTCTTCCCAATCAGTTGTTCCCGGGAAAATATTTTCCTATTCATAAATACTCGGGATATAAGCAAACACGAGAGATGGACAGTGATGGTTTTATGCCTAGCCCGCGGAAAAATTTTCAGAACCCTAAAAATTAATAACCGTAAAATATTGGAACAATTTGAAAATTATAATGTTTGTGAATTCGTTTCGATTTATATCAATGAAAAATTTAGAATATAATTCTGACTTTACCCGCTAATTTATTGGTGCAGTGTAATTTTTTTTTAGCACTTGATTAGACCATTGTCCATTGTTGAGATTTAGCTTATCCGAAAGTATTTATTTAACATGTTTATTTATGACACCAGAGCGCACTTTCGTTAGGAGGTATCTTATCAATACCTCCTTTTGCTTTTGCTTCTGAATATGCAAACAGTTGCAGTCAATGCGAACGCAATAAACGAAAAGTTATACACAACGAAGAATTTCAGCAGTCGACATGTAGGAACAGTTTTCCGTTCGACTGACTGCCGCTTTAAATATGTAAATTCGGAAGTTAAGTTTTCGTTTATTACTAGTTAAAGCCGTAATACACTATCATACACAGTCGTGAGAAAATACAACCCTGGTATGATGAAGTTTATGAAAATTTTAATCAGAAATAATTTCTTAGTCGGGCTTAAGTTCAGTAATTTCAATTCTTATTGAATGAAATATTTTTATTATATATATGATACTTACAAATGTGTTTGCCAAAGGTAAATCAATGATTGTATACACAATATTTCTCATATTCCATTTCATTGAAAATTTGCGTTAAATAGCTGATGTTAATAACAATCTCTGAAGTGCGTTGCTGCACAGAAAAATATCGGTATTTCCCCCAGCTTATAGTCTAATTTAATTTTTCTTCTCTTCTTTAGAAACTCACATTAATTAATAAAAATATTTCATTCAATAAGAATTGAAATTACTGAACTTAAGCCCGACTAAGAAATTATTTCTGATTAAAATTCACTATAGTTCAACTAATATAGAGACAGTAAAATTGCAAATACAAAAATGTGAGAGCTATACAAGTTGCCAGAAAAGACGACTTGACACGATTTGACGATTTTTTCTCGACAATCGGTGAACGTATAAAAATAAATTCATGTGGTAGCTTTATTTACTGTAAAGTAAGCATACAAGAACATTCACAGTTTGTATGAAAGAACTATTCACTCACAGTTGTGATTAGTGATTTTTAAATCGCTGTGAAAAAGTAACAGGTTTCGAGAAATCGCTCATCTCTATCATAAATAGTAAAACGCTATCACTAAAGCCTACACCACACGGCATGTAAAAACACACATGCGTATATGGCGATGATGTCACGGGAATTTTCAGCATGTTGGTTGAATTTTTTTAAATTACTAGTAGTGGCTACAGGCCTTGAAATTTTGATAGTATTTTTGCTCCAAAATACAAGTGTGGCACATGTAGCCTAATCGAACACATTTTCTGAGGCAGCACATCTGTAATCATGTGAATATCTACATGTGCATATGTTACTAGTACATGGCATCTAGCAAATGTAGCTTCGCGATGACGTCAAAATTACGTCAGAACCACATGCACATGTGGTTTTTTACATGCCGTGTACTGTAGGCTTAAGTCTGAATTAGCTGTTGGTCAAAAACTGATAACATCAGTTTTTTGGGGGCGCACTGGTTTTTTAAATCTTTGTAGGTACATAAGAAAGAATTGGTCACCAAAATCGCCAACCTGAGTATAGAGTTTTACTTCCCTTTGCTAGTAGTATCGAACCTATACTGTCAGGACCATGCGGATTTTTTACTGTTGCACACTGCAATTTAAATATTTAAGCTCTCGCGTAATCGTAATTATATCTTAAGTGCGGTCAGGCTTGTGTGTGTTGTTTGGCCTTCGAGAGTTTTCCGTCTCGCTCGCACTGGTTGACTGATCTGCCACGGATAACCAAATAATCTTGCGGTTCTTTTGGGGAATTTCTTTAACAACCACGTTGCTACTTCCTATGTGAAGGCATATGGCATATTGCAAATTTTCGTTGAAAAGTGCGATAAATGTAAAAATATTTAAATATTTTTCAGAAAAGAAAACGCCATAAGATTTTTTACTTTAACACATATAATTTTTTTTTTTTTCATTATAACTTTCAAAAATAAATTATCTTAAGTTAAATATACTTACATACATATGTACATATACATATATGTATGTATGTAAATGTAGTTACATATTTACTTCATAGAAGCATTCATACATTTATCTCTCAAAATTCAAAGCGATATTTCGTTTTAATCAGTCAAAGTGGACGGATGCATTCGCTTCAGATCATTTCCGACCCAATAGCTCAGTTGACAAGACATTGGCAATTATAGTGGGAAACGCAGTTGATGAGGTCGCCATTTCAACCGAGTTGGTTGAGATCTGCTTTTCCAAAATATTACAGGAGGCGTGACCTGCGTGTGAATACGACAACAGACAAGCCGTGATAAATGTCGATAGTAGGATCAACCAAAATGTTAAAAATAAGCCGCGACGTAAGTTTTGCCACCAAGGATCCAATTTGTAAGGTAACAACTCATCTAATGTCAAGGAAGAGGAATATCTAAAACAATTTAAAGGAAATTTAAAAAAAAATATTCAACTGCTTTCCCAATAAATAAAATTTATTATGTATGTATATTGAAGAGCAATTACTCATTTAAGCAGAATGTCGGCTCATATTCTGATACATCCTTATTGACATAAATTATGTGATTGTTATCATCCAGGGTGTGATAACCACTGAAAGCATCGTTGTTGTGATTGCAATCGCTGATATATTGCTGATCGCGATAATTCTTCAAGAGGGCTGATGTCTCATTGAGGGCCATTTTTTCTTTTTAGTTTTACAAATTTTTTTGTTTTTATTGAAAATTTTCCTTAAAATACTGCTGAAGTTCAATTCGTAGTTTCGGCCTTTTTTGAAAATGATCATTAACACAAAAAAATTTTATTAAATTTGATTGATGCGTATGAAGAGGAGTTTATGCGTCTGCTGTTCGCACCACAAGTTTTATTGTACAACTGTTTTGGTTATTTTAAAATTTCACATAGTTAAATAAAATTTGTTGTTTCTTTAATTTAATTTGTATTTTTCATAATTAAAATAATGACAACAACAACAACAATAGACTGTCATGTAAACAATATTATCTCAAAAATTTAGCTGTAGTAGACACTTCAATGCATACGACTACACAAACTTGGCATGTTTCTCTTTTTAGAAGAATTAAATAAAAGCAGCGAGAGCAAGCTAGAAAAGGGCATTGGACACGTGATTGCAGTGAATCACGTATTACGTGTCGACATACGGAGTATGGGGGGTTTGTCTTATATTTCTTATGGCTATTTCATTGCCATGAGTATTTTGCGATTGTGATACTCGAATATTTATTCACTATAGCGACGTGAGCTTTTTTCGTGGGATAAAAATAACTTATAGCCGTGAATGGGTAATATAACTCACAATCTAATCTTTAGAAGAAATACATACATGTGACATTGAATAAATCCTGTTTAATTATTAAGCTTTCTTTTCTGGACTTTGGCAAATGAGAGTTTTTGCTAACAATGGAGCCATAAACTATCTTACGAGTACCCAGCAGGAAAACAATATGCTGTTCCGTTCTGATAATCTTTTTTTGAAATCAGTTCAAATTTAATTAGGTAGAGCTCTGTTATATATTATTCGTAAGATTCTTATTAGATTTTAATAAATCTGAGAGGATTATTTTCAGTAATATAAAAATTAGAGGAGTAAATTTAATACTCGAAAACTGTAAATTTAGTTCAAGAAGATAGAACCGCCATCACTTAAGCCAGAATTAGTTTTTACTTTCAGTTCTGTTAGGAATCAGCTGACTCTTTTTTGCTTATAGAAATCTAATACAAGTCGTTAGTGTTTTCTGTTTCGTTCTGTTCTGTTTCAGTTCAACCTGAGAAAATCAAAAAATTGTTAAGTAAATGTAAGTGACAGCATAAATTAAATAAAAATATTTTGAAATAAATTGCGTTTGTGCTCTTAGAATTAAAAAAATAAATAAATTAAAAAAAAAACATAAAATTATACTGAAACTTAACAATTGACGAGGCAAAACTAATCGCTTTAGTGGAAAACTGCGACCCTTCTGGTCAGAAACAGCTGATAAGTTACTTAATTTCTGACATCTAAAATAATGTTTTTATTTTATTTTTATCAAACACAACCCGCGAAGCGATTAGCTTGTCTGCAGAGTCCATGGTGGGAATCGAACCCACGACCTCTGTTCTGAGAGGCTAGCATCACTACCACTCAGCCACAGGGGCATCCTAGTTACAAAGCTGTACTTGAAATGTCGATATTTTGGAATGGTCAGCATTTTCTCCTGATGTGAATATTATAGAAAATGTGTGGTGATTGGTTTCTCGCAAAGATTACGAGTCCCGCAGACAATCCGAAACAAAAGAAGCCATTAATTGAAGTAATTAAAAAAGGTTGGACTGATATTTCATTATTAAATCTTTAGGAAAAAATTATAAATAATATATAAAAATAAAAAAAAAATTTGAATTAATGGCGTTGAACACCTATTCAAGTGAGCCAAAAAAATGTTCCGTTATTAATTAAAGCTAAAAATATGTTCCCTTTAATTATATGTTATGCCAAATTTTACCATTTAAAAGTATAATATAAATATGTACATAATAAACTTTATTAGTTTTTGCAAAAAATTAGTTTGAATGATGAACAATATGTATGGCCTACAACAGCAATATTTTCAATTGTTTTAAAGCGATGTGCACGAATTCAATCACAGAAGATATAAGAGTTGAAGAAAGGGACTTATGAAAATGCTAAAATCAGCTGATTTGCATACTGTACAATTATCAAAACAAACAACAGAAATTTTTATAAAATTAAATTAAAGTATTTGTAGTGTTGAATTAAAAACAGATTGTGAAAAATATTGCCAAAAAAAACCGACTTCAATGCAAAGATCTGATAGAAAATTTTCGGAAAACTAGAAGTAAACTATTTCAAACCAAAAAAAAGTTTTTAAAATCTGTTAGCTAAGAAGAAGTATGTACGTGAAATATAATATAAAATTTTATTAGGCGTGCCCCGCCCATTTCTTAAATGCAAGATTGTGTGTTTTTCAGAAATCAGGGTGTGGGTTAAGTTTTGTAAAAATCGGCAAAGTAGAACCTCTTAAAATAAAACATAAAATTTTAATGGGCGCATCCCCCTCCCCCTTTTTTCAACTTCAAAATTGTGTAATTACAAGAACCCAAGGTGTTTGCTAGGCTTCGCAGCAATCAAATAAGTAAAATATCGTAAAATCAAATAAAAAACTTGTGGGCGTGTCCCCGCCCTCTATCTTTTCTTTGGGACCAACTGAAAACTATAACCTCTCTGACAACAAAAAAGAAAAAAAAATACCGACGAATTGATAACCTCTTCCTTGTTTTGAAGTCGGTTAAAAAAGTGACTAAAATTTTTGTTCAAATGACTACAGATTTTATTTTAAGAATTTCCATTCAAAAATATTAATTTTTGTAACTAAACCACGCAGCGAATTAGGCCACAAAATAAAGGGTGATTTTTTAGCAAATTTTTTTTTGGCAACACTATTTTTGGCAACTCAGCTGTTTTCGAGTATCATGTTACTGTTACACATGTTTAGTTTGGTCTATAATTTAACCATGAAGCGACTTACAAATGATCAACGCTTGCGGATTATTAAATTTTATTAGCAAAATTTATGCTCGTTTAAGAAAGTGCATCGTGCGTGGAAGAACATTTTATGGTCACTTTGTGCAAACTTCTGAGGCGGCTATTCGAAGTTTTGCGACCAAATTTCGCACCAAAATTACATTATTGAACATTAAACCACCACCAACACGCATACGTAGCGTGCGGACAGATGAAAATATCGCAGCTGTATGCGCCAGTGTTGTTGATGACCGTGAATTATCGATTCGGCGCCAATCGCAGCAATTGGGCCTATGTAAATTCTTGTTTTTGTCCAAAATGCAAGAGCTGAACTTGGCTGGCATGTGGTTTCAGGCAAGACATGCTGCCACATGCCACACACCAGGCGAAACAATGTCCCAACTGAGAGGCGAGTTCGTGAACATTTTATTTCACATTTGGGGTCGGTCAACTGGCCACCTAGATAGTACGATTTCACTCTTTTAAATCAAATCTGAAAGCTCTTAAAAAATCACCCTTTATAAAATGAAAATACGTTAAAATAATACCACGCGAAAGAAACAGAGATTTAATGACTGTGCGAGGGAGACATACAGAGCGTACATTTACCTTCTGTTTCATGACATCTCTGTAAGTCATCTGTGATTTTTATTCTTCACATCACACAGTTTCACAATTGCTGGCCGAGAACTGTGATCGCGAAATTTCCACAATTTTTGTTATTGAAGCTATATACGCTGTTTATTTATTTTTTATTCTTTAGTTTTATTAATTGTATAGTTTTTACCAAAGCGCATCCATACTAAGTTGCCGCAAGGGATCAGGTGCCTATTTTCGCCGCTTGTAATTTGAATACACGTTGGATGTCAACGCACATTTTTCAGTACATTTTTTTGACATTTCAAGTATAAATTTCTCAAAGTGAATTTAGCTTATATGAATTTGCCTTGGTTTTTACTTGCCATCTGTCAAGTAGTGACAGGTTGAGTCTTGACAACTATTAAAATTGCGGCTTATTGAAAATGAAATAATGTCTTATAGGAATAAACTATAGTAACAGTTTTAAAAATCATGGCTCCAAAACATGCAAATTTTTTTTTTTTAATTTACTTACAAATTTGCTGTAATGATGAGCAGCTTCTTCAATTGTTAAAAGTTTTTCAAACTAAATGTAAGCTGAAAAATTTGCAAACCTCTATCTACCGTTAAATAAAAAAATACACCCTATAAAAGTTCGTTGGTTATTAAAATTTATAGATATGGTTTTCGCACTTGAATGTATTATTGAAATTTTTACTTCCCCAATTTTGTGATTTCCCTTCTTTGAAATCCGTTTCAATATCTTCTGGGAAATGGACTGAAATAAAGTTACTGTGTTGCATTTCCTATAATGAACACAGATTAAAAATTAAGTTCAATTAATTAAACAATGATTTTACTTTGTAGACAACATCAAGCCTTTAAAAAATAATATAAAAAAATAATTACTGAATGTTTGTATTATTTTTCTGGTTTCTTATCACTCGCGGCCGAAATTATAGTGTTACCTTAAGATGCAAAGTATATTATATGAACATAAATAAAAAACAAATAAACTCTTTGTTTTTTTTTTTTTTGCTGAGCAGATAAGATACAGATTTAACTTGTACATGTTTCTCTGTCTTATCAAAATTAACGTCATTCTTTTCTTTAAGAATGTAGAATACTTGTGAATTTTGGTACGTACGAGTATGTAGTCCAATCATATTCTGAATATATATATTTTTTTTTATTTCCTCATACATATTTTTTGCGTAATATTATTAAATTAATTAAGTCTATTTAAGCTAATGAGGTGCATATTTTATAAGAAAAATAATCAGGGCTTCTCTACGTTAGCTCGCCTGGGTAAAATAAATTAATCGTGAAACTTCTCCCTTTTCCAATTAGAATTTATTGTCTTCCCTATTACTTGGTATTAGTTGGAATTGTTCCCAGGGAAAAACTTCACGCGGAATTTTATTCATGATTGCCCTGAATATGTAAAGCAAATTTATTTTCAGAAGATCAGACGATATTAAACCTAGAGAGCGATGCCTAAATAAAAAAGGAGTTTAACTGGAGGGTAAAAAAAATCTGTTAAATGTTGAAGTTGAACGTAAGGAAAAATACCTTGTTAAAGGAAAAAATAAATAGTCAGTACATTTTGAACTGTTCATTCAAAAAGCTTCACTAAAATTATAATATTTTAATATCCAAAAAGTATTGCTTTGATGATTTTCTTCTAAATGATAAAAATAAGATATTAGGCCTAATTACGGGTGTCGTATTTCGACAACGACTACGACGATTTTGCACTAGATTAAACAAAAACTGTTGCAATGTTCTTTAGTCTAGTACGTAACCGTCGTAGTCGAAGTCGTAATACGACACTCGTAATAAGGACCATTGTATATATGTACATATATCTTCCGGGTAAGATACATATCTACCAAATGTTTGTAGGAATGTATATATTGTATGTACATATATCGAGCCTTTTTTCGATATTATCGTAAGCGACATGTTATCGAAAATATACTTTTTTATTGAAATTAAAATTGTATGGGCCTACTCATAGTTTAGAATTATCAAAATGCCAAAATTGTTGATAACTTTTAAGATACGGGCTGTAAAATTTTATCGTAAACGACAATTTACGTACAAAAACATATTTGAATATTTAAAAAAAAAAAACTTTCTCCTGAAATATTTAATTTTTGTAGCTTACGATTAAATTGAAAATAAGGCTCGATATTTGAATATTTAAAAAAAAACTTTTCCTGAAAACTTTAATTTTTGTCGCTTACGATAAAATCGAAAATAAGGCTCGATATGTACTTATACACAAATAAAATTAAAACCGATATTTATATATAAAAAATAAAACAAATGTCGTCCAAATATTATATTTATTTTTTTTTTTTGCTTTGATATTAATTAAAAGAACCAATTCCCGATTAAAAAATCATGCGGCAATAACAACATAATCATGAAAAGAATATTAGTGGTTTTCACATTGAATTTATTTACTGTTGAATTCGTAAATTTCGCATCTCCCGCCGAGTGGTTAAGAGCCTATTAAGATCAGCCGTTGAATCATCTTAAGAGTGGCCGCCGCCGATGTTTTTCCGGTTTAAGAACGGCTTGAAATTAAAGGCTAATTGATTTCAAGTTATTTTTTATGCAAGCTAATACATTAAACACATTAACGACAGCAGGCTACCGACTAACCGACAGTAAATGTCGCTAGCAACAATTCTTGCCGTGTAATCAGCTACTTAATTAATTATATTGACAACGACATTAACATCACCTTAAATTTGCTCAAATATTGAATGAAAATATATTTATGTACATGTTTTGAAAATCACATTTTACAAAACACATGTGATTTTAATAGTAATAATGGTCATGCAGATATTTTTTCACTCTTTTTTTTAAGTTTTATATTGTACAAAGTATCAAATATCATCATAATATGGTAATAGGCGATCACTTTAAGGTAATTTTATAATTTTAACTGAAATTTATTTCCGGCAGAACAGAGAAAGGTTTTGTTATTTGTTGGGTCATCTGAAACCATATTTAAAGAAATCTTTGTGTGTGCCGATACTGAAACTGTTAAGAAAATTTTGTTGTTAAGCATAATAAATATTTCTAGTTACGATTTTTCCATTTTTTCTGATTTTTAGATCGCACCAACGTGTAACTAGAAAAACCCAACCATAGACCCAACTACTAAAAAGCAGTTGTGTATACTCAACGTTTCTCTCAACAAAACTTACGCAGAGTTGTAAATCACAATACCGAAACACAACTGAAAAGTCAACTGTTAATTTAGTGGAGAATGGCAATGCGAATTTATCAATCCCAACCAAACTATTAAAAGTTGCAAACCGTGATCGTACATCTGCTGTCCGATGATGAAGACGAAAAAAAATAATAAAAAAGGAATGAATTCAACCAATCATAATAGATTCCAACGATAGCTTCATCATCGGACAGCTTCAAAGTACTGGATATGTTCGAGGAAAACTTTTAAGATGGTGTTATTTGGTCTTCCTAGACAAACGAAAGAAATTTAAGAGAGCCCATAACATTACTCTTGTAAGTGTAAAAGAAATCGAAAGAAAAGCATCGATCGTACGATGCTCTTTATCAGATTGATATATTTTATATAAAGGCAACTAACTATATGTGTTTTAGTTGAAAGTTTTAAAAATTATATATTTGTGCAACATTCCGGTATTTATAAACTTTGATATTTAATTGGAAGGAATAAGTATGTATATTAAAATTAAAAAAAAACCAAGGGAAAAGTGGAAGAATCCCAGTGAAAAATATGTATTATTCATGATAAGGGAAATGAAAAAAACGAAAATGAACACATTCCTAGAGAAAAATTATTCACGATTGCAATTTGGGGAAAAGGGAAAATATGTTTTGTTCGCGATAAGGCTGAGTATTTACTCCAGCTACTGGATTTTACTGGAAAAGTACTCGAACAGACCTACAGATATTTAAGTATTATTTTGAGTAAAGTGCCTAAAATGAATTTTAGTTACAGCTGATAAAAATATGTATGTTACCACTTTGAGTGAAAATTTCTTCGATCACCTCTTTCGAAGAACGAAATAAAGCTAATAATAAGGGTCCATAATTTGTTGTATTGAATGTACTAAAAATTTGATAAGCTGTTATTTCGAAAATTAACAACAAATGGCTACAAAGAACGTGTTGATGTTAGAGTCACGCCCGCCTTTTTTCGTTGGGAGAGTTTTCGAATTTTCATAAACAAATAATATTATTTTTTTTTGAATTTCGTTACCTGATAATTCTCATGCATATGGATATGTATGTACATATGTCTAAATATATGCATGTGCCTACAATTTAAATTCAAAATTAGTTGTTACATTTCATGGCCAACCACTGACAATTTCTCTATCACTAAGTGAAAATTTAATTAAATAATTAAAAATATAGGAAAAATAATATTATTGTTGCAGTAATAAAAAGAAAACAAAAATGAACTACAAAACAAAGATTATTTGAACATACCGTAATTCCTTAAAAGATTACATCAGCCGCGTACCAGTGATCCATATTACAATGATTATGCCGTCCACAATGATGAATGTTACAAGATGTAAGAATACAAACAAGCTCAACTGTCAATTGTGTGCATTCTTGGGAGTGTGTAAATTTGTGCAATATGCAGATAGATTCCCATACACCACTTAGGTGCATGCATCAATGAATTAACCAAACTACTGATAATGGAACATCATCATCATCATCATCATAATCGTCGTCAACATTGTGAGCTTCCTAAGCGCAAGTATAATATTAGAAACAAATCAATTGTTTTAAAAAATATTGATACAAATACAAAACAAATTATTGAAAGAAAAAAAAAATTATTGTAAACAAAAACAATGAACAAAAATATTATCTAAAAGTCATTAAACTTTATTTGTGTTTTATTATTTATGTTGGATGGCGGTAATGAAGAATGTGGTGTATGATTCGTACTATACTGATGAACTCGTTTTATATTAATGTGAAGAATTTGAAGATTGGTTTGATTGTGATTTATTATTTATCACACGTATTCTGGCAGCTTGTGAATTAAAATGTATTTTATAAAGTTTGGCAGGTTGATGTTTCAAATTCCAGGGAGTAAAATTGAAGTTTTGTATATCTTTACAATCAACTACATTGTTTGGTTCATTTTTACGATGTTCCATAACATATTTGCGAATTTGTTGGATATCGTCGCTATTACGGCAAATAATTTGCGATAACGTTGTCTCATAAATAGTTCTTAACTGATCTGTTTATGAAAAAATATAAAAAGATTCAGTAAAATATTTCTTAATATGTATGTATGTATATAAAAGCTACCTTTAGTAAACTTTTGTGTTCCAATTTTGCGTTCATACCAAAAGGAGTCACCACGCTTTAAACGTATAAATTGATCAGCAACCAAGCAGGTTAATAAGGGACCAAATATAGCACCTTCTAAAGGAGGCTCACTTAATGCTCCGGTATACACATCAACGTCTTTTGGAGAGCTGTATGAAATTAAAAAATTCATATTGAAAATATAGGAAAAAACTGGTTTTCAGATAAATAAATAAATTTCTCAACTAACATATTATTATACCTTAAAAAGCAATGAATACTATTAAGAAGGTCAAACATAAGAAAAATTTTACTTCCTTAAGCAACTAAATGGTTCTCCATATTTTTGATACGGGCTTTGTATCACAATTTCAAGAGCAAGTATATTCTTAACTAGATACCTTTTCAAAAGTCTTTCCCTGAATAATCAAAACTTAACAAAATGTATCTCTGTATAAAAACTTTCTTTAGAAATCAATCGCTAACATTAAAAAAAAATAAAAAGGCTGTAGTTCTCTAAATTTCCTTTAGAGCAGAGTGGAGTGTGCTGGTTTTTACTATAAATCGGCAGCCTGTTATAACCTAACCTAACCTAACCTACACAAACAGGGGGTTAATTGCTAGCTCAAGGTTATATTTTTCGATCGTAACTTGTATGTACAGTTGCGAACATGGAAATAGCAGTACTACCACATTTTAAAATATTTTTTAAAGGCCATGACTCACTATCCTACACAATCACACGATCTACGAAAAAATACAGGCCTGATCTGATGAAATGTTATTGTTTATTTTCATAAGCTCCTCATACCAGGAATCTTTTGAGAGCAAGGTGCGAAGTAATTCAAAATATTGGCAGAATAGAACCGGGGGAAGGGCATCCCTCATACAAAGTAATTAATAAAAATTTTTTTTTCTTGATAGGAAAGAAAACACCATTACAAATCGCTGATGCAGAATTAATTCTCATATTGTTATTCATGTTGTGTAAAAATTTCAAACATAAATTTTCTTATTCCATTAAGTTGTGTGTAAATTGTTAACTTTAGTAAATGAGCGAAATGCGCACCGATTTTAATATGTTTAATTAATTTAATAAAAGTTGAGAAATTCAAAATGTTTTCATAGTCCGAGGTGGTTAACTTTAACACCCTGTATCTCAGGTTGTATTACAATAGGGCGTCCAAAAAGGATTTTTTATCAGTAACTTTTTGCATACAACCTCTGTTTTTATCCCGCTCTGGAGAATCTTTATCTGCACCTCCTTGACAGAATCTCCTTCTGATTTATAGGAAATCGAGCTCAAAAACTTGAGCCTTTATATTAGGAACAGTGCGTAGTATAGCCCTTAGCCAATTTTTGACCCGCTCTCACCTCCTCTAAAATAACTATTATCTCTTTTCTACTTCAACTCTCTTCCCTCCTCCCTTTCTCTCTTTCTCTCCCTCTCCCCCCATCTTCTTTTCAACTTACCGGTAGCACAAAAGGATCATTGTAATGGACCCAAGTGAGCTGGACTCTAATTTTCCACTTTTCCTTGCCAGCAGCCTGCTAACGTAACCTAACCTAACCTTTGTAATAATGAAAATACTGATTTATTTGTAATTTTTCGGCTTAGGCACGACTGTGCGTGGAGTAAATATAGTTAAGATTGTTATTGAAACATTTATTGTAAAGTTAAAAAAATAACAAGTATTGCGGCAGGTAATATTTTCCCATTTAATTCAACTTTTTTAAGAATTTTTCATTCTTTTGATATCTGTACAACGTCGGCATAGAACAGCTACCCAGGAAATAACTCCCCAAAGTAAAGGTGAAAAAATGCCCCGAAATAATTACAGATCGTCATAAAACGGATTTTAGGGATTCTTTATTATTTTTTTTCTCATTTCATAGAGTTTAGGTTAGCAGGTTGTTGAGAAGAGAAAGTAAGTTTTTAGCTCAATTTGGTTCAAGTAACAGGTCACTTTGTGTTACCTGAGAGTAGGAAAGAGATAGTGCAAGTACAGATGGTAAGGTGGCAGATAGATAGAGAGAAGAGATGCTTAATTAGTTTTTTTCATTTTTACAACTTTGCTATTGTGCGTTTTATTCATTTTTATAACATCATAGTAGCGCCTCTGGCGTTAAGTAGGCGTATAACTTTTAGCTATGTAGCCATTTTATTATTTTATTTTTATTTGCTAAAAGTATCCGTAAACTGCGATATACTACATTAGAATAGACACTAATGGCGTATCAGAAAAATATATGATATTGATATGACTGAGTCTGGCCAGGGTTTGAATTCGGGCTCTCGAACACCGTCATTTGCTTTGTAGTTCACGCAATAACTACTTCTAACAACAGCACTCCATTTCATATGAAATAACACCAGAAAAGTTCATGAGAAAGCAAAAAAAATGGGCTTGAATCATGGGTTCAAGTGATGACTTGTGTCATTAATTAACAAAATTTTCCCTTTTAATTTGATGCTTTCTTAATCATTGAAATTTATGTAGGTTAAAAACCTGTCGCATAGTAGAAAACATGATACAATATTATATCATGGTAGAAAATGTTAGAATATCTAATTATAATACACACACCTGTATATTTCTCTTATTGATTTTAACGCATCCTTGTCCACAGCTTGAGCCATTTGTTCCCACGTATCTACTGGAGATAATTGGCAGTGACGTCTATAAACTGGATAAGCTGGCAAGCCATGATCTCGACCACGTTGTATGTTTAACGAAACCAAGTCTAAGCCACATGAGGGTAAATGATCGTCTTCGAAATCTTCGAATAAACGTTGTGTAACTTCTACAGAAAAGAAGCGATCGACTCGTTGTACTGGTGTATTAGTGGCAATTAATAAGGCATTATCTATGCCACCGCTAGTCCACAAAGAAAAAGGATTGAACAACATCTTATGAAGCTCTATATACTCTGGATTGCTGCGATTGTTGGTAACATTAAATAAACCCTTGAGACAATGTAATTGAATATAAAAAATATTGGAGCATTAAGATACAATAAAACTTACCGGCAATAGCGTATGAGCAAATCGAAATGCTGCCGCTGCGAACTCATTTGCTATCGAAGGATTTACAGCAGAATCATAAGTATCACTAGCATTTAAATCATTAACATTTGGCGTTAGTTCCTTCTTATCAGCCCATTCTCTGCCCAAAAGTATGGGTATAAATTCATTGTAGGTAATATGAGCAATTTGGGCCCCAACTATTCTACGCGCTTCTTGGAATATTGTTTCATCATCCCACGTTGGATTCTCTGCCCGTAGACCTCGAGCCAAATTATTATGCTGCCGAGACCACAATAAATGCATAGAAGTTAAAAGCAAATTTTCATTAGCTCGATCATCTCCTGATTCAAAACAATACTTTCCCTGTTTTATCATGGCAGGACGATTGCAACCGTCATCAGGATTGGTCGATATGGGCAGTAGCTCTCTGCTATCATTGGTTAAATACATACGTAAGAGACCATTGTTAAGAGAACGTAAGTGTAGTTGCCGCAAATCTGAGTTCCCATACACCACAGAACCATCAATGAATGAGGTAGCCTGATTCAACTGTTGCCTTGGTCCAAAATGACCAGTAGCAGCTGGAGCGGAGCGCACAAAATTCATACAACTTAAGCTGTAGGCCTTGTAAAATGGATCGTCGGGCAAGATAATGACTGGAAAGCATTCAGGATGTGTGTTGTTCAAAGGTGGTGTACAACAGTCTATAGATTCGCCTTCCAAAGAAGTCGTTAAGGATGTGGCTGTGATATCGTGATCTAAAAATTGTCCAAACACCGCTAACATGACAGTAAAATTTGAGTCCGTTTCATATGAGGGACGATATATTTTCAGAGACACCTGACGTGCTGGCGGCAATAAGCTAGTGCCGTTCTTGAGAATTCCTCTGGGCAGAGAAATGCCATCTGAGTAGTCGGGGTTCAGCATGCGCCTGTAGGGTATCAACGATGATCCATAATGCCGTGGATGATGCTTATTATTACAAATCCCATTGGAACGGCGAAATTTTGTATTAAAGTCGCAAACTATATTTGATGTTGGATCGGGCAGCACTATTTTCGGTCCACGGCCTATGTTTGACCTCTCAAGACCACGTGTATAATTATATTTTGCAGCTATACTAACGGTGGCTTCATTTTCCACAAAACCTCTGCGTGCCACCTTTCTC
The DNA here is from genome assembly GCA_936439885.1 of Nowickia ferox. Lineage (NCBI taxonomy): Eukaryota > Metazoa > Arthropoda > Insecta > Diptera > Tachinidae > Nowickia > Nowickia ferox. The sequence goes on along the minus strand of OW387023.1, from coordinate 99,478,140 downwards.
GCAGCTGAGTTAGAGTTCAATGAACGATAGTGGCGAAATGCTGGCGAATGTACTGGTGTCGGTTCTAAACTTTCTTCCAGAATTTCGCGATCTCCTAAAGCCTTAATACCCTCATTAATTGCCCAATCCGTATCGCTGCGATTCAAATGAAAACGTTTTAAAGACCATTCCTCTTCCGGTTCATCAGGTATGGGCAGCTTTATGCCATCTAGTCTTTCACGTATAATAGTTAAGTTGACAGTTTGATTGAAATTACTTCCCGACGACTCATTTAATGCAAATGTCAAAACTGGCGTATATGAATGTTCATTATTAATCGCTAATACAATAACCAAAGATGCAATAATGATGGTTCTAAATACATAAACAAACGTATAAAATATAAAAAAAATTCACATTCTCAAAATTTTATACACTTGTGGTACTTCACTGTTTTACACATTTTTCTTTCGTTTTACTTTTTTATTTACATTTGGGTCATACATATGTATGTACGTCTTTCCAGTCACTACACAAATATTTTCCCAAAAAAAGTTTCAAACCGCAAAAAGAGAAAAACAAATAATAACTTTATTGTAAGAAGAAGTTGTTTAATTAAAGGTGTAAGAAATGTTATGCCATTAAATGTAGAAATGTAGGCCAATAAACTGGGTAAGCACTCGTAATTCGATACGATAACACTAACACACTGCAACAAATGAAGACTTTTGGAAAAACACACGGACTGAACAGTATAGGTTCGATAGTACTACCAAAGGGTAATAAAACCCTATACTCGGTTTGGCGATTTTGGTGGCGACCTCTAAAAATGGTGTCATCAGTTTTTAACCAACAGATAATTCAGGCTTGGTAATACCTCTAAACTATATATGGCAATAATTTTTTTTAACATTTTATGCCAAAAAATAATAGCTTCGTGCTCTTTTTTTCCAAAAATGAAGGAATAACTTACAGGATCTCGTAATGTTTTGCTAACAATAACAAGCTGAACAACTTTTGTGAACATATCAAGCCCTATTTTCGATTTAATAGTAAGCGAAATGTTGCAAAAATAAACTTTTCTATTCAAGTTAAAGTTTTATGCGCGTACCCATAGTTTAGGATTATTAAAATGTCAAAATGTTATCGTAAGCGACAATTTATGTATGTACTAGTGATGTAACGAATGTCAATTTTTGATATTCGCGAATACGAATGCGAAGATTTTTTTAAATAGCACCAGCACTCAGGGGATATCACCTACTCATGCGATGCATTGTGCTAGAACTAGGAAAAAATGTTATAGAGAAGGAGGATAGAGAGAGTAGTGTCTGTGGTAGAGATGAGCGCGTGTCATGTCTTTTTTTCGTGACACGAACACGCACGACTCAACACGAAGTGTTCGTGACAGAAAATCTTTTTTCGTCGTATCGTGTTGACCAAAGTTGACACGATAAACACGAAACGATTTTTGGTGTTAAAATATGTATGCATGAATTTCCAGCAAGAAAAACTGCCGAGTCTAAAACCAGAGAATGGGTGAATACAACTTTACTAAAACAACGTCATAACTCAGAAACAAACCAGGTTGTTATTCATAAAAACCATAGAATTATAAAAAGCAAACATGAATTAAAATATTTTTTCAGAGCAGTATTTTGTTTAATAATTATGAAAAAGAAAGGGCGTGGCTGCATTTGTTAGAATAATATCCTGAACTTCTGTGACAATCGGGCTTATCATAAATAAAATTTCACATGGAAATTTCCCGATCATATGAATAGTTTGTATCATGAACATAAAATGTGTTGTGAAAATTTCCAAATGTTTACATTTCATAAACTCCGAAAAAAAATTGCTTGTGAATTTGTTTGCTTTCAGAAAACATTCACACGATTGTGAAATATGATATTTTAATGATGTGTGTCTGTCGCAAAAAGTGAAAATATGTAAGTTTCTAATTTTGTGTCCATTTGAACAAAAAATTTCATACGGAAATTTTTCACATGTGGAATTTTCATAATAAGGCTGAAGGACAAAACTATAACAAACTTGTTATAAATGAAATATTTTATAATTTCAAATTTTCAAATGAAATACATATATTATAATATTATCATGAAATATCAAAGAAAATTAACATACATACGAGTATATTTTTAATGGTTTTGAAAAATTAATTTTGTGTTAAATTCGATTTAGTTACAAAGTTCGGAATATGGGTGTGAGAGACTAAGAACTTATTTCACCAATTCTATTCAAATATCAATTCATATTTAAAAGTTGTTTTTCGTTAAAAAAAAATATATATATATATATGAAAAACATCTGTATAATACTTTTCAACCTCATAAAACTGGAAATCCTGTCGAAGATGAGGAAATCTCAAATTTCTTAGACGTACCATACCAAATGTGTTTCCCAATAACTCAAATTTCTCTTTCTGAGGTTGAGGACCAAATAAAAGATCTGAACCAAAAAAAATCTCCTAGATATGATAATATTGATGCAAAGGTTGTTAGAAATTTGCCCAAAAAACCGTTATATATTTAACTCTATTCTGCGCTTAAGCCATTTTCCTTCACAATGGAAATGTGCTGAGATTATTGTTGGATTATTGTCGGTAAAATTAACTACTTGTAACCTGCAGAGCCAAGAATAAAAACGCACGTGGTTGATCCTTAAGAAAACTTTATTTAAGTGAAAAAAATATAAGGCAAGCCAAAATAAAATAGAGTTGTGTTTTCTGACATAAAACAATGTTGTCAATATTCAATTTCTATTTTCAACAATTACAATGATTAAAAAACCAAATAAACCAGAAAATGAGATCACATCTTATAGACCGATTAGTCTATTAAGTATTTTTTCAAAAATTTTTGAAAAAATTTTCTTGAACCGATTTTCTCCAGTACCTGAACAACTGCATATTATTCCCGACCATCAATTTGGATTTAGACAAAAACATGGAACTCCTGAACAGTGTCATAGAGTTGTGAACGTTATTCGAAAATCTTTTGAGGAAAAAAGTACTGCTCCGGTGTGTTCTTGGATATTCAACAGGCAGAGACAGAGTCTGGCACATTGGTCTATTGTTTAAACTATAAAATCTTCTTCCAGCTACATTTTATTCAGTTATAAAATCTTATATACATAACAGAACATTTTATGTAAAAATAAGAAACACAAGATCAAACATTTTTGATATTAGAGCAGGGGTCCTACAGGGCAGTGTACTAAGTCCGGTGTTATACACAATTTTCACAGCCGATATGCCAATTTCTGAACATGTACTGTATCAACATATGCAGATGACACGGCGATTTTGGCAGCAGACAATTCTCCTTCTGTTGCATCTAATAAAGTTCAGAGTGAATTAAATCTAATGGAATTGTGGCTGAAAAAATGGCATATAAAAGTAAATGCTGAAAAATCATCTCATGTAATTTTTACACTTAAAAAATGTGATTGTACCAATCTTACTATTAATAATATCCTGATAACTAAAAACGATTGCGTTAAATATCTTGGCTTGAATATGGATCGTAGACTTACTTGGAAACAACATATTAAAAAAAAGCGTCAGCATTTAAATTTAACAAATAGAAAATTTTACTGGGTAATTGGTCCTAAGTCTCAGCTTAATATTGCAAACAAATTAAAACTTTATAAAGCAATTGTAAAACATGTGTGGACCTATGGAATTCAACTATGGGGAACTGCAAGCCATTCAAACATTGAAATTATTCAAAGATAACAATCAAAAACACTAAGACTTATTGTTCAGTCACCTTGGTATATTACTAATGAAGCAATACACAATGATCTCAAAATTAATACTGTAAAAGAAACTATTAATTCCTTTAGTGAAAAACACTTAGAAAGACTCAGTAATCATGTAAATCCATTAGCTATTACTTTATTGGACGATACTGACGAAATGAAAAGACTTAAGAGATGTCATATTTTAGATCTACCATTTAGAAATTAGTCAATTGTAAAGTTTCTTTTATTATTTACTTTCTTTTATGTTAATTAATTGTTATTATATGTTTAATTTTTTTTATATGTTTAATTTTTTTTATTATTTCTTTTAGTACTTATATGAACATATGTATATAAAGGGTCCGCCATCTAACGTTTTTTTTCAACTAGTGCTTATTTAGTGAATGGTAACACTTAGCTCATGTCTGATTTGCCAGAGACAATTGACGCTTTAAAGGACAATATTCGTGAAGCCATTGGTGAAATAGAGCTGCACACAATCGATAATGTGCTTAAAAATTGGACCGATCGTGTAGGCTACTGCATGGCCAGCCGAGGCAGCCATTTGAATGAAATTATTTTTCATTATTAACCGGAAGGATTGTACTTTCAAATAAAAAAAGAAATTTGAGAAAATATTCAGTAGTTTTTTTATAGCATTTTCAAAAAAAAGTTATCTGGCGAAACCTTTATTAAAAAAAATTTTGCGATAAATTATTTATTTGAAATATTTGTAATTAACAGCCATTCTAAACTAAGTTATAATTAGTTGTTGTTAATAATTTTGTAAACCACAGATTTTGTTTTCTATTTTTATAGTTGTATTTACTGTAAAGTACAACTAAAACTGTAATTCTTATGTTTGATCAAATTTGCTTATTATCATATTATGTAATGATAGATTGCAATTAAAAAATAATATATAAAAAAAATATATGTATATCGTTATCTTGATATAGAAATGCCTTAATTCATTATTTTTTTGAAATCGACTTTTTTGTATATTTTTATTAAAAGAACCATTAGATGTATCGAAAAATTTAAAAATCTCGAGATCAAAACTTTCTATATTAAGGAAACGATATGTCTGAATTGATATTTAATTAGAATTGGTGCCCAATTCTAAATACTATTCCCCGGGAAATAATTTTCACGGAATACATTTTTTTCTAAAAATAAAAAATTTATAAAATGGGGGATGGAATAAACTACCGGCGAGACGTTATTCAGAATAAGGCTTTGTATCTATATCTAATTGTTTTTACTTTTATTATTTGATATGTTGAAATAATTACTGAGAAATTGATTCTCTGCTTTTCTTATCTTGGTTTGCGGACTTTTTACTTGTGTAGTGACTATTTGAAACCAAAAAAAATATATATTTTTTTCACAGTTGTTCGCATTTGATCAAAATTTTTGTTTCTTATTTTATTCACTGCACTCACAAAAACGTTAATGCCAAACACCACTGCAATTGATGCATTTTACGACGACGAGAACGTGGAGAAACTCCTCCAGGAAACACATGCACCGGACCGGGTGGTGGTTGTTGCACGAAAGTTGTAGTCAAAGGAGTAGTTTCGTCTACCATTTTATTATATTTTTATATTGAATAATGAAATGGAAAGTAAAACTCGTAAGACCGTTTACAAACAATGTTGTACACGTAACGATGGCTAAATAAAAACTAAACTCTTGGAAGGCAAATTTTAAGTAGATGTGATTCTCTAAGCGCATTACTAAGGTTTCATTCAGTGAACAAATAAAAGTAACAAGATACATACATATGTACATATATAAGCAAAACTAAAAGATGATAGTGAAGTTAACAAGAAAAAAACTTTAACCTTTTGCCCATATGTATTTACATACATATGTATTTTAATAAAGATTTGTTTTGTAAAACAAAATTAAATTTAATTCAAATATTTAATTAATGAATGAATCTGATTGTTTGGTTATGTCTTACAAAAAACTGAATAAATTGTATTGATCTCATAATAGTGTCTGTCTGGCATATTAAATGAATTAATTGCAACATTTCTTATAAAACTTAGAATTTATTATCAAAACATGTTGTATTATACATATAAACTAAACACTTTCAATGGACTATATAATTACATGTCCATCATTTCATCATTTTTCTTATAGGCATCATTGATATACTCATAAGTTAGTTTTAGCAGATACTGAAATGATTTATTACTCACTAAATCGCCCAAGTCTGTGCTATTGACAAACTCTTCCATGGGCGGTAGAAAACTTTCGAAGTCGCCATCTAAAAGCATGTACAACATGTGATGATTTTAATTATAAAAACATAATAAGTACACAGGTAGATAAACATTTTGAAAACATACCTGTCAGATGGCACAATTCTATGAGTTTAAAAAATAATAAATTCTGTATATAATCTATGGCAGAATTTGTATCATATTCTGTCCAGTTGTCTCGTAGTATGGCGGCTCGCCAAATTTTGTGGCGTGTTTCGAAGGGATCTTCCAAATAGTTTAATAGCTCCAAGGCCTTGCGGAAATCAAATTCCGTAGCACTTTCATTTTCCTCCGCAATAAATAACTTTGATATTTAACACACACAAAATAATATTTTAAATTTGCATAAACCAACGAAAAACTTTTAATCTACTCACACTTATAATTTCCTCAATCTTTAAGACTTTTTGATGTTCAACATCGTAACCAAAAGCCAGTAATAAATTATCGCTTAATTGCTCTTGGTAATCAACGATATTCAATTCAGCATTTATTGTATCCAATTGTAAAGATAAATCGGAGCCTGTTGAGGCAAATGCTGACAATTTTGCCAAGGACAACATGGACTGATATGATAGGAATGTACATTTTCTTTATTTATTTATTTTTTTTTTTTTTATTATTATTTATTTTATTCTTACCTTTTTCCTTTGTACAAACTCCGTCTCACTTTGGGCCAATTGAAAAAGTATTGTAGAGGCTCGTTCAAAATCACCATTGAATATAAGCTGTATCCAAGCCAACGTAGGATGATCGCGCATAAATTGTGAAAGTGCTGCTTGATTGCCTTTGAAGCGCTCGAACACTTCACCCTGACGATTCTGTCTTAAGTGCCAATTTATGGCGAATTGCGAAAAATCATATTCCTCGTATTTCTTAATATACACATCGAGCCGTTCCTGATTGTTGGTGACGTCGCAGAGCAGAACAAGGCTTTGAAAATCCAAATATTTTTCGGCTAATTTTGCAGCAGCTTCATATTGTTTGTTGTCAACTGAAACAAATTGTTATAGAGAAAATGATTGTATAGCAAATCTATTTTAGATTTGGAAAACAGTTTATCTATTAATGTGAGATGACTTTAATCAAAAAGAGAGAAAAAAACTATTTTTATAATAATCTAAAAAATAATTCTGCCAAAAATACCGACCTCAATGCAAAGATCTGATAGAAGAAGATAAGAAGAAGTACATGAAATATAAAATAAAACTTTAATGGGCGTAGCCCGACCATTTTTTCAACTTAAAAATTGTGTAATTATAATGTGACCAACTGAAAGCTATACCCTCTCTGACAAAAAAAAAGAATTTTTGAAGTCGGTTAAAACTAAGTTATGCTCCAAGTATGAAGAAAAATTATCTGTATGAGAGAAGAGCATTTTAAATGCTTTTTACATTTAAAATATGATTTCTTTTATTAACGGCTGACTTTGTGAAGTGTGTGAACCGGGACTAATAAACACGTTGAAACTTTATTGCACTAGAAAAAAAGAATCAAAACAAAACAGCCGACAAAATTTCAATGAGAGCGAGACAAATAGAAAAATACACTTATCTTCCGTCTCGTGTCATCTCTGTATAATTTGTGACATAATGCAGTAAATGAGAGAGAGAATTGAGAGCGAAAAATTGCAGTTCATTCACTGACTAAAGGCCAGGGCACAATGAATCCATCATACGTTAAACTTCGCCTTTTTCAACTGACAGCAAATTGGTCGACTTTTAACTTTTTGCGTACGTTGAATAGTTTTACAGATATTGGTTGGTTTTTTGGTATGTAATGATTTAGTTTTTTGTGTTTTGGAAGCAAAAAATAAAATAAAACTGAAGAAATAAACGAAATAAATAAAAAAGTGGGGTTTAATGAATAAAAGGGACAAAACTTATTGAAGCTGTTCAAATGTTTCCGTCAATAAAGTACTCATTGTGTCAACCTTCTCCATCGTTGCATTAATATCAGTTGAAAAAGGCGAAGTTTAAGGTATGACGGATTCATTGTGCCCGGCGTTAATTAAGTCCCGGTTCACACACGTCAATTTTTGATAATCAACTTTTAATTCAGATGGTAGAAAAAAAGAGATAGTTGTATTTCCTTCTCCGTCTTTATTGTAGCTGAATAACTCGTTGATCAACAAAAGTTGACGTGTGTGAACTGGGACTAAATGCAAATTCTTAATCCCAGTTCGCACTATGCAAGTCTTATTGCTAAGCCGATTAGTTTGTTGGAGAGAAAGAGAGAAAGAGACAAGGGGAAAAGGAGTGATTACTCAGATTCATATAACTAATTGAATCTCTCTCATACTTTCAGTCTGAGAAGGTTCATGCACAGGCTATGAATGTTTAATCAGTCAAAAACAAAAATACAGCCATACTCGGAATATTTATTCATCACTCGCCACTAGTGTTGAGCAATATTGTGATTTTTTAATAATGTTGCTCCTTGTGAACGTGATTTCTAAATCACTGTTCTTTTAAACTGTGACTGTGATCACAGTTTAGCAGTATTTTGTTTGCAGAAAATCTGTTAATTTGACAATATCTAATAAGAAGAGCAGGAGTGAAATTAAACAGCGACTGTGATCACGGTTTAACAAATTTCAGGTCTTCTGCTATTAAAGTATGTATTGGTATTGGTATTTTGATAAATACTAACAAGAAGAGCGACAAGAACAAACAATTAGCAATCAACCCCATCCAAATATTGATAATTGTCGTATGAGAGTCAGAGAGACAGTAAAATTGCAAATACAAAAATGTGAGAGCTATACAAGTTGCCAGAAAAGACGATTTGACACGACTTGACGACTTTTTCTCGACAAACGGTGAAGGTATACAAAAAAATGCATGTAATAGCTTTATTTGCTGTAAAGTAAACATACAACATTTTTCACAGTTTGTATAAAAGAACTATATTTCCAAAACCTGTTACTTGATAAATTCGGTCACAGTTGTGATTAGTGATATTTCAATCGCTGTGAAAAAGTAACAGGTTTCGTAAAATCGCTCATCTCTACTCGCCACCGTATAAATGATTTGTGTACATTAAATGGAATGGAAAATGTGTGGCTGTGTGTGTGGGTGTTTGAAAACATGCTTTATGTGTGTGTGTAAATAAAATAACTCTGTATTACGCATGTGTATTCGATTTAATATTCAGAATATTTTTATATTCCTGCGTGTGATTGCAGCTCACACAGTCTACAAATTTTAGTTGTTGTCGTTTGTGCTGTGTAATTTAATAAATGTGTATAAACATACATAGTTGTTGGATGTTTATAGTTATACGTACATATTCGATTGAAAATTTTATTTTATGCTACACGCATTCATAGTTGTTTGACGGCCAACACTCAAAGAGTACTTAAAACGATACTTTTGCCATTCTTTGATATGTATGGCCTGTCACACACGAGAACAATTGTTCTGGCATAAAATGCTAGTTTGTTGGTGAGAGGGGCAAAGAGAGTGGTTTTGTGTTTGGCATAATTTTTCAACCAGCTACAACCCCGCATCAGCAGCACAAAACCAATACACACACAACTTAAAAAACAGCAAATGTAAAATGAATAGAAAAAACACTAATACACACAAAGCTGTGTGTACGTATACATATTTATGCCAGATGCATTAGTCTCGTGTGTTCTAAAAAGAACAAAAATTGTGCGGCATAAAAATTAGACTCGTGTGTGAAAGGCTAATATGACTCTATGAAGCAAAGCCTCGATTAACGGTAGGAAACAGCTGATCGATTTTGTTATGTGAAAAGTAATGAAAATGGTTATAGAGATGTAATGTAACGTAACATACTTTTCATATAAAAGTATCGATCAGCTGTTTCCTACATTACAGTTACATTGCGTTACTGTCGGCTAAATGAGCCTTTAGTCTTCAACAAAATCGTATCAACTTGTCCACCCCTCCACTCTCATAGTTTGTGTTGCTTTTTGTAAAAACCATAGTTAACTTTAGATAGATTTTACATTCAACTGTTTTTGTTGCTTAAATTTTGGTTTTTATAATGAGAATAATGATCTTATATTTACTTACTCAAAACCGATATCAAATCTCTTCTTTGCGAGTCAAACTGCTGTTGCAATAAATTAATTTTTTCTGCATCTCTTACACTATCCAAATAACGCTTGCGACCGTCCAATATGAAATCAATCATTTCCAATATTTGCTGATAAATTTTTTGTTTTAAATCGGGATCACTAGTACCATGAGCACCATATTTCACCGAAATATCTATAAGATGAGATAGAGAATCTCGTAAGCCAATACTACCCGACATAGCAGTCCAAGGTAAGTATTCAAATGAGTCCAAGTTTTCTGCGGGCAGCGAATAAATAGTATAGTTTTGCTCACGAAAATTAATTACTTCGTTGACAACATGCAGGACTATAGTATTAATCTCTGATATAAATGAAGCTAAGTTTGAAGATTGATGTTGATTTTCTATACGATTGTCAGCTAGATCACAAAATGCTTGGAAAATGTCTTGAAATTTACAAATGCGCACGTAGAAGAGATCTTGAGCGGTTAAATTTCCTTGAGGGCGTTCTTGCCAACGCTGGACCATCAAATTTATGGCTTCATCAATTATTTTATTGTATCTAAAGGGAAATAAATTTGCCAATCGAATTAAAAGAATTTTTGTTTGTTGTGAGTTAAACTCGTCTGTATGTACTAATTTCGTTACTGCTTAGGAAACTTATTATAGTTATAAAATATGACTTACTTATTCTGTATACTTCTTAAGGCTATGGCGGCAAATATGCGCTCATTTATGTCGGATAAAACAAAACAGGTGGGTTTTAAAACATTGCCGCCAGCACTGGGTACAGAGCTTAGCTGAAATTATTGAAAAAAGTGAGTTGTAAATTGTATTTTAATACAAAAACCCATACCCACTTACCTTATCCCACAAGCCAGTAGCGTGAAGAAATTCCACAAAATGTCTTAAGGCCAAATTTTTTTCTTTCAACTGAGTTATAATTTGAAGAGAAGAGGAGCTGCCCAAAGCATATTTTTGCGAATTAGGCTCTTCCCACAACTGCTCCCAACGCGGATCTGTGGCAGGTATATCTTCGGCCAAGTCTTCAGCAATAGTAATAACAATTCTACAAAAAACATTTTACTTAGTTTTATCAGTTACAGAGAATTTAAAACTGAATGCCTTACTTATCCAATTGCGCTGCATCTCCTGTTGTTGTGGGTTGTGTAGCATTTCTCAGCAAGTCATTCAAAATAGTATTGCACATATTTGTATTACGTTTCAGTCGATATATAAAAGCTGCCTTAAGTTGACTAACTTCATCTTTGTACTCCGAATATATGGAATCTGGATCTAAGTCATACATATACAAATTCTGTTCGTTAACGTTACTCATTGATGAGGACAAAACACTTTGTTCCCTTAAAGTATTATCCATCAGGGGAGAAAATACTTCGGGCGTGGTGCAGGAGGCATTCATTATATCCGAACTATCAAAATCACCAGGAGTTATAGAGACCAAACCATGGGTACGACTAAATATTAAAGGTATATTAGCGCAAACAGCAGCACTTAATATGCGATCGTCTTGCAAATGAAATTCTATTTTTTCTGCATCAATTTCACCAATTTGTATATTCGCCAAAGGTAGAGGATAGACTACCTTATCGTCGAAAATATAAATATGTGTGCGACAAACAATAAAGCGCCAAGATAAACAATAGTTTTCTGTAGCCATACTATAGAATTGTGAAAATTTGAAGGGAGTAAAACTTAACAAACGCATGCCTTCATTGGTGGTAGATAAAACACCTACAGAATATACATAAGAAAACAAGCAATATAATGCAAAAACAAAACAAAAGCTAATAAACAACTAAAACTCACTCATGCCATAATACATATGGGGTGTTTGTGTGGTATTAACAGCTCCAGCCAATACATAAGTTTTATCCTCGAATATATGCATATCCAGGAATTGTAAATCAACATTTATACTATCTGCAGCAAAAATGAGACGTTTGTTTTTTAAAATATTCAAAATTTGAGTTCTTTAAATTTTAAATATTTCAATGCTGTGACTTACCTCTTACATTCCAAAATTTCTGTTGAAACTCATCTCGTATTTTGCGTATAATCTCCGAATCTTCGAAAAGCATTTGTTCATTGTTGCCGGTACGATTTAAACGCCAACGTTGTATCCATCGATCTGCCAAAACGGCAACAACTGCATCATGTTCACCCGAATCTTGCAGGTCGCAAGCAACTGCTACAAATTTCTATTAAATCGCATACAATATTAAAAATGATACGCGTTCGAAAATTTAATACTTTTCTAACTATGGCGTTTTTTTAAACAATTGTTACAGTGCTCACCCTTTCAAAGAAATTAAAATTAATTTCATATGCATTGGTATGTGAAAACTTATTGGTAGGGGGAAGTTTTCTTTATTCCACATTGGGATCTCGCGGGAACCCGGATATATATAATTTTATTCAGATTTATAGAAAAACTATCTAAAGGTCTAAACTAAAACTACAAATAAAATAAAATAAAAAAGTCGTACTTACATTTTCTTTATCATTCGCACTATTGATGCCAATTATAATCGATGCGAATTTTTTACCAATTCCACCCAAGAAACCCGAAGGTTGTCTTATCGTTTTATGTTGCAACACATGGCGACCGTTTTGTAATTGCAATTGTAATAAAAGCATGCTACAGGTGGTTGTGACTAACAAATAACTAAGGGGCATTTGTGTTTGCGGTAATGTCAACATAAAGTCAAACTCCTGTCCATCAAGAATGTTTGTTAAATCAACCGAACTGCCGTCATGGGCAATCGATGGCCAGTAGCGTACATCACCAGTTGGCGAAACAGCAACACAAGAAGCCATTTGTTGAGTTTCGCTTAAGAAAACACTAACCAAAGATGCTTTGTGGCCAATATCGCAGTGGGGTAGTGTTAGTTCACGACATTGGGCCATTGCTCCACCTCTTCGTTGATAACTGCGTGCTAGTAATTCTTTTGCGTTTCTAGGGGGCGAGCTGCCTGTTCCTGAACTTCGCGTATCTTTGAATTGCCAAATTAACAGACGTCGACCGTGCACTACCCACGCCCAACCATTTTCGGCACAACGCACTGATACGTTTTGATTTTTTTCACAAAATGTCAAGGCTTCGTTTACTAGAACAGGTAATTGCAATCCATAACTTTCCACTAAATTGAAATCGGAACGTATGCCCAGGAATGACTGATTTGATCGCCCTGAGATACTATAACGACTTCAATGCAATCAAAATTATGAAAAGTGACAAGATTTTTAATTATTTAAGTTACCTCTGGCCAATACTGCCTCCACCAGTAGACTTTTTATAACCTCCAGCTGCATAACTCAGGGCTGAACCTCCAAAAGATTTCCGACCCGCGTTACTGAATGAACTGCCAGAACTTTGTCTAGTGCGCAGACCGGACCCAGCACCACTTAATGACTGTCGCGGCAAGCCCGAATATAATTGTTGATGTAAATTCTTATCCATTTTGTTTTTTTTTTTATACAATAAATTAATTTTCACAACTGTTTCGCACAAGTTTATAAACAAAAACCGGCGTATCTTTTGACAGTTCACAAAATGTGTGTAACTAATTTTCAGTGCTGGTAAGCGAGAAATTTATAATAGCCAAGGCTGCCGTTAGTGATATTAAAGTATAATATTCAGTGTCACATTTGGTAGAAATTTTTGCAGAATTATGAAAATGAATATGTACGTATGTATTTGTATATATATCGTCGGTTGGTTATTGGTTTACTGCAATCATAATGTATTTTGAATATACTAAGCCGCAAACCAATAACCAATCGACGATATATTAAGGAGTAGACAAGTAGGCTGGCATATCTCATATTTGGGACTAATACGGTAAAACACTTTAGATTTGTAGTAGTTACTCGATTGAGCATATAAGTTAAAAAAAAGTTGGAATGATAAATAATAGTGGGGACATGATAAGTTAGCGTGGCTCTTTTCAAACAGGGAAATTGTTTACTTAAAAATATATCTTGAAACTAATGCAGTGAAAATTTAGAAACTGTTCATTGCTATTTATGTTAATAATAATAATTGTATTCTACAAAATAGTAAAGGTTGTACCATAGCTATGCATAGGCGTGGCACTTCTAATATAACAAATTTTTCTTACATCACAAAACTTCCATGAGGTGTAGCGAAGTACATAGAGTTCTAGCTAGTTCTATCAGTGTTAATACTTTTTTAAGCTGGCAGTGCTGTCACGTAAAAACGGTTATAAGAAAATTTCCCAAATAAAGGACAGCTGTCAATATTTAAACAAATGCTTATTGGGCGCAGCTGTAGATTATTTTCTTGCTAAATTATTGAAAAATGATTTAAAATTTTACTTGCATTGAGTTAAATGTAATAAAACAGCCAGAAAATGGCAACATGGACCAAAAATCAACCAAGTGGCGCATCATCTAGAAGAAAGTGGAATTTAGATGGTAAGTTTGTCACAAACACCCACTATGTATTAATTTTGTTATTTGAGGAATGGCGTCCGCTTATGAAATTAACATTTTAGATCGTACCACCTTAAACAACTTGAAATACCACATTGCATCGGAAGGTTGTTCCGAAGTACAATATGATTTGGCAAAACAGTTATTGGATAAGATTACTGGTAATACCACTTTGGCAATCTTGTTAATTACTCTTGCTAATGTATTGTCACTATTTTGATTGCAGAACCTGGAGACGAAAGCTGTAGCGAGCAGGCGGTACACTGGCTGCTATGTGCCGCTCAACAAGGCCATGATGATGCTGCAAATTTATTGCAAAAGTGCTACAACGATGGTTGCGGCATTACGCCAGATAATGAACATGATGTACGTTCCTGTTTATCTATGACTCCGGGCGAAAGAGCTGCTCGTAAGGCTGCGCGAGAACTTTTCGCTTGTCTTTCGAATGGTGGCAAACATATTTCTCCACGCCAATTGGAACGCAAAATGCGTGAAATTTATAAAATGCAAAAAGCTAAGAGACAACCGGGCGACTCTACTTCTGAAGATGATATGGATGACGAAGTTTCCAAGCATAAGCCTTTAGATTCTTCTGCCTCTGTATCCAATGGATCCATAAATTTACGCAGTCAACGAAGTGGTGAAAGAAGAAGAAAGCCCAGGAAGAGCTATTTAAATATGCAAGACGATTACATGGAGAATGATCGCAATATAACTGAAGAAAATCTTGTCTCAGCAGCCGTAAATTATGCTGCTGGTCGCATGCCAGCTGTAAACGATGATTTAATTTTAACTGTACCACATCCTGCGACTTTAGATGACGTGCCCTGTTTTCATCGTTTGCTATTTCATCCCATTTTATTCTTTACTCTTTTGTACCATCGATTGATAAATGTGGTATCTGAATTTCCCAAGTCTGTTCCACAAAGCATACGACTTGCAATACTGCTAATGATTTACTGGCTGGTCTCCAGTGATAATTTAACAGTGCTACTACCCGTCGGATTTTATTATCTGTGCTGGAGTGCCATGATTTGGTCTACTTGTAAAATGCTTAAGACCAAACATGATTTCGTAAACTTTCGCATATGGTCGGGTTTGTTTCTCAGTTATGGAGATCATAATATAGAAGCAGACATTTCAGAGAATCGGTTTTTGAAGAATAATATGCGACCGTACCTGTACTTCTTCTGTGCTTTTATAGGCAATTTAATGTTATATCCTTTAATTTCGTCCGAATGGCTGCCACATTCGGAATTTACCTGCATAGCTGGCATTTTTGTGTTTGTTTCAATGTTGGCTTTTATGTATGCATCTCAACGTTTTCCTGACTGGATTGTTTTAATATCGTTTGGTGTTAATGTTTTGGCTAAATATCCTTACGAAATGGATGAAGTGGTCGCCACTAGTTGGCGTTTCTTGGATTTAAAAGTTCCCACTTTTTGCTCGTTTGTAATTGGCAATGGCATTGAATTTTGTTTGAATTGTCGCACAGCCTTGTATTTGTTAATACCCGTGTTTTTAATACACTTGGCGAAAAGATCAGACTGGCGTGGCACTTATACTCATCTCATTCCGCATTGTGTTACGCTCAGTTGGCTGCAGTTGTGCATTACAAGTGCTCAGAGTGCAACTATGTTTGGTGTGGTTAGAGCAACGCTGGGCCTATCAGGAATTTTACTATTTTTGCCCTTATTTGGTTTTGTATCTTTGTTATTACCCGTATTTGTGGTTATAGAATGGTTGGGCTTTACTGATCCAAATACACGTTTGGGCACTACTGTGGTTGCGTCGCTGTTGGCTCTTCTAATTTCCTGTTTTCTAGCCTTAAACTGGAGAACTCGAAAGTATATAACCGTTATACAGGTTGGTATTTACACTTTTTATAAAGTAGTTATATGAATATAATGGTCGAAAATTCAAACCGTAAATTTTTTTTGCCGATTCTGGTCTGCTACGTAAATTGAAGACTCCCCCTACTTTAAACAAGAACCTTATTAACTGCTTAAGAGTTTGCCTTTTCGTGCAAAATTATCAAAATGCTAGAAAGAACGGTTTGCATTTTCTGTAACGATTTTTATTGTATTTTCTTGATTATTGATTCTTTTGTAGCATTGGTTCTGTTTTCTAGTATTGACTTCACTTAAAAATCATAATTTTTTTCTTTCCAGCTATTTATATTTGTCACCTTTGCTTGTGTACTAACATTTCCATACATGACTTCGAATTTTAAAGACACAACACGTTTCAATGCTATCATGCCTGATCTAGAAAACCAACCTGTTATAACTACATCCCTGCCGGTGGAAGAAACTCATATACCACCACCGCCTTCAGAGCATTTGACTTGGCAACGTTTCTACGCGCATTGTGGCTCTCAGGCCTGGTGGAAAGACAATAATAAAATTAAAACTCAACTTAAATGCGTTCATTTGGAGGGTCAGGCCGTGGCTTGGGAGGGAGATGTCACACAAGTACAAATAACCAGTGTGCAAAATAAACTCGCCTGGTACATAAATAAATACTTGCCATTTTGGCTAAATCGCATGATATCTTGCTTATATGGCGAACGTTTAGATACTCTATTCAAATGCATAAATCCCCACGATCAAATGTGCCAGGATTATCAGAATATATTAAAAACTTCACATTTGGATCAACGTTGCTCGCTGCACAAATTTAATACCTACGAGTATGAAATACGAGTTAAAATGTCTTCAGGCTTGTTGGACAAACGACAAGATGTTGTTCTGCAGGCTGAACATAAATTTAGCAATTTTACACGTCGTTTAGTAGAGGGCGATCGCGTGCATTTTTATGGTACTCTGAGCAATAGTCGCATGGTTTCTTGGCCCTTGACTCCAAGACATGAGGAATATATATTGGGCTCATCCATGGCTCATATTAAACTGGCTGCCATTGAATGCGTACAGTGCCAGGACGGTGACAATTCGCCCGTAATTTTAGATTCGTTACTGAAATCACCTGTAGATGCCCGTATGCGCGATTTAATGCGCGGTATTAAATATTTGCTTAATGTATTTTTAAGTCCTTTAATAACATTTAAATGAACAATTGAATTGTGTGTATTATTTGTTGTTTTCTTCGCACGGATTATATTTTCTTCTCATTAATATTGTATGTTCTTTGATTTAAGTACGTGCTACTTTTAGGGACAATTTCACCAATTCTATTTATGTATGTATATACATAAATATCAATTCATAAGTTGTTTTTCATTTTAATTTATTATATATGATTAAGTGTATAAAAGTGATGATTTTATGTCTAATCACGTATTGATACATTTATTAAATTAAAAGTAAATGTAAAAAAAATCGCCGCTAGAAAAAAAATAATGGGAAATAAATGGAAATGTTTTGAAATATTCGTGGCGAATTTGATATCATCACATAATATAATTTTATTGCACTTTTATTTAACACATTACGTTTGTGTTATATAGCTAAGCAGCAAAGCTATAACTGGGTGTCCTAAGACACCTCTCTCCTTTTTTTTCGTACTCTAGTTTTAAGTAAAAAGAAATCAAAACAAAAATAAATTTATAACTAATAGTTTCGATTATTTTTGTTACGAAAATCAGGTCCTAGCTCCTGTGTCGTGAGATAAATAGCAAATAATAAAAAATGTTCTTTTCTCAACAATTAGTAAGCCCTCAATCACAATAGTAATAACTAATTAATAAAACTAATGCCGTATGCATACTTATGTATGCATTTATTTAGTATATAAATTTTTTATGTTAATAAATTACGAGTATCAGTCGTAAAGCAGCTCTGGGCGAGCCAACATCAAGCGTCGTTGTCAACATCAACTCATCAACTTATTTTTTATTATTATTTGTTATTGTTACTGAGAATATTAATGATAAATAAAATTTTATGTAAAAAAAATGCCCTGTATTGCTATTATATTTTTTAATGTTTATATAAAAAATCAATCTTCGCCGAAAAAAATAAAAACTGGAGAGCTCTTAAGAAACACGTTCGAACAGCTTAACGACACAATGATGTACATATGTATGTACATGCATTCATATGCGTACTTGACAATTTTTGATTTTATGCATACTCGTATCATGAAATCCACAGAAAAGTCCACCGCAGGGCTTGACTTACAAAAATGTGTTATTTTCATTGAACTGAATTTTTTTCGTTTCCAATAAAAGATACAAATAAAGATAAAAAATCAATTTGGATTGCATTTTATTTATTAGCTTGTTCGAAACGAATGAGTACATATCACAAACGTACCGTGTAATTGTGCGTGACAGACTTAACATGTGCGTGACGATGTTAAAAGTTAAAAAACTATATATATAATTTTGTCAAAGTTGTATAGCTATTTATATAATCTAAGATAGCTTCTTATAGCTGTAAAAAAAATAAGAAAATTCTATCTCAAGTGGATTCGCAGAAATCTAAATTATAAACTGACATCATAGTTTCAGAGTATAATTTTTGTAGCGCGTGCGTACTCAACATTTCGCTTTATATCAACGATAATAAAAACTCGTTTCATAAGCACTTTACACATTTTAAAAACGGGTACAAAATTGAATAGTTAGAACCTAAATGTACTTACGTAAGAAAAACTTTCCTTAAAAAAATCAGCTATATGTATGTACTTTTGTCCACATATTTCGCAGGCTAAAGAAAGCTACTCGAATTTTGGCCTTATGAAAAATTCGTCGTTCGTCTCAGTTGTTTTCCTAGGATAAGTGTTCATGCTTCTTATTACAAATCCATTTGCGCATGTATGTACATATATCACATAAGAAGATTCTAAATAAACCATAAGAAATTTCATTCATTTCATTCATTCATTTTTAAATATCAGTTCATTTTAAAATTAAAAAATTAATGAAAATCGACATTTAAACATGAATTGATATTTAAATAGCATTGGTGAAATAGTGTGTTAATCATTCTTTTTAATTTGAACTGTTGTTTTATCTGGTCCCGTGAATTTCAAACCACCGAGAGTCTACTGTTTTGATATTTTGTTATCTATCAATTCAACCATTTTTTTTTTATTAATTTATTTTTTATTAAGTCATTGTTAACCCCCCTCACCACTGCATTGTAAATTGCTCGTGGCTATACAGCCGTACATATCGTTAGCTTAATTAGAAAGACCCTATTCCATTATTTTTTTAACTGAGATTTTAGCATTTTTCGATACATTAGATATTCTTCTGTCAAAACATACAAAAAACCCAATTTCAAAAAAATAATGAGATAGGGCTTTTCTATATTAAATTGTACACATCGTAGTTTGGTTACTGGTTTGCTGTATGGAACATTTAAGAAAAAAAAAAAATATGAGTTATTGATTGATTATATATGAATAATGTGTCCTCTTTCCAAATTCGTTATCAGTTTTCTGATATCTGGAATATATCAGGAAATATAGAGCAAATACATCAATACTTGATTTCTGATAGTCGTTACCCTGAATAGTATGCATAAATAAGTATTCACATAGTATACATAAACCTTACATCTCTAAAAAATAAAAGTAAATAACACAATTCAATTTATAAGTGAAATTATTTACTGGTGGGTAAGCGATGTCTATATGCATTTCATTGTTGCTTTAATAAATCGTCAGTAGACTTCAACCACACATTTTGAACAGTCACAAACCTCTTATCTTATGCACATACTTTCAAAAACTATTTGAGAATTCACAAACAATATTTTTGAAAATCACAAAAGAAAAATAAGCGTAGTAGGCTTAGAAATGAAATGCATATAGACATCGCTTAACCATCAGCAAATAAATTTCACTTATAATATAATTATGACAATCGGGTATGTTCTGTATTCCACGTGTTGGAAACGGGAATTTATAACAACAATTCTATGGCAATTCCGCACGATTTATACCCGAATATGTCGAATAATAAATTTCTTGAACAATTAAATTTAATTTAAAATTAAGGATTATTATTATTTAATTTGTTTCACCTTAAACATAATATTTTTCAGTTTTTTTTTTGTTAAACTTTTACTTCAACGTTCTTTTTTAAATGTTTTTATTAAAAAATTTATACTTTGTATTTGCTTACTCTAATTTTAGAATCGGCAGTTTTAGTTGCTCAACTTTTGATTTTGTATGAGAGCGTAATATATACCTTTTGTATACCTATCTTTTTCTTTCTCATTATAAAATAAAAAGTTGAGCAAGAAAAGTTGCCGAGTCTAAAACCAAAGTTAGTTTTGTTTATTTTATGGAATCTGGAAATTTTATTGGCAAAAATTGGTAAAGTAAAAATTTGCAGACTCTCAGTCACAAATGTCAATTTTATTTGTAAACGAATGCATTTAATTTTTAATTATTTTTCCTTAAAAATTAAAAATGTATTCTCATGGCCGCGAGAACTATTTTCTTTTATCAATATGGGTGTTTGAAAATATTTTGCTCGAAAGTATACTTTGATTATGAAAAAGTTTTCCCCGTGAGCCAAAAATACTCACGCACACATCTCAGCTTAAAATATTCAAATAACTGGAGTGAGTGCAGCAATCAAAAGAAATTTATCTAAAAAATAAATATGCATGTATGTACATACATAAGTGCATGAGAACATACACACATACTTGAGGAAACAAAGTTGAGAAAACAACCCTCTAGTCAGCCTAGAACCATATGTCTCTATGTCAACAGTATTTTCTCTAGCGACAATTGCACTAGTAGTTAAAATGTCGACAACTTTCCTTTTATGCGGGTGTAGAGATACTTTAGAGACAACAGTTCTGGTGTATTTCTGGTAACATTGTCAACCAACCCGTTTATTATAGTTTATTTTATATACAAAATGTCAAAAATAGTTCCGTCTTAATAATTTATTTAATTTTTAATAAAAAAATAATATTATTATGAATAATTTGAAAATAATTGTTACCCCAACCCTCATAAAATTGTAGACGAGGCTCACTAAAAAAACTACTTAGTCAGTAGTGCCACTAGTAAATCATTACAATTTCACTATTCGTATTTCCTGCAGGGAAGTGTTTACGACAATCGCATTTTAAGCAATGTGACTAATTACAGATAAAATGTAAAAACATACACATACAAACATACATACCCAATTTCATTTAATTACATACCTACATTTACTAGAAAAGATTAAAGAAATAAATTTAGAAATGGTAAATCTTTCTTTAATTTATACTTACATATGTATATAGTATGTAATTATTGATTTAATTGCAATCTTTTTATATATATATGTATATATTTTTTAAATTTTTATTTAATTAAGCTTAATAAAAAAATACAAAATGCAATTTGTGTTCTTAAAAAATGGGAAAAAACTTGTGACTTATTACAAAAAAAAATTATATATAGACTATTCACCGGTAAATATATTGTTAAAACATATGTACATACATACATATATTCAAGAGACGCTTACATATGTATACTGGGATATAAATTTTATCGCAAAAGTATAATTGAGATGAACGGTTATTTCTCTTTAAAAACATAATTTTTTATGATTTGCACCTTGGTATGTACATTAAATTGCAACATAATTTTTTTAATTTTATTTTGATTTGCACACGTTTTGAACATTTTTTTATATAAATAGATAAAAACCTCATAGAAATCGTCTTTGTTCGATATAGCAGGTATGTACTTTTAAGGAGTATTCATTCAGCGCCTGTAGGATTCTGTAGCAATTTCGAGGCCTGTAGTATAAAACCCTTGGCAGTGAGAACACTTCGACAGCGTATATGAATTTGATATCTTAATGACCAATCTACTGTATAATTGGGTATGATGAAATCATTATCGTCAATTAAAAGCTCCGGATCACTATGAGTCAGCAGTTGTATATCATGCTGTGTGCAGAACTCCTTAAGTTGTGGTGGCACCACACAGCAATTTGCTAAGTTCACTTGATTAATAGTAGGAGGCACTCTAGCATCTTTATGCAATTCTTTTAAAGCATCACAGTCCAAATCGGCTATGCCTAATTGGCAAATTTGCTTTTTTTCATTAAATTCTTCTAAAACTTTCCACAACCCTTTAAGTACGTCCAAATGTTTTTCGTTACGTTTAGTCCATGTTAAGTCATTGGCAAATGAAACACCGCTTGTCAGGTCCGGAGTTTCGGGCAATGTTTTAACGGCCGTTTCCAAGGGATGATATGCCAGAACTAAGTTATCAACATGTCCAACTTTCAAAATGCGCATTAAAGCATTGACAGCATCTTCCACCCCTTGTTTAGATGATTTATTAAGAAACAATTTTACACCAATACTTATTTCGTTACGAGCATATTCTTTAATTCTATCTTGTAGTTCTCGACTGGCTCTAAGTAATTCAGCTACGGTGTCATTACTCTCCAAATTTGTCTCGCCACAACTGGCAGCTGCCTGATCACCTGTATTTTCTGCTTGAGCATTCTTTTCACATTCCGTGCATAGTTTTAATGACTCCATAAGTTCTTCGTTAGATTTACGCAAAGGTGCCGCATTGTCCACATTTAATATGTTGCCAGTGCTGATGATTACTTTTTCAAATTTGCTATTGTTCACAATTTCAGCCAACATGTTTCCGTTTATTCAATTTATGATGAGTGTACTATTTATATGAACTTGTCTCTAATTAGTTTTATAGATTATTTGTGTTAATTAAAGAAAACTTAAGAAAATAAGATAAAGGAACGTGCGGCTCTATTCAGCTTTTGATACTCATTAAAAAAAGGCAGGCAAAAACACATGAGTAGAGCACAAACTTGACATTGCAGAGATGCCGTATCATTACATTGATATCAACTGCCACAGCTACACAGTAAAATTTTTTCTAACACCATTATGAGCTTAGGCGCTTACTAATAAGGGCCTATCGAACATCTGTCAGCCAAACTTCATCTTTGATGTAATATAGTTTAAAAAACTACAACCCTTTTGTTGCTCCCATGCAATTTTTATTACCCTCTCTGGGAGAAATGCTATCGTGAATCTCCCGGGAATGAAATTTATTAATAAGATATATATAAATTTCAGGTTCCAACTTTATTTTTTTTTTAAACTGGAAAGTTGTGTCTTTAAATACTCAAGGTCATAGCTGGCCAAACTGGCACCAGAGTGTCAATCAACAATCGGTTTCTTATACATGAAGAAAAAGCTTTTGCAGTGAATTATTGTTAGACGTCGAGAACTTTATTTAATCATTTTGTCCTACAAAAAATTTTTTATAGCCTTTAATATGTAATTTGTAGGAAAACATCGAAAGTATGCAATATAATTATTCAGTTCGCCCGCATGATAACGGGAATTAAAAAAGGGAAAAAATTCCAGAGAAAAATTATTCACGAGTGCTATTTGTTGAAAAGGGTGCCTACACGAGAAAACTTTATGTTTATGTGTACTGTTTGATATGGAATAACATTGTGGCATCTCTTTCTAGCAACCAACCAAAGAAAACTTATCTGGCAGCACCAGATGAAGCGTGCAGTCCGCCAAATTGATCCAAACAGTTATATTTTATTTAATGTGAAAGAAACTGAAAGAAACAGGTGTTTGATTAAGTGGACAAGAAGAATCAATTAAAAAGTTAAATATTTGTCTTAATATGCTATAAAGTATTAAAAAACTAACATAAAATTGTAGAGTAGGTTGTTAGAAATGAGAAATTAATAAAATAAAAGTGCTTACAAGTGAGTTCAAATGTATATGAAGGTGGCCAAAGTTTGGTAAAGCCTATATCAAGCATTCATTAAATTTTAAATATCCTTTAAAAAATGTCCAAGTCGTAATAAAGTGAAGTTTAAATAACTGGCTTGGATTAAATTAAAGAAGTTTTATTATGGTTTGCCTTTGTTAGCAGCCATTGCGCGAGCTTCCCGTGTGGTAGCAAAAAGCAGAGCATACCTACAAGATATAGGTACCTAGTTCGTTAATTAAAAAGTAAATGAAGTAAAATTTAAAGTTGTGCAAATTAAATATAAGAAGCCTGGAAAGGGAGGTAGTGCAATAATATAATGAAATCAAGGGCTTTTATTTGTTTATATCATGAAAAGTGAAAATATGTGTAATCAATCTTAGCATGGCAAAAATATAGTCGAGTGAATGCATAAAAAGCTTCCAAATTAAATTTGAGTCTGAATCACAAAAGTTTCGTGATAATTTAAAGTAAAAATGCATAAGCATATATAATCGATATTGCTCCTTTATTGCACCATAGTCATAACTCAATAAAGCTAGTTTCCCAGTGGTTTGAGTTCAAAGTTTGTAATTTATAACTCCAACATATTATTTTTAATTTTAATACTTTTTTATTCTTCAATTATTTCACAGCGGAACAATGGTTTTGTTGTTTAAATAAAAACATTCGATCCTTGTGCATTTCTATCTGCAGCTTACGTTGGCATCATTAGTTTTTCTCAAGCAGCTCTAGTTTTAAAGACATTTAGCATTTGCATAATTTACATCACTTTTTTATAATTCTTAATGTCTTAATATTTCAGGAATGATCCTGCAAACTAATAATACTTTCCAGATTATTAATCTACATTAAACTTCTTTTCTTTCTTTCATAAGTATATCAGGTTATCTTACTGTTATGACAAGGATGTTAAAAAACTTGTGTTTTTGGTTTAGTCCTTAACAATTTTTTTGTTTAAATTTTTTGAAATTAAAATAACTGATTGTTATGTATATTTGCCCGCTGATTACGAAAATAGCTTTATAATTATCCTATCATCTCTAGTTTAAGAGATATTGTGCGTTATATAAAAAAATACTTAAATTTTTTTAAAATTTTTAAGAACTAAAACAAAAACACGATTTTTAACATCCTTGCAATAACAGTAAGATATCCTGATATTTTCATAAATTTTCAATATCTCAAACAGTTTGGAGGACCGTGATATATTAAGCGAATAATACAAAAAGTGGTGTAAATTATGCAAATGTTAAATATTACTACGATGTCATTAAAACTAGAGCTAATGCCGCCATAGTAATGAGGAGATAAAAATAAATAAGGATCTGCTATTTTTATTTAAACAACACCAAAAAAAAATTCTTTTGTTGTGGACTGTGTTGTTAATAAATTTCGTTTCACAGGTTTATTATATTGCTTCTAGTTTATCTTCATTAGTCTGAATTCCAGTTGTCGACATCGACGTCATCTTAACACAATACGCACAAATTGGGGCTTGTGGACCCGTCGTCGAAAACAACTGACTCCTGTTGGCAGGTTTATTGTCAGTAGCACAAAATTGTTCTTGAGAGCGAGCAAACAAGCACCACTTGGAATAAGGGTGAGTGGCTTAAAAATGATTTTCAAAATTGATTGGAACTTATTACGACTTATCGAAACGATGGTTTTTTTTAAATTATTTAAAAACCACAATTTTCCATCTGAATTGATTGAGAAAGTTTCTTCTCTCAAGAGCTGAGTGTTATTTAGTTTTATTACCTGTAAAAAGCATTTTGTTGAGATATTACTATGTTGCAATAAATTAGAGTAGTATATAAAAAATTTCAGTGTAAAGTGTTTCTGTGTGAAAAACTACGTACGGCACAACAAAATTGGAAACTGCAATTTTCTTCATCAAGAGGTGAGTGAGTGAGAGACATATACTATTTATCGTAAATATTTGTTTGTTCAAAAATTGTAAAATGTGCTTTTTTAAGGAAAGCAGTGTGCAAGTCAAGCCTTCTAATTCCTTACTGCCTTATTCATGAACAATAATTTTGTTTTATTAAAGGTATTATTAAACAAATTTTGTATGTATTATAAGTAAATGGAAAGGCAAGTGCATTGATATAACGCAGAAAACAAATTATACCTATGTAGGTAGCAGATAAAAAAATTAAAAAAAAAACTTTTATGAATTAGATTAGAACTAAATTTTGAAGGTTGTTTACCGCTTTTGGAAAATAAAGGCCCCGAAGTTTCAGAAATTCAAAAATAAATGTGCTTTTGGTAATCGTCCTTAGTCCTTGTCTATTTTTATTTTACATACTTCTTTATTTTTATGATTTTGGGGCTTCCAATCTAATTTTATGAATTTTGCCAAATTGGGGAATAAAGTTTACAAAAAGTATTTCTTGCACATAAATTACATGTTCATTTCTTTGCGAAATTCGAAATTCTACTGTAAGTACAATTTAAATTTGCTATGAATTCCCGCACAAATTTCCCGACATTTCATACACGGAAAATGTGTGGGATTTTTTCCAGTTGTGGACGTTTTGTATAAAAACTGAAATTTAGTATGAAATGCTTAAAGTACATATGTGTGGAAAAAATATATATAAAAATAAATGAAGGCTTGCTGGGGATAAAAAAAAATAAATCACGTCCATTGAAATACATACACTTATTGCCGCTTAAATAATATGTATTTCATTATGATGGGCGTCAAAATATATGCATTAACAAAACTGCTCATCATTTAAATGAGTGCTTAGAACCGATGCAAGTTCCCTGATTCGATGACGTTTTTTCACGTAAATACAAAATATTGTCGCAGCCAGGACACGAACCGTGCCGATCAGACTGCCAATGCATACTCTCTACTACTGAGCTATTGTATTCTTTATAGTTGTTGGATATAAAACTTGTTTTATGAAAATGTGTCAATGTGATGATTTAGGGCTAATTCCACGATGTCGACAACGTTCGACTTGCCGCACACTTACATTTGAAACAACAACAAAATATTAAAATTTGTTTTTGTTTTGAATGCAAGTGTGCGACAAGTCGAACGTTGTCGGCATCGTGAAATTTGCCTTTTATTCCGTTTTTGCATGCCTTTTTTTGCTGTATGTTTATTTCAATATATTACCCAGTTTGTCGCATGCGTTTTTAATGAGTTCAAAAACTATACCAGAACGCATTCGAAGAAACAAATGCTCAAGAAATCATGAAACACTATTTCATTTTGAACCCGTTCATTTATTTTTTGCTGGGATGTACATTTTGTATACATTATATTCTGGAACTCTCAATTATTTTTTCTCTAGGTTTTATATAAGCGTAATTCACGATTAGTCTTGTAGATCTTTTACATATTGTAGCTTTGGTAAATATTTGTAAATTTAAAGTAAAATAACAACAATTTACCAAAGATACAATATGTAAAAGATCTACAAGGCCAAAAGTGAATTCCGCTATAGTTTCTAAGATTAAAAAAAATTTATTAATGTTTTTTTTTTGATGAGCAGATACACACTTTAACTTTAATTTACTCAGTTTTTAGATATTTTACTGAAAATTTTAATCACTGAGTTACTGAATTCAATAATTAGGTGAATTAATTTTGGATACAATTGCAATGAATTTTTTGATTCATGCAATTGAATTAAAAAGTTTTCTAACCCTCGAATATATCTAGAAAAAATGTGATATCTACTACCGATTACCGATTTTCTTCAAACATAGCTAAGGACACTCTTGACTCACCTTTCAAACAGAAAGAAATTAAATCAAAATCGGTGCAGCCGTTTGGTCTGTACGTGGACTCATACAGACACACAGATACACAGACACACACTACAAATATAGAACACCGCTTTTATTTGGTCGGAGGTTAAAAATACCATTAAATGAAAACTTACAGAAATAGTAAGAATATTTATACTATACTTTTTTTGTATTGACTGAAGCAATTTGCTTCACGACATAGTTACACTATGCTGATCAAATTAAAAAAAAAAAAATAAAATTCGTTGATCATGGGGGCTACTTTCTATGGTTAAAATTTCCAAAGATAATAAATGTTAAATAATTAGAGTGCAATTCTTGACAGTTTACAACTTCACAGTCAATTTATTTGATAATCTCAAATTTTCTCACTTTTTTTTGTATTTTAGTTAATTTTTTTTATCGAATTCTTATTTGTTCAACTTACATCAATATTATTTGATTAAAATCCATGCACGAACTTTTGTTTTTTTAATACACATATTAATTTGTCTTGAGTCTTTATTTTAGTTTTTTTTTTATTATATTATTCTCCTATTTACATGACAATAAAATTAATTTTAATGTTACTTATACAAAATATCTACTTTTATTTTCTAAAGTGTGGTAAACATTTTTGTTACTTTATGCACATGCCACATAATGGTATTTTTATAAAATAATTATACATACATATTTAATAATTTTCTATATCTCAAAAAAATATTCAAAAATGTCGAAAGTATAAAAAACACATACATACATACGTTGTTCGTTCTTCTTTTAATATTTGTGTGGGTGTAAATTGTGCAACGAACGTATTCTTTCGACTTAGTTGAACAGGCTATATGTAATTTATGTATGTAAATAAATGTTCTCTAGTTGTTTCTTTGATTTTGTTGCTGTTGTTAATATCTTTTATTGATATTTATTTATTATTGATTGTTATTTAAACTAAGACCGAATTAACACGATGAAATCTATCTATGAAACTTTTCGCATTAGACAAAAGCAGTCATGGAATAACAAATCAGATAAAAAAAATTCCCAAAAATGCTTTAAAAATGTTGTAATTTATACATAAGACAATATTTACACTACGATTTTTTTTAAAGAAATTTGTTGTATGCAATTGTTGTATATATATGTCAATGTCTAGAAGAGATGCACGAGATTGCATTTAGACGGGCTCATAGGAATTTTTTTTAATACCATTTGTTTTAAATTTTTTAGTGCAAAAAGTGAGTTAGCAGTTGTACGCTCTAAGTCGCCAATATGTTGTTTGAATTTTATGGATCTCGTATAATGGGACGGATGTTTGATAAAATTTACTTTTGCTAAAAATAAGATATCAAGATTTCGTTGTAATTAGAATAAATTCGGGTCATGATTTGTAAAAAAAAAACAAATTCGATTAATGTAAATATACTGGATTTCGACTGCATTTTTAGTCGAAACAGATTTTGCAACACTTACGGCCTGACCCACTATGTCGACAAGAAAGTTTCTTTCGCTTCTGTTATTTTGTTTTTGTTTTCAATATAAGTAAGCGAAAGAAACTTTCTGGTCGACATCGTGGTCCAGGGCGTTACTTTACTTTTTACTTTTAATAAAACCGAACAGAGATTCGAATACTTTACACATGAAGTAGTTGCCGCTTAATTAATCTCCGGTCAGTTACTTCAAAAAGCATGCAAATGGGTTAGTAAGTCAATTAATAGACTACTGCATAAATAATTTATACGCAGCGCCGGTCTTTGTACCAGATCTTATCTTATCTATCAAACTATCTATCGTTGTACATGAAAAAGTAACAAACCAAATCAAACTGTATACAAATGCCAATAGAGTTGAGATACCTATCAATCATATATAATCTCTGTTAAAGACTGAAGCCTTAGAAAGCAAAACATTCATTAGAAGAATCGAATTTTGATTAGATGTTCTTCCAATTCTCAATTATTTCTTGATCATTTTTAAATCAAAATAAAGTAAAGTGAAACGTTTATAATTTTTTTTTAATTGCTTCTAAACAAAGCTCGGTAAAGCTGCGCTTAACGATTTGTTACATGCTAAGAAGGGCAGAATTAGGGCTCAGTTAGCCGACTGTAATGGAATGTAACTGCAACGGTAGGAAAGAGCTGATCGATATTTTTATGTGCCAAGTAACGTACAGGTTTTTACATTCCAGTTACATCTCTACAACCACTTCTTTTAATTTTTTTTCATACTTTTTTTGCATGTAAATTGTTGTAGCACAGATATTTAAACAATATGATTTAAAAAAAATCGATTTATTTTAGTTATTTTTGCGTGGTTTTTTTTCTTAATGTGTTTCTCTTATTTCTATTTAAAGTAATATTGAACTTATAGTTAATTTTATTAATATTGAATTTATTAATTAAATAACAGGACTCTTTTTTTAATTTTTCATAAGAATAAACGTCTACTTTTTTGTGTATTTTTCTAAGAAAATAAAAAAGAACAAAACAAGGCTTAAGTCTAGTGTAGCGCCATCATTTCGTCTTGTGATCATGCAAAATGTCTCACTTTGATTATGATTTCTTTTAAATTTTCATATTTCTAAAAATTTTTACTATACTACGAAGTAACTATACATAACGAAGCTTAGAAGAAAAGAAACGAACGAGGAAAGGCCGGGGTACAATGAATCCGTCATACGTTAAACTTCGGCTTTTTTAACTGACAGCTAAGTGGAAATACATGGTTTTTTATGAGGTCACATTCAGTACGTGTCCGTCAACGCAAAGTACAAAAATTGGTCAACTTTAAACTTTTTGCGTACGTTGAGTAGTTTGACAGATAATGGTTGGCTGTTTTGGTATGTCCTGATTTAGGTTTTTGTCTTTTGTGGCAGCAAAAATAAAATTAAACTTAAGAAATAAACGAAGTAAATAAAAAACGTTGAATTTAATAAATAAAATGGAGAATCTACCTATCGAAGCTGTTCAAATGCTTCCGTCAATAAAGTACTCATTGTGCCAACCTTCTCTGTCGTTGCGTTAATGTCAGTTGAAAAAAGCGAAGCTTAACGTATGACGGATTCCTTGCGCCCCGGCCTGAACAAAGCAACTTTGCGGGCACATCAAAATCTGTACTTTGCCTTGTCAACTGGCAACGCAACCGCAATTGAGATTAGTATTATACATATGGCAACTTTCTACCGTTGCCTAAAGCGCACTATTCACGGTCAAAATGCATGACACAAGCAACGTGTACGTGTGCATGAAGGTTTCGGCATACACGTGCATGCATTGTACGATAAATTAATGTCATTTTATGAATAGCTAAGTGCAACCCAATTGTCAAACTTTATACAAAAACTTTACGTATAGAAATTGACAGTTTTTTGTATAATCTACCGCATTGAGTAGCTTATCTTGTTATGTTTGTGCTGCATACATGCATGTGCAAAAATCAAAATATTCAGATTTTGTTAGATTTTGCTTCAAGCATCGTCAGTGTGATTCATACAAACAAAATTTCACTAACCCTATTCTAATGCAGCTCATGCATTTTGACCCTGATAAAGCGCTTAAAAGCTATCGAAAATACGATTATAACAGATTGGCGACTAAAACTACAAGAAAAAAAAAATCAAATAAAAGTGCTTAAAAAATGTGTTATAAGCAGGGAAACCAGAAATATGCTATAAAAATGTGTTTTATGTGCATTCAATATGCACTAAAAACTCAAAAAATATACTCTTGAAAATAAAATAAATTGGTTTAATTGTAAATGAAGATATATTTATAACTCAAAAATTCAACATAATTTTTATATAAAAAAAATGACAAAAATAAAATAAACAAAAACAAAAGAAAACAATAAAAAAATTAAGAAAAAGTTACTGCCGACTTAAAAACAATAATTTGGGTTTGAAGTGCACATGAAAACAAAATTGCCATACAAATTTTGACTAACTTGAGGGTTACACGATCAACTTTTGCCTTTCAAATTTCAATACACTCACACTTTTTCACTAATACATTCATACTTTTAGAATTTGAAGCAACTTTGATATCAAATTTTCCTTTCAATTGTGTATTCAAATTTTTAGGCAAAAAAATAACTTCAATAGCCTTTCACACACGAGACTAATTTTTATGCCGCATAATTTTTGTTCTTTTTAGAACACTCGAGTCTAATTCATCTGGCATCAAAATGTATACGTGCACAAATCTGTGTGTGTATTAGTGTTTTTTGTATTCATTTAACATTTGGTGTTTTTTAAGTTGTGTGTGTATTGGTTTTGTGCTGCTGATGCGGGGCTGTACCTGGTTGAAAAATTATGCCAACCACAAAACCGCTCCCTTTGCCTCTCTTACCAACAAACTGGCATGTTATGCCAGCACAATTGTTCTCGTGTGTGAAAGGTGATTGAGCACACATTTCGTTTTTGCGTTCCAATATTCTACCGGCATAGTATTTTTGTGTTCTTTTATTACAAATAATGTTATATTTCACAGAAAAATTGTAATTATATTTAAATAAATATTTTTGGGAACAAAAATCAAAAGTACAATGTTAAGTTGCGGTTTATAGACCTATACAGAAGCCATAAAGTTGTGTTGTTTTAAGTTGTTTTCTAAACAACGGCATATTGAAAATAAATTTGCTTTGAAATTGCGTGCAGCCTACGTCACAGCTTTCAATTTAAATGAATTTTGACACCCAGTATGTGTGAAAAACTTGAAAGCGAATCTAGATCGTGTAACTGTAGCGTAAAGCAAATAATACAAATTAATTTTTTTTGGATAATTTCGTAAAAATTTAACTTCAATTTCAAAAAAAAAAAAAATCACGATATCAGAATTATGAACTTAGAACTGCATTTTGGATAAATAAGACAAGGTTTTTATCTATAATTTTTATTGCAATATACAATAAAATATTGACCTAGATTGTCAAATAAAAATCGTTGTCTGTCACATCTAAGTAAACTTTTATACATTGACAATGTTCCTTGAGCGTCTACTCGGGGCAGAGTCCGTCGCAAATAGCAAAACCGAATTTTTATTGAGACTAACGTCCATAATAACTGCGTAATATAAATATAAGAAAAATGGAAATGAGATTTAGGTGAGTAAGCATATTAAAATAAAAATTTTTATGAAGTATCAAAATATGCCCTAAAAGCGTAAATTATGCTCTAAAAATTACAAAATATGCTAAGAATATGCGTGTAAGACTGATATATGCAAAAACATGCTTTAAAGGGTAAAATATGCACAAACAAATCGATGCCAAAATTCATTAAAAGTTCTGAAACGGATAAATATATTGTCCTCGCATTAATACGTCACACAAGAAAAAACATGCAATTGCATATTTGCGGTTTCCCTGTTTATTATAAAGAGGATAAGTTAAGTAGAAAGCGTGTCACGTGTTTAAATTTAGAGGCGGAAAATTTGTAGTGGACATTTACTTATGAAGATTCCGGACTATTACAAATTAATATCTGTGGAATTGCAAAACGCACTTAAATTGAAAATGTTCTTGTCGAAGCACCAAGTTGAAAAAAGTTTGCACTCTTATGATTCAAATGGCAATAAATCTGGTGCCAGAAGCACTCAGTTAAACAAAACATATTTATGTGTGTTGTTACTTGTAGTTAGGTTTCTTATTGCATTATTTACAAAAAGAGGACAGCAAAGGGGGAAAAAACCTCGTATATTTTCTTAAAAAAGTAGGACTTAAAAAATAAAACGAAATTAATTTTTTTCAATAATATTATACCAACAAAATCTTTAATACATAATATGTATTGATATTATCAATGGTGTTGCGTAACACGGGTCAATCTCGACATAGTTTATAAATGTAGAATATTGGATCCTTTTACCCAACATGTTTACATTAAATTGCACCTGCATAAGTATATACACATTTGAGAATATTTGCTTACATAAAGGCACAGAAATAGCACTTCAAATATCATTTCAAATGTTGGAAACATTTGTTAAACTTATATTTTTGTCGTTTATACTTATCATAAAAGGTTTATAATACAAGAATTTATTACAAAGTAGTTCTTCGTCAACTGAGAACCCAAAATCATTTAAAGTTCAACCGCTTGCACATGAAATATCTCTAACCGCATGGCTACCGATCTTAAATAAACTTTCATTGTTTGGTTAAAATGTCTTATTCGTTCATAAAATAAAGATGTTAAACTCTTGCTTTAAGCTGTGCTATATAATTTTGGCCCTTTTAACGCAACTCCGTCGATATTTTAAATACATCTTAATAATTCTACGTCCTCAAATAACATACCAGTAGTTGTGGATTCCCAGTTCTGGCGCCGATTAAAATTGTAAAATTTTTGTGAAATTTTTAAAATTCTGGACTGAAATTTTTGAAATTTTAAAATTTTGCTGAAATTTGTCTGAAATTTGAGAAATTGTGTTTTTGTTTACATTAGGAGTTTTTTTGTTTACATTAACTGTTTTTTGTTTAATATTAAGTGTATGTATGTATGTATGTATATACGTATGACCGTGGGAATTTGTGCGTGGAATATTTTGTGGGAATACATTAAGGGTGTTTATAGGTTTGAGACTTTTATATGTGTATGATATCCAAATGCCGACGGGAAAACATGTTTATTTTTTTCAAATGCCGTCGGGAAAACATCATTATTATTTTTTTCAAATGCCGACGGGAAAATTATGGAAATGATTTTTCCTAATGCCGACGGAAAATTTGTGGGTGTGTCTTGCTGTAGGAATTGAAGTCTGGCTGTGATTCTTGGAGGGCGAGGTGTGTCTTGCTGTAGGAATTGAAGTCTGGCTGTGCTTGGTGGAGGGTGGGGTGTGGCTAGATTGTGAGACCTTAAGGCTGACCGTGATTTGGGTAGGTGAGGGAGTTTTGTAATATGTAACCGTGGGAATTCGGTGGCGTTTATGCTTCTTGGAATTTAAGCCAAACTGTGCTTGGTGGGGGCGGGGTGTATTTGAGGTAGATCGACTGGTGGAGGGCGAGGAGTTGTAATATGTATCTGTGGGAATCTGTGTGCATGTATGTATGTATGTCTCTAAGAGTTTAAGGCTGTCTGTGATTTATGAAAGGCGAGGTGAGAGTGTTTATGTAATACGTACCCGTGAGAATCTGTGTCTATGTATGTGTAATGTTACTTACATATCTACATCATGAAAACATACAAACCGTTCTCCTAGCTATTGACGCTTGAAGACGAAAGTCGAAGAAGACAAATGTACTTAAATAAACAAACTTATCACAGACCAGCACCAGAACACGGATACGTATTACATGAACACTCTCACCTCGCCTTTCATAAATCACAGACAGCCTTAAACTCTTACAGACATACATACATACATGCACACATATTCCCACAGATACATATTACAACAACTCCGCCCTCCACCAGTTGATCTACCTCAAATACACCCCGCACCCCACCAAGCACAGCTTGGCTTAAATTCCAAGAGGTATAAACGCCACTGAATTCCCACGGTTACATATTACAAAACACCCTCACCTACCCAAATTACGGTCAGCCTTAAGGTCTCACAATCTAGACACACCCCACCCTCCACCAAGCACAGCCAGACTTCAATTCCTACAGCAAGACACACCCACAAATTTTCCGTCGGCATTAGGAAAAATCATTTCCATGATTTTCCCGTCGGCATTTGAAAAAAAATAATAATGATGTTTTCCCGTCGGCATTTGGATATCATACACATATAAAAGTCTCAAACCTATAAACACCCGTAATGTATTCCCACAAAATATTCCACGCACAAATTCCCATGGTCATACGTATATACATACATACATACATACATACATACATACATACACTTAATATTAAACAAAAAACAGTTAATATAAACAAAAAAAACTCCTAATGTAAACAAAAACACAATTTCTCAAATTTCAGACAAATTTCACAAATTTCAGCAAAATTTTAAAATTTAAAAAATTTCAGTCCAGAATTTTTAGAAATTTCACACAAATTTCACAATTTTAATCGGCGCCAGAACTGGGAATCCACAACTACTCATACCATTATTTATGAGTTTAGTTATCATTGCTTTAACTGCATCTAGATTATTTTTAGCTCTATAATGCAATTTTTATATATTTTGGGGGCGTATTCACGCCCAATTTTGCAAATATTAATGTCCATCCTATATTTATAATCATCACGTCACTTTCATAGCTCAATGTGTGTGCCAAGTTTCGTAAAAATCGGTCAAGTACAAGCACTCCAAATATAATACTTCTTTAGTGGGCATGGCCTCGCCCACTTCTTTAAGCACAAAACGATAAGCTTTTACATATTGGAAATTAATAGACAGACAGAAATTATGTAGTTTGTTTACTTCTTTTTCGCGATTGCTACTTATACGCATAGACATAAATACCATATGCCTTGATATATGTACATACATCCGCTGATATGAGAAAAATCATATGAAGCAACAAGAATAAATTGCGAAAAGTAGAAAAGAGAAACAAAAAAATGTCCAGTACAGAGGGTCGTGTACTACACACTCTGCATCTTCGCCCCTTCTTCTACAAACTTCGTCTGTCTGTCTTTCAATTTCCCAAATGTAAAAGGGCACAAATATCAGAGTATGTGTCCTTAGACGCAGCTGCTATAGATATATGGTGAAAAATATTTTCCAGCCTGGAGTTTGGACTTTGATTTTTACATTTTTATTCTCTTCAAAGACAAAATTCTTTTAGAATGATTCACTAGTTCACTAGACTTGTTCTCAAATAAAAACATATATTTATTTAAAAAAATTCTTTGTTTTTATTTTCTAAATCGAGTTTGAACTAAAAATATTTAGTAGAAAGGGAAAAAAGAAATAATTTATTGCCTTGAAAATCCTTGATTCTGTTGTAGGGTAAATTACACTTTCTTTTGGAAACAAACATGTTCAGCCTTATCATGAATTCCACATGTGAAAATTTCCGAAAAAAAAAATTTCGTTCATATGGATTTTAATTTCGTATCATCAATTCCAATAAAATTAAAAACTTACATATTTCCACTTTTTCCGACAGGCAAATCTGTGTGAATGATTTTCTTCATAAATTGTTCAAATATTTCGCAATCGTATGAAGTTTTTTGATACCAACTGTTCACACGTTCGGAAATTTTCATGTGAAATTTTATTTATGATAAGCCTGATTGTATCTCCATGCATAAATATAAACGAAATTAATAATTTATATAACTATTTATTATACAGTTGATATATAATACTATAAGCCTTTATTAATATTTTTAAAATACATTTCATTTGGATTGTAATTATACCTTGACGACATCTACTTACAAATCTACTTACGTAGTGGACACAAACTAAAAAAAAACAAAACTTACTTAAAGTGCTAATTAATTTTTAAAAAGTATCTAATACACTTAGAAAAAACTGTATCATTTGCAATAACGCTATATCTTTTTTTTTTTTTTTTAAATTTATAACATTAAAAGTGTTTGCAATATTTAGTGTAAAATATAATACATTTATGTATATTCATTTTGTGGATTGAAACTTAAAGATTTTATTTAATTTTTATCTAGTACATACATATAAATTCCAATAAAACTCAGTCTAAATTCTGAAATTGGTCAATAATAAAAATTACTAAAAATCTGTTGTTTTTATTTTTTTTATTTTTCATTATAAATATACATAACAACTTTTTTTTTTTTCTCATCAAAACTAAATTTTTTTACAAAAGTCCACGGTCAATTGCAAGTTGGACTCTTTATCTTAAAGCTTTTTTATTTTTATTTTTGAGGATTTTATTTTTACTAGTTACTGTTTAGTTTCAAATGAAAATGTTTAAATTATTAAATTCTTTTTATTTGTTGGCTGTTGGTCTACTTGAATTTTGAAAATTGATGGAATGTTCAAAGCAATATGTTCATTCAATAATTTATGTCTGAAAAAACATATGAAAATTTTTTTTGTCTTTCATGTATTCCTTCTTTCATCGCTGAATGTACTAATTACCATTTTATTTCTATATTATTTGTGTGTATAAAATGGAATGGACAATGTGTTTAGGATGTTTGAAAACATGCTTTATTTATGTAAAAGTAAATAAAATAGCCCTGTATATACGCATGTGCAGCCGATTAATACTCAGAGTATTTTTACTCTTATGCGTATAATTGTGGCTCAAACAGTCTATACATTTTGTGTATGTTAGTTTCGTCCAGAAAATTCTAAAAAATCATTTTGAGGATGAAATTAGAAATATCAAAATAATAAAATGATCTAACAAAGTAGGCCCACAATATGTATACAGTAATTTTTCTAGTAACAGGTTATACATTTAGTGGTTTTAAAATCGCCAGTCTGGCAAGGCTGTAAGCTGTTAAATATGTGTCATCTGAGGTGTCATTTATTTAGTAAAAGCCTTGTCGGAGAATGTGTGGTTTACTACAAAAATAGTTAACTTATAGTTAACTTTTCTTAGACTGACTAAAAGCTAACTGCAATGTCATCCAGAACAAATCCAAAATTAATTCTTAAGTTGAGTACGTAATCGAATTTGGTGAGAGCCAACAAATTTATTCTCAGCTACTTTGAAACTCATGTCAGTTTTATATTAACATTTTGCTGTTATTATTTTAGATGGTACCTGGCTGTGTAGTTAGCGCGCTGAGTACACAACGTGTGATAATAGATGTTCGAACCCCAAAAATTTTTTTTAAATTTACTGACTACCAGGTGATTTAAAAAAGCCAACTTTAAGTTAGCTGAAAGTAATGCAGAGTGAGACAATTGACTACTGCCTAGTACATCGCAATGTTAAAATAGTCAGTTGATTACATTGAAAAGTAATCCAAGTGCCAGTCAGTACTAGTTGCGAAATAGTTAGCTTAAAGTTAGTTTAAAGTTAACTTAATTTCCGATAGCGAGGTTTGCCATTTACTAAGATGAATTCTTTAACAATCGTAGAATGCATAAAAATAGTTAAAACTTAAAAAAAGTTCTGGTTTAAAACGACTTTCTTGGTAATTTTAAAAGAAAATTTCCCTTACAAAATAGTAACGGAGTCACGGAGTTTACCTGCCGAGTCGTCTTAACAAATTTTACTACTCGATTAAATAAATGCAGCACAGACGAAAATTTAAATTTTGAACGATATTATTTTTTAACAATAAATTCCAAAAGTGTGTATTTAAATGAGTAATAAATAAATTTAAAGCTTCTTTTGAGAGAGCCTCTTTTGTAGGAAAATTCGCGCCTACACTTTGCCTTTTTCTGGTTTCAAGAATGCAACCAATAAAATGTTGCACTTTGTCTGCATATTTTATTATTGAACTTTGTAATGATGCGGCTGTTACTACTGTATTTTAAGGGTGGCGAGCTTGTATATCACTTCCAAGATAATTAAAAATATATCTCAATCTATTAAATTCGCACTTATATTTATTTAGTATCTAAACTGTTTATGTTTGCGCTGATAAAACTTCTGCCATTAAATCTCGTGCAAGAATTTAAGTTTGCTTTTTCAATTGAGAAAATAAGCCTAAATATTGCAATGATCCGAAAGACTTCTTTAGTTTTCCATGTGATTATGTTTTTTGTCGAAGCCAGAAGCTTGATTTCTACTGATAAGAAATGAGATATAAAACTTCTACCCACAATTAACTGACTTCGCGAAAGTATCAATACAAAGTTCGTATACTTTTTTGATGCTTTATTTATATTGGATACAGATACAAAGTTGCGCAACATGGTAACCATAAGCATCAACTTTGCAACCGATGCGCTGATTGCTTATTGGCGGCCTTCTTAATACCTGTCGACAACATTTTGAAAGCGTGTGCATTGTCAATGTTTTGTACTTTTGCTTTGTCCGAAAACCAAGAAGCAATTGACATTTTTTAAATTAAGCCATGCTCTCAAACAATTTCGTAAAACATTGCTGTTTATAAGAGAATTATATTTTCTTTCTTTGAAACAAATTTACGTCACCATGCGTAAAATTGATTGAGTTTAATTCTAGGACCAGCCCTTATCTAAGCAAAAATTCAATAGACCTTTTCGATGTACATACGAGTATGTATAGTAGAAATTTCATTAGTCAAACTTAAATCAAATGTGATTTACGATTTGAATGTTCTATGGCAGCCAACAGTTCATGTTTTTGACGCACATATAAACGTCCCTTCTTCCATGGATTTTGTAGTAATAATGGCTTAAAGTCGTCTCGCAAACAACGTTCCCTAGCACCAATTACCGCCACCAGGCAGAAATTTTCCAGCATATCTGTCGAGTAAATGGGCCCATTACTGCCCTTGAGAACAGCAGCCATGTTCAGTTGTTTCACCACCAAATTAACTACTTCACGGGCACTGGTCTTGGCGGTGACATGTAATTTAAGGCTGGTGCCTGAGGCCAAACCGGTATTGTAGGCTGTATAGACTTGTATAATGCCGGAAGGTGTATTGTGGGCCTCCGTGGGCTCGCTGCTGGCTAAGCTGGCTAAGCTGGGATAGCTGGAGGCTGTGTAATCCTCTTGCCTTTGCAGATTTTTTGTGGATGTGGATGCGGTGGCAGGTGCCGCCAGATTTTCATCTAAACTAGCTGAACTGGATTTCTTAGCTTCGTTTTGTATTGCAGCCAAAGTAGTCTTCAAATAGAGATTTGCACTAGATGCTGACTTGACTTTCTCCGCCGTCTTGATTTGCTTGCTTTCATACTCTCCGTTGTAATTAACTTTTAAGGATTGACATGAACCCGCTGTCACAGAATCTCTGCCCAAATACGGCGCCGAGGATGAGTGAACGGTAATCAGCGGCGTAGCTGCTGTAGAAGTGGGTGTTATGTTCGAACTTGTGCGTTTTCTTTGCAGATTTTGTGATTTTTGATTTTGTTGTTTTGATGTTTCGCTAAGCGCATTATCGGAACGGGAAGGTGGCATACTGAATACTTGATTAAAATCACCTGAACTTGTTGTTAAGACGGAGTCATTGGCGGAATTGAAACTTTGCGTTGTGCAGTGAGAGGTGCCGGAATCTCCTGAATTTTTACGCAGCGAGATATCAGAAGTCATGAAATCATTGCTAACTTGCAGGAAATTGGGAGTGGTGTCACTAGCTTGTGTTGATTGCAGTTTATTTTGATTACGAGTTCCTGAAGTGGGAGTTAAGGCTTTGGTGCCTAAATTCTGTTCCGATTTGGAGTGCTCTGGTACAGTATTTACGTTGTCTGTTGTGCAAACACCGGGGCCGGGCCAACTGCCTCTGCCGGAACCAGATTTAGTGAATTTCGCATCTCTCATGGGAGGCTGCAACAGTTGAGTAGTTTCTTCAGGCTGCTGACCGAAATCCAAAATTTCCCTCATGGCTGCCGAGGGAGGTGCATTCTTATCTCTAGCAAATGCTATAACATCCATAAGCCAGCGCACCGATTTCCAAATAACATTCAAACTCGTAGTCAACTCTTGCAATTTGGCTAGACGTTCTTTAGCTGTTTGCAATTCTAAGGTGGAGAAAGCTTCTCGTTGCGAATGATTAGCTAACGTGGTATCCAGTTCTAAAATACAAGAAAGTCTGGCATATTTTTGTATGATACCTGGCTGGTAAGTGTTCAAATGTATCATTTCGAAAGCTTGTATACTTAAGCTGGCCAAATCCTCGCGCTGCAGTAAAAGCTCTGATTGCCCTGGCACAGCACAACTCAATTCTACGGAGGGACAAATTATTAGAAAACTTATATCTCTGCTGTGCTCTATGACTTCCACATCATATAAACGGTGGGTTGAAGCCTGGTCAGGTTTGATGTTCATGTACTTAAAAAGTTTCTGTGTGGCTGTAGTTAAGTCGTATAAAAACAATCTTTGCACCTCGGTAGTAGCCTCAGGATTGGTATTGAAGTTTAATGTGATGCGCAAAGGACTGGCGCTTCTACGACCATCGTCTGCTACTTCATCGCAGTCTTTTTTCAATACCTGCCATTCCTCTGCCGTAATGTGACTATTATCTCTTACTTTGTAGTGTGGCAAGACATTGGGTGTCTTAGCCGGCACCACCACCTGTATTTGATCCATAGAACATTGCATTTTTAAATAGCCTAAATATAAGCCGGGCATTAAGCGCTGCAAGGCTGTTTGCTGATATTGTATCTGATCGGTAATTGAAGATATCAAGACTTCATTAATATTGTACTCCTCATGTAATGCACCTATTTTCTTTTGCAATTTATTAACGGGCAGCCAGCGAGAGTTTAGTATTGAGACAACTTTTTGACTTTTAACCGCTTGTATGCAAGTTAGAACGACAGTACCATGCATGTCTTTTAAAGGCTTATAAAACAATTGGCCGAGATCATTGAAACCTAGAGTAGATTGCATTTGACAAACAGCTGAAAGCAGTTTTGTACGAAAATGATTAGCAGAGGTGAGATTTCTTTCCAAGTCGGTACGCAAAGACTTGACATCATCCCAAGTGCAGGCCACCTTTTGAAAAAATATAAAATTAAACATTTACATACAATACTAGTTTATTTAAGCAAGTTACTAACCTTCATTAGCCAGTGATAGTCACTGTTTAGGGAACTGGGGTACG
This sequence comes from Nowickia ferox, assembly GCA_936439885.1. Taxonomy (NCBI): domain Eukaryota; kingdom Metazoa; phylum Arthropoda; class Insecta; order Diptera; family Tachinidae; genus Nowickia; species Nowickia ferox. The sequence continues at coordinate 99,435,537 of OW387023.1, read as the reverse complement.
ATTCATCGATTTCTATAACCGGCAGAAAATCTTCACTAGTCACCAAAACCTTATCGTCGCAGTATACAATACTGGCCAAGTAAATGCCCCTTTAAAATACAAATTATGTTTTATTTTGAAGTAGTTTTTCATTCACATTTGATGGGCTGAAACCCAAAGGGATCGATACAAGAGCTAAAACTAAAACCTATTTGGCATTGATCAAAAGTTTTCTTCTAAGCCGGAACTTAACAGGCAGGAAAAAACTTTCAATTTTAATTACTTAGAGTTTTCGTTTTGTTGCACTTTTACCCCCATTTGGTTTTCAACTCCTCATTTAATTGTTCAGGAGTTAAGAATATTTTGGAAAAACAATTTTTCACGAAGGTGATATATTAATATAAAATTTCTCTAGCTATATCGGTCAGCACAACGAGAACAACGATCACAAGTAAATGTTTCAGCAGCTCTCTCTCTCTATCTAACTCTTGCGACAACTAAGCAGGCCATCTGGCTTTTGTTAGCTCGAGATCAAACACATGGCAAACCACATGTACATTGACCAAAGAAGCTAAGAAAAGGTTATATAATAATTCTAACAAAAAAAAATCGGCTTCAATGCAAAGATCTGATAGAACATTTTCGAAAAAAATTTATGGGACCAAACTGGAATTAACCTCTTTCAAGCAAAAAATGTTTTTTTTTCAAATCTGTTGCTTAAGAAGAAGTATGTGAAATATAAAATTAAATTTATATGGGCGTGCCTCCGCCATTTTTTTAAATGAAAGATTGTGTCTGTTTTAGAACTCAAGGGCTGTGGTAAGTTTCGTAAAACTCGGTGATGAAGAACCTCTGAAAATAAAAATCATTTAAGTAAAACCACGTGAAATATAATAATAAATTTTAATGGGCTTAGCTTCGCCAATTTATTCAACTTTAAAATTGTGTAATTACAAGAATCAAAGGTGTTTGCTAGGTTTCGCAGCAATCAAATAAGTATAATATCATAAAATCATATAAAAACATTTGTGGGCGTGTCCTCGCCTAATTTTTTTACAATCGGACCAATTGGAAGCTCGTCTCAGATAAAAAAAGAATTTTTACAATCGGTCTAAAATGTACCGAATTATGAAGAAAAAATGTAAAAAAAAAAATACAGAAGAATTGATTTCTCCTCCTTTTTTGAAGTCGGTTGAAAAAATTCATTCCAACAATATATCTAGATTGTCTTATAATTTTAACATCTCCTGCACTAAAAAAAGCACCCTTTATAATTACTAATTCAAAGTGCATACCTTCTCAAATGCTTTTGAAATTTGGAAGCCACAGAAAATAATTGCTTAATGGTAGTTTTCTTTTTTGGATTTCTTCTCTGCTGACTGTTGGTGTCCAGACTGAGCTCTGAAACATCTGCTGGTCGTGCCAAACGCACTGCTGTAAACAAATTATCCAACATACGCTGCCTTCCAAGATAACGATCTTCCCGGTTATTTAAATCACGCCAACCTTTAAAATATAAAATATTAATTAACAAGTAAGTGCAATTTAAAGAATATATAGTACATACTTGACGGCACAATACTGGCTGGCACGGACGTTTTGTAAGGCCCCCAACCCTTAATATTACCACAGGATGCACGCAAATAATAACGTCTTCCCTGAGTTAGAGCAGAAATGAGACACTGAGCTCCCATGGGGCCATGAAAACTTCGCCAATCCATAAGCTCATGTTCGCCCATAATGTTACTAAAGTCAGCACGAGTTGACCATTGCACTAGAACAAAAATATGTATGTAATATTGTATTGTAATAATTACTATGTGTTAGTTTATCTTTAATGAATCGAGTAAGAGGAATTTATAAATTTTTGTAAACTTTTTTTATTAAACTTTCCAAAATATTTTATAGAATATTTAGTAGATTTCAATCAAAATCTATACCGTTTACACTAAGTTTTTTTGTCGCTTATCAATATTTCTTATCCAAAATCTAAACCATTAACTGGCAATTTTCCTAAACTACAACCAAATAACTGCAATGTAGCTAATTCACAAACCCTTTTGACCAGAGAATAGAGCAGATCGGCTGAAAGCAGACTAACAGCCGCCACCTGACAGTTTTGTCAAGTCGATGCCTCCGCCGACAAGTGCGGCTAATTTCGGCTACGTCGTAACCGCTTAAAAAATTCCATTCCATCAGCCTAAAAGTATGCATCCGCTGCTGGCATTAACGGTAGCTAAGAGATTTGCTTGACATTAGCCGACATACACCTAGCCGGCATACACTAGCCGTCGACGTATTTATTTTTCGGCAGCCGGCGCCGAGGTTTCTTCAGCGCAAGTCGGCTATTAGCCGCTGCTGTAGATATTTTTAGTAAGCCGCTGCCGCCGACAAATTAGCATCGGCTCCGTTCTCGGCTTTTGACTACAGAAGGTTATTTTTTAGTACAGTTTGGAAAAAGTCTACTACTCTAGTACAAGATTTTGCTCAGATTTAAACGCCTTTTCAATTTCGTTGCCATTAAAATAACGACGACAGAAAAATAATGTTTCACTGTCATTGCTATCTTCGTTTTAAAAATCGAGAATGCCGATACACTTTCGATAAATATCGATAACACCAATGCTGATGCCAAATTGTCGTTTTAATTTCGTAGTAATATATAAATGCCAACGCGAATAGGACCGATGATAAATTTTGAATTGAAGTATTCCTCACATCTTAATCACTTCTTAACAGTGATAAAAGTTTCTATTCATAAAGTATATAATTTCTATTATCTGTTCTCCAATCTTCCAGTAATTAAAATTAAAATTAAAGATTAACAGCTGAATTCACCTACAAGCACACATAAACTTCCAAAAAGCTAAAGGGTGATAAAGGGTGATTTTTAGCAACTTTCTTTTTGGCAAAAATGTTTTATGCAGCTTAGCTGTTTTTGTGTAACAGTTTACTGTTAAACATGTTCAGTTTGGTGTATAATTTAACCATGAATCGACTTACAAACGAATAACGCTTGCAGATTGTTGAATTTTATTATCAAAATTCATGCTCTGTTCAGAAAGTGCATCGTGCACTTCTTCCTTTTTCTGGTTAGTTTGGGCGAACTTCTGAGGCGGCTATTCGAAATCTCGTGACTAAATTTCATACCCAATTTACATTATTGGACATTAAACCACCAACAAGCATACATACGTAGAGTGCAGATAGAGAAAAATATCGGAGCTGCATCTGCCAGTGTTGAGAATTATCGATTCGGTGCCGTTTTCAGCGATTGGGCAATTTTTTTTTGTCCAAAATGGAAGCGCTGCATTTGGCTGACATGTGGTTTCTTTTTTTTTAAAGAGAAGTAACACTTAGGCAATGAATGGCTACCACTATTACTAGGTGTTACCTTCTTTAGGAAAGAGATAGTGAGAGAGAAGACAGGTGATGAATTAAAAGTAGAGATAGAGGAAAGCTTCATTTATTTTACACCTCTGATTCTTGCACGTTTTTAATAATGCGGTGTTGCAGCGCCTCTGGTGTCAATGAGGCGTATTAATTTATAAGCTGTGTTAAGTAGCCATTTTATTGGTTATTTTACTTCGCCGATGATTCTGCTACACAACACCGACGAAGGAGGACGCTCCGATGTTACATTAGGATTAGCATCTGCTGAAGTAGGTATAGTTCAGTGACCAGTGGAACCGCAAGAAACTGAAAACTAGTTCGCATGTAAATATAAGCAACTGAAAACTTTAAGTTTTAAATTTAGATCAATGGTTGCACAATGCAATCAAGATTTTTGGTCTAATCTGGGCGATCTTAATACCATATGACAGTATATTCGTCTTTAATACCAAAGGTAATTTTAGTAAACGGCTATGTGAACCATATATAATGTATTGTCAGGGATTTGTGACGATCTATTTACACATGGCACAAGACAGCTTTGTTTAGCAATAGCATCATCTCCTGTTAATTTTTCCCTCCAGTACTACACAGTTTACCTTAAAATTTTTTAGAAACTGTTCTCTGCTGATTTGCGTTAGGACCATAATCACCATGTGAAGTAGAAAGTTTTCTCAGTACAACCAGAAATTAGAGTTGTTTCTGGGCCCAATGCTGGCAGATGAACCTTTGGACAGCCGGGAATAGAAATATAAAACCCCTGGGTTATTCAAACTAAAATTATACCCACTCTTTCTATGTAAAATGGAGTGAGTTATAAAAAATTTCGTTTGATTTTAATATCGCCATTGTATTGAATAAAAAAGATACTCTAAAAAAATTCCGGGTTTCCCAATAGTTTATAACTCAATTTGACAATTCTGCTTCTTAACTTTAAATTCTGTAATAAATTTAAATACTTCATATCCATGAATGTTGTTTTCTAAAAGAAACTTTGCCATAAAAAACAATTGCGTACACACACACAGACACGCGCACACACACACATACACACAGCCACGCGCGCACACACACATACACACTCATTACCCTAATACACTTTTACCAATTCATGGTTTAAATAAGTTTGCTGGCAGGATTAAAGAAAAGCAGTAGAAAAAGTTTCATTTTTGTTTTCACAACATATTAACAACATTCGCTCAATGGGATATACGTTTTATTAAGCCCAAAGATAGTTCATTGCAACACACAAACTTTCAGCAAAACAATGCAATAACTAAGCATAAATGGGATTATGTAAAATTTGTATGTAAAGAATACTTGTTTTTATACTTGCTTACCTTTGAATTTTGTACCAATCGCTCCTTCGAATGGTTCAAGTATTTGTACTTGTATTGAGGTTTCACCCGTTACATCAACAGTGACAGACGCTGGAGCATCCGGCGGTCGTGCTTGATCCCAACCCAGGAGTAGACGACGCAAGCCTTTGATACGTCTCTCCCAAATGCCAATTTGCTTATCAACTTCACTGCCAGTACAGCCAGTCACGGAGGAACCAGTATTGCCTGGAAGATATAGTAAAAAGACAGGTATTATTTTAGGAAAACTGAAATCGGTCTGTGTTTTCGCAAAAAAAAAAAAAAAAAAAAAATATTAGTGTTACTCTATTTGAATGTGTGGTGACTTTCTAGATGTTGCTAACATTCTTCTGAAAGATTTATTTTAAGTATAAAAAGTGAGAGGCGTCAGCTAAGCAGTAAGTCTTGTGCTTAAAAACAGCAAAGTTAACATCGTGGTATTCCAATAATAAATAATTGAACTTTGTGTATATAAAAGCTCTTAGTAACAGTGCCGAGCAAATAAAGTGTTCTAATTTGATAAGAGTTATACATGGCTGACTTGTTTAACTTTTCATTTAATTCCGAATTTCCAACCTACAATAATAACGTTTTTAAGAGATAAAAACGTAACAATGTACTCATACTTATATAACCATTGATATCTTAATTTTTTTTCGGTTACGTTGTTCTTTCGTCAATACATTTCTTTTTAGTATTTTTGAAAAGTATCAGTTATAAAATTTAATATAAACGAAAAATATTTCTTTAATTTTTCGAATAAATCATGCAATTGTAATCACAATCTAACTATAGGGTCCGCCAGATAACTTTTTAAAAAAAAAAAAAAAACATCGCGTGTAGCTTCGGCTGTGTGGCACGTAGCGCCGTCCTGTTGAAACCAAATGTTGCCAATATCCTCCTCTTCAATTTTTGTGAACAAAAATTCGTTCAACATGGCCCGATAACGATCGCCATTGACTGTAACGGCTACTCCTTGCTCATTTGCCCAATTATGCCTCTGGACCAAAATCCGCACCAAACAGTGACTCGTTTTGGGTGCGTCGGCTTTTCAATGTATGCGTGCGGGTTTTCTGTGCCCCAAATGCGACAATTTTGCTTGTTTACATAACCGCCAAGATCAAAATGAGCTTCATCTGAAAAGATGATTTTTTTTTGGCAAAATCGGCGTCTTCTTCAACCATATTCGTTCAGCGGAAGGATAAAACTAATTATCTGTCAAATCAGACATGAGCTAAGTGTTACCATTCACGAAATAAGCACTAGTTGAAAAAAAAAGTTAGATGGCGAACCCTATATTACCCAACTAAGTTAAGTCATCATGTTACATTTAACTTTGAATGCCCGTAATGTTGAAACCATAATTGTAAAGTTCACTTCATTCAATTGGCATTTTCAAAAGTTGCACATACACTTTATGTCTGTCCATACAATATTATATACACTTATTCATTTGAGTGCAATCAAGTCACCCACCGTATGTGTTCTTAACAAATTGAGAAACTTGCAAGCAGGGTAATGTGAATTCAATTAAGAATAATGGTTTTCAAATTGTTTGGCTTTTCTCAAACACCCTCAAGCCAGCACAAAATTTTCTCCTCGTTCAGTGCATTACGCCCTCTTTAATATTGAAAGGAAAGAAAATGCAGTCTCCTTTAAATTACAATACAGTTTTCGTCTAGTGCATGCTTAAGTATTTGTACATTATCTTTTGTTTATTACAACAAATTCTTCTTGGATATACATAGTTAATGCATACATAAGTGTGTATGTACATACACTGTTGGAAACTAAGTTAACTTTAAACTAACTTTAAGCTAACTATTTAGCAACTAGTAATGACTGACAGTTGGATTACTTTTCAATGGAAAAACCTAACTATTTTAACATTGCGATGCCCTAGGCGGTAGTCAATTGTCCCACTGTGCACTACTTTTCAACTAACTTAAAGTTGACTTTATTTAAGTCAGCTGGTAGTCAGTAAATTTACAAAAAGATGTTCCTGGGGTTCGAACCATGTATCATCCATCACACGTTGTATAGTCAACGTGCTACCACCCAGATAAGGTACCATCTAAAATTTTACAACAAAATATTAATCTAAAATCGAAATGAGTTTGAGCTGAGAGTAAATTTGCTGGCTCTCACCAAGTAAGTTCTGGATCACATTGTAGTTAGCCTTTAGTTAGTCTGAGAAAAGTTAACTATGTATAAGTTAAATATTGTTGTAATCCACTAATGATTTTCCGACAGGGTTCTTAAGCATACCGAGCATTTGTTGCAATAGGGTCATAACTCAAGAAAACATGATTCTTTAGTTAATAATGCAGAATTAATCATCTTATCGTTCTTCATATTGTTTAAAAATTTTATACAAATATTTTCTAGAGTTATGATTCAAATTTATTCGATAAACTCTTTTGCCATCAACGTGCGAAACAATTTAAAATATTAATATATAGAATAGGATCAGGGGACGGGCGCCCTCCATACAGAGTAATTAATAACAGTCTTATATCTATATACTATGGACTATTTTAAAATCGAGGTGGGAAGTAACTCAGAATATTAGTAGAACCGTGCCGGAGGAAGGGGCATCCTGCATACTAAATAATTAATAGTAATCTTATATCTTAAAAGCTATAATAGCAAGAGTCTTCAAATTTGGTATGAGGTAAATTGAAAACAATTTATTTAAGTATGTATAAATTATAATAAATTTAAAACAATAACTGCCTTATTCATAAAAAATATTTCAGGTTTATTAAGCGCTTATTTGACATATTTCTATGGGAAATTTGTCAAATAAACCTGTAATAAACCTAAAATAAATAAAATAACTTTTTTATGAATTAGACCGTAAGTGTTTGGTGTTTTGTTATTTTTATATTCCGTCATCGTTCACAGCACTCCCTGCCTCTGTCACTCATATACCACATTCTCAAACACTTACAATGAGTTAGTTATTATTTTCTACCCTAGAAATTTCTTAGAAATAATTCGAGCGTTATTTTCGATTTAATCGTAAGCGACAAAAATTAAAGTTTTCACGATAAAATTTTACAGCCCGTATCTAAAAAGTTATCAACAATTTTGGCATTTTGATAATTCTAAATTATGTGTAGGTCCATAAAATTAAAATTTCAATAAAAACGCCTATTTTCGATAACATGTCGCTTACGATAAAATCGAAAAAAGGCTCGAATTATAGAACTATGATTTTATATTCCTAATAAAATATTTTTTAGAAATTAAACATTTTTGTATCGGGAACACCCTAATGATTGAAGATGGAGTCTAGGTGCATGCTGAACAAATGTTGGGACAACAAAAATATTGGGGGTCGATCATATATTTGAGTCCTCTAGGAGCACACTGGAGCTAGTTAGGGCTTGGGATCCCCCTTAGGGAGCGCAAAACGGGTTTAGCATGTTCACAAAAAATGTAGAAGGTAAAATATTAGTGGGGATTGGTCTTAAGTTTTACTCCTGTAGAAGCAACTCAGGGAGAGATGTTTTTATAATATAAAATTTTTTCGAAATTAAAAATTTTTGTATGGTGACTACCCTAATGATTCAAAATGCATGCTAGGTGTGTTCTGAATAATGTTGGGGGAACAAAAGTATTGGGGGTCGATCATATATTTAACTCCTCTAGGGGCACACTGGAGCTAGTTACGGCTTGGGTTGTGGGTTGGGGGGTATTGTATAAAAAAATTATATTTTGTATGGGAGCCCCCTTAAGAAGCGCAGATAGCAGCTTGGTATGTTCATAAAAAATGTAGGGAGGAAAATATTAGTGGGGCAGGACAGTTGTAAAGCTTTTTAGTGGATTTGCCTCGTTTTTCCCTAGTTCTGACCCCGATGAAGACCCATTTACCCCCATCCCACCCCCCATAATTTGTTGGCTCATACATTTTTTTTCTAAACTTTATAAAACTAGGGGTCCTAGCGTATCGAAACCAAAAAGTCGTGCACTATTCCACCTCTAATACACCTATCGTTAACTTAATATAGAAAGGACCTAACTCGTTATCTTTTTAAAACTGAAAAATTAAAAATATTTCGATTTCAACAAAATAATGAGTTAGGGCCTTTCTATATTAATGCAGCGATATGTACATATGTATATTATTTACAAAACAAAAAAAGTTTCAAGTAAATTTTTGAAAGTTTTTAATAATTTTTTTTATATTTAAAGCATTTTTTTTCGTATTCTTCAGATTGTCAGAATCCCAGCCCTGGTTATTTATTATTTGTTGTCATTGATATTTAAATGTGGTATTGCAATATGATATACTTACCGATAATAATACTAGATATTGAAGGTCGTGATGAGAATGAAGGTTGAGAAGTACCATCTAGACCGCTTAAGTCATTAATACGTAGCTCGGCATCTTTTAATAAACCATTCAGTTTTGTGCCAATACTGTCAACGGAAACTTTAGAATAGAAACTTGGAATTAATAAAGATGCAATAATAACTGATTGTATGTGCATAATAAAGAGCAAACTCCAAAGCCACAAAAATCAAAAAAGTATTGAATTACACAGATGAAAATTGCATGAGTAATATTATTGCTGCATTACTTAGTTTCTAACCTTAAGACTTTTGTAACTTTTTCTTTTCTGCCATTATAATAAAACACTTTTTTTTAATCAATTATAATGATTTATGTGATTACTTTTTTGGATTTTTTTCTTTTTGCACTTACATTGGGATCCTTCCAAAGCACCATGTTGCAATAACATTTTTGTCATTGAACGATTGTTGCTCAAAACGGCCACGTCCAATGCCGATAGGCCATCAGTATTGATGCTAAGTTTGTAAAGACATAAAATATTGTTTGAAAAATTTATCAACTTGTGGTTTTTAAAAGCTTCTTTCGCCTCTACACTTACCTATTGACATCCACATCTGTTGACTCTAAAATGGTGCGAGCCTTATCCAAATGTCCATGTTCAACAGCCGAAAAGAGAGCTGAAGAAGAAAAGTGCAAAAGAAAATACCATAACTGTGATTATACATTTAAAATAAATCAAAGGCAAAGTGGCTGTGATAATTATCAAGTGTTTGAATTGCCCTCAATTTTATGCAAGTGTTTTGCACTCGTGTGTATGTTTTGTTGGAAATAGTGAGATTATACTTAAATTATTTATTGCTGCAAATGTTGCCAAGAATTTCAGTATGTACATATGTATTAATTTTGTGATAATAATCGTTGTAAAAGAGTTAAAACATTCAACCCGAAAGATGAACGAAATAATCTCATAAAAGTACTCAGTTTGATTGTCTGAGAGAGTCAACCCAACTTACTTATTGTTATTGCCATTCACAACTTAAGTAACGGTTGTGTTTGTAGTTGTCTTCTCCCATAATATTTTCAAGTAAATATTAGTTGTGACTTACAATATATACTAAAATGTAATTGGGTTGAGTCTCAGACAACCCAACTGGCTCAAGTTGAGAACGACAATAGGGGCGTAAATAAAGTTTGCTGACCAAAAATTTAGTAATGAATGTTGAGTATCAATGATTTGTAAAATTTTTCGGATACTCATATCTAAAAGTAGTTACTCGATATTTTCAGAGTTGTATTAAAGTTGCCTGTCGAAAAGTGTTATGTACCGATATTCTAGTTGACGGCTGTCGGGGTCTATGTGGTAAATAAACTGTTTCTAATTTTTTGTTATATATAAGGCCGTGAATAATTTAATGGAAAAATTCTATCAATAAATAAACCCCTGATGTTAACTTTTAGAAATTTTGAAAATTCCCCTTATTCCTTTAAAGATCTGGTTTATGTCTATAAAATTGATTCTGTTCAATTATTATCATTCAAAACAGCCGCAAATAATTTAATTCAAAAATCTGATAAATTAAATAAACCCCTGATGTTAACTTTTTGAAATTTTGAAAATTGTCCTTATTTCTTTAAAGATCTGTTTTACGGCTATAAAATTTTTTCTGTTTAATTATTATGCAAAAACGACGTAAATAATTAGTTAAAAATCCGATCAATAAAATAAACCCTTGATGTTAACTATACCCCTGTTTTATGGCTTCGCAATTTTTTTCTATTAAAATCATTAAAATGCAAAAAGGCCGTAAGTAATTTGATAAAAAGATCCCTTCAATAAATAAACCCTTGATGTTAACTTTTTGAAATTTTGAAAATTTTCTCTATTCCATTAAATATCTGTTTTAACTCTTAAAGTTTTTCTATTTAATTATTACCATGCAAAAAGCACGTTAATGATTTAATGAATAAATTTTTTTAATAAATAAGCAACTGATGTTAACTTTTGCAAATTTTGAAAATTGGCCTTATTCCTTTAAATATCTGTTTTTCGGCTAAAAACTTTTTTCTGTTTAATTATGACCATGCAGAAAGGCCGTAAGTAATTTGATAAAAAAAATCCCTTCAATAAATAAACCCCTGATGTTAACTTTTTAAAATTTTGAAAATTGTCTCTATTCCTTTAAAGATCTGTTTTATGAGTATAAATTTTTTTTAGTTCAATTATTACCATGCAAATGCAGATTGCACTGAGTTAGTTTGTCCAGTTGGGCCTGAGCCAATTTCAATTGTTTCTTTGACATTTTCGAACGATGTGGTGTATTGCCACCCTTGGTCGTTCGAACATTAGATGGTTGCCGATAAATGGCCAAATTTTGATTATATTCGATATTATTTTCATCCACACCAGTGTCATTCTTAGTGCTAACGACATCCGTACCACCGCCCAAATGATGCTGTTTGTGCGAATTGGAGTGACGTGATATGTTTAAGCTATTGTTGTTGCTAGTGGCGGATGATGTTGAGGTTGATTTAATATTTTCCGCCAACATTTTACTGCTACAACTATTAATGCTGGATGTTGAAGATGATGAGGATGATATTGATAGTGTTGAAGTGGCGGCTAGAGGATTTGCAGGTGGTGGAAAGGGTAATTTAATATTATTGTTATGTGCTGGTTGTTGCTGTTGTCGGTGCTGGTATTGATGTTGTAACTGTTGTGGATGCTGGTGCTGGCGTTGGTGTTGATGTTGCCTTTGTGGTAATAAAAATTCCATTTCTTTTATATCTTGTGCAGTACATGACATGGCCGTACGTACTTTTGCAACTGATACAACATTTTGTGTCAATTGTTCGGACCAACGAAATGTCGCATTCTCACGTTCATTAAATGGTTTTTGCTGCTGCTGTGGTTGCTGCTGCTGCTGTCGATGGTCTTGATAATGATTATTATCTAGACTATTGAAATTGCTGCTATTATGTTGGTGTAATAAATTTATTTGATGTAGATGATTTATGGTAGTTGTTGTCGATGAGTAAAATGCTGATGATGGTGATGAGGTTGTTGTTGATGAAATTGTATTGGTTAATGATGATGAGGGTTTTCTTAAGATTACTAAATTGTCATCATTATTAATATCATTGCTGCTACTAGTGTAGTGGTGGTGGTTGGTATGATTGTTGTTATTATTCTTAGAATGTTTGCAATTATACGAGGAGCGATCTGATCGCAATGTTGCACTTTTATTAGGACTTGAACTACTCGGTAGTACATTTTCTTTGAAGGAAGAGAAAAATAAAAAGAAAAATAAATTAACAAAAAAGGAAAAGAAATAAAAATAATTATAATAATAACTTAAAGCAAATAAAAAAGGAAATATATTAATAATAAAAATAAAGCGAATATTCAAATTCCATTAACCAGACAACACTGCTTTAGAAAAAGACAACTTACGGCAATGAAGTTTTGTAATATTGATTGCTTAGAAGAATATGTTAGATTACATCGTATTATATTTTCAATTATAAATAATTATAATGGACTATGTATCATAAGGCAATGAATAAACGATGAAAGCAGACATAGGACTGTGTTTAAACCGAGTTATCAAAATACCTCATGTTTTCAAGTAGAGCCTCATAGATTTAAGCATTTAGTTCAATATTTTTTATTTATATTTTATTTCATTTTAGTTTATTTTATTTTTATTTATTTTATTTTATTTTTTTTTATTTTATTTAATTTAATTTTATTTTATTTTATTTTATTTTATTTTATTTTATTTTATTTTATTTTATTTTATTTAATTTTATTTTATATATTATATTATTTTATTAAAATTTTTTATATTTATATGTATTTATATTTTTGTTTTTCATTTAGTCATAGTTCTCTTGTGAATTCTATATGCCTCGGCCTTTAGTCTATTCATGATAAAATGGCAACCTGAAAAAATGCAATAACAGAGCTGCCAGATTTGATAACCTTATGATGGTTTATTATCTAACAGAAATGAAAACCTTAAAGAAATGCTCGTTTTATCGAGACAAAAAATAATTTTCCATTACTGGTATTAGTTTGGGTCTTCTTTCTGAATTGCACACTAGTTAGTCAAAAAAATTTTTTTTGCGGCTCAAGCATAATTTGAGATCTTATACGGTCAAGTAGTTTTGAGATTTTTTTCAGATTTTTCGGAAAAGGTTTAAGGTCGCACAAGTCGAATTAATTTAACGCTGGAACGGTATGAGCAAATTAAAAAATTATTGTTCCTAAATTACTTAGAATCAATTGACCTTTCATAATACATCATTAGTTTTTTTATTTTTATAAAAATTTTAAAAATTATAAAGCGCTTTTTACAAAATTTATGTCAAAATTACAAAAAATTGTAATAAGCAAATGTGAAGAAAATCGTAGATTTTGATGACGTTATGAAGAAAACACCAAAAAAGCCGGCAAACTCGATTTTTGCCAAAAATTCGACTCGTGCGACCTTTAAAATATTTCCAAAATATCTGAAAAAAATCTCAAAAATATTTGATCCTATAATATCCATCCTATATATATTAAAAATTCTGTCTGAGCACCTTTCAAAATAAAAACGAAATTTTTTTGGTAGACGAAATTTTTTTGTTGTCATCTAATGCAGCGAGAAGTTTAAAATATATATTTTGCTTAGAAAATTTGTGGGCAAAATTCGTCCTCAAACCTACACTAATTATCTTCCTCTCTAAGTGTACACGAGGCAGAGCCAGGGTTGTCAGATTTTTTCCGACCTATTTCGCCAAATTGATTTTCAAAATCACCAAAAGTCGCCAAAATCAATTTTATGTAGTTTTTCTTAATATACATATGTATATTTGCTAATAAATTCGTTTTTATATAACACTTTTTAATATAAATTTTTATAAAATAGTCGTATAAAAATTTAGTAGAAAATCGCCAAAAGTAGAAAAAGAATCGCTTAAAATTTTTCTCGTCCAAATTACTATAATTAACATCAGTAAAATCATTAAAATCAAATTGTTTTAATTGCTTACAGACGAATTTTCCTGAATTTTGAAGTTCAATTTAGTTAAAAAAATTGTCATAAAAATCGCCAATAAATTTATTTATCGCCAGAAAATTTGCCATGACGAAAAATCGCCATGTCTGACAACCCTGGACAGATGAAAAAAAATAAAAATCAAGTTATATTTGTTCTCCCTTGTTTTTTGGTCTTTGTTTTAAACGCAGTGTTGTCGCCTCTCATGAGATAATCAGGGCAATCATGAATAAAATTCTGCGTGAAATTTCTCCATTTTCGAATTAGAATTTTTTGTTTTACCTATTACTTGCTATTAGTTGGAATTGTTCCCCGGGAAAAATTTCACGCGGAATTTTGTTCATGATTGCCCTGAATAAGCTTAAAAATATTATAAATAAATTTTGTTAATGGGTCTTGTTGTACGAGTATTTGTAAATGTATTGCGTTGCTTATAACTAAAATATTCAAAATGGTATTCCATGTGTTCCATATAAACTCTGTTTAATGGGGATAGAAAAATATATTTTAATTGTTAATCTCTGAAAATTAATAATGATGTTGTTTGTGAAATGATAATTTATTTATTTAATGTAACGCCCACATCCATTTAATTAGTTCTAATTGGATGGGAAGCAGTTTTGCACAGGATATTAAATTATTTGTGCGACTGTATGATTTTCATTTGTTGATAAAGCGTCTGTATGTAGTTTTAAATATTTTTTTATGCGAGTATGTATATGGGTCATAATAATTTATGTGATTTAATTTTTATTTTTTATTTTTTCTTTAATTGTTCAGCTCGTCTTACCATCCTTGGGTTGGGCATTTTTATTTTGACAGAGTTTTGCCAATTCAGAGAGAGTATGAAATGATTTTTGTCTTATAAGGGCACCGGGCGATCGCAAACAACTGCTCATGGTCGAAACATTTTTCGTAGACGATTTTGAATCATTACAATAGCACCTGTAAGATTGGTCCAATGTGTGTGTGTGTATTTTTTGGGGGTTTGAAATAAAGTGAAAAATTAAATAAAATAACAGAATAGAAAAAAGTGGAAATTTTCAAATTTTTTTTTTTTTGTATGAAATTGATTGGTGAATTGAGTGGGTAGGCTTATGTATGTATACGAAAATAAATAACATGTAAATGCTTGTTAATATTATAGTTTGTGTAATCAATACATTTCACAAGGAAAGAAAAAAAACAGTAAAACGAAATATAGTGAAATAACTCTACAAAAAGAATTGGTAGGCAGATGATTCAAAGCACCGTACATGGAAATCAGAGAATATAAATGAGTAAATATTCTTAATTTTAGTAACTGCGTATAATCTTAATTCTAGCGAAAACAATTTGTACGCTCACATATTTTCTGTCAAGTAACTAGGACTACAGCCGATTCCAACATACAAGAGCATCTCTACTTCGTTTATGCAAAAAACTAAAAGGCATATGAGCATCAAACACATTGACTCTCTTTCATATTGACAGCCTGAGAATCTTTATGCTCAGGCTATGGATATTTAAGCGGACATAAAACAATCACTGATACTCGGGATATTCAGTCATCATTCGCCACCGCATGCACACATTTGTGTATATAAAATGGAATGAAAAATGTGAGGGTGTGTGTGGCTGTTTTAAAATATGATTTATGTGTGTGTTGTAAATTAAATACCCTTGTATATACTCATGTGTAGCCGGTTAATAGTCAGAGTATTTTTATACTCATGCGTATGATTATAGTTCACAAGCTCAATAAATTTTAGTTAAAGATTTACGGTCTAAATCATAAAAAATATTTCAGGTTTATTACAGGTTTATTTGACAAATTTTCCATAGAAATATGTCAAATAAGGGCTTAATAAACCTGAAATATTTTTTATGAATAAGGCAGTTAAAAAATGTGTATAAACATAGTTGTTATATGTTTATAGTTATGCGTGTGTTTGTGCATGAGCGTGTATTTTATTTTTAGCTACGCATTCATGGTTGCTTGACGGCCAATACTCAAAAAGTTATTTAAAAGAAACATTTGTCATTCTCTGCTCCATCGGCAGTACAAGCCACAATATCCGAACCCAATGACTATAACATTTGCTATTTAAATTTAAATGGTGGAAATTGACATTTACATATCGAGCCATAGCCTTAAAAAAAGCTAAACCGACACATTTTTGGACCTCGTTTTTTTTTTGGCGAAAATCGATTATTTACGACAACAAATAGTCGATTTTGGTAAAAAATCAAGTTCGAAAATTATGTCGCTTGAGCTATTTTGGCGGTTACGGCGCGAGTAAGAGTAGTAGTCCACTAATACATTGTTAAACTGTATTTTTGGTCAATCGATTTTTCATATCTCAGACGTGCTACAATTTGTTTCATTTAGTATTTACTTCACTAGAATTGATTAACTTATAAATTGAGATTGTGTTATATTTCTAATTGAAACCCATCAATCCATGGCGAGCTTTGATATAATAATTTCTAATAAATCAGTTTAGATGTTACCTTCTTTAGGAAAGGGATAGTGAGAGAGAAGACATTTAGTGAAGGAAGATAGAGGAAGGCTCCATTCTAGCACTGCTTTTTTTGAACGTTTTTTTTAAATAACGCACTGTAGCAGCGCCTGTGGTATCGATGAAGCGTATTAAAGTTTTCGGAGCTGTGTTTATTAGCTATTTTATTGATTAGTTATTTTAGTTCGCCGATGATTATGCTACATAATACCGACGAAGGAGGGCGCTCTGATATTACATTAGGATTAGTATCCGCTGAAGTCGGTGTAGTTCACTGACCAGTGATTATGCCTTCATCAATTGAACTTTCCTGCAACAACTGATAGAAAGGAACACTAATGCACAGAAAAATGCGTGGTGTTGTTATTTAAACCAGAAGCTTCAGTTTTGTAGTCAACGAGTTAATTACTTCAGCCAACGCCACCCTCAAACAACAACAATTTCCTCATGAGCTTTGCCTTTTTAAGCGCCAATATTATGTACCGCACAGAAATAAATTTTCCTGCAATAAACACGTTTAATTTGAAAAAAAAACAAAAACCCATTAAAAATTTCCTTGAGTCAATTAAACTTTTAGTAAACTTAAATTTTTAAACAAAAGTTTAATTTACTCAAGTACATTTTTCATTGATTTTTTGTTTTAGTTTTCAATTAAACATGCTGATGGGAGGAGCTTTTTCTTTTCTGTGCGCTCTGAAATCATTATTAATGATTGATAAAAATAAAATGTTAAAAATTTAAAATCGACGGTTGTCTAGTCGGTTTCAGTTTCAAATATTTGGCCTAAAAACGGCTCTTTAGATTTCGGTTTAAACCGAACAGCTAACCCTAGTCACAAATACAATTTTTGCAAAGTATCCTTGTAATTTTTTCAAGCGATTTCAAGCATCTTACCAAAAAAACTCTTTCTTTCAATATTTTTTCATCTTTGGTATTCTAATGTAGGATTTTTCTTTTGATACCATAAATTATTTAAATACCAACTATTTATTTAATACAAAGTAGACAATTCATATGCATAGTTATTGAATATTTGTTAAATTTAAGCACGTTTTTGTCAAACAAGACTCCTTAGCTTACATGCATATACATGAATACATATCTGTACATATACATATGTATATGTATATTAAATAATAATCTCCTTTGCCTGTTAAAGACTTAAATCCCTTTTTTAACTCTTAAACGAAATAAAAATTCTACCTTAAAGATTTTATTTATCCTAAAAATCCTTTACTTAAATTGTAAGTAACACCATCACAAACATACATACTTATGTAGTAAATGTCATAAAGTATCAACAAAAAAACACATGCACACATACATACGAGTACATGCATTCATACACAATAAGATAATTTAAGAGGAAAAGTCCCAGTAAAAATCCCGTACGAAAGTAAAGCAACACATATAAAATCCCAAATCCCTTATGCATTAACACAATGAAGGATAATGCTACGTAAAAACAAGTAAAAGTGATATATTCGGCTGCGCCGAATCTTGTATACCCTTCACCAACGTACGTTTGGTATATACATACACATTAGACTGGTCGCAGCTTGTTTGGGTTTTTTTTAAATATATGTGCTATCTAAAATATTAGGTTTGCTGTCATAAATGCGGTCTTAATTTCTTAGCTCGATCGGACGGTGCCTTCTGGTGTCTAGTGGAGCCTAAAGTACCCGATACACAGTGGGGGTTTTTGTTACAAAAATGGAAATAGTTCTGCAGTTTCTAAACGTCCGATTGTTATGAAATTTCATACAGCATTTGAGGAGGTGTTACTGAGCTTAAGTCTGGAATCTAGACTATATTTATTTAAAGGAGGTGGAGCCCCAAAGCCCCAAAGAGGGCAACCTCGAGTTAATGAAAAATTAAAACCGATGCCAAGGTGATGATTTTGATCTGATAAAAAAGATTTTTTGCAAGTGGTTTTTTTTCTATCCAAGAGTTAAAAGTTCTGCTACATTTTGAGAAAAAATTAAAATTTTGGCTTTTTTTATCAACCTTGGTCTACTGTTCTTGCTAATGGAGAAGTCAAATGTTGTTCGATTTTGAAAAAGAAACGTATTATGGGTCAAGAAAAAATTGTTTGGTATCAAAAGCACAATTAAATGATTAAACAGAATACCGGCATAAATACATTTTCCATACAAATTGGCACAAAAAAGCAGCCGCAGAAAGCAGTCGTAAGATAATGATTAAACAGAATACCGGCATAAACACATTTTCCATACCAATTGGCACAAAAAAGCAGCCGCAGAAAGCAGTCGTGAGATAGAATTTATTTTATTTTGAGAGCGTTTTTTCTCATGCTCTCACATATAAAGAAATATTCTCTCGAAAATGTTACCATACTTTCAATAAATTTCATACATTTTGTAAACAAAAATACATAGAAAAATAAGCACAAAAGAAAATAAAATAAAAATTAAGAGAGCATTTGAAGTTACTGCCGACGATGTTATTATGGGCTTTATTAATTTGGAAGCGATTTTTCTGAAGTTGCAGACTTTATTATGTTTCATCATTAAGTCAAAAGTTATACGCAATTTAAATTAAAACTTTGAAAAAGTCGATTTTTTGCCGTTTTTTGCAGAAAAAAGTGGGTTAATTATTTCGCTATTATAAAAAATGTTTGCAAAAATACTAACCCAATATTTTTACTTATTAAAAAGCTAATACTATAAAAAATATTACAAAGAAATTTTTTGTTAAAATTTTCGTTATTGAAGGCACCAGATCGTTTCGAAACAAACCTATTTTTGTTATAAATACTAAATTTAAGGCTTTTTTCTCAAATTCTGAAGCTGGAACCAAAAAATTCATCATTCCACCTTAATTAAGACATAATGGGCCTAATTGTGAGTGTCGTACTTCGACTACGACTACGACGATTGTGTACTAGATTAAAGAAAAAATGCTCTTTAATCTAGTACAAAAACGTCGTAGTCGAAGTCGTAATACGACACTCGTAATAAGGCACAATATATTTTTAAATATTTTCAAAAATATTATCTGCGCTCGGCGAAAAATGAGAAAAATACAGCAAAAATGCTGAAAAAATGCCATTTTTGGGATTTTACGATTTTTTTTGGGAATTGCCGGGAACTCAAAAGCAAATTCTATATGTTCTTACTTTCTGTGTATTAATTGCATCATTTATTTGTTGCTCTATTGTAAAGAATTTGATTCTAAGGTTTTATTTTCGATATTAGCAATATTTAAATATTTAATTTTCCACTCTGTATTTAATTTTTTTACAATATTAAAATTTTTCCATTTTAAAATGAATGAAGAGAAATTAATTAGAGAGGACTGTAAAAGGGCTATCAGCATTTTCTAATGGAAAATTATTCACGAACATTTAAAGGAACTTAAATGTGCATATACAATCCCATTTATCGTTGTTGACGTATTTCAACTTCGACTACTACGTTTTTGTAATAGATTAAAGAACACTGCCACAAATTTTCTTTAATCTATTACCAAATTGTCGTAGTCTAAGTCGAAATGCGCAAACTACGATAAGGCCCAATATAAGTTATCATTATCATATTGACAATAACACCGAAATTTAAATTAAAAAATACTAAGCAAATTTTTCTGTTTCTGTTTTCTGTTTCAACTACGGTTTTTACAAAAAGTAACAAAAACTATGGCAAAGTTGATACAATCGAAGCTTTTTTGATATCATATCGTATATGATGTTCAAAAACCGCGGAAAACTATTAATTGTCTCAATTCAAACAT
This sequence comes from Nowickia ferox, assembly GCA_936439885.1. Lineage (NCBI taxonomy): Eukaryota > Metazoa > Arthropoda > Insecta > Diptera > Tachinidae > Nowickia > Nowickia ferox. Next base: position 99,415,208 of record OW387023.1, on the reverse strand, counting down.
GCCATTACAAATGTTGCACATTCAATTATATTGCGATATTATTTAAACTATTTATTCCAAAAGAATTTTTAAATTTTGTTCAGCAGAAAGCAACAGTTTTAGGGAAATGGAATGGAACATGTTGTTTAATTTATTTTGTAGTTATTACTTTTCTTTAAGCCCTGTCCAGACTATTATACAAGTATTAATACTTTCATCACATTTTACGATACAGAAATCTAAATACATTCGTTGCGACAGTCAAAAAATCTAACGTAAAATCACATATTGTGTTCAGACCATCACACTTCAAATAAAATGTGTAATACAAGCAGAAAACAAAATGTCTGTGCTATTCATTGACTAGCGGCGGCAAAGCGGTTTCATGTAGGCGGGGACGTGCCGGCACTTAAAAAAATTAAGCAGTTAAAAATATTCTATGTAAATAAAAGAAAAAATTTAAGAAAAGATATTACAAAAACATTAAAAAATTACGTCAACAAAATATACTTCCATACGATTCACTTATTCAAAATTTTGAGCCGATATACATATAACAAAATATTACATCAATGACGTCATGCTATCGGCGGCGAAACAGCCGACTGGGAAATTTGGTTTGTGTGAAAATGCAACCCTGATCTAATGAAAAGTATTATCGTTTAGAAAATTTTCTAAAAACGAAAAGGTCTTATGGGATGTCAAAATGTTTATCGTATTATTTGCCACTTTGATGACATTTTGCGTTCAGACTATCACACTTGCACGTATTATTTGAATTTTTGACAAGTATAAATACAAAGTATAATAGTCTGAACGCGGCTTTAGTGATATATATATATTGCATGTGATTTCCATTTACTAAAAATTACTGAGAACTCGTGCTGAAAGCATAATGAGCTACATGTCACAAAGCTTTGTAAGACTAATGACTGCAAATCTTTGTGGTTAAATTAGATTTTCATACTAACATTTAACAAATTAAAACACTCTTGCGTAAAGATCTTCCTAATATGGTCTGTTTTTTGTAACGTAACGCCACATCATATTATGTGTATATCTTTAAATCCTAAGGTTTGATTATTAGTGTCTTTTCACTGAATATAGAGCTATTTAATCACTTCTTAAATGTACGAAAAAAAATTTCTTCAAACATGATTTTCAAATTATTTTTATCGCACAAGTGTCACATAACGCCAGAAAAGAATGTACCATATATGAAATCTGTTTAATTAAAAAGAAAAAATTGTTTTATTTAGTTACTTTAATATATACCAAAAAAAATTTTTTTTCAACCCTGAAACTGTATTTTTGATTTTTAATACTAATTTCTTGCTTTCTTAAGCATAGAACATATTTGATTAACAAAGAAAAAAATTTGTTTTATTTAATTACTTTTATATACCAAAAAAAGTTTGAACTTTCCATCTCTGGAAGGGTGTTTTTTATTTTTCTAACTTTTTATACCGAACTTTCAAAATTTAATTTTAGTTTACGAAAAATAAATACATTAAATATTTATAAATATAAAATATGTTTAATTGAATGCGAAAATTAGTTTTAGTATATACCAAAATAAGTTTCAATTGTCCAACCCTGGAATCATGTTTTTGATTTTTTTTTGTACTTTTTAATACCAATTTAATTCTAATTGAAATAGGTTTAATTAACAAAAAATACAAAATTAATTTTAGCTAGTTGCTTTTATATGCAAAAAAAATTCAAGTTTTCCATCTCTGACACTTTTTTTTTTGATTTTGCTAATTTTCGATACCAATTTATTAAGAACCATTTCTGACACATCAGATCCAAGACCGAAGTCTCTAGCTTTTCTGGGAGATTCGGAAAACCGATTTCACGTACAGACAGACGGACGGACGGATAGACGGATATCGCTTATGCGTCCTCCCTATTTATAAAGACCCAGAATATATATACTTTATGGAGTCGCTTATTAATATGGGAAAAATTACACACGTACTGACAAACATATGTATATAGTGTACTTTTTAAAATTTTTGGTGAATGGTGTAAAAACATGTAAAAAAATAGTGTGATAGACAAAGAGTGCGGGAGGTAGAGAGAGAGAGATAAATATACTTGTGTTTAAAGAGTAGAATAAAAGCCACCTACTACTGTTCAGGTACGGCATTGGTTTACGTATTGTAGCTGTTCGCAGACGTGTTGTACCATAAATTCCTTGGCTAACACTTTTAGAGAAAACCTCATAAATGTGATTTTTATTGCCATTGCTTTGGGTATTATAAACATTATCCGTATCATTGTGAGTGTCCTTAACAGGCGGGCAAGTATGTAGTTGTTGTCCGTCTTGCAATTCCTTCAAATACTTTTGACAATAAGTTTGTGGTATTTGTAACAATTTGCAAGCTTTACGAGGCACATTACCCAGGGGTAAAGTAGACATTAACTGCTCTATATCCTGTTGGCTGTCTTCAAAGTTTGTGAAATTTTCCATGTCGTCAGGAGTGAATCTTGACGATGGTTTAAATAAGTTTCTGCCAGGTTTGTTAGTAACTTCAATTTCTCTTATTTCTGTTTCCCTTTCTTCGTCACTTGGGAATTTTTCATAATTACAAGAACGTTTATGTAGCCGAGTATTGAATTTAAAGGGCGATGCTGTTAGATTGGCTTCATTTAATTTTGATTTTAACATGCGCAACGAGGCACGCATCGAACGTGATCGGCGTAAACTTGTAATACTGACCGTACGCGGATCTTTACTGGCAAGCTTAGCATACGAAGAACGATTAGCTTTACGACGTTCCATTTTTGGGGGTAATTTGTTTTACTTTTTAGATGTGTACATACATATGTTTTTTTTTTCAATTGCAATTTAAAGAAAAAACTTAATTTTTCGCTTTTTACAACACATTTAATACTTTTGTCGTCACTTGAATATTTTCATATTGTCAATTATTTTATACGTATAGTTTTTTTTTCGTTTTATTGTTCAAACAGCCTGAAAAACTGCCATCGTCATACGTTGCTGCCAAACAAAATTAAACTGATTTCATTGTGAGACGTGATTGCGTTTATTTCACAACCCTGTGTGCCTTATGCACTGATATTGAAATGTGTGCACATGTTGTTTTTGTTATTGTAATGCTTGTAGTTAATCCTGTTTGGATTGTCTAGGCAACCAGCAGCAGAGATAAATTCAGAGCACGAAGCCGATTTAAATCGACAGTCGGCGGTGGCTAAGGCGACTATTACCCAGCGGCGGCTAAACAGAAAGTTTTCTCCTTCAACCGCTAGCGTAGTTATATGTAAAGACTCTTCTTAAAAGAGGTTTTCTTTGGACATGTAAAAAAAAAATCTTTATAAGCCAAATCACCAGATGTTTGTTTAAGTGTACAGAGGAGGTTATGTCAATAATAACGGAAACCAATACCAGCGAAATGGCCGCCATGGCTTCGTTTACAGTACCATATTCCTTTTTTTTTAATTTTCAAGAAAAGTAACCTACCATCGCTTTTTTGCGTCATAAATTTTCTGACCGTGTGTGATTTCTCTCAAAGAGAAGATTTACAATTGGCTACCGAGATGTTATCATTTAACAACTTTAGTATTTTTTCTTTGCGGTAACGTGAAAGATAAGGTATGTGTGTGTGGATGGATGGAAATGCAGCCGCAAATGTACGACTAGGTGGCGGAAAATTATCTGGAAAAAATGAGGTTCTGCAAGCGTAGCCGTGGCATCCATTTGGCTGATATTGTTTTCCTTTATACCCTCTTCTTTACAATTAAATAAACATACGATGATTGCGGTTAAAAATACTGTTTTTTTGTATATCAAAATCAAACATCTGTTATTGTTTTTTTATTTTGAATAGTTTCTTAGCTGTCATAGACAGAAAACTTTCGATAGACATCTTTTTATTGAAAACAACAATAAAGTATGAATATTTGTTTTTGTTTTCAATATAAGTAATGCAAGGCAAATTCATATAAAGTATACTCAGCTCAGTTCGCTTTGAGAAATTTATATTTTAAATGTGCTGAAAAATGTGTGCTGACATCCAACGTTGCGACCAGCTGGTATGGATTCGCTTTGTGTGCCATGTGCCCAAAAAAGCGTAAGCACTAATTACTAATGAAAAACTGTTTGATTCAGACATGTATTTATTGATTTAAACTGTTTCCAATCATGTTGGATTCTATAAAATTGTCTATTACGCATGTGTGGCACATGGCACACAGATGTAAACCCGGCCTAATTAATCGAACGTTAGACGTGTGACGTGGTACAGGCCGCTAAATTGAGTTTGAATGACTTACAATTTATTTCAAGGCAGCAAGAAGTGATACTTTTATATCATGTTCATCTTAAGATTTTTTTAAATGTTTCATTATTTTACTGCCAGGCAAGTAAAAATTCTCGTCTGTCTGCTTATATTGAAAAATAAAAAATTGAGCGCTGGATTTTTATAAGAGCAAATTAGTTTTAATTTGTTCTTTTCTGTTTTTTTCTTAGATGCCAATAAATGCATAAGTATCGATGTGTGGTCTAGCTTTTTCCATTAAATAAATAATAAATTCTTTATGCGATCAGATTTTATGCTTACAGTACTTTATTTAATTTGTCGTTTTGGCTGAGACGTGCATCGTTAACAGCTGCGTGATTAATAAAAAATTGCTATCGGCGGCTGTTAGCTGACTATGTGTTCATCGACTTCGTGCACTGTGTAAACCTATTGTTTACGTTATTCATGAAGTGTTGTTGCATTGCATACTCTGAGATAAAAGCAAACGGTCATAGAGACTTACTTGTCGCTTTGTCTAAATAAGGGATGTGCTAAGGCGTAAAAAAGTACTTTTTAGATTTTGTTGTTGTTTGTTAAACCGGTTATGCCAATCAAATAGAAAGTTTTATATCAGATCTAATTAGGTAAACTAATAATAACTGATGCTCATCAACTGTTATATTGCAAAATTATAAACTTCATATACAAAATGTAAACAATCGGGATACACGAATACATTTCTCACGGTGGGCCAGCAGTGATCTACAAACACGAGCTCTTATTATAAGATTGGACTGACTAATTGCAACTAAACTGTGGCAATTCGTAGGATAATGAACAGATTCGAGAATTTTCGAATAAATTTTAATCTCAGAATTCCAGAAACAACATCGACTACCGCAAATTTAAATAAAATAAAAACCTTTTGAAAAAAATGGTTCTGTAAAAGTTTTTTTCAAATCAGTTTTCAAGTGCTTTTTTCTGAACTTCATTCATATCGTTGTAAAAAAATGTCTCATAAAGTGTTTTTTAAATAACTCTTAAAGTTCTTTAAAAGCATCTCAAGGAACTGAAATAAAGGAGAATTCATAAATTCTCGACTGCTTTGGGGTTGAGCTAAGCGGGAAGTTCCTGGTATGACCTGCATGTTTAACAGCTTTTCACATTTTTTTCACTGACATAACTTTTCTTTAAATTCTTGACTATTGTCCTAAGACATGGGGCCTGTTCGTAAATGCAACGCTGCGCTGAAAATGGAAATTTAAATGTCCTAAAGTGCTTCCCTGAAGTAGATAACGCACAAATAAATGTCAAATATGAGCTATAAATATTGGTACTACTAAAAAAGATTATCAGCGAACTTGTATTGCATTTTAAATTAAAAATTGCTCGTATGATGCAGAGCAGTGATGCATTTTCGAAATGGTACTTTTCATATATTCTCAAGGAATTTTTGTATCAAAAGAGGAACTTTTAATTGTACATACAAAATTATTCCTTCACGATCTTTAAACAAGATAACCCTCCCTTAACTTACACACACAAACACATGTTGTAAAAATGTTTGTCATAGAAGGAAATTGTGCGTCATCCCAACAAACAAAAAGTTAAAAGTTTAAAATAAAGGGTATTCATTCGGTTAACCGTTAACAGGTTAACCCGTTAATTATTATCCGATTAACTGATTTATGAAAAAACTTTATTAATCGGTTAACCAGTTAGTACCTAAATTAACCGATTAAGCCAAAGCCTCGATTAATTAATCGATCGATTAACCGATGAAAGTAAAAGCCCGACTAAATGAATATCTTATTAGATATGCGGGATATAAAGAATGGGTATCTATACATACAAGTATGAAATAAAGTGCGCTGGGGTATACGCAAGTAAGTATGAGAATGAATGAGTACCAATACGCACTAGCATAAAAAATTTTCGATATGTGTTAGAGTATCCAAAATTTTTTTTGTATTGATTGTCTTTCTCTGATGCAAATATGATTTGATATATATTTTCTTTTGAAGCAGTCTACTCTCTAAATATATATTTTCAACCACAATAAACAAGCAAAGAATGTGTACCAATTTCACAAGCGGACACCTCTAATAGCCGAATAAAAATACCGCAACGGCGAGTGTCCGGTTATGGGAGGTTTCACTGTAATTTATATTTGGTTATAAAATGTAATTATAATGAGGCAGCATACCCGTATTTACTCGTAGTTAATAAGTAGGCTTGTAATATGTTTTATTTTCTAAATACGAGTACGTTAGTTTACTGCTTAAGGCAAATGCTCTACAATTTGCAAGTTTCAAAACCGTAAAGATTAAAAGATATGTATGTGCGTGCGTGTATGTATATATTTATGTGCTTGTAGAGTGCGAGATTTAAAGCATTAAACACTAGACCACAGCAAGCCACCGACTACGGTCTGTCAAAAATAGATTACACACGTTTATATGAAAACGATTATTTTGCCGCCATCACAGCTACACACACGGCTACACGACCACTTTTGTAGCCAAGTTACATTCAGGACAGCATACCACCGACTACAACTTGTCAAAAGTAGCAAGTACAAATTGGATATTATTTAACAGAAATAATATTTAAAAATTCGTATAATGAAAGAAATTTATTCGTTTTTATATTTTTATGTGACACAACTACATTTTAAATAAGTAATTTTATTGTTATGAATGCGAAATATTTGAAAGTGGCACTACTGAAGCAAAATGTATTTATACTTCAATACCAGCTGATTATGATGTTGCTGTCGTTGTCAATATAATTATGTAGCTGACTACACGGCGTCAATAGCAGTCAAGAGCGGCAGAGAGGCCGCCAACAAAATTGCGTAACAATTTTTAGTTTAAAAAGGATCTTTCACCTCAAGATTTTATGTAATGTAATGTAGTAATTCTAAGGGGTGAGGGTAACAGTAATTCTTATAGTGGGTGGGGGCAATGCACATCCAAAAATGGTGAAATAACTCAACAATCAACATGTTTCTTATTTTGAATTTAACAGTACTGGAATGCTAAATCAACATGAAATAAGGCTATTTCAAAAGGAAATATTTTCTTTGGAGATTACGGTAAATTATATTATGAAGCAAAATCATTGCCGAACAATGTTAAATTAATCTTGTTTTCGTAGATTTTAATATGAAATTTTTTTGCACGTTGGTTATGAAAGCGAAATTCAAATTTTTTTAAATACAACTTGTAATTCGGCGTTACTGTACCGTTAGCCATCGCTGAGTTTTTTTTCTAACAGTTTTTCTTGGAACTGTTTATTTCTTTGCCAGCAATATATTTTTTTATGTTAAAAATATTTTGCGTAAATCAACAATGACGACATTCTCCAAACATCAATCACATACATACATACATAAGTGCCCTTAACTATGAAAGTAGTGTAAGTCAGACATATGTTTGGTCGAGATGTTTAGTAGATTACATTTGAACAAATGAAAAATTATTTTTAAGTTTAATTAAGACTTGTACTAGTCTCGATTAATATAAATTTATTTGATATTTATTAAATATTTATTGAAGTTTTTTTTTAAGATTTATTTAATATTAATCAGAAATAATTTCTTAATCGGGCTTAAGTTCAGTAATTTCAATTCTTTTTGAATGAAATATTTTTACTAATTAATGTGAGTTTCTAAAGAAGAGAAGAAAAATTAAATTAGATTTTATTAGCTGGGGGAAATACCAAAGCTAAATCAATAATTTTATACACAATATAATAATTTCTCATATTCCATTTCATTGAAAATTTGCGTTAAATAGCTGATGTTAATAACAATCTCTACGCCAGTAGATAGTCTTGGGTGCTGATGAAGTGCGTGGCTGCACAGAAAAATATCGGTATTTCCCCCAGCTAATAAAGTCTAATTTAACACACACATTAATTAATTTAAATATTTCATTCAATAAGAATTGAGATTAATGAACTTAAGCTCGACTGAGAAATTATTTCTGATTAAAATTCACTATAGTTCAACTAAAAATTTAAAATTGTCTGATTTATTTAATATTTCGAAGTAAAAATGCGTATGACTTACACCACTTTCATAATTAAGGACACATACATACATACGTACATATTACCATAGATTTATTATTCACCAGCGGAAACAGGCACCATCTATAACCTATAACAAAAAAAAGTACTTGTAATACATATTTTATGTGTTACCTTTCCCTAACAGCAAGAAGCTGCAAAGTCATTAAAACAGCACATGTTATTAAAACAAGAACATTTTGTTGTTGTTATTTCTTAACCTTGAATTGTTTATTATTATTATTATTATTATTGTTGTATTTTACAGCATGTTGTTTATTCCTTCAAAAATAAAATCATGTCAGACTTACCTAATACGCACTTAAAACGCATTCAGTCACAAAAATAAATCTGTAGTATGCGAGATGAAGAAGTGGGTGTGAAATTTGTCATTTGACTTGTATAAGTAAACAGTTTCTTAATCTGTCAGAGAAATGAAAACATTTGCTTTGCAGAGTTTTGTTTTATATGTATATATATTGTGCAAAAAGGAAAAAGTGCTTAAGTCGAGATAAGCACATTTTGAATTAGTGGCACCCCCGTAATCACCATATTCAAAAGTACTTCTGACAAAAATTTCTATTATTTTATGCTATTTTTTTGAGGTTATCTTTTTTCGACTCATAATCTCATACGGCATAACAGCTTAATTTAGCTTATACTTTGATATTATTTCAATTGGATTTATTAGTGACAGTGTGTAGAACGATGTTTTTCTAAAAAATTTAAATGAACACCGAATTTGCAAATTTAACTGCAAAAGAAGTAAATTTCTGAAAATCGGCTTGAAAGCCTAAAACTGCTCTCCTGCAAAGCAGTAAAATATGACTTAAGCACTTTTTCCTTATTGCCACAGAATTTACGTAAGTACGAGTACATATTTGAAATTCCTTTTTGAATATTTTTTTTTTCAAAATTAAATTTTAAACATTTTCTTTACGATAAAGCGAAAACATAAAACAGATTATTTACTTTCGTTGAACTTAATGACATGTCTGTTTGTAAATACTGAACATTTTTGAAATCTGGCCTAGATTTGAACTTTGGAAAAAGCTTTCTACCAGCATTTAATTCGTTATTATCGTACTTACAATTTGAATCTTAATGCCACTATTTTAAATGGGCGATAAAGTGCCGGATAGTTAATCCTAAGTTTAGCAAAACTTTGTCCGCTACAACAACAACGATATGACAGTTAAAAATTAAATGGTGTTCTAAAGCGAGCAACGAATAGTTTTGACACTTGAAATTTCCAAAGTTAGTGTATTTTTATGCAGACTACAACAATTAACAATGAAATTTAAAAAAATCAAAGAGTATTCTATCAGTTAATGTAACTTTGATTATGTAATTTTGACAACTTGGTGTATCATGTAAACCGTGAGAGGCAAACTATTGAAATTTTCAAAAACGCCAAAACAAAAAAGGCCCAAAATTAAAAAAATGTCGAAACGAAAAATTGCCAAAAACCGAACAAATCTCCAAAACAAAAAAAGCGCCAGAACTAAAAAAAAACAAAAAGAAAAGCACCAAAACTAAGAAAAATCTATAAAACTAAATTTAATCGCCAATTCCCAAAAAAATCAGCAAAAACGAAAAAATTGCCAAAACTAAAAAAATCGGTAAAACTAAATTTAATCGCCAAATCCCAAAATTAAAAAACGCTAAAACAAAAAAAGCGCCAAAACTAGGAAAATTTTCCAAAAACCTAAAAAGACGCCATAACGAAAAAAACGTCATAACAAAAAAAAAACGCTTATGCTAGATTTAATCGCCGAAATCAGAAAAAATCGCCAAAAACCCAAAAATAAAAAAGCGCCAAAACTGCGAAAAAATCGAAAAATTGAAATTGAAAAAATTGCCAAAAACCGAATTTTTTTTACCGGGACTTAAAATTTTTTTAAAACTGTTTACATCAGGTAACATATTCGATTATTTAGGCTAAAGTTCTTCTAGTAGTACATTTGTAGTGCCCGTACGGAACCCTTCGTGTTTGAGTCAAAGGCGCACTGTACTGAATTTATTCTGAAATTAGCAACCTATTTGGTTTATCGGACCTTTAAATCAAACAAAATATATCAGCCCATTTCTAAATATTCCCGGAAAATCATTCTCATCATTCTCAGGGAAATATTTTTTTCCGAAAATAAAATGCTCCTATTCTAAACAGTTGACGAGAGCAAGAAAAAATGGGAGAAAATGTTGAATGTTCGAAGTCAACTTTATTGTTGCCAATTGTTCTATTTTACCTGAAAGCTTGCGAAAAATTTTAATTCAAAAGGCTTTTCATTGGTATGTAGTGATTGTGCTTATTTGAACAAATATTTGCCAAAATGTGTTCGTAATTTTATGTGTATTAGAGAGAAATTGTTGCTCCTTCCCAAAATTTTTAACATTCCTTGCATTATTTAAAGGCCAGTGAAGTATTAATTAATCCCCCTTAATTAAGTTTCTTGTCTTGCTGCCATTATGTATTCCCTGAGTATGTATTTTCTTTTGTTTACACATTTTTACTTGTAAAAATGTCTGAATACCAAAAAAAAAATAATCATTATTTTGCTGACTTATTCATAATTTTTTTTGTCAACTTTCTCCTCCCCTGCCTTGCTTCACCACAAATAATGGCATTCTGCTTTTATTATTACTGATATTAGAACTCACTCGCCAAAGTATTTGGAGCCGAACGCTTTTATTTATTTAATTTTGTTTTTCAAGATGTACATGTACAAGTAACAAAAACCCCTTCGAAATGACTTGTTTTTATAATGAAATACCAGAAGACTATTAAAAGAGTTTTTGTTACTGTTTTTATTATTGCTAATACAACAATATACAATGACCTTAATGTCCTTGTCTGCTCTAATCCTATTCAATTTAATTCCCTCATCCATTAAGCAGCAAAAAAAAAATAATAGAAATGTACACAAATAAATGAGATGCTATGAAAAATACCCGATACAAATACTTTAATACAAAAGTATTGAAAAATTGAAAATGTTTTGACATTGATTTCAAGAAATATACTAAATATTTTTGCCAAAAAAAACTCCAAATTAGATGTGGATGTAATTTGAAATGAACCGTTTTACGGACTCGGATTGGGCAAAATCCAGGAAGATATAACAACGGAGATGAAAAGTAATAGGGAACACCTCTGGCCGCATCTCCCTGGATTGAGGCATGCAAAGCTAATGATTGGAACGTATAATCAAAATCGTTTCATAGATCTCATGTCCCTGAGTAAAAACAATCTAAGAATGCTTACAGGCTTTCTCACAGGTCATTGCAGACTGAGAAACACCTCCACAGACTTGGCATTGAGAGTAACAGCCTGTGCAGATTCTGTGAGTACGACGATAAAACCCCAGAGCATATTCTGAAGGATTGTGAAGCGTTATCCCACAGAAGATATAGCTAATTGGGCATTGAAGGAGTGGGAACTGCCAACACTAGACCCACTGGCAATCCTGAGATTCATCATGAGAGTAGGTCTGGATGAAGTGCTCTAGCACCTGGCAAGGGATACAATTCATTCATTCATTCAATTTGAAATGAATGTCTTTATAATAAGAAAATTTCTCATAAACTTTAAAAGCAACTTTTAACATATAAGCAAAGAATAAAAGCAAGAATCGACTAGTCAAACAGTTGTCAAATATGCGGTTCAGCAAATTACATTGGCTACACAAACAAACACAAATCGCAATTCCTCCTCTAAAGGGGCTCCTCATGCACCCAGAGAAAAAACAACTTAAAATCGCTTATAAAGCATACTGAATAGTAATGTTATATATATATATATTCTTTTTATTTCTATATGGAACAGTTTTAATTTAAAGTTTCCCTATTTTGATAATTTTAATATGAAAACAATATAGAAATAATATTCGGCATTGAATTCATAATTCAATATTAGCGTCTTATTGAAACAAAGTGGTTTAGATATCAATTTAAAGTGTTGCCATATATATTTTAAAATGTTCCTTATTAATTCAATGTTTTGTAATTTCAATTTCAACTTAATTAAGAAATTCATGAAATAAAAATCTTAAAATAATATGTTTCAATTTTAAAACAATGTGGTTTTAATATACATATATCGCCCACGAAATAAATAGAAAAATTGGAAAATTATTAATTTAATGTATTTCAATATAAAACTAAGGGTTCCGTATACCAAAAGTGAAAAGAACCCCGTTGTTTTCGCTACGATGTCCGTCTGTCTGTCACAGGCTGTTTTCTCGAGAACCGTATGATCTGTGGACCTTAAATTTTCATAGAACATGTGAAAATAAAAGCTGTTCTGCTGTTCGAACAACAAAACATGTTATATAGACGATTATATATGGACACTTAAAATTTTAAAATTTATGGTTTTTATGCAGACTTTGGTATAGTCACTAAAACACTAAAATTTAAAAAATCAAAATCAAAGTGTATTCTATCATTTAATGTAACTTTGAGAACTTGCGGCATCTGGTGAACGGTAAACGAGACGAAGTCTTGAAATTTTCAAGAACGCTTAAACTAAAAAATCCCAAAATTAAAAAAAAGCCGAAACGAAAAATCGACAAAATGAAAAAAGCGCTTCAATAAAAAATATCAAAAATAAAATAAACCGCTAAAATGCAATAAAATCACCAAAAATATGAAGGCCACAAAAAGAAACTAAAAAAAATCGCAAAAATTAAAACGCGAAACAACAAAAAAAAATCACTTAGACAAAACATGTGTATTTAATAAAAAAATAAATCGCCCAAACCGAAAAAATCGCTGAAACAAAAAAAACAACGCTAAATTTAAAAAAGCGTCAATACTAAAAAATCGCCAAAAACTAAAAAAAATCGCCAAAAACTAAAAAAAAAATCGCCAAAACTTAAAAAATCGCCAAAAGTTAACAATTTGTCAAAAAGAAAAAAAAAACGCTTTAGCTAAGAAAACGTCAATTCCAAAAAAATCGCCAAAAACGGGAAAAAATCGCAAAAAACAAGCGACTTGCGGAACTCTCGGCCATTTCACGGTTGCGAGCGCTATAAGTCAATGATTTCTAACTTCTAGACAGCTCATTCCGCAGGACACAGACACAGGACATTCCGCACTAGCTTTTTGAGGACTTCGTGTAATTTCACGTGGAGGTGACGTAAAATGAACAAAACCGTGGCGAACATTTGCACAATGTTATATTTCATAGATAATAACATTGATAGACCTTTCAAACGAAAATTTCAATGATATCTTACACACACACTTCGTTTTATTTTAATTTAATTTTTTAAGGTGGAAAGCGCTTAATGAAAGATACAATTCTTAGTAAAAAGAGTCAATTATGTATAATCATTTTATAACATTTATTATTTTTGTTATAATTTTTTTTTATAAACATACAACTAATTATATTTGACAAATCACCGTCAAGCGCTTTGTTTGTAAATGTTTGTAAAGGGCAAAAGAAAAAATATAGGGTGTTTTTTATAGAGGTATAGAACTTTAAGTTGGCATCACTTTTTTAACTGGCGGCCATTTTGTCAGCTGTCAAGTGATTAATATTTAGTTTGGTTTGCCATTTCATCATGAACAGGTTGACAAAAGAACAACGCTTGCAAATCGTGCAAATTTATTTCGAAAATAATGGTTCAGTTCGCGAAGTTTACCGCAATCTCCGTCCATTTTATGGTCGACATGATCGTCCATCAGAGCAATTAATTCGGTTAACCTGTCAATTGGCCACCAAGATCGTGTGATTTGACACCATTGGATTATTTTCTTTGGGGATATGTGAAGTCGCTCGTCTACGCCAACAAACCAGAAACGTTAGGGGACTTGGAAGCCAACATTCGTGGCGTTATTGTCAACATACGGCCCCATATGCTCGAAAAAGTGGTTGAAAATTGGACCTGTAGAATTTCCTTTATTCGAGCCAGCCGCGGCGGCCACATGCCCGAAATCATATTTAAACGTTAATGGCATAAAATTATCCTTCCAATAAAGCCAAATTGATGGACATTAAAACGATTTTCTTGTGTTTTATTTCAATTCGAAGTTCTATACCTCTAAAAAAAACACCCTATAAATAAAAAATACCAGGAGCCACAATCACAATATAAATGAACAAAACTTGTAAACATTAAATAAATCCTTTTTCTGCTTTCACCACACTTTGACAGCGTATTGTGTATTTTGTTTATGCTTAAGCGAAATATGTAGCAAAAATAAGGAAATTGCTAAAACGTTCCTTGCAAAACAATTTCATTTACATAATTTACGACCGCGTTGAACAATGCAAGAATGGATGTATAAGTCACGTAAAGAAAGCGAAAAAGTATGCTGGTTAAATGCTAAACCAGTTGAACAAAAAGGATTAAATGTATTGTAAAGGAAACTTTAAAAATGGCTACAGCGATAAGGGTGTAATAAACATAAATTCTTGACAGTTTTCTGTTATCGATCTGTTTGCAATTTTACGATTGGCTTGTCTGCTTATCGCAGCTTAATAAATTTGTTAACAAATTTTACATACAAATTTAATGAATATTGCATGGGACATTGAGTTTTCATTATCTGGCATAGTGTTAGCGAGTGTTAGCGTATTTGATGTGATTATCGGCTTGTCATCCGGCTCGAAGGACCAGTGATGAGTGTGAAATTAGAACCTGGTTTATGTTTGCTTGAAAATATGGAAACCAACTTTGTGTATAGCAGAGAATTCGCGGTATGAAACTGGAATAAAAATGACACATAAAGAGTTGTGAATATATTTGTGGTATCAAACGTACTACAACAATATTATACTAACAAAGCTTGATGTCTGTGTCAAATCATTTCTTTCTCAAAGTTAATAATAAATCACATTGATTTTGGTAATTATAAAAGACCTGAAAATGTATATAATAAATATAATAACCACCAGAGAACGAAGATGGGCTGTGAGCCGCCTAACAACTGCCGCCATCAATTCTGCGGCTAATTTCAGCTTAGCCGCTTTTTTAAAATGATCCTTATATTAAACCAACAGAAAAGTATGAGCCCGCCTCTGACGTGAATGGTAGCAAGAGCCGCTGACGTATATATGTGTCGACAGCTGCCGCCAAAGTTGCTCCAACGCAAATCGACTTTATGCCGCCGCCGTAGATATTTTTTGTCAGCTGCTGCCGCCGACAAATTAGTGTCGACTTCGTTCTCTGATATTTACTAAAGGACACACAAAAAATGTTGTTAAATTTATTAGAAATAGTATGCTGTTTGAGTATGTTGGTATTTATTTCCTTTGTTCATAGCTGCCATACACTAGCTCAGTTGTCTGACTTGTTCTTGTTTTGTTGTTTTATATTTCGATTGTTTGTGTTGTGTAAATAGCCGACGAACTTCGCAATAGCAGCGAAAACTTCCTGCTGCTGGCTGGTAGGCAGTATAATAGTCTAGTAGTTTGAGGGTGGAAGGTTCGATTACTGCCGGAGACTCTGGGTGTTTCTGCAGATAAGCTAAAGTAGCTTCGCAATTTGTGTTTGTTGTTTTTTAAACCATAACTTTAATATTAAATAAATTTTATGTGAAATCATGTCGAATTGAAATTTATTTCATGATGGTATTTAGGTTCGTATCTAAGGAATACTTAAGGTTGTTGTGGCTGCAGCAGTAAGCACGCTGTCTAGCACGAGATTTATTCGAGTTCAAATCTTGGCTGAGAAAGCCAATTACACGACCACATAATCATACGCGCACATTTTATTTTGCACTTCACTTCAAATAATTAACGAAAAGACTGACCACATTAAATTGAATTCACATTGTTTCAACTTGAAATAACTTTGATTCAACATGAATCTTTATGTTATTATAATATCAAGTTCTCGTTATTTCAACTGGACATAATTTTGTTTTAACATGGCTCTTCGTGTTGTTTCACTATCAAATTCATGTTGTTCCAACTTGAAATAACTTTGATTCAACATGATTTTCATGTTATTTCAGTATCAAACTCTGGAAATTTTGGTGTTATTTAACATGTTTCTTCATTTTGATTTCAGAGTACTGGAATATTAAGTCAACATAAAATAAAGTTATTTCAAAAGGAAAAATTTTCTTTGAAGTTTACTGTAAATCATATTGAATTAACATGAAACACAACATATGAAGCAAAATCATTATTGAAAACTGTGAAATTAGCCTTGTTTTCTTAGATTTTGATATGAAATTTTTCTGTGTTCTAACTCTTCTCAATATGAGTAGTTTTTTATCAAAAAAAAGTATCCTCAAACGTTGACATAACTGGTTAAAATATTCTACTAAAATATGTGAAATTACATATATCACATTATTTTCAATAAAGTTTAGCTCGAAATTCAACTCAAGCGCCAGAAATTAATCAAAAGTTTTTCACGCTTGCATTTGTAATATGAAACGTCTTCCGAAGTTTGAAGTAAACTCTTGCGAGAAACTCTTTTGTGGAACATTTTAACCCTCTAACTCTGCTGTGTATGGGTAATTTTCGCTCTTTTCGAAGAAATTGCAAAAAAGGATCCATAAACCATAATGTTGTACAAAAACATTTGCCATAAAATTATATAACATTTCTTTGATTACATTAAAACTAAAATAAAAATATGTATGAAAACTTTAATTTATCGTGGTGCGAGTTATACTCTTACGTAATATCTCCGAGTTTTAACGTCTTTTGCGTGTTAGGAGATTATTAAAATTTATTTGTTTCTATTAATGATGTTTTTCTTTTCCTTATGTACAAGCTATTTTAATTAATTTATTATGCTTCGCTATACATATAAAAGAAAAGTATCTATTGTCTTCTCTTCTCTCCCCAAAAACAATGCAAAGCAGTTGAATTAAATATGCGGGCTTTCAAAATCAACAAATCACTAATCATCACACACAAGCCATTGAATGCTCAAAGTCACACAAATTTAAGAAATTTCTTCCAATGACCTTTTAAATGAGTTATAAAATAATTTATGTAATATTGTCCAATAATTTTAATAAAGTAAATCTGTGAATCACAGAAAGATAAAGCAACCCCAAGAACAATACAAATTAACATATTTCATGTGAATATAAATATTACGTAGACTTTTGTTGCTCATTCTACTACGTGTAGACAGACATTTGTGGACCACAAAGCAGCACCGCACGCAACCGAAACGAAACGAAAAAAAAAATTATTTATAAATTATGATAAAGCACTCATGAAAATAAACTACGAAAAATAACAGTCAGTCACTTGTTAAAACAATTACTGCTGTAACAGCCAGCACAAGTATTCTTAGTGAGAGTATGAATGAAAAAATGTCCTCAAGTAAGCAGTAAGCTGTGTTCACACTGACTGAATGTACCCAGGGGGATCTTACGGGTTCACATTATTTTTTCGCTTTTATATACTCTTAATGTTTCTTCGTTTTAATATTTTAGCAGACGAAAACACCAGCAACCACATGCCTAATGAGGTTTAAATAAAATTTGCATTAACTTTCAACTAACTGAAAATGATAATGACACTATTATGAATAATTTTATTTTTTTTTGTTATTGAAAACTTTTACTTATACGAAGTTAAACTGTGGTTCACAAAGTCTTATAGCGAAACAATAGATCAGACAGCAACAAAAAAAAAAAACAAAAAGAGTTGTGTGTTGAGCAACTTTTACATGCTACAAGATATTTGAAAAGTAAGAGTACTTTTATGTAAATATAATATCAACTTAAAAGAAAATCTGCTGATGTCATATAATTTCTAATTAATTTTCAGCTTGAGTAGAAAAGAAAGTATATGCCCAAGTTCAGCGCTGTCGTTCAGTAAATTAATAAATTTACTGTCATCTTTTTATTAAAAGATATGATATTCATGTACATTAGGAGCGATATTTCCTTTTCGATTTCAGGGTTGGAAAATTTAAATTTTAAATATAAAATGAATTTTTCTTTTTCTCTATAAATTAAACATATTTTATATTTTTCAAAGAAAAATCAAAAAGGATGATTCCAGGGTTGGAAAATATACACTTTGTTTGTTTATAAAAGTAATTATTTTATCTAATTTTTCGACCTTTTTTTGTATTTTAATTAAACTATTTTTTTGAGCTTTAGGTCTGTTTTATATTTGTATTTTATTATTTCAATATTTCGTTAACCTTATTGTTATTTTAAAATTGTAAAAATAATTTGTAATTGAAAGAAGAAAAGAAAAAACAAAAAACTAAGATTTCATAACGACCCAACAAAAATATCCTGAAGAAGTTAACCGAAGGTTAACGAAATATTGAAATAATAAAATACAAATATAAAACAGACCTAAAGCTCAAAAAAATAGTTTAATTAAAATAAAAGTAATTAGATAAAATTAATTTTTTTTCTTCGTCTTTAATAAATTACTCGTAGTATTAAAAATCAGAAAAATCCAAAATATGGGTTCAGGCTTGGAAAATTACATATTTTTTTTTTGTATATAAAAGTAACTAAATAGAACATTTTTTTCTTTGTTAATTAAATATATTTATTTTTTAGAAAGTAATAAATTAATTAATTAAAATCAGAAAAATCTAAAATATAGTTTCAGGGTTGTAAAATTTAAACTTTTGTTAAAATAGATAAATAAAAAAATTGTTCTTTGTAATTGAACTTCTCCGAAATGGCTTGACCTATTTTTATGAAATTTTGTATGTGTATTCGGTAGGTCTGAGAATAGGTTCTAATTTGTTTTTCATACCCCTAAGTGGGCTGTGCCACGCCCATACGAACTTAATATATTATAACTTGAAAGCTATAGGATTCAGAGTATTCAAATTTTGAGAGCAAGGTGCGAAGTTATTGAAAATATTGGTGGAATAGAACCGGGGGAAGGTGCACCCCCATACAAAGTAATTAATAATTAACCTTTTATTTTGAAAGCTATAATCGGATGAGTCTTCAAATTTGGTATAGGCTCTTTTGAGAGCGAGGTGCAAAGTTATTCAAAATATTGGTAGAGTAAAGGGCACTTCCATACCAAAAAATTATAAAAATCTTATATCTTAGAAGCTATAATAGCAAGCGCTTTCAAATTTATTGACTGTTTTAAGAACAAATTTTATTCAAAATATTGGTAGAATAGGGCTGGAGGAAGGAGCACCCCTCTTACAAATTAATAGGGTGCCCCTGTGCTTGAGTGATAGCGATGCTAGTATCTCAGCCATAAACCTGGGTGTTTTCCGCAGACAAGGTAATCGCTTCGCTGGTTGTGCTTGTTTAAAAAAATATTTAAAGTTGTCACGCGTGAGATAACAATTCTTTCTACGTGACATTAAGTGATACAAATTTTAAAGACATTAAAAAATGGCAAATAATGTCGAAAATGAGTGAAAATATTAGTCACATGTTGTCACGCGTGGGAAGACTTGAGCATGATTGATAAAAAAATTTTTCTACGTGAGATCAAGTGGTAAAAATTTTAAGAACCTTAAGAGAGTTGGATTCAAAAAAATTATTTAAATAGGTGCAGCTGTTTGGCTGAGCGTGGGCGTGACTGATAAAATTTTTTTCTGCGTGAAATCAAGTGATAAAAATTTTAAAGACATTAAAAAATGGCAAATAATGTCGAAAATTAGACGTGAGCGTGACTCATAAAAAGAAATAACTAAATAACACAAGCTTTTGTTGTTGCCACTCACTCTGTCATATCAAAGCAGTGTAAAGCATTAATCATTGTCGGAAGGCTAGATGCCTTCGCTTCTAGTGGTGACACCGCAAACTAAATACAATAATTCATTTAAAAAATTTAAATCTTACCAAATGATAGTCAAATTTTAATTTCATGCGGTATGATTTTGCTTAAAATACGAGTAACATCAGCATCTTCTTTACTATTTTCATTATATTTTAATTAAATAAATGAAGCAAAACTTGGAATTGGTTGCTTAAAAACAACATCCTTAGAATATGCTCGCATGTATGTGTGTAGGTAAGTGTGTAGTTTATTTTCCAAGAATTAATAACAATAAATCGTTGTTTTCTTAAACAATATAAATAACGTCTTTTTTCGTATTATTTATTTAAGTTAATTGTAATATCCGTCATTTTTGTGCTCAAATACAAAAAAAAACCGCAAGCACTATATAAAACGCTTTTCAGCAATGAAAACGAACTTATTCACATTAAAAAAAAAACACACAAACGGGAGGACAGACAGCAGCTAAACAAAACGACTTAAAGCGCTTTATAGGCTTTATTTGATCTTTATAATATTCTTTTTAATGTTTTGCTGAACGAAGATAACGAGCGGCGGGCGTAGGGTTTAAAACAATTTACTTATTTGTATGTATGATGGATGAATTTAAGATTACGAAAAATTTCTAGGACTAAATTAAAGACATAAATGACTTGGACAGACAGACAGACGAGCAAGGCTGCTTGCTTTGTTGGTTGATGTGGTCAGTTCAGCCAGTCTCAGGCCAGCATTTGATGCAATAAAACCAAACGGAAACAGCAATTTGAGTTTATGTAAATTGACTTAATGATTTAAAAGAATGTACAGCCGTTTGAAATAATTTACATATAAATTTTAAAAACTTCAGGAATAACAAAGGAATTGAAAAAGCACACAAACATATTCATTTAAATGTTTCTAATTAAGGCAAATTTATGCTAAATAAAGTATGTTCTTCTGTAACAGTTGTTTAATAGAAATATGATTACTAGGCTGACGGCGAGCGTTTCCGTGGAAAAAATAGTACATAATAATAATAAAAATAAAAATAAAATTTATGGACACAACATTTGGTTAGAGAAAAATTGTCTTTTACATAAATTGTTTCTAAATAAAATGAAAAGTGATAATCAAGAGAATGCCATGGATGAATTTGTTTTACACTGATACCTTAAAGGCAAAACGCCCTAACTAACATTTTAATAATTTTTTCAGGAAAAGCTAAATAAATAGTAAACTGAAAAATTTTTGGGCTTTCAATGCGAATTTCTTCAATACAATAAAAATTCAGTAAAGTGAGACTTTGATTCGCACACGAAAGGTTCCGTACGTACTCTACGTATTTTTTTAAGATAACTAATACTCAGGCAATGAATTCCTGCTACTATTACTAGGAGTTATATTCTTTTAAAAAAGGTATAGTGATAGCGAAGACAGGTGGTGAAGGAAGAGGAAAGCTTCATTCTTTTACAACTGCATTTTGCACGTTTTTTAATAATGCAGAGTTGCAGCGCCTCTGGTGTCAATGGGGCATATTAAATTTTTTGAATATGTGTTTATTAACCATTTTATTGGTTATTTTACTTCGCCGACGAAGGAGGGCGCTCTGCTGCTACATTAGGATTAGCATCTGCTGAAGTCGGTGTTGTTCAGTGACCAGTGTCTATGCCTTCATCACACGAACTTCCCTACAACAGCTGATACAAATGGTGGTGTTGTTATTTAATGACTGTCGGAGACCGACCTCGAACCCACGACCTTCGGTTTTATAGTCAACGTGCTAAGTCCTCTGAAAATACTCCTTCTAATTTTATATTAGGCAGTGCACTCCCAGAGAGTGTGTGCCATTGTCTCATCATCTTCTAAGCATAAACAACTTTTCCACAGCGTGTGGTTCAGTTCAAAGTGACCAGAGAGAAAGGCCTTAAAAAGCCATAAATCGTTCCTGTTGAAGTTCCGGAGTTTCTAAAAAATTTCACAAATACAATTCAGATATACTGTAAATGCAGTTTAATAGTATAATTCGTGGTGTTAATTTTTCACTACGTTTGATTTGCTGAGCAAAAAGGGTTTGGCCATAGTGGCAATTTCCCTCATAGAACTCGAAGTAAGATTTTTTCACTAAGTAATATTTTCACAAATACAATTCAGATATACTGTAAATGCAGTTTAAAAGTATGATTTGTTGTTTTCATATTCCACTTGGTATGATTCGCTGAGGAAGACGCTTCTGGCCACAGTGAATATTTATATGAAGAAACCCCTTAATTTCAGTACCAAATGCGTACCAAATAAAAGAAGAGGAAAAAATATCGCTTGAGATATTTTTGTAAAATGTATTTAACTCGATGAATTTATCTTCACACACATCTATATTTATATGAAAATGGCTGCATCAATGGCTTGGCGGGCTGTAAACCAGAAGAAGCCCAGCCGCACTTCCCTTGCGGTCGAAATGTCATTTCCTTTGATCGGAGAGATGATAGTATAGAAATACATATAGATATGTAAATATATAATAAATAATGTTTATTTAACTTTAAATATTTCTTGAAGTCGCTTCAAATTTTTTTGGTTAAGTTTTATTTTAAATAGTTTTCTTTCTCATAAATGCAACCATAAAATGCACTGTGTCATTAGTTCCATAATAAAACGTAACATGAAATCTGCATGTGAGTACGTTTGTAATTAATGACTGTATTTCAATTACAACGTGTTAATGTAAATGTGAATGTGCACTGCAATTAATACGTTTATGCACATGTGCAAATAGACTTCATTAATATGAAATTGTGGTAAAAGTAGTTTGTTATCAGGTATTAATTACCTACACTTTTTCTTATTAATGTAATAAAATCCCCTAAGGCGGATCTGTAATTTGTTAAATGAAAACTGTAAAAAAAGGAGAGAAAATTTCTTGCACCCAAAATGGTTTGTTGTTGGTTTGCTATTTTAAACAACTAGTCGGAAAGTTAAGTTAAAGAAGAAGAAAACGAAGAACAAGAAAAAAATAAAATGTTTTTCCTTTTGCTCCCTCTAAACAAACACGCTTTCTATTTAACTTTGAAACCTTAGAAATCTTATTTTCTTTTGTTATTAACTTTTTAAAACTTTTTGTTTTTTCGTTGAAAATTAGATATCAACATGTAAAATGTGATAAGCCGGTTGACAAGTTTATTTTCAGCAGTTATTTTGTTGTTGTTATTTCATTGAAAAACAAACAAAAATATAATATTTAGTGGTTTCAAAACCGCCGATCTGGCAATGCTGCCAGCTGTCATCTAAAGTGTCATTTATTAAATGTAAAGTTGACGTATTTATATTTTAAATTTGAAGATAGGAAGTGCTTAATGAATAACTCTTTATACGTAAGTACATATGTATGTATGTGTGTATATAAATATGAGCACTCACGGAAATGGCGGGAAGAATTATTAAAAAAAAAAAACAATAAATCACGGCTAAATATTAAATATTTATTTAGTATTTCGAAAACAACTAAATCACGTTTGAAATGAAAAATGAGAAAAGAAAATCTGTAACAACAATTTAAGCGTGCGTTGAAAAAAAATAAAAATAAATGAAAAAGCAAACAATAAAAATTAACAGCCAAGAATACAATAGAAATCACTTAATGTCGTTTGCCTTCATGGACTCACAAATAAATTTGAGTCATCAGGTTTATAACACAAACGAAGTGTAAATAAGTGCTTTGTAAAGCTTGTTGATTTGTTAACTTAATTTAAATCATAAATAGGTATTATTATTGGTTTGTTTAAAGTTTAATAACGAGGCGTGAAATAATTTGACCGTAAGCAAATAATTTGGTGAAATATATATCGCGGCTGTTTTTAAATGTTATAGCCTATTGTTCAAGGGGGGGGCACATAGTGGAAATATTAACTAAGATCATGACCCTAAAGCGAACGGCAGAAAACATGTAAAGTGTTAATCAGTATTTTCCTGACTATCTTAAGCTTTCAATAAGAAAATGCACAAGTGCTTTAAATTTACATAAATACTCGTAGATTGTCTCATTTTAAAGAAAGATCTCAAGGTGCATTCCTTAAAAATTGTTGCAAAAACTAAAGTCAAATCATGCTGTCTAGAGGCTTAATTTTTCCAAGGGCTTTATTTTTAGGAGAGTTGACATAAATTGGCCTCCTTACAGTCCTGTTTTAATACTTATGGACCAGGAATGAGAAATCAGATTTACAAATTGTACTATTTTTCAAGAAAAGTTGTACTTTTTTCAGTACGATTGCAACAAGATTCTTTATTTCTCTTTTTTTAATACTTTTTTTTCTAATTAACTAAAAACGTTTCTAAAATTCATTGCTTAAAAATCTAACAATTAACAAAAAGTCACTTTGAAGTTCAATTATTATATTATTAATTAATACTATTAATTAATATTAATCTTTAATTTCAGAAGGTATACAAAACACTATCAGTTGTTGAGATCTGAATATAAAAGTAACATTTAGGTTATATTTTCCATCCTTTTATTGGTTCGATTGGAGACAGTCGAAATAAATAGTATGTTTCTCTCTTTGGCACGTAAATACCATTTCCGCATTCGGAGATGAATTTAGAAGAGATAATGTTCCTCCATCAATTTTCGAAATATCGGAAAACATCGCATCATTTACTTATTTTTTGTATTTCTAATACCTTCGTGCAAAAGGTACATATGTTTTCGTTTCTTAAGGACTTTATAACTTCTCAATCAACCAACGCTCGAAACTGATTATTTATAGATTCAATAATTTTTTGTGCAATTTTTGGCATGTAATATAATAGAAAAACATTTTCAATAGTGCTAAATTGGTCATTGGGGTGCTACGGTACTATTGACATTCAAATAGTGCTCAAAAAAGTACAATTATACCAACTTTTCCATCCCTGTTATGGGCTGTTTCCCGTGGCGAAAAGTCTAAGAGAGCGACTCGTAAAATGAAATATGTTTGTATTGGTGTGAAAAATTAAAGTAAAATAGAGTTGCACTGGGAGAAAAGTTGTGTAACTTAGAAGATATGCTGTGATTTTTAATGATATGAAATATTTTGTAAATAACTAATTTATTAAGTCAATAAGTCTAACTCGTGCTATGGGGATCGTTCAGATGGGGATTTAGCCCTATTCCAACAAACTGGCTCTATAGGAGTGTGATCAAACCAATTCTAACACATGCATCGGGTTTGTGGTGGAGGTCTATAGGTAGAAAGGGCAACACTAAAAATTTGGGGAAGGAACGAATGTGCTGCCTGGATATAAGTGGCTCTTCTTCATTTCTAACCTATGGGCATTCATATTATATACGAAGCAGCTCTTGCACCATAAGAACAAATGGATGTCACTGGACTGATACGACCAGACTTTGAAAATGTTCGACCGGGTAAATGAGACTCAGGTTATAGCTGAATGTGAGGCATTGATGCCAAAAAGACACCCCGGGGTCAATCGAACGCTAGAAAAAAAAACAAAACTAGAGGAAAGAACGGGCCTAGGTATCTTCATAGAAGAACCGGAGACCGAAATTTACTTCCGCTTACCTAACCATAAGACGGTCTTCCAGCTGGAGTTTCGTACAATCACGGAGGTTTTAAAATGGATCAGTGTGAATATTAGGCCCACAGAGGTCAATATATTTACCGACAGCAAGTCGGCAATTAGGGCAATCACAACCGAAAGAGTAAACTCTAGGACAGTGTTCGATAGCAAGAAGATGATAAACGTCTTGTACATGGTAACATTCGTCTTGTATGGATGCCGGCCCACTACGGCGTAACCGGAAACGAACGTGCAAATGAACTGGCGAAAAAGATCAAAATGTTGCGGACAGCAACTCTAATGAATGCAAAGCCTTTCAAGGCAGCGAATCTTGAGTTACAAAATTGGGCGAAGATGACCCACAGGACACCATGGAATTGTGATACTGTGGATAATCTAAGTCCTAGTTTACACTATGCAAGTCTTATTGCTAAGCTGATTAGTTTGAGGGAGAGAGAGAGACGAGGGGAACAGAAACGTTTCTTTTCCCTCGTTTCTCCCCTCGTCTCTCTCTCCCTCAAACTAATCAGCTTAGCAATAAGACTTGCGTAGTGTAAACTAGGACTAAGGTTCTATGGGGCGACCCGGACGAAGACAAAACAAGGAGACTCGAAATTAAACAAGCCCAAACTAGGAAACTTGGGCGGCATCTTAACAAGGCACTCTAATTTACGAGTGCATGTGTACCGGATTGGAGCCATGGATGACAATGCAAGTCATTTAAAATTTGATGTCAGAAGTCGAACATTTTACAAATCCTTTTGTTCCCTCTGTGTAGTCATGGTGAATTGCCAGAATAAATTACACATCTGGCATTTTTTGTGTGTGCAACGCCGTTCACATTATGTTTCTTATATGGATAGCAATGCCACACAACGTAAAATATCGGATATGACAAACGTTGCCACCAGCATACACTATAGCGAAGTCGCAAAATGCCATAGTGTGTATTCGGTATAAGACTACACTTTATGTCACTATAAAAAAACCATGAGGCCTTTTGCTGCCAATTCAGTTCCCTACAGATGTGCTCTTCACAAGAAAATTGCTCTTAATAATTCTCATACATTTTTAGTTAGAGAGTGTGAAGTGATACCTGTGGCCTACAATTTCTTTTTTTTACGTTGAAATGGCAAACGCTTTTTAACGCCACGCCACCATTGTAAACAAACAAAAAACCACTGCAACCGAAATCAATAATAAAAATTTAACCAAAAAAATAAAAACATCCTCCTTCCGTTATTTTTTTTTTTTTCAAAGTCAACAAACCTTAAAAAAGTGGAAAAACTAATAATAATGATTTTCCGAAACAAATTGGTGAAAATGTGGGAAATGAAAAACAGAAAAAAGAATTAATTCAATAAAAATGGATTTCAAAGAAGATTAAAATGAAAATTAAAAAAAGAAAATAAAATCACTTACCGATTCATTTTGAAAAGTTTGTTGTTGGAGCCGTTGGATTTCAGTGGTAAAGAAAAATTTCACTGTTTTTCCAGTAACTGCAAGTGCATGTGTATGTATGTAAAACTACACACACACACATACACACACTTTGTGTTGGCAATTTAGTTGAGTGTGCGCAGCAATATAATAATATATCTGGCCAACTTGCAACGAAATGTGGCAAATACAAAAATGTGTT
Source organism: Nowickia ferox (assembly GCA_936439885.1). Classification (NCBI taxonomy): domain Eukaryota; kingdom Metazoa; phylum Arthropoda; class Insecta; order Diptera; family Tachinidae; genus Nowickia; species Nowickia ferox. The sequence continues at coordinate 99,388,009 of OW387023.1, read as the reverse complement.
TTATTATTTTTTTTATTATTTATTTCTTATGTTTCTGTGGTAATTTTTGCTCTTTTTTTCAGCTAATTCTTTTGTGCCAAGTTTAGCATTTAAAGTTGTTGGTTAAAAGTTGCTGTGTGGAATGAATGACTGAGTGACTGACTGGCTGACTGGTTGGTTGCATGCCAGCCATAGCACCAGCACGGTCTGTTGACTGCTTGTTTTTTATTTTATTTTATTTTATTTTATTTTTTATTGTGTTTTAATGTAATTATGTTGACGCTTTTTCAATGCATTTGCTTTCAAACAAACTACGAGTACATATTTTTTTCTAGTTGTTTTTCTATTAACTCTTTTTTCTTTGTCATTTGTTTTCTTCGTCTTTTTTCACTTATTTAAGTTATGTTACTTTGTTGTTAATTATGATTGCGTTGATGTGTTGTACTTTTTCATGTAGATTTTTTTTCGCTTAGTTTTCTTTCTATTGCATACATAAGTATGTCTGTATATCTGTTTGCACAAAGTCTGCATTTATATACGCTGCATAGTTATATCACTTTTTTTTCTAAAGCTCTTCTTGAATTTGTTTTTTGTTACCAGGACAATTGCGAACAATAATAATAAAAATAACTTGTTGTTGTTGCAACAAAAGCAAAAGTTTTTTGTCGCAGGATAAAAAACCGTAAAAACTGAAAAATAAAAAATTAGTTTCATTTAGACGCCAATAAGATTATGGATATGACGTGCAACCTGTCGTTGATTAAGACACATTTTTTTCTTTTTCAGACAATAGATCGTTTTCCATCGATTAATGATTGCATTTAATCAATGCACAGTGGACAAGATGCTGGAAAAAGGAAAAGAATTTACCAGTAAAATTGAAATTGAATTAGACTTTGCCTTTCAAACAAGAAACGTAAGAGGCTCTGGTGTCACGAGAACTTTGAGCATGTTGCTTGCATTTTTCTTTTAAATAAATAGCGAACATTGTAAATGGGCAAATTCATGCAAAACGACCCTTCACAGGAGAAACATAATGTACTTCTAAATACAAGGTGGGCCAAAAGAAGTCATCCGATGTTGTTTGGCTCTCATTTTTTTCTATGTAAATGAAAAACTTCGATTCTGTTTTTTGATTATGTTTATTTGAACCTTTAGTATTTTATTGGTCAAGTCGAAAATATGATATCGGCCAAATGGGCCCCGTCACAATTGATCGCTCATTTTATGGCATTTTTCATCACTTCGGCGAGAACTTCGGGCGACAGATTCTCGCACTCGTGTCGAATGTTGACTTTGAGAGCTTGTAGGGTCTCGGGGTTGTTCACGTAAACACGGGACTTCAAAAAAACCTAAAAAAAAGTCTGGAACGGTTAAATCGGGCGATCTTAAGGGCCAGTGTAAATCGCTAAAACGAGAGATGAGGCGACCCGGAAAAAATAGACACGATTATTCCGCGTTCTTGGGGAGTGTATCGCTCCATGGCTTGTTCACTTGTATTCTACATCTGTCTAGTGCACAAATGTCAAAATAGATTTGACATTGGCCGCCATTTGCAAAAATATGAGCATCTTCCAATCGGGTGATTGCTTTTGGCTCACCTTGTATAAAGGGTAGGCAAAGTTGAGGTTAGGACGTTAATTGGCTGTCAAATGATGAAATGTCAAGAATTGAGCTGTCATCCTTTGACATTTATTTAGTAAAAAGTTGGGAAATTTTAACCATGGAACGCTACACTCTGGAACAAGGAATTTTAATTGTGAAATTTGTGAATTTTAATTTGAAACGGTCTTACGTGAACAAACCAAAAACAGCTGACGCTCTGAAAGATGAAATTCGGCGCTGCATTGACAAAATAAGCGAAGCTTTGTTGCAAAATGTGGTTCAAAATTTTGTGAAAACAGCGGACGTCTGCCGACTTGCTTGAGGTGGATAATTGCCCGACTTCATACTCCATTATTAATTCCCATAATCCTACATTAACATTGGTATCAATAAAATTTTTAAGCCAATTTACTTCTTAACCTTAAATTTGCCCACCCCTTATAAAATTCTCGAGTCACAGTGTTTGCAATTGAACTCCTCCGTATTCGATAGGTCTTAGAAGAGGTCGTAGAGATTTCCTAAATGTACTAAATAAGTCATTGCTGTACTATTGTACTTTCCGAGTTTGAATAGCAAAAAAAAAAGTACAATTGTACTAATATTGCCAACAATTCTTTACTCCTGTTTACTTTATATTTATGTTTCGACATTGTATATTTGATAATGAGAGTTCTGCGGATTAAGTACTCCTATAAATATTTTCCTAGGAATCCATGGAGAAACACAGGACCACTTGCGCATTAATTGAAGCATTTAAAAATTTTCTGTCACACCTGTCACAGTAAAAATTTAAAAAATTTAATGAAATTATTACTCTACATTATAAATAATTGATATTTTCGAACAATGAAAAAGGGAGCGCAATTAATAATTACATAAAATGTTGTGAACCTTTATTTTAATATTCGCTTAATTAGTTATAAGAAATATTTTGTCATACTAGTCACACCAACGCTGAAGTGGTAATTTTTTTAATGAATCTTAAGAATGAAAAACGGTAACAGAGGTAGACAGGGTTTTTATATTATGTCACACCCGTCACATAAAAAGGTCACACCTGTCACATTTTTCGAAAGAAGAAAGAAAAATTTTGTTTTTATTAATTACTAAGGATTTAATAATTTAATGTTGCGGACTTGTCCCTATAGATATGAGCCTTAATATAGCCCCACAAAAAATAGTCTAAAGGCGTTAAGTCGCACGATCTAGGCGGCCAATTGACCGGCTCCAAAAGTTAAATAAACGGTTCATCGAACTCGCCTCTCAATTGGGCCATTGTTTCGAGTGGTGTGTGACATGTGGCACCGTCTTGCTGAAACCACATGTCAGCCAAGTCCAGCTCTTCCATTTTGGGGCAAACAAAAAGCAACAGATGCCAAATTGCTGCAAATGGCGCCGAATCGATAATTCACAGTCATCCATCAACAACACTGGTGGTACAGCTGAGATATTTTCCTCTATGCGGACTCCACTTATGCGTATTGGTGGTTCGATGTTCACTAATGTACTTTTGGTGCGAAATTTGGTCGCAAAATTCCGCATAGCCTCCTTAGAAAGTCAGCCAAACTGATCATAAACTGGAAGAAGTGCACCATGCACTTTCTTAACCGATCATGAATTTTGATAATAAAATTTAATAATCTGCAAGTGTTGCTCATTTGTATGTCGATTCATGGTTAAATTATAGACCAAACTGAACATGTTTAACAGTAACATGATGCCCGAAAATAGATGAGTTGCCAAAAACAGTGCTGTCAACAAGAAAGTTGCTAAAAAAAATCAATCTTTACAATCAAAAAGAATTTGAAAAATTTACTGCAACAAAATTATTGTTTGCGTTTTCCGAAGGATTTTACAGAATATATCTTAAAACTATAAATTCTGTTAAATCTGAGATTAGTGAGGTCACACCCGTCACGTCCTTTTGATGGCCATTCTGAGCAGAAATCATGTTCTTTCAGTGTCTAACTATTATTAAATAGAATTACCGACTCTACAGCGAGTAAATGTTATTGCTCAGCATAATTTTTAATTAACAATTTGTTTTTTTAGCTTTAAAGCATATTTTTGTCTTCCCAAAAAAAGGAGTACATAGTTTATTTAATAAATTTTAATTTTATTAATTTTGTCAATTAAAAAATATGTTGCAGTATAAAAATTTGTGGCTGCCAATATTATTGCAATTAGGCAACTGAAATCAAAAGCTTGTAATTGTCAGTTGCCAAATGGCCATGCAGCTGACGTTCGATTGCCATCCACAATTTGAGTCATAAAGCGATGTTCATCATAGAAAATCTCATATTAAAAGTTCGTTTATAGATGATAAGTCGCAATGGAATTACTATTGTCTAAAAATTTACAATAATTGCAATTTACTTATTAATTATGAAAAATTTCACATACTAAAGGGTCCGGGAGATAACTTTTTTTTTTGAAAAAAGGGCGCAAAACATCTAGTGTAGCTTCGGCTGTGTGAAACCAAATTTTTCCAATATCCTCCTCTTTAATTTTTGTGAACAAAAATTCGTTTAACATGGCCCGATAACGATCGCCATTGACTGTAACTGCCACTCCTTGCTCATTTTCGAAAAAAATTGCCCAATAGCTCTGGACCAAAATCCGCCCCAAACAGTGACTCGTTTTGTATGCGTTGGACTTTCAATGTATGCGTGCGGGTTTTCTGTGCCCCAAATGCGACAATTTTGCTTGTTTACATACCCGCCAAGATCAAAATGAGCTTCATCTGAAAAGATGATTTTTTTTGGCAAAATCGGCATCTTCTGTAAGTCGATCGCAGGCAATATTTCCCAGCATTGTTCAAACGTATACACAACCATATTCGTTCAGCGGAAGGATAAAACTAATTATCTGTCAAATCAGACATGAGCTAAGTGTTACCATTCACGAAATAAGCATTAGTTGAAAAAAAAACGTTAGATGGCGGACCTTATATAAAATATTTTCTTTCTGTTCGTTAAGCCTTCAAAATCCTTAAGTAACTGTTTTATTAAGAAAACTTTAGATAATGCTGCTTTTAATTAAAAGGTTACTTTTAAACTTTTTTTTTTAATGTAGTCATTGCAAAATGCCGGGACACAGTTTGACTTTTGCAATGTTGGCAGAATTGTCCACCATAAAAGAATTTTTGTTTTTGGCACCATTAAAACCAGTTTAAAACTGTCAGTGTGTGTGTATGAGTTTCTTTTAGCTTAATTGTGCACAGAATGGTACAGACATGATTTAAAAGGTTGTACATATATCGGAGTAAAAAATAACAGGAAAAAAAACAGAACTGAAGCAGCGCTGGTTTGTAATGAGCACACACCACATTGCAAAATGTAAAAACAGAAAAAATAAACTCAAAAAAAAGAGAGTGAAACATAAACTGCTCGATCACTCCATTATGGTGGGGCACACACTTTAATGCTGGTGCTGCAACAACTAGTGATCATAAAGAAATATTGTATGTATGTATCTCTACGAGGATGCTTACAAAAGGTTTTTGAATTGGAAGTTTTAATAAAACTTTTCTTTACATTTTATTTGAAAATGCAAGATCCGCCAAAAAAAAGATTGATTAACTTGACGATTCTTTTAAAGACTAGCAAAAGACGGTATGACTTTTTTTTAAAGCAGACATGTGGCCAAAATTATACAAGATTTACTAATCATTACAATTATTTGAAAGCGCTCGTACTGACTTTTAAGCTGAGGGATACAAGCTTGTTTAGAGTGCTTTGGCATACTGCCGGAGCTATTGATACAGAACAAGGTTTCCATTTACTGGAGGCGCTATGAAATAAGGCCCAAGTAAATAACGCCCAAATAAGAAAACGAAATAAGGCTCAATAATATTAAAAAATTTTTCTTTCGGGTTTATTTAATATTTTTTTGGCTTTATTTTATCTTGAGTTTGGTTTCATTGATCTTTTTTTTAGTTTTACTGAATAAGTAAAATAATAATTTAGGATTATTAGTGCGTTAACAAATGTTAAACTTAAATTGTAACAATTCCCATAAAAAACACTAATTATTAACTTGACGGCACCCGGTCAAAAATAATTGTGTGGCAACACTCTATTCTTGAATAGCTGTTGTTGCTATTTACTTCTATTTTCTTTACATACTTCTTACAACTACAATTCGAGCTGAAACAAGGTCAGCCAATGTAGCAATGGTAAAAAAAGAAAATAAAAATCATGTTGATTATTGAGTTCTTGTTTCAACTTTGATATTTGTTGCACTTCTCATTTGTTTAAATGAAAGTTTAACATAATAACTCTAGTTCTTCTAAGAAATTTTTGGGTAAAGGTTCCCTGATGATCTGCATTAGCAAACAGTGAAATGCGCATGGGATCCAGCTAAGCCCCTCAATAATCAATTTTAATGTATTTTTAATAAAAAATATTTTACTGAATAAGTAAAATAATAATTTAGGATTATTAGTGCGCTAACAAATGTTAAACTGAGATCTTTTTTTTTTTAGCTGGGCTTTGTTTCACATATACTGGGCGTTTTTTTATTATTAATTTTTTCTTGGGCCTTGTTTATTTTTTTTGGTTTTATTTTATTGGGGCTTATTTCATTTCTTATTTGGGGGTCATTTACTTGGGCCTAAAGAAATGAACTGGCCCGGGGGTCTCCGCTACTCATTTTATGTGTCCAGAGTCCGCCCTTTTGTGCCATAAACTGCTCGACTGTCATCTCTCTTATCAAAGAAAATGACCGCAAAGGAAGTGTGGTCTTTTGGTCTAAGGCCGGCCAAAGCAGCTAATTTCATTATAGTGGTATCCAGAACATCAACAGAAACGATTTAGGGCTTTTAAGGGTTACTTTCTGGTCACTTTCGACTGAACTAGGCTCTGTGTTAAAGTAGCAAACTGCGTTCACCCATAAAAGATGATGAGACAACGGCACACACTCTATATGACTGTATTGCCTTATGTAACAGTAAAAGGCTTGTTATTCATTCTGCGTTTTTGTGCTCAGATGATATTAGGCGGCCTTCTCCAAACTCTGTGCTAACTTTCATTAGGAGAGTGCTACAGAGCTCGGTTTAAAGTACAGATCTATGTGTCGCAGTACCGGTCTTTGGACCAGATGTTTCCAATATTCTAGACGTATTTTCATAGAACCAAAGCTCTCCATCCCTACCCAAAGTTGCTGTTCAAGGGTACAGACCAGTTTTTGGGAAGAGTCGCTTTTTTTCTTATCATAATTCGATATATACTCTCTATGAAGTACCCCTAGTCAAGGGGCCCCTTGAATGTGTAAAAGTGATTCGAAAAAATGTTGAACGCTTGATTGCTCTTAGTTATAAAGGAAGAAATTTATTGAGATTGCTTGAGATTTTGGATCTCAACTGAATTTTCATAGCGAGTTTAAAAGGCTGCTTGCTTTCAGAAGGGCAGAGAAAAAAGGAAACAGAAAGAGATCACAATCTCAGCACATACACGAACTCGTCGAGAATAATCTGCTGCATTGTCTCTTGAATATTTCTTGATGATCTTTTCGTATGCATGACACTCATGCCATGCTTCAAAGAAAGTAGTTAAATTGATGTACGATTAAAATTCTTGGGAAAAAATCGTCATAATTGCTCGACTTCCTTCAAATGCGTTATAAATCACATTGCCATTCAGCATTATTAAGCACAATATTGCCAGACCTTACTTATCTGCTCAAGATATATGTTGTAAGTTGAGAACTTGCCAGATCTTTAAGAGAATGCCACCTTGTTTCCGTGAGAACATCTCGAACTAGGTGATTCAGGCACGCTACGTCTTTCCTAGAATGAATGCTGTCGAAGCTGCTGACAGCAATAGCGAGAGAGAGAGAGAGAGAGAGAGAGAGTTGCTGTTGCATTTTGCGTGATGCAAATTCTGAAGCAATTTAACGGAACTCTTAAAAAGTTATTCCAGGGATGGGAACACCAAAATTGCGAAATTTTTTATTATTGCACCACGAATTGCCAAGATACATAGCTGTATGATTACGCACAATATTCCTTGTGAAAAACAATTACATTTGAACATGCCTGTTCTATGTTTAATTTCCTCTGTGAACCTCGTATAAATCCAATTAAGTTTACTTCGTTGGGGACATTGCTCAAGTTACATTAATTGAAATAGATTGCATTAATTATATATTTCACTTTATGATCATGATAGTGATGGTCACCAATGTGATGAACAAAATTCAAATATAGATAATGGCATTTGCTTGCCTTTTGCTTTAATTTTCTCCCATACTCAAATGATATCATTTTCTGCAACGACAAAAAAAAATTGTCTTTCAAACAAAAACTACAAACTACAACAACGATAATCGCAACCATAACAATAAAATAATCTGAGAATTTTGCGGTTCTTAAACAATGAATTAATAAAAATATTAATAAACTTTAGAGAACAAAAAAAAAAAAAAAATTAAACAAAAATAAAACATAAACAAAGCTTGAAATTGTAAACTAAAAATCTTTTGTTTATCTAAATGAAAAAAAAAATAAACTTAAAACGATTCGCCTGAAGATCCGTTTATTCCCGGCGGCACTGAGAGATGCGAAATCTGTGCGCAGCACATCCGTTGGAAATTTGAAACTTTGATAAAATGTATGATAAATAAAAATGTTGTAAATATTTATTTATTTTATTTCTTTAATTTTATAATCGATGTTTATAAGAATATTTGTTGGTTTCGTTTGAGTTATATTTAAGATTTCTTATGAAACTCGCGTGCATCGAGTTGTAGCTTGGAGTTGTTTAATTTTGTTGTTTAGGTGCCAGTTGAGGAAAACAACAATGTGGAAACAAAACTAGTTGGTGATATAAAATTTTAATTTCGTTTATGATAAATAGCGCAGCATTTAATGAAATTTTGAGCGCAATGTGCAGTTTTAGTTTTTTTAAGAGATAATCTCTCGTTCTATGAAACATTTTGTGAGATACTCTTAATTTTATCACATCGCTGTTTGTAATAGTGTGTCCAGTTTTTTTTTTAATTAAAAATACTAAGAGCCTATCTCACCAACTTATTTAAATATCAATTCGTATTTAAAAGTAATTTTCCCATACAAAAATTCATGAAAATCGACATTTAAATATTGATATTTAAATAGAGTTGGTGAAATTGGCAATAAATCCCGATAATATAATTTTTAATATTAATATTACTTAAGAGTGATAATAAGTGCTACCTTAAGCTTGAATGCATGGCATTTAACATTTATTTCTAAATGGAAAAATAATAAAGGAATGTGATTGACAGCATACAAAATAATTTTTAATCGAGTAATAATTTCTTAATCGGGCTCAAACTTAGTGTTTTGTAGTTGTTATTGTAGAATGAAATATTTTTATTCATTATCGTCATATTCTAAAGAAGGCAATAAAAGTTAAACAAGACTTAGTCTAGAACGAAATGCCGCATTTTTCTGTGCCACCACGCACTTCGCAGCACAAATGTCTATTGACTTGGGCAGAGATTGATTGTTGACATCAGCTATTTAACATGAATTTTTAATGAAATGGAATATGGTGAATGATTTTTATTGTATTTACAATTATTGCCTTCTTTCGAAAATTACATTATTTAATAAAAATATTTCACTCTATGTTTAATAAGATTACAAAAATACTAAAGTTGAGCCTGACCAAGAACTTATTCCTTCAAGAGAAATTCATTCTAGTTCAATTGAAATAATATGTATCATACGATCTCTGATAAAAAAATAACCGTTATTTTCAAATTTCGGGAGTTACGTATGTTCGATTTTCGCATTTTTTTCTGTTATATGTTGGCAATATCAGCCATTTTGGATTGTCAGTTTGTTTTTGACAGATAAAAAGGTTGGTCGTATTTTAGTGTGCTCTTCGATTTTTTACAATTCGAAAAAATGGATCAAAGAAACTGTATTAAGTTTTGTGTCAAAATGAAATTAAATTCGCAAGGACATTTGAAATGTTGACTGTGGCGTTTGGCGAGTCTACTATGAGCAGAACACAAGTTCAATTGTGGTATAACCGGTTTAAGGAAGGCCGAGAAGATGTCAATGACGATGCTCGTCCTTGTCGTCAAGTTCGGTCAAATGTGAAGGTTTTGCTCACTGTTTTCTTCGACTGCAATGGCGTGTTGCATCATGAATTCTTGCCACAAGGTCGTACGGTCAATAAGGAAACTATCTTGAAGTTATGCGCCGTTTGCGCGAAGCAATTCGTCAGAAATGCACAGAATTGTGGAAAAAACAATCATGAATTTTGCACCATGATAACGCACCAGCTCACACATCGATGCTTGTACGTGAGTTTTTGGCCAAAAACAAAACCGTTATCATGCCTCCACCACCGTATTCACCGGACTTAGCTTCCGCTGACTTTTTCCTATTCCCAAAACTGAAGACACCGATGAAAGAAAAGCGTTCTGCTACGATACCAAAAAGCGCGTTTCAGAAGTGTTTCGAGGATTGGAAAAAACTCTGGCATAAGTGTATTATATTTGAGGGGGATTACTTTGAGGGGGACGAGATAGTTATTGATGAATAAATAAATACTTTTTGAAAAAATTTAAAATAACGGTTATTTTTTGATCAGACCTCGTATACAAAATAAATTGTATAACATGTTTATTATCCAAAAAGGCGTGACTCGCCTAGACAACTTGTATGAAAATCACTTCAAAAAACTACTGCTTTTTCTATAAATTTTCTACTCAAGTCGACCGTCTGGCTTGGGAAAACTCGGGTAAATAATTTCCTGAGTATTAATTTTTGTTTGACTTGTTGGTTATAACATCTACGTAATGGACAATAAATGTAAAAAGAAAGTTTCGTACTTTTTTCAATTTTGAAGTCCGTATTTCTTTTTTTTACAAAACGTGAAACGTGAGATTCAAGCTAAACTCAGAAATTTTATCCAATTTCACTGATGAACTTAACACACAATTACAAGCCGATTATCTATGTCAGTCGCCAAAAATTTTGTTGTTGGAGGCAACTTGCAAATAACAGCTGTAATTTTTAATTTTCTTGCCGTCAACAATGCAATTTTGGTTGCCGGTAGTTACTTCATTTTTCATTAGTATTGTTTGCTTTCTGGCAACCGAGAATATTTGATGTCAAGTGTAAACCGACCTGAAAGTTTTTAAGCTCTAATTGTGTTTCCTAAATGTTCATAGAAATCAATTTTCGTCAGAAACGGCAATATGCCCTGAACATTTTCGTGCAATTTCATATTGCTCGGATAACGATGTAGATTTGATATACTAATTTTTAAGTCGCGTGATCTCCCGTTTTCGAGACTTCAACTGGCCGTCCAGACCGACAAATCTAACAGACTTTTTGCTTTATGTCTATTTATAATCTCGCGCTTACTACAACAAACCACGTGCCTTGCAAGCAGAGAACTTGCACTGAAGAAACCTTGGCGGCGGCTGCCGACAAATAAATCTGTTGGCGGCCAGTGTATGTCAGCTAATGTCAACAAAATCTCTCTCTCTTTTTTTTTTGTTAAAATAAACACAACTCGCGAAACGATTAATTTGTCTGCAGAAAACACCCAGGGTCTATGGCGGGAATCGAACCTACGACCTCTGGACTGAGAAGATAGCATCGCTACCACTCAGCCACAGGGGCTGAAGCGGGCACATACTTTTCCTATGATTTAAAAAAAGAGTATTAAAAAAAGCGGCTAAGACGAAACCGAAAATTGGCGAGAGAGGTCGGTGGAGGCTGCGACTGGTCAAAAATTGCCGGCGGTGGCTGTTAGCCGGCTCATAACCGACCGGCTTCGTTCTCTGCTTGCAAGTCTTGAAATCTAACATGGAACATGGAACAAGAAATTTGGAGCCCGATGTCAAATGCCGTAAAACGAGTGCAATTATGTGCAGCTTCAAATAAACTTTATATGAAAACCGTGTTTTTTTTGCATTAATAACAAAATAACAACCAGTTCAAACTATGATATTACTTTTGGGCCACCTTATAATTTAATTTAAAGTTAGTATTCATATATTATATTGCAACACCTTATGTTGGGCATATACATATACATAAAGTTTTTAGGGAAAGAAGTCAAACTACAAAAGCAAAATAAAAATATTTTCAATTCCGATATTTGGGACCTTATATTTCTTTTTTAGCGAAGTTATTAATAATTCACTGAATAAACAGCGGCGTAGGTAATCATAGCTGCTAGTATTTTGCTCATAACTATGCTTACAAAATTTGTTAATTACCTACGTACGCTTTTAAAACACTCGTTAATTTAACTATTCAAATTGTTTTTATTTAAGTTAACTTATTCATTTTTGTATTAAATTTCACTTTCTTTAAATTTCTATTTCTTTTATGTTTATTTCTTTAAATAAAAAAACTAAGTTCATTTTGTAATTTAACTTAGATATTTATGAAAATGTACTTGTTTAATTGTATTTTGTTATTTATCTCGTATTAACGTACAATGAGTAATGCTCTCATGTTGCCACTTTTTAAAACTCCCTCTCTTTCTACGAAATTCTCGTTTATTATTATGCAAGCCACACATCATGCGATCGACCGTTAGTACAGCACATTGGTTTAGTACCAAGTTGTGTATTTTGCGCATAAACTGTGCAACACTTTACAACTTGCCAACAAATAAATAAATACAATTTAAAGCGTTAAACACATTCAACACAGCAAGCTACCGACTTCAAAATGTCAAGGATATAATACACAGGTTTATATGAGAATGATTATTTTGACAACAGCAAGGTAACACGGCGGCAGGTTGTTGTCCATACTTATCTTGTCGTTGTAGTCCAATTAAACTAATTTAAACTTTTTTTTTTGCCGACAATAAGCAAATATAGTGTATAGCCAGTATAATACAAAATGAGAAGTGAATGATAGTTTACAATTATTTCATATTATTTAACATAAAGAACATCCCAAAATTGGTATCAAGAAAAAAATCTATTCATTTTTAGAGTTCCGTACAGCAAACGTGAAAAGTACCCATATTGTTTTCGCTAAGCTGTCCGCCTGTTCACAGGCTGTTTTCTCGAGAACCGTAAAAGCTAAAAAAAATCTTTAAAACTAAAATGAATCGCTAAAAACCGAAAAAATCGCCAAAATGAAAAAAACACCAAAACTAAAAAATCGCCAAAACGCTCGTAAGACTAAAATAAATCGTCAAAAACCGAAAAAATCGTCAAAATGAAAAAAAACGCCAAAACTAAAAAAATATATAAAAAACGCTAAAAACAAAAAAAAACCAAAAAGTGAAAAAGTGCCACAAATAAGAAAAAGCGTCAAAACTAGAAAAATCGCCAAAAACCGAATAAAATTGATCGGGTACTTAACTTTTTTATTATTTAGGCTAAGGTGAACTTATGAATTTATTATACTTTTACTTGATATAATTACATTTTAAAAGAGTAATTTTACGGTTATGAATGCGAAGTATTTGCAGCTGGCAACACTGAATATGTATTTATACTTGAATATCAAGTGCTACTACCGTCCCCAAAATGATTAAGAAGCTGGCTTCAAGGCGACAAATGCTTACAGCTGCATTTGAAGTCATGGTTTCGTGTCGTCTGCAGTGATGAATGTGTTTACTGCTTAAACTGCAAAAGCTGCAGATCTTTTTCATCGTTCGAACCACGATCCCACACACTTTACAATCTCATAGTACACAACCTCCGCATGCTGTAACAACGATCGCAAAGTGTGCACCTTGCATTATAATTAGTTTGTTGTATTTTTCTTGGCTATTTTGCTCGCGTTTTGTTTGTTGGTTATTCAATGAACAGGTAAAACCACACTCATACACTGACACGAATTTTTTTTAAACAGGTAGCGATTTCACACAAACAAGATCACAAGAGAGAGAGAAAAAAAACGAACAACAAAAATTCAGCAAAAAACAAATTCACCAACATTTTTCATTTGCAGATATGATTTAATTTAATTTGTTTTTTTATTCAATTTAACTTTGTGTCTGTGTATATTTCTTAATATTTAAATAGGTATTATGCAAATAAATATTTTTATTTGATTTTTATTAGAGGTTTTGGAAATAATTTTGATTTTATACATTTAATTGAATTCACTACCAAACAACTCGTTTTGTTGAAAAATAACTATGATCGTACAGAAAAGTATGTTTTGTATTTTGAATTCCGCCGTCTTCAAGCATTTATTGTTGTTGCCAGCAACAGCTTATTTCGTCAACTAACCGACTTTATTTCTTTTCAAAAACAAAAATTGATCACTTGCATGTTTAACCGTCCAACTGCGGTAGTAGTGTGAGTGCGTATCTATGAGTTTGTTGTCTTCGTCTGTATGTACATATGCTCCAAGTAGTTGTATTTATTCGATTCAGTTTAAATTTAAAAAACACAGCAAAAGATTGCGAGCAAAAACCCAGCCATGTATCAGTAAAGTCGTTAAATTTTTAGACTGCAAGCTAATAACTAATGTGACTGAGGCTCGCTCTTCTCCAATAACTATATAATTTAACGCTACCACTTATAGTTTATTACCCAGTTGGCCAAACTGCCTTGTAACGAAATTATCATCTACGATTCTTGTACGAATTGTCATCTATCGATTAGTCTTCTAATCGACAATTTAAACGACATTTTCGACAATCCGAGCGTTAAATTCCTGCAAGTTCTCCTCTAATATGAGTAACGAAAGTCATTGCGTTATGTGCTTTGTTGAGAGCAAGAAGAGCGGCAAATGTCTTATTTGTTGTGTTTAATCCAACTTTGTTGAGAACAGTATGAGCAGCAATGTCTTATATTTTGTCTCCATTAACATTGTGGAGGGCAAGTCAAGATGACTGAAAATATATTAATTGCTGTCCCCAAGCTAACTTTTTTGAGGACATTATTAGCGACATGTCTTGCAGTTTGTCTTCAGTCAAGCAAATGAATATGTTGGCCCTTTGCTGTCGATGTTTTATGAGGCCCATACATCAGCATGGTGGTAAGCTTGTAAAACTTGTAAACATGCTGCCTCAGTTCGAATTTCAGCTAAGTCATTCAATACTTTAAAGGAAAAGCAAACAAACTGGAAATAAAAACATGCTACGATTAATGGTTGGCGACAAGATAAACGACAAATATCATCAATGATCGCCAACAGGCTCTCCACGCCTTAGCATTGTCGGGCATCCGTCTTGCAAGATGTCTGAAAGACATGGCCAACTGGGTATATGTATGTATGCACATATTTATGTATATTTTTTATTGTAAAATGGGTTGGAGTACTTAAGTTTAGCATTAGATTATGAGCCTACAAGTCAGTCAGCCAATTGCCTCCAGTAGCGTGTCAGTTTCATTTGTTTCTGTTTGTATATCAATTCGACTGTGAAGTTTAGGGTACCAACATTTTATATTACAGTCAAATCCCGATTATTCGTAATCGCAAGGGACCGGCCATTTCTTACGAATTATAGGGGTTTTCGATTTAACGGGGTTAAAATAAAATAAATACGAATTAACGGGGGTTTTCAATTTATTTACTAAAACTATAAAAAAACCTAAAAAAAAAATTTTGTTGTTTTTGTAACACCAACAGAGTTTTATGCGTGCGCTTTGACATTTTTCTTTATTATTCATGTAACAAACTGATCTTAAGAAAATAAACACACCCACAAGCAAAAGCGAAAACCTTCGCTAAAAATCATTCTTTCCATGTTTCTGTTGTTTTCATTACGAATTATAAGTGGTAGTTAGCAAACAATTACGATTTATAAGAGGTAAAGATTTTATTCGAAAACAATTACGAATTAGCGAGGGCAGCAAAATGTATAGAAATTTTACGAATTAACGAGATTTTTTCAAGGGACCGACAGTTTATTACGAATTATCGGGAATTACGATTTATCGAGGTACGAATTATCAGGATTTGACTGTATTTATTTGTCATATTATTTTGCGTCTTAGCTGTTAGAATTTACTGTCATCAGGGTTGATTGTTTTTTTTATACATATTTTCAAAATTTAATTTCTCTTGTATAACAGGTGTTATTTTTCTTAAATTTTTTTTTTAAATACTCATTTTGGACTGTATTCAATAAAGTATTTTCGTTCACTTTATACTGTTACTGGCTAAAAAAAACCTGTTATTTTCAATTAATTAAAAAAATATGCTACAAAGGGATGAGGGTAAAAAAATCATCTTAAAACGAAATACCAGAGAGCTAAAAAAGCTAAGATAATATTCAAAATGTTCTAAATATGCAAATGAGGGTATAATTAAAAAAAAATAAAAAAATGCAAAGCCATGTAAGAAGTTACATGTTCACATGTGCATGTGGTTGTGACATCTTGAGAATTTTCAGCATGTTGGTTTCATTATTTTAAAAAGGTATTAGTGATAGTATTTTTGTACCAAAATTTAAATATGACACATCTAGCCGAAGCTAGACACATTTCCAGAGGCAGCACATGTGTAATGATATGAATGTCTTCATGAAAAATGTACAAATGTTATTAGCACGCGGCATGTGGCTTTATGATATCGTAAAAAATTGCATCAAAGCCACATGTAGATGTGGCTTTTTACATGCCGTGTCCTGCAGGTTGTACAAATACACGCCCATTGAACAGTGGCGTGAAAAAAAAATTAGTCACGTGCGACTTTAACTCGCCAAAGGAAGCGTTCCGTACGGACACATAATCACCCCTATTCTGCGTTTCGATTACGTTCCCGCATTCAGTTACGCACGGATCGAAAAATGGTATTCTGCCAAAAAACGTATTCGAAAGAAAAAGAAGAAGAGAAGAGTATGTTTAAACCAGCTGCTTTGCTATGAAACGTGTGAAATTGGAACAGAAAAAAATAAGCAATTTTGCAAACATTTTAGCAAAAAGTTAAATTAGTGCAAAAAACCAGTGATTTAGCAATTAAAACAGATAAGAATTAAATATTCTGTACATTTTTATTCAAAAAATTACAAGTTAACTACTGCAAGACCAAAAAAAAGCAATGAAATAAGCAAGAGGTATTTTGTAGCAAAAATATTCCAGTGTGAAGAATCCTGTCGCGCCGGAGGAGATATTTTAATTTTTTATACATAAATGTAACACAAAAATAAAGTTTCTGTGTTTTAATTTAATTTAATCTGCAGACAATACGTCTTTCGTTGCCACCATATTTTCCTACTTTTTATACTGTTCTATTGTTGATGCTTTCTACATGTAATATATAAATAAAAAATCACATTTCAGTTCAAAAAAACAAAACAAATTGGGTAGATCATTAATTAAACCATCTATTACATTCAATAGTTACATAATTTTTTAAATTAATCACTTTTTGAAGTCAAACAAACAAAAATCGAAAGACAGTCCGTCACTAAAATAACAAATTACAAAAACGTAGTTACGATCGAAGTGCAGAATACATAGAATCGAAAGAGAAATCGAAGAACGGAACACAGAATACCAAAGTTGCCAAAAGGAGAAAATTTCGATTCGAATCGAATCGAAACGCAGAATAGGGCTGAATGGCATTTCCACAGCAATGGCAACGTTTTGTAGCGTGCGACACCAAATAAATATGTTTGTGTTTTCAAAGAAAACTAAACTTTTTTTACTCAGCAGCTCTGCATGAGGTAAAATTTTAAGAAAAATCGAGTCACTTTGTTCTGAAATACAAGCTTCATTGCTTGCTGTCGCACGCGACAAAAAAGTGAATTTTCTCGTGGAAGTGCTCATATGTAATGCTATACGAACTTTAGCCTATACAATCGAATATCTTACTTGATGTAGACATTTAAAAAAAATATTAAGTACAGGTTAAACTTTTTTTGGAACTTGTTTATTGGTTTTTGGCGATTTTTCGTTTCTGCTTTTTTTCCGGTTCTTGATGTTTTTTATGATTTTTTTATTAAAATTTACTCATAAACAGGGATATCGTGGGCTAAGTCCGATAGAACTTACAAAAAGGTTAACTGTCAGACTGTCAGACTGTGCTGACTTTCTGATATTTATACAGATTTGCTTTGAAAATCAGTTATCAATTCGGACAGCTTATAGACGATATTTTGTTGCAAAATTGTGTTTAGCGATGAGTCTAATTTTTGTCTTGAGGGTTTCTTGATAAATAAAAAGGCCAATCCACAACAAACCCAATCCACAACAGACCCTACAGATTTCAACGAGTAGCTTGCGTTACGGTGAATAAAGATCGTTAACGCACCATGAACCGTGAATTTTTTATTTTTATTTATATATTTTTTTTTTTAATATGGATGACATGTTCCGGGAAAAATTTGGTTTTAATATACGTCTACCGCAACCATGGAGTTATAATAGGGAACACCTCTGGCTCAATCTCTCTGGTTGAGGTAGGCAAAGCTAAAGATTGAAATGTATAACCAAAATCGTTTCATAGCCCTCATGTCCCTGAGTAAAAACAATCTAAGAATGCTCACAGGCTTCCTCACAGGTCATTGTAGACTAAGAAAACACCTCAACAAACTTGACATTGAGAGCAACATCCTGTGCAGATTCTGTGATTACGACGATGAAACTCCAGAGCATATTCTGAAGGACTAGCAATTGGGCAAGCAGGATTGAGAACTGCCAACACTAGACCCATAGACAATCTTGAGATATTCATCGGGAGAGTAGGACTAGATGAGGTGCTCTAGCAACTGGTAAGGGATACAATAGAACTACTTCGGTCACAGTGTCCTGTGTTTCCCGTTAACTTAATTCATCCATTCATTCGACTTATTGAAATCAAGATTTGGCGATAAGTTGATTTCGGGAAATGGATCTGTCAATTGGCCTCCAATCTGTCACGGTTTATGCTGAAAACTAACAACAATTGATGCTCTGGCAGCCAATAATTTCATGTTTACAATGCGCTTCGACGTCAAGCCGCGGTGCGCATATGCCCGAAATCAATTTCAAACTTTAGTGGCATTGTATAGGTCTATCGAATAAAAAAATTTTTGCATTAAAACTTCAATTTAAAATTTTTTTAAGGTTACAAAAATAAGATTGTAGCACCAGATACAAGTCACAATTTGAAATGTTTTCCAATGTTACATACTTTAATTTTTATTTACTCTTTCATTTTATATTCATTCGATAGTTTTATATGAAATTCTATGAGAAAAGTTTTTGCAGAATATTTTAAACCTTCTTCAAGTCTTTATTTCTTTTTTATTAAGAAATAATAAAGGAAAAATGGTGCAGCTGTTTTCAGTAGTGCTTGTTTTTAATTACAACAACAATTTGGCAAGAGGTTTACTTCCTAAACAGCACATAAAGACAGGAATAAAGATTTTTTCCGATCTATTTCGCCAATTTTTTCAGCTTGCTTGCAAAAAACACCCAGACCTCTGGACTGAGAGGATAGCACAAAGGCACCCTAAAAATCGCCAATTTTATATAATTTTTCTAAATACATTTAGCTATATTTGATAATAAATTTGTTTTTATATAAAACTTTTTTTAATGTAAATTTTTATAAAATAATCGTATTAAAATTTAGCAGAAAATCGCCAAAAGCAGAAATAAAATCACCAAAAATCATTTCTTGTAAATTTTTCTCATCCAATTTCAAAGCGCATTAATTACTATAATTAATATAAGAAAAATATCAAAATAATTTTTTTTTTAATTTCTTACAAACGAGTTTTGGTTGGATTTATATTTGAAGCTACTTCTTCGACAAACTAATTTTCCTGAAATACAGAAATTTTGAGGTTCAATTTTGTTAAAAAAAATAGCCACAAAAATCGCCCGCAAATGTATTTATCGCCAGAAAAATCACTGTGTTGCCAAATCAAAAATTTAGACGCTAAACAAGTTGAAAAATCGCCATATCTGACCACCCTGCATTAAGATGGAAAATGAAGAGGGAAAAGCTAAAATTAATAGATTTTAAAATTAACAGGAAGCCAGCCATCACTCAAAAAAGCGCTTTGCGAATGTTTGCTCATAATAACTGCAACTTATTCGAACACAAGAAACGGGTTCAAAGATCAGATTTGCAATATGTACGAGCTGCTTTGTTAACTTCAAATTGTTTGCAAATTGCAAGTTTTAAATTGGATATTTTTTTCTCAACTTTTAAGGAAAATCCAGCCAACAAAACCAACTGACGCTTAAGCTTTTGAATATTAAAAAAAATAAATAAACTATAACATAATAAAAACTTTTGTTGTTTTGTTAAACAACATTCTTTGCGTCGGGTTTGGCGTTCATGTGCCAAAAGAAAAATTTTTTCCCTCGTACTTTTTCTTGTTGTTGTGACACGCAATTTAACAGCAGGTGCGACTAACATACACTTGTGTTCAAAAATCAATTAGCAACAAGGTTTGAATTTCGGGGAAAAGATAATCCAGTGTTATCTCGGTTAACGCAACCAATAGAAATTTTTTGTTTTACCATAATTTTATTTAAATAACTTTTTCGATATTTTTTTATTATAATATCGAGCCTTATTTTCGATTAGTCGATAAAAATTAAATTTTTTAGAAGTTTTTTTTTTAAAATAGTCAAAATAGCTTACGATAAAAGTTATCAACAATTTTGGCATTTTGATAATTCTAAATTAAACATAAAATTTTTATTTTAATCAGAAATAATTTCTTAGTCGGGCTTAAGTTCAGTAATTTCAATTCTTATTGAATGAAATATTTTTTACTAACTAATGTGAGTTTCTAAAGAAGAGAAGAATAATTAAATTAGGCTTTATTAGCTGGGGGAAATACCAATATTTTTCTGTGCAGCAACGCACTTCATCAGCACCCAAGTCTATCTACTGGGGTAGAGATTGTTATTAACATCAGCTATTTAACGCAAATTTTTAATGAAATGGAATATGAGAAATATTGTGTATACAATTATTGATTTACCTTTGGTAAACACATTTGTAAGTATCACTATTCATTTTCTGTTTATCCGCTTTTTTCATTTTTATATTCAGGTTAACACGAAGTTATGTCACTCTACCTAAGTATGTTTAACTATTCTTGCTTATCTTTTACGATCATCATATTAATTATTTTTACTTATTCGATGTACCGTCGGTACATACCTGTAAGTATTATTGTAGTGGATATGTATTATGTTTACATTGTTTTTGCTTTCTACAGTTCAGTTCAACTAAACATTTAAAATTGTTTCAATAAAATTTTTATTTCAATAAAAAATTATATTTTCGATAACATGTCGCTTACGATCGAAATTGAAAAAAAGGCTCGATATATCGAACTTAAGGCTACTTCTTTGTGTAGTTTCGTCGGGGGGGAAATATAATAATAATATGTAAACAAAACTACATAAAAACCCATTACTCAAAATAACAACAATTCGAGAAAAACTTATTTTCCTTTAATATTTTATCGAATAGTTAGCATTTTTAATGACTGCGAAGTCAATGATCCTGACATGCGTAGTTCTGATGGGATTTTATACCACCCAACGATCTCCACAAATCGTTTACATTTCAAAATAATCGATAGGGTTAAGATCAGTACCTGGATTCATTAACTTTTATTACGATAATCGTATCGCTATAATAAATAAAATGAAAATTTATCGACTTTGCTATCCAGTAACATATTTTAACGACATTCGCTGTCAATTGAAGTAAAAAAATTCGAATCTCAAGCTCAAATTTATTTAGTTTTTCCTTAATTTTTCTTTATGCTTTTCGCTTATTTTGACATTTTGTATGCAGATATGCCACATGATTTACAAATAAATGGCAAGTAAAAAAAAAATTACAGAATCACATTATCGTTATCGCAAACGAATAAATATAACGATAAATATTACGGTTTTCGACTCGCAAAAAGTTACTGAATCCAGTTACAGGAGATTATGCAGGCCGCAATATAACGCCACCCATATTGTCCCTGAACGACTAATTTGCCACTTTACTGACTGTTTGGCACAGTGTTGCCAGAAAATTATGATGTGAGAATGCTAAATCGGTCAAAAAATTCTGCTAAAATGTTCTACAGAAGAAAAGTACAATGCCAGATTTAAATGTAGAAAAAATTATTGAAACGGCTTTGAACTTCATGTTTATACAAACTTATTAGTATTTGCAGGTACTTTTAGAGCACATACAAATATAAAATAGTTAATAATTGGTGTTTTTTGGAAATGTTACAGTTACGTTTAAAATTTTTTTACGCACTATAATTCCAAAATATTCTTTTACTTATTCAGTAAAATATTTTGTTAAATTATAAATACATTGAAATTGATTATTGAGGGGTTATGTGGATACTATGCGCATTCACTGTTGCTAGTGCAGGTCATCAGGGAACCTTTATCCTGCAATACATGTATATTTATGAGAAAAATCCTCTATACAGAAGAATTTTTTTTAGACAAATTACAATATTTTATTTTCAACAAATTCTGCCAGAAAGCATCTAGCAGAATTTTTTGAAAGTTGAATGCTTTTTAACTAATGAAAATGCCAGATCAGGCAGTGAAAATGCCAAAATGGCAACAATGGTTTGGCATCGTTAATTTTGTTTATAAGATTTTGCTTGAAAATGCTCTTCTCACATTCCACTTAAAGCAGCGTTAAAGTATCGCCTGCTTTGGAAGTTGCCAGACTAATAAACTTTATCCCTAAAATATATTAGTTACCAGCATTCCTATTATTTTGCACACAGCTGCACATGCATACTTTCATTTATTTTGTTGCAAAGTACTCATTATTTACTCGTCTCTTTAAACTTCATTTCTTTTTTGAGCAGCAGCAAACAACTTTCAGCATTTCTCATAACATTTTTGTCAATGTCATTTATCATAAATTACTCGTAGTTTTTGTTTATGTTGCTTCTTCAGTTAACGCTTTTGAAGTATTTTTTGTGATTTTTTTTGCTTTATATCGGTGTTGTTTGTTTTTATCTAAACTAAGAGACATACATATGTATGTACATTTGTATTTTTTTGCGTTTAAAAAAATCACTTTGGAACCGATGTTCTTTAATTTTAGTTCTAAGAAATTTGAAATTTCCCTAGAAGAGGAATTTTGTTTTTAGAATATCATTCCTGGAAATGAGGTATAGAACTTTAAGTTGGCATCACTTTTTTAACTGGCGGCCATTTTGTCAGCTGTCAAGTGATTAATATTTAGTTTGGTTTGCCATTTCATCATGAACAGGTTGACAAAAGAACAACGCTTGCAAATCGTGCAAATTTATTTCGAAAATAATGGTTCAGTTCGCGAAGTTTACCGCAAGCTCCATCCATTTTATGGTCGACAGAGCAATTAATTCGGTTAACCATGGATCGTTTTCGCACTACGTTTACTCTATGTAATAATACGCATCCGCTGAAGTCGCTCGTCCTCGCCAACAAACCAGAAACGTTAGGGGACTTGGAAGCCAACATTCGTGGCGTTATTGCCAACATACGGCCCCATATGCTCGAAAAAGTGGTTGAAAATTGGACCTGTAGAATTGGCTTTATTCGAGCCAGCCGCGGCGGCCACATGCCCGAAATCATATTTAAACGTTAATGGCATAAAATTATCCTTACAATAAAGCCAAATTGATGGACATTAAAACGATTTTCTTGTGTTTTATTTCAATTCGAAGTTCTATACCTCTAAAAAAAAACCTTTAGCCCTTTAGCTTTAGGCCTGTTTATAATTTTATGTTTTAGTTTGATATTTCGTTAATCTTCGGTTAACTTCTTCAGAATATTTCTTATTTTTTGTTTTAATTTCTCGATTAAAACAATGTTAATTGGTCGCCTCGTTCTTTTGATTTTACGCCGCTGGATTATTTTCTCTGGGGCAATTTGAAAGACCGGTCTTACGTGAACAATCCAGAACTGGCGCTCTGAAAGATAAAATTCGGCGCTGCATTGAGAGATAAGCGAAGCTTTGTTGCAAAATGTCGTTCGAAATTTATATGAAAAGCACTGACGTCTGCCGATGTGCTAGAGGTAGACATTTGCCTGACATCATATTTCTACTTTACATTGGTATCACTAAAACTGAATTTGTCAAAAAAAAGTGTGTTTTTAAGCCAATTTACTTCCTAACCTTAAATTTGTAAATTTGCCCACCCACATATTTTCAGTTAAATTCTGTTCTGATAACACTTTTTTGATGGAGCATTAACGTTCCTTTTCACAATGTATGATTAAGAGTTAACGTGAACTTTAACTGCAGGGTCTTTATACAAAACTTACAGTTTAAAGTCCCTGTTAGCTTTTAATCGTACATTGTGAAAAGGGCCCTAAATTCAATTAAAATAAACAAAGCTTTTACTAAAATAGTCATCAAAAATATTATTTTTTCTAAGCAATTACTTACCTAAAAAAGAATTCAACAATAATTTTTTCTGTCTACCAAATTTGGTGATGGGTATAAAAATACCCACCGTGCAATTGCAAGTTTAGGTGTCACGCAGAGAAATTTATTTTTTAAAAATCTGCTTGTGCTGCAAGGCAGTTGTATTATTTAATAAGAAAATTATTTCTTTTTTGCGCATTAAGGTTTATATAGAGCAAAATAATCGTTATAATGAAATCCAATTTAAATAAGTAGTTTATAAGTTTTAACTGCTTTTAAGCTTTTTTTTTTAAATCAATCTTCTTGAGTTAAATATATGTATGTATGTAAGTATGTATGTAATTGCTGTGGTTTCTATAAAGTTTTCAAATTAAATCATTTACCTACAAATACCTGTTAATAAATCTCAAAGGAAAATATTTACAAAATTTATATTCAAGACGAACTACAAGTAGAAAGAAACTACATAAACTTTAGAATTTTTTTCTGCAAAACTTTTCTGTCTGTCTGTTGCTTTGCCAGGGGAAGTTTTACATTAAACATATTTGCACAATATATATTTATTACTTAAAAAGTTTTCCCGGGTTGCTTGTGCAATTCGCCTGAAAAAATTAAAACATTCCTATTTACTCTCTTAATAAAAGTACACACAATCTTTAGTTAAATAAAATACATACATAAGTGGAATCATACACACGAGCTAATAAAAATGTACGTTTGTGTGTATGTAATAAATACCCTGCAGAAAATGCGAATAGTGAAAATGTAGTGATTTACTAGTGACATTGCCAGTAGTACTACTGATCAGGTGCAACCCAGCCAATGTAATCGCCTATTGACATTTAACATTAGCTTGTCATTGAAAATCCACCACTAGACTGCAACACTACTGACTAAGTAGTTATTTTGGGACCACATGGAGACATTGGCACCAAAGATTCACTAGCTCTAGTCTACAATATCGATATTTCCTCGCTCGATGTCCGTAGTAAAACTGTGCTGATTCACTATAGACACTGTCACCACCTGCAGGAAATTGTTTGTCATTTCTCTTAAATACATACACACAAAAAAGTAATATGAATGAGTTTGTAATATTAATTAAAATATTTGTAATATTAATTAAAAAATTAATTAAATTTTCACCTATAAACAATTTAATAATATCAATTAAGTTTTTCCACTCAAATTAATTAATACTTTTTTTTTGTGTATGTATATTAAAATTAAAAATTTTATGTTTCGCTGAATTAGTAAAGTCAAACAATTACGTATGGATCTTAAAATGTGACAAATCTTTACCTGATGGCACAAAATCTTCCACTTTCACTTAAAACTCTTCAATTTTTACATTTTATATTTTATTTTTTTTTGTATATTATGTTTTTAATTATTGTTAAACACATTTATATATATTAACCTTATAATTCTATTTCTTAAGATAATTTTTATAAACACTTAAATTTTGCTTGACGTAACTTTTATTTTCAACAAACCAATAAAAAATTAAGAAGACGCATAGTTGTGTGTATCTGAAAAAATGTTTTCTACGCATTAAAACCATTATTAATAGACGCTCTGTTGACAATGTCACCAAAATAGTCGACAATAGTGGTGACTTGGGGACACTTAACCCCATGTTTTCTGCAGGGTATTGCAAGTATGTGTATGTGTGTTTGTGTATAGATGTGTATGGTAAGAAGAACTTGCAAATTTTTTCTTTTATTCTACTTTCTATTCTCTCCACTTACCATTTATAATTCTTGTCAGCTTATTGCGTCTTGTCGACGATGGACTCAACAGACTTTCACGACGACTGCTGCCGCCAGTAGTTGAGCCGCAAGTGGACTGTGCTACACCCACTAACGTATTGAGATTCCCACCCTGTCCACCACTGGCACACATCTCATTGATATTCCATTGGGCACTTTGTGACGAAGAACTGCAATTGCTGAATAGACTGCTGGCGGACGGACGTTTGCTAAAAGGAGCTACCGCAGGTCTTGGTATATCTAATGAAGGTCGGGGTGAATCACTCCAAACAATTTCCGCAAATGAATCAATACTGGCTGAACGTTGTAAAGCACTGCTGTCTTTGCGCCTGCAAAAAGATAAACAAATAGAGAAAAATAGCTGAGAAAGTGGTTTAAATGTTCTTGTGTGTGTGTGTGTGTGTAAGCAGTAAAATTATGTAAATAACGGTAAATCAGTTAATAGAAATTTCAACAAACTTTGATTAAAATAAACACGCAACGTGCCTAAGTTTGCTTTTTAATTCAATATGCCACGCGGGAAAAGGCTGGCAAATACCTAAAATATTTTTTGATTTTAAATACATTGAATATCTTGGTACTTTTTGCAAATTTGCATATGGGCATTTGCACACAACCGCAGTCAAAAAATTTAAAGTCTATAAAAGTGTTTACGTGGCTGCCCACTACACGCAGGCACTCAAGTAGAATCTAGATGATTCCTTTTTGAAACTATAAAAGAGTATTGTTTTAACGTATTTTTTATATAGGGAATCTATCAAATTTAACTAATGTTCACATATTTTACATTTATTCATAACACATTTTGAAATATTCGAATAGAAAGTCGAAGAAGTGCAAAAGTTCTGTTTTAAAAATTTATATCACATGTTTGGTTTTGATTAATGATCTTAATAAGATACAATATGCATTGACGTTTCTTCTTTTATATTTAAAGAATATAAGAGAAATGTAACAGTAATGACAATCAACCAACGGTAAATTTTTTTTCTTTAGTTTATCGCATATTTCGATGTCGCGTGCGACATTGAAAAAGAACTTTTGTTATCAATGCGTGGAAGGTAATTGTACAATGCGCCTCAAATATTAATAGCAAACAGATATTTTTTAAATAATGGAAAATAATCAGGGCTTTGCTCTCTTTACTTATCTAAAGTTTGTAGCGTGCGACATCGCAAGTTTAAAATGTATAAATTCAAGACAAATATTTTTTTTTAATTTCCTTATATTTGTACATGTAAATATAGGGTGTTTTTTTTAGAGGTATAGAACTTCGAATTGAAATAAAACACAAGAAAATCGTTTTAATGTCCATCAATTTGGCTTTATTGGAAGGATAATTTTATGCCATTAACGTTTAAATATGATTTCGGGCATGTGGCCGCCGCGGCTGGCTCGAATAAAGCCAATTCTACAGGTCCAATTTTCAACCACTTTTTCGAGCATATGGGGCCGTATGTTGGCAATAACGCCACGAATGTTGGCTTCCAAGTCCCCTAACGTTTCTGGTTTGTTGGCGTAGACGAGCGACTTCACATATCCCCAAAGAAAATAATCCAATGGTGTCAAATCACACGATCTTGGTGGCCAATTGACAGGTTAACCGAATTAATTGCTCTGATGGACGATTATGTCGACCATAAAATGGACGGAGCTTGCGGTAAACTTCGCGAACTGAACCATTATTTTCGAAATAAATTTGCACGATTTGCAAGCGTTGTTCTTTTGTCAACCTGTTCATGATGAAATGGCAAACCAAACTAAATATTAATCACTTGACAGCTGACAAAATGGCCGCCAGTTAAAAAAGTGATGCCAACTTAAAGTTCTATACCTCAATAAAAAACACCCTTGTTAAAATCTACATACATTTGAAATTGAGTAAATTCAGAGACTTTTTTTAAAGTTGCACTTATAAAAACTGTAATGTAAGAAAGCTACCTGTTGCGCTAATCGGTGTGTTGCAATAATCGGTAGTTGCGCAAACCGACCTCGTACTGTATAATAAAACAAAATGTCGCATGTGACATGTCTTGTCCGACAATGATTAAAATTAAATAAAAAATAAACTACTTAATATTTTTGAATAAAATAAATAACATTATTAAGCCACATCAATGCATAACCTTTTAAAATTTGTCGCATTCAGGTTTCGCTGAAATCAGTGATTTGTTTGCTTTGCAAGCGACTTAGGTTTTTGTTGCATGCAAATGTCATGGTTTTTGCAATTATCTTGAAAACCAACAATTGGCCAAATTAAGCGCCAATTATAGTGCTCATCAAGAAGTATAACTTTCGCCTCCTGTAAAAATAATATAATGTTTTGCCTATTGTTTTTTTTCACATTGAATGCGTACGTTTGTCGCATAAGACATTGCAGAAATGCCCATATATGAAGGCCAGCAATTGTTACTCTTTTTGGTGCTTTTATTTGGTGTTAAGTTCTTTTTTTTTTGAAGGTATGTATGTCTATCTACCGAAGGATTTTTCGTTTCATATGCGCTACTTCCAATCAATTATTTAATTATTTGAACAAATTTGGGTTTTTGAAGGGTATAAAAAATGTGCCGCAAAGGGTAAATACCAAAATATTCAAAAACTTTTTATAAAGTGTTTGTGACATGGCAAGGGAATTTTGCACTTCTCGGGAAATTGGGAAGGAAAAAATCGCGTTCCTGGGATTCCCTGGTATGTTTTTTTCTTAACACAACGGTTTGTGTCTAGTATTATGAATTTTAAAATTTAACTTCACACCCAGGGTGACCGATGACATTTTTCAAAAAGTGGCACAAAAAGGGAATTTAAAAAAAAAGTAGCGCCAAATAGGGGATTTATCAAAAAAAAAAAAAAAAATTAGAAAAACGAGATAACTACACTAAACTTTTTATTTTTTTAATGTATTATGTTCAATTTACTGCACAAAAATACCTTTTAAGCCATATATGCTTCACTAATATTGGTGGTCGATGAGATACTTAAAAGAGCACGACAACAAATTTGTGCCGTTTTTATATATTGTATGTAATTCAGGCGGTCATAGTATCATAATTTTTTATATTATTTTAATATAATTGTTTCTTGGATGCCATTTTCTGACGGAAATCACTGAATTTTTAAACAAGTTGACGACTCCAAGTATTTTGCAGTTTTAACATTTTTATTACTATTTTTATTGTGATTGCGAACTAATTTTTTGTATAATCATAATTATTACCATTTTTTTTTAATTTCTTTCGAAATCTCCTCAAACTCCAAATTTTATGGATGTAAGAACAGTTTAGTTCTTAACTGTATATATCGTTATCTGAAATTCAAAATACCGTTACATATTCCATTTAGACTGAACAAATATGTACATATAAAGAGCTGGAGTTTATACCAATTGACATGAAGGTTAATGATGAAGGTTTGGCGGCCTTCGAAAACAGCATATTAGTCCGTTCTACTAGTATTTGTCATGTCAGAATATTTACAATTAACTTTGGTGTTATTTGCTCCTTAAAAATTATCACATGTAAATAAAACGAGTCATAAATATAGAAACAAATAAAGTTCGCACAATAGTAATTTAAATTAGCCCTACCATAATTTTCATAGTTTTACAAAGTGAAAAATATCGATATATAGAAATGCCCTAACTCATTAAAAATTATGAGGGCATTTTTATATGAAGGTAACGACATATATAATCGAATATATTCTATACATAATGGTTTCAATAGGCCTTTCAAATGAATAAAAAAGAAGAGAGGTGTTTTAGGACACCCGATTTCAGTTATGCTGCTTAGTTATATAAAACAAATTTCATGTGTGAAATAACATGCAATAAAATTATATTATATGATGATGTCAAATTCTCTGCAAATATTTCAAAACGTTTCAATTTATTTCCAATTACTTTCTTTTCTAGCAGCGTATGATTAAATTAATGTAATGTAGTTTTTGTTACGAAAATCACCTCCTAACTCCTATATCGCGCAATAAATAGCATAGCTATAACAATTTCGAAGCTCTTAGCTTTTCATAGCCCCTTTATATATTTCAATATGTTGCATGGATGCTTTATTTTTGTTTTTTTAAATAACTCAAATAACTGGATGAAATACATTCACCAAGTTTTTGTATTATTAAAATAGCTTTTAATGTATTCAGGAATTAATTATGGTGGTTGAAGTATTATTGTTTGCCTCTGCACATTTTACTATTATTGTTGCATGTATGTATAAATATAAATATTACAACCCTTATTGAAGAGCTTCTTTATAATAAAACCAGTTTGCCAAAAAAAGGATTTGATCGTTTTTAAATTAACCAAGGGGTGTATTGTTTTTATTCAATAAAATATTTCATTCATCAGCATATTTTCTTTCACACATTTCTCGTATGCTTTTTCTGAGTAAAATTGAGTTAAATACAATTTTTAAAGTGTCTACTAACGGCGGTTTGTAATCTCTGCATTGAAGGGGTTGTTCACATTCCCTAAACAATTGTGAAAATTAGCAAAATGTTAAGAAAAAATTCCAACCAAAGCCAGCCATCACCTCTCAAAGTGATGACTACAATTTCTGAAATATTAAATAACACAAATTCACTTTCTCTCTCTCTCTCTCTTTCGCAAGTTCAAAAACACTGATACTCAAATAGAAAAACTTTAAATTATAAACCTAAAAAAAGTCTTCTTCTTCGATAGAAATTCATTTCAGTTCAATTCCAAACTTTACAAAAATCTGTGTCAAACATTCCAAACACTTTCAACTCAAATGAGCGCGTAAGATTTAAATAAATTTCGAGCCAATTTGAAAAATTCAAATGCGAAGATTACAAAAAGTGTTAATCGCCATTTTTTTATGCTATAATTTAAATTTATCGGCATGATAATGAATAACAATTCTCTGGCAAACTTTAGCCGATCTGCTAATATTTTAGACTGGGAAGTTTGGGAATTCACTTTGGCTGACTTCCAAAGTGTCCATTGCCTTGTATAAGAACAAAGTGTAGTGTTTCATAACACAGTTGAATTAATTTCTTTTCGGACATTTATATCACATCTGGGCAATTTCAATTACATTTTAATATATTTAGTAATAAATCAATTTACACACACATGTGCTGAAAATTCTTACTCGTTTTAACATTTACATATAAATCACTCGTTTTATTAAAAATAAATTCTTAAAATTGATTGACGGTCTCAATAAATTTGCACAACAGGCAATTGGCACTTGTGCCAAAAAAAAATTAGAAATCAATTTAGTGTGTGCACAAACGACACAAATAATTTGGCTGAACGTATGTATGTCAAAGAATATAAATCGTTATAAATTTCTCTTTCAAAGCCAATAACCATGGATTGAAAAGAGCAATGCTGTGCAAGAGGGCATTAAAGGTGATTCCATTTGCCAAATTTTTAAAGAAAAAAAAAATTATTTGTTATTAGTTTTCACTTTAAAAAAATGTCACATACAATTATCCCAACATGACTACGCAGCGTCCTTATAAAGATTTTTTCTATAAAAAAAATATAAATTCCAGAAGTGAATACTTCCAATATATCCATTACGATACTAAAACGAGGATAGGCCCGATTCTCTTTTTAGAATAACTCATATGGCCATTTC
Source organism: Nowickia ferox (assembly GCA_936439885.1). Lineage (NCBI taxonomy): Eukaryota > Metazoa > Arthropoda > Insecta > Diptera > Tachinidae > Nowickia > Nowickia ferox. The sequence continues at coordinate 99,356,753 of OW387023.1, read as the reverse complement.
CATGATGTAGAACGTGACCGTACTACACATTTAAAGTGAATGCAAGACAAAATAAAACGGATTTCTATTTTGACATTAAGCGGAACTTATAGTTCTAAATAAGCCCTATAATTGGTGTTAAGTTTGATTTATAAAAAAATTGTTCGTTTGATAAGATAGTTGCAAAAAACCAAGACATTCGCATGTGACAATAGCAGAAGTTTTCTTCAGCCAACAATTAAAACGCTCACTTTAGCGAAACCTGAAGCTAAATTTTAATGTGACTAATTTTAGTATGTTGTTTAAGGATGTCGCTTTGAAATGGTTTTGATTTTACCCCAAAAATGATTTATACATGTTTTAAAGTTCTATTTTAAGCAAAGTCGCATGTGACATTTTTTTCTATTATAATATTTATATCGTTTCTTTAGCTTTTTTTTTTAACAAAATTTTAAACAAACTTCGTCTCTTACTTAGTCGGTTGATCTTTCTTTTTTCTTCAATCATTTAAATTCACATATCTCTTTGTTAAAAGCAAATATTTGTTTGTTTGTTTCTTTAATTTTAAGTTTAAGTAAATCAGTTTCACCATTGATCTGATTTCTTAGCGTCCTTAAACCATATGTAACTGATATTCAACAACTACATGTTTAATATTATTTTTTCCTTCACTTACCAAGAATACTGAATAACATAAAATTCATTTTAATACTTGTTATGTTATGTTGTTGAAATACGGCACAATAGCGATAAACTGCATTTTAAGTAAAATATCAATAAGGATAATAGGAAAACAAAATAATGTAAAGAAAAACGTTTTCGGTTGAAGAAGACACAGCCTTTGCTAACACAGCAACTTGCTTAGAATTTCTTTGCTCATGTTCTTGTTACACTGGAAAACATAAAGGAAAAAAAACAAGGATCTAACAAGTGATTCTATCAGAGGAAACAAAAAAAAAACAAATATGGGAATCGGTTGGACTTACAGGTCATGCCGGAAACTTCTTGCTATTTTTTAAATAAAAAAAAAAAATAAATAAATAATGTGTATCGAAAATAGATTTGACCAAAAATTACGGCGCAAAAAAATTGAAAAAAAAGCATTTTAATCAGCTGTATTTTTTATCTTACAAATAAAATCTTGCAAAATTTCAAAAATGCACATGAAAACGATATAGATTTGCAAAAATATTTCAATTCAAATTCGCTACACTTCGCTTCGGTGTAAATGCACTATTAAACGATTTTCAAGTTCGGACTAATATCTGGCACTCAAGTCTAGTTTCACGCCTTCGTGTTGGCTTCTGCTTTCTCTGCCAGTAATTAGTCACTGTTGTCCAGTGTTATTATTAAACATGGGAGAATGCATAAAACACTTAAGAGTGTCCCATGCGAAATAGTTATTCCAATGTTTCTCCGTAATCAATATAGCCGCCTTATCATAGATTTCATAAAATTTTCTATTTTCTCAGGGACTCCCATAACATGTGTGTTAAGATAAATTCGAATTCAACTAGCAGAGACAGGAAGCAAAATTTTTAACATAGCATTTTAAGCACATAACAGAGCACTGTTAGCTATTTAACAGTATTCGCTAAATGGATTAGGATTCCAAATCCTTGGAACTGGATCGAGATAGATAATTTTTTTTTTGAAAAATTTCTCTAAAATGTAGTCTATGAAATTATAAAAGTAGGATGGTTCAAATAAGATTTAAGAAAGCATAATTTTCTTTAGAAAATTAGTGGTCATTTGGGTAAAATATGGAAGAGCAAAAGTACTACACCATATAGGTGGGGTACCCTGAAGGGTCCTAAAGGTGACCCAATAGATCACGTTTCTCAAATAATTTTGGAAATTGAAGTAATCGATTTTGAAAAATATGCTTTTTTGATGAACTTTTTTGAGAGAAGTGGCAATTAATAATATGGTTCGTTGTCTTCATTTTCCACTAGGTTTGATTCGCTGAGGTACAAGGGTTTGGCCACAGTGAACGTTTTTAGGAAGAAACCCCACTTAATTAATTTCAGTACAAAATTCGTACCAAATAAAAGAAGAATAAACATATCACATGCGATATTTTTGAAAAATGAATTTAACTCGATGAATTTATCTTCACACACATGCAAACATTTGACTTTGTGTCTGTGGACATAAAACTGGTGGAAAAAATTAAGCCGTTGTTTTTGTAATTACACATGAGCATGCTGCTCTTCATTTACTATTAAATAAATATGTATGATAACGCTAATTCTTATTTATTTATGTATACATGTATCTACTACTTATGTATTTGGTTTCTTAGTTTTTTATATCTGCAGATCTAATATTCTATTTGAAATGTTTTCTTAGGCACAGGCATTGGATACTGCATTAATTCATATGGTCAATATCCTTTTAGAAAATAGTGAAATTGCAAATTGAAATATATCTTATGGTTCTACATCTTAATTAGATACTAGAGATTATTTTTGGTAACCAAGATTTACATGCTTATGCGGCCATTTAAGTAAATGTATGCAGCAAGTAAATATACTCCTGCTGAAATAATAATAGTCCGGGCAGTACTGGCCGCTATGGCTGGAAACTAATTTATTAAAGAATTACTTGACTTCCTTCCTCTTGCCATTGCAGAGTTAAACAAATGGCCCATTTAATGAGTTTTTGTTTTATCTTCTTATCTACGATCTAATTTAATTTATTAACTGAAAGAATAATAGTTGAATAACGCAATAATTATGCTTTAGCAAGTTTTTGGAAAAACTAATAGTTTCTCATACATACATATGTAGTGCAATCTACATATGTAGAGCGATTATCAAAACAAAGTTTCTATATATAGCAAATCGATTAAAAAATATGTTTGCCCTTCTTTCGAAACAATTGTTCAATTCACAAGCTCGCTTTAATATCGTTTGTGCTGTCTAGTCGTCTAATTATACAATATGGTATTTTTGTTGTTGACATTTTTCATGTAAAAGTGTATTTAAATTATACAATTGGATTTACTATGTTTTTCAAATAGTTGTAGTGACCCTGACCCAGGTGTGGTAATATTCCATTTGTTACATAAATTTGTAAAAAACTTTTAAAAATTTGATAACTAACACCACAAGATATATTCTTCTTAAATAAATATATATATCAGTCGTAAAACAGCTCTGGGCGAGTCAACATTAAGCGTGGTTGGCAATTATCTCTAAAGTGCAACCAGGCCACTGTTGTTTATTGGCCTTCGAGAGTTTTGCGTCTCGCTCGCACTGGTTGACTGATCTGCCACGGATAACCGTATATTATTACGCTTCTGTGGAATTTCTTTAACAACCACGTTGCCACTTCCTATGTGAAGACATAAGTCGTGTAGAGTCAGTCACAAAAACTTTTTTTAAATACTGTTAATACCATCTTGGGCATATGGTCTAGTTACCCCGCCCATATATGTGCAACAATACTTTGCAAATTTACTTTGTAAATTATTTATGAAATAAATAAATAAATAAATATATATATATATATATATTTAATTAATTTCAATGTAATTTTCAAACTAATTAAATCAAAATTGCTTATAGGAAAACACTTATCATAAGTACATATTTCCCATAAAATTAAAACTCCCGTGTTTGGTTTTATTTCATGCTATCAAATGATTTGACTGTCAACTTCAATTTCCGACATTTAAAATTACGATAAAATAACGATACTCGTATAACGAATTTTTCTGTTCACAAGCGCATAAAGGCACAATCGTACGGCTTTTCATAAAATACAACCAACCCTGATAGGATGGAGTATATGGAAATTTTCAAAAGCCAATAAGAATTTAAAGCATCAAGGTTGAATTTTTTTTAAAGCCGTGCGACTGTGTAGGATAGTGAATCCTAAGCTTAAGAAAATATCGTTTTATTACGATAAACCATATGACTGAGGTTGTGGATTGAACAAATGTTTATTATTTATTTAGGTAAATTATTGGGAAATTGGTCTTCTAAAACTAATATCTCCTGAATGTAAACCCTCATTTATATGAGTGGAGAAATTTCTTATTGCGGCTCAGCGGATAGACTCCGTGATAAATGTCAATTCGTGACAAATATTTTTACGAAACATGGCGACTTTATACAGAGGACAGCATCGGCAATATGATAATTAAAAGGTAAAATGAGCAAAATAGTTGCTGATGGCATCACGATGGTCTTTGAAACGGCGGAACTGTTTAGTTTCGTTATTGATCTTGTTTTCATCCAACGAAATCGACAAGTTGGTTGAGGACAGTAGGATTTTCTTTCAAGATGGCTTCCACCTTACTTCGATGTTCAAATGAACAAATTCTACGAAAACTGCAGTCAGTAGAACATCCAATATGGATTAATATTCCTACAAAATTCAGTGCATTTTGAAATTGTCTGTGGTTTAGGTTCGGCTCCATGTAATCGTTTTCTTCACTTTTTTTCGTATCCCACTTCTAATGATGTGTGTAGCGTTAAGTAATATAAAAAAAGTAATGTAAAGTATTTGAATGAAAGAAGAGGTGTGACTAAATATTTCTTTGGAAGGTTAAGTTTTAATTTTTAGATACATATTTTGCCGGTCTTACAAAATAGACAAGAATTATGTTCAACAAAACCATGTTATTGAAAACAAATTTTAATTTCAATAATATTTGTCATTAAATCAATACGATATTTTATCAATACCGCGCATTTTAAAATGTCATTTAATTTAATTTGTTTGTATTGGTGTTTGCCTTGCTTGTTGATTGACCCAACGCGGTGATCTGCTGTTGTTGTTTATTTTGATTGCTCGTGTTGTATACGTGTGAATTCCGACAAGAAGCCCAAAAACGTCGTAGTATTTTCTTTTTTTTTTACTCAACAAAGTTATTTTTAAATTATATCAACGCAATGCGCACATGTAGAAGAATCATAAGAAATCATGTTTTGCGTGTATTCATTATTTTCATATCCAATGACGATTTGCTCTTTAGCTGAGTGGTAAATACGTTAGTCTATTAGTCAAGAGGTTGCCGGTTCGAATCATCCCAAATACATCTAGTTTTAATCGCAGCCAAGCAAAAACATACAAAAAGGGGTTGAAAAATGTGACATTCATCCACACACACACATACACACACATACATACACACACACACACACACACACACAATAACAATTATCACTGAAAATAAAATTTCAGTCAACAACTTTTTTCTTTGATTCATTAAATTTCTTTATTAAATTTATTTTCAATAAACGTGCATACAATTTTATTTATCAATAATACAAAAATCGTCATCACAGAAAATTCAAAAGATTTTTTATTGAATAGGGAACCCTCTCCGGGTGGCTTAATACTGGTACTTCGGCCACCAGTGACTCAGCAGCTGCTCGGCTTCTTTATAAAGGGTAATTTTTTAACAACTTCCTTTTTAGCAACACTGTTTTTGGCAACTCAGCTCTTTTCGTGCATCATGTTACTGTAAAAATTTAGTGATTTATTTACAAATTTTTGAAACATGAATAATTTTGTCGATAATCAAAATTTTTCGTCTCCAAAAATAAAATAAACATGTTTTGGTCTATAATTTAACCATGAATCGACTTACAGATTATTAAATTTTATTATCAAAATTCATGATGGGTTAAGAAAGTGCATGGTGCACTTCTTCCATTTTATGGTTAGTTTGGGCGACTCTGCGGCTGCTATTAGGAATCTTGTGATTAAATTTCGCACCAAATTTACATTATTGAACATTAAATCACCACCAACACGCATACGTAGAGTGCGGACAAAGAAAAATATCTAAATTGTATCCGCCAGTGCTGTCGATGACCTTGAATTATCGATTCGGCGCCATTCGCAGCAATTAGACATCTGTTACTTTTTTTTTGCCCAAAATGGAAGAGTTACACTTGGCTGACATGTGGTTTCAGCAAGACGGTGCCATATGCCATACACCACTCGAAACAATGGCCCAATTGAAAGGCGAGTTCGGTGAACCGTTTATTTAACGTTTGGGGCCGGTCAATTGGTCGCCTAGGCCTAGATCGTGCGACTTAACGCCTTTAGACTATTTTTTGTGGGGCTATATTAAGGCTCATATCTATGGGGACAAAACCGCAACGTTTGACGCACTGTAAGACAATATAGTAAGAAGAATTTATTCGTGAGGCACCGGCCGATATGTTGGCGAAAGTATGCCAAAATTGGACCCAGCGCATGAACCATTTCAGGCGTAGCCGCGGTCAACATTTACATGAAATCATCCGTAATCATTGAACTATACAGATCGTTCTACCGACTCAAATAAGGATTTCATACATTTATAAATAAAATCCGAAAGCACTTGAAAAATCACCCTATATTTATATATATTATATATATGAATCTGTGTATATCTATGGCCCTTATTATGATTTGCATTCGATTTCCGATCTTCGCTGGCTATCTAATATCGAAAATCGAACGTTCAATTCATATTATGAGCATCGAAAATTTCTTTGAGCAACGAATTTTCTATCGAAGTTTTTAAAAACGATTAGTTTTTATTTTTAGGTAAAGTTGATGCAAATTTTGAAAATCACTCTGAGTGAGATATTCAAAATGAAGACATTCCCTGTCAAATGCTCGTACTTTCGACTACATTGGTAGATCGAAAGTTGTCATAAGTAGGGCCTCTGTATATAAAATTATCGTTTCACGGTATTTGTATTTTTATGAATGTGTGTTCGGTAGGTCTGAGAATAGGTCGCAATCTACTTTTCAGACCCCTAAGTGGGCTGAGCCGCGACCATACGTACGAAATATTTTATATCTTGAAAGCTATAGGAGTCAGACTGTATTAAAATTTGGTATGAAATTTGGTAGTATAGGACCGGGGTAGGGGCTCTCCCCATACAAAGTACTTAATAATCATCTTATATATTGAAAGCTATAGGAATCAGAGGTGCGAAGTAATTCAAAATATTGGTAGAATAGGAGCGTTGGAAGGGGCTGCCCCCATACAAAGTAATTACAATAATCTTATATTTTAAAAACTATAATAGCAAGAGTCTTCAAATTTAATATGAGTTAATTTGAAAACAATTAATATAAATATAAATTATAATAAATTAAAAAAAAATAAATGTTTGGTGTTTTGTTATTTTTATATTCCGTCATCTTTCACAGGACGCCCTGCCTCTATCACTCATATACCACATCCTCACACACTTACAATGAGTTAGTTATTATTTTCTACCCTAGAAATTCCCTAGAAATAATTTATGAAGCACAACAACGTTTGCCGGGTCAGCTAGTTTTCTTATAATAATTACAGAAATATAAACATTTTGAGAAGTTATACAGGTTGATAAAAAATTTGTGTTTGCCCATACCTACACACACACACACAAAGACACACACACACACACACACACACACACACACACACACACACACAACAATAGCAACGAATACTTAACGAATGTTATGAATGATTTTTTGTTCTTTTATATGGTATCATTTGATTCATTGCTAGATGATTGCAACAGCAATGAATATATGAGTGTTCAATAGAGGGGCATGAATTCATTCTGTTCTCTGGCATGTAGTCTTCTGATTGTGTCTGTGGTGGGGAGGATTATGGTTTTCGCTGTTTAGTCCTTCAGTTTGTGTTTTTAACATTTGCTGTTGATGAAATTTCACTCTACTCCAGATGTTAATGTCGTTGGCCATGTACATAAGTAAATACACATGTAGTTTGTATTGTCTTAAAACCACTTTATCGTCAGCATATGGACCTGTTTTGTATTTTATTGCATAAATTTAACACAATCTAAAAATATTGCACACTTGTGTCATTATTAATTTGAGATCATAAATTTTGTCAGAAGATAAAATTTTTATTTTTATTTTTATGTGAATAATAAATAATCTCGTAAGTTACTTATTTAATTTCTTTTTGTCTGCAAAAACTATTATTTTTTATTATCATCCAATACACACACACGTACGGCTTTTATTCATGCATGCATGCATGGTGTTGCCTGATAGACATATTTAGAGCGGATTTCCTTTTGATAAATTCCTAACGGAAGTTGTTAATACAGATATGTACATACTCCATATGCACAAGTACATATGTACGTATAAATGTTTATGTATGGAAGCAAAATTTTTAAATGAAATTTTATTACATCGTAAATCTCTTAAGCAACATGAAATGCTAAAAAAATTCGTGGAAAATTTAAATTTTATTTCGAAATACTTTAGTAGAACTTTATTACAGATTTCGTGTTAGTAGACTTCATTGGGGCTGTAAAAAGTGATAAAAATATTAATAATTTCATGGCTCTCACACAAAGAATTCTTCATACATATTATTTTTAATAAATCGCATTTATAGCAGCCATAAGTATTTACTTGTAATTAACTCTCAGCGGAAATTCGAAGTGTGAACGTAATTATTATGCCAGTTAAATCTTGTTGGTAATTTGTCATTATTATTCGATGGCTATTGCTGGCCATTTGCATTAGTTTTTGTTTTTAAAGGTACGAGTAATTAGTTTATTTTGTGGGTATAGAGCTTGCGGCTGTTATGAAACTAAAGTCTGTTTGTTGAGCTACAAATTAGCTGTTTATGTTTATATTACATTTTAATTTTTAATTGTCTATATTATATTTCATTGGTGCTTAGCCAAATCATCAGTAGATTTGGACCACATTTTGAACAGGCACAAACCTCTTATCTTATGCACTAATGAAATATATAGACAATGCTTAACCACCAGCAAATAAATATCAATTAAAATAAGCTTATGACAATATGTCGAATAATAAATTTCTTAAATCACATTTTAATAATGGATTTTCTTCAAATATGCGATTCTGCCAACTGTGCCCATGTTTTTTTTTAATCTAATATATATTATCATTATCTATATACACATTTATATATTGTATGTTTGTATTTCTTCTTTGAATGTGATGGGGGCCCCTACTAAGATTTGTAACATGCCGCAGAGTCTGAACTGAGCAATAAATCAAATGTGCGTCATTTAACTTAGAGCTTAGTTACAAGAGACAAGTTCCTCTAACAACATCACTAAACTTTAATGAAAGCTTATCGCTTATCAATACAATATCGTAACAACAAATAAACACAAAAACAAAAAATAAACTTCCTTTAGACGAATACGAACCAGTGAAACAATTTGGAAACTCAGATAAAAAAATTTACAAATTTTTTTTACTGTAAGAAAAAAATCTTGAAAATTTGTTGTATGCTTTGAAGCAATCACTCTTATTCTAGTTGTCGACATCTACGTCACTTTAACACAATACCAAAAAATTGGGGCTTCTTTACTCGCTCTCGAGAACAATTAAATTTTGTGCTACTGACAATCTGTTTCCGTTCCCTTGGGTCTAGAAAATGGCATGAATCTGCCAACAAGAGTCATTTGTTTTCGACAACGGGCACACAGGCAAGAATTTTTTGGTATTGTATTAAAGTGACGTCGGTGTCGACAACTGGAATAAAAATGACTAACTTTAAAACAAAATTAAAACGACTTCAACAATAAGAACTAAAACATTTTAATATGCATTGCCTTTAGTGCTATTCAAAGTCGGTGCGCATCAGGTTACCAAATTCTCTATTTATTTATTTATACGTTTAGTTATCATTGTCACATTCACCGATTTTACGCCCAATTTTATAAATTTTACTTTCACATAGCTCGATGTGTGCAAAGTTTCGTAAAAATCGGGCAAGTAGAATCACATGAAATAGGATAATAAATTTTAATAGGCGTGTCCCCGCCCATTTCGTCAATTTTAATATTGTGTCTTTTTAAGAGCCATACTAGTTTGCCAAGTTTCATGGAAATCGGTTAAGTAGAATTATATATAATTTAATATTAACCTTTTATGGGAGTGGGCCCGCCCACTTTTTTAAATGCAATATTGAGTTTTTCAAGTTACCTAAAAATCGATTAAGTAGAATCACATGAAATAAAATAATAAATTTCAGTGGGAGTGCCCCGTCCACTTTCATAAATGCAAGATTGAGTATTTTTTAAAGCTTAGAGTGTGCACCAAGTTTCTCAAAAAGCGGTAATATCAAATTTTAATGGGCGTGTGTGCCCGCCCACTTTTATAAATGCAAGATTGAGGCTATTCAATAGTTTAGGCCGTGTGCCAGGTTTTAACTTCGAATTTGTGTCATTACGAAAACCCAAGGAGTGTTATAAGTTTTGCAGCAATAAAATCAGTAAAAAATCATAAAATCAAGGAAAAAAATTAGTGGGAGTATTCCCGTCCACCTTTTTGACAGTGGCAAGTAACAAACACTACAAAAAAATTAAAGATTAAGTATATTTCAGAGCTCATGATGTTTGCTATGTTTCGTTAAAAATCGCTAAAGTAAAAGCGTAAGAAATATATTATTAAATATTAATGGGCGTGGTCCCACCCACTATTTTCATTAAGTATTTTTCACAGCTCAAGGTTCGTGTCAATTTTCGTAAAAATCGATTACGTAGAAACACGTGGTGTATATAATTAAGTTATAGTGGGCGTACCCCTCGCCCAAGTTAATAAATGCAAGATTGAGCCTATTTTATAGCTAATATCAATATCAAATTTTAATGGGCATATTTTCGCCCATATTTTCAACTATGAAATTGTGTTATTACGAGAACCCAAGCTTCGCAGCTATTAGATCATAGAATGAAATAAAATATTAGTGGGCGTGTTCCCGCCCACTTTTTACAATAGTACCAAATGGAAGTTATACCCTCTCAGACAAAAATATAATTTTTCAAATTGGTTTTAAAGGTACTGAGTTATGAAAAAACAAACATAAGAATACAGGCGAATGTTTAACATCCTCCTCCTCCTTTTTTTGAAGTCGGTTAAAAAAGGCTTTTTAAAGTCAAGGGAAATAATTTATAAAATCAGAAAAACTTTTTTTTTTTGCTGAAAACGTTCGTTTTTTATATTTTATTTTTAGAATCAATTTAATGACAATAAAACAGGGCCCAAATCCTTACATGTGCGAACGTACAACTCGTTACGTAAAACTAAATGTTTCGTATTATTACATACGAGAACGTAATAAAAAATTTCTTGATGGTATAGCTGAACACTAAAATTTTACGAACAGTAATCCGTCAACAAAACTTTTAATACGAGTGTATGCAAGTGTTTGTTTAAATTTCATAAAAAAAACTTAATTAAAAAAAGTAAAATGTAAAAGTAAAAGTAAAAGTTTCTTCGATTAAACGAATGTTAAAAATCAATGAATTTCTCTCTCTCTGTATTGTTTTTTTTTATATTTTTCACTTGATCTTAAATAAATATTAAATCCATATTTACATTTGTATATTGTAGATACATTTTATAATTATTCTGACAGTTTTGCATCTATTGTGAATTTATTGTACTATTGAAAGTGCTGTGGAACTTAAAAACTATTGTGAATTTTAAGGAAAATTACGATCCATTCGCAATCGTTTGTAATGATGCCACTACGTTGATACGATTAGCGTATAATATAATTATGTTTTGTATAATTGTCGATACGATCACGGATGTAACGATTCGAATCCATATTTTTGTTGTTCTTTTTATTGCACACAAATACATATATATGTATGTGTAAATATTTTTTGAAAATGAAGAAAATTACAAGTGGCTGTAGATGAGTTCTATAAAAATAAATAAATTAATTAATTGACTTTAAGGCCAATTAAACAAAATATGGTATGAAGGTTCCTTACGCCGGAAAGTGCAATTATATATTTTTCACAGTTGCAAGAGTTGTCTCCAATACCCTTATTATTTTATTGCATATAAAGTACTTTTTGTTTGCTCATATATTCTTATGTTGTTGAAGAATTATGTATCTAGATTTTAAAATTTACATTCAGCGGGATTTCTCACAATCCCCGGAAATTGAAAAATAAACCCCTTTTTACCGGGGAAACAAAAAATTTAACGAAAAGAGCAGAGAACTCTAATGATTTGCACTATTAATTTACAATAAATGTTTATGTTTATTTACAGGATTTATTGTGGAAATCATGCGCGTGCATTTTGAAGGATTTGCGGTAAGTTTTCCTACACACATGTATTTGTTTTTAATATTTTTATTTTGTTTACTGATTAAATGTATCTAATTAATGTGTCAAATCGAAAACGAAAATTTATTTTAATTTTATTAAAATTATTATTTGATTTAAGTGCGGAGTGGCCAATACGTATGATATATTTTTTATTTTTTATTTTAGCAAAACATTGACATGAATAATGTTTTATTTGTGAACTTAAACATTTTTTCTGGTAAATTTTTCATTTCACTACACCAAGGTGTTTGTTTCTATGGTCATAACATTTTTTTTTATTAAATTTCAATCAAACACTATTCAATTCAATATTGTATCGTCAGGGCTGTTATGCGAATATCTGCCCCGAAGTTTATTCAATGAATGGGAGTTTGTTACTTTTTGTGTGGATGTTAATGTTTAAAGAAAAATTTCATTTAAATTGAATTTTAGCTCCAGCGAAAGGGCCAACAAAATATATTAATGGAAATAAGTGGGAGGCAAGAGAATGCACAATTAAATAATTTGGTGAGTGTACACGTTCATGAAGATTATAATAAGCATATCTTTTTAAAATTTTCATTAGATCTATAATTTTTGACTAAAAAGTGTATTTTGGTATTTTGGATACAAATTGCTTATTATTGACCTCAATAATACAAACACACGCTGGCGAAGTTCACAGCAAAATGAAATATTTTAAGTGCAGTTTCTAACTTTAAAAGTTTAACAGGGGGCAGCTTGTCTAGAAAATGTATATGAAAAGTATTTAAATTGGGCCTGTTTGTTAAAGCTTACTTATTTCATTTTATAAAAAAAATGTTTGATTAAAATTATGAGCTTTGCACTATAGCTTTATACAGGCCACACACGCTATAACAATTGGCACAACTTGAGTAGTTTAAATACGCAATTGTAATGTTTGTGTGCTTGTTGCTGCATGAACTTCTGCGTTGAATGTACGAAAGATTAAAGACTTTTAAGTTTTTGGCATGTTGTAGTGAACAGTTGCAGTGTTAGTGGGCAGGTTGTACATCAAGATTCTATTTTATGTCTTATATTACTAAAAAGAAAGATTATGAGTAGTTTCTTTCTGATGCAAATAAGTAAATAAATAGCAGAAACTTAGCGATTCAACCGAAATGTGTGCTTTTGTTTAATTTTACAAAACGAAACTATAGAATTGACGAAAATATAAGATATAAAACCTGATGATATCTTTACTCAGAAATTTCGTATTTTAAACAAAAGGACAGACGTTATAAAATTTGTGGACGAAACAGAAAAATTGATTACCACACGAGTTGTGACTTTAGAGCAAGTATGGCCAAAATAACCCACAATATCTTAACATATCCGATTATTGCGTACGATTCAATTGTTGGTTAATAAGTTTCATGACTTTTTGATTTTTCCGCCGCTTAACTGAAAAGGCAATACTGCTCCTCTGAACAAGTAACTGTCAGTTGACCCCGATCAAAATTTTAATAAGTTGCGTCATAAAATTTTTGTTTGACAGCCCTTGATAGCAAACCACTGCGTGATTTGAAAAAAAAGCATTATATTTTGCCGAAAAAAAATCATCACTCAAACCAAGGCTAAACTTGCTAAATACTATGAGGACTAGGGATGCCAATCGGGACTGGTTTTTACGATACCGAGACTCAGGAATTATTTGGGACTCTGGTTTTTTTTATAGCTATTTACTTAAAAGAGGTTCACAAACAAAAGTTTTATAATTATTTCATATTGCATAGTCAAAAACTATTTGAAAATTCACAAATAATATTTTTGAAAAACACAAAAGAAAAATAAGTGTAGCAGGCTTGATGATTGAGCAAAGCATCAATGAAATAAATTTCAATTATAAAAGATCAATATTGTGTTGCCACGGTCACCATCTTCACATTAGGGAAGGTCATGATGAATTTACTTTTAAAAAACAAACAAAACTTAGTAAAAAATTTCGGGATTGACTGAATCTCGAAAATCCCGGGATTAAAAAATTTAAATCCCGGGATTCGGGATTTCGGGATTGGCATCCGATTTACTTAATTTGTTTGTGGTCAAGCACAGAACATGACGAATGTTTTGGACGCCCAGCTGAGTTTTCTATATTGAAATTAAAAAAAATCACGAAATGGCATTCGTCGATCGGGGATTGAGAGTGAGACTTATTGTAGAGGCCATAACTATCTTACAAAAGCTCAGTGGCTGATTACTTGGGTATAACTTTTCGTTGCTCAAGATAATTGAAGCGTTTGCTCACAATTATAAACTCAATGGTGTGGCAACTTCGCAGGAGTGTTTAGTGTTGCTGTACCACAATATCGACAAGTTTTTGCCCCAATTCTTAACCGTGGACGAAACATTGATCCACAACAATACACCAGAGACCTAACATCAGACAAAATAGTACATTTATCTGGGTGAATGAGAGCCAAGGAAGTACAAGTTGCGTTTGTCAGTCAATAAAAGTATGGCGAATGTTTTTTTTTAATACACACGATATAATCCGCATTGACTACCTTCAAAAGGGTAAATTAATCAATGACGAAATATTAAGCCAACTTAATGAGAATTTAAAAGAACAACGACTGCAGTTAGACAAGAAAAAAGTTATTTTCAGCCAGGACAATGTAAGGGAGCATACATGTGCACTTTCCTTGGAAAAACTTCATGAATCGGGTTACGAATTGCTGCCTTATACCCCATGTTCTCCTACTTAGACCGCAGTTACTATTTATTGTTGTCAAAAAATGGTTTTTCGGAAAAACATTTGAAAGAAATTTGACTTCAACGATGAAACCATCTAACAAAAAATAACTACTTTGATGACCTCAAAAAATCTTATTTTTTGAAAGAGATAAAAAAATTGAGGAAACGTTGCACAAAGTGCACAGAGCTTAAAAAAATAAATTTTTTTGTATGTGCGTTTTTTTCGAACTGTTACAATTAAGTTTAATATTTGTTAACGCACTAATAATCCCAAATTATTATTTTACTTATTCAGTAAAATATTTGTTTATTCAAAATACATTGAAATTGATTATTTAGGGGTTTAGCTGGATCCTATGCACATTTCACTCTTGCTAATACAGATCATCAGGGAACTTATATATTAATATTATGTTTATTTAAACAATGAGAAGTTATTTAAACAAATGAGAAGTTCCACGAATATCAAAGTTGAAACAAGGAATCAATATTCAACATTTTTTGTTATTTTCTAACTTTACCATTGCTACAGTGGCTGACTTTTTTCAGCTCGAATTGTAGTTGTAAGAAGTATGTAATGAAAATAAATGTAAAAAAACAACAACAGCTATTCAATGCTTTCGAAAGAATACAGTGTTGCCACACAAGTATTTTTGTTCGGGTGCGGTCAAGTTAATAATTAGAGTTTTTTTTGGGATCCAGCTAACCCCTCAATAATCAATATAATCCAGTTCAATGTATTTTTAATACACAAAGATTTTACTGTGTAAGTAAAATAATAATTTGTTATTATTAGTGCGTTAACAAATGCTAAACTTAGTTGTAACAATTCCCAATTTTATCCTAAAGTTATTGATTCATTCAAAAAGCCCATGACTTATGGATCCGCCCTTACAATCCATTTTCGACCGGTTTTTCCCCTCTGTATAAGTAATGCTAAGCACTAGAGATGAGCGATTTTTCGAAACCTGTTACTTTTTCACAGCGATTTAAAAATCACTAATCACAACTGTGACTGAATTTATCAAGTAACAGGTTTTGGAAATATAGTTCAATCATACAAACTGTGAATGTTCTTGCAGGCTTACTTTACAGTAAATAAAGCTACCACATAAATTTTTGTTTATACCTTCACCGTTTGTCGAAAAAAAATCGTCAAATCGTATCAAATCGTCTTTTCTGGCAACTATGTATAACTCTCACATTTTTGTATTTGCAATTTAACTATCTCTCTGCCTCTTATACGACACTTCTCAATATTTGGATGGGGTTGATTGGTAATTGTTTGTTCTTGTCGCTCTTCTTATTAGTATTCAGCAAAATACCAATACTAATAAATACTTTTAAAGCAGAAGATTTAGAAATCACGTTCACAAGCAGCAACATTATTAAAAAAATCACAGTATCGCTCAACACTACTAGGAACACAACTGGGACGAACGAAGAATTTCGTCCACGGCTACCAATTCGTCCATAATTGATAAGGTTGGCTATTGTTTTTTTGTCGTTCGTCGGCGTAAAAAATGGAAATAAGTCTATCGGACCGTAGCCGAAACTTTATTATTTTTAAAAACGTGAGTGTGCCCAGTGTTTAAGTTTATTATAAAACTTTTCTTGAAAAGCCTTTATTTAAATTACTGTATATTTTAAGCATATTTTTTTGGCGAAGTGCTCAAACGTAGGCGGCCTTAAATTTAGAGCTTATGCAAATATTTTGTATTTGCAAGTAAAAGCAATAGTCCTTAAAAAAGTCTATAAAAACGTTCAAGTGCGTATCTACTTATGTATGTATGTGTGCCCTTCTTCCAATTAAATTCTCACTTCACAACAAAATTAAATATTAATTTTTAAATTTTATCTATAAAGCATTTAAGTGTGCGTGTATGTGTGTCATTTATTTTCGGAAGCAATTTGTTAAATTTACATTTGCATCCTTTATCATATTTTCAATTGCGTTAGTACGCTCGCTGGCAGTTTATTAAATTAAATGTTTGTGTGTGTGTGTGTGTGTGAGTGTACGTGAAAATATTTTCACCGCCCCTAGAGAAGAGTGGGAGTGAAGATGTTCATATTGCTGTTGGCACTGTTGTTAGTAGTTAGTAAACCTGCCAATAATTATGAACAATAAACACCAGCAGTGCAACAGCAGCGGCTGCAAAAGACAACTACAACACAAACAACCACAACAACTCCAAGTTTATTAAATATCAAAGTTCGTTTTGTTTGAGTTGTTAATTTTCTCTAAACACTATAAAACGAAACATTTTATTATTCATTTATTCATACAATTTTATTGTTAAGGCTTTTTTTTAAGTTAAAACAGGGCCAATGCACAGAAGAGGAAGAAAAAAGAAAAATTAAGTTGTCTGCTAAAATATTGTGGGTATTTGTGAAAATTGTTTCTGTCGAATTTTTTTCCAATGATGAAACTGTTAGTCCATATTTACACTATGCAAGTCTTATTGCTAAGCTGATTAGTTTGACGGAGAGAGAGACGAGGGGAACATTAACGTTTCTTTTCCCCTCGTCCCTCTTTCCTAACAAACTAATCAGCTTAGCAATAAGACTTGCATAGTGTAAATTAGGACTTACTGCCAGTTTATTGCCTTGCGAAATGTTTTCATATCTTTTAAAGGTTTTAATTTAATTTGACATTGTAATTAAGATAGAGTTTAACAAAGAGGGAATTTCTTTATTTCACAATGTGTTGGATAGGTCCGCAAAATAATAAGCACGAAAGCACTTTGGATATATTTATCTGCGTAAAAACAAACTTTTAAAGTGCAGAGCCCTAGACACAAACCGCCGTGTTTAACAGAGCTGAATCTCGAACAGGCTTTTTGGGTTTTCTGAAAATGGGATAAAATAATAAGATACATATGTACATATATAAAAATAATTTAAAATGACTTCGTAGCGCTCAGTAGAATCTAAGATAGAATAGAATAGGGGGATAGATCTGGTCCAAAGACCGGCACTGCGACACCTGATGGATCTTTTGTACCATAGATCTATGAGTTTATTTAATTCAATCTCTGTATGACTTTCCTTATGAAGGTCAGTACAGATATTGGAGAAGCTCGCCTTATATCATCTGAACACAGAAACTCAGAATGAAAAGCACGCCTTCTACTGTCACATAATACGATACAATCACAAAAAATGTGTGTCGTCGTCTCGTCATCTTCCAGGCACAAGCGACACAAAGGTGAACGAACTTAGTTACTTTTCCACAGAGGATAGTTCAGTCCAAAGTGACCAGACATAAAACCAGTAACAAGCCGTAAATTATTCCTGTTGAAGTTCAGGATGCCATTATATGTAAATGGCTGCATCAAAGCTATGGCCTGCCTTAAGCCAGAAGAAGACAGCCAGAACTCCTTAGCGGTCGAAGTGACATCTTCTTTAATCAGAGACATTACAGTCGACCGACTTACGCCACAAAACGGCTCAGGGCCCATGAAAGGAGCAGCAGAGGCCCTCTTGGCCAGTTCATCCGCTTCCTCATTCCCTGGATGACCGCAGTGGCCAGGTATCCAATAAATGGAAACCTTGTTCCGTATGGATAGCTTTTGTAACGAGTCAAAGCACTCTCAAAATAGCCTGGAACGGAATTCCCATGAAAGGAGAGACTTAAGAGCTGCCTGACTATCGGAAAAGATAGCTATATGCGCACCTCTAATGCCCCTTTTTAAATTAATGTCAACACATTTGGTGATTGCTTTTATTTCCGCCTGAAATACCGTAGGCCATTTGCCCATGGGCAAAGAGGTTTTTACGTTGGGCCCAAAAACTCCAGCACCAACTCCATCCTCCGTTTTGGAACCATCCGTATACCAACATAAACTTCTGGGATCCACAACAGGACCGTTTTCGTCCCATACTGCCCTGGGTGGAATTGTGATATTAAATCTCCTGTCGAACCTCAGTTCACAGTTTATCCTATCACTAGGCATTCCTAACAATCCAAAGCTGGGCATTGTACTCAAGACCGACGAGTGCCCGTTGCCAACACAACGAGCAGATGTCCCGAGACCCATCCTTAAGCGGCCATTGCCGCAGATGATCTTATAAAGATTTGTATGGGTGGTAGTCCAATCAAGGCCTCAATAGCTAAGGTTGGACATGACTTCATTGCGCCTGTTGCAAGAAGACACGCCAATCTCTGAACTTTACAGAGAATCTAAGATAATAAAGTCTATGTTTTTTCGATGGGCCTAAAAAAAGTAGCAAAAAGGGCAAATATGGGGAATTCATACGTGAGAAAAGGCCTTTGGCCTACTGTGTGATGGATCTTGAAACTTAGAACCATAGCAATCAACATATATGTACATATCGAGCCATAATCACCAAAAAAAAGCTCAACCGGCACATTTTTTGGACCTCGTTTTTTGACGAATTTTTTTTTTTTTATTACATATATTTATTTATTGTATCTTCAAATATGAACTAACAATAATTATTCAAATCTTAAATCTAAATATAATTATTAGGCCCGACCAGTGTCGGACATAAACTTAGTGATAGTTATTAATAATACATAAGTAGTGATAAGCAAAAACAAAAGTATTTTCAAGCAGTTTCTTCTGGAGTGTTGAGAATAAGAGCCTTTGTGTCCCTCTTTTTTAAGCGGATGTGTCCAGTAAAATTCAAGATATTACGAGCCAGCGGATTAGGATGAGACTCGAGTTTTGTAAGATATTTGCCTGCGTATTTTGCAATTTCCTCAGTTACTTGTGGCATATTCAAATCACGATGTAAATTTGAATTTCTTATGTACCATGGAGCCGATGTTATTATCCGTAAAATTTTATTTTGCCTTCGTTGAATTTTTTCTATATTTGAAGCTGAAGCAGTACCCCGTAGCTGAATTCCGTAGCACCATATAGGTTTTAAAAGCGACTTGTATATCAAAAGTTTACAATCTAGACTGAGGGTTGAATTTCTACCAAACAGCCAATGTATCTGAGTTAGTTTAAGTTTCATTTGCGTTAGCTTAGAGTCAATGTGGTGTTTCCATGTAAGCCTTCGATCAAGGTGTATACCAAGGTATTTCACTTGTAAATATTGAGGAACAATTTGATTATTGATTGTAATGGGGGAACAAGTGTCTTTTCGTAGGGTAAATGTTACCTGAGCACACTTCTGTTCGTTTACCTTCATTCTCCACCTGTTTAACCATAGTTCTAGCTGGGTAATATGTTGCTGAAGATATCGGGAAGCCTCGTGAGGGTTTTCGTACATACTAAGGCAGGCTGTATCATCGGCAAATGTAGATGTGTGAATATTAATGCTCAAAGGCATATCACAAGTATAAATCAAATACAAAACTGGCCCCAGTATACTCCCCTGTGGCACACCGGATGAGATTGTTTCAGGCATACTCATAAAGTCTCCTTCCACAACAGTGAATTTCCGGGCAATAATGTAACTTTCCAAAAGATTTAGAATGTTTATTGGTAAAGTAAGTCTTTAATTTTAAAATTAGGCCTTCAAGCCACACTTTATCAAATGCCTGAGAAACGTCAATAAACAGCGCAGAGCAATACTTCTTTTCTTCAAAAGTTTTTCGTATAAATTGAACCAATCTATGAGTTTGTTCAATGGTGCTATGCTGGCTTCTAAAACCAAATTGATGTTCCGGTATGCACTCATTATCAGTTAGAATTGGGGACAATTTTATCATGAGTAACTTTTCCAAGAGCTTTGACATTGTTGACAGTAAACTTATTGGCCTATATGACTCAGCCTTGGTAAGATCTTTGCCCGGCTTTGGAATCATTTTAACCTTGGCAAGCTTCCACCTGTTTGGATAATATTCCAGACGTAAAATGGCATTATAAATGAATAACAGGATTCTAATTGCAATACGAGGCAACTTCATCAGCATCTGGTTACTAATTTCATCAATACCCGGAGCTTTTTTCGGGTTGAGTTCAGCAATTAGTTTTTGTACATCACGCGTCTTAAATTTCATGGGTCGAGGGGGTAGCGCAATTACACTCGGCAAATCAACAGCACCAGAACATGAGTTTGGGCTAAATACGGATTTTAAATGCTCAGCAAATAATTTACCTTTTTCAGAGTCGGTTCTTGCCCAATCTCCGGTAGATGTGCGCAGAGGTGGTTTAAACTCGACGGGTGTTTTAAGCTTTCTAGCAGCGCGCCACAAAGAGTAATTAGATGCTGGTGTGACATCAAGACCTCCCAGATAATTTTTAAGAGATGCAGTTTTTTCAAATGCAAGCAACTCTTGGAGTCGTTTAGTGCACTCTTTAAAGCTAGTTTTATGTTGAGGTGATCTGTGCTGTTGCCTTTCCCTTCCAGCTCTTCTTTTTTCACACACGAGACGTTCAATATCAGTAGAATAAATTCTATTAAACCCAGTCTGCGGATGGGAGGTGGTGGCATGTTCAGCAGCCTGTTTAATATTTTGATTAAGGTTGGTAATGTTAGATTCAATATCATCGGGTGTTCTTAACGTAATATTTTCTGTGCGAAAATCGAACGATTTTAGTCAAAAAATTTATGTTCGAAAATTATGTCGCTTAAGCTTTTTTGACGGTTATGGCACGATATATTGCTTTCTTTGGAGGTTTTTTTCTACATTTGATTTCCCGAGTAGCATAAAAATATTTTTGGTTCGCTTTGCAATAACCGAACACTGTGTGTCCCCCACTGCTTGCATTCCCCCCCCCCACCCCCTTCTGCACACACTTAAAAGCGTTTGTGTGATTTAAAAGCAAATTAACTTGAGAACCACACATGATTTACATACACTTTAGATAATGCAGGACATACTGGCGTTACATATGGAAGCTTTAAATGGTATTGGTAGGTATCAGATATATGTATGTACATATGCATACACATACTGCATAACGTTGCCTTAATGTAGAAAGGTCCCAACTCATAACTTTTTTGACATCGAAATTTTTTTTAGTCGAAATGTACCAAAAATTCGATTTCAGAGAAATAATGAGTTAGGGCCTCTCTATACTAACGTAACGATATTTACTTTCCTTATACCGTGGACGCCTTAATGGCTGAAGTAACACGCCATTGCTTAATTAGTCTAGCTTATGTGTGTGGGTGTGTGTGTGTGTGTGTGCTGGCATAATTACAACCAAAAATAAATACATATTTTATCGAATATCACTCTCTTGACAACATACATAAATCATTTTGTTTCATAATTTGAGGAAATAAAACACCTTCACAAATTTAGGTTGGTCAGATAATAATTAAAGGAAAAAAACAGAATTTTGCAAATGGTCATTAAATGAAGATGTTAGTCAGGCTTGTTTTATAATCTATCATGTCGCTTAATAAAAAATAAAATTTTCTGCAAAAAAAAAAAGAAAAAGAAAGAAAGAAAATTAACTAACATGTGCATAATTAGTAATGAAATCACGTCAATGGTAAGACTGTTGTAAATTTAGTGATGGTAAATGTTGGGCCTTCATTACAAAAAACATTTCAGCAAATTGAAATACGATGAATCAAACCAATTCACATATTCCATTTGCAAGAAAGTTTCGTACATAAGGCAGAAATCTACATCAACTGACACCACACACAGTGGACCAAA
Source organism: Nowickia ferox (assembly GCA_936439885.1). Lineage (NCBI taxonomy): Eukaryota > Metazoa > Arthropoda > Insecta > Diptera > Tachinidae > Nowickia > Nowickia ferox. Next base: position 99,334,379 of record OW387023.1, on the reverse strand, counting down.
CACAGATGATGAAGGCTATTCCGTTCAACTATGTGTTGTCAGAATATTTACAACTAGCTTTGATGTTATTTGTTCATTAATAATTATCACATGTAATTTGGCTTAAAAGGCGATACGAACATTAGCCTGTTCAATTCATTAAAAATATAGAAACAAATGCAGTTCGAATAATAATAATTAAATTAAAAAAAGAAACAACTTAATATAAATTTTTTACAAATACATATAATTAATTCAAAGACAAATTCCTCTTGTTTTGTTTTTTTGTTGTTGTTTTGATTCGTTTGTAACTTACCTCTCCCAAGAGAGACGCCTTGGAGCATCTTCACCGCATGGCTGGGGAGCTTTTAAAGCTGTTGTTGACGTTGCGTTTGTATGATGCTGCTGCTGCTGCTGTTGATGATGATGTTGTTGTTGTGATTTCGACAAAACACTACTGCTGGATTGATGCAATAATTTAGCTAAACGTCGTGTTAGTGCTGTGTTTGTGGAGACATTTGTGGCAGACGTTGTTGTGCCAACACTTGTCGATGCTGTTGAGAAACCGTATGTTGCACAAGGAGTAGAATTGTTGGCCTCATTATGACTACCAGTAGCACTAGTGCTGGCGGTGCATACTCCAAACCCTGCAATTTGACAGCCACTATCCAAAGTGGGTGTATTATCACCGGAACAACGTGTATTGTTATCTGATGTAGATGTCGATGAACCGCCACTACCCCCGCCTCCGCCACCGCTAACCCCACCACTACTGCTAAATATCGATGCGGCTGTGCGTTGTTTTTTAGACGCCAGGCGATAGGCACGTGCTGCCACCACATGCGGTGCGGGTATTCTAAATAGAAACAAATAAAAATATTTTAAATTAATTTGTTACTAACATTTATTAACATAAAGTGATCACAATTAGTTACAATAATTTTATCAACTATTTGTTTTTATAAATTTTGTACAACAAAAACATTTCTTTTGCAAAACAATAATCATCTAATGAAAGATTCGGCACTTGTACCTATTACAACAGGTAGCGTAAGCTCTCTCCCTGTTTGCTCCTTGTTATGGTAAATCAGATAGGAAACCACCGAGTGATAGAACATTTAAAAAAAATTGATGGGACCAAACTGAAAACAAATTTTTAAGATCTATTGGTTAAGAAGAAGTGCGTGAAATAGAAATAAAAAATTAAATTGTAATGGGCGTACCTCCGCCTATATTTAAAATGTAAGATTGTGTGTTTTCCCGAGCTCAGGGTGTTACACAAAATCGGTAAAGTAGAACTATTTAAAATAATATATTCAATTTTAATTTAATTTTTTTAAGTGGAAGATTGTGTCTATTTTAGAGCTCAAGGTGTGTGATAAGTTTCGTAAAAATCGGTTAAGTAGAATCACATGAAATATAATAGTAAACTTTGATGGGCGTAGCCCCGCCCATTTTTTAAACTTTAAAATTGTGTAATTAGAAGAGCCACGGGTGGTCGCTAGGTTTCGCAGCTATCAACTGAGTATAATATCTGTCTGGCTCTGGCTAGATATGTTCGTATTAGGGTTGAGCGGTACTGTGATCTTTTAATAATGTTGCTCCTTGTGAACGTGATTTCTAAATCGCTGTTCTTTTAAACTGTGACTGTGATCACAGTTTAGCAGTATTTTGTTTGTAGCAGTTCTGTTATTTTGACAAAATCTAATAAGAAGAGCAGCAGTAAAATTAAACAGTGACTGTGATCACGGTTTAACACATTTCAGCTCTTCTGCTTTAAAAGTACTTAATAGTATTGGTATTTTGATGAATACTAATAAGAAGAGCAACAAGAACAAACAATTACCAATCAACCCCATCCAAATATTGAGAATTGTCGTATAAGAGGCAGAGAGAAATTAAAATTGCACATACAAAAATGTGAGAGCTTACATAGTTGCCAGAAAAGAGGATTTGACACGATTTGTCGATTTCTTATCGACAAACGGTGAAGGTATATACAAAAATTCTGTGGCTAAAAGGAAAAAGTGCTTAAGTCGAGATAAGCCGATTTTGAGTTAATAGTACCTTCGTAATCCGCATATTTGAAAGTACTTCTGGTCAAAATCTCAATGCATTTGTGTGATTTTTGAGGAAGTCAAAGCACTATGACTTGCGACTTATCTTTTTCAAATTTCCAATCTCATTTGGAATAATTGCTTAATTTAGATTATACTTTGGTATATTTCAACTTAAATGTATTACTTATAGTGTGTAGAACAATGTTTGCTTAAAAAATAAAGGTTAACAGAAAATTTCCCAATTTAACTCCAAAAATAATAAATTTCTGAAAATCGACTTGAACTCTTAAAAGTGCTCTCCTGCAAAACAGTGAAATGTGACTTAAGCACTTGTTCCTTATTGCCATAGAATTTATGTAGTTGCTTTATTTACTGTAAAGTAAGCATACAAGAGCATTCACAGTTTGTATGAAAGAAAAACCTGTTACTTTATAAATTTAGCCACAGTTGTGATTAGTTATTTTTCAGTCGCTGTGAAAAAGTAACGGGTTTCGAAAAATCGCTCATCTCTAGTTCGTATTGTCAAAATTGTTCACCATTTATTGTTTTGTGTGTGTGGAAACTAGTGCGTATGAGAAATACAGCTTAATAATTTTGTATTTCTCATACGTACATGTGCCTTAAAGCACGGCTGTCCAAACTGGCACCAGAGTTCCGAACATCAATCGGCTTCTTATACAAATGAATACACATTTGTATGCGCGAACACATTTCTCTCGGTGGCCAACATTGCCATGAAGTCATCACCATTTTTATTATAAATTTGGAAAATTTACACAAAAAATTAGATTTTGGTAGGTACAGTTATTAACTTTTGAAATAACAAATAAAACTCAACGTAGTGGTTTTTCGATCTGGTGCAGACCAACAATACTCTAGCAGTACTCCTTCTTCCTATTCGAAGGTTTAGGTAGAATTACAGTTTCTAGAGGGTTCTCCTATTAAATTGAATTGATGAATTACACTAACAATTTATCTACAGAGGCAAGCCATTCATATTTAAAATTAAACATTTTTTGATTGGCTGGTATAAAATACATTTTAAACCCAAAATAGCGATTAACTTGTCCTGATTGCTTAGAGTGATTTCCATACAAATTTCTAGGCGAGTCGAATGCCTGGTTTGTGTAAACAGGAGGTCAGTTAAAAATTCTAACTATGGTTACTTTTATTACTATATTCCCGTCCATACAGTGAAACATTTTCTGCAAAACATTTGAGTTTGTAGATGAAGGGGGAAAGGGGAATGGAAAAAGGTACTTTGTTTCATGTACATGCAGTTCTTGTTGAGTACGTCATACTCTTCTCATTCTCATAAGAAAAACATGAGAAAATGTATTAAGCTGGAACACAAAAACTTCACAGTGTGGACACGAATGCAGTTTCAAAAGAGAAATCAAAAATGTTTCGCAGCAAATGTTTCACTGTATAGACGAGGACTATGCCAGCATGACCCTAATGCCTAATGTTATTCATACTTTAATGGTTAAGCACAACTTGCTTTTGAAGTAGGAGAAATAACTTATGTGTATTTACCTTAATAAAACCGAACCATCGGCGGCATAACATTCGAAGTCTGTGCTGTCTGTGCTCACGTTTATGGTGCCGGTGTATGATGAGACCATCGCATTATCTGCTGTACCACTGCCGCCAGCTGACGACTGCGTTGTTGTATTACCCGCCGAGCCGTGCGGTGTGCTTCCCGATGATTTCCTTCGATAGACAAAAGTGCCATCATCTTTGGGCAAATTGAGGGATTTAATGCTCAAGGTGTTATTGTTGTTGCTAAAATTGCTGTTGTTGTTGTTATTGTTCCAAAATTTTTGTTGCTGCGTCGTTGGTGTAGTCGTTGTTGTGTTGCGTGACAAAATAGACCAGCGATTACCGCTGCTACTGGTTGTGCAGGTTTTTGTTGCTGAAGATGTGGCTGAGGGATTGTTGGATGTTAGAGATGAAAAAAAGAAAAAAGAGAAAATGGAAATGCAGGAATTCCTTAAACATTTTTCAATTGTTCAGCCTGATTACGGTTGGCGTATTTCGACTACGCCTAATACTGTTTTATTAAGATTCAACAAAAATTTTGCATTGTCCTTTATTCTCGTAATAGGCGTAGCCGCATCACGCCAACCATAATCAGTTTGGTTATTTTAAGTTACATAAATCATTTCGGTTGTACTTTTGTTATTAATTGTTTTAGCACTCATTTTAATTGTGGCACAATGGGGTTTATTTTAAAATTAATAATTTACAGCAAGTATTACGGCTTTTGCTCAATAAATAATAACACGAGATTTCTCAATGGGGCATTAGTGCTGCCGAAATGGTTTTTGATTTTCTTTCTTAAAGGGCTCTAAATTTTTTTTTTGTATAAACAAACACAACCCGTGAAACGATTAGCTTGTCTGCAGAAAACATCCAGGGTCTATGGCGGGAATCGAACCCACGACCACTGGACTGAGAGGTTACCACTCAGCCACAGGGGCACCCATATTTCCCGTCTCATTCCCTTATGTCTTTTATATTAATTTATTTACAAACAATTGCTATTATTCTCAACAACATTCTGATATACCATATACATCACTAATACCTTGAGCTACAGTCAACTCTCGTTAATTTGAAATTCAAGGCAGCAGGGAAAAAGTTCAAATAATAGAGAGTTTATGAACTTAGTAAGAAATTTATAATACAAGCCTCAAACCAACTGCATTAACAGAGGTCTGTTATCATGATAACATCTCTGTTATCATGATAACATCTCTCTGTTAAGGCTGGTACTCTGTTCAAAGTTGTGAAAATTTTTCAGCACCATTGATTATTTCGCGTGAAAAATTTGACATGTACTAAATGTAGTCCAACTCGCGGTTTTTTTTTTATAAATTTCTTGCTTTTATTGCTTGAAAGTATGCAACATTGTTAAAATTCCGTGCGAAAAAAGCACAGCTCATGTTGTTTTGCAGCTAAACTAAAATGATGCCAGACTAATTTTGCATGGAAAGACATGATTTTACGTGTTTTTCACAACAAGAACAGAGTACTACTTTTGCGAATTTATTTCGCAAATATTTCACACCAAATACTTTTATATGTAGTTTGACAGCATTTCGCACGAAATTGTGAACATAGTACCAGGCTTTAGATATACAAATACTGGTGGAATATACTTCAAATAGAATTCTGACCAGATTTTATAACTGATCGGATAAAAAATAAAATAAAAAAAAATTAGAGCTTGCAGAATATTTTAGTTTTTGTAAAAAATTAAAAAAAAATGTTCAAAAAGTAAACCATATCGCATGCGATATTTTTCTTCTTCTTTTATTTGTTGCGCATTTTGTACTGAAATTAAGGGGTTTCTTCATAAAAATATTCACTGTGGCCAAACCCTTCTTCCTCAGCGAATCTGGAATAGTAGAAAATAAAGACAACGAATCATTTTATTAAACTGCATTTATAGTAAATCTAAATTGTATTTGTGCAATTTTTTAGAAACTCTGGAAAAAATATGACTTTGTGAAGAAATCATATTCATAAGTCATATTTTTATTGAGAATGGTTTGGCCACAGTGAATATTTTTATGAAGAAACCCCTTAATTTCAGTACAAAATGCATACCAAATAAAAGAAGACAGAAATATCGCATGCGATATATTTTTAAAACGTATTTAACTCGATGAATTTATCTTCACACACATGAAGGAATATGAAATAAATTGTTAGTTTTTCCAAGGATAATTTCAAATTCCAAAAGAAGATAGATGCAGGGGTGGCTAGAAATATTTGGAATTTTGTTGTTATTTCGTGCGCTTATATGAAATGCAATAGCACAAACCCTTGGAATTTTCTCCTAGATTTGAAATTATCCTTGAAAAAACTTACAACTTATTTTATATATAAAAAATACATATTAAAAAATTGGTGAAATAGGCTCTACAAATTTTCTGTTTTGAAAAAAAAAAATTATGTTTTAAAAAGATGTGTGGTCAACCACTGGGATATTTCAATGATGTTTTAAAAATGGAAGAATTTTTTGTTTTCTTAAGCCAATTCTACAAAAGATTTCAACACTTAAGATTTAACATTAAATATTTATGTGCGATTTAATTAAGTTTTTTTAAATTTTTTAAAGCTAAGACCAAATTTGGTCTTAATAAGGTCCCAGCAAAAAATTTCAAAAAAGGTAATCGGGTTTGGAATTAAGAGTTTTTGGTGGAAGCTCTTCCCTACTGGATTGTCAAATTAATGATTAACAAGGAGTGAGACTAAAATAATCGATTTTTGAGAAGTATTTACTTTTGTAATTTGGCAAAATGTTCACGTTATCTATTTAATTTAAAAGAATCATTCTACTCATTTATCAGCTTGTACATAATTTTTTTTAATTTTATTTAATGTAATTTTTAAGCGAGTAATGAAATTTGGCCATCAGAAAAGTAAGTCATTATATGGCAAGTAGTTCTCATGGTAATGTGTAATTTTTTTCTGGGGTATTTACGGTGCCTAGATACTAGAGATGAGCGATTTTTCGAAACCTGTTACTTTTTCACATCGATTGAAAAATCACTAATCACAACTGTGACTGTATTTATCAAGTAACAGGTTTTGGAAATATAGTTCTCTCATACAAACTGTGAATGTTCTTGTATGCTTACTTTACAGTAAATAAAGCTACTTCATAAATTTCTTTTATACCTTCACCGTTTGTCGAGAAAAAATCGTCAAATCGTCTTTTCTGGTAACTATGTATAGCTCTCACATTTTTCTATTTGCCTCTTATATGACAATTCACAATACTTGGATGGTGTTGGTTGCAATTTTTTGTTCTTGTTGCTCTTCTTATTAGTATTCATCAAAATACCAATACTAATAAATACTTTTAAAGCAGAAGAACTGAAATGTGTTAAACCGTGATCACAGTCACTGTTTAATTTCACTGCTGCTCTTCTTATTAGATTTTGTCAAAATAACAGAACTGATACAAGCAAAATATTACTACACTGTGATCACAGTCACAGTTTAAAAGAACAGCGATTTAGAAATCACGTTCATAAGGAGAAACATTATTAAAAAGTCACAGTATCGCTCAACACTACTAGACGAATAAGGTACCAACCACTCTGCTGGGTTCCTGGACACGCCGGGGTGGGAGGAAATGAAAATGCTGACAAAATGGCCAGAAGGGGGGCTAGTACACCCATGGTTGGACCAGAACCGTTTTGCGGACTCGGATTGAACAATATCCGGGAAGATATATCGACGGAGATCAAGAGTAATAGGGAACACCTCTGGCTCAATCTTCCTGGGTTGCAAAGCTAATGATTGGAACGTATAAACAAAATCGTTTCATAGCTCTCAATGTGTGTGAAGATAAATTTAAATTTAACTAGCACAGACAAAAACCAAAAAAGTTTACAGAGCCCATTTTGCAGTTAACAGCGGACTGTTAAGCACTTAACAGTCCTAGTTAAATAAAGGAACATTATTTCGGTTGCGAAATCCAGGAACTGGGGCTGATGCTATGCCCAACAATTAATGGAAAATGTGGTCCGATATCTGATAAATGAAATTATACCACTCGGATATACGACAGATATATCAATAATAAAAAAAATCAATTTTAAAAAAGGTCCTATTTTGAAAGGAAAAGTGGCCATTGTGGGAAATAGGAGATGAGTAAATATATCCTACTAAAATGGTGCTCCTACTGGCTCGTTAAAGAGCAAATTAAGTGGCATATCTGAAATCATTTTGGGTCTTTAGAAAAATCAATTAAAAAAAAAGTCATATTTCTGGAGAAGATTAGTGGTCATTGTGGGAAATAGGAGATGAGTACATATATCCCACTATATAGAAATGGTGCTCCTGATGGCTCGTTAAAGAGCAAATTAAGTGGCATATCTGAAATCATTTTGGGACTTTAGAAAAATTAATTTTAATAAAAGTCATATTTCTGTGTGTTTCCCGTTTGACTTAATAATTCATTCATTCATTCAACACTACTAGACACGTTCAAATTCTATTGAGATGTTTATAAAACTTATTCAGCCTTACCGTAGCTACAACTTTGCCAACTATTGTCAGCAAAAAAATTAAAAGTCCCTATAAGTTATTCTGAAAAAAGTGAAGTACAAAAAATTAATTTTTTGTCTTAAGATGTTAATAAGATTTATTTAGTGCACTCGTAGCTACATTATTGCCATATATAGTTTAAAGCTATCACCAAGTCTAATTTAGCTCTTGCACAAACACTGATGGCTCCATATTTTGAGGCTTGAGTCTTGATTTTCGAAAACTTTGGAGACCCATATAAAAAAAATCGTCACCAAAATCGCTAAACTGAGCGTAAAGCAGTGCTACCCGTTGGTACTACTATCGAACTTATACTCTCGAATTCGTGTGTTTTTCCCAAAGTCCGCATTTGTTGCATAGTGTAATTAGACGGAAGTATTTAAAAATTTTCTAAAAGTTAGAAGATTATAAAGAAATCCTTGTAAAGCTATTTTTATTTGTTTATGTATTTATGAAGTCTTGGTTTTAAAATTACGTTATTTAGCTAAAAAAGACAATTAATTTTAATAATTTTATTAAAATTTCTTGTAGATTTTTGAAGGTTGTAAAATTTTTCTCAAGTATTTGGAAGCAGTGGGCTTTAAAGAAGACTTTTAAAGAAAATTTGGGTTTATTTATATTTGCATATTTGTAATTGTAATTGAAATATGTATGCTCAAATTTGACGAGCTAGTGAACAAAACTAGACATGTCCTCAGTAAATGATTTTTTAATTTTTTTTTTGGGCTCCCCGAGTACCCATCACGAAATATTTTCCTTCAAAACCAGTTCGATCCTGCCTTAAAAAAAATAACGAAAGCTGGCTTTTCCTTGCTAGTCTCTATCTAGGTAGTTCAGTAATTTGCTTGTCCTGTAAAAAAACAGTTAAAGGGGGTTTTGTTCGCCAGCTGCTCATTTATTCACCATTTTCGCTTTTGAATTGAGTACGTATGAGTAATACTGATGAAGAATAAAGTATTAATCATACGCAAATGGCTTAAATCAACACATTAGGGTGATGGATTATTCGACTTTTTCCAGAAACCGGTTTTCGAATAGTAGAATATTTGAAATTATGAAAAACCCGGTTTTGGCTTTTACAATTCAGGAAAAACCGGTCAACCGGTTTTTTTAAGTAAGAAAATTATTACACAAAAGTTTTGATTTTAAATTGCTTTATTAAAAGAAAAGATTATCAGTTCATGTAAAAACTGTAAAACAATACAAAAATTAAAGGTAAAACACAAAAATTAACTTCATATACTTATATATAAAACATATATATAATATATATACATACATATGAATGTATGGACAAGGTGGATATATACCTCTATATAAAATAGGAAGCAAAATGTCAACAAAACTAAAAAAAAATTACTTTTGCAAATGGATTTTGACATCCATTGCACACCATAAGGCCAATTTAATTCGCCTCTGCTAGCACCTCATGCTTTAAGTTCATGTTTCAGTAAGTGTTGCCATGGTCGAAAAAAGCTTAGAACTTTTGCACTGAAAAAAATATTTAGGAAAATCAACAGAACACATTGGTCCAAGTTTTAACATAGTAAAAACTAATTTTATTGCAAAATATACAAATCGAAAAGTATTCGACTCAGCCGGTTTTTAAATTGTAAAAAACCGGACTATTCGATATTCGAAAAATCAACAACATACGGCTGTCAAGTATTGTGAAAAAACCTAGTTTTAAAACCGGTTAAAAAACCGAGCCGATCACCCTACAAAAAATGCATATTATAGGCGGACCTCTAAACATTAACTAGTGAAAACGCACAATTGCAGAGTTGTAAAAACATTAAGGCCGTGTCAGATACAAGTTCGTCGCTTTGCGTGATGTTTTTAACGTTGAAAGAAAAGCGTAAAGCAAAAGGTGTATGACATAATAAAAACTTTGAAAACACTCACTGTTTGTTTCATTGTTGTTCTTTTATGCAAAAAACACAGCACAATTCTGTCAAAAAAAAAAGTCAGAAAATTATACCAATTAATTGTCAAAGGACGCAAAATGAAAGTTGCCTAACTTTTCGCTTCCCTCTGCGTTAAAAGTACTTTATATAGTAACATGTTTCATATAAGTATGTATATTTCATCTCAGATGTCAAAGCGAATCTGCAACGCAATGCAACACGAAGCAAACGTTTTATCGGTTTTAATGGCCTTTACGCTTTCCCACTCTCCCGACACTATTGCTTTCCAAGATTATTTGCCTGAGTGTTACTTCTCTTTATATTATTCATCATTAATATTGAATTCAATTAATTTTGAATTTAATTAACTTTTGCTTTAGGAAAAGAGAAAATAAAAATTAAAAAAAAGCAAAATATTTTTTGTCCTTTTTAAGGTCTTAATTATCTTCTCTAGTTAAATTTAACTACCGACCTAAAAATATATTTTAAATATCAATACCGCTGTCGCATAATGTCTATATATAACAAGTATCTAAAATGTCTAAAATGTAAAAGTGTTTTATTGAGGACACCCAAACATACACTTAAACAAATAACATACTAACTAACTTGCTACAGGTGCACAAATTTAATTAAAATAATTCTGGCACAAAAGCAATAATTATGCAGTGTTGGATTTGTGGTTTCTGCATTTAGCTTTTTGTTTGCATAGTTACAACTCGAAAGCGGACTTTTTTTCCTTTACATACTGTAAATATTCGTTTACACTTACTTTTATAGATACTTAAGTATATCCCAGCAAAACAAAAAAAAAAAACACTGCTGGGTTGAATTCACTGACGAGTTCTATCAGCAGGAACGAAATGCATATAGACGTTGCTTAACCAAAGTAAAAGGGCGAAATTTCCAATGAAAATAAAGACTTTAATGTTAAATAAATATACTTTGACATTTCTTATATTATTTATTTATTTTTAAATTTACTTTATTAAATTCAAATAAAAAATAAATGACATTTCGATATTATTATAAAAAATTATTAATTAAAAAATTTATTTTAGATTGTAGCTTTTTTTTTTTTTGCAAATATTTTTAAAATCTGGTCACATTACTCTCACCTATTGTTTACTTTTAAATTCAAATAAAACTTTTGATAATAGTTGACCAAAGTCGGTGTGTATAGCAATTAAATAAAAAAAAATCTCTCCCTTTAAGATTTTCTTTTGCATTCATTTAAACAACTAATAATTTGTTTGCTGGGATGTACTTACATATGTATGTATTTTCAGTATCCCACCAAACCAAATGTTACAAATTCGTAAGGAATTCGTAACAACTAGTCGACAAAATCTTCGGATTTCGGAACCGAAATATTACCGAAATCGTTACTATTTTTGTCACGACTTCGCAACGACATATACGTACGATTTCTTTTTTTATATACAGCAGAGTACCGCTTAACCGTTATGTTGCGTTGCTGCTTTTGTCGGAATAACTTGCACATACTTACATTTTTCAATATTAACTACATTTCTTTTTTATTTATTATAGATATTTATTTAAAGCAAATATTTTCCCCTAGTTTTATTTGTTTACTTAAAAATCAAAGTTTGCAAGTTTTAAAAATTTTTATCTAAATAAATTGTTTAGATAAACTACCGAAATGTTTAAACGAATTCGGCACGACAGGTGTGACTTCAGAAAAAGTCTAAACATTTGGTTTGGGGGGATATTTTGTAGCTTTTACCTTTTTTCATTGTATGCATTAGAAAATTTAAGCTTTTATTTGGTGGTTTTGTCGCAACAAAATTTATTTTACAATTAAATTGTAATGTGTGACATAATAAATAACGCTGCCAGTATTGGGGATTTGTTTCCGAAATTGAGAATTTTGTCAATGTTTTTGGCATAAAGAAATATTTATTTGGAAATGTTTGTTAATATTAATATTTGAAATTACTCTTAATAAAATTATCTCTACTATGAATTGATTTAAAAAAATATATATTTTTAATCGACTTTAAAACAGGATGAGGTTCTCAATTCTACGGTTTTTTTATGTGTGTTACTTCATAACTCCGTCTTTTTGGGATCTATTTTAAAAATCCTTTTTTTTTTGTCTTAAAGGTTGTAGCGTCCATTTAATCCTATATTCAAAAAAGTGGGCGGGAACTCCCATTATTTCTTTACTTTGATTTGATGTATTTTTACTTATTGTATTTCTACATAACTTAGCACACAACTTGTGCTTTCGTAATGACATAATCTCGAACTTGAAGAAAATGGGGCGGAGCTACGCCCATTGAAATTTAATATTATATTTCACATGTCTTCTACTTAACCATATTTTACGAAACTTAAGACTAGAGCTGCAAAACTATCGATAGTCGCCCCACTCGATAGTTTCGATAGTTTGATGTAAAACTATCGATACTATCGATAGTATCGAATGATTTTATAAATGATGCCTTATAAACGACATTTAGCTTAGTTAATAGCTTTCATTGGCTCGAAAAAAATCCAGCGTCCTCAACATTTTCATTAGTTTATAAAAATATATGTAGGTATGTAAGTATAATTAAAAATATTTGTAGAGAAACCTGCTTAACCGGAGATTTGTCAAAACAAATCGGAGACGATTGGCGGCACAGAGGGATAAATAACGTTCTAAAATTGTCCACGGCCGTTGTCAATTTGGCAACGAAGTGTGGACAATATTATTGACAACCAGCGTTGACAATTCAAGAACGTTCCGTTGTCAAATCGAGAACGGAAAGTACAAAAATACGAGATGGTGTCAAATAAATTACAAAGTCAAATTACGAATGACTTGTCAAATGTTATCACCTCCAAGATCAAGAACATTTCGTTGTCAAATTGAGAACAATCCGTTGTCAAAATACAAAATAAGAAAAAATGTTGCCATCTCTAAAATTAAGAACGATTCCTTGTCAAATTGAGAAAAATCTGTTGTGAAATTATGAACGACCCGTTGTCAAAAGGATGACGAAGCGTTGTCAAAACGACAACCGGAGATTGTTGACAAATTGTGAACGAGTTGTGCTTAAAAGTTTCACAACATCCGTTGTCAAAGTGCGAACAAACGTGCCTAACTCATTTTTGTCAACGGATGGTGTCAATTTCGGTGTTTTTTGGATCGGTTTTTTCCCTCTGTATATTTGTTCAATAACACTTCGAGTTATAAATACATTTACATACATACGTATGTTTTTTAATTACATATACAGAAGGCGTAAAGCAACTGCGGATAATTTTCTTCAAAGCTGCCGTCGGCTACTGTTTACCGACTTCGATTTTTACTCATTTAATTACTTGTTTTTTTTTTTGTCGATAGTGGAAAAAACTATCGATATTTCATTTAAAACAAAACTATCAATAATATCGATAGTACTATCGATAGGTTTGCAGCTCTACTTGAGACACACCCTGAGCTCTAAAAATTACCCGATCTTGCATTTAAAAATGTGAGCGGGCCATGCCTATTAAAGTTTAGTATTACATTATACCTACTTCTGCTTAGCCGATTCCCAAGAAACTTGGCAAATATTTTTGGCTCTTGGAGTGGAAAAGTCTTCGGTTTAAAAATTGGATTGAGCCACGCCCATTGTAACTCAATGTTATATTTCACGTGCTATTACTTGCTCGTTTCACTTAAGGCCATGACTCACTATCCTAAACAATCGCACGATCTACTAAAAAATACAACCCCAATCTGATGAATTGTTATTGTATGTTGAAAATTTTCATAGACTTCATCATACCAGGGTTGTATTTTTTTTTAGCAAATCGTGCGATTGTGTTGGATAGTGTATCACGGACTTAAAACGACTTCCAAAAAAAATAAATGGTTTTTAGAAAAAATTAACCGACTTCAAAAATAAGCACTAAAAAGTGAAAAATAAGGGAGATTCTGTTAAATAAAATACTTTTTTTCTTTAGCTTATATTTTTAGTGGCAGTTTTAAATTGACATGAAATTAGCATTGAGTGTTTAAATAATGAACTTGCCAACCTTATGCTTTCAAGATGCCAAACGTATTCTAACGAGCTGCCAATCACTTGCTAATTTGTAAACTAACAGCTACCGGCTAGAAGATGGAATAAACCAAAGTGTTTATGCTATTCAATTGCAAATAAAAGCTTAAAGAGTTTTTGCAACATTGCCTGCTGAAGGCAAGCGGCTGGAAAATAAAGTTAGACATCCTTGTTCACTAAACTTAAGTGTAGCAAAAGTACAGCAATTTTATTTTACTTTATTTTACTTGTTTTTTGTAACAATAAACCACACCTGTGCTCGTCTGCCACACTCGTAACACATGTTACAAGGAAGATTTAATTAAATACAAGAGTCATTTTAATTAAGCGACAGAATTTGTTAAACAATTTTATGTATGTATGTGTAAATTTCTAACGTTTGCTTTTTCGAACACACTCATTTACTTAAAACTTTTATAGACCAAACACAAGGCGGGCCAAAAGAAGTCATCCGATGTTATTTGGCTCTCATTTTTTTCTATGTAAATGAAAAACTTCGATTCTGTTTTTTGATTATATTTATTTGAACCTTTAGTATTTTATTGGTCAAGTCGAGAAGATGATATCGGCCAAACCGGCGCCGTCACAATTGATTGCTCGTTTTATGGCATTTTTCATCACTACGGCGAGAACTTCGGGCGACAGATTCTTGCACTCGTGTCGAATGTTGTCCTTGAGAGCTTCCAGGGTCTCGGGCTTGTTCACGTAAACACGGGACTTCAAAAAACCCCACAAAAAAATGTCTGGAACGGTTGATTTAACCGGGCGACCTGGCGGGCCAGTGTAAATCGCCAAAACGAAAGATGAGGCGACTCGGGAACGCCACGACACGATTATTCCGCGTTCTTGGGGAGTGTATCGCTCCATGGCTTTTTCACTTGTATTCTACATCTGTCTAGTTCACAAATGTCAAAACAGATTTGACATTGGCCGCCATTTGCAAAAATAAGAGCATCTTCCAATAAATAGGGTGATTTATTTTGGCCCACCTTGTAGTAGCATAACGAAAATTGCATAAGATGTATTATAATTAAATATTAAAACGAAAAATGAAAATGTTGGGTGAGCTCTCGCTCAGATGCACTGGAAAGTCATGAAAACAACACATATAAAGCCAAATGTAGTGTAGTTCTGCAAATTATGATCTTGTGGTTTTGAGTTTGGTGCAGTTTGACTGTTAAGGTGTCATCATCCCGGTAAGTTAGAGAGACAGACCCTTTCCACTAACAATCAAACACCCAGCAAAAAAAATGTGGAAGTAATATTTGAGGAACTAGTTTTTCCTCGCAGGACAAGACATTAAAATAAAAAGTCATTCACAGAAAAAATTATTGTTGAATTTTTTTTTTTAAATCAACTGATCGCTTATAAAAAAACAATATTTTTGTATTGTTGGGGAGTTTCCCTAGGCTAAGTCTTGGTCAATTATTGTTTTAAAACAGCATTAAGTAAAAAAATAAAAGATGTAGAAACAAATTTACAAACCAAACTTTTGAACACTGAAATAATTGAGACACATACAACAATAACATGCACAAAGAGAAAGATAGACAAAATAAACAGAAAATTATGTATTACACTCAAGGAAAATGAATGGTCACAATTTAAAACAGAGCAATGGAAAAAAATTTTATGATATCAGACGGAAAATAAACGAAACGCATCTGTTAAAAATAAAAACACAAAAAAGTAATAAATTTGAAAAAACTAAATTTTATTTATAAAGAAGAGAAAGGTTTATAAATCAAACAGATGTTGAGTTCAGTAGGGAAAGTAAATGGTTGCTATCATTAGGGAATAGATTCGCATTACCAATAACCCTGCCTTTACACATACGAGTACTCTCATGCAAGTGCTGTATACGTATTATCAACGAAAAATTGTTCGAAATACTCGAATCTCTTGCAATTTGCATTTCTGTTTACACATGAGAGTGAAAGTTCATTTTAAAAATGTCGCCAAGGAGTAAACTTCAAAAAATTTGTTTGATTTTCAAGCTTCAACAATTAATAAAAGCACATGAAAAAGAAAGAAAACGAAAGAAAAAATGTTTTTATTTTGGCACAATTTTACATCCATTTTTAATTCTTTAAAGTTTTTAATCCCAACTATAAATTTCTTTTCATTTCATTTTGTTTTGTTTACAAAATAGAGTTGCCAAATTCTCAACATATGATCATTTTTAAGGAAATAATTGGCAGTAATTATTATTATCAATATTTTAATTATATTAGCAATCTATAACACAAATATTTCCTTTTATTGTATTAATTTTAAGAAACTCACACACAATTTAATCGAAAACAATCGAAATTTTTAGTTTTAATTATAACATGATCCAGTTAATTTGCTTAATATTGTTGACAGGGTAACTCCATTAGTTTATTTGACATTTTATTGCATGCGAGTGTCAAAATTTCACGAAAAATGTGAATGTGTTAGTAAAAAAGTGTGAGTGTATTGAGTTTTTCGAACTATTACTCTCATGTGTAAACTCACGGTAAATAAGAAGAGTTTCAAAGCAATACCACTTATCGCAGACATGGAACAGTGGGTACAACATATTAAAGATGATACGGAAAAAAAGATAACAAGTTCAAAAATAGCGAATAGAATCGCAAATTACAAAAGAAATTTGAAAAATAATAAAAAAGAGAAAAGTTCATTCTTGGTGTTTATGAAGAGACAAAATACATAATGGGTAAAAATAAAGATAAAATCTTAATAACACCTGCGGATAAAGGAAACAAGACCGTAGTAATGTACAAAGACGAATATTCCAAGAAAATTATGAGTCTCTTGAGTGAAAAACAATGAAAAAATGTCAATGATAACTTATACAGCTGCAGCTCCCGTAATATACGGACTACCGAAGATTCATAAAGAAAATATCCCCTTAAGACCAATTTGTTCTTCACTCAAATTACCTTGTTATCAATTATGAAAATATATAGGACGTATTTTAAAAAACATAATTTCTCCAACGTATAACATAAAAAGTCAACACAACTGAAAGAAAAATTATCAAGGATAACAATAGAAAAGGATGACATTATAGTATCTTTTGATGTAGTATCACTGTTTACTAACATACCAATACACTTAGCGATGAAAAACATTCTTAACAAATGGGAAACTGTTAAAAAACACACACCAATATATCCAAACAACAATTATTGATAATACTACAATTCTGCTTAAACGATAACAACCACTTTACATATAATAGAAAATTTTAGCATCAGACATGTGGTATGCCAATGGGTAATCCAGATATAGTACTTGACACCCTCCTTGACGAAGTGATTGACGAACAATAAAACATATATCAAAATACGTTGACAATGTGTTTGCAGTAATAAATAAAAAAGATGAAGATATTATACTAAGTCTGCTAAATAAATATCATAATAAGCTACAATTTACTATGAAAAAAGAGGAAAACATGGAATTATGTTATCTAGATATAAAAATTATAAAGTATAATAATAAATTAATTACAAACTGGTACACAAAATCGACATCTTCAGGACACATAATAAATTACTACTCGACACAACCCATAAGAATGAAAATAAACACAGCGAAGAACTTAATAGAAAAGGAGATGAACCTCTAAGCCATGAAAAGTTCAAAAAAGAAAATATAAAAAAAAACTCAAAACATTACTAACCAACAATAACTTTCCTATAAATCTTACAAATAAATTGATAAATACAGCTTTAACAAACAATGGAAAAATAAATCAACTAAAGGATGGAGTAATTTTTTACAGTGTACCATATGTGCCGAAACTCACTGAAAGCAAACTTTTGAAGAAGATCATAAAGGTTGACAAAACAAAAATAGCACACAAATCCAACAACACTACCAGACATCATCACGTGCAAAAAAAAAAAAAAAAAAAAATAAACAAAATGAAAATTGACAATGTAGTTTACGAAATAAAATGTTATGGCAATAATAAACAACAATGTAATATAATATATTATATAGGGACAACAAAGAGAAGACTAGAAACAAGAATAGCTGAACATATAACAGATATTGAAAAGGGTAAAGAAAGCACAGCTTTATCCCAACACGCAAAAGAGAGTGGACACAATATATGCTTTAAAAACATTAATATATTAGACAGAGAAACTAAACATAATAAAGGATACACTCTGGAAAGTTTAAGAATACAGGAACGGATCAATAAAACGATGAACAACAAAGAAGACAAAGACAACATTAAATTGCAATACAGTCTGATTCATCTGTGATATAAAACTAAACTGTGATAATTTATGTTTTGTGCCATAATTATAATTTTTATTATACAATTTAATTATATTAATTATTTAAAAATGTTGTGATGTCCAGTTTTAATTTTATTTAATGACAATTTTATATTATGTCCGTGATGTCCATTTTTTTTTACATATAAATTTTCATAATAATATGTAAAAAATCATAAAGCCTGTAAGTTTCATATATACATAAATACATATACATACATACATATTGTAATATAATATTAATGTGCAAATTATTTGTCAGATTTAAATAAAGAAAGCTCCTGAAGAAGTTGGAAAAAAGCCAACGAAACGTCGAGCGAACAAAGATGTTAAAAAATAACCACACATCGAAAAAGAAATTGTTTTATTTAAAAATTTAAAACAATAATTGATTCGCTGGGATAAGCCTAGGGAAACCCCCAACAATACTTAAACAACACATTGGTCAATTAACAATATAAACACAATAATATTTTTGATTAAGATTTTAATTGAACTTACTGATCTCTCGCAAATGCGTAATTAACAGAGCGTAACTCAGAATCCTTAAATTTTTTTACACTTGTGACTGTGAATTTTTTTTAAGTTAATGCTATCAAAATTGTAATGTGTGTGAAGATAAATTTAAATTTAACTAGCACAGACAAAAACCAAAAAAGTTTACAGAGCCCATTTTGCAGTTAACAGCGGTGCTTAAGTGCTTAACAACTTAACAGTCCTACTAAAATAAAGGAACATTATTTCGGTTGCGAAATCCAGGAACAGGGGCTGATACTATGCCCAACAATTAATGGAAAATATGGTCCGAGATCTGAATAATGAAATTAAACCAATTGGATATACAAAAGATATATCAATAATACAGAAAATCAATTTTAAAAAAGGTCCTATTTTGAAATGAAAAGTGGCCATTGTGGGCAATAGGAGATGAGTACATATATCCCACTATATAGAAATGGTGCTCCTGATGGCTCGTTAAAGAGCAAATTAAGTGGCATATCTGAAATCATTTTGGTACTTTAGAAAAATCATTAAAAAAAACCAGTAATCTTCTCCAGAAATATGACTTTCTTTTTAAATTGATTTTTCTAAAGTCCCAAAATTATTTCAGATATGCCACTTAATTTGCTCTTTAACAAGCCATCAGGGGCACCATTTCTATATAGTAGGATATATGTACTCATCTCCTATTTCCCACAATGGCCACTTTTCCTTTCAAAATAGGACCTTTTTTAAAATTGATTTTCTGTATTATTGATATATCTGTCGTATATCCAATTGGTATAATTTCATTATTCAGATCTCGGACCATATTTTCCATTAATTGTTGGGCATAGTGTTAGCCCCCGTTCCTGGATTTCGCAACCGAAATAATATTGCTCTATTTTACTAGGACTGTTAAGTGCTTAACAGTCCGCTGTTAACTGCAAAATGGGCTCTGTAAACTTTTTTGGTTTTTGTTTGTGCTAGTTAAATTTAAATTTATCTTCACTCACATAAAATTGTAACTTAATCTTTACTTTCTTATTTAATAAATCCTTCGGGCTGACACAAAAAATAATTTCAAGCTAATTACGAACGAAATCAAAACTCCTCATAGTTTTGCTGAATGACATTTGAGTTGATTTCGCAGGTATTGGAGTACTTTATTTCAGTTGAATAGATAATTTGTTACACTTATACAAATTGTCCTCGCAAAATTTATTTAGAATATAATGGTTTTCAATTTTCATATTGAATTTAAAAAAGTTTCTTTCTATTATTTGAAGCTTCTCACATTTGTAAATGTCTTCATGTTTCAAAAAAAAAAATTGTTTTTAATACAAAAACAGCCTTGTCTCTTGTAATATGTTGTATTCTAAAGATTTCCGTTTAATGGTCTGAAAACTTCTCTCTACAAACAAAATAAAAAAATAATAATAATGACGATTTTCCCTTTACTGTCGTTTGCTTTAATTTATTAATAAAGTCTCTGTATATCCTTTTTGTTCTCTAAGATTATTACTGCGATTGCCTTAACACAGTTACTTACCCCATTGAAATGCAGATTTATCTGCATGCAGCGAAACGACCGGGATGCCAGGCACTATTATTGCAGGTAATGTACGTGAACGTAATAATGGTGGTGGTAGTTTTCCACGATTTGTGCGACCAGCTTGACTAGTGATTGATGCATTTAATGCTTGAGCTCTGAAAAGGAGAAATCAACCGGAGTAAATTAAAAGCAGAATGTATTTTTTTCATATTAAATATGTTTTTATGCATCAATGAAAGTTTGCAAAAATATAACGATTCAGTGAGCAAATTTTTTACTTCTATGAAGTGTTAGCAAAATAAAGGAAACTTTGATTGTTGCAAACAACTCCTCTTTTAGCTTTTTTTCTTCTAGTTTATTTTATTTCAACTTCGAAATGATTTTTCAGATTGTAGTTATGCAAACAATAAATAGATTAATCTTATAAATAGTTTTAAAAGCTGATGAAAAAATTATTTTCTATATAAAATTTAAAAAATCTTTATTATATCGGCCTGTCCCACGATGTCACTAGAAATCGTTCGATCGAATACTTATATTGAAAACAACAACAAAATTTCTAATTTATTTAATTTAATTTTCTAATGTTATTGTTGTTTGCAATACAAGTTGTCGATCGAACGATTTCTAGTGACATCGTGGGACAGGCCGTATGTTTTTGGCAAATGCAAGAAAAAAATTTTGTGTAAGAATTTATTGAGAATATATTGAAAACAATAAAACATTGCGTATTTTATTGCTGTTTTCAAGGGTAATTCTTGCACGACTCAGCAGCAGCAGCATTTTCCTTTTTGTTAATTATAAAGTGTGTTTTTTTTTAGATGTATAAAAACTTAAGTTGGCAACACTTTTTTAACTGGCGGTCATTTTAGCAGAGTCATATGATTTATGTTTAGTTTGGTTTGGCATTTTAACATGAATAGACTGACGCCTGAGCAACACACTTCCAAATTGTGGATATTTATTTTGAAAATCATGGTTCTGTTCAAAATACGTAACGCGCCCACTACCTCAATTTTACGGTCCAATAGATTAATTATTGAACATTTTCGCATCAAGTTTACTCTAAAGCCTGGTACTCTGTTCACAATTTCGTGCGAAATGCTGTCAAACTACATATAAAAGTATTTGGTGTGAAATATTTGCGAAATAAATTCGCAAAAGTAGTACTCTGTTCTTGTTGTGAAAAACACGTAAAATCATGTCTTTCCATTCAAAATTAGTCTGGCATCATTTTAGTTTAGCTGCGAAACAACATGAGCAGTGCTTTTTTCGCACGGACTTTTAACAATGTTGCATACTTTCAAGCAATAAAAGCAAGAAATTTATAAAAAAAACCGCGAGTTGGGCTACATTTAGTACATGTCAAATTTTTCACGCGAAATAATCAATGGTGCTGAAAATGTTTCACAACTTTGAACAGAGTACCAGCCTTAAATGATAATACGCATGCACAGAGTCGTCGTATAGTGCGTACAGAAGAAGTCTTTTCTGCTGTAGAGCGTAGCGTAGAGAAAGATCCGAATCGGTCCAGACCCATGATTACTAACTTCTTCGTTAATCAATTGAACAAACATGATGTGCAGGAGCTGTGGTTTCAACAAGATGGCGCAACATATCACACAGCTCGTGTCACAATCTATTTACTGACGGAAACGTTTGGTAATTGCATATTTTTTGTGGTGATGTGTGAACTCACTAGTCTGCGCCGATAAGCACGAAACGACTTACCACTTGGAGGACAACATTCGTCACGTTACTGCTAATAAACGGCCACATACGTTGGAAAAAGTCATCGAAAATTAGACCGCCAGATTGGACTGCTTCCGAGCCAGCCGTGGAGGTGGAGTCATTTGCCAGAAGTCATATTTAAATTATAATGCCAAAAGATTTTATTTCGAAGAAAATAAAATTCAAGTAAATTTAAAAAATTCATCTCTGTTTTATTGGATTTCAAAGTCTATTCATGTTGAAATGCCAAACCAAACTAAACATACGAGTAAATCACTTGACAGCTGACAAAATGGCAGCCAGTTAAAAAAGTGTTACCAAGTTAAGGTTTTATAAATCTATAAAAAACACCTTTTATTATTAACAAAAAGCAAAATGCTCTATGAAAAAACACCCTTTATATTAGCGAGACACAAATTTTTTTATTTGATTTTATGATATTTTACTTATTTGATTGTTGCGGAACCTAGCAAAAACCTTTGGTTCTTGTAATGACACAATTTTAAAGATGACAAAATGGGCGGGGCTACGCCAATAAAAATTTATTATTATATTTTACGTGGTTCTACTTAACTGATTTGTGCGAAACTTCTTACTACACCCCTTGAGCTCTAAAATAGCCACAATCTTTAATTTAGATAAATGGGCGGAGTTAAGCCCTTTAAAAATTAATATTTTATTTTAAGTGATTCTACTTTACCGATTTTTACAAAACTTAACACGCTGAGCTTTAAAATAGACACAGTACTGCATATAAAAAATGGGCGGAGGCACGCCCAATCAAATTTAATTTTATGTTTCCCGTACTTCTTAACCAACAGATTTAAGCATTTTTTTTTTTTTTGGAAAAAGCTTATTTCCAGTTTGGTCCCTTAAATTTTTTTTCGAAAATGTTCTATCTGATCTTTGCATTGAAGTCTTTTTTTTTGGCAGAATTGTTAATTAAAATTTTTTTTGTCAAAATTAAAAGTTTTTTTTATTAAAGTCCATCAGCACTGTCAATATCAGAATAAGTAAAACAAGCAAAAAAAATCAGTTAAAGTCAATCAGTTGTTACAGTATAAAACGGTATACTTAGAATTTTTTAAAGATAAATTTTTATAAGTCGACTTAAGCGATTGTTACAGGAAACCTTTTATTGGATAAACATTTACAACCACTTTCATATTATTACCTACAAACACCCTTAGTCGTGTAAGCTGTTAAATTAATTTGTCACATCAAAAGAAATCAATAAAAAAAACACAAAAATAACAATATTTGCACGACCGCTGAGTTTGTTTTGCAATAAATAAAAATCCAATTTTGCTTTAGAGGAGGTTAAAGGAAACACTTGTATGTTATAATACAAAAATTGCTGTTCACACGCAAAGAAAAGATATGGTTGTAGTAAGGTTGAGAAAACAATATTATGTTATCTGAAACAAAAGTATGGTCGCTGAAAACAAGTTATTATTATTTAAAACATTAATTGCGTTACGATAAGCAAAGTAATATTTGAATTTAATAATTACATTATTATATTCACAAAAAGTCTGATATGGTTAGAATTTAACAATATAGTATTGTTAAAAACTTATGACTACAACATAATATGTATTATTATGTAAAAATATAATGTTATCCAAAACCATACTATATTCAAATCTTTTTCAGAAATATTTTCTATCCAGTGTTGTCAGATTTATTTTCAGCCTCCTCGCCAAATGACTTGTCGAATATCGCCAATATGATAAAAACATTAAATTTTAGCTAAAAAAATATTTTTATTTTGTAATTACATTAAAAAGATTGTTAAATTTTAAATTCAGTAGGTAACGTCTATCGTAAAATCCAAAAATTATATTATTTAAGAAAAATTAAGAAAAGTGCTCACATTATAAATAGTGGAGTACAAAAAATATTTAAAAATAACTTATTCCAAAAGATCAATCCAAATAAGATAAATTGAACTTGAATACCAAGATAAAAATTAAATTATTTAAATCTTGTGATAAAACTGAAGTAACATTTACTTAAATGTGTATTTAAGTACACATATCATATCCTTGAAGTGGTAAGTACCAGCAGCATCGTCGTATTCATAAACTCTAGGCGAGAACTCGTGCACGCTTTTTGCTGCTTTATGAAAATGTTGGTTCTAATTATTAAAAGAAAGTTTGTCCCACTGTGTTTCATAAACACCAAATGAGATTTTGTGGGCCATATTTTTTTAAACTTCTTGAATTTCAGAAAATTTTGTTTGAGATAAAGAGTCACAACATTTAGAATTTCATGCACGAAATATTTTGTGTTGTAGAAAAAATTCCTTACGAAAAAAATTTCATGTTTTTAACATTATTCTATTTTATTGAAATCGTAAAAATATAGCCAAAAATATCGCCAAGCAGTTCAAATAGCGCCAAGTAAATCGACAATCTCCATTTAAAAATTTTCATCGCCAAAAACAAATTTTCGTCGCCACGTTTGGCGAGATATCGCCATATCTGACAACACTGTTTCTATCAGTTCAGTGTTTCGTTTGTAAGCTATCTGTAGTGCAAGCGTAGTGTTAAATAAATAAATAAATAAATGAAGTATAAACAAAAGGGTAGATCGATAAAAATATATAAACATATATTTCTGCATTTCATGTATACACACACATATTTGTGTAAGTACACGTGCTTATATATACATTTTATTTTAACAATATTATTTTATATTTATTTCGGATTTGACGCACAGCTGTTTTAAGCAAAGATCTACCAATATATGGTTAAAAAACAAAATATTATTATTATATAAAATAATACTTTGGTCGTATTTAACAATATTATTATAATATTAGAATTTGGTATGGTTAGTCTTAATTATACTCTAGTCACATCTATTAATAGTGTTGTCATATTTAACCAAAATGTGATAACTATGAACAATACTAAGATTAGGTATAACAAAGTTAAATGTTATTGTGGATGATATTATTATTAACTCAAATAATAACATTATTAAAACTTTGCTTTTCTATTGACAATAATATGACTTGACTGCAACCATATAATTCAATCATAGTATTTGATTATGGTTACCTCAACCATATTTTTTCTTTGCGTGCAATAGAAACGAAATCTTATTAAATAAAATTTCCACTTAAATAATTTAAGCAGTTGAAGGAGGGCAAAATTCTTTTACAACAAAAAAAAAATTAAAAAAACAAGCTCTAAATTTAAACACAAGAATAAATACAAAATTTGAGTTACATATTTCTAAGTACTTTTTTTTAAGAGTCATTAGCTGCTACTTAAGCAAAAAGGACTCTACTCATTCATAATGATTCTTTGGCAGTCTGCCAAACCTAAAAAAATGGAATTAAAAAGTGCTTCACACACAAAAAAAAAAAAAATCAATAAACATTGATGAATATTTAATATTGAAAATTTAAGCATTTTTAGTGAAGAAAAGTTTTATACACAAACAATTTTATTGAAACTTCAGATTTACAACTCGTTTTTGAGATGAAAAGTAATAAAACATGCAAATGTTGACAAAAGCCTTAACACGTTTAAGCTTTTAGTCCAAAAAATAAATCCATAACTGAAATTGCCTTTTCATCGTTTTATATAACCCCTAAAAAGTAAAATTTACATACATACACACAAAAACCTGTATGGTATACAATAGTATGAGCATCGATGGCATTTTTTTTAATACGCAAAAATTAATGCGGTTGTCAAATGTATTTTTGTATACAAATTTGCTTTAAAAGAACAACAACAACATTGTTGATCCGTGTGTTGACACAGCTGACAAGGATTTTAAGTTTGTCAGTGTCTGTTACAAATGTCAGCTAAAATATAATTTATGTACGTGGCAACCGCATTCAAATAAACATATTTACATACATACATACATACATGTACATATATACGCGCACAAATATTAATACTTTACTTTCTTATATAAGATGAAAGTTGTGCAAAAGTTTTGCACAAACATTAGAAGTGTCCCTCACCCCCCCCCCCCCCAAAAAAAAAGCCAACAAAAATTTTATTACAATAACATTGAAGTTGCAAAACATTAAAAAAAGAAATGCAAAATGTAAATTGTATATCAAGTTTTATTATTGGCATTGAAGCAATCAATTTACATACATTTATGTCCTAATTTACACTATGCAAGTCTTATTGCTAAGCTGATTAGTTTGTTAGGAAAGAGGGACGAGGGAAAAGAAACGTTACTGTTCCCCTCGTCTCTCTCTCCGTCAAACTAATCAGCTTAGCAATAAGACTTGCATAGTGTAAATATGGACTATGTACATAATACATAAAGCTTAAATTAAAGCTGAACCAAACTTATGAGCAACGATGTATTTGATTATAGCTGGCTCGCCATAACGCAATAGCCATAAAATTCAAAAATTATTTTGGTAATTTTTTTCAAAACTCATAAGAGATGGGTAGAAAAAATTTTAATTTTTTACAAAAGCAGGCTGTTGTGACTTTCGACTATTGGACATTAATCTAGAGGCGTCCAGGAGTCTCCTCCAGTATTATATTCCTCCCCATCTGCTACAGTTTATGAAAAATATTAAAAAACTCCATATTATGATGTATTAAATGTTATATCAAAATAAAGTTGGCATAGAGAAGG
Source organism: Nowickia ferox (assembly GCA_936439885.1). Classification (NCBI taxonomy): domain Eukaryota; kingdom Metazoa; phylum Arthropoda; class Insecta; order Diptera; family Tachinidae; genus Nowickia; species Nowickia ferox. The sequence goes on along the minus strand of OW387023.1, from coordinate 99,307,631 downwards.
ATCTGGGTTATAATTTTGCTTAAAAAATATAGTATCAATTATATTTTGCGAGAAAACCCTAATTTTTATTATTTAACAGAGGTCTGGTTTTTTTTTTCTTAACAGAGCTCTGTTAAACACGACGGTTTGTGTCTGGTGTTATAAATCTTAAAACTTATCTTCACATCATCAAGTAGAGACTGTTAAGAACATCATATGTCCTTGTTAATTCCCATATTTCTACTTTTTATTGATATTAATAAAACTGAATATGTCACAGCAAAAAAGTGTGTTTTTAAGCCGATTTATTTCTTAATTATTCATTATTCACTTTATAACACCCCTTGCGTTTTAACTTTCAAATGTTTGTTGTTATAGCAGCAAAAGTTTTACATATTCTGTGAAAATTTGAGGTCCGTAGCTTTTTCGGTTCTCAAAAAAAAAACAGCCTGTGGCAGACGAACTTGGCAGCGAAAACAATATTCGGAACCCTAAAAAAATTCTAAATACAAATGCCAAATATGTATTTTGGCAAATCAATCAGGGGACCATATGAAATAAATTTCATACATTGAAAAATATTGATTATGTGGTTGAAGTCTACTGACGATTTGTGAAAACAACAATGAAATAAATGCCTATAGACAATGCTTAACCACTTCACTTATAAAAAAATATTGTTTACGTATAAAATTTAATTTTTTAACTCTTACATGTATAATGTTGACAATTGTCTACATTCTAGTTTCACTTGATTCATAAATTTGAAAGTTTTGTTTTACATTGCTGAGCACACATAAGCATGAGAACAAGGCGAGCGCAAGGTAGAAGATTTTTTTGTCTGCAAACTGTATTTAAAATACAGTGAGCGATGCGCATGGCTGTTTAACGCGTTGTAATGTTACATAGAGAACATTTAGGCTATGTACAGTTTGTATATGCATGCATATGTACATTTTATGACTTGCGATGGTTGTATAAAATTCAGACGAATATAGCACTCTAACTTATATGTTTTTCATCTATTTGAACATTCAAACAGTATTTATCATTAAGTGTCATGTTGTTGTAATGTTTTAAAAATTTTGTTTGAAGTGCAAAAGCAAAAACAATTGTATCAAAACAATTTCAAACATTATGATATAATGATACTTAAGACTACCGTATGAATCCCATGAAGTTTTACCAAAAAAATAAAAAATTACCTTCCAAGTGGAACATACTAAACAAAAATCATGTTTTATCAATGAGTGTTTCAAAGCAATAGAAATTTCCTAATTATTTTCACTGTACTGTTTTATACCCTGCAGTTTTAAAAGTAGAAATTGACTCAAAATCGTTTGGTATTTCCATAACGAAAAATCGATTACCTACTACAGAAAGTTCGGCTTTGGACTCACTCCCTCATGGTTATGTTAATATCTTCAACTTCAATTTTGTTTTTTGCGATTGCAAAAAAAAAAACTGTGCTGTTATTAGCGTTGCCATTTTGGTGCTTTTCGGGTATATTTTGATACTTTTTTCCTTTCTAAGTAGCCGAAACTTTATGAAATACCCCTTTTTCTTATAGTGCTTTTTACAATTTCTTGCAGTGTGCTTTTTAGTGATATTTCAATAATCAAAATTTTTTAAACTTAAACAAAATAAAGAAGCAAACACTTCGACTTTTCTAATTTTTATTAATTTTTACCCTTTTTTACCCTATTTTTATATGCTCACAGTGCTTTTGATGATTCAAGTGTTGGCATCACTGGGTTTTATTCCAAACAAAATCAACAAGAAAAATATTTTAAGTATACTATAGTTATTTTGATTTTGTGTTGGCGTCAGTTACAATTGGTAGTTCGTGGTCAGTGAATGTATAATTTTAAGTGAGAAAAGTGTGTTTTTTAGAAAGGTAAAAATGAGCAGCAGAAGTAAATTAAAACGTAGCATAAGAAAAGTAATAATTAATTGTTTTATCAATAGAAAAATGAATTGTATTGACTAGCGAAATAACTGACGAATGGTTATGCAGATGGTGGCAAATGACTACCGTCAATGTCGTCCCCATGTTAAAATCGCCAGTCATGTGCATAGCTAGTAGTTAGGCTGGTTAGTGGTTAGTAAGTGGTAACGTTTGGTATTTAACGAAATAGCTAGACATTCGCTGGCTGCGCCGACTGCAGGGTAGTCTCAAATCTGCTTGGCCCAAGAAATATGTACATCTATTCCTATTCTATTCTTAAAGTATTTCGTGAAATAAATATGGGTCTTATATTCCGCTAAATACCTAAAAAAAATTTGGATTTTCTAACAAAAAAAAAAGAAAATGAATGAGATGCATCTCCCTAATATTTGTAGATGCATTTAAGTTTATGTTTTAATATTTTTTAGTATTTTCTTACACAACTTCTCTAACTAGTTGTTATTGCCCTCCAATGTCAGATTATCTAGTAAATTTACTTACCCTCAGGGATTGAATCATGTCGTTTAGCTTTTCACATAAACTTTTAAATTCATTAAAAGTTCTGCCAAAATTTGCTAATTTAATAAATTATTTTCATTTACTCAATATATTGTACGTATGTTTGTATGTGTGCACTCGTTTGTTTGTGGGTATGTAAATTATTATTTTTCTTTTGACGTTTTGTCCATAACGAACTCGAACTTTCAAGGACTTTATGGCTTAAATTTGGACAAGAGCAGTCTTTAGCGCAAATAATAAAAATGAAATGTTTATCGAGGCTTGAATGTTTCTTTTTTTTTTACATATTATATTGTATTTTTTCTATTAGTTTTGAAGAAAGTTTTTAGCACATAACACATATTTTATAGAAAAATAAACGAAAAGTGTTTTTCTTTTTAGGTTTTTTAATCAGTAAAATGGAACGAAGTTTTCCTGTCCCTACTTCTCTGTTAAATTGCAACCTTATCTATTTAACCAGTAAAGTCTGACTATCTTCCATCTTTGGAAATTCTTCACAAAATTTATAATTAATATTTGTATATTTTACTTGGTATGTGTAGATGTTTAAAACAAACCAGGCAACTTGCGGTCTTACTGCCAACGCCGTAGCTGGCCAAGCAAAACTTAGTTAGATTAGTATAAATCTAACGTACCTATAAATCATTAAATATTTGGCATATTAATGACAAAAGCTTAGTTTAGCATTTAGTTAGCCACATTTTAGCACATGCTCCATTCCATGATACATAATTTTTTTAATAAACATAAGCTTATGAAAAATCTGTCTTAATTAAGACTTATTTTCATTGTCAGTTTTTGTAAAACTTATTAATATTTATACGAAAACATTTGCTCGAATCTGTTACATGGCGTCAACATGGCATCACTTAAAGTATTTTTTTTTTTTTTTTTTTTTATTACCTTCAGTGTTTGTGCTGTCATTTATATTTTTATATTGTTTGACTTAAGCGAACATGTCATTTTCACACTCACACCCCAAATGTATGTAGATGTCAGCATGTGGGGGAGTTTGGCAGAGACATGAGAGTAAACATTTATTATTAAACAATAAATACACGTTCTCATTTGCTAGTAATTTCTCTGGTTTATAAATTTAGTTCAGAAACCTAAAGAGGTTCTAGTGCACATTAATATGCAATTGGAGCTTTTTTTCCAAAGGTGAAAAGAATTCTATTGTTTTCGCTGCGATATCCGTCTGTCAGCCCATTTGTCTGTCTGAACCGTAAGAGCTACAGACCTGAAATTTTCATACAACGTGTTCTAAAGCAATATATAGGCAATTATATAGGGTGTTTTTTCATAGAGGTATAGAGCTTTAAAATGGAATAAAAGAAGGATGCATTTTTTCAATTTACATAAATTTTATTTTCTTTGAAATATAACCTTCTAGCATTATAATTTAAATATTACTTCTGGCATATGACCGCCACGGCTGGCTCGGAAGTAGTCCAATCTGGAGGTCCAATTTTCGATGAGTTTCCAACGTATGTGGCAGTATATTGGGAATAACGCGACAAATGATGTCCTCCAAGTGGTCAATCGTTTGGGGCTTATCGGCTTATACTAGCAACTTCACATACCACCACAGAAAATAGTCTAGCGGCGTTAAATCACACGATCTTGGATAAACGTGGTGTGAAAACGTTCAATAATTAATCGAATTAATTGCACTGATGGACGATTATGTTGACCGTAAAATGGACGTAGAGCGCGCGATACGTATTTCGAACAGAACCATGATTTTCAAAATAAATATGCACAATTTGGAAGTGTCTTGTTGAAATGCCCAACCAAACTAAACATAAATCACTTGACGCTGCTAAAATGGCCGACATTTAAAAAAGTGTTGCCAGTTTAAACTTTTATACCACTATAAAAAAATCACCTTTTTTTATATAGACTTTTGAAATTTTCAAAATTAGTGTATTTTTATGCAGACTACACCAATTAACACTGAAATTAAAAAAAAAATCAAAATCAAGGGATATTCTATCAGTTAATGTTTAATTTTGAGAACTTGCTGGTACGAGTATCTTGGAAGCCGTAAGAGATGAACTGTTGAAATTTTCAAAAACGCTTAAACTAAAAATTTCTAAAGTTAAACGAATACCGAAACGAAAAATCGCCAAAATGCAAAAATTGCTTAAATGAAAAATAACACCAAAAATAAAATAAATCGATAAAATAAAAAAAAAAACCAAAAGCTCACCAAAAACTAAAAAAAACGCCAAAAAAACAAAAAAACACCAAAACGACTTTATTTGCACGTATTTTGGCTCGTCTTCGATTTTTACCTATTAAAAAAAAAATGCAACAAAGAACCTGTATCAAAATTTTTGTGTGTGAAAAACGAAATTAAGTGCGCTAATGCATTCCGAATGCTGACTTTGAATACGGAGAAGCTACCTTGGACCGAAGCAACGGTACAAAATGTTCTCAGAAGGCCGAGAAAATGTGAATGCGTGCCGGATACCCTAGCACTTCAACAACAGACAAAAAAGGTATGAAGTGAAGAAAATGGTATGGGCCAATCGTCGAATCACCATTAGAGAAGTTACTGAGGACCTAGACATATCGATTGGCTCGTGTCATTAGATTTTTATCAATGATTTGGCCATGAGACAGGTCGCCTCGAAATTCGTACCAAAAAGCATCGCATGAACATTGCTAATAAGCTGTTGGACTCTGTCCGCGACGACCCAAATTTGCTCCAGAGGGTCATAACTGGTGACGAATCGTGGGTTTATGGTTATGACGTGGAAACCAAAGCTTAATCATCTCAATGGAAGCTGCCGCACGAACTGAGGTAAAAATCGAAGACGAGCAAACAAAGCAGCTGCCAACAATTAACTGAACATTCTAAATGACCGAAATTGTCGGCATAAGTGAGAGACATGAGTACCAACATAACGCCACAAAAAAATTAAAATTCGAATATACGTAACCCGCAAAAATTCAAAATTCGCGATACGTTATAAACAAACCTCGTACATACATACACATGTGCTCTTAATTGTGAAAGTGTTCTGAATCATATATTTTTTTGGTCGAGATATTTAGTAGATGTATGCAACATTTTAATTTAGAGTTGTACTAGTCTCGATTAATATAAATTTACTTAATATTTATTAAAGTTTTTTTGAAGATTTATTCAATATTTCGAAGCGAAAATGCATGTGACTTAGACTACTTTCATAATTAAGGGCACATACTCGTATGTATATATCCTGCAATGGAGAATGCGAGAACGACATCTTATATGCCCCAAAAATAGAGGAAGAACCCCTGTGGCTATTGAGAAAATTTAAAATTTAACAACTTTATACCTTTTTCTAACCATTGTGTGCTGCAATATTCTGCAAGTAAAACTTCCTATTTACGCTGCATTAAAAACAGTGAAGTTAAACATTTTTAACAGTGAATAATTTGACATTGTAACTGTGCTTGTGTAAAAGCTGTTAATAAAAGAGCTGAGTGAGTAAACTATAAACGTGTGACTTTTATTTTGTTTGCAATATCGAACTGGAATATATGTTATTAAAAGGCAAAAACGTAAAAATATAAAATTATAATGCCTACACTTTCTTTTTTTATATACTATACATACGAGTATCAAAATGGACATGCGCACCAATTTACCTAAGAAACAATTGTAAATTGCATAAGCTTGTTTACTTGTACTATTTTAGTTCAGATTTATTTAACGTTTTTTCTTTTTATTTTTTCTTCCCGTATTTCGACAATCTCAATTTCAGCAAATTTTCCTTCAGCACTCAAATAAACCAACCTCCATACGAATTCCTTTCGTTAAAATATCACTGTCATATACAAAACTCTACTCCTGTCATATCACCAAATGCTTTAATTTTTTGCATTAAATTGAACATTAAGGTGATGCGAACTTAAACTAAAAAAAAAATAACACACAATGTAATTTAAAAAAAAGTGTGTGTTTAAAAAGTTATATTTTTCTCAAATATTGTTTACCGCAACTTATTTTATTGCAATTATTTAAATTCCTATGGAATTCTATAAAAAAACAAAAGCTTTTAAAATTGTGTCACCAAACTTAAATTCATGAATGTTTGTGTATTTGAGCAGAAAATCGTTGCGTTGCTTTGGCTCAAAAACCTGCATAAAAAACGCGTGTAAATGCAGTGGGTGGATTTTATGCAACAAAACATTTTTTTGTTGAAGCCTTTACTCACAACAAGGTCAACTGTAGTTTTAGTTTTTAATACATTTTAAACGCCTCTTGAAAATTATTTTCTAAATGACATTGTTTGCTTTTAAATTATTTAAAAATTCTGTGTGTAAAACTAGAAGCCGTCATTAAGGAACACGGCTAGTTTAGCGCGTTTGTAAAATTTATAATTTTGCAGTGAGTGAATTGGGTTACAGATGCAATTTAGCTTATTATGCTACAAAGAGAGACAATTTAATTAAGTGTGGTAAAAATTTACAATTTATAAGTATTTAGAAGGAACGCTTTTCTGAATTCTACAACAAGATTTCTAACCGAAAAATTCATAATTATTGTTGTTGCCCTTATTCCTCTGATGTAAACAAAATTAAACATGTTTAAGTCTTTCTTACTTGACAGTCATATGATGGAATAAGACAATTCAATGACATGCAGTCAGCTGTTCGAGAATTCAAGAACGTTGGAAATAAATATCAGTGGACTATTTAAAGTCACTTGTTGACTCGCTAAAAGATCGTATTTTTAAAGTTAAACAAACACGGACTGTAGAGCTTCTTTGACTTATCTGCAGAAATGCTCAAAGTCTCCGGCAGCAATTAAATCGGAGACCCTCAAACTACCCTCCTTCTTGCCTATTGTGAATTTTTATATCTATCGAAGCGAAAACAATGCTGTCGTGAATCTTCTGTGAAATAGTTTTCCCACTTTGTACACTTTAAAAATTAATAAATTTATGTTAAATACCAAGGAATTCTCAAATGTTGGTTTTAAAATAAAATGTTTTTTATGGTACATAGAGTTGTATTTTTAAATATTCTAGCTGCAGTGGAAACAAATTTTACTGCATGTGATTAAGAAAAATTTATAAGATTTAAATAAATTCAGTAAATTGCGACTTTGACTCTCACACGAAAGGTTAAGTACGGACGGACACTGCATATGTAATACTATACGAATTTTAGTCTTTATAATCGCATATCGAACCTGAAGTAGACATTTTTCCAAAGTTTAAGTACCCGGTAAACTTTTTTCGTGTTTTGGCGATTTTTGGAGTTTTTTTGTTTTTGGAATTTTTTTCGACTTTTGACGTTTTTTTAGTTTGGCTTTTTTTAGGTTTAGCGTTTTTTTTTCGTTTAATCGATTTTTTCGGTTTTTCGTGGGTTTTTCGCGATTTTTTTTTTAGTTTTTTGCCGATATTTTACGTTTTGGTGATATTTTGGCGATTTATTTTATTTTTGGTGATATATTTCATTCAAGCGTTTTTTTTTTCGTTTCGAAATTTTTTTAATATTTGGATTTTTATGTTTTAGCGTTTTTTAAAATGTCAAGAGTTTCCCTCTTACGGTTTCCAAGATACAGCAAGTTGTCAAAATTACATTAACTGATAGAATACCCTTTAATTTTTATTTATTAAATTTCAGTGTTAATTGCTTAAAAATACACTAACTTTGAAAATTTCAAGTGTCATGTGCATATAACTGTCTGTATATTACATTAGGATTTCAGCATGTTTCGTTACTCGCTTTAGAACACCCTTTTATTTTTAACTGTCATATATTTGTTGTTGCAGCGGCCAAAGTTTAGCATATACTGTGCAAATTTCAGCTCCTTAGCTCTTACGGTTCTCGAGAAAACAGTCTGTGAGACAGGTGGACGGACGTCGTAGGGGAAACGATAGGGTCCCTTTTCAGTTTTAATGTATGGAACCCTAAAAACTACATTTATTTCTTCACTTTTTTTTTAATTACATCCGCATTGGTTTTTCTAACCTTAATTCTAAAATACATAGAAATAAATAGTTGGTAAAGTTATGGCTTTTTTGATTTTGGGTGACGATATACATATCGATGGTCTCAAAGAGAAAGGCCCTAACCCGTATTTTTTTACAAAATTTAATATTTCAGTGATTCCAATGCATTTCACTCAAATACACCTCATCACCAAAACTTATTGCAATAGTGTGAAAAATTACGCTCATACAAGCGGTTGTACAAAGCAGTTGTTAAAGCAGTTGTACAGTTTCTATTATGTTTCTACCTTCTCATGTACATTTACAATTATATGAGTTAGGGCCTTTCTACTTGAGAGCAACTATATATATTTCCTTTTTTTTAATTCTTATACATACATACATACTTATCTCACTTTAAAGCAGTTTCATATTAATTTTAGTCTTCATTAATTTAATACAAATTTCATACTTTTTTAAAGCAAACATTAGCCAAATATTAGCCAAAATTTCTTCTTTTAGTTCTTTTAGTTTTTAATGTTGCTGCCTTTTAAATTATCCCGCACTGGGCTTGCTAAATGCTAGTACTTGATATTCCACATAATCTTACGGCTTTAAAAAATGCAACCCTGATCTATTGAATTTTTATTGTCTTTTTGACATTTTTAATAAGCTCCATTAGATCAGATAGGGAGCACCACCAACCTTACATAGGGTCTACACCTAACATAATATGTAAGATAAGAGCGTCAAATTCAATCGCAGAGAGAATTATGTCACGTGTAGACTTCAAATTAGTGTTATCTCAATCTTATAAGATTTTTTATAGAAGCGTTGTTATAAGAAATATATATATAGGGTGTTTTTTTAGAGGTATAGAACTTCGAATTGAAATAAAACACAAGAAAATCGTTTTAATGTCCATCAATTTGGCTTTATTGGAAGGATAATTTTATGCCATTAACGTTTAAATATGATTTCGGGCATGTGGCCGCCGCGGCTGGCTCGAATAAAGCCAATTCTACAGGTCCAATTTTCAACCACTTTTTCGAGCATATGGGGCCGTATGTTGGCAATAACGCCACGAATGTTGGCTTCCAAGTCCCCTAAAGTTTCTGGTTTGTTGGCGTAGACGAGCGACTTCACATATCCCCAAAGAAAATAATCCAATGGTGTCAAATCACACGATCTTGGTGGCCAATCCATGGTTAACCGAATTAATTGCTCTGATAGACGATTATGTCGACCATAAAATGGACGGAGCTTGCGGTAAACTTCGCGAACTGAACCATTATTTTCGAAATAAATTTGCACGATTTGCAAGCGTTGTTCTTTTGTCAACCTGTTCATGATGAAATGGCAAACCAAACTAAATATTAATCACTTGACAGCTGACAAAATGGCCGCCAGTTAAAAAAGTGATGCCAACTTAAAGTTCTATACCTCAATAAAAAACACCCTATATATAACAACAATCTTATGAGATTGACTGTCAAAAAACACACGTACATGAAAATAAATTAGTATGCATGTGTGAGTTTATTTATTAAAATAAATGAAAAACAATGTTTTGGACAAAGTTTCTGGGATTTTATATGGTAACATAAGTGTTTAATTGATTTATAAATTAAAGTTTGTGTGAAAAAGTGAAAACAAAATAAGTAATTATATAAAATTAATACATGTTAACTCGATGAGAATTTGCATTAAGTGAAATGTTATAAGAAAAGTAAAATTACGTGTTCCTGTTGTATGAGATGGAGAGAAATATCAGCATTTTATTTTTGTTATTCTGCCGACGTTCTATCACATATTTAGGGAATTCACAATGAGTATATTAAAATTTTAATGTGGCAACATTGAGCCATCTTAATTTTTTATTGTGAGCAGGCAACGATATAAATCAGTGATGCCATTAGGATACGAAAGATAAATTTTTCGTATCTTTTGATGACTTCAGGTACCATGTGTAATCCCGACATTTTTCGTATCTTTTGAATCTGTACGCAAAATATACAGAAAATATGAACATCTTATTTTGAGGAAATATGAACATCTTTTTTTGAGGAAACATGAACATCTTTTTTATTTTCAGAAAATTTATATGAAGGTTTTGATATAATCGCCTTAGTATAAGAGCCTTAACTCGTATATTAATTTTTACTAAAATGAATTTGTTTTGATAACATCCAAATATAGTTATGTACATATAATTAGTTTTAAAGTTTGCTTACTGTATTTTTAAAAATTACATGCTTAATATTTATGACTTAAATAAATATAAAAATGAATTTATATGATATCATTTTCTTCACGATATCATTTCTTTAAATATGAAATAAAAATGTTATGTTAATAAATGTTAAACTTTAAAAAAGGACTTTAAAGTTTTTTACAAAATGTATCTTTTCGGGAACAAATGTATCTTTTTGGAAACTAAAATGTATCTTTCCCGAAATTTCACTGGCAACACTGATATAAATACACATACTGTGTATATCAAAGACAGGCAAACACACACACATCTTTATATTATTCACATATTAGTTTATAATATGAGAGAGTGAGAGTAAAATGCATGTTTGTACGAATGCTTATGAGAGACTGAATTATTTTCTTCCGTACGTACTAAAATAACAAAATTTGTTAAACTAGAAATTATAGTTGGATAAATTTTTCAAAATAACTTTTTTTCTGCGAAAAATACAAATATTTTTTCACCAATTACAGCTGCGCTGACAGTTTTAAAATGTTTGGTTTAACATTACGCTATTGCCATATAGAAAATGACATGCTTTTTATACTTTTAAATTTGCCACCTGGTAATAAATTTGATTTACACACAAACAAAAACAACAAACTTGCCAGACCATATTAAAGTATTAAATTTGAAACGTTGCAATATTAAGACACACTTTAAAATGCTATTGTGAACTCCCTAATTATATCAGAGTTAAGGGGCCATCCATATATTACGTAACGCCCTTGGAGGGGGGGGGGGGTCTGTAAAATTGTTACGTAACATTAATTTTACTACTTTCGTACAAAAACACTTCGATTTTTCATTTATTTATGTATTTAATTTATCAAAGAAATACATAATAAATCAAGAATCATGAGTGTTAAATAGATATAAATATATGCATATACATATGTATGTACATAAATACATAATTGTTATTATTTATATTTTGCAAGCTTATTTGATTTTTGTCTACGCACTGTGTTAGTCTAACAGAAAATAAAAATAAAGGAACAAAAGTATTCGAATTCCCGAATATTCGTCCATTCTCAATTACTTGCATTTTCCCATAAATAAAGTAAATAAATGCATAAATCCTAAACGAAACTTAAGAAAATGCCATATAAATATTTTTGTATATTAGTTTGTAATAACTAAATAAAGAAATTTACTTCAATTCAAACAAAACAATTCAAAACAAAACCAACTTCTTGTACATTAACATTAAAAAGCTTAGTTTTCTTCACCTAAAGAGCGGAATGTTTTACTTCAAAAACAGTATTATTTTCTTTTTATTCACACATACTTACATATGTAGATATATATATTTACTCATTTAATATATGTATGTACATAAAATGAATTTTGCTTTTTTTCAGTTCCCTATTTTAAAGTTATTTAAAAATACATACATATGTATGTGTATGAATTAAATTTAATTTTTTTTTTAATTAAAACTTAAAACAATTTAAATTTTTTTAAAGTTCTTGTTACGTTATTGCGAGGGGTGGGGGGTCTAAGAAATGTGATGATATGTTACTGGGGTGGGAGGGAGGTTTGTCAAAAATGGGAAAAATGGCGTTACGTAATATGTGGATGGCCCCTAATCGCAGTTGTAGACGCTATGTTAAGTAACAAAAATTATGTGTATCTAATCCATAGAACAGGAGTGTATGTAGCAAATTCATTTTTATGCATTGTGGCAAAATAATACGAGCAAATAAACAGTAGATACATGAAATCTAAACTTAATGAATATCTTAAAGGGACTTAAACAAATCCGTTTATTGTTTGACAAAAAATAAGTTTTTATGCTTCAACATCAAACTTGGCGGGAAATTCATTTTGTGGATACATTAATGTTTCTTTTTGTTTTTTGTTTGACGAGTGTTAAATACAATTCAATGTTATCAATTATTTATCTATGATATTCCCTTTCAAGTACAAGTCAAAATTTATATCTGTAATAAATGGCTTTAATAAAAATGTCTCGTTTTTAGGACCTTCATATGTATGCACAAACATACATACATACATATAACATGCACACATCCATTCGTAAGTACTTTAACTTTCAATGTTCCCATTAAAGCTGGCGTTTTGCTACTGGTGTCTTCTTAAGAACATACATTTCTTCACACATATCGGTGGCAATATGGAATAACCGCTTAAGTCGAGTTAAGTAAGCAAAGAAGTTATTTTGGGAAGTTTGACGGTATTGCTAACAGCTGTACCTACAGAGTCAAACGACTTTTGAGAAAATGCAACCCTGATCAAATAGAGTTTACGAAAATTTCCAAAAGCAAGTAACAACTCATAATATCAGAGTTGCATTTCATCAAAAATCAAACAATTATGTAGGATTGATAAATTAAAAGACTCTTAACGCATGATTCTACTTTCGTATGATCATTTCTTTGCATGTCTAGCACTGTACTCATTTCAATTTTCAACTTAAGCATAATAAAGCTAAATTTGCTTAAGTAAACTTAAGCGATTATTCCACATTGCCGCAGTTGTTATGCATCTAAGTATGTATTTATGCAAGGCATCTGAGTATATGCCTATTAAATAAATGAATTCGAGTGAGTATTTTTTTTTAATATTAATTCCCATAAAATTTTATCATATTTTTAAATCTATTTTTATGTTCCTACGTGAATACTTATTTACCTATTTCATTGTCTGCTCAAACATTTATTGGAATTTTAAAGTAAAGTAAAATAAGTTAAATTATTTATGCTTCTATATGTAACAAAAAAGAATTAAAAATAATAGATCTTATAATAAAAAGTTTCAATTTGATATGAAAAAAAAAAATAGTATTTGTAAATAAAATCATGGAATGTTTACTCATGGCTAAAACTCACTATTCTAACACAATCGTACGACTTTTGTAAAAATACAACCCTGGTATGGTGGAGTTTATGAAATTTATCGAAAGACAATAACAATTCATTAGATCAGGGTTGTATTTTTTTCAAAAGTCCCACGATTGCATAGGCCCTTAATTGTAAAGAGGAGAATATGCCATTAATAAGGGAATCGATATCAGCCACTGCTACGCTTACTCAACCATATTCTTTGCATAAAATTTTCCATCATCAATTCGCATGTTTGCTGCTATATATGCATGATAACTTCACGAATTCTATCTTTGAGGTCTTGAATAGCTTGTGGGACATTGCCATAGACCTGATCTCTCACGTATCATAAGATCTCGGTGGCCAATTGTTATCACTTCTGTGAGAAATTACACGCTCAGGAAACATCGCACCCAAAAAAGCGACGGTATCGATACTTTTGTGGCACGTAGCATCGCACAGTTTATTTTTACGGATCAATTCATATCTCTATAACTACACTAGCGAGGCACACTACTCACAAATACCCTCAGACAAAATAATTATTAATTATTTAAAAAACATGATTTTTTTTATATTAGAAATACCCAAGTAGGAACGAAATGCATATGGATGGTGCTTAACCAAAAAAACAGTAAAAAATTCATGGGTTTTTACTCACGCACTCTCCTGGTGATTTATTTATTAATTGAGTTCCTGAGAATTATTTTTTTTAAATTACACAAGTTATTTTTTAAAATCCTTATTATATATAAATAAAGGGTGGGCAAATTTAATGTTAGGAAGTAAATCAGCTTAAAAACACTTTTTTTATTGTGACATATTCAGTTTTATTGATACCAATAAAAAGTAGAAATATGGGAATTAATAATGGAATAATATGATGGGCAAATGTCCACCTCTAGCACATCAGCGTCCACTCATTTCATAAAATTTTTAACCACATTTTGCAAAAAAGCTTCGCTTATCTCGTCAATATATATATGTTCCTTTAACTCCCATTGGATCATAGGACGCCGAATTCCGAATCTCGTCAATGCAGCGCCGTATTTCATCTTTCAGAGTATCAGTTGTTTGTAGTTTGTTCACGTAAACCCTTTTTTTCAAATGGTCCAGAGGAAATAATTCAGCGGCGTTAAATCACTAAAACGAGGCGGCCAATTGACAAATCGAAAAATTACGCGACCGGAAAATTTGTCATGCAATAACTGAATTGTATGGTCGGCTGGCTGTGTGAAAAGCAAAGATCACTGATGTCAACATTAGCCAATTGTGGCCACAAAAAATCGGTTATCATGGTTTGGTAACGCAGAGAATTCTCGGTGACGGCGTTACCGCCGTCTGACCACAAACCGCACCATAAGGTCACTTTCTTTGGATGTATGTAATGGTTTTTCGAGGGGATTGTTTGTGATAATTTTGTTGGTTTACATAACCGTCTAATAGAAAATGGGCCTCATCACTAATGATGATTTTGTGGAAAAATGCGTTATTTTCGTTTAGTTTTTTTATATCAAATTTTCAGAAATAAAAATTTGTGTTCAAGAGTGTAGCGTTTCATGGTTAAAATTTTCCAACTTTGTACCAAATAAATATCACAGGATGACAGCTCAGCCTGACTACTGCCAGACTCACGCGTGACAAATCATAACATTTGCACATAACAATATCAATGGGATTGAAGTATTCTTTATTCCTTTTTTCAATTTTTCTTAGTATTGCGACAGTACAAGACTTTGCGTTATTTTCGCAATAAATATGTTAATATTTTTATTTTGTTGTAGTAAAGCAGAACGAAGTCTTTGGTGGTAATCAAAACCACGACCCTCCAGGCTGATACACCAGCACACCACCCACTTGCCTAACAGGGTATACAAAGTAGAAATGACTTAAAGATGATGAAGTAAACTGTTTGAGAAACCATTTTTTTATAATTTTAATTTGATTACACTGAGAGCCTAATCCTTAAAGTTGCAGAAAAAATAGCAATTCGAAAAAGTTTTTGGTGTAGATAACGTTTAAATAACTCATTTTCAATTATTGAAATATATAAAGTCAAAAATATATTTCAACTTTGACTTTCAGCATTATGAAAAAACTTCGAAAAGCTTTTAAGGCGTGTAATCTTCAATATAAAAAATAGAAATATAACAACTAAATAAAGATGCGAAAGGCCAATGATTCTTTTGCATATGCAGCTTCAAAGTTCCCGGAGAAAATTCAATTGTTTGCTTCGTCGCAGGTGGCATGAAGGCTTAGTTTGACTCACACACAGGCATACAATATCTACAAACATATAATACTCCCTTAACGAATTCACACAACTTGGATTTTAATACACACAAAAGAAAAAGCTTATTACAACAAACAAACATAAGCATAAAAGAACTTCCATTTTAAAAAGTAATAAAAACATTTGGTGAAATATTTTTATTTCCTCTTGAAATAGACTCACTGCACATCTTTAAGCAAGACACATCAGTAAGATATATGTATGTATGTACCATTCCCAATACCAAAAACCATATCGATGTCTTTATACAGGGTGGGCCAAAAGTTACCATGGGGCTTAAAAGTTTAATAACTTTTTCGTTTATTAATTTTTTTAAATTTTTTTTCTCAGATTATATAATATGGAAAATTTTTTTACACTAAGTATGAAAAATAATGTCTCTTAAATGACCACCGTTTTCAGCTTCGCACTGATGGGCGATTGTGATTATGAGTGATGAAGCTCATTTTCATTTGAATGGCTTTGTTAATAAGCAGAACTGTAGGTTCTGGGGTTCTGAAAATCCAAGAGCCATTCATAAACGCCAATTGCACCCCATTAGGTGTACAATATGGTGTGGGATCACATCTGAAAATATCATTGGGCCTTACTTCTTCGAGAATGAAGATGGAAGTGCTGTAACCGTAAATGATAGAAAATTTTTTACGTCTTGCTCTTGAAAACATACCTGGTATGTGGTTTCAGCAGGACGGAGCCACTGGCCGCACTGCCCGAGACACAATGGCACTTTTAAGTCAAATTTTTGGAGAGCGAATAATTTCCAGAAATTCGGAAATAATTTGGCCCAGCGCGATCGCCAGTTTTGACAGCACTCGACTATTTTCTTTGGGATTATTTGAAGTAGCGAGTGTATGTGAACAAGCCAGAGACAATCCTTGAACTCAAGTCAAACATTGTTGCAGAAATTTTGGAAGATATTATGGAAAATGTTCTAAAACGAGCCCATCAGTGCGAAGCTGAAAACAGTGGTAATTTAAGAGACATTATTTTTCATACTTAGTGTAAAAAATTTTCCATTTTATATATTATATAATCTGAGAAAAAAATAAAAAAAAAATTAATAAACGAAAAAGTTATTAAACTTTTAAACCCCATGGTAACTTTTGGCCCACCCTGTATAAGAAAGGCGGAACTCGAATTTTCGATATTTTATAGGAGAAGCAAAAAACTGTAGAAAAACTAAAACATTTACATGTAGAAATAATTTTTAACTGTAACTGTACGCAATTATAAAGGGTCCGCCATCTAACGTTTTTTTTCAACTAGTGCTTATTTCGTGAATGGTAACACTTAGCTCATGTCTGAGTTGACAGATAATTAGTTTTATCCTTCCGCTGAACGAATATTGTTGTGTATACGCTTCGCTAAGTGGGCCTGCGATCGACTTACAGAAGATGGCGATTTTGCCAAAAAAAAATCATCTTTTCGGATGAAGCTCATTTTGATCTTGGCGGGTATGTAAACAAGCAAAATTGTCGCATTTGCGGCACAGAAAACCCGCACGCATACATTGTTTGGCGCGGATTTTGGTCCAGAGGCATAATTGGGCCATTTATTTTCGAAAATGAGCAAGGAGTGGCCGTTTGCGCAAATGAGCAAGGAGTGGCCGTTTGTTCACAAAAATTTAAGAGGAGGATATTGGCAACATTTGGTTTCAACAGGACGGCGCTACGTGCCACACAGCCGAAGCTACACTCGATGTTTTGCGCCCTGTTTTTGAAGATCGCATTATCAGCTGATGTCGTTTGGCCACCTCGGAGCTTCGATTTGACAACGTTGGACTATTATTTGTGGGGCCGTCAAAGATAAGTGTTACGCTGACAAGCCAGAGACAATTGACAATATTCGTGAAGCCATTGATGAAATACAGCTGCACACAATCGATAATGTGCTTAAAAATTGGACCGATCGTGTAAGCTGCTGCATGGCCAGCCGAGGCAGCCATTTGAATGAAATTATTTTTCATTATTAACCGGAAGGATTGTACTTTCAAATAAAAAAAGAAATTTGAGAAAATATTCAGTAGTTTTTTTGTTATAGCATTTTCAAAAAAAAAAGTTATCTGGCGGACCCTTTACATTGTCGTTAAACGTTAAAAACGCGATTACAAAAAAAATTTAGATACGCCCTTTTTATATTAAGCCATCATATACACTTTGTCGTTATAAAATAGTATGACATTTGTCAATAGTGGGTAGCATTGCCCGAGTGTGTGTGTCTCTTGAGAGAAATGTCAAATACAATAGTTATAGAACTGGCTAATAAAAATGAGAACACGCAAATAAAATTTGGCACTTGGCTTAATCGGCCTGGGGTCATACCAGAGAACTGTATGAGTGGATTTACTTTCGCTCTCCACTCTGAGTTACCTGACTGACTGTCATTAACTCACTCTATTTTTTTAAGTGCTGTTAGTAAAAATAAACAAAAAATACTTACTGTTGTTTGATTGTTTTGTATTGTAATCAAATAATTCACAAAATCACGTTGACTAGATTAAGTCTTCAGTGAATAAAACATTGCATATTAGTTAGTTTTTCTTGTATTAAATTAATTTATAAAATAAAATTAGCCTATTTTATAATATTACATAAAACTGTATTTGTCATAAGGGCTTTTAAGATGTTTTCAAAACAATCATACTGATTCATTTCTTTACTGAATCATATGAATGATTAGAAATTGAAGGCAGTGGCATGCATTTATTAATTAACAACAGTCTCATTGATATGAATCATGCAATAGCACCTTTCATTTTTTTTAATGTTAAGTGCTAGCTCAATATTCATTTTAGAAAATGCAATATTATGCCGTTTGATTCGTAATAATGCAGATCTCTAGTTCATACACGACAATTTTATGTTAGCAACATTTCATGGCGAGAGAGAAAAATATGATGATGTGCCCACTTAATGATCTTCTCCTTTCTCTTCCATACACTCAAAAGTTGCTGTAAAATTACCAAGCAAAATTTATCCGCCCTTACAAATGCGTCGTATTAGCTTGTAGGCTTGATTTTATACCTTTTGCACACGGCAAGTTTACTTTGCAAAGTCTTAACTTTATCTTTCTGTCTTCCTCCCAGCTGAGTTAAGAACTTGCAAGTAAACTTTTCTAATCTAAAAATGCTGCTTAGTGTAAGTATTGTCAAATTCTTATACATCAGCAGCGTTGCCGATTTGCTTATATTTTTTGGACAACGAAGTGTTAGAAATTAAACTGTAAAAAATTATCAAATAACATAAGGAATTTATTAATGGAATGTAGAGTCGGGCAAATCCATCCCTCTTTTTATGCAGTACTCGTCCGTTCTCTTTGCAAAAATATTAAGCATATTTTGGAAAATAAACATTTGCTTAACTCTCTCTTTGCGGCTCCCTAATATTAACAAATCGAGGAATTCCGCTAAGCAATAAAATGCAATTCACATTATGACTGAGAAGGCATGACTCTTAGGTTTGTATTTCGACTTAATTGATTCAAAAACATTAATGGGCTCTAATGCAATTAAGTGAGTATATTATTTAGGCACTAATGCAATTGTGCCTAATTTGCATTAATTAATTTAACTGGAATTCCATTAAGCGGTAACTACTGTAACTGAGTTGTTTGTCTCTGGGCGCCGTTTTTCTAAATTTTTTTTTTTGTTTATGTTACGTGTGTCATTTTAATTCAAAAACAAAAGCCAATAGAATTTATATTTAAAAAAGAAAACGTGGCAAAAAAGATTCAAATATCACCAACAACAACCGTTTAACTTTTGTGCTTTATTCGGTATAAACACGCATAATTCTAGAGAATATTAAAGCAACACAAACTTACATCCATACGAGTACATACATGAATGAAATTTTGGTTAGTTTCTTTATTTACAGTATTAAACCAATTTATATTCTAAAGTAGAGATGGGCGCGTGTTGTGTTTTTTCAACACGAAGTGTTCGTGACAGAAAATCGGATTTCATGCGTGTTCGGGTCGTATTGCGTTGAGAAACATTGACACGATAAACACAAAACGATTTTTGGTGTTAAAATATGTATGCATGAATTTCCAATAAAAAAAATTAATATTTTGCATCAAATTTATTGATAGTGTAGGGCTCTCTTAAGCTTAAAGTTCTGAAATTAAATAAAATTATATATATAATTGAATATAAAAAAATGCTTTTTTTGCTATTCAATTCGAATTTCGTGCGTGTTGTGCAGTTTCGTGTTGCGTGTTTCGTACGTGTTGGAAAAATTCAACACGTGCCCATCTCTATTCTAAAGTAAGCAATGCATGTATGTGGGATGGTGACACAGAACATTAAACATACATAGAAGCAACCAAAAATTGTTAATGAGGCACGTTGATATTAAAGATAATTCTACAGGGTAAATATCAAGTGGTTTTTTTTAAGTAAACATAATATAAAAAACAATTCAGTTTAAGAAGCGATTTCTTCCTGCGCTAGCAAATAGATTCCATGTAATGATGGGATAAAAAGAGAACGAGTTGTTGCAGAGTTTTGAAATTTGTTCAAATTTAAGCATTTAACACTTTCACCACGGCAAGCCACCGATTTCAATATGTCAAAAATAGAATACACTTGCTTATGTTAGCATAATTATTTTGACGACTGCAAGGCAACACGGCAGCAGGCAGGTTACAGTGATGCCAACTTGGTGCTTTTGGCACTATTTTTAGTGATTTTTGAATACTCAAAACGCCAAGTTTTGAGCGTTAGTACCAAACTAAGAAAAAGCACTAAGTAGTGCTTCTAAGAAATATGTGTATTTCTTAAAATTACTTTAATAAAAACGTACGGTCTAATTCATAAAAAATATTTTAGGCTTATTACAGAATTATTTGACAAATTTCCCATAGAAATATGTCAAATAAGCGCTTAATAAACCTGAAATATATTTTATGAATAAGGCAGTTAGTATATATTTATTTGTTCAGTGTAAAGCATACCTTTTTCGTCTCATATATGTCACTAAAGATGATACTATTGCCGAAATAGAGAATCGTTTAGAAAATATTAAACATTATTAAACTTCACTCTTTTGGATCTTCAGTCGTTTTTCACGTTAGTGCTTTTTACGCTTTTTACATCTCAAAAGTTGGCATCACTGGCAGGTTATTGTACATGCCACTACTGCCGGATAATAAGTAAAGATTTTTATTTATAATTATACAGCTGCGGTCACCACAATAGCAGCATTACAAAATGTGTGATAAATAAATCAACTTAAAACACATGACAAAATGCTTGTCAACAAAAACTTCGGCATATCTTTGCTCGGTTAAAAATGGTCTTCTCGATTTTGTTCTTTGCCTTTTGCAAAATACATTGAGGCCCATGGTACCAGAGGACATTTTATTCCCCACATCAGTTTTCGTTAATTTTAATTTGCTAAAACTTCTTTTCACTGTACAATGGAATAGGAACATATACAAGCCAAATATTGCCAAATAATGACACAAATTATTAAATTTCAAATGAAATGAAAACGTTTAATTGAACAATGAACTTGTGTGTGAAATCATTTTGAGGCGAAATTACACAAAATGTGTTGTTTCATCTTTGAATAGTTTTACAGAAATCGGCAACACTGGTCCATGCTGATTTTGTCGTTTAAGTGCAATTAATTTTATTTTATTTTCGTTGGCAACAATGAGCAAATAAGGTGTTGTACGTACGTCGGTGAAGGGTATATAAGATTCGGCGGAGCCGAATATAAACACTCTTAGGTCTAATAAATAAATCAGTCAAAGTTAGTTAAACTAAACTAAAATTTATATGCAGTTTCAACTCAACAGGAGTAAATCAGTGAACCATACCTTATTTGTAGTTTAAAAAATATTATTGTGACAGCACTAGAATAAATGTCAAAAAACAGCTGTTTTGCAGCAGGCCCTCAATTCTTTGCATAATCAAAAATGCAAAAAAGTTAAAAAAATTTACTGAGAAAGGAATTATATTTATGCTTGGCGAAGTAGAATAATAATAGAGTGCAAGGCAACAGGTCGAACAAGATCTGAAGAAAAAGTAGAGACTTGTGTTATTAATGTATGTGTGATGATAAAATGTCAATTATTAATGCGACTTGAAAATTATACATATATATATTTATATATATATATATATATATTTATTAAAACAGCGACAAACAAACAATAATGAAATTTAAGAAAGGTCTGATTTAGCAATTCTTTGATTTAGCACATGACTAGAAAATTACTCGTCATGTGTGGCAATGCACTTAAATGAATTTTGGATATTTGATCAGTGCAATGACACTTGTTTGGCACATGCATTCGTGACGCCCAATTTTATGCGTTTACAGATGGCTTATATACTGTATTGATTTATAGGTTTGCTTGTTTAAGCACATTTTAAACCAAAAATATAGATTAACTTGCACTGCTTTATTAGACCATACTTGTTTCGATTGTAAGGAATGAAAGGTTATTAACGCAAGGCAAAGTTTTCTTAAATAATATAATTTTTTTAAATAAAAGTTTTATGCGCTGTGAATATTAGCTTTTGGGTACTCGTATGTATTTTTGTGTTGACGAAAGCGGAAAGACGTAATTTTTCTTTTCTTTTGAAATTTCATCAAACTCTTGAATCATTTTCAAATTTTAATTCTGTAATATGCGTTGTTTTCTTCAAATCTATAGAAATACTTATGGAAGGTAAATTTTTTTTTACTACATAAAGAATTTTATAGGCTCAGTATGGGCTTACAAAAAATTTTAATCTCCTATTTCATAAACGATTCATTTATGACTTTAGCGTGCTCTGGCAGAGAGAGTTTGTTAATTTATCTTATAATGTTTTTCATTCAAAAACACTCTCTTTCCAGTTTATTTTTATATTAAGCCTATGAAAGGTAGCATAAAGTATGTATTTGTATGTTCTGTCTTATATGAATTCAATGGGAGATTAAGGGCCTGTCCCACGATGTCACCAACGTTCGACTCGTCGCACACTTACGTTCAAAACGAAAGCAAATTTTGAAATTTTGTTGTTGTTTGTAATGTAACTGTGCACTGGCTGACTGGCCCTAAAGGTAGAGGTCCATAGCTCGCTTTTTGCGCGTTATGCTTTACACGCGTTTCATCCTCTTGTTTCATTCTATACTTTGTTCGCGTTGAGTTACATGCACTGCTTTTCATGCGCCATTTTATTTTTGTTTTGATCAGCTGTGTGCGTTTGTTTATCAGTACTTATAAAGAAAAAATGGAGAGTGAAATCGAGTTTTTAAAAGAATTTGTGGAGTTAGTCGAGTTTGTATATTTAATTTTATGTGCAAAAAATGCCCATGAACAATTTCAAAAAAGAAAAGGTTTTGGGTACGGCCGTTGTATTTAGAACAGAATTTAAGTGAATTTTTTGAAACCATATTTAAAAAATTTAAACTTCTGACCCTGAGCAATTTCGAACCGCCACAAGAATGTCTGCAGATGTCTTTGACTATTTATTCAGCATTTTAAAAGATAGCCTTGATAAGAACTCGGCCGGGGCTATTCCAGCAGATTGTCGGCTGTTGTTGACTTTAATGTAAGTAAATTGAAAATTACTTATAAATGTTTGCACATTATTGGCTTAAGCAATAACTTTTCTAAGCAGCTATTTAATACAGATTTAGCGGAGATGACACTCAGTACGTAAAAGTAATCGATAACTAATATGCAAAAGTTGTTACTGAGAAAAGTGTGGTGAAAAGTTAATTAAAATACATCGCATTAATGAAAATATTCACATATTTTATTAAACAAGTTTTTTTTACTAAGAATTTTTTTTTTTATTGAAAAAAAAGAAAAAAATTATCCACGGCAAAATAATATTTATCGATAACGTAAGAAATAAAGTATTATTTAACATCTTTAGCATTCAAGAACAGGTGACTTTCTTTCATGGTGCTTGTAACGCGTACAAAAGTAGAAAGTAGACCTACTTTTTGCTTTGAACGCGCCTACGCGTTCTGCGCTTTTTGCAATGTAACTTGTCACATACTATTACATTGATTCTACTTTTTTGACAGATGCATAGAAAGCGTAACGCGCAAAAAGCGATCTATGGACCTCTACCTTAAGAGTTTCGTTTACTGCATTTGTAAATATAATTTAACTGGTTTTTATATTAAATAAAAATTCATTTGAATTTTTGAGCGATAAAAGTCTATTTAACTGTTATTTTTATAAACTATAATTCGCTATATATCTTTATTTTGCTAAATGGAGCGCTATTTAAGAGAAACATTTTATTATGACGCGATATGAAGTATTCCTTGATTGTAGCTAGTGACTTTCTAAAGCCGCCAATCGAAATAATAAACTATAAATACTATATACATATATGTGTATATATGTGTGGAAGAGAAAAACCTTCCAATAAATCATTCCCTACAAGCAGCAATTATGTGGTCCTTCGTAAAATTTATCATACAATTTTATTACATTTAACAACAAACATACATACGAGGTTTGTTCAAAACGTATCGCGAATTTTTAATTTCGCTGCTTACGTATATTTGAATTTTGATTTTTTTGTGGCGTTATGTTGGTACTCATGTCTCTCACTTATGCCGACAATTTCGCCCATTTTGAATGTTCAGTTTGCTTTGCTTACACGTGATTTTTACCTTGGTTCGTGCGGCAGCTTCCACTGAGATGATTGAGTTTTGGTTGCCACATCACAACCATGAACCAACGATTAGTCACCAGTTATGACCCTCTGGAGCAAATTTGGGTCGTCGCGGACAGAGGCCAACAGCTCATTAGCAATGTTCATGCGATGCTATTTTTGGTCGAAATTGAGCAATTTTGAAACGAATTTCGGGGCGACCCGTCTCATGCCTAAATCATTGATAAAAATGGAATGGCACCAGCCAATCGATATGTCTATGTCCGCAGCTACTTCTCTTACAGTGATTCCACATAGGCCAATACCATTTTCTTCACTTCATCAATTTTTTCGTCTGTTGTTGAAGTGAGCGGGCATCCGGCACGCTCTTCGTAGTTCACACCTTCTCGGCCTTCTGAGAACATTTTGTACCACCGATAACCGTTCCAAGGTAGCTTCTCCGTATGCCACAGTCAACATTCGGAATGCATCCACGCACTCTATTTCGTTTTTCACACAAAATTTGATATAGGTTCTTTGTTGAATTTTTTTTAATAGGTAAAAATCGAAGACTAGCCAAAATACGTGCAATTAAAGCAGTTGTCAATAATTAACTGAACATTCAAACTGGCCGAAATTGTCGGCATAAGTGAGAGACATGAGTACCAACATAACGCCACAAAAAAATCAAAATTCGAATATATGTAACCCGCGAAAATTAAAAATTCGCGATACGTTTTGAACAAACCTCGTACATATGAATTATATGAACATTTTTATTACAGTATTTTATGTGTATTTAAATAAAAGAAAATAAAACTGTTTTAAGTACACATCTCTCATTTCATCGAAGAACGTCATAACTCAAAAAATTTAATTTTTGTGTTAGTGATGCAAAATCAATCGTTATATCATTCTTCATATTGTGTAAAAATGTCATACAAATATCTTGTGTTCTCAACTCTTGAGAGAAAAATTAAATTTTCTTTTTCCATTAAGTTGTGTGCAACTTGAAAACTTTAAACTCTTTCTGGCAAACTAGTTTTTTTTTGAGTTATTACGTTCTTTGAGTAAATGAGCGACGTGCATGCTTATGAAATTTTTTTATCTAAAATAGAAGTATTTATTTCATGACATACAGCACAAAAAAATATTCAATAATATTTATTATTTAATATGTAATAAAAATTAAATAAATCAAAAATGTTACTCACCATGAATTGTAATGGATTATACATTTCTTATCCTCATGCTATTCCAAATAGTAAGCGATTTATTTCAATCGATATCCCTAATTGAGAAATTTTTTTTATCTCTAAAAAATTATTAAATGGCTGGAAATTTTGTAAAAAATATTAACTTGTGCCCTTAATTATGAAAGTGGTCTAAGTCATTAATTTCTTTGGTCAGCCTATTTTTATAAAATGAATAAGTATATACATTCATTAAAATAAGGAACGAAACCATGTTTACGATTTTGTAGCATTGAATCGTTTCCATGTGAGTGACAACAAAAGAGCTTTCAGTTTTCCTACACTCATAAGATTGTGTATGTAAAATTAACTGAAATTATAGTCTAAAACAAACGGTTTTCGTTTGGATTTCGATTCGTTTCGTAACAATCGGTATACTTATTTTTAATTCGATATTAACAAAATTGTCATGGAATTTTTAATGTTGAAATGTTAACTGACTTAAAAAACTGTTTATTTTTTACTTTAACTTACCAAAAAAATTAAATGAACGGATTACATTTGAATAACTCTTTTTAGACAATCGGATTAACTTAACTTTCAGAAAAACGAATCTCGCCTTACGTAATCATAAAAGATGCCAGCAAAAAATTTCAAACAAGTAGTAATTAAAAAAAATCAAAAAAAAAACCCCCGACTGCGACCAACTTTGAACCGTTCAATATTCAAAACGATGATTCGCAATGAAAAATCATAAGAGAAACCTAAAGATGATTTTAAAATACCTGTCGAATTATACCCATTTTGATATAGTTCGCCGACTTTTTATTTATAGTGATGATGGATACATTTTTAAATTGTACTTGAGCTACTCTAACATACGTTTTGGCGTGGGAGTCCAAGAGTGCTCCTGGGAAAATTTATCCACGGTTTTTTTTTGCCATTTTCGATTAAGTCGATTTTCTCAAAAACGAGTGGACAGAATTTTCGCACGGTTAGCTCATTTTGTTCACTAAAGTGTCCACTTTACGAATGTATAACGTTTTGGCGTGGGAGTCCAAGAGTGCTCCTGGGAAAATTCATCCACGGTTTTTTTTTGCCATTTCCGGTTAAGTCGATTTTTTCAAAAACGAGTGGACAGAATTTTCGCACGGTTAGCTCATTTTGTTCACCAAAGTGTCCACCTTACGAATGTATAACGTTTTGGCGTGGGAGTCCAAGAGTGCTCCTGGGAAAATTCATCCACGGTTTTTTTGCCATTTTCGATTAAGTCGATTTTCTCAAAAACGAGTGGACAGAATTTTCGCACGGTTAGCTCATTTTGTTCACCAAAGTGTCCACTTTACGAATGTATAACGTTTTGGCGTGGGAGTCCAAGAGTGCTCCTGGGAAAATTCATCCACGGTTTTTTTTTCCATTTTCGATTAAGTCGATTTTCTCAAAAACGAGTGGACAGAATTTTCGCACGGTTAGCTCATTTTGTTCACCAAAGTGTCCACTTTATGAATGTATGTGGGGGTCCATGAGTGCTAACGATTTTTCTTTAATTTCCACCCTTGAATTACCAAGATTGATGCCGGCTTCTTAATATATTTTTAAAAATACCCAAAATTTTTCCTCCCATTTTTTCCCGGTTTTTAAATTCCCAAAATCGACGCTAACTCGTCGACGCTATCTTGGCGCGCTTTTGGTTTCACGCCATAACCATAAACAGCTGTTTACTTGATAGGCATATTTGTTGTTGCACATAAACAGCTGTTTATGGCTACACAGAAAAAAAAATTATTTAAATATTTGAATACGAAAATCGTAGATTAAAAAAAAAAATCTTTTGAATTTTCTGTGATGACGATTTTTGCATTATTGATAAATAAAATTGTATGCACGTTTATTGAAAATAAATTCAATAAAGAAATTTAATGAATCAAAGAAAAACGTTGTTGACTGAAATTTTATTTTCAGTGATAATTGTTATTGTGTGTGTGTGTGTATGTGTGTGTATGTGATTGGAAGAATGTCACATTTTTCAACTCCTTTTTGTTTTTTTTTTTTTTTTGCTTGGCTGCGATTAAAACTAAATGTGTTTGGGATGAGTCGAACCGGCAACCTATTGACTAATGGACTAACGTACTTACCACTCAGCTAAGAGCAAATCGTCATTGGATATGCAAATAATGAATACACGTAAAACATTATTTCTTATGTTTCTTCTACATGTGCGCACTGTGTTGGTATAATTTAAAAATAACTTTGTTGAGTAAAAACAACAAGCCACGACTTTTTTCGGCTTTTTGTTGGAATTCACAAGTATACAACACGCGCAATCAAAATAAACAACAGCAACAGCAGATCACCGCGTCGGGTCAATCAAGAAGCAAGATAAACACCAACACAAACAAATTAAATTAAATGATATTTTAAAATGCGAGGTATTGATAAATACAATATTTAAGTTAATGACAAATATTATTGAAATTAAAATTTTTTTTCAATAACATAGTTTTGTTGATAACATTTCTTGTCTATTTTTTTCTGTGTATGGCAGCACTAATACGTGAAGCAATTATATTTATGGTTATGGCAATGCTGAAGTCTTATGGTATGGCACATCTGATTGAACCTTAACTGCAAAACGGTATGTGCTAAAAAAATTTGGTTTTTGTCCCTGCAGTTAAAATTATACTTATTTTCCACATCCAATTATTTCTAACTTTTTAATGCCTTTTATTGAGGAAGATTAAACTCTTTAGAATTATTTTTTACACGCCATGGCGCGCCATTTTGCTGGAAGTAGTAACTTCATTTATCCGTTTAGTTATAAATATATGTATCTAAATAAAGTTAACTTGAGAGTCAGTTTATCAACTTTCAATCTTCAATCGAAAGTACTAAAATATGTACATACTAAATTTTAAAATAAATCAAACGAGAATTACATATGTCATAAACTCAGAGACAGAGTATGTTAATAAAACTTCATCGGATGTCTGTAATACACATTTTCGTACATAATTCACATAATTGCTTAAAAATGGCTTCAACTACATTTATTACTGGGAACTAACACCAGTAACCCAATTTTTTCTTATACATATATTTATGTATTTCATTTAAAAATTTTTTCATTATATGAAAAAGTGCACATTTTAAAAATACTCGTATGTTTCACTTTCGTGTGTACGTGAGCAAGCGACAAAGCGGGTGCCTGCCTGCATGAATGAATGTGTCAAGTGTGTAGAATATTTATGAAAATTAATGAATATTATTATTGTTGAACATCATAAATATTTACATATGGCTGCGTGTTTATGTGTTACAGTTTATCAACCGTGTGCTTTTCCATCAAAACATTCATACACGCGTACATATGTCATGGATACATACATACATACATATGTATCTATATATGTATGTCTGCATGCAACCACAAATCTAAAAAGGAATAGAAATTGTGGTATTTTTCATCATTCTCTGTGTTCACTTTTGCTGAAATTGGAATATTGTTTGTCCTGCTAAATACATACTTACATACATATACATATGTATGTATGTAATATATATTTTCTGTGCTAAATATGAAGTGAAGTGTGGGTGCATGTTTTGTACGTGTTCAAATATGCCACAATAAATAATTAAAATGAAATGCATATATTAAGTGAATTTATGTACTAACACTCACTTTTTCATATTTATTTATGTAGCTGCACATGATTAGCGCAACAACGTCACTTTGTTAATTGCTTGTGTACGTGTTCCGATTTATCTCTGATAGATAAGGATGTTTTTATTCCGGTCAACACAGTGATCTAATAGAAGCTTTATTTTTTATTTGTTTAATCAAAGATTCTTTCACTTGATGGTGCTTGCATGTCATGTTACGTTAATGAGTGCTGTAGCAGATTTAAATACATACATACATACATATGTTTCGATCAAGCACCCAGCGGGAAAAAGCAACAGTACTAATGTATACTAGATGGCTTCTGTACTATTTCTTTTGGATGTACAAGGTCTGCCCGCTTTTTTTTTTTGTAACATCACAATAGTGTGTACTAGTGGCAAAGCTTGTCATTTCCGATATTTTTCGTTGTGTGGCATTGCTTTCCACATAAAAAATATAATAAGTACGGCGTTGCACACATTTTGCAAATGATACCACAAAATGACAACACAAGAAATGCCAGATGTGTGACTGAAGTAGTTAGCACGTTGACTACAAAACCGAAGGTCCTAGGTTCGAGCCCGGTATCCAACAGTCATTAAATAACAACACCACGCTGTGATGTGCATTAGTGTAACTTGTTGTAGGAAAGTTCAAGTGATGAAGGCATAGTCACTGGCCACTGAACTGCACCGGCTTCAGCAGATACTAATCCTAATGCAACATCAGAGCGACCTCCTTCGTTGTGTAGCAAAATCATCGGCGAAGTAAAAAAACCAATAAAATTGCTACTAAACAAAACCAATAACATTCCTTCAAAAAAATTTCATGCTCCTCATTTAACACCAGAGGCGCTGCAACACTACATTATTTCAAAAAAAAAAAAAAAAAAAACCTTCAAAAAAGCAGAGTTGTAAAAGAATGAAGCTTTTCTCTATCTCTTCTTTCACCACCTGTCTTCTCTATCACTATCCCTTTCCTAAAGAAGGTAACACCCAGTAATAGTAGTAGGCATTCATTGCCTGAGTGTTACTACTCAAAAGCAAAAAATTCTGAATGGCTTTTGCTTTGGCAAAAAAAACAACAAAACAAGCAAAAACGTTTATTTTGGTATGTCATAGATATATTAGAATTATTAAGTTTTTTGGTGTTCTTTTTTTTGAGAATTGTTACTATTAATTATTTTACTTATTCAGTAAAATTTTTTTTTATTAAAAGTACATTGAAATTGATTATTGAGGGGCTTAGCTGGATCCTATGCGCATTTCACTGTTTGCTAATGCAGATCATCATTGAACCTTCACCCAAAAAATGTCTTAGAACAACTAGAGTTATTATATTAAACTTTCATTTAAACAAATGGGAATTTCAACTACATAATAATAACAAAGTTAAAACAAGAACTCAATAATCAATATGTTTTTCTGTTTTCTTACTTTACCATTGCTACATTGGCTGACTTTTTCCAGCTCGAATTGTAGTTGTAAGATGTATATAATACAAGGAAAATAGATGTAAATAACAACAACAGCTACTTATTGCTTTGAATAGAGTGTTGCCACTCAAGTATTTTTGAGCGGGTGCAGTCAAGATAGCAATTGGTGTTTTTTTGGGAATTATTAAAATAAAGTCTTTTAATTTTGGCTAAAAAAAAGGGAACCATTTCTTATAGTGGTTTGTGTACGGAGCTTTAAAAACACTATTTTTAAACAATAAAAAATAAATAAAAAAATATTGTATGAAAATCTGGCAAGTCCCAAAACTTGTGTGCAATTCTGCGAACTGATGGTGGTCTGATCAACATAGTACGAGTATATATGTAATCCATACATATGTGGGTTGGCTGAAATATTTCATACGAAAATATAATCCCAACCGAGACTTAATTTTGAGTCTTACGATTTTTTTTTGCACAGCGCCCTTCATTAACAATTTCTTCCAGGTAACGATTCAATTTAAGTAAATATATTTGGCCAATTCGCAAAGTGCTATGTCGTATAAGTACTATAATTTTTGTTTGAAAGCAAAAATAATGTATTGAAATATTTTGAAACGTTATGAAAATATTACATAATAACCGTGTGAATTTGCCAGATATATTTTAAAAAAATATCCAGCTGGATAATAAAACATTGACATGCAAAATTCAGTTTTTTTTGTACAAATTAATTTCCATTAATTTTTATTAAATAAATTGCATGACGCTTTTCTCTGTGTTGGGTGTGTTTTAAGAGGACTTTATTTTTCCATTATAATTTCATATGTGATATTTTATTTAACTGTTATTTAAAATCTTAATTTAATAAATAATATTTTGCTAGCTTTTTTTCTTTATTTTTCCAATGAAATTTTCATTTAATAAATTTAAACACACATGCAAACACACACACGCACACACTCACTCACAAAAACGTATCAGTGGCAAACGCATGAAAACACAAATGCAACTACAGTTTGCAGGATTCTCTCACACTCAACTGCACAACAATAAATTGCAAAAGACAACAATCAAACAATAACAACAACACTACATGAGCAAAAAACAAGCATGGCAGGCAAGTTATGATTATACATACATATGTATGTGTGTGTGTGTAGGTGTTGTTAATGCATTTGTATGTATTTCTACTTGTTTGTACGATATTGTTATTTGTACTACATGTCCATATTTGTCAGAGAACAGTATATTATTTCGAGGGCTGTAGTGGAAGTTTTCCCACTCTGTTTAATAAATAAAAGCAAGTGTTTGCTTACGTTTAATTGTTTTCTTTGCGATGGATAAAACTGAAATCAAAATATGTACAACAATTGTATCAATTAGTTTTATATTGTTTTGGCTCATGAGTACAAATTTTATTTTATTTTAAACGTACGCAGCTAAAAAAGAATGGGAACAAAATTGAATTTCTTTAAAAAAACGTCTCGCAAACGTTTGCTGATTGATTTTGTTACACAGAAAAAAGTATTCACCAATTAATGTTTCAATTAAGATTTTAATTGATTCAATTAAATTTTTAATTGTATTAATTAATTTGAGTGGAAAAACTTGTTTATAGGTGAAAATTTAATTAATTTTTTAATTGATATTACAAATATTTTAATTGATAGAAATACATATATTAGCTCCGTCAGTGTTTTGCCTGAACATCTTTGCTAACCATACTGTGGAAACATACATATGTATGCAACTTCTAAGATCTTGATATTGTTGCGAAACTAAAATATAGACTTAAGTGGCTATTACACAGCGAGCAGGTTGTCAATCAAGTTCTTAAGTTATGATACTGTAGAGCATGTTAGCGGATGTGTATCAGCATAAATGAATTTTCAAAGAGAACGCCCCGTAATGCCACTTTAAATTGAGACTGTTAGCGCAGAAGTGTTGTAACCCCAAACTATGGCCGAAATCCTAAACGCGAGTTGCAATGCATAATTTATAGAAATGCGTATGCAATGCTAAACATGTCTTAAGTGCCACCTTGCTTTGCAGAGAAATTGTTTGCATTTTATCGGTATTTAGGAACGAAAATACTTACTCAACCATTGCAGCTCAAATGTTTGCATTCAAAATAAAAATGATGCGCTATTTTGACAGCTAATACTCATTAAAATGAGTTGCCAAACGATTAAGAACATTGGACGTTTGCCAAAAAGTTTACATATGCGTTTACGAAGTGTATGCATTGTAAATATGCAAGGAAGTCGGCCTATGTAATTATTTAATTGCTCTATTATTTTGCTATATTATGTTCTGTACAAAAACGATCTTAGAGTTCCATCATCCTTTTAATACCAAAAGGTGGCTTACTCTACTGTTTTTGTTTTTTGATAGTTGGTAATCTAAAGAATGTATCTATCCCCAGAACAGCAACCCAAAAAATTGGGCTTACACAACTTCTTATAGCGGCATTATTAAAATTATAAGCGAGTTACTGCAAAATGAGTATAAAAAACCGAACAGAAAAAATTAAAATTGTATTCATTAAATTTCTATAGCGATAAATAAACATCGGTTTTTATTTGCCTAGCTTTCATATAAAAAAATTCTTTTAAAATTATTTGCTTTTTATTTTTTTTTATGAAATGCAGATTAGCATGTGTGTTGCACGACTAACAAATTACACAAGTTGTATGGCTCGATGGCAAACTTAAATTAGAGTTGTGTCTAACACCTCTTTTTGAACTAGTTCGTTGTAGGCTTGTATCGAACTCATTCAGTAGCTCGTTTTTGACACAAACCAACGACCAAACCCATTTAAATTACATGGGAGCTACTGAATGAATTCGATACAAGTCTAGTTCGTTGGAGTTCGAATTAAAAGCTGTTTCAAACCCCTTTAATTTGCTTGATGCTTCTGACCGGTCTTGTGTCCAACAGCTCATTTTAGTTCAAACGAGCTGTTGGTCACAACTCTAATCAAAATATCAACCATTTTTAAAAACAACCGAGTGTGCTCGACAACACGTATTGTTTACCTTATTATACTAGACTTGAATCGCATTCTTTCAGCAACTTGTTTTAGACACAATCCGATGATCAAATCCATATGCTTGAATTGAGTTTGATCATACCCAGCAAAAAAGTGTATGAGAAGTTCAAAAAGTGTGCGGTACCCTATACTTTTTGCCTACAAATATCAAAATGTTAATAGAGTACTGATTGCCTAAAAGTATTCAAAATTTAATGGGTTATTTTTTGCTTACAATATGCAAAATTTTTTAGATTACTTTTTGCCAAAAAATTATTCAAAAGTTAAATGGCAATTTTTTTTAATAAAAATAAATAGAGTTTTGTAATAAAATTATAAAACGTGTACCTTTTTTTAGGATTGTTAAAAATTATAATTTTACAAAGAAAATATGTGAATATATGTATATTGAAGAATATGCGAAAATAATTTAATATTGTAATAAAAATTATAGTAAACCAAAGTTATTTTATTCTTTTCGAAGCTCATTTTGACGATCAATAAATTTTTCTCTGGAGATATTTTTTTCATTATTAACTGGAAAGAGGCCCTATGCTCCTTATAGGAACGACGGGAATATATATAACGGAAAGTACTACAATAAGTACTTCCACATAGTGGTATACTCGTATATAAGTTCTTATTTTATTCATTACAGGACAGTCATTATTATGCACATAAAATAATTAGAAAAATAAGTAACACTCAATACTTTGTAAGCCATTAAAAGAGTACACCCATTACACAATCTGGAAAAATGTTTGCTGGGATAGAACTCTTTCTCAAACTCTTAGAATCAAATCTGTGATCGTACCCATTTAAATCACATGGGTTAGGTTTATGTTAAAAATGAACTAGTGAACGAGTTCGACCCAAGTCTAATATTATACGAGCGAATCTGTTTAAACTTTTATTAGACTTGCGTCGAACTCGTTCTGTTGATCAGTTCATACACAAACCTATGGTCAAGCCCATTTAAACTACATAGATTTGTGTCTAAAATGAGCGACTGAAAGAGTTCTACCCAAATCTATGATAAACACAATAAACAAAATGACATACGAGTACAACACTGATAAGAATGGCTTCACTTCACATAGTAGTAACTTGAATAGAACAAAATTGCTCGATATTTAGTTACATCAGATCAATATAGAACGCACTCCAATTGAAACTTTACATCTGGCATTCCCGCCTGACCTTTATAGTAGCTTTCAAAAGCTTTCACACGACAAACATACATACATATGTACATACATATATGCATGTATTTAGAAGTGAGAATTCTGACATGTCAGATGTATTGAATTAAAAGAATTTATATTATAAGTACCTCATCTAGACCTGAGGAATCTCAAGATTGCTATTGGTCCTAGTATTGGCAGATTAAAATCCTCCAAGCGTTCTTGTGCCATTTTAACTTAAGCACATGAGAGCTTTAAAACGATTTTGGTTTAAGACTGAATTAGATATACACAAAACGGTTGTGGTGCCAGCATGTCTGTGCTAGCCTCTCTCCAGTTTGTCTGAATTGTCGTTTCCTTCCACTCTCACATGTCCGGCAAGTGTCACATGTAAAAAACTTGTGGTGTGAAACCAGCTTTAGCAAGGGATAATTTAACATTGGTGCGATATTCAATGTTTGGGGCAAATAATCTAGCGTAATTGCAAATGCCAAATATCGTGTTCTCTTGTTGGATTTTAAAGAAAATCTACGATATTTTGCACTTACGCAATTCCATTTGCTTCAAACACCGAATACCGCTACTGTGAATTAAAGCTCGAAGTAGCAGTGTTGAGTAAGCAGTGTTCTAATTAATCGATTATGTAAACGTGTGACTTTTATTTCATATAAAATTTCCAACTTGAATAAATAAACGTTTTTAAAATAAAAAAATAAACTGTAAAAATATGAGAGATATTACAAAAAAAAAATTTGCGGAAAATCTAAAAACTGTAAATGTTCAAATAAGTTGAAATTAAATTTTTATTTGATGTGAATTTAAGTACAACTCTCGGTTCATTTGCTTTTAAGCTGACAATTTTCATTAGAGAGATTCTTTTTATTACATACAACACATAATATATATTTTTTAATTTCATCTTATAAAGGGTCCGCCAGATAACTTTTTTTTTTTGAAAATGCTATAAAAAAAAACTATTGAATATTTTCTCAAATTTCTTTTTTTATTTGAAAGTACAATCCTTCCGGTTAATAAGAAAAATAATTTCATTCAAATGGCTGCTTCGGCTGGTCATGCAGTAGCCTACACGATCGGTCCAATTTTTAAGCACATTATCGATTGTGTGCAGCTGTATTTCACCAATGGCTTCACGAATATTGTCCTTTAAAGCGTCAATTGTCTCTGGCTTGTCGGCGTAACACTTATCTTTGACGGCACCACACAAATAATAGTCCAACGGTTTCAAATTGCAGCTCCGAGGTGGCCAAACGACATCAGCTCTGCGGCTGATAATGCATTCTTCAAAAACAGGTCGCAAAACATCGAGTGTAGCTTCGGCTGTGTGGCACGTAGCGCCGTCCTGTTGAAACGAAATGTTGCCAATATCCTCCTCTTCAATTTTTGTGAACAAAAATTCGTTCAGCATAGCCCGATAATGATCGCCATTGACTGTAACGGCCACTCCTTGCTCATTGGCCCAATTATTCCTCTGGACCAAAATCCGCAACAAACAGTGACTCGTTTTGGGTGCGTCGGCTTTTCAATGTATGCGTGCGGGTTTTCTGTGCCCCAAATGGGACAATTTTGCTTGTTTACATACCCGCCAAGATCAAAGTGAGCTTCATCTGAAAAGATGATTTTTTTTGGCAAAATCGGCATCTGCTGTAAGTCGATCGCAGGCCCACTTATCGAAGCGAAAACGCATTGGATGGTCAGTTGGCTTCAACTCCTGAACCAATTGGACTTTGTATGGCGTCTTACTAAGGTCTTTATGCAAAATTCGTCTCAATGATGTCTCCGAAATGTTCAATTGTTGAGAACGACGGTGAATTGATGTTGATGGCGCTTCACGCACACTTTCTGCCATAGCAGCAATATTCTCGGGTGTACGCACTGTTTTTGGCTTTTCACGCTTTGTTTTATCGATGAGGATGCCAGTTTCTTTCACTCTTTTCACGATATAACGAACATACGGAGCTGACGATGCTTCTCTTCTTCCAAAATCCGTACGCAATTTTCGCACACATTCTGCAACATTACCATGATTTTCAAAGTAATGTCGCAATATTTCCCAGCGTTGTTCAATCGTATACACAACCATATTCGTTCAGCGGAAGGATAAAACTAATTATATGTCAAATCAGACATGAGCTGAGTGTTACCATTCACGAAACAAGCACTAGTTGAAAAAAAACGTTAGATGGCGGACCCTTTACAAGAGTACATAAATTTATTTAATTTTTAGAATGTAATCAAATTTACTAAGAGTTGTTTGACAACACTAGAAAAAAGTTGTATTTTCTGTTTTGGCATTTCTGTGTTTAAGTTTGATGGTTTATCAATTTTAAACAATGAAAAGATTTTATTTTTGAAACGAGAAAATAATATACATTTACAACAATATTATGAACTATAAAAAATTTGCTTTTTATGGGAATTTTTAGTTAAACAATAAAAGCAATGAAGTGTGAAGTGTGGCTTTTATTATCTCTGCTGCATGTTCACGTTCATGAATTTTAAAATAAAACTTTAGTGGAAGCTTTGCACAATAAGGTAACAAACATTTTATAATTGTTGTAGTAGTGCATTGAAATGATGTTATTATATTAATTAAAATAATTTACACGTTCGAAAGGATAGATGATTCTCTTGGCTCGTTGAATTGATGGATGTTTCTAGAAGAGCCATAAATACTTATAAGCGAAATCGTTGTTTTTTTTTTAATTCGTATAATGTGTGCCTTGTTTGTGTCGAAACATTTCTTCTGCAATTAAAATTTTTAATTGAATAACACACAAGTAATTAATTAAAAATTTAATTGCGTCAATTATACTTTTAATTCAACACATAATTGATTAAAAGTTTAATTCAAAATTTAATCTAGTCACTTGAACTATTGTTCAAACATTTAATTAATTAAAAAGTTTTATTAATACAATTAAATTTTTAATACATTTTTTCATTAAAATTGTTGATTGCAGAAACTTTTGTTGTTTTGTTTAAAGCTCTTTCCCCTTTTTATACATATTTAGTTTGTCGCACAGTGGGACGAATTCTGAATTTAGCTGAACAAAATTATTTAATGATCAGTCTACATGGTGTTGGGGCGAAGGAATTCGAAAAAATAGTTAAATAGTTAAAAAATTCACGTGTGTGAAGATAAATTTCGAAATTTAAACCCAAGACACAAACCAATTGCATTAACAGAGCTATGTTGGCCTGATAACAGAGCTCTGTTAGACATGAAAATCCTGGAAGTATATACTCCAATGGGAATCCTGGCCATATTTTTCAACAAAATGAGCTAAAAAAATTAGAACATGCAGGCTATAATATTTTGCTTCATATAAACAAAAAAAAAACTCATAAAAAATTTAAAGAAATTATAAATTTGTAACTATCAAGTAAATTTAATTTTTTTTATGGAAATTTTTGAATTCCTGGAGAACGACAGTTAGGCTTTACACTTTTAGTAAATAACTTGAGAAATAAATATATTAAAATAATATAAAAAATTCATTTTATAAATAATTTAAATAAGTAATTTTAAAATATTTTATATTCATTGATTATCCTTTTAAATGTTTTTATAATCGTTTTTATAATCATTGTCCTTGTTATCATCATCGATGTCTCTGTCTGTCATCATCATCGATGTCTGTGTCATCATGCTCTGATACTGAAAGAAGATTTACGGCCATGTTACAGAGTTAAATTCCGTTTGGAAACGGAATTCAATCCATCTTATTTTAGTAGGAGATGGTGTCTAAAAAAGAAAAATAAAAGAATTTGCCAGGTGTGTCCAAACTGTTGGGGGCGCTGGTATGCTGGCTTATACCCCGGCTAGGGCTCGACACCTTGAGGTGGATTCAACTCCGTTTCCGAACGGAATTAAACTCTGTGACATGGCCGTTAGTTAGTACATCTGCTGCAAGCATTTTAATTGTTTTTCTTTTAAACTCGATAACTATTAAGAATAGTTAGCGTCTCCCAAAATAAGATTTATATGAACAATAACCTCCATACTTTTTCCCTATTGTATTTTCTAGCGTGATGCTCCCTGTTATCTTCTATAATCTTTGTTGTGCTGCTCTTGGGTTTTTTGTTCAACATTCCAATTAGAAGAATTGCTTGCTTAACTGTTTGACTCCCATAACGCGTCGTTGTGTTTGCTGGGTTTTAAGTTACACAAATCAATACCACTTGACACTTGAGTACGCATTTGTTGACATAAGTACGTAACTCAAAACAAAAATGAAATAATTCTCCTCAAGTTAATTACATAAATTAACAATAATATTTCATCAGACTGTCTTGCCAGTATCAAATTCAAATTAAGAATAAATATTTATTATTGTTTGGAATTGCTATACATATATATCTGCAAGCAAGAAAGTGCATTTGATCTAAAGTTTATTGTGTGGCCGATACAAGATTTTAATTCCTTAACAAAATATTTAATGCATTCAACTTCTCGTAATAGTTATTTATTTACTATTTACTCTCGTATGTACATAGAATGTGTATACAATACATTTCAGATTCTTAGGAAATTATGTATTTGAGGTTCATACACAACATTTGCAATTATTTTAACAAGTAAGTAAATTAAATTTATTAAATAAACAAAATAACATTCATTACGGGCATAATAATACCACAAATGTGTAATTCTTGTAATGAATAATTTCAAGTTGCTATTCGATGGTTTTGAATGATTGTGGTTTTTTCTATTAAGTAAACTCTCCTGCTCCCAATCAGACTGCAAACAAAGAAGAAATTAAGAAATTAGTCTTAGTATCGGTTCTTTGTGAGTGTATCGTCTTATATAACAGTAGAAGGCATGTTTTTTATTCTGAGTTTCTGTGTTCAGATGATATTAGGTGGGCTTCTTCAACATCTGTGCTGACTTTCATAAGGATATTCATACATATGTTTATTTAATTTAATTTACAGATCTATGGCACAAAAGATCCATCAGGTGTCTTAGTGCCGGTCTTTGGACCGATCTGGATCCCTATTCTATTCTAGTATCGGTTCAAACACAGAACAGAAAGGTTCCCTGATGATCTGCATTAGCAACAGTGAAATGCGCATAGGATCCAGCTAACCCCCTCAATAATCAATTTCAATGTATTTTTATTAAAAAAATATTTTACTTAATAAGTAAAATAATAATTTGGGATTACTAGTGCGTTAAAAAATGTTTAAACTTAAATTGTAACAATTCCCACAAAAAACACTCACTAATTACAGAACTTTTAGTTGAACAACTTTTTAGTTCATGTGCGAGAGAGGGAAATATGATGGCTTCTCTCCTAACTATGTTCTCCTCTCTCTTTCATTAGCTCGAAAGTTGCTCAACTAAAATTTTCTTGTTTGAATCCGGTACTACAGCAAGAAACCTTGATGGCACCACATCACATTTGCCAGATTTTACAATTATGGTCTCGCTTCGACCTCTGGAAATAATTTTAGTACGTGCAACAAATTTCTGCCTTATTCATAAAAAAAAAGTTTTGTTTTATAAAGTGTTTTTATAGTGTTTAAAAAAAATTGGTATGAAAAACTGTTTTGTAAACCTGTTATAACCTAAAAATAATTTCTATGAATAAGGACTTTATTATTTTAGTTTTACATTGTACTTTCTCAGACTTTCATATAAAAATAACACAACTCTTAATAACATACCTCAGGTGAAATTGATGTAAAATGTCTAAAATTGCTGCACTAGCATTTAATAACCAAAAGAAAGAAAAATATTAAGTCAAAACATTTATAATTTATTTTTGCTGTTTTTGTCTCCTTATTAAGACATTATTATAAATGTTGTACCTGCTGCAATGAAATTACAAAGTGAAAAAAAACGCGAAAAGACGAAAAAACGTGGTAATAAAAAAGTTGCTCTACTTATTCCATACATAAATCAAAATTCCAAGCATGCAAATAAGCTTTGCGTGTCTTGGCTATTTTTAATTTAAGTTTGCATATCAGTACACATTCATTCCTGTGGCGTCTTCTCACTGAAAAATATTGAGAAAAGTTGTGTAACTGCATGGAACCCTAAGATATTAGAAAAGGAAAATGAATTTAAAAAAAAAATATATCTATTTAAAAAATGTATTTATTGCTGCTCAAGTAACTCAACAGTAAACATATTCAACAAAAAAAAATGAATTTTGACACCCGTTTAAATAAAAGAAATTGCTTAGAAATCTACTAAATTCACTGTCGTATATTCTTAAATATGATACGAGTACAAGGAATGTTATTAGAAAGTGCTGACCGAAATAATTTTCCTTAGATTTAAGGCGCGAATTTGAATAATAATGTCGCTATTGTGAATTTACCGCATTGTGATTGTTCAGAATTATGTATCAGCCGGGACTAAAACAATAAATAAAATAAATAAATTCGTCGTGTAAAGCACAACAATGACGAAAAAATAATAGCTACTATGATTTATAAAGACTCAGTTAGCCAAATGTAATGGAATGCAAGATATTATCAAAGATATTATATCAAACCTGAAGGAAGCG
The DNA here is from genome assembly GCA_936439885.1 of Nowickia ferox. Classification (NCBI taxonomy): domain Eukaryota; kingdom Metazoa; phylum Arthropoda; class Insecta; order Diptera; family Tachinidae; genus Nowickia; species Nowickia ferox. The sequence continues at coordinate 99,266,187 of OW387023.1, read as the reverse complement.
TGTGGTTAAGTGTCTCCAAGTCACCACTTTTGTCGACTATTTTGGTGACATTGTCAACGCAGCGTCTACATATTAACATTGCTTTTCATTGTTTTTGATGCGTAGAAAACATTTTGTCAGATACACACAACATTGCTTCTTCTTAATGTTTTATTGGTTTGTTCAAAATACTCGTACAATTGGCGTCAAGCAAAATCCAAGTTTTTGTAAAACTTAGCTTACGAAATTAATTTAAAAGCCAAATATAAATGTATTAAAAAGTAATTTAAAAAATCAAACAGAAATAAATTGCAAAAGACAAATAAAAAGCAATCCATTTTGTAGGTATAAAATTAGAAAAAATTAAAATGAAATAATTGCAAAAATATTTATAAGCCTGTAGAAGATTTAGTGGGATCAGTTCAAAATTTTCTGTAAGTCCAGCTTCATACCTAAAGCCTAGTACTCTGTTCGTATGTAGATGTGAAAAATTTCAGCATCATTGACTATTTCGCTTGAAAAATTTTTCATGTACTAAATGTAGCCCAACTCGCGGTTTGTTTTTATAAATTTCTCCCTTTTATTGCTTGAAAGTATGCAACATTGTTAAAATTCCGAGCGAAAAAATTACTGCTCATGTTGTTTCGCAACTGAAACTAAAATGCTGCCAGAGTCATTTTGCATGGAAAAACATGCTGCCAGATAGAATTTACGTGTTTTTCGCTATAAGAACAGAGTACTACTTTTGCAAGTTTATTTCGCGAATATTTCATACCAAATGCAAGGTGGGCCAAAAAAGGTCTAAATGAAAAACTTCTATTCTCTTTTTTGATTATGAACCTTTAGAATTTTATTGGTCAAGTCGAAAAGATGATATCGGCCAAATGGGCGCCGGAATTTTTCATCACTTCGAAGAGAACTTCGGGCGACAGATTCTCGCACTCGCGTCGAATGTTGGCCTTGAGGGCTTCCAGGATCTCGGTCTTGTTCACGTAAAAACGGGACTTCAAAAAACCCCATAAAAAAGTCAGGAACGGTTAAATCGGGCGATCTTGCGGGCCAGTGTAAATTGCCAAAACGAGAGATAAGGCGACTCGGGAACGCCGCCTTCAGAATATCGGTTGTGGCTCGCGCAGTTGTGCCGTTGCTCCGTCCTGTTGGAACCACATGTCCTCCAGTCCTAATTCGTTCAATTGCGGCAGAAAAAACTCCGCTAACATGGCCCTATAGCGCGCACCGTCCACTGTTGTCGGTTGACCAGCGGCGTCCTCGAAAAAAAATGGTCCGATGACTTCTCCAGCGTGAACAGCGCACCATGCTTTGAGCGGGTGTAATGGCTCCTCGTGCATGACTCGTAGATTTTCGGTACCCCAGAATCGATAGTTTTGCTTGTTCACGTACCCGCTGAAATGGAAATGAGCCTCATCGCTCATTATGATTTTTGTCGAAAAATCGTCCAATTCGTCTTCGAGATTGAGGATGGCTTGGGCGTAGGTTACACGCGTTTGGCGGTCGACAGGCAGCAGCTGATGCACGGACTGAACTTTTTACGGGAACATGAGCAGTTCTTTGAACAAAATTCGCCTTAGGGGCGACCGGCTGATGGCTAATTGCGAGGCACGACCTCTGGTCGATGTTTCTGGCGACAGCTCGACATCCTCGGACACAGCGGCGATATTCTCGGCAGAGCGGGCGCTCCGGGGCCGGCCACTCTTGGCAGCGTCTCGTGTGGTTCCATACTCTTCAAGGTTGGTGGCCAAACGGCGCAGTGTTTTCGCAGTCGGTGCCGGACAACCGGGGAATCAAAGACACAATTCGCATTGCGCCTACACCACAGACACGATTATTCCGTTTTTGGGGAGTGATTTGATATTGGCCACCATTTGCAAAAATAAGAACATCTTCCAATAGGGTGATTTCTTTTGGCCCACCTTGTACTTTTACACGTAGTTTGCCAGCATTTCGTACGAAATTCTGAACAGAGTACCATCCTTAAATGTTTGATTTTAATAACTCGACGAAACATTGAATTTTTCATTTATATTTAAAAGAAACGGCAAACCAAATATTAACAAAATATGCAGTTTCATTATCAATACAATTACTAAAATGTACTAGTGACTATCTGTTTCCAATGTCTAGATATGGTCCCAAAAGAACTACCTACTCAATAGTACCAACGTCAATTACACGTACATGTACATGTCAGTAGTACTGATGACAATGTCGATAGTGAATCAGTACTGATTCACTAGTGACATTTCCTACAGGGAAATTTGTAAATTTTAAAAGAAATATTTATGTGTTTCTCCAGGATAGTTGTCATCAATATGTGTTGGGTGTGTGTGTGTGTGTGTGTTCAGTTTGGGAAACCTTCGGAAGTTGCTTTCCAATGGATGCTGTCCATCTCTGCTTCTGATCTGTGTAAAATATATATTCAAACTTCAAATGTCTGTTTTTTCAATCAATTTTATATTATTTTATTTTTTATTTTTGCAATTATAGTATAAATTTATTGATGCATAAAATGTGTGTTTAAAAATCAAATTGCTTCAATTGCTTTGTAATCGTCACAAACTGTTGTTGGTTGCTCGTTAAATTTACATACATTTATGCCTTTACGATATGAAATTGAAATGAAATGTCATTTACAAATATACATACATTTTTTTATACATAATACAATATTTTTACGATTTACATAACCACAATGCGAGTGAGTGAGCTTCAATTTATTCCCATTTGATTTGATGATAAATAAAATGAAATAAAGTTCTCTCATTTAAATATTGATTAAATTTTGACTGTCTTTTGTTGGCTTATGTCACATTCAAATTTTTTGCTTTTCAGTTTGGATGACGTGAGAGTATATTTTTACATGTAAATACTGCGGTTTCTATTGTTGTTACAAATATTTACTTACTCTTAAGTCGTTCATATAACCAGGGCAACCAAATGTATGGGTAAGCAACTTGTTTTCTATATATTTTAAAATTAATATACATATAGAGACAGTGAATTAAGCAAGAAACAAATATAACTTAGACAATTTCTTTTAGTCAAAATGTTTAACACTTTTGGGTATTTGTAAAATTTACATCTAATCTCCTAAATGACAAAATTGATGTAAAGCTCTCTTGTACACAAAAAATATAAACAATTATTATCAGTTTGTTTTTCCATTACCGCCCAAAAATGGGGGATTTTGTAAAAAAAATTAAAATAATTCAGCAGTTTCTAAACGAGTCGTCCGATTGTTATGAAATACAGCATTTGAGGAAGTGTCACAGAGCTTAAGTCTGAAATTTATACTATAAATCTCTAAAGGGGGCGGTTTGAATTTTTTATTAACGTTAGGGACTCCGCTCCCTTTAAATTTCAGAATTAAGTTCTGTGACACCTCCTTAATTGCTGCATAAAATTTCATAATAATGGCACGGGTCGTTTAGAAACTGCAGAATTATTTCCCTTTTCTTTAAACGAAATACTACACTGTGCGCCATTTTTTATGTATTATCCGAATTTCACTACAGTAGTCCCCGCTTAAGTGCGCGCATGTCAAATTGCAATTCCATTGATTGGAAAAAAATGATTTCTGTTTAAAATTTTGCAATTCTGATATGATTGATTCATCAATATTATTTTGAGAATGATAATTATTTTGGCCACTAGTGTCAAAATTTTTCACTGCAAAAACTGCGATGAACTATGAGCACTGAAATTGGTGAACATTATAAAATTCATCGTTCGGCCTCTGGAAGCAAAAATGTGAAACGTTTTTTCTTAATCTCTTAGTTTATTGTTGCAAATTTTTTGATGAATTGCATATGGGCATTTCCACGAGAAAGTTAGCTTTTTTGTCGCGTGCAACAGCAAGCAGTTAAACTTACATTTCAGAACAATTTTACTCGATTTTGCTTAAAATTTTACCTAATGTAGAGCTCTTGACGCCCTATACAAATATATAAAGAAGTAAAAAAGTTTCGTTTTCTTTGAAGAAAAAAAAACATATTTGGTTGGTGTCGCACGCTACAAAAAGTTGACATTCCTGTGGAAATTCCAATATTTAGACAAACATATATAGAGCCTTTGCTGTAAGAGAGCCATAACTCCAAAAATTCCTTTCAAATCGATTTTGATGATTGTTACATCAATCAATTTGTCTTAATCCTGGGAGTGTCACTTAAGGTATGACAGAAGTAAAAAAAAAGTCAATATGGCGACTATCAGACGCCATTTTGTAAATACGAAAAAAATAAAAAGTCGGCAAACTATATCAAAATGTGTATCATTCGACAGGTATTTGAAAATCATCTTTAGGTTTCTCTAATTACCATTTAGGATATTTAACGATTCAAAGTTGGTGTCAGTCGGGCTTTTTGATTTTTTTAATTACTTTTTGTTTTACTTAATATCACAGAATTAATTATCATTTTGTTCTTTACATTCGTGGGATTCAAAGGGGAGTCTTGACTGTCATAGTGCCATAATGTTTTAAATTATTTTAATATAGATGTTTTTGCTTTTGTTATATTCTTTCAAACAAAAATTTTAAGACATTGAGACATTAGGACACTATGACACTAAACACTCTACCATTTGAATCCCCCAATTGTGTAAAAATTTCACTAAAAATATTTTTTATGATCATCTGGTGAGAGGAAAATAGCATAATATTTTACCATTAAATTGGCAGTAAATTCAAAATTTTAATTTCGTGTTCTATAAAACTATATATTTTTCTTCTGCGTTATGACACTCTTGCAGCTAAAGCCCGATATGTAAAATAATTTTGGTTACATTTTATTGCTTCTGATAAAAATCCATAAATAATATCAAGTCCAAGTCAAGGAAATGTGTAACTTAATATAAATCTGGGTGCCTACTCAGTAATTCGAAACGAAAGAAATTTTTTTTCAAATTGTTCGAATTCGAAAGCATTTTCTTTCGTTTCAAATTACAGAGTAGAGCCCATGGGAAGTATTCTACAAATAGTCAGGTGCCTAAAATAATAAAAGCATTGCCAACTGTTAAGCAGGCACCTTTATGTTTAAGTTTTATTTTTTTGCATTGCAGACACATCTATGGCAAAAAAGTCCAATTCGCAGACTTTGAAATAAATATTCGATTTCGAAGAAAAACTTTATATAATAATCAGATTTTTATTCGCATGAGAAACTCATTTTCTAAATCGATTCCATTTGGAGTATATACTTCCAAGTTTTTCATTTCTAACAGAGCTCTGTTATCAGTTTAACATAGCTCTGTTAATGCAGTTGGGTTGTGTCTTGGGTTTTAAATTTCGAAATTTATCTTCACACATGTCATTTTCGGTTGCCCTGTTCATGACTTTCGTCATAAAGTTAGTCGAACTGTTCGGCACACTGGTGGTGGCCATTTAGTACTTTAAAAGAATACAAAAGTGCTGAAAATTAAAATTATTATTTGCATACTAATCAAATAGCCGGAAAATTTAAGAGTATGAATATATACACACACATACGTACACATGTATTTATTTGTGTGCGCATTAATGGAAATTAATTTTCAAAAAGAAAATGTAAATCGTCATGACGTCAGTACACAGATACAATTAGGTTTGCATATTAAATATAAATATGTACATTATATATTTCTTTAAGCACACGTTTCAGCTTATTTCTTAACTTATTTTCTTGCGATAAAATTAAAATATATATTCAAGAGATTTATTATTCGACATATTGTCATAATTATATTATAAGTGAAATTTATTTGCTGGTGGTTAAGCGATGTCTATATGCATTTCATTGTTGCTTTATATAGACATCGCTTAACCACCAGCAAATAAATTTCACTTATAATTAAAATATATATTTATGAATGATACACGAAGCTTCTAACATTACGTGCTTAATTACTTAATAATGAATGTTTTATTTTTCGCAATTTAATTATCCTTCGTAAGGATATGCAATGAACTCGTTTTTTTAATTTTTGCTTTTAAGAGCACCACGTATACATAAATATCTCTGAACACACATGCCTGCATAATGCTACCTTAATATAAAACTTTTAATTTTTTTTTTCAAATCGGATCTTATGCTCATCTATCGCAGCATGCAAAAATCTCGATTTGGAAAGAATAATGAGCTAGGGCGTTTCTATATTAAGGTAACAATATGTGTGTACGAAAATAAGTGCATACGAGAGGCAACAATTACAGCACACTGTTTGCTTCAACCTCGGCAGCACGCAACAACGAGGGTGGGTCATTAACTCAGCGACTTTTTGAAGAAACACAGGTTTTTATATAAAAAGTTATTTAATTTTTCAACATAGTCCCCTTTAAGTTCTATACACTTATTCCAAGGTTTCTCCAATTTATTGCTTCCAAAAAATATGATTTCATCGAGGCCATCAAAATAGGAATTTGTTTGTGTGATGATTCGTCGTTGGAGTCAAATCTCTTTCCGCCGAAGTATTTCTTCAAGTTTGGGAACAAGAAATAGTCACTCGGGGCCAATGAGGGAGAATAGGACGGATGAGGGAGCAATTCGTAACCCAATTCATGGATTTTTGCCTTGTAAAATGCACATGAGTTTGTGCTCGATTGTGAGCAAACGCGTTTTTTTTGCGCAAAGCTTTCTCATACCCAAGTGATCATTCATCATTGAAACCACTGAGCCATGTCGGATGCTTATAGCTTCCACAATCTTTCTCACTTTCATTTTTTTCAATTGTTTCCGGTGTAGAGACCTCAACCGGGCGTCCAAAACGTTGGCCTTGTACGGCCACAACGAAACTCAGTAAACTACTTTTCTACCATTGAAATTGATGGTAAAGAGTACCCATAGTATTTATCAAGTTTAGCCTTGGTTTTGGTGATGGTTTTTTTCGCAAAAAATAATGCTTAATGAGCACACGAAATTCACTTTTTTTCAATTTTCTTCTCAAAACGCGCGCTAGTCTGTTATCACCGACTGCCAAACACAAACTAAATGACGCAGCTTGTGCAAATTTAGTCAGGAGCCAAACTTGGTGACAGTAGCATTGTTGACATTTCAAAAAGGTACTGAGTTAATGAGCCACCCTCGTATACATACAGGGAATACATCGAACATCTTATGTGATGTAGAAATTTTTTCAAATAAATTTTCGTTTGGCGTGTTTTTAGTTTTAGCGATTTTTTTTTCGTCTTACCGAATGATTTTTTTAGTTTTGGCGATTTTTATTAGTTTTTTTGCCGACCTTCGTACTTTTGGTGAATTTATTACATTTCAGCGATTTGTTTTATATTTGGTGATATTTTTCATTTACGCGCTTTTTTTTAATTTAACGATTTTTCGTTTTGGATTTTTTTAATTTTGGAATTTTATAGTTTTAGTCAAAATTACCTTAATCGATAGAATTTAATTTTGTTTTTTTTTAGTTTCTGTAATAATTTTTTAATAAAACGTGTTTTATATAGAGATGTAAAACTGTAAGTTGGCAGCACTTTTTTAACTGGCGGCCATTTTTTCAGCTGTCAAGTGGCTTATGACGTCTGAACAACGCTTCCAAATTGTACAAATTTATTTTGAAAATCGCGCGCACTACGTCCATTTTACGGTCAACATAATGGTCCATCAGAGGAACGTTTTTGCAACACATTTACTCTAAATAATAATACGCTTTATGGGCTGGTGGAATCAGTGGTCCGTACTTCTTTAAAAATAATGGTGGTCAGAACAGAAAGTTACAGTCAATGATGACCGCTATCGAGCCATAATTACTTTCTTCTTCGTTCATCAATTGAACAGCCAGGAAACGTTTGGTAACCGCATAGTTTCACGTTTCGGACCCGTGAATTGGCCCCCAAAATCGCGCTATTTAACGCTGCTAGACTATATTCTGTGGAGATATGTGAAGTCGCTAGTCCACGCCTACAAGCCGGAAACGTTTGACCGTTTGGAGTACAAAATTCGCCGCGCTATGTTGGAAAAAGACATCGAAAATTGGAGATCCAAAGTAGACTACGTGCGAGCCAGCCCTGGCGGTCATGTGCCAGAAGTGATATTTAAATTATAATGCCAGAAGATTAACTTTTGAATAAAGGAAATTTCATGTCGATTTAAAAAACTCATCTTTGTTTTATTCCATTTCAAAATTATACACCTCTATATAAAAAACCCCATTTTACATTCTATTTTTTAACTTAACCCAACAAATTCTTTCATTTCATTTTGTAAAAATGTTCACACTAGTCATTTGCCAAAGTATACATTTTATCTTGTTTGTTTCGATTATTTTGAAAATACTTTAATAAAAAAATACACTAAATTTGTCTCTTTCTCGCAGTTCCTCTGTCGCATTGAATTCTAGTTTTTTTTAAGTCATGTTCTTCAACTCTGGTATCCTGTGTGATTAAAACTGCTAAATTTTATAAAAGGCTCAACATTAAATTTAATAAAATTAGTAAAAAAGAAATTAAATGCCTTTAACACATTGATATTTGACGGCGCACGGTGGCTCAGAATCAATTTTCATCGGCCAAAACCTATATTTTTTCTTGACATAGATTCTTAAAATTTTTACGCCATCAAAAAGGAAACATATCAAAACTAAGGTAGCCAAAAAATTTGGTCAAAATATTCTCAATAGTGGGCGTGGCATGCTGTCAAAAACACCATATTTATGTTAATTTAAAAGAAACAAAAATTGCTCATATTTTATCTGAAATAAATTACAATTCCTCGAAAACTATTATAGATAAAGGGATGCGGTCTTTTTTGTTAGGTTAAGTAAGCTGTTGTTTTTAAGAAATGGTATGTGCACACCCTCTACAATTTGTAGTTAGAGTGCGATGTAAGAAATTTTAATGCCCCATATTTTCGTAAAACCTGAAGTTTAGTAGTGTATAACTTATGAAGATCAAAAGGAATAAAAAAAACCGTAACCCTCCAGAGAAAGACAAAAGTGTCTTCTTTAAGCGTATATATACTTTTGCACCCGCCACGACCCGCCTGTGGAACACTTTTTTATTTTAATGAAAATACTCAAAAATTATAAACAAAAATTTCTACCCAAATTGAACAAAATAAAAATAACAATAGCAAACTTATTTTTATATACATAACTTCGAATTAAAAAAAATAGAGATTTATATTTAAAACCGAGATTAATATTTAAATCCAAATAAACAATCATAAGTACAAATCGCAGGTAGCAAAACCAATTATTTTGATTGTTTTCCTACAATTTTGTATATTAGAGTTGGTGGGAAGATATAGCTATACCCACATTCATTTCGAAGGCCTTTTCCTTCTTACCTGTAAGAAAATAAAGAAGGAGAGAGAGTGAGAGAGAGCGACCGTGCGGAGGAGTTAATTTTATTCGAAAATTGAGAATTTAAGTAGGTAACCTAGATTAGCTTTAAAAGTTTTATATTGAATATTGTATATAAGGACAAATATTTGGAAATAAAATTTAGTTTCATACAAATTGCAGCGCAGAGGTATTTTTGGAATATGAATAAGGATATTTAACAAGATGCAACTGTTATTGGAATTGGGGATATGGCTGGCGACTTATTTGGAAATGGTATGCTGCTTTCAAAAAATATACATTTAATCGGCGCATTTGGATAAATCAAACACCATCATCTACTAAATACTGCAGACCACTAAAATTTGAATTTAAAAAGGAAACTCATGATACCATTAAGAATGAAGTAAGTGATATTAGAGCTCAAATTTCAACACTACTGCGATTAGAATTGGAGATACTATAGGTGGACAGACTATTGAATATTGAAAATTGTCCAGGCTTTGACTGAGACAAATGCTTCATCCAGCTGTATTATATATGCAATGCAACATCAAGTCAGTTATTTGAGTGAAATAAAGTATAAAATATTAATATTTAATGAATGATATTAAAATAACGTGTTTCTAACGTGTTTTGTGCATTTTTATAAAAAGAAGTCAAATATAAATATCTATGATATATCCATAGATTAACATTTCTTCCGGTACTAATATTTAGTTTTGAATTATGATTAAAGTTTCTCATAAGTCCCAAAAAGCCAGATTTTGGGAAAACTCCTTCATTATATAATACTTAGCGTAAGGGCTTTATGATACCTAATTATATTTTAAATATTAACAGGCAATTTGTGCTTTAAGTGATACTTAATTATTTTAAACTAGTTTTATAATTCTTATAAGTAGTGTTTAAGAAGTTTTTTTCAATACAGTGTCTTGCAGATATTCATTTAGTAGAAACGGTTCAGTTATTTATGTCTACACATGTCTATAAGCTATTTATGACTGAAAAAACTAGGCTAAAACTATTGAATACATATCAATTTGCAAAAACTGACTTTTGTTTTTATAAAAATGATTTTAGTTTCATTATAAGGTCCTTTAGCAACAAAAATAAAAAATAAAAATAGCGCATTTATAAGCAAATTAAAAAAAAAATGTTTTTAATGTTATTTGGTTTTTTCCCCAAAATTCAGGCTTTCAAGGTCATTTTAAATTATATTTATATTTAAATATATAAAAAGAAATGTTGAAAACTCAACTTTAACCTTACGTGTCTCCACAACCACTGTACTGATTTTAATGAAACTAAAACTGGATAAAAGCTTAACATCTTAACATTTATCCACGAAAAAAAATTTTTTTTAAGAAATCTTCATTAGTTCAAAAGTTACAGAGTTTTGGCCGATGAAAAACGATTCTAAACCACTGTGCGGCATTGATGTGGAAATTAATTTAATTTATTTATAGTGCACTTTAATATTTCAAAAGGTCAACTGTTACAATAAGTTTGTGAAGTGTTTAAAAACAACACCCAAGTTTTGTGGCAGAAAGTTATTGTATACGAGTATATCCTAAAGTTGGAGAGTGACTTAACTTGCTTAAGTTTTTGCTAAACAAACGTTGGTGGAAGAATAAATAAAAGCGTTGATTATTTCCTCTAAATGGTGGTGGTTTTCGCAAAGTTTCTGGCAACGTTGGTTGGCCAAATCATTTTAATTTTGCTCACAAGTATTGGTGCAAGAAATCAAATGTTGATTTTATTGATTTAAAGTTATTAGATTAACAATTTTATAAGAGATTTAAGTTACAAAGGCACAGAACACAGTGATTTTTAAGAAAAAAGAAGCAAAAAAAAAAGTCTTGCAAATTTACTTGCACTGAAAAGTCGTGGGTTTCCACCAAACTGAAGTCTAATATTAATTATTTGCCAATTAATGACTTTTAGCCGAAGCCGAAACTGCAAATTCACAATAGCGTTTTGAAATATGTCCTAATAGGGCAACGTTTCAATTTTAATACTTTGAAATGGGTTGGCAACAGCAAACTTGTTATTTTTGTTTGTGTGTAAATCAAATTTATTGCCAGGTGGCAAAATTTAAATTATAAAAAGCGTATCATTTTCAATATGGCAATATGGTAATGTTAAAGTAAACAAGTTAAAACTGTCAGCGCAAATGAAGATGATGAAAAAAAATATGGTATTTTTTGCTGTCTTTACGCATTTTGCAGAACAAAAGTTATTTTGATAAATTTATCCAACAATAATTTCTAATTTAAAAACTTTTATTATTTTAGTATTTCAATCTACTGTGTTTTATATTATTGCGTGCTCACAATGAGAATGTTACGATGGCACAATGTTGCCACATTTAAATTTTAATGTACGAGTACTCATTGTGAATGCAGTAATTACTTTTTGTGCAGCGATGCCAATTTAGCGCGTTTTGAACAAAGTCATCATCATTTGAGTTCAATATTTTTTTTTTACTTTTTTTGAATAAATTTAACAATTTTCCATTAGTCAAAACTCATAAAATTTTTTAAATTGGTTAATGATTCCGCGATCGCAAGTACATAGAATTCCCTTAACTGTGGTTAGAATTAAAAACGCATTTAAATACTGTAAACGGCAAATATTTCAAATCTCACAACTAAAAACATGTACTCGTACTCGTGACCAAAAAAAATTTATACATCCCAGTAAAAGATTTTGATTTTTGAAGCAATAAGCCAATAAAGCTCACCATAAGTCGCTTTAAAATATGAGCTGTTTAGAAGCAGTGAACATATATGAAGCAAACTATTTATAGAGAAAAAGTGATTTAACAGCGCCACAACAACGCAGGTTTTAAAGCTAAAAATTTTGCTAATGTGATCTTTAAAAGCGGTTTTTACATAAGTAAATACGTTTATATTATTAATCCTTGAGAAATTTGCTATATTTGCATGTTTTTTATTAGAAAAAGCGCTTTTATGAGCAAAAAATGTAGTACTCCAAACCGGGAACTCGCAATACAAAAATCAGCAGCGATATGAGCAGGATTGTCAGCTCTATTTTTACTCTCTCTTAGAAAAACCTGCTTTACTTGAAGCAATTTTTTTACTGGGATATAACTTATTAAGCAACTATTCTAGCTGAAGTACAAAAAGCATTTGAATCGCAAAACTATTCGACAATTTATATAATTGTTACAAAGTTTGATAAATAAAATAAAAATAAAAACTAAGGATTTCGATAATTTGGAAGGCAATTCTGATTCTATATTAAATGATTTTAGTTATTTAGGCTATAATTTCGAAGAAACAGTGTTATAAAATCTGAAAAGAGCCACTAAAAATATCAATTGTATTTACTAATACACATGTACATATATCGACTTTTATTAAAATTCAATTTAGCGGGTAGGAAAATAGCACGTTTTGGGTATAAATAGTTGGCATCGCTGTTTTTGTGGCGTGCTTAAAGACGCATATGTTTATGTGCATACTCGTATGTGAATATTCTTATATGTATAATAATTCTTATTTATTCTAATTTAAGAATAAAATAGAACAAAGTAATAAACTTAAATTGTACTCACTGTTTCTCCTTGCGATTTTGTCGTTTCCTTTTAAAGGCTTTTTTGACGCGCAATAATAAAAACGCTGCTCTATCCACTGACAACGTAGTCGAGCTTTTCTTGGTAACTGGCGGAGGAGTGGGTAAACTCGTCGTTGTTGAATATGATGTGGACTGGTTTGTTGTTGTTGTTTCAATTTCTGCTGCTGTTGCTGTTGCTGCCGTTGTTGTTGCTGTGGTTGATGGCGATGTAGCAGTAACAACATCTTCCATTTTTTTCCTTTCTTGGCTTACAACCAATTTTCATTTGTTATATTCCCTGCTATTAGACTGTTTATTATTCTGGCACTTCTTTTTTGTCTATTTATCTCTAATGTAATATTGCATGCTTCTCTAAACTTGACAAGTTATTTCAATAAATTTTCCTCAGACTTGACGGCAAAGTATCATCGCACAAAGTGTAAAATGTGAAATGTGGTGGGTTTCTGATTGCTAAAAAAAGAAAGAAAAAAATTATATGTTTTGTTATGAAAAGGGTTTGGAGTGTTTTTCTTAAATTCTTTTATTTTTGTACAAACTTAGTCTACTAAACGTATTGGATGTTTATTAAGCCTTTTGTAATAGCTTATTGTAAGTCATTATAAATTCATATGAATCTATTTATAAAGTTCTTAACACATTTAGCAACATCATCAGCATCATCTTAGAAATTATTATTTTCTATTCAAGGCTATTTGATGCGACACGTTTATAAAATGAAATCGAGAGAAAAAATCATCAAATTTAAAAAGGGATTAGAAGGAGTGAATTTATTGAGGGGAGAATGCTAAACCACACACATGTTTTATTTTAAATAATAATTTATTTAATAAATTTTCAAGAATAATTTTTTATTTTTTATTTTTTTTTTGAAAATGTTACTAAAGTTTAAAGCTTAATTGGACGTATCGACCCATAAGCGCCAAACAAAGCTTATAAGTGTCTTTACGTGGTAATGCAAAGTATTATGACTTTGTAGAATCAAAATATTATGAAATTCTCTACGTGTTAAAAAAAAGAGAACAAGAGTCTGTTGTAGGTATTTTTCATGTTTACATTGATACTATAAGTAAAATGCAAGCAAAGATATTAAACTGTTGAGTTAATAACACAAATTGGAAAATTCCAACAACAAAAAAAGATGTGTACTAATAAAACTATATATTGGAAAAAACATTTTATTATGTAGTCAATGTAATTTCACCACATAATATAATTTTTTTTAAGTTTATTTATTGTTTATTTGGTTTTGCTGTACCAGTTAAGTAGCTGATGGTTGCAGTCGTAAAATATTTACAATAACAACATGAAAATTTCCTGAGTTGATTTTGGTTGTTTTTGTAAAAGTGTCAACACCTTCAATAAATACCATTAGTGCTGCCAATGTTTACTTTGAAATACACCTCTGGTGTGATGAGAATACTTAAGTTTCTAAAATGGTTTAGAAAATAAACATTTACCGAAAGTTTGTCAAATTTTCTATCCATATTCTCTCTTACTCGATACATTTTGCTTTTTTTGACATGTCGTAATACCTTGTATTACCATGTAAAGACACCTTAAGCGATATAATATTCGAAATAAATTGTTTGACCAAAATCGATCATTTGCGATCGTAAATAATCGAGTTTCGTCGAAAAAACGAGGTCCAAAAAACGAGTCGGTTAAGCTTACATGGCTGCTTGGTACCTGCTTGCAGAATCGTGAAATTCCATTTCGATAGTGCTATACCATAACACCACATTCATAGTCATAACCATAACCACATTTTCTGTCGTCCATTAGTAGTGTCAGCTAATTTTATATTTGAATTTGGTATTTGAAAAGCCAAAATAAAATAAAACTACAAGGCGAATCCAAACCGGGTGGTCTAAACTACACAGATGACTATTTTCGCCGCTTGTAATATGATGTCAGCACAGATTTTTAGGGTTCCCTAAACTTTTAAGGTTACCATACGTCCTCTTTTTTTAGATGATTGTCCTATCTATTTCAAATCGCTTTTATCTATAAAATTTGGGTCCACTTTTTGTCATCTTTTTTATTATCAGTCATCTTTTGTCATCTTTAATATTAAAAGAATGATTTTTTTTTGTTTATATCGATGAGAAAATGCAGCCTCACTTTCATTTGCATTCTCTAACTACCAACCAAGCTCCATATATAAATTTTTTTTATTTTTATTTTTTTGTTTATTTTAATTTTATATGGAGGTTGACAGTTGAAATTGTAATGTTGCAAACATTTTATTGTTGATATATTTTTCTGATTTTGTTTCGCTACAGTGTCAACTCCGTCGAAGGTTTTTACAATTTTTAATTTTTGTTATTGAATTAATTTTACATACATACCTACATACTCGTACATGTACGTATATGACTGTAAAGTATGTAAAAAATTTAGAAATTGTTATCTTTTTCTTTCTACGAAAACTGGCCATCTTACCTAAACCAAAGGTGAAATTTTCAAAAACGTTAAAAACTAAAAAAATTCCAAAATTAAAAAATGCCGAAACGAAAAATCGCCTAAATCCAAAGGCGCTTAGATGAAATTTTCACCAAAAATAAAATACATCGCTTAAATGAAAAAAAATCACCAAAAGTAAAAAGGTCGCCAAAAACCGCAAAAATCGCCAAAAACAAAAAAAAAATCGCCAAAACTAAAAACTCCCTAAAATTAAAAAAAAACCGAAAAAATTGCCAAAAATGAAAAAAAGCCGCCAAAACGGAAAAAAGCGCCAAAACTAAAAAATCGCTAAAAATAAAAAAATCGGCTAAACAAAAAAAGCACTAAAACTAAAAAATGCAAAAAACGAAAAAATACAAAAACAATAGTTAAGAATTACATAAAAAAAAATGTGCCACGCTTCACTATTTTTGGGTAACATCCTTGTGTTCTTTCGAATAAAGCTAAATTCTTGTCAATTATTTCAATTTAAAGCTCTGCTTGGTTAAAGTGCTTCCGAGGTTTGGTTAAATTAATGACAGAGATCGTTTGATTTGTTTTCACTGTACAGCCAATTTACTCTAACCGCAAATTTTCCTATTCCGGCCAGGGGTTGCTATTGAACGAGCACAGCAGTCGAGTTTAACACATTGTTTCAACGGCAGTCTCATCTATACGCGTCTTAAAGCAACTTCCGCTTTCTGAAATTATATTTATATTGCTAAAAAGCCTTTTGAATTACTTTAAAGACGAGTATTGAATTTGTATGTTTTTTACGCTTGAATGGATCTCCAAAAATAAAAGGTTTTCCGCTTCCGTTTGTATGTGTAAAAAACATTCAATTTGTCGTAGTAGCCAATGTACGCACGAGTATGTACGAGTGTTTATTTTCATTTGCTTGATTGAATAAATTGCCATTCATTTGTAAGCATTTTTTTACAAATGTAGTGTATTTGAAGGGTCGAGTGCGACCCTTTTGCTTTTTTTTCGCCTTCTTGCGAAATTAAATTTCGTTCTTTTACTTCTTATTTTCCTTCAAATGCCAGAACTATTGGTGGCGTTTAATAAACTTGTTTGCTATTGCTTTATAGGATTTTGCTTTTAACTTGGGCTTTTTATTTCTTTTTTTGTTTTTAGTTTTTTTTCATGGTAAATTTACCACTTTATTACTTTTATTGAAAATCTTAAGTTTTATATGTATTTGCCAATTCTATACAATAAATTTGTTTGTTTTTTATTTCTTATTTTTTGTTCTATCTAGTAATCATCAGAAAGAAGGATTTTATGTTTTATTGTATACCCTGCAGCATTTCGTTGGCCTCATGTGTGCCATGTCTAAAAGTTTAACAATGTCTCATTTTTTATTTCAATGATGTTAGCTCTGGATTGTTTTTTTCTTCTTCTCTCTGTTGGTCTGTCTGTCTGTACTCACGTACGCTTTCAAAGAAATAAAAAAAATACTTGTAAGAAATTGCTGGCTAATTTCCCCAAAGAGCTCAACACTGCCAAGCAGATACACGTATGTACGAGTATGTGAGTCGAAAGAAAGTTAAAGTAACAAACTTAAAAGCTGGATATTTTTTAATATAATGGTAGTTTAAATTTATTCACATCCGTTGCTGTTGTTTAAAAAAATATTTGAACATAAATTTACAATTCTAAATTTAAAAATTTTGTTGGTCATTTGAGTATTTTTTTTTTTCCAAAATTATACATTATTCAAAATAAAGATAATATTTAAGTATGTTTCAGTAAAAGTGAAATTAATCTTGTCTATTTTCAGTTAATAAGAAATGTAGTGAAAAAAACAAAGCTTCCCCACACTCAAATTTAAGTCTGTCTCTTCTAAAGTGTTGACCCTAGTCTACATGCCAACCGTTAAGGATCAGACATTAAATTTACAATTTAATTTAGTAAATACTAAAGTTAAGCACACTAAGTAAAAAAAAGTATATTGCTTAGACGAGCTTTCGTTACTTAGTTTTTTTTTGTCTATTGTATTGACAGCAAATCAACAACTAAAAATTGGTAAGATTAACTATACGAATAGTTTTGTCATCTTAGTTACAAAATAAATTATGTGCAGTAAAATTAACAACAGAAATTGTTTATATTAGGCTCCACTTTTATTTTGTGCTTAGTCTTTCCAACTGTTTATATCAGTTAAATTAACAAAGAAAATAGTAAATCTTATTAAACATTTAGTTATCGAACACCACTCAAGAGCAATTTATATTGACAGTAAATCGACAACCAAAATTTGTTAGATCATACGTATAGCTTGTTCGGCTTAGTCGCAAAAAATTATATACATTACAATTAAAAAAAAATTATTTAACAACTAAAATTTGTTAAGTTAACTAAGTCGCAAAAAAAAATTGAACAGTAACATAAACAATTGAAATTGGACTTTCCAAATCTTTATATCAGTTGAATTAACCAAGAAAATAGTAAATTTTATTAAATATTTAGTTATCAACCGAGACTCAACAGTACTTTATTTTGGCAGTAAATAAACCACTAAAAAGAATTTACAGTAAAATTTATAGCAGAAATTAATAAAATGAGCAAATTTAATTAGTAATTAACAAAATCAAATTGATATTTAAATAAGTTGGTGAAATTGGCTCTTAGTGTTTTTTTTTGGGAATTGTTACAATTTAAGTTTGACATTTTTTGACGCACTAATAACCCCAAATTATTACGAGTATTTTACTTATTAAGTAATATTTACATTAACTATAAACTTGACAATATGTATTTATCAGATTTATATAATAAGTTTTTTCCGTGTAATTTGTCAAACCAAATAGAAAAATTAAACAAATTGGCAACACCGCTTATGGATAGATATCATGAAATCTATAGAAAAAGGAGCAAAATGTAAATTCTTAACCTCCATTTTCAAGTCATGCTGCAAAATCTATATTGCAGGGTTTTCTCCCACAATGTAAATGCCGTCTTATTTGAATGGCAACCTGCTGTTTCTTTAAATCAGGTGGCAAATTTATTTCGTAGCGGTTTTTAGCAGCCCCAAGCTGTCTTTTAAATTTACTTTATTAATGTAAAGCTTTCTCTTTCAAAATATGATGCACAGTGGAATTGCTTCATACATTTTTGTTTCGATGAATCGAAAGAATTTGAATATTCCATATGCACTGAAAAAAATTAGCATATAAAGCTGCTTCAACTCACACCACACACAGTGGACCAAACAAATAATAAAAATAAAATTTAGAATTTATTATATTCATTTTCTCCCTTTTCAATTTACTTTTTCTATTGATTTTTAAAATTTCAATATAACAAGAAAAGAAAACTCAATTGAAAAATATAAAAAAAAAAAATACATACTCGTATATATAATTATTAATAAAAAGAAAATGATACATATTAAATTTAATTGAACTGGAGGGAATATTAATTAGCAATAATTTCTTAATCGGGCTTAAGTTTAGTATTTTCAATTCTTATTGAATGAAATATTTTTATTAATTAATGTGATTTTCTAAAGAAGAGAAGAAAAATTAGACTAGACTTTCTAGCTGGGGGAAACTCAGCCACGCACTTCCTTAGCACCCATGTCTATCTACTCATGCTTGGGCAGATATTGTTATTAACATCAGCTATTTAACGTAAAGTTTTAATGAAATGGAATATGAGAAATGATTATTGTGTATACAATTATTGATTTCCCTTTGGTAAATACATTTGTAAGTATCTCTCTTTATTTTCATACTTAGGTAGAGTGCTAACCTGAATATGAAAAAACGTGAAAACAGCAAATTAAGAAGAAAAATTTATTAAAATTGATTTTCAATATCAATTTATATTTTTCTCTTTAAATTTTCATATGATTATTTGAGCCGCCGAAAATTTCTATGATAGCCATTGACGCCGGTACTTTTGCCTCGACTTGTTTGTCTGATGTGGAATGGGCCACAAAGAAATTTATTACAAATCGACATATTGTCATAAGTCCATCCTAATCAAAATTTATTTGCTAGTTAGGTTAAGCATTGTCTATATATTTCATTGGTGCTTAGCCAATTCATCAAATAGCTTTGAAAGTCTGTGCATAAGATAAGAGGTTTGTGACTGTTGAAAATGTGGTAAAAGTACACTAATGATTTGGCTAAGCAGCAATGAAATATATAGACAATGCTTAACCACTAGCCAATAAATTTCGATTAGGAAAAAGCATCATTCGATTCTAAAAATAAAGTGGTTGAAATTAATTTTTCTTACCAAAATCCCACTGTGAAATGCACAGAGTATAGCAAAGTAAACTTAGTGGACAAGGTGGCCTCAGTGGAGCATTAAACTTGACGGTATTGGCAAATCATTTGTTAAACTTCATATATAGCAAAGTATTATTATTTATTTTGTTGTATTGCTTTATAACTTTGTTCGAAGTTAACATGTTGCCTAAGCAAATAAACCGAAAGCAAAACCACAAAAATCAGCTTTTACGGCGATGACAGCTTGTTAAATAAATTAGCTTGGGGACATACAACAATACCAACGTGCCTGTAATCAAGTGTATACTCGTAAACATAAATGTGTCAAAGGGGACTCCTTTATATTTACTACTCAATATGTCGATATATGTATTTAGTCTGCTCTATGCCAAGAAAGCCTTCCTGAAACATTGATACAGTTTGGTATGCCTCATATATACAATATAAAACAAAAACAACAGTAATAAACTGTTGGTCAAGCTTTGCGAGAAACTTGGTAGTGTATTTTACTCTCTAGAGATGTTTTTTTTTTATTATTATTGTACAATGTATCATTTTGCCATATCGAATATCCTGTCCTGCATGTGGCATATTTAGCATTATTTGCTTTGAGCTAAAAATGTATTCATATGGAAACGAAACAAAAGAAAAACATTTACATTACATATACATTTGTTGTTTTATGTTTTTGATAAAAAAAAATAAATCATATTTTATATGGTTCACTGAAAATTGCCTTTATTTTCATTCATTGTACATCCTTTTCTGCTTTTTTTTCTGTTGAATTTATGGACATTCAAAACTTTTTAAGTTTATTGATTAAACTTCTTTGAACTTTTAATCAATATTATGCTCCCAAAACTTTTTCTTTTATGCTTACCCATGATTTTAATAACAATAATATTAAAGTGAAATAAAATTTGCTCAGACTAGATTATGTAACAAAAAAAGGAATTCAAAAAAATCTCCGCTTGAAAATACTTGTACAGTTCAACCAATTGAAAGTTTAGCAGGCGCCGATGAGATTTAAATGTTAAATGTACTCGTAAATGGAATAATTTAAGTTTTGAACAAACAAAACCGTTGACTTGTAAATTTATTTATAATCATGTGTGGAGTATGTGTGTATGTAAGCAATAATTTACATACATACGTACACACATTATTGCGAATATTATGGTTTGTTATGAACGTTTTATTTTATTTTTTTTTTTTGAAGAACATTTTGATAAGATGTTATTTTTTTTATTATTATTAAAGCTAATGCCTAATTGAAATTCAACAAACAGTACTAGCATACTCGAGTTTGATTTTCCTGGAATCAATTCAAATCGATGAATGCTTGAAAGCTTTGCCATTCTAGTAAAATGTGCGTGATTATTTTTGAGAAATTTCTTTTGTTTTTCTGCGAACGCATAAATTAAACCAGATATTCGTTTACCGGCTAAAAGACTAGTTACTTATTTGCGCAATTCTCAAACTAAAAGTATTAAAGATTCAAGAAATTTATTATTTGACATATTGTCATAATTATATTGTGGTTGAAGTCTAGTGACGATTTGTTAAAGCAACAATGAAATGCAAGACATCGCTTAACCACCAGCAAATAAATTTCACTTACAGTATTAGAGATTGTTTGTTGTCACACCTGAGAAAAAAATTAAGAAAAATAAAGAAGAGAGCTGTCTTAGGACACGCGGATATAGATATGCTGCTTAGTTATATGAAACAAATTTCATCTGTTAAATAACAATGCAATAAAATTATATTATATGATGATGCCAAATTCGCCGCAAATATTTCAAAACGTTTCCATTTATTTCCCACTGCTTTCTTTTCTAACGGCTTACGATTAAATTAAATTATTGTTTGTGGCTGGCGGCGGCTGTTTGCCGTCTTGCAGTCGATTGGCTGTGCGAAAACAATACAAAGGCAAATTGAGCAATCCTTCTCATTGTTTTATTTTGCTTTTGTTGCACGCACTTACTTAAAAAAACGAAACACACTTTACTGCTTTTAAGTACAAAGAAATCAAAACAAAAATAAATGCATAACTGTAATAGCGTCGATTATTTTTGTTTCGAAAATCACGTCCTAGCTCCTGTGTCGTGAAATAAATAGCATAGCTATAATAAAAAAAATTTAAAATTATATATTAAAGTTTAAGAATCAAGAAAAATCGCCAGATTCTGCTTTTATAACATTAAAGATCTTTTCCGTATAAAAAGTGAAACTAACAAAATTTAGTAAGCCTAGTTAGTCTGATAAACCATTGAATTTTCCATTCAAAATCAAAATGAAGAAAAGAAAATAAATGGCGATTTTTTCGGTTTTGGTGATTATATTAGCTATAGCGTTTTTATCGTTCAGGCAATTTTTTTACAATACATATTTTTAGTTTAAGCGATTTTTTTTTTAGTTTAGGCTCTTTTGCACCATTTTCGTTTTTGGCGATTTATTTAGGTTGTAACAACCTTTTTACTTTTGGTGATTTTTTGCATTTTAACGACTTATTCTTTTTTTGGTGATATTATTCATTTAAGCGCTTTTTTCATTATGGCGATTTTTTGATTTGGTATTTTTTTAATTTATGGATTTTTTATTTTAAGCGTTTTTGAAAATTTGCAAGAACGGTTCCGAATGGCGCTTGTTTATTTATGGCGATTTTTTTTTGTTATTTTTACAACACATATTTTTAATTTTAGCGATTTTTTTTAGTTTAAGCTCTTTTGGCCCTTTTTCGTTTTTGGCAATTTTTTAGCTTTTGGCGACCTTTTTACTTTTGGTGATTTTTTTGCATTTTAACGATTAATTTTATTTTTGGTGATATATATCATTTAAGCGTTTTTTAATTTTGTTGATTTTTCCTTTAGGCATTTGGAGATTTTTTTAGCTTTTGGCGACCTTTTTACTTTTTGTGTTTTTTTTTTGCATTTTAATTCTATTTTGGTGATATTATTCTTGTAAGCGCTTTTTTCATTATGGCGATTTTTCGCGTCGGTTTTTTTTTAATTTATGGAGTTTTTTTACCGTTTTTAAAATTGCACGAAGGGTTCCGTATGGCGCTTGTTTTTTTTTGGCAATTTTTTTCGGTTTTGACGAATATTTCGGTTTTTGGCGATTTTTTTTTGTTTTTTTTACAATACATATTTTTAGTTTCAGCAATTTTTTTTAGTTTTAGCCCTCTTCTCCTTTTTTCGTTTTGGATGATTTTTTCAGTTTGGCGGCGGTCTTTTTACTTTTGGTGATTTTTTTTACATTTTAGCGATTTATTTAATTTCTTCATCTTGACGATATTTTGTTTAGGCATTTGTTTAATTTTGGGATTCTTTTTGCCTCTTACGGCTTCCAAGATACAGCAAGTTGTCAAAATTACATTAATTTTAATTTTTTAAAGTTCAAAATGAATTGGTGTAGTCTGTATAGAAATGCACTAGCTTTGAAATTTTCAAGTGTCTATATATAATTTTCTGTATATTACATTAAAATTCAACATGATTCGTTTTCATATATTTCTTTAACCTTTGGTGTACGGAACCCTAAAAAGTTGCGCATATATTTGTTCTTATTGTCAAATTTATTCACTATTTACCCGATTAACACTTCGATTAACTTAAAAGTTGCTATTTTCGATTAACGGTTAAACAGGTTAATATCGGTCGATTAACCGATTAATCGTGTAAACAAAGTAACAAATAATAGTTTCTTCTAATAAGCAAAATGAATATGTTTTGAGATTGGGTTTCATAGAAAACAGTATGTTCGGTAAACTTCATTAACCAACTTCAAAAAAAGTAGGAGGTTATCAATTCGTCCCTATATTTTTTTGGCTGTGTTCCTTCAATACTCGATACATTTTAGACCGATTGTAAAAATTATTTTTTTTGTCTGAGAGGGTATAGCTTCCCATTGGTCTCACTGTAAAAAAATTGGGCGGAGACACGCCCACACATTTTTTTTTAATAATTTTATAATATTGTATTTATTTGATTGCTGCGAAACCTCCTTCTTTTAACAACACAATTTGAAAGTTGAAAAAATGGGTGTAGACACACCCATTAAATTTAATTTATAATGACAATTCCAATCTCTTATGGCTTTAAAGGAAAATATTCGTCGAGAAATCAGCGCAATTGAACCAGGTTTACTGTAGCGTGTGGCGCAGAACACAAGGCTCCGTTTTGAGCAGTGTGTTCAACTCGACGGAAGACATCTCGATGGCATACTCTTTAAAAAATAAAATCCGCATTTCCATTCTACCGTTCAATGCTCTTAATAAAACTTTGTGTAAATTATTACGTTTTTTATTTAAATTTGAAAATGTAAATCTGCTACCAGACATCTTGTACATTCCTATCATCAAATTTATTCATCATTTGCACTTTTGCATATGAGTACGTATGAGTAATACTAATAGAGAATAATATATTAGTCATACGTACTAATTTCCAGAAGAGTTAATAATAGCGTATTCCATTAATCGGGTTTTTGTTTTAATCGGTTAAATGAAATGGTTCTACTTCACCGATTTTTACAAGACTTAACACGCAAACTGAGTTCTGAAAAACACACAATCTTGCATTTAGAAAATGGGCGGAAGTATTGTACGAACTTCTTCTTATCGTCTTCTATCACATCTTTGCATTGAACTCGGTTTTTTTTGGGCAGAATTATTTTATTTAACAAGTGTTTGCTGTCAACAGTTTTTTCTTCAATTTAATTTTGAGCCATTATATGTATTATAATAGAATTAAAAAAACGGATTTTATCTACTTCAAGTTTTATCAAAACTAATGAAAAATTCATTTAAACTAAATACTATCTGCCTTATTCATAAAAAATATTTCTATTTAATAAGAGTTTTGTGAAACAAATTTTCTATAGAAATTTTATTAATAAACCTTTTATTAAACAGAAATATTTTTTTATGCATTAAGCCCTATTTCTTAAAGATTATTTTAGAAGTTATCTTTAATGTCTTAAACAAACTTAAAAAATTATCTCTCTTATGAACTTATTTGGTTTTATTTATACATTAATTGAAATTTATTTGCTGGTGGTTAAGCATTGTCTATATATTTCATTGGTGCTTAGCCAAATCATCAGTAGGATTTAAGCTCATTTTGAACGGACACAAACCTCTTATCTTATGCACAGACTTTCAAAAACTATTTGAGAATTCACAAATAATAATATTTTTGAAAATATAGACAATGCGTAACCACGAGCAAATAAATTTCAATTAAAATATACTTATGACAATATGTCGAATAATAAATTTCTTAAATGTTTATTTATACATATAAATAATAATAATTTTTTTATCTTCTGATTTGGTTCGAAAGTTGTTAATTTTGTTATGTTATCGTTTTTTCTTTGTTTTTTATTAATAAAATTTCAAAATAATGAAACTTTAATGTAATTTTCTTTTTGAAATTACCAAATTTAAGGTATGAAAATTGTGTTTCATCTGTCAGCCGATTAATACAAATTTAACCGATTATTAACGGTTTAAATCAAAACCTCCATTATTTAATCGAGGTATTAACCGATTAAAACAAAAACCCGATTAATGGAATACGCTATTATTAACTCTTCTGGAAATTAGTACGTATGACTAATATATTATTCTCTATTAGTATTACTCATACGTACTCATATGCAAAAGTGCAAATGATGAATAAATTTGATGATACGAATGTACAGGGTGTCTGGTAGCAGATTTACATTTTCAAACTTAAATAAAAAATGTAATAATTGACACAAAGTTTTATTAAGAGCATTGAACGATAGAATTGAAATGCGGATTTTATTTTTTTAAAGAGTATGCCATCCACATGTCTTCCGTCGAGTTGAACACACTGTTCAAAACGGAGCATTGTGTTCTGCGCCACACGCTGCACTAAACCTGTTTCAATTGAGCTGATTTCTCGACGAATATTTTCCTTTAAAGCCACAAGAGATTGGAATTGTCATTATAGTTATTAGATAAGCAAAAGGCCGCCCGTAGGCACTTTGTTATGCTCTTTTTTACACGTACATTCGTACAAGCATGCATATTATACGAGTATATATATGTGTTTGCGTGACTTTGCTAAAAACCCTCTCTTTGAGGTAGCCCCATAAAAGAGTCCATTTGAGTCAGATGGGGTAACCTTGGTGGCCATGGGATGTCCCCAAAGCGACTGATCAGTTTTTAGGCGAAATTTCCCCCAAGCAAATTCATCGCAGCTCTGGCTGTGTCTGCAGTCGCTTCATCCGGAAGAAAACCACTTGTGTGAAGAGTACGATGGATGAGCTCACAGGCTTAGCAAAAAGAATTACGTAATCATGCGTCGATAATTTTCACCGTTGACATTCATCGCCTGGCCTCGAAAATTTTCAAAAAAAAAATTGCCCAAATATCTCATGCGTGGATAAGCCACACCAAACAGTTACCCTGGGGCAATGCAATGGTTTTTGATGTTTCAATTGAGGTTTGCGGGTTCGGCAGTTTTGCTTGTTGACGTGGCCATTTAAGTGAAAATGAGCCTCGTCGTTCCAAAAATGGGATTTACAGTGCAAAAACGCTCCAACATCGTTTCACAAAAATTTTCGCGTAAATCCAAGTCACTTTCTTTCAGTTCTTGAACGATTTAAATTTTAAAAGTATGGAACTTTAGATCCTTTTTTAAAATTTCATGAATAATCGCTCTTGGAAGTCCCAGTGAGGCTGCTCTTTTCCGTATTGAAAGTCACGGATTTTCACGTAAACTGCTTTCAACCAGTTCAATTTTTTCGAGAGTCCTAAAAGATCGAGTGGGCCCTGGGCGTAGGACATTTATAGCTGAAGCAATTGCGCGGAATCTCTGCACCCACGAACGAATTAAATTTACACTCGGTGTATCACGTATGCGCCGAATGCCGAACTTGGAACAAAATTGTCGTCGAGCAATTACGTGAGAATCATTACTCTTAAAAAATGTCTCCACAGCGAACGCGCGTTACTCACTCGACCATTACGACATCATGACTAGCAAATCCGCACAATTGATAACTCCAACGGCGCCACCCTCCCTCCGCATGGTTTATTGCTTTTTGAAATAATCGTATTTAAAAATATAAATTTGCCACCAGACATGCTGTACTTGAGGGTATCGGGACTGTCACAGAAATCGATTAAAATTTTTTAAATTACGAATTTTAACTTTTAATATAAATATTATTTGATTTTTGTTGCTTTCGAAAAAAGAAAAAGTACATAAAATGCTTATAATTTTATAAAAAAAATCCTGTAAAAATATCGCTAATTACCTAATATAACACTTAAAAGACGAAATACATTTTTTAATTGCATTACACGGAAAATACAATAATTAAACTGTTCTATGATTTTTAATAATTAAATGAATATAAAACACTTTTTATATTTAAAATTACAAATTTTGTTATGCATGTTCCCATTAAACGTTTATGAGCAATTGCTGGCAACTTCTGTATTAAATTTTTAGTGCTACCAAATTTTCTATGCATACGAAATTTGGCATCACTTGATTTTACCCGTTCTTTAACATGTACAACTCACGAATTAGACAATAATATTTTATTTTCGAATTGTATATTGCTTTCAAAAGGTTTCGTTTTTCGAATCGATTTGCATTTTTTTCGTCTTATTAATTAATGTTATAATTATTACTATTTAATTTTTTTTAGGAAATTAAAGTCAACACAAACTATTTATTAATCTGCTTTGTTTTCATTACTTCCTAGAGATTTCATTAACATGCAAAAACGCAAGTCTTTTGCTTTTAATACTGCACTAACCTGTATTTGAAATTTATAATTATATTTTCGTCTTTTACTTTCCAGGGGGCTGGCATAAAATAGTTTAATTTTCCATTATTGTTTATTTTCCATTACAACTTATAAATAAAATTTATAAAATGTGCATTGTGAGTTCTTCCTTTAATTTAACTTTCTGTTTACTTTAAAACTCCTCTAACTACAAATGCCAAAATGTGTCATCCCCAGAATTAAATAATATCTTTTGGGGTTGCTAAAATGTGTTATTAAGTTGAACAAATATAAACATTTTGTTCAAAATGGAGATGGACTTTTGAGACCACTAGTACATATTTCTAATGGACGTGACTGAAAAAATAACTAGATACGATGCTACAACTCATGCTTTTGAAATTCTGATACAAGAAAATACATTTAAGTTCGCTTTATGCTGAAGAAATTCTATTTGGATTGCATGGGCGGTGGAAAGTGGCGGTGTTCGATTTTGATGAAATCAGGCACGCATTTTTATTTTATTCTAGAAATTGTAAGTACTCGTACCAAATTTATGCACGTCTGTTTCGATAAGAAAAATTAAAAAAAAAAAAGGAATTTCGATTGCATGGGCTGTGGGCAGTGGGTGTGGCCTATTTTGATTAAACTCGGCGTGCACCTTTTTCTTATTCTTAAAAGTGTGAGTATCAAATTTAAGCAAAAATTTTATGCGACAAAATCGATTTGGATTGCACGGGCGGTGGTAGTTGGGCGTGGCCGATTTGTATGACACCCGGCATGCATCAGTTTTATTCTAGAAACTGTAAGTACAAAATTTAAGCACTTTTGCTAGGATAACAAAAGTTTTATGCGAAAAAAATCGATTTGGATTGGATGAGCAGTGGGCAGTGGGCAGTGGGTGCGGCATATATCTATAAAATTCAGCCAATTTTTAAGATTTTTGCTGGAATAACAAAAATTGTATTTGGATTGCATGGGCGGGGGAGTTGAGCGTGACTGATTTCGATTGAACACCAAATTTTTTTTGATTCATTTAAAACCACTCGTTGTAGTTTTTGCTTAAAAAATATTAGAAGCCGTCCCACTGTGCAACGTTCACATCACAAGCTTTTTGAAAAATAATTTTTTTTGCTGCTAATGGCTTGTAGAAAAAAATGCTGTATTTAAGTTTGTTGTTAAAAATTTCCTAATTATTTTTCTTTAGAAAATTCCTGAAATTCAGTTGATTGTATTATTATTTTAGCTAAAGAAGAGCCAAATAATAGAGTGCCCTCCTAATCACTGCACTAACAGTGCTCACTCACCCAAAGCTTATTTTTGTCTACTTTTTATCATCGACATTCATCCAAGCGTCCATCTCTAGTTCCAGCAGATACAGACGACGCGCACACAAATGTTGAATGAATTACTAAAACACAATTTTATTTTCAACCAAAGTATGAAGGCAAATACGACCCTTGACTACTTGTTCAACTGTTCGAGGTTTTGTAGCTATCAACTGCAAGAAAATCCAATTTCTTTTCTTAACAAGGTTATATTTTTGGTAGCACCACATATCATTTATCATTAATATTAAAAAAATATTTTTATTTGCCTGTCAAGTCATATTTTCCATTTGTCAGTTATATTTTTTTTTCTTAACATTGAAATGCACGTGTAAACATTCATCTAAATTTATTCAAATATAAATAAGTTATTCATTGTAGGAAATACGTATAAAGTTTTAATTTGGACAAAATAAAGCAAGATTAAATGTTTTAATACTATTTTTTAACCGACTTGAAAAAAGGAGGAGGTTATCAATTCATCTGCATTTTTTAACCGACTTCAAAAATAGGAGGAGGTTATCAATTCGTCTCTATTTTATTATTATTTTTTTTTTGTGGTGTTACTTCATAACTCGGTACATTTTAGAGCGATTGTAAAAATCCTTTTTTTTTGGCTGATAGCTTCCCATTGGTCCCACTTTAAAAAAATTGGGCGAAGACATGCGCACACAATTTTTAAAATTAATTTTATGATATTGTACTTATTTGATTGCTGCGAAACCTCCTTCTTGTAATTACACAATTTGAAAGTTGAAAAAATGGGCGGGGTTGCGCCCATTAAAATTTATTATAATATTTCACCGATTTTTAAGAAACTCACCAGACACCTTGAGCTTTAAAATAGACACAATCCTCCATTTAAAAAAATGGGCGTAGACACGCCCATTAAAATTTCATAATATATTTTAAGTGATTCTACTTCACCGATTTTTACAAAACTTAACACGCACCCTGAGCTCTGAAAATCACAATCTTGCATTTAGAAAATGGTCGGAAACATTTTACAAACTTCTTCTTATCGTCTTCTATCAGATCTTTGCACTGAAGTCGGTTTTTTTTGGCAGAATTATTTTGTTCACATTGTTACTTCATAACTCGGTACATTTTAGATTGAAAAAATCCTTTTTTGTCTGAGAGGGTATAGCTCCAATTGGTCCGATTGTAAAAAAAAAAAAAAAAGTGGGGACACACCCACAACTTTTTTTATTTCTTTTTATGATATTCAAGTTTTATTTGATTGCTGCGAAACCAAGCAAACCCCATTACACCATTTTAAAGTTGAAAAAATAAGCGGGGCTACGCCCATTAAAATTTATTATTATATTCCAAAACTTTTTTGGAACTGGAAGTAAATTCTTTCAAACAAAAAAAATTTCAAATCTGTTTGTTAAGAGAAAGTATGCAAAATATTAAATTAAATTTTAATGGACGTACCTCCGCCCATTTTTTAAATGCCATGGTAATGGTAAGTTTTGTAAAAATCTATTAAGTAGAACCACGTGAAATATAATAATAAGCTTCAGTGGGCGTAGCCCCTCTCATTTTTGTCTGTTTCGCAGCAAGCAAATAAAGTAGAATATCATAAAATCAAATAAAATAATTTGTGGGCGTGTCTCAGCTTACTTTTTTTACAATGGGACTAATTGGAAGCTCTACCCTTTCAGCCAAAAAAAGTATACTTCAATCGGTCTAAAATGTACCGAGTGATAAAATAACAATGTCAAAAAAAAATTAATAAATGCAGACGAATTAGTAATCTCCTCCTTTTTAAAGTCTGTTAATAAATTTAAAGACCTTTAAGGATGAGAATATAAGAAAGCAAATATGCAGTTTGACTTTATTTCGTCTGTAGATTACTGGATAAGTACTGATAAGTACTGGTGTTTCTGCCAAATAGAAAAATATTTAAATTTGTCACACGCTGTTATCATATTCTGTTCATATGCTGCCAGTAAAATATTATTATTAAGTTAGACTATAACCATAACATTTAATCATAATGTGTTGCTGCTAAAATTCCAAATGGATAGTCGATACGTGTATGAAACTTTCACTATATATAAATGTACATACATATATCGCTTCTCTATTGCCACATACATGGTCACATTTCAAAAAAAAGTTATATACATATATGCTCAATTCACAAGCCTTGTTGTATCCTTTAAAGTTCCATTTGAAAGGACAATTTCAAACAAAAACAAATAACTTTTTTTTTTTGTTTAGAAACATTTTGATTGAAACTTTCTTTTTTTTTAAATGCATTTTTAAGCAATTCAACAAAACTTTTGCATTAAGTAATAGTATTTTCATCTTTTGTTAAAATTTCAAACGAATTTCTTAATTAATATTCCCATTTAGTTGCACGGCCATTGAAAATCTCCCAACCATTTTCTATAAAACTAACTTCTTTCGAGTTATGACTATTTTACATTAAAGTATCGATATCGCATGTGTACAATATATAATTTTCTCTTGGTCGAAAACCTTTTATTTATAGATTTATTTACATGTAAAACTTTATGGGTGTTTATGGGGAAATGAACACATGTGTATTTGAGCTGTCACGCTATTTGTTTATTTTATGGTTCAAGAAACTTTCTTTTAAAACTTACTGTTTTCCATGTACGTTGTTTCTTTTTAACCTTTTATTTTTGTTCTTAAACATAATTTCTATGTAGAACATATCATACTAATTTCTATTCCTAACACAGTTTCAACATGAATTGCTTGGTGCAAATGGGGAAAGTGAAAATGTATACAAATTGATTTACTCGTAAGTTACTAAAAATATCTAAGGAATCAGCTTTAAGGAAGGCATCACCAATGCCTGCATACTCTCTTGCTTGCCGCCATTTTTTTTCACTATAAACTTGAAAGACATTTAAATGAATGTTAAATGCCAAATCGTGTGTATTTATTACACTGGTCGCAAAAATTTTGTTTTGTTTAATTTATATTTATATTTGCACTATCTAAAATAAATAAAATGAGGTTTGCTGGCATAAATGCGGTCTTAATTTTTTATCTCGATCCGACGATGCCTTTTGGCGGGGATTTTGTTAAAAAAAATGGAAAAGATTTTGCAGTTTCGAAAAGGACCGTTCGATTGTTGTAAAATTTCATAGCAAATTTAACACAGAACTTAAGTCTAGAATTTGGACTATATATTTTTAAAAGGCACAGAGCCACAAAGCCCCAAAGTTGGCAACCTTCTTGTGTTAATGAAAAATTAAAACCGATGCCAGGCTGATGATTTTTTTTCAAAGTGGAGTTTTTTCTATCCAAGAGCTAAAAAAAATTCTAGTTTAGGAAATATTCGACAAAAAAAATTAAAATTTTAACTTTTTTTTTACCATCCTTTGTCCCTAGTTCTGCTAATGGAGAAATCAAATCTTGTCCGATTTGCAAAAGAACACCTTTTATAGATTTAAAATAAAATTTTTAATATTTCGAAAAAACTTTTGGTATCAAAAGCGCAATTTAGTCAAAAATTATTACACAATTGAAATTAAAATTTTGGAAATAGTAGATTTTTCTTAATTTGTCTAAATTATTTCGCAATTATAAAAAAAAATTGCAAAAACTTCAACAAAATATTTATACTTTTTTAAAAGATAATACTATAAGAAATATAATAAAGAATTCTTTTTTTTCAAAATTTTCGTTTTTGAACATTTCCAAAAAAGCTCATTTTTGGGAATTTTGCGAAATTTCTTTAGGAGTCCCCGGGAAATGCCATGGTGTCTAAATTTATTTAAATTATTGGTTGATTCAAATATCTATTGTTTTATTAAATCATTAGATTAGTTCGCTTACAAACTATTCTCAGTAAATTTATTGATTCCTTCACTTCAAAGTATTTAATTTTTGGAATTTTGCGAAATTTCTTTAGGAGTCGCCGGGATGCCATAGCGTCTAAATTTATTTAAATTTTGATTAATTGAATTATCGGTTGTTTGATTAAATCATTAGATTAATTCTCTTACAAATTATTCTCAGCAAATTTATTGATTCTTTCAAATCAAAGTATTCAATTTTGGGAATTTTGCGAAATTTCTTCAGAAATCGCCTGCATCCGTCGCAGTATCTAAACTTATAAAAAAAATACTGAAAATCCCATTTTTGGGAATTTTGCGAAATAGCGCCGAAATTCATTTCGATTTTGATTGATTAGGTTAATTCACTAAGATATTATTTTCAGAAATTTATTAATTCCTTCAAATCAAAGTATTTCATTTCGGCAATTTCGCTAGATTTGTTTAGGAATCGCCGGGAACCGTCGTAGTGCCTAAATTTATTTAAAAAAAAACAGAAAAAATAGTGCAAATTCTATTTCTGGAATTTTGCGAATTTTTTTTAGGAATTTCCGGGAACCGCCGTAGTGTCAAATTTACTTAAATTATTGATTGATTCAAATATCTGTTGTTTTATTTAATCATTAGATTACATCAGTTAGAATTTATTTTCAGTTAATTTTTTGATTCCCTCAAATCAAAGTATTTAATATGATTAAAACCATACAAATTTGTAATTATATTTCTTTATTAAAAATAAAAATTAAATCAATTGGAAAAACATTATCTCTTTAAAATTTTCTGCAATTATGTTGATTTAATTTGGTAATAATGGTCAAAGTTTGAAAAAACGTTTTTTTTTTTAATTCAAGATCAATTTTAAATTTTATTTCCTTTTTATAAGTGAAATTTATTTACTGGTGGTTAAGCGATGTCTATATGCATATGCATTTGTGGCTTTAACAAATCGTCAGTAGACTTCAACTAAAAATTCTACTGGCAACATTGGATTGAGGTACTCGTAGATGCCTCGCTTATGTAACTTGTGAGAAGTTCTCGCATCGGGAAAAATTAAAGAATTATATTAGATGACCATTTTACACAGGTTTATTATAAAAAATATCAACAAAGGATGGTAACAATTTATTCACCTCGAAAATTGCTCACAATCATCACATAGACGAGGCACTTGTTTTTGCGCACTAAATCGAAGAAACCTCTTTTTGTGCCAGTGACAGTACGATATGACGGAGATGGAGTTTGTCTATTGTTAAAAACCTTTTGCTGATCTCAGAGAAACTGTTTCAGAAAAGATCTTCAGCCTGTTTTTAAGACTACCAGCCTGAGTCTAAATAACAATTACATCTACCTTGTTATTTAATTCTAAAAAGAAATTGGCAAAATTCTAGGTAAAAAAAACAGCAAGATGCCAAAAAGCTTATTTCGGAGAGTCGAAGTTCTCTCTCCCCCATGGCTCCCATATCTAATAAAATCAAGTTGCTTTTATATTACTTTAAATTTATCCGAAGACTTAATTCCAGTGCATGTATGTATATATCGTATGTATGTCGGTCGTAACCTTGGCGACTTTCTGCTATAACAATTGTCACATCATCCGACTATTAAAAGTTATGATTTTGCAACAAACAAATAAAATCAAAAGGCTCTACACATCCTAAAAATAGATACTCGTACATAGAAATAAAAGCAAAAAAATCATAACGATACCAAAGCAAAGTAAAGTACAATAAACAACCATAAAGAACAGTACGAGTATTATTAAGGCTCCTTGTGCCAAATGCCAACACGAGTCACTTGTGAATGTTCTAATGTTTCCGTTGGCTGTGCTAATTTTGCCGTTTCCCCAGAACGCTCATATCGAAAGTTCTGCTCTTGCTCAACTTTTATGGCAACTTTGAACTACAACAACTAATCCACAAAAGCTCACGCATGAATGTATGCATGTGGATACATACATATCTATACATACGTAATATGTATGTGTATATACCCTATAGGAAGTGTCAGTAGTAAAATAGTACTACAGATTTATTATTTGTCCCTCAAAAATTTGTAGGAAATTAGAAGAAAAAGAATATTGAAAGAGACTTCTGAACATCTCTAGATTGATGTCCAACAGTAAATAGTCACAACATCCTGTTTTTATAGAAATTACAACACAACTCCTAAAAAAATATTTTAAGTTAAAAAAGGATCCTTTTGATTGGATGTTATTTCATTGGAACGAGAAAATGATAAAACTACTCTTTTAAGTACTATTTGAGTATTGGCCGTCAAGCAACTAAAATGCGTATAGTTAAAAATAAAAACCAAACTTACGTATCGAGTGTAGACTGAAGACGTATAAATATAAACAACCAAAGAATGTGTTCATAGATGTTTTTTAAATTACACAGCACATACACTGTATTAGCTACAATCATGCGCATAAATATAAAAATACTCTGAGTATATATTCGGCGATACATGAGTATTTACAAAGGCATTTTATTTGCACACACTTCAAGCATCAGTGCTGCCAGAAAATTGAATTGCTGAAACGCTAAAATGGCAATGCTATTCAACTAATGGCATGCCAGGGATGGAAAGCGCGTTTTAATCACTTTCGACTATGCTAAAAATGTTTCACTTTGCTCATTAGCAATTTTGTATTTGCAAATCTTACTAAGAGAATTTCAGAAATAATATCGGTTATTTAAAGGTTATATATAAGGCTATCAGCGCAGAAGTGTTGTAACCCCAAATTATTTGATCTGTTTAATTATGTAATTACTCTATTGCTTTGCTATATCATGCTCTGTGCAAAAACCATATTTCAGCTCCATCTTCCTTTAAATACCAAAACGTGATTCACTCTACTTTATAATCAGAAAAGCAACCAAAATAAAAATGTGTGTTACGCCACCTTTACTCAGATGGCCTCATTTATTATAAATTTAACATCCTAATTTTCTGATTATGATAAATAAATACTCTGAGTATCATATGTATATTTATTTTTTTATTTATTTTGTGCGAATAAATATTCATACTCTGGGTATAAACATACTACGAGTATAGATATGACAGACACTCAATACTCAAAAAACGCATGTGTCTTTCAATTCATAGTTGTTTGAAAGTAAATACGAGGGCGCATCAATAAGTCCGTGACTTTTTGAATGAAACACAGTTTTTTTTTGCAAAATAAAAATTTATTTTTCAACATAATCTCCTTTTAACTCAACACACTTAGTCCAACGTTTCTCCAGTTTTTGTATCCCTTCCAAAAAATAGGATTTTTGAAGGTCCTTAAAATAAGCATTTGTTTGGTCAATAATTTTATCATTGGAGCTAAATCTCTTTCCACCGAGCCATTTTTTTAGGTTTGGAAATTGGAAGTAGTCACTAGAGGCTAAATCTGGAGAATATTGTGGGTGAGGTACCAATTCGTAGCCCAATTCATAGAGTTTTGTCATTGAGACTGCACACGTGTGCACCTGTGCATTATCTTGATGAAAAAAAAACTTTTCTCTTGGCCATATGGGGTCGTTTTCTTTTTAAATCCTTATTAAATCGGTCTAATAAGTTGGCATAATATTCGCCGTTTATTGTTTTTCCCTTTTGAAGGTAATCGATTTGGATTATCCCTCGTGCATCCCAAAAAACTGTTGCCATCACCTTATTGGCCGACAGACTTGTCTTGGCCTTCTTCGGAGCAGGTTCACCCGGAAAAACCCATTGTTTAGACTGCTGCTTGGTCTCCAGAGTACAGTAATGGATCCATGTTTCATCCACTTTTGCAAAACGCCGCAAAAACTCATTCGGATTGCGGTTAAACAACTCCAAACAAGGTCAAGTGAGAGCAAACGCGGCACCCATCTTGCAGACAACTTTCTTAAACCCAGCTGATCACTTAAAATCGAAACCACAATGCCTATGGCATCAACAATCTCAGGCACTTTTACTCTTCGATCGGGCAACATCATATCGTGGATTTTTTCGACATTTTCGGCTGTATTGATCTCAATTGGCCGTCCAGAACTTTCAGCGTCATTTGTAGTTGTGCGACCACAACGAAAGTCAGTAAAGTCGGTCACGGACTCGCCCTCGTAAGTGAGAATGCGAATTATTTGCGCTACAATTATGAGTATTAGCTTGAGTATATTTTTTTGAAATAGTTATTGTCATTCTCTGATTGGAAGCAGAAACTCACTAGTACATTTTGGCAACTCTAGTCTACTATGCTGATGTTAGTACTATTCACTAAGTAGTTCGTTTGGCACCATATATTACAATAATTATATTAAAGCACAATTCAAAAAAGTACTCTGGATAAAAAGATTATGTCAACTGTTGGACAAAATTGTTGTTGGACAAAACTATTGACTTGAAGAAACTTAACACCAAGCTTCCTACAGGATATGTATTCTGCCCACACACATAACAAAAGATTTCATATTCTACGAAAACATTTAGTAACACAATGTTTAACATTTAAACAAAATATGTAAGTGGAATAAAGAATAGAATAGAACCATACAAAACTGGATTGAGGAGAATAATTTCTACATAAAAGCACTCGTAAATAGTTTCAGGGTGGTAATGTGAGAGTATCAAGTACTATAGGGTCCGCCATCTAACGTTTTTTTTCAACTAGTGCTTATTTCGTGAATGGTAACACTTAGCTCATGTCTGATTTGACAGATAATTAGTTTTATCCTTCCGCTGAACGAGTATGGTTGTGTATACGCTTGAACAACGCTTCGCTAAGTGGGCCTGCGATCGACTTACAGAAGATGCCCATTTTGCCAAAAAAAATCATATTTTCAGATGAAGCTCATTTTGATCTTGGCGGGTATGTAAACAAACAAAATTGTCGCATTTGGGGCACAGAAACCCGCACGCATACATTGAAAAGGCGACGCACTCAAAACGAGTCACTGTTTGGTGCGGATTTTGGTCCAGAGGCATAATTGGGCCAATGAGCAAGGAGTGGCCGTTACAGTCAATGGCGATCGTTATCGGTCTATGTTGAACGAACTTTTTTTCACAAAAATTTAAGAGGAGGATATTGGCAACATTTGGTTTCAACAGGACGGCGCTACGTGCCACACAGCCGAAGCTACATTCGATGGTTTACGCCTTGTTTTCAAAAAAAAAAAGTTATCTGGCGGACCCTATAGTAACTGTTTTTTTTCTCTTTTTCCTTCAGTAAATGAAAATGGTTGTGCCGCACGACGACTGGTACAACTATAAAATATAAAATGTTTTCGCATGTAAGCGATTCTGCATCAGTATGATCTCAGTGGGATTATGGCAAGTGTAAGCGAAAGTCATCGGCTTACAGCCGCACACTCACAGTCTTCCGGAATATGGGAGTAAATGGAAGAAAACCACTAAAACAACACAAGTTTTGCTTACAACATCTATCAGCAACTCATGCTCGTATCTGTTTTAGTTCAAATAGTTTCACTTCCGAAGTGTGTGTGTGTGTGATTTTGCAAATGTAATCATTAGTTGAGTTGTTCATTAGTTATTCGATACGTGTGTATTTTTTTCAAAATGTATTGTATAAATCTCCCGTAAATTTTAACTATTTCTAAAGAAACAGATTATGTTGGGTTGGGCTGGAATGTAGGCAGCCCAGCCCTTCTATAGAGCGAGAACACTCGCAGACAATTTGGCCTATTGTTGCTGGCCTACTTATACCCTACACTCCTATGTTAGTTCAAACTAATGTTTAATTAATAAGGATTTGTAATGAAAATTGAACGAATATTTTGTGTACGACAAAAATTTTGTACATACCCACCAAACCAAACCCTCCGAATTCGTAACGACTGATCGACAAAATCTTCCAATTTCGGAACCGAAATATTACCGAAATCGTTAGGATTTTTTTATGAAATAGTTGGCACGACTTCGCAACGATATGTCTAGAAGTTGTCAGAAGTTTGTGTCGCGTCATGAACAGTGGCGGTCATTCACAGAACTGGTGGAAAACTGTCTCTTCTTTATTCCGCTCTTGACAGCTGCGACATAAAATATTATTATGGAAGATCTAGCTTACTAGCATGTCTACATATCGTCCAGTGGCCCACCAATACCGCAACCAGACGTGAGATGTAGAAGAGCGGATATGTTTTCTTCGCCACCCTACACATATTCAGCCTATTCCATCTACCTTTTGCTTGCTGAGAAATGTATTTGAGAATATTTTTTTGACTGTGACTGACACGGCATTGGAAGCGTTCATAGCAAATTCAGCCTTGGCCAGTTCATCTGACCGCTCATTTCCAAGGAAATCGCTTTGTGCTGTACCCAGATAAAAGTGTTCTCCGACTGGCAACTTACCCTCTCTTTCTACAATACGGACGGCCGACTTGACTATAAAATTTAAATGAAAAGCCCTTTTCATAAAAATTTTCTAGACGAGCCGCGTGCCTGACTTGTGGAAACCAGGTGTAAATCCGGATAGCACCACATTGCACTCGCCAACTGGAACTAAGGATGTTTCGTTTGATCTCAGCGCTAAAAGTGCTGCCTGGCTGTAGACAAATATGCCAATTTTCCCGCGAGCTTTTGTTCCGCACACCATTCCACCTGCTTTCGTTATGACAAGTATTTCGTGAAATACATTAGCGTAATTAGGAAGACGATTAAGATAGCAAGAACACTTGCGTAAACTCCAGACGCCACCGCAAATCATTCTTGAGCCGTCGGTATAGACTCTGATGTCGTAATTTCCTTTTTCATTGCCTGCTGGATGGAAAAAGTATTTTGAAATCTGTGTCAAAGTATTTTGAAATCAGAGGCCATTTTATTGTTTTAGGGCTTAAGCCCCATTTCGCAGTAAAAGTCTTCGGATACATTTTGCTTCCATGAGAGCTGAGAATCCATAATGACACCCTGATATTTTGCACTATCCGATAGTGTGAGTTCGTGGAAGTTCAAACCCTTGCATCTTTGTCTTTGTGGTAAACAGTATCAGCTCCGTTTTTTTTCATTTATCATTTCATTTATTTGGTGTCATTTACCACGTTCGCGTACGCTACAGTTTTGGTACCTTTATTTTCGAATTCAACAAGCATTGAATCAACAACGAGCAGCGTCAGAGCACACTCGAGAGCAATCCCCTTTGTGCCGATCTTGTTTCCCAGCTTTGACATAAAATTGCAGTGACATTCCTTGTTAACAGCATAGTTATAATCCAGCTCCTAATATTGATAAAAGCGCCATAATGATGAAGCAGAATTTGTCTGCAACTTCAGGCAAAATCGCTGTCATAAAATCTACGGCATTAACTTCCAATGCTCCCTAATTTTTGTATTATTTTTCTTTGTGCTTATTTTTCTTTGTACTTTTGTTTACAAAATCTATGAATGTTACTGAAAGTATGGTAGCATTGTTGAGAGAATGAGTATTTATATGTGAGAGTATAAAAAAAACGCACAAAATAAAATTGATTCTATCTCTCGACTGCTTTCTGGGCGGCTTTTTGTGTCAATTTATATGGGAAATGTGTCCATGACCCAATTCTTTTTGATCATTAAAGGTGCCTTTACATCAATGATGTCCAAAAATGTTTTGCAGCTGTATTTGTGAGAGAATTTGAAGTACAGTGTGCTTACGATAAGTAAGCACAAAGATTTTATTTAAAATTTAATTAAAACTAATTGTTTTGTTTATCAAAAACAAAATAGAGTGCAGTTCGCACTGAGATGGCTATTTGTTGACTAGGTAAAATGATAAAGTTTTCAATACATTTTGCTGTTTTAAAATTTAACTTTTAAAATCAAAATATATTGAAAATTTTCCGACTTTATCAAATAAAGAAATAGTAGATTCCTTAATAAAAACACCATCGGTAAGCGGTCTATTTTACGTTTCAATATACATATAAGGGCACTACGCTTAAAATTTAATTTTTTAAACTAAAATTCAATTTTCTTTCATTATTTTTTCCCCACTAACCCTCGCTTTAATTTTTCGTCATCATTATGCCTAATCATATTGATATTAAAAGAATGATAATGATAAAATAATAATGCTTCTAAATAACATTTGATAATACCTCTTATATGTTTAATAACATAAAAACATTGGGCATTATCAAAAACATTATATATCGAAAAGTATTTTCTTAGGTCCATCATATACTTTACGCACTGTATTTGAAAAATCTCAATACAGCCGCTACGCATGTTCACTCGTTGCTGTCTCATGAACGACTAAATTAAAGAGCATAAAATAAAATGATGAGTGGCTTCTAAACAATTGTTTGGTGAAATGGACAGCCATGCTTTACATGGTAATACAAAGTATTACGACTTTGTAAAATCAAAATATTTTTGAAATTCTCTCCGTGTTAAAAAAAAAGAAAACAAGAGTCTTTTGTAGGTATTTTTCATGTCTACACTGATACATAAGTAAAATTCAAGCAAAGATATTAAACTGTTGAGTTAATAACACAAATTGGAAAATTGTAAAAAAAGATGTGTACTAATAAAACTAAATATTGGAGAAAACATTTTATAATTTCAATGCAATTTTGCTACAAAATATAATTTTTTTAAGTTTATTTATTCTTTGTTTGGCTTTGCTGTACCAGTTAAGTAGCTGATGGTTGCAGTCGTAGAATAATTTACAAAAACATCATGAAAATTTCCTGAGTTGATTTTGGTTGTTTTTGTAAAAGTGTCAACACCTTCAATAAATACCATTAGTGCTGCCAATGTTTATTTTGAAATACACCTCTGGTGTGATGAGAATACTTAAGTTTCTAAAATGGTTTAGAAAATAAACATTTGTTTCTAAAATGGTTTAGAAAATAAACATTTACCGACCGTTTGTCAAATATTTATCCGTATTCTCTCCTACTCGATATTCAATCAGAAAGCTGCTTTAACTAGTTTTACAGCTCTTAATCTAATTTAAATTTATTTTTTGCTTTACTTAACAGCATATTTATATGCATAATCTTAATTAAGAATGAAAAAGAAAAAAAATCATTCACTATGAAGATGAAATTTTTCTTTACTAATTATTTCTAATATACATAAGTAAATGTTGTTGTTGTTGTTGTATTAACATCATTAAAGTTTCATAAATATAAGCCACACTTGCATGCTATTCGTAAACTTCTAAAACTTTCACTGGCCTCAGCATGCGCGTGCATGGAATTTTGTGTTATATTTCCCAAGAATTCATTAAATATTAATAATAGTTGGGCTAATAGTTTCTTGTCACCTGACCAGATATTCTCATAAATAGAACATTTAATAAATTAAAATAAAAACACTATCTAATGGAATACGCCTGGCATGACAGCTGCCATTAGCAAAAAAAAAGTTCTTATTGATTGAGATAAGCTGGAATTTATGTGGTAGCAAAATGTGGTATAAGATGGTCCCACTTACATATTTATATAAATTGAAATTTATTGAAAAGTAACTTCCTTTAACTCTTCATCATTGGGGAATAATAGGGCGCTAACTCCAATATGAGTTTCATTAATATCCAGTTCTAAAAATTTATTGGCGATCCCCGCTCCTTGAACTGTTTTATATATAGCATCAGAACTATCCTGCTCTTAATCTAAACTGTCAAACTTAATAAGACCACAAGCACTCCTGTTCGCATTAATTTATCTTAAGCTGGATTTACCCATCGTTCACCAACAAAATTTTCGTCAGGAAAAAAATTTGTATATATAGTTTGACGTTTCTCTTCTCGAGAGAGAGAGAGAGAAAGAGGAAAGAAGAGAACTTATCTTTTTCGGAACAGTTTAAATTGGCTTAATTTTAATTTCGGTCTGAACAAAATTGTACTGTGTGGCCAGTTATTTGTATTTTTCAGTCAAATGGGAACTGAGCTGCCACCTCAGTATACTTGTACTAAAATATACTTATTGTTTTAACCAAATTTTCATTAAAATAAAAATTAAATAAAATTAAAAATTTAAATAATTTTTTAATTTACAATTTGTTTATTAAACAATTAAAAATATGTGTGTGACACCAAGAAAACAGCAAATTGAAATCAGTTGCTGCTACGCTGCCACCTTGTACAATTCATGCGCCTCGTTTACACACGCATTTCATACGGTAGCTTTGGTTTCCCGTACAAATTGTTCAAAATGGTGAAACGTGTTGCAGAAAGCTCTTAACAAAATAATTTTTTTTTTCTTTCGGAAATAGGGATGAATCCAGCAATCCTATTTTTAAATTATGAAACGTTAAAACAATCACCCAATATTTCTACATCAGAAAAATTTTAGTTTTTATTTTTAGCTGTTTATTTATTTTTTAAATAAATTAAAATATTAAGTTCCACAGACAGTTGAAAAATTACGCTCAACTCAGCAAAAATATAAATCAAAATGGTGCAAAAAAAATACGCAAGTCCAAAGCTGAAGCAGCAAATAACATTTTCTGCCAGAGGTTCTCAAACGTTAGCTGCATCATTATATAGTAAAACTAAATTTCCTTAGTACTTTTTTAAGTAGCTTACAATTATTATAAATCCTTAAATGTCAAACATACATCACTTTCTCACTCTATTCAAAATAACAAAAACCTTTCTTCAGTGTACTGGTATGAAATGCTCTTCTTTGTTTGGGAGATTTCAGCAACAAAACGTAAAAAATATTTTCGGTTTTATGTTTCTTTATTTTGCACTTAATAAAATTCATAAGTGAAATTTTCCAACACAAACTATTTTGTTCTTACAAGTAGTAAATGGGTAATG
The DNA here is from genome assembly GCA_936439885.1 of Nowickia ferox. Taxonomy (NCBI): domain Eukaryota; kingdom Metazoa; phylum Arthropoda; class Insecta; order Diptera; family Tachinidae; genus Nowickia; species Nowickia ferox. The sequence continues at coordinate 99,222,984 of OW387023.1, read as the reverse complement.
AAATCATGCTGGTCATTCCATTTAAAGAGAGACAATAATGTTGATGAAGACAATGAAGAGCTAAAACAAAAGCATGAAAACAGACACTGTTTTTATGGTTGGTCTCTGAAAATACAGACATAAAGATAAGAAATAATATGAAAATTTAAGAACGCAGATACGCGCAGCTTGAAATATAAATTGAGACATTTTATCTTTTGGCATTTTGTTAATGCAGCAACTGCAACTCTTGCAACAAAAATGGTTTAGTTCCAGTGAATGCACAGTCAGACAAATAATTTTCATGGACGTTTAAATTTTGCTTTTTGTTTTGGTGTATTCATAATATGCAAGGAAGGAAGAAAATAATGGATGTTTATGTCGAAAAAATATATAAACTTAAATATAAATGAATTAACTAAAATGCAAGGAACAAAGTAAGGATTTTCATGAGCACTCATAAAACTGCCATTTGTGCAATTGGGCACACTTGCGACACTTGTTTCATACAGCCATTTTTCAATTTTTGCGCAAACACTTAATGTCAATTTGAAAAGCATTCCACAACAATTTATTTATATTCATAAAAATATAAAATGTATTTTATATCTTTTTTAAGAAACTTTTTTTTTGTGAAAAATTTTAAACAAAATATATTTCAAACTCATTTTAAATTTTATGAATATGGGGGGATAAATTTTAAAGAAACGTCAAAAATATTTATTTGATAAATATAAACCAAGGAAACTTGAAGTAATTTGTAAAAAATATACCTATATAGTACATATTTATATACATATTCATAAATGTATGTACATACATATGTATGTATATAAAGCGTGTTTTTTTAGAGTGTCACAACTTTGAGTTGGCATCACTGCTTTGATTGAGCACCCATTTAACAGCTGATAGTTGCTTTTTGTTTAGTTTGCTTTGAAATTTCGTTATGCATCGACTTACACCAGAGCAACGCATGCAAACTGTTGAAATTTTTAATCAAAATAATTGTTCTATTCGTCAAACTCATCGTGCACTTCTTTCATTTTATGGCGTACATAATTCTGTTTGAATAGGGCACGTAAATAAGCAGAGGAGAATCTACAAGCTTTTATCGAAACATCCTTACATCCACAGAAAATTACTGTTTGGTGGGCTTCAAAAACGATGATGGCCAGAATGTTACTTTCAATGGTGAACGGTATAAGAACTCGATTCGAAATTTTTTCGTACCTCAATTACGTGGCATTAATCTGGCTGATTTGTGGTTCCCACATTACGGAGCCACATGCCACACAGCGGGCGCTACAATTTTGATTAACTCAAAGAAAATTTTGAAGAAAAAAATAATTTCACGTAATGGCCCAATCAATTGGCCACCAAGATCGTGTGATTTAACCCCATTGAATTATTTTCCTTGGGTTATGTTAAGTCACTTGTCTACGTCGATAAACCACAAACAGTTAAGCACCTGGAAATCAACATTATCTGCTAAATACGGCCGCAAATGCTGCGAAAAGTTGTTGAAAATTGGTGTTCCAGATTGCGCCTTCTACGCGCCAGCCGTAGCGGCCAAATGGCAGAAATCATATTTAAGCATTAATTGCATAAATGTTTCTTTCCAATAAAGCCCGTTTCATTGATATTTAAAATATATTTCAAAAAACTATACTCTACATGTGCAACACTTAAATGCAAACTGACAGCTGTAAATAAATAAAATTAAAAATTACAAAAAAAGAAAAAACCGTCAGAAAGCTGCAGAAATATGAAGACGTGAGAAAAATCGTAATCGGTCTATTTTCTATACAATAAATTTTGGATTTTATATCTTTCAAGGTAAATCAAAAGAAAACGGTTTTCACAATTGATGGGAAATTCTTACAGTTGCATAAACATGCAATCTCAAATGCAAATGATTGTGAATTGGGCTATTGTGAATCACATTGCATACACATATTACGAAAATGACAACAAAAGAAATGCCAAACATGTAGTCAGCATAATCGCCACTATTGTGAATTATATGTAAAATTTTTGTTCCCATGAAATTTTCACTCACCATGAAAGGAAATTTATAATTATTTTCCCTGCTTTCAATGCGTAGTGAATGTAGAAAACGGGAAGAAGCTTTCTTAAGTTTAGAAATTAATTAAAAATCAAACAAATTTAAGTATATTAAGAGGAAATACACAAATGTTGGGTATTAAATTAAATGTTTTAAGTTTAAAGTTTTGCTTTCAAATATTTCTTCTTGATGCAGTGGAAAAAAATGTTTAGTATGCCAATTCCATCAAATTATTTGTAGGTAAACAAGAGGTTCATATTAAAAATATTGAATTAATACATCCAATAAATCCAATTCGCCTCCAAAAAAAGTGAACGAAACCGAGGGAAAGTGAAAAAAATAATAAGAGGAATCAGAAAAAGGAAGAAAACTCTAGGGAAAACTATTCACAATTGCAATTTAAGGAAAAGCGAAAATATATAGTGTAGGAAAAATGTTCACAATAGGGTTGAAAAAACTTATATTATAATAATTTTCAGAACCATTATTAAGAAAACTAACATAAAATTTAGATTTGATGTTTAGCATAAAATGAATTTATTATGTGTAGACAGTAGGTTAGATTTGACCGTAACCTGTACGAAAAAAAGTTTGCCAAAGAAGATGGATCAGCTGATTTACATCAAGGAATTACTACCTTTACTTGTCTTAGATGTTTTTCTACTCGAATGATTACGAACATCGCAGTAACCCTTAACGAAGCGTGTACGAATTAAGCTTGTATCCGTGACAACATTTATATCATAATTTGTAAGTCTGCTTGGCTACAATACCTTTTGCCCTTAAAATTAAAATAAAAAATAATAAAATAATAATAAGAAGAAGAAGAAGAAAGATTAAGATTTTCTGCAAAATATGGAGGAGTATTGTAACAAAATTTAAACCAACAGAAAACTTTAACATTTAACTTCTATGGAATGAAATTCTTCCTTTTGCTTTTGGTTCATTTTCTTTGCGTGCTTTTTTTGACATCAACAACAAAATTTTATAATTTCTTACACATTTCTTGTGTTTTAACACAAAATTCCCTGAAGTATTTTTCTGTTTATTTAAACTAAGTTCTTTTTCTTTTTTTTCTTTTTTTTTTTTGTTTTTCTTTAATATTCTACCTACGTGATAAAGAAATTATTCATGAATGTATATTTGTAGAACCTTTTCTTTGCGTTTTTTTGAAAAAAAAAAATGGGTAAAAAACTAAGAAATATGTTTTTGTTTTATGTTGTAGTTCTGCGTTTAATTCTCTTAAATATCTTAATTTAACAATAAGAAAGTTTTTCTTTTATAGAGAACTGTATTGCTTTTAACTGTTTTATACAAACGAAACACATATATACATACATATGTGAATAAAATATACTTAGATAATCTGAGTGGGCAAGAGGGTAAAATGTTGGTTACTTATGTTACTTTAAGCGGCTCAAGAAAAATTATATAAAACAAATTCATTAGTATGGATTATTGTGAAAAGAAGCTTATTTAGTTAGTTAGTAAGACGCCTTGCATACGTTAAGAAAGTCGTAAAAAGAAAAGAAAAATTAATGTTAGAAATCTCAATTAAAAGATTAAAAGCGAATTCCAGTTTCCTAAAAGTATGCACCAAAAATGTTTAAAGATAAAACGAATATTTAATTAATTTTCTAGAAAACTGAGCTTCATGCGTGTTTCGTTTGACATTTAATTGAATCGTAAAATGTTTCAGATCTGCAATTTCCAAAAAGCCAAATGAATTTTTATTTACACTTTCTTTTTTATTGTACGAGTATTGTAACATTTTTTTCTGCGAACTTTTCTTTTTAAATCTTTGCCCACTTTTATTAATGAAATTTCTTTTCTTTTTCTTTTATTTCCAGGTAAGCCGAGTTTTTTATATTTCGTAAAAATTTTATGAAAAATTTTTCAAGCGTCAGGTATGCCTATTTGAACAAAAGGTATTTAAACAAAAAAAAAACAAACATAAGCACAGAAAATTCTTAACAAACTGTCGCGAGAACTTTAGCAAGAAAACAAATCAATCACGAAACATTTGCCAAAGTCAAATAATTTTTTCTCAATACATATCGCTCATTTACTCAAAGAACGTCATAACTCAAAAATATAATTTTTTAGTTAATAATGCAGAATTAATCCTTCGTATTGTTCTTCAATTTTTTGTAAAAATTTCATACAAAGCTTTTGTATACTCAACTCTTGAAAGTGAAATAAAATTTTCTTTTTCCTTTAAGCTGGGTATAATTGAATAAATTGAAAACGCTTTATCTGGCGAACTTGTTTTTTGAGTTATGACGTTCTTTGAGTAAATGAGCGATATGTACTTTTTCTAAGAAAAAGTATTTTTTTTTTGTAAATGCAGCCTTGTTCTGTAATACTTGAAGTGTTGTTTAGAAAATGAAAGAAGTGGAACCGTGGTCTCTTTTTATTTGTGTCCTTATTTATGAAAGTGGTCTAAGTCATGTATTTCTTTGGTCGAGATATTTCGTAGATTATATTTGAACAAATCAAAAACTATTTTTATATTATGCAACATTTTAATTTAGAGTTGTACAAGTCCCGAGTAATATAAACTTATTTAACATTTATTAAATATTTATCGAAGTATTTTTTGAAGATTTATTTGTTATTTCGAAGCAAAAATGCATATGACTTAGACCACTTTCATAATTAAGGGCACATTTATTTTCGAATATTTTTTGTTTATATATTTATTTATTTATTTTTTATTATTTAATATATTTTATATTATTTGTTCATTTTTTTATTATATTATCTTTTATTTTATTTATTATTTCCTTCTGTGCTACTTTAATTGGAATCAAGCTATCTGTAGCAGCTCCACGTTAACCCTTTATCACTCCGTATTACAGATATGTTACAAACCATTAAATCTCTTTTAAAACTATTAATTTATATTAATTATTATTTCTTTTTTCAACTCAATAGCTTTGGTACAATATCTTCCTTCAAACTGTAAAGTTGATTCTTAATAAAATTTTTTATCTACTACGGCAAAAGAGATTTAAAGTAACCCTACGCTTTTATTAAATCAATGTTGCTGTTGTGCAGTTTTTAAAAAAGTTATATTTTCGGCGTTTTACTTCATTAAATTTTGTAAATGGCCAAGTCAATTATTGTTTTCATTTCTAAAATATTGTGAGTGAAATTATTTTTAATTTGAAGCTCTTGTCGCTTTTTTTACGCAATGTTTTTACTTATGCTACGACCTCTCAAAATCTTTTGAATAAAAATAGTTTCACGATATTGAGTTATAAAGGGTTAAATTGTGGTAAGGGAACAGTCTGTTATCTACTTAATTAGTAATCGCCTTTAAAGCAAAATATACGCCTTAAAGTAAAGCATTTCTCTTCGATATTCGCTGATAGTCTAAAGAAGAGAAAACTTAACATTACACACTTTAAAGTACACAAAAGAACAAAAATTTTAAAAATTTTGTTCTACTTCGAATTAAATTTTTAGGACACTTTCCTGCAGCCATGGATATTAATTTAGTTTAAGAAGCTGCTAATAAGTCAAGTGTGTGAAATTTACATTAGGATTCCGCACATAGTTCAAATGTTTCTACAAGTTTTAGATGGCATATGTGTGTGTGTAGTCGTATGTATGGATGTTTGTGTGCTGTTGTTATTATATCCCTGGCGTATGAGTAATAATTAACACTGCTACATAATTGCGCATTAAGTATACGTCAGGCCGAACAATGATGTACATATGAATTACAACAGCACATACACATACATACATATACATATCTAATAATAATAAAAATAAGCAAAACGAACTTTTCACTTAATTGAAAAATACGAGAGTTGTATTTTATAAAAAAATATTTGCCCAATTCAGAATCTTGCATCGTAGCATGAGCAAAATTTTGTAGTATATTTATACTCACCACTAATAATTGTTAAGAGGTGAGTATCAATATACTATACCACTTTGCACATGCTACGATGCAAGACCACTTGCACAAGATTGTGAATTGGGCTGCTATGTCTGCAGTACAAATTTTAAATTTAATACTTGTGTTTTTAATGAAATTTCATGAAATAAATTACACGAAACTACTTTTTATTTTCTAATAGCAGCGCTAGAAAAAAGAGTGACATAAAAAATGGCGTCTCAGGAATCTATTAAGCATTTATGGCAACTTTTTGAACGCATTTGCTTAAATATTAATCTTTGCAGTTTTCATGGCAACTTTTTAATCTCATTTGTTTCTCATTCTCACATTTTTATTGATACATAAAAAGGGTTTGAAGCAACTAATTTCATAAAAAAAAATTTTATTTAAGCAAATACCGTCTTATACTCTTCAAGTTTTTTTTTCGTGACAATGGGTGACGTAGAAAAGTAGTTCAAGTGATGAAGGTATAGTCACTGGTCACTGAACTGCATCAGCTTCAGGGGATAATAATTCTAATGTTACTCTCTATTGCGATGCAAAAGTAAAATGCTACGAAATCGAACGATTGGTACTCTCTAATGCGTTTGCGCATTTGGTTTTCGCATCTATTTTTATTTTCTTTGGCAAACCTGATATCACCGCACTCTGTAATGAGAAAGCATCTGTTAAAATCGTCCGATTATCGCAATTATCTTGCGATAAGGAGAAAAACATGTGAGTTCGTTGAAAAAATATTTATATTTGATATTAAAACTGTTATTTTTAGAGAGAAAAAAATTACATTACATTTTGTGATCACATGCATATAGGTCTGTTTCTTTACTTTTTGGGTAAAGTTCGGTAAAATGAGAGCAAACTATAATTTTTCTCAATAAAATACCAAAATACACAAAAATATATGGGAACGCGAAAAACCAAAATTTTAACATGAAATGAAATGTCAATGCATTTATGCATATACGTACGTACACACATAACTAAACACATACTTATGTACATACACACGCACGCATTTATTTACATGATTAAGTATATAGAATGTTTTTTGTTTTCTTAACTTTATATGAAAACTAAGAAAACTGTGTTCACCATTAGTTTTTAAAGATTTTTTCATACATTTTCCCATTTTTTTAGTTTTTAGGAAAATGTAATTTTTCTTTGCTATTGTTTATTTTTTTTTAACAGGTGATTAGTTTTTTATGTGCCCAAACAAGCATGAAGAAAATGTGCGAACTGTTTCGTGCACGAAGAAGAAGAACATTACTCTCACAAAATCTCTCTCATTTACCCAATTTTCGAGTATGGGAACGCTTTTCGTGCAAATTGGGATCTCGCGTGAACATACAGAAACGCTTCCTTATTTAAACGGAAATTTTGAAGAGACTATATTGGACTTATCTCTTAAGACTCGTCCTACACGGCCTTTTTCCTTATAAAACTCTATTTTACTTTCAATTGAAAACTGTTACACTTCACTTTTTCCTAACTTTCCTCTTCTGAAAAGACGTTTTTTACATATTTTGGCATTTCATTACTGTCAATCTTTGCCATATTTCTTTTCAAAATTGAAGACACATCTGCCAATAATTATACAAACACTTTTGGAAAGTTATATTACTGATAGGAAGTTCACTGTTGTAGAAGGAGATACGAGTCATGAGTGTGGCCGAATCTATATCTTCCGGTATCCCACAGAGTAGTATTCTGGGGCCAGTCTTGTATTTAATATATACTTGTGATATGCCTGTGAGCAATAATATTCTTACCTCTACATTTGCCGATGATACAGCCTGTCTGAGTATGCATGAAAACCCTTATGAGGCATCCAGGAACATATTACCCAGCTGGAAATATGGTTAAACTTATGGAGAATTAAAGTAAATGAGCAAAAGTGTGTCCATATAACCTTTACCTTAAGAAGAGATACAATCAAAATATTCCTCAACATTCTCAAGTGAAATACCTTGGTATACACCTTGATCGAAGGCTTACATGGAAACATCATATTGACTCTAAGCTAACCCAAATGAAACTTAAGTTAACTCAAATACATTGGTTGATTGGCAGAAATTCAACACTCAGCCTAGACTGCAAACTGTTAATATACAAGTCGCTTTTGAAACCAATATGGTGCTACGAAATTCAGCTATGGAGCACTGCTTCAGCTTCCAATGTAGAGAGCATCCAACGAAGACAAAACAAAATTTTACGTTTGACAACATCGGCTCCATGGTACATTAAAAATTCAAATTTACATCGTGACTTAAATATGCCACTAGTGACTGAAGAAATTGCAAAATACGCAGGCAAGTACTTAAAAAAACTCGAATCCCATCGTAATCCGCTTGCTCGTAACATCTTGAATTTTACTGGACACTTCTGCTTCAACACTCCAGATGTAACTGCTTGATTATACTCTTATTTATTTATTCAATTAAACTATTTTTTTGAGCTTTAGGTCTATTTATATTATAATTTTATTAGTACGATATTTCGTTAACCTTTGGTTAACTTCTTCAGGATATTTTTTATTTTTGTAATAGAAAGGAGAAAAGAAAAAAGAAAAATTTAATTCCAAAGAAACAAAAATAAAAAATATCCTAAGAAGAAGTTAACCAAAGGTTAACGAAATATCGTACTAATGAAATTATAATATAAATAGACCTATAGCTCAAAAAAATAGTTTAATTGAATATATTGAAAAAGGTCGAAAAATTAGATAAAATAATTTTATTTATTTATATTTTTTTGCTCAGCACAACTCTTGTGTATCATTAATTTACTATCAGTAAGTTTATGTCCGACATTGGTCGGGCCTAATAATTATATTTAAATTTAAAATTTGAACACTTATTGTTAGTTCATATTTGAAGATGCAATAAGTAAATATATGTCAAATAAAAAAAAAATATTTCCTTTTGCAAAGTCAGTGCTGCCACTTTATCAAAGATTTTTGCAAAAGGATTTGCGATAGTAATAGAGAGTACCAAATTGGCATCTCATCGCATTTAACTTTCGCATCGTAATTGCTTTCGCATCGCAATAGAGAGTAACCCTCCAAAGCGTCCTCCTTGGTCGGTACTGTGTAGCAGAAGCATCGGCAAAGTAAAACAACCAATAAAATGGCTACTCAGCACAGCTTTGAAAATTTACCACGCCTCATTGACACCAGGGGCGCTGCAACACTTCATTATTAAAAACGTGTGAAAAAGCAGAGTTTAAAATAATGAAGCTTTCCTCTATCTCTTCCTTAACCATCTGTCTTCTCTATCACTATCCCTTTCCTAAAGAAGGTAACACCTAGTAATAGTAGTAGGCATTACTTGATATTAATAAATTAAGAGTTTAAATGTAAAGACCATGACTTACTGTCATACAAAGTCGTACGATGTGTGATGAATTGTTATTGTATTTGGAAAATTTTCACAAACTCCATCATAACAACGTTGTATTTCCTCAAAAATCGCACGACTTTGTATGATAGTGTATCACGGCCTTAAGAAATATCAACCCTCGTTTACCCAAACTTATGAAACATTTTTTTTAGATAAATTACATCCAAGTCTTGTGGTGAAAGCATAAATAGAAAACTTGCTATAATCATTATAACAGATGTTTATTTTTTGACGAAAAGCATTTAACATGATAAAAAGCAATAAAACCACAAGCAAACAAACGACTAAATATCACTTAATGAAGGAAATATAAAAAGATATTCATCATGATAAATCAAAATATGACTCACATAATTAAAATTAAAATATTTGTAATATAAATATGGCACATAACCTTTGAGTGAAAAAAATACGTACTGGAAATCAATTTCTTTTTTTTTATGTTCTGAAAGTATAAAAAGTATGAGTATAAAAGGCAGACGATTTTGCAAACAACGATCTTTCGTATGCTAGACATCAGTGGATCGGGATTAATCAGGGTAAGTCAGTATTCAATTAATAATAAGTAGTGTTAGCGATTTAAATAAAAAAAATTAAAGTAGTTATTAAAAAACATTGTAAGCGATTAACATAGTCACAAAACAATACAGTAGAACCTCGATAAGTAGTAGTCGCCAAAAAATATTGTGTAATTTCGATAAATGTTAGTATTGCGAGCGATTGGAAATGCCACAAAGCAATACAGCGAACCGCAAAGTCTTTGGTCATCTACGTACTTAAACTTTAACTAAAACGGGGCATAGTAGGCCGGTAGTCGATACGTCCAACTTTACGTGAGCGTTAGTGAGATATCCGGTTTCAATCTACCTGACAAGGCGCTACATGGGACCACAGGAGTAAGAGAAAAGTGGATCATGGAAGTATAGAGGAAGATAACTCGCAGGAAGCCAAGTCAAGACGAATCCGGTAATCGGGGAATCTGCGAATCATAAACCCAGCAGATAATATAATAATAAAGAATTGAAGTCAAGTGAAATATAATCATAGAAAAAAAAACGTAAAGTTAATTAATTTTAAATAAAGAATAGTAATAACTTATTTCTTGTAACGACCTTGGCATTTTTAGGCTGAGTATACCCAGCAGAAAACGTTGGTTCACGTCAAAATGAAGAATCGTGTTGAAAAAAAAGTTATTTCAAGTTGAAACGACATAAATTTAATAAATATAATGTTATTTTATTTAAGAAATTTATTATTCGTTGAAATTTATTTGCTGGTGGTTAAACATTGTCTATATTAGGTTTGTGACTGTTCACAATGTGGTTGAAGGTTACTGATGATTTGGGCTAAGCACCAATGAAATATATAGACAATGCTTAACAACCAGCAAATAAATTTCAAGTAGTTATTTTATTTTATTAATTATAATATTGTAATAAATTTAATATAATTTGCAATAAAGTATTTTGCATGGTGATTTTGCATTGGTTTTTTTTTTCTTTAAGCACATTGAAATATATATTGATCTTGGTCTTAATGGCATTTGTATAGGGTGTTTTTTTATTGAGGTATAGAACTTTAAGTTGGCATCACTTTTTTAACTGGCGGCCATTTTGTCAGCTGTCAAGTGATTAATATTTAGTTTGGTTTGCCATTTCATCATGAACAGGTTGACAAAAGAACAACGCTTGCAAATCGTGCAAATTTATTTCGAAAATAATGGTTCAGTTCGCGAAGTTTACCGCAAGCTCCGTCCATTTTATGGTCGACATAATCGTCCATCAGAGCAATTAATTCGGTTAACCATGGATTGGCCACCAAGATCGTGTGATTTGACACCATTGGATTATTTTCTTTGGGGATATGTGAAGTCGCTCGTCTACGCCAACAAACCAGAAACGTTAGGGGACTTGGAAGCCAACATTCGTGGCGTTATTGCCAACATACGGCCCCATATGCTCGAAAAAGTGGTTGAAAATTGGACCTGTAGAATTGGCTTTATTCGAGCCAGCCGCGTCCACATGCCCGAAATCATATTTAAACGTTAATGGCATAAAATTATCCTTCCAATAAAGCCAAATTAATGGACATTAAAACGATTTTCTTGTATTTTATTTCAATTCGAAGTTCTATACCTCTAAAAAACACCCTATAGATAATGGAACCACTTCATGGAGAAACTTTGCATAAGCAGTACTGGGAATTTTATATATGTGTGTTCAAAAAAGTATTCAAAGCAATAAAGATGTAAATATACACATATATGTATGTATCTATATATGTATGTATGTATATATTCAAATAACAAGAAAAATAGCCTGCAGTATACACTCACGAATCTCATACCACTTCTATAGGAACATCATATTCAGATTTCAATGAAACCCCCAGTGGCAGTCACAAATAATTCTGATGATGTGTGTAGCATAAGAACACCATTTTGCTAACTAAATATTTATGGTTTACGAAGTGTGCCGTAGCACCATCAAAGTACAACAATAAATCAAACATTTTGATGGAAAATAACTTAATTCAGGCAAATACAATTTTGTGGCGCAGAGTAGGGTCGTTAACGAGTGGGTGGTGCAGGAAAATTTAGTAGGTAGCAATTATGTATATCAGTGAAAGTCAAATTATCAACATTCAAAATTGAGCCATAATTTCAAAGTTAATAATTCATTTCATCATCGCCAATATACAATAGTTTTAAGTGTATGTACATGTCGCCCTTTTCGTGTTTTCAATATAACTTTGTCCAAAACCGCGAATTTCTTCACTTTTATGGAAACATTTCGAAAAAAAATTTTCAAGCTTTACAGTTTCTAATTTACATATGTACTCGTATGTGTGTCTATTCATGAACATTAGCCCACAAAGAAAATCACGAATGAACATGCTTGTGCAAAAAGTTTCTTATGGTCGCATGCACAATTGGAATATTCATTAAGTATACGAGTACATATTAGAAGTGAGCGCAAGATATGAAAAACTGCACAGTATTGCATTTTTTTCAAGAGCGAATATTGTTTGTAGTGGTGATCGCAATTGAGAACATGGAAACAAAAAACACACAAAACCATTGTACAACAGTTGAATGTACAGTTGTGACAAGTGTCCAATATTTATGTATATTGTACACTTCATAGTGCACCATACTCAACCTGACCAGACATTCCGCGGGATTATCCCGCTTTTCGTAGGTCGATCGCGCTTTTTAGAGTTTTGAACTTTTCAATATCTTATTATATTTTTGTTATTAAAATGTAAGTCATGAAAATCCAAATATTTTTCTATCATCAGCAGTACTTTTTCGCACGGGATGCAAAATTTCAGCAATAACAACGAGAAATTTATAAAAAAAACGCAAGTTGAGCTACATTTAGTACATGTCAAATTTTTCACGCGAAATAATCAATGTTGCTGAAAATTTTTCACGACTTCTATATGGGAAGTGCCTCTACTACTTTATGCATTAAAAAATTAATAGTCTATTGCTCCTTCTAGACCATCAGTAATACGCTATGGGCAAATCAGCAAGATCAGTACACTGATTATCATCAGAGTAAACCCTACAAAATTTCACCCTTCTTCCTGTAGTTTTCCAGATATCTCAAACTAAATATAACAAAAATGTTTATGGGAGGTTTCACACCCAAGTGTCTCATTCGAACTGATTTGTAAGAAAACGAACATAATAAAAATCGTTACTTACACAAAAGTTCACGTTTCCTACTGAAAAATATCCCAAAATAAAGAAAAAAAATTTTTATGGGAGATGCCATATTAAAAAAAGTAACGAAATCGATGCAGGCGCTCTTAATTGATGCGATTACCAATAGACAATATTTGATTTTTATTCATATAGATATGTGTATATTTTTGTATATTTAAAAGCGTTTCTTTTGAGTTGAAAACTATGTTTCCTAAGCAGATACGAAATTTTGTACTCGTATGTGCATATTAAACATCCCGCTGTCTAAAAAGTATTTATTTTAAAATCCCGCTTTCTCGCGGTATTTTCTTCGACATCCCGCTTTTTGATCGATCATATTCCGCTTTTTGCAAAAACCATCTGGTCACGTTACCCCATACTTCATTTCACCAACTCAAAATTTCATAAAATATTAAGTGATAATAAAACTTTTTACTTTTATATCCATTGTGAAAGATATTCACTTGTGTGCTCATTTTACAATTGTCAGTCGGTGTGCACTAATGAAATACGAGTCTGCTTCCACAATACAATAACTAATGCCCTTGCTTGGCAGATAAACAAATGCTGTTGCATGATTTTGATAAAATTGAATACCAGTTTCAGTGTTCTCATAAAATCAGGAGCACTAAAAAGAGAGAACATTTCAATAATGTTCATCATGAAGATTAAGCAAGCAAACAGTTTGTGCTCACCTCTAGTACATACCCATTGGGAACATTACCTTTTCCCAATGGGTAGGTTAGGTTATAAAAACCAGCACACTGAGGTCCCGTTGTGCTACCTGTGCGGATTGAGGTGGACTGCCCATCCTCAATCATCCTATTCACTATTTATACTTTGCTGAAACCAACCCGAAAGGCGTATGAATGAATTTACAGCGCCGATGTCACATTCCGACAGACTCTCCAAACCTTGCAGTATCGGAGCCCCCTTTTTGGAGTGACCGCACCTCCGCACTAGAGGTAATATAAAAGTAAAGGAGAAGGTAATGCACAGCTCGTATAATTTTCATTCCAGAATTCATTACTGTTATTACAGAACATGTTCTAGGAAAGTAGTGAATTATTAATAATATTAATACATTATTTCTCCCATTATTATGTAATTAATGACCACTTTTCCCACTGGGTATAAACACATGCATATGTATGTATGTACATATTTACTTGAATTGAAATCTGTAATTCCGTTTGTTTGAAATTGCTGCCTCATCTGACGTTACTTTGTCGGCACTTGTTCTTTACTGCCTGAAGTAAAACAGATAATAATAGTTATTTAATTAATTTGTTAATTATTTAGGTTGAAGTAAAAGTAGAAATTATATCAAAATGACTAAATAAAAATCTGGACAAACCTATATATACCCTTTACCATTTTTGGTGAAGGGTATAAAAATTACACACATGTAGAAAATGTATGTATATACATACTTAATTACATACATATGTATGTACATTTTACAGTCTAGTAAAATAAAACTTAATTTAAGTAAATTGAGGGAAAATTACTTTGAAGGCATTTCTTTGGTTTGTATAAAAATCTTGATTAAACCAGATAATGGAACACGTTATAATAATATTTAACGGAACATAAAATGAAACCGTATGATTGAATTGACGGAAATTAGTCTTTACACACAATAAAGGTGAAAACAAAACGAAATTAAACAATAGAGGTATTCACGTTAACTCTTGCAACTGTGCAAAATGCATAATTGCGTCTTCTGACGGCATCAAAAATATGTAGGTTATTTTGTTTAGTTGGTTTTAAAGTCAATCACAATTTCTGTTTCTTGCTTATTAAAAGTTTTTGTTAAAATATCTAACAGAAAGTGTCAACACTGTTTTGATTTTACCGATATGCCAAGAGACATCAATTCTTAAAAAAAAAATTTAACACATTTGAGTCTTTTGGAAGTAACAAATTACGCTCTTGCTTCTAAAGGAATGTATTCTTCCATTATTTATATAATCAATGATCACTTTTCCCGCTTTTTGTTTTTAGGGAGCACTGATTTTGTAAATTACTTCACAATTTCAAGTCAAACATTTTAACATATTTTGAAGTTTTTCATTTTTTTATTAACTTAACTTTTTAAAGAACTCCTTCATCTTTAACAACATGTAATATTTTTCTATTTCAAAGAAAACTTTATAAGCTTACCAGGCTTTTCTGCTTTGTAATTTGGTGCAGAGTTGTTTTTATAAGTACTTTTTCCCCCATTTTGTTTTGCTTGTCGATGACATTCAAAGTTGCACAACTGCAAAATTTACTCTGGTAATCTTGCACTCACATTATCAAATAATGGCAATGATATGTTCGGAAATTCAGCGAATTTATTTCTATTTGCAGTAATGCTGCCAAATTTTACTGTGTATACGTGATCAGCTGTTGCACATGCTTTGCAACTGCTCCACATGTTGAAATTTTTGAACGAAATGCAAAAAAATGTTTAAAAAGTATTTGGCTCCATAAATTTACAGCCAAACATTTGTACAATGTTTTTTTGACTTGGCGGTGTTTTAATTTCACTGTACAGCAGAAAAAATTTTCAGCAAAATACATTTAATAAAATCTATCACGAGTAATAAATTATCGTTTGGCGCCATCGTCGTCAATTTTTTTTTTTTTTTTTTTTTTAACAAATAGGATTTAGGTCCTTCTCTCAGAAATTACTAAAAAAAAATATCCTATCCGATAGAAAATTAAAAAATAAGAAGAAAAAATTAAATTTAAATAAATGGCGGTGAGCCTTAGTTTCCGAGTAATGGGAATCCCAAGTTCCAGTACAAAATTGTGATTATTTGATGTATTTTCCCTCCAATGCAGTCAATATTCGTATGATTTAAAAGCTTTTAAGAAGATCGCTGCGTACTAAGGATTTTTTCCACCATGGTTTTTCCCAACATGCCGCTGCGTACTAAGGCATGCTGTATAGCTGGCCCTCGGCCGGGCTTAGGATTTTCTCTACCATGGGTTTTTCCAACAGGGCGCTGCGTACTGAGGCTCTTTATATAGCCGGGATTAAGGATTTTCTCCACTATGGGTTTTCCTAATACGGCGCTGCGTACTAAGGCTCTTTGTATAGTCGGCCTTGGGCCGGGCTTAAGGATTTTCTCCACCATAGTTTTAGCCAACATAGCGCTGCGTACTAAGGCTCTTTGTAAGAGGTTTTGCTTCTTCGACTGTTACTGTTTGCAACTTCTTAAAGCACATAGACTGCTTCTGCTTTTACTGGCGATACTAACCAAAAGCAAATCAAATTTAAACTTTTCTAATCGTCGACTGCTGAAAGTACTGCGCCATTTGTCATAAATCGTTTTGTGATTTTGCTTTGACTGAAACTGTTGTATTTTTCAAAAGCGAAAGCAGAAGCAAAATGAAATGAAATGAAAATCATTACAGTTTTTTAAACACTGGCTAAGAGTCTACCAAACAAACCTTGTTAATATATTATGCCAAAAAAAAATATTTCTGCTTGCACTTTTTTGCAAAAATTAAGGAAACAATTTTTTTCACTTTTTCAGAATAATAATAACAGTCACCAAGTTTTTGCTAACAATATTTGGCAACGTTAAAGCTACGGCAAAGCAGGACAAATTTTATGAACATATCAATATAATCTGAACGTGTTTAGGCATCCTAAATACCTCATTAAGCCCACTTTGTAGCTTAAAAATTTTCGTTGGACTATTTAGCTGACTGGAAAAAATTTATTTTGTATAATTTGTAAAATTTTGAACAATTTTGAAATTTTGTCTGCTTAAAATCGAATTTAGATTCCGTTAACACTGGTCAAATCCTTGCATTAAAATATCTATTAACATTAAACAGAACAGTGCTGCCAAGTTGTGCACTCTTGAACGTAAATTGTTTATGATGCTGCAGAGATGGGTGTACTATTAATGCTTTTACATAATTTTTGCGAAATAGTTTTTTATGTGGCTGTTGTTGGATATTGTTGAACATTGCAACTTTTAAAATGAATACCTTTAATAGCTCTTTAATACGTGGTACTGTCTTTTGTCACCCGAAGAATTTAAATATTTACTGCCTTATTCTTAAAAAATAATTCAGGTTTATTAAGCGCTTATTTGACATATGTCTATGAGAAATTTGTCAAATAAACCTGTAATAAACCTAAAATATTTTTATGAATTAGACCGTTATTATTTAAAGGCTTAATTAAGAAAATAATAATAATAGTAACCTATTAATCAAAGTGGTTTACTTTTTGTGACACATAAGTATGTTAACTTATGTACATGGAATTCAATAATACCTGCACGTACTTATTTATGTGTGTATTTATGTACGAGTACATTGAAAAAACAGTTTTACATGAATTCAACGAATTTGCATTTATTGATTTAAATTCATTGAAATTCAACGTACTATACGTTGTTTCAAAAAAATATTCCTTGAAACTCAACGTAAAATTGTATGTAAATAGATATGAACTGAAAGTTGAAACCATTCCTTGATATTATTCATTGAATTTAACAACGAACTAGTTTTTTGGTTTAACCTACAATACTTTAAATTTAAGGAACACGTTCATTCTCATATAAATAAAAGAAAAAAGTTTAGCAAACTTCAAGAAAGTGTACTTTCATTCAAGGAACCTGTTCATTGATTTTAAGTAATGTTCGTTGAATTTGACTTCAAGAACAAGCAGAGGTTGTTTTATTCAATGAACGAGTACTTTGATTCAAGGCAAATGAGTTTGATCGAATTTGTCTTGAGCTTGCGTTAAATGTAAAAAGTAAAAATATAAATTATTACGGACCATAAAGAAGCCATAAAGAAGCAATTGTTATAATTTTGGCTGCATATATTTTACTATATTTTTTCACTTTCTATTTCCTTTAAAAACAAGTGTTTGCAATTGGTTGCCCATAGAAAGGATTCTCTTACAATAATGTCATTGTCAGATGCATAAACTTCACACCTGTGAAAATAATAAAATGTCTGACAAATATTTTGCAATAATATTTGACAATGACAACGAAATATGTTCACATGATGCCTGAGTCCGACAATTTGTTGTCAAGTGGTAGTCCTGCAATGGACTGACTGCATTTTCTAGCAACGCTTTCAGACAAAAAAAATTTCAGTTCACACGACTGTAAGAAAATTTTATCACATTTTACTGACAATGAGGTGTATAAAGATCAATAAAAAAATAATTTTTTTTAATTATTTTTTCTTTCTGTATATGTATAAAGGTAAATAATACTCTTATCATTTTCAAATGCTTAAAACATAATAATGTTTTCTATGTATGTATGCATGTATGTATGTATTTAAAATTTCATTTCAATTTTATTATATTTCAAATGATTTCAACCATTTAAAATAACGATGCAAACTTTCCTAATGACACACACACGCTTAAATCCACATAATTACATGCATACATAATATATATGTATGTATGTATATGTAGCTTTTGGGGTTACACAAAGAAATGAACTGGAAGTAAGCAAATTTAAAAAAAAGAACATTGAAATGAAATATATGAAAAGAGGGAAAGCGAATGAATGAATGAATGCACGTTAGATTGAATTAGATAAGTCGGGTGAACATTTAATTATTTGAATCGTTTGTTCGTAACGATAATCATTAAACCGAATTGCAAATTTTAAGCAGAAAATTGCAAAATAAATTGCAAGCACACTGACATTTATACAGACACACACACACTCATGTACAAATTCTTACCCAACAAATACAAGGACAAACATTTAAAATACTCTGATATTCTTATTTTTTGTTAAATTTTATTTTCAAGACTTCTTCAAATCTAGACAAGAGTTTTCTATTGAAATTTAAATTTAAATTGTTTTTATTTTGCTTAAGAATAAATATGTATATTTGAGAACGACAATTTTTCTGAATTTGATATGAAATGATCCACAGCATGGGCAGTGTCTACTTTAATTAAACTGAGTCAAAACCTAAAACAATAAACATTTGTTACGAATAGAATTATTGTAGCTGCAGAAAGTTGAAGTTTTATTGTGGAAATAAAATTTAAGAATTTGATTATTTTTTATAAAGGACCAAATACGAGTACAGTTAAACAACCTTTAAGTCTAAGCAGCTGATTTAATACATAAGAGATGAAGTAATTTTTTTTTGTTCTATTTTTTTTTTTAATGAAGCAAATGTACCGTAACAGTTGATGTTTCTTTTTGTTTAGTTCTACTTCATTTCATCGATGGGAGATTAATGATGCGGCGTGTTAGAAAAAAAATCTGACTACAGAATGGGACAGTGAGAGCAGCTTGTGTTTGTCCAACGTTGCCATTTTATAATTTTCTCTACTACATTGAGCATTTTATTTCTTGCAAAAGCATTAAAATTTTTTAAATCTGCCAAATGCTGAGTGATTTTATTATTTTTTTCTTTTGAACTGATTTTTTTTTTTTTGCACACATCCATACAGAAAAAACTGAAAATTCGATTCAATTTTAATTTTTTTTATTTTAACCTACTTCAGAAATAAGCTTTAAAAAGTTAAAAATAAATTAGATTCAGTTAAATATAACATTTTTATATGCGTTACCTACATATATTGCTATTCGAAGTCGGTGCCAATCCTGTTAGCAAATTCTACATTCACATATTTATGAATTTTCTTATCATTTTTTTTTTAATTTTGTGAAAAAAAAAATTTTTTTGGAGTGGTGGAGGGGGTGGGGGTTGTGACTATGTTTCAATACAGGAGCGATATGGAGTACATGAGTATATAAAGTTTAAGCGGTTTGTTAGCGAATAGTACCAGGTGATTGTTTGGCTACTTGTTTTTTTTTCAGTGTAAAACAAAATTCGTGACATGTGGCAATGCCAAAAATGCGTGAATAGACTAACAAACTAACAAAGCTTGCAAATCTTTGAATTTTATTATCAAAATTCGTGCTGTGGGAGAAATTTGTTTCGTAAGTCACTTCCATTCCATGGCCGTCATAATTGACCCACCGAACAGGCTTTTCAAGATATTGTGAACAAATTACGCGCCAGCCTCACTTTATATTAAAATCACGATGTGTCAATGCGTCGCCATTGTCAATCATTGGGCTTGCGTTATTGGACCACGTGGAAGACTTTTCGTAAGGGCCTTAATATAAAAAATACAAAACAAAGGCGTAACTCTAATTTTTTATATTTTACACAGGAGAAGGAAAAACCCTGAATAAAATAAAAAATAATAATTTTTTTAAGTGGCCTTAAATATTTTATTTTTAACTGTAACGTATTTAATTTTTTAAGGAAGATGTAATTATACATACGTTCGCTACCAGAAAACGCGATTTTGATAAAAAAAAATTTCTTACTAGATACTTCCTTATACTGCTTAAGGTGTCTTTACATGGTAATACAAAGTATTACGACTTTGTAGAATCAAAATTTTATGAAATTCTCTCCGTGTTTAAAAAAAAGAGAACAAGAGTCTTTTGTAGGCATTTTTCATGTTTACACTGATACTATAAGTAAAATGTAAGCAATGATATTAAACTGTTGAGTTAATAACAAAAATTGCAAAATTGTAAAAAAAGATGTGTACTAATAAAACTAAATATTGGAAAAAAACATTTTATAATTTCAGTGCAATTTTACTACAAAATATAATTTTTTTTTAAGTTTATTTATTGTTTGTTTGGTTGTGCTGTTCCAGTTAAGTAGCAGATGGTTTGCAGTCGTAAAATATTTACAAAAACAACATGAAAATTTCCTGAGTTGATTTTGGTTGTTTTTGTAAAAGTGTCAACACCTTCAATATATACCATTAGTGCTGCCAATGTTTACTTTGAAATACACCTCTGGTGTGATGAGAATACTTAAGTTTCTAAAATGGTTTAGAAAACTAACATTTACCGACAGCTTGTCAAATTTTCTATCCGTATTCTCTCCTACTCGATACATTTTGATTTTACATGATAAGATTTTTTGACATGTAATACATTGTATTACCATATAAAGACACCTTTATGATGATTCACTTTAAAAAATTATACATAATTTAAAGAATATGAACTATAAGTTTTTATTAAACTTGCGTGAAAGTGAAAAAATAAATAAAATTTTAAAAGTTCCGTTTTCTTGGATTTCGGCCATTATAGAGCCAGACATTTTGGTAAAACTAATGTGTAAAATAAAAAAAGTCTTTTGCATACTAATCATTCGCACATACGTATAATGCTGATGGGTGTGTCAATTATTCAAGGACAAAAATAAATGTTGAAAAAATGACACAGAAAAAGAAATAATTGACTTTTGATACATTTCACATTTACTTAGACTTATATATTTTTTGGGGTTTGTTTAAGCTTTGCAAAAATTAAATCCTGATTTATGTTAGCTTATTTCCAATTAAACAACATAACGACACAACAGTGAAAGATAAATATATGCAGGGGCTCTCATATAGTAATTCAGGTTTTCGCGCCCTAACTTGATCCCTGTAAGATAAGTACATATTATTTTCGTATGTACTCGTATGTATGAAAAAACTATAAAGTATCTTTTCAATATAAATGATGCGTGTTTGAAAGTCGATAATAAATATAAGTCCTCGTCCACACTAAGAAACATTTCCTGCAAAACTTTTGAGTTTGTAGATGAAGGGAGAAAGAGGAATGGAAAAGGGTACTTTTTTCATGTACATGCAGTTCTTGTTTAGTACGTCATTCTCGCGTCATTCTCATGAGACATTTATGAAAAAATGTATTAAGCTACAAAACAAAAACTTCAAAGTGTGGACACGAATGCAGTTTTAAAAGAGAAATAAAAATGTTTCGCAGCAAATGTTTCACTGTATGGACGGGGACTAATAAGTTATGTTAAATTTTGTGGCATGATTTTGATTTTTCATGCGTATGAGTTATATTTCTCACACGTATTTTGATAGCTTATACGCCCTACACATACAAAGCACACACACACACATGCAGTGTTGCCAGAAGTAATGAATATATTTACAAACAGATAATTTTATCACTGAAGTAAAAGCATGAGGAAATCAAAACTAAAAATCCAACTGACATTAAGTTTTTTGAAAAAATCTAAATACTTTATCAAATTGCATTTCTTATGTATAAACTTAAAAAAATATATATTTATTTATTTTAGTTCAAAAAAGCTTGAAAACTTGTGTCTGCTCAAAATTATATTATTTGACGGCAGACATCGCATGAAATAGAAAATAAGCTTTTCATTAAATAACTTTGTACTATTTAAAGAAATTAAAGACGCTTCCGTCTAAGGCCGAGTACACACTGTGGCATTTTGTGACAAATATGGCAAAAATAGCAGTGGGAACTAGTGGCAACGTTTGTCATTTCCGATATATTTCGTTGTGTGACATTATGTATCTGATGTCGACAGTTGTGAGAATAAGTTGGCAGCACTGCAGACACAAAAATAAAATGTCAGCGGGATGACATTTTCTCGCATTAAGTATGTATGTATATACAGAAAGAATTTTAAATGTATGCGGGTATACAAAAGTACAGGACGCATGACATGACGACACAGCTTATTCAACTTGTGGAGGTTCGTGAAGCTATATGGAATCATCTATGTGGCATTTATAAGGATAGAAATGCAAAGGAAACTGCGTGGACAGAAATTTTGGTGGAAATAGGCTTCATTCATACGAAATTTTTAAACCAACTTGAATCCTGCTTCCGTAAACTGGAATGCAGAGTACAATAAAATCCTTTGGTAGCGTGCATATTAAGCCCTGGTCTTTTCCACCACTTTCTTTGCTGTTTTTTTAGATTTTCTTAATTTTTTTTTTATTGATAACATACGGTGGCACTAGCCAATTGAATAATTTTGCGATTATCCATTTGCATAAATATTAATTAACAAACAATACGGAAAACAAAGTCTCACAATGATAAAGCAAACGACACTAAATGTCATTATGTCAAAATTAGTTCTTGATGTAGACAATGATACCGTATTGCCATTTTTTAGGGATGGGTCTTTTTCCTGTCACAATCACACAACAAAATTGTGTGCCATAGAAAAATTTGATAGGAACAGCACTGCACACATATGAAAATGACACCACAAAATGACAGCACATGAAATGCGAGATGTAAACTCGGCCTAAGTTATCCTCTGTGCTAGAGAAAAGAGTTAAATATGATGTGCATTCTGTTCATTGTATTTCATTGTTTTATGTAAAAGTAGAAGGCAGGATCCAAATTACGGCAGTCGATAGCAATCGAAATTTTAAAATAAGCTTCATATGGAGTGCGATAATTTTGTCTTTGCACACTATCATTAAAGTAAATTTTGGGGAATGTTGATTAATTGAAGATGTGGTGCACAATTCACACATTTTGACGTCACAGGACTAGGTCACATCTCTTTTCTTTAATTCCACACATAAACTCGCTCTGATCTTTAGGTAGAAGTAATTTTCAATTTCTGTTACGAATCAGCTGACTAATTTTTGATCATAGAAATCTTATACAAGTCATTAGTTTTTCTGTTTCGTTCAGTTCTGTTTCGTAATTGTAAGTGAAAACAAAATAAACTAAAATATTTTAAAATAAAATGTGGTTGTACTTTTAGAAGTCAAAAAAAAATTGTTTTTACAAGCTTGTATGAAATGAAACTAATAAAATTATATTAAAACATAACAATGGACGACGAAAAAACCCACAACGTTTCCTTTCTTAGTCAAAAACAGCTGATAAGTTATTACAGAAAAATTAAGTATTAAAATTTAACATCACAACTTCACAGAACGGCAACAGAAAGTAAAGACTAATGAGTCCTTTGTCTTAAAATATCATTATAATTGACACAAAAGATCCATTAGGTATCACAGTGCTGGTCTTTGGGCCAGATCTTTCCGCTATTCGATCATCATAATCCTTAATTTTGTAGCAAATGATTTAGTAGAACATTTTAACTTTTTCATCGGTATTTTACGAAATTAGAAAATAAACATGTACGGAACAGAGCAGCATGATTACAATTTTCCACAAAAATTTTCCTCGCAAGGCTTGGCATAAAAGTGATAAGCACATACTTTACCTCATCGAGAAATGAATGTTTATAGAGAGAGTTTATGGGTGATGTATTTTTCTGCAGACTGAGTTTTTTTAAGTGGGAACAAATTTCCGTCGTCATACCGCTTTCGGCTAGGTTTACAAACCAAATTTATAGAAAGTGTTTCTTATTAACGAATTTGCCAGGCGATAGTTGGTTTGTGTTTACTTTGGTTTTCGAATTATTTGAATTACTGGCAAATATGCAAATTGAACATTGCGCCAAACAGTGCATTAAAACCGACAATAAAAATCGTGTTCAATAAATTGGCCAACAACAGTAGCAACCAAGCAACTGAAAGTTATCATTAAAAATAAACTCAGCAAAGTGGGACTTTGACTCGTGAACAAAGGGTTCCATACGGACACTGGATGTGTATGCAATACTATACGGATTTTAGCCTGTATAATTGAATATCTTACCTGTTGTAGAAATTTTTTTTTTTAATTTAAGTACCCGTTAAACTACTTTATCGGTTTTTGGCAATTTTTCTATTTTTTTCGGTTTTTCTTGTTTTTGGCGCTTTTTTCGTTTTTGGGATTTTTCGGTTTTTGGCGTTTTTTAATATTGGCGTTTTTTCATTTTGGCGATTTTTTCGGGGTTTTGGCGGATTTATTTTAGTTTTACAGATTTTTTTTTTCATTTGGCGCTCTTCTTTGTTTTGGCGATTTTTTCGGTTTTTGGGGATTTTTTTGGTTGGGCTTTTTTTAATTTTAGGGTTTTTTAGTTTTATGGCCTTATTCATAAAAAATATGTTGGTTTTATGAAAGGCTTATTAAACAAATTTCCATATAAAATATGTTTTATTAACCTTTTATAAATCAAAAAAAAAAAATTTATGAATAAGGCAGTCAGTTTTTTGGAAAATTTAAAAATTTTACCTCTTACGAGAAAATCCAAGATACTGCAAAATTACATTAACTGATTGAATACTCTTTAATTTTGATCTTTTTTTTAAATTTCAGTGTTGATTGGTGTAGTCTGCATAAAAATATGTACACTAAATTTCAAGTGTCTATACATAATTGTCTGTATATTACATTAGGGCTTCAACATGTTTCCTTGCTCGCTTTAGAACACCCTATAATTTTTAACTCCCATATATATGTATGTTGTCTTAGCGTTTAAAGTTTTACATATTCTGTGAAAACTTTGGTCTATAGCTTCTATCACCTTGGGTTTACGTGACCCTAAAAACTCCTCTTATAAGCATTCAACTCTCAATAAATTTGAAAATTTGAAACTTAAGGGACCAATGAAAAAGTTTCGCAAATAACCGACAAAAATTTGCATAAAAAAACATTTGATCTATTAACTTAGTCCGTATACACTTTGTTCAACATTTCTATAATTTGTTTATATCTTCTAAACAAACAAAAAAATTTGTTGAGGTCGTCAAAAAAGTTATTTGTTTGTGAGATGATGTAATTGTTAGAGTCAAAAACATTGTCTGGGGTATAATTTGGTGACAAAGTCGATACTGAAACAGTACTATTTTACTATTGACAATTCCTACATTTTTTGAACAACCAAAAACATTGTAATTTCTGTACACTTTTTGTATGTCATAAATTATATTCAAGCATACACACATATACATAAATTTAAATACAAACGATGTACATGTGTAGTATATTAATCCTATAAATATGTGTGAAATTCTGTTATATAATTTAGCATAAGTACTAATGTAAGAGTCTTGTTGTACAAACCGTGTTATAAACAATTTGATTATATTATCAGCTTACCCCATTAAAGCTTAAAAAAACTGTAGGTGCTTACCTTCATATATATGTATAGTATATATTATGTGTTTGCACGAGTATGAATCTAAAAAGATACAGTTTGTCAAAAAATCATTTGCAATAAGAAAACAATTATATGGCTAAATACCTTCAAAGAGTCAACAATGCTGAATATATTTTCCCTCGAAATATTTCCCTTTTTACCTGAAGTTGCAATCGTGACTTATTTCCACATGAAAAAACTCGCATGTTCGAAAAAAGTATTGCAACGCCAATTTTTATTCCCGTGGGGATTTCCCCAAAAATTATTTGTGTTTTTGTTTGGGAATAAAAAAAGAAGAAGAATGTAAATAGTGAATTTGATGCATCTCTTTCTCTTCTTCTAATAACATAAATAGGAGCGAATTGCAATTAATTTTGCTGAATAAGAGCAATTCATTAGGAAAGTTATAAAAATATGCGTAAAAAATAAACTTACATCAATTCACAATAGCATGTTCGACTTGCAACCAGTGTTGTCAGATATGGCGATATCTCGCCAAACGTGGCGACGAAAATTTGTTTTTGGCGATTTACTGGGCGACATTTGAACTCCATGGCAATATTTTTGGCTATATTTTTACGATTTCAATAAAATAGAATAATGGTAAAAACATGAAATTTTTTTCGTAAGGAATTTTTGCTACAACACAAAATATTTCGTGCATGAAATTCTAAATGTTGTGACTCTTTATCTCAAACAAAATTTTCTGAAATTCAAGAAGTTTAAAGAAATATGGCCCACAAAATCTCATTTGGTGTTTATGAAACACAGTGGGACAAACTTTCTTTTAATAATTAGAACCAACATTTTGATAAAGCAGCAAAAAGCGTGCACGAGTTCTCGCCTAGAGTTTATGAATACGACGATGCTGCTGGTACTTACCACTTCAAGGATATGATATGTGTACTTAAATACACATTTAAGTAAATGTTACTTCAGTTTTATCACAAGATTTAAATAATTTAATTTTTATCTTGGCATTCAAGTTCAATTTATCTTATTTGGATTGATCTTTTGGAATAAGTTATTTTTAAGTATTTTTTGTACTCCAGTATTTATATATTAATGTGAGCACTTTTCTTAATTTTTCTTAAATAATATAATTTTTGGATTTTACGATAGACGTTACCTACTGAATTTAAAATTTAACAATCTTTTTAATGTAATTACAAAATAAAAATATTTTTTTAGCTAAAATTTAATGTTTTTATCATATTGGCGATATTCGACAAGTCATTTGGCGAGGAGGCTGAAAATAAATCTGACAACACTGCTTGCAACAGATGTTTATTTGATTCCCTTACAATTGGGGATGCGAATTTATTGTTCATGGGAATAAAAAAATTATTCCCTAGAATTTATTCGTTTTAGATTCGCGATAATAAACGTCTGTATTTATAAATAGTTATTAAAGTTAAAGTTAACTTTGTATAAAAACATTCTGCGAATGCTGGTAATAGATTCTATGCTAAAAGCTGCACACCCAGAGTATCACTAGCAGTTGGCAAAAAAAAAAATTATCATACATTTTAGAAATTGCACCTAAAAATTCAACTCCTAGCTTCTCGAAACACAAAATGCAAGTTTATTAAAAAAAACTTATACGTATGTATATATTTGTATTTTAGCATTATTTTGCCTTTAGTATAAAATTATTAAAATGTGAGCCCCTAAAAACTTTTTAATCATAAACTGTATACACTTTCTCTCACTCGCAAGCAGACAAGACTTCAAAACTTGACTCCTTCACCTTTTAAGTAAATTAATGTTTTTCTTTTTTGCTTTCTTAACGTAAAAAGTGAAATAATAAAATGAAACAATAAAAACCCCAAATAAATTTCATATTTTATTGAGTTTACACTGAACACTGAAGTTATGAGGACATTAAGTACGAAAATTACAAACACATTTGCTCTTATGATCCCAGTAAGCACACGAACTTAAGCACAAATTGATGGCGACTTGATATTAAAGTTTTTTTTTCAGTAAAAGAATGTTTGAAAAGCTAAAATCTTGAGTAAATCATTTTAGAGATAGTTGGAGTAATTAATAATTTCCTTTTTCCCAAAGCTGTAAGAAAAAATTTAAGTTTTTAAATTCTCAATTGATTTTTATGATTTCGATTGCTATCAAGAATGCTTTTAAAATTATTTAAGGGCGATTCCATTATCGCGGTCGCAACACTTAGACGCATTTGTTCAAATCCTATTCCTTTGTTTCGATAGAACATTGTAGAAACTTTAGCCGAAATTACGTAAGTATGTATATTAATAGGTATATATCAAAATTTTTAAATTTGTTCTTCAATCAAATTTTTTGTTTTAGACTTAAAAAAGTCAGTCATACGCTTGGCCATACAAATGTTCACTGGGCTCACTTGGCAACAATTACATATATTAATGTGTTTTTATTAGAGTAGACCTAAAAATAAGATTATCAAAATTTTTAAATTTGTCCTTCAATCAAATTTTTTGTTTTAGACTTAAAAAAGTCAGTCATACGCTTGGCCATACAAATGTTCACTGGGCTCACTTGGCAACAATTACATATATTAATGTGTTTTTATTAGAGTAGACCTAAAAATAAGATTACTAAAAAACCGATTATTCAAAAATTACACACAATCACACCATCCGTTTTCAATAGTGAACAGGTTTTTTTTTAATTCTACAACAAGAATGCAGAAAAGGTTGTTTTTACAACAGTTCTTCTTTTGACGACAATTGTTAATAATTTGAAAAAAAAAATATGCGTTTTCAGCAGAAAAACCTGCAAATTTACAGCTGCTAGTTGTAACAATTTCTAGTTCGTACGAATGATCCCAGCTAACATGAGCTGTTTGTCAGACGATAGTGTTTACTATACAACTTCTAAAAGAATCTTCTGATGATGATCTGATCAGTAACAATAACAAAAACAAACACTGTTTTCCATAACTTTTATTTTTTTACACATATTCTGACACACTCGTACTTTGGTCATGGAATGTTTAAAATGCGAGCCCTAAAAAAATTTTCTTATTATTACTTAAAGAGCATGAAAACAACAATTTTATACTTTGTTTGTCTTTCTTCAAGCTTTTTTCGGAAACACTCCCCTTTTAATCATGAAATGTTTAATAGACGATGATTAAAAATGTTGGTTTGTTATTGTTTTTGCTTAAAAATAAAAAAAAACTCAAATTAAAAATTAAGACTGAAAATATTGCAGACGGCTTCAATTATATTTTTTTTTCAGTTTAAAAAATTACGTTTCAAACCATCATCATCGAATGAGCCTTTTGCGACTTTCGGTATGAATCATATAATAATTACACAAATGAGGTAGGGCAATCTCTACCTGATTCTCGTACGATACTTGACATGCTTTATGAAGGACTCATTACTTAATATCTACACACATCTCAAACGATTGCCTTTACGATTAATATAAGCTCTGTCCCTGTGTTGTGAAAGAATGTCACAGAAGTATCAATTCGTGTAACAGTTTCTTCTTTCCGAGGAATCTTTTGCCATGAAAAAAATGTGCTCGTCGACGATCAAAGACACTCTTCATGCGACTCTCAGTAGACTCTTTCACGATTGGAAATGTTAGTTGACATGTGGTCAACTGTTTCAAACATTTTTTAAAATTAAAAGTGTTTTAGAATATTTATTTTTTTACCAATCATAATTTGTATGCGTATATTAATTTTATAAAACGTATGATACGTTTTCACTCCTACGAAAATTAGGCAACGTTTATTAAAAACATGTTAACTAATCGCTTAGTAATCAATACATCCAGCTGATTGTAGATCAACAGTTCGTCGGTTGTTTATTGGTTTGCAGCACAGTATATTCAAAATACATTATGTTTGCAGCAAACCAATAACCAACCGACGAGTTGTCTAGCAATCTGTGCCTGCTGAATGCGCCCAATGTTTTAATTTTGACTCTTATTTTCACAACAATCGTTCCTACAATGAGTTTTTCGTTATTAATTTGATAACAGCTTTAACTTGGCAAATTTCACTCTCGCTTTGACAATGTCTGGACATTTTTATATTTTCGTTCTCGAATCTGCAAAGTCTTGTTCTCTATTTGACAGCATATGGTATTTATTAATTTTGTTTAATTTTTGTTCCTCATCGCACAATGTTTTGTTCTAGATTTGAGAACTACAGCTGTCAAAAAATAAGAAACACTTGGTTGTATATTATAAAATAAAAAATAGAGATTTTATTAATTAATTGTATATAAATTTACTGTGAAAGGTTTCAAAGACTTGGACTGACGAGTTCTGTGACGGACACCTACAGATGTAATACTGAGCGAACTTTAGCCTATATAATCGAATACCTTACCTGATGTAGACATTTAGAAAATTGTTTTGTTATTGCGTTTTTTTTTTAGTTTTAGTGCTTTTTTTCGTTTTGCCGATTTATTTTACTTTTCGGTTTTTTTAATTTTGGCTATTTTTTTCGTGTTTTGCATTTTTCAGATGCTTTCTACTTGTAAAGTTTTGGCTATTTTTTTTTAGTTTTTCGTGATTTTTTTCGTTTGGGGATTTTTTTCGATTTTTGGCAATTTTTTCGGTTGCTTTTTGTTTTTTGTTTTTGGCAATTTTTAAGTCTTTGGCGACATTTTTACTCATAGTGATTTTTTTCTTTTTAGCGCTTTATTTTATTTGTGGTGATACTTTTCATTTAAGCGCTTTTTTAATTTTAGCGATTTTTCGTTTCGAAATTTTTTTTATTTTGGAATGTTTATGTCTTAGCATTTTTGAAATTTTCAAGAGTTTGCTTCTTACGGCTTCCAGGATACAGCAAGTTCTCAAAATTACATTAACTAATAGAATGCCCTTTAATTTTGATTTCTATTTTTATTTCAGTGTTGATTGGTGTAGTCTGCATAAAAACACACTAACTCTGAAAATTCCAAGTGTGTATACATAATTGTCTGTTAATTAATTAGTATTTTAGCATATTTCGTTGCTCGCTTTAGAACACCTTTTAATTTTGTAATAATTTCAAGCCCGTAGCTCTAACGGTTCTCGAAAAAACAGCCTGTGACGGACAAGCGGACATCGTAGCAAAAACAATAGGGTTCCTTTTCACCTTGTGTGTACGAAACCCCAAAAAAGTTCGTAAACTCTCAATAGTTGCTTCGTTTTCTGTGAAGTCGAAAACCGAATACAGGATATTCGATTTGATTTTTTGAACACTCTAGTGTTTCTGTCTGTTTATATAAACGTACGTTATTAACATGTTTATACGAATATGTTTGTAAGGTTTAAGGCGGTAATGATATTGTTTTTTATGAAAAGAAAGAACATCCAAATGTGTTTGCTTTTCTTTAATTTAATTTTTAAAACTTAAAACAAGGCCATACATAATATGCATCCATGGTTCTGACATGAATAAAATTTTCTTGCAAGTTTTTTTTCTCCAAATTGTGTTAAAAATGAAATAATAGGACATTGTGAAAATAGACGTGAATTGAATAAATAGGCAATTTATAAATTTCTAAAAAAAATTCTTCCATTTATTGGCAAAATTTGAGTATATAATTTTTTCATCGTAATATTTACGTATTTTACTAAGAGCCTAAGTAATCTTGTAACGCTGCAAAAAATTATATTAACCTAAGCATTAGGTTCTAAAGTAAAAATTACAAAATACCGTCACGGTAGATACAAACACTCATACATATGTACAACGCTTCAAATCAAATAGCAAAATCGATACAAGGTGGGCCACAAGAAGTCATCCGTTGTTTGTTATTTGGCTCTCATTTTTTTTTCTAAATGAAAAACTTCGATTCTAGTTTTTGATTATGTTTATTTGAACCTTTAGAATTTTATTGGTCAAGTCGAGAAGATGATATCGGCCAAATGGGCGCCGTCACAATTGATTGCTATACGGGCTCGTTTTATGGCATTTTTCATCACTTCTGCGAGAACTTCGGGCGACAGATTCTCGCACTCGTATCGAACGTTGTCCTTGAGGGCTTCCAGGATCTCGGACTTGTTTACGTAAACACGGAACTTCAAAAAACCCCACAAAAAAAGTCTGAAACGGTTAAATAGGGCGATCCTGCGGGCCAGTTTAAATCGCCAAAACGAAAGATGAGGCGATCCGGAAAAAATAGACACGATTATTCCGCGTTCTTGTGGAGTGTATCGCTCCATGGCTTGTTCACTTCTATTCTACATCTTTCTAGTTCACAAATGTCAAAAGGATTTGACATTGGCCGCCATTTGCAAAAATAAGAGCATATTCCAATAGGGTGATTTCTTTTGGCCCACCTGTTATATATACAGTATATGTATTTATGTATATATTTTTTTGGTAATGGCTTTAAAAAAGCTTAAATACTCTGCGTGATACTTTCCAAAATCCCTTAAAGTATTTATGTTAACGATAATGTTTATTGCTTTTGCATGCACAAGTAGATAAATAAATACCTTTGGAACATGCAGTGTCAAATATGTATTTTGAAAAAAAGCAGCGTGTCCCTTTTGGCTTAAGTCTTTTATTGAGGTTTTTTATGGCAATAGAAAAATAAAAAAAATTGTCTCTAATAGTCAAGAAAGATCCAGACATATTAAGCCTAAAATATTTGGTTACAGTTAAGTCATGCCCAGTTTATAAAAAAAACACCCAAGGAAGTCAATCTCAGGCTGTCCTTTTTGATGAATGCTGAAAAAAATTTAATAATAATCTATCATTGTTTCTATTGACTCAAAGATAAGTATAATGCTTAAAGTTAAGCTGACTTCTTATTTGAGAAATATTTTAACTCGATGGATTATTCAATGTAATATAATATTTTTTGAAATTTATTTTTATCTTTGTGCTTTTTAGTAATTTTCATTTTCAAATTACCTTTCAAAAGTATAAATAAATTTTTGAGCCACTTCCATTAAGGCACATCAATGAAGTACCCCCGGTTCTACCTAAAATATTACAACACCAAAAACCACTTGACTTTTGTTGGTCTAAATTGGCTATGAAAACCTAACGGCGTCAAATCGTATGATGTTGGTGGCCAATTGACGTCGCCACAACGCCACAACATGAAATTGGGCGTTATTGAAACTTTCCATGCAATAAAGTCGAAATCGGTGGTGTTGTGTGGCTCGTGATACCGCCTGGTTGAAACACATATCGTTCAGTTCATAGTCTTTAGTTGCATGCCAAAAAAACCGTTTATTATACGGCCATAGCGATCTGGATTGACGTTAATGGTTCTTCGGATTATCCGCCAAAATTTTACCAACACAAGCGATATTTTCGATAGTGCGCACATTGCGATGATGAACAGGCCTTACCACCTCTGTTTCTTAATAATATTGCCCATTCCTTGATTATGACAACTTTTGAAACACCACTTTAATAGTAAGTTTTAACTATTTTAGGTTAAGTGATCCATATTTGTAAATATGTAAATAAATGATAGCCCAGATGACAAAGATTGAACAGCTGACAGCCTTGCCACACCAGCGGTTTTGAAATCCTTAAATTTATAATGTACACTATAACGCTATGTTTCCACTACGAGTTGAATCACATGCTTCGCTTTCTCAATCATGTTTATGAATCATCCCGTTTACACGGTGCATTCGTTCTTCGTTTGGCATTTTTTAAGGAATATTCACACATACATACGTATCATACGCACGTGTGTGTAACTTGTTTTTATTTTTTACACACACATACACATATAGTACCTATTTTGTTTTGATAGATAGTTCAGATATTCATATTGAATCTACTTGATTCGCTCTCATAATTTTGTATGGCGAAGCAAGTTGCAAGTTGTGAAGCATGAATAGAGATCGAAGCACGTATAGTGGAAACATACTATAAGCTCTTATTCGCAAAAAAATGTGGTTTGCACATTGAAACAATGTGGGACTGCGCTGATTAAAAAAATGGAAAATTATCGATATCGTATAAATTTTCATACAATTTTAATTGTGTTCATATGGAAATTTCGATCGTTATCGAATACCGTGATTTGTATCCAGTTTGTTTTTTTTCTCGTCAGTTTTAATAAATTGAAATATTTATGCATAATCTATCTGATCCTAATTACTAAATAATTAAATCACCCCTATCGTGAATATTTTTCCCCTCGAAATATTTCCCCTTTTCGCGAAATTGCAATCGTGAATAATTTTTCCCTAGAAATGGTTTTCGTTTTTTGATTCCCCTAATCGTGAATAATAATATTTTTCACGAGTATTTTTTCACTTTTTCGTTTGGTTTTGTTCACTTTATTTTTGCAGGCGAACTGAATTTTTACACCGAATAATTTCAATATTTTCCTTCTAATTAAATATTAAAAGTTATATATTTATTTTTAGGACGAGCTTCGTAAATAAAGTTCACAATAATTCCCTGCCACACCCTTAATGCATCTATTTGATTCACAGATAATAAATTATATGGTGGTGCACCGCAGTGACATATAAAATAAATTTTTTCCACTGCACCTCGAGTTTTTAAAGCCATGTTGTCTTAGCAAGACCAATAAATAAAAAACAAGTGGAAAACCAGTGCATTTTTAAATCAATATTTAATTAAGTATGTATTTAGTTAATTTTTATTAACGGCCTGGCCCACGATGTCGACAAGAAAGTTTCTTTCGCTTACTTACATTGAACACAAAAACAAATTCTCTTATTTTGTTTTTGTTTTCAATATAAGTAAGCGAAAGAAACTTTCTTGTCGACATCGTGGGCCAGGCCGTAAAATTACAGTTGTATTTAAATACGGTTTAGTGGTTAATTAAAGTTCTTATTTAATTGCGTTGAGAGTATGGCAGCACAAAATTTCCGAATATTATGGAGAGCTTTCCAAACAACAGCTTTTTAACAAAAACAGGAAAGTTCATTTATCAATGTATAGAAAACTGAATTAGCAAACAAAAAGAACATATTTTATGAAACAAAAAGAGCATTAGAACGCATTTTACCCTGCTGCCAAGAAAGGGTTATTTTTCTCACGCATATATTGTATCTTATAAATTTGCACAGCAATACAAAGAATCTACATACGCGCACACACACCCACACACACACTTGAAACCACATGTACACGCATACATTTTTATGCAAATATAAAAGTAAAACCATTTTGTAAATTGTGTTTTTCATGCACAGGTAAATCCCTCCTCTTTAAAATTTTTCATTTGCAGTTGCTTCAGTTGTTTTACTTTTTCTCTCAAGCTGCCACTGAAAGGTAAAGGGCCCTATAATGCAGCAAGAAAGGGAAAATATGTGTGCCAAGGATCACTTACTATGAATTAAAATGAATAAAGAAGGATAGTTTTTTTTTATTCGCATGAAGTGGCTTCTTTTATCTTACGATTTGCAATTGTAAAAAACTTTCTTGCAATTTGCACCAACCAAATCAGATTATAATTTAAATGTCAAATAAAGTTTCTTATGCAAAGAGAAAGTAAAACAATTTAAAAATTAGCTATTAAAGTTGTTAATTATACAACCACAATGAAAGAATATTTGGAAGCAAAATCAATTATGTCACTCATGGAAAATCCAATTTTTTTATGAGAAAGAAAGATTTTATTTATGTTTTTTTTATTTATATTTAAAAAAAAACGTGTTTGAAATCCATTTTAAGAAAATTTTGTATGGAAAATTTTAAGTAAAATACATATCAAACTCATTTTAAGTTTTGTGAATATGGGGGTTAATTTGAAGACTCATAACAGTTTTTACTTTAATATTTATTTAAAAGATTTATTTGTTGTGTTGAATTTCCTTGCTCATCGGTAAATTTCATCCATAATTCAAATAAGATTACAAAAACCCCGATGTTTATAGACAAACTCCCAATAAATGATTGAGAATTACAAAACTACAATGAGAGTAGGCTAAGAAACTTTTTCAAATATTAAATTTGCATTAAATATTCATCCTTATTCCACTTGTCGACATCGACGTCACTTTAACACAATACAAAAAAAAATTGGGGCTTGTTTACTCGCTCTCGAGGAAAATTTTGTGCAACTAACCATCTATTTCCGTTCTCTAAGGTCTAGATAATAGCATACACCTGCCAACAGGAGTCAGTTGTTTTCGTCAAATGGTACACAAGCACCAATTTCTTTTCTGTCGTGCTAAAGTGAAGTCGATGCCGACAACTGGAATAAAGGTGATTATTTATTTTTTTTAATATTTTTTATATTATTTTTCTATTTTAAATGCAATGAATTTTTATTAAAAAAAAAATATTTCTTAACCAGAAATATGGGAATGAGTTGACCTTGCAGGCTATTCCTGAAACTTCTATCTAACTTATAGTTTTTGATCAAATTTGAGGCAATTAGAAAAATTAAGAAATTTGTACGAAAAGGTATAAAGTGTTGCTTTGAAAACATACGATATGCTTCATATTTCCCACGAATACTTTCTGGGAAATTCACCGTAAACCGCACCAATATGCCAAAGTATTGTGAAAAAAAGCGCTTTTTTATTTAAAATGCTATATAAAAACAAACGTATTTTAAATGGGATCAATAACTTTATTATTCAATGTTTTAAGATTATCTAAGTATTTTAATTTTATATTCCTAAATTCTCTGTATTGTCAGTCGGCTTTATATTATGCCAAACTCTTGGAGGTACATTTTTGGATGGTCTATAAAATCAAAATAACCTCCTCTAAAAAATAATCGTACGTATGCAAATATGAGTTTAAAGGTTAATGTAATAGTATTGGTTTTCCTAGTATATATTGCACTGCTGTTTTGTTTTATTTTTGTTTGAAAAAATAAAACGAATTCGCCCTTTTTTTACTTAGTACTGCCTGTTAACTTCACGTCCTATATATACCAAATAGTCAGGCATGGTAAATCGAAACTTCAAAAGTCTGCTAAACGTCATTTTATTACCTGAATTTTTTCTTTGAAATCTTTCACTTATGTATGTCTCCTTTGTTTGAAGTAGCTTTGTAAGTTTCTTTTGAGAAGAAGAAATTTTGGGAAAAATATTACCATGTGGGTAATTCTATTGTAAGGGATGTGATCATGATACTCACATTATTTCTGATAATTTAAAAATGTAAAATTTTTAATATTAACAAATGATGTAGTTCCCAAAGATGTTAATCTTAAAAACATGTCACCAGCCCATATTTTTATTCTTGTAGTCATTGAATGCGCAAGAAATTCTGAAGGAATCTCTTGTAAAAGTTGCTTAATAGCAGGAATTAACTTTAATGGACTACAAGGAATGTTACGTTTTACTTTAGTGACTGTCTTTTTTAGTGAACACATTGCTCTTTCGCTTACTTTCTCACTGATTTTATTTATTTTTTCTTCCAGTAACTCTTTATCCATCATAACTTTCTTAGCGTTTCATGTTTTTCTGTTCCCTTCTCTGTCTCTCCCTCGCTTTCTCTCTCTCTCCCTCTTTCTCTCTCTCTAAAGCATAGTACTCTGTTCGAAGTTGCGAAAAAATTTCAGCAACATTGATTATTTCGCGTGAAAAATTTGACATTTACTAAATGTAGCCCAACTCGCGGGTTTTTTAATAAATTTCTCGCTTTTATTGCTTGAAAGTATGCAACATTGTTAAAATTCCGTGCGAAAAAAGTACTGCTCATGTTTTTTCGCAGCTGAAAAAAGTGATGCCGGAGTCATATTGCATGGAGAAACATGCTGCCAGATACATTTTACGTGTTTTTCGCAATAAAAACAGAGTACTACTTTTGCAAGTTTATTCCGGTGTGAAATATCACCAAATACTTTTATATGTAGTTTGACAGCATTTCGCACGAATTTGTGAACAGAGTACCAGGCTTAAAGCTAAATTCGTTCACATATTTTCATTCACTTTCTTCAAGTTTCTTGCTTTTTCTCCGTTTTTTTCTGACATCCATTGAAAAAATAGCGTTGGTGTGACAGATATGGCCAAATATTTCCTATAACTAATTTCACGAATATTAAAATGAAGG
The DNA here is from genome assembly GCA_936439885.1 of Nowickia ferox. Lineage (NCBI taxonomy): Eukaryota > Metazoa > Arthropoda > Insecta > Diptera > Tachinidae > Nowickia > Nowickia ferox. Next base: position 99,185,082 of record OW387023.1, on the reverse strand, counting down.
TTCAAAAAACTGTATAATATTATTAATTGCACTTACCTTTTTATGGTTAGAAAGTATCAAGTACTTATTATCTAGCGTACAAAATTTTATTAAACTTTTTACATTTTTAGTGTGACGGGTGGGGCTAAAAATTTCCATATATCAATTAATCCCCAATCAGATATACAAAGTTGAAACTTCAATAAAAAGCAAACAAGAATATAGTCTTTGCAGACAAAGCGTTTATTATAAAATATGAGAAAGGAAATTAAAAAGCTAAAATAAAGACCAAACAAGCAAAGAGGAAGAGCAGAGTGTTATATATGCTTCTATCAAAGCTTTTCCAAATTAATAAAAATAAATAAAAATATGTTTGTTTTTAATTTAACAATAATTGTCATTTTCTTGTGGACGATTTTTATGAAAAATAATTAAGATATTTTTTTTAAGATTAACACCTTATCATGTTTCCATTTTCTCTTATATCAAATTGCTAAAAACTAAAATTCAATAGTAGACACTTTTCCATCCCTGAACCAAATAAAACACGATAAACAAAACACAACAGCGGGTTGAAATTTATTGTTGTCTTGTGCAAAGGTCACGGTTCGCAGTTGTAAAATGTTTTATAAATGTCTGTCCTGTGCGAACGTGTTACAAACATGCAAACCAAAAAAAAAAAAAAATTTGATAAAAACTGATTTTAATTCTGCCTTTTTAGAGTACACAACAAAGCCAACGTTGTTGGTAACACATTCACGATAGACATTGATTTCCGGCCAATATATTAAACAACTTTTATTTAATATTATCATCTACGTATTACATAACACTACGAAGTAAACGTTTAGTAGATAAAATACTTATGCAACATAATAAAAATGATAGATTTATTTATTTTTTTTTTTACGTGAACCCAAGCAAACAAAAAAAGGAAAATCATAAACCGCTCTGCACATAAAACTTATAAAGATTTAAGAAAAATTGTAGCAATAAGTCACAGCAAGAATTTTTATAAAAATAAATAAAATGAAAATATTGTGAGTTGGCAGGATAATTCATTGTCATTCAATTTCTGATAATTGTAATTTTGTGATGAAAATTCGTGGTTTTATTTGTATCCTTAAAGTGAGTGGATGTCTAGGGCCGTATTAATTTTTTTCCCTAGTGATTTTTTATTTTAACGAACATAATTTACGTATTTTTGTTGATTGGAAAGCAAATAAAAGAATTTTTACTTAAGTAAATATTTGAAAAAAGTTAAAAGTTTTAGGGCAAAATAAAAATGATCGATGACTAAAACAACTTGGATTTATATATAAACGAAAGATTGTTCTTAGAGATAAGCAATCCAGTGACTTTTTAGCAACTTTATACTCAGTGATGGTGATGAATGTCAATTATTTTTAAAACAGTATCCTGTGTTTTTTTTTAAGGTGTACAAGTTTGAGTTGAAGTAATATTTTATTTCGAATAAAAAATTTGCTTTATTAACTAGAAAGACAGCATTTTGAAATAAGTTTTTGAATATAATTTCCATGATGTTGGCGGGATCAGCTCGTCAACAATTTACGACAACTTCTGCATTTAACCAAATTAACGTAACCTTGTCAATGGTCTCATATTTCTTACTTTCAAATGCATATGAGATTCGATAACATTCCGTACAAGTATGTATCACAATTCAACTCTATTCGCTTTTTTTAAGCCAACACTTTTAATATCGATTATTGGTCTCAAAAATGTTCCTGATAAAATGTCTTCAAATTTATTAAAGGCTGCCAGTCTAGTTCACCCAATAAAAAGCTGGCATTAATAAAAAGATAAAAAATTATATTTCAGAAACCAATCCTGCGTAAGTCATTTATTATTTGGAAATAATTTAATTTGATTTATCTTGTGTACTGTTAACAAATTGGATTCTACTTCAATATTTATTGGTAAAATATTTAACGAAATTAGCTAAACGAAAAAAACGAAGAAAAAGAATTTCTAAATAAACAGGATAAGCAATAACACAAATCAAACAGCATAGAAAAACAAACAAAAAAGAATAATGTTAAGAATGATGGACTATAAGCCAATTTTAAAAGGCAAATAAGACCGTTTCTATATTTATACGGGCACTTCAATATCAGGGGCCTAATTGCCGCATTCGATTGCGAGCGAGTTATTACTCGAAGGTGCGATTTTTTTAACTTTTGAGATTTTCTCATTCGATTTCGAATAACACATATCGAAATTTCTAATGGCAGCATTCCATAACGAGCAGCCATTCGAATGCAACCGTTCGTGATTTTAATCGCAAGGAAAAAAAAAGCATTCGGAGTAAAAAAATACAAACATAAAGAATTTCTAGAATTTCACACTGATTTGGCAAATAATGTTTTGCCCAACAGTTGTCAGGGAAAATAAAAAAAATCAACCAACTCTGGGAGCATCTAAATAACAAATTAACTGATTCTGGTCAACCAATAAAAGAATAAAAAATGTGGCTAGTGCTCTATTCTCTAACTTTCCACTAATTAATTTTTATTAAGCTATTAATTAAATAAAAATTAAAATAACATTCATATTCCTTCCTTGTTTTTTGCATATACATACTAGAGCGACTCAAGTTGTATGGAAGCGAAATTCGTGCAAGGTGTACCCCCCTCAAAATGAACATTGGAATTTTTTATGATGACATCTAAAATATTTCGGCTCTAGCTTTGACCTCTCGTGAGCTGGACCATTTTGAAAAAGGGTCTATTTCTGCATGTTTTGTCAATTTGAGAATCTGTTTCCTTACCAACATATACAATATGGGTATCATAGGAAAGCCTTTTTTAAAGCGCGTCCAACTGTATATACAATTTGTCCAAGGACGATCATCCATGTCCTTTTTTTAAGGATATTCTGTAAAAAAGAACGATTTTTGAATTTTTTGTCCAGGGTTGTTTGTAATAAAAATGCCAAAAAATGCCAAATTAACATATTTTAATCTTTAGTCGATTTAATTAAATACGGGTCTCAGGTTTTTTTGAAATTCGTGCCAGTTCGCGTTTTGACAAAAATGCAATGGGGTGGTAACCCTTCGTTTTAAATAGGCCATATTGGTATCAAATTTTTTCTTTTGCCAAATACATCATCTTTGTATGTATATAATTTAGATTTTGTTTTTGAGGACAGTTTTGTAAATATAAACAGTAAAATTTAATAACTTTTTTTTATTTGCGAAAAAAAAATATGCCTCCAAAAAGTCGTGGATAATTTCTTTTTTCTTTTTTTCTTTAATCCTAATTTCATCCATACATGATCTAGAAACTAAATCCGCCATCATATTAGACTTACCACAAGATTGCATTTATATATATTCCAGAGCACCGTGTAAAATACATCTAATTTGCAAAAATATAAATTATATACATACAAAGATGATGTACTTGGCAAAAGAAAAAATTTGATGCCAGCAGTTTGGTCGTGTATGGGCATTTTGTGTGATTGTACGTTTGATGTTTTACTAATGGTACCAGCTTGCTGGTATTGTGTATGGTGCAATTAGCTCAGTTGAGTAAAGTTGTCAAGGATTAAATATGCATTTAAAAATCATAATTTGTTGAAACATAATTTGTTTCAATGGAAAATGGAATTTGAGCACTTTAGCTATACATAGCTGCTAATATTAACAAAATATCAACAAAAATTGCAGCAAAAACTGTGTCACTATTCATAACCACCCTTCTTGAATTTTTTTAAAAAGTGAATATTGTACAACTTTGCTGGTATGTTATGTGGTTCGAGCACGATTGCTCAATAGCTTGATTGCGCGTGCATGCTGCTGTAGTGTACGCGCCGCTTAACGCATTATACTTGCGCTCGAAACAGTATTGCCAGTGTATGTTATAAGAATTAAAATAACGCATACGCTCGCAAATTGGAACCACTTTGTTTTTGAGATGATTCGAATTTCTGAATTTTTCTATTTTGCGGAACGTTATTGGAATTTGAATATTATTGGTCGTGCCCCATTTTTCCATCTAACTTAATTTGAACCTAAATAAAAAGTGAATGAAAATGTATAAATAACATCAATTAACGTTAAAAATCTAAAGTAAAATTCTGTGCGATGCTAAATTCGATACTGAATAAAAATTTCGTTAGTTAGTAACATCATCGAAATTTTCATTCACAATAATAATTCAACATTTAATACTTGATCAGGTTTATTATGAACAGCAACCATCAACTGGTGAGAAAAGTGCAAAACTTTTACAGCTAATGCCAAGTACACATCTGGCATTTCTTGTGTTGTCATTTTGTGTTGTAATTTTCAAAATGTGAACAACGCCATATTATGTTTTTTTATGTGGAAAGCAATGCCACACAACGAAAAATATCGGAAATGAATGTTAAATTGATATCATGATGAAAATTCATCCCGTATAGACTCGGTTTATTAATATTATGGCAACGTTATGATATACTCATCAGAGCTCACGGCCTGATAAATTCATCTTGAGATCAAATGTCATTTTATGTGCTACTGTGTATTTAACGTTTATTTATTAAACAATTTTCGTTTGAAACAGGCGGCAAAACAATTATTTGTGGCCAAAAAATTAAGCAACAGGCAAATTAGATATTTTTATCAAGCATTTTGCAAATATTTGTTTGATTCATCATGATATAAAATCATCAACGTCTACCCCTTTGTGTTGATATTAATGAAAAAATGACAGTTGCTCTGTCGGCGTCATATTACGAGTTATGATATAAAATCATCAGGTGTAGACACTATGTAAGGTTGAAATAATTATTAGGACAAACAAGTTGATAAAGTTGTGAATGAGTAAGTAGATATTCGCAATTGTGAATATGCATTTGAAGGAGAAAAAAATAGCAGCTGACAAATGAAAAAAATAAGAAACAATGAATGTGCGGAATTCTTTTAAAAAAAAGGTAGTAAAAAATTTCATTTAGTTGGACCTAAACTAGTTAAATCTGTCGTATATTGCTCCCAATTTTTTCACCAACCGCTTTTGAGCACAGTGCATTTGCGATGTCCGGGTCAAGCTTACAAGCCTTGTAAATTGCTTTCTGTTGCTCATAATACGCGCCCTGTGCATAAAATCAATTATTTCGTTTGTTTTAAACGATAATTATTTATGTTTATATTTCTATTTATTTACTACTAAGATTTCGAGTGAATATTTTTCTCTTACTATTTTGTGATTGCAAAAAAGAGAACTAATTTCCGTTAATGGCTATTCACAATAGTGATTTTGTAGTTGCTCGTTGAAAAGGCATGATTGCTACCTCTTTTCAACAGCTGGCACTTTGTATTACTGATTTATCAACTTTGTTATAAAAATTTCTTTTATCAACCGCACGTTGTTGTTCATAATAAAACTGATCATCCCTCCGGCAACTCTGGTTTTCCAACACGTGCTTTATTTTAACACATTTATAAAACATAATTTTTATTATTGTACATTAACTTCATATTTAAAGTATTTATTATCTTTATGTTCATTTTAATATATCAATTATATCGTTATACATAATTTTCTTCACTATATTAGTACTTATGAATAATATCCATGATGTATTAATCTATAATAATTATACGCCATTCCACACAAGTTTGAAAGTAATATTGATTGGTATCATAGCAAGATATGTACATTAAATATCAATTATGTACGTAAATTTAATGGTATAAAAAGTTATTTCATCCTTGGAAAAAAAAACTAAAACGGTCTTAGTTAGTTTTTAATTATTTGGTCGGAACATATTTGTTTCTCTAATTATTATTCGATCAGGCTAGAGTTCGCATCGCTCTCTCTAACCGAAATTACATGTGATAATTTTTAAGGAACAAATTGCACTAAGGCACAATTGTAAATTGTTATGACAAACGCTAGCCGCCACGCCTTCATCATCAGCATTCTTGTGTTTGGTCTACTTTGTGTGGTATCAATTGGTACAAATTCCAGCTTTATATGCGAGTATGTACATACATATTTTTCAATGCAAATGGAATGTGTGAATTGTTTTTTGTTTTCACTTGTTTCTTTGTTTGTTCTTTTTATGCTCTTAAGCGTTATTGTTTTGTTCTTATTAAAGGTGAATGACTTTGGAAATTTAATTACAGCATGTACTTAAAAATATATTTTAGTTGTAGGACTTCCTTCAGGTCAATGTTTTCAGTTGCTTTAGTTATTTGCTTTTTGTTTTATTTCTTTTCTTTTGCGCTTGCTAGGCTAATGTCCTTGACAAGGGCAACAAGAGAAATTAGCTTTGGCCGCATGACAGGCTTGGGAAATTCGACAGAATCATAATATATTTTTGATTTTTATAAATACACCCAAAACTATCAAAATAATTTGGATTCCCAAAAATTTAAGCAAAATTTATATTAGTTATATATGTTTTAGTGAAAAATGGAATCTATTAGGATAGTCTAAGCTTCAATGTGGAAAATTGCAATTTCAATATCATGACTTCCTAAAATTTCCCCTGGCCGAAATTCTCTAAAAAAATGTTTTTCACTCCGAAATTTGGAAAACTAAAATTTTCGAAATCCCAGCAAACATTTCAGTTTCGAACCGTTAATATTAAATTTCTGAACTCTCACTAAATCAAAAGTCTTGAAAACTAACTTTCGCAAATTTTGCCAGTCCCAGCAAACGTTTTAGTTTCTACAAACGTTAATATTAAACTTGCTAACTATCTTCTAATATATTTCTTAGTGCCCTTTTACATTTGGGAAATTGAAAGACAGACAGACGAAGTTTGTAGAAGAAGGGGCGAAGATGCAGAGTGTGTAGTACACGACCCTCTGTACTGCACATTTTTTTGTTTCTCTTTTCTACTTTTCGCAATTTATTATTGTTGCTTCATATGATTTTTCTCATTTCAGCGAATCTATGTATACTTGATGTGTATTATCAAGGCATATGGTATTTATGTGCATGTGTATGAGTAGCAATCGCGAAAAAGAAGTAAACAAACTACAAAATTTCTGTCTGTCTATTAATTTCCAATATGTAAAAGCTTCGGGCAAGAACAAAAGAGAATTGAAAAAATGTCCGGCAAGAAATGTCTCAAATGTAAAAGAGGACTAACGTTATCAAAACCATTTATTCAAGTCTTTAAAACTAAAATATTTTACATCCCAGCAAACATTTTAGTTTCCTTCAGTGTTTAAAAGGAAATTAGTGAACTCTAATGAAATTCTAATAGCGAAAAATTTTACTGAATAGAATTGGAAATCTAAAATTTTACGAATCCCAGCAAACATTGTAGTTTCTAAAAATACTAAGTATATATTGAATTCCTGAACTCTCACCCAATTCAAGTTGATTTTTGCAAAGGAGAGAACTCCCTCAAATGTTTTTTTTTATTTGAGCACGTAAAATAAAGCAATCTATTTACAATATGGCATTTTCATACAACGTACGACGCTCTAATGTATATATGAACAACGTTTTTGAGTAAATAATGCAGACTTAATCATCATATTATTATTCAATTCAAAAATTCCATACAAATATGTATCTGGCATATTCATCTCTTTTTCTATTAATTTGGGTGTAAATTGTAAGTTTTAAACTCGTTTTCTGTAAAATTAGTTATTTTTTTAATTAAGACGTATGTAAGTGTAGTTATGCAAAATTCCTACTTTAATATTCGTTCGTGAATACATTAGAAATTCCAGGTCTGCCTTGAAGTCTATATAATATCACAGTTTGTTATGCAGTTTTCTTCAAACGAGTCATTAAATAAGTGAAAATAATCATAATAAAGAATAGATTTTTTTTAATTGACTCATCCCTTATATAATGTTTCTAAAAAAAAAATATTTTTAATGTTTCGAAAGCTCTAGTATTCATGCCTGTCACACACACACACCATTAATGCCACCTGCGGGAGCTCATCCCACAATTTTTATCTACTAGTTACGCTCAGCACAGATACTTAGTATGTATTCGCCTTGTATGAAAAAATTAAATGAAAACAAAAAATTAAACAAATAAATTAAAAATAAAAACCGAAATATTTAAAAAAAAATTGCAACCATAAACGTGTTCAAATGAACATAAGTATGGATTCGAATCAATTCAATACAATCAAAAAAAATTTGTATTACTTTGTGCTTGTTCGTACTAAATAAATTTTTGCATTTATCATCCCTGATACTTGTAGTTTGTGTATGTGTTCGTATGAGTAATTGATAATTTAGTTTAATAAATAAAATGGAAATCGAAATTTCTGGCTAAAATTCTTAAAGAGAGAAACTGAAAATTATTTCTAATTTAAATTAAATATGCACTGCACTGACTGTTTGATTCTAGTTTTCGAAATATATCATTGCACAGGGTGGCTGATAAAAACCCGCTACTAAAAAAATTCATGTGCAAGAATAAATGAGAAACATTGGAAATTCTCACTACTGCCGGATCACAATAACCCCTATCGTGAATAAATTGTAAAATTTTCATTCTCTAAGAAGGGAAATTTGCTATCGTGAATTTCAAGGGAACGCTTGTTCTCGCTGTCAATAAGTAGTGAATGTAAAAAACGGGAAGATTTGTAAACCTTAAAAATGAATTCAAAATTAAGTTTAATATATATTAAGAAATACACACATTTTGGGTTTCAAATGAAATGTTTTTAAGCGGAAAGTTGTGTTTTTAAGTATTCTAGGTGCAGTTTGATAAAAAAAAAATTATCGCCGTCATAAATTGACTGTATGTAAATATGTTCATACTCCATGCAAAAAAGTCCTAAAAATAAATATTTATATATTTTAATATTTAATTAGAAGGATAATATTGAAATTACGCGATGTATTAATTAAATTCGACTGAAAACCGATAAATTGAACAAAACTAACAGACCAACCTAAATTACGACGGAAAGCGTTGTCTGGCTGTCAAAAATGTATGAGATCAACCGAAATAACGCTGCGTCAACGCTTTGCAATTGGAAAATCCAATTTTGATAGTGTGTAAAGAAGTGAAGTTGGCTGCAAAAGTACTGTTGTTTTTGTTAAGTAATGTAACTTTAGCTACTTTCAGGTCAATTTAGCGTTTTAATTTTTATATCTTATTTCTATTTATAGTTTTTTACTTTTATTTATTGCGCCTTGCGTCGTAATTTAGGTTAGTCTGTAAAAGAAAAGTGAAAAAAAATCTCAATGAAAAATATTATTCATGATAAGGGAAATCAAAAAAGGGAACCAGCTTCTAGGTAAAAATTCGTCACAATTGCTATTTGAGAATAGGAAAAATATTTCGAAGGAAAAAATATTCACGATAGAGCTGAAGATTTGAACCGTGATTAATTCTGTGGAAGTTAGTTTTCGTGCTTTTCCCAATGGAGCTTGAATAGACGAATTCTCGCAACGAATTTTCGGCAATAAATTCGTTCTGTTATACTAAGTTTGTCCCGATTGTGTTTATACGATAAGTCTTGCTAAAGTATTTTACAAATTTTAGTTGTTTCCTTGTCTCTTTTAAACATAAATGAAAGCGAAATAAATAAAATAACTTGTTTATGCCAAAATAAAGATATGTATTTTGAAACAAACAAAAATATGCTTTTAGTGCCAACTCGCACGCAACTTGACACAGATTGTATATGTAGCTTCAATTTTATTAAATTTTATATATATATGTATGCTTAGTTACAATTTGACTTTGAGAAATTTCCTGCTGTTTTTCTGGTTATTAAGTTTTCTAATGAATTGACTAGAGCTTATGCAAATTTTCCAAAATTTTATTATAAATATTCATGATTTTACAAAAAATAAATAAATATTCGGCAAACTTACGCAGAACAAATATAATTTTTTATTTAATCTATAAATTATAAATGCAAATTGTTATAAATTTTTGTGATAATGTGTTTGTTTGCTTTTTCATGTGGTGTCGCCAGCACTCAGCCATTTTCACTAGCATACTAATGCGTGAGCGTAATAAATCAATGTGGAAAAAAATTAAGGGCGCGCTTAGACAAATTTTATATCCTCATAAAATCTATTATGCTTTTGGATATTATTTCTTTTATACTCGACAAACATCAGTTAAGTGAGCTTATGTCTTACATCAGTGGTCTCCAAACTTTCATCCTTGGCAACACAAATTGCTGTGTTTTGCGATTGAGAGCTAATTTTATTTATTTTTTCTTTCTCTTTTTTAAATTTATAATTAGATATGCAAATATGAAATATCACAGAATAATTTCCTTAAAAGAAAGAAACCATGTCTGCACTTGTCAGAAAATGAAGCTTTATTGTCAAATACATAGTGTTTCAATAATACCAGGTATCTCAAAAGAAAGTGTACTTAGTAAATAAGGCTTTTATTTCATTATAATGCTTGGGCCGTGTCATTACGTGCGAAATACAATGTCGTTTAAATGACCGCCTCTAGATTGATTGCAGCAATCGATGTTTTTGAGGTTGTTTTCGACTAATTTCGGGCAGTATCTGGGCGATAAATTGACGCGTAGACACCGCAAAACAAGTCTAACGGCGTCAAATAGCATGATCTTGGTAGCCAATTGATGCCGCCAAAACGTGAAATTACGTGCTCTGAAAACTTCCCATTATCATACGACCATAGCGCTCTAAATTTTACATGGCAAACATTTCACCAAATAAGTGACACTTCAGATTACAGATATTTAACTGCTTACAGCCTTGCCAGACCGGCAGTTTTGAAACCACTAAATGAATAATCCTGCAGATAAAAAAATAAATTATCAAGACCAGTGTTTGAAAAACTGCCAGCAAAACAGTAACAGTACTAAAAAATCTGCTATTGCTGTGCTGCGAAAAGTTAATACATTTGTTTAAACTTTTGTTGCTGTGCCTTGCTGCGCACATGGCCGCAGTTAAGTCACATCACAGCTGCATTGCGCGTTGCTGATGACTGTTCTGTTGCTTTGACTTCGAAATTTCAGTCAAAGCACAGTTTCAAATGTTCGTAGCCCTTTGTATGCTTTAACTGCCGAAGCTACATATATACGTATAGTATATCGCGGCATAGTACAGCACAGTTTTACCATAGTCGGCCAGAGTGGCACCAGGTGCCAAACTTCAATCGGCTTCTTACACAGCGGCCAGCACTGGTTTTACATGTTTAGTACGTTGAGAAAATATAAAATTTATATTGTTGCAAATATTTCTTTTTTCAAGACGTTGAACTTAGCTAAAACAAAGCGACAGCAAAATATTTTGGATTTTTGTTATGTTGCTATTGTTTTGGCTTTAGCTGCGAAGATATTCACAGCACAGCAAAATGTAAGTTAATTTTTTTTCGTTTAACAGCACAGTCGACAGCCGTTTGTTCGTTTTTCTGTCTTGTGCTTTCGTTTTGCTGTCGGCTTTGAAACTTTTGGCAGTCACAGCACAGTCAAAGCAAATGAAATAAAAATATGCAAGCACTTTCAATCGCTGATCGAGACAATGCGTGTGTTTAACTTATTAAAATAAAAGCTTTATTCAAAAAATATTTTTGATTTATAAAAGGTTTATAAACCAGATTTGCCTACAAAATTTCTCTTATAAAACTGAATTATATTTTATAAATAAGGCAGCAAATAATTTGGATTTTTGTCGTCCTAATGCAATCCCTCGCTTTGGCATTACTCATTAATCGAGTAGTAAATTTCTTATGGCGCCTTGGCAATTAAACTACGTGATTGCTGTCATTTTTTATGGATGTGTTCTTTTAAAAGCGTCCAAAAAATCGGCATATTGGAGTAAAACTTAGATTTGAGATGACTGCATAGGCAAACGTTCATATTAGTTTAATCAGGATCGTGTATATGGCTATTTATGTTGACTCTTACTGGCATCCAGACGATTTAATTTTTACATAAATTTATTTTAATTTTAAGTACCATGGAGACGATCAAATAAACTCATTAATCACATAGTGATGTGCGTGCAGTTATTTTTGTTCGGCTACGCGCACGCGTTGTCGGGAATGGTTGATGAAAATAAAAAAGTTTTTATTTTTTTATTTGCCCTCTACTCTGATTGATCAACAAAAATTTAAACTGCGTTTTATTGAATATTAGAAAGCTACAAAGTCAAAATACAAATGGTGATTGGAGTGTTTATTTGTACATCTCCTTTTGAAACACTTTATAGGGACTATATACAAAAGAGCCAATCTAGTGAACCCCTCTACGAATCGTTGCATTCACGCAATAAGTTAAATATAACAAATATAAACTTTCTCTAGAGACAACCTAATTGATTTGCTAGAGCATAGTTTTACATAATTTAGGTTTAGAATTCGTTGACCGGGATTAAATCAGATTCCCTTTCATTAATGAAAGAATATTTTTTTAGTAAGATGCTCACAATATTATTTTTATCACTGTTCATGTTGTGTAAAAAAGTTATACAAATATCTTTAAGGAAAAAACTTGTTGTTTGTAAAACTAGTGTTTTTGAATTATGACGTTGTTATGATAAATAAGAGACACGTAAAAAACTTATCAGGCCAATCAGACAAAATTTTACTATTTGCTTAATTTTAGTTTAATAAACAAATCTGGGTTCCCCCATTTTCATAAAACTTTAAATGAGTTAGAAATATATTTTATTTAAAATATATATACAAAATTTTCTCTAAATAGACATCAAATACATTTTATCGGTTATGTTCTGTATTCCACGTGAAATTAAATTGTTCGGAATTGCCATAGCATTGTTGCTACAAATTCCCATTTCTAACAACAATTCTATGGTAATTCTGCATGTTTTAATTTCACGTGGAATACAGAACATACCCGTTTATATTTATGAATGTAAACCTAAGTCTCTGAATATACCAAAACTCGAAATTCACTTCAAACACTAAATATCATTGGAAACCTAAAATGATTGCACATGTGTGAAGATAAATTCATTAACAGAGGTATGTTAACATGATAACATTACTCGGTTACAGAGTGCCAGAGTGTCTAAAACTATGATTAAAGCCGAATACACACTATGGCATTTGTGACATCGCAAGCAAAATTAAAAGTGGGAACTATTGGCAACGTTTGTCATTTCCGATATTTTCCGTTGTGTGGCATTACCTCACAAACTTTTTACCCATCTGATGTAGACAGTTCTGAGAAAAAGTTGGTAGCACTGCAGACACAAAAACAAAATGTCAGCGTGGTGACAAATGTATAAAAAAATGTAAACAAAATGTAATAAAAATTTAAAAGTATGGACTACGAAAAAGAAATTGGAAAAGCACAGGACTCATGACATGACGACACAGCTTATTTCACTTGCGGAGGTTAGTGAAGCTGTATGGAATCATCTATGTGGCGTTTATAAGGATAGAAATGCAAAGGAAACTGCGTGGACAGAAATTTTAGTGGAATTAGGCTTTATGCACACGACATTTTTAAACCAACTTGAATCCTGCTTCCGTAAACTGGAAGCCAAAGTACAATAGAACCCTTTGGTGACGCGCATATTAAGCCCAGATCTTTCCCACTACTTTGCCTTTTTTTATATAATTTTTTTTTATAGGACCAGCACTCAGGGGATAATCCCTACTCATGCAATGCATTGTGCTAGAACTAGGAAAATAGGTTATAGGGAAGGAGGATAGAGGGAGTAGTGTCTGTGAACATTTGATTTAAACTTTCTCACGCTGGTAGTGACAGGAAAGACCTCCGTAGGTAGTTGGTTCCACATACGAACAGTGCGGCTAAAAAAGGAATTCTCTCTGTAATGCGTAGTGCGATTCGTTGGCCAATCGACCACAAAGGGATGTGCTCTGAATGAGGCACGTGTTGTGCGTGTAAATGTGCGGGTTTCAGGAACAAGTTCCCTAATTTCATTAGAACACATTCCGTTGTAGTAACGATAGAATAAGGAAATGCACCTTACATTGCGTCGACAATAAAAACTAATTATGATTTCTTATTTTATACATTTACACAAGCAAGTTTTTTTGTAAACAAAAGTAACATTTCTATAGAAGTGCTACCAAGTTTTTATACATTTACGATGCCGTATAAATAGCAGTTTATTTATATGCAAATATAATAAGAAAAGTAAAATGCCGACAGTTTTTTTTTCATCTCTTGAAAGAAGAAGACGTAATTTGACTTTCCTTATAAGATTTAATTTTTTGCAAATTCTCATCGAGTTAACATCTATTACTTTTGTATAACTAGTTATATTATTTTTAATTTTTCATAAAAATTGTACAGCTTTCTTTATAAAAGTTATTAAGGCTTTATAAAGACTTTTTCAGACCGGAGTATGTGACGGTCCTTATATGCCACTTTGGGAATCACCATTTTAGACTTTTTCTACATTAATTTAATGCCTTCTTTTAAACGAGTTCATTTAATGTAATTCCTTTTAATCTCTTTTCCGACATTAACTTCCTGTTTTATTCGTATGAAGAATAAACGTTAAGAAACAAACAACTTTTTTAAAGTTTCAAATTAGTAATAGGAAAAGGAACTGGAAAAAATAATAAATTTCACTTTAAACAAAGTTAAGTCCTATTTTGTATAATATTAAGTTAAATTAAACCAAAAAGAAACCCATAAAAAAGCATAATAAAAAAGTCGAAAGAATCAAAAAATCTTAAGTGTTTTTTTAATATGAACAAATTGCGCAGGGAGATGGCGTTAAATGACCCATAATGACTTAAAATAAATAAGAGCGTCCATTATATTTTCTAGTCAAGCCTCCAGAGACATAAAATAAAAGCTAAAAAATAGAAAAATACTTGATTTAGCTAGATGAAAGTATTATTTGAAAATATCCTGGGAGACGACTTGCATGAGGATCTAAAGCAAAGAAATAACCATTCATTGAAATGCAAATGAAGCAAAGGGGCTATTCACATATTACGTAACGCTAATTTCGGAGTTTTTATACTGTAACAAATCCTAAACCCTCCTCCCACTTGCAGCGTTACGTAATATGTGAATAGCGCCAAATGTAAAATGTTTTGAAATGGTTGTGTAAGAAAAAATTTTAAAGCTGGAATAGCAATTATTAGTTTCAATATATTATCATTAATTGAAGTGAGGCTTATTATCTTTTTCTACATATTTTTTTTCTTAGGCATGACTTATTACGGTCTTTTAAATTTGCTTTAAAATTCATTTTATATAAATGCATACACAATTTTCCGTTTTCTATTCGTCAATCAAATGATGCATATCTGAACTTACGCGAGAAGTCAATCAATCTATCCATTGTAAATGCGTGGCAGGGTAAACAAATTGCTGTGCAACTCAATGTCAACATGTTGTGTACATCTTCTAAATATGATTGTTAGTTTAATGAATGATAGTGAAAGAAATAAATACAAACATACGAGTACATATGTACATACATATGTTCATATGTATGTGTGTATTGCAATATTCTCTGCCATTTTCACGACAAATCGATGATGACATTTCGCCTTATAGGTCAGGGTTAAAGTCAAACAGATTTTCGTTTCATTTCATTTGTTATTATCTTCTTCTGCTCCCTCCCTCGCTACATCTTTAATGATTTAATTATTTTAATATTAAATTAAAAATTACAATATTCTAAAAGCTTATCCATATTAATGGCCTTTAGGGGGAAAAATATTTGTTTGAACAGACAAATAAAAAAACAAACACGAATGTTAGTTAAGTAAGTAGAACGAACGTCAACTATGTTTAAGTTATTTTAGATATTTATGTATGATGACGAACGCTTTTAGCCAAAAATCCAAAGCCATTAGAATGTTCAAGTAAAAGATAACAAACACATTTTGTTGCCTAACGTTGACGACTTTGCTTGAGAGGCTCTAGCCTTAAGATAAATTATGATTGCAAGGAAAAATAACTATTTTTTTGGAAATAAAACGTTTGTAGTATATTGAACGTATTTATATGCATATACAATGTATATATACATATATAAATATATAATAATAAATAAATATACATACATATGAACTGACATGTATGTATATATGCATAAATACAGTGGCAAGCTCAAGTGTGTCTTAAAAAATGGTACAACATACAGAAATTATACAAAAATATCACGCGATTTTAAATTTAAATTTAACTAGCAGAGACATAAACCAAAATGCTTAGCAGAGTCAGTAAATTAAGGGCAAAATCTAGGAATATTCACTACGATCACACTCACCAATTAATGCAATATATGTTCCAATGCATTTAGGCAATTCACAATGAGTACACAGAGAAAACAGATTTGTTGTGATAACCGAATTTGTATACAATCGAATTTTGTCGGTTCCAACAACTAATACACAATTCTGTTGTTATGAACGAATATAGCTTTTGTAAGCACCAATTTTTCAGTAGCGATATGTGAATTTTTAGAATGAAATTTTAATTGTGACAATAGAAATAATTAATTGATACCACCACTATATTTGGTATTTCTAAAGGAATCATTGATAGGCATGGCTTACATCCATACATACATACATAAAAACAGTTAGTGCAGAATTAAAAAGGTAAGTACATTATTATATTTATCGCATATTATTCCGAGTTTTTGCTTATATGTATTCTGAAGTGAATGAAATGTGCAAATTTGTAACATCCATTCCCGGTATTTGGCTTTATTACACAGAGATATTTTCCTATCAAGAAACTACATATTATTTGCACAAATAATTTCACTTCAGAATAATAGAAATAATACTTCGAATATTTTGCGCTATATATAATAATGTCCTTACCTTTTTTTTTGTTAAATTTGGATTTTGTGTAATTATTCTGCAAAAGATATTTTTTGTATGACATTTCTATCTAATTTTTATTTTTTGTTTATAAAACATTCACATTTTTCCACAAATAAGGAATATTGAACATTAGCCTGTTCAATTCATTAAATATAGAAACAAATGCAGTTCGAATAATAATAATTAAATTAACTAAAATTAATAGTCATGGGCTTGTGACAAAAATTAAATAAAAATATACTTAATAGTAACAAACGAAAAAAGTTTGTCTTAAGTAGAACAAAAATAAGCAAATTAACTAACATGTGCATAATTAGTAATGAAAAAACGACAATGGTAAGACTGTTGTAAATTTAGTGATGGTAAATTTGGGTCTTCATTACAAACACATTTCAGCAAATTGAAATACGATGAATCAAACCAATTCACATATTCCATTTGCAGAAAAGTTTCGTATATAAGGCAGAAATCTACATCAACTGACACCACACACAGTGGACCAAACACAGAAAAACGCTGATGATGAAGGTTTAGTGGCCTTCGAAAACGGCTGGCTGTTCCGTTCAACTATGTGTTGTCAGAATATTTACAACTAACTTTGATGTTATTTGTTCATTAATAATTATCACATGTAATTTGGCTTAAAAGCGATACGAACATTAGCCTGTTCAATTCATTAAATATATTTAATTATCTTTTCTTTTATTTCAATAGAATTTCAATACGACAGTAAATGATTAGTTAGCTACAGTAACCGAATTTTTTTTTTAAATTAAATATTGTTTACAGGAATAGTTTTTTTTTCATTTCAAAAGCCAATATTCAGTTACTTTACTTTCTAACTTGAATTTAATTCAGTTGTGTCTACCAATACTTTTCATAATTTCGATATATTCCTTCGAATTAAATATTAAAATTTATAAATATTTATTTTTAGGATAAGATTAGTAAATAAAGTAGAGGATTGTTAATAATAATTCTCTTCTTCTGCTTCTTTGATTCACACAAAATAAATTTTATGACGGTGCACAGAGTGCGGTGGTGCACTAAAGAATTGTTTTCCCTTGCACACAGAGTATTTAAAAACACAACTTTACAGTTAAAAAAACTTTCATTTGGAACATAATACACAAATTTATTTCTTTTTATTAAACTCAAATTTTTTTTATTTTCAATTAATTTTTAGGCTTTACAAAACCTTCCCGTGTTTTACATTCACTGCCAACTGACAGCGGGAAAATTTTTTCACAGCAGATTCACAATAGCATTTTTACCCTTCAAGAGAAATAAAAATTTCATGGGAACAGAAATTCTACTTCGTGTTCACGATAGGGGTGATTATTTTTTTACTACAACAGTTTACGATTAAAAGTGATAGAGCTGCTTGCTTGGTTTAAAGATATTTGATAAATGCTAAAACAAACAAAATTAATTCCATTGCTGTTCAAATTGGATAAACATTAAGGTGCTGTACATGAAGTTTAAGTTAAATTATAAATAAATTTCAGATTTTTTTTTGCATTACTATTTTATTGAACATCTTGCATAAGTAATCGTACTATGCTTCTTATATTTTATGGGTTTTATTGCATTTTTCAAGCATACTCGATAAGAATGTATACACATGTGATCACTACTGTATGTATATACAGGCAAATCTCGGTATAACGAATCTCGCTTTAACGAAAATCCGATAAAGCGAACGTCCAGATTTTTTACATAAACAACCTTATATAGCGAATAATATCCTAATTTTATATTGGATGTAACGAATGATGAAGAAAAAATCGCAAAATAAAAAACAAAAACTTGCTAGAAACATATTTCTAACATTTAGTTTTTCTTTATATAGCGAATGTTTTGATAAATATGTGCTCTGTATAACGAACAGCAAAAAAATATTAAACAAAAACTACAGCAGCAATGTAAATGCAAACAAAAATGTGATACCGTTAGTTCGTATTTGGTTGCTTATTTGAAAACAAAGTGCTCTCATTCTTTTTATTGTACAATAATAATAATTAATATAACACTTGAAAAAAAACTTTGCGATATAACGAATTTTTCGGTATAACGAATGGGCCTGACATTATATCGTTCGTTATACCGGGATTTGCCTGTATACATAAATACTTATTTATTTATATTACTACATACACATAATAATAAAACTGTGCTGCTTTTTTTTTTGTTTTTGGAAATATTATTAATAGTGCGTAAAGGCTCATCAATTTGGAATATAAAATAAATGTATAAAATTTTTGTCCCTTTAGTTGAACACACAAAAAAATACTGCTCCAATTATCTTAAAATCTATTGACGCTCAGATACTTTATTACCTGGCTTAATATATAAGATACTTTTGAAATCTTATAATCTTATTTATTTTTGCTTTTTGTTCGGAATTTTAACAACGCAGCCAGAAAACTGAATTATTTGTTAAGTAAAGTATCACTAGATTAATCTTTCTTAATCTAATCTTATGATGTCATATTAAAGAACCTTAATGCCTCTATTACGGCTTACAACTCAACCAAATTTAGTTGAATAACAACTTAACTTTAAAACAGCTCAACTATTTTTTGGCATTCTGAATTACAACTAATTCTAGTTGTATTCGAAACAATGCTCGAAAAAAAAGGTTTTTATCTATGCTATGTTTTTTGAAACCATAGTAGCCATCACAAAACATTTTAAATATTTTAAGTTTTGGCCTTGTGTTTTATTTTTAGATTTCATGTTTTATGAACATGGCAACAATATTGGTTGACAAATGGGATTGGTTGGCGTCTGGAATAATGAAGCAAAACAAATACAACACTCGAAATAAAAGCCAAAATAAAACTAATAAAAAGCAGTTGTCTCATTGTGAAGAAAGTTGTAATCCATAATAAAAATTTTACAACTACAACTAAACTATCCATTTGGTTGTAAATCATAATAGGGGCCTAAATAAAAAGCGTATTTCCGATCGTTTGTTGTATATCTAATTTGATAAATATTAAAACCAATATAATAGTGTTTTCACACTGACATGGTTGGTTTTAACGTTAAAACCAACTGTTAAAACCTGGTTTTACCATACAAATTGTTTGTTTTAGCTGTGCTAAATTCAGTGCTGACAAGTTAAAATTACCGGAAGCAGCTGATAATGTTTATGCCTGTGAAAAAGAATAGATACCAATTGATTCATTTTCAACTTAAAAATAGATACAGCGGCAAAAACAACGTGAAAAAAATTATCCTTTGGACGGAAAACAACGAAAATATTTTCACTGGCATCTGGGAAGTGAAAATAGGCGATATATGACTGACATCCATCTGCGGAAAAAAGGTTAAGCTTATAATATATTTGTGCATTTCTTTTATAATAATATGATTTCCAAGCACTTCTTCACGTTGTATAAGTAGTTACATAATTTTAAAATGTTCATTTACAAAATATAAAATAATTTATATTTTCTAAAATTTCTAAGTTTTTCATGCAAACAAAAAACAACCATTGTACAGGATGTCAGATAAGTATTATAAAAAGCTGAAAAAAATACAGCAACAAATACACGCATTTCTACAGTATATTTTTTTTATTTTGGACAAATTTATAAGACAGCCTGTTGTTTAAAACCGGAATTTATCAATTAGGTTTTGTAAGAGTAGATTACTGACTATATCAAAAAGTGCACCAGGTACGAATATGTAACCAATAAGCAGGCTCCATACTTCACTATTTTTAACACAGACATGTTCTAAAATAATAATAAAGTGCTTTATTGTAGCCGAACACGAAATTATATAATTTTTTTGTTGTTTATATTATTTGTGTTTTAAATTGAATGCATTTTTCTTATTTTATTAAGTTATAACTCATCAAGAAAGCAAGATTAATGGACAAGTCATCATTTATAAGGTAATGAATATAGCTAAGAAAATTTTAATTATTTCAACAAAGTCTACTAAGCAAGCGAAACGTTTTTTCTAAATCATCTACATATATAAATGTAAATTTCAGTCTTATGTAAAACTTTCTAAATTGAAATAGAATACGAGAACTTTTTATGCAAAAGCTGCTGTAAAACACTGTACTCGTATGTATGTACAGGGTGTTTTTTTAGAGGTATAGAACTTCGAATTGAAATAAAACACAAGAAAATCGTTTTAATGTCCATCAATTTGGCTTTATTGGAAGGATAATTTTATGCCATTAACGTTTAAATATGATTTCGGGCATGTGGCCGCCGCGGCTGTCTCGAATAAAGCCAATTCTACAGGTCCAATTTTCAACCACTTTTTCGAGCATATGGGGCCGTATGTTGGCAATAACGCCACGAATGTTGGCTTCCAAGTCCCCTAACGTTTCTGGTTTGTTGGCGTAGACGAGCGACTTCACATATCCCCAAAGAAAATAATCCAATGGTGTCAAATCACACGATCTTGGTGGCCAATTGACAGGTCCATTCCGCGAAATTATGCGCTCATCGAATGTTTCCTTCAATAAATCGATTGTGACGTACGCTGTGTGGCATGTAGCGCCGTCTTGTTGGAACCACAACTCATCCGCATTCATGCCATCCAATTCGGGAACAAAATAGTCGGTTATCATGGCTCTATACCGGTCTCCATTAACGGTAACTGACTCTCCAGCATTATTTCGGAAGAAGTATGGCCCAATGACTCCACCAGCCCATAGAGCACACCAAACAGTCAGTTTTTGTGGATGTAATGGCGTCTCAAGGGTCTCATGTGGATTCTCTTCACTCCAAATGCGGCAATTTTGCTTGTTGACGTAGCCATTCAACCAAAAATGAGCCTCATCACTGAACAAAATTTTGCGATGAAAATCAGCATCGAGATCAATCTCATTTTCGGCCCATACACCAAAATCACGACGCATTGCATGGTCTCGCGGCTTTAATTCTTGCACAAGCTGGATCTTGTAAGGTCGCAAGCCAAGATCTTTGCGCAAAATCTTCCATAAAGTTGATGGACAAAGCTCCAATTGCTGTGCACGGTGGCGAATCGATTCATTCGGGTCCTCTTCAACACTTTGCTCTACAGCGGCAATTGTTTCTTCGGTGCGCACTGTTCGTATTATCACATAGAGTAAACGTAGTGCGAAAACGATCCATGGTTAACCGAATTAATTGCTCTGATGGACGATTATGTCGACCATAAAATGTACGGAGCTTGCGGTAAACTTCGCGAACTGAACCATTATTTTCGAAATAAATTTGCACGATTTGCAAGCGTTGTTCTTTTGTCAACCTGTTCATGATGAAATGGCAAACCAAACTAAATATTAATCACTTGACAGCTGACAAAATGGCCGCCAGTTAAAAAAGTGATGCCAACTTAAAGTTCTATACCTCAATAAAAAACACCCAATAGATACGTAATGCTGAGTACACATCTGACACTTTTTGTGTCGTCATGTTGTGGTTTCATTTTCAAAATATGTGCAATCCCGTTCACAGTATGTTTTTTATGGAAAACAATGCCACACAACCAAAAGCATCGGAAATGATAGAAGTTGCCACAAGTACAGACTTTTACGATGTCCAAAAATGCCATAGTAAGGATTTTACACCAATTAATATAAATTTAAACTTTGGGTCGGTTCAAGTTGATATTTGGAAAAAATTGTTTATTAGGTTTTTGTTATTGAAAAATGACTCTTTAAATATGTATATGATATTCATATGTATTTTATTTTATTTTATTTAGTGCTCTTCGCGTAAGATTAATAATTAATTAATTAATTAAATTATTAATCACTTAACCACGATTAAAATTTTCCACATATTGCTCGCCTCTTAGCAACAATTTTCCCCAATATGAATAGCATGTCAATACACATATTTAATTTATTAAATTGTTGTTATTAATCACTTCGAAAGTGTTGTATGAAAGTAACCATGCTTTTTATATAAAAAAATCTAATTAATTTTTATTGCATATCTGTAAAGACCGGCCGGCCACACACTGTCCTTTTATATCCAATAATTACATCAATTGTTAATCTTTTAATTGACAATAAATTAACTGACGCAACACTTAAATTCTATGACATGCATTAACTCACTTTTTAAACGCAAATAAATACTTTTTCTGCGTCATTCTATTCATTGTGTTTTAAACATAACAAGTGTGCATAAATTAGCTTTAAAATAAAAATTAATACTGCCCAACAAAATTGGTAGTTCTGACACCTCGTGTTTGTTTAAAAATTTTAAAGATTAAAGCGAATAATTTTACTAAGAAGAAATTAAATATTTTATTAAGTTCAAGCATAAAGTTTTTTTTTTTTTTGTTGCCAACCCACTCATATAGTTTATTTCACCCTTAAGACAGCACTGGTTTTTTTCAAGGTTCTAACGTCTGGCGTTATGATTTCATATTGAATGCCAAGAGAGACTTGCACGTAAATAAAATAAATACAGTCTGAAGGCTCAGTTAGCCGACTGTAATTGCAACGGTAGGAAACAGCTGATCGATATTCTGATATGAAAAGTAGGTTACGTTACATTACATCTCCATTACCATTTTCATTACTTTTCACATAACAATATCTGTCAGCTCTTTCCTTAGGTTGCAGTTACATTCCACTACAGTCGGTTAACTGAGCCTTAATAACGTGTGCGATCATCAAGTAATAAATATGGCATTTGCTGAAGTTGGATTCCGCAAATATTAGTTTTGAAGTGTTCACCAATTCACCGCACTTTTTCCAGTGAAAATTTTTACACTAGTGCTCTAGTTACAGTTAACTGTCAAAAATAATTAATTTTCACCGTTGTGGGAGCAAAAATCAAAAATGAGCACCGGGTTGAAAAGATATTTTTACATATCCCACTAATTCCTCTAAAGGGAGTCAACTAAAAATTAACAAATCGTACAACAGTATTTGTTCTTGTGAAAGAGTAGAGAAAATTAGTTTAATTAATTAAGAATGTTCT
Source organism: Nowickia ferox (assembly GCA_936439885.1). Lineage (NCBI taxonomy): Eukaryota > Metazoa > Arthropoda > Insecta > Diptera > Tachinidae > Nowickia > Nowickia ferox. The sequence continues at coordinate 99,161,417 of OW387023.1, read as the reverse complement.
AACATATTATTTATTTCTATATTTTTCCAGCTGTCTTAGTTTTTAAGGGTTGGTGAAAAGTGAGAGTACGAGTATGTACCTACTTTCACTTTTATTCACTCATTATAAGGAAACGCATCAATCAAAGCGAATTCAATACGAGTATGATAAAGCTTTTCAATATACATTATAAAAGCAGACGTTTTGACTCTATTTGTTTAAAATAGTGAATTTGTCAATGTAATTTTTCAAATTTGATGTTATTTGTTATTGTCAATTAATAGCCTGTCATGTATACACTTTGTCATATAATTATTGTATCAAATGTTATTCATTGACTTGTATTCATTTACCAAACTACAAACTTACGAACAAACCAACCAGGCGGAACAGTCAGTATGCTTTGGCATCCTGAACAGAGAAACAGAATGCCATTAGCAATAATGACCAAATCGATTGGGCTGTAACAACAAATGGCACATTTGCCAAAACTGATTAACTGATTTAAGTTAAGGTTATTACACAGACACAGAACAAATGTATCCAGCACCCAGCATTTGAAAGATCATTATATATTTTATATGTATATATTCATCTTTGCTCTTAATATTGGAAATGTAATAAGAACATGTATAGCAATTGTGACCATAATTGCGAAAATGTTCTGAGTCTTTCTAGATATTTGGATATTTGATAATGGATTGCATTTAAATAAATTAAAAATACAGTGCATAATTTATTCTTCCTTGGAATATGTAATTAAAAAGTTAAGTTGAGCTTCCTACTTAAGTCGACCGTCTGGGTTGCATAAGCAGAGCTTATAAAATGTTTTTATTTATTATTTATAATTAGTAATTACATTAGTCTCCACTGATAAAAACTTCTTTTAACATTTATTTAATAGTGCTTTCACACTGACATAGTTTTAATAAAAGTTAGTTAAAACCAATTGTTAAAACCTGGTTTTACCACACAAAGTGATTTAGTTAATATATTTTAAGTATGTTTTATGAAATGAAACCCTGTTTTCGCTGTGCTTATTTAATTTAGTGCTGCCAAGTTAAAATGGTCGGAAGCAGCTGATAATGTTTATTCCAGTTAAAAAGACTAGATACAGATTGAAAAATTGTCAACCTAAAAGTGGATGCAGCCGCAGCAATAATCAAAAAAATTTAACTTTTGCTGCTAAAACAATAAAAATAATTTCATTGACCTCTGGGAGGAGAAAATATACTATATGACACCCATCCATCTTCCGATAAAAAAAAGGTTTAGCTTATAATGTATTTGTACATTTTTTATATATAATAACTTGATTTCCAAGCACTTCTTCAATTTGTACAAGTAGTTCCATAATTTTAAAATGTTCATTTACAAAATATAAAATAATTTCCAATTTAGAGCGCATTGAGCTCAGTTTTTCAAAACAAAAACAGCTGTTGTACAGTTTGTCAAATAAGTGTTATAAAAAGCAGAAAATAAATACAGCAAAAAAAATATACAAAATTAAATCAGTTGTTTATGGTTTTTGTTATTGTGAAAACACTATAAGTTTTGTAATATTATATAATGTACTACATAACTTAACCTGTTTATATTAAAACCACTAATTTTTTGAGAGATTTTAATACAAATTTCCTAGACGGTCGTGCGCCTGTCTTTTTGAAACAGACCACTTTCATAATTATGGTCTCAATTAAAGGTGAAAATGTATCGAAACCGATCGATAATAAAATACTCCTCCTATATCTTCATTCACTGAAAACTCCGTACATACAATGGACGAGTGTAAATTAGTATCAATTATCGATGCAGATTTTCGGCTAAACGAATAACCATTTAAGGCAAATCGCCCAAACTACTTCAATGTTGAATCGCCCAAGATTTTTTGGGTTTTTATTCGTTGTGAGTAAAGTCCCAAAAAAGGACAAAATCGCCTAAACTTTTTTGAACATCTATTTGAGTCATTATTTATTAGATTCAATTACATAAATCTGCTAAGATTGACAATTGCCTAAGAACAATCGCCAAAAACGATGAAATGAACAAACACCCAAGAACTAAAAAAAATTTGTTTTGGGTGGTCGTTCATTGCTGTTGTGTGTTTTTCATTATTTATAGTTTTAATAATTATTTATTACGAACAATCACCTAAACTTCAATAATGTTAAAAGATGCAAAATATATTTTGGGAGATTGTTCATTTATCTAATTTTTACTAAATCGCAAAGATTTTTATTGCAATGATTTTCTCCTCTATGGTATTTCCCATAACGGGGCCCTGAATAGTTACCTACTAAAGACTTACTGCATAAGGGTTAAGGATTTGCTCCTCTGTGGTATTTTGCAACTTCCAAGCCGGCCTTTGGCCTGGCTTAAGAATTTTCTCCTCTGTAGTATTTATTTTTTATTATTTGGAGGAGTGTTCCTAGAGTAAGCTTTAATCCATAATGCTCTTGGGCGATTATTCATAATATACGAGTATCTAAGTAATTGAGCATAATGAATAACATATTGGTGCTTGTTCATTTTGATATTTGGTCGATTCTTCACAATTTTTTGGGTTATTTTTTAAATTTTTGGGTCTTTATACGTTACACATGGGAAAGAAGTGTTTTTGTTAATGTTCCTTTGTCAGCTACTATTCGCAACAAAGTATGCAACGTTTAAAAAAATTCTTCATTGGGATTTTTTACATTTCCAGTCATTCACAATGAACAATCACCCAAAATTTCAATTGTGTTTAAAAAAAAATTTCGGCGATTATTCGTTAACTGCTACTAAACGAACGGGTCTTAGTCTGCACATTTTGCAAATTTACTTTGTAAAATATGTTTCAAATACATAAATAAAACTTTTGAATTAAATCAAACGTGGCCATTTGGGCGATATATGTATTTTTTCCCCATTAATGTGTCATCAATTTTACACTTTCAAATAAACTTTCAATGAAAACAGAGTTAAAATTTTTAAATTACTTTAGCGCCACCTTATATACATACCCATACCATATTCATAAAATTTAAAATGAGTTTTAAATGTATTTTATTTCAAATTTTTCATACAAAATTTTCTTAAAATGGATTTCAAACATATTTTATTTTTTTTATAAATATTCTCTGTTGGTTTTTTAGCAGGTTCAACATATTGGAAAACTATTTTTTTTTACAGAAAACATGATACTTCCATTATCGCTTTCGCCAATACATAATATTTGCCTACATATATTGTGTATACATGTACTATATAAAAAAACTTGTAAATGTATTTTTGATAAAACTTATGCATCCACTTTTTCACACTAAATATCAATCTTTGTTTATTGTTTTAAGTTGTCGATTATGTATATGATTAAATTTGCTACATTAAGCGGCCATTGGTAGTAGTTTAATCTTAAATTAATACCCTGTTGGAAATTCCGTTAACTTTAAACTAACTTTAAGCTAACTATTTCGCAACTAGTACTGATTGGCACTTGGATTACTTTTCAATGTAATCAACTGACTATTTTAATATTGCGGTGTCCTAGGCAGTAGTCAATTGTCTCACTCTGCATTACTTTCAGCTAACTTAAAGTTGGCATTTTTAAATCACCTGGTAGTCAGTAAATTTAAAAAATTTTTCTGGGGTTCGAACATATACCATCACACGTTGTGTACTCAACGCGCTAATTACACAGCCAAATTTTAATATAAAGCTGAAATGAGTTTCAAAGTAGCTGAGAATAAATTTGTTGGCTCTCACCAAATTCGGATTACGTACTCAACTTAAGAATTAATTTTGGATTTGTTCTGGATGACATTGCAGTTAGCTTTTAGTCAGTCTAAAAAAGTTAACTATAAGTTAACTATTTTTGTAGTCAACCACACATTCTCCGACAGGGTAATTTTGAATTTGTTCTGGATGACATTGCAGTTAGCTTTAAGTCAGTCTAAGAAAAGTTAACTATAAGTTAACTATTTTTGTAGTCAACCACACATTCTCCGACAGGCTACTGACACCATACACTTGTGTATGTATATGGTACTTGAGAAAATATAAGCAAAAAATTAAAAGTTTTTGAAATCACTTTGCAAATTTAATTATTGTAATAAAATTTAATTTATGCGAAACCCTTTTCGAAATATTTGAATGTAAAGCCACAAATGCATTTGGATTTTTTTTTTGCTATTTTTTTTATATAAACATTCTTAAATATAGAAATTATCCATTGACTTTTGCTGTCTAAAATTTTTCTATGGTACAAAGGGTCAAAAAAGAATGCATAAGAAAATATTTGGGATTGCAAATACAGTGCAAATTCGGTTAACGCAACCAATAGAAATTTTGGGCTGTTGCGAAAACTGAGTTTGTTGCGAAAACCGAGTATAAAATTTCTATGCCTGTTTTCCACTAAAAAGCTTATTTTAAACCAAATAAAATGTTTATTAAAGAATCTAAGGTTAGGTTAGGTTAGGAAGGGTGATGCTATACCGCACCTCCACTCAGAGACCCAATTTGGTCCATTGTGATTCCCTTCTGTTGCCCAAAAAGTAATATTTATCCCCCATTTATAACCAGAAATTACCCTATTACCCGTCCTTGAGCCACTGAATTCCCATGATGAAGCCCCTGATGTCCTCTAGTTTACACTTCCCGATATCAGTAATGCTTTCATGGAAACGTCTGCTCAGCCATCTAAGCCTATGACGTTGCAGCTTCGGGCAGTGACAGATAACATGTTCAATGGTTTCTGGTTCTTTTTCACCCCCGCACATCCTACAAAAATCTGGAGTGCCAGTTTCCCAAATGCTGGTTCTTGCTCTGACCGAGCAGTTACCTGTCAAGGCGCCTATCACAATTCGCATCGCCTTCCTATTTATGTCCAGTAGCAGTTTGGATCTTCCTGAGTCAAGTTTTGGCCACATAGCTCTCGAGACTCTACAATCCTCCCTACTTCGCCATGAACTATTGGTCCTGCTTTCTTCCCTATAGTAATGACCTATCGGTAATTTCACCGACCTGTCTGTCATTCCTTCATCTAGTGCAGACCCTATTTTTGCCAGCTCATCGGCAATTTCATTTCCCTCAACACTGCTGTGGCCAGGAACCCAACATAGTCTGACACTATATTTATCCATAAGCAAGTTGAGGGCTCTCCTACAGTCACTAACAAGTTTCGATTTGGCAATGTGTCCCTTCAAAGCTTTTAGCGCTGCTTGGCTGTTGACACAGAAGGTTACCTTCTCACCTTCACCTACATTCCCGGCCACCAGCTCCGTGGCCCTGAGAATTGTCAAGATCTCAGCCTGGAAAACGCTGCATTCATTCGGCAGTCTGAAAGAACTACGAATGTTCGTTTCCAAGATATAGACACGAGCTCCTGTGCCTTCCCCCATTTTTGATCCGTCTGTAAAGACTGCACTTCCCTCATATAGCTTATCGGATTTGACTCAATAGTCCCTATCCGGAATTACCATTGAGGGTGTTCTACTTAAGTTGATTTCAGCGACTTTATAGTCCGTAAACCCAAGTGTAACGGATTCCTGATCACTAAAACGGATCTCACTTAAGATTGATGTGTGACCTGTTATTCCTGTCCTCACCAAACCTGTTTCTACGAGTCTAAGGAGACTTCTAGTCGCCGTTCACACCACAAAGTCCTCTAAAGGAAGTAGATGAAGAATGACGTCCAAGGCAGCCTGAGGTGTGCTCCTCTGAGCACCTGTGATACCCATCGAGGCACATCTCTGAACCTTAGCTAGTAATTTTCTGTTACTTTCCTTCCTCAATGCCTCCCACCATACCACCCAACCATAGCAAATAACCGGCCTGACAACCGATGTGTAGATCCAGCTTACTATCTTCGGTTGCAGACCCCAGTTCCATCTTATGAAGTTCCTGCATGCGTAGTAGGCATTGAGCCCTTTCTTTAGCCTTTCCTGCGTGTTCCTTTTCCAAGAAAGCTTGCTATCTAGGAAAACACCCAAGTATTTAGCTCCCTCTGCAAGTCTCAGCTAAACCCGTCCCATCCTGGGTAGTACAAAGGTTTCTACTTTGTATCTGCCGGTGAAGAGGACTAGCTCGGTTTTCTCTGGGTTGACTCCCAATCCTTTACTGCTGGCCCAGGAGGATAGATCGCCCAGAAACTTTCCAGTTACCAGTAAAACCACGTCATCCGCATATACAACTATCTTCCTTCCGCTCCTGTCAAAACGCCTAAGAATTGCGTTCATTGCCAACAACCACAATAGAGGTGATAAAACTCCTCCTTGTGGTATACCTCTCGTCACTAATTTTCTCAGTTTTCCCCTTCCCATACTCGAGTTGATGATTCTGCTATTAAGCATGATGACTATCCACTCCACTCGAAAGTTGTGCACCCCAACTGTTTCCAGCGACTTCCTAATAGCCTCTATACTTGTTGTTAAAGGCTCCCTCAATGTCTAAGAATGCAGCCAGTGTGTAGTCTTTCTGCTGCAGTCCTCTCTCTATAACACCAACAACTTCATAAAGCGCACTCTCAACCGACATACATTTTCGATAGGCGTGTGTTTCTTAGATGCAGATCAATCAGTCATTCTAATGTTTTCAAAAGAAACGACGAAAGACTGATTGCCCTGAAATCCTTTGGCTTTGAGTGGCTTGCCTTACCCGCTTTGGGTAGGAAGATGACCCTAACCTCCAGCCTTTCGGTATAAACCTCCTGTTTAAGCATATCTTAAAAATATCCACCAGAGACATTACATATAGTACGCGCTCTGGGACAATCTAAGGTTAACTTTAAAAATAAATGCATTTGCATTTATTAGTTCTACATACTGTTGATTTATAAATTTTGTATTCATTGCAAATCGTTTTCACAGGCGTGCCACTTTCAAGTTTCTTCAGAATTCCGCTATTTTGCAAACACAAAACTAATTTTGTTACTACATGCATTTTGTTTATTTTACTAGAACAACCGCTCACAATTAAAGAATATTTTAAACAGAAGCACCACTCATAAATTCTTTGTCATCCCCAGAATAGCGGTAAATAAAAATGTTTTTCGTACGTTAGCATGAGATTTCATGCACGAAGGCTTATTGTTTTGAATTTATTTATAAAAAAGTAAAGTAAAAAACGAAAGAGAGAATCTTAACTTTCTTTGCAAAGTTGCATTAATTGAGGTCTTGTTTTTTTGAAAAGTTGCATTAACAGAGCCACCAATAATAAGAATTTGGGTGTTTCGAATATCGAGGTGTTGCGCGCATCGAGAGTTGCGTTAACCGAATATGCACTGTAATTGTAAATTTTTGCTTTGCAACATTGAAAAGTAACATTTAACATTAGAACAACCAGGGATATTTTATGCAATTACAATAAAAAAAGACTGCTGAAGAATATAAAGATTTGTGATCGTGGTGCATATATAAAGTTTGTCACGTGTGACATATTAAGTGTAAATTTTAAAAATTAAGAAACAATTATAAATACTTTTAAATTATTTAAATTTAAACGAGCAAAAACGGCGAGATACATATTTATTTAATAATTTCTTAATCGGCCTTAAGTTCGGTTTTTTCAATTATTATAAAATGAAATATTTTTATTATTTATTTATATTTATTTTCTAAAGAAAATCTCATTAATAATTCAAAATATCGTTAAAAAATATATATAAAAGCTTGTGTTTAGTTAGTAGCCTTGTTAAAACAACAAAACAAAATTATTTTCGTGTGATAAAAAATGAGTTATGGACCAGGCCAACAAGTGAAAAAAATGCACGGAAAAGGATTAAAAAATTTGTTGTAATTTTAATAAATTACCTTAAGAGACATTTTTTTCTTTCTGGTGGATAAGCATGTCTATATGCATTTGATTGGAACTTCATCAGTGAAGAAAGAATTTCGACAAAAGCAGCTGTCAACCTTGACACTCTATGGACCAAAATTGGATCAACAATTTAGAACTTTTTTGTCTAAGTCGATTCAGTAGCTCAGAAGTTGCAAATTTGTTAACACATTTTTGCCTCTGGCAACTTTAATGTGGAAATATTATTACAGTATTTTCATATAGAAGTTCATACCGATAATTCATCTTTGATATCTAATCATTTATTTAAAAAAGAAACCGTAAAATAGTATTTTTGTAGAAATATGGAGTTTCAAAAGAAAGATCTGCTCACACGCATCTGGCTCAGGTTTAGATTTTATATGGGAAATATGGCAAAGCAATATACAACACTTGTTTTGCTCTCTTTTTCTTTCTCAGTATAAAATCAAAACTTGAGCAAGAAAACTTGATGTGTGTGAACCTAGGTTTAATGGAAAAACTAATTTTCATATTGGAAATCTATCAACAGCTTTTTAAATTAATGCATTTTTTATTTAAATAGCTTTAAACAATAAAAGTAATTGAAAAATTTTCGTATGTGGCAGCTATTATTATATTATTAAAGTTCTGCTTCTAATCACAAAGACACTGATATGTATCAAAAAGGTCCAAAAGACTCAAACCAGCACCAAGACATTTTTTTATTGAACTTTGTTATTGTAAATTTTCATATAACACTAAATATCCAAAAGTCAAAGCTCCAAAAGGCCAACATAAGCCACAAGAATCTATACATGCATACGCAGATTTCAAACAGGGGGCTACTCACAGTTTTGCACACACTTAAAGACAACAACATAAAAAAGCAAGAATAATTTTTGACTGTATTAAATAGCTTGCTTAACAATGAACTATAACTCACTCATATTTAAGTTATGTATAAGAACCCAATGTTAATATACTACACACTCACTGCAAACACACACAAACTCAAACAATTTGCATATAAATACAAAGAAAAGAGTTAACTAACTAGTAGAATCAAAATATGTATGTATGTATGTATGTACATACATATACTTTCATTCATGCATTTAACAACAACAAGAAAAATAAACACATGCCTGCTAAAAAAAACAGCATTTCAATTTGTCACTTCCGTTTCCGTTTTGTTCTTTCATACGCCTGTGAGCCTACATCACAAAACACAGCTGTTATTCTTAATGTGCAAGCATCAGTGTTGCCACTTTGTGCGTAATTACCTGAATTAGGTGTAATTTTTGCTGTTAGAGCTTGGGTAATTTCTTTTAGATGTAATCGAAAATTCTTTCGTTTTAAAAACCTATCCTGCCATTTTTAATTTTTAACTGACTAATGTGCGATAGAAGCAGGGGGATAGGTACCCCCATGCAAAGTAATTATTAATTATTGCATATATGGTATACTATATCATTGAGAGGCTTCAAACTTGATGAGAATTACTTTATAATTAATACGCGTAATCCAGCGGAAAATTGGTGGCGCAAGAGTAGGACAAGGGCTCCCTCCCAAACAGGCACCGACTGCAAGTAGTTAAGCAGTTAACGCATATAATAATATTTTGTTATTTTTAACTTTTTAGTGCATAAAGTCGATTTAATTTTTTTGTTTTTAAGTTTTTTACTTTATTCCTATTGTTTTCGGTATTCAACTTTTAAGGTTCTCTATCTAAATCATGATTGAGAATTTGTTGTTTTCTTAGTTAAGCTGTATAGGCCATGCATCAGTTTCTTCATATTATATAAAAAGCGATGTTTTAACACCTCAGAGGTTATGGGCAATTGATAATGCAGATGAAAATTTATTTTTAAACGTTAATGAAATACATAAATTTTTATTGACAATAGTTTTTATTTGAACTTTTTGTATTATATATATGTATATATATATATTTAATCCTTTAATTCTTAGGAGGAACATAGGGTCGGGGATTGCGACCTTGTCTTGGTGAGAGGGCTTAGTAGGTGCAACGATCCTGAGAGAGATGCCGGCGGTAGCTTTGCTACTGGTAGGGCCTCCCTTGCCGGTAAGGTCAATTGAGAGGATCTGAAGCTAACAGCAGTCCAAAACATTAGGCGACTTATCCGGCTGGTCTCCTACCAACTAGACAAGAAAGTAATTTCAACAATCTTCGCCGATCTCAGATTAATATTTCTGATAGCCAGACTATGGGCTAATCACCCGTACTTCCGAATTATACTCAATGGTTTTGTATTATATTTTTACATATTTTAATTCATTAAATATTTAAGTCAATTTAATTTTAAAAATGTTTAAAAAATTTTATTTAAATTATTTTACCAATTGTTTTTATATTATTTCCCAGCAAAGAATTAACATACAAATCATTAGTTACAGCATTGATGAGCTCAGCTCCAAGTAGTTCTATTTCTGGTGAAACATCAAAGAATTTAACACCTTGTTGTCATAGGGCGGAAGTGATCCAAATAACTGAATAAGACATTATCTAGAACAATTTTTGACATAAAGAGCAGCCTGAGAATATTAAATTCAGTAGCTGCAGTGATCGCTATGCAATGAAAGTGGTAAACCTTTGGAACTAATTCCGATTTTTTTTTTTGCTGCCCTTATAACAATTAATTAAACTTCTTTGTGTAGCTTCTTCAGCATATGAGTCTTTGCCATTCTGTTCCGGTATAAAAGGGACAATTATACTTGAAAATTTTAGAGAATATTATACTGAAGTAGCTTCCCAAATAAAATTAAGATTTTGCTTAAGAGATGAAATTTATATCATTTAAGATATTGTTGCTCCAAAAAATAAACAGTATTTTCAACAAAAGTCGCTGTTTTGTTTTCAAGAAAATATTTCCATCGTTTAATATAAATTTGCCAACGGTTTGATTTCAATAAACATGAGCTTCAGAGAAAATTATTCAAACTAAAAAATAATATGGGGAAGGTATGTTTCCAATATTACAAAAAGTAATTTCACTTTTATTTCGCCATTTTCAAATGCTTCAGTTGAGAGAATATTTAGAACATTTTGAACCTTCCCTAGATATATGCAAACAAATTTGGAAATAAGACTCATTATTTTAAGTTTTCCTATTGCATATTCTTGTTAATTTATTTGAAGTCTTTATATTACTGTTTTAATCTAATAGTATGAATAATATAGATCTCCATTAAATTAATTTTTTGTGTTTTTCTTTTTTGTAAAATAAAACTTTGAATTGTGATCACAGGCATGTTTCTCAAAACTTACAAGTGTTGTAATACAAGAAAATAGTTATGAAACTATTTAATATTTTCATATAAAGTATTACACACTTGTAAGTTTTGAGAAAAAGGCCGCAGGTGTAATTTTAATTAAACTAATTTTGCTTCATCTCACGTTTAATTAGACATTGCCACGTGAACTACTTGCCATATAATGACTTACTTCTTTGATTACCAAATTGAAGTACTCGCTTACAAATCACATTACATACGTAAAATTTTAAAAATAGGAAGCAGAAGTTGAACATATTCTTTGGGTTTTAAAAGATGACGTGAAAATATTGCCAAAATATGTAGTTATTTTAAATAAACCATATATACATATTTCTAAATTGCTTACTTACTTATTTTATTTTAAACTAATAAGTATTTACATTTTAGAAAATTATATCTTAAATATAAATAGTTCCAAATAATGTTTTTCATTTTCGGTTTTAATAAAAGTTCATCAGTCAAAACAAATTTGAAATTTTTCTAAATATAGTATTTTAAGTAACAATACAGGTACGAATACGAATAAAATATAATCCATTTCCATTGAGTTTATAAAAGAAATTTTACAAAATGGTATATTTCAAAGTAAAACAATTTTTTTCGACTAAAAAAAGTAGTTTCATCAAGAAAAAAATAACTATTTCCCACAACGAAAAAAGTAATTATTTCCTACAATACACAACATAACTACTTCTCAAGAATCGATTATTTTAGTCTCACGCCTTGTTAAAATCATTAAGTTGGTAATCCAGTAAGGAACACCTTCCACCAAAAATCCTTAATTCCAAACTCGATTAAAATTTTTGAAATTTTTTGCTGGGTGGTAACACTGACAAGCATAAATAAAAGCACAAGTCACCTTTCAAAAAACAAACTAAATCAAAATCCGGCCAGCCGTTTGGTCACTACATGGAAACATTTGATGTCAAAACTAAACACAAAAAAAGACAAAACCCTTAATATCTCAAAACAAGGAATTTCGACTTAAGCCATTATTATTTATTGCCACAGATATATATAGGGTCCGCCATCTAAAGTTTTTTTTCAACTAGGGCTTATTTCGTGAATGGTAACACTTAGCTCATGTCTGATTTGACAGATAATTAGTTTTATCCTTCCGCTGAACGAATATGGTTGTGTATACGCTTGAACAACGCTGGGAAATATTGCCTGCGATCGACTTACAGAAGATGCCGATTTTATAAAAAAAATTATATTTTCAGATGAAGCTCATTTTGATCTTGGCGGGTATGTAAACAAGCAAAATTGTCGCATTTTGGGGCACAGAAAACCCGCACGCATACATTGAAAAGCCGACACACCCAAAACGAGTATCTGTTTGGTGCGCATTTTGGTCCAGAGGCATAATTGGGCCAATGAGCAAGGAGTGGCCGTTACAGTCAATGGCGATCGTTATTGGGCCATGTTGAACGAATTTTTGTTCACAAAAATTGAAGAGGAGGATATTGGCAACATTTGGTTTCAACAGGACGGCGCTATTTTCAAAAAAAAAAAGTTATCTGGCGGACCCTTTACAAAGCAGTTGTACAAGCACTTGTACTGTTTATTATTATTTATGTTTATTATTATTATTTTTACCTTCTCCTGTAAAGTTACAGTTATTTGAGTTGGTGCCTTTTTCCTTGTTAACAGCGATATGTAGTGCAAACGACGCGTTGCAATGTTAAAAATTAATTTATTTTATGTCAGTTCGTACTACATTTGCCGTCTTGTCCTTGTGCACTTACTTTTTTTTTTCTTTATCAAACAATTGCTTTTTGCTGCAAGTAGTTCTAATTTTGATGATGATGTTGACTTCTGTATGTTTTATTTTTAATATTTTATGCAACTATTATTTTCATTTATATCTTAACACACACACTCTCTTTTTTGGTATTGAATTTCTTTTGTTTTGTTTTTTTTTTTTTGCTCTTGCACTATGTTTTAGTGAATATAATTTTTAATTAATTATCTTAATTTTTTACCCTTCTTATATTCTACAGCAAATTTTTCAAACTATCTAGCATATGAATTTTGTTAAATCTTAATGGGATTGCACTTATTGTTTTGTTGAAATTTCTTTTTTAACACATCTTCATATGATTTCAAAGATATAAATCTATTTTTTGAGCCACTGATAAATGAATTTAAGTTATTTTATTTTTATTTTGCTTATTGTTTAAACACTTTTTTTAATTTTTTATTTATTTAAAATTAACCGTTTATTAAATTATGTATAATATATTTTTGTTTCGCATCCGTTCATTGTGCTTTCGTTGAGAATCGCGCTGTAACTAAATTTATGTTGTAGTGTTAAATCGATTCAGTGTCCTTTCGCAAGTTTACCGCATGCCGATTTTAAACGAAGTTGTTTACAATATTTACTGTTAATGATTTCTGTTAACAGATTTTTAACGGTCATCTGTTAAATTTTCAAAATTACAAGTCTGGTAACGTTTTATTTTAGTTATTCAGGCATGTGAAAGAGCTGCCATCTTTAGAACACAACTATCTATCTATGTTATATCAGATTTGTTTAACATAGTGTCCACACCTTATGAATTCCTATCATGATGAATGTCAAATTGATATCATGATGAAAATTCATTAATATTATAGCAGCGTTATGATATAATCATCAGAGCTCACGGCCTGATAAATTCATCTTGATATCAAATGTCATTTTATGTGTTACTGTGCATTTAACGTTTATTTATTAAAAAAATTTCGTTTAAAAAAGACGGCACAACAATTATTTGTGACTAAAAAATTCAACAAAACGCAAATTAGATATTGCTGGCAAGTATTTTTCAAATACTTGTTTGATTCATCATGATTTAAAATCATCAACGTCTACCCCTTTGTATTGATATTAATGAAAAATGACAGTTGCATATGCCGGCATCATATTACGAGTTATGATATAAAATCATCAGGTGTGGACACTATATAATGAATTAAGAGTAATCAATGTGGTACAGTGATCGGAAATGCATCGTTTTTTCGCTATTCATACTGACTCATGAAATTGTATGTATAAATGAGTAGACATCGTTTAAACTCAACTACTCTGATTTACGCACACTCACGATAAGATTAATTATAAATATACCACTCACACTCATAAATCACCTCAGTGTGATTTCTAATTTCAGAAAGATACGCAGCGGGAAAAAGAAGGAGTAAGGATGCCTTCTAAAAGGCCTCTGTACTCCTTCTTATGGATGTACAAGGCCTGCTCGCTCCATCCCATCTTCATATCTTTTTTACACACGTTGTCATTGCGAGGTAGGCCTTCCGTTCTCCATTCTTTTGCAGATATTCTAAAAGGCCTTCAAATTAATGGCTCTTAAAGGCCTTCCAGAGAATGGCTGTTAAAAGGCCTTCTAGAGAATGGCCGTTAAAAGGCCTTCAAATAAAGGTCATATTGAAAGGGGTTTAATAAAGGTTTTCAACTGCTGGGGCCTGTATCTCAAAACTTACAAGTATTGAAATACAAGTAAAATAGTTGTGAAAATATATTTTTTATATGAATATAAAATATTTTCCCAACTGTTTTACTGGTATTATAGCAGTTGTAAGTTTTGAGAAACAGGCCCGAGGTGTCGAACATATTGATAGGAAACTTCTGAAATAACAAGAGCCCATATAGTATTTATATACATACTAATGATCGAACAACACAACTGTCTTTTTAAACGTACAAAACTCAACTAAAATTATTTACGTTTTCTTTTCTTTAATCGTTCTGTATTTGGTATTTTTATATGGAATTTTGTTTTTTATAACGGCATCTGAATTCTTTTGCTTTTGCTTTGCCAAAAAAAAAGCAAAACAAAATACTTTACTCCTTCTGTTCTGCCTTCTTATAGAAGGGAATATGGAATGGGTATCCCATCTTTTTTTACTAAAGAGCCGAAGTCTTCTATTAGAACTTCTTCAGAAGTTACATAAGAATGGTAACTGAGTCAAAAACATGAATTCGTTTGCTTTTGTTTTGGTAAAATAACAAAACAAAATACTTTACTCCTGTTCTCCCTTCTCATAGAAGGGAATGTGGAATGAGTACCTTATCTTTTAAGCGGAAAAGCCGAGGCCTTCTATAAGGCCTTCTTTGGCAGTTTGATAAGAATAGTAACTAAATCGAAAAAATTCCTGAGCAGGCCTTTAATAAGGCCTGAAGTAAGAAGGTCTTCTGAGTTTTACCACTCGGTACTTATCCTGCCTACATTGATTCAGCTCACTCAACTCATCCATATACGACACACATAACCTCATACTAAGCAAACACATAACCTAATAATTAGTATTTTAACATTCGTATGCGAAGTTCGCTTTGCCATACCCTACTTATTTTGCATCGTCTATAGACATTGAGTAAGGAGAGTCGAAATCAACAACGTCATAAATGTTGCTAAGTATGAATTCGATAAGCACTTCAAACTTTCGAGTGGATATGAAGTTGGATAACATTGCAATAAGTATGAGAGCGCATAAGTACAAGAAATTATAAGTCATGATTCAACTCTACTCACTTTTTCACTACTCATTACTGATCACTGATGTGGTCACAAGCGATAACAGCGCATAAAGGCTTTTTTTCGAAAAAAAAAATAATATGGGCAAATTAAAATTATTTTTTCGTAAAGTAAAGATTACTGTATTAACAAATATTATTATGATTTTGAGTTTATTATAAATTTTATTTAAAACTTGGTCAATTTTGTTTTGTTTATGTCTTTATAATTAACTTCGTTAAAGATATGAGGATTTGACGTGACTATGAAGCTTCGTTTTAGCATATATCACTCGATTTCGTCTTAAACCGACTTGTGCTGTTATCACTTTAACCAGCAGTTAACCTATTGGCGAATGCTTTGACCATAATGCTCGTTTGGATGAATTTTCAGCACTGTAAACGCATATAAGTATTTTTGAATTGTTCTAGTTATTTCTATATTATTTGTTGCGGCTCTTCATATACATAAATATGTAAGTATTAAAACAAGCTCTTGTGTCATGATCTTTATTTGTCAGAACTATTAATTAATTTGTTAATTGTTGGATTGAAACGTGAGGCATGAAATCAGAAAAGAACTTAAATCGATCTAATGGTTTTTTCCCGGTTACATTACTTAAGACTCGTCTTTTGGTAAAATCGGCATATTCTTATGGTGTTTACAAAAAGATTAATGTTAATTAATGTACATACAAATATCGTCGGGTAGTTACTGGTTTGCCGCACAGATATTGAGAATACATTATTGATGCGTCAAACCAGTAACCAACCGACGATATGTTGCCTTATTTAATACATCCAGTGTTAATAATTTTTGGGATATTATCTTCCAAAAAGTTTTTTCATCACCCAATTCCGTGTGAGCATGATGTCAATAGACGCATTCGCTGCTAATAATTAAAAACCATTGCGATAAAATTGGTATGTGAAACAATTATAGGTCAGATAAAACATCTATAACTAAAATCACGCGAACCCAGAGACATATTACAACTCGAGCGATATACATATGTACATCATTTTATTCATTCTTAATTCTTTATTAATACAATTCCACATTTTTGTAAATAATTTCTGGGGGAAGCTTGCAATTTCCCTTTATTTCTTTCTACTAAAAAAACAAACTTTTATTTTTGAAAACCATTTATATGGTAACACTACTTGAAAACATCTGTCTTGTCTTTCTATTGTGAATTAACAACAATAAACAAAAATTAAACACAACATTAACAAGTTACTAAAAATTAGTAAAACTAAGAAATTTTATAGAATCAAGCAATAATTTCGCATAAGACATGGCGCATTACAAAGGAGCCGCTAGTGAGGCTGGCCGCGCAGCCCAGTTGATGAAAAAACGAGAAATTCAGCAACAAGAAATTGAATTTCGGAAAAAGAAAATCGAGGAAGAACTAAAATTGGATAAGATTGAAAATAAATTCGCTACACATTATGATGCAGTGGAGCAACAACTTAAAACCTCCACTATTGGTTTGGTCACCTTGGATGAAATGAAAGCCAAGCAGGAGGACATAGTACGTGAACGAGAAAAAAAATTGGCCCAGAAAAAAGATGAAAAGGAACGAGAAAAGCAGAAGGCTCTGGAAGCCATACAGGCTGAGAAAAACAAGCAGAAAAAACAGATTCAAGCTTTATCATTTAGTTTCAATGATGATGAAGAAGAGCAGGAAAACGATGCCAGTGCTGAAGAAGGCGAGGAAAGGGAAAGGCAATGGGATACAGATGTAAAGATAAAAGATGAAAAAGCCGAAAAGAAAAAATGGACAGATTTTAATCCCGACGAGCCAAAGGCTGTTATTAAGAAGAAAATTTTCAAAAACCCCGATGTTGATACCAGTTTTCTACCTGATAGAGAGCGCGAGGAGGGAGAAAACCGCCTCAGGGAACAGCTACGGCAAGAATGGGTAATGCAACAGGCTGCCTTAAAAGACCAAGAAATACCCATTACTTTCTCTTATTGGGACGGTTCTGGTCATCGTCGTAGTGTTGTAATGAAAAAAGGCAATTCAATTTATCAGTTCTTACAAAAGTGCTTGGAACTATTGCGAAAAGAATTCAATGAACTGAAAACTGTTATGGCAGATCAGTTAATGTATGTCAAAGAGGATTTAATTTTACCACATCATTATACATTCTACGACTTCATTGTGACAAAGGCCAGGGGTAAATCTGGGCCACTGTTCCAGTTTGACGTGCATGACGATATTCGTTTAACAAGCGACGCTTCGGTGGAAAAGGAAGAATCCCATGCTGGTAAAGTTCTCTTGCGTTGCTGGTATGAACGGAACAAGCATATATTTCCGGCCAGTCGTTGGGAACCCTATGACCCTACGAAATCTTATGATAAATATACCATTAAAGATAAAAAGAAATAAATTTACCGAAATCAAAAGAATACTTTGCATATGAAGTGAATTGGTACAAATATGGTAAAAAATTTTAAATTTATATAAAACATCATGATTTTCTACTAACAAAATAAATGTTCGTTTTTGTAGAAATTCATACCTGTATTAATACATCATGATAATAATTGTTAATTTAAAATTTTTATTTAGATATATGAATTTATTTATAATCTTGAACATTGAAAATTAATCACCCTCATTCCAGTTGTCAACATCGACATCACGTCAAAACAATGCAAAAAATATGGGGACATGCCTACTCTTCCTCAAGAACAATTTTGTCCTATTGACAAGTCTATTTCTCTACCCTTAGGTCTAGAAAATTGCATTAGTCTTTCAATAGCAGCCAGTTGTTTTCGACAACGGGTGTAGACAAGCCCCAATTGTTTGGTATTGTATTGACGTGACGTGATGTAGAAGAACGGCTATTCATTTTGATTTTAAAAATTAGTTCAGTTAGGGTTTATACTAAAAACGATATTGAAACAGACAGTCGTTAGTGGCAAAACTAATCAGGTACATACATATGTGATGGGAAACGATCGTTTTGAAAAGGTGTGATGAATTTCGATCGATCTTAAGAAAATTTTTAAGCGAATCTCATCAAACTACTGGCTTTTAAAAAAGTACACTACAAGATAAGACATAAACAATTTAATAAAGCTGTGGAACAAAATTTATTAAGTGATTGACTTAAAATTATTGATAACACGACTATATCAAACACGTCGCACCTACTATCGTTTTCAAATCGGTCTTGTGTCTAATTCGTTATGCATCACATACCTGAATAACCGATGAGAACTTTAAATAATTCTGCAAATTAAATTTATTACATATTTATTCGGCCAATCTTTATCGTTCAAATTTTACTGTATGTATGTTCTGCCGAAGGAATAAATAAAAATTAAGAAATAATTGTTTTTTCTGAGGAAAAAGTGAAACTCAAGAAATAATGGTTAAAAAGTAATTTTTAAAATAAAACAACCGTTATGGTCCCTGCTTATACTACAGACCATGGTATAAAAATACCATACTACAGACTTTTCATTGATAGAAATTGAGTTCGATGTCCAATTATAAAATAAAAATATTCGAGTTATATTTGAATAAATAAATATTTTATTCTAATATTATATTTTGATTTTCCTGAAGTCTTTTTTCTTTAAGTTTCTTTTCTTTTATCCGTTTTCTACGATTTTTCTCAGCTATTTTATACATTTTAAGTTGAGCATAAAGATAGCGATTATTTGTTTGCAGAAATCTTAGTTTAGGCAATAGTTTCTCGTGCTTTCTTAACTCCACGAATAAACGAAGGTTTTCCTTATTTATTTGCCTAATTTGTCGCAACTGTTGTTCACATGTTTTATCCAAAATTTTAACTTGTTCTTGTAGAGTCCACTTCCTGGGAGGCGTGTAGCTGACTACTAAATAATCGTTTGTTTGGAAATAACGACCCTTAATAATCATATCATTATTACTGCCTTTGCGTATTTCAAAGTCTTTCACTTTTTTTTCGTCCTTTTCTTGCGACTCGACCGATTCATTTTCATCTAGTTTTATATTGTTATCTAAAGGTTCATCCACAAAATTATTATCAGCATTAACCTCATTTTCAATAAAATTCTGACCTTCAATTAAATTAGGCATGGAACTTTCAAAACTTTCGTGCTGTCTATGAATTAGGAATCTTTCAGCTTCATAGTTCGACCATCTCGCAGAAGTTGACGCTGACATCTGACTGTTAATATTTAACTGTCTTGAATCGGGAGGACTTGGCATTGCAAATTTAGATAACCGATTGCCAAACATGTAGCACTCAGGAATGTGTTTGTTACATAGGTATGCCCTTTTCGTTCTTGGATAAACACCCAAAATACGACACCATTCAGCTCTCCTAAAATATGAAAGTGAAGAAATATGTACATATATATTAGATTCATTGATTGTAAGTGAAATTTATTTGCTGGTGGTTAAGAGATATCTATATGAATTTCATTGTTGCTTTAACAAATCGTCAGTAGACTTCAACCACACATTTTGAACAGTCACAAACTTCTTATCTTATGCACAAACTTCCAAAAACTATTTGAGAATTCACAAATAATATTTTTGAAAATCACAAAAGCAAAATAAGCGTACTAGGTTTAGAAACTCATACAAAACCCAGCAAATAATTCGATATGAATCTATTTTATTTTTCTACACCTTTATACAATTAGAAATCCACTTTTTATTTTAAAACTTATTTAAAATATATTACTTTTACATTAATTAAAGATGTTGAAAATTTCTTTTGTTGTTATGAACGATCAACTGCTTTTTTGAGGTAGTTGGATTCAAACGACTTCTTTTTTTATTTATACAGAATTCCGGAATCGGTAAAGGCCCGCTCAGACGAAGCAGACGTTGCTTGAATTCCAACAACTTCGATTTTGCACTAGTCAGTTTTTTTGAAGGTAATATGAGCTTATAGGACAGAGAGAACAAACTTTGTAAATTCAAACGATTTTTAAAATATTTGGACATATCAATTCTACGTTTCCCAAACTAACAATTAGTTCCTTTATGGCAACACTGCTGCGAATAAACCAATGAAAAGCATTAGACTTGGGTCGTTTTTGACACAAATCAATAATCAAACCCATTTAAATTACATGGGTTTGACCATTGGCTTGTGTCAAAAACAACCGACTGAATGAGTTCGACCCAAGACTAAAAAAGCATTAGTCAAATTTATATCAAAAAGTCCTCTGGGGTCTAATCGTCGCTTTCGATAACGAACTGATTCGATAACGTTTTTCAATTTGAGATTATGGAAGTCGATATCGAACCATATTATTAAATTTTTCGATAGCGAATGCTATGTCAAATTGAAAAAACGTATTCATTTTATCTCGCGTGGATTTCAGAAGGGACTCTAAAAGTGAACGTTCGTAAACGGACTCTAACTTGGGTGTCACACTATCAAGTTTTCATTCAAATTTTAACATTTCTGTCATTTTTTACCAATAAATAAATAAATAAATAAATACACTCACACTTTTAAGACTTGCTGAGAATTTGCTTTCAAATTTTCGTTCAATTGAGTGTTTCAAGTTACAGTCAAGAAAACAGCTGATTGCAGTTTCTTCCTCCAAATTTGCATTCTTGCTGAAAAATTTTCTTTGAAATTGTGTGTAGCCTACGTCACAGCTTTAAATTTTTGTGAATTTTGACAAGCAGTATGTGTAAAAATCTTGAAAGAGAATTGAAAAAAAAAGCTTGATAGTGTGACTGCAGCGTAAGCGGTGTGTGAATGTCCTTATAGCCAGAGCTCCCAAGTGCTTAGATTTATAGCAGTTGTATGACGTGCAGTCACGATGTTCTTGGTATTTATTCTATTAATTTAATATTTTAAAGTATATTTAACATTCGTTTCTAATTAAAAAACTTGCAACCATTATAACACATTTCAATTATAATTTCATCGGCTAACATTTGTGAGCCGAAACAAGGCGGTCGCTTCGGCGGCGGCTAGGTTGCCAGAAAATTATCGGCGGCGGCTCAAAGTCGACTTTTAGCCGACTTGTAGCCAATAGACTTGGACTTGTTTCTCTGGGCAGGTACAGACTTGCACCTTGTTTATTCAACCAGGCAGATTTTTCATTGTAAGTCGCATAGTGTAGTCATGCTCAAGGCGGATTCAGTATCAGGTGACCTTATCACTACAACTACACAACTACACAAAAAACAACATTGGAGTTTGAAGGATGGGCTGACGATCAGCTGCGCTGATAAGGCCATTTTATATTACAGTAGTTTTCCGGTTTAACGAACTTGTACTTTGTCAGGCATGTTCGTTAAACTGAAAAGTTCGTTATATGCCATACTTATATCTAGTACCCATGTTATGAATAAATAAATAACTAGTATTATTGTATAACTAGTATTATTTGTCATTTATTTTGAAATATGTTTTGAGATCTGTATAATATATTAAAAAAATTAAACAAGGTACAATTCATTACACTGGTAGAATAAAACCTAAAATAATTTGAATGAAAAAAAGATTCAAATTCATCTTGAATTTCCTTGAAAATTTTACATAAAAATTTTGTTGTTTTTTTTTGGAACAAAAAAATTTTGTTCTGTGGCATCTTCTCGAAGTTCTTTTAAAAGCAATTAAGTCGAAAAATTAACATTATTTTGTTGTCGTAGAAACCAAGAAAAAAGTTGTTTCTATATTCTTGCAAATTCACCTTGTTTCACGGCTTTCATATTTTTAAAGTTTGCACTTCCTGCATTTTTTATAAGACTTTGTTCTGATTCTAAAATTGTACATACGGTCGATTTTCTTAAGCCATATTATTTGCACAAATCTACAACTCGCAATCCATTTTGGTAATCATGCACAATTTTTAGTTTTTCTTTTAAAAAAAGTCTCTTTCTTGTACTCATTTTTATGTTTACACCAGGAAAGAATATGCGTAACTGATCATTGCAGCATAATCAAACAAAAATGCTACATAAACAAAACCTAAAATAGTGGTACTTTTTGCTATTCACTTAAGTTAAAAATGACTTCACATTATGCGTTTTTAAACTAAAATTATGAATCTTATTTGTTCGCTAAATTGAGCACAAAAAATACTTTTTATTCGCTATATAAGGTACTCTATGGAGCGCACTTGTGTGTTCGCTAAATGCGATGTTCGCAGAATCGAAGGTTCGTTAAACAGGAAAACTACTGTAATTCACTTTAGTTTTCATTTACTTTTTACAGCTGTTGCCAATAATGCAAAATTTTTGTTTTTATAATGTTAAGCATTTTAAGCGACTAAAATCACTTAAATTAAATTTTATGTAAAAAGTAGGCAACATTAGTATTTCAAGATGTGCAATTATGGTTTTTTGCGTTTCAGCAATTTTGGATAACTTTTGCATATTCAGAGAGTAATTTTTTTTTCTCATTTAGTCCAAACTTTTACGAAATCTTGTGGAACTGACCTAATAAATAAAATTTGAAGAAATATATAATGCATATCGCACTTCAACAAACATCGAGAGTTTATTAACTCGAAATTTAAACAGTTTCACTTCACAACGTCATAACTGAAAAAGTGGAATTTTAAACGCATTAGTGATGCATAATTAATCTTCATATCTTTATCCATACTGTGTAAAAATTTCATACAAATATCTTGTTTAGTCAACTCTTGAGAGAAAAATTAAATTTTAATTTTCCATTAAGTTGTGCGTAAATTGAAAACTTCAAACTCGTGTACTGCCAAACTGGTTTTTTGAGTTATGATCACAAAGTACTTTGTGGTTATGGCGTTGTTTTAGTAAATGAGCGATATGTAACTATCCACCGTAAAAATTTCATACTATTGCACCTACTCTTACATCGCAAAAATTACTTTGTGAGCATTTTCTTGATACTTTACCAGCTACCCTTATATCAAGAAGGAGTATTATTTCGAGTTAATAAAAGTTAAAAAAAAATCATTCAAGTAAAAGATTATCAAATTGAATTTTAAAAATTTATTTAATGTTGGTTTAACACGTCTAGATTTATTTCGTTGCTGCTAAGCAAAATATCAGCAACGAAATGTATCGATACGTGCTAAAAGCCGTCATACACTATCATACACAGTCGTTCGATCTGTCAAAAAATCGTGTGTTCTCAAAAAGTATGATAGTGTGGATTAAAAATTTAATATGTGTGAGATTTTTGAAAATTTTCATAAAATTATCATTTCTATTAGATCAGAGATGTATTTTTTTAGACGCGTCGTCCGTCTTAGTCCTCGTCCAGACTTGCAATTTTTGTTGCTGCAATTTTTTATAATTCTGCTTTGCATAATTGCATAAGTACCCACATTATGAAATTCTAGTTTTTCAATCATGTTTTAAAAAATTCTCACCAATAAACTCAAGAATTGCTGCAACAAAATTTGCAAGTCTGGACAGGGACTTACTTGTGGAAACAGGGCATTAAAAATTTTACTAAAATTTCAACAAAACCGTCACAACTCAAACTAACCCCCTACAACCCAGACGGTCGACTTGAGTATAAAATTTATATAAAAAGGACTAATTTTTTTGAGTGGCTTTCATAAAAATTTTTTGGACGAGTCTGCCTGACTTGTGGAAACTGTACATGAATTTAAAATACAAAATTATGAAGCGTAAAAGTCCTAAAATATCTTTTATTCTGGATGAAAAATACTCTTTAATAAGTTTGATCACTGATATTCTTAGCACATTTCACGTTCGGCCAGCGATATATATAGTTTATATTTTTAGTTCATGTTCTTTTAAATATTTGACAAGAACATACATACATACATACATATGTATATAGCTTCCA
The DNA here is from genome assembly GCA_936439885.1 of Nowickia ferox. Classification (NCBI taxonomy): domain Eukaryota; kingdom Metazoa; phylum Arthropoda; class Insecta; order Diptera; family Tachinidae; genus Nowickia; species Nowickia ferox. The sequence continues at coordinate 99,137,068 of OW387023.1, read as the reverse complement.
ATGTACAAAATTTTTCATATTGAATTCACTTCTTCGTCGATTGAGGATTTGTAAATTAAAAAAAGCGCCATTGTGTTTCTAATGTGCAGAATTGTTCATACATACTGGGTACACATGTACATAGAATAGGGGGAAGATCTGGTCCAAAGACCGGCACTGCGACACCTGATGGATCTTTTGTGCCATTACATACATAGTTACATATATAAATTACTTACTTAGCTGACCCTTCCGGGAATAAATGCAGCTGCTCTCCTTCAGGGCAACCCATAGCACATCGACGGCTCCTGAAAATCCAAAATATATGTGTATATGGAATAATAAAAACTATTTAGCTATTAACTATTTATGTAAATACTTACATTTTGGTATTTGTTCTATGACGCTTAAAACGTTAGTTCTTTTACACTACATACATATGTACCAGTATATCTGGACAAAATAATGCAACTAATTTTGTCTACAAATTATTTACTTTGAACAGGAGTTTGGCTCAAAATCATCACTTTTTATTCCAATTCTCGTCAATTCCTGCGAAGAAATTTTATTGCAATAAACACACAGAATCTGTGGTAAACATTTGTATGTACATATATACATCCATACATACATAAGTAAATGTCAAATTAACGAAATGGTGAGAAAAGAAAGTTGTAGAATAATAACCAAAGTTGCCAGATGTGCCGATTTATCGTCATTTTGACGATTTTTGGTGTCGAAAGTAGCAAAATTACCATTATTTCCTTAAAATTTACAATTTTTCAATAGTTCAAATAGGGCAGCTTTTTATGAAAAATCTGTTAAAATTCATATTTGCATAACAAATAAAAGATGTTGATGTTGTTTGGCAGTTAAATTAAAAAAATTTATTTGTTGATGCTTTAGTGCTCAATTAAAAGAAATTGTATGTATAGACACATGCATACATATCGATGGTCTTAAGTAGAAAGACCGTACATCGTATTTTTTACCAAATTGAGTTTTTCATTGATTCCAATACATTTCACACAAATACACCTCGTCACACAAAATTTATTGCAATGAGTAAATTGATATCCTCAAAAAACTTATGTAAATGTGAAAAAGTCCAAGTTCCTATCAAAAATTTCGGCCATCAAAAAAGTACTGAGACCAAAACTTGGACCTGCTGACTTGGGAATATTTTTCATAATTTTACCACTGAGGATAACAAAGTTATGAGGGAGTAAAGACAATGCGAATTGCTTCCTGTAAAATTCATGTATTAAAATGAATTGTTATGTTTTTGTTTCCTAATAAATACATTTATAAAATAAAACATATGTATACATGTTAAAAAAAAGTGCATTTTGGTTTGTTCGATTTTTCTGACGATTTTTCGAGTATGATATGACGATAATTTTATATTTTATCGGGATTTCGACGATTTTTCGATAATTTTATCTGGCAGCCCTGCCTGTAGCGTGTTTTAGGGGAAGGGAGAGGACATGATATTTTTACTGCTTTCCGGTATGTACCAAATTTATTTCTGCTGAGATTTCAAAATCAAAACTTGATTTAGGTGTGGTGCTCTTTCACAGAGGACATTATCTGTGGTTCTATGTTTTTCGTAACCTATGTACTGTTTCGAATTTGTTAATCCGTACGTACATGTATGCGTCTTTTGTAAGATCGAAGTTAGAATATATATATGTACATACATGCATATATTTATACATGTATGTATGTATTTGGAATTTCATGTCTTTAATCTTATCTCTCGTATTGAGAGCTCGTTCTGTTTTTAAGTATTTTTGTTAATCTTTTGTATTGTTTGAAGTGTTTGTTAATACAAAATTTCCACACAAACCTTAACTAAAGCACACTTGAAATACAAATTAATTTATTTTGTAGAATACGGTCGTAAGTAATTTGTTATCATAGTGGTGTATGAATATGTCTTGGACCATGGCTACAATGGTCTATGTGTAGCATTTTGGATGTGGAAGAAAATTAATATATTATAGGCTGGAACGATATAGTTTTAATTGAACCTGTGGCCTGGGAAAAATGTTGATTTAATACCTAAAGCTGTATCTAGAATTTTACATTGTATTAAAAATCAGCAAGGAACAAATTGAAGCGCTTCCAAACTTTTTATAATGGCATTCAAAAGCCTTTAGATTGATTTTAAATTACGTTTTTGGCCTGAAGGGCTTTTTTATTGCATTATGAATGAATAAGTAAATAAATAAATTAGGCCGGCACACAGTGGACCATTTCGCGAGATGGCGGTCAAAAATATATAACTTTTGATTGGATTGGAATTTTGTATTGCGGTTTTTTTCACTAGGTGAGACCATAGGCTTTAAGTTAAGATATAAAACTTTAAAATCGACCGGTTAGAGAAGTAGTTATGATAGATTCAAAATGCATTTTAAGTTTTAGCTGATTTTTTGTACAAAAGCGAGGTATTAAAACTTTTTTAAAAGATTTGTTTTGCACAAAGTCTTATATTTTGTGTCACATTTACAACTTATACTTATTAAAACTTAAATTCTTTCAGAAAGTGCCAAACTTTGGCCCCCGTGAAATTTTTATAAGGAAGGGCCAAAGGTTGGTTTTTGAATAAGTTTGAGTTTGAGTTGCAAACATTGTTATAAATTTTCCTTAGATAAAGAGGTTTTAATGAAGAAGACGTAGGTTTCTATTTAAATCCAAAAAAAAACATAAATATTGTACTCAAAATTTTAATAAATTTGTAAACTTAAAAATTAAAATTACTATTATTTAAACAATTTTAGTAAATATTTCTTCTAAATAGCTTTGACTTTCATCTTCTAGAAGTAGTTTAGCTTCTATGTCTAATTCAATAGAGCTAGTTTTCCATTTTTGTCGAATATTGGACATATATGGATCTGATGTGCATAATAAAATAGTAATCAAGTCTTCATTAGCACAGCATCTGGAAATTTTTCGTGTGTTGTGCTCGCGAATGAATCTGTAGTCTTTGTTTCTTTTTTCTTGCGCTTCTTCAGACAGATCTCCTATTGGTAGCATATTGTGTTGAATTATTTGTTCCCCATGGTATAAAATTTTGTAAACTGTGGATGGCATATATCTCCAAGAGTATTTTTCATTGTAAAGTATAGCTGTTTTTTTTTGGCGTACTCTCCAAATTTTTTTGCATTTATCTTTCTGCTGCATGCTAGAACTTGTAATATAATGTTGAATCGTCTTATTAGTTCCAAGTCTATATCTGTAATAGATGCTGCAGCTTCTGGATCTGAAAAAAATCTCATTGCTGTATTTCCATCATTTGTGTTTCCTTCTCCTTGCTTTGGCTGATCGATCATTAGGCCTAATTCTAAATATTTTTCTTGAATTTGTTTTTTTCTTTGCTTTCTTTTTTTTTAATTTTCTTTATTTTTTCTCACTGTTTCGCTTAAAGGTCCAAAATCCAAATCATAACCTAATTTAAGAATGTGCTCTCTTGGCTTTGCAAAGCTTGTTGGTATTAGTAAAGCTTTAATAAGCACTGTGCGCGTGTGTTGGTAAAACATAAACATTTGGCAGATCACATCACGAAACAAGCAAAACAGCTGGCGCTTCGCGGTTACCTGTATTATTGTATCATGCGTGCACTCATGAAGTTAGTCACAAAAATATTTTGCATACATTTTTTCCGGAATTTCCATTTTAATTTTAATTTAATAATCATAAAAAAACAAACAAAAAATTTCTCTAATTGTGGTATCCTTTTTAATTTTGTAGTTTTGCCTGACGAGTGCTTGTTACATGCCTTTATAAACATGATAAATCAATTAAAAAAGCAAAGTATATTTGTGACCTTAATTATATAAATTTACTTTATTTTAAGTAGGCAAGATATTTTTGTGACCAACTGTACATGATTTAGAAATACGCATATCCATCTAAAAAACAGTCTTTCATAATAGCGGTTTGATAAAACAAACTAAAATACTTCAAAAAATAGCATTACAGAAAAAACATTTTTATAACTATTTTACTAAAATTTTGCAACAAATTTTGACCTTGTGTCAGAAAAATTGTTTTGGTGGTCGCGGTCGGATCGTCCCGGGTGTACAATGGGGTATAGGCGTTTAGAGGAGAGTCTCGGCTACAAAAAAGTGCTAATCTTTTTTTGTTCCCTTTTGACCTGTGGAAGTTATTCTCTGTTAAGTGGAAGAGTTTAGGAATATTTGGACCTTTTTAAAAGAACAAAAAAAATTAATTTCTAAAAATTATAAACACTTTACTTTTCTCGTACAGAAAGCTAACAAATAAGGTAATCATACAAAATTTATTTCGATTGAATATCTTATATAACCAAAAAGTTATAGATGTTTGAAAATCAAAAGCTTAATAAGAAATGTCTCATTTTTGCAAAATACTGAAAATTACTGTTTTGAGTCACCCTGTTCACTGTGATATACATATGTATGTAGTTGAAATAAAGTTTTAAGATTTTGGCTCCCGAGGTTTACTAGTGTCTACTTTCGAATGAACTTTAACATTTTCAATCAGTGACCATAAAAAAATGGTCGGAAAATGGTCCACAGTGCGGCAGTCGTTACGCAGCTCTGGGTTTAAGAACAGCTCTCGCGTCATCGTAATTATTTCTTAAGCTGGATCCTATGCGCAGTTCACTGTTGCTAGTGCAGATCATCAGGGAACCTTTAGCCTGCAATACATGTAATACATTTATGAGAAAAATCCTCCATACAGAAGAATTTTTTTAACAAATTAAAATTTTTTATTTTCAACAAATTCTGCCAAAAAGCATCTAGCAGAATTTTTTTGAAAGTTGAATGCTTTTTAAGTAATGAAAGTGCCAGATCTGGCAGTGAAGAAAATGCTAAAATGGCAACAATGATAACCGTATAGGTATTCTTGCGGTTCTTTTGTGGAATTTCTTGAACAACCACTTCCCTACTTCCTATGTGAAGGCATAGGTTGTGTTAAAGACTTAATAACATCTTGGGCATATGTTCTAGTTACTCCACCCATATTATGCAAATTTACTTTATATAATATGTATAAATAAATAAATTAGGCCGGTTTTACATCTGTGTGCCATGTGCCAAAGAAAACGTAACCACTAATTACTAATGAAAAACTGTTTGATTCAGACATGTACTTATTGATTTAAACAGTTTCCAATCATATTGGATTATATAAAATTGTCTATTAGTTATGTATGAAACTGTTTAACTTAATAAATAACGTGTCTGAATCAAACAGTTTTTCATTAGTAATTAGTGGATATGCTTTTTTTTGGCACATGGTACACATGAAATGCCAGATGTGAACTCAGCCTTAGTAATATACAAAAATGTCGAAGTCGAGGTCGAAATACGCCAATCACTATAAGGGCCATTTTTTTCAAATGATGTTACAGGGATCATTTATATGTATGCGATTATGTAATGAAAAATAACATTTATTTATTTATTTGTAAAATAACATACAAGAGATTTATTATTCGACATATTGTCATAATTATACTATAAGTGTGGTTGAAGTCTACTGACGATTTGTTAAAGCAACAATGAAATGCATATAGACATCGCTTAACCACCAGCAAATAAATTTCACTTATAATAAAATAACATATTTTGAATATTTAATTAGAATTCCTGTTAAGGATCGCCCGATCTAAATCTCCAATTTGCTGAAGGTTTAAGCATATGACATGGTTTTAGGAAAATGCTTTACATTAAATTCAGAAATCCATTTAAAAATTGTATTTGATTCAAGTTCGCGAGCCTTCACTACCGAAACAGGATCTTTCGGATCGCTCGATCTCAAGTCCAAATGATGTGCTCCCTCTGGTATTACAATAATATCAATTTTGTCATTGTCAGTTTGCAAAACACCGCCACCGCTCCACGGATCTAACAAACCATTACTGAATATTATATTTGAAGTATAACGAAGATTTTTTCCTCCATACCGAATAGTGATATCATTAAGCTTAGGTTCTATATGAAATTTGTTACGACATTCTTCCGTCACCTTCTGAAAGTTCCATTCTTTAACACGGAACATAGTTTCTGGAGTATTGCACATGGGCATAACCATTTGATTGCAGGTCTGTATATACCATGCATCGCCACCTACAGTTGATGGATCAAAAGCAGAATTGTAATTAAGACAAGCAGCCGATCCGGTAAAATTAAAATATACATTAATAGCCTTTTTCATAGATTCAAATAGAACAATGCCATCTGTAGAGTTTTGCAAGTATGAACAAAATTGTCTCACCGGATAGCCAGGTAAAGGGCTAAGAAAATCATTACTATAAGGATAGTTGACCATAGCTAAACTGGCATAAACGTCCTCCAAGTAATCAAAAAACTTTTCTAAATCTGCATCACTTTTGATTGGATCACAAAGTAGCAATTCAGCGCTCATTTTCTTTTTGCCCTCATCTGTGGAAGCCATTTGCTTAAATATATCCCAGGATTTTTTAATATTAGAACTGCATGTGTGATTTTTGTTAGTGGTAGCAAATACTGAAGTTGTTATTTTCGAAAAAATATCGCACGATGTTATACCATCAAATTGCCAAATAGGGGCTGACGCCGCCAATGCTCCGTAAACTAAATGTGGATATTTCATTCGGAACCAAGCAGCCAACATTCCGCCATAAGATCCACCAAATGCTATGACAGGGGCATATTTATACTTTTCCTGCAAGTCGGCTATTAACAAAGCATAATCCTCCAATGCTTGCTCAACACTTAAATAACCATAGTTCTGTGTAACATTAAAGGTAAGATTACCAAAGGGCAGCGACTTGCCATAATAACGATGTTCAGCGAATACTACACAGGCACGATATTTCTTAGCTAATTCCCACATAAAACCGGCATTTTGAGCAAATGATTCGATGTCTCCTTCATTTCCCGTGTAAAAGAATAAAGGCGTCTTTTCACTTTGCTTATCAATGTACGAGTCATTGTATAGATAACGCAATTTGAAGCTTTTGTTTAAAGCAAAATTAAAATGATCTACTGGTACTTCAAATTCCTTTATTTCATATTTAAAAGGCTGACCGTTACAGTATCCCGTTTTGCAAGCTTCGATGAATAAAATTGTTAATAAGTGAAACACAAATGTCCGTATTTTGATGTCCATCATCACCCGCAAGATCGAATTTCTCTACACAAATGAATGACCAAGGCACATTTACTACAGGTACATGCATTAGAGAAAACAGTGTGGCAACTCTGTGCTTCTCACATAGTTTTACAAAGTAATTGTCAAAAAATTGTATGCATCAAACAAGGCACAAAAGTAATTGTCAAATGAATTCTTCGTTATAAACGTGTAAACAAAAAATCAGCGGATGAGCAATTTGCTCGATGCATGTACCTGTTTGATATGCCTTGTGAATGACCATGGCAAAATTATACAAGGGCCTTGTATACAAGGTACATGCACAAGCCCAGCCATGGTAAAATTATACAAGGTTTTTGCACGACTACAACAAAATTGCAACACCAAGAAACACTCGCACTTTGTTGGTAGCAAGGCGAATGGTTACCAGGTGGTCTTAATTTGCAACTCTGCGTATTCGCCTTGTATATTTGTTAGTGTAAAATTTCCTGCTGTCAGAATATTTCCTAGCGTTTTGCATTGATTGACAGCAGAGAAATTATGTCAGCTGGTGAATTAGGATCACCTGATGTCCATTCGCCTTTGTTGGTAGAAAGAAAGAGAATTTAGTCAAAAACAGATGTCTTTTGTTTCTAAAAATAACAATTACAGGATAACTAAAGTACAATTACAGACGCGGCATTCATGAATGATGCCAATATGTGTGTAATACACAGTGTGTAATTTCTACTCTCATGTGTAGGATATGTAATGAGATTCATGTATAATCTATGTGTAATTCTACTTTGTCTTCTATTTTTGTTTGATTTTGTTTTAATTTTAACCTACACAAAGGATAGGTAGTGTAATTTTCTTCAATGTGTAATTGGAGACACAGCCACATGCAAATAATTGGCAACACTGTAATCATTGTATTCACACACATACACAAACATTTTTGCGGATTGTAAACAAAGTTTGACAACTTTCTGCATTGTATACATTAACAGGCTGGGCTTGTGCATGTACCTTGTATAATTTTACCATGAGCCCAGCCTCTTAATGTAGTATGTGCAGGGCTGCCAGATAAAATTATCGAAAAATCGTCGAAATCCCGATAAAATATAAAATTATCGTTATATCATACTCGAAAAATCGGACAAATCAAAATGTATTTTTTTAACATGTACTCATTAGACCGACTCACGCTGCATTGAGTGAAAACCGTTACTTTGTTACCCCTCTCATATCAAAGATTGGTCTTTTTAATGCGGACTACCAAAACATTTGAGGGTTTAGCGATGACCGTTCGTGGGCTGAACCGTGTCTAAAGAAGTAGTAGTTTTTATGGAATAACGCATTGCTGATGGCACAAATGGTAAAGTTTAATACACCATTGGAAGCGGCTTGAAAAAATCTTTTAGATTATGTACTTTTTTTAATATGTTGTCTTGGGACAAAATTCGAAAATATGCAAAAAAAACTTCAAAAATATACCTTTTTAGACACGATAAAATGTTTTGGGAGTCCGCATTAAAAAGACCAATCTTTCATTTTAGAGGGGTAACAAAAACTTTTTTTCAGTGAGTCGGTCTAGTATACATATGTATGTATGTTTTATTTTATAAATGTATTTATTAAGAAACAAAAACATAACAATTCATTTTAATACATGAACTTTACACGAAACCATTCTCATTGTCTTTACTTGCCTCATAACTTTGTTCCCCTCAGTGGTAAAATTATGAAAAAATATTCCCAAGTCAGCAGGTTCAAGTTATGGTCTCAGTACTTTTGATGGCCGAAATTTTTCATGGGAACTTGGACTTTTTCACATTTATGGTTTTTGAGGATATCAATGTACACATTGCAATAAATTTCGTGTGACGAGGTGTATTTGTGTGAAATGTATTGGAATCACAGAAAAACTCAATTTGGTAAAAAAAAATACGAGGTAGGGTCTTTCTACTTTAGACCGTCGATATGTATGCATGTATCTACACATAAAATTTCTTTTAATTGAATCCTAAACCATCATTTTTTTAAATTAAACAATAAATTATTAAGAAAGAGTTTGAAAAACTACACCAAAATCTTTTATGCATATATGAATTTTAAACAGTAGATTTTTTCATAAAAAGCTGCTCTATTTGAACTATTGAAAAATCGTAAATTTTAAGGGAAAAATCGTCAAATCGTCATTTTGCTATTTTCGGCACCAAAAATCGTCAAAATTACGATAAATCGTCACATCTGGCAGCCGTTTGTGCGACTTAACGGGCAATTTTACACTTTTTTGAAGCCTTGCCACTTTTGTTGCCACTTTTTCAAAAATTCCCTTTTTTGCCACTTTTTTTTATAAATAAATACTTTATAATTTAACAATAGTTTCGGCTTGAGGTCATCCGTGCGAAATGAAAATCCAAACATTCCAAAGGTCAACTATACGTTAAATTCTCTAAGTACTTAATATTTACATAAATATTTACATATGTATATGAATTTGCTTCTATGTATCTTCTAAAGAATTGTTGTTTAGTTGTAAGTCCTAGTTTACACTATGCAAGTCTTATTGCTAAGCTGATTAGTTTGATAGGAGAGAGAGAGAGACGAAGGGAACAGAAACGTTTCTTTCAAAAAAAGTTACTTTTACAAAAACTTTTGATACCACTTTTTACAAATACTTATTCTATATATATATTATAATTAATTTTTCACTTGGAGTCCATTGAGTTCCATGTATAGGAAATTATTTAATTTCTGCCGCAATCATAAAATTACTTGATTTGGTGGCACGCTGAACGGGCTATTAGTTACCATGTGATTGTAATTTTTAAAAACAAAAGACATCTGTATCTGACAATTATTCGTTTGTTTCTACCAACAAAATGCGTTTGTTTTTTGGTGTTGTAATTTTGTTGTAGTATCTTCTATAATTTTACCATGTGAATGACCACAAGTAACCCAAACAACATTTTATAACATAGTGTCCATACCTGATGAATTTATATCATGATGAAGGTCAAATTGATATCATGATGAAAATTCATGACGTATAGACTCAATTTATTAATATTATGGCAGCGTTATGATATAATCATCGGAGCTCACGGCCTGATAAATTCATCTTGATATCAAATGTCATTTTATATGTTACTGTGCATTTAAAGTTTATTTATTAAACAATTTTCGTCTAAGAAAGGTGGCACAAGAATTATTTCTGACCAAAAAATTGAACAACACGCAAACTAGATAATTTTGGCAAGTATTTTATAAATATTTGTTTGATTCATCATGATATAAAATCATTAACGTCTACCCTTTTGTATTGATATTAATTACGAGTTATGATATAAAATCATCAGGTGTGGACTACTGTTGCGCTTTTGTTAGACATATTTGTGCTTAATAATTTAATGGCCAGTCTTTGACTGCATACACACTTCATTTGTGTATCAGAAATAATTTCTTAGTTGGGCTTAAGTTCAGTAATTTCAATTCTTGTTGAATGAAATATTTTTATTAATTAATGTGAGTTTCTAAAGAAGAGAAGAAAAATTTAATGTGACTTTATTAGCTGGGGGAAATACCGATATTTTTCTGTTCAGCCACGCACTTCATCAGCATCCAAGTCTATCTACTGGGATAGAGATTGTTATTAACATCAGTTATTTAACGAAAATTTTCAATGAAATGGAATATGAGAAATGATTTATATTGTGTATACAATTATTGATTTACCTTTGGTAAATACATTTGTAAGTATCACTATTCATTTTCTTTTTATCCTTTTTTTCATTTTCTATTCAGGTTAGCACGAAGTTATATCACTCTACCTAAGTATGTTTAATTATTTTTGCTTATCTATTACGATCATCACATTAATTATTTTTACTCATGAAAATCAGCAGAAAACAATTTTAGCTCCGCCAATGGATAAAACAAATGAGCTAAACAATCCTCATAGAAGTTCTCTAAATCAGATTTTTTTTGCATGCGGCAAACCCGACTATATTCGTTAATAGTGCGTATTTAGCACTTGCATGTGTAAATAAAGTATTAATCATCTGTTTTGTGACGTTTTGAACGATATTGTTGCAAATTATGACATTAGTGCAAGGTATATTTGTCAGATCAATGCAATTCTTCTGATAATTTGTTTTCGGTTTTAAACTGTCAAACTGCTTACAAAACAGATAATTTGTTTTTTATGTGTATAAATTTTTTTTATTTTATATTATAATATGTATGGATTTCGATATTACAAAATTTTTAAACATATTTGGTTTCAAAAATTTGATTCAGGACGACACTATTTTATCAAACACTACTGTACACAAATATATATGTATGCAATTGTCTAAATCAATGCGAACATAGTATCAGGTGACATCACTACAACAATACAGCTACACAAAAAACGATATGTAGTTTGCAGTGGTACAAAACCAATCTGTCAGAAGATTTCTAAGCAAATTTTGACATATTGTTTCAAATTGCTCAATTTGGCATCAACAGCTGATAATCAGCCGGATGGAAAAGATCATCTGATACGGTAACGCCTTGGACAAAATATCCCATAACCAAATACAACTCTGGACAACATAAAATGTTCCCTACTGGATCACCACGAAAAAGTGGAATGACAAAAACATATAATAGTCATCTGTCAATTGTCTTGTATTTAACATGTACTCACGGGAATAGAGCGGACTGTGCGTTATTGGAATCGTAGTGCCATACATATATACCGACATATACTTTAGTGTATACACATCGCGGTAGTGAATGAAAAAAATAAATTTTAATCGGAATAAAATAACAAATCATAAAAAAGTTGCATTATTACTCAATTTAGAAATACTTATATCTCCATATAAGACTAATAATAATGTGAATATTTAATGATAAATTAAGGTAATGTTCCCTAAAAGGGTACAAACATCGAAGAGAAAATAAAAAAAGGAGCTGCTTAATTATTTTATTTTGAAAGGCAGGGAGGGATACCGTGAAAATATTTGTTATTAACAAAAGTTAGTAAAGTTCAAGTGTTTAACTAAATAAATAATTATTTTGCAAAAATACAAAAGGCACATCCAATTCGATAAAATTTTCAGCAGATTTACGCAGGCAAACCAATAAAGGTGTGTATGTATGTATGCATGTGCTTATTACTGTATATATGAATGTAAACATATTTACACACAGAAGTATGTAAATATACAGATCTGTATAAGCACATCTACTTACAAATGTATGTATTAAATATGTAGGAGGTTTTATTATAACATTATTAATACATACATATGTATGTCAATGTAATCTTAACATAACCTGTATTTTATAGCTTATTGAGAATTGTATCATTCTATCTTTTAATTCTTTTAAATTAAAAAAGAAAGATTTTTCATACATATAAAGCTTTATTTGAAAAATCAATAAAATTCCTACTTGCATAAATCTTATAAAAGAGGCTGCCAGATATTTTTTTTTTATACAAAATCTAAGCTGGATATATCGATATCGACAAGTAGAATGTTGTCGCACACTTACATTGCAAGGCATATCAAACAGGTACATGCATCGGGCAAATTGCTCATCCGCTGATTTTTTGTTTACACGTTTATAACGAAGAATTGATTTGACAATTACTTTTGTGCCTTGTTTGATGCATACAATTTTTTGACAATTACTTTGTAGAACTATGTGAGAAGCACAGAGTTGCCACAGTGTTTTCTCTAATGCGTGTACCTGTAGTAAATGTGTCTTGCTTACATTGGAAACAAAAACAAATTCTAAAATTTTGTTGTTGTTTTCAATGTAAGTGTGCGACAAGTCGAACGCTTGCGATATCGTGAACCAGGCCCTTAAATAAGGCAAACAAGTGTTGGCTTAAAAATTGATCTGCAGAAATCCATACATACAACATACATACATATGTATGTATGTAAGTAGTTAAATATATAGCCATTAAATTAATGGCATTAATTAATATTAAAAACAAAAAGTTACACACATTTGTACATATTATGTACAGTGAATTCCAAAAGAGGTGGCACCAAAATATGTATATTGGTTGAATTTGTTCCCATAACTACTAACTATGGAACCGTTTTCTTTTTCGCAAATTGTTTATTTTTTTTTTGTATTTGTATAATATTTGGGTTAAAATCTTCTAGAAACAGCAAATTTCCAAAAAAAAAAATTAATTGAGCGGAACAAATCAAGTTTTGGAGCCACCTCTCAAAAATTAAATAACAAAAATTGTCGTTGAGGCTTAACTTACGAGTTATGGGCATTTTAAATTGTAGTATAAAATTGTGATTACATGGTGTACCTATTTTCCAACCAATGTTATCCAATATTTGTACCATTTCAAAGCTTTTTATTACCTCTTTTAAAGAAATACTAAATTTTTTAATATATTAATTTTCTTTTACTTTATAACTATACAAATTGAAGTAAGACGATACATAATATTTACACATGGCTGCATCTATCATTGTATTTTAAAATTATATGGAACAGCTGGCGGGGCTTAAGTGTTTCCGCCACCATGGTCGCTTAGAACTCTAAACGGCCTGTTGTTATGATAAACTGTTTTAGTCCGAATTATCAACTCTTCTTTTTAAATATTGGATACGACAAATTATGACTTTTAAGACCTTCAAATGACAGAAATATTTAATTTTCTTATTCATTAAAAAGATTTAGGAGTGTGAGTTCTTAAAATAACATGTGAATGATTTTCTTAATATATAACATATTTTTTCATCAAGAATGTTATCTATAAAGTATTATCTTAATAAACTTACAATTATATTTGTACGTATGTATGTATGTACATATAACAACAAGCAAAGAAATTTCTTCAGACACAGTCACATTTAAGGCTTTATTTCGATAAAACATTGCATATTAATAATTTTATTTATAAAATAGTTGATACGTGGCTGCCATTTTATGAGGGATAGTAATGGTTATAAGTTTTATTTAAAAAAGTAATTATGTTTAGTTTTCAAGTTATATTTTTTTGCTTGGAAATTTTTTATTTTATTATTATTTTATTTTCATCTAACGCGTGCCAAAATAAATACGAATTTAAAATATTTATTTGTTGTTGGTTCAGTATGTATAGATGCGTTTCGTTGCTGCGCAAGTTATAGTTCAGATAAAACATATAAATAATATAAAAACTGAAACAAATAATAATTAGTGCAGCCAAAGGAAGTTTGCGTAACGGGAATTATGTTTGTCAAAAATCCATAGATTTTTGAGGTAATATAAAAAAGATTATAGGTATTTCTGCTGTTTGAGAAGCACTTTTGGTTAAAATAAACGCTTTTTGCGAAATTTTTAGCAAAAATCGGTAACATCCTATTTTTGATAAAAGGAACTTAATTAAAACTAAAAAGGAAATTCGCAAAAAGAAATTCGGAAACATTTTCTTTTGATTGTCCTGAAACCAATAACCAAATTTTTCTTTTTGTTCATCCTTTTGAAATCAAAATTGTTTAAAATTTAAAGTTTTGTTTCGAAATTTAAAAGCACAAGCCGGCAACAGCTTGTTAACAACTGCAATTAATACTCTAGTTACATAGTACATATCTGTTAAATACAATCCACATGATGAATTAAATAACTTGCACATAATTACATACATACATACATATATACATCCATATATAAATATATGTATTTATGTACATAAATATGTACGAGTATGTAGCTATATTCATGCATATTTGATATGTTGCTGGCCCTTCATATTAGTAAAATAAAGCTTGATTTCATTTGCAGCAAGATATTTAGTTACAGAAGAGCGTGCGTTTGGTTGTATTCTCTTTCTTGACCGTCTATTTTTCCATTTCCTTTCCTTTTACTTTTGATTTTTAGAGTTTTTTGCACAAGCACACATCCATATGTACATATGTATGTATGTATGTATGTATATACACGTATGTATATTTGCATAACATTCAAATTGTTACACTAATTTGTTTTCTTAATGTTTGTTTTATTATTGTTAAATGTATATACTTCCATACATACATACGTATATATGTAAGTACAAACTTTCAATTAAATTGTTGCTATGATATGTGTGTGTAGTGGCGAGCAAAAGTTATGTATTTATTTTTATTAATTGACATGAATTTGTGTGTGTCCTGTCTTCTATTCCTAAATTGTAAATTTTGCAGCAATTATGTAAACGTTTCCGTTCCTTCCACAATTCTCAAATATAATAAATAAAATTCTATAATAATATGCATACCACTTTTGCTCGCCATTGTGTATATGCACTTCTATAATATGTATATCTGTATATGTACAAATGCATGTGTATGCGGATATGATACACAAGTCAAACAAATATACAAATTTTTGCCGGTTGACGAATGTATTTTTTTCCTGTTAAATATTTTATGAAAATGAATTCTTCAGGTACGGCCACCCACTTATAACTATACACTTTTTTAATATTTCTGTTTTTTGTAATAATACGAGGTCCCAAGATCAGAAAAACTGCACCTACATATCTGCCAACCAAATGAAAAATATTTGTATCAATCATAATGCAATTTTTGTGATATTACGCCGTTTTTTGAAATAAAATTGGGAGAATACAATAAAATAAAATAATAAATTTAATAAGTTCTTAATTTGGATTTTATTTTTCATTTTGCCTTATAATACTTTTACTGTGTAGGAAAATAAAATACATGCATATCGAATATACATAAATTGTTTCTTGTATTTATCTGAGCCTACTCGCTTACACAGTGCAACACGAAAAAATATAACCATATACGGACAACACTACGTGATGAATGAATGAATGAATTAAGTCAAGCGGGAAACACAGGACACTGCGACCAAAGTAGATCTATTGTATTCCTTGCAGTTGCTAGAGCACCTCATCCAGACCTACTCTCCTGATGAATTTCAGGATTAGCAGTGGGTCTAGTGTTGGCATTTCCCAATCCTCCAGTAAGTGCTTGCCCAATTGGATATATCTTCTGTGGCATAACGCTTCACAGTCCTTCAGAATATGCTCTGGGGTTTCATCGTCGTACTCACAGAATCTGCACAGACTGTTACTCTCAATGCCAAGTCTGTTGAGATGTTTTCTCAGTTTAAAATGAGCTGAGAGGAAGCCTGTGAGCATTCTTAGATTGTTTTTACTCAGGAACATGAGAGCTATGAAACGATTTTGGGTATACGTGCGAATCATTAGCTTTGCATGCCTCAACCCAGGGAGATTGAGCCAGAGGTGTTCGGTCCTGGTCCGACCATGGGTGTACTAGCCCCCCTTCTGGCCATTTTGTCTGCATTTTCATTTCCTACCACCCCGGCATTTCCAGGAACCCAGTAGGGTGTGACCTTATTCATGCCGCTTAGCTGATGTAGCTTAATGCGGCATTCCCAAGTTAACTTAGAGGAAAACTCATGTGAGCTTAGCGCTTTGATAGTAGCCTGACTATCCGAGCAAATAGCTATTTCTTTCCCTCGGTAACCCCTATCAAGATTAAATTGTGCGCATCTCTCAATGGCATAAACTTCCGATTGAAAAATGGTAGGAGATTTTCCTAATGGTAGTTAGTCCTTGGCCCTACGACTCCAACTCCAGAGCCTGCTGGCGTGCTGGAGCCATCAGTGTACCAGCTGATGGTGCCAGTTAGAAAGGTACACCGAATTTCTATTTCTCCCCATTCCCTTCTGTTGACCAGAACAGTTCTAAACCTCTTGTCGAAGTCATGCACTTTATTCATCACGTCAGAGGGTTGCGCAAGTAGGGGAAATAGTCTTGCCAGGGATGATTGCTCCCATTGGCTAATTAGACAGTCCCTGTCTGTGCCCCTCAGAGCGATGCTTATTGCTTTTTGTCTGGCAGTAGTCTCTATCACAATCGTCAGAGGTGTGAGGTCAATTAGGACTTCCATAACCGCTGTAGGACACGTCCTAATAGCCCCTGTTATACAAAGGAATGCTAGCATCTGTAATTTCTCTCACCGATCTATGGTCGTAGCCAGCCTGACCCTGTCCGACCAGGCAACAGCACCATAAGTGATGATAGGTCTCACTAACATGGTGCATATCCATCTCAAGATTTTGGGTGTGCAACCCAATGTTTTTCCTGCAACCACATGTTTTTCCTGCAACAGATCCACAAACCCTCGCCTCTAAATGCTATTTAAATAGCAGCTTTGAATCTAATATCACTCCCAGATACTTGACCTCCGATGAGATTTCCATTTGCACGCTGTCTACTCGGATGTTTTGCCAGAAGTGTTCTCCTCCTTGTGAAAGGAACAATGGTAGTTTTAGCAGGATTGATATTCAGTCCTACAGATACACACCATTCCTTCACTATCCTTAACCCGTTCTGTGTTATATCACACAACGTCTCTTCAAATTTTCCTCTTGCAATGATAACAATGTCATCGGCATATGCTTGACATTCTATGCCATTGCTCATTAGTATATGCAAGAGTTCATTAACTACAAGGCTCCACAGAAGTGGAGACAGTACACCACCTTGGGGCATCCCCTGGTCGTCTTTACTGCAAGATATTCCTCCCCAACTTGGCTCTCCACAGTCCTACTCTCAAGCATGGCCCATATCCATTTGGATATGGTGTTCCCAACTCCTTTCCTTCTAAGCGCAGATGTAACGGCAGAGTGCTCTGTGTTGTCGAAGGCTTCCTTAGTGTCTAGACAAATACGTATTGTGTTCGTCAGTTGATACAGTGCAGTGTCCGTTGAACGATCCGCCCTGTATGCATGCTGCCGCGGATGTAAAGGCTCCCTAAACAAGGTAGTTGATCGGATACAGTTTTCAATAATTTTCTCCATCAGTTTAAGTATGAAGGAGGTTAAACTTATGGGCGGAATGACTTTAGAAGTTTAATATTCATCCTACCTACCTTAGGTATAAAGATCACTATTCCCCTGCTCAATACCTGTGGTATGTAGCCTAGAGCTAAGCCACTCCTGGTTAACCTTATTAGGTGGGGCATTAGCTAATTTTCCCCTGCTGGAGAAATATAGGGAGGATATAGCCCATTCTATGCGCTGTTCGGTGCATAGTTTCCGTGCAACGTCCTAGGATTCTTTGTTCCCTCTATGTCCTGCAGATGGTTCTAGTGTCAGCCCCTCTATACTACCCGGGAAAGGACTCGAGAGTAGCAGCAGCGCCTTCTCTCTTTCATTTATAGTGTAGGTCCCATCCGCCTTTTTTTTAGCGTTAATGGTGAATCCACATGGGCTTTGGCTATGATTTTATGTAATCTGGCCGCTGCCGGGGTGGTTGACATCTCACAAAAGTTCCTAAAGTCATTTCCCTTCGCCGTCCGAATTGCGGCGTTGTAGGCCGTTAGATTTTCGGTATAGGTTCGCCAGTCCAAAGTACGCTTCGCCTTATTAAACAGCTTGCGCGTATTTCTCCGGAGGTCTGACAGCTCCCTACTCCACCATTGTGCCTCTTTATTTCCATTAGATGAGGTAAGGGGGCAGCTAGATTCATATGCTCCAATTATTGCCCCGTTTACCTTGTCTAATAAATACTCTAGCTCTAACCGGTGCCTCGATGCCCTGTTAACACTATTCTCCAGGTTGTCCCTACAGGTGCAAGTTCAGCATTTCCATCTATATTGAATATTATAATTCTATGATCCGACATTGACGCCAAATAGGCGCTACCTATCGTCAAATCCAGAACCTCCTCCCTGGTCCTAGTTACAAAAGTAGGGGTGTTCCCTATATTGAAGACTACGTGATAAAAGACCAAAAAAAGAAGACCCGTGTCTCAAAGTATTACCCCAAGTCATGCACTTTTTTTATGGGTCCCCAAAGATTTGGAGCCTCGGTGTAATTTTTGCATTTTCTCAGGCTCAATTCTGGCAAACCGTTCAGAATTTTGATTTACTCTCTGAGGCAAAGCTGTAGCTCTTGTCATAAAGACATATAAAATAAAAAAACTTCATCTTCAAGCTCGTGATTTCGATTACGATTATAATCGCAGTGCAAACCCTACTTGTTATTTATTACTTGTTGTGGGGTAAGATAGTTTACAGTGACTGCATTTTATTAGGGCTAAAATAAACAGATATTTTAAAAATGTTGGAATGTTCCAAATAAAATTAACATTAATTAATTGCGTAAGGTAGAAAAATAAAACAAAAACTACCCAGCAAAAAATTAGATATTGCCATCAACTATTTGCCATGATTTATTTTTCTGATTATCAAATTTCATAACAAATCACATTACGAGTATATAAAATTAAAAAAAAAAGATGTAGAATTTGATTGATGAGAAGAATGATTCTTTTAGTTTTAATAGATTACGTGAACATTTTGCCAAGTAAACAAAGTACGTAGTTCTCAAAAATCGATTATTTTAGTCTCATGCTTTGTTAAAATCATTAAATTGGTAATCCAATAGAGAAGAGCTTCCAGCAAAAATGCTTCATTCCAAACACGATCGCTTTTTTTGAAATTTTATGCTGGAAAGGAGTCGCCCTTGGTTGTGGTGTTGTTTTGTTAAGCTTTCTTCTTCCCTATTTGTTGGCAAATTAAAAAAATAGTAGTGTATCTCTGATCAAGATGTCTCTGATGAGCAGACATAAGGACACACTAATTAATGGCTTGTCTGAAATTCATACTCTGAATGGCTTAACTCATAATGAACATGAACATGGCTTAACTCATAATGATAGGTAAATCGTAAAATTGCGTATATTGAGGTTCATGATTAAAAATATTTCTTAAAAAATATTTAATATTGTAGATAATTGAACCAATTTAAAACGAACGAAATTTTGAGTTATCTTTTTTTGAATCAACTTTGAATATCGATCATTTACTCAAGGAACTTCATAACTCAAAAACTGGAATCCTCATATCGTTCTTCATACTGTATAAAAATTTCATACAAATATCTTGTTTTCTCAACTCTAGAAAGGAAAATTAAATTTAATTTTTTCATTAACTGTCAGTTTATAAAAGCCATGTAAAAATTCTCGTCTGCCTATTTATGTATATTGAAACAAATTTGAGTGCTTTGTTTTTGTTTTCAATATAAATAGGCAGACGAGAATTTTTACATGGCTTTTTATAAACTGGCAGTAAGTTGTATGTAAATGTAAAACTTTAAACTCGTTTTGAGGCAAAATAGTTTTTTTTTGAGATACGACGTTGTTTGAGTAAATGAGTGATATGTACATGCAAATTTATTTATTGTATACATACATATGTATGTACATATCTACTACTTACATATTAAAATGAGAATAAAATAAAAAAAATATTGATATTACGTCAAATTTCATGTCTCTTCAGAATAAAAAGACTTCGTTTATGCCAAAACTTTTAATTGGTAATCATTCTGAGTATGGCGACGGCATAAAACCTTCATCAACGTTGCCAACATAATGATTTGGTTTTAAACATTTTTTGTGGAATGTAACGTTACACAGTGGAGCGGAGCGATATAAAAGGTTTTAAATGAGAATTTATTTTTATATAGGGCGTGTGCCAAGCGGTAGTAAAAAAATCCATATGTGTGGAATTTTAAGCCCCAATTGTGACTATGTACTATATTAACCCTGTTACGCATTTTGAGTTTTGAATTATACGGGTTTTCAAAAACAAACCACTTCGCTCCAATGACACGCTAATGTAAAATTCACTACTTTTTGCTCGGAGTTTGAAGTGCTTCGTATTAGTAGTTGTGGAGCTTTTTCTACTTCTTTTTCATCACTTTTTTAATAGGTTTTTATTTTAGAGAAAAATAATAACAAAATAAGTGATTTAATATTACTTTAGATATGTGGTGGTCCTAGTTTCTCCAGAAAAAGTGTTACACATCCCTTGATTGTGTAATCTTTGGAAGACAAAATGTAATGGTATAATGTTATGAGAATTGAAGAAATTTTGAGATTGTGTGTGAAGTTTGGTAGATAATAATGTGTGATTAAAAATAACTTCCTTAAACCAGAAAAAATTGCATACTCTACTTCGGAAGTAATTAAGAAGTGGTTTCTAAAGAAGTACTCATTTAATTTTTTGCTGGGATTGATATTAATCATAAAATACGAGTACATTTCACTCTTTGACTGATTTTTTGTGTTTTGAACTTTGATGTATGCAGATGATGAATTATAATAGAATATATGGCGAATGTTTATGTAGAACATTTTAA
Source organism: Nowickia ferox (assembly GCA_936439885.1). Classification (NCBI taxonomy): domain Eukaryota; kingdom Metazoa; phylum Arthropoda; class Insecta; order Diptera; family Tachinidae; genus Nowickia; species Nowickia ferox. Next base: position 99,115,780 of record OW387023.1, on the reverse strand, counting down.
AACGTGATATGCCCGTTTCTAAGTGATATTTACAACTATTTCAAGAGTTAAAATGGAGGAGAGAAACCTACTAGAGACTAAACGTTTTACCTGGAAGTTATAAAAGAGAAGAAAACAAAAAGGATTGTTGCAGCGCATTTACATCTGACCAAAATCTAGTACTTACGATATTCGGAGCAAAATGTAGTAGATTTCCCATACAAAACAAAATCTACTTTCTTACTAGATTTTGATGAAATCTAATTAAAATCGAAAAGAACTTAGTGATGCAACTTCGGGATTTTTTTTTTTTTTTTTCAAAATTGTATTAAAAAACAAACCGATGTACATATTTAAAAGGTGTGTGTTGTAGTTTAGGAAAAATTTCAGTTAACGGTTTTTGGTTTGGATAATAAATCTTTATAAATGTCAAAAAACTTGGTGTAAACGGTATAGATTTCGATAAATATTTTAATTGAAATCTGCTAGATTTTGTGCACGTTTATTAATTAAAATTCAACAGAGCTACCAATGTTCATTTGAGTACAATAAAAAACAAACGTTTTGCCAATATAATTCAAATTAAATTTTTGCAACTTTGAGTAGAAACTTGAACGTGAATTTTTTCAGGGCCAGAAAGCACAAGTTATTTGTTCATGTATAAATTAAATTTTTTAACGTAGGATAGTTCTAATTTGCAACTAGAGCAGTATATTAGAAGATATTCTGCCTAATTACGAGTGCCGTATTTCAACTTTGACAATAGCCGAAAATACGGTGCTCTGAATAATGCCTTATCTTAATTTTGTAATTCACCCCACCGTGCATTGTTTTAATCATGGAACAGAAGAAAATATATGTTTTCCTTCAATATAAAGAAATAATACCTAAATACATACATATGTATATGTACATATATGTATGTATGTATATTTATAGTACATAATATGTACATTTTTATAGTTGTACTGACTGGCAAATTTCGACGATAAAATGTCTTGTATTATTCTAAAAAAAGAGCAAAAAAATTCATTATTCAAAATAATTTTTTTAAGGGTTTATAAATATTCCATATAATAACACCTTAAAATCATGCTGAATGTAAATGAACATTATTCAAATAAATTAGAAAAAATATTTTTGAAGAAATTTGTAAGTTGCAAATAGAACATCATTGGGTTGTCCTTAAATGCATTTAAAAGCCAAAATGAAACAAAAAATTTATGAAATATTTATTTTTTTCAATATTGTATTTTTATTTAACGCCTATCAAAATTAAACAAAAGTATTTGAACAATAAGTTGGAAAAATTACCACATTGCTGCCACATTAACATTATTAAGACAAACGCCCATAATGAATATAATGAATACCTATCATTTGTAGTTCAACATTCCTCGCTTAAGATTTAAGATAGTAGGCCCGTTTGTTTACCAAAAACATGTATTTAATGGGTAGTCAAAGCAACATATATTATACAACACTATGATCAGCTGTTTTGATTAATCTGCAAGTTTGTGCAATTTTTCTGTTCTCGTACTTTTTTGTGCAAGAGATATTCTTGAGAATAAAATTTTCAAATTACCCAAAATTTACTCAACTACTGGATTTTACTGGAAAAGTAAACAAACGGACCTAGTATACGAAACAATTTTACCTTTTAATTTTTTTTATTATGCTGGTTCACATACGGCAATTTTTAGTTGAGCAATATCTTAGTTCATGGTCGGGAGAGAAAATTATATACTTCTCTCTCTTCCATCAGCTCAAAAGTTGATCAACTAAAATTGCCGCGTGTGAAGCCAGTATTATTGTAGAATAAATTTATGTTCCGAGAGTCTTTTTTGAGATTACTAATTACTAATTTTAACAAATTAGTATTCTATTTTCACTTTATTTTTTATTTTGGGAAAATATTATACAAAAATATTCGCTTAAATTTGCAAATACATATAAATCCAAGTGTCATGAAGTAGGCGAATACACATTAGTGTATACGAATATTCGTTACATCATTCGTGAGTATGTATGTACTCGTACATATGTCAAAACTACCCAGCAAAAAAAGTGATGAAAAAAAAGTAGAAAAAGCACCACAACTACTAATACCAAGTACTCCAAACTCCGAGCAAAAAGTAGTGAATTTTACATTAGCGTGTCATTGGAGTGAAGTGGTTTGTTTTTGCCAACCCGTGAGCAAATGAAATTCACTTTTTATTTGCTTTAAAAACTCTAAAATAAAGTGTGATTTTTCATTGGTGAAGTAAATCCAATATATTTTACATTTAGGATGTGGTTATGAACCACTTTTCCAAAGCAGTTAAATCTATGATTTAGGGAGTGGTGCTTATTCACTTTTTTTATTAACCCACCTGGAAAGCCTTTTAATTTCTAAGAGCATTATACTCATTAAAAAATTTTTTTAAAGAAGTTGAAGAATTTATACTTTTAAGCAAATAAATCAATCAGTCAATTTCATTAGCTTACGGGCTTGCTCGGAGCTTGAAGTGATTCGTATCAGTAGTTGTGGTGCTTTTTCTACTTTTTTCATCACTTTTTTACTGGGTTTTTATTTTAGAAAATAATAATAATAAAATAAGTGATTTAATATTACTTTAGATATGTGATTAAAAATAACTTCGTTAAACCAGAATAAAATGCATAACATACTTTGGAAGTAATTAAGAAGTGCTTTCTAAAGAAGTTCTCATTTTATTTTTTGCTGGGTACTTAAATATTGCAGACAAATTCCACATAATTTATTTATTCTATTGTACATATTAACTTAATTTGCTTGGCCACTTTGTTCCTTATGACTTGATTGGCACTGACTGTATAAGTTTCACAATACATATGTTAGACATACACGCATATGTACTATGTATGTACATATGTATGTATGTTTATCAACAAAATACTTGTACGCAATATACAATTTAATAGTTTGTAAGCAAATTTAGTATTATTGATATTAAAGAGAAAAAAAGACAAATAACACATTCATATTTGCACACACTTCCCATCTAGCCTTTTCAATCGCAGAAGAGTCTATTGCGAGCGCACATTTTATGATAGGAACACAACTATTACGAATTTCGTCCACGTCGACGAATTCGTCAATAAGAGTACGCTGCGTAAATTCGTCGTGTGAAGCACAACAACGACAAATTTACTCAGCGAATTCCTCCCTTATAATTGATAAAGTTGGTTATTGTGTGTGCAGAGAGAGAGAAAATTGTTTTGCCGTCCTTCGTCGGCGTACAAAATAGAAATAAATCTATCTCAGAGTTCGTCACGCACGATGAATTTCGTTCGACGGCGGTGTTGTGTTCATTGTCATATGCACAAATATGTTTTATTTTTTATGACGAAAGTTCGCACCGAAAAATTCGTCGTTCGTCCCAGTTGTGTTCCCAGCATTATGCATTAAACACATTCACCACAGCAAGCTACCGACTACAAAATGTCAAGGATAGAATAAACATGTTTATATGAGAGTGATTCTATTGAAGACAGCAAGGCAAAAAGGCGGCAGGTTGTTGTCTATGCTGATTTTGTCGCTGTAGTCCAATTAAAATAATTTCTATTTATTTGGCTACAATGAGAAAATTCGGTGTTGCCAGTATAATACAAAATGTTGAATATATGATATCGTACAATTATTTCGTATTATTTAACAAAAACAATATCCAAAAATTGATGTAAAGTAAGTACATTTTGAAAGAGTAATTTAAATGTGAAATATTTGAAGGTGGCAATACTGAACTATGTATTTATACTTAAATATGAGATGCAGATGGTGCTGCTGCCGCCTCCAAAATAATTAAGTAGCTGGCTACGAGGCGACAAATGCTGCTAGCGGCATTTGAAGTCGTGTGTTCGTGTAGCCTGCTGTGGCGAATGTGTTTAATGCATTAAACGCATGCGAGCCCAATACTTTAATCGTGTAAGATACTTCGCACGGGAGACATTGTTACATGTAGACGATTCATATAAAAAGAGCCGCGGAAGGCGCTTACATTAGTGGTAGGTGCAATAATTTGAGATTTATTTAGAGATTATCTTAGAAATCTTTTTCGAAGAATATTAAGAATCATATGAGGCTCCTCCTTCGATAACGATTTGTAGAATCGTTCAATATGAAAAAAAAAACAAATTAAAGTACATAATAAAAATTTTAATAAAAAACTTTTCATTTATTGATTAAGCCCTATTTTTAACCCCCGACCAAAAAAGGGTAGTCATAACTTTGTAGTGTGTATCTGTGATTAAAAATTTTAAAAACCCCGTACTCGTATGTCCAGAAATAATGTGATATCTTTTAAGCGGCTGGACCGATTTTCTTCAAGCATAGCTAAGAACACTCTCGATCCAGTCACCTTTCAAACAGAAAAATCAAAACCGGTCCAGCCGTTTGGTCTGTACGTGTGCTCGGACAGACACACACTACCAACTTATAATGCCGAGCTCACATCTGTGTGGCATGTGCCCAAAGAAGCGTAACCATTAATTACTAATTACAATCATTTTGATTCAGACACGTATTTATTAAGTTAAACAGTTTCATACATAATTAATACACAATTTTGTAGAATCCAACATGAACGGAAACTGTTTAAATCAATAAATACATGTCTGAATTAAACAGTTTTTCATTAGTAATTAGTGGTTACGCTTTTTTGGGCACATGGCACACAGATGTAAACTCGGCCTAAAACGCCTTTTTTGGTCGGGGTTTAAAAAGAAAAAACATATTTTAGACAGCAAAAAACATATTTTGAACTGTACTTTAAAACCGGGTTTTCTATGGAAATTTTGTTTTAATGTACACTTCAAGCACACGTAAAGTGTACAATACCATTCTTCAAATAATTATCAGGAGATTCGTTTAGGAGTTGAATATTAAACAGCTCTTGACTAGCTGGGTTATTTTGAGTAGTTTTTTGCAGTTTGTTTTTATTGCAATTTCGTTTTATCTTCATCATCACATTCGGTCATTCCCATATAAAATTCTTCATTTGACTTGTTTGATGGAAGATTTGTATTGACTTTTTTGAGTTGAGTCATCAGCGAGAAGACCATGATTATTGCCATAATGATGATCATCATACACAACACTATTTATTTATACAAATTCATACTAAAGAACAGCTGCAGCAGAAGGCGTTAAAAAACCGGCATTTTACTGTTTTATACGGGGTGTTTTTTTTTAGGGGTATAGAACTTCGAATTGAAATAAAACACAAGAAAATCGTTTTAATGTCCATCAATTTGGCTTTATTAGAAGGATAATTTTATGCCATTAACGTTTAAATATGATTTCGGGCATGTGGCCGCCGCGGCTGGCTCGAATAAACCCAATTCTACAGGTCCAATTTTCAACCACTTTTTCGAGCATATGGGGCCGTATGTTGGCAATAACGCCACGAATGTTGGCTTCCAAGTCCCTTAACGTTTCTGGTTTGTTGGCGTAGACGAGCGACTTCACATATTCCCAAAGAAAATAATCCAATGGTGTCAAATCACACGATCTTGGTGGCCAATTGACAGGTCCATTCCGCGAAATTATGCGCTCATCGAATGTTTCCTTCAATAAATCGATTGTGACGTGCGCTGTGTGGCATGTAGCGCCGTCTTGTTGAAACCACAACTCATCCACATTCATGCCATCCAATTCGGGAACAAAATAGTCGGTTATCATGGCTCTATACCGGCCTCCATTAACGGTAACTGACTCTCCAGCATTATTTCGGAAGAAGTATGGCCCAATGACTCCACCAGCCCATAGAGCACACCAAACAGTCAGTTTTTGTGGATGTAATGGCGTCTCAAGGGTCTCATGTGGATTCTCTTCACTCCAAATGCGGCAATTTTGCTTGTTGACGTAGCAATTCAACCAAAAATGAGCCTCATCACTGAACAAAATTTTGCGATTAAAATCAGCATCGAGATCAATCTCATTTTCGGCCCATACACCAAAATCACGACGAATTGCATGGTCTCGCGGCTTTAATTCTTGCACAAGCTGGATCTTGTAAGGTCGCAAGCCAAGATCTTTGCGCAAAATCTTCCATAAAGTTGATGGACAAAGCTCCAATTGCTGTGCACGGTGGCGAATCGATTCATTCGGGTCCTCTTCAACACTTTGCTCTACAGCGGCAATTGTTTCTTCAGTGCGCACTGTTCGACGTCTCTGCGGATGCGTATTATCACATAGAGTAAACGTAGTGCGAAAACGATCCATGGTTAACCGAATTAATTGCTCAGATGGACGATTATGTCGACCATAAAATGGACGGAGCTTGCGGTAAACTTCGCGAACTGAACCATTATTTTCGAAATAAATTTGCACGATTTGCAAGCGTTGTTCTTTTGTCAACCTGTTCATGATGAAATGGCAAATCAAACTAAATATTAATCACTTGACAGCTGACAAAATGGCCGCCAGTTAAAAAAGTGATGCCAACTTAAAGTTCTATACCTCAATAAAAAACACCCAATACTTATGCATTCGTATAAATATAAATATGTATGGATGTACATATGTACATATATACATTCACATAATACAGCAGATGATATTGGATATGCAATTGTGAATAACAAGTCACTCATGAACATTTTCACTACTGACGAGCAACAACAACTCTGGGTATTTCATGACACTTTTATTTGAATGTAAGGAAAAATCAATTGAATTTGCGAAAACGAATGTTCACAAAATGCTCAGAAAAGAAAAAATCATATTAACGAATCGATTTATTAATTTCCACGAATAAAATTTATCAAAAACTATTTTGTATTACACATGTACTTATGTACATACATATGTATTTATGTATTTATTTATGTATGTATGTATGTATATATAAGATTTGTCTTTTTGTAAAATTATCATAAATCAGTATTTTTTGGGCTATTCAACCGATTACAAATTGATACTCGTATGTGTGTATATATATACAAAAAATACAATGCAAAACCTAAGATAGTCCCAATTCAAACGAGCTCAGCTTCATGTACTGCAATACGTTTTGCTTTCTAATTCTTAATGTTAAAAAAAGCCCACATGCATACACAAAACTATGCATAAAAAAATATGAGCTCAAAAATAAGACTTGCATTGTGTGAACGCCGATGAAAGTTCAAAGATGAAAAAGTGATAAGCTTAACAACAAGACTTGTATAGTGTGAAGTGTGACATACAGCTGGGTTATGGGTTCAAAATGCGAATGGATTTTTTACAAATGCGGTTAAATTTTAAAGATGTTTTTTGGTAAGTAAATAAAAAATAAAATAAAAAAATGTGTTTGCATTATATCATATATTTCGAATACATTAAGAGACATTTCCATTTAAATTTTAAAGTTCATATTTAGGATCTTGACTTACTTTCGCTGATATCTTCTTTTTCGTTGAGTAAAAAATTAATAAAAAAAATATGCAGCTTTTGATTTGTTTATAAACCACATAATAATAGTAGAAAATTTTTATATACGAGTAATTAACTTTATTCGTCTATGAGCAATCAAGTTCTTCACACTTGTGCAAACATTTGAACAAAAAAAGTGTGACCACTATATTAAAGATTAAATATCAAATAATACAATACATACATACTTCCGTATTTACTATACATATGTATATGAAAATGAAATAAACAGTAAGCCCCTGTCCAGACTTGCAATTTTTGTTGCAGCAATTCTTGAGTTTATAAGTGAGACAGGTGTGCTCTACAATTCTCTTTTGTTTTGAAATTCGTACTGGTCAATTTAAATGTATTTGATGTTTTATTTGTGTATGTTATTTCTTCAGTTGTATGAAAAACTGGGAAATTTGTCGTGTAATATATTTTTTTAAATACATAACTGCAAAATGAAATGAAATGAAAATGAATTTCATAATGTGGACACTAATGCAATTTCAAAGCAGAATTTAAATAAAATTGCAGCAACAAAAACAAAAAGTCTAGACGTAGACTAAAATAATTTCACTTTGCACTGCCGACAAACCGACTGATATTTTGGCGAACATGATATTCGGTAATAAAAGCAAGCTCAATTTATTCGCAGGGGTAATAATCAAAAAAGTTGCGCAAGGCGAATAGAGAAATACAGTGAAAACCCATAACTTCACCGGGCTGCATGTTGGCAAACTGCAATCTGGAGCAAATACCAACCAATTTGTATATGTAGACATTTTGAATTTAATTCTCAAAAGCTCCTGACAGTCCCAAGAAGATAATGGCCTACATCACAAATTGTGAAGCAATTGCTGCTTTATAATAGGTGTGTTTCTTTACTCTACATCGGGATCGAAATTTGCACGAAAAGCGTTCCCGTACCAAAGTTGGCAAAGTTGGTACAATTGTACTTTTCACTCCGCACTTCTACCAGTTTCACTCCGCACTTATTTTCAAACGCTTGCATATGTCAATTTTGATCCCAAGCAAATTTGCAAAAACGATTCGGTATTTGTTTTTATTTTGATAAAACCAAATAAAAATATGTAATTTGAACTAAAAAAATCTTTTCGTTCAATTAAGGTCTAAAAAGCACAATTTTTGAAAGTTGTTGGTAAAATTTTAAAATTCTCAATGCCATCCCTGTCGAAAATTGGGTAAATGAGAGAAGTTTTGAGAGAGTAATATTCTTCTTCTTGCACGAAACAGCCCGTACTTTTTCTTCGTAATAGTGGTGCACAAAGTTTCATAAGTTTTTATATGAAATTAAGAAGAAAAAAACATTCTATATATGCTGCATCATGTACGATAAGTAAATACATATACAGAATTGCTTCGCGCAAACGGCGCATAACTTCAAGGTAGTATTCCTTATTGACCGTACGACCTTGTGGTATGAATTCATGATGCACCACGCCATTGCAGTCGAAGAAAACAGTGAGCAAAAGGTTCACATTTGACCGAACTTGACTACCAGAGGACGAGTATCGTCATTGACATCTTCTCGGCCTTCCTTAAACCGGTTATACTACAATTGAACTTGTGTTCTGCTCATAGTAGACTCGCCAAACGCCACAGTCAACATTTCAAATGTCCTTGCGCATTTAATTTAATTTTTTACACAAAACTTAATACAATTTCTTTGATCCATTTTTTTCGAATAGTAAAAAATCGAAGAGCACACCAAAACACGACTAACCTTTTTATCTGTCAAAAACAAACAGACAATCCAAAATGGCTGATATTGTCAACATATAACAGACGTGTATACCAACATAACAGAAAAAAATGCGAAAATCGAACATACCTAACTCACGAAATTTGAAAATAACGGTTATTTTTTGATCAGACCTCGTATGTATGTATATGTACATATGTAAGTATGTGTTTAGCTATGTGTATAGGTTCATATCGTCCCTACCATGTCAAACTATCCAATATGCAAATGTGTACTTTTCAGAAGAGCGCGAAGACCCGTCAACTATGAATTTAAAGTCGACGTATTCCTAAAAGTGCCACGCTAAAAATATTTCTTATGAGTTATCTATCGTCCATGAGAATTTCAGCATTTTCCTTGCAGTCGGCGTAGCTAGCGAATGTCTAGGTATTTCGTTAAGTATCAATCTACCAACTACGATTTTAACATGGGGATGACATTGACGGTAGTCAATTGCCACCATCTGCATAACCATTTGTCAGTGATTTCGCTATTCAATACAACTAATTTTTCTATTGATAAATAAAAGTATTGTAAGTTAAGCTAAGAGTGGATATAAAATTCTGATCTAAAGAGCAAATTTTTTAATTATATACGTATGAAAAAAGCATGAAGTATGAGCTTCATTCTGCACATCCTATATGCATTCAGAAGCTCATATCTGGCGAGCTACCAAGTGAGACATCACGAACAAAAATCATGTGATACCGAAGCAGGTTGGTAAGCGAGAGTTGTGCTCTGTCTCCCTTAACAAACCTTTCGAGGTAAGCGAATACATTTGCTGGGTTAGTGCCGCAAAGGAACACATACACATACATACATACATACATACATACTTAGGCTGATAAACCGGGTAAAAAAGTACATCATCTGAAAGAGTTTTTAAATGGTGCATTAAACTTTACCATTCGTACCATCAGCAATGCGTTATAAAAAATTGCAATTAGTGCAAATTTTTTTTTACATCTGGTCACAATGCGCATGATTATTGTACTATTTAAATGATATATCACTCATACGTCGACCTATACAAATAAGTAAATGGTCTTACTGCCAGTTAGTCTTTCTTTCTTATATATATACTAGCTGTACCCTGCGCGCGTTGCTACGCCAACAACTAAAATAAATTTGAAGGAAAGACATTACACAAATATTTAATTAATTTTCAGTAATTTGATTGATTTTTAACGTTTCGGAGGGGGAGAAATTTCCCTCTATCGTCCTCTTGATCCTAGTTTTAAAAATGTACATAGCATATGTAACTTTTTAGACGCAGATCTATCTATGTTCTAAATTTCATTAAAATCGGTTCTAATGTTTCGGAGGGACTGCAATCCCGCCCCCCTCGCCCTATTGGTCCTTGTTCGAAAAATGTACATAGACCATGCGAATTTTTAGATGGAAATCTATCTATGTTCTAAACCTTATTAAAATCGGTTTGAACATTTTGGAGGGACAGAAATTTCCCCCTATCGCCCTCCTGGTCCTAATTTTAAAAATGTACATGGCCTATGTGACTTTTTGGACGCAGATCTATCTATGTTCTAAATTTCATTAAACTCGGTTTGGACGTTTCAGAGGGGCAGAAATTTCCCCCTATCGCGGTCCTGGCCCTAGTTTTAAAATTTTCTCTCCGTAAGAACCCTCCTCGTACTTCAAGAAATATTATAAAAAAAGAATTGGCGAAATCGTTCCAGCTGTTCTCAAGATTTGCGCTTAGCAACACATTCAGCGATTCATTTTTATATTATAGATTAACTTATATTATTAAAATCACTATTTCTGAAAGGGGCGTAGCATTTACCGGGGTAGAATATATATAAAAACACGCGCCGGTCTTTTACAAATATTTTGTGGGGTGGAAGGCGAAAATCTGTTGGGGCATTGAAGAGTTCACCCCTAACAAATAAACGTCTTTTTGATTTATATATATATATATAGATTGATCTACGATCGTAAATAATCGAGCGGTTATGGCATGATATGAAGTACTACATATCGTTCATTTACTAAAAAAACGTCATAACTCAAAAAAACTAGTTGGCCAAGAAACGATTTTAAAGTTTTCAATTTACGCACAACTTAATGAGTTATGACCTTGTTTTAGTAAACGAGCGATATATACTCATGGATTTTCAGCAAAGAACTTAAGTTGTATTTACGTGAGAAATAAGATCCTTTAATGACATTTTTCCTTTTTGATGGGCTTTACATATTTTCATTTAAGAAATTATTGAAATTACCATGCTATAAAATGTAGGAGATTCATAATTCGGATCTACTTTTTTACGTAAATATATTATATCATATAATATATACATATAATTTATATTTATGTACATACATATATACAAATGGAGTACATATTGGTATACAAAAGCGTGTGTATCTTATTTTAATAGATGTTTTGTGTGTTAGTTCTAGTAATTAATAGTGGACTTGCAAAAAAAAAATAATTTTTTTTAAATACATATTCTGCTTTTATAGTTGTTTATGTATTTTCATATTTGTTTATGTATTTTCATATACGTGTACATAAGTTTTAATATGTATTTATGTATACATATATTTTATGCCTGCCCACTTTAAAATAGGGCCAATTTAAAATTAAAATTATGTAGAATTTTAAAAAAGAGCTCGAAACTATTTTTATGAATAAGAATAAATTGATCGTTTATGTGTGTACGAGTATGATGAACAAAGAAAACTGACCAGTTTTGTACGGAACTTTAAACTAAATATAAAATGCTAAATGCAAAAGACACCACGAGAATATACAAATTATTGGAATAAAGAACATTTACTTCATAAATTTAAAAATATTTTTATAATTGTTAAATATCAGGAGAGCGCCCAAATTCGGGAAAAGTCGATGAAAGTTTAAAGAAAAATTCAGAAAAGAAAATAGATTTAGAATTAGTTTAAACTTGTAAAAACAACTTAAAATATCTAAAATCATAAATTAGAAGTAATTCGAGGAAAATGTGACTTCTGAGCTAAAATAAAGAAAATAAAAAAAATAACATATTTAATTTCATTTGAAATGCTTTAAAAGTAAAATCCGACTACTTAACAACACTAACTAAGCAACAATGAATTTTAAAGTCTTCATCAACTTCGGTGTTCACGTTTGATCTGTGCGTCTGCAACGGTGAGATTGAATTATTTTGACAATTATTATCAAAAATTTTCACTTGAATATGTGCCCCTGAAAAGTACAAAACAAGAAAGTATCCGTGGTCGCATGCCACTGCGTCTTAAAGCTGCTTTCATACGGCCTGTATTTTACATCTGACTTTCCAGATGTACAATTCATTCACTTGGTATGTTTGTCAGAATAATCAATTTTCAGACAACTTATAATTTTTACTTTTATGTTCGCTTATGTTTGATTACATCTGACATAACCTCTTTCTTTATATTTTTCCACCGCGCACACTGTTGTTATACCAAAACAGCTGATGTCAGCTTGTTTGTCAGATTTAATAGAGCGAGTTCTAATTGATATTTTGTCACCTGACATTGCCGCCTGACACAATAGGTTTTAATTTTGATTTCCAATACGAGTATCTTCAACTTCAAAACGCAATAATTAATTTAAATATTTCATGGAACATGGACATCTTTCATGCATAACAATATGGCCGATTTCCTAAACGTATGTTTAAAAAGTATCAATGCAATATTGCTACCGTGTAGATACATTTCGTAGCTACTTTTCGTTTGGATTTACGAACAAATTGCCATTTATTACTGCAAAGCAAAATGCGTTTAGAGAGGCAGCGCTTAGAGAATTTTTAGATAATACATATCGTTACCTTAATATAGAAAGGCCCTATCTCATTAATTTTTTTTAAATCGAGTTTTTGTATATTTCGATAGAAGAAGACCTAATGTATCGCAAAATGCAAAAATCTCGATTTCAAATAATTAATGAGTTGGGGCCTTTCTATATTAAGGTAACGATGCATGTATGTACATTAGGGCGGGTCGATTTGTATGGAGGCAAAAAAATCGCTCAAATTACAAGGAAAATCGTATTCTAGGGATCAAAATAAGAAACTTTGCCGAAGGAACCATACCTCTAAAATGTATTTTGAAAAATCTCACTTTAACCCATTTATAGTTCCTCAATCGAGTCAAAATGTATGACCGACCCCCACTAATTTTGGAGGGCCGACCCACATATGCCAGTGGCACACCCCCTGGAACCACCACTGGGGGGTTCCCCACAGAGAGCGTGCGAAATTGCCCAGACTTGAAAGAAAAAAAGATTTCAAACAATAATTTTCTTTTTCTTTTCTATTACTAAGTAAAATTAATTTTTTCATTTCATTCTGACTAAATAAATTTCTAAAGAGAAAAATAAACTCCAAAACTAAAAAAAACATAGCCATTTCGCTGATTTTTTCTTGTAAAAATTTGACCCTTCGAATCAAAAGTCGGGATATCAAAATACATTTTAGGGGTATGGTTCCTTCGGCAAAGTTTCTTATTTTGATCCCTAGAATACGATTTTTCTTGTAATTTGAGGGATTTTTAAATCGACCCGCCCTAATGTACATAATTTAAAATATTGTTATCAACAAAATAAAATAAAACTTTTTTTTTTAGTTTATTGTTAAACCCTTGCCCTTAATTGTAGGATTTATTTCTGGTTGCTGTCTGCATTAAAAAATTCAAAATTTGGCGAAATTAAAGTTTGTAATGTCTGCTTCATTATAAATGAATTTATTTATACTCGTAACTCCCTAATCATGAAGTTCATTGTTTTTAAAATTAAATTCGTGAGTAATTTATTTTACTTTCTGTGTAAAAGACTTTTGTTTCAATTGCTTAAAGTCTCACATAAAATAATAGCTAATGCAAATAATTGCAACAAACACTGGTAATTAAGAAAAAATGAAGTGCTAATAATTTATTATGATTTAATAACATGCAACCAAAATTTCGCAGGACTTGTGTTGTAAACATATTAATGAATTGAAATTTAAATAATAAAGTATACATACATATTCAACTTTTAGAGTTTGTCTATGGATGAAAAATTATGTATTCCAACCTGAATATTTATGAAACATCTCAGTAATTTACATAAATCTGTAACTCAAGCATCATCATGTCCCTTTACATACAACTTTTTTGGATATATTCAGAGGAAAGTTTTCTTATCAGCAAGAAACATGGCCGCGATCGGTTTAATAGATTGTAATTTAATTACCCGACTGCGCGACGCAAAGAAGGGTATTGTGTTTATCAGCCCATGTATGTGTGTATGTATGTATGCATGAGTGTATGTATGTGTGTTCCTTTGCGGCACTATATACATATACAGAACGCGCGGACCGATTTTGATGATTCAAAATGGGATTCATTCGACAGGTATTTTAAAATCATCTTCAGGTTTCTCTTATGATTTTTCATTTCGAATGACCATTTAGGATATTTAACAGTTCAAAGTTGGTCGCAGTCGGGTTTTTGATTTTTTTTAATTACTACTTGTGTTTAGGATTATTTTTGTGATCGTGCCACCAATTTTTTGAAGCTTGTGCTTTTTACTTACCTTGAACTTAAAACTAAAGTTTATAAAATGAGAAACATATTTTTTACTTGTATTAGGTGCAAACTAGTATTTTTTATTTATATCTTAGCACAAGTACATATGTATGTACATATTTTCAGCCCACCTAAATTTGTGAGCAATACGAAACTATGTTGGCTGGATTGGCCGACTGGCTGACTTGAATGTTTTTTGTATCAAGAGTTTATCCATTTTATTTGAAATTCTTGCATCTTGTTTATTGTTTTTTCAAGTTTCAATTCATTAACCAAATATTAATCAAAATGATTAAATAAGAATGCAGTTAGAGGGTGCAAACGATTTCAAATAAGATAAAATTAAATCCACAAACCAATTTTTTTGTACTACAACTGTACAATTTAGTGGATGCTATAAACTCACTCATTGAGTTTTATTTATTATTATTTTTTTAACATTTGTTTTTATTGCTATATTTAAGTCATGCACTGGAAACTCGAGCGAATTACAAAAAAAAGTAAAATAATAGCACACAAAACAATTGAAAAATCCCCTGAAGACGAAATCAGAAAATGGCAAAAACTTTCTAATAAATTTATGAGAAATGTGTGCAAGTTAATGGTAGAATTGCAGCCAGAGCTGTAAATGAATAATTCATTTTTGAATTAATTTTCGATTCATTCATGCACTGAACTAGCAAATTTTGAACTAATAAATTGAATGAATGGAAATGGAAATGAATTTGCCAATTCAAATGAATTTGTCAAAGTGAATTGCAATTCATTTCAAATTCATGTGAATTGAATTGATTTTGAATTAATTCAAGTGAATTCATTACCAGCTCATTTGAATTGAATTGATTCATTTTTCTACATAGAAAAAAAAGATTTGTAAATATAATTAATTTATTTGTGAATACAATTAAAATATTATTTAAAAAGGCACTTACAACGATTTTTGTAAATACAAACACACATTTGTAACATAAGAAAACAAAATCAACTTAATTATTTCCAATTAAAATGATTGTGTTATTCACAACTGAGTTGTTAACAGAAAACAAAAATTTTTAATGAATTTGTTTTTCATATTCTAATGTGTGTTTCTTTGTTTGTTCTTTTTTTAAATTTTTATTTAGAATTTGTTTTTTTTTATATAAATTTTAAAGTTATTAATTTTTCCACACAACCTTCGAAACTAAATGTGTTTGGGATGAGTCGAACCGGCAACCTCTTGACTAATAGACTAACTTTCTTGCCACTCAGCTAAACAGCAAATGGTTATTGGGTACGCAAATAATGAAAACACGCAAAACATGATTTCTTCTGTTTCTTCTACATGTGCGCATCCATTGATATAATTTAAAAATAACTTTGTTGAGGAAAAAAAACAACAAGCCACGACATTTTCCGGCTTTTTGTCGGAATTCACACGTATAAGAGCACGAGCAATCAAAATAAACAACAACATTAGCAGACCACCGGTTTGGGTCAATCAACAAGCAAGATAAACACCAACACAAACAATTTAAATTAAATGATATGTAGTTTAAAATGCGCGGTATTGATAAAATATCGTATTAAGTTAATGACAAATATTATTGAAATTAAATTTTTTTTCAATAACATGGTTTTGTTGAACATAATTCTTGTAAATTTTTTTCTGTGTAATTCATTTGAATGAATTCAAAATCAATTCAATTCAAACGAATTGAAATTAAAATTCATTTGAATTGAAAACGAATTGCAACTCATTCTACAAATTCATTTGAATTGGAAACGAATTTAAATTAATTTCTGCCTAATTCGTTTGAATTGATTCAAATTTCATTCAATTCTTTTTTGTTGTGAAAATAATTAATTAAAAATTTAGCTAATTTGTAACGAATTAAAGCAAAAAATAATGATTAATTTACAGCTCTGATGGCAGCCAATATTTGTACTAAAATGTATTCTACGAAGGCAGTTCTCGATTTAACTTTTTAAAATAACCGATACATGTAAAAAATAAAAAATTCAGAAGGGTTCCGTACGGTCACTACACATGTAATAAGATAAGAACTTTAACCTATAAAATCGAATATCTTACTTTATGTAAGTAAACAGTATACTTTTTTTGCTTTTTGGCGATTTTTTCGGTTTTTGACAATTTTTTCGTTTTGGCGATTTTTTTTATTTTGGGATTTTTTAGGTTTAGGGTTTTTGAAAATTTCAAGGGTTTGTCAAGATACAGCAAGTAGTCAAAATATTATATTAAAAATTACATTAACATTAATTAAATTTTTTTATATTTCATTATTTATATTTAATTGTTTTAGTCTGCATAAAAATACACTAACCTTGAATATTTCAAGTGTTATATCGTGCCATAACCGCCAAAAAAAAAACTTAAGCGACATAATTTTCGAACCTAAATTTTTTTTACCAAAATCGATTATTTGCGATCGTAAATAGTCGATTTTCTTAAAAAAAAAACGGAAGTCCAAAAAAGTCGCTTAAACTATTTTAGCGGTTATGGCTCGATATAAGTATGTATAATTGTCTGTATATATAAAAAGCGTAACCACTAATTACTAATGAGAAACTGCTTGATTCAGAAACGTATTTATTAAGTGGGACATCACGAACAAAAATCATGTGATACTGAAGCAGGTTGGTAAGCGAGAGTTGTGCTCGACGAATATTTTTGCTGGTTAAGAACACTCTCGATAAAGTCACCTTTCAAAAAGAAAAAATGGTCCAGCCGTTTGGCCTCTATGTGGACTCGTACAGGTACACAGACATATACTACCAACATATAACACCCCTTTTTTGGTTCGCGGTTCAAAAAATATTTCTGAACATTATATTTTGTTTCAGTTAACCGAAAAAGATCTCCACTAATTGATATATTTATTGTCTCTATATTATATAATATGGTAAATCCCTCAAAGTTGTTTGATATTTTTTCGCAAATAATTTAAAACTTTTTACAATTCTGGAACCACCCTCTTACTATATGCTTGTATATAAAAAAATTGAAGTTTGCAATAAAACGATTACTGTTGTTATCAAATCTGTATGTGCATTGTTGCATTCACATCATCTCTATTATCTTCAACATTTTGGTTATTCGCTTTTGAATAACTATTTAGGTCTTAAATATTTCTTTTCTTTTGATTTCACAGCTACGGATTGTTGATTACATTGACAGTGACTCCGCTACACTTGTTTTGTTCATATATTTGTGGCTTTGGTAATTATTTATATGTATGTATGTATGTATGTATAAACATAAAATACATGTATATGCGCATATATATGTATGTATATCGTTTTATGTCATGTGAAAAGGCCCCACTCACATAATTGACACTTTACAGGAGAGATTAAAAACATAATAGAAACTGTAATTATCACAATGTAACTTTTTTAAATGGAAGTTTTAATTAAAACCCAACACAAATTTGGTAGTAAGTTTTTGTTTTAGTTTTTAAATACTATTAGGACTTTTAGCATAATGTTCAAAACAAATTTTATTAATACCAAATTTTTCACTGAAATAAGTTAAAAATCCAACCATTGTATAAAAAATATTAAATTCATATTCATATAAAGAATTAAATACATAAATGTAAATATAAGACGTTTCATATTGAATATCCCGCCATTTAATAGTTGTCATTAGAAGTGGAAAACTATCGATAGTGTCACTATCGAAAGTTTTCGATAGTCTAAAAAGCTTTATCGATATATCGATTTAAGACTATCAAAAGCTAGAAAAACTATCGAACTTGTATGTTTCTCGTATAATGTATTTATTTACCCTAAAAATTCAAAACAAAATATTTTCTAAACTAAACAAAAAAAAAACTGAACTTTATTTCTCAGTTCAATACATAACAAAACTAAAATAATTGTATGAAAAATAAGTCAGATCAGTGGAAGATCATCCAGTTATTTTTGTTCATCAAAAAGCTGAAGGCCTTAGTAGCCATTGCTTTCAAATATAAGTTATATTAACTAGTTCCTTACTATAGCTTATAATGTAAATAAATAAATAAATATTTACATGTTGTGCTTTTAGGGGTGCATCATTTACTATCGATAGTGATTAAAAATATTGATTGTTTTCGAGTAACAATCGATAGTCACAACAAAAAATTTACTATCGATAGTATCGATAGTGCCATCGACTTGACAGATGACAAGTATGCCCTTAATACAAACAAAACGATGTATGTATACTTCAACAACACATTAAAATTATTAAATTCATTAAAAATTTGAAAGCATTTTTGAGCCGTTGTCCACAAATTGTGAAACTGGTAGTTAAAAATAATTTAGATTCAATTAAATAAAACATTTTTATATGTGTTATCTATAATGCTATTCGAAGTCGGTGCCAATCGGTTAGTAAATTCTATATTTATTTATTTATGCTTTTAGCATAAAATAAATATTAGAGGTTTGTAGGTCTTCCATTTTTTTTCCAAATAAAAACTTATTTTAACTGCAACATTTTCTTCCACACTATAATTAATCCTTTTTCTTTAAGATTCAATCAGACGTGCCATACCATAATGCCATAGCCATAACCATTAGTGTTGAGCGAAACTGTGATTTTTTAATAATGTTGCTCCTTGTGAACGTGATTTCTAAATCGCTGTTCTGTTAAACTGTGATTGTGATCACAGTTTAGCAGTATTTTGTTTGTAGCAGTTCTGTTATTTTGACAAAATCTAATAAGAAGAGCAGTTGTGAAATTAAACACTGACTGTGATCACGGTTTAACACATTTCAGCTCTTCTGCTTTAAAAGTATGTATTAGTATTGGTATTTTGATAAATGCTAATAAGAAGAGCGACAAGAACAAACAATTAGCATCAACCCCAACCAAATATTGATAATTGTCGTATGAGAGTCAGAGAGACAGTAAAATTGCAAATACAAAAATGTGAGAGCTATACATAGTTGCCAGAAAAGACAAACGGTGAACGTATACAAATAAATTCATGTGGTAGCTTTATTTACTGTAAAATAAGCATGCAAGAGCATTCACAGTTTGTATGAAAGAACTACATTTGCAAAACCTGTTACTTGATCAATTCAGTCACAGTTGTGATTAATGATTTTTCAATCGCTGTGAAAAAGTAACAGGTTTCGAAAAATAGCTCAATTTTAATAACCATTGCAAGAACCATATGCATATACATACATATATTTGCTTCACCTATTAGTGCTGCCATTACCATAAACAGCTGTTTATGTTTTCATTTGTTTATTCATTTCAAAAGTGCAACGAAAAATATGTATATCCAGCAAACAAGTGTTTACCCTACGTCTTCACAAGCCATGGAATTGGACATGACATGAACATGACGCCGGCAGAGTAACTGTGATAGAGATAGAATTTATAGCAATTTTGTTCTGTATCTTTTCTTTCAATTCCAAATGGTCGCGGACAGCGAACTTAATGGTGAACATTGATGCTCAGCCATATGTTCATGCATGGACATGAGCGGTCTCCATTAGCCATTTGCGATATAAGACATGATGCCCATACCAAGTTCATGGCTGTTGGAGACCCCTAGTTATGGTTACGGCGAAAACTCAAAAATCAATCAAATCAAATACAGTGTTGTCCATACATTTGGTTCGAACAGCTGTTTCGTATGGTTATGGTTATGAACGTTTAATTTAACCTTTAATGATGTTTCCGCAGCTGCAAAACCTCTGTCGTTCAAAGAAAGGAAGGACGCGACAATAAAAGTTTGTGGTCAATATCATGTATGTTCATTCGGACCTGTTCTGTAAAGCGAATCGATTTGAAATCGTACCATTTCCAAAATTATTAATGGTTCTGCAGACGTGTTTAAAATTATATAGGATTATTTTCTTTATAATAGAAAAATGAAGAAATGTCTGATCAAATTTGTCTATTATCGGAAATAGTTTTCTAAAATGAGATTTGAAATCGACTCGATTTACAGAACAGTGACGATTATCAGCTAATTGAACAATCCCAAACCACATCACTGCGAGATTAATATTTCGATTTTGTCCAGTACACATGTCACAGTATGCTATAATATGGTCTCGGGTTGTAACATTCTGAATGAGCTTCTATTTCCTTCGCACCTCCACATGCTACAGCTTGTTCCTATGCATACAATTCATATGTATAGCGTAATGAAAGTTAATTGTTGGAAACGGACTTATCCACTTTCAAAAAAAAAATTTTTTTTTTGTTTGAGATATCCTTTCATAGCCAATAGTCGGCGTAAACGAAAACTGGAAATGAATTTTAAAGACATGTTTCAAAACGATCAAGATTTTTTATGTTATTGATGAAAATCTTAAATAAATTTTATTTGCATATGCGTATTTATAGCTCATTTTTTATTTCTACTTACAAGACTCGAACAAACATGAAGCACTAAAGACTTACAAATACTTCTTCTTCAAAGAGAAGATACTGATTTTCGGAAAGCGCTCAGCGTTGGAATTTAATTATCGAGAGCCGGAAGGAGGAGAACATTTACATACAACCATGTATAAAATATCGGAATGTGAAAAAAATCAATCACAGACTACAAGTCCAGACTTGGATGATTCGATAAGTTTTTCCGATGATGCAAATCCTGATATTGAAGTCGATGTGGAATCCGTTCCTACCAAGAAACCACATTTCTTAGACTACGATGCCGTGCCACCATCCGACTTTGTCGAACATTTCGATAGAGTAATGAGTTTTGGCAATGCAACAGCAACGAAAACTTCAACGGGAACAGCTGAAACTGCTCAATCTTCTAATGTTAATACAAGTGGCGGAGTTGTCGGTAGTGGCGAACAACTTAAGTTGGACAAGAAATACGAAAGAGATGGCGAAATAAGCGATTATGAGTTGGCAGCTAGTGGTTATACTAAAAAAGAATTTACTCAAGACGACAATACTTTGAACTTAACAACGGCTTTGTCTACGAATATGATTAAGCCAAGGAAGCATTTTTTGGACGAGAACCCCATACCACCTGATTATATGCTAAATGATCACCAAATGCGAGAACATCGCAGTTTGGATCGCAATTTTGAAAGGCATAATGAGCAACGATCGGCTTTGAATTTACACATAAATTTACCTGGATTTCGTTCATCGAGAGAACGTTTCAAGGATATACCTGCTTTAAATCGTTTGCCTAAGGGATCAGCTTGGACACAGAGCTTCGATAGCCGATATGACAGTAATTTGTCAGCTGATAAATTAGATGACCTTGGGCCAAAAGTGGAATGTGTCTATTCACTTCTTTCGATGTTGGGCTCAAACGATCCATTAGAAATGTCTAAAAAATTTCATGAACTCTCCAAGACTCCGGAAACATGCAACACTTTGAGGAGATCGGGATGTATACCTCTTCTAGTGCAAATGATACATGCCGAAGGGGGACCTGATGAGCAACGAAAGTGGGCAGGAATGGCCCTGCATAATGTGGTACATACACATCCCGACGAGAAATGTGGACGGCGTGAAGCAAAGGTGTTGCGCTTGTTAGACCAAATAATGGATTATTGCAATTTCTTGCGTACTTTACTACAAAGTGGAGGCGAAGCAATTGCCGATGATGCAGATCGCCATCCGCTGGCTGCAATGTCTTCGCTAATGAAAGTTAGTTTTGATGAAGAACATCGCCATGCTATGTGTGAGCTGGGCGCCTTGCAGGCCATTCCTAGTTTGGTACATCTGGATCACGCAGTGCATGGACCTAAACCTGAAAATCAGTGCTGCAATTCTCTTCGCAGATTTGCTTTGATGGCCTTGACGAACCTTACATTTGGCGATGAGAATAATAAGGCTTTGCTTTGTAGTCAAAAACTTTTTATGGAAGCGCTGGTCGCTCAATTGGATTCCGCACCCGACGACTTGCTACAAGTAACCGCCAGTGTTTTACGTAACTTGTCCTGGAGGGCTGATTCTCAGATGAAAGCTGTACTAAATGAAATTGGCACTGTGACGGCTTTGGCTAAGGCAGCTATGAAAAACAAGTGTGAAAATACACTCAAAGCCATTCTTTCAGCTCTTTGGAACTTATCGGCTCATTGCAGTACTAATAAGGCTGAATTTTGTGCTGTTGAAGGTGCTTTGTCCTTCATTGTTTGTATGTTGACATATGAAGGGCCCAGTAAGACATTAAAAATTATAGAAAACGCTGGTGGTATACTAAGAAATGTATCCAGCCACATCGCCGTAAGAGAAGACTATCGCCAAATCCTAAGGGAACACAATTGCTTGTCAATATTGTTGCAACAATTAAAATCAGAAAGTTTGACAGTAGTTAGTAATTCATGCGGCACTTTGTGGAATTTATCGGCACGTTGTCCTGAAGATCAGCGTTTTCTATGGGATAACGGTGCAGTACCAATGTTAAGATCTTTAATACATTCGAAGCATGCCATGATTTCCGAAGGTAGTGCTTGTGCTTTGAAAAATCTTTTGAACTTTAGACCCTCTTCACAAAATACAAATCATGTGGACAATATAGCAAGGTCCTTAAATTTAAAGAAACTACCCACGCTCAACGTGCGCAAACAAAAAGCTTTGGAGCAAGAACTGGGGGCAGCTTCAAAATCGCACAGTGAAACCTGTGATAATCTGGATTCAACAAATCCTAAAGACAGGCCCACATATGATGCATCAGCTGCCATGGGCTCATCCATACAAAGACATCGCTTCCCCTTACATAGTGCTCTGGGATCAGTTGTGGGGGGAGTTGCTGGTTGTGCAACTGGACGTCTAACACGATCTGCCATGCTTACAAAAAGTGAAAGCCGCGACTCGGTTTTTTCTGCCAAATCAGATGGAGCTGTTTATGATCATCTAATGAGATCGCATTCTGCTTCAGATGCCAATCGAAAGCTGCACAATAATTCCAGATCGCAACCTCCTACTTCATATCAATTGGAAGGAGACGTCGAGCCACCGGAAGAACAGCCAATCGACTATTCACAAAAATATAAAGAACACATTTCAAAGCACATTGATCGTCAAGAAGATGAAAAAATTTGTCAAGCTGCTTATCAAGAAACCGATTTAGATCAGCCAACAGATTTCAGCTTGCGCTATGCTGAGAACCAGATCGAAAATGACGTTGGTCTGCCGCTTCCCGTCGATAATAGATCATCCGCAATTGTCAGCGATACACGAGTCAGTTTGTCTGCAGCCAGCCAACAACAAACAAAGCCAAGATCGGAAAATAACACAGAGGGTAATGAAATATTGTTAATACTAGAAGATAGTGTCAAATGCTATCAAACCGAAGACACTCCTTACGTTATATCAAATGCAGCTTCTGTAACTGATTTAAGAGCCGTAACGTCATCGTCTAAAATTGAAGCTAATGATTTGCCCACTGGATTAGATAATTCTGAAGCGGCTTCGTCGACAGGAGCACAAATTCCCACGCGCAAGCTCAGCCGAGTTAATACACACCATCTCGCGGGCCAGCAATCAAACAATCCTTATGGATCAGGGTCGTATACACCGGAGAAACCCGTTAATTATTGTGAAGAAGGCACGCCAGGTTATTTCAGTCGGTATGAGTCTTTAAGCAGTCTCGATGAATCTCCACCACAGGGAGACCATTCCCAAAAAGATGTGCAAAGAGTTCCTGGTAAGTCGGTAAACAATAACTTTAATGCCCTTTCGAAAAATGTAATTGGTGATGCGGAGAAATCCACTTCGCCGCCGGAGCCACCGCCTATAGTCCAAACACCACAAGTAAACTCAGCTTTGGAGACACCTTTAATGTTTTCTCGACGGTCATCAATGGACTCTCTCGCTGAGGAGGATGTTGGACCAATAGATGATAAGAGTTCTGTAGTTAGTGATTTTAGTCGTTTGGCCAGTGGTATAATATCTCCATCGGAAATTCCCGACTCTCCCACGCAAAGTATGCCCCAATCACCACGACGAAATTCAGGTGCGGTATCAAGTACATGTTTTTCGACCGGTGTATCACCCAGCACCACCCAACGTATACAAAGTCGTAGTGGAGAAAATACTAAACGATGCTTGCGCAGTGTATTTGAAGACGACCTCAATACTTTTAATGTTGAAAACACACCAGCACAATTTTCTACAGCAACTAGTTTAAGCAATTTGTCCATTTTAGATGAAGAGACTTCCAATCAGTCTCCATCTCAACAACAGGAACAACCGCTTCCGACTACAACCAACACAATTTCAGAAGGTGAGGAGGAAGAAGATGCGAATGATAATAACGATGATTTATTATTAGCTTCATGTATCAATATGGGCATGAATAGATCAGCCATGCCGTCGACGTACTCACAAAATACTGATACTACCTCTTCCGTTAATCATCCAACTGGTATGACGCACGATGAACCGCGTCAATATTACACCGAAGATACTCCGGCTTTACTTTCAAAAGTTGGCAGTAATACAAATCTTTCGGCAATTTCTATATGTTCCAGCAACAACGACCCTAAAGAAGATACAGTCTACGAAGTACTAGGATGTTCCTCGAACAATGCAACTCGTACGCATCACAATCCAGCTATTCATAGGCGTTCATTAAATTTGTCCGATGACATGTCATCAAATGCTTCAGAAAGTGGTACTGGTGGTATTGATATATTACAGCAGTGTATACGAGACGGCATGCAGAAACCATCCGCCAAAGAAAAGATAGAGTTGCCGAGAGCTGCAATGTCTTCTAATCTTTTGGATCCCATAGCTATGTTACGTAGAGGTGGAAATATGTTACCGCCCTTTGTACCTGTAAACGATGAAATGAGTAAATATCGTGTCGAAGATAGTCCTTGCAACTTTTCCATCATGTCTGGTCTATCCAATCTTACCGTAGGCTCCAGTCTCGTTGGACCTGCTGTAACTTTACAAGAAACATCAAACGTATCGTAAGTATTTGTTTGTATACGCATATACAACCAAGCGCACATTTCCGTTTTTACAATATTTTTTTGAATTTTTCAGATGTAATAATGTTGAA
The DNA here is from genome assembly GCA_936439885.1 of Nowickia ferox. NCBI lineage: Eukaryota > Metazoa > Arthropoda > Insecta > Diptera > Tachinidae > Nowickia > Nowickia ferox. The sequence continues at coordinate 99,090,075 of OW387023.1, read as the reverse complement.
ACCACGGTTCCAAATCACAATAATGTATCATCTAATATAAAAGACGAAGAAAAAGCTAAAGTGGCTACTGCACCTTTAGAGGATGTTAGAAGGGAACCTCAATGGCATGATGATTCCTTGAGCTCTTTGTCAATTGAATCTGAAGATGATACTAACCTTTTAAGTCAGGTACGGATGAGCTTATAAGATAATTGAATTAGTACACATTTAGTATAAAGATGTGATTACATATGTAGATATAAACTTTGAATTAAAAATATTTTAATATTTTTATTTTTACGTAGGCTATTTTTGGTCAGTTTTTCTTAATTATTAAGATGCAAATAAAACAAATCTATTTCATCTTTTTTCTCAACGTTTCGTCAGCTTTTATTTTATTTTATTTATTTATTTGTACATATTATATAAAGTAAATTTGCATAATATGGTTGCACAAATATGGGCGGAGTGACTAGACCATATGCCCAAGATGTTATTAACAGTATTTTAAAAAGGTGTTTTGTGACTGACTCTACACGACCTATGCCTTCACATAGGAAGTAGCAACATGGTTGTTAAAGAAATTCCACAGAAGAACCGCAAGAATATACGGTTATCCGTGGCAGATCAGTCAACCAGTGCGAGCGAGACGCAAAACTATCGAAGGCCAATAAACAACAGTGGCATGGTTGCACTTAAGATATAATTGCCAACGACGCTTGATGTTGACTCGCCCAGAGCTACTTTACGACTGTCGTCAGCTTTTATTTTTATAATTTATTTAGTAATGTAACTGAAGAATCGTGAGTACAACACAAAAACTAATTTAACATATACAAAACTATAAATAACAAAAATTTTGTAATTTGTTGATAGAACTTAATAAAAAAAAAATTCTCCTGAAGACATCGGAAAAGAGCTGACGAAACGTTGAGAAAAAAGATGAAATAGATTTTTTTTATTTGCATCTTAATAATTAAGAAAAACTGACCAAAAATAGCCTACGTAAAAATAAAAATATTAACAAACGAAATTGGTCATAAAATATAAACAAAATAAAAATATTTTATTTTTCAGGCTATTGCCGCTGGTTGCAATAGACCAAAATCGAATTTAGGTTTCACAACCGCATTGACGTCAACTGGTAAACACACAACCACATCATTATCATCATCTCAGCCTATACCCATTAACACAGCGACCTCGACATCCTCTTTGAGTTCCCAAACCACAGCACGCAATTTCGAAAAACAGCATTATAATCTTCAGCATCAACAAAATCTGGACAAACACAATTATCGCGACTCCCGACAAGCGGGTAATGAGTCATATAGTTCAGTTGATTCAAGCGATTCCAATGATAATCAGTCAAAATCATTATTCGAACTGTGTATCCTTACGGGAATGCATAAAAACCGAGATTTCAATATGGTGGGAACATCTGGCGGTAGTTCGTCATCACGCAAACATGTCAGAAGTGTGCAATCGCACCGTTCAAAATCGGGATATACTACCCAATCAAATCCCAACTTGAAACAATTCGATTCTTTGCCTGTGCACGGCAAACTACTAACACCAAATCGTCACGTTCGTGAACGAGACCGAAGGGATGAAAAACTCTTAATGGAATGTATTAATACAGGAATAATGAAAAAGATTGGAGAATCGAATAAACCAACATCAATACTGACCCGTGAGGCTTTGGTTCTACACAATACACAGCCAAAAAACGGGCAGGCTACGTCTGCAGCTGTTCAAATGGAAGAAGCAACTCACCCCACAAGTGCCAAATTCACCAACTTCACTCACAACTCCTCCATTGCCACAGCCAACAACAGCACCATTATCACCACCATCACAGCAGCTCCAGGCGTAGAGAAGAAAGACAAACACACATTGGTCCCAGAGATTTTGAACAAAATGTCACTGCAACAGATCAACATCAGCAACACCATCAACCCCGAAGAAAACACAAAAAATCGAGAAAATCCCAACATGTTCCGACAACCATACCAGGAGGAGGTGAACATATCTCCTCAAACAGAGTTAAAGCTTCCAAATCTCGTGAACGTTCCAGAGACAGTGAAAGGTATTGGGTTTAAATACGATATTGACAATTGTGATTCTTTAGGCAATGATGGCAGCACAACTCAAAGTGACGAATCTAATCAATCGTTTATAATGGAAACGAACATTTCGCTTGAAACCAAACAGGCTGAATACTCCAGTTCCTTGAGCAATTGCGCCGAGAAGCATAAGGACCCCGACTTAATGTTGAAGTCCGTAGAACGTTTAACTTTAGAATTTGTATCCTCAGCCGAGCAATTGAGAACAAACGGTAGTACGACCGCTAATGGAACACAATCCCTAAGCTTGAATTCTTGCGAAAATCAAAGGAAAAATAATTCGTATCACAATGGAACATGTGGTTTAACTAATAATTCGACTTCCAATAACACTTGGAACGAAGACACATGCCCCAATGATGTAAGTTTTCCTAGCGTTAGTGTAACTGCACCCAAAGTAGTTTCCCTCAGTTACGATGACGATGAGGACGAAGATCAAGCAACAACTGCAGATTATAAAGAACTAAATGATTTCGCTGAAAATACTCCTATAAATGATGAGCTACCTGCTCCTGATATGTCTTTGGATTTTGATAACATTGGATTGCAACAGAACGGATTCTTTTTGGATTCAATGCAACCAACCTCATTGGATTGCCTTACAGAAACAGAAAAAACTTTGGTAAATGAAGAGATCGGGGATCAAAATATTTTTACGGTAAAAGAGATCGTAACAAGCCAAATCAGCAATGGATTACATTTTAAGTTGGGAGGTAAAGTCCAAACAGCTGCTACAGCTCCTTCCCTATTCTTTAATTCCAATGCAATGGCAAACTCTACTTTCATAGCCCAGGAAGCTAGAAAACTGGCTGCTACTCTACACACATCTGATCTGGAAGAAGAAGAGGAACTGACATTTAGCATTAACAGCTTGGACTTAGATAACATAAGACCTCCTTCGGGCATGGATTCTTTGAATATATCTGGTTACTATCACGATTCGACGCAACCAAACTCAATACAAAAATTGGGTAGCTCACCAACTCAAATGTGTTTCAAATCACCAAAATTCCCCAGAAAAATTTTGCCAGTAGGTTTAGTAGCTCGTAGAGCTTTAGGTCATATGCCACCTCATTTAACGGGCAGCATAGAAAGCGTGAATTCTTCGTGTAATTTACTACTGGACAATATCAAGCCTCCCTCTCTAATGGATGAACTCTTGGATTCTATGATAAGTGTGGCTAGCATACAATCGGAAATCGCAGACGATTGTCCTAGCATGGCCACTACGGTGACCGTATCAAATTATGAAACATGCGCTGGTGGAGAAGACGGTGACACGATAACTTTGCAAAGCTGCTGCGATAACTTGCTGCCGAAAGACGATGATCAGACTCTCAATGATGGCAGCAGTACTACATTGGCGTCGGATTATGAACTCAGCTCAGTTGAAAGTACACCCAGAAAATCAGCAGATCCTTCTCCATCCTCAGCTCAAAAAAGAACTCTTACGCCAAAACAAAAGCGGAAAATAATTAAGGATCGTTTCAAAACATACACAATTGAAGCAGATGTGATCGTTAACGAGGAAATGCAAAGAAAACTAGACGAGGCACAGCAAGATGAAACATTGGCTATTGAAATCACTAACATAGATAATGCTGATGAACACATTGAAGACGAAGTTATAAGCACTCCTCGTAGCAGAAGAAGATCTAGTCAAGATCGTTACAAAACACAGACTATAATCTATTCAGATCTGCACTTGAGTCATCATACGCAATTGAGTAGCCTAGAATCTAATAACGAAGCCATAATGGGTGACGACAATTCGATCAAAAATGTGTCGCAAAATTTCAATTTTGTAACTATATCCGCAGATTCGAAACAACAACGTGAATTCGATTTACCAAGTCTCGAATATGACCAAAATTCAGAGACTGAATCTTGTCACGATTTTGGCAATAACACAAACTCGTTAAGTGGCCATGAAGAATATGAGACCGAACAGCAAGAAGAAGAGCAACAAATCGCCGAAACTCCACGTCCTAGAATTGTGAAACCAAATGAAATGGATTTAGAGTTGAACAAAATTAAACAAGAAGAGGGTGAAGAAATGGCAACTGTTAAAACTGTAAGAGGCGGTAAAAAACCTCAATATGTATCACCTTACAGCATAAAGTATCAAAAAGTGGAAGCAAAAACAAATTCCAAATTACAAACTCCAGTTAACACGAATTTCTTAAGAAAACGTAATGCTAATACGGCTGCAGCAGCTACTCAACCAACCGTCAATACAAAACTGGCACAAAAAAAGACAATAAATAAGGAGATGCCGGTAAGAAAAACTGAAACAACAACTACACCCCCACTCCTTGAACGCCAGGGAACTTTTGTTAAAGATGAACCATCACTAGATTCATCTAGTGTGCCAGTCGTGGATATAAGTCCCACAAAGACAAAAATATCAAAATTACCAACTAAAAGACCAGCTTCCGCTAGCAAATCAGCGCATGCATCACCTCAAAAGACAGCGAGTACCAGAAAATTACCAACTTCTTCTGGGATTCAAACAACAAGTAAACGAAATTTGGGTTCCATCACTAAACCTCAAAGGGCTAACAGTACTGTTAACATACGCGCAACCACAAATGCGGCCCGTATAGCAGTTTTGTCACATAGAGTTTCTACTACAACACCCCCTTCACGCAGTAACTCTTCACTCAACTCTGCCAATGCGGCAGTAACGGCTGCCAAAAATGCTGCTTCCAAAATAAATCAAGCTCAGTCTCGTATAGCAGGTATATGGCGTAAAGTAGACGAAGGAAAAATTGGTCAACAGCTGGTTCCAGCTTCAAAAATAATTCATAAAGGTACGCAACTGAAAAGTACAAGAGCACAACCCGCTAAGCTAATACGAAGTACAACTTTTGATAACACTCCACCATTGGAAGTAAAACCAGCTAAATCAGTCCTACAACTTAATGGTACTAAATTGCCAACAAGTGGTACTACAAAAATTGCTATAACACAAAGACAAACTTATCGAAAGTAATTTAATTAAATTGGTTTTCCGATAAAGGTAATCTTAATTAGTGCGATTTTATTAAACACTCCGTGCAAATTATTCCTACAGCTTTTATGAATAAAATTAAAAAATACATACATATTTACGTATGTATGTACATGTGTATGCATATGCTGACACAAAAGGACAAGGGTTTTTCCATAATTTTCAAGTGCAACATTTAAAATATAATAAAATTTAAAAATTAACAGCCACTTTTAAGCCGAGCGCATCCACTTATTGATGTGCCTTGCTTTAACATTAAACATTCTGGCAACTCCGTGTACTACAAAAGCTGAACATAAAAATTCCCATCCATCTTTTCTTCCCTTAAAGTAAACAAACAAAAAATGGCTGAGAAAATGGGATTTACAATATCTATCCTAGGCCCTCTGTTCATTGTGTAATCATAAATAATGACCCTTGTGTGGAATAAAGGCGGACAGTTTTTTTTGTATGGAAAAAAAGCAAAACTCCAACTGAAAAAATGTTCACATTTGTGGGGGAAAATGTACCAATACCACCACGGTTCGTAAATAGTCCTTTACGATTTGCTTTTCGACTAATTTACATATCTCTCATTTACTAAAAGAACGTCATAACTCAAAAAATGGAATTTTTGGGTTAGTGATGCAGAATTAATCTTCATATCAGTCTTCGTATTGTGTAAAAATAAAAGTTTATTTTTCCATTAAGTTGTGTGTAAATTGAAAACTTCAAATTCGTTTTTTCGAAAACTGGTTTTTTGTGTTATGACGCTGTTTGAGTTAATGAGCTATATATACATAAATATCTTTAATTCCAGCACATTTTGTTGTTATAAGTTTTCAATAAATCAATTTTTAGACATCAACTAATTAAACAGTTTTTGGTTATCAAAAGTACTAGAGAAAACTCATCGAAATTATTAATAAAAAATAATTTTGTAAATGTTCGGTGGGTTAAATAGTGGTATTAGTAAAAAAAAAATTTATATGAATGACACCGACGATACTGGAGAAAACCAAAATAAAATTATATTGGGGCTCTTGACGAAAGAAATATGCAAAGGAAATTGCTGTTTACCTATTAAATAAGTAAAAATGAAAATAACTTTTTATTTTAGTTCGACATAATGAACATCCAACATATCCCAAACATTTACTTAGGCGGCTCTTACACACGCAAAGTTTACTTTTCAAAGTCTTGAGTTTGTAGGAGAGAAGGTAAAATAGCTCCCATTCTCTTTTCCCGTCTCTCTTGTAAACTCAATAAGTCTGTCTCTTTACTTTTTAGGCAAAGTTCGGTAAAATGAGAGAAAACTATAATTTCTCTCGATAAGATATAAAAAATGCACAACAGTACGCGAAAAACCAAAAATTGTAATATAAACGCTGCGAATGCATTAGAGAACTGTCAATGTATTGAGATTGCGAGCTACTCACCAAACAAAAAGCCACACAGTTAAAATGTTAATTGAAAATAAAACATTTTCTAAGTAAACAATATTAAAAAATAAACTTTTTCAAACTTTACTTTGGTATGGTCCACTGATAGCAACCATTATTTAAATTTTTCCAAATAAATATTTTTATTTAAAATGTTTTCTCTTTCCCTACCATTAAACTTATGAATATTTCTATGGAAAGCATCATAATGCCTTTTAATGACATATTCCCTTTTTTCCTTAAATCTTTGATAACATAAGAGACATTGTATGTTAGCAAATGCGTTATTTATAATAAAAAGTTATCCAAAAGCGTTCCAGATAGCAATTTTGAGAGCGAATGAGAGAGTAATTTTTTTTCATTTTCTGTACAAACCAGTACGAACTTTTTTTCTGGGTAAGTTCGCAAAATTAGATAATCAGCTGTTTTTTGTTTGCATATGAAACTGAAAAATTAATCAGAAAATTTGCAAATATAGGAAGAAAAGTTTGTACATACAAATTTATTAAAAATCAAAATGAGAGGTTTTTTGAACAAAGTTTAAGTTGTAAGTATGTACATTTGTGCATATTTCTCCATTTCTTTAATATAAAAAAAAATGTTTTTTATAATTTTTTTAAATAATTCACGTAGCTTCTACTTTATTGGAGATTTTTTTCATTTACTTTTTACATCTGTTGCCAATGATGCAAAATTTTTGTTTTTATAATGTTATGCGTTTTAAGCGACTAACATCACTAAAATAAAATTTAATTTAAAAAGTAAGCATCACTAGTATTTCAAGATGGAAAACTATGTTTTTTTTGGGTTCCAGCAATTCTGGATAAATTTTGCACATTCAGAGAGTAATTTTCTTTTTAGTCTCATTAGTCCGAACTTGTATGAAATCTTGTGGAATACACCGCATATTATCAATTTGAAATGAAACACGTGTGTTGACTGGATAAATATCCTTGCAAAAAATGTCTAAGGATCGGGTTCATGTGTATTCATCGCTGTCTCATCGACGACTAAATGAGAGAATTAGAATACGTTTAAATGTACTCAATACAATTGTAGAATGAAACGCCCATTAATGGTTTAAAATCCCAATATGTATATTCAAAATGGTTTTAAATGTAATATCAACCTCCATTTCCGTTAATGTATGTAATAATTTTTTTTTTGTATCAAAAAATTACAGATGTTTCTTATTTTATTGTTATTTTCAATATACATAAGTTGTCGATTAAAAAGAAACGTTTCGTCGTCGACAATGTGGGCTAGACCCTTAAAAAGGTTAGTTAGTAATGCTTTAAAAATCGACTTAAAATTACAGTGATTTGAAATGAATGTGTTTTATTTTTCTTGAAGAAGGTTTCCAAAAAGTAAACTCATATCTTCCCCTATTGAAGCATTTAAAAAACCCCACAACTAGTTGAACGTTTTTTTTAAAGCGTTCATAACGCACATAAATATTCTAAGAAATTGCAAAGCTAAATCATATTGCAAGACTTGGACTTAAATAATAATTAGAGATTATGAAAGCACAATGCATTAGCCTTAGGTTGTGCATAAATAATTAAAAGATTAATACATTTTAAATTGAATTAAGTACATACATACATACATATATTTCAGTAAGAAAAAAGTGTATCCTAAAATTTCATTCAAAACAGCCTAATAAGGAAAGAAAGAACATATACTTGAGTGAAATTCAATTAATTTGTCAACCGTAAATGTTAAAATCCGCCATTAAAATCCAAAAATAAAATTAAGAATCCACCACACCACACCACACCATCCATGTTGGCAGATATTGTGTGGAATTCTTTTTTTTTATAGCAAAAGTATTATTATTAACTGTAGTATAAATATCCTCGAGAGAAATTAGTAATACAACTTGAAATCAAATCTTAAAGTCAAAGTAATTATAAGAAATTGTTTTCCATTTTTTCTTTTTTCATCCCCTGTTTCTATGATCCAGGCAGGCAGTCAGTCAGCTCGTCTAGAAAAGTTTTATAAAAATCAATCAAAAAAATTAGTGCTTTTCATATAAATTTTCTACACAAGTGGGTTGTCCGCGTTGTGGAAACAGGGGGTTAGAAAATTCAGCCAAAATTGTATTTAAATTATTGTAATTGATTAAATATGTATGTATTATGAAATTTTTATAATCACTAATATGAAAATTAAATTTTTACATAATTTGTCATCTTTAGTATATAAATTAGATGAGAAAGAAATTGCCTGTTTTTGTATTCCAAATGAAATGTTTTTAAAAATCATTGTGAATATGAAATTTTCGTTTTTAATACAAAAATTGGTACTTATTTTCTGTGGCGAAAAGGAAAAGATCCCTTAAGGCGACTTAAGCTAAAATTGAGATTATAATTTCGCCATTTTAAACTATACCTGCGCCAAATTTCAGTTTTTTACATGATTTTTAACCAAGTCACAGCAACATTACTTTTTGCTTATTTTATTTCAATATGTGATTTCTTTTGGAGTAAAAACTTACATATAGTTTCCACAATGCCAGCAAACGACTTGTCTAAAAAAAATATATGAAAAGCACTCAAATTTTTGAGTGATTCCCACACAAATTTTCTAGACAAGTCGCTTGCTTGCATTCTGGAAACTACACATTAACTTGACTTTCCATCTAATAAATTCTAAATTTATATTTAGAACCCTTCAATCTTTTATAGGAATAGTAATACATAGTTTAAAAAAATCACTTACCTAGTGTTTCCACAACACGGACGGTCGATTTGAGTAGAAAATGTATATGAAAAACACTAATTTTTTGAGTTATTTTCATAAAAATTTTCTAGGCGAGTTGGCTTCCTGACTTATGGAAACAAGGTACATATTACAGTCTAAAAGTGCTCTCATGAAAAATTGCTAAATTTGCTAAATTATACTTAAGCACTTTTCCTTATTGCCACAGATTTATTCTTGAATAATTTGAGACTTTAATTTCTGATACCAAAAATTTTTTTATATTTATTTAATATTTCATACTTAGTTCTACATCAAAAGCTTTATGTTTTCAACAATCTATTTTTTATATATGTTTTAAAAACTGTTTCTATCTTTTTTTTTATTGATTTTCATTTATTTTTTAATATAACATTATTAATTTTAGCAGTAGAGTTATTTATATGTAATAAGAAGTTCTTGCGTTCGAAAAATATTTTTTATTAATTGTCAATACATACTTATATAAATAGTTATTTAAATAAAGTGAATATAAATAAAAATATTAAAGCATTATTTTAATGATTTTAGATATTATAAATATTTTGTCGATTCGATTTATGGAAATTACACAATTAAAAACATCTAGTGAAATAGTTTTTAAAATTTTTATTAAAAAAAGAGTTTAAATTTTGGGTTAAATAAAGTGTACCCTATAAGGGACATTATGCAGCGCTGTCGGTTGCTTGGCGAAAGGAAACTTTTAAAACAGGCTTGGCTGTAATCCATCATATCAATTCTGCCATCATAACGAACATCAGTATTTAAGTTCAATATTTAAGATTCTTTCAAAGATGAGTACCATATACTTATTTCCCAATATGAATTGAGAATTTGAACAAATTCTCAGGATTTGCATCATTGGGATGGAGTTTTTCCGTGATTAACCATACATTTACTGCTGATGCTTCCAAAAAGTCTGAAAATTTTAATTTCTGTCGCTTACGATTAAATCGAAAATATGGTTCGATACGTGCATCTAAACCGAGATCTAACCTAATACGCACGTATCTACATATGTGACATAAAACGATCGTTATCAAAAGACTTCAAAACGATTGTGATGATTTTCATATTCTGTCCATGTGATTTCCGGCTAGAGTAGGATTTTTTTTTAAAAACAACCCGCAAAGCGATTAGCTTGTCTGCATAAAACACCTATGCATGGCGGGAATCGAACCCACGACGTCTGGACTGAGAGGATATCATCGCTAGCACTCATCCACAGGGGCACCCTGGTAAAAATATATGTAAATATTTGCCAAATCATCAACGAATTCTTTCAACTGTTCGAATAGTCGCATCATGAAAATTAACTACGTCAGTGTACATGACCCAAAATTTAGCCCAAATTCCCACACAAACTTTCAGCTCGTCAATATACATTTATTTAAAACTAAAATATGGCAACCTCTTTGTTAGTTTTGAGTTGTCATTCACAATTAAACTATAAGAAAATAGAAAAGAAGAGAATTTGTTAAAAGACGGTCGCAGTTATCAATATTCGTGAAATTCGTTAAAAAATCCATTAAAAGTTATTATACTAAAATTAATTACTGGTTATTTAATAAAGATTAAAATAAAATGTGGAAGAAAGGTGGAAAAACGCTTTTAATATTTCTGGGTATTCTGATGGCAGAATATACATTTGGCACAAATGAATATATGAAAAGGGAACATTCATTGGTTAGGCCTTTTCAAGGTGAGTCAGTTACCGGTGGAAAGTGATTTAGATAATTGGTAATGTATTATTTTCATTTAAGGTGTTGGTGTAAACTTACCCCATTGGGACTTTATGGGTCATACAGTAGTGACTAGCAACTACATAAGGCTGACACCAGATCTACAATCCAAAAGTGGTGCTTTATGGAATTACTCAGTGAGTAATGTAAAAATACTTATAAAGATATGAAATTGCATAAAATAGTTTTTTTAAAGCCGTGTTTGACTAAAAATTGGGAAGTACATGTGTCGTTCAAAGTCCACGGCAAGGGTAGCGAGTTATTTGGTGACGGTTTTGCCATTTGGTATACCAAAGAACGTATGCAAAATGGTCCAGTATTTGGTAGCAAAGATCATTTTTCAGGCTTGGTTGTAATCTTGGATACATATAGTAACCACAATGGCCCCCATAACGTAATTACTTAAATTCAATATGCATATATAAATTTATATATATATACCTTTATATGTACTACACTAATTAACATTTCCTGTAGCATCAACACCCTTATCTAAGTGCTATGGTCAATAATGGAACCTGGAGTTACGATCATGACCGCGATGGTACACATACGCAGTTGGCTGGTTGTGAAGTTCGTTTTCGCAATGTTAATTTTGACACTCATGTCGCAATACGTTATGAAAACGATGTGTTGTCCGTGTCAACAGATCTTGAAAATCGTGGCGAATGGAAAAATTGTTTTGTTGTTAACAATGTTGAACTACCCACTGGCTATTTTTTTGGCTTATCGGCGACAACAGGTGATCTTTCCGATAATCACGATATATTGGGATTCAAATTTTTTGATTTGGACACAAATGTTACAGTAAGTTTCTGCTTATTTCTGCTTGTGAAAGTTTTTAATGCATATCTTAAACTTCAAAGCCTGAACAAATAATGGCCCGAGCAAATATTATTCCAAATGCTAAAACCTTTGAGGCACCACGTGAACATAAGGAGGATCCCAAACCTAGTATGTCAAATACTAAAATCTTTTTCATATTACTTTTTGGGATGTTAGCTGCTGTAGCTGTTGCAATTTTCGCTGTTTCCTACTTTAAGGAAAGGAACTCGCGCAAACGTTTCTATTAGTTCACTATATATGTAAGTCGTACTACAAATTTCTTCGAGAGAAAAAGACCTGACTTTCCAATTACAACAAAGAAGGAGTATTTAAACTTTTTATAGTATAACAATCAGTTTTATTTTGATTTAAACTATCTTCGTTTCCTTCTAAAATTTTTAAGTTATATGCTTTGTTTTTAATATTTATTTTTCTGGTTTAAAATATAAGTTTCCAGTGATGTTGCATCCCCACAAATTCTAGTTTGTAGTAAAATGTAAAACGATATAAAATTGTAAATGTGTAATGTAAGTAAACCGGTAAAGAAATAAACTATGAATAATTGTAAATAAATACATATGTATGTAGTTTAAAATAAAATAATAAAAAAAAAATACTTCGAACGACGCGATTTCTCCAGGATTTATTTGATATGTCAATGTGAATTATAAAAGTGTGTAATTCAATCAGGTATGTACTGGAACAAGATGATTTTCAGAACGAGCGTTTTGAACTATTGAGTTTTAAAAAACACACTAGAATATAAAATATAAACAATTGGTAGAAACATTACATGATATAATCACAACAGATTAGAAACGTTAAAATGTGTGATGCATTTACTACAGTCGGTTTGTTAAGCATTTTAAAATTGGTTCTGTATAATTTTTGATAAATTTCATTTCACATTTTCGTTGTTCATATTAAGTCAGTAGTTTGAGATTGACTGAAACATGATTCTCGAAACAGACTGGAATTCATCACACTATTTCAAAATAATCGTTTTGAAAACTTGAATTTTAACAAAACGATTGCGGAATAGACATGCAACATTGCGATGACTTTTTGTATCCCGAACCCAGATTTCTTTTTTAGCAGCTGTTTCTAGGTGTATTTAACCAGATGGGAACACAAGACATCTGACTATTTTTACTATGAGTACAATTATGCCACATATTGTCAAAAGTTGCTTTGAAATATACGCATATACAAATTGTTGGGCCAAAAATATTTTTTTAATAAAAACAAAATAAATTAATTATTATTGTTTTATATACATATGTATGTATGCGCGTAGTTGCTAGTTTTTGTTCTCTTTATTTGAAATTATGTTTTTGACAAGCACTAGAACAATACACCCAAGTAAAAATTTATATTAGCTTGCACTCCTGCTACCACCTAGTTAAATATGTATATCTTGGGCTGTCTTTATTTGTATTTCGGGATTTTCTAGTTGTTTTCATATTTATTTTCTTATTCTAACATTGTTTATAACCAAACAATCGTTTCTGAGAGTACACAACAAACTTCCAAGAAAAAGTAAGAAATAGTGGGCGAAAAAGTTCTCCGGGCTTATAGCGGGAGTAACAAAACATAAGGGAAAAAAAAGAAAAAGATAATGACCGCTGATGAAAGAAATTTTCGTTCTTCCTATTATGAGAAAGTCGGTTGTCACAGTGTTGAAGAAAAGAAATCATTAAATAAGTTGCTTCAAGATAATATAAGAAATCATGGGAAGTTAAAACAATTTTGTTTAAGTTACACTGTCCCAACGACACATCGCAGCCTTTTATGGAATATTATCCTGGGTGTTATGCCACTGCACAAGAACTCTACCGAATACGTAACTGAACAACGAAAAGCTGTCTATGATGATCTTCTAAGAGCCGTCACCATAATGCAGTACGTGAGTCAAACAACACCTAAATGTAAAGTTCTATTAAACATGTGGCAATTGGAACAAAATCGTCTCTTGCATGCCAATAGCAGAGACAAATTGGAAAATGACCAACATTTTATGGAAATTGTAAAAGTTCTGTTACAGTTATTTGATGATGATGTCGAAACTTATTGGTTAGCAAAAGAGTTTTATTCCTGTACAAGAGAAATACAAGAGGAATGTGGGAAACTTAAGGAATTGACGCAACACTTGCTTAAGAAAGACGATGGTCAATTGTGCAAGTACATATTGTATTTCAAGTTTAAGTAAATTAGAGGTTTAATTAATCAATGTTTTTTATATCAATTAGCCATTTAGAAAATATGTCGGTATTCAGCTCGGAGGATATTCTGGACAAATGGTATGTTACTTGTTTTGCTGGTGTAATAAATGATTCCAGTTTGGTTCGTGTTTGGGACAAAATATGTGGTGGGTCCAGAAAGATTGTGGTATTCATATTTCTTGAATTGGCTAAAGCTCTAAGCGAAAAAGCCTTAAAATGTAACACAAAAGAGGAATTTAAAACTTTAATTGAACAAGTAAGTGTCTGGTTTTTTAATAATGAACTATTTAAATCATACGTACATACGTAAAACTAAATATTAAAGATTATCACAGTTTTCTGAACATTCCTGACATTTATCAAATATCTATGCACCTATTTTTCAAATGAATGTTTGCAAAAAATCCAATAGTTGTTTTTCCAATTACAACTATTTAATGTGCCACAATTCTTCTTGCAGGTTAAAGATCCCGATGCCCTTATTGTAAACAAGGCTATTAAAACGTGGCTAAATAGCAACCAGCACAGTGAAAAAATAACTGTACACTGAGTAATAGACAATATTTGTAATTAATTTTATTTAGAATTCTATTAAATATATTTGAAAACAACATCTTTCTTATCTTGGACTGTTTGCAACTCTAGAGTTACGGGGCATTGCAACCAGTAAGATAAAAGTTCCTCTGTATAACCAATAAGGAAATACATTTTACGAGCACTAATAGCTTGCCTGACTATAGCAGCTATGCGAATCATATTGTGTTGGCGCTTAATAATAACTTCGGAGCATACCAAAGAATGCCAAGTGCCAGTTATAAACTTTCGTATAAATATGTCTTCAATTGCTGTCTGTGAGGGGCGCAATCCATCCAACATAGTAGCTGGAATGCACAAATTTTTATAGGTACATGATAAGAAAATATATGTACCAATAAATATTAAGACTTACAAGTATTCCAGGAATTCCAAGATTTGCGGTGAGCTATGTAATGCGGTGGGTTCGCCATTTCATAAGTTAGCGGTTTGTCACGTTTTGTGGTTATACGATAGCGACCTGATTGCACTTTCGAGCATGGAGCAGTGGTGTGTACACCCACGGCCGCATACTTGAAAAATGCTGAGGACTCAGTCGTTAGCAGAGGTTTACACTGCACAAATATAATAAAATATTTATATGTGCGTATATATTAATAATAATAATTTTGCTTACGTTTTGTAAAACCAACATTCTGCTTTATTTTGTGATTATATTGATGGCAACCGTGGTGTTGCATGAACAATCTACAGAACAGCTGCTTATGACTTAACCCTTACTAGAGTATGTTCAGTTGCGCCTTGTTCAGTTGTTTATAATGGGCTGTCATTTCTTTCCACTGACTGGTGTCATTTATTAATAAGAAGCCGTAGTTGCCATCTCTACCGCAAAATCGTATTAAAGCGAATTCTCTTGAATTCGCCGGTGCCGCGTCCAATAGACTAAAGGTAGAGGTCCATAGCTCGCTTTTTGCGCGTTACGCTTTCTATGCATCTGTCAAATAAGTAGAATCAATGTAATAGTGTGAAAAAAAAGAAAAAAATTATCTACGGCAAAATAATATTTATCGATAACGTAAAAAATAAAGTATTATTTAACATCTTTAGCATTCAAGAACAGCTGACTTTCTTTCATGGTGCTTGTAACGCGTACAAAAGTAGACCTACTTTTTGCTTTGAACGCGCCTACGCGTTCTACGCTTTTTGCAATGTAACTTGTCACATACTATTACATTGATTCTACTTTTTTGACAGATGCATAGAAAGCGTAACGCGCAAAAAGCGAGCTATGGACCTCTACCTTTAGTCTATGGCCAGTCACACACGAGAACAATTGTGCTGACCTAAAATGCTAGTTTGTTGCTGAGAGAGGCAAAGAGAGTGGTTTTGTGTTTGGCATAATTTTTCAACCAGCTACAACCCTGCATCAGCAGCACAAAACCAATACACACACAACTTAAAAAAATAGCAAATGTAAAATGAATTCAAAAAACACTAATACACACAAAGCTGTGTGCACGTATACATTTTTATGCCAAATGAATTACTCGTGCGTTCTAAAAAGAAAAAAAATTGTGCGGCATACAAATTAGACTCGTGTGTGAAAGGCCTATGATTAATTCACAATCTTCATATAAACAAATATATACAGATAAACGTGCCCAAGGCGAACGTGCCGTGTGATAGTAAACGTTGATTGGTTCTTTTTCTTTATAGATCTAAGACATCAAAATGGATTCTGATTTATATGATGAATTTGGTAACTATATTGGCCCAGATTTAGATAGTGATGAAGATGATGACCAAAGTATTTATGGTCAGCAAGATCAGCAAGAGGATCATGATGTATGCATATAAAAAATTCTACATTCGACAAATTTGTTTCCAATAATTTTTATTTTGCTTGTTAGGATGAAGCCATGGAAGAGGAAGAGGATCATAATGAAGATGAGGATAAAGAAGTAACTGCTGTGGTTTTACATGAGGACAAACGCTATTACCCAACAGCTATTGAAGTGTATGGTCCCGATGTTGAGACTATAGTACAGGAAGAAGATGCTCAACCATTGGACAAGCCTTTGATAGAACCCGTCAAGAAATTGAAATTTCAAATTAAGGAACAAGAACTTCCAGAAACTACATACAATATGGAATTTATGGCTGATATTATGGACACACCACCACTTATACGTAATGTGGCACTAATTGGCCATTTACATCATGGTAAAACGACATTTGTGGATTGTCTTATTCGCCAGACACATCCCCAATTTGAAATGAATGAAGAACGTTCTTTACGTTATACTGACACTTTATTCACTGAACAGGAACGTGGTGTTAGCATTAAAGCTACTCCTGTTACATTGGTTTTGCAAGATGTAAAGCAAAAAAGTTACTTGATGAACATTTTCGATACTCCCGGTCATGTTAATTTTTCTGATGAAATAACTGCAGCTATGCGTATGTGTGACGGTGTGGTAGTCTTTGTTGATGCAGCGGAGGGTGTTATGTTAAATACAGAAAGGTTGCTAAAACACGCCGTCCAAGAGAAAATGGCTATTACTTTGTGTATTAACAAGGTGAACTAATTCAAGTTTAGTTAATTTATACATAAATACCTACAACATTTATAAAAATTTGTATTCTCCTCAGGAATAGTTTTTATAAATGTACATTTAAGGGATTCATAATTTATTAAAATTTTTGTTTGAAGAAAAAAAAAAACAAAAACAATTGACTACCGTTTGAATCCCCCCAATTATATATTTTTCTTGAGCAAAATGCTAATTCACATTGCTAAGAATATTTTTTTTTACCATTTTGCAATGAATTTCAGATTGATCGCTTGATATTGGAATTGAAATTGCCACCTCAAGATGCTTATTTCAAACTAAAACATATTGTGGAAGAAGTCAACAGTCTGCTAAGTACGTATGGTAACGCAGAGGAGACTACTTTGGTATCGCCCATCTTGGGAAATGTTTGCTTTGCCAGTTCGCTATATGGATTCTGCTTTACTTTGAAATCGTTTGCCAAACTTTATGCAGATGCCTATGAAGGTGTAAATTATGTTGAATTCTCTAAAAGATTATGGGGGGATATGTATTTTCACAGTAAATCGTAAGTAATGGGTGCAAATTAAAAAGAAAAAAATCCATAATAAATTTGTATTCTTAGGCGTAAGTTTACCAAAAAGCCTCCCCATAATTCAGCCCAGCGCAGCTTTGTTGAATTCATTTTGGAGCCCATGTACAAAGTAATTGCTCAGGTGGTGGGAGATGTTGATACTACTTTGGCCGATACGCTGGTTGAATTGAATATACGCATAACCAAGGAAGAAATGAAGTCGAATATAAGACCTTTGCTGCGTATGGTTTGTAATCGTTTTTTGGGTGATTTTAGTGGTTTTGTCAACATGTGTGTGGAACACATACGTTCGCCCTTGGATAATGCCAAAACTAAAGTTGATCACATTTACACGGGTCCCAAAGAGGGCGCTATGTATCATGATATGATTGAATGCCAACAGAGTGGTTCCCTAATGGTTCATAGTTCGAAGATGTATCCTACCGATGATTGCACATTTTTTCAGGTACTGGCACGGGTTCTATCCGGTACTTTGCACGCTGGCCAAGAGGTACGTGTCTTGGGTGAAAACTATACACTACAAGATGAAGAAGACTCGCGCGTTTTGCAAGTGGGGCGTTTGTGGGTGTACGAGGCTCGTTATAAGGTGGAATTGAATCGTGTACCTGCCGGCAATTGGGTTTTAATCGAGGGAATTGATCAGTGCATAGTTAAAACTTCAACAATTGTGGATGTAAAGGCAACCGATGATTTGTATATCTTTAGACCTCTAAAATTCAACACCCAAAGCATTATAAAAATTGCCGTGGAACCTGTCAACCCCTCTGAATTGCCCAAAATGTTAGATGGTTTACGTAAAGTGAACAAATCATATCCCTTAGTGTCTACACGTGTAGAAGAATCGGGTGAACATGTCATTTTGGGCACAGGAGAACTTTATTTGGACTGTGTGATGCATGATTTACGTAAAATGTATTCAGAAATTGACATTAAAGTAGCAGATCCTGTTGTGGCTTTTTGTGAAACAGTGGTGGAAACAAGTTCTCTTAAATGTTTTGCTGAAACTCCCAATAAGAAAAACAAAATCACTATGATCGCCGAACCTTTGGAAAAGGGCTTGGCAGAAGATATAGAAAATGAAGTGGTCTCTATAAATTGGAATAAAAAGAGATTAGGTGAATTCTTCCAGGTTAACTACGATTGGGATTTATTGGCTGCCAGATCAATATGGGCTTTCGGTCCCGACAACACCGGTCCAAATATATTAGTAGATGATACTTTACCATCTGAAGTGGATAAAAACTTGTTGACTTCTGTTAAAGATTCTATAGTGCAAGGATTTCAATGGGGTACACGAGAAGGTCCCTTGTGTGAAGAGCCCATACGAAATGTTAAATTTAAAATACTTGATGCTGTTATAGCCAATGAGGCATTACATAGAGGAGGTGGGCAAGTAATACCTACAGCCAGACGTGTAGCATATTCAGCATTTCTTATGGCTACTCCACGACTAATGGAACCCTACCTATTTGTGGAAGTACAAGCACCGGCCGACTGTGTGTCAGCAGTTTACACTGTGCTGGCTAGAAGAAGGTTAGTTTGTGGGTGGATAAAGGAAATTATTTGTTTAATATTTTATTTTACAGAGGTCATGTTACTCAAGATGCCCCGGTTTCCGGTTCCCCTCTTTATACCATTAAAGCTTTCATACCCGCCATTGATTCTTTTGGTTTTGAAACCGATTTACGTACCCACACGCAAGGCCAAGCCTTTTGTTTGTCTGTATTTCATCATTGGCAAATCGTACCCGGAGATCCTTTGGACAAATCTATTGTCATACGCCCACTGGAACCTCAACAGGCCTCCCATTTAGCCCGAGAGTTTATGATTAAAACACGTAGACGTAAAGGCTTATCGGAGGATGTTTCCATTAATAAATTCTTCGATGATCCTATGTTGTTGGAATTGGCCCGTCAAGATGTTTTGCTTAACTATCCCTTATAAATTCATTCACACAATGCATTTAATTAATATACATACATATAATACGTTGCTTACTTTGAATAAAATAATGGGCCTTATTATGAATTCCATTCGATTTTCGATCTTCGCTGGCTATTGAACATCGAAAATCGAATGTTACATTCCTATTATGAGCATGGAAAATTTCCTTGTGCAACGAATTTTCTATCGAACAGAATTGAGCTTTCAATGAAGTATTTTAATATGAAAAATTATTAAAAATATAAGTGTTAAACGACTGTTTTTTTATTTTTACGTACTCAAATACAAATTGTAAGCTGTTTTTGGTCGATTTTATGTAGATCTAAGCTAGTAAGGACTAAACAATTCCAAAGATTTCACTTACAGAGCAATATTATCAATTTGCGGCGCAGGACCGTGTATTTTAATTTCCATTACTCTATAAGGGCAATGAAGAAAATTCCGCGAGAAATTTTTCCCCTGGAACAATTTCAGACAGTAGCAAGTAAAAGGGAAAACAAAAAATTCTAAATGGAAAAGGGATTCTTGCGCTTACATTTTAAAGTTGTCGCAAATTGTAAAAACCACAGTGAGCGATATTCATAATACCAAATGAACATTTGTTCGATAAGTGCCAATGTAAATATGTATGTATGTATGTATGCGTTTTTGCATAAAGTTTTCTGTAATACTTCATGTTAAATTTGAGCTTTTACAGTTTGAATCTTAAAGCTTTTTAATTTCATCATTGAGCGAAATTAAATTATTTGTCAATAGATGTCCTTTAAATATGCAGCGTTGTTATGAAATATGATTACTGTCAGAATCAGAATTGAAATCGACAATTAATTGATATTGGTCAAGGCATATCAAATAAAAGAGGCAAGCAAGGTAAAACAAATACGGTTTCATAAAAATAGAAAAGCTTCCAGTATTTCAAGTTTTGCAAAGTAAGCCCCTGTTTGTGTAAGACGTTGACGTTAGAAATCTTGGCGTTTTTGTAATGGATTAAAGGAAACTTGTATAATTTTTCTTTAATCTATTACAGAAACGTCAAGATTTCCATCGTCAACGTTTTACACAAACATACTGTAAATCTTATATCTGTGGCAATAAGGAAAAAGTGCTTAAGTCATATTTTACGTTGAAATATACCGAAGTATAACCTAAATTAAGCTATTGTTCGAAATGAGACTAGAAGTCTAAAAAAGATAGATCGCAAGTCATAGTGCTATACATAACTTCCTGAAAAATCACGCAAATTAATGGACATTTTGCTCGGGGGTACTTTCAAATATGCAGATTACGGAGATGCTATTAGCTCAAAATCACCTTAGCTCTACTTAAGCACTTTTTCCTTTTTGCCTCAGATAATTAGAATATGCAACAAGAAAACGAAAATTTTAAAAATTCTCTATATAGACCCTGAACTTATTTGAATGCAGTTTATTATTCATAATTAAAGAAATATGTGTGTATTGCACTGGGTTGAAGAACAGCTCTCGCGTCATCGTAAATATTTATTAATGTGTTGTTTGGTCTTCTAGAGTTTTTGATGTCGAACGCACTGGTTGACTGATTTGCCACGGATAACCGTATAGCCGTGCAGTTCTTTTGTGGAATTTCGTTGACAGCCATGTTGCTACTTTCTATGTGAAGGAATAGGTCGTAACACAAAAACATGTTTAAGAACACTGTTAATAACATCATGGGCATATGGTCTAGTCACTCCGTCCATTTTGGTGCAACAATAGTTTACAAATCTACTTTGTAAAGTATTGCTGAATAGATAAATGTATTGCACTACATTTGCTAGATTTGCTACAGTCTATTCTAATCAAATTTTAAAAATTATTGGTCTTAATTTTACTAAGCAACCACAAAACATTTGGTTCCAAGAACATTGATTGTTACGGTAATAAAACATATTGAGATATTTGATGAATATATGTAAATATATGTATATGAGTCCATGCGGGGAAATGTCAGTCACTAAATTTTTGCAGATCGATTAAAAATTTATTCAAGCATTTGTCATTGACTGTTATTTCATACATTGATAGAAACGAAGTCAGAATAGGCTGACAATTGTTAAAGTTTATAGTATACATATGTAGCAAATGAGAGTTCAAGATCAATGAGGGAATAGTTGAAAGTAAAAAACTAAAGACATGGACGGCATCATTATAAAAATTAGGTGATATTGTGGTTGGAAAAGAGCAGTTGGATTCTTAAACACTACCAGCCTTACGCCGGGTTTACATCTGTGTGCCATGTGCCACATCAGCGTAAAAAACGTAACCACTAATTACTAATGAAAAACTGTTTGATTCAGACACGTATTTATTAAGTTAAACAGTTTCATACATAACTAATATACAATTTTATAGAATCCAACATGATTCGAAACAGTTTAAATCAATAAATACATGTCTGAATCAAACAGTTTTTCATTAGTAATTAGTGGTTACGCTTTTTTTGGCACATGGCACATGGCACACAAGAAATGCCAGATGTAAACTCAGCCTTAGATAACGAAAAACTTTGATGCCACTTAAGTGTAAAAATTTTATTTGCTAATAGCAAGTAATAGGGAAAACAAAAAATTTTAATTGGAAAAGGAAGAAATTTCATGCGGAGTCTTATTCATGATTGCCCAAATTCATAACGAGTTTTACCATACAATTTTACATTAAAAATGGAAACTTACTTCTCAGTTCAATAACTAACAAAACTAAAATAATTGTATGAAAAATAAGTGAGATCAGTGGAAGAGATTTTAACTCATCCAGATATTTTTGCTTATGAAAAGCAACATACATATCGTTACCTTCATATAGAAAGACCCCAACTCATTATTTTTTCGAAATCCAGTTCTTGTGTTTTTCGACAAAAGAAGATCAAATGTATCGAAAAATTCAAATATCTCGATTTAAAAAAAATTAATGAGTTACGGACTTTCTATATTAAGTTAACGATATTTAAATTTTTTGCTTTTGGTGGTGTATCATTAACTATCGATAGTGACTAAATAATATCGATTGTTTTTAAGTACATAATAATCGATGTTACAAATACATATAAAACAACAATCACAAAAAATAAGCGTAAATGTAACCTGCACATTATCAATTTCCTTGAACATACGCGTATTAGAATCGGGCGGAGTGAAGACATGGCAACGAATCTCAATTCCATATCACAGAACCAAACCTCGTTGAAATACTTGTGAATATATGCACTTATAAAACTTGCAACATTAGTGGCCGGGAATGAATAAACCATTTTTGATGTTGCATAAAGAAATTAACAAAACATAAATTAGGTTAGGTTAGGTTGAAACAGAGACAATCAATATTGACCCAATCCAATCAAAGGTTTAAGTAGACTCACCAGATAAAATTTGTGTACATTCCTTTCATGGTGGCGTTTTATTATTTAGCACAATTATACTACTTGACTGACACTCATGCACGCGTACATATTTTAAAGAAAACAGACCATTTTCTGAAATAAGCTAATTTATTTCAAACTCACACTTTTTGTGATTAGATATTACATACACTATATACATACATACGAGTATATATGTATGTATCTTTTAATTTTTTTCCAGAAATTAACACAGATCGGCAATAAAAAAGACGAGCGACACGCAACAAATTTATTGCAGCTAAATCTGCAGCAGGGATTTCTAAAATTCAATGCACTTTTTACTTGGCCGAAACTTTAAACCTTTCGAATAACAGCTAAGCATACTCGTACTCTTTAGATTCTCTTTACAAACTTTTATCTAACACCAAATCATTATTTTACTACTTTTCTTAACAAAAAATAAAAAAGGCGCGTCACCGAACATTTGCGAATAAACTGATCAAAGAATTATAATGTGAAGAAGAATCTTAGTATGTAACTAGTTTTTTCTTAGCGGAAAAGATGAAAAGAGGAAATGAAAAAAACTTTTAAGAGCTTTTGTATAGTGTTGCCGGACTTATTGGATTATATTATTTTGTAGATTTTTTATTTAAAAAATATGGTAAAATTACATCAGAAATTTTTTCGCTCGTCGTTACATTTCAAATATATTTTATATATTGCCAAAATTTACCAATGGTTAGTGAATCCGATAATAATCCAAATATATGTGGTCACAAGCGATAACAGCGTAAGCCGAAAAACATAGTTTCAAGAAAAATTTCTTTTAACGATGAATGAACGCTTTTTAAGAAAAGTTAAAATTGGTAATTTAAGATCATATTCTCGTAAAGTAAAGTAGGAAACAGAATAGTGTACTTTGTGAAATGAACAAGTGAACATTATTACAAAATTAAATTAAAGAATTTATAGCAAGATTGGAAACCGAAACGAATAACGGTATCGGTATTTTTTTATTTCGGTATCGGTATTACCGGTACATACCGTTAACGAGTCTGCAATACCGGTATACCGATATTACTGCTAAATTTATTAATTCAGGGAGTCTGCATAGCAAAAAAACATTTTTGTATTGAATTACTTCAAAAAGGAAGTATGTACATATACACTTATTTATATATATGTATGATTCTATATATTATGATTTTATACTTTTATTTAAAAATAATTTAAAAAAAATTAAAGTAAGGAAACCACAGTTCAAACCTTGCATAAATATATAAAGTATGTATATATTTTGGTTAATTCAACAAAATAATAAAAAGAAAAGTTTTGTACTATACGGATATACAGTGTATAATATACACGAACTGTTTGTAGAAAATGTAAGTAGTTATTGATGTATGAATGAACATTTGTATTCACCAAATTCAGAGGAAAACGAATTTTTGTATTTTTTTAAATTTGCAATAATATAAAAAAATTAATTTCTTTCAATTCAAAGAATAAAAGATATTCTTGTTGCTAACTTAAAAATAAACAAAACAAACTTCTTGTATAGGGTGTTTTTTTAGAGGTATAGAACTTCGAATTGAAATAAAACACAAGAAAATCGTTTTAATGTCCATCAATTTGGCTTTATTGGAAGGATAATTTTATGCCATTAACGTTTAAATATGATTTCGGGCATGTGGCCGCCGCGGCTGGCTCGAATAAAGCCAATTCTACAGGTCCAATTTTCAACCACTTTTTCGAGCATATGGGGCCGTATGTTGGCAATAACGCCACGAATGTTGGCTTCCAAGTCCCCTAACGTTTCTGGTTTGTTGGCGTAGACGAGCGACTTCACATATCCCCAAAGAAAATAATCCAATGGTGTCAAATCACACGATCTTGGTGGCCAATCCATGGTTAACCGAATTAATTGCTCTGATGGACGATTATGTCGACCATAAAATGGACGGAGCTTGCGGTAAACTTCGCGGACTGAACCATTATTTTCGAAATAAATTTGCACGATTTGCAAGCGTTGTTCTTTTGTCAACCTGTTCATGATGAAATGGCAAACCAAACTAAATATTAATCACTTGACAGCTGACAAAATGGCCGCCAGTTAAAAAAGTGATGCCAACTTAAAGTTCTATACCTCAATAAAAAACACCCTATACAATTAAGGCCCAAATTCACAGTCATTAGTTAACTAATAGCAATAGCTTAACCAATAATATTTGATTCTCTCTTTGTTTGCCGGTAGTTAAACCGCCAAATGTCATTGGTTAACAAATAGTTAGACAACAGCTGATTCGTTGTAAAATTTATTAGTATTAGGTACGTTTGTTTACCCCAAAATTTGTGCAAATTTGTACTGGATTTTACTGCAATGCGTTCGTTTACACATAAAATTGCAAAAGAGGTTGCCAGTTGAGAGAGTAAATTGACAGTTGTTGACTGAGAGTCTGCAAATTTTTACTGTACAAATTTTTGCCAGTAAAATCCAGTAGATGAGAAAAACTTATGATTCAATGAAATAAACAAAAGTAAGCAAATACAAAGCATAAATTTTTTAATGAAAACATTTAAAGGAAGAAAATTTAAGTAAAAGTTTAATAAAAAAAACTGAAAAGTATTATTCTCAAGGTGAAACAAATTGAAGAATAATAATCGTTAAATTTATCAGTTTTAAATTAAATTTAATTGTGTTATTTACTTTAACTTTTTAGAGATGTAAGTTTTATGTATATGTGAATACTTATTTTTGCATACTATTCAGGGTAACGACTATCAGAAATCAAATATTGATGTATTTTCGTATGCCATTTAGCCAGAATAAAACCTAAAAACCAGAATAAAACCCAAAAGCTAAAGCTTTCACACAACTTCTATTTTAGAAATGTATATCGCTTCAAATTTATAATTATAAAAATGCATTGATGTTTCGCACTCTGGTGCAACTTTGGTCAGCCGTGCTTTAAAATTACGCTTTATAGTGATTTATCGACATAAATTTTAAATTTCAAAAAACCTCACAAGATTCTTACAGTTGATTTAGTATATAATATATAATATACGACGTAACTAGTATACATCAGGGACAGCATTGAGAATTTTAAAATTGTACAAACAACTTTCAAAAATTGTACTTTGCTGACCTTAATTGTACTAAAAGATTTTTTAGCTTCAAATTACATATTCTTATTTGGTTTTATTAAAAAAATCGACTTTGTTCTGTCTACCGAATCGTTTTCACAAATTTGCTTGTAAGTTGGGATGTTATGGTTACACCTGTTTAAGTTGAAATTTAAAATACACAAGTTAATTGCAAGTGCTCTAGCATCCGAAGTTAGAAGCAAAATGATTTGGAAATGGAAGAAATCATATTTTTTGGTTTTCAAGTGAGAAGAACATGAGATTAATTAATTGTTCATAAGTGAAAATTGACATATGCAATCGTTTGAAAAGAAATGCGGAGTGAAACTGGGGAAGTTCCTTAAATATACTAAATTAGTCATTGGTGTAGTATTGTACTTTCTGAGTTTAAATAGTACCAAACAAATTACAATTGTACCAACTTTGCCATCCCTGGTTTACCTACATCCACTTTTCCATCCATGGCACTAATGCATTTTACTTAAAGCTCTTTTTGCAGTTTTGCCAATTCCCCATTCTTTGGTCAGTTCATTTGTAAATTTGTGGTAGCGCGTTCGGTTTTCTTGTTGTGTCAATTAAAACTTCAATTGAAAACAGTAAAAGTGTTACATGTTTTATAAAAACTATAAAATAACATAAAGTAACAGTTGGTTTATCGAAGTGTTATAAAATTTTCAAATAATATTTGATATTAAGGTAAAATGCTCTTAATTAATTAATAAGTCAGAGCTGCAAAGTAGACGGCGCAGTATCTGTAGCTTTTTTATTCGTTTCGTTCGTTTATTAACAGTGTTCGTTTGTGTGTTGTTATTGTAAAAGTAAAGAGGAAGGAAATATAAAATTGTTAATAACAAAGCAGTCAGTGTTTTTAAACAGCGTTGCCAGAAGATGGGGTTTTTAAATCTTTTATGATACATATTTATAAAAGAAAATGGCAAGGTAAAAATACTGTAATTTATAATCATAGATGATAATGCATTAAGATTTATAAAAAAAATTATCTTTATTACCAATTAAAAAAATTATACATAACAACTATTCGGCCCTGTTCTGTAAATCGAATCGATTTGGAATCGTACGATTTCCAAAATTAATATCTAATGGTAAGTATTTATATTAGACCCCTTCCCTTATATTAATGTTTTTTATACAGTAAATTTTTTTAAATAACGACAATAATCTCCTGAGGTCGTTTATTGATGATATCTTGGGAACGTTATGAGAGAGAAACTTGATACCCATAATTGCAACAGATTTATTTTAGTTTATTTGAACTTTATAAATTTATTGTATATCATAATTAAAAGTTACTATGGTAAGTACATTTTTGCTAATAACTTTTAATAGAATAGTCAGATTACTATCAAAATTTTACAGAATCTAAGATAATAAAAGATGAATTCAGAAATGTTATTCCCAGCATAACATTCTATGTCGACTTAGCATGTTTTGGAATGGGATATCACAGTTTTGGGCTATGTTGGGATCATAGTAGCTATGAAATGGCCAATGGAATTTCTATATGTTTTTAGCTTAAGATCATAATTTTTGTTATTATTTTCAAGAAGCAAAGCGAAATGTCGAAAACTTAATATCATATAAAAAGATTAAAAAATAATCCTTAAGGCTTACAAAAATTAAATTTTATATTTGCTCCGGGCAATAGGTACACTATCGCATTTTGCTACAACATTGCCATTTAGAATTTTTGAGTTTTATTCCACAACAGAAAACGTGTACTTTTTGAAATTAACAAGTGAACTTTTTTACAAAATTAAATTAAAGAATTTTTGGAGTTTAATTAAAAAGAAATATTGTGAAAAAATTATTAGTATTAAAAGAGTGATTAAAATTATTTTGAAATGATTACGGAATTAATTTTAAGCATTTTCATTCAAAAATCACGCAGCGAATGAAACCACAAAGTATAAAAGGAAATAACTATAAAATAATACCACGCGAAAGAAGCAGTAAAGAGGATTTGATGACTGTGAGCGAGATCGTCCGAGTACATAATTATCTTCCGTCTCGTGTCACCTCTGTATATCCTATGTGGTCTAGGTAACGATGGCTTTAAGGCAATACTGGCCACCAAGAGAAACGTACTCGTGTATGTGTATTTATTTGTATAAGAAGCTGATTGATGTTCGGAACTCTGGTGCCACTTTGGCCAGCTGTTTTATAAGAGGACGCTTTGTAGTGATTTGTCCACATAAATTTTAGATTTTAAAAAACTTCACAAGATATTCACAGTTGATTTAGTATATAACATACGACGTAACTAGTATACATCAGGGACGGCATTGAGAATTTTAAAATTCTACCAACAACTTTGAAAAATTGTACTTTGTTGACCTTAATTGTACTAAACGATTTTTTTAGTTCAAATTACATAATTTATTAAAATAATAGACTTTGTTCTGTCTACCGAATCGTTTTCACAAATTTGCTTGTAAGTTGGGATGTTAAAGCATATGGTTACACCTCTTTAAGTTGAAATGTAAAATACACAAGTTAATTGCAAGTGGTCTAGCATCCGAAGTTAGAAGAAAAATGATTTGGATATGGAAAAGTTCATATTTTTTGGTTTTCTCGCTGTGTTTTGCTTTCACAAGACTGTTTCAAGTGAGAAGAATATGAGATTAATTGTTTAAAAGTGAAAATTTGCATATGCAATTGTTTGAAAAGAAATGCGGAGTGAAACTGGGGAGATTCCTTAAATGTACTAAAGTAGTCATTGGTGTAGTATTGTACTTTCTGAGTTTGAATAGTACCAAAAAAAATTACAATTGTACCAACTTTGCCATCCCTGGTTTGCCTACATCCACTTTTCCATCCATGGCACTAATGCATTTTACTTAAAGCTCTTTTTGCAGTTTTGTCAATTCCCCATTCTTTGGTCAGTTCATTTGTAAATTTGTGGTAGCGCGTTCGGTTTTCTTGTTTTGTCAATTAAAAGTTAAATTAAATTAAGTTCAATGTTACATTTTTTATAAAAACTATAAAATTACATAAAGTAACAATTGGTTTATCAAAGTGTTATAAAATTTTCAAATAATATTTGATATTAAGGTAAAATGCTCTTAATTTTGTTAATAAGTCAGAGCTGCAAAGTCGACGGCGCAGCATCTGTATCTTTTTTACTCGTTTCGTTCGTATATTAAGAGCGTTCGTTTGTGTGTTGTTATTGTGAAAGTAAAGAGGAAGGAAATATAAAAGTGTTAATAACAAAGCAGTCAGCGTTTTTAAACAGCGTTGCCAGAAGATGGGTTTTTAAAATCTTTAATGATTTTACAATGTTTATATATAAAAGAGAATGTCCAGGTAAAAATACTGTAATTTATAATTATAGATGATAATGCATTAATAGCTATTAAAAAACAAAATTCGTATTTATTACGAATTAAAAAAAATATATCAACTATTCGGCCTTGTTCTGTAAATCGAACCGATTTGAAATCGAACGATTTCGAAAATTAATAATCGTCCTGCAGACGTGCTTAAAATCATATACAATAATTTTCTAGTTGATATGATATTTGAGGATCTTTTTGAGTCGATTTACAGAACAGATCCCATTGTTACTTTTCGAGTAAATATTTACATATATTACACACCCTAACTTATACGAGGTGCGTTCAAAAAGTATCGCGAATTTTGAATTTTCGCGGGTTACGTATATTTGAATTTTGATTTTTTTGTGGCGTTATGTTGGTACTCATGCCTCTCACTTATGCCGACAATTTCGGCCATTTTGAATGTTCAGTTAATTGTTGACAGCTGCTTTGCTTGCACGTGTTTTGGCTCGTCTTTGAGTTAAAATTTTTGGAATTGAATTTTTACACTAAATGTCGCATATCTAGAGTTGAGGAGGTACAGATTTTGTTAAAAAAACGCTGCCTTATTCGCTGGTTTGAATATGTCTTAAAATTTGCACTTTTTAAATTTTTAAGTTTCATAATTTTACAATTGCTGGTAATATCGTTACGAGGGGTAAAAACAGGACTAACGGCTTTGTGCAAATATGTACTCGTATGTATACACACTGTATGTATAGGCCAGAATTTGGCCTGGTGCATTTTACATTGCGCCTAGATTATTAACAAAAACAAAAAGCGTACACACGAAATTGACCTTAAACCATTAAAAGAAAATTCATTCGCACACCATCACAATTTCTTTTTTTTAATGGCTTTTCTTCAAAACATTAATGCGATTTATTGTTGTTTAATTTTTAATATTAGTGCAGGATGCTGCATGCATTTAAATTTTATATAAAATAAATTAAAGTATCTATACAAATGTGTTAAGATTATTTACATACCGATGCATTTGGAAGTGATAGCATAAATTAAAACCAACGTGAATAATAAATAAATGCATACTTGCGTAGCTACACTTTTTTATTTTAATTTTTTTTATTCAATATTTTTTGCTTAATTACAATTACGCAATGAATAAAAAACGGTCAGTTAATTTACCTTGAGAGCAGTGATATTGTTTTCAGCTGATGGCAGCACAGCGGTGGCGATGATGATTGCAGTGATGATGAGCCAACCACACTTGAAAAGCAATCAATTTAAAATGTATGCATTATTTGTAAACTGAGTTCAAGCGGAAACGGATGATAATAATAACGACATTATGTTGTAACGGTATTTAAAAGCAAATTATTTGACATTTCATTTTTATTTGTTATGTACATAGTATATGTACGAGTATATTCTTATTTTCTGTTCAATCTTTTATCTGGTTAAAAATCGTAAATGGTTTTATTCATTGCATATTATACTGCATTTTGATCAAAATGTGATTAATGGCTTGATTATGGATGGCAACCGAACTTTAGGTGCCTTTCCAAAATGTCATTGCTTATGGCAACAGATAAATAGCAGCTGTTAATTTTGCCAAATTGATATAGTATTAGTTAACACAACATTTTCACTTCTACGTCGAACGCTATCGTAATATTTACTTGGCCGATCAAACTTCTTTCTGCAGATAGTCTCATATCTAACCTATCACTATTTTTGTTGCGAAATTTAGGAACTGATTTATTGCACGAACTTATCTTTTGTTCATATACTTTAAGGAAATTTATATATTTTTTTAATAAATCGGCATTTACAGGCAAATCATACGTTGTAGTTATTATGTAAATCATTTGGTCTACCTTGCCCGTCCGACGTTTTCCCCTCAGTGAGGTTTTCCCACATTAATTTACAGAGCGATTTATTTTTACGAATCGTCGATAAGAATTTGCTGGCATAATAATGACGAATTTACTCAGCGAATTCTGCTCTTATAATTGATAAATCCCAGCTGGATAAGTATGCATTAATTACATAAATAATGGGAGAAATAATGTATTATTTTCCAAAGCAAGACAATGCTTTCTCTTAAAAACGAGAGGGTAATTTGATCAAACACAATAATTACACATTGATTACTACGTGCATTACAACATGTGCAGAATAACAATGTATAGTCTTTGCTTCTGACGAGTGTTATGAATTATAGAATTCATTCCTCGGACGTATTAAAATAATTCATTACTTTCCTAGGACATGTTCTGTGTTAACAGTAATGAATTCTGGTATGAAAAATTATACATGCTGTGCATTACCTTCTGCTTTACTATTCATTACCTTTTCCCACTAGGAAATCTATCGGAGGTCTCGTCACACACGACGAATTTCGTTTGACGGCGGTGTTGTGTTCATTTTCATATGCATAAATGTGTTTTATTATTTATTTATTATTTTGACGAAAGTTCGCAACGAAAAATTCGTCGTTCGTCCCAGTTGTGTTCCTAGCATTACTTGGTCACTCTCTCTCTCTCTGTCGATGATAGCTAAAGGTTCAATCAACTCTGCATATTCGCCTTGTATATTTGTTAGTGTAAAATTTCATGCTGTCAGAAAACTTTCGAACGTTTTGCTTTGATTTGCATAAGAGAAATTAACAGATGAATCGAGATCACCTGTTCAATTAAACGTGCAAAGAAAAAACAAAATTTAATTTTTAGTAACCAAATTCATTGAATCAGTAAATATTTTGTATGAATGCTGTCCTACAAATAATATTGTAAATTCTGATAGCATGATGATGAGTGTGTTGGTGCTTATGTTGCTTGTTTAT
The DNA here is from genome assembly GCA_936439885.1 of Nowickia ferox. Taxonomy (NCBI): domain Eukaryota; kingdom Metazoa; phylum Arthropoda; class Insecta; order Diptera; family Tachinidae; genus Nowickia; species Nowickia ferox. The sequence continues at coordinate 99,057,738 of OW387023.1, read as the reverse complement.
ACGTATAATATACACAGAAGGACATAATTATTCACACACTTAGTTATTTAATATTGGTTATTAAAATAGTTAGTTATTTAATAGCTAGTGGATAGTCCTTTTCTTTTTATGACTTCGTTTAGCCTGTTTGGCATTGAATTTACCAATTTTTTTGTAACTTCCTCCCCTATTTTTTCCCATTCCTGTTGGAGAATTTGTTTGAGCTGGATCTTGCTGGAAATATTATGCTTTTGAAGCCTTCTGCCAAGTTCATCCCAAAGATGTTCGATAGGATTCATGTCAGGTGACTGGGGGGGAGTTGGAAGTATATGCGGGACATGGTGGATGATCCACATACGGACATCATGGGCAGTATGCTTGGGGTCATTGTCCTGCTGGAAATAATAATTAATACCAAGACCAAGCTTCTGAACACTTATCTGCAGGTTTTCTTTTAAAATATTAAGGTAGACTGTCTTGTCCATTGTTCCGTCAATAAACACCAAGCTACCAACCCCTGCCGCTGACATACAGCCCCACACCATCCAACACCCCCCCCCCCCCCCCCCACCACCATGTTTTACAGTTTTTACTATATTGTTGCTTTCCAATTCACAATTAGGATTTCTCCATACTCTCTCCCGTCCATCAGACTGGAAAATATTAAACTTGCTCTCATCTGTAAATAACACAGAGCTCCAGAACTCAGCGGGTTTACTTAAATATGCTTTTGCAAATTGAATTCCCTTTTTTTGATTAATTTTGCTTATGAGTGGCTGCTTTCGTGCTGTTCGGGAGTTGTAACCAGCACGGTGCAGAGTTCTGCGAACGGTTTTGGGATGAATATCTTTTCCGATTTATTCTAGCAATTCGGCGGCTAGCTGTGTAGATGTAATTTTGGGATCCTTTTTGATTTTTCGCAAAATTTTTCTTTCTTCTTTGGTGGTCAATTTTCGAGGCCTACCACTATGTTGTCGACTTTTGAGGTCTGTATCATTTTGAAAACGTTTAATGATACTATAAATGGTAAATCGGCTTCTCTTTACAATTTCCCCAATTTGTGCACACGACAAAGACGCTTACTATAAATAAAATAGCAAATAGCGATGCCATATTACATAAAAACTTTAATGTTTAAGGTGAATACTACCATGTGTGAATAATTATGTCCCCTTTATATTGGGATTAGTGGCCAAAATTGAAGTCATTATTTTTGCTGGACAAATATTTTTTCTATTCATTTTTATTTTTAGGTACTTCATCAAGGAATAATTTGTATAGACAAAATGTTTTGGTACATAAATGCATTTAGTAAGGAGATATGGTTTGATATAGTTATTATAATTTCATGTGTGAATAATGTTGTCCTTCTGTGTACGTACAACTTCCTCCTGTGTTCTTGTTGTTGTTTGTTTTTATTGATAGTGTTGTGTGCATGTACATAAATGCCGAGAAGTAGCCTACAAACATCGTGGCCTGTTTCTGCTCTGTACAGTTTTTTTGGAAAAAAAAATTTACTGGAACAGCAAAAAATATTTACTGAAATTAAATTTTATTTCAATCAAACATTTGGTTGAAAATTTTTTGAGAATAATTTTTTCTATGTGCCATAACCAGGTATGCCAATCGGGACTGGTTTTTACGATACCGGGATTTCAAAAAATCAAATCCCGGGATTTCGGAATTTTTCGGGATCCCGAAGTTGTTTGAGATTCAGGAATTATTCGGCACTCTGGGTTTTTTGAACATTAAAAGACACATGCTTGTTATAGGTATTTACTAAAAAGAAGTTTACAAACAAAATTTTTATAATTATTTCATATTACATAGTCGAAAACTATTCCACAAAATCACAAAAGAAAAATAAGCGCAGTAGGCTTAGAAACTTTAACAAAATCCAGATTCAAATCGAATATAAATTATTTGCTGGGTTTTGTTAAAGTTTTTAAGCTTACTACGCTTATTTTTCTATTGTGATTTTCAAAAATATTATTATTTGTGAATTCTCAAATAGTTTTTGAAAGTCTGTGCAGAAGATAAGCATTTTGTGACTGTTCAAAATATGTGGTTGAAGTCTACTAATGATTTGGCAAAGCATCAATGAAATACATATATAGACAATGCTTAACTACCGGCAAATAAATTTCAATTATAAAAGATCATTATTGTGTTGCCACCGTTACTATCTTCACATAGAAGAAGGTCATGATGAATTTATTTAAAAAAAAAACAAACAAAACTTAGTAAACAATTTCAGGATTGACTAAATCCCGGGATTTAAAAATTTAAATCGCGGGATACGGGATTCGCTGAATTCCAAAAATCCCGGGATTTTTTGGATCGAGATTTCGGTATTGGCATCCCTAGCCGTAACCATACAAAACAGCTGTTCGAACCAAACTAAAGGCTCAGTTAGCCGACTGTAATGGAATGTAACTGCAACGGTAGGAAACAGCTGATTAATATTGTTCTTACATCTCTATAAACATTTTCATTACTTTTCACATAACAATATCGATCAGCTATTTCCTACCGTTGCAGGTACATTCCATTACAGTCGGCTAACTGACCGTTTATGGGCAACACAGTATCTGATTATAGGTGTCTCGCCATAATGTCATTGTCGACATAGCATGTTATGCTGAGAATAGCATTTCTGAATTCATCTTCTATTAGCTTATATTCTGTAAAATTTTGATAGTAATCTGTCTATGTTATATATATATAAATGCAATAAAAAGTTCATTGATTGTTTATTTGCATATCTATATATGTACATATATATATATATATATATATATATATATATATATATATATATATATATATATATATATATATATATATATAGGATGGAAAAGAAAGCTGGGCTGCTAATGATAATTTAACTTAAAAAAATAAATCTACTTTTTTTTTTATCTATTTTATTTGCACACGACTTCAAAAGAATTTTTCGGCAGAGTTTTACAGAAAGAGTTAATATCCGTTTCCTAATTAGAACGTATGAATAAAAGGTATATTTATGCACTCACTTTTTATAGTAAATCATAAAAACATAACAAGGAAGTAATTTCATGCAAACTCAAATAAATGTCAAAAAGAACTTTCTATCCTGCTGCTAATAATACGAATAAACACGTATCAGATGTTATTACTATTTTCATAGTATCAGGAGGATGCTTGCAAGAGGACTGCGGGAGCCCTTGATTTTTCATTGCTAGCTAACAGTCGGCTGATGGGGAGGTTCGGTCCGCATTACAACAACCTCGAAGTTTACAGCATAACACATATTTTTTTTATAGACTCCCTATTTACAAAAATAACGAAATTAAGTAAATGGACCAGAAGAATAAAAAAATAAAATTCATGGTATTGCCCTATACAATATATTGAGAATTGAAATACTATGGAAAGACCTGTAATAGTAGAAATATATCACGTTGAAATGGCTATGTCAGGTGTAATCTACGAGCCAACTCTCTTCACCCTACCTCCCATATGTCCTAGTGCAGTATATTTAACATAGGACCCCTAAATAGTTTCCCCTTTCACCCAACCAACCTCAGAAAGAAAAGAATTGACGTTTTATTCCATTTTTACTGAGTATTCATTTATTTACAATATTCATTAGTATTAGTTTTATTCACTTGTAGGAAACTAAAAATTATTCTCTTGGTTTATTCAAGTACCGTGGGTAACAATAATAAAGTCTTTCTAACATTTCATTGGAATTATTGTTTCTGGCAATTATATTTAAACACATTAAAATGCTAATTAGGATAAATTATAAGATAGCGTGAGCAGCAAGGACGAAATAGCGTTTTTCTTTTAGTTAAGACCCGAACTATATTTGTAAGGATATACTTTCATACAAAAAAAATTTTGGTATATTCTTACAAAGATTTGTTTACGGCTACAAAATACAAGGGTTAAGGATACAAGAAATGGATTAAGTGAACCAAAATTTTTACTCTCCTGCAAAAAGAAGTTTTCTCTAGATTCTTTTGCAGCAACAGTGTAAAGAATTTCCATAAATACCAAATTAAGGTTTAAAATTACAAAATTTGACTCACCAATAATCTGCTATCGTCGTTCGCGAAGGCCTCCGGATCTCGATTCACAGGATCTTGATGTTTTTAGCTGAAAGAGAGTAAAAATTTCTTTTTTTTTTGTTTTTCCTTGACTAGCCCCCAAAAACGTAGTTTCGGCTACGTACTTTTTGCTCGCACTATTTACACTGGTTTAATTAATTATACACTTAACAATATAATTTTCTGACTATTTTATTTTCTGGAATTTTTAGATAAATTAACTTGCAGTTTGGGCAGATTTTTTTTTCTTTTACTTAAAAAAAATGAGGGACAAAACTCTTACATATATTACATATATACTTAAGTATATATTTAAATAATTACAGCGAGGGTATACAAAGTTGATATTATTGTAGAATAACACAAATTTAGGTAGAATTAAAACAATAGATGATATCGCCGCTAGAATCTTTTGGAGAATATGATGTATGATGCTGAACTATTCGGCTGCTAATACTATGCAAATTATGTTCCCGTAAAGGTTTTGTCTATGTAGTTATTACTTTTTAATGGATATGTGGTGGAATGATAAAATTTTTCACAGCGTTTTATTTGTTTTACGGGTAAAATTTGTCCGTCAACCAAAATGTTTGATACATGTGTTTGGAAATTTTACTGGTCCCTGGATATCTTTAGTTTGTTCTTTTATATTTGACCGATAATTGCTGGGCTATTCTTTTTATTTAAGTAGTTCGGAGTACTTTTTCTTTTACCCAACACAGTTTTTTTATTGGAGTTATACAAAAACGGTTTGTTGTTTTGTTCTCACAAAGGGTTTTTTTTTTGTATTTTTTTATTTTACTGGTACATATGCAAGTGTATATTATTTTAACAACATTGTCAGATTTAAATTTCACTTCTTTGCTTTTTTTTTCTTGTTTGTTTGGCGGGCTTACAAAAGGTATCTATTTTATTTTAATTGTGTTACTTTACCACATTTTCGGTTTTAAGTTTAACTTTTTCTATGTTCTTGTTCGACTGTTTTCCACGCCAGTTACTAATTGAATGACGCTAACAGATTTTTTCTTTTCCTTCTTACCACCGTTCGAATTTTCTAGACCGCATACAAAAGATCATTCGATTTTCCCGTTAGAATTTATAGCATACATATAAATGAACAAGGGTTTAAAAGAAAACACGTAAAGGAATTTCAAGATCCACAAATTTAACCTTGCCAACTTAAAGTTTAAGATTAACATGAACCAGTGATGCTAACATCTTTATGGATATAATCGCTATGGCATAAGTCAGTAGGTAAACTATAACATCTAAATGTTATGTCAACGTGGTGACACGTTGAAACGTTTATGTCTTATGCTCATATTAAAATAAATTGTATTAGAAATATATATGTATATTTTTTAATTGAATTTCGGAAATAAAATACATTTCAATAGGCGGGCAGATCAATAAGTTTTATATAAAGAAATTAAATATGAAAAAAAAATTATATCGGACTGTTAGTTACAAACTAGGCAATACTAGTGACTTTCACAGCAGGATTGACTAGAGGACTAGGCTGTTTTAAGGACGAAGATCCTTGGCATGGTAAGTACCAACTGTTCGACCCTGAAGATCCTCAATTAGGTAATAATGAGAACCCATTTTTTCCTTTACTCGACATTTGATAAAAAGAGGGGACAATTTTGCGTTGAAACGCTTCTCTGCATTGCTCTGAGCAAAGCTTCTCCGGTACAATTCCTGGCCAACTTTAAAGCTTACAGGGCGAGAACGAAGGTTATATTGTTTTCGACTGACCTCATATGCCTTTCTAATATGGTTTCGTATATCCACACGCATAAGCTGAAGATTATCATCTCGGGACAGGTGATAGGAAGGTTCGTCGAGCACTTTAAGATTTTTGAGTAAAGAATACGAGCTAGCATGAGTGATCATGTCCAGTCCGAAAAGTGCATGATATGGCGAACTTTGTATTGTTTGATGAAAACCATTTCTTAGCGCGCAGCTAATTTGTGACAAATTTTGATCCCACATACGATGGTCATTTTTAAGATACGCTCGAATTCCAGCGATAATTGATCTATTTACGCGTTCTGAAGCGTTACTTTGTGGTGAGTAAACAGCAGTATAAATGTGATGTATGCCAAAACTGGTCAAAAACGCGTTGAAATCGTTCGCACGAAATTGAGAACCGTTGTCAGTTACAAGAATTTCCGGGACACCGTAAACGTGAAAAATTTGTTTTTGCAAATGGTCCATAATATTAGTCGAGGTAAATTTCTTTAAAGGAAATAGCCAATGGAATTTCGACATGTGGTCCAAAATGATTAAGAGTCCAATATTTCCAGATTTACTTCTGGGATAGGGTCCAAGAAGATCGGCGTATACACGTTGAAAGGGTCGGACAGACAATGCCTGTTTCCCCATTTCTGGTCGTAGGATTGCATTCGGTGCTTTAGTTGTTTTGCACACATCGCATTTTCCAACATAAGTTCTAACGTCTTTTAACAGACCGGGCCAATAAAAATTTCTACGAATGAGGTAAACTGTTTTAACAATGCCACCATGGGCCACAATTGGATCATCATGTGCTCTTTTAATAACGTTTTGTCGTAAATTGACTGGTACCCATAATTTCCAGCTGAATTTATCTTGTTCCGCTTCACCAGTGGAATGTTCAGTTCTTATGTAAACAAATTTATCCAGGACTTTAATGTCAGGATACTTATTTTGTTCGGATTGTACCTTTTGTTTTAAATTTGTATATTCTAGGTCAAAAAAGTGTGGCGAATCTAAATCAATTTCCGGTTTAGTTAACGTTATTTCCAAAATCTCGCCATTAAAGCAATGTGACAAAGCGTCTGGAACGATATGTTCTTTGCCTTTTCTATGACTAACTGTGAAGTTGAAAGCTTGTAGCTTAAATACCCAGCGGGCTAATCTACCGGTTAGATCGGGTTGGCGCAGAAGCCACATAAGACTCGCGTGGTCTGTAACTATTTCGAATTCTTGCAGTTCTAGGTAGCATCGGAATCGGTTTACGGCTTCTACCGCAGCTAAGCATTCTCTTTCTGTGACACTGTAGTTTCTTTGGGCGCTATTAAGCTTTTTACTCATGAATGCTACAGGTCTTTCATTCCCTTGAGGGTCGATAGTCGCTTGCGTCGCAGTGGAGGAAGAATTTTTTTGTAAAATCAGGATTAATCAAAACAGGGGTAGTGATGAGAAGTTTTTTAATCTGCTCAAAGGCTGCATTAGCTTCAGGTGTCCAACAAAATTTTCGCTTCTTCGAAATGACTTCCGTAATTGGAAATACAAGAGTAGCAAAGTTTTCGACGAACCTTCGATACCAACCTGCGAGCCCTAGGAAACCACGAACTTGCCTAATAGTTTTTGGGACTGGCCAATTTACAATGGCACTTACCTTTTCGGGGTCAGTCGAAATACCTCCGTTACCAATTACGTATCCTAGGTAAGGGACTCGAGTAACGCAAAATTTACTCTTTGAGATGTTCAAAGTCAAGTTTGCTTTTCGAAACTCTTCTGCGATACGGACTAAAATAGATAGGTGAGATTCAAAATTTTCCGAAACAATTACCAAATCATCCAGGTATCCAAATACAGAATAACGAAGGTCTGGTGGTATAATTTGGTCAATCAAGCGGCACATTGTCGAAGGCGCATTACAAAGCCCGAAGGGCATCACTGTAAATTGGTAAAGGGGGCGACCGGGTATGGTAAAGGCTGTTAACGGTTTTGCAGAATCCGATAAGCCAATTTGCCAGTAGGCGTCTTTCAAGTCTAACTTTGTTATTATATTGGCTTTTGGAAGCCTGGCAAATATGCCCTCGATGGAAGGAAGCGGATAGGCATCTTTTTGTGTCACAGAATTGAGTTTTCTTGCATCCAAGCAAAGACGAACTTTGTTTGGCTTCATTACTAAACGCATGGGTGAACTCCATGGCGACTGGGATGGTTCTATTACTTTCAAAGCTAGCATTCTGTCGATTTCTTCAAACATTATTTTTTCAACAGCAGGCGAGACGGGATAAAACCTTTGTTTTACAGGTTTCGAGTCTCCTACATCAATATTATGTTGGATTAATCCGGTTCTTCCTAAACCTTGCTGTTCGAAGTTGGGAAACAATGCAATTATCGCATTCAATTGTTGGCGTTGAACAGGTGATAATGGGTATTCGGGTTCATTTAATGGGGTATCGGAATTACTACTATTCTCAGATTTGACTTCAGACAATTGGTTTTCATCAAAAGATGACTCACCGCGTAATAATTTACTTTGATCTATTACATCAACGGATTCAATAATGTTAGGAATCAAATTAAATGCGTTCCAGAAGTCAATGCCTAATATAAGACGTTGTGATATCGATGGAATTATGAAAAGATTAATAAAGCGTTTCTGCTCTTTAAATTGAATTTCTACCGATAACCACCCTATAACGGTTTGGGAATGACCATCAGCCGTTTTTACTTGTGACCGAGATTTATAAAAATTTTTCATAGTTGAAAAGTTCATCTGTGCTAAACTTCCACCTATGCAAGAGATATTTGCACCTGTGTCGAGCAGTCCGAATTCAGTTAAGCCAAGAAACGAAACTTTCGCATAAAAACGATTATCATGAAGATTATTAATAATAGCTGAAATTAAAAACTTCTTACATTTCCTGCGTAGCTTGTAGAATTTTCGCATTCGAAGCGTGGATCTTTTTGACTTAGTCGTAACATTATTAATAGCATCGGTGTTAAAAATTTTCTTTCGCTTATCAACGTAATTTTGCCAACGTACATGGTATGGAAAAATAGGAAAAATAATTTTAGAACAATTGTCCTCTGGGGCAACGATTGGCGTTTTTGGTTTTTTCAAAACGGTAACTGCTTGGGTGTTTGATTGTTTGCAAAGTCTGGTTAATTTTTTATCAATCTGTATATAATTAGAGTTCACGGGGGTTTCAGCGGTCTCTAGTTTTTTGAATTCGAATTGTGGTTTTTTGAAAAATTAAATCTTTTACTTGAACATTTCTGACATTGTGGTTTATAGGTGTCTTTTGCTCCGCAACCGTAACAAAATATTGTACGATCTTTGAGACAATCGTACCAAAAATGTTCCCTATCACCACAATTCCAACAGCAAGCTATTCTTTCATTTGCTACGATGGCATTAACTTCCTCCGTACCTGATACCAAATCATCAGGGTCTTCATCAAACTCTAACTCCGCCACTTGACGTCTTGCTACAGGATAATTGGGTGTACGAGTTAGTAAGTTTTTACGCACATGCTCTTCATTCCAAAAGGTTTCTCGCATTTGTACCAACTTCCTTAAATGCGGTATTGAGTGCACTGGCAGATATAAAATATCTTGACGAATTTCTGGCCTAAGATTTCTGGTCAAAATTTCGATAAGTTCCATCTCTGGAATAGGGGAAGGCAAACGATCCATGATCGAGGAAATAACATCGAAAAATGCGTCGAAAGTTTCACCCACCTTTTGCTTTCTATTACGTAATTCTTCTTTGATGTCAAAAGAGGATTTAAAATCCCTATATTGGCATTTGAGAGATTCGCAAAATTCTTCCCAGCTAATGGTATTCACTTGCTTTCGGTAACGCCAATACCAGTCTTTGGCTTTGCCATGTAGAAGCACATTTAAATTCTTAACAACAGGAGTAAAATCTCCTTCGAAATTATCGCAAGTCAAAGAATTGATTCGGTATAAAAATTCGTCAACAGTCAAACCTGAAGAAGATCCATCAAATTTAAGATTCCAGCTTTGGATTATTGCTGTTAACTTGTCTGGATTAAAAGCAGAGGTATTAGAGTTTGAACGAATAGGAGTATATGATCGATTAGAAAATGTATTATGATAATTGGTGTTATGATCCCTAGATGGATTATTTGACTGGGTACGACGATTGGTAGGAGGGTTTGAGTTGTGATTCGCAGTATTGCTATTATGTTCATTATCAATAGGATTAGGTGGTGGTGGTGGACGTGGAGCAAAATTTAAATTAGATAGCAGTCTAGCCATAGTTGCTTCAATCATTTGATTCAGTTGATTATAGTCAACAGACGCGCTGAGATTTTCTCGAGGAGACCTAGGAGGCTGAGCAACTTCAGAATCATTTTCTTCCGGCAATTCTTGCTCGGTTTCTACTAAACGACGTTGGCTATCGTGAAACAATGTTCTACTCTGGCTACGTGTATTATATGGTAAGGGTGCATTACCGCGACCTCTACCTCTAAAATTTTGTTTATTTTGATAATCTGGTTGAGTAGACAAATTTACCTTTTTGAGATCAACTAAATCGCATGGTTTCTTACAAGTTGGACACTGTGCGGTGCTCGATAAATAGTTTTCGATGCAAGATCGATGAAAATAGTGGTTACATTTATAAATTATTAGACAACAATCTTTTTCCGTCATTTCGGTAGTACAAACATTACAAATATTTTCCCCAGCTGTAGAAGATGTAGAAGCAGATGCTTCGTGAGGAGGAGTTCTCGGCAATGACATATTTAATTCAATATTTTATAAAAAAACAATAATTTTCGTTGAATTAGCAGAAGAGCCAAAAATTTCATGGGCTAGTAATTTTGAATTTATTTGTAAACTTGGTTTTCGTATTTAATAATAGTTTCTGAAAAAAAATATTTTATTTAGATGTGAGATAATATACATACATAGGTATTTTTCTTCTTTCAGGTTGGTAGGTAAGGGTATAATTACATTATGTGATACATTCTGTCTGACTTATTTAAAAAAATCTACTTCCAGTATATAAAGTATTCATGAAACAACTTTCGAGCGGAAATTTATTTCAATACTCGATACAAATTGAAAATACGCTTTATAAATAAAATCATACTACTATAGGTTGAATTACAATAACCGGGCTATGTAACTTTAGGTATAAAATTGACAAATGACACAGCATATCAGCTTATTCTTTTTCAGTCGGATATGACCTATCTCAGAAAACAACTTCGGATAGATTTTCGCAAAACGGCAAAGATCTATTTTCCTAGAAATTATCATCCAAGGAAAGCAAAAAAAACTATATAGACTGTAACATTAGTCAGCACTAAACCTAAAGCTGCCGTCTTTGAAAAGTTTATACAACGACAAACATGCCAAGCGGAAAAGACAAACAAGTGGCTTTCGGGTCGCATTACTCGATTATAATTTCAAGTACACGAAAAATCCACAAAAGGACTGCTGGTTATTCCTCAAAGAATGCCAGTACTTTTGTATAAAATTTTCATAACGCATTATAATGAAATTTATCAAGCAATATTTTAGAAAAAAAATTTTAATTTGAAAATTAATCAATGAGTCAATATATTTTCGGGCCCCACGTTGGGCGCCAGTTTATTATGTTATATATATATAAATGCAATAAAAAGTTCATTGATTGTTTATTTGCATATCTATATATGTACATATATATATATATATATATATATATATATATATATATATATATATATATATATATATATATATATATATATATATATATAGGATGGAAAAGAAAGCTGGGCTGCTAATGATAATTTAACTTAAAAAAATAAATCTACTTTTTTTTTTATCTATTTTATTTGCACACGACTTCAAAAGAATTTTTCGGCAGAGTTTTACAGAAAGAGTTAATATCCGTTTCCTAATTAGAACGTATGAATAAAAGGTATATTTATGCACTCACTTTTTATAGTAAATCATAAAAACATAACAAGGAAGTAATTTCATGCAAACTCAAATAAATGTCAAAAAGAACTTTCTATCCTGCTGCTAATAATACGAATAAACACGTATCAGATGTTATTACTATTTTCATAGTATCAGGAGGATGCTTGCAAGAGGACTGCGGGAGCCCTTGATTTTTCATTGCTAGCTAACAGTCGGCTGATGGGGAGGTTCGGTCCGCATTACAACAACCTCGAAGTTTACAGCATAACACATATTTTTTTTATAGACTCCCTATTTACAAAAATAACGAAATTAAGTAAATGGACCAGAAGAATAAAAAAATAAAATTCATGGTATTGCCCTATACAATATATTGAGAATTGAAATACTATGGAAAGACCTGTAATAGTAGAAATATATCACGTTGAAATGGCTATGTCAGGTGTAATCGACGAGCCAACTCTCTTCACCCTACCTCCCATATGTCCTAGTGCAGTATATTTAACATAGGACCCCTAAATAGTTTCCCCTTTCACCCAACCAACCTCAGAAAGAAAAGAATTGACGTTTTATTCCATTTTTACTGAGTATTCATTTATTTACAATATTCATTAGTATTAGTTTTATTCACTTGTAGGAAACTAAAAATTATTCTCTTGGTTTATTCAAGTACCGTGGGTAACAATAATAAAGTCTTTCTAACATTTCATTGGAATTATTGTTTCTGGCAATTATATTTAAACACATTAAAATGCTAATTAGGATAAATTATAAGATAGCGTGAGCAGCAAGGACGAAATAGCGTTTTTCTTTTAGTTAAGACCCGAACTATATTTGTAAGGATATACTTTCATACAAAAAAAATTTTGGTATATTCTTACAAAGATTTGTTTACGGCTACAAAATACAAGGGTTAAGGATACAAGAAATGGATTAAGTGAACCAAAATTTTTACTCTCCTGCAAAAAGAAGTTTTCTCTAGATTCTTTTGCAGCAACAGTGTAAAGAATTTCCATAAATACCAAATTAAGGTTTAAAATTACAAAATTTGACTCACCAATAATCTGCTATCGTCGTTCGCGAAGGCCTCCGGATCTCGATTCACAGGATCTTGATGTTTTTAGCTGAAAGAGAGTAAAAATTTCTTTTTTTTTTGTTTTTCCTTGACTAGCCCCCAAAAACGTAGTTTCGGCTACGTACTTTTTGCTCGCACTATTTACACTGGTTTAATTAATTATACACTTAACAATATAATTTTCTGACTATTTTATTTTCTGGAATTTTTAGATAAATTAACTTGCAGTTTGGGCAGATTTTTTTTTCTTTTACTTAAAAAAAATGAGGGACAAAACTCTTACATATATTACATATATACTTAAGTATATATTTAAATAATTACAGCGAGGGTATACAAAGTTGATATTATTGTAGAATAACACAAATTTAGGTAGAATTAAAACAATAGATGATATCGCCGCTAGAATCTTTTGGAGAATATGATGTATGATGCTGAACTATTCGGCTGCTAATACTATGCAAATTATGTTCCCGTAAAGGTTTTGTCTATGTAGTTATTACTTTTTAATGGATATGTGGTGGAATGATAAAATTTTTCACAGCGTTTTATTTGTTTTACGGGTAAAATTTGTCCGTCAACCAAAATGTTTGATACATGTGTTTGGAAATTTTACTGGTCCCTGGATATCTTTAGTTTGTTCTTTTATATTTGACCGATAATTGCTGGGCTATTCTTTTTATTTAAGTAGTTCGGAGTACTTTTTCTTTTACCCAACACAGTTTTTTTATTGGAGTTATACAAAAACGGTTTGTTGTTTTGTTCTCACAAAGGGTTTTTTTTTTGTATTTTTTTATTTTACTGGTACATATGCAAGTGTATATTATTTTAACAACATTGTCAGATTTAAATTTCACTTCTTTGCTTTTTTTTTCTTGTTTGTTTGGCGGGCTTACAAAAGGTATCTATTTTATTTTAATTGTGTTACTTTACCACATTTTCGGTTTTAAGTTTAACTTTTTCTATGTTCTTGTTCGACTGTTTTCCACGCCAGTTACTAATTGAATGACGCTAACAGATTTTTTCTTTTCCTTCTTACCACCGTTCGAATTTTCTAGACCGCATACAAAAGATCATTCGATTTTCCCGTTAGAATTTATAGCATACATATAAATGAACAAGGGTTTAAAAGAAAACACGTAAAGGAATTTCAAGATCCACAAATTTAACCTTGCCAACTTAAAGTTTAAGATTAACATGAACCAGTGATGCTAACATCTTTATGGATATAATCGCTATGGCATAAGTCAGTAGGTAAACTATAACATCTAAATGTTATGTCAACGTGGTGACACGTTGAAACGTTTATGTCTTATGCTCATATTAAAATAAATTGTATTAGAAATATATATGTATATTTTTTAATTGAATTTCGGAAATAAAATACATTTCAATAGGCGGGCAGATCAATAAGTTTTATATAAAGAAATTAAATATGAAAAAAAAATTATATCGGACTGTTAGTTACATCTATTCTATTAAAAGTTATGAGTAAAAATGTACTTAGCATAATTTATCAAGTTTAAAACCCTCCCTTTTTAAATGTGTTAAGTCTTTGATTTGGTTTGAAATTTAATAGGTTTTCCCTGAATTCAAAATGAAACTATCGTCGTGTAAGTGTACATAGGATGTATAGTTTTCAAACTAAAACATGCTATCAATACTTAGATGGCCATTGTAAGTGAGAAAGATCCACCAGAAATATGCCAAGACTATTTAGACGACTATGTAATAGATTTGTGTTCAAGCTTAAGTATTCTTAGTAACTTTTAACTATGATATACAATACATTTATAAAGTTCAAATAAACTAAAAAAATTCTATTGCAATAATGGGTCTCAAGTTTCTGTCTCATGACGTTCCCGAGATATCCTCAATAAACTTTGAAGGCGTTTATCTCAAAACTTTGACTTAGCATGTTTTAGAATGTTGCACTTTTGAAATGAATAAACAAATGAAATCATAAACAGCTGTTTATGGTTATCGCAGCACTAATAGGTAAAGCAAATATATTTATGGATATGGCAAAGTATTGCAATAGTTATGGCTATAGCATTATGGTATGTCACATCTGATTGAGCCTTACTAGCCGTCCACACGAGCAATAATCTTGGCAATTATTGCCGTGGCAATTGTCAAATTCGATTGCCGACACAAGATATCAGCGTGTGGACCGTATAAATATGTGTTCAAATATATATTAAGTAACAAATGTTAAAATACATTGCTGAGCAATAATCTCTTAACACATGCTGTCAAATTTAAATAATATTAATATTTTTTAAACAAAAAAGTAAGAAAAATTGTTTTAAATAAATAAAATAAAAAGAAGTTCAATAATACTGAAGTAAGTTAGGTTAAGTAAGGTTAGGTCTAGGTTAGGAAAGGTGGTGCTTTAACACACCTCCACTCGAAGACACAGTTGGGTCCATTGTGATTCCCTTCTATTGGCATCCATTAATAATATTTAACGGATGGTTTCTGGTTCCTCTTCAAACCCACACATCCTACAGAAATCTGGAGTGCTGGTCCTTTTTAAACATACAAAAAAGAGAATCTCTTAAACATTTATAAAAACCTATACAACGTTTATTTATATATTTTTTTTTTATCTTATCCCTGTTATCCATATAAATCTGTAGACCGAATCTAAGTAAATTTCTCGTTTTCAAAAAATTAATAATGGTCCTGCAGAAGTGTTTAAAATCATACACGATAACTTTCTTTCAGATATGATATTTGAGAATCTATGTATGTATATATGTAATAAAAAAATTAAAAAATTCTAACAAAAATATTTCTATTGTCGGAGCAGTGATGCCAGAATTATTTCACTAATAATGGCTAAATTTGGACAAAAAAAAAATGGCTAAGCGAGATCGAATGCAAAAATTATTAGTATTAAACAAAAATAAGAAGATAATTCATAGTACATTTTTTGCAGCAAATCGGGGAAAAATTTTAAAGCAAATATAAGTTAAAATAATAAATTAAAGCAATAAATCAAATAATTCTTCTTCAGGTACTCAAGAAGCAAACAAGAAACTGAACATAAAAATTAAGAACGATGTACAAATGTATGTATGTAGGTAATTTTTTAATTAAAAAATCAGATCATCATTAAAGTCATTGTTGTTTCTATCATAGCTGTCATGCTTGTGCCAATAAATTTTAAGAAACGCTCAGAAATTTCATAGTCTTAGCAACAACTGCGTGATATTTTCAATCCAAACCTATTTGGTCCACTTTCTATTTTTAACTTTTATTTCAACTTTATTTTCACTTTGATAAAACAAACATGACACATGTTTTACTGATATCATAAGCCACCAACTAGACCCGTCAACTTTCAACGACATTACCACGATTATAAGAAAAGATTAGCAAATGTTATTGTTACCAATTTAACTATATCTTCCATATTATGGTGTTAATTGACAATTTTTTATCTAAAAATGCATAGTAATGCGAAAACAATAAAATATTACTCACCCAGCTAAAAAAATATGTATGGAGCATATATGATATCCCACATATGGTTCGGATCCGAAAAATGAGGGTATATGAACATATATGGTAATATATATTCTTACATTTTTATACACGTGTGTGTGAATATTCCCTATACAGTATGCGCAGATCATATTTATACTCCCTGATGTGAAATAAATTAAATTACTAAAATTACATTTTTGTAAGATTTTGTACAGGGAGGTTGTATTTAATAAAACATAAAAAAAGTCAGCCAATGTAGCAATGGTAAATTAAGAAAATAAGAAACATGTTGATTATTGAGTTCTTGTTTCAACTTTGTTATTTGTTGAGCTTCTCATTTGCTTAAATGAAAGTTTAGCATAATAACTCTAGTTGTTCTAAGAAATTTTTGGGTAAAGGTTCCCTTTTATTAGCAACAGTGAAATGCGCATAGGATCCAGCTAAACCCCTCAATAATCTATTTCAATGTATTTTTAATAAAAATACAAAAATATTTTACTTAATAATTAAATTTGAAAATTTGTCTTGTTTTATGGTTAAGCAATTCTCTATATGTTCATATTTACACTATGCAAGTCTTATTGCTAAGCTGATTAGTTTGTTAGGAAAGAGAGACGAGGGGAAAATAAACTTTACTGTTCTCCTCGTCTCTCTCTCCATCAAACTAATCAGCTTAGCAATAAGACTTAGATAGTGTAAATATGGACTATGCATTTCGTTCCCGCTTTTGGAACTCATCAGTGCGTTAAAAAATTTTGAAATTGGACACATTTTATTCATTTGTTTTTGACATTTTTGTTTTTTTTTTGACATTTTATTCATTAATTTAAAAGAAAAGGTGAATCGATTATTTAAAAATTAATTATAAAAGAAAACACCAGTTTCAAAATAAGTTTTACCAGTAATATGAACTTTTTCTATCAAATTAATGACTGATTTATCCTTTTAATTATTTGATATATGTATTTAATAGGGTCACAATGTATAAAATCCTACAAGATGGTTTTTTGTTATAAGGGTTTTGAGGCTCTACGCATATAATCTTTGGCATACCGTATGTATTTTCCAGAAAATGTGATTTTTTTTGATTGCAAATACGATCGTATGTGAGATATCATGCATGCATACATTTTTATATGGTCCCTTATATTAGATCTTATTTCTATATATGGATTCATATACTTTATAATTAAATTTCCATATATGAGCTCATATATTAGTCCATATATCAATTCATATATAATAGCTTTGCTATGTATAATCCCATACAATTCCATACATGAATTCATACATATTCATGTATATTTATATATTAAATATATATGTAAAATACATATTTTTTTTAAGCTGGGCAGTTGTATTTTGTTTTGCTAGTTTCCTTGTTGCGAGTTAAAATTTGTTATGAAAAATCGCAAAAAACTTCATGTATGGAAAAATTGCTAAATATAGCTAAAAGTAAAATAAAAGTGGCTAAAAAAATGGCTAATAGCTAAACTGATTTTTCTTCTTGGTAAATGGGTTGAAAAATGACTAAATTTAGCCCGAAAATTGCTAAATTGGTACCACTGTGTCGGAGTTAGTTTTCTAAAATTGTGCGATTTCAAATCAATCGGTTTACAGAACAGGGCCAATTATTTTTAAATTTTATCTAAATTATATTTTATGGTTGTTCATAATATAAGAAACCGTGAGTGTATTAAGTTTTTCGCACTGGCAGTGGCATGTGTAAACGGTAAGTAAAAATTGGGTACTTTTTATCACTTTTTTTACTTTCACGGCACTGTGCGCCACTTAAAAAATTTACAGTCACATTAAGCATTAATCATCTACTTAACCAATGTGGTCAGTTTAATTCTAGTTAATCTAGCAGTGTATGTATGGCTGCTTAGTGAACCCCAATCTCTCAAAAATTAGTGGTTTTCATATAAATTTTCCATTAAAGCCGATTGACTTGACCAGCGGGTTACATTAGGGATCTGGTATTTGCTTGGGCAATAAAACAAATTGTTTTGGAAGAGATTCAATGCATTTTATAACGTAGTTAAATTAAAAAAATAAAATTAACTAAGGCAAGGCGCGTGGGTAGGGTTTGCAAATAATCGCAGATTTTCATAATCGCGATTACGATTAAAAAATATGCGATTAATCGCGATTAAGCAAGAAAATATACTACTCGTATCATAAGTTTTGTTAAAACCTTTTATTACAGTTACAATATTATTTTTTTTATTTTCTTTTTTATTTGTTTTCGTATTTTTATCGATTCCATTATATAATTTTTTTTTATATTTTCTATAATTTTTGTAATGCGAGTTACCAAGATAAGACAAACTGCACCTATCTGCCAACCGAGTGAAAAATATGTTTATCAATCCCAATGCAATTTTTGAGTTAGTACGACGTTGCAGCAAATGATTGTTATGTACTTATACCTACGTATCGCTAAGAAAATTTATAGTATCAACCCACCTGCATACTTGAAATGTGGAAACGCAAATAGGCAAATCAACGTTATTTTCATTTCATTGGAAAATATTTTCTTTGGCTACCAAATGAATGAGAACAAGTTGGCCACAAAACCTTTAATTAAGGTTAGGTTAGCAGGCTGCTGGCAAGAAGATTTGAAAGATAGAGTCCAGCAAACTTGGGTCCATTATAATGATCCCTTTGTGCTACGTGTATAAAAAGGATAAAGAACGAGAGAGAAAGAGAAGGGACTTTAATTTAAGGATCTAATTGTATTTTATAAGTGCTACGAAAGATATAGTACGCGGTTTGTAGACGGTAAAACTTTGTGGGATCTTAGACTATAAGCAGTTTAATTTGATTGCAATATGATCTGAACCTATTTTATATATTTTATATTTGAACTTTAAATTTAAAATTGTTATGAGTTAAACTTGCCTTGTATGAAAATTGAAACAGTTTAAGAGAATCTTAGATTAGAAAAAAGTTCACTGGCGAAGTTATGGCTTTTGACATAAATTCTTTGCTTGAAAAAGGCTAAAAGTTTTAATTGTAATAGCGCGATCAATGGCTTCGATTACGATTACGACTAAAAGGTGTGTGGGTGTTTTCACTTCGTTCTACTCCATAAGCAGTTAAATTTTAAATGAATGCAATGTTGGGAGCATCTGGTGTTTTACAAATAAAATTAAACGCTACCACATTTAAACCAGATAAAAGAGTGTATGTTTGTGGCTTTTAATGTTAACAGTAACTGGTAACTACATCTTTCTCAGAACAGCAAAATAATACAAACCCATTCTTTATAATTAAAAATTAAAAATATTAAAAAACATGATAAATGATTTATTTAAACGTTTTTTGCTTTATTAAAAAACCCATATTTAATTATGATATATAAATATGTATGTATGTATGTAGTATGTACATGGGTGAATTGTTCACACATCCATATGCATGTATACATAAATATGTACATATACATACATATGTATGTAATTATGTATAAATAAACGCGTGTTTTAATTAAACACAAGCTGCAGATTTACAAACATTAACTTTTTTATTAATCAATATTAACATTTAATTGTTTTTTTTTTTTAAATAAAAACAAGTAAAACTTATTTGAATGTTGAGAAAAACAATATGTAAATTAAATTGTCGCGGGAGGAAACATGTAAGGGGAAGATAAGAAAAACGCTGTTGAAGGTATCCTCTTTGCAAAAGAATAAAAAATAGTATGGTAATGTATGTTGTACTTGAATTATGTCATTGTCATTTTGTGTGTTTGTTCGATACTGAAAAAATGGGAAATTATTTGGCTGTAGGATGTATTATGTGCACACACACATTTGCACATAAACAAAAAACATGTGTTGGTATTTACATGCCACCATTTTGTAAATCAGCTTCATACGCTTCACGTTCTTCTTGTTCTTCGTCAAATTCGACATCATCATCATTGGTTGCCTCCTGTAAGAAAAAAAAGAAGAAGAAAGAGAAACAAACAGTAAACAAATATGCAAATAAAAGAAAAATCATCATCATCCACATAATCATCACCTTCATCAGTATAATGTAACGATGCACAGTGGGAGAAGAATCAAAATATTAACTAAAAATACATATGTATGTATGCACATTAGGCATATAACTTTTTGTGGACTAAAAATTTCACAAGCACTACGCTATGGGGATTATTGTACTGATTATGAAAACAGATATCTTAGGCCGGTTTGAAACAAAAACCTTTCGCACCGCATGAATTTATAAAACTTTCCAATTCTTTTTTTACAATTTGAAATTCAATAAACCACGAGCGAAAAAGTTTAAATGTTATTAAAATGATAAACATTTCAATACCTTTCTAGATATTAAAGTAAAAATTGCATTCACGTTATGAATTATATTCTATTTGAAGGTGTTGAAACAAAGAGTAACTAAAATCTTAAAAAATATTTTAAATACTGCCATCAAAAACATTCTAACTCCAAACTTCATTGCATTTGGTGCGGAACCTTTTTTAACGATTGCGTAAAAGTAAAAACGCAATTATTCTTATTTTTCCATGGACTATTCAGCCCTATCTGTCAAATTTTGATATTTGTAAAAAATGCCAAAAATTATTACCCTGATGCACATATATCACTAATCTCCAAGCGGCAAACATATACATTTAAGTTTAGTATTCCAAGGTATAAGTAAAACTTTAAACCGATTGCTGTTTTTTTTTCATAATCAATAATGAACAAGTCATATAGTGGAATTTAGTAAAGGTGACACGGGACTACCAATCAGCAAAAATTACTGCTTCGCAGAATAGTTTTTGTAAGGGAGACAATGTTACAGAATCCCTTGCTGTTGCGCATGAATAAGGTTTTTTTTATTCGAGATGAGCCAGCTAGAAGCAATACAATCAGCTTTCATAAAGGATAAATTTTTTGCCTTGCTAGTGCTTCACAGAAATTATAATACATACATACATATTTTTTGTGTACTCAGATGCAAAAAATATTGATTTGCCTACTTCTTTAGCGAGATCGCCTCACGTTAGCGCTTTTCAGAAGCACTAAAGCAAGCAAATTGATCATTAGTACCATATTTCGTTTTTATGCCCGTATTTCTACAAACAGTTAATTTACCTGAGGTTTTTTACCTACGAGTTTGCCTTATAAAATTTAATTTACACGGTAGGTATCTGTATAGGTACTAACAGATATCTTTGTGTAGAAATAACGGGCATTAATCGTACTTATATCTACTTTATATACATAAATTCTTGCTCTTTTGTATATTTAAATCAGTAATGTCAAAAATAAAATTATAGTTGTATGTGTGAGAAATGTTGTCTCATTCGTCTCTGAAGTAGATAGAAAAAAATAAATATTTGGAACAAATGCAGTTTAGTAAAGCAGCTAAAAATAAATAAAAAGGAACCTATGTGATAGAAAATTAAAAAATAAGAAGAAAAAATTAAATAAAAACGTTGACGGCGACCCATATTTTCCGAGTTATGGGGCTCTGAACTTTTCATAGGAAATTGTGAAAAATTTTCAAAAAGAAATTTTTAAAAAGCTTATCTGATAGTAATGTGAAATATAAGAAAAAACTTAATCAAAAAAATTGGCTGCGGCCCATATTTCCCGAGTTATTGCTCTTTAAAGATTAAATAGAAAGATTAGTTTAGTGAAGCAGCTCCAAAAAAAGTCAAAATGTCTTCTAAATACATATTCATTTCTTTCGTTAAAAGTTTTGTAACATAAAACACATTGAATGTCGTGAAAAGCTTTGGTGACCTCAGAATATTTTTCGCATACCACTTCTTTTCTTTCACTGTACCTATAAAAGATTCAACACACCCGCTACGCATGTGTTATCGTCATTATCTCATTGACGACTAAATGAAAGAGAATAAGAATGTGTGTGATTTTAGCACAATTGTGGTATGAAACTGACATCAATGATTTAAATCAAAGTCAGGCAAACACAACGAAGTGCCCACCAGTGGCATTTTGCTTATCTCTGATTTAAATAAAAATTTTTTTCGGACACAATTGTCTCTCTCATAAGCTAACAAACATATTAATAATAACTTTTAATGCTTTTTTCGACCGACCGCTGCGTTGGTTTTCTGAATTTCTCGAAGCTTTTTTATAAAGTAAAGGCTGGTACTCTGTTCAAAGTTGTGAAAAATTTTCAGCACCATTGATTAGGTATTTCGCGTGAAAAATTTTACATGTACTAAATGCTCATGTTGTTTCGCAGCTAAACTAAAATGATGCCAGACTAATTTTGCATGAAAAGACATGATTTTACGTTTTTTTCATAACAAGAACAGAGTACTACTTTTGCGAATTTATTTCGCAAATATTTCACACCAAATACTTTTATATGTAGTTTGACAGCATTTCGCACGAAATTGTGAACAGAGTACCAGGCTTAAGCAATAAATTGCTTCCCTCAGTTGTTAGTGCTTCCAAATGGCCTTTCACACACGCGACTAATTTTTATGCCGCACAATTTTTGTTCTTATTAGAACACACCAGACTTATTCATCCGGCATAAAAATGTATACGTGTACACCTGAGCTGCCCAAAGTAGCACCACAAAGTGCCGAACATCAATCGCCTTATTATACAAATGAATGCACATACGAGAATACATTACTCTCCCGTTTCTCTTGGTGGCCAGCTTTGTGTGTATTAGTTTTTTTTTGTATTAATTTAACATTTGCTGTTTTTTATGTTGTGTCTATTGGTTTTGTGATGCTGATGCGGTGTTGTACCTGCTTGAAAAATTATGCCAACCACACAACCACTCTTTTTGCCACTCTCACCTACAAACTGGCATGTTATGCCAGCACAATTGCTGTCGTGTGTGAAATGCCTATCAGGGTGAGTCCAAGTTACAATGACTTTCCTAGGAGTTGTAAAATTCAAGATGATCTCTTTTGAAAATCATGCTAAAATTCTCCAGTATCTCTAAACTGGTGTTCTATTGAAAGAATAAAACTAGAAAAGCAATGTTTCTTCGCAAAGTATTTTGAATGTTTTTTTAAATGGTCTGATATGGCAGTGTGACGACAACATTATCCACAGCGTGCCTTGGTCTGCTCTCAGCATATTATTATGCAACGAGCTAATGGAGCCTAATCTTCCTGACCTCACCTAATGTAATCCAATCGAAGTTAATCTAAACTAGCTTAACTCAACCTAATTTAATTTAAACTTAACATAATCTGACCTTACACCAATTTAATTTATTAGGTTAATAAACTTGACCAACCTTACATAAACTAATCTAAATATCCTTATTTAACATAACCTAGCCCTACACAACTTAACCTATTATAACCTTACTTACTTAGATAAATAGTCAGCCCAATCATAAACCAAAATTTTCTTGCGATGCCACGTATATGTAATTGATACTACAAAACAAAATTTCACCAAGCAAAACAACGGGGGGCTAATTCCTGCACTCGTGATCGAGGTTCCATTCGAATATTTGCATTCTTTTATACTTACATATGTACAATGTACATACATACATACAGATAACGATAAATAACTAAAATATTGAAGTCAAATTTTCTTTTTCTTCGCTTTTTCTATGTTAAACGTTATTTCGAATGCCTTTTTGCTTGCGAGTAAAAACACGAATGGTTGAATTCGAATGGCTGCTCGTTATCAAATGCTTCCATTAGAAATTTCGATATGTGTTATTCGCAATCGAATGAGAAAATCCCAAAAGCTAAAAACTAGCACGTTCGAGTAATAACTCGCTCCTAATCGAATGCGAGAATTAGGCCCCTAGTCTCGAAATTAGAAATTTTTGATATTGGGTGATTTTTTAAGAGCTTTCAGATTTGATTTTAGAAAATCTTATAAAAATGTATGAAATCTTTATTTGAACCGATAGAACGATCAATATAAATCAATGTTTGAAGATGATTTTATGTATATTTTGACCGCGGTTACGCCTCAAATGGTTCATCCGCTGGGTCCAATTTGGGCATACTCTCTCCAAAATATCCGCCTGTATCTCACGAATAAACTCTTCAATATTGCCTTCCATTGCGTCAACTGATGCGGATTTGTCCCTGTAAACATGAGCCTCAACATAGCTCCACAAAAACTAGTCTAAAAGCATGAAATCGCACGAACTAGGCGGTCAATTGAGCGCGCCCAAACGTGAAATAAACTGTTCACCAAGCTCTTCTCTCAATTGGGCCATTGTTTTGCGTCCAGCAAAAAAAAAGTGGAGTAACAGAGGCCCAGCGTCGAATCGATCATTCACGATCACCAACAACATTGGCGGATATAGCTGTGTTATTTTCCTCTGTCTGCACTCTACGTACGCGTGTTGGTGGTTTAATGTCCAATTATGTAAATTTGTTGCGAAATTCAGTCACAAGAATAAAAACAGGCGCTTCAGAAAGTTGCCGAAACTGACAATAAAATGGAAGAAATGCACGGATGCCTTTCTTAACCGAGCATGCATTTTGATAATAAAATTCAATAATCTGCAATCGTTGTTCGTTTGTAAGTTGGATCATGTTTAAATTACAGACCAAACTGAACTTGTTTAACAGTAACATGATACAGAAATCATTCGAGTTGTCAAAACCAGTGTTGCCAAAACGAATGTTGCTAAAAAATCACCTTTTAATTGGGGGAATTATTTCTCGATAAAATTATTTTTCGTGAGAAATAAATTCCTAATGAATATTCTTCATGATTAGGCATGGATAGAAATATTTAATTTTTCATATCGTTTAGGACCGTTTAAGCAGAAACCCTATTTTCTCTCTATCTTTCTCTCTTTTAAGACGTGAAAGATCCCTAAAATATATTTCCCTTTGATTTTCATGATAAAGCTTAATAGCTCTTTGCCATAATTATGAAGTATGATCGGTGGTTTTGGCTATTTTATTCTCACTAATGAGTAAGCGAAGCTTATTCTTTAAATTGAACGAACTGACTTGGTTTACTTTGAGCGTTCATAAAAGCTCTTATTCTCAGTACGAAACTTATTTATTTGCATTGAAGAATAGTTGATTTTTCTTCCAAAATATTTTGATTTTGCTCCACTGTTCGTTGTGATATGAAGGTTCAACAGTAAACAACTGTAATAATAACAACAGAGTCGAAGCAAAATTGAAAAATTGTTTTTAATTAAAAGTAGCAATTGGTTTCCGTTTCTTGGAACCCATATGTACATACATACATACACACATGCACATCCATGTATGTATGTATGTACATATGTCCATACATACATATCAATGATATTAACAGTGATTGGCGAAAGTGGTCTTTTGGTGTTATCGCGATCGTATTTAAATGCGTTAAAGTTGGTATCTACGTGAACTTGTAAACTGCATGAACACGCATAAGGTGTTATGGTAATTCTTATACATATATATTTTAAAGTAATTTGATCAATACACTCTAAAGACCTTAGTCATAAAAATTAGTTTCGCTTTACAAAAAGTTTAACAAAAAAATTCCCATACAATCCTTGTTTTGTAAACCTATTGTAAAACAAAATTATTTTTAATGAATACGGCAGTAACAATATATAGTATATGTATGTATCAAAAGTGAATATACATCGCTTATTTACTCAAAGAACGTCATAACTCAAAGAAATACAATTTTCAATTTAGTGATGCAGAATTAATCCTTATATCGTTCTTCATATTGTGTACAAATTTCATTCAAATATCTTGTCTACTCAACTCATGAGAGAAAAATTAAATTTTCTTTTTACATTAAGTTGTGTGTAAATTGGAGACTTCAAACTCGTTTTCTGGTAAATTGGTTTTTTTTAAGTTGTGACGTTATTTGAGTAAGCGAGCGATATGTACTTCAAGAAATAAATAGGGCACGCATTTCGACCTGTCTCCGTTTAAACGGAGACGTGTATTTAAATTTTACGAACTCGAAAGCTGAGATTATGGGTTTGAGCCCAGTTTCAAGTAATCGATGATGATGAGGTACAGCATTAGTCAGTGAACAGCACAAACTAATGTAAGTTACAGCACCCTCCTTTTTAGGTATTGTTTTCAGTGTCATTGGGGAAGGAAAATAATTAATGAAATGGTTAATATAACTTAAAATGTTAGTGCAATGCAACAGTGCACTAAACATTACTGTGCAAAAATTCAGCTTTCTAATTTTATCATCTGTTGGCCCTCTCCATTATCGCTTTCCGAATGCCTCGGTGGTTTTTTGTGTGTGGTCGATCTAATGAATGTGGTATTAAACGGAACATACATCTGTACATACTTACATAACGTGTGATTTTTAAGAGCTTGCGGATTTAATTTATAAAAAAAACACATAAAATTTAGACAAATGCATGAAATTTTTATTTGAGTCGGAAGAACAATCTATATATATTAAAATGTCTTAAGATGATTTCATGTAAATTTTGACCGCGGATATGTCTGAAATGGTTCATATGATGGGTCCAATTTTGGCACAATTTCTCCATCATATTGCCGGTATCTCTCGAATAAATTCTTCAATGTTGTCTTCCAATGTGTAAACCGTTGTCCCTATAGACATGAGCCTCAACATAGCCCCACAAAAAATAGTCGAAAGGCCCCAAACATGAAATAAACTGTTCACCGAACTCGTCTCTCAATTCGGCTATTGTTTCGCGTGATGTGTGGCATGTGGCACCGTCCTGCTGAAACCACATGTCAGCCAAGTCCAACTCTTTCATTTTGGGTAAAAAAAAGCTAACAGAGGCTCAGTTGCTGCGAATGGCGCCGAAACCATAATTCACTGTCATCAAAAATACTGGCGGATACAGCTGCGATATTTTCCTCTGTCCACACTCTACGTATGCGTGTTGGTGGTTTAATGTTAAATAATACAATTTTGGTTCTAAATTTAATCACAAGACTCCGAATAGCTGCCTCACAAGGTCGCACAAACTGACCATAAAATGAAAGAAGTGCACGGATACACTTTCTTAACCGAGCATGAATTTTGATAATAAAATATAATGATCTGCAAGCGTTGTTCATTTGTAAGTCGATTTATGGTTATGGGCCAAACTGAACATGTTCAACAGTAACATGATACACGAAAACAGCTGAGTTGCCAATCACAGTGTTGCCAAAAATAAACTTGCTAAAAAATCACCCTTTACAGTACATTACATAGGCAGTAAGCCGTCACCAATATTCTTTTTGTTTAAATATACACAGTGATTAGGTAATTACTTAAATGAACGTTTTAGTTTTCATACGCTGGGGGCGATATTTGTTGTCACTTTTGCTCATCACTGTAAATATTAGTCATATGCTATGCTACAATATGCATATTAATGTTTACTTTAAAAATGTGTGCATTTGAAAATACCTTACAATCATTCTCCAAATCAAGCTTTTTTGTATTTTTCAAAGGAGAAGGCAACTATTAATGTTGTTATTCTATCCCTAATTTGTTGTTATTGCGAACGTTTACACATTTACACTCACATGGACATCGAAAACAAATTTTTATGAAAATGTAAATGCTTCCCTGAATGTTGTTTACATACCTGGTATTGTTGGTACTCCGATATTAAATCATTCATATTTGATTCTGCTTCAGTGAATTCCATTTCATCCATACCTTCGCCAGTAAACCAATGCAAGAAAGCCTTGCGGCGGAACATAGCTGTAAATTGTTCTGATATTCTCTTAAAGATTTCCTGTATAGCGGTTGTGTTGCCAATAAATGTACCAGACATTTTCAAGCCACGTGGTGGTATATCACATACAGCAACCTTAACGTTGTTTGGAATCCATTCAACAAAATAACTGCTGTTTTTGCTCTGCACATTGAACATTTGTGTGTCCACTTCCTTCATTGACATAGGACCTTAAAGAAAACCATAATACAATGCATCAGATGAAAGTTATTGTAAAAAAGAAACATAATTTGACTTTGGGCATCAATTGAAAAACAAGAATTAGTTTTCTTGTAAAAATTAATTCAACTTGTTTTAGTTATATATATAAGTTTGCAGGCATCTTTTGAGGGTATGCTATTTTGATGTAAGGTGGTCTAACCAAATACTTTGCACTATACGATACTAAAAATTGGAAGAGCTACTTACCAGAGATTCTGGGTGTAATCAAACTGAGTTTACTATGTTGTACTTAATAACAATCTAAAGCAAGCAGCTTGAACCATTTAAACACACTAAACCTTATATAGCCAACCTTTAACTCTTGATCTTAAGGTTTAAGCGTATTTTTTTGTCTTCTTCGTAAAGCAGACAAAAACGTCCCTGAATACACCAAAGTTTAAAATAAATTTAAATATTATAATTAAATGGACAATCAAAATGCGTCTACGAATTAATTTTTCGCTTATTCATAATTGGTGCTACAAAACCCCCAAAATTCCACTTTATTATTAGTAAAATTCCACTAAATTATTAGTAAAACAAGAACTATAGCTGAGCTTTGTTAATACAATATTCGGCCAAAGTATTCCTCGTATATTGTACATAAATATTTTGAACACATTCCTACTTAAGATTCAAACGAAAACTTTCCAAAAGTGTATAATTTATATTTCGTTTCCTCTGACAGAATAAGTCGCTGTAACTTTGTTGTTTTGGAAATATTTTAATTTTGTTGTAGTCTCATTTAATTTCGAAGTAGTTTGGAATAATTCTAATTAGTCATAACGTAGAAACTTTGGGAATTTCGGCACATTATGTATGTTTTGATTTCAATTAAGGTGGGACCGCTGACTTGTGTCAGGGGCAACTAAATAAATTAAAATATGTGTAAATAATTTTATAAACTTTAAGACTACGGAGGGAAATCACAAAATAAATACAAGCCGTGTCTTCAAAATAGGTATGAGTCTTAAAATTATTGACTAACAGACAATGTACACTGAGAGAACTGAAATTATATTCGAAGTAGTAAAACTAGATGTACAATAACTTTAAATTATATTATTTTGCGGGCTGCCAGTTTTACGCGAACCGGCTAACCAGGATTATGTTAGGTGCTGTTGTAGTTCCTGGGCGGGAAATAAGGAACAGAGAAACTAACCTTCATCATTCCATTTGGTCGGTACTAAACCAACCTGAGTTTTGAATATATAAATTTACTTTCCTTATATCGCATTCCGATATTTATTACAAGGTCTTGTAGAAATCGAAGTTAATGAAAAACAACATTTTATCAGGAAGAGCAGGTGCTCAACTGTTTCCTCCTCCTCGTCTCGAAAACTTCTACAGAAGTAATTACACGGGAGATTTAATTAATCTCCTAACCTGTATTCCTGGCAATGGCCTGTTAGTACCACCACATGTATGCGAAGCTGGATTCTCGGGATTACTTCAAGAATGGCGGACAATCTGGGATTGTATCGCGGCCAAGTTAATTTTGAGACCAAGTAACGCCCAATTGGCATTCAGTAAATCTCTACCGAATTTTAATAAATTTTTTTTTCTTCAGTTTTTTTTTGTTTAATTTCAGGTGTTTTCAGCTTGCAATGTCTATTTTTACCCTTGAAATATTTTCTTGGAAAACAGCTTGAGACCTCATTTTAGTTTCTGAAAAAGCAGAGTTTGACTCAATTCTCAAGACTTTTTTGTTGGTTGGTTGGAGCTAAAGCGGTTGGCATCTTTTCTTGGTAATTCTTTTTATAGATTTCAGTATACTGAAAGGAAAACCTTCATTTTATCAATGAATTTTATCATTAACAACGAACTAACGTAAGAATTCATTGTATTAATGAAGAATTTCAGGCATAGAATAAAAACTTTCAATAAGCTAATGAACAATTTCATTCATACAATTAAGAATTATTAATGACTGCATTAATCGTTGACTTCCATCGGCATAGCAGTTTCATGAAAACTGTGGTCGTGCCGGCCCTTGAAAATAAACGGCATTCAAAGTAGTTGATTTAAATAATATAAAGAAAAAGAAAATACGATAATTTCGCTACGTTTTCAGGCATGGCTTACACGAAAAATTATTCAATACGATAAGCATATTCAATATTTATAGCCGGTTTCAGACGAATACATATTCCCATAAACGACGGCACCGCAACGGCGTCGAAACAGGCGACTTATCAGTTTGTTTATTAGTTGATTTCGTAATAATGCAACTCTGATCAAATGAAAAGTATTATCATTTAGAAAAATTTAAAAAAATGGTCAAGTCTTATGGGATGTCAAATTTTTATCGTATTATTTACCATTCGTCATGACATTTTGCATTCACAATATCGCACTTGCACGCATTACTTGAATTTTTGACATGTATTAATACAAAATATAATAGTCTGAGTGACCCTTTAATTAGCTGAATGAATGTTTTTTCTTTTAATATATCTTTTAAGTATCCGAGCACAGTTTTGCGACTTCAAAAAATTTCTCTCCTTGTGCACATTGTTATGGTAAACGCGCATAAGAAATCATGAAATCCTTGCAATTCAGCTACAGGATGTACTACGAGGTACATTTTTCTACAACATTTTAACCCGCTACTATTTCTCTGCGCGGGTTTTTCTTGCCACTTTTGAAAATGTTCTACAGAAGTAGTAGCCGAAAAATTCTGTTGTAAGTTTCTGAGTGCATCAAAGCTCGAGACTTGGCATAAACGCCAGAAATCAGTCAAAACTTAAAATGTTAAATACACTACACGATTTATAGATTTTCAATGTTAGCTGAAGTTTTTGGTAATGCGAAAATTCAGTACAAATATGTTGCTACTTTAATTTAAATAATTGGTAAATGCGTTTTATCCATATAATTCTCTCGGTGTATTTATGTATATCTGGATGACGCATATGGATGATTATGTATGTATGTGAGTGCGATCTCTTTTAAAAGTCTACAAAGGCTCGTAGAAGTTAATTTCTTATACGAAATATTTAACTCGTACTTAAGCTGAAATATTAAGTCAACAAATTTGTGAGCTAAAATAATGGCCTCTTAGGGACATTGTTCTTCATTCAAAGCTGAAGCAAAATTTTTAATTTTTCACCTTGTTTACTATAAATGCCTTCTTTGTAAATATACATTCACTTTAATTTTCAACTGGGTTTTTTGGTTTCAAGATAAAAAAAATCTTCTGTGACAGTTTTATGTGTACGTTGTTTTTTCTTAAAGTTATCAGTTTGATGTTGTACTAGAGCTTTGGGAATTTGAAAATATTCAAGCACTTGTAGATGTTGTTATCATCGCCCACCATTTAAAATTTATTGCTTCACATTTAATTGTTTATATTTTTTAATCTATTTGTACTCGGACACTTCTGAAGTGATGCTTTTTTTATAAAATCAATAGAAACAAAATTCTTGATGTATATTTAATATGCAGGTTTGTCGCAGGACACAAATTCTTACGTAAGGGTAAATAAAAAAGTACACACAGGTAACCCTCGATTTACGTGCTTGGTGGGGACCTCAAGTCATACGTGCAAATAAATCACTTAACATGAGCTTCAATATTACAATGTTGCATTGGTATAAATATTGTTTATGGCACCAATAACTTAATAGACTGCGAAATTCGAAACACTTTTCATGTATGAACTTTAAAAAAAAATTTTTTAAACATATACAACCTATTGTTCAAGAAATTTATTATTCGACATATTGTCATAATTATATTGTAAGTGAAATTTATTTGCTGGTGGTTAAGCGATGTCTATATGCATTTCATTGTTGCTTTAACAAATCGTCAGTATACTTCAACCACACATTTTGAACAGTCACAAACCTCTTATCTTATGCACAAACTTCCAAAAACTATTTGAGAATTCAATCAATCAATATTTTATTCTTTAGAAATCAAAAGTCACATAATTATGACACTCCATATGAAACGAAATTTCAAAATATTTTAAAAGAAATATCTCATAATTTCCCGCCTAAAATAAAAAAAATGCAGGTACGAGAGGACGGCTCAATAAGTTCGTCAGTTGACTTCTGTAAAAATTTGATAATTTCGTGAGCTCATTAGCATTATTATTTTTTAAAGGAAAACGCCAATACTCAAACCAAGGCTAAGCTTGACAAATATTATTAAGACTCGTGAAAAGTGCTTTACTGAGTAAGATTACGATGCGCCGAAATAATTGAAGGAAATCTTGATATGTTGTTAACCTATCGGAGATTAAAAGTGAAGGATACTGTGGAAGCCATAAGCGCTTCACATACTTCAATGGTTTCAATATTGAATGATCACTTCAATATGAGAAAGCTTTCCGCAAAATGGATGCTGCGTTTTCCCATAATCGACATCAAACGCAATCGTGTGACAAATTCGCAGGGATATTTGGCGTTGTGCAAGCGCAGAGAACAAACAGCAGATAAAGCAGGTCAAGATAGGTTAATCAGTATTTTAACTTTAAGATTGTCATAATTTTCAACAAACTATTTATTTACAAAGTGATCAGCACAACAAGTAGTAATTAAAAAAAAAAAATCAAAAAACCCGACTGCGACCAACTTTGAACCGTTCAACATCCTAAGGATCATTAAAATCGGTCCACGCGTTCGGTTTATATAACTCCGCAAAGGAACACCCATACATACATATGTACATAGGCTGATAAACACAATACCCTTCTTTGCGTCGCGCAGCCGGGTAAAAAGGTGGTGCTATATTCCCATTCCAGTTGTCTTTGGAAATTAATTTTAAATTATTAATAATGATTAGTTATTAATAATCGAAAATAGACTATTTTATATACTACCTGCCATATTCATAAAAATATTTCAGGTTTATTAAGCGCTTATTTGACATATTTCTATGGGAAATTTGTCAAATAAACCTTTAATAAACCTAAAATATTTTTTATTAATTAGACCGTACATATTTAAGCAAGTGAATAAATTCTGTATTTATGCTTTTAAAAATAACCTCTCTCACTTGGTCCCATGGGAATGCAGAATTTTTCTTGTTCCAAATAGAAAAGGAAAATTTAATGTGTTGACTCTACATTTAAATAATATAGTATATGTGCCTGTTGCGTCGCAAAGGTAATAAACAGAATAACTTGTATTTTAATTAAGATTCTCTCTTTTTTTATTCTGTCTGCTTTTTTCATTTGGTATATTTTTTTTAATATACGAGAAATTTGTTCCCTCCTAAGAAATGATTTTTTTTTTATTTACTAATTTTTTTTTGAGTTACAAAAAAACTAAATCTTATTTATTTATTCTCTATGTTAATGAATTAAGTGATTATGGACTAAGAAAAATTCTTTTCTTACTTGAGTAATTATTACAACATATCCCAGTAATAAATTTTTGCATCTAGTATTATGACAAGTATATTAAACAGTAACTAATCGTATCGTGGTTTGCGTACTTTGGTTTTGACGGCGACGTTTTTGTAATATGTAGATTAAAATTTTACTGGATTCTTCAGTGTTGTCTAGTACGATACGACTACACAACCGGCACATATGAATGGTCTGAGATCAAAGTGGTAGCCCTGGTTGTAGTGCCAAGTGACTACACAACCTGCGTCAATGAATGATTAAATAATGTTTTTGTTAAATACAAATTATCTTTTATTGCTATCTTTATTGTTGTGAGAGCATTAGCACATGTGCTGTATTTTGAAGCTCTTTGATCCAGAACCAATATTTCGTAATCGAAAAGAGCTTTCAACATCAATACTAACTGGCATAACTCTAAAAAATTTAGACCTTTATGATGATCTCACACTTCACTTTGTTGCTCAAAAGTTTTAACTGCTAACAGAAACTTAGTAGGGGGAAACAAACTTGTATGCCTAGTTAAGAATATACTATTCTTTGACGATGGAACTCCCCTTATTGTGTTTAGTTTGATACATAGGCGTACAAAGGCCATTCCGGGGGGTGCATTCCTGTTGCCCCCTACAATTATTAAAAACTGCATGTAATTATTTATTTTAAATCACTAGTCATAATGCACCTCCAGAAAAAAAATTTATAGCTACATGGTTTGATATTATGCAAACCTTGACTATCTGTTCTGGTCCTATAACATTGTAACGAATCATGTTTCCTTCATGCATTTTGAGTAGTTTGAAGTGCATGCGCACTAGTATCTACATTTTTTGTAGGGAGTTAAAAGTCTTTAAACAAACTCGTTGTTGGGTTATTGATAATGTCTAAACTATATAGTTTTTTCCTTACATTCTTCAACAAATAAGTTTTTGTATAAAGTGCATATTTTATGTGAAAATATTTTTTCTACCATACTGCTTTAAATTTTTTCAATTACAGTCCTGTGATAATTATTTTATTAATTAAAAAAAGAGTACAATACGAATCCAGGCGCAATTAGGAAACGCAATACTTTCATATACAGGCACATGTACATAATTACATCATATATACATATATACATATGTATGTACAGGCAAATTCCGGTACAACAAACGATATAATGAAAAATTGGTTATGTCGCAAAGTTTCTTTTTTTCAAGTGTTATTTAAATTATTACTGTTGTAGACATGATACAATACAATAAAAAGAATGAGGGTAATTTATTTTCAACCCAGCAAAAATAAGTTTGGCTCAAGTAAGCACTAAGACAAAAAGAAGCGCTTCGGAAGCGCGGAATAGCACACAGTGCATCCCGTCTGCCTTACGAGGATGCAATAACGTAAGCGAATTACAAAATTTAACACAAACACTACGAAGTTGGTCGGCCATTTATACTCAAATTATCCACGTTTTTTAAAGTGCATCCTCTGTCGCTTACCTGTGCCTCGTTTCTGTAACTTGTGAGAAGTTCTCCCATAGAAAAAAACTAAATAATTATTTTTAAATAAACTTACAAAATATACATATATAAAAATATAGTTTTTGTCTTACTCACCTTGCGTTTCACAGGATGATAAGAATTTTTTCGACTCGAAAAGTTCTCACATTGCTTACAGAAACGCGGCACTGGATACAAATTTGGATGCGAATGAAATTTATACTTCGAATTTTGAATTTTTATTTTTTAGTTGAATTGTGTAGAGAAATAAATATGTACTCCGGTAGTTCAGTGGGCAGTGTTATAGCCTAATATAAGGAGATCCTGGGATCGGCTCTCGATTCAACGCGAGGACAAAAAGTATTTGATTTGATATTGTATTTGATATATAATAAATATAAAAACAAAATAAAGTATTGGAAGTTAATCTAAGAAAAAGGCATGAAGTATGGGCTTCTTTCTGCACATCTTAACTATATGCATTCAGAAGCTCTTATCTGGAGACCTATCAAGTGGGACATCACGAACAAAAATCATGGTAAGCGAGAGTTGTGCTCTCTCTCCCTAACCAACCTGCTTCTAGCTAGATGAATATTTTTGCTGGGAAATAAGCTACCAAATACAAGCTAACCGTATCACATTTTTTTGCATTGGCATTGCAGCTATAGATTTTGTTTCAATATTTTTTTGCCGTTATATCGCATATCGTATCGTTATATTTATCAAAACTTTCGCTATACTCGTATAAAGTAGAACTAAATGTTAGAAATATTTTCCTAGCAAGTTTTTGTTATTTATTTTGCGATTTTTTCTTCATCATTCGTTATATCCAATATGAAATTAGGATAGTATTCGCTATATAAGGTTGTTAATGTAAAACACTTCGACGTTTGTTATATCGGATTTTTGTTAAAGCGAGATTCGTTATACCGAGATAATGTTCCAGTATAAAATCTGATTAATGGTGAAATATCAAACCAAGGTTATTATAAGAAATTAAATTATCTATTAGGATCTTGGAAAGGGTGGCGTTGGCTGAAGTATTCAGCGCGTTGACTATAAAACCGAAGGTGCTTGGTTCGACGCCGTTCTCCGATAGTCATTAAATAACAACACCACGCATTTTTCTGATGTGCATCAGTGTCCCTATATATCACTTGTTGTAGGAAAGTTCTAGTGATGAAGGCATAGTCACTGGTCACTGAGCTATACCGGCTTTAGCAGATAATAATACTAATGTAACATCAGAGCGCCCTTCTTTGTCCGTATTGTGTAGCAAAAATTATAGGCAAAGATACCAGAGGCGCTGCAATACTACACTATTAAAAGCGTGCAAAAAAGCCGAGTTGTAAGAGAATGAAAATTTCCTCTATCTCTAACTTCACCACCTGTCTTCTCTATCTATCCCTTCCCTCTCACTATCTTCTCTTCAACTCACAGGTAGCACAATGGGATCATTGCATTGGACCCAAGCTGGACTCTTAATTTCACTCCTACTTACCAACAGCCTGCTAATCTAACATAACGAAGTAGTCCTTCGTAAACATAACGTCAAATGCTTTAAAACATTCGTCTAGGTTAGGTTAGATGAATCTGAATCGCATTGACCGAAATTGATCTTTAGCGATAAAAGCAGATGACAAGAACTTTATAAGTATGACAGCCCAGTTCGTGGTGCCCGTTACGAATGACTCCCATATAGATTTAACAAACCATAGCAGTCTACACAGTTTCACCCTCAATTCAAGTTAAAGACTGTGGAAACTGTAAACAGCAAGACATGCGGCTTTAGACAAGTTTTCTTACAAGTATTTATGCTATTTTGACAGCATATAAATCCGTATACCCCACTTAGAGGTCTATAGTCGCTTCTAATTAGTTTTAAAAGGAATTTTGTCGATTTGAGATACACATGATTCTAGAAGTTTTGCAAGTTTTAGTTTCACACCAACCTTTCTGTGCTTAATTATTCCTCATAGAGTCTATTACAGTATACCACGTTTAATTACCCGTCCGTTAAATACCTTTATCGCTTATTCACCCCAAATATTGAATCTCGGCTTTTTTACACTCATTTTCATTTATGAAAGTGGTCTAAGTCATGTTTTTCTCTTGTCGAGATATTTACTAGATTATATTTGCACAAATGAAAAAATATTTTTATATTATACAACATTTTAATTTAGAGTTGTTAGTCTCGATTAATATAAATTTATTTAACACTTATTAACTATTTATTGCAGTTTTTAAAGATTTTTTTAATATTTCGAAGCAAAAATGCATATGACTTAGACCACTTTCATAATTAAGGGCACATATATATTTCTCTAACTCCCACTGGATCATAGGGCGCCAAAAAGTCTATGCTTAATTAACTTTCGCTTCATTACCCATATCGGATAATTACCCAGAAACATTTTACCCCAAAATGAAATTTCCCCTATACACTTTTTTTAATTTTATTTGCCCAAAACTACATAGTAGTACATATTTATGCAACTCTGTAATCATCGCATGTGATGTTATTTTTTTTTAAT
Organism: Nowickia ferox; assembly: GCA_936439885.1. NCBI lineage: Eukaryota > Metazoa > Arthropoda > Insecta > Diptera > Tachinidae > Nowickia > Nowickia ferox. The sequence goes on along the minus strand of OW387023.1, from coordinate 99,020,179 downwards.
ATGAATTGTTTGTTTTTATTATATAATAAAATATTTTATTTGAAGAAATACTTATCGTCACCTTAAATGCAAACGGACGTAACTACACAAATATTCGAAATCGAGTTTGTTTTAATGATTAAGGTTCATTTTATCATATTTAACGTGACCAGATGGTTTTTGCAATAAGCGGGATTTGAAAATAAATAATTTGTAGAAAGCGGGATGTATAATATGCACTTACGAGTACACAGTTTCGTATGTGCTCAGGGACCACAGTTTTTAACTCAAAAGAAACACTTTTAAATAAACAAAAATATATATCCATATGAATAAAAATCAAATGTCGTCCGTTGGTAATCGCATCACCTCCCATATAAAATTTTTCTTTATTTTGGGATATCTTTCAGTAGGAAACGTGAAATTTTGTGTAAGTAATGATTTTTATTGAGTTTTCTTAAAAAAAAGGTTCGAATTAGACATGTGGGTGTGAAACCTCCCATAAAGAACAAATATTTACTTTGAGATATCTGGAAAACTAATATAGGGAGAAGGATGAAATTTTCTAGGGTTTACTCTGTTAACAATCAGTGTACTGATCTTGCTGATGCTCTAGAAGGAGCAATATGCTACTAATTTTTTAATGCCTAAAGCTGTCGTGGCACTTTCCATATATAAGCAACGTTTATTTCAGATAATAGTATTATAAAAAAAAAGGAGTCAATAATGGAGCAAAATGTATGTCACCTAAGCAAATTAAATATTAATTTTTCAATATCTTGGTAATTTCAAATTCTTTCTGGTTCTGCCGATGATAGAAAAATATTTGGATTTTTATGACTTACATTTTAATAAAAATAGAATAAGATATTGAAAAGTTCAAAACTCTAAAAAGCGGGATCGACCTACCAAAAGAGGAATGTCTGATCAGGGTAATAATACTACATATTCACGAAAATATTTAGACCCTTACGATCAAAAATGACGACTTTATTAAAGAAATTTAAACTCACGTAATTACGAATGTATAAACTTTTTATTGCAAAACCGTAACTAACATAAAAGCTTAAATATATACATATATAAATGAAATAAATGGTTAAAAACATATAAGTATCCATACTACAAGTAAATTTCAAAGAAAATTTTCAAGAACACGTTATTGTGATTGATTTTGAAACGTTTTTTGTTTCTCTTGTAAAAAATATAAAAGTGTAGTTACGTCCGTTTGCATTTTTGCATTTCAGGTGACGATATGTATGTGCATTTTATTTGAAGTAATTCTGCACTTTATACCATTTTTGATGAGGTAATTAACCGGGGTTTACTGTGTCCCTTTCAAATGTTGAATTTGTATTCGAACCCGTACTATTTCCTCCACTGGTAATTGAATTCCTCTGGCCAAGTGTCAGCCATTTCGTTCACGGACCCAAATTTTATGTACTTGTCTATTTAGGCCATTCTTGCATATGAACACAGTCTAAAAGTAGTTGCAGAGTGCTGTAATTGCCTTAATTGCTGCTTGACTGTCGATATACATATGCATACGCGTGTTCATGGTTTGAGAAAATACTAAAGTACTCAGGAAGTTTATAAGATTCCCCTATACCGACCTACCGACCGCAGCTCACACCCTTCCAGACATCTTTGAGCCAATAGTGATAGTTATCCCTTTATAGAAACAATGGTTATTACTTATACGTATATTTGTATTTAAAAATTTGTTTCTTAAAAATAATATCGTCGTACACTCACGTAATCGAGTAGTAAAATTTCTTATGACATTTTTTTAACGATACTTCCCTTTAAAAGTGCCAAGATAGTCGGTTTATTTAGATTTTAGATAACCCTGCAGGAAAAAGTCCATGGGTATTACATAAGTACCTGTATTCAGTAATTTTTTTTAGGATAATCGCATCGCTATAATAAATATAACGAAAATTTATCAACTTTGCTATTTAGTAACATATTTTAACGATATTCGCTGTCGGTTCGAGAAAAAAAATAAAACCACAATTTCAAATTCATTGAGTTTTTATTTATTATTATTTGTGCTTTTCGCCCATTTACACATTTCTATACAGAAATACCACAAACTCGTAATATTGAATTAAATGTTTAATAAGATAAAGCTGGAAACTCTCGTAATAAAGACATTACGGAATCACATTTTCGTTACAGCAAACGAATAAATATGTCGATAAATATTACGATTTTCTGTTCGCAAAAAGTTACAGAATCCAGGTACAGGGCTGCGTGGATGGCAATTCTGTCAACTCTTCTTCCGATACATTTTGCAGGAATGTAATTCAATTGAATTTTTTTTTGTAGTTATGTAGATATAGGCGTTGATGTAAAAGCACTAGCGCTCTTGCTAATTGCAAGGTTCGGATTGCCACGAGCAGACAAACACTTTTCTAATTTTTTATCGCTCTGTCTGTTTGAACCTTTTTTATTCATTTTCGAATGACGCATCATTTAAATGGTGTTAACTTTCAATATTGATTTCTCAATATTATTAGGCGCTACAGTAGCCAAATCACAATTTTTATAAAACTTACGCACAATGCGCCGTATGGCCCCAAGAAATTAATTAATTAATTGAATTAAATAAAATCAGGTTCACTTTTGCAATGAATTGTTTAAATTTTCTTTAAATGCAAGTGCCTATTAAGAGAATATTTTAGTTTATTTGTTTTTTGTAATATTTTATGCAGGATTCAATGTCTGCTTTTTTTATTTTTACCAGCAGACTTTCATTCATCCATTAACAACTTTAAGTCATTAATCATGTGACAAGGGCGACAGGAAAGAGTGAAAAGTAAGATAAACAAACTAGGCTTGTTAACATTTGCCAGTATAAAGGTGTCAGCCAAATTTCTAAATGACAAATATCAAAAGATAAACAAATAAAATGTCAAAAATATTTGTGAGGCATAGTCTCCCGCATCTTAACTGACAAATGTCTGAGTTTTAATCAAGTGGGCTTATTAACCACGACTTCTAAGTGAGAAAAAAATATCATACAGCAGCACGGTGAAATAAGCTTCCATATATTTATATATATGTATATACCCTCTAGTCAGCCTAGAACCATATGTCTCTATGTCAACATTCTTTTCTTTAACGACAATTGCACTAGTTGAAATGTCGACAAACTTACTTTTTATGCGCGAGTAGAGATACGTTAGAGACAACAGTTCTAGTGTATTTCTGATGACATTGTCAATGAACGCGCCAATAGTTTGTTTTTCTTTTTTATTATGCTGTGCAATAATGGTAAAAACACATACGAGTATGTATGTATGTGTTTAAGTTTAAGTTGCCCCAACCCTCATAAAATTGTAGACGAGGGTCACTAAAATGTACTAGTGAATCTTTGGTTCAAATGTCTCCATATGTTTGTAAAAGAACCCTCTAGTCAGCCTAGAACCTTATGTCTCTATGTAAACACTCTTTTCTATAGCGACAATTGCACTAGTTGAAATGTCGACTACTTTCCTTTTATGCGCGAGTAGAGATACGTTAGAGACATTGTCAATGAACGCGTCAATAGTTTGGTTTTTTTATTGTGTTGTGCAATACTGTTAAAATACACATGTATGTATGTGTTTAAGTTTGTTGCCCTAACATTATGAAATTGTACTACTGAATCTTTGGTGCCAATGTCTCCATGTGGTCCCAAAAAAAACTACTTAGTCAGTAGTGCTACAGTCTAGTAATGGATTTTCAATGACAAGCTAATGTTAAATGTCAATAAGCGATTATATTGGCTGGGGTACACCTGGTCAGTAGTGCTACTAACAATGTCACTAGTAAATCACTACATTTTCACTATTCGCATTTTCTGCAGGGAATAGTGCTAAAGTCTACTGGTAGATTTTCAATGACAACCCTATGTTAATAGGCGATTGTATTGGATGGGGTACACTACAATTTTAGTATTGACATCGAGCGAGGAAATATCGATATTGTAGACTAGACCCCCTAAAATGTACTAGTGATTCTTTGGTGCCAATGTCTCCATGAGGTCCCAAAAGAACTACTTACTTTTTCAGTAGTGCTATAGTCTAGTGGTAGATTCTCAGTGACAAGCTAATGTTAAATGTCAATAGATGATTACATTGGCTGGGGTACACCTGGTCAGTAGTACTACTGACAATGTCACTAGTAAATCACTACAATTCCGCTATTCGCATTTCCTGCAGGGCATGTACAAATATGTATGTATGTATATACTGCACACGTACACACATACATATATTTATAAAAAAGCTCTCTTTTGTAGGCGGATAATGTTTATATATTTATACATGTGTTTTAAAATAAGTATTTAGTTGACTGGAGCTATAAATGTCCTAAAATGTTTATCTATAAACCATGAAACCCAAAATTTGTATGGCTTAACAAACTACGAGTATATTTCATAACTTCTTTTCATGGCCTCAATTTTAAAAGGAGATGTATTGTTTCAGCACTCGTTATATTTTTATCTTTTTTTTTCTTTGTTAAGGAGTCTGTTTTTATGCCCATTTCTCAAAACATTAAATGCTGGATTCTAACAACGGTTGTTTCTGTGCTATGCTTCTTCTTTTGTATCTAACGCAACGAATATTAATGATAACTGTTAAAATATTTTAAGCTAATAACACATTTACCTTTTATGCCTGTCTTGCTACCGTTATCGTAATCTAAAACATAAGCATTTCGAAAAAAGGTATACAAAAATATTTATAAATTGAGATGGGAACTTTATGGGGGGATGGAGATGTTCCATCTATTCTCAGTATAGCGACAGCACATCGATATATTCAATGCATATGATTTGAATAAAATAACTTTTAACACTTATCGGTATAGGTGTTAACCGATAATAAAAAATCAGCGAACACCTTCCACTCGTGGCTGAAATAACCCTCACCAACGTTGTCTTCATTGCTTCTATCTTAATTTTAAAAAATATTGAGAGTTTCGGCCATGTTCTGTAAACCGAATCCGAGTAAATTTCTCGTTTTCCAAATTTAAAAAATGGCCCCATCAGTGTTGCCAGAAGTAGGGGAAAATCCGATAGTAAAATAGAAGCGTAGGGAAAATCGGACAGATTTTTTATATTCTCCAAAACGTAGGAAATGCAAACATAACGTTTTTAAAACGGTTCAAAAATTTTATTTTCGTTAAAATCGCTTAAAAATATATTTCAAGAGTTGTTTGTGGTTTAAAAAGTTGGCGACACTAACATGTACTCGTATCTATGTATGTATATGTCAAGGCGAATACATATACCAGGTGGTGTCAAGCCTGCAGCAACGAAATCTGCCTAGTACTTTATTGCAATGAAAAGTGACAAATCAAACTTCCTACAAATTTTATTGCAATGAAATTTGACAAGCCAAACTTCCTAAAAAAAGTAGCTGTTAACTTGGCATTACCTGGTACATGGATACACCTTGGTATATGCATACATACATATTAATTTTAAAATAACCTATTTTTGTAACTGAATTGAATTTATCATTTAAAATTTTATTTGAAAAGTATTCATATTAATTTTCAAAAAACTTTATGATGTTTTAATTGAATTTAATTACTTATTTTTTTTTACCAAAGCTTTAATAAATATATATATTTTTTTATAGCTAATGGTTTTTTTATATTTTAATGACAAGGAAATTTTTTCAACGTGAAGGGAATATAAAGGAAATTTTTTCAACGTGAAGGGAAAAATCGGATTTGTTTTACCATGTGTAGGTATTTTTTTGAGAAATCTATTGGCAACACTGGGCCCTATTGATGTGTTTTAAATCATACATACTAAATTGATTTTATATATGATACTTCAAGTTTTAAAAAATAAAAAACTGCAAAAAAGTCTGAAAAAAAATCACTATTAGTGGGTTTAATTTTTCTAAATTGAGCTTTTTTAAATCGACTCGATTTACAGAACAGGCAGGTTTATCTTAACAGCTCAGGTTTGAGATGGTAGTGCCGGATATCTTTAGAATCATTGTGAGCCCCTTCTGAAAATCACGTTCCCTATTCCCCAAACAAGATGAAAGTCTAGATACAAATTTGCTATTAAGCTCACTGATTGCTATGACAAAACTGTTGATATCCTCGAGCTTATACCCTTCGTTAACTTTTAGTCACTTGTGACACGTAATATATAACAGTTTTTCTCTCTTCATCCCGATCCCAGCTAGTCTACGCTTCTGTCAGTACCCGTATAAGTCTTTCACTTACATCTATAGTAGTTCGGCTTGTGCCAGGCAAAGCTTGGGCCATAAGGCCCTCGAGACCCTGCATTCCTAACTGTGCAAAGAGAATCTAAATTGGCTAAAGCAACACCTTCTTTATTTCCCATTTTTTTTAGCAGATAATGAGATTTAAGCTACAGAATCAATGCTGCGTACTACAGGGTGCCTATCGGGTGTCTGCACAACATCCAAACTGTACCTGGATTCAGTAACTTTTATTACGACAATCGTATCGCTATAATAAATATAACGAAAATTTATCGACTTTGCTATTCAGTTACATATTTTAAGGATATTCGCTGTGGGTTGGAGCAAAACGAAATTAAATCACAAGCTCCAACTCATTTAGTTTTTCTTTATTTTTCTTTGTGCTTTTAGCTTATTTTGACATTTTCTATACTGAATTAAATGGTGATTTAAATACAGATGGAGACTATGGTAAAAATAAATTACAGAATCGCATTATCGTTACCGCAAATAAATATATATATATATAAATATGTCGATAAATACTACGATTTTCGGTTCGCAAGAAGTTACAGAATTCAGGTACTGTAGTGCGATTCGCTAATTTTTTTAAACGGTAATCGCATCGTTAAAATAATTATAATGAAAATTTATCAAATTCGCTATTCAGTAACATTTTTAACGATATTCGCTGTAGGTAAATATCAGCGGTGTTGTTATTTAAGCGACAGTAATTTATGTGCTGTTAATTTTATCGACAAAAATCAACAGAAAATATCAGCTGCGTACTATCGTTCAAAAGAAATTACAGAATCACACAATCGTTATTGCAAGCGACAAAATGTGTAGACAAAAATTACGATTGTCGGATCGTTAAAAGTTACTGATGTAAGAATGACATATGTCTCTAAACGAGATAGCGAGACATCTAAACCTGCAGCTACTCTGGGTTTCAGGAAATATCGTTGCGAAAGAACTAATCAGTACCTGGATTCAGTAAATTTTACTACGATAATCGTATCGCTATAATAAATATAACGAAAATTTACCGATATCCAGTAACATATTCTAACGATATTCGCTGTCGCTTGAAGTAAAAAAAGTAAAATCACAAGCTCAATTTTATTTAGTTTTTCTTTAATTCTTCTTTGTGCTTTTCGTTTATTTTGAGATTTTGTATGCAGGGATGCCACATGATATACAATTAAATGGATGCACACTATCGTAATAAATAAACTACAGAATCACCTTATCGTTACCGCAAACGAATAAATATATCGATAAATATTACGATTTTCGGGTCGCAAAAAGTGAATCCAGGTACAGATCCGGAAATCGAATGCTTATTCGTGACACAGATAAAATTGTTGGCATCCCGTTAAAATGCTATAAGACTCAAATTAGCAAGATTTATTTAGGACCGCTCAGACCAGATAATCTACTGATAACGAAACAAATATGGCTCCAATATGATTGCAGTAGATCTGCAGTCATGGAGGAGGACATCTAGCAGGCAAGTACACACACTTTTAGCTATTACGGCTTACAACTCAACTAAGTTGAATTGAAACTGAAACAACTAATTTTAGTTGTTTTCGAGACAATGCTCGAAAAGAAAAGGTTCTTATCTATGCTATATTTTTTGAAAGTCCCAATTCACACTAGTCAAGTCCTATTGCATAGCTTATCACTTTTTCTTCTTTGACCTTTCATCGGCGTTCATACCATGCAAGTCTTATTTTTCAATTGATATTTCTTTTACATGAAGCTGAGTGCTCGTTTCTTTTCCCCTCGTCTCACTCTCCTACAAACTAATCACCTTAGCAATAAGACTCGTATAATGTACACCAGGACAAAACATTTTAAATATTTTTAATTTTCACCTTTCTATTTTTTCTTGAGATTTTATGTTTTATGAACATTATGAATATGCTGAAGTTGTCGTAATGAGGAGGAGGAAGAGACACTAGAACACTTTCTCTGTATATGCCCAGCTCTTACATAAAGTCTGGCATAGTTTTTGGGAAATTACCGGCCTGTTCCACGATGTCGACAGAAAACGTTCGATGGATTACTTATATTTAAAACATAAGCAAATTTTATTATTTAATTATTATTATTTTTTTCAATACAAATTGTTGATCGAACGTTTTATGTCGACATCGTGCGACAGGAAATTCAAATTTTCAAACCACAAGTCCAAATTTTTGCATATTTGGACTTTACTAGAGTAGAAACGGGTAAAACCGTTAATAAAACACGTCACAATCAGAAGATCCTCACGGTCGTAGTGCAAAAGAAAAGTGGATTATAAATCACGTTCACTAGGAACAACATTATTAAAAAATCACGGGCATGGTTCATCTCTAATTGGCAGTAATAACATGTTGATTCTCTAAAGAGCGAAGAGGTAAAGGCCATAAATGCTTTAAGTGAAATAAAGACACTGACTAAGACCGTGCTCTGACATAAAAGACACACCTTTGAGAGATTAAGCTCGACTGGTTTACTTGAGCCAAAGTTGTAAATTCAAGACAATATTTTTCAGTTACAATAATTAATGGCCGTTACACAATATAACTGAATTTATGTTCCATGGAACTGCTCGTGCAACACTGAAAAAGGATGGTAAAGAACAATACTTTTGCTTCAACTCATTATTTATTTGGTTTTTAGTGACATATCAAGCCAAAAAGTCGTAAAGTTTGAGCATAGCAGGAAAGTTGCTAAACTTATTTATGATTACTTCCAGAAATGTTGAAACAAAAAAGTTGTGTCAGTTAAAAGTTATTTAACACCAAAAGATGAAGTTTATTAAATATTAAGTGTTTATTTAATGAGACCTTAAGGCGCCAATTATTAAGTGTAAATTCGCATACTATAAGAGGTGTTTTAATAAATTCAGACTTGAATTAATTTGATTTTTGTATGTATGTACATAGATATGTATGAGATTAATGCAAATCGCTGAAGTTTTATTAAGTTTTGTCAATTTAAACCCCTTCTAAAGCCAGCAAATACCCTTAACAATAGAATTATATGCTAAACTAAATTTTTTACATTAACTTGTTTAATGATAGTACTAATTACGAGTACTTTAATATTCACGCCTTAATCCTTCATCGTTTTAATACGGAATTTATGTGAAACGAAATTGCAGACACGAAAATAAGTGTGTGTGCAGTCATTAATCAAAAAAGATTAATTGTTTTAATACGGCTTGAATAAAACACGTATAAAAAAACATTTTAAAATACAAAACACTAAGCAGAATATTTTTAATTAAACACTTACCACGGAAGATAGCTGCCACTGTAAGATAGCGTCCGTGTCTGGGATCGCAGGCAGTCATCATGTTTTTGGCATCAAACATTTGAGCAGTTAATTCGGCAACAGTTAGGGCACGATACTGTTGGCAACCCTTGGCGGTCAATGGAGCAAATCCAGGCATGAAGAAATGTAAACGTGGAAATGGCACCATGTTCACGGCTAATTTACGCAAATCAGCATTTAGTTGACCGGGAAAACGTAAGCAGGTGGTAACGCCAGACATTGTAATCTGTAATTATTTCACGATTTGGAGGGATTTCAATTTAAAAACAGGTTATACCACTAAATAATATTCTTAAGATGGAAGTGTTAACTTAGAAAATGCACGCGCCATTAAATCTCGTACGTCAGTCAGCCTTCGATGGAATGCAGCACATCTGTTGAAGTCACTGTCATTTGTATGGATATTTAATTCCAATATGAGTTGTTAATTTAATCTAAATTGTTGTTACAATTCATATCGCTCATTTACTCAAAGAACGTCATAACTAAAAAAATGGAATTTTTGAGTTAATCCTCATATAGTTCTTCATATTGTGTAAAAATTGAAAGCAAAACAAAATTTTCTTTTCCCATTAAGTTGTGTGTTAATTGAAATCTTTAAACTCGTTTTCTGGCAAACTACTTTTTTTGAGTTACGACGGTCTTTGAGTCAATGAGCGATATGTAAAAGGGATCTGTAGATAATAATGCAACCAACCTTTTGTTATTTTACTGTTAATACCAATTGTAGTTACAATTCAGACTAGAAAACAATTTTTCTTGTTAAAATAACTAATCAATAACAGTTATCGTGCTGAAAGTGAACATTGTTGCTTTTTGTACAACTAAAAAAGTTTTTTTTTTTGTTAAAGCGACCACTTTAAGATTGTTATATATTATTAGAATGGTTATTGCGCTGTTTCTGTAAATTATATATATTAGTTTTTAACCAATAAATGTTGTAAAATTTAGTAAAAGTTACTATTTTCTTCTTTAATCTCTGAAAACACACCCAAAAGACTTGACTTAACTAGTTATTTAAGTTGATTTTGCCATTTAACCAACTCTAGTTGTTACTTTACTATCAATGTAAATTGTTGTTGCAATTCAATTGATGACTAAAAATACAATAAAACTTAAATTTTTTAAATTTATCTAACAGATATTCAAGTTGACAAAAATTAAAAAAAAACCATGGCTAATACGACTAGTAACAGCTGTTGTCAACGCAAGTTGTTGATGAGTAATTAATTTTAGTTGGTACTGCTAAAATAATCAACTTCAATTGTTAATACTGTGTATATTTTTTTTTTTTTTGAAAGAGAAGTAACACTCAGGCAATTCATGCCGACTACTATTATTAGGTGTTACCTTCTTTAGGAAAGGGATAGTGACAGAAAGCAGTTGGTGAAGGAAGAGATAGAGGTAAGCTTCATTCTGTTACAACTCTGCTTTTTGCACGTTTTTAATACACAGAGTTGCAGCGCCTCTGGTGTCAATTAGGCGTATTAAATTTTCAAAGCTATGTTTAGTATGAATTTAATTGGTTATTTTACTTCGCCGATGATTCTGCTAAACAATGCCGACGAAGGAGGGCGCTCTCATGTTACATTAGGATTAGTACTAGTATCTGCTAAAGCCGGTATAGTTCAGTGTCCAGTGACTATGCCTTCATCACTTGAACTTTCCTACAACAACTGACACAAAGGCACACTAATACATATAAGAAAAATGAGTGGTATTGTTATTTCATGACTGTCTGAGACCGGGCTCGAACCCAGAATCCTCGGTTTTGTAGTCAACTTTTTAACTACTTCAGCCAACGCTACCCACAATTTAAAGTAGTTTTGTTGGTTGACATTTCTCTATCTCTGTCTGTGTCTTTTTGTATTCACTTTCAGTTGGGAAAAATGGTCTTTGATTACATATGTATATATACATTAGAGCGACTCACCTTCTGTGGAAATGAGGAACACGACTTAGCTACCCCTCTAAAATTAAATTTGGTCTTTTTAATGAGTACTCCAAAAATATTTGAGGAGTCTAGCGGTCATCGTTTGTAAGCTGAACGTGTCTAAGAAATGTCTATTTTTGAAGTTTGTAAAGCTATGCTATTTATTGCGCGATACAGGAGTTAGGGCGTGATTTTCGTAATAAAAATAATCGACACTATTATAGTTATAGATTTATTTTTGTTTTGATTTCTTTGTGCTTAAAAGCAGAGTACGAAAATAAACGAAACAAATTGTTTGATTTTATTTTGGTCCGTTTTTTGAAGTGAGAGAAACAAAAACAATAAGAACGATTGCTCAATGTGTTTTTGTACTGATTTTGCACATGAGCACAAACCAGAGAACATAGCCGATCGGTAACAAGCGCCACCGGCCACAAACAATACATTAATTTAAGCGTACGCCGATAGAAGAGAAAATAATGGGAAATAAATGGAAACGTTTTGAAATATTTGCAGAGAATTTGACATCATCATATAATATAATTTTATTGCATTGTTATTTCACACATGAAATTTGTTTTATATAACTAAGCAGCATAGCTATAAACGGGTGTCCTAAGACACCTCTCTTCTTTTTTTTTTTGTGCATATTTTTGTATTTTCTCCCAAGAACACATATTAAAAGAAGTACATCATCTGAAAGATTGCTTTAAGCCGTTTAAAATGGTGCATTAAACTTTACCATACGTACTATCAGTCATACGTTATTCATTAACGTTAGTTATGTTAGTTCTCGCGAGAACTTTTGCGAAAAAGTTAACAACGACTCAAATCAAGTAATCCTGCTATGAAAATGCTTACAAACTCGTTTTTTTATGGAAAAATAGATCTTTCTTAGACACGGTCCAGCTCACGAATGGCCATCGCTGGACCCCTCAAATATCTTGGGAGTCCTCATTAAAAATACCGAGTTTTAATTAGAGAGGGGTAACAAAAACTTTTTTTCAGTGAGTTGCTCTAATGTACATGTAACGAGAGCGATAATGAATCGAGAAGGTAATTCGATTATGTAATTTGAACAATTTATACTGTTGAAATTTTATGTTTTTTTTTCGCCGAGGTACAGGTATTCTTGTTTTGAGATACTGTGAACAAGGTTTTTAGTTGACTTCCTTTAGAGGAACAATATAATAATACAAACAAAACTGATACTTGAATAAACGATTAGGCCGCATTTATACATGAAACTTTTATTGGAAACTTTTCGACACTGGAGTGAAATAAAAGTGAAGCGTTCTAAAATTTATTCAGTTGTCTGCAAAAAAAAAAAAAAAAAATGGCACCAATTTGGAAACTCAGAATTTTATTTTTTTCTGGTTTACCCTTTATGATATTTCGCACACAAATTTTGTCATTTAAACACATCACTTTAATTATTAAACTGAAACCCAAACTGTTGCATCAAATTAATAAATAACAATGAGTTTCAGATTTTCAATCATTGAAAAACGATTTAAATGTCATTTGCTGTTTCCTAATAAACAAACTTAATAAGGAAGTAATCAAGCTGGACATGACAGCTAAAGCCGAACAAAAAAATACAAAACTAAATAAATTAAATTGATCAATTTTGTCGAAAAATATTTTGGCCACAAAAACAACAAGGTGCATAATAAAATACAATTAAATATACATATACATACATACATATATATATTTACTATAAAAAATGAATGTCCATTTGTGAATGTACATTTAAGCCCAGCAGTTCACATGAGTTAAAATGCAGCGAATAATTCCACTGTGTGTAATTTTGTAAGTCATGGAAATATAACCATATACGGACACAACTACGTGATAAACGACTAAAAAAAGACCCATGTCTCCCAGTTTTGCCCCCAAGTCATGCACTTTTCTTTTTATGGGCCTCCAAAAACTTGCAAACCGTTCGGCATTTTGATTTAGTCTCTGAGACAAAGTTGTAGAACAAAAATTGTGAACTTATAAAATCAAATAAACTTCATCTTCAAGATCAAAATCGCAAAAAATTTTAACAAATTACATTTTCTTTACCTTTTTTTCCCTGTTCAGCTCCAAGGAAACAATCAAAATTCAAGGAAACAATCAACTACAAAAATGTACCAAAGATCTCCATAAACAACTTTCTAGAATATATGAATTTGCTAGGAATGATTCTTAACACCGTTTAGGTAGCGCGAGGTAGTCGCAAAAGTGAAAAAATTCCCGAAAATTTTTTAATTTCGTTTGCTCGGAAAGTTTTCACTTTTGCGACTACCTCGCGCTACCTAAACGGTGTTAAGAATCATTCCTAGGAAGTTCATATGTTCTAGAAAGTTGTTTACTGAGATCATATGTACATTTTTGTAGTTGATTGTTTCCTTGAATTTTGCACCGTTTGCTACCTATGGACCTGAACAGGGGGAAAAAGGTAAAACATCAAATTTGTTTAAATTTTTTTGCGATTTTGATCTTGAAGATGAAGTTTTTTTGATTTTATATGTTCATAATTTTTGTTCTTTATGAGAAGAGGTACAACGGTTTGCAAGATATGAGCATGAGAAAATGCAAAAATTACACCAAAGCCCCAAATCTTTCGGTTTTTTTGAGGAAAAATAATCGAAAAAAATTTTCTAATTTTTTTCCAAAAAGTTTTCTAAGGACGTAAGTTCATCAACAGATGTCTCTTCAATCGATATATATTGATATAAATGTTATAAATGGTAGAAAACTGGGAAAAATTGCGATTTCTAGGTGCTTTTAACCCAGTTTTCAATCTTAATTATTTTTTAAACAAGAGCTAACTGAAAAAAATGGTTAACACCATTGGATTCAGCGTATTCGAATTAAGTTTACCCACCGGCTCCCCGCAAACAACGTAGTAAGCGACAAATTTTGCTAAACCCGGGGGCAAATTGCGGCATTCGATACGACTCGTAATTTAAAAATATTTTCATATAAACTCTATCGAATGCCCTAATTTGCCCCCTGTTTTTTCAAACATGAATGTTAACATTAATCTCATGCGTTGTTCAAATATCAAACTATCTAAACTTATGCATGCTATTGCCGCTAAAATACAATTACAAGAACTAAAAAGACGATTTTTTGCTCCCTTTGAAAAATTGTAATCTTGCTACTTAAAACGTTATTTGCGGCGGCGAACCTTCAATTGTGACCCTGCCCTTAAGCGCTATTGTGATGCTACATGTACAATTTCGAATGTTTTGCTTGATAAATTTCTGGTTCATGTTTTTGGGTCGTTCATCTTTTGGAATTCAATGATCAATAAACAACTATCACAAATATCTCATTCGGAGTAGATTTAATTTACTTGGGGAATATACGATTTTGTGAACTGCTGGGTATACATAAGTATGTATGTGGTGTTAATAAAAATAAATAAATTTTTATGTTCATATGGATGCACACATATGTATATGCATGCATATGTATGTATGTATTTAAGTACGAATTTAGATTAAACAGCAGGCACATACTGCAGTATAAGCCAAAACTGAACTTGTTCATAACAATGAGAGTCGGTTAAAGTTCATTTAAAAATCTTATTCACGAGCGATTTTATTTTTTTTTTATTTACTTTTAGTCTTATAAAGAACAATTTTAGCTCAAATTGCTACTGTTGTTTCTCTAATCCGGGAGTTTGTTTTATTTTAAAATCGTTTAAAAATAATAATAAATTCTAATGCTCAAAATGAATTAAATAATTTTTTGTTTATTTGTAAATTTTTCATTTGAGCTTGAGTTTGCGTGACCATGACGTGAACTTGTGTGACAGCAAGTGAGTAATTACTCAAGATGTAATATCTTGCAAGCACACAGAGAATACAGTGCCTAATAAGTACCTCATAAAATAGAACAAAATTCATAAGATATCTCTATGTTTTTTTTCAATAAGGAAATCTTATTAATTTAATAAGGAAAACCTTTTTGGAAAAATCAAGAAGAAATCTAGTAATTTTTATTAGGTTATCTTATTGATTTTTTCAAAAAGGCTTTCTTATTAAAAAAAATTGTTTATGTCTTTATTCTTTGTACTTATGTATTTTCATTGAAATTCTATTTATAACATTATGTATGTAGTATATGTAGATATTATATTATATTCTTAATTAACTCACCATACATATATATTATTACTTGAGAGGAGAAGACAAGTGTTGAACCAGCAAACTTCTGACTGATAGACAAGCACTCTAACCAATATGCTAACAGGCAGCACTGAAATTATTGTACAAACATGCTTATACAAAAACGATAAAGATCATGAAAATAATTGTCTCTATGTTTGTTTATAGATATGAAGTAACAAGAATCCTATTAATTAAAAATCTTATTAATTACACACAATCATATAGGAACCTAATAGAATCAAGAAGTTTTTCTCTATGGATTGTTTGTTTTATTGGTGCCAAAAAGAACGGAAATTGAGAGAAAAAAAAGGTGTGAATAACAAGATTTCTTCTTGATTTTATGTGGTTTTCTTATTGATAAAATTAATAAGATTTACCACATAAAAATAATAAGAAATCTATATGGAAAAATCTTCGCTTCTCTCTGCTGGGATACCCCTTAGCCTAAAAATCTTCTTGCTTCTATTAGGCAGTTTATTCTCTGTGCAGGAATAACTATTGTCTTGTGAACTAAAGATGATTAATTTTTTTTTCAAAACATGTTGTTTGTTTTGACAGACACTGTTTATTGCAGCAAACTGTTTTCTCTGTCAATTTAAATTTTAATTTTGTACTGTTTCAATTTCCATAAAATTGAAATAAAAAGTTCAATGCTTGAAGCATTTTATTCAATCAAATAAAAAAATTCATGCATATGTATGTATGTACATACATATGCATGTATGTACAAATAAATATTAAGATTAAATACAGTTTTGTAATTGAAGTTAAACCCTAATACTGAATTATAGATGCTTGTGATGTATTCAGAGATATGGAAACTCAAAAAAAAAAAAACATAATAAAAAGCATCCCCTAATATTATCGAACATTTTAGTAGCATGCATCACTGCAATCACAAAGTAGACCAGAGTTGTAGAAGGTGACTTATGAAAAAAGCTAAAATCCGCTGATTTGATCACTGTTAAAAAGGGACAAATATAGTGTGTTTGTTATTGAATATTTTTAGTACAATAATCAAAACAAACAGCAGAAATGTATACTTAGTGAAATGAACAATTCAAAATTTTTACAAAATTAAATGAAAGATTTTGTAGTGTTGAACTAAATAAAAAAATGTGTAAAATATTATTAGTATTATAAAAGTGATTAAAATTAGTTTCCAAATGCTTACAAACTCAATTTTAAAAATTTTCCTTCAAAAATATTAATTTTTAACTTCAACTTGCAAAAAGCAAACAACGAATGAGACCACAAAGCATAAATTGAAAATACACTTGAGCACATAAACATTTGCACAAAATTAAATGGATGAATTTGTGGTATTGAATTAAAAAACACAATGCGAAAAGGAGGATTATTAGTATTAATAAAGTGATTAAAATCTGTTTCAAATGATTAGAGACTTCGTTTTAAGAATTTTCGTTCGCAAATATTAATTTTTGCGAATGAGACCACAAGGAATAAAATGTAATTACTTTAAAATAATACCACGCGAAAGAAAAAGTAAAGAGGATTTGATGACTGTGCGAGACCTCTAAAAACACAATTATCTTCCGTCCTGTATCACCTCTGGTCTACTTTGTGACTGCAATCCAATTTATTAGGTTGAGAATTGTTTAAATTGTAAATTTTTAATTATCTTCTTTTTACAAAAGCTACAAAATATCAAAATGTGAGATTGATTGAGATTGATTGAGATTTGCAAAATATAACAAAAGCTTCGATATTTTTTTTTAAAAGCGTTGTATTTGAGTTTAGCCTACTGTAGCAACGTTAGTGCTTAATCAGGGCATCTTTGCAAACTTCCCATAAATATTAACTCAAAAATTTAAGTGTTTTTGGTTGTTTGCATCGATAAAACAGCTCTGTTTGTCTATTTTGTTTTTAAAAATGAACTCAACTAAACTCCGGCGCTGGCAATTCTTCAAGGCGGATGCGTCGCTGTCGACAGCTGCCAGTGGACATAACAATTCCATCTTAAATGGATGAGTGCTCAAAAAATTCATTTTATTTAGAAAAAGTTGAAATTCAAATTGAAACTGTATTGATTTACTCAATTTTAAGAACATTTTTGAAAAGTTTAATGCTTTTCTCTTCGACTTATTTTAGCGGCGGCATTGGAGTTCAAACATTGGATGCGGCTTATATGTAGTATATTTCCACCGACTTTAAATGAAGTAGGTGAAGTGTTTCCACCGACCTTGTGAGTGGTTTGTTGTTCGAATTTTCGTATTTAATTTGTGCACGTACTTTACAAGGCGGGCGCAGCAGCTGTAATGTGAATTTTATCCACATGAAGTTCACATTTAAAATTGATTAAAAATTCCTTAATATAATTTTTACGAAATTGTCAATCACTATTGATGGGTGACCCAGGGATAGAGCTTGTAATTTTAAAAGCAACACAGGGTTGCATAGATAAATCCAGTTCGAAAAATAGTATTTTAGAAATGATTTAAAATAAATCAACTACTTTGAGGTGATCAAAATCAAGTATAAATTAACATGATTTGCTCAAATCACCATGATTTGTCTAAATCATGCCAGTGGAAACCTACTCTTAGTTTGTGGCAACTTAATTTATTTCTTGTGTTATTTCAAAGGTCTGCTGGTCTAAAAAGTTTAGTATTTCAAAAAGTATTGCAAAAAAGTAAACAAAAGTTTAAAATTTTGAGAATTTATTTTTTTTTTTTCATTTTTCGTGTGATCATATTTTTTTCGAAAGTTTAGTCTATTCATAGTTGCTTGAATTTTACTTAAAAAGATAATTTCTGATCCATTTAACACCGTTTGAAAATTTCAAATAAGTGCAATAATAACTCTGTTAAAAATACTTTGATCCCCAGAGTCTGCAAAGATTGTTTTTTTTTAATTGACAAAACCCGATTTTCAACGTGTAATCGAATTTTTAAAAATGACAAAATGAAATACTTTTAGAAATACTTTTTCACTGCCACTTAGATTTTCTCTTAAATCCAACGTAACAAACATACTGAAAGCATGGTTAAATGCTTTGCATGCATTTAATTACTTACGGATGCGAAATGATTCAATTCTTTGTTGGAGGGCGAAAGAAAACTTAAACGTTGATAGGAAATATCATACAACGCCTCATTATCAATGCAGACGTTTTAGGTCTGTAATTTCGCAAAATTGATGGGCTGACAATGTGGCGTTGCAGGGTTCAACAGCAACTTCTGACACCTGAGCCCCCAGGATGATGAAAAGATGCAAAGTGGGTGGATGCATTTTTAAAAATGTTTGTTGGAAGGTTTGGTTGCTTAAATGAATAAGCAAACATTAGCAAATGTATGTGGGTATATTTTGTGTGTGTGTGTGTATACGTGCATGCTTATACCCTGAAGGAAACGTGGGGTTAAGTGTCCCCAAATCACCACTTTTGTCGACTATTTTGGTGACATTGTCAACGGAGCGTCTGTTAATATTGTTTTTAATGCGTAGAAGAAATTTTTTCAGATACACACAACTATGCTCCTTCTTAACGTTTTATTGGTTTGTTGAAATTAAAAAAAAAAATAAATAAAATAACAATCCATATTGTATAAAAATAGAAAATGTGAAAATTAAATAATTTTAAGTGAAAGGTGCCAATTATGAAAATTTTTTTTTGACCCTGTGGAAGATTTTGTGCCATCAGGTAAAGATTTGTCACAGTTTCAGATCCATACGTATGTGTGTGACTTTACTAATTCAGCGAAACATACAATTTTTGATTTACATATACATACTCGTACATGTGTGTTTAATAGAAATGACAAACAATTTCCTGCAGGTGCTGACAGTGTCTATAGTGAATCAGTACAGTGTTTCTTCGGACATTTGCCACAGTGTGGTGATATCGTCAATAGCAAGTCAGTACAATCTTACTATTGACGTTTTCGTCATATGGTCCTACAAGAACTACCTAGTCAGTATTGACGCAGTCTACTGGTAGATTTCGTATAATTTGTCAGTAGTACTGGTGACATCGTCAATAGATAATCAGTATAATTTTACTACTGACATTTCCTGCAGGGTATATTTAGCATTCATTTATTTCATTTCAAGTACCATCGCAGGAAATCAAATTCATTTGTGGGAACATGTGAGTTCGTGTAAGCGTGTATGTATGTATGTTTATCTCATCATTAATTCATTCATTTGTTTATGTTGATTCACACATTTACCAAATGCAATCGTAACAAACACACAGTTAAGTACACGAATGGTCGTAATGATGTTTACACAACCCATACATACATACAGGAATATGCAGCAGAAGAATGTGTATGTAACTGTTCATTATCATCACCATTTTCGTCGTCGTTGTTGTTGTTATTGTTGGTAATGATGGCAGTGGTGTTTTCGGCGTTTTTTTGTTTGTAGTTGGTAATGATGTTAACCATGGTTAAGAGTTGTGCAAGAACACGATATTATTCATTCAATTTCAACCAACCAAAGCAACACATGAGGGAAATCGTGAAAAAAATCAAGCAAACAAAATCCATTTATATTTTCCCAAAATTTTAGCAGCACCAGTTTAAGCTTGCAATTTGTAGTTGTTGCATTGTTGTCATTGTAATATTGTATTGTTGCAAGCAACATTATTGTTCGCATAAGCGGTAGTTGGATGATAGAATGGCGCGTGCATTCCGTAAATTATCCGTAACACAAGTGGAAAGCAAAAACAGAAACAAAAGAGAGAGAGAGAAAAAAATAAATTAGTTTAAAATTCGACTTACAGAAACAAGATGATTCAAATCTCCATATGTTGGCGATGACAGCTTCAATGTACGAAAACAGATGTCATACAATGCTTCGTTGTCAATACAAAATGTTTCGTCGGTATTTTCGACAAGTTGATGAATCGACAATGTGGCATTGTAAGGTTCGACAACTGTATCGGAAACCTGTTATAATTATAAATTCATTATACAGAGCACAGCAGAGGCCAGCCAGCCAGCCAGTACACAATATGGAGCATTAATGTTTTGTTGTTACAACAGCAGCATGTTGCACGGTGGTGCGGTGGTAAAGCAATACAATTTCAATTGTTTTTTTTTGTGATTGTGATTTTGTATCAATTTACCATCAGCAGCATGCAGCATTTTGTTTAACATGATAGCAGGCAGCATTGGTCAGAATATGGTGTAGATGTTAAACATAAAAGAAAATAAAAGAGAAAGAAATATAATTATTCTTTAATTAATTAGTTTAGGAATTTCAATAAAACAATAATTGCAATTATTAAGAGCTTATTTATTCTTCATTACTTAATATTTCAATAGTTTGCTATCAAGAAACTTGAAATTTCTTTGTGGTGCTTAATAAATGTGGGTGAAAATTAATGTAATTTAAAATATTTACTAATATTTACTTAAAATTTAAAACAGCATGAATTTATTGTAGACAAAGGGAAGAACGGTCAAAAAAAAACACCCAAATTGACACCATCCGTTGTGAAGAGTGCCACAAGTGCGAATTTTTTTTTTGATATATGTAAGGCCGAAGTTACATCTGTGTACCATGTGCACAAAAGAGCATAAAAACTAATTACTAATGAAAAACTGTTTAGATTCCGACACGTTTTTTATCGTCAAGTCTTGAGTTTTTAGTAGAGAGAGGAAAAGAGAATGGAGGGGAGTACAGAATTGACCGTAACAGTCGGGTTTGTTTTTATAGCTATGCTATTTATTGCGCGATACAGGAGTTAGGACGTGATTTTCGTAACAAAAATAATCGACACTATTATAGTTATAAACTTATTTTTCTTTTGGTTTCTTTGTACTTAAAAGCAGAGTACGAAAATAAACGAAACAAATTGTTTGATTTTGTTTTGTTTAGCTCTTTGAAGTGAGAGAAACAAAAACAATGAGAACGATTGCTCAATTTGTTTTTGTTTGTTTTGTTTTTGCACATGAGCACAAACCAGAGAACACTGCCAATCGGCTGTAAGCCGGCTAACAGCCGCCACAGGCCAAAAACAATACATTAATTTAATCGTACGCCACTAGAAAAAAATAATGGGAAATAAATGGAAACGTTTTGAAATATTTGCGGAGAATTTGACATCATCATATAACATAATTTTATTGCATTGTTATTTCACACATGAAATTTGTTTAAATAACTAAGCAGCATAGCTATAACCGGGTGTCCTACGACACTTCTCTTCTTTTTTGTTCGTTTTGTTTTGGCATTCGTAATACTCTACGATAACGCAAATTGATGAAACAAACTTGATGGTGTGTATGAACAGAAATGCTGGTTCAAAAGAAATTTGATCAAAAACTGATCAGGTAAACCTGACGTGTGTGAAAGAGGACTAACTCATTGTAAGTGTATGAGGATGTAGTATATGAGTGATAGAAGCAGGGAGTGTTGTGAACGATGACGGAATATAAAAAAAAAAAAATCAAACACCAAGCTTTTTCATGCCAAATTTGAAGACTCTTTTTATTATAGCTTTCAAGATATAATATTATTATTAATTACTTTGTATGGGGTACATCTTCCCTCGGTCCTATTCTACCAATATTTTTAATACTTCGCACCTCGCTCTCAAGAGTCCATACCAAATTTGAAGACTATTGCTATTATAGCACTCAAGATATAAGATTATTATTAATTACTTTGTGTGGGGGGGTGCCCCTTCCCGTGGTACTACTACCAATATTTTGAATTACTTCGTACCTTACCAAATTTGAGGACTCTTGTTGTTATAGCTTGCAAGATATATGGACAAATAACCTAGATACCGACTGCAGCGCTATCTGCCGGGCTGATTTGTGAATCTAAAATATCCAGGGCGCCACCCAAACCCATACAAAAAAATTCAATCAACTCGGTCCAGCCGTTTAGGAAGAGTTCAGTGACAAGCACACGTGCAGTAGAATTATATATATATATAAGGATATTAAACATTAGTGGGCTTGGACCCGCCCTGTTTTCTTAATGCTAGAACGTGTCACACCTCAGGTGTGTCAAGTTTGGTACGAATTCGTTAAGTAGAAGCACGTGAAATGTAATACTAAATTTTAATGGGCTGGTCAATGTAAATTTTTTAAGCACAAGATTATATCATTTCAAAATGTTTAACGAGTTTTGGGGAGAATGGGATGAGTCCGAAGAAATAATTAAAAAAAAAAAATGGCAACACTTTGGCACCCACCCGATACTCTACAAATAAACATCACAAAAAAATATTTGGCGTACCCATTCATGTATATATGAAGTTTAGTTATATAAAATAAGTATTTCGGAAGAGATACGTTTTTGGGTAGTCCGTTTCACTAGTATATGATACCAGATAAATTAATTGAAACCAAGGTAAACAGATACATTTGCTTAATTTATTTTCTAATTTGTTAACAACAAACACTGTTCTTACAATCCTTTGAATATTTACTTATAAATATTTTAAATTAAATTCAGCAAATATTAAATAAGCTAAACTGTATAAATCAAACCAAAGTTAAATAATTTTCATAATTATAAATTGCAAAACGGATGCAACAAAACGATTGAAAATTTAGTTCAAACAATAAGAAATTTTAGGTTAATCACATAAATAAGGTAGACAAAATTTATTCCATTGTATGCAATTCGAATGTTTATTACAAGAAACTAATATTATACTTATATACATTATTGTATAAATAATATCTGAAGTATTTAAGAGCAATTTCTTTTATTGTATTAAAACTTGACCCTCCTAAGGTTTTAAGTGTGAATAATGTTAGGGAAAAGTAAACAGAAATAATTGTGCATAAACTTATGCATAAAATAAATTAGCAGCATTAATTAATTTACAACTAACGCTTGTAGAAGAAGCAATTTGTTAATAATACAACAAAATACGAGGGCGAGTCAATAAGTCGGTGATTTTTTAAATTTTCCGCTTCTTAACTGCTGCTCTCAACACAAGCAACTGTCAATTGACTCCTGTCATTTAGTTTGTGTTTGACAGCCACTGATTACAGAGTACCGCATTATTTTAGAAGAAAATGGAAAAAGGGAATTTCGTGAGTTTTCAAGTATTATTTTTTTTTATAAAAAAAACCATCAGTCAAACCAAGCCTAAGCGTGAGGACTATTCACCATCCATTTAAGCGGTTAAAAAAGTAGTTTAGTGGATTTCTTTGAGTCACATCTCACACGGAAGATACCATACGTTTTGGAAACAATTGAAATGTTCACGATAAGGTATTGACCGATTGGGAATTGAAAGTGGGAGAGATTGTTTGAGATTGAATGAATGGGTATACGAGTTATTTCCGCAAGATGGCTGTTATGTTTGCTGTTAATGGATCATTAACATAATAGTGCAACAATTTCGCAATATGGACGAGTTTTTGCACCGCGTGCGCGTGTGAATATATATATATATATATAGACAGTCAAGCAATAATTAAGGCAATTTCAGCAGACTGCAACTACTCCTCGTGTGCTCATGTGTAGGAATGCCCTAAATAGGTTATGTGCTGGCAGACGAGTACATGCGTTTTTGGGTCCGAGAACACATGGGGATTGAGGGAAATAAAATGGCCAATACACTGGCCAAAAGAGGAATCCAATTACCGGTGCAAGAAACGGTATATGTCCGAAAACCAATTCAACACCTGAAATGGATCACAGACTCTAAGATGTAGGAAGAAGCGGAGGAAAGTTGGCGTGCGACGAAAACTTGCAAAACTTCTAAAATCATGTGGAGCTCCTATGATCCTAAATCGACTAAATTCCTTTTATCACTAACCAGAAGCAACTGTAGACTTCTAGTGGGGGTATTAACTGGACACTGCTGGACAGCTTCGTATGCCGTCAAAATAGGACAAATACTTGACGGTATCTGCAGGAAATCTAAGGAACCCGGGGTAAGTGAGTCAGTAGAACATCTACTGTGCCACTGTCCGGCTCTAAACCGCACTAGATATGACTGTGTTGGTGATCACACTTTTCGCAGTCTTGAACTTGTATCGGGAATGGAAATGAGTAGACTACCAAGGTTTGTTAAATCTGTGTGGGAGTCATTCGATATAGGTAGGCACCACGAACTAGGCTGCCATACTTACAGGTTTCTTGTCATCTGCTGGTATCGCTAAAGATCAATCCTGGTCTATGCGAGGTCCGTGACCACCCAGACTAACCTAACCTAACCAAACCTTTTGCACCTCTTCGTAACCGTGTACAAAACGTTGGCCCACCAAAATACATCAGATACCAAACAGCATTAAAAACAGTGGTTTTCTCGGTGTGAATGGGCGGCAAGGAAGGCCAAGGCCAGTTAAAAAACACATGACGATCGTATTCAATGGCGAATATTGGGTAGATTAAACGATGATTTGAAAAAACCGCATTTGTCCACGGTAAAAGTTCTTGTCCACTAGGACAATGCAAGGGTGCACACATTTGCAGTTTCCATGGCAAAAATCTATAAATTGGGTTACGAATTGCTCTTTCATTCGCATGTTCTCCGAATTTAGCGCGATGTGACTCGACGGTCTAAAAAATTTCAACTCAAATGCATTACTTTTTGCTGGTTTAAAAGAAAATTTTGAACCTGTCTTCGGAGAAATTGGCATCTCAACGGACTACTTGTGGACGATGTCCGTCCGATGTCTTAAGCACAAACATAAATGCATGTGAACATAATTTATACT
The DNA here is from genome assembly GCA_936439885.1 of Nowickia ferox. NCBI lineage: Eukaryota > Metazoa > Arthropoda > Insecta > Diptera > Tachinidae > Nowickia > Nowickia ferox. The sequence goes on along the minus strand of OW387023.1, from coordinate 98,994,879 downwards.
AAAACGTATGAAAAAGGTAAATTTTATAACATCAACTAATAAATACAAAGATTGCCTACATAAAATATGGATGAATTATTATAAATCTAAATGCAAATGCAAGTGTGTTTGTACGATAACATTACAAATGAAAATAAAACCAAGCAACCAATACATAAATAAATACCTAAACCAAGACTGTCCAAACTGGCACCAGAGTGCCGAACATAAATCGGCTTCTTATACAAATGAATGCACATACGCCAATACATTACTCTCGGTGTTCTCTCAGTGGCCAGTCTTGACTTAAACTTAAGCATGATTGTGCCCAACGGGAAATATATAGGAACAATAGTAAAAGTTGAAGAACAATGTTCAAGAACAAGCAACAACGAATAAACCCAGTTTTAGGATTAAAATTAAAGTTTTTGTGTTATTTTTTTACAATTTAAAGTTACATCGCTTTTTGGAAAAAATCTAGACAGACTGCAATATTTTTTTTAAATCTTTAAAAAAAATTTCAATTAAGTTTTTAGTCTAATACTTGAAATTTTATATTATGATTTATTTACTGATAGTTTTCTGCAGCACGATTCACTCACTCATTGCTAAAAATTTGTCTTGATAATCGAAGCTGCCATATGTAAACAAAATCTATTTGTTTTGCAAGGTGGTAGTACTGAAGCGATTGTTTATAATTTGCTTTTATTCTCTTGGCGTATTTTACATAGTTTACATATTTTAATATCAATATTCTTTCTTATTTTTATTAACTATTTTTAAAAACAAATGTCACTCACAATTTGATTTCACAAACACAAAATGACTATGCAAAAAGATGGGGCAACTCAATACAATTTTGTGTGAAAATATTTAACCGATTGGCAGCTCAGTTCACGCTGATAGTTAGTTTTTGGTAAAAAACATTTTTTCTCTCTCAAGAAGAGAGATGTCAAACTAGATGGATGCATCCAGCTTTAGAGTTTTATTTTCCCAGACTTTTTCATAAACCGGCAAAGCGGGTATGATTTTTAAATTTCTCGCGAATTTCCGTGCAATACATAACAATAAAAAATATTATTTAGTTTAATTTATTAAAAAAAAACAACTAATAATTTATGAGATCTATAAAATAATAACGTCTTATAAATAATAAAATTATATAATTTCAGTTCTTTATATAATAACAATGAATTTAAAAATCACATAACTGCACTTTTTTTAATGAGAAAAAAAAACTAAAAAAAATCAGGTGACTGAAGTAAAGTTTCTTTCATTTCATTTTTAAACGGTTGATTGCTATGGCAAAGATTTCAAATTTTGTAGAGATACATATGTATTTCGATGCAATACCCAATAATTAATTTAAAATACAATTTGCAATGTTTTATTAGTTAATTTAAAAAAGAATTTGCTTATTTTTGTTCTACTTAGGACAAACTAAATAAAAAATATACTTATAGCCCATTCAGGCTGACGCTAAATAAAGTAGTTTCGTAATTTCGGTCGAAATCAAGTTGAAATTAAGTAATTTCCTATACATTTTGACATTTTAGAAATTAAGTTATTTGACTTAATTTCGATGAAATTAACAAGAAATTACAATATACAACGCTGTTTTTGTACTAAAACTACTTTTCTGTTCAAATATTAATAAATTTACAACTATGAGAAACAACAAATAAAAGAAATGAAAAATTTTTAATTCAATATGAAATTAAAAAAAGTTTGAAAGTTATTATATTTATGACGATTTTTACAAGAAAAATATGTATAAGTGTAACAAAGAGCTTATTGAACTGAAAAAAGTACTTCAATGTCTGCAGCAATGAATAAGATGTTTGCGAAATCAACTCAAATGTCATTCAGTGAACAGCATTAACACTTTTGATTTCGTTCGTAATTTGAGCTTAAAATTATTTAATTTCGTGTCAGCCTGAACGCACTATTATTATAGTATCAAACCAAAAAAGTTTGTCTTCAGTAGAACAAAAATAAGCAAATGAACTAACATGTGCATAATTAGTGAAGAACAAACGACAATGGCAAGACTGTTGTAAATTTAGAGATGGTAAAAATGAGCTTTCATTACAAAAAAGCTGCCAGCAAAATTGTAATACGATAAATCAAAACAATTTACATATTCCATTTACAATAAAAGTTGCATATATAAAGCAGAAATCTACATCAACTGACATCACACACAGTGGACCAAACACAAAGAACGCTGATCATGAAGGTGTAGTGGCCTTCGAAAACAGCTGGTTGTTCCGTTCTACTACGTGTTTGTCAGAATATATACAACTAACTTTGGTGTTATTTGTGCATTAATAATTATCACATGTAATTTGGCTTACCAAGCGATACGAACTTTAGCCTGATCAAATCATATATATATAAACAAATGAAGTTCGAACAATAATAATTAAAAATAAAAAAAAAATGTTTTTTTGTTGTGAAGGAAGATGCTTAAAGTTGTTTATGGAAGGGGCCAAAAACTACTTCGTTTCTTGTATAAAGGCTTTCCTTCATATTAAACATCAGAGCCTTATTTCTGGGGGCCTTTCTTCTAAGTGTCCTACTTTGCACTGAACAATAATAATAATAACATTTTAAAAATGTTTATAATTGTTCCACAAATAGGAGCACTAGAAAATTTCAACTTTTCATGCTGCAATCACGTTTTAATTTCCACACGGGCAGTTGAAAACTGCTCAAGGCATATTGAATGTCCACTCTTAATTGTATGTTATTCAAAACACACGCACAACTCGCAATGTAGTACTTGCACGAACACATAAATACATATTTATGTATGTACACATGTACACATGTATGCACTTTTTATGCATGTACGAATATGTATGGACATATGTGCGTGTATAAGCGCTTTGTATGAGACTGCATTTGATATTAATACCACCTAAAGGCATAGACGTATTTGGTATGAGAATCTAGTAAATTTAAAAACGAAATACATGCATGTGTACCTTTAAGCCTAATGAGTGGATAATGTTAACATATGAATGCGATAGTATGCACGAGAATTTAAATAAAACAATAAATTTCTTTGAAACAGGTCGTGCAATAAGTTTAAATTAAAGTCCTTAGAGTACTAAAAGTTAAAATAAATAGTTAATTAATTAATGGACATAAATAAGGAAAACAAGTATTTCAGCTGCTTGGTTCAGAACAACTATCAGAGGCATTTTTTAAACATAAACACATTGAGTACACTATCTCATCACATTATTAACTAACCCTCGTATTACTCGTTAGCTAATGTTGGTTGCTCTTGATTTGAGTCGTCCATTTGTGTATGTTAGAATTTTTGTTTGTTAAATTAATGAATGCATTTCTCATGTTTTACTCAGATTTAGCAAAAGGAATATTCTGTTCGTGATATATTAAATAAAAATTTATTATAATTCCATTATTTAAATGCATTTATGTAAAAGTATATATACTTGGTAGCGTTTTGTATAAGTTTAATTAAATATTTATGTGCCGAACAAGACTCGGTGATATTTATTTAATTGTTTTATACAAATGATTTTCAAGATAAATCCATATAAATAATTAGGAATTAAATTTCAAATTAGAGATAAGGGAATTTAGTTTATGGGAAACATTGCTAAAGCTTTAAGCTGCTTAACTTGTTACAGTACGCACGCCATGTATCGGTGCACAGTGGGGGATTTCGTTAAAAAAAATGGAAATAGTTCTCCTGTTACTAAACGAGCCGTCCGATTATTATGAAATTGCATATAGCATTTGAGGAGGTGTCACAGAGCTTAAATCTGGAACTTTAACTGCATATCTTTAAATCGGGTGGAGCCAGAAAGTCCCAAAGTGGGCAACCTCGGGTTAATGAAAAATTTAAACCGATGCCAAGCTGATGTTTTTGATCTAATAAAAAAGATATTTTGCAACTGGATTTTTCTATCCAAGAGCTAAAAACAGTCTGCTTTATTTATGGTTTCTCGCTTACAGTTTAGGAAGTATTCGAGAAAAAAAATTAAATTTTGGCTTTCTGCTAATGGAGAAGTCAAATCTTGTTCGATTTAGAAAAAGGAACTTAATATGGGTTAAGAACAAAATTTTTAGCATTCAGAAAAATATTTGGTATCAGCAGCAGAATTTAGTCAAAAGTTATACGCAATTTGAATTAAATTCTTGAAAAAAAGTAACTTTTTCGCCGTTTTTTGCAGAAAAAAGTGGGTAAATTATTTCGCTATTATTATAAAATGTTGCGGAAATTCCAACCCTATATTTTTATTTATTCAAAAGGTAATACTATAAGAAATATTAAGAAGAAATTTTTTGTTCATAATTTTCTTTATTGAAGCAGCCATATCGTTTCAAAATAGATATATTTTTGTTATAGATGTCAAATCTAAGGCCTTTTTTTCCCAAATTCCAAAGCTAGAACCTTTATGCTAGGAACACAACTGCGACGAACGACGAACTTATGGTCGCGAATATTCGTCGTCAAAAATAAAACACATTGGTGTGTATGAAAATGCAAACAATCATGGCGTAGGGACAAATTCGTCATACGCGGCGAAAGTAGCAATAGATTTATTTCTATTTCTTACGGGCGAACGACGACAAAACAATTTTTTCTCTCTCTCTCTCTGTCTTTGCACACACAATAACCAACTTTATCAAATATCAGAGAGGAATTCGCTGAGTAAATTCGTCGTTGTTGTGCTTCACACGACGAATTTACGCAGCAAACTCTTATCGACGAATTCGTCGACATGGACGAAATTCGTCGTTCGCCCCAGTTGTGTTCCTTGCATAAGGCATACACTATGACATTTTTCACGAAATTAGATGAAACTTTTTTTATTTGCCAAGAGCATGCGAGAAAAAAGGCTCCATGAAAAATCGCCCGAAAATAAATAAAAATGAAAAATTGCCCAGAATTTTAAAATGAAAAATTACCCAAAAAATTAAAAAATCGCCCAAAATTTCAAAGAGAAAAATCACCAAAAAAATTAAAAAACACCAAAAAAATTTTAAAGTATAATAATTTAATTTTTATATTAAAAAAGAAAAGTTATAGAAAAGCATAAATAATATTCGTATCTTACTGAATTGCAATAAAACTATGAATAAAAGGAATTAGTTTTACAATTATGAATAAGAAATTTAAAAATTGAATTTTAGGCTGCGCCGCGTCGGGAAACACCATGGTGGAGAAAAGTCGTAAGCCCGGCCGAAGGCCGGCAGTGCAAAACATCTTTATAAGACAGGAAAACTTTGCGAGGCAGAAAATCTTCGGCCGGGCTTAAATACTTTCTCCACCATGGTGTTTCCCGACACGGCACAGCCTAATAAAGATTTTCTGCCTCGCAAAGTTTTCCTGTCTTATAACGATTTCTTGCACTAACGGCCTTCGGCCGGGCTTAAGGATTTCCTCCACCATGGTATTTCCCGACACGGCGTAGGCTAATAAAGATTTTCTGCCTCGCAAAACTTTCCTGCCTCATAACGATTTCTTGCACTGGCGGCCTATGGCCGGGCTTAAGGACTTTCTCCACCATGGTGTTTCTCCACACGGCGCAGCCTAATAATGCTTTTCTGCCTCATAAAGTTTTCTTGTCAGATTGCCAGATTTTTTAAGTGTATTTTTTCCGTTTTAATTTTTAATTTTTTTTTTAAATTTTGGGCGATTTTTCATATGAAAAATTACTTAAAAATTTGTATGAGAAACTTTTTGGACGATTTTTAATTTTTTATTTTTTGGGCGATTTGGGTTTGGGAGATTTTTCGTGAAGACATTGTTCATATGAAAAATCGCTTAAAATTTCAAATTGAAAAATAAAAAAAAAAAAAAAATTAAAAAATCACCCAAAATTTTTTCATACAAATTTTCATTTTTATTTTTGGGCGATTTTTTATGGAGCCGAGGAAACAACATTCATATGAAAAAAATAAACACATTTTTTTAAAGATCTTTGCTACTTTATTTCTTCTCTATTATTACCTTTTCTTCCGGCAAAAGTATCTTGTAACCAGTTTGGTTTGGTTGAACAAATTTCTTAATGTAAATTCTGTATTTTAATCTTAATGACACTGCACAACAGTGGTTTTTATGTTGAAATAAAAATGGCTGATTCTTATGTGTTTCTATCTCCTGTTTACGATGCCCTCATTAATTTTTCCCTATCAGCTCTAGTTTTAAAGGTATAGTGACATTTAGCATTTGCATAATTTACACCACTTTTTGTATTATTCCGTTAATATTTCACGAATGGTCCTCCATACTTAAAAATAATTTCTGGATTATTAAGCTACGCAAAAATCTCATGAGTGTAGATAGAGTCACATTGATGAATATATCAGAATATCTTACTGTTATTGTAAGGATGTTAAAAATCGTGTGTTTTTAGTTTAGTCCTTAAAATTTTTTTTATTACGAAAATAGATTGATTAATTTTCTAGCCCCTCTAGTTTCAGATATATTGTGCTTTTCATAAAATTATTTTAAAATTTTCTTTTCGAACGCCATCCAAAAAAATTGTGGTTTTATATTACATTTGTCAATTTACAAGTCATTAATGCAATTATTACGAAAAAAATGTTATATGGACCAGTCCAGAAGATTTTTGTGTTATTTGTAGTTAATATATCGTATATTTGTTTTATTTCGTGAAAGCTGCAAATTTAAAATATACGATATATTAACTACCAATACAAATAACCATCGTAATCAGGAGATAAAAATACATAAGGATCGGTTATTTTTATTTAAACATCATACAAAAAACCTCTATTTTGTTGTGCAGTGTAATAATTGTTATTTATCTATTTATGTACATACATACATATGTATGTATATAGAAGGCGTTTTTAATTAAACTAAATACCTAATTTTTCTTATGATAGTTATGAAAATTCATGTTTGGTAGAAATGCAAATGAAATTAATGACTATTTGTTTGTAAAGGATCTCCTTTTAAAGATATTTAGTACGCACATAAATTAGATTGTGTTATTTGCGTTTGCTTAAATAAGCTTATTTATTGCCAAGTGTTATTTTACAAAAGTATGAATAAATTATAATTTTAAGTAAATTGAGTAAAGCACAGCAGCACTTGAGAAATTGTGTAAATCAAAAACAAGTTAACAATTAAAAGAGTAGCATTCTTGCGTTTATTTATTCGTTTTTAATATTGCAACAGAATTGTGATTTTGTAAAATACAGTATAGGGCATTTACACCTGCACATTATCAAACAGATTTCAACTAAAATCTTTATCAAAATCTCTACAGTTTACACCAAGTTTTTTTTTTACATTTATCTCGAATTTTTACCCAGAACATAAAACATTGACTGAAATTGTCCTAAACTAAAGAGACCCCATAATTTCTCATTCAAATAATTCCAACGCTGCACTTTATGCTATAGATGCAGGTGTACTTGCACAACTATACAAGGGTATACAATGTATACTATATACTTGTATGCTTTCACCAGTCAACATCAATAAGCACATAATTTATAATCAAGGTTTATATAAAGATTTATATGATTAAACTTATAAGTAAACTTATATTTTATACTTAGCATTATTGATTTTATTAACATTTCCGATGCAAAATCCCTTAAGTTATTTGCTGCAATTCCGAATTTACATAAATAATTTCTTTAGATAGTTTATTTTTTTCACATTTTATTTACTACAATACAATAAATTATTAGTAAATATATATATACATATGTATGTACAAATGTATATATATGACTTTAATAAAATTTTGTTTAAAATGAAAACAATGAAAGAATAAAAAATCAAATACATAAATAACCAGAGTGCAGTATTTGTCTTAAACTATATATAGCCTTTATTATTTATTAAAGAAATGTTTTTAATTAAAAATGTTTTTCATGTGTTAATAAATCTGTAGAAACATTTTCGTTTTGGTAAATATAATAATAATGAACTTTTTTTTAGCAAATTAAAAAATTATAATAAAATATTTGTGCAATTACTTTTTATGAATATCTTTTAAATTCACACTCACTCTATAAGAGAATTTACACTTAAACATTCATGCGTTAATATTTATTCATGTGCACATACCCAGCATAACATAATTAATTAACAATAACATACTGTATACGGCCTGCATTAAGGCTCAGTTAGCCGACTGTAATGTAATGTAACTGCAACAGTGGGAAACAGCTGATCGATATTGTTATGTGCAAAGTAATGGAAATGGTTATAGAGATGTAATGGAACGTAACCTACTTTTCATACAAAAATATCGATCAGCTGTTTCCTACATTACAGTTACATTGCATTACAGTCGGCTAACTGAGCCTTTACTATGGAAGTATTGAAGTAAAAGCTTATTTATATTTATTTTTGAAAAAAAAAACACTAATGGCAACTATAGGACATATATTTTTCATTACAGTTAAGATAGATATTCCCCTACCTGAATCCAAAATAGGTTATCTTTAAAGTTCAGTAGTTTTTTTTAATACATACTGTGGAAATCTTACTACTAAATTTTGTAATGAATTTCCACACACGAGTTTTACGCCAACAATTTGGCTTTGCGTGAAACCTGTGCTTTACTATTGGTTTTCCTATACATGTGAGAAAAACGACCTCAAAAACAGGTTTTGCTCCAAAACTAGTCAAAACCACTTGTGCAACACTGTGCTTGTTCAATGATTACTAATACAACATTGGGTCATCCATTACATGTGTCCACACCTGATGATTTTATATCATAACGCGTAATATAACGCCGGCAGAGCAACTGTCATTTTTTATTAATATCAACACGCTGATGATTTTATATCATAATGAATCAATACAATATTAACTTCCTCAAACAAATACATATTTGCAAAACGTTTGCCAAAATTATAAAATTTCCGTGTTGCTTTTTTTAAACGAAAATTGTGTAATAAATAAACGCCAAATGCACAGTGACACATAAAATGACATTTGATATCAAGATAAATTTATCAGGCCGTGAGCTCTGATGACTATATCATAACGTACACATAATATTAATAAATTGAGTCTGAACGTGTTGATTTTTCATCATGATATCAATTTGACTTTCATAATGATCTATATATGTATGAACGCTTTTTTTAGCTGTGGCGTTTTTTGTTTTAGCGGTTTTTTGTTTTGGCGATTTTCTCTTGTTTTTTGTTGCAACACATACATATTTTTAGTTTTGGCGCTTTTTTCGTTTAGGCGATTTTTTCGGTTTTTGGCGATTTTTTATTTTTTGGCGACCCTTTTACTTTTGGTGATTTTTTACATTTTAGCGATTTATTTTATTTTGGGTGATATTTTTCAATTTCGTTTCATTTTCAGTTTAGGCATTTTTTTAAATTTGGGATTTTTTTACTTCTAGCGTTTTTTAAAATCTCAAGAGTTTGCTTCTTACGGTCTCAAACTTACAGCAAGTTGTCAAAATTATATAGTCAGTCTGTATATTAATTAGGATTTCAAGATTGTTCGTTGCTCGCTTTAGAACACCCTTTAATTTTTAATTGTCGTATATTTGTTGTTGTAGCGTCCAAAGTTTTATAAATTTTGTGCTCCTTTTCACCTTTGGCGTACGTAACAGTAAAAAGTGACTTCCGTTTGTCAAAGTCCACCGATTGTAATCATTATTTTGCTGAAAGCAAGTGTTTTGCTAGATTTTCTTACATACATTTGCAATAATAATAATAATAAGTAAATTACTAAAAATTAAATTAAATGTATGTACATTAATAATGGATAAAAATTTTAATATAAACGTCAAATTAATATCGAAAATTCGTACACTCAAATTACTTGCAATATAATGCGAAATGTTTTGTTGAAAAAACTTGTTAAGAACATAATTGAAACGTGCTATTATGAAAATCGTGTAATAAATTAACGGTAATACGATCCAAGTTCGATCGATTATTTATATTGATAACAAACAAAAATTTATTCTTTTATTGTTGATTTTAATACAAGTTGTCAATCGAACGTTTTTTTGTCGACATCGTGGGATAGACCGACACAGCTCAATCACTTAATTTTTTTTAAAGACAGCTGAACACTTGAGATGCCACCCCAGACATCGTCATGTTATAATAATGAGTCAAAATGTCAAAGTGGAAGTAGTGAGAGTGTGTTTTAGACTTGTAACGAACTCATTCAGTGGCTCGTTTTTGACACAAACCAATGATCAAACCCATGTAATTTAAATGGGTTTGATCATATGTTTGTTTCAAAAACGAGCTACTGAAAGATTTCGATACAGGTCTAGTGTGTTTGTTAGCATTTCAACGCATTACTTTGCTAACAAAAGTTTTGCTGGGTATCTGCAAACATATGTGTGTACTTTACATTAATTATAAATACCAAACAGAGAAAATTTTAAATAAAATTAAAAATAAGAACGCAACAATATATTCTGCACATTGTATGGACTGCCTTTTATAATAAAGAACATCGGTACACTGTTTACATTTCGTACTTTAGTTTTAAGTACAAAGAAATCAAAACATAAATAAATTTATAACTGTAATAGTGTCGATTATTTTTGTTACGAAAATCATGTCCTAGCTCCTGTGTAGTGAAATAAATAGCAAAGCTATAAATTGATTTAATCGGAAAGTTGTAACAAAAGTTCCCGCTTTTAAGGAACAGTTCAAGTACACGTGTATATGGTGGTTAAAGTTCACTTTGTTTAAAGTTAAGTTTACTACGGACTTTATCACTAAAAGTGAGACAATGTCTCCGTTATTAGCTTTCAGTTTCAAATTATATTTCATTGAAATTTTAATTTATTTGTGAACTTTTCCAAGAAGTTTAAGTTATACTGCCTTGTTCATAAAAAATAATGTTGTTTACAAAGGGTTTATAAAACAAATTTTGTAAGAAAAACTGTTTTAAACTTCTTATAAATCAAAAATATTTTTTTATGAATAAGGCATGAAGTGTTTAAGCTTATTTTATTTCAGTGTGTTTGGAATAATAGTTGTAATCACCGTCTAAGATATTTTAATATACTACTTGGTTATAACTTTTACTGCTGTAGTGACGACCTAAAAAACTCTCCTAAAAAACAATAAAAGTCGCCCACTACAACTTTTTTATATAATTTTATGTACTCCTACCCATTTGATTTTTAAGAAAGTTGTCAGATGCCTTATACAATTGCACAGGCGGCCCATGCCCACTAAAGTTGACACACACTGTGGCCTCTCGGAAGGGAAAAATCTTACATTTATAAAAGGGAGCGCCACTACAACCACTAAACTTGAATTACATTTTGTGTACCTTCACCCAAGCTATTCTTATTAATCACACCTTATGCTTTTTTTAGAGGCATAATATTGATTTTGGTAAAGTGAGCGTGGTCAAGCCCCTTAGAATCTAATATGTAGGGTGTCTGGTAGCAGATTTATACTTTCAAACTTAAATAAAAAACGTAATAATTGGCACAAAGTTTTATTAAAAGAAATGCGGATTTAATTTTTTAAGGAGTATGCCGTCGAGTTGAGCACACTGTTCAAAACGGAGACTTGTTGATCAGTATTTGGGGGAAATTTTCCCGAAGCAAATTCATCGAAGCTCTGGCTGTGTGTGCAGTCGCCCTGTCCTGTCCTGTTGAAATCACGTGTGTGAAGAGTACGATGAATGAGCTCGCAGGTTTGGCAAAAATAATTCCGTAATCATGCGTCGATAACTTTCCCCGTTTACATTCGTCGCCTGGCTCGAGAATTTTCGAAAAAAAATGGTACAATTATATCATGCGTGGATAAGGCACACCAAACAGTTACTTTGGGGCAATGGAATGATTTTTGATGTATCAATCCAGGGTTGCGGGTTCTTGGAGACCAGTAACGGCAGTTTTGCTTGTTGACGAGGCCGTTTAAATGAAAATGGGCCTCGTCACTCCAAAAAATAGGATTTACATAGCGAAAACGCTCCAATATCGTTTCACAAAAATTTTTGCGTAAATCAAAGTCACTTTCTTTCAGTTCTTGAACGGTTTGAATTTTAAAAGGATGGAACTTTAGATCCTTTTTTTAAATGTCATGAGTAATCGCTCTTGGAAGTTCCATTTTCCGTATTGAAAGTCGCGGCTTTTCACGTAAGTTGCTTTCAACCAGTTCAATGTTTTCGGGAGTCCTTGAAGATCGACTGGGCCTTGGACGTGGGACATTCAAAGCCGAAGCAGTTGCGCGGAATCACTGCAACCACGAACGAATTAAACTTACACTCGGTCCATCACTTTTTCGCCGAATACCGAACTTTGAACAAAATTGTCGACGAGCAATTACGTAAGAATGATTGCTTTTAAAAAATGTCTTCACAGAGAACGCGCGATGCTCACTCGACCACTGCGACATCGTGACTAATAGGTCCGCGCAATCGATAATTCCAAAGGCGTCACCCTCCCTCCGCACCATTTATTGTTTTATGAAATAATCGTATTTAAAAATATAAATTTGCTACCAGACACCCTGTAGTATATTATATTTTTTCATCTAAACAATTCTAAGTAAACTTTAAAAGCACTCTAGATTCTTAAAATTACACAATCGTGCATTTAGAAAAGTGGGCGGGACCACTTCCTTAAATATTTAGTATTATATGTACGTACATACACACATGCATATTTCATGTAATTTCATTTAAGCGGTTCCTCTGAAATTTTACACATGTTTTAGCCTCTTGCTATGAAACAAATTTGGTATAAGATAAGAGGACAATATGTGCTCACCAGCATTGCCAGATTTTTTTCTCAGCTACTTTAAGGCCCAAATTCACAGTCATTAGCTCACGAATAGCAATAGTTGAAGCAATAATATTTGATTCACAGCTTTTTGTTTACCATAGTTAAACCGCCAAATGAATTTGTTAACAAATAGTTAGATAACAGCTGATTCGTTGTAAACTTTATTAGTATTGTTGTTTTGTGAAAAATTTTAGACACATTTCACACATACGTTGTCAAGCATCTTCTTCGTATTTAGCTGTAACACATTTTTTTTTATTTTCTATTATATTTTGGTCTTTCCGAACCAATTTCAGCACTAATTCAATATCTTGCACGGTAAAGTTAGACGAGCGAGAACCGTTTTATCCATTTTTAAGAAATAATATAACAAATGTAACTCAGTCGTGAAGCAGCTCTGGGCGAGTCAACATCAAGTGTAGTTGGCAATTATCTCTTAAGTGCGACCAGGCCACTGTTGTTTATTGGCCTTCGAGAGTTTTGTGTCTCGCTCGCACTGGTTGACTGATCTGTAACGGATAACCGTATATTCTTGTGGTTCTTTTGTGGACTTTCTTTAACAACCACGTTGCTACTTCCTATGTGAAGGCATAGATCGTGTATAGTCAGTCACAAAAACTTTTTTACAATACTGTTAATACCATCTTGGGCATATGGTCTAGTTACCTCACCCATATTTGTGCAACAATATTTTACAAATTTACTTTGTAAAGTATTTATGAAATAAATAAAAACAAATGTAAGCAAAAACCATATGCTATAGCAGAGGTGCCAATAGTTAAACTTAATAGTTTCATAGGGTTACCATTCTTTGCTCATATTAAGAACTTTAGTTAAGGCCGTGATACACTAGCCTACACGATCGTGCGATTTTTGAGAAAATACAGCCCTAGTATGATGGAGTCTATGAAAATTTTCAAAAGACAAAAACAATTCATCAGATCAGGATTGTATTTTTTCGTAGATCGCGCGATTGTGTAGGATAGTGAATCATGGCCTTTAAACAATACACTGTGAATACGAAGTATTAGTTAAACAAAAGTTATCATTTTAGTTTACTAATAATTAACTAATGACTGTAAATTTTTCCCTAAGTTGCCCAAAAATTAAAATCAAGTGCATTAAATGAACACTAGAAAAGTAAGAATTAAAATGTTTCTAAAAAAATTTTCTAATTTTTGACAATATCATTGGACGAATACTTTATGATTTTTCTTAGCTTTCCATTTGGTTTTCATGCCAAAGTCACTATTTTATACTTAATAACAGTTTTTTTTTGTTAATAAAAATTAAAATGAAAACTTTTTACGACTGTTATGATTATTTGGTGTTGTTAAATTGTTCAGCTTATCGTGCATAATTTACAAAAATATATGTATGTATGTGTGTATGTGCAATAAAATAATATGAAAACACTTATGTACGTACATATATTTTATGTGTATTTTTACGCATGAAATATGTATATATAATGACGATAATACTTTAACGAATTCCAAATACAAATAAGCATAAACACATACACGGTTGCACAAACATTCATATGTATGTATGGATGCAATCACTGATACCAACACATTTAAATGACACAGTATGTGCCTTTAATGTTTATGTTTAACATTATTTAATGGACGTTAATACATACTAACTACGATATGGTAAAATATTACACTTACGGTATGTGCATTTCAGTGCGTGTTTTTGTTGGTATGCGTGAGAATTTATATTTTTGTGTAAATAAAATGGTTGAATAAGTTGAGTGTTGCTATTGCTGTAATTACAGGGATTAACAAGGATTTATAAAGAATCCTATTATTTGCACTTACGCACTTATCTACATACATATTTATGTAGAAAAATTTATTATATTAACAAAAATTATTTTTTATAATTTTTAAACTCTTGTGCAGTGCATGCATATACATACATACATACGTAACATACGTACATAATATTATATAAATGCGTATGAATGTACATAGAAAGAATTAAGTCCTATGTTGAACATTTGGAGTAAGAATTTCACAAATAAAAAAAATATCCCGAAATCTGAATTTATGTCATTATAAATTAAATGTAATTTCAAATGAATCTTTGTCATATGTGAATGATAGTTACAGTTGTGATTGTTATTGTAGCATGTTGTTTCTTGGTGTTTCAATTTGAAGTCTAATGGCTTCGTTAGTCAAATCGTATCGTCTTACTTTTGAAGTTGTAGTATCGTTTAAGTCTGGAGGTTAGTTAGCAAAAACGTGAGGCTGCCAGCGAAAGTGTCAGCTGTTACTTTGCTTTATACGTGTGTGTGTATGTATGTAAGCCAAAAGTTGCCAACACATTTTCAATAAGCACCAACATGCTTATTAAATGTTACGGATTTTGTCAGCTGACACGCAACAGCACGATACGATTTCAGTAATTCTACCATAAGTCAAAGCAGACGTATACGTTACGTATAAAATATATTATAAATTTTTTCACATAAAGTATACGCAATTGTTAGGGAATATTTTTATATTTTAGTTTAGGGATGTAACGAATGTTCTCATTCGCTTTCGCATTCGCAAATTATTCGCTTACTTTTGCTATTCGAATTCTCTTTTACATTCGCTAAAGTGTATGCGAATATTTCAAGCGAATACTGAAGACAAAAAAAATTACCTCTTTTACGAAAATAGTTTACGATTAACAAATGTCAAAAACACGAAAATGAAAAACATACATGCATATGTATGTGCATATACTTATACTTACAAGTAAAGCATTCTAAGCAAAGCTTTAAGTGGAAAACTTTTCTATAAATAAGTTGGCATAAATATCAAATTAAAACAAAAATCCAGCTGTGCTTGGAAATGTTTTTCAGTTTTTGAAAGAGAAAAGGCAGTGTTTGATTTGCGTGAAAATATTTTTTACTTAAGACTAGTCTGTTCAAAAGTTTGAAAAATGTTGAGCACTATTCATTACTTCGTACAGAGAACTTTAAATGCGAACAATACTAACTAGTGGTTTGTTTTTGTAAATTCCATGCGAAACAACAATGTTTTTTCATAAAAAATTCATGCCAATTTTTCTTTTTCTTTCGTATGCATTTTTACAGCATTTCATATGAAATGTTGAACAGAGTACCAGGCTTTAGGGCCAAAGTACGAATGGGTTGCTTGCCTAACATTTTGTAAATTTATTTTTAATTATTATCTATACTTATTTTAATATAATTTCATATATCTTTCTGTTTTAAGAATTAGTATTTTTAATAAATTCATAAATATTTGCTCAATTCACGACTCAATTTAATACAACTTCATGCTCTTAAATAAATTTATTTTCTTGTGATTTTTCGCATTCGCATTCGCTTTCGCATTAGCTAAACTGAAATTCATTACATACCTATTTTAGTTATCTAACAAAACCCAGCGAAAAAATACAAATATTCTGTGCCTCGTTTCTGCAACGTATGTGGAAACTTTTCGAGTTGAAAACTTTTTATCAACATGTAAAAACACAGAATTAGTAAAAGCTTATATGTATTTGTTAATATTTTTTTAAAGTTTATTTAAGTTTTTATATAGACAGGTGCGTGTTAATTAGAATAACCAACACAAAAATTTATTTTTCAACACAATTTCCTTTTAACTCAATACACTTAGTCCAACGTTTCTCCAGTTTTTGTATCCTTTCCAAAAAATAGGATTTTTCTAGGTCCTTAAAATGGGCATTTGTTTGGTCAATAATTTCATCGTTGCAGCTAAATATCTTTCCACCAAGCCATTTCTTTAGGCTTGGAAATAGGAAGTAGTCACTAGGCTAGCTAAATCCGAAGAATATGGCGGATGAGGTACCAATTCGTAGCCCAATTCATAGAGTTTTGCCATTGAGATGCACCCGTGCATTGTCTTGATGAAAAGAACTTTTTTCTTGGCCATCTGGGGTCATTTTCTTTTTAAATCTTCATTAAATCGGTCTAATAAGTTGACATAATATTGGCCGTTTATTGTTTTTCCCTTTTGAAGGTAATCGATGTGGATTATCCCGCGTGCATACAAAAAACTGTTGCCATCACCTTATTGGCCGACAAACTTACCTTGGCCTTCTTCGGAGCAGGTTCAACCGGAAAAACCCTTTGTTTACACTGCTGCTTGGTCTCCAGAGTACAGTAATGGATCCATGTTTCATCCACAGTTACAAAACGCCGCAAAAACTCATTCGGATTGCGGTTGAGCGACTCCAAACAATCCTTTGAAGTGGTCACACGTTTGAAGTTGTCACACGTTTACGTTGAGAGCAAACGCGGCACCCATCTTGCAGATAACTTTCTTAAATCCAGCACTTCAAATCGAAACCACACTGTCATATGAATTGCCTATGGCATCAACAATCTCACGCACTTTTACTCTTCGATCGCCCAACACCATATCGTAGATTTTTTGGAAATTTTCGGGTGTACTGACCTCAATTGGCCGTACAGAACGTTCAGCGTAATTTGTACTTGTGCGACAACAACGAAACTCAGTAAACTACTTTTTTACCATTGAAATCGATGGTGCAGAGTCCCCAAAGTATTTATTGAGCTTTTCCTTGGTTTTATGGACGGTTTTTTTTTCGCAAAAAATAATGTTTAATGAGCACTCGAAATTCACTTTTTTTTAAATTTAAAGAAAAATACACCAAGTTGTATGTTTTGAACAGCTGTCAAACGCAAAGTAAATGACTACACTTGCTCTATTAACAGGTGGTACTTGATGGTAACTGTGTTGCATTTCATATAACTACGAGGGAAGTTCGAAAAGTCAAGGAATTATTGATCCGCCCCCGTACATCACCAAAGAAACCTTTTTGTAAGCTGGATTTTGAAGTACTCAAATGAAAAACCAGATTTCTCACACAATATTAGTATTTTAGCTCGTTGGCCTACTGAAAAACCATTAGATGCTGGACTTGTCGCTGATATGGCAGCAAACTAACAGAAAATCAAAAAACTATTGACTTAATTTCTCCAGAAACAACCTGAACAGCAATTGGATTCAAGTAGAAACAAAATTAACAAAAAAAGCCAGCTTTCAGTTCGGATCAGATTTCAATTTGTTCATACATATATTACGGAACGCTACAGGGTGGGGGTTAAGGATCTTTTACAATTTTGAAAATGTATACAAGAGAGGGAGTGGAGGGGTGTATAAAAATTCCGAAAAAAGCATTTCGTAATATGTGAATGGCCCTTAATTTTTTCTGATGAGAAGAAATATAACTTGTATGGCTCAGATGGTTGTAATGTTTACTGGATGAATTTGTGAAAGGATCCACAAATTTTCTTCAGAAGAAACTTTCGAGGAGATAGCCTTATGTCTTGGGGTGCATAGACAGCGTAGTGAATTTGCAAATTTGTGTGTACAAAAATTAACATTATATACGATGTTAGTGCGACATCCAAGAGTCTTGCAACAAGACAACGCGTCCCTTCATTAAAGTAGGCAATTTCGTGAGTTCCTAACAGATCAAAATATTGAAGTATTAAATTGGCCTGCTTGCTCAACATATTTAAATCCTACGGAAAACCTTTTTTGAACTCTTGCCAGGAGTTTCTATAAGTTAAAAGGCAGCTTAATTCATTACATCAACTTTAAATAGTTTTAAAATAAGATTGGATCCAAATTGATGGAAATTTAATAAAATAGTTGTTTTCCTCAATTTAGTGCATAAGAAATCGTGAATAAGCCGGCCCTATCATTAAAACAAAGAAATTTTAAAAGTAAAAGTATGTTTTCTTTATAAAATTTAAAAGTGCTATAGTTCTTTGACAAACAAAACATATGCAAAATTTGTGCAGCAACAGCTTTGTTGTATTGCTAAATAGCAACAGAAAGAATAATTTTGTATGATAGCTTTTAAAATAGAAAGATATAATGAAACATTATTTAGCTGTTATTTAGTAGATGCAAAAAGAATTGTTTGATTTGGTGTGTGATTTCAGTTAACTTTCTTGGAATTTTTAAGTCATTCAATGGCAGGCAATTAATCAGGAGCTTGTGTAAATAACGAAATTAAGAATTTTCGCTTGTTTTGTTGAGTAAGCACCGTCTACATGCATTTCGTTCCTGCTTCGGTATTTCCGATATAAAATAAGTAATAATTACATTATCAAAGGGGTTACATCCAGCTTTGATCCCACTGTGCGGCTTTGGCGTTCAAATATTCGCTAATGTTAAATATCAGTGCAATAAAATTATATTATATGCTGATGTCAAATTCTTTTTTTTTTCCTACACAGAAAAAAGTATTAATCAATTAATGTTTTCAATTAATAATTTAATTGATTCAATTAAATTTTTAATTGTATTAATTAATTTGAGTGGAAAAACTTAATTGATATTATCAAATTGTTTATAGGTGAAAATTTAATTAATTTTTTAATTAATATTACAAATATTTTAATTAATATTACAAACTCATTTATATTACTTTTTTGTGTGTAGCGACGTACGATTAAACTAATTTAATAGTGTCGAATACTTTTGTTACGAAAAGTTTGTTACGTCCTAGCTCCTGTGTCGTGACACAAATAGCGTAGCTATAAAACTTATTGAAAGGATTTCTATTTCAAAAAGTATGGGATAAAAAACTTGATTCGTAAATAACTTAAGCTTTACAAAAACTACATTTTTTAGAAAAACATATTTCAAAAAAAGTTCTTTCCAGTTTTTTTCATTAGTATACCAGAACCCTTTTTGAGAGATCTTAATGTCCTTGGAAAATTGTGCCTTTAACTGAATCATCGTTGTTATTCGAAGGTTTTAATTTTTTTGTATTTTTTTATTTTTTTAATACTCCATGGGTTGGTTATGTGTCCACAACTCAACCAATTTCTGACATGACACACACAAATGCATTTTTGCCTCTCATAAATAACATACGCATTGTACCATAAGTTAACCACTAAAATCTGGTTGTATGCAATAACGCCTTCACCGCAATATTCAAGGCTTTTAATATTATTTTACAGTGTCCTCATGCACGCGCACACGCACACGTTCGCGTGTATGAATGTGCGGAATTAAGGAGTATCAAGAGCCTTAAATGTATTAAATGAAAATAAATTTCTTTTGTGATGGTTATACATATCTATAGAAATTAATTAATAAATTTAATATTTTTATCTTCAAATACAATATATTTAAAAGCAGTTAGGAAAATTATATAGCGAAATTGTAAATTTTGTTCACTTTTATACGTTAATAAAAATACTTAGCGATACTATATAATAAATTTTGCGGGATGAATCCTAATAAGTTCTCACTCACTAATACACACGAAATTTATTTTCATCTCTTTGAAAGAGCAATAATTTCTGGAAACGAAAACGCTGTAAGTTTTAATTTTTCTAATTACATCAAATTATGTCCTGTCATACCCTCTATTAAGATCCTGTGTGGTGCCACATTTTGTTGTATGTAAATAGCTTAATAAGTGTATGTATGTATATGTATATATATGTGTGTATACACTAAAAATCATGTATTTTTTTGCATATTGTGTGCTTATGCGTGTATGTGTACTTTGATGTATGTATGTATATAGAAAAGCTTAAGCCAATCAACCAAATCCTTATATCGATCTGTAATAAATTTTTGTCAATACAAACAGAACAAACACACACGCAAAAAGTTTAACAAACGAAAACTTAAATTTATTTTACACTCTCACACTTAAATGGTTATGAAAAGAAAAATACATTATTAACATTGCAACCTAAGGCCCCACAATACATATTTCTGTTTGCTTAAGCAATAAATAAAGAGAGCTCGATTATGGATGGCAAATGAACTTAAATTGCGTTGCCAGTTGAAAAAATGTTATTACGTATGGTGGCCACATTGCAATAATATTGCCAACTACTGCACTTTATCACACAAAAAGATGGTTAAATTAAAAACTTTTTAAATTAAAATTTATTTGTATAAACTACTCATTTTTTCTTTGGCGAGGCGAAAAAATGCTTTGAAAATAAAAAGCAGGAAATTAAAAATTATTTTAAGCAATAACATTTAGGCATAGTAGAGGCAGTAAATCCTTAGAATCAAGAGAAGTAACACTCAGGCAATGAAAGCCGACTACTATTACTAGGTATTACCTGCTTTAGGTAAGGGATAGTGCTAGAGAAGAGAGGTGGTGAAGGAAGAGTTAGAGGAAAGCTTTATTCTTTTACAACTCTGCTTTTTGCATGTTTTTTTTGATTCTTGTGTCAATGAAGCGCATTAAATTTTCGATGCTGTTTTATTGGTTATTTTACTTCGCCGATGATACTGTTACACAATACCGACGAAGGAGGGCGCTCTTATGGTACACTAGGATATATTATAGTTATAATACTGGTTCTTATAAATCTTACATTTCGGAGCTTTGTTTGGCACCCTATGCTGCAGTGGGAGTTAAAGGAACATATATACATACAGTACGAGCTCGATTTGCGCAACTATCGATTATTGCAACACCCCGATTACCGCAACAAGTAATTTATTTTACGTTACAGTCTCGATAAGCACAACATTTTCCCTTTTATTAAATTTAAAACTCCTTTCCCTCTTAATTTACTGAATTTAAAACGTAGTTTTAACAAGTACTCTGATTTTCTCAACAGAACCCAATCCAAAAAAAAAAATTTTTGGACGCCAGTGCTAACACTTTTAATTTAATTTCTCTCTTGACTCCTATAAAAATATGTATGAGAAAAAAAAAATTTATTTAAACTAAATTTACAATGAGTGGATCAGAGAAGACTATTAAGATGAATTTTTCAGACAAAGAAACTCCAGAGAATATAAAAATTAAAAACACACAGAATGTTTAAGTACATGATGCCATTAATGCACTTAACGTATGCAACAGAGAATAATATTCCTTATAAAAAAATAGTTTGTATGCAAAACATTTTTAATTTCAACATGATTTTGCTCAAACTAGATTGTGTTTATGAAAAAATTAGCATGAATATGTATGAATATTGGTTTTAAGTTTCAATTAATGTATACAATATTATTTTATAACTTTTGTTTAAATTTCTTATGTTTAACTGTTAAAAATACATTATTCATATTAAATTATAAATTGGTTTATATGAAGTTTTTAGTGGTCGATTATTGCAACTTTTTGGTAACAGTTGCGCAAATCGAACTCGTACTGTATATATATTGCTATTCATAATCGACCCATTAAATTAGAATATATTCATGAATAGCTTGTGTTCTTTATTACAAAAATATTACATATATGTATGTATTTTTTAGAAAATTAAGAATTTCTCGGCGAAATATATGTATGTATATTTGTGTATTTGTATCTATTAAGACTTAATTAGTTGCTGAGTTGTAACTGAAAAACTTGGGTTTTTCGTAACGTTCTTATACTATATTTTTAATGGTTTTTGTAATATTTGATATCAAATTAAAACTCTGCTGATATTACACGGAATACAAACAACAAACACTTTTTTACTTCTTGCCATATTTGTCTAAATAAAGTTCAAATATTTTGCTTTGCTGCCAAATTTAAACAATTTCCCCAACTTTTTTTTCGTAAAGTTTGTGCAGACCAGCACCATGTGAATGCGTATAAGGCTTAACTGCTTATGCAAGATGTCAAGTCAATTGGCATTCATCTAATTTCATGCTTGAATAGATATAATTTATTATAACGCATAATATGGTAGGCAACACACACAAACACACACACACACAAACTCACACAAATATGTACTATTTAAGTGCAAAGGCAAAGAGAAATAAGGAAGGAATGTAGGCTGCACTGCGCCTATAGCCCAAAACACATAACCTAAACTCACTTTCACACATTCATTACTCATGTTCAAAAGAGCGAACATTCATCTTCATATGACCTCTTTCGAGCCCCCACTCTTTTAGTTTTTATTAACACTGAGATTTTAAACTGAAATAAACTTATTTCCTTAACTGACCCCTTGAAGCGTTCAATTTTCGTAACCACTTTAAACACATAAAACATTTAAACAAACTTTCATTTAAACAAACGTTTTGCATAGGCGCACATACAAGCGTACATGACGGCATGCATAGAAAATTAAGCCGTACGCTAATGTTTATTAACAATTCACTGTGGGACTACATACAAATTTAAGATTCATTATTGTTTTTTAGTGGTTCGTACACAAAAGGTGAAAAGGTTCCCTATTGTTTTCGCTACGAAGTCCGCACGTCCGTTTATCTTCCTGTCTGTCACAGACTGTTTTCTCATATACATATACATATATTAGAGTTAAAAATTAATGGGTGTTCTAAAGCGTTCAACAAAATATCTTGAAATATGTAATATACAGACAATTGAAGGTTATCCGCGAATAACGGTGTAAGCAGTGTTTAAAAAACTAAAGTCGAAGTAGCAAAAGTCGTAAAATTATTTACTTTTCGCTGCTTTGGCTCTTTCCAACTGCTTAAAATCAACAAATGCTTTTGTTTGTGCTTGTAAAAATCAACAACAGTCGCAGTTAAAGCAGAATCAGCAAACAATTGCGCAGTACTTTCAACAGTCGACGATTTCAAATGTTTGAATTTGATATGCTGTTGCTTTTGGTTAGTTTCGGTAGTAAAAGCATAAGCAGTCTGTATGCTTTTGTAAGTACCAAACATTCACAGTCGAAGAAGCAAAAGCTCTTCTGCAGGTTCAGTCAACTATTTTGTAGTGTTTGTCATGTTTTTGTTGTTGTTTTTGGACATCAAACAAGAGGCAAAAACTAAAACCACTTTACTGCGATTGCTTAAAGCTTCTAAAAGCAAGAGTTTTTGTTTCTTTGACTGTGACTGTTTGGGACTTCGAAAGCATATAGACTGCTTTTGCTTTTACTTACGATACGAATCAAAAACAAAAGCAAATCAAATTAAAACTTTTCAAATCGCCGACTGCTGAAAGTACTGCGCAATTGGTTATAAAAAGTTTTGTGATTTTAATTTGAGTGAAACTGTTCTATTTCTCAAAAGCGAGAGCAGTAGCAAAATGAAAATCATAACAGTTTTTTATACACTGGTTGTAAGTGACAAAATAATAGCTTTTCAGGAGAGCCAAAAACGTATTTTAAAGCAAGATTGTTTTTTTTTTTCGTTTAATTTTTTTAGCTTATCAAAAATAATGACAATTCGCCGGTTGGTTATTGGTTTGCTGCAGACATAATGTATTTTGAATATACTGTGCCGCAAACCAATAACCAACCGACGAATTAGCATTAATTTTTCTTTTTGTATCTCTGTTACATTTATCAATTATTTTCGACAATTTCTTTTGCATAATTTTGTTGGTTAGATACAGAAGAAGAAGTTCTTCCCCTGTCTGACTGTTTGTAATTGTATTTTGACGACGATAAGATGCCTAATTTTAGATGGTTTGATGTTTGAACAACGCAAGAGAGTAATGTAAACGGTAATCTGTGAAAAAACTGGTTTTGTAAAAATTGTATTTTACAACGATATTCGCGGCAGCGCTTCAATTATGTACAGAGACTTGAAATGTTCAAAGTTAGTGTTTTTGTGTGCATACTACACCAATTAATACTGAAATTAAAAAAATCAAAATAAAGGGTATTCTATCAATTAATGTAATTTTTACTATGTAATTTTGAAAACTTACTGAATGCAAGCTCTTGAAATAAAGAAAAACTCAGGATCTAAAAAAAAGCCAAGAGTAAAAAAAAAATCCCAAAATTAAAAAATACCGTGACGAAAAATCGTTAAAGAAAAAATCGCTGAAATGAAAAATATAACCAAAAATAAAATAAATCGCTAAAATGTAAAAAAAAAATCACCAGAAGTAAAAAGATCGCCAAAAAACTAAAAAAAAATTACCAAAACCGAAAAAATCGTCTAAATGAAAAGAATATCTATTGTAAACAAGTAGTAATTAAAAAAAAAATCAAAATATTCGACTGTGACCAACTCTGAACCGTTCAATATCCTAAACGGTCATTCGAAATGAAAAATCACAAGAGAAACCTGTCGAATGATACCCATTTTGATATAGTTTGCTTTTTTTTCGTATTTACAAAATGGCGTCTGTTGGTCGCCAAATTTTTACTACTGTCATATCTTTTGTGACACTCCCGGGATTAAGACAAATCGATTGACGTAAGAATCATTAAAATCGGCCCACGCGTTCGGTTTATATAAGGCCGCAAAGGAACACACATACATACATAGATACATAGGCTGATAAACACAATCAGGGTTACCGTTAGGAATTTTAGAAAAGTCGCACAAAAGGTCGTTTTGTAAAAATAAAGTCGCACAAAAAAGTCGTTTGGGAAAATAAAAGTTGCACCTCTTTTTTTAACGTTTTTTATTAATAAAAGGCATAACAAAACGAAAAAACAATTGAAACAAAACAAAAAGCTTATTGCAGAATCCATTTTTATCATATTTCATAACACATACAGTTGCATTATATTTACATGCTTATATTGAAAACTTCTATTGAAAATTTGTAAAAAATTTGTTGAATACATTTTATACATGACATCAAGGCGAATTCACATTGATTCGCCTTGCATGACATGGTTGCAAAAAAATGATAAAAGTGTTGCCAAATGAACAAAGATCTGTGAATTGCTTTTAAATTTTGCCGATGTTATTTTGACGATTTTTTGATAAAAATAAACAGAAAACTTTTAATTTACTGCAAATTAACTGTTTTTTGAGAAGCTTCACAAAAAAGGGTAAAAAGTCGCAACAAAATTAAAAAAAGTCGGAAAAGTCGGTGATGAAAAAAAGTCTCACAAAAAGTCTCAGACCGCTAAAAAAGGGTCAAATTGCGACTTCAGTCGGGTGAACGGTAACCCTGAACACAATACCCTTCTTTGCGTCGCGCAGTCGGGTAAAAACAAATGTCACCGAAAAAATTTCAACATCAAAAAAGCAAAAGTTACCATTAATTATGATTTCGATGTGATTACGATTAGTAATCAATTAGATCACATTTTAAAAAGAATCGTAACGATTACATAATTTTCTGGTAGACAGTTTTTGATTTAACTTATTACGATATTATGTAAACGGTATTCACTACCGACTCGAATGTTTTCATTGATTACTTGTGGGGGTTTTTGATTATCTTGAAATTATTTCCTGATTACTTTTGATCCCTTTTTCCGATTATTCCCGATCTCTTTTGCCACACTGTACAACAGACCAACTAGAATAAAAGCAAAATTCTATAATGCATTTAACAGTTTTTACTACGAATATGCTTAAACTTTTGTATACACTTACAAACACATTCACAAATAAAAACATATACGAGTACATACATACATATGTACATATATTTCTATTATATGGATAAATGTTTCTAATAGACAGTTGGTTGCGTAAGCGTGAGTTGTAGTAGTTAAGTTGTTGTAAAAATGTTTGTGGCTTTGACTTATCTACGTATATTTATGCATTTTAAGCCTTTTGTTCATGTGGTAATTTTGGTTTATTTATGTACACAAGCGTAAAAGCATGTGTATGAGCAACCACTAAATAACACAAATTAAAAAAAAAGAACTTATCTTAAATAAGTGTGTATTTTTATTTATTTTGTTTAACTAAAGTTTAGCTTCTAAATTGCCTTCACACTCTCACATGTACATGCATGTGCATGCTTGCACAAGGCATAACAATGCACCCGTATGTTGTAAATTCTGGTGTTATTTATCTCCTTCTACAGAATGATGAATGCGTATTTTTTAAAATTTCCATAATATTTATTTGTCACTGAAGCAAACGCATGCATTTGATTGTTAATTTATGCGATTTATACATTTTTCCTTTTCATTTGTGATGTTTGATTATAAAGTTTGTAAACATTGCATATATGTATGTATGTATGTAGGCGTGTATATCCTGCGAAAAAGATCTTGCTATTAAACTATATAACTTCTTATAAAACTGTATGTATATATTTATTTTTAGTCCATTTTAGAAGGTAAATTTTCAATAATTCTTTAACAAGAAGCACTTGCCATTGAAAACAATTGATGTTCCTATACCTGTGACTTTATTAGTAACTTCTCTTGTAACGCCGTATGCTCCTTACTGGAGTAAAAAGGAACCAATATATATAAATATATATATATATATATTTGAAATACCGAAGTATATTTATTATTTGACATAAGTCTTTATTTATTTAATTTGAAGATTTGGCTTGTTTTTATGGTTAAACAATTGTCTATATGCATTTCGTTCCTGCTTTTGGAACTCGTCAGTAGACTTCAACCCAAAAAATTTTTGAATTTATTTAAAAAACATCGTATGTTTATAGTAAGACACTTAATACTACTAACGAGTTCCAAAAGCAAGAACGAAATGCATATAGACAATTGCTTAACCATAAAAACAAGCCAAATCTTCAAAATATATATAATGATTTATCAAGGAACAGCTGATTGAAATATAAAGGGTCCGCCAGATAACTTTTTTTTTTTTGAAAATGCTATAAAAAAACTACTGAATATTTTCTCAAATTTTTTTTTATTTGAAAGTATAATCCTTCTGGTTAATAATGAAAAATAGTTTCATTCAAATGGCTGCTTCGGCTGGCCATGCAGTAGCCTACACGATCGGTCCAATTTTTAAGCATATTATCGATTGTGTGCAGCTGTATTTCACCATTGGGCTTCACGAATATTGTCCTTTAAAGCGTCAATTGTCTCTGGCTTGTCGGCGTAACACTTATCTTTGACGGCACCCCACAAATAATAGTCCAACGGTGTCAAATCGCAGCTCCGAGGTGGCAAAACGACATCAGCTCTGCGGCTGATAATGCAATCTTCAAAAACAGGGCGCAAAACATCGAGTGTAGCTTCGGCTGTGTGGCACGTAGCGCCGTCCTGTTGAAACCAAATGTTGCCAATATCGTCCTCTTCAATTTTTGTGAACGAAAATTCGTTCAACACTCCTTGCTCATTTTCGAAAAAAAATGGCCCAATTATGCCTGTGGACCAAAATCCGCACCAAACAGTGACTCGTTTTGGGTGCGTCGGCTTTTCAATGTATGCGTGCGGGTTTTCTGTGTCCCGAATGCGACAATTTTGCTTGTTTACATACCCGCCAAGATCAAAATAAGCTTCATCTGAAAAGATGATTTTTTTGGCAAAAAAAAAATAATGTCACAATATTTCCCAGCGTTGTTCAATCGTATACACAACCATATTCGTTCAGCGGAAGGATAAAACTAATTATCTGTCAAATCAGACATGAGCTAAGTGTTACCATTCACGAAATAAGCACTAGTTGAAAAAAAACGTTAGATGGCGGACCCTTTAGTTCTTTCACATATTCAGATGGCTTTTACACACGCAAAGTTTGCTTTGCAAAGTCTTAAGAGAATAGGCGTGTTTTACCTTCTCTCTTACAAAGTTAAATATAGCTGCCCAAAAATTTTTTTTGGTAAAATTGTTGCCAAATAATACTATCATACCAAAACTTCAATAACAGCAATGCAATAGATAGAAAAATAACTGAAAACGAGTTATATAAATCATTCAAAACTAAGTTTTTATATACATATGTATGTAGTTCGAATATCTGAAAAAATTTAGTTCTGACAAACACCAGCAGAACGAAACAACAAGTCCGTCACAACTGCATCGTTAATGTGTTTTGTGTATGAGAATAAAGAAAACGCTTCCAGCATATACAAAAACTTTTGAATTTTTTTAATAAATTTTGTAAGAGAGCAAAACAAAATCAGATATTTTTTCAAAGCAGCGCAGGCCGAGACTCTTGATAATTTTAAATTCGAGGGACATAACATAGAAGTAACATCATGGCATGAGTCTTCAGAACAATTGAATTAACTCACTTGCGTAAAATAAAAAGATGCTATGCAACAAATTCTGTAAAAAAGTCGTCTTTTAATGCTTTAAATTTAGTTTAATTTATAAAAAAAAGTTTTTTAATAACATTCAATAACATCTTCCCTGTATCATCAACATAAACTACATATACAAAATGATAAAATTTAATGCAAAAACAACAAACAGAATAATTTAAATTAATTATTTTCATTATATTTTTACGTTGATGCGTGCATAATTAGTAGAAACGTGTGTAATGCTTTTGATGTCTCCTGTCAAATTTGTGTTTTTATAAATTGAAAATATGTTTATGTCATGATTATTATCTGCATATCGTTGTGTGAAGCGCAAAACCACGTAACTAACAAAAAATTAAAAAGTCGCATTTTTAATTAATTATTGGGTATGACATCGAAGCACACGTCCCTACAAATTGTCAAACCTTTATCTTAGAAATCAGTCGAATTATCAATAAAAATTAAGAAACTTTATTTCAGTCACTTGAATCATTTTGTTTAGTTTTTTCTCTCTCCTATAAAATTTAAAAATGTGTAGTTACATGAATTTTCATTTCAACTAACGATATCTTCATAGATATGTGTAAGCTACAGAAATGAGAATATTAATAATTAATTATTTATAAAATATAAATTAGCTTTTTGCACCACGCTCATAAAAATATTGGAATGTATTTTTAATAATAAAAACATTAATGTAAAATGATTATATTTTTATTTAAAATGGCATAGTTAATTTATTGAAATGTGTTTTTATAATAAGAAACAGGTGGTGGAGTACACACATCCATATTTTTATTAACTAGTTTTACACACACAGGTAGCTTGAAAATTGCTTAAATTACTTTTTTAACTTCCCTCGTAATATACTAAAAATCAACTGACTGTTCTTGTCATTAATCATAACCTCAAAAGCAGAGTATATTCTTTTTGTGGTTGCCATTATTGAAATTTCAGAATTTCGCCAATAAAACTAAATTTGTCTGCTTAAACATTAAACATTAATAAAACCAAGAAGAGACCTAAGAAATACTAAATGTCATCAATTTCAATATTAACAGCTAATGTACTGCATCACATTACGCATGTATCAGATACCTTAAATGACATAAGTACAAAGTCCACAGTTTTTGAAATAATATTGGACTATCAGAGAATAAAACTGCATGCGTTGGCTGTTAATGTTGACATAAGAGAGCTACACAAATACATAAAAAAGAAGAGATGTGTCTTAGGACACCTGGTTATAGCTATGCTGCTTAGCTATATAAAACAAATTTAATGTGTTAAATAACAATGCAATAAAATAATAATAATAAAATTATATTATATATAATTGGAAATAAATGGAAAAGTTTTGAAATATTTGCAGCGAATTTGGCATCATTGTATAACATTAAGTTTGTTTTATATAGCTAAGCAGCATAGCTATAACCGGGTGTCGTAAGACACATCTCTTCTTTTTTATTTGTTAAGAAAGTGCAATGAAAGAGAATCTTATTGAAGTTGTGGAAAAGCCCATAATTTTATATAGTAAAAGCTTACACCTCTATAGAAAAATTTTTATCTGCTTGGCAAGTAGCCAACAATAGAATATTAAAACACAAGCCATACACATAAATAAGTATATGAATTAACTAGAAAAAACCTGAAGGATAACACAACTACTTATCGAATAAAACTAAACTAGAAGCAACCTGTGACGCTCAACATTCACTACTCTATAAATGAAGCAAAAATTTCAATGAATGGTATTACACAAATTACAGTTAGCCGTTCCTGCGACATAACATGATTTAACATCCTTGTATTTATTCATTCTGAGGTGGTAACGTCCGTCAGCTGTTGTCGAAAAAGCATTAAGGGCCTGACCCACGATGTCGACACTTACATTCAAAACAAAAACTAATTTTAAAATTTTGATTTCCCAGCTAAGGTCTAGTTCAACTTTTCTTGGAACTATAGCTGGGACCCTGTGGACGAAAACTAGTTTTAGAAATGGGCTTGCTAAGGTTTAAATTAACTTTCAATCATGATCAATATTTTGCGTTGCGTTTAATTTATAAAGAATTGTAGTAAAAGAAATGATAAAAATAAATACAATAAGAACAAAAGTAGTAAAAAATGTAGTTGAAAATATATTTTTCATTAAAAGTGATTTTTATAATTTAAAAAATAAAACAGTTGCATATTAGAAGAAGTGTATGTAGATAAACGCACACATACATACATATGTGCATATACTACATACAATAGGGGTATTCATTGTTTATTTCCGTAAGAGTAAATGCAAAATATCGTAGCTTTTCTTTGCAATCCAACAACAAAATACAGAAATTTGCATTTGCTAAATTATTGTGTTTTCACAACACTGAAAGCGAACAACTTTTTTTTTGCTATTTGCATTGCACTTTCTATAATTTCTAAACTAGGAAATTATAGAAAACTCACAAACAGTGGATTCCGGATATTCCGCCTACAGAGTAAATCAAATACACTTTAAATTGTTGGGAAAACAGAGATATACACACAATCTTATTATTAATAATTTTTCTTTTTAATAGCAGTCACCATTAGAACAGTTGCATTGCAAACAGTTCAGTTGCAATTTAAAACGCACTAGATACTTAATACCGCTATTATGTATATTTTTAACAGCTTCAAAGTTTTTACCAATTGCTGACGTATTATTGTGAGTATTTGCAACTGCATTTTTTATAAATATTAAATGACATTAAAATTTATTATAAAGCACATCAGTTTAAATTTAATTATAGATGATCCATATAATTATTTTTGAAATTAATTGTCAATATACATAAATATTACAATATTGAATGAATTAAAAGAAAAATTAAAACGTAATCAATCAATTATTATTATTTTTAACATTGTAAAAAAAGTAAAGTATAAATTTCATAGAAAGTAATATAGGATTTTCAAGATAAACATACTTAGGCGTATAATCATCATAAATACTTTAATTGAATTAATTAAATATTAATTATAATTTGAAGTCACAAAAAATTTTGCTATTTTAACTCGCAAGCAAAGTACATATGAAGTAAGGAGCCCCTACTCCGAGAAATTTCCAAACGACATATACCGTCGCATACGAAGCCAGAACTCTCAAAATTCTCTCCTTACTTGTTTAAAAGTGAGTGGTTTGTTTGGTTCCCCAACAAGTTTTCAAAATTTATTCTTTACAATTGTTGTTGCATGTGGTTAATGGAAACTAACGGGATACCGCAATGAGTACCGCTAACCGACGCCAAGCGCTAATCACATGCGGTGTGAGACGCAAAACTCTCGAAGGACAATAAAAAACAGTGGCCTGGTTGCATTTAAGATATAATTGCCAACGACGCTTGATGTTGACTCGCAAAGAGCTGATTTACGAATGTTAATGTGTTTTTATTTATGGTCTTTAGTGCACAGCTGTTTTTATTCCCACACTAAAAACAAATACTACCAGACGCTACCATTGTTGCCATTTTAGCATTTTCACTGCTAGATATGATATTTTCATTAGTTAAAAAGCATCAAACTTTCAAAAAATTCTGCTAAATGCTTTCGGGCAGAATTTGTTGAAAATAAAAATTTTAATTTGTTAAAAAAAACTCTTCTGTATAGAGGATTTTTCTCATAAATGTACTCGTACATGTATTACGGAAAGAATGAATGAATAGGCGAATTTTAGATATATCCAATGCCGATCCGTTCATATCAGCACCAAAAATTCGAGCACAGTTGTTAAATGAAGGCAAGCAGGTGCCATCAGTCTATACAATACGTAACAGATTGCGTGACAACAACAAGCATGGTCGAGTTGCTCGTAAAATTCCGTTTATAAGCAAGCAAAACAAACAGAAGAGACTTGAATTTTATGAGGAACACTAATTAAAGCCTCCAAACTTTTGGCATACGGTGCTTTGGACAGATGAGTTTATGCTTAGACTCATATATTCTCATGACATGGTGTACGTATAGCGTAACCCCAGCGAACAGCTTTCCTATATATGCACTCTACTAAGTTTTAAATCATTAGAAAGGGGTTTAATGATTTGGGGATGCTTATCAGCGTAGTAGTAGTTCTTCTGGAAGGGAGAGTAAATGCGCAGTATACCTAAAAATTCTAGAGGAGACTGCAATTCCAGAAGGAAGGCTAATTGGCCAACATTTTAGCCTTCAACTGGACAATACACCAATCCATACGGCAAAATTAATAAAGGATTACTTTAAAAGGGAAAAACTAAATGTTTTAAGCTGGCCACCTCAGAGGCCAGATCTATCCCCCATAGAAAATGAGTGGGCGGTTTTGAAAATACGCATTTCAGAGGATAAGCCTCAAAAATTTGAAGATTTGAAAGAGTGCATCATTCGAAATTGGACAAATTTTCCGCAGGATCAGTGTTTGAAGCTTGTGGACTCGATGACATACAGGCTTGGCAAAACTTTGGGCATTGCGGATATTAATTTATTGACAACCTACTTTTGCAACATGAATTTCGATGGTATCATTAATTTTCTTTTTTCAAACATTGGAAATAGTTTGTTTTTGCTTTGAAATACCTTTGAATTTAAGAATATGAAATATGTTGACATGCAAAAAAAATTTATAAAATATAAATATAAATTTCCTTGCACACAATTTTAAAAAAATCGGCATTTGACAACTTATTTTTTCCATATACGTATATGTATGTATGTATGTATTTTAAAAAATGACGGCCATATGTAATTAAAAAAAATACTTTACTTAAACTAATTAAATATTAATTATATATACGTACACTATCATTGTTAACCATACTTAATTGAAGCCATTTCTTAAAAACTTTAAATAAAGTCTGATTAATTTATTTCATTTTAATGTTAAAATTTATTATGGGTCCACTTAGCAGAAAGAAAGTAAGAAGTGAATCAAAAGTCTTACCTTAGGAGAAGGTATAACAGAGAATGTAATCATCATTCTGTCGGGGTACTCTTCACGTATTTTGGATATCAATAGAGTTCCCAAGCCAGAGCCGGTTCCACCACCCAATGAATGAGCCAATTGGAAGCCTTGCAGGCAATCACAACCTTCGGACTCTTTGCGCACGACATCGAGTATGGACTCGACTAATTCGGCACCCTCGGTATAATGACCTTTAGCCCAGTTGTTTCCTGAAAAAGAAAATTCATTACAATTAAAAATTTCTGCTTAAAATATCATTTACAACTTACCAGCACCCGATTGACCAAACACAAAATTATCTGGTCTAAACAAATGACCGTAGGGGGATTGACGCACCGAGTCCATGGTGCCCGGTTCTAAATCAATCAATACTGCACGCGGTACGTATTTTCCATTGTTGGCCTCATTGTAGTATACATTAATGCGCTCCAATTGCATATCATTTTCGCCATGATACATGCCATTAGGATCAATGCCATGTTCATCGGATATAACTTCCCAGAACTGAAAGGAAAAATTTTGATAGGCATTTATATAAAAAGTGCGGAAATATATTTCTTTAACGAAAAGTCCAATGTTATAATATGAAGAATTTTTGTTTGTAACTTCTTCAGGGAAAAAATATAGAAAAAATAAGAAATATCCTGAAGAACTTAATTGAAGGTTAACAAAATATCGAACTAAAAAATAAAATTATAAACAGACAAATAGTTTCATTCAATATTTAAAAAAAAAGGTCTAAAAATTATATAAAAGATATGAAGAATTTTTGTTTGTTGTTGGATAAGCACAGATTCAAAATGAAATAAAAATGTTTGTTGGGAATGTAAAATCAATTTCAAACTTTGGCTGCGCAGAATCTTATATATCCTGGTTCAAAGATTTTACTATCGGTATTAGCAATAGTTGAATAGTTTTTTCTGCACTCTGCAGTTAAGAAACTTTTTACATTATTATTTTATATTTTTAAAATAAATGAAGAAAAATTAATTAGAGAGGACTTTAACAGATTTCAGCCCAGTCCAATGGCAATTTATTCACCCATATCTAAAGCAACTTGAATAACCATTTAAACTGTTATTTTTGAAAGTGGTATAACTCCACTTATTGAAAAGCATAAGCTAACGTTGGGTTTAATTAGGTATAGATATCTTTTATCCATATTTATTATCATCCAAAGAAAAATGTCAGCCTGTTGACATTTTGTTATATTTTGTTATATACGTACCGAAAGAATTTTAAATTTATGCGTGTATAAAAGTTTGAAAAGTATGGAAAATTAAAAAGAAAGTGGAAAAACACAGAAGTGTATACAAAAAAATTCATGACTACACAGCTAATTCAGTTTGTGGGCGTTCGTGAGGCTGTATGGAACCATCTATATAGAATTTATAGGGATAGAAATGCAAAGGAAATTGCATGCGCAGAAATTTCGGTGGAATTAGGGCTTCATGCACACGAAATGTTTAAATCAACTTGAGTACTGCTGGCGTAAACTGGAATGCAGAGTATAATAAAATGTTTTGGTGGCGCCCTAGTCTTTTCCACCACTTTCTGTGCCGTTTTTAGATTGTCTTAATTTTTTTCTTATTATTGCTAAACATGTAGTGGCACTAGCCAATTGAATAATTTTACGATTATCCATTTGTATAATTAACAAACAATACGAAAAATCAAGTCTCCCAATTGCTAAAACAATAAATGTCATTACATTAAAATTAGTTCTTGATGTAGACAATGTTGGGATACTTTCCTGTCACAATAACACAACATAATTGTGTGTTATCAGAAAACTTGACAGGAACGGCATTGTACACATTTGAAAATGACACCAGAAAATGATATTACAAGAACTCAAACTTACAGACTTAAGCTGAACTCATCGGCAGACTTCAACCCAAAAGCTTTTGAAATAATCCAAAACAAAAAAATTACATATGATTATAGTACGACTCTTATGAGTAGTTTTAAAAAAAAAAATTTATTTTCAAAACGTTTAAAACTTTTATGAAAATTAACGAAAACTCGTTTCAAAAAATATTTTTTTTCCATACAAATTTCAAAACGAAAAATCGAAAAATCTACCCTTTAGTATATTACTGATAATCACAATATACCAACATAATAAGTTTTAAGTGAAATTTATTTGCTGGTGGTCAAGCGATGTCTATATTATTATTTGTGAATTCTCAAATAGTTTTTGGAAGTTTGTGCATAAGATAAGAGGTTTGTGACTGTTCAAAATGTGTGGTTGAAGTCTACTGACGATTTGTTAAAGCAACATTGAAATGCATATAGACATCGTTTAACCACCAGCAAATGAATTTCACTTACAATATAATTATGACAATATGTCTAATAATAAATTTCTTGAATAATAAGTTTTAGTTCAAACAAAAGTCTTTCCAAAAAAACCAACTTGTTCGGTTCTTCATCAGTTTTAGTTTTTTTTATCACCTTTCTTTATTCGTAACAAGAAAAGTATAAGAATAAAAGCATTTAAAGGTGAAAATACAGACAAAATATTTTATATAAGAAACTCAGAAGTATATTTACTTGACATTTATTTTTTAATGTATTAGAAATTTTTTGATGCTTGAAGTGTGTGCAAATAAAATACTCCTGTAGATACTCATGTGTAGCCGAATAAATGCTTAGAGTATTTTTATACTCTGATTTTTTATACAGTGTATAAAATTAACTTAAACACTAAAAGAAACAATGTTCATTCATTTGATATTTCTTCATCATATAAATAAAATGTTGCATTTATGAAATGATCATTTTCAATTGCTGAATGAAATTGCTTTGCTTGCTCTTTCTGAATTTGTTCGTTTTTTATCCTTCATTGTACTCGTATTTATCATAATATTTTCGTTGATACTATGACATAAATTGTTTTCTAATATTAAGAAGACTAAGTGAGACATTAGGTTTCACGATTCCATGCAAAAACACTTCATAATACATGAAATAAAATAAATTTTGATATCAAATGGTATACCATTTAAACGATTTTTTTTCAAATTCCCTAAAAGTCTAAGAAAATGTTTCACACATACATACAATGCAAATGTTTCTTACATCCAACGAAAACACATACAATGCAAATGTTTCTTACATGCATAGAAAACATTTTTTTTTGAACACTTTAAAAGTGTTAAATGCGCACTGTATTTATAGTGCGGTTGGCTGAAGTGGTTAAGGCGTTGTCTACAAATCTAATAAAAGTGAAGATAGCGAGTTCGATGCACTGAGCGATTGTAAACGTGGTAGCATTGTGTCGTTATCGAGGTAAAACAATTAATAAAATGTTGATATACAGTTTCAGTTCACAGTTTCACTTCCCAACATTTACAAAAAGTGCAATCAATGACTTAATTTCATATGTAATGAATTTATTTCATTTTTTGAATGAAAGAGTTTCACGAAATCAATGAAGTGTTTTATATGAAACTTTATGAAACATTATCATTAATGCAATGAAATCTTACGTTAGCTCGTTATTAATAACAGAATTCATTGATTCAATGAACAAAGATTTTCCTCACAGTGTACTCGTTTATGCTGCGTAATTTAAGGAATGTGTATAAAAATCGTCGTTGTTGTTAATTTATATTTATGTGTATTTAGTGTAGGTTTGATGAGTACGTTTGCATATAAATATGACTTGTATTTTTAAATGTAAGTATTTATAGCTGTTTGACGGCCAATACTGAAAGAGCAGTAAAAATGATACTTATGTCATTATCCTGTCAATACTACACTTCTTTAGGGCTGGCCGGTTGCAAATGATGTGCTGAAATAACTCTACTTCTCTTCGTCGCAGCTGCCGCTCATTTGAAAATATATTTGTGGCCTTAATTATGAAAGTGGTCTAAGTGATATATTTCTTTGGGCGAGATAATTAGTAGATTACCATTGAACAAATAAAAAAATTGTTTTATATAACGCAACATTTTAATTTAGAGTTGTATTAGTCTCGAGTAATATAAATTTATTGAATATTTATTAAATATTTATTCAAGTTTTTTTAAGATTTATTTAACATTTTGAAGCAAAAATACTTATGACTTAGACCACTTTCATAATTAAGGGCACATTTGTACTCACATGAGTCTAATCGCGTGGCGTTACATGATGTTGACAAACGTGAGTTTCAAGTGCATTTCTAACGAAAACTGTAAACTGCTTACAACACGAAAAAATAATCTTCCTTCTTTGCCTTCTTCTTTTAATCTCATTCCAATCGAGCGAGTATTAATGTACTATTGTCAGTTAGTCATATCTAAGGCCGTGTATACAGCATTAGAGATTGAATGCAATATTATATCCTACACAGGAGAGTTTTGGAGGGCCCTGACTGCCAATATTGATCTTGATAACACTAGTAGCCAAAATCTTTTGTAGAAATGAGGTGGTAAAACGATTTGAAAGCTCGCAGAGTGCCCGTGTACTATTTATATATAATTCTGCCAAAAAAGAAACCGACTTCAATGCAAACATCTGATAAAACATTTTCGAAAAAAAAAATTATGGGATATAAAATTAAATTTTAATGTGCGTGCCTCCGCACGCGTGTGTTTTTTACAGCTCTGGGTGTGTGTTAAGTTTTGTAAAAATCGCTACAGTAGAACCACTTAAAATAAAAATTTTAATGGGCGTGAGTCCGCCCATTTTTTTTCATAAAAGTTGTGCCTATTTTTGAGTTCAAGCTGTGTGGTAAGTTTCGTAAAAATTGGTTAAGTAGAACCACGTTAAATAAAGGGTCCACCAGATAATTTTTT
Source organism: Nowickia ferox (assembly GCA_936439885.1). NCBI lineage: Eukaryota > Metazoa > Arthropoda > Insecta > Diptera > Tachinidae > Nowickia > Nowickia ferox. Next base: position 98,956,522 of record OW387023.1, on the reverse strand, counting down.
TTTTGGAAAACAGGGCGCAAATCGAGTGTGGCTTCGGCTGTGTGGCACGTAGCGCCGTCCTGTTGAAACCAAATGTTGCCAATATCCTCCTCTTCAATTTTTGTGAACAAAAATTCGTTCAACATGGCCCGATAACGATCGCCATTGAATGTAACGGCCACTCCTTCTTTTTCGAAAAAAAAATGGCCCAATTATGCCTCTGGACCAAAATCCGCACCAAACAGTGACTCGTTTTGGGTGCGTCGGCTTTTCAATGTATGCGTGTGGGTTTTCTGTGCCCCAAATGCGATAATTTTGCTTGTTTACATACCGGCCGAGATCAAAATTTTTTTGGCAGAATCGGCATCTTCTGTAAGTCGATCGCAGGCAATATTTCCCAGCGTTGTTCCAGCGTATACACAACCATATTCGTTCAGCGGAAGGATAAAACTAATTATCTGTCAAATCAGACATGAGCTAAGTGTTACCATTCACGAAATAAGCACTAGTTGAAAAAAAACGTCAGATGGCGGACCCCATACAATTATAGATTTTAATGGGTGTAGTCCCGCCCATTTTTTCAACTTTAAAACTGTGTAATAACAAAAACCAAAGGTATTTGCTAGGTTTCTCAGCAATCAAATAAGTAGAATGTCATAAAATCAAATAAAAAAATTTGTGGGCGTGTCCCCGACCATTTTTTTCGCAATGGGATCAATGGAAAGCTATACCCTTTCGGACAGTAAAAAAATTTTTACAATCGGTCTAATATGAACCGAGTTATGAAGTAACACCGCCAAAAAAATTTAGACGAATTGATAACCTCCTCCTTTTTTGAAGTCGGTTAAAATGTATGTGTATATGTATCAAACAATTTAATTTTTTCCTTGTATTGTGAAATATTTTAAATAAATTTCGTTTGCTTTCCCATTTTGTGTGTGTTTTTTTCTGTTTCAAATGTGAAAACATTTTTCAAATTTAAAACAAAAATAATGTTTGCAATTCGTGTTACCATTTTTAATAAAACTGATTCCATAATAGATATTTATTTTTTCACATGCAGTGGAGAGAAGGAAAAAAACACGGATAAAAATTAAGGATTGTTGGAATGTTATATACAGTGTACATGTGTCAACATATAAATCTTCCATGAATAACAATTTTAACCATGAATATGATTTTCTGTTATTTTTAAACCAATATACAAAATTTATTTGTGCAAATCATATGCATCAGTGTGCTGGATGCACTGCTACCAGATGTACAAATTTATAAGTGTTAAATTAGGTTGAACCGCAACTTGAAAAATAATTGACAGGTAGCAAAAGAAATTCTTATAGAAATTACAAGTAGTTTATCTCTTTATTTAAGTGAATTGAAATAGCTTGGGCGTTAATATTTATTCATTAAATAAGTGCAGTTATCTGTTGCTATTTGTTATCTGAACACCCTTCTTTAAATACCTAAAAATTTGTCTTTGTGCCACAAATATGTGTATTTTATTTATATGCATTGTTTCGTTTTTTAAGTTTTATTAAAAAATGAATTCAGTTTGTTGTCGGGGTTATAAGATACATGCAAATTGAAAAAAAAAAAATAATATTGCAAATATCGCTTCAGGCAAATAAATGTCAGTGGCAAACCAGTATTATTTTTAATTCATCACAGGATTAATTTCACTCGTTTCCCAATGAGTACAAAGTGAAGTTATGTATTTAAAAAATATACAATAGATTTATATAAAGAAGATATCGATAGTAATATATGTATGAAACATTCCGTGTGAAGCGGTAAGTATGTTGATGCTTTTGGCTTATATGTATGTGTGGACCTGTCATAAACTAACCTTGGGGACGATCAATTAAACTCATGAATAACATAAGAGCTTTAGGATTTGATTTACAAAAAAAAAAACACATAAAACATGGAGAAATTTATAAAATCTTTATTTGAGTCGGTAGAACGATCTGTATAATTCAATGTTAAAAGATGATTTCATGTAAATGTTGACCGCGGCTACCCCTGGAAGGTTTCATGCGCTGGCTCCAATATTGGCATACTCACGCCAACATATCGGCTGGTATCTCTGAAATAAACTGTTCACCGACCTCGCCACTCAATTCGGCCAAGTCCAGCTCTTCCATTTTGGGGCAAAAAGAAAAAAGTAACAGAGGCCCAATTGCTGCGAATGTTGCTGAATCGATAATTCACGGTCATCAACAAAACTGGCGGATACAGCTTCGATATTTTCCTCTGTTTAATTTTCAATAATGTAATTTTGGTGCGAAACTTAGTCACAAGATTCCGAATAGCTGCCTCAGAAGGTCGCGCAAACTGACCACAAAATGGAAGAAGAGCACGGATGTACTTTTTTAGAGGCCGTGATACACTATCATACACAGTCGTGAGATTTTTGAGAAAATACAACCCTGGTATAATGGAGTGTATGAAATTGTTCAAAAGACAATAAAAATTCATCAGATCAGGGTTGTATTTTTCCGTAGATCGGGCGATTGTGTAGGATAGTGAGTCATGGCCTTAACCGAGCATGAATTTTGATAATAAAATTTAGTAATCTGCAAGCGTTTTTCATTTGTAAGTCGATTCAAGCTTAAATTATAGACCAAACTGAACATGTTTAACAGTAACATGATACACGAAAACAGCTGAGTTGCCAAAAACGGTATTGCCAAAAAGAGAGTTGCTAAAAATCATCCTTTATTTTTAATTTCTTGTTCTTCCGCCCAATATCAACCCAGGAAACTTGGCTCATATTTTAGGGCTTTGCTGTGGAACAAAAATTTTAGTATTTTACATAAAAGCGCTGAACAAATTTAATATTTGAAATGCAAGGATTGCATGGTTTTCAATGGCGATTCACAGCATGAACCAGCACAAAAAAAGCGCCTTTTAATCAAGATAAAGATGTAAGCTTTCAAAATACTGACTTACACATACGAGTATTCTTGTTTTTTTGGTCTCCTCTGTCAGAATAAATTTTTGGCATAACATTTTTTAGCATCTCGTTAGTTTGGAAATAGTCTGGGGTCTAATCGTCGCTTTCAATAACCAGCTGATTCGATCACGTTTTCTCAGTAGGAGATTATTGCATTCGCTATAGAACAATGACCCTAATTTTATTGTACAGTGCTACTGACCACTCCCTTCTTTAGGAAGTTGTTCGCTTTTGAATCTACATGATGTCTGGTAGCAGAATAAAAAACGTAATAATTGACACAAAGTTTTATTAAGAGAATTGAACGATAGAATGGAAATGCGGATTTTATTTTTTAAAAAGTATGTCATCCAGATGTCTTCCGTCGAGTTGAACACACTGTTCAAAACGGAGTCTTGTGTTCTGCGCCATACGCTGTAGAACTTGATTCAATTGAGCTGATTCCTTAACGAATATTTTCCTTTAAAGCCACAAGAGATTGGGGATTGTCATCATAAACCTTCTCTTTGAGGTAGCCCCATAAAAAAATCCATGGGAGTTAGATCGGGCTACCTCGGTGGCCATGGGATGTCCCCTAAGCGACTGATCAGACTGAACAGTTTTTGGGGGAAATTTTCCCGAAGTAAATTCATCGAAGCTCTGGCTGTGTGTCCAGTCTCCCCATCCTGTTGAAACCACGTGTGTGAAGAGTACGATGGATGAGCTCGCAGGATTGGCAAAAAGAATTCCGTGACGTGACGAATATCACGTCGCCTGGTCTCGAGAATTTTCGAAAGAAATGGTCCAATTATCTCTTGCGTGGATAAGGCACACCAAACAGTTACCCTGGGGCAATGCAATGGTTTTTGATGTTCAATCGAGGGCTGCGGGTTCTTGGAGACCAGTAACGGCAGTTTTGTTTGTTGAAGTGGCGGTTTAAGTAAACATGAGCCGCGTCGCTCCAAAAAATAGGATTTACATCCAACATCGTTTAAAAAAAATTTTAGAGTAAATCAAAGTCACTTTCTTTTAGTTCTTGTAGGATTTGAATTTTAAAAGGATGGAACTTCAGATCCTTTTTTAAAATTTCATGAGTAATCGCTCTTGGAAGTCCCAGTTTAGGTATTGAAAGTCGCGGATTTTCACGTAAGTTGCTTTCAACTAGTTCAATGTTTTCGGGAATCCTTGAAGATCGACTGGGCCTTGGACGTGGGACATTCAAAGCCGAAGCAGTTGCGCGGAATCACTGCACCCACGAAAGAATTTAATTTACACTCGGTCCATCACGTTTTCGCCGAATACCGAACTTTGTACAAAATTATCCACCATTGCTTTTAAAAAGTTTCTTCACAGAAAACGCGCGATGCTCACTCGACTTTTTGCTTTTTGAAATAATCGTATTTAAAAATATAATTTTGCCACCAGACACCCTGTATTTATTATGTCTTCATAACGCTCCTTATTCGATGAATGACTAGAGCTATATTTGTATGAAACCTATTTGTTTATGAAGTTAATAAGAATCCGTCCATATTTTGCTTCATGAAAATCCTGCAGTTAGCATCATTACTTTTCTGGTAGCCACATTTAAACTTTTTGGGAAACCATATTCAGACTTGAATTTAATTAAGTCTCCTTTTTTGTAGCGATCTTTTTATTTTGCATTTTATTTATGGTAATTTTCACATAACCTTAGGCTGCTAGATTGGAGCAGTAGCAGCCGTTTTGTAGCAAATAGTAGTATTAGCATAATTTTTTTTGTAGGTATAAAATTTTTTTTGTTAAAATTGAAATTTATATCTGTTCTTAGAACTGTTAAAATGGAAAAAATAATAATGAATACATTTACCAATTAATAATTATATGAATTGAATTTTTATAGATTTGAGGCTGAAAATGCCGCAGGTTTGAAGTCAATTGTATTTCAGTTTATTACCGCAAAATTGTTTATAAAATTATAATTCTTACTGCAGAATGTTAATGAAATAACATAATAATATTCTTATTCAGCTTAGCATAAAGTTTTTAATAATTATAAATCAGCTTACGGGCTCGTAAGGAATATGCTGTCTTTAGTCCCAGTACAGCCTGGTTTTTGCTTAGATTTGTGAACTTGTAGTAAAGTACATATGTTTTTTTTACTCATGGCTTCATTTATTTAAACACCTTGAGTCTGATGGCTTCACCATTGATAAAGATTTTTGTGCAAATTTCTTTTAAACTTAATTTTTTCCAGAATTGTCTCATCTGTCCTAATTTTTTTTCTTCCAGACTAGAAAACTATTTCCTCATCTTGCTTCTTAAGCCTTTTTAACTACCAAATACAATTAAAAACTTTAATAGTCATTTTTTTAGTTCTTTCTTTTTATTTATGAAAATTTTAGCCTTAAACATATTTTAAATAAAATAAGTCTTTTTTGGAAATCACTTTTTGTTGCTCTTTATAGAAAATAAAAAAGTTTTCAGAACTTTTATTGTCAATGTGACAGTCATACGACATCACTTATGAAAAGTAACAACAACAGCAATATGTCACTTGAAAAATGTTTTCGAATCATACTTAAACCATAGACTGCTGCAGAAATACAGTCAAGAGTGAAATTGCTTATAGACAGAGAGAGAGAGAGAAAGAGTTTGCTAGTTCAAGTATGTATTCATAATAATACTTTTGGCTATAATACAAAACTTTTAACATTTTTGTCTGCTTTCGCAAACTATTGCCGAAATAAAGGGTTTTGTTATTACTATTATTACTATTTTTCTAAGCAACAAGGATAATAGCAATAGAAAACCAAATGCATCCTTATGAAGCAGAGGTGGCTAGCATTTTAAATTAGCTCAATATTTTAAAGGACAAAAGTTAACATATTTTGTAAATAAAAGAGGGAACATTTCTTCCAATATAGGAAATTCTAGTATTTACTGTGCATGAAGTAATTTTCCAGCAAAACTTTACAACACAGAAAGTTTTCTTATGCCTGTGTGTGCTAATTTAATAATATAATATGAATGCATTAAATTAAATTCGTTTTATTTTAACTTAAAATAACTTAGATTCAACATGGTTCTTCATGTTATTTCAGTATCAAATTCATATTGATTCAACTTAAAAAAAACTTTGATTCAACATGATTGTTTATTTTAATTTAACGGTACTGGAATGTTATCTCAACATGAAATAATGTTATTTTAAAAGCAAATATTTTCTTTGAAGACTACTACAAATCATGTTGAATTAACATCAAACACATATGAAGCCAAATCATTACTGAAAAATGTTAAATTAACCTTGATTTCGTATATTTTAATATGAAATTTATCTATATACATATGTATGTATATATTTAATTTTCTATGCATACATATACATCCAAATGATATCTATACATTTTGTATGTTGTGGCATATTTTAATAAACCATAGTTTTAATTATTTTTTTAACAGGACAGAACAGTTGTATCAGCAGTATTCTAAAAAAATATTTTTATTTCGAGTGTGTTTTACTAAAACTTCGCATGGAAATTTTGTTCAAATATAAACTGCAAACGCAAGTGGTTTTTTTTTAGAATACGTCAAGATAACTCTATACCATGAAATGTATACTTTTTGATAAATTTTAATCTCAATATCTATACAATAGTGCTGCCAAAAAAACCGACTTCAATGCAAAAATCTGATAGAAGTTTCGAAACAAATTTATGGGATATAAAATTAAATGTTAATAGGCGTGTCTCCGCCCGTTTTTTAAATAGAAGATTTTGTATTTTTCAGAGCTCAGGCTAGGTGTTAAGTTTTATAAAAATCGGTAGAGTGGAACCACTAAAAATAATTTTAATGGGCGTGACTCTGCCCATTTTTTCAAATGGAAGATTATGTCTAGTTTTGAGCTCAAGGTGTGTGCTAAGTTTCGTAAGAATCGGTTAAGTAGAACCACGTGAAATATAAGAATAAATTTTAATGGGCGTAGCCCCACCCATTTTTTCAACTTTAAAATTGTGTAATTACAAGAACCAAAGGTGTTTGCTAGGTTTCGCAGCAATCAAATAAGTAGAATAACATAAAATCAAATATGGGTGTGTCCCCGCCCAATTTTTTTGCAATGGGACCAATGGGAAGCTATAGGGTATAGCTCAAACAATAAAAAAAATTTACAATCGGTCTAATATTAACCGAGTTATGAAGTAACATCGCAAAAAAAATAAGAGACGAATTGATAACCTCCTACTTTTTTTGAAGTCGGTTAAAAATCAATCTGGTTCTAACAATTCAGAAATAAGTTAACAAAACATACGAAAAAGAAAACACTTAAGCAATTTCGTGTGTACTCAATTGCTATAATAAAACCAAATTGTTAATGACGCTTTGTAAGGAATGATGAACGAGTAAAAGGAAAACTTTGTGAAAGTCCGAATCGTTCATTTTAGTGAATCGTTCAATGGAACTAGTTCGTTGTGAACAGACAAAACTCTAAATTTCACAAATTTAAGGTGTCCTGGAGACGAGCAAATAAACTCATCAATCACATAATTGTGTGCGTGCAGTCGTGTTTTTTCTACCACACGTACGCGTTGTCGGCAATGGTTGATGAAAATCAAAAAGCTTTGACTTTTTATTTGACGGCTGATTATTTGATTGTCACCAACTCGGATTGAAGAAGTGAGAAGACAGAATAAAAGTTCATATTGCGTTTGAAGTGCCTTGGAAACTTTCAAACAAATCTCTCAACCAGTGCATATGTCTGAGCGCCATTAGCAAGGAGACAATAAAATGGTCTTTTATAATAAACCGATATTTCGACTTGCGATAATTCGATTTGCCTTTTTTCGCTTTGCTTGGCTTTTTAAATTTGCCCGTCATGGTGGACTGCTCAATTTTCTTTGTCTCAAACTCTTAAGTGTTTATTCCAAAAAAAGTGCACACTATTTCAATGGACAACAACATACATGAACACATTTGATAAATACTTCTATAACGCTTAACTATTTATAATACGAATAATATGTGGGTGTTGGAATATGACACAAGCATTCGAATGGACAAAAGGAAATAAATATTCAAAAAAAAAAAAAAATTTTTAAGTTGCTATATAATCATTGTAGCGTAACTAAGAGCCAATAAGAGCAACAAACAACAACAACTGCATATTCACAGAGCAAAAAAGAAAACAACTAAGAATAATATAACAAACAGAAAAAAAAAATATTAAAATCAACAAAACGGTTACGGATTTTTGTTTTATTCGAGGGGTTAAAAAAACACAAAGTCTTTGAATATGAATTATATAAAAGCAAAATTATCATAAAATAAATCAGTGCAAAAAGGATGTAGTATAAGGCCAAGTATCAATTATAATAACAAGTAGGAAAGGGTCATAATACACTTTTCAAATTTAATGGAGGGTAAGGAAATTCCTTAATGTAGACACAGTTTTACACTGCTTATCTTTAAGCAAGAAGGTGAATTTTTAAATTTGTTTGTAAGAAACAATATTCAATATTTTGTCAGCTAATGTAAATTTTAGTTCTATGTAATGAATTTTCAACCTAAATGGAGTGGGACACTTGTTTCGAATACAAAGACATCCCAACTTGACTTCAGGATTTCCTTGAAAAAACAATCTTGAATTTTAATTAATTTAAGAAATTTAAAGAGGTCAATCAACTCTGTATATTTATTAGGGTGTCTGGAAGCAGATTTATATTTTCAAACTTAAATAAAAAACGTAATAATTGACACAAAGTTTTATTAAGAGCATTGAACGATAGAACGGAAATGCGGATTTTATTTTTTAAGGAGTATGTCATCCAGATGTCTTCCGTCGAGTTGAACACACTGTTCAAAACGTAGCCTTGTGTTCTGCGCCATACGTTGTAGTAAACTTGATTCAATTGAGCTGATTTCTCGACGAATATTTTCCTTTAAAGCCAGAAGAGATTGGGGATTGTCATCATAAACCCTTTCTTTGAGGTAACCCCATGAAAAAAAATCAATGGGAGTTAGATCGGGCGACCTCGGTGGCCATGGGATGTCCCCAAAGCGACTGATCAGTTTTTGGCGGAAATTTTTCCGAAGCAAATTCATCGAAGCTCTGGCTGTGTGTGCAGTTGCCCCATCCTGTCATGCGTCGATAATTTTCAATGATGGCATGTGTCGCCTGGCCTCGACAATTTTCGAAAAAAAAATGGTTTAATTATCTCATGCGTGGATAAGGCACACCAAACAGTTACCCTGGGGCAACGCAATGGTTTTTGATGTTTCAATCGGGGGTTGTGGGTTCTTGGAGACCAGTAATGGCAGTTTTTCTTGTTGACGTGGCTGTTTAGTGAAAATGAGCCTCGTCGCTCCAAAAAATGGGATTTACAGTGCGAAAACGCTCCAACATCGTTTCACAAAAATTTTTCCGTAAATCAGTCACTTTCATTTAGTTCTTAACGATTTGAATTTTAAAAGGATGGAACTTCAGATCCTTTTTTTATATGTCATGAGTAATCCCTAATAGAAGTCCCAGTGAGGCTGGTCTTTTCCGTATTGAAAGTCGCGGATTTTCACGTAAACTGCTTTCAACCAGTTCAATGTGTTCGTTCGGGAGTCCTTGAAGATCGACTGGGCCCTGGACGTGGTACATTCATAGCCGAAGCAGTCGCGTGTAATCTCTGCACCCACGAACGAATTAAATTTACACACGGTCCATCACGTATTCACCGAATTCCGAACTTTGAACAAAATTGTCGACGAGCAATTACGTAAGAAGCATTACTCTTAAAAAATGTCTCCACAGCGAAAGCGCGATGCTCACTCGACCACTGCGACATCGTGACTAACGAATCCGCACAATCGATAATTCCAACGGCGCCACCCTCCCTCCGCACTCTTTGTTGCTTTTTGAAATAATCGTATTTAAAAATATAAATTTGCCACCAGACACCCTGTATATTTAATATTACGTTATGTTAGTTGAGGAAGAGTAGTGCCTAAGCATTGTTACTCAGAGATCTGTAGGTCTATTGTGAATTCCTTCAGACTTTCCCCCTTCCATGAGACTCGTTGAGAATCAGTGTACACTTTGTCTATCATTGAGCCACCTGATAAGAAAAACAGGAGATTCAAATGTTAAGACGAAGACCTCGCTCTCTCTGGCCCAGGTGTAAGATAAGTTAAGAGCTTCTGCAGTCCTTTCCATTTATCTTCTAGCGTGGTGTCCCCCTTATTAAAATTGCCACGTCGTCTGCATAACAGACGGGCTTAAATTTTTCTTCGGATAGAAGTTTTAGTAGGCTATGTATGGTGCGACTAGAGTTCGCACTGCGATTATAATCGTAATCGAAATCGCACCTTTAATCGTAATCGTAATCGAAGCCATTAATCGATCGATTATGATTAAAAGTTTTACTCTTTTCAAGCAAAGAATTTATTTCAAACAGCTTCGCTAATAAACTTTTTTCTAATCTAAGATTCATTTAAAATGTTTCAATTTTTACACAGGCCAAGTTTAACTCATAAAAATGTTAAATTTAAAGTTCAAATGTAAAATATATAAAATACGTTCAGATCATATTGCAATCAAATTAAACTGTTTATGGTCTATGATCCCTCGTAAGACAAAGTTTAACAGTCTGCAAATCGCGTACAATATCTTTCGAAGCACTTATAAAATACAATTAGATTATGTCTATCTTCAATTAAAGGTTTTGGGGCCAACTTGTTCTTAATTATTCACTCATTTGGTAGCCAAACAAAATTTTTTCAATGAATTTTCCGGTCACTTCTAAAGCTTTTCCATATTTTAAGTATGTAGGAGGGTTGATACTATAAATTTTCTTAAAGATACGTAGATATATAGTAAGTACATAACCCTCATTTGCTGCAACGTCATACTATCGCAAAAATTGCATTAGGATTGATAAAAATATTATTCACTCGTTTCGCAGATTGGTGTAGTTTGTGTTATCTTGAGACCCCGCATTATTACAAAAATAGGTGTGTTTCTTTACTTCTTGGGTAAAGTTCGGTAAAATGAGAGCAATCTATTTCTATTTCTATTTCTCTGAATAATATAGAAAAATGCACAAAAGTACGGGAACGCGAAAAACAAACATTTTAACACGAAAGGAAACGTCAAATACATGGGATCCCGCGGGATCCCAATGTAGAGTAAAGAAACACTCCTAATAATACCTGTATTCTAACCTCTGTGACCGAGACAAAATTATAACAAAACTGAAATGAATGACTATATGTATTCTAAAAATACCAAAAATCATGAATCAAATATATTAAATTTGTCCCCTTATGAAAAGCACATAACAAAATAACAATTTATTAATTTTCCTTTGAATTTGTGAAGTTGTGAGAATTAAGGAGAAAAAAGCGTGAGTATTGAAAATTTTTTAACATCTTATGCAAAAAATATTTCTTCGTGCACTATTTTTGCAAAAGTAAAGTAAGAAAAAATTTTTAAAGTTTTTTTCAAAATAACTTCCAGGGACTTGTGATTTTTTGTCAACAATATTTGCAAAGTGGTAGCTGTGATAAAACTGTGCCTATGTTCTGTAACTTTGGTGTAACTTTCCTGTGAAACACAGGATGAGTAACAAAAAACTTAGTTCCCTGCTCATGTTTCTTGTAATCTTATTTCAGGTTTTATATGAAACAGCCTGTGGAAAACAGTACAACCATTATAATTGTTTGATTTTTCTCGACGCGAAAACTTCTCGCCAGTTACAGAACACAGGTACTGGACAACTTTTGCGAATATACAATTTATACAATTTGAAAGTGTCTGGGAACCCTAATAGCTCATACAGACCACTTTTTACCTTAAAAATTTAAATTTTTCTGAATTTTTCGACGCAATTTTTTTTTTTTTCAAAATCGTATAATCAAGTGCACGTATCTCTACTGAGCTTCAGTGTAACACTTTGTGCAATAAATACATGTCTGAATCAAACAGCTTTTCATTAGTAATTAGTGGTTAGTGGTTAGTTAGTGCCAGATGTGTACTCGACATTATGCAATTAGGCCTTCATCTTCTAAAACTTTTATTACAGATTACTCCTGCACGCGCGCTAAATATTGAAGCAAAATATTCCTTACAACCATGCATGATTAAGCTTGCAGGAGAAATAGTAGAAATATATGAAGTCTTCATTAAAAATTTGCATCTAACTTTTTCATTTCAAAAATTGTTTATGAATGAAATGGGATGGCCTTTACCTATTTTGCATAGATAAGTATAGAAAGTTGAGAAAAAAAAGCACAAAACATTAACAAACAAAAAGCTAGGAAAGAAAAATAAACTGTGCTTCCGTTTCCTTAACAAACACCAAGTTTAAGAATAAGAACTTATTAGCATAAAAGTATAATAAATACATTTATGTACATGTGTGCGTGTTCGTATTTGAAAGAGTGTGTAGATTTTTGCGTTATTTTACTTCCTTTTAATTGAACATACATACGAGTACATACATACGTGTGTATGTATGTAGATGATTGTGTTTATGTGTGTCAAAAAAATACACATGTGTGCAATCAAGCGTTATCAAATCGACCACGTTCCTCTTGTTGCTTTTTATTCATAAACATTTAAAATAAAAGAGCAAGAGAGTTTTTTTTTGGTATAAAAACTTTATTCGATCAAAAAAGTTTATGCGAGTGTACGAGTATTTTTCAACTCACTTGCAAACACTTTGAAGTTGTTTGTTGTTTGGATTAAGTTTTACTTTTCAATACATTTATATTTATTTATGTGTGCGAATGCTTGAATTTATAGGAGGGTTTCCTATAAAATTTATTTATCTATTTTTATTTACCGTTTATATCACTCGTTCCGATTATAAGTACAAGAAGTTTGTTAAGTTATTTATTTGTACGAGTGTTGTAATGGTGAGTGTAAGTGTTATGAATGTGTGTAAAACTTGCCATAAAGTAAGTGCAAGTGATGAGTTAAAAGGCCCATTAGTATGATAAGTATATGTATGGATGGGTAAATGAGCATACGAGTATACATATATCATATTCATATCTTTTGTTTTTGCTTAATAGCGAGCGTAGTTCGAAAAATCGTTTAAAAAAATAAATTTTTGCATCAAGGAGATACCTAAAACGTTTGAAATAAACAATATTTGTAACGATATTGTACTTACTTTATAATATAGCAATAAATTTTAATTTAAAAAAAAATTAACAAAGTGGCAGCGGTATGGGGTTTCTAGGTCAATTCTTAAATTTGAGATTTCTGAAAATTTATTTTGATATCACTTGTTTAGTTTTTTATTTAACTATTCCTATTTCATTGGCACAGTAGGTTAACTTTATAAACTTTTTAAGATAACAAAAAATATATTCCAGTACTCAGATAAAAGCTGTGAACAGACGGTTTTCAGAACTTAAATTTTTTTTTTTCAGATTTGACAATGTGCCTGCAAGGTACTGACGATGAAAAATTGCCAGTACAAACTATATTGTCAGTTCAAGAACAATTGCAGGACAGTAAATTTATCTGACGCCATTGTCAGTCTAATAATTTAATTGAGCATTTGACAGAAATTTTAAATTATTCGAACATGTCAGAGTTGGAAGAAAATATTCTATTATAAATGACAAAAACCTAAACTACAATAAAAACCCACTATAAAGTCAGCTATTAGTAGTTTACTTTTCAAATCATGTGATTTGAAATAACCGAGATTTTCAGAACAGGCCCGATTAGTTTGTTTCCTTTTTGTGTTTTTTTAATTTATTATATTACAAAACAACTTTAAATTGAGTTAATTTATTTTATTTTAATTTATTTAGGGCCATTATTACAACTTAAAGTTAGTTAAAAGTAGGATTTTGTCGGTCGTATAAAAATTTGTTCACTAGTACAATTTCACTTTGACCTATTGTGAGGGATTAGTTAAAAGCAAGTTTATAATACTTGGTCAGTTAATTAAAATTTGTATTAATGAACAACTTTTTATACGTCCTACAAAATCCTACTTTTAACTAACTTTAAGTTGTAATAATGGCCGTTACTTATTTTAATATATTTTTCCGCTCTCCTTTTTCCTTAAAAACAGGTGTGTGTGTGTGTGTAGCAATAGAAAGAATTCTCTGACAATTCTGCCATGCATAAGCTTCGCACATCGGACAATAAAGAAAAATGCCAGAAGCTACATGTTTACAGACGATATTCAGATCTTCCAATATTGTTAGTAAAATGTGCTAAAAATTTCTTATAACCACTTGAACTGGCAATTTTTCGTTGCCAGTCCATTGTAACACAAATTATAATGTTATTGCCTGATATTTGTCAGACAATTTAATATTGTCAGATGTGCGAAGTTTATGTATCTGACAATAAGAGAGGGGAATTCTTTCTATGGGCAACACTGCAATTGCTTCTTTATGGTCCACAATAATTTATATTTTCCTTTTTTACTTTTAACACAACCACAAACAATTGATATTAAACAATTTCTAACAAATGCTTTGAGTCTGGCAACGCATAACAACAGATCTGACAATTTTTGCATATGACAACCGTGTGAACTTGGCAATGATACGATAATGGCAAGGAAATTAGTTCAACGTTCGTCACATGTTTGACAAGTTGTTGTCATGGACTGGCGCAATACTTTTTCTGACAACTTTGTGAGTTTACACGGTTCTGTAAGATCTGACAATAGTCTGTACAGAGGCTACGGCTAGTTAAAACAGTTTGTTATTTTAAACTTTAAAATAGTTTATTTGTTGTTGATGCATTTCGTTGCTGCATAGGCAACTTATCACTTAACTTCAACCACAAGTAAAAAGAGCTTGCAAGACCCTACGCTTATAGCAAAACGCGCAATAAATTATTGAGATTTAAAACACTACAAATGCAATACAAGTAGTAATTGTTAGAAAACTATTGAACATCCTGCTGAAAATGGTATGTACGGTCAAACATAACACGCAAGCCATTGAACGTGGCTTTCCAGGAATTTAGGATTTTTTATTTGTTATCTTGAAAGAAAATGTAACCAAATGTGATAAACGACCTCTGCAAGCAGCTCACGAACGCTTGTCGCTGTACGCCAAAAATATTTTGGGAATTGACATGAGACAAATATGAGAGGTGTAACCGATTTCTTTCATGAGCCGCTCTTTATAAATAAACTAGTTTGGTCACTTTTTTCCCAAATAATAGGACGAGTATATTTAGAAGATATCTCCTGTAATGACTTCAAACTTTACGTTAAAACAACATTACTTGCTTAACATTGTTTAGTTAATAAAAAGCTTATAAAGGAAAATATAATTAAAAAAGCCTTTTCATGCCATCCTCGTTGTATTTTTTTCTCTGTTATTTCAAAGGGTATGTATAGAAGGGAACACAAGTGTTTAAGTCAATCTTTTTCAATGTTTTATGAATTATTTAAATATTTATTTACGGTATTTTACGCACAGATTTGCAAAATAAATTGCAATATTAATAAAACAACATATAAAACTCTGCGCTTTTTAAGATTAATACTCGTATATACATTTGATTTTTAGCTTTAAAGAAAATTTATTTTTTATTTTTTTTTTTTGCAGATTTATGTTAAACACTTGGCAAGGGGTAAGTGAAATGAAACGAAGTTAATTTAATTGTGCTCTTAAAGAAGTTAAAAATGGCAACAACACGACGAATTTTAGTTCAGAAGATTTTTTTAGCCGACAAGCTGTTTAGGGCCGACTTCTAAAAACTATGTAAAAAATACGCATAAGAATCATATACGTACGTAAATACATATCCCTCATTTACTCAAACAACGTCATAACTTAAAAAAAAACTATTTTACCAGAAAGCGAGCTTAAAGTTTTCAATTTACACACAACTTAGAAAAAAAATTTTATTTTAGTATATTTATGATTTTATTAGGATAAAGTTTGTATCGCTTTGTAAGCCAAATTACATGTGATAATTACTAATGAACAAATAACCAAAGTTAGTTGTATATATTCTGACAAACAAGTAGTAGAACGGAACAACCGGCTGTTTTCGAAGGCCACTACACCTTCATGATCAGCGTTCTTTGTGTTTGGTCCACTGTGTGTGATGTCAGTTGATGTAGATTTCTGCTTTATATATGCAACTTTTATTGTAAATGGAATATGTAAATTGTTTTGATTTATCGTATTACAATTTAGCTGAAAGCTTTTTTTGTAATGAAAGCTCATTTTTACCATCTCTAAATGTACAACAGTCTTGCCATTGCCGTTTGTTCTTTTATTAATTATGCACATGTTAGTTCATTTGCTTTCAAGAGTTGAGTAAACACGATATTTGTAATGAAATTTCTACACAATATGAAGAATGATATGAGGATAAATTCTGCATCATTAACTAAAAAATGATTTTTTTTTATTTATGACGTTGTTTGAGTAAATGAACGATATCTGTTTGAATGAAATCTGTAATTTGTTACTTTTAGCTTTTCAGATGTTTACTTTTATACCCTTCACCAAAAATGATAAGGATATACATACATACATATTGATGGCTTAATATAAGACAGGCGTAACTCGAATTTTCGATAGTTTACAGGAGAAGGAAAAACTTGAATAAAAACTAAAGTATTTACATGCAAAATTAATTTTTTAAGATTAAATGAACCTTTTATTTTTAATTGTTACTTACTTCGTTCTTGAAGGAGAATGTACTAATTATACGTTGGCTACCAAAAAACGTTAAAAACGCGATTTCGAAAAAAATTTAGATACGCCCTTTTTAAATTATGCCATCGATATATGAGTAAGTACCCAGCAAAAAGTGACAATACAAATCATTAGTTACAGCATTAAAGAAATCAGCTCCAAGTAGTTCTATTTCTGGTGAATCATCAATGAATTTAGCACATGGTTGTCATAGAACGGAAGTCATCCAAATAACTGAGTGGTATGCACTTAAAAGGTTGTCTAGAAAAATTTTTGATATACAAGGTGTGTTCAAAAAGTATCGCGAGTTTTGAATATTCACGGGTTACGTATATTCGAATTTTGATTTTTTTGTGGCTCTCAATTATGCCGACAATTTCGGCCGTTTTGAATGTTCAGTTAATTGTTGACAGTTGCTTTGCTTGCACGTGTTTTGGCTCATCTTAGATTTTTACCTATTAAAAAAAAATGGAACAAAGAACCCAGTAAATTTTTGTGAAAAACGAAATTAAGTGCGCGGATGCATTCCGAATGTTTACTGTGGCATACGGAAAAGCTACCTTGGAACAAAGCAACGTTCATCGGTGGTACAAAATGTTCTCAGAAGGCCTAGAAGATGTGAACGACGAAGAGCGTGCCGGACGCCCGAGCACTTCAACAACAGATGAAAAAATTGATGAAGTGATTGGCTCGTGCCATTCGATTTTTATCAATGATTTGGGCATGAGACGGGTCGCTGCGAAATTCGTACCAAAATTACTAATTTTCGACCAAAAATAGCATCGCATGAACATTGTTAATGAGCTGTTGGACTCTGTTCGCTAAGACCCAAATTTGCTCCAGAGGGTCATAACTGGTGACGAATCGTGGGTTCATGGTTATGACGTGAAAACCAAAGCTCAATCATCTCAATGGAAGCTGCCGCACGAACCAAGACCGAGAAAAGCGCGCCAAGTTCGGTCGAATGTGAAAGTTTTGCTTACAGTTTTCTTCTATTGCAGAGGCGTGGTGCATCATGAGTTCTTGCCACAGGGTAGAACGGTCAATAAGGAATATTACTTGCAAGTTATGCACAATTTGCGCGAAGCAATCTGCCAGAAATGCCCGGATTTGTGGAAGAACAAAAATTGGCTTTTGCACCACGATAACGCCCCTGCTCACACATCGTTGCTTGTACACGACTTTTTGGCCAAAAACAACACACTAATAATGCCGCAGCCACCATATTCCCTAGATCTGGCCCCCTGTGACTTTTTCTTGTTCCCCAAACTGAAGAGGCCCATGAAAGGACGACGAAGAGATAAAGACGGCATCGAAGGAGGAGCTGAACAAGTTAAAAAAAAATGATTTTTTGAAGTGCTTCGAAAATTGGAAAAAACGTTGGTATAAGTGCATTATATCTTAGGGGGAGTACTTTGAAGGGGGCAAAATAGATATTCATGAATAAATAAATAATTTTTGAAAAAACACAAAATTCGCAATACCTTTTGAACACACCTCGTAAACATCAGCTTTAGAATATTAAATTCATTGCCAGTAGTGATTAGTATGCAATGACAGTGGTAAACCTTTGGAACTAATTCTGATATTTTTGCTGGGTATATATAGATGTACATATAACAATTAGTATTAGTATTGGTATTGTGTCTTATTACAGTTGTCGAATATTTCGATTCGACGTCGACAGTTCATGCTAAATTAAAGAAAAATGTTGTAGGCTTCTTCGACAACCGTAATAAGGCACAATACAATTTTTCAGCCGTCATATTCAGGTGATGAGAGAACGTAGTTGCCAGATTGTTTTAGTAATACTATGACAAAAAATATGTCTGTAAAAATTTTTATTTATTTTGTTTTTTAAAAAAGTTATATTTTGCTGGTTTAGCACGTCTAGAGGCCGAATTTTTTAAATTTGTATTTAATTTTTCTTAATTTTAGTATAATTCCCACTTCTTTAATATATTTAGACCTCATATCTCTTTTTTATTTCACTGTTTTCCGTTACTTCTACGTTGATAATTGCTTTTGTTTAAACATTTTTTTAATAGTTTCTCTTTTCTACCGGCTTATTTCGCAATTTATGTCAGCGCACTATGCAGCTTTCGAAAGAAATATTAATAAATAATTAGAATGAAAGACACTTAAATAATATAAAAATATCTAAAACTACTTGTGCGGGGCTAAAAAGTTTAAAAGGAAAATAAAATCAAAGAGTAAAAAAGACTTTGATAAAAGGAAAACAATAACTAAGTTTTTTTTACTATTTTCCTAGTGTTCTTTTCTTGCTGGTTACAATTAATTTATGCAAGTTTTTTTTAAATGCTTGCGGCTAGAAAATGAGTTTAACTTTTGCTACGCTAGAGGAATTTTAATTCCAAACTTGTGCAAGAGGATTTTAAGAAAAACATAAAAAAAAGTAAAAACACGAAACGAAATTTAAAGTAAAATAAAAATATGTATTTAATTCTTCAAAAATATAAATAAAATATGCAAGCGTGGAAATAATCTGTGGTTAGAGAAGAAATCTGGAAAAGTTAGTATATACATGGAAAAATGGTTTAAATGTATATAAATTCACATGTAATTCGCTTTTGCAAGAAAAAGCAAACCATTAGGTTAGGTTAGTACAGCAGGTTGCTAGTAAGGAAGGGTGAAATTTAGAGCCCAGCTCAAATGGGTCCAACACAATGATCCTTTTGTGCTTCCTGTGAGTTGAAGAAGAGATAGTGAGAAAGGGCGATAGAAAAGGGGTATTTGGACGTTTAATGTAGTGTTGCAGCGCCTCTGGTGACAATGAGGCGGATTCAATTTTCCAGCTGTGTTTAGTAACCATTTTATTGGTTTTGCTACACAATACCGACGAAGGAGGGCGCTCAGATGTCACGAGTACATTAGGATTAGCATGGACATTAATGCACATCCGAAAAATGCGTCGTTTCGTTATTGAATGACTGTTGGAAACTTGGCATTGTGTCCACACGTGATGACTTTATATCATTACTCCTAATATAACACCGGCAGAGCAACTGTAATTTTTTTCATTAATATCAACGTCTACCCCGTTGATGATTTTATATCATGATGAATAAAACAAATATTTGCAAAATATTTGTCAAAAATATCTAATTTCGTGTTGTTTAATTTTTTTGTGAAAAATAATTGTGGCGTTGATTTATTTAACGAAAATTTTGTGTTAAATAAATCTCAAATGCACAA
Organism: Nowickia ferox; assembly: GCA_936439885.1. Classification (NCBI taxonomy): domain Eukaryota; kingdom Metazoa; phylum Arthropoda; class Insecta; order Diptera; family Tachinidae; genus Nowickia; species Nowickia ferox. The sequence continues at coordinate 98,936,727 of OW387023.1, read as the reverse complement.
TGACACATAAAATGACATTTCATATCAAGATGAATTTATCAGGTCGCGAGCTCTGATAATTATATCATAACGCTGCCATAATATTAATAAATTTAGTCTATACGTGATGAATTTGTATCATGATATCAATTTGGCATTCATTATTATAAAGGGTGTTTTCTTTATAGAGTGACACAAATTTAAATCATAATAAAATAAGGAAATATATTTTTAGTATCAATGAAACGGGCTTTATTGGAAAGAAAATTTTATGAAATTAATATATGATTTCTGCCATGTGGGCGCGTAAAAGGTGCAATGTGGAACTGTGGAATTTTTCGTGGTTTATCGACGTAGACAAGTGACTTAACATAACCCCAATGTGTTTAAATCACACGATATTAGTGGCGAATTAATTGGGCCATTACGAGAAATTATTTTTTCATCAAAAGTTTCTTTGATTAAATCAATTCTAGCGCCCGCTGTGTGGCAGGTGGCTCCGTCCTGTTGGAACCACATATCAGCAAGATTAAAGCCACGTAATTGAGGTACGAAAAAATTTCGATTCATGTTCCTAAGACGTATGGGTCAATGACTCCGCCAGCCCACAAAGCGCACCAAACAGTAATTTTCTGTGGTTGTAATGGTGTTTCGGCAAAAGCGTTAGTTCTGCTTATTTACGTACCCATTCAACCAGAATTATGTACGCCATAAAATGGAAGAAGTGTGCACGATGAGTTTGACGAATAGCACAATTATTTTGAGTAAAAATTGCAACAATTTGCACGCGTTGCTCTGGTGTAAGTCGGTTCATAATGAAATTTCAAAGCAAACTAAACAAAAAGCAACTATCAGCTGTTAAATAGGTGCTCAAATAAAGCAGTGATGCTAACTCAAAGTTGTTACACTCTAAAACAAACACACTTTATAAATTCATGAGGTGTGGAAACTACTCGTATGGTAGCGTTGCTCTTGCTGCAAATGTAGACATCCTGGCCATAAATGTGGTTTCTAGGGCAGATTTACTAACAAAAAACTCAAATTTAGGGAAAGCGATTTGTATACCATTAAAAAACTAAGTAAAACTGTTTACTTTTTCTGAAATTCGTTGTCTGAATTAAAAATAAATTTTGAGTTTTTGGGAGATAATGCCGATGAAAGACATATTTTCTCTTCCTCTCTCTTTCATAAGTTATAGATTTGCACAAGTAAACTTGCCGTATGTGAGTAATACGAATAATTATTACTTAAACATTTTTTTTACTATTTTACTGCAAAAGAAGCCGAAAAGTGTGGTCTACAATGACAATCGTATATCTTTTCACGTGTTCAAGATTATGTTAGTGCTTTGTTTATATTTAATTTTCTTAACTGTTTCGTTTTACGATTTCTCTAACAAAAGCAACTCCAGTCGCCAACACCACCAGCAGCAGTTGAACCAGTTAGTTCTCTACGTCAACGACACCAGCAAATGTCGGCATTGTCATCTTTAACAATTTCGCAAAAATACCAGAACCACAAACACTATGGTGGCTTTGTGGCATGTTAAATTTAGTTGCGAGTATGCATGTTTCTGTAATATGTTGAGATATTTGTGCATTTTCCGCTGTAGATGCTGATGATGATAATTGTGCTGATGATTTCTTCGATGTGGCTGAGGTGGTTATGGCAGTGTGCGTGTGCTTGTGTGTTGCAATATTCAACGCAATTTTGTAATTAAGCAATTTGACCGCAAAACTTGTTTCCTTAGCTTTTTTTGTGTGCTTTCTTCGTCTTTCATTATAGCCCTTGTTTTGTTTGTCTAGGGTTTCTTGTACCATAAAAAATGGTTAAAACGAAATCAGCTAAAAAAAAACGATGTAATTGTTTTTTGTTGTTACACACTAGTAAAAAAAATATATAAATGTATATACATTATTTGGCTGATGCCGGCGGTTGTGGCAGCTGCTGCTCAACATACTCGGGCATTAATGGTCTGTAGAGGTTTATGGCCTGTAACAGGGGGAGCAAAATTGTTATTAAAGTAATGCAAACTAAAGCATATTAAAGAACAATTATATACTTGGTTTTATTATTTTTTTATTTTCCCTCGTTTGCTTGCTACTTTGGTCTTTTGCTCTGCTTTTGTTTTTCTTGATAGCCACAAGAAGAAAAATATTAAAAGAAATTTGAATAATGAGTAGCAGAGGTAAATTATGACTGAGCTAGGTAAACTATAGTGGGAACTAAGTGCTACTTTCAAAATTTTATCTTTTTTATTTTTTATATATTTACATATACATACATATAACATACATATGTACATACATACAAATATCGTACCATAACCGCCAAAAAAGCTTAACCAACATAATTTTCGAACTTGATTTTTTTACCATAATCGATCATTTGCGATCGTAAATAGTCGATTTTCGTAAAAAAAAATTAAGTCCAAAAAATTTGTCGCTTAAGCTATTTTAGCGGTTATGGCTCGATATGTATGTATATATTTTATCTTGTTGTGCACAAGCCAATTTGTGTGTGTTTTAGCTGAATTAAAAAAAGAAAGCAGGTTATCAATTCATCTGCATTTTTTTTATATTTGCTACTTCATAACTACCAGCGTTTTATACCGATTTTAAAAATTCTGTTTTTGTGTTAGAGAATATAGCTTCCATTTGGTCTAATTTTCTTTGATTTCTTTATTTTCTACTGATCCGGTAGCTGCAAAACTTAGCACACACCTTGATTTCCCATAATGAGACAATTTTAAAGTTAAAAAAATTGGCGGAGCCATGCCCATTAAAAACCAATACTAATGAAATTCCGTGAGAAATTTCTCCCTTGCGAATTTTTTTGTTTCCCCTATTACTTGCTATTGTTTGAAAAAGCTCTGAAAAATATCCAATTGCGCATTTAAAAAGTGGATGGAGCCACGCCCATCATAACTTGATATTATATTTCACGTACTTCTATTTAACCGATTTTTAAAAAACTTGCCACACACCTTAAGCTTAAAAAAAGACTCAAGCCTCTTTAAGGTGGTGGGAGGAGCCACACCCATGAAGGGTTAATAATTAATTATATGTGTTTAAAACAATGAGTGGGCGGAGTCATGCCCACTAAAGCTTAATATTATATTTCACGTACTTTTATTTGAACGATTTTTATGAAACTTGACACACCCTTGAGATCTGAAAGTGACGTGATGTCGAATTAAGAAAAGTAGGCGAACATTAATATTTGCAAAATTGGACATGACCACGTCCCTAAAAATTTAAAATTGGCACTAATAATTATAAATAAAATTTAAAAAATTTAATCGACTTCAAAGCACTAAAAAGTTAAAAATAATTTATATTCATATAAAAATAAAAACATTTTACTTATTACAAATAAAACTTAAAGGAACAATTTAAACGAGTTCAAAAATAACCACTGAAATGTTAAAAATAATATAGTTTTAGTTCAATAAAAACATTTTTATAAAGGGTGTTTTTTATACAGCGACACAAGTTTAAATCACAATAAAACAAGAAAATATATTTTTAATATCGATGAAATGGGCTTTACTGGAAAGAAAATTTTATGAAATCAATGTTTCAATCAATGAATTCTGCAATGTGGCCGGCCACGGCTGGCGCGTAGAAGGCGCAATCTTGAACACCAATTTTCAACAATCGTTTTTGAAGACATATGGGCCAATGACTCCGCCAGCCCATAAAGCGCACCAAACAGTAATTGTCTGTGGATGTAATGGTGTTTCATCAAAAGCTTGTGGATTATCCTCAATAAAAATGCAACAATTCTGCTTATTTACGTACCGATTCAACCAGAAATGGGCTTCATCGGAAAATCAAATTTCGAATGGAAATTCAAAATCAATATCAATCGATGAGTTTGACGAATAGAACAATTATTTTGATTAAAAATTTCAACAATTTGTACGCGTTGCTCTGGTGTAAGTCGATTCATAATGAAATTTCAAAGCAAACTAAACAAAAAGCAACTATCAGCTGTTAAATGGGTGCTCAAATAAAACAGTGGTGCCAACTCAAGATTGTGGCACTCTAAAACAATACCCTTTATGTGTTAGCTATAACACTGAAGTAGTTAGCACGTTGACTTCAAAAACGAAGTTCCTGGGTTCGAGCCCGGTCTCCGACATAGACACTGGTTACTGAACTACACCGGCTTCAGCGGATACTAAATCTAATGTAACATCATAGCGCCCTCCTTCGTCGGTATTGTGTACCAGAATCATCGGCGAAGTAAAACAAACAATAAAAACTGGTACTAAACACAGCTTGGAAACATTTAATACGCCTGATTAACGCCAGAGGCGCTGCAACATTGCATTGCTAAGCTTTTCAATTTTTTTCTTTGACTTTGGTCGGCATTCACACAATGCAAGTATTATTTTTGAGCTCATATTTTTTTATGCATATGCCGAGTACACACTATGACATTTTGTGACATCGCAAGAAAAAATAATAATGTGTACTTGCGGTAACGTTAATCATTTCCGATATTTTTCGTTGTGTGGCATTACCTCACAAACTGTTTACGCATCTAATGTAGGCAGTTTTGAGAAAAAGTTGGCAGCATTGCAGGCACAAAAACAAAATGTCAGCGTGTTGACATTTTGTTATATTGAGTACATACCGAAAGAATTTTAAACGTATGCGGGTATAAGAATTTAAAAGGTATGGATATCGAAAAAGAAAGTGGAAAAGCACAGAAGAAAAACTCAAACGTCCTCGACGCACGACATGACGACACAGGTACTTCAGCTTGGGGAGGTTCGTGAGGCTGTATTGAATCATGTATGTATGTATGTAACATTTATAGGGATAGAAATGCAAAGGAAACTGCATGGACAGATATTTCGGTGGAATAAGGGCTGCATTCGCACAAAATTTTTAAACCAACTTTAATACTGCTTCCGTAAACTGGACTGCAGAGTACAATAAATAGAATACTCTGATGGCGCACATATTAAGCCCTGGTTTTTTACACCAGGCACTAGCAAATTGAATAATTTTGCAATTATCCATTTGTATAAATACTAATTAACAAACAATACAAAAAACCAACTCTCACAACTGCTAAAAAAATGACATTAGACAATGATGCAGTTGCCATTATTTAGGGATGGGACACTGTCCTGTCACAATCACACAACAAAATTGTGTGTTATCGAAAAACTTGATGGAAATGGTATTGCACACAATTGGAAATGACACAACAAAATGACAACACAAGAAATGCCAGATGTAAACTCAGCCATAGATTTGTGTATGCATGTGTGCTTTTTTAAATTACGAATGAGAAAACAAAACCTATTGATAGTACATGCAGTTTAGTACCCGTTTTCCCCTCTCGTCGCGCTCACTCACTCTCACTCTCTCTGCCACAAACTAATCAGCTTAGAAACAAAACTTGCATAGTGTGAACTGGGACTAAGTATCGATAGTTAAAATTTTGTATTCGAAGTTTGGTTCTTACACATTTCAGCAACAATAGTTTAGCAAAATTGTAAAGTTTAATCTGTATAGAATGAAAGAAAGAGCTTTGAAACCAACAAAATCCTTTTGGTCCTGCAAGGCGCTATGAAATAAGGCCCAAGTAAATAAGATAAGATAATAAATGAAAAAAGGCCCAAATTAAGTAATTTTTTATTCGCCTTTATTTATTTATTTTTTTGGGCTTTATTTCATCTTGAGTTTAATTGGGATTTATCTCGTTTTGTTAATTTTTATTTAATTTTTTATGTCATCTTTATTTATTTATATTGGGCTTTATTTTATTTATATTGGGCGTTTTTTCATAAATTTTTTCTTGAGCCTTATTTCATTTTTTTGGGGTTTATTTAATTTTTTATTTGGGCGTTATTTCCTTGGAACTTGTTTCATAAAGCCGTCAGGTAATGCTTATCCTTAAAATCGTGTAAAACACGTCAACATATGACTAAAGCAAATAAAAAGCCACAATTTTAATACATTTTTGTATATAAGTTATTTGCCAATCGGCTCTATCCTAACACAACCATATTTTTTCAATCCTTTTATTGCGCCAAATTTTGTTCGTTCCATCAGACCTTCCTGCCTTGTGCAAATTATTTTTAATTTTCTATTGTTTATGTTGCAATAAAAATATATGTTTAATTAAAAATTTTATATATGTGTATTGTTAATAATAGTTTTTCACTATTCCAATTGCTTTTTCAGTCCGCGTTAATATAGTTTTTGTATTACTATTGCTTGTATTATGAAGGTAAAATTATTCAATGTTATTTGTCTAATTACGATTGTTTGTTTTAAAACAACAATAATCAAAAATATAACAAAAAATATTTGATACAATTGTATAATGAACTTACATTTGAATGTTTTGCATTCATTAATGACATGCATGATTATGTTTATTATTTTAATGATGAAAAGTTCTTAAACGTTTTTGCTGCAGTTGCGATACAATTAAATTTTATGTTTTATTTACCTGCAAGTAAAAAAAGAAAACAAACAAATATGGTAAAATTAATTTAATTATAAAATAGTAATTTTTATATCAAATAAAGAATATTTTAATTAAATTATGTTTCTATTTAGAATATTAACGAGCGAAGGAAAAGTTAAAAAGTGAGTTGAATTATAAGGTCTGTTTTGTAAGCCGAGTTAATACCTATTTGGTGTCCTACAAATTAATCGATTTGGCAACACTCGAAATTAAGTTGGAAGCAAATACTTAAACGTCAAAAACAGCTGTTAAAACAAGAAATAATATTTTAAATAAAAACTATTTTCTTCAAAAATAATATTTCTTTTGTAAGTGTTTTTAAATCATTTTTTTACACTTAAATGTATAAAATGCGTATAATTTAATTTCAATTATCAATAAAAATTCCTTCAATTTTGTATGCTAATGGTTTTTGGTGTTTCTTCAGTGAGTTATACATTCGACTTACTCGATTACTCGATTTAAAATAGGGAAAAAACATGGGAATTCGCTTTAGAGAATACCAACAATTTTAATTCGTTTTAAAAACGAAAAATTTACTCGGCTTCAGTTTACTGTTTTTTAATTCAGAAAAAATTGACCATTTGCTTAATACTCCTGACTTCATTTAAACATGTTTATCGATCGTAGTTTCTTTAAACTTGTCAATTTTAATTTTAAAAAATATTTTCAAAAACTATGCTGGTAAAAACATTTAATTCCGTAACTTTGAATTTGGTAATTAGATAGTTATTGATGATCGTTACACTTAAAATAACATTTTGATTTCATTGAGTGAATAGGGGCAAGATATAGTACTGAGACTGGAACTGTGACGCCAAAAGAGTTGTTTGTGCCTTAGCATTTTAAAGTAGTGTTTGGTCTCTTGTCTAACATTACCAATTCTTCACCAAGCAACTTTCAGTATCGAGTGTACACTCATGCATACTTTCAATTAATATTTAAACTTATTTGAATAGCATGCATTGAAAAAAAATTTAAAGAATAAAATTTATTCGAATAAATTTATTTGAATAAAAAAATTCGAATAAAAATATTTCGAATAGAATTATTGAAATACATAGTACACGTTATAGTAGTTCCTTTCGAACAATTTTTTCAAATAATTAAAAAGTCTTATTCGATTATTTTTTTTTTTTATATGTTTGTTTATATGACAACAATAAACCGGAAAATTCAATTTTACCAGTTTTTAATCGAACAAACATAATGAAATTCTTATGCAGTTTAACGACTTAGTTGTAGTATCGAGCAGCGACATAACCTTTATACCGTATTTGTTGAGGATAACTTTAAATGGAATTCAATGATTTCCTTTATGAAGGATGCAAGGATCAGTTTTTGTATTTTGTCTAAAAAATTATTTTTACAGATTTTCATTCCGCCTGCAACTAAAGTTTCTCTGCCGTACCTCTATCATTCTATTCCTCTCTACCTCTCTCTCAATCATAACAAAATGTTTGCATAATTGAGCATTAATGTGAGACCAGAATGAGCGACGCGACAACTGCAGCAGAACTAACTCCCCTTTTCCACGCGCAAATTTTACTTTGCAAAGTCTTAATTCAGCTGGGTGGAAGACAGAGGGAGAAACAAAATTAAGATAATCTAAAAAACGGCAAAGAAACTGATGGAAAATACCAGGGCTTAATATGTGCAGCCACCACAAAAACATGCTATTGTACTCTGCAGTCCAGTTTACGGAAGTAATATTCAAGTTGGTTTAAAAGTTTCGTGCAAATGCAGCCCTAATTCCACCGAAATATATGTTCATGCAGTTTCCTTTGCTTTTATATCCCTATAAATGTTACATACATACATACATAGATGATTCCATACAGCCTCTCGAACCTCCACAAGCTGAAGTATCTGTGTCGTCATGTCATGCGTCTAGGACGCTTGAATTTTTCTGACACGCTTCTGTGCTTTTCCACTTTCTTTTTCGATATCCATACTTTTTAAATTCTTATACCCGCATGCATTTAAAATTAGTTCGGTAACAAAATGTCACACGCTAACACTTTATTTTTGTGTCTGCAATGCTGCCAACTTATTCTCACAACTGTCTACATCAGATGCGTAAACAGTTTGTGAGGTAATGCCACACAACGAAAAATATCGGAAATGACAAACGTTGCCACTAGTACACACTTTTATTTTTGCTTGCGATGTCACAAAATGCCATAGTGTGTACTCGGCAGCATAAGAATATTTTCAAGAAATAAAATATTTGAAGCTAGCATCACTGAGCCCACTACACAACAACAACTGCAGGCGTTCTGTTGCAGCCACATTCTTGTATGTGTTTTAGTTATTAATAATAGAGTTTCGTGACAAAATAAAAATTCTTCACACAACGGGAAGCCCATTAAACAGAAAGTAACTGTGTTACAATTATTAAGTTATAAAATAATTTTTACAATTCTCTGATAATTATAATTAATTTCGTTTTCCATTATTTAAATTTATTCCCTCCTTTAAATGGCAAAAGCATTAAATCGAAATGCATATTTCCTTTTGATGACAACAAGTGCGTGAAACACTTGAAAAAGAAAGTCTCAGAAACAAAAGCATAAGAAAATTTTAGCATGATATTATTTTTATTGAATCCATTAAGAAAATGAGCTATTTAACACTGCAAGCCAATGGCGCGGACGGTAAATCCTTTTACAATTTACGACAGTTAATAAAAGTTGTTGAATGATAAAGATATTTCGCAAAGTAATTGCAACAACGGTTGTTGTGCCAAAATGAATAAAAATGAAAAAAAAACTCCGAAAATGAACGAGCAGACATAGACCGTGCGACAGAAGGAGTGAGAGAGAGTAGATTCAATAACTTAAAAAGACTTGAAATTTAAAAAGGACATACATGAGCCATAAAGCCAATAAAGCATCAACATAAAATGTCTAAAAAATGTGACAATAAAATACACAAGTTTTCGGCGTTAATGGCAAAAGCAATATGGAAAACAAAACTATGGTTTTAAAAAAAGTGAGCAACAAACCTCTAATATTGACAAAAAAAGAAAGTTGTATGACGAATGTTCTATAAAACAGTGTATGTACATACGTACATACATATATACAGACATACATATGAAGATGGGATTAAAATACACTAAAAATTCAAAATATGTATTTTGCCGCGTTTTTTTTAAGACTGGCTGCCATTACTAAGAACAGGTTGTTTTTTGCGAAGTAGCTTTCGAAAAATTCATCATATTTTTCCAGTAAACAAAATGACCTAAATTGTTTTTATTTTATTTTAATTTTTTTCAAGCATATGTATATGTATGTACATTAATGTACGTTTGTATGTACATATTTATAGGTAATAATAAATGTACATATACACTAAAATAAGTAGGCAATAAACAATTGGGGAATTCACAATGAGTATATTAAAATTTTAATGTGGCAACATTGTGCCATCTTAATTTTTTATTGTGAGCAGGCGACGATATAAATACACATACTGTGTATATCAAAGTCAGGCAAACACACATACATCTTTATATTAGTTACATATTAGTTTATAATATGTGAGAGAGCAAAATGCATGTTTGTACGAATGCTTATGAGAGACTGAATTATTTTCTTCCGTATGTACTAAAACAACAAAATTTTTTAAACTAGAAATTATTGTTGGATAAATTTTTCAAAATAACTTTTGTTCTGCGAAAAATACAAATATTTTTTCACCAACTACAGCTGCGCTGACAGTTTTAAAATGTTTGGTTTAACATTACCATATTGCCATATAGAAAATGACATGTTTTTTATACTTTTAAATTTGCCACCTGGTAATAAATTTGATTAACACACAAACAAAAACAACAAACTTGCCAGACCATATTAAAGTATTAAAGTTGAAACGTTGCAATATTAAGACACATTTTAATATGCTATTGTGAACTCCCTAAATATTTTATTGACACTCTGTGGCAAAATGTGAATACCATCGACTACCATTTATTTTCATAAGAAGCTGAAACACATAAAGAGATCTATAGGAGCACCAATAGACGGACAGACGACAGTCACATTCATCATATTCATTACTATTCATATTGTTAAACTTTTTTTAATACATACACACATATCAGTAAACTCAAGTGAAAAATGGAAAATCCATTATGTTAAGAGAGGACAACACTTCTTACACCATACTTTTTGTAGTACGTTCCAATTTGCACAAATAAATTTAAATACGCAGTTGTTTACATCCCAACAAACCCAAATTCAAGGACCAGGGGTCAAATCGTCTCTTTCGATAATAACACGGTTCGATTTCGAATGGCATAATCTCAAACTGTGATCGAATCAGCTCTTTATAGAAAGCGACGATTAGACCCCAGATAAAGGAAGCACTTAGGGCCTATGCCTCGTGTCTGTAACAAATGTCAGGCGTCTAATCGTCTCTTTCGATAACGAGCTGATTCGATCACAGTTTGATATTATGCCATTCGAAATCGAACAATGTAATAATACGGTTGATATCGAATGCCCTAATCTCAAACTAAAAAAAGTGATCGAATCAGCTCTTTATCGGAAGCGACGATTAGACCCTAGAACTTTTCGAGTCGAAAAAATTGATATCGAATGTTCTTCAAACCAAAAAAAATAATACTTGAATTAGAGATAAAAACTTTTCGAAGATGTTGAGAATTTTACAGAATGTTAGTAAATATATTGCCGACTTTTAGGCGAAGCGAAACTTTTTTTGTAATCAGAATATATCTGTGGCAATAAGGAGAGCAGTTGTAAACTTTCAAGTCGATTTTCAGAAAATTACTTCTTCTGTAGTTAAATTTGAAAATTCGGTATTTACATGATTTTGTTTTTTTTTTTTAGAAAAACATCGTTCTACACACTGTAAATGATAAATTGAATTTAAAATAATATAAAAGTATAAGCTAAATTAAGCTTTTATTCCGTATGAGATTATAAGTCGAAAAAAGATAAGCACCAATTTATTGCGCTATAACTTCCTGGAAAATAGCACAAAATAATGAAAATTTTTGCCAGAGGTACTTTCGAATATGGATATTACAGAGGTGCCACTAGCTCAAAATGTGCTTATCTCGACTTAAGCACTTTTTCCTTTTTCCCACAGATATATGAAATAGTAGTGTGTGTTTGTCTGAACCGTATGATCTCTTTAACTAAAAAGTGAGCATATTTAAGGTTAGGAAGTAAATTGGCTTAAAAATTTATATTTTTTTGTTGACAAATTCAGTTTTACTGATACCAATGTAAAGTAGAAATATGGGAATTAATAATGGAATGTGATGTCGGGCAAATGTCCACCCCTAGCACGTCGGCAGACGTCCGCTCACATTTTGCAACAAAGTTTCGCTTATCTTGTCAATACAGTGGCGAATTTCCTCTTTCAGAGTGTCAGTTGTTTCTGGTGTGTTCAAATGGTCCCAGAGAAAATAATCCGCCGGCGTTAAACCACAAGAACAAGGCGGCCAATTGGCATTGCCAAATCGAGAAATGACGCGACCGGGAAATTTGCCATGCAATAACTGAATTGTTTGGCCGGCTGTGTGGCTTGTGGCGCCGTCTTGATGAAATCAAAAGTCATTTATGTCAACATTAGCCAATTGTGGCCACAAAAAATTGGTTATCATGGTTTGGTAGCGCAGAATAATCGTGCTGACTAAGTTTCCTTGCTCATTTTCTTGCTAAGTTTCCTTGAAATTTTCAACACAGATTCGGGTCAATACCCGGTAAGTGTTTGTTTTGCTTTGCAGTTAAAAAAAAACTAATAGAGGGTAAGACAACGTCTGTCGGGCATCTGCATTAAAATGTCATATGTTATAAAAAGTGGATTTAGCAGGTTTACACTCTAAGTCGACGATATGACATTTTAATGCCATTCGAAAGAGAAAAGAGACGCCGAATCGATTTGCTTAAATATTTATTTTAATTTGAAGTTCTATATGGCGAAGAAACTTAATGTATTAGGCTAACAACCGTTAAACCGTTAACAGTATTTTGTCTCTTCTGTAAAATTTGCTGGAACTGAGTTAGCAGGTTTACACTCTAAGCCGACGATATGTATTATTTGTACTTTTGGAACAAACTATACTTTATTTCAAAGGTACGCAGAAAAGAATGAGAGCAAAATTTAATTATTTTAAGAAAATACGTTGGCTGATTGATTTGCTCATTATAACAGGAGAAGTTATATAACTTTTGTTTTTGAGTGAAAGTAAAAGGCAGTTTGAAGATTTTTCATCTCTTGTTTGCGGTCTTTGTCATTGGCACATAATCTGTTTTAGTCTTGCTCATGTAGAAAACCATTTAAATTTTTTTTAAATATTTTGTCTCCGCAGAAAACGTTTGCCTCCACTGCTGACAACCGATACATATATGAAACGCTTATGAAAATAAGTTTGGATACGAGAACTTGTAAAAATTATATATTAAATTCAAATTATTCTCAATTTCAGTCCAAAGTCAATTGTTTGCTGGGTGAGAAGGTGTTTTATCATCGCTATTACGCTCTCAAAATAAAATAGATTCTATCTCACGACTGCTTTTTTGTGTCAATTTGTATGGAAAATGTGTCTGTTTAATCATTTATACACATGCCTGGTCTAGTGATCACATTCCTTAAAAGCTCTGCTGTATTTGACGGCCATTTAATTCTTACCGCGGACTCAGATGCAGATGTTTTTTCATGGCCAATTTCAATATGCAATTTTTCTTCAACATTTAACAATTTTTATCTCCATAAACAAATAGTCGATTATGTTCGAATGAGCACCGACCGACCGACCACCCCCTTGCATATAGCATACTTGCAGCAACATTCTCATTTTTCCTTGTTTGCTTCAGTTTATCAATGTTGCCAGTTATTTATCTATGGATGGATTTTTGTTTTACACATTTTTTTTATGATAAATTTACAAATATTTAATAAGACTAAAAGGGGTCGTACAGCAGTGTCACATATAAATGGTTTGTTTATATTCCTGCTGTATGACTGCGAAAAATAGAAAAAATATTGCACATATGTAGGTATAAAAATTTTAAAATTATATAAAAGTAAAGGTATACGGGCAGAAGGAAAAACATTTTAGTTTTAGAATCTATTTTCCCAATGCATACAAAACAAATTTTCAAACAAGCGGAGATGAGACAAATGGAAATATATTTTTTTTTTAACAAAAATGTATGTAAAATCCTGCCATTTATGAAAAATAAAATATAAGCAAAGGATACAAAATAAATACGAGTATAAAAATTTATTATAACACTTATTGTCATGTGATGCATAAAATTGCATGACTCCTTTCATACGTACATTTGTATTTATTTAGCTAAAATTCTATATAAGCACGAGTGTGTGCCTGTATGTGTGTGTGTGCGTATGTGCTAACATCCCTGCAGAAAACATGGGGTTAAGTGTCCCCAAGTCACCACTTTTGTCGACTATTTTGATGATATTGTTTTAATGCGTAGAAAACATTTTTTCAGATACACACAACTATGCTTCTTCTTAATGTTTTATTGGTTTGTTGAAAATAAACGTGACGTCAAACAAAATTTAAGTATTTATAAAAATTATCTTAAGAAATTGAATTATAAGGTTAATATATACTATAAATGTATTTAACAATAATTAAAAACATAATACAAAAAATAAAAATAAAAAAAATAAAATAACAATCAATATTGTATAAAAATATAAAATGTGAAAATTCGAGAGTTTTAAGTGAAAGGTGCCAATTATGGAAATTTTGACCCTGTGGAAGATTTTGCGCCATCAGGTAAAGATTTGTCACGTTTTAAGATCCATACGTAAGTGTTTGACTTTACCAATTCAGCGAAACATACAATTTTTAATTTTATGTATTTAATAGAAATGACAAACAGTTTCCTGCAGGTGGTGACAGTGTCTATAGTGAATCAGTACAGTTTTACTACGGACATCGAGCGAGGAAATATCGATATTGTAGACTAGAGCCCCCAAAATTTACTAATGAACCGATGTCTCCATGTGGTCCCAAAAAAACTACATACTTTGTCAGTATTGCTACAGTCTAGTGGTAGATTCTCAGTGACAAGCTAATGTTAAATGTCAATAGGTGATTACATTGCCTGGGGTACACCTGGTCAGTAGTGGTACTGACAATGTCACTAGTAAATCACTACATTTTCACTATTCGCATTTTCTGCAGGGATGCTGTGGTATAGTTATGTATGTATGTGTGTGTTTTCCAAATTGAATACTGAATAATTTAAAATGATTATGGAAAACGCGTTTGTATGCGTGTGTACTCGTATGTGTGTGGAAGTGCATGCACAAATATTCGTCCATGTGTCTATTCTCTAGAGATGTTCATTGTGAATTTTTGTTTTTCATTTGTTACACTTTATGCCAGCTTTATCAATAAATTTATAACATTTATTACAGCTTTAGGCTTAAAAAATACAAAATGGCCACATTATACTAAAGCCCTAACATTTTTAAGCATAATTATGCGTATTATTATTTTTATATTTTTTTTGCAGCATTCTCTCGTTTGTTTCATATTCGCTTGCATTTTAAATGAAGCAATTTAAATTCCTTTCGACACTTGATTGCAGGTTATTCTCTTTCATTACGTTTGCTGTTTTGTTGCTTTATTGAATGCCTTGAAATATTTATAGCTTTGTGTACAACTGTACATACATATGTACATACGAATACATACATACATGTATTCGTAAGTGTGAAGTAGATATTTATATAATGTTAATAATAAGTACGCGTTGGATTTATTTAAAGGGTGTCACTGGGGAATATGGTTTATAGTCATACTAAAAGTCATATAGATACATACATATATATATACATACTCGTATGCAACTAAAATATATACATACATATGTACATACATACATGTATATGACTTAGATTTGTGTCGAACTCATTCAGTCGGCCGTTTTTGACACAAACCTATGATCAAACCCATATACATAATTTAAATGGTTTGGATCATAGGTTTTGTGTCAAAAACGGCCGACTGAATGAGTTCGACCCTATTCTAGTTTGATCATTGGCTTATGTCAATTATTAACTAGTGCACGAGTGCGACCTATGGGTTTGACACAAGCCGATGATCAAATCTATTTCAATTACTTGGGTTTTCGACTTTTATCGAACTCATTTTAGGCACCAACCTATGAGTTCGATACACGCCTACATGGGTTTGATCATAGGTTTGTGTCTTATATCAACTAGTGAAGGAGTTCGACCACCTAAGCCATTTCAATACATTCTCTTATAATATTATTGCGTGGCATTGGTTTTGATTGTAGGTAAAGATGATCAAATGAATGAGACATGCAAGAAAGAAAACGGTATTGAATATGAAAATATCCGCGCTTTCGTTTTTAACCGACTTCAAAAAAAGGAGGAGGTTATCAATTCATCTCGTTTTTTTTTTCTTTTTTTGCAGTGTTACTTTATAACTCGCTTCATATTAGACCGACTGTAAAAATTATTTTATTGTCTGAGGGTATAGCTTCTCATTGGTCCTATTATACACAAAAAAGGGGCAGGGCCACGCCCACATTTTTTATTAGATTTTATAATATTTTAATTATTTGATTGCTGCGAAAGCTAGCAAGAACCTTTGGTTCTTAAAATTACACAATTTTAAAGTTGAAAAATAGGGCGCGGCCACGCCCATTAAAATCTATTACTACATTTCAAGTGGTTCCATTTAAACGATTTTTGCGAAACTTGCCACACACCTTGAGCTAAAAAAAGACACAATTTTCCATTTGAAAAAATGGGCGGAGTCACGCCCATTAAAATTTGATGTTTTATTTTAAGTGGTTTTACTAAACCGATTTTTACAAAACTTAACACTCACCCTGACCTCTGAAAAACACAAAATCTTGCATTTAAAAGAGGGCGGAGATACGCCCATTAATATTTAATTTTATATGCTATAATTTTTTTTCCAAAATGTTCTATCAGATCTTTGCATTAAAGTCGGTTTTTTTTTCGCAGAATTATACCTTAATTATCCGTGCGAAGAAATAAAATTTGATGTTTTAATACAAGTTAAAATTTCATGTTTTAATTTTAGTTATATGTATGTTTTATTTTCATAACTATTTGCATTGCATTAATAAAACACTTGTACGTGTTGAGAAATAGGCCCCTGAAGTTAAAAAATTACTCTAACACTCAAGTAAGCCGAAGTTAAGAAAATTTTATGTATAGGAATTTGTTATTCGGTGTTCTTTATAGCCAAGCTCCTCTGTAGTATGTATTTAGAGTTCTTCGAGCAATTGAGCTTAAAAGGTTTGCTAACTTACTATTGATTTAAAGTTGCTGTTTAGATTAAATACGATAAAGCTGAAATTAAGAAAAGCTCTCCCTACAACATCATTTCCGAAATCTTAACACACAAAAAATAACACCTCTCTTCGAAAAACTACTTACTTTAATTTAACTACCAACCAGCGAACATATTTTCCAAGTTGCTATCAGAAACTGCATAAGTTGTTGAAAAGAGAACGAACTTATTTGTCTGAGGAAATTCGTTAAAACTTTTGTGATATTATTAGACAAATGTTCTGCACACAGAGGATAACAGAGTTGAAGAAAATTACATGAAAAACCAAAATCAGCTGTTTTGTCTATTGTTTAAGAGACACAAACGTAGTGTGCTATTTATTTAAATATTTAGCACAATAAATAAAACAAACAACGCAATATGTATACTTTGTAAAATTAATCAAGTGAAAATTTTTACAAAACTATATGAACGAATTCAGTGAACGGTTTCAGTTGAATTAAAAAAAAAATATTTTGAAAATAATTATTAGTGTTAAAAAAAGAGATTAAAATTTGTTTTGAAATGATTACGCAGTTCATTTTAAAATTTTTGTCATTAAAAAAAATTTTAATTTTTACTTTTTACTTACAAGAAGCACACAGCGAATGAGACCAACAACTATAAAATGAAAATACACTAAAAAAATAATACGCGAAAGAAACAGTACAGAGGATTTGATGACTGTGCGAGCGGGACATACAGAAAGCACAATTATCTTCAATCTCGTGTTACCTCTGGTATCCTCTCTAACAAATTATTTTGTTCAATGCCTACATAAAAACTTGTCTTCCGACAATGTGCGAACAAGTGGCACAAAAGTCGTGCGATGAAATAGTTTAGAAAACTGGAGCATTCGTTAAATTTTTTTTGTCAATATCCAGATTAGCATGGTATTAATTGTATATTATCTGTAGCAAAACAAAAGGAAGAGTGATTAAGTCGAGATAAGCTAGTTTTGAGTTCTTCACATCCTTTATAATCTCATAAAGGAAGATGTTTTAGCTACTTTCTTTTTGGCAAGACTGATTTTGGCAACTCAGCTGTTTTCGTGTGTCAGTTTACTGTTAAACATGTTCAGTTTGGTTTAAAATTTAAGCATGAATTGACTTACAAGTGAACAATGCTTGCCGACTATTGAATTTTATTATCAAAATTCATGCAATGTTAAGAAAGTGCATCGTGCATTTCTTCTCGTTTATGGTCAGTTTGGGCGTCCTTCTGAGGCGGCTCAATTGAGGGGAGAGTTCGGTGAACACTTTATTTCAAGTTTGGGACCAGTCAATTGGCCGCCTAGATCGTGCGTTTTAATTCTTTTAGGCTACTTATTGTAGGGCTATGTTAAGGCTCATGTCTATAGGGACAAGCCCGCAACGGTTGATGCACTGGAAGACAATATTGAATAATTTATTCGTGAGATATCGGCCGATATGTTGGCGAGAACCAGCGTATGAACTATTTCAGGCGTATTCCCGGTCAACATTTACATGAAATCATCTGTAAACATTAAATTATATACATCGTTCTACCAACTCATAAAAAGATTTCATACATTTCTCTGGATTTTAAGTATTTCTTTATAAATGAAATCTGAAAGCTATTAAAAAATCAACCTTTATATGGAATAATAACTTAATTTAAATTATACTTTAGTATGTTTCAAATTGAATGTAATAATGTAATGCAGTTTGTAGAAAAAATAAAAAATTCACACCGAATTTACCAATTTGTCTGCAACAGAAATAAATTTCGGAAAACTGGCTTGAATCAGTTAAAATCATTCTCCTATAAAACAATAAAATATGAGTACGTGAGCCTTATTGTCACACATATTTTAGAAAATGCGAAGAATGGCATACATACCATAAACAATTTTAAATATATTCTGTTAAATGGGTTGTCTTGTTAGTTTAGGAAGGGTGGTGCTATAACACAACTGCACTCGGAGACCCAGTTGGGTCCATTGTGACTGACTACTCTTGACACCGTTAATAACTTAGGGTTGTCAGTTAAAAATATCATAATTTTTCTAACTTGAGACATATAGGCGAACAAAATGTCCACTGGGTAGCTACAATAACACCAGCAACATAATGAAAAGAATCCAACAGTTATTTATGTTCTATAGTGTGTAAAAAAAAGAAACCTTTAAACTCAATTGTTGTGCTGAACCATATAGAACTGCAGTGGACTCGATTGCACTCGGCTGAAATGAGCCAGGAATTTGTGTTTACATTCATTAATGCGTACCATTGGAATCTTATTTGCTTTAGTATGCGTGCGTGTTTAAAACCAATATGATGAATATGTGAAATTGTCATCCAACCATTCACCCATACAAACAGGTTCATACACATCAAGACTGTCCAAACTGGCAGCAGAGTGCCGAACATCAATCTGTTTCTTATACAAATGAATACACATACGCGAATACATTTATATCGGTGTTCTCTCAGTGGCCAGTCTTGATATAAATATATAATAAATATATATATATATATATTATATATGTACATATGCATATACATAACACCAACAACGTAAATTTTCCAAAAAGTACGAATATTTAAGTGCGAACTTAGCGCACCCGGTATTGCCCAGGTTAACAAAAATAACAATTTTAAATATTGAAACTATTTAAAAGAAGATTTTTAAAGCCCCAGAGATTTTTCTGTTATTTATCATTGCCATTATCACCGACTCTGAATAGCATTATAACTAACACACTTAAAAATGTTTTATTTAACTATATAGATAAATACATATTATTTTTTAACTTTTTAAAAATGTCTCCTAATTTTATATTGGGCGGTCAGGCCCGATTTAGCAAATATTAATGTGCGCCCACATTTCCACATTCAACATCGCGCCACTTTGAGACCTCAAGTTTAGTAAAAATCGTTCAAGAAGAACCACTTTAAATATAATATTAAACCACTTCTTTAAACACAACATAGTGTAGAAGTACATATAATTTAATACTAATCTTTCACTGGTATGGCCCCGTCCTCATTTTTAAACGCAAGATTGAGTGTTTTACAGAGTTCAGGGTGTGTGCCAAGTCACGTAAAAATCGGTTATATATTAAATTTCAATGAGTGTGGCCCCGAACACTTTTTTTATATACAAGAAGAAGTATTTTTTAGAGCTCGGGATGAATGCCAAGTTTCGTAAAAATCGGTTAAGCAGAAGCACGTGTAATATCACATTAAATGTTAATGGGCGCAGTTCTACCCATTTTTAAATTGTTCAGATTATGTCATTTGCGAAAGCCCAATGTATCTGCAAAATTCCGCAGCAATCGGATAAGTAAAATATCATAAGATCAAAGAAAACCTTTTAGTGGGCGTTTGTTCGCCGCTTTTTTTGAAAATGGGACCAAAAGGAAGCTATTAAATTTTTTTTAAAAATCGGTCTAAAGGTTACTGATTCAGGCAACAAACACAAAGAAAATACAGGCAAATTGATAGAACTCCTTTTTAATTGTAATGTAAAATAGTACATATGTGTAAAATTACTTTTTCACTGACACTACTTTAGAAGCTTGCGAAGTATTTACGATATACGTATGTGTGTGACAGAATGAACTGTGAACTGAGGTTCGACAGGAGATTCAATGTCACAATCCAACAAAGGGCAGTATGGGGCGTAAACGGTCCCGTGGTGGATTCCAAAAGTTTATGTTGGTATACGGATGGATTCAAAACGGAAGATGGAGTTGGTGCCGGAGTTGTTGGGCCCAACGTAAAAATCTCTTTGCCCATGGGCAAATGACCTACGATATTTCAGGCGGAGATACAGGCAATCACCAAATGTATTGACATTAATATAATTCTCAAAGTCAGGCAGCTCTTAAGTCCCTCCTTTCATAAGAATTCCATTCCAGACTTGTTTTGGATTGTTTCGACTCATTACAAAAGCTATCCATATGGAACAAGGTTTCCATTTACTGGATACCTGGCCACAGCGATCATTCGGGGAATGAGGAACTGGCCAGGAGTGCTTCTTCTGTTCTGTTTATGAGGCCAGAGCCATTTTGTGGAGCAAGTCAGTCGGCTGTATCATCCCTAATCAAAAGAGATGATACTTCGTCCGTTAAAAGAAATGTGGCTGACTTTTTTTCGTCTAAAGCCTGGTACTCTGTTCATAATTTCGTGCGAAATGCTGTCAAGCTACATGTAAAAGTATTTGGTATGAAATATTTGCGAAATAAGCTTGCAAAAGTAGTACTCTGTTCTTATTGCGAAAAAACACGTAAAATTTATCTGGCAGCATGTTTTTTCATGCAAAATGACTCTGGCATCATTTTAGTTTCAGCTGCGAAGCAACATGAGCAGTACTTTTTTCGCACGTAATTTTAACAATGTTGCATGCTTTCAAACAATAAAAGCGAAAAATTTATTAAAAAAACCGCGAGTTGGGCTACATTTAGTACATGTCAAATTGTTCATACGAAATAATCAATGTGACTGAAAATTTTTTCACAACTTCGAACAGAGTACTAGGCTTAAGAAAGGCCAAAGCATGCAGCCATTTTCATATAATGGTATCCTGGACTTCAATAGTATCAATTTACGATTTGTTACTGGTTTTCTTTCTGGTTACTTTAAACTGAACTATCCTCTGTGGAAAAGTAACCAAATTCGTTCCCCCTCTTGTCGTTTATGCTTAGAAGATGACTAATGCGAGTGTATTATGAATTATTATGTATTATGTAACAGTAGAAGGCGTGTTTTTCATTCTGAATTTCATAAGGAGAGTCATACAGAGATTGATTTGACTTAAATTACAGATCTATGGCACCAAAGATCCATCAGGTGTCGCAGTGCCGATATTTCCCCTATTGTATGTATGTATTAGTGATCGGTTCCACGATAAATTCCCAACGGTAATAATGCAGAATACCATCTTACCATTTGATTTATGCCCCTATCACGGTTTTCAACTTTTAAAATACTTTGGTTGGGATTGATAAATTTGCATTGTCATTCTCCACTAAATTAACAGTTGACTTTTCAGTTGTGTTTTGGCATTGTTATTTACAACTCTGCATAAGTTTGTTTGAGAAAAACGTTGAGTATACACAACTGCTTTTTAGTAGTTGGGTCTGTGGTTGGGTTTTTCTAGTTACAGGTTGGTGCGATATAAAAAGCAGAAAAAATTAAAA
Organism: Nowickia ferox; assembly: GCA_936439885.1. Lineage (NCBI taxonomy): Eukaryota > Metazoa > Arthropoda > Insecta > Diptera > Tachinidae > Nowickia > Nowickia ferox. The sequence continues at coordinate 98,914,732 of OW387023.1, read as the reverse complement.
AATTGCAACTAGAAATATTTATTATGCTTACTGACAAAATTTTCTTAATAGTTTTAGTATCGGCACATACAAAGATTTTCTTTCTAAAACCATATTAGGTAATCCAACAAATAACAAAAGGTTTTTTTTGTTCTGCCGGACATAACTAAAAAACCTTCCAAAATTATTTTTTAAAGAATTTCGTTCCCTATTTGGATTATTTCTTACCTTGCATTGGGTAGTTCAAGATGGTTGGAATCATCACGAATTTTTCTTTTGATACGTATCACATCTTTATTTAAGACTTCGTTTTCGTCGTTATAAAATAAATCTACACTTATTTGTATCCATTTTGTATGATTTCTTTGAACTAAAATACTAAAAACAGTGGCGATATTCGATGTTTGATGCAAATTGTCTTGCGTAAGTGCAAATGCAAAATATTGTAGCTTTTCTTTTAAATCCAATAACAAAATACACACACAATCCCAAGAAAAGGTCCAATATTTTGCATTTGCACTTACGCAAGACAATTTACCTCAAACATCGAATACCGTCAATATTTTTTCTAAAACTTTGTGTTTTAAATTTTCACCCAAACGATATTTTAAGTTGGTAACGCGATGACAATTTCAACCAAAAAAAAAACAGTTGTGCTTCATAATACTAAAACAGAGTCTGGTCGTGTGTACGTACGTTTGGTCTACTCTTAGACGACCAAACTGAATTTGGTTGAGAACCGTGATAGAGGCATTAATTATTATTCTTATCTAACTGCTAAACAATGCCTTATAGAAGTCCTCGACTCTTTCGCATAAAAGATAAGATACAAATTCCACATTCCCTTCTATAAGAAGGGACAAGAGAAGGTCTAACATATTTTGTGTGGTTTTTTTTTGTACCGAAGCAAAAGCAAAATCCATTAATTTGAAGGCCTTTCAGAATTGCTAGCAAAAGAGGCGAAGCCGTGTGAAAAAGATATGTATGAGTATGAATGCAGCGAGCAGGCCTTGTGCATTCAAAATAAGGAGTAAAGAGGCTTTCCTTCTTTTTCCCGTTGGGTATGTAAGTATTATTATTATAGTGTATTTGAGAATTTGTATAATTTTTTATATGGAACCGAATAAAGTTCGACTCGCTGGAGTTGGTTTGAGCGGCATTCTTATTATGTAAGTTAGTGAAAAATACTCGTATCGGAAAAGTTACGGCTTTTAGGAACAAAAGTTTATTACGGAACATACAAACAAAAATCAACTACACTTAATATGTATATTGTATGTTGCACGGATATATATAAATATATATACATACGTAATATTCACTCCTTTAGTTGCCGAATGATCATTGAATGGATGTGTGAAATTTTGGTTTTCATTTTACGGTTTGCCAGAAAAATGCATTTATTTGTATAGTGCTCAGGGATTCTGGTTCGATTTAGTTTCTCTTTATATTTTATCCACATATTGTGTATAAATATATACATACATATACATATGTTCATATGTTGATAATGTGTGTAAAATTAATTATTTGTTGCAAACAACAGCATAAAAGTTGCTTCATTCATAAAATATGTATGTATGTAGAGAATGTTGCATTAAAATTTTATTCAATCTCTCACAATTATTTTAAAACCTAAATAATTGCACTTCAGTGATATCTTTAAAAATACAAATTTTCTTTATTACTTCTTTCAGTTATTTTCAAAATATTATATAATAATTAAATGTAAATTCATTGTAGATTTTGAAAGTAAATAAGTTATTATAAAAATAAAAAATAGTTGCCGCAAAATCACTCGAACACAAAACTCCCGAAAAACTTTCTCTGCCCTAGTAGATAGCAACAAAGATGACTATGATGAAGTGAGTGGTGGCACAAAAAAATGTGGCATTTCTTCCAGCTTAGTCTAGTTGAACTTTTTTCTTCTTTTTTTTAGTTAGTTGTCCACGAGTTTTATGCATATTTTTATAAGTCCTGGTTAAAGTTATGCACTTTTTTTTATTTATTACAAACTCAAAACTTGGGCATGAAAACTTTTTATGTGAGAACTGGATCTAACATTGCCTATATTTGTCTATTTCATATGCAGTAGAGAGTAAAGAGACTCCAGTACACACCCACTAAACAATTTCTAAGGCCTTTAAGTTTATCAATTATTATATACATATGTATGTTGCAAATATATCCATTAAAATCCTTGCTGAAAGCGCTCAGCCATCATACCCACCACAGTAATATTTGCACTTAAGTTGAAAATAAAAATATTAAGCTATTCTAGTCAGTTTTTTTTTTGCCAAATTAAATTTTAATTATTGCCAATCGCCAAGGTAATTAGAGAAAAAAGAATTGAAATTATTGCAAGCCATCTTGTTTTACACTCAATACAAACCAACAACGACAATAAATGCATCCATATTTATTTTATATAATAAATTTGCCAAATGTGGTTTAAAAAATGTTTATCCATTAAATGTATTTTAGATGAAAATTTTGTGTTGGAACATTATTGCCAGCACTGAAAGGACATGAAAACGTGTGTGAAAATTCAATTCGCTTGTTTGCGTTAAGCAAATTGCCATTTGGTGTCATTAAATAGTTGATTATTGAAATTTAAAATTTTGATTATTTCGTTTAATTGTTTAGTTATATTTGGGTATAATGGGTGAGGATTTGACATTGATGGTGGGCTGCTAAAAGTGGTAAATTTGTTTGTGAAATATAACTTTAATATTAATTATATTTTTCAGTCGAAAAGCAGCTCTGGCAGAGTCAACATCAAGCGTCGTTGGCAATTATCTCTTAAGTGCAACCAGGCCACTGTTGTTTATTGGCCTTCGAGAGTTTTGTGTCTCGCTCGCACTGGTTGACTCATCTGCCACGAATAACCGTATATTCATGTGGTTCTTCTGTTGAATTTATTTAACAACCACGTTGCTACTTCCTATGTGAAACGTGTTTTTGATTTTTATATATATTAAGATAAGATAGTATAGGGTGTTTTTTTAGAGGTATAGAACTTCGAATTGAAATAAAACACAAGAAAATCGTTTTAATGTCCATCAATTTGGCTTTATTGGAAGGATAATTTTATGCCATTAACGTTTAAATATGATTTCGGGCACGTGGGCGCCGCGGCTGGCTCGAATAAAGCCAATTCTACAGGTCCAAATTATGCGCTCATCGAATGTTTCCTTCAATAAATCGATTGTGACGTGCGCTGTGTGGCATGTAGCGCCGTCTTGTTGGAACCACACTCATCCACATTCATGCCTTCCAATACGGGAACAAAATAGTCGGTTATCATGGCTCTATACCGGTCTCCATTAACGGTAACCAACGGTCGACCATAAAATGGACGGAGCTTGCGGTAAACTTCGCGAACTGAACCATTATTTTCGAAATAAATTTGCACGATTTGCAAGCGTTGTTCTTTTGTCAACCTGTTCATGATGAAATGGCAAACCAAACTAAATATTAATCACTTGACAGCTGACAAAATGGCCGCCAGTTTAAAAAATTGATGCCAACTTAAAGTTCTATACCTAATAAAAAACACTCTCTATATTTAAATTTGCTGAGCCGGAGAACATGAAACAGGAGGCTAAAATTTTATGTGTTAACGCCCACTTTTTAAACGAAAATTTATAGCCTTGAATTATCGCAATTATCGTATGCCAATATTCAATAAAATCGCTTTTGTTAAACGCTTTACATTTGATTTTTTAATTATCAGTTTCATGGGCGTATCCCAGTCTCCCTATCTAAAATTTCCAGGTTTACAGATTTTTATGGTTAGGTACCTTCTCACCTACACCTACTTGTGTATCAGATTTCAGTTCAGTAGCGCAAATTTTAATATTTATGGGCGTAGCCTCGCCATCGTCAGTGAGTGTGTCTTAAATTATGCACTCAGGAAGCTTTCATTGTAAAACTTTCATTCGAACTTCGCATATGATGTTACATGAATTAATTCTAATTATGGTTTAAATTTCATAATTTTACGATTGCAGGGAATAAAGTTATGAGGGTGGAAAAAACAGATCGAATGGCATCGTGTAAACATATATATACACTGTAGGTAGAGGCCGGAACTTGGCCCGACGCACTACGTGCACCTAGATAAAATCTAAATTAAATTAATTAATGCCTTCAAAATACAAAATAAATAACTGTAATATTTAAAAATTTTTAGCGTCAGTGCGTCTTAGTTATTTCATACATTGTTCCTTTTGCCGAATTTTAAATTAAAGTTTTAAATAAGTTATGAAAATGCATGGTTTGATTGATTAAGACAATAGTGTTTACTTATTGCAGCCAATTTTGAAGTCGATGTTGCTTGCAATGCAATGCAGTAACAAAACGCATAACGTTAGTTTAATTTGCTTTAAAGTTGCTTACGATAATTGTTTATCTAAACGAGCATACGAGCGTACGTGCTTGCATATTTATTATCTCGGCAAAATAGTTAATATTTGTGGCAATGGTTGATGATGATAATGCCAATGACGATAATAATAGAGGCAAAATTATAGGCTTCATTAAGCCAAAATTAATTATCAAACGCGTGTAGTGCATTTGAATTTACAAGCTAAATGTGAACAAACATAATTTATACAACTACTTAAGAGTTTTCGTGTAAACGCATATATTTTATTATTTTTAAAACTCTTTAAAATTTCAAATTTAAAAATTATGAATATTAAAACAGGACATGTAATAGAATAAACATTTGCCTTTCAAATGAAATTGCTTTCTTTCTGTTTCTTTTATGACTTTGCATGCTGTTCAATAATTTTTCATTTGCTTAAATTTGCAAAGTGTTAAAGTTTGTTTGATGGGCATGTGATTAATATTGTTCAATGATCATTAATGCATGTACATATCGCACATTCAGTTCAATAGTGTCATAACTCAAAAAAACTAGTTTTGCAGAAATCACGTTTAAAGTTTTCTATTTACAAACAACTCAATGAAGTCATGAAAAAATATTCTTCTCTCAGGAGGTCATAGTACAAGTTATTTATATGAAATTTTTACGCAAGATAAAATACGAAATGAAATATTATTCTGCATTATTAACTCAAAAAAACGAATTTTTTGAGTTATGACAATATTGAACTGAATGTGCGATATGTATGTATGGATGGATGTGTAAAATAATAATATTACAAAATTGATTACAATTATATTTTGCGTATACATATTTATTTCATTTGTATTTATAGTAATTCAATGTTAAACTTTCAAAATTTTATGCATGCTGATGCAAGTGCATGTGAAAGAGTTAAAATTTAGTTAATAATTTTGACTCACGCTCAAAGAAATGTAATTTAATATTGAACTAAAATTATGTGAAGTGTTCGTTTCATAAGTAAATAATAAAATAATAAATAAATAATATAATTAAAATGTTTTAATGAATTTGTATTGTGTGCTGCATATGTATGTATATTTGTATTACAATATTTAATTACATTACAAAATATTAGTAAATTCAATATGCCCTTAATTATTTTGTATTCAAGTATAAATACATGTCGCAGTGATGCCACCTTCACATCTTTCATATTTATAAAAATAAAATTATGACCCCACTGATGTATTTTAAACCATACTAAATTAACTTCAGATGTGATATTTCAAGCTCTAAAAAATAGAAAACTACTAGAAAGTCTGAAAAAATTCGCTATTAGTATATTTAATTTTTTTAAATCGAGCGCTTTTATATAAATCGAATTGATTTACAGAACAGGCAGGAATATGAAATAATTGCAAGCTGTCATTCATTCTACATTTTTTATTATATTGCCTGCACTTTAACTGCTGATTGTTGCCAATAAAAATAGAACACTTAAGCAAGACCATTTGCATTAAACACTGAATACCGCCATTTTCTGTTTAAAAGCTCTTACCCAGCAAAAATTACTGCTTGGCCGTACGCAGGTTTGTAAGGGAATGCTGCTTACGAGTCCCAGTTTAGAGCATTTCTTTTTAAGTGCTTATTTCAGTGCTATTAGTTTGAAGCTTCCAAACTTTCGTAATGTCGTCGTATTATGTTTGTTACAATTCTTAAAATTATAATTTTAATCATCGTCTTACATTCCCAGTAAAAATATTCGTCTACCTGAAAGCAGGTTGTTAACAACTCTCGCTTACCAACCTTCTTTGTTATCACATGATTTTTGTTCATGATGTCCCACTTGGTAGCACTCCAGGTATGAGTTTCGGAATTTATATAGGATGTGCAGAAAGAAGAACATACTTCATGCCTTTTGCATATGTATATAATCAAAAAATTTGCTCTTTAGATCAGAATTTTATGTCTACTTTTAGATTAGCTTCCAATACTTCATTTTGTTGTCATATTTATTATATATTTAATACAATAACAAATCAAATACTTTTTGATCGCGTAATTTAAAAATATTTCCATATAAACTCTATTAAAATATTTTTAAATTGCGAGTCGTATCGAATGCGGTATTTTGCCGCCAGGTAAGCGAGAGGATGCACTATAAACAACTTTGATAATTTGAGTATAAATAGCCGACCAACTTCGTAGTTTTTGTATTAAATTTCGTCATTCCCCTAAGGTATTTGCATCCTGATAAGGCAGAGGGGATACACTGTGTGCTTTTCAGCGCTTCCAAAGCGCTTCTTTTTCTCTTAGTGCTTACATAAAAATTTTAGTATAAAATTACCTAAAAATTTTAGTATAAAATTTAAATTTATAAAATATTTTCTCGTTTTGTTAATTTTGTCTTTGCATTGACCTAAATCAATATGGCAAGTCGCAAGCAAAACGCACCAGTTACAGAACATGTTTCTACATTTTAGAAACAAGTTTGGCGATTTGAAAACCATGCGAGTGTCCATTGAAAACCATGCGAGTGTACATTGGTGAACCCTTTATTTAACTGAATAAATTCGACGATTTTAAAAGGTTAAATCGTAACAATATCTTGAATTTTTTTTTTAATGCATTTTCACTTTACGTACATATCGCTCCTTTATAGCAACAGAGGCGTAACTCCAACAAGCAAGCTTTGCAGAAAACATTAAAGTTTCAAGTTTTCAATTTACATACAACTCAATGAAATTAAAATTTTGACACAATTTGAAATACCGAAGTATATTTATTTGACATAAAGTCTTTATTTATTTAATTTGAAGATTTGGCTCGTTTTTATGGTTAAGCAATTGTCTATATGCATTTCGTTCATGCTTTTGGAACTCATCAGTAGACTTCAACCAAAAAAATTTTTGAATTTAGTCAACAAACTTCGTATGTTTATAGTAAGACTCTTAATACTATATTGAGAATCACAGTATACAAACATAATAAGTTTGAAAACTTCAAACAAAAATCTTTACAAAACAAGCATCTTTATTCGATGGTGCATCTATTTTATTTTCCACCACCTTTTTACCATTAGCTGCCACATTGGGCAACAATAAAAATACCGAAGTATATTTATTTGACATAAAGTCTTTATTTATTTGGGTTGAAGTCTACTGATGAGTTCCAAAAGCAGGAACGAAATGCATATAGACAATTGCTTAACCATAAAAACAAGCCAAATCTTCATTTTGACACAATATTAAATATCTCTGGCAAAAAGGAAAAAGTGCTTAAGTCGAGATAAGCTGATGGTACCTCCTTAAATTGCATATTTGAAAGTACCCTTGATCACAACCTCAATTAATTTGAGTGATTTTTCAGAAAGTTATAGCACTAAGACTTGTGACTTATCTTTTTTTTGACTTCTAATCTCCTAACATATAAAATATATGTATGTTATTGAACTAGACTTTTGCTCTCAGTGTCTGTTATTGAATTTATGCACATTCGCCTATTGTTTTGTATCACAATCGTTGTAATCATTATTATAATTATTGTGTGATCCTACTGTTCGATGACCAAAGACTAGATGTCAGTGCACTTTACTTAGACCAATAGAAATGTCAATTAAATATTTACATAATTGTTATACTTAATAATTGAATTAACAATTAGAAAATTGTTGCAAAATTAATGCAAATTTACGTGAGTATGTATAAAAGATATAATACATACATACATACATACATATGTAGATACCCAATAAACATTTTTGATCAATTTTGTTAAAGATGATTTACAATAAAGTGCAACATTTCGCCAGAATAATTAAAGATACCCACACATGTGCAATATCATTGTGCAATAATTGATATTGTAGTCTTTTGATTGATATTGTGCAAAAAGAAATATTTTGTAATGTGTTGACAACATTGACATTGTATTATTTCCAGGCCTTTAGGCTCAGTTAGCAGTGTAATTTAATGTAACCGCAACGGTAGGAAACAGCTGATCGATATTGTAGAAGAGTATGGTTAAAATAAGTGTTTTTTTTTCTTTGCGATACATAAAGCGAATTTAAAAATTGAGTCGCAGAAAAGACGCGCTTTGTAAATCAGCTGTTTAGAAAACAAATTTTGCTGTACAACAGCATGATACACAATACTTACTATCGTACTTATCGAAATAAAAAAATTTTGATTTTCGTACAACAAAGTTTAATTCATTAGTACGACAGCATGATACACGCTACTAATTTCAAACTTGTATGATTTGTAGTAACGTGTATACTTTCAATTACTTTCACGACTACATGACTGCATTGTTTTGTTGGTAACAAAAAGCAAATATATTGCTACAAATATATTGCTGAATTATATCTTAAATAACAGAAAGAGCATCTCAAAATTCATACTCGTATCCTTAATTCTTAATCCTTAATAATATTATAAATGTGAAAGTGAGTTTGTTTGTTTGCTAAGATTTCACACCCGAACCGCTAAATCGATTATGAAAATTCTTTCTTTCAGTGGATAGCTTCATTAACAGCGTCAAACATATTTTATTTTTTATCCGGTTCGGAACCGGTTTTTATATTTGGTAAGGATTTTCAAACCGCTTAACCGATTTTGAAAATTCTTTCTTTCAATTGAAAGCTTCATTAACCGCGTCAAACATAGCCTGTTTTTTATCCGGTTCCCAACCGGTTTTTTATATTACGAATTTTCCAACCTCAAACCGATTTTGAAAATTCTTTCACCAATGGCCAGCTACATTGCTAGCGTCAAACATAACCTACTTTTTATCTTGTTCGGAACAGCATTTTTTTTATATTTGGTTCGGATTTTTTCCGAAAAACTCCGTTTTGGGTAATTTTCATTTGGGGTTTGATTGTTACATCAGTTTTAAAGCCGGTTTTTATTCTGTCTTTTAATATTTTTATGGCCTATTTGTAAATTTTTGTTTTTTAATATTCTCAGTGAGTAACAAATAACAAAACATTCATAAATTGTAAGTACAGTTTTCAAAACATTATATCAACGCGAACGGAGCCGCGTGTAAAAGCTAGTAAAGAAATAAATTGATTCGTTTTTAAATGTTTATTTGACAGGTGTAAAAAGATTAGGTTAGGTTAGCAGGCTGCTGGTACGGAATGGTGAAATTAAGAGTCCAGCTCACTTAAGTCCAATACAATGATCCCTTTGTGCTACCTGTGAGTTAAAGAGAAGATAGTGAAGGAGGGTGATAGGAAAGGGATAGTGGTAGTGAAGACAGGTGGTGAAGGAAGAATTGGGAGAAAGCTTCATTCTTTTATAACTCTGCTTTTTTTGCACGTTTGAAATAATGCAGTGTTGCAGCGCCTCTGGTGTCAATGAGGCGTATTAAATTTTCATAGCTGTGCTTAGTACCCATTTTATTGGTTATTTTACTTCGCCGATGATTCTGTTACACAATACCGACGAATGAGGGCGATCTAATGTTACATTAGGATTAGCATCCGCTGAAGCCGGTGCGGTATCATGCACTATCCATTTGATGCTGCAGCTGCATTTGATGCTGCTGCCGTTTCCAAAATATTTACATAAGTACATATATTAAAAATTACTCACCTCCTGCGCACCTGCCCAGAACTTGAAAACAAACGCTTTCGTGTTTTAGGAAGAAAGGTTTTCAGTGGTCCAGGTGCAGAAATTTTAATACGCCATATAAGCGGAGCTTTCTCTAAATCTTCTTGTCCTCTAAACCTTCAATTCTCTTTTCTGAGCTTTCTTTTGATTATTCTTGATTCTATCGATTAGGTAATGCAAAGCACCTAAATTAAATGGACCGAAGTAAGCCCTCGGCGATCTGTTAATCCAACCTAACCTTCTGTTTCCTTGGAAAATTATTTATTATTATTCATAGCTTGACCTAATTATATAATTGTTTTAGATGAATGAAAATCCCTTATCGGTGCTTTAACTTAAACTATAAAAATCATTACAAATTCTTGTTTACTTCATTTATAAAATATGAATAATTTTCCAAAATGTTACAATAATTTAGCCAAATCAAATATAAATAAACTTTTCTTATAAACATGGCATTTTTTAAAAAAGTAAAATATTAAATGAAATATGCATGACTTAATTTTATTTTTTATTTGAGTGTGCCTGAGAATATGAAGCGTGTTAAATAAAAAAATAAAACAACTTTTATTAAAAACATTTGATGCATACAAAAATATTTGGTTTTAAACGATTTTTTCATGTTCAAAAAGAAACACTGAAATAATTTTAAAATGAAACCAAATAAAGAACATGTTTATTTTCAAACTAATAAAAACCATAGATTTTTAAACACAAACATGCAATTTATTAACAAAAAAAAAACAAAAAAAAAACAGAGCACAGTAGCAGCAAGTAAAAGAGGAAAATTAAATTATTTATAAATATTTTTATCATTTTAAAATATAAATACATGCACACATAAAACATATAGAAAAGCATGTTCACTACGTATTTATGCAGATAAAAAAAAAAGAAGTTAATATTATTTATTATGTAGAGAAGCAAATTGTTTATGCCACAACTGCTGCACAGGAGTTGCTGTTTATTCGGCATAAATCCAATTTGACAATTCTGATATTTTATTGAAATATGTGGGCGTATCGTACAAATAAAACAAATTCTTAGCTAAATGTTTTGTGTTCCATTTTCTGTTATCGTTATTGAATCGAGAGCTTTTGAAGAAACAACCAAAATTTTCCATTAAGACTTAATTTCATAATATCTTTCTAACTGTAGGGCACTTAATATGTATAGATATGTAGATATACAGCTTACAAAGGGTGATTTTTTTTGCAACTTTCTTTTTTGGTAACCATGAATCGACTTACAAATGAACAACGCTTGCAGATTATTAAATTTTATTATCAAGCTCATGCTCATTTAAAAAAGTGCATCCGTTCACTTCAACCATTTTATGATAAATTTGGACGACCTTCTGAGGCTGCTATTCGAAATCTTGTGATTAAATTTCGCACCAAAATTGCATTATTAAACACTAAACCACCAACACGCATGCGTAGAGTGCGGAGTGGCTGTATCCGCCAGTGTTGTTGATGACCGTGAATTATCGATTCGGCGCCATTCGCAGCAATCGGGCCTGTGTTTATTATTATTTTTTTTTGCCCAAAATGGAAGAGCTAAACTTGGTTGACATATGGTTTCAGCAAGAAGGTGCCATATGCCACACATCACGCCAGACAATGGCCCAATTGAGCGGCGAGTTCGACGAACAGTTTATTTCACGTTTGGCGTTTAACGCCTTTAGACTATTTATTGTGGGGCTATATTAAACCTCATGTCTATAGGGACAGTCCAGCAACAGTTGAAGCACTCTAAGACAATATTGAAGAATTTATTCGTGAGACACCTGCCGATATGTTGGCGAGAGTATGACAAAATTGAACCCAGCGTACGAACCATTTTAAGCGTATTCGCGGTCAAAATTTAAACATTGAATTATATAGATCGTTGTACCGACTCAAATAATGATGTCATACATTTCTCTAAATTTTATGTGTTTTTTTTAATCAAATCCGAAAGTTCTTAAAAAATCACCCTATACGAGTATAACAAATAGTTTCTATAAATTATTTTGTTAGTTTTAATCACAGTTCCCACTATTATTATATTCCTAACGAATGGTTTTTCTGATTTTTTTTCTCCTCCTCAATATTTGAATTTTAAATTGAAACTAATAAAAATAAAAAGATATCGCTAAATTAGATATGAAATATTCAAACATAAATATGAGTATTTTGGTTTAAATTTCAATAATAAAAACTTTAATTGGTTTTATAAATTTGGTGTCATTAGAAAAAATATACATATAAAAATATACAAAATAAAATGGAACAACTTTTGTTCCAAGTAAGTTATCAGTTAATTTTATTTTTAATTTTAGACCGTTATCTTCATTTAGTAAAAAATGTAAAATGTGGGTGATGAAACACGTATTTGGATTGTATGCCACAATGCCACAATCACGCATTCGAGTCAATAATTTCCGTATAAAGTCAAACATATATTTATGTCATACCAGAACCTTTTTGATATGAACGGCAATGTTGACAAGCAACCTTGACAAATGTGGAGTGATGCATTAAACACATTCACCACAGCAGGCTACACGAACACACGACTTCAAATGCCGCTAGCAGCATTTGTCGCCTCGTAGCCAGCTACTTAATTATTTTGGAGACGGCAGCAGCGCCATCTGCACCTCATATTTAAGTATAAATACATAGTTCAGTATTGCCACCTTCAAATATTTCGCATTTATGAAAATTAAATTACTCTTTCAAAATGTACTTATATGACGTAAAAGTATAAAATTAATCAATGTATGCTTTACATACATTTTTGGATATTGTTTCTGTTAAATAATATGAAATAATTGCACGATATCATTCATTCAACATTTTGCATTATACTGGCAACACTGAATGTTCTCATTGTAGCCAAAATAATAGAAACTAGTTTAATTGCACTACAACGACAAAATCAGCATAGAAAATAACCTGCCGCCCTGTTTCCTTGCTGTCTTCAATAGAATCACTCTCATATAAACATGTGTATTTCTATCCTTGACATTTTGTAGTCGGTACCCTGCAGAAAGTGCGAATACTGAAATTGTAGTGATTTACTAGTGACTTTGTCACCATTACTACTGACGAATTGTACCCCAGACAATGCTTTTTGCTATAGACATTTAGCATGTACGTGTCATTGAAAAGCAACTACTGACGTTGGTACTACTGAGTAGGTATTTCTTTTGGGACCATACCGAGACATTGGAAAGACATAGTCACTAGTACATTTTAGTAATTCTAATGATAATAAAACTGAATATTTTATTAAAAATTTTTGTTTTAATAAAAAAAATACATAAAAAAAGGGAACATTCGTTCAGCAAGTAAGGATTTAGTTTGCTGATTGTATTAAATATAAATGAAAAATTCAAGGTTCCGTCAAATTATTAAAATCAAACACTTAAATATGAATCTGGACTTATTGGACTGGACTTTTTAACTGATCTCACAAAATCTTCTACAGGCTCATAAAAATTTCCACAATTATTTAATTTTAAAATATTTTTATTTTTATAATTACAAAATGGATTGCTTTTTATTTGTCTTTTGCAATTTCTTTTTATTTGATTTTTTTAATTATTTTTTAATACATTTTTTTATTTGCCTTTTATATTGATTTCGTAAACTAATTTTCATAAAAACTTGAAGTTTGCTTGAAGCCACTTGTATAGTTGTGTGTATCTGACAAAATATTTTCTAAGCATCAAAAACAATGTTAATATGTAGACGCTCGTTTGACAATGTCACCAATATAGTCGACAAAAGTGGTGACTTGGGGAGACTTAACCCCATACCATTACATTTTACGATTGTGTGTGTTATGCTCTCACCACGAACCGGTGTTGCCAGTGAAATTTCATCTAATTTCGCTAATGTCGACAGGAAATTTTCTTTCGCATATCTATATTGAAAACAAAAACAAATTTTCTTGATTTGTTTTTGTTTTCAATATAAATAAGCGAAAGAAAATTTCTTGTTGACATCGTGAGCCAGGCAGTTAGTTTATTTCAGTTGTTATATGAATTACACTGCAAAAATGGGACAACCAATATAATAAAAAAAAATGTTTCGGTGCCTAAACTTCTTACAAGTTAAAGAGATCAAACAGATAATGGCATCTACAGTAAACTATGTATTTTGTTTACATTATCTTGATTTAATAAAACACTTACGAAATTTTTGTTCCTCTCAACTTCGATTTACTTTGCAACTAGATTTAAATCGCTTAGGTTAGGAAGGGAAGGGTGGTGCTACACCGCACCGCCACTCCGAGACCCAATTAGGTCCATTGATGTTGAATCTTATTAAATATTAAATAAGCAGAAATAAAATTTTTAATTTTTTTATTGTAATTACAAAAATAGTTTTTTATATTGTAATTAAAAGAACGCTGAGTGTGAGCAATTTCAAATTGGATTTAAATTGTTTCGATATTAAATTCGTCAATTTCAAGAAACAATTGCCACACAAATCGAGGGATTGCTTTAATTGGGAAAGAGCTTTTGCCAGGTATAGCCTATCTCTTATTTCAAAATAAAATTATTGCTCTGTAAACTGTAAGAAGAATTTGCTTAAGCTACTCGTACCTCACGATTAAATAGGATATAATTTTCTACACTTTGTAGGCCAAGAATTGTATTTTACCTGAAAAGAAAACAAAAATAGTTATGTGAAATTATTGTTTTTAAATAAAATTTAAGAAAGTACTGTTTTGTATTAAAATCTAATTTTTAAATTACACAAAAAATATTGAAACGTTTAATTAAATCAACCCCAAAATATATTGCAATTAAATTTTTTTACATATTAGATATCAAAATAATGTATAGGGTGAAATAGTTTTCAAGTTAGACTATAAATCACAAATAAAATGTCAAATTTGTAAGAGATATTTACGAAAATTTTTCCTTAAGTCTTTGTTATTAAATTATTGCAGTTTTTCAAGTAACAAAATATAACAAAGTATACAGAGTTGAAGAAAATGAGTGATGAAAAAACTAAAATCATATGTGGCACAGGTTCTGCGAGAAATGGGACAGCCGTAGTATCCCAGCAAAAATATTCGTCTACCAGTAAGCAGGTTGGTTGGTTGGCTCTCTCTTACCAAACTTCTTCGGTATCACATGATTTTTGTTTGTCTCGTTCCATATGGTAGCTCTACAGGTATGTACTTCAGAATGCATCTAGGATGTGTAGAAAGAAGCCCATTCCTCATGACCTTTTTATTAATTAAAAAATTTGCTCTTTAGATCCAATTTGATCTACTCTTAGATCAACTTCCAATATTTTATTTTATTTATTTATTTTATTTTATTTTATTTACAATTGAAAACTATATTTACACTACAACGTACATTTATCAAATACTTTTTGTTCGCGCATTGAATCAGAAGTCGATTCCAGTTTCTCCACATTTCGGGCTAGAACACTACCGACTGAACTATCAAAGCACATATTTATTTTCGTAATCAATTCAATTAAAAAATAGAAAATCAAAACTGGAAGTAAAAATTTCATTCGCATCCAAATTTGTATCCAGGTAAGCGAGAGAGGATGCACTGTCAAGTAGAAGAATATTTAAGTATAAACAGCCGACCAACTTCGTAGTGTTTGTGTTAAATTTCGTCATTCGCTTACGTTATCGCATCCTCATAAGGCAGAGGGAATGCACTGTGTGCTTTTCCGCTCTTCCGAAGCGCTTCTTTTTGTCTTAAAGTATGGTCAAACTTGGGCAAACATTTGCCCAATAAAACGTAACCAATAAATATTAGTGAAAAACATTTTGATTCAGACTCGTCTTTCTTAAGTTAAACAGTTTCGTAAACAACTAATAGACAATGTCATAGAATCCAACATTATTGGAAACTATTTGACTTAGCAAACACGTCTCTGAATTGAAAGCTTCTTCATCAATATTTAGGGGTTACGTTTTTTGGGCAAATATTTGCCCAAGTGTGACCATACCATTAGTGCTTACTTGCACCAAATTTATTTTTGCTGGGCACCTCAGTGACCTTTTCCATAAAGTCAGATATAATTGTATTATATGCTCTGGCACTATTTCTTTACGGATCTAAAAATATTTTTGTATAATACTATTATTACGAAATATTCGACCACTGCTCGACATAAGGTGGTTTACACTTTTTATTCTTATAACATTTTCGATATTTATTCTCAAAAAAGCTTCTTTTTTATCATTCATTCGTCTTTTCTTAAAGTTTTTCTATTGCCTAGACATGAAAATGTTTTATTTTTTATTATTATACACCATTTTTTTTATACTCAATTGCAATAAAAATATGGAGCGCTAACTTACATATGACGGATTATCAGGGCAAGTTTTTTGTGGCATATGCCATTTTTGCCATTGTAGCCATTTCTTCAATGATTGACATAAGAAGCAATTTTTAGACCATCTTGCCATAAAATACCCTTTTGCATCCTAGAAGAAATTTTTATTTGTCAGAGTTTTCTGCCAGCCAATTTGACCCATTCTTCGTCCCACAAAAAACTTGCCCTGCTAATTGTAAACTTTGTAACTTATCAGAAATCTGTCAAAAAATAAAACGTAACTTAGAAAGTTACTTTTGCATTTTGTTATGGATGGATTGATTTAATTACCCTATTCTACAAAAAATAAAATATTATATCATATTTATTATATATTATAGTGGGAGTAATGCCGAAATTTTTCTGTACCACCACGCATTTCATCAGCAACCATATCTATCTACTTGGGCAGAGAGTTGTTGTTAAATTCGCTAATGAAATGAAATACGAGAAATGATTTTATTGTATATACAATTATTGATTTACCATCGGTAAAAGAAAAGTTATACCACAAATGCTTTTACTGATACTAAAACAACAGATCTATAAATAATAATAAACAATATTTGTGTGGTGGCGCAGAAAAATTTCGCCATTTCCCCCCAGCTAAAGTCTAGTTTAATTTTTCTTGTCTTCCTTAGAAAATCACGTTAACTAATAAATATATTTCATTTCATAAGAATTGAAAATACTGAACTAGATTAAGAAATTATTCCTAAAAAAAATTACTTTTATTTTAAAATGTATTTTAAAAAAATGCAGCGATGTTGGTTATCATTAGTTCAGAGTTGTTTAAGAAAAGGAATTAATTTACGCAATAGTGCAGTGAAAATGGCTCATAATTCAGTTATTGTTGGAGAACTTATTATGGAAAGTCATCTAAAAGGGCCATAGGAAAGTAATAATTTGCCTCGGTGGCTTATTGCGTAAAAAATACAACCGAAAGTTGTACAAAAGTTTCTATTGACTAAAAGGAAACATAGCTCCCATCATTGGACCTTCCATTCCATAAATACGAAAAATCTCATTCTACCACCCACAAATAGTATTTTTATTTTATCTCCTTATTATCTCAAAATATTGAAAATTTGCATTTTTAACGTAGTTTTTTCTGATCAAGCACGATTGCATCGAATTTAGTGCCCACTTTACATAATTTTTAATTTTTTATTTTTTTTTGAAATGGCAATAGAAAATGTTATACATAGTAATATAAATAAACACTATCGTGGCATGCATCTAAAATGTTATCTAAGTACGAGTATTTATGGTTCATTTTACAGCAGCAAACGATAATGCAAAAAAAAATCTAATTTATTTAAAAAAATATATATGACACAAATATAAATATTTTAAATACTGCATATTTGTGTTCGTAAATTAAAATGGTCTTTATGTAAAAAACAAAGCTGAAATTCTTGTTGCCACTAAACATTCGAGTTTTGATATTGATTGATTTGCCCACCGAAAAGTTCCTTATTAAGACAATAATATACATCTGCATGTATCTTGCCCCTGGCACAGAATACACAGAAGTGAATAAAGTGACAGGTAAAAAAAGCTTCAATAAGGTTTTTTAAAATTAGTGGAAAAAAGAGACAAATATAGTGTATTACTACTTACCAATTAACACAGCTAATAAAAAGCGTTGTAGTTTTATTGCACTAGAAAGAAGAATAAAAAAAAAACGCCGACAAAATTTGAGGGAAAACGAGACAAACAGAAAAATTCCCTTATCTTCCGTCTCGTGGCACTTCTGTATGTTCTGTGCCCCTGCATCAGCATGTTAGGATAAAGCTGAGAGCTTGTAAAGTTTATATGGATACCACTTTAAGGTTTCGAAATTTTGAAACTGCTCTTGGTCTATAATTTAACCATGAATCGACTTACAAATGAACAACGCTTGCGGATTATTAAATTTTATTATCAAAATTCATGCTCGGTTAGTGCCCGTCCCTACAGTAAAACATTTGCAGCGACACATTTTTGATTTCTCCTTTCAAACTGCATTCGTGCCCACACTGTGAAGTTTTTATTTTGCAGCTTAATACATTTTCTCATATACATATTTCTTATGAGAATGAGAAGAGAATGACGTATGCTAGGAATACAACTGGAACGAGCGACCAATTTTTTGGTGCGAACTTTCGTCATAAAAAATAAAACACATTTGTGCATATGAAAATGAACACAACACCGCCGTGGAACGAAATTCGTCGTGCATGACGAAATCTGAGATAGATTTATTTCTATTTTGTACGCCGACGAACGACCAACTTTATTAATTATAAGAGAGGAATTCTCTGAGAAAAGTCATCGCTGTTGTGCTTCACATGACGAATTTGCGCAGCGAACTCTTATCGACGAGTTCGTCGACGTAGACGAAATTCTTCGTCGTTCAGCTGAAGGTCCATACCATCCGTTCCATGCATATGCGTTGAATGCGTTTCTGTACGTTCTCTCCGATTCTAATTCAAGTTACATGCAATACGTCTTATGAGCTGAGTATTTTTGTTGTTTAAAAAAATAATAAACACAACAGAGATGACACTCAGTACATAAAAGCAATCGATAACTAAAATGCAAATTTCGTTCGTGAAATAACTATGTTAAAAACTGATTTTAATGTATTTTATTCTTAAATAGTAATAACAAAAGATTTTTCTTTTATTAAAAACCTTTTTTATGCCAAAAAATTTAAAATTCAAATCCACCACACGAAGTTTTTTATCGATATCATTGAAAACATAATATAATTTGCCATCTTTTGCTATCAAAAACAGCTGACCTTTTTTCGTGATGCATGCGACGGATACAAAAGTAGAAAGTAAACCTACTTTATCCGTCGTACGCGCCTATGCGTTCTATGCGTTTTGCTCTGTAACTTGCCACATACAATTACACTGATTCTACTTTTTGACACATGCATAAAACGCAACAACGCATGGAACAGATGGTATGGACCTTCAGCTTTATACACACGTATGTATATACGTGCGTTTGTGTTTTTATTTGTTCACACACACATACACATATACCTATTTTGTTTTGATAGCTATAGTTCAGATAAACTGGCGATAAACTGCGATAAAAGTTGGAGAAGATACCAATTTTACGTGTTTCGCAAGTAGATTCATATTGAACCTACTTATTCGCTCTCATAATTTTGTATGGCGAAGCAAGTTGCTTCGCTCATGATTGGGATATGAAGCATGAATAGAGAGCGAAGCACGTATAGTGGAAACATACTTTAATAACTAAAAAAATATAATTTCTAAAATATATCAGTCACACTTTTTTTATTCAATTTCAATTGTAATATTTATCAATTTTTTTCCTTTCACAACAAAGTATCAGCCTTATACACACTTGCATATGTACACATATGTATGTATTGCAAGAACTGAATTTATGATAAAAGTCAATATACAAGCTACATTTATTTATATTTATTTCAAATTTGTCCTTAATATTGTTTAATATCAATGACATCATAACTTTTTTTAAGGCATGCCGCATATGCCACTAATCAGTTGGAAATAACTTTAACCTGCAATTTGTTACGTGCTGCATATGCTTCCTTTTGGTGTTTTATAAAAAAAATGAAGTACAAAGACGTTAAATTGCCATTTTCCTGCTTTAAATAAATAAATATACATGTTGATACATGTAATTTGGGGTGCCAGAAGGATATTTATTCTGTGTTTGTATGTGTGTGGTAAATAAGGCAAGTTCCTTTTCATGCACACGTTACACGTTCAACATTGCCAAGGCTCATACTTTCTTTTGTTGCATTAATATATAAATCTGAAGACACAGACAGAGCCTCTAAGAATGTTGAATAAAATCTTTAAAGAATTTAACGGCGACACATTGTATTCATTATTACTTTTATATTTTCTTAGAAAAATAAGAATTTATTCTGTTTTTTTTTTGTATCGCTTATTAGTAAACTGATTGATGTTATTAATAAAACAACTAATTGTAAATTCGCGTCAGTGTATTGCACTCAAATATACGAATGGTTTTACACATTTTTCAAATAAAGTTGAAAAACATTTCCCCGTGGCGAATGCCGCGAAACACGTATCATGAGTACTTCATCATCGAAACAAACGCTAATTTTGAGGGCCTTGAGAAATCTTATTATTGGGAGGACATAAAAAACTAGAAAGACACTGGACTAAATTTATCGATTTTAAAGGAGATTATACAATGTTCACACTTACGTGTTTAACGCGTCATTCGTGTTTAAGAGCTTAAACACGACGACCATGAGATGTTTTACTATACATTGACATGTTTTGTTAAACATATCAAATGAAGTGTTTAAGATTGAAACACTTCCTTAAACACGTAAATGGAGTATGTTCAGTCCGTTTGCTGACAACGCTGGCAACTTTGTGTTGTTATTAAAAAAAAAACTCTAATTATTTACAAAAACATTTGTTAGAGCATAATTATTCGTAATTTTTTACAAATACAATAATTTACTGACAAAACGTCAACCCTAAACATCTCATATGTTTTGCCTTAAACACGTTTAAGACCATAAGTGTGAACATAGTATGTCACAATAAAACAATTATATAGCAACAATTTACAGTTTTATTTGCAAATAAGTCGTGGGTATAAACGTAGTAATAGAATGTAAAAATTCGAGTACACACTATGGCATTTTGTGACATCGCAAGCAAATATAATAGTGTGTACTAGTGGCAACGTTGTTCATTTCAGATATTTTTCGTTGTGTGGCATTACCTCACAAACTGTTTACACATCTGATGTAAACAGTTGTGATGATAAGTTGGCAGCATTGCAGACACAAAAACAAAATGTCAGCATGTTGACATTTTGTTATATTGAGTACATAGATATTGAAAAATTTTTAAATGTATGCGTGTATAAAAATTTAAAAAGTATGGATATCGAAAAAGAAAGTGGAAAAGCACAGAAGCGTGTGAGAAAAGTTCAAGCGTCCTGGACGCATGACATGACGACACAGCTAATTCAGCTTGTGGAGGGTCGTGAGGCTGTATGGAACCATCTATGTAGCATATATAGGAATAGAAATTCAAAGGAAATTGCATGAGTAGAAATTTCGGTGGAATTAAGGCTTCATGCGCACGAAATTTTTAAACCAACTGGAATACTGCTTCCGTAGAATGGAATCCAGAGTACAATAGAATCCTTTGGTGGTGCGTAGTTAAGTGGTCTTTGCCACCACTTTCTGTGCCGTTTTTAAATTGTCTTGAATTTTTTCTTATTATTGCTAAACATACGGTGGCACTAGCCAATTGAATAATAAATATTAATTAACAAACAATACGAAAAACCAACTCTCACAATGGCTAAAACAAATGACAGTAAATGTCATTATATCTGTGGCCAAAATTAAAAAGTGCTTAAGTCGAGATAAGCTGATTATGAGTTGATGGTACCTCTGTAAGCTGCATATTCGAAAGTATCTCTGGTCAAAATCTCAATTAATTTGTGTAATTTTTCAGGAAGTTATAGCACTATGACTTGCGACTTATCTTTTTAAGACTTCTAATTTCATTTGGAATAAAAGCTTAATTGAGGTTATACTTTGGCATATTTCAACTTGAATGTATTATTTACAGTGAGTAGAACGTTGTTTGCTTAAAAAAAATAAAGGTTTACATAGAATTTCGATATTTAACTGTCAAAGAAATAAATTTCTGGAAATCGACTTGAACACTTAAAAGTGCTCTCCTGCAAAACAGTAAAATATGACTTAATCACTTTTTCCTTATTGCCACAGATATCAAAATTAGTTCTTGATGGAGACAATCTTGCCGTATTGCCATTATTTAGGGATGGAACACTTTCCTGTCACAATGCCACAACAAAATTGTGTGTTATCGAAAATCTTAATGGGAACGGCATTGTACACATTTGCAAATGACACCACAAAATGTCAACACAAGGAATGCCAGATGTAAAGTTAGCCTAAGCAATTGCAAAATTATCCATTGCTGCTGGAAACACAAGAACATTTTTTTTCAATAGCTATAATATCATTTCTTCAAGATATTGGGTTAGCGTTAATCTTACAACTTTTCAATCGGGGAGAAAGGTTAAAAATTTGTGTTGTTTTCGTAATCACTTAGGCAGTAGGGCCTCCTCCTCCAAAGTACACATTAACAAGCAGCTGATGCCCCAGGGGCCTTATGTTCTAATTTCCTTAAGCATTTGAGAGGAAATCAAGAACCGGAAATTAAACTGGTTCGCGGTCTATTACACTAGAGTACCAAAAAGCACAACACGTCACGTGCATGATGATTGTTTATAAACAGGTAAAGAGCCGCCAAGGCTGTTTATAATATTATAAGCATGTACTACATATGTATGTATGTAAGTACATGCCACATGTTAAGTATTTTTTGTTTACCGTTATTATAATTAAATTTTAATGCACATTATAATCATGTCTCAATGTAAATATTTCATTTTTTCTCGCTGGTAGTTTTTTATAAAATGTTGCCGTTTTTTAAGTGTGCAATTATGTTAACTTTTTTGCTCTTATTAAAAAAAAACTACACGATATTTTCTTTTAATTAGATATTATGTTAATGTACATTTTAATTAATACAGCATTTTTAAAAACTATATATTTTTTTTGTTATGGTTTTCTTAGTTTCTATTATTTTTCATGGCAGGTAAGCAATAATAATTACATGCAATCAACCACAATTAATAAAACAAATTTATTATATTCTGCTAACTAAGAAGAAAAAAAAAAAGATTTGTATTAATATTATTTATTAGGGTTTCAAAATGTAATTGGAGAAGAGTAGAAAAATTATCATTCAAAAATCACAATTGGCGAAAAAGGTCTAATAAAATTTTAATTAATATTTGAATATATACATTGAATTATATCATTTCACACTTGTTACAATATAAACTTACTTTTGTTGAACATACAACGCCCCAATTATTAAATATTCATTTAGGTGCGTGCACTTCTATTAATATTTCAATTTGTTTGGCCTTTTTATTCAATCAACAAATAACTATTTAAATTTACTTAAATATACATACATACATACGTATTTTCATAAACATTCATATTTTTACTTTATACTTAAACTAACTTTTGCGTGAAAGCTTTTTTGTATTTAGGTGGATATGTATGTATATTTATTTTTGTTCAAGATCTCTTTATTATTATTTTTTTAAATATCTATTTATTTACAATTTTAAAAATTTTCATCACTTTAAAAGTTTTCATACGAGTTTTACAAATAATCACTATTTACCACATGGGACTTTAATGTGGCTTAATGAGCGTTCAATAAATAAAATAATTTTTTTTAGCTAAATTTTGTATCGTGCTGTTTCTCAATTAATATTTTTTAATACCAAGTGATTTACTAAAATTTATTTGGTGAAAATTAAAAGTCGTTTATGTATCTATTTTTATAACAACTTCTCCAAAAAAAAAATTTCACAGTTATTAGGGCAACTTTTGACATACGAGGGTGGTTCTAAAATTAGCCGAGCTGAAAAAGTAAACGCAAGAGCTTCAATAAAATTTTTTATTTTTCAACATAATCTTTTTTTTATCTCGGTACACTTTATCCAGTGATGTTCAATAGTTTCGATCAGTGTTTAAAAAACTTAAGTCGAAGTAGCAAAAGTCGTAAAATTTTTACTTTTCGCTGTTTTCCAACTGTTTAAATCAATCAATGATTTTGCTTGTGCTTTTAAAAATCAACAACAGTCGCAGTCGAAGCAGAAGCAGCAAACGATTTATGAACAATTACGCTCGAACCAACCAGCCAACGCCAGCCACAATTTGTTAAAAGAATGAAGCGTTGCTCTTTTTCTTCCGTCACTAACTAAGGGCCTGTCCCACGATGTCGACAACGTTCGACTTGTCGCTCACTTACATATGAAACAACAACAAAATCTTAAAATTTGTTTTTGTGTTTTGTGAAACAACAACAAAATCTTAAAATTTGTTTTTGTTTTGAATGTAAGTGTGCGACAAGTCGAACGTTGTCGACATCGTGGGACAGGCTTTAAGTAACACCTAGAAGTAGTAGTGGGCATACATTGCTTGAGCGTAACTTCTCTTTAAAAAAATATAAATGTATTTAACTTTAAAGTTTAATGGTGGTGAAAATTTAATCACAGTTACAGTGGTCTCCACTTAATTGATTTACCTGTTTAATTAATTCGAAAAATATTCAATTGCATTAGTGTATTACTTGACATATTCGATTTTCCCAATTAATCGCATAACAAAACAAGCATTTTTGAAATATCAATTAGGAGGAAATTACTGAAATTAAGTTTTTATAACAATAACTTTTAAAAACAGAATGACGAATTACTTGCTAATCAGAAGTTATGGCGAATAAAATGTATCACTTGTCAAAGAATGTTATCAAGTGATTTCTTAAATACTCGTATTTCGTCCCTAATCACATGGCTGCTTAAAAAACTGCACATAAAAGCAAATTAATTTGCACTAAGAATTCTTATCGAAAAAAGAAAAAAATTATGGAAATATTTTATTTGTATTTTATTTGCTAATATTGGCAAACCATTGGCTTTTATTATTTCTTTCTTTGTTCATATTCGTAAAACAGTGGTAATAGTAGAGTTTGGTATGTATTTCTGGAGAAACTTCGTCCATCCATATTGTTTAAATAGCACACCGTGCTTTGGGCTGAAGAAAGGTTTACATTTCCCAAAAGCTTGGGCAATGGATGTTTATTGATTTAACGACGGATCTGTTCGTAAATGGAAATTGGAATGTCTTAAAGTGCTTCGCTGGAATAGGTAACACCCAAATAAATGTCAAGTATGAGATAAATATATGACTACTACCAAAAAATGTTATCACCGTACTTGTATTGCATTCTAAATTAAATTTTGCTCTATTTTTTTAAACATCTGCACGTCTAATAATCGAAAATGGACTAACTACAGTGCGTCTCAAAATAAATTTCATATCTACTAGATTGATTAAAAGTTGATAAATTTAAATTCAGAATTTGGAAACTTATTTCTTAAAGAAAACATCAAATGGAAGTCATCGTTGAACAGAAGCCAACTGACAGCTGCCTGTTGACAGGAGCAGAGTTGCCGCTTCAGCTAAGAGGCGATAAATTCAAATAGTCGCACACTTATTAACCGTGTCTATATTTTTTTTCCATTAGATGAAGGGTGATACGATTCGCTGTACTTGCATTTAAAAAAAATTATTTTTTCTTTATTTATGTTTTTCCTTTATTTTCGTCTGACAATAATTTTATACATAAAAGAAATTGTTCATTTACATTCCATTTAGCTATTGGTTATTCATATTCTCTATATATGTATGTAAGTACATACGAGTGTGTACATTAGGGTTGTAACTTTTGGCATTTTTTTGCAAAAATCAAAATTTGACAGCTAGGCCTGAATAGTCCATGGAAAAATAAGACTAATTGCGTTTTTACTTTAACGCAATCATTAAAAAAGGTTCCGCACCAAATGCGATGAAGTTTGGAGTTAGAATATTTTTGCTGGCATTTTTGGCATAATTGTTTCAACACCGACAAATAGAATTTATAGCATGAATGCAATTTTTGCTTTAATATCTAGAGAGGTATTGAAATGTATGTCATTTAAATAACATTTAAAATTTTTCGCTCGCGATCTATTGAATTTTTATTGTTATAAAAAAATATTTGGAAGCTTTTAGAAACTCATTCGGTGCGGAAGGTTTTTGTTTCAAACTTTCCTAAGATATCGGTTTTTGTAATCAGTGCAATATTCTCCACAGCGTAGTGCCTGTCAAATTTTTAGTGCAAAAAAAGTTATATGCCTAATGTACATACATACATACATATGTATGTATGTTTTTTTATGTTCAGTTTTTACATAAAACAGATGTTTGCCTCCTGGGTTGACAATTGCACTGTTTCATCGACTGTAAAAACAATTGGAAAATAATTTGAAATGCAGATGTAACCTACAGCAGAAAAAATTTAAATTAATCTAAAACATATACGAGTACACACTGTTATATTGGCAATAATTAAGAAATCTTCGTTATGAAACTATACAGCAAAGAGTTGAAGTTTAAAAAGCAACCACAGCAATACATTGCTTTAGCAAGAATAGAGTGTTGCCAAACAAGTTTTTTTT
Source organism: Nowickia ferox (assembly GCA_936439885.1). NCBI lineage: Eukaryota > Metazoa > Arthropoda > Insecta > Diptera > Tachinidae > Nowickia > Nowickia ferox. Next base: position 98,888,267 of record OW387023.1, on the reverse strand, counting down.
ACCGGGTGCTTTGTTGCTAATCAGTAAAATTAAATTAATATTAAATTTAAGTGACTTTAAAAACAATTAATGTTTGTTACAAATAATTTTAGAAGTCGGTACCAAAACTGAACCGACTCAATTTTTAAGTTGCGCTTTTAACTGTTAATTAGAACCATGTGAAATACAATATTATATTTTAATGCTCGTGACTCCGTCCACTTTTTTAGCAGAATATTATGTTATTACAAGAGCCCAAGGCGTTTGCAAAATTTCGTGGAAATGGTATGAGTACCTTAATATAGAAAGAACGTAACTCATTATTTTTTTGAAATCGAGTTTTTTGTTTATTTCGTTAGCAGAACATCTAGTCTATCGGAATATGCAGAAATCTAGATTTAAAAAAAATAATAAGTTAGGCTCTTTCTATATTAAAGTAACGATATAAAATTTAATATTTCAAACTAAAGTGAGCGTGATCTCGTACACATTTTCAAAAGACAAGCTCAGGGTGTGTGCGAAGTTTTGTAAGCTTGGGTTAATTAAAAAAAAAACGTGATTTATAATATAATATTTTAATGTGCGTGGTTCCGCCCACTTTTTTCAGCTCGACATTGTGTGATTCCAAAGTTCCAAGGTGTGTGCCAAATTTAACAGCAAACGAATAAGGCAAAGTACATAAAATCAAATGAAAGAATAATGGGCAAGGTTCCGCCCAGTTTTTGAAAATGGAAGCAAATGGAAGCTATACCCTCCCCCAAAGAAAATGTTTTTAATCGGGTTAAAATCGAGTTAGTAAGTAATATGAATGCATACATACAGCCAAATTAGGAACCTCCTCATTTTTTTAAGTCGGTTAAAAAAGAGTGTCCATTACCAAATTTCTACAGTTGTGTTGTAATTGCTAACAACGGCGACAACAATCAGGCTGGAAGCCCAAATGTATCTACAATAGAGATACCATACATGCTAGTTTTCCATACATGCAGGTTTTAGATAAATTTTTCTGGTGTTCTGATGCACTCTTAAATTGTCTTTTTTTTTTTGTACAGTTCAATGCCGCCAATAATTGAATTTTTTACTAAGTTTAGTCATGAACAGAGGTTAAGCTTTCTGTTATAAATCTATTTACATGAAGCAACGAGCGCCAAGTCCGATTAAACTTTTATTTCAGCTACTTGCTGTAAAAAGTTGAATCGTGCAACTCAACAACTTTTGCAATGTTTAGAAAGCTAGAACTTACGAGATTTCGAGCTAAATCTAAAAATTTAAAATCTAATATTTTTATTCTTTTACTACCCTGTACAGAATACATATTTATATAAAAAATTAGTGAATTAGCTAGATCTACAATGAGATAAATCGGCCCTTTTTAACCGACTTCAAAAAAAGGAGGAGTTTATCAATTCGTCTCCATTTGTTTTTTGGCGGTGTTACTTCATAACTCGGTTCATATTAGACCGATTGCAAAAATCTTTTTATTGTCTGAGAGGGTGCAACTTCCCATTGGTAACATTGGGGACACGCCCCCAATTTTTTGTATTTAATTGTATGATATTTTACTTATTTGATTGCTGCGAAACCTAGAAAATACTTTTGGTTCGTGTAAGGTTGAAGAAATGGGCGGGGCTACGCGCATTAAAAGCTATTATTATATCACGTGGTTCTACTTACCGATTTTTACGAAACTTGCCACACATTTTGAGCTCCAAAAGAGACACAATCTTCCATTTGAAAAATGGGCGGAGTTACGTCCATTAAAATTTAATATTATTTATGGTTCTACTGTACCGATTTTTACAAAACTTAACACACACCCTGAAAGACACAAAATCTTGCATTTGCCTTGGATACGAAATCTTGAAAAATTTCAACAACAAAAAAATTAGTGTAAACGCTATAGATTTCGATAAAGGTTTCAAATCAAATCTATTAGATTTCGAGACAATTTAAATGCAGTATAAACCCGATTACAAATTGTTTTCTCTAACATATTAAGCATCAGTTTTCCTTTGTGTATGGCTGTTTGCGCGTTGGGCTGGAGTTTCATAACCTGGTGAATTTTCATCTTCATTCTTGTTGCATTTACTTAAAATATAATTTTTTTCTAGGATATGACTAATGAATGAAATTTTTAGTTTTGTTTATGGTTTTTTAATGTATTAATTGTACCTTAAATTTTGTACCAATTGCTTAACTGTTGAACTTAAATCTGATATACATGGTTGATATTTGTATGAAAATAAAAATTTGTTGGGGTTAATTTTTATATGATTAGTTTTTGAAGTATGTATGTATATAAGACTTTGTTGTGCTTTCGTTTGCGATTCGTATTATAAGTGGACGGGTTCAGACTTAGTGTGCACATATCGCACATTCAGTTCAATAGTGTCATAACTCAAAATAAATAGTTTTGCAGAACACACGTTTAAAGTTTTTAATTTACATACAACTTAATGAAGGCATGAACACATATTATTCTCTCAGGAGGCGATAGTACAAGCTATTTATATGAAATTTGTACGCAAGATAAAATACGAAATGCATTATTAACTCAAAAAACTAATTTTTTAAGTTATGACACTATTGCACTGAATACGCGATATGTCTGTATATATACATACGAGTATGTAGTCTGTAAGCATTTTTAACGAAATTACAAAAGATCGAAATTAACAATGAACTTCAACTAATATAAGTAAATTTCTGTCTGTCTTTGCCAGAATTTCAATGACCTTAAGTTCCAATTCAAGATTTTATTCAATAAACATTTAAATTAAATCAAACTTGTGATCTTTTCAATTTGTGATATCACTTTTAGCTAAACCTTCATTCAGTAAACTAAAATTTTCTATTATCATAAATTATACAGTGAAACAAAAATGTAGCAAATAAATAATCAACTTTTACAACATGCCTGATAACCATAATGATGAGTAATAATAAAATAATAATTAAATAAACAAAATTTATATTTGGCTACCATAAAGTACGCCATTGACAAAAAGTTCTCAATTTTACATACGAACTTTTATGAAAAGCAGTTCCCGTGAGCGGGTTTTTGAGAATATCAGACCTAAGCACACGTTTTTTGCGATTTCTATTTAAAGTAGGATAGAATTCTGTCAGGTGTTTTATTTATTAAGAAAATTTAAAGTTCTTTTAGATCAATAGTTTAGATGTTTCGAATTTATTCCTAAATTATATTCAGTGTGCAGCATAAGCAATATTTTTGTGCTTTTTTGTGAGTGCATGTTGTGTTAGGAGGGGGCGGTGTGATTTTCCACATTTTCTTTTAACATATTGTCGAACAAAGAATGCACGACATACAAAATATTAACATTACAAGCGCACAAACTAAAAATTATCGTATGTACGAGTATTATCAGCATTATTGTACGCAGTCGGAAGTGATTTACAGAAAATTGGTTTTTAAGTAAATAATATAGACCATAAATAATAAATATTTTACGTAATAATGGTGGTTTTATAATAGTTGCTTTTCTATATGAAATTTTCTAAAGGAAAAACTGAAAAGTGGTTAAGAAACTATTAAGAATAATGATAATAATGCAATTTATGTCTTGCATGTTTAAAGGAAGAGTACAAAGATTAAAATCTTGGTGCAATAAATAATAAGCTTTATTCTTAATTGAATCCATTTTATTTATAGAAAACTAACAAATATAAAATAAATAAAATTGTATACTGAATTGATAAGCAAAAGGTAATGAAATGTACAGACAGTTTATCTTATTGCTTAATTATTAAAAAAAAAAATGATATTCTGATGAAAGGTGCAAATGTTCTCTTTCATACACACCTGGTACTATTTATTTGTTATAGATAAAGTAGAAACACATAATCTAAATTAAATAAAAAATCAACTTTTAGCGTCTACTGCATACCTACTCCGATGTAAATAGCCATAGCAAAATGAAGACACATTCTGAAGATAAATTCATCGAGTTAAATACGCTTTTAAAAAATATCGCATACGATATATTTTTTCTTCATTTGTTACGTATTTTGTCCTGAAATGAAGGGGTTTACAGTGGCCACTTCCCTCATAGAACTCGAAGTAAGATTTTATCACTAAGTGCTATTTTTTTCAGAGTTTGTAAAAAATTTTTCAAACACAATTCAGATATACTGTAAATGCAGTTTAATAGTATGATTTGTTGTCTTCATTTTCTACTAGGTTTGATTTGCTTGGGGAGAATGGTTTGGCCACAGCGAACATTTTTATGAAGAAACTCCTTAATTTCAGTACAATACACGTACCAAATAAAAGAAGAAAATATCGCATGCGACATTTTTTAAAACACATTTAACTTGATGAGCCTATCTTCATACACACAAATTAACAAACAACACACTGCGCAAAAAGACCTTAAGTTGAACAAAGAAACAACGTAATAAAGAACAGAAATAAAATAATGTTCGACAAATAGAGATTTACGAGAACTTTCATAGGAACAAAGTGATCATTCATACACAATCAACTGGTAATAGAAAGAAAATTCTAGTCAGGGTTATTCTTGCCCAAACGGATATTACAATCATTTCTTTTAATGGTATTGCCCAAATCTATCCAATAGGCAAGTTCCAATGCCACTACAAACTCTTTTTTTATTTCCCTATATAGTGTGTACGTGCCAATAAACAATTTAAATATTTTATTCTGGCTGAAATTTAATATTGGTTCGCTTAAACTTTTTACGCTTAACATACTGCACTTTTTTCAAAGTTATTCAATTCAAAGTTTCTATTGTCTTTTAGCTTCCTCCAGCTAATACTTCATTATACGTTCCACCTTGAAATTTTATACATCTTAATTTCCCATGCCATGAGATCACACTGCCCCCTCTTACAGTAGCAGCATTTCAAAAATGGTAACTGTGGGTATGGGGAAAAAATTATAATAATTCAAGCTGCAGCATAATAAATCAAATAACTTTTAATTAAAATCGTGGAAACTTTATACGCATTTTATTATTTAATTAAAACAGAAATAATAGTTGAAAATAATAAAAATTTTAATAAAAATATCACTGAGAAAAATATGCCCATTTCACTTAACATCCACCAGAATTAAGATTAAAAATTTAAAATATCACTATAAATAAAATGTACAGAAAAAAAAAATTAAATTGTCACTATTTGTTAATGGCAAAAGCTCATAATATAAAAAAAAATACGAAAAGGCATAAATATCATTAAAACTTAATTAACATTGGAATTTGTATTAAAATGATTGCAGAAAACAAATTATATAAAATTTTTGCGATAGCATCAAATGAAATAGATTAATGGCATTTACCGAATAAACGAGGGTGGACAATTATTAATGGAGTGACAAATTTCAATAACAGATAATGAATACTGAAATTTTTTACGCAGGCTTAAATTGCATGAGCTGCTCTTATGGTAAGTTCAAGTTAATTCTCAGGGTGTTAACATAAAAACAATATTAAAATCAGGCCACAATTCGATTCAGTTATTTTATATTTATATTTTTATAAGAAAAATGTATCCCATGGTAGAGCCAAGAGCCAGTAAGTGATTTAAAACTTTCTCATTTTTTGGACGTTCTAACAAAAAATTTATCAAACGACATCGATAAAAAGAGTACGTTAGTGTTCACTTGAAGAAACGTCGCACTATTTTTCACCTCATGATTTACGTTTGTGTTTGTGTGGTCACATAACAATTCTACGAAAAATCGCTAGAGTTCTATGATACAATTTAAAGTGTAAGGGACTTGTTATTCTTACGTAAAGGTACACGTTGCAGATCACCTATTCCGTTTTCCTTAAGGCAGAATTAGTTTGTACGTGCTGTTCTGTTCTGAATCAGCTGTTTTGTTTCTGTTCAATTGAAAGTCTGTATGTGTGGTTTGTTTTTTTCTTTTTCGTTCTGTTCTGTTGCGGACAAATCTGTAGAAAATAGAATTCAACGTTAAGTGACAGCCAAAAGTGTGTATGTATTGGTTTGTTGTGATATTTTGTATACAACTGAAATCAGTTCTATAGGTTGCCAGCTGACTCCTTGCACAGAAAAAGTAATTGGAAAATATTTTACACAGAAAAGAACGGCACAGAACGACAACGAAAAGTAACAACTAATGAGGCCTTTATGTACACACAGGTACTCTTACGGAAATGTAACGTTGGGTTTGCATTTTCTACATTTTTACGCATCAGCTGTTAAATACTATCATGTATGTATGTATTGAAGCAGTGTTGCCAACAAAATTTATTTACAAATATAACATGCAATTTCGTTCTAATGAATTGTTGTCTTACAAGGATGCAATAACGAAAGCGAATGACAAAATTTAACACAAATACTACGAAGTTGGTGGGCTATTTATACTCAAATTCTCAATTTTTTCTTAGAGTGCATCCTCTCTCGCTTACCTGGATGATACAAATTTGGATGCGAATGAAATTTTTACTTTCAGTTTTGACTTTTTATTTTTTTATTGAATAGTGTACGAATATAAATATGTGCTTCGGGTAGTGTACACTACGTTCTAGCCTAACATACGGAGATTTTGGGATCGACTCCTGATTCAACGTGCGAACAAAGAGTATTCAATTTGACATTGTATTTAATATAGGGAGCCTTATTTTCGATTTAATCATAAGCGACAAAAATTAAATTTTTCAGGAGGTTTTTATAAAATATTTTTTATTAGATAATTCTAAACTATGGGTAGGCCCATAAAATTTTCATTTCAATAAAAAAGTGTATTTTCGATAACATGTTGCTTACGATAAAATCGAAAAAAAGGCTGGATATAATAAATATAAAAAAAAGTATTGGTAGTTAATCTAAGAGTAGATATAAAATTCGAATCTAAAGAGCAAATATTTTAGTTATATTCATATGAAGAATGCAAGTATGGAATTATTTCTGCACATTCTATATGCATTCAGAAGCTCATACCTGGAGAGCTACCAAGTGGGACATCACGAACAAATATCATGTGATACGGAAGCAGGTTGGTAAGCGAGAGTTGTACTCTCTCTCCCTTACCAACCTGCGTCTAGGTATATGGATATTTTTACTATTTTTGCTGGGCAGGTAGACGAATATTTTTGCTGGGTACCTGCTAAATCCGCCTTTTATAGCAAATGACATTTTAATGCCATTCGAAAGAGAAAGAGACGCCTCATCGATTTGCTTAAATATTTATTTTAATTTGAAGCTCTAAGCAGAAACTTAATTTATTAGGCTAATTTCTTAAGCTTTGTATAGAAACCGTTAACAGTATTTTTTTCTATGTTCTGTATTCCACGTGAAATTAAGTCGTTCGGAATTCCCATAGCATTGTTGCTATAATTACATATTTCCAACAACAATTCTATTGCAATTCCGCACGATTTAATTCCACGTGGAGTACAGAACATACCCGTATAATTAATTAGTTTTTCAACAATGAGTGTGGCATTGGCTGACATATACTACGTTTATACGCTCACTATTTGCAAATAAAACTATTTGCAAATAAATTAACTCACTGTTTATACGGCATAGCAAATGTAGAAAAACTTGGTAGCACTTCTTGAAAAAATTTACTTATGTTTACAAAAAAATTGTGTAAATCTATAAAGTTACAAATAATTGTTTGTTTTTATTATCATTATTTTCTTCTTTCAACGTTTGTTGTGCAATATTTATCCATTTATTGTTTTTTTATTAGGAAACAGTTGCAAGTGTGGCAACCACAATAATTTTATCTGCAAATAGTGCGTTAATCTTAAATAGATTTCTGATTTCGCAATAAAATAATTATATGGCAACAATTGACAGTTTTATTTTGAAATAATTCGTGCGTATGAACGTAGTAATAGTCAGCACGTTGTCTACAAAACCGAAGGTCCTGTGTTCGAGCCCGGTCATCGACAAAGTCATTATATAACAACACCGCGCATTTTTTGCATTAGTGTCCCTTTCTATCAATTGTTCTAGGAAAGTTCAAGTCATAAAGGCATAGATGCTGGTCACTGAACTATACTGAATTCAGCGAATATTAATCCTAATATATCAGAGCGCCCTCTTTGTGTAGCAAAATCGTCGGCAAAGTAAAATAACCTTAAATGACTACACAAATACAATTCAGATATACTGTAAATGCAGTTTAATAATGTGGGTCGTTGTCCTCATTTTCCACTAGGTTTGATTCGCTGAGGAAAAAGGGTTTGGCCGCAGTGAACGTTTTTATGAAGAAACCCCTTAATTTAAGTACAAAATGCGTACCAAATAAAAGAAGAAGAAAAATATCGCATGCGATATTTTTGAAAAATGAATTTAACTCGATGAATTTATCTTCACACACATCTAAAATACTGTACTACAAGGTATTCATCAAACCAAATAAAGACAATAAAAAACTTTTTCGGTCACCAAAAGTCAAATCCAAAAAATCGTTCAAATCGGTCCACCCTTTTGGCTGTAATTAATTTTGGCAAAAAAAAAATGGGGAAAATTTCCTATAGTGCAATGATAGAATTTAAATTTAATTTAAAAGTCTTAGGGCCATTTTCACAACTTGCCTTTAGTTAAAGGCAGGAATTCGTCTGGCGGATAAATATCTTTGCATTATTACAATTTAAGTTTTTTGTTGTTAGTATTATCAATATTCATAACACTTAGTGGATAAAAAATAATAAATGAAGTTTTTATAATGCAAAACCATTTATCGGGCAGACAAAATTCTGCCTTTAACTAAAGGCAAGTTGTGAAAATGGTCCTTAAAATCAGTTTCGAAAATATGTTTGCTAAATAAGAACCTGTCATAATTTTTTCTGTTGAGATAAAAAGCCTAAGCCTAAAATAACATTAGATTCATTTTAATATCTGGTTGGCGCTCGGCCGCCGTAAGCATACGTTTCATATGTATGTATTTGAAATTTAAATTTTAAATATTATGTCAAAATAGAAACTAAACTAATTAGCAGCTGACACGTCATTAAATATTCTCTTTTTTTATTTGCAAAAGAAAAATAGCACAATGAAATTAAATTAAAAAACACACGCTACATACATACATATGGTTATATGAAATGCTAAAGTCCACAACGAAAGCGAAAAATCGATTTATTTCTTCGATTTTGTTCTTTTTCCAATGACCGGATTTTTCTTAATCCTGGGAGTGTCACCAAAGATATGACAGTAGTAAAAACTCAATATGGCGGCCAACAGACACCATTTTGTAAACACGAAAAAAGTAAAAAGTAGGCGAACTATATCAAAATGGGTATCATTCGACAGGTATCTTAAAATCATCTTTAGGTTTCCCTTATGATTTTTTATTTCGATATGCCATTTGGGATATTTGACGGTTCAAAGTTGGTCGCAGTTGGGTTTTTTTAATTTTAATTACTACTTGTTAAACATACAAAGTACACATCTGCATTTTATTTAGCGATATAACAACAAAAACAAAGCTTTTTGGCTGAAGTAGATAGCGCGTGCACTGCAAAACAAATGACAGTCTTCGAGAGCACGAATTTAATACTGTCTATGCTGTTAGGTTACGTAAGGTGAGCAGGCTGCTGGTAAGGTAGGGTGAAATTTAGAGTCCAGTTCACTTGGGTCAAATACAATGATCCCTTTGTGATACCTGTTAGTTGAAGAGAAGATAGTGAGAGATTGTGATAGCGAAGCGATACTGATAGAGAAGACAGGTGGTGAAGGAAGAGATTTTTAGGAAAGCTTCATTCTTTTACAACTCTGCTTTTTTGCACGCTTTTTGATAATGCAGTGTTGCAGCGCCCTCTGGTGTAAAATGAAGCGTATTAAATTTTGAAGCTGTGTTTAGTAGCCATTTTATTGGTTATTTTACTTCGCCGATGATTCTGATGTTACATTAGGATCAGTATCTGATGAAGTCGGTATCAGTATCTGATGAAGTCGGTATCAGTATCTGATGAAGTCGGTATCAGTATCTGATGAAGATGCTGTTGCTTATCACAACTCTCTCCTACATTGATATTTATAGCCATGAACAGCCTTTGAAGGAAAAAAGTAATAAAATGGATACATCGCTCAAAGTAATGCGCCTACTCAACACCAGAGGCGCTGAAACGATGCCATACCAAATAGCAAAAATAATAAAAAGAAAGTATTAATTATTTCATACTTCACCATCTGCCCACTCTTCATCATCGTTTTCCTAAAGAAGGTACTCGTAGCTCACAGACATATTTATGTTAGTAGGCGTATTAATTCCCTGAGTGTTACTTCTCTTTTAATAAAAAAAATTACAAATAAAGAAATTACGAAATGACAAAATTGTTTGTCACAAGCATAATAAATAAATTCACTTAAACAGTTGAAATGTTTTCGTTTATATTATTTCTAAATTTGGGCACTTTCATGTCAATAGTTTGCAATTCTGCTAAACATAATATAAAATAGTAATACTTAAAAAATATTCAGTGGGAGTTGGGGTCTATAAAAAAAAGTTTATTTTATTAAATGTGTGTGGGTACATTTGAAACAACTATTAAAGGCAGTTTTTATCCCAACATTTTTTTTCAGAATCCAAATTTATTTAATATGTTGAATAAACACGTTAAATGTTTTTAAGCGAATAATTAATTACTCATAAGTTAGATCACTTTTGTTTACGTACAATTTGTCGTACATTTACTACTGGCTGTACGGATTAGTTATTGTGAAACTGATAAATTGTCATAAAAATTTAAATTTTGAATAAACAAATAATTTTCGATAAATTTTTGAAAAAATTTAGAACTCGATGCTATATTGTGCCGTAACAGCCAAAGAAAGTTAAGCGACATGTTTTGACCACAAAAAATCGATCGTAAATAATCTATTTTTTGCGTCAAACAATCGAAGTCCAAAAAATGTGTCGCTCAAGCTTTTTTACTTGGAGTATCCGGTGCCTTAGTTACTTCCTCTTTTTTTTTAACAAACACAACCCACACACACAACAAAGCTTGTCTGCAGAAAACACACAGGGTGTATGGCGGGAATCGATCTCACGACGTCTGGACTGATAGGCTAGCATCTCTACCACTCTATAAAAATTACCAACAACGTTTGCACAACCTACGACTTTTACAATAGGTTGTGAATTGAGCAAATAATTACAGTATTTATTTAAAAACTTATACCTATGAAACTAATTAAACGAGGCCTAAGTGTAAGCGTTGAATATTGCTGTGACTCAAACAATAACATGTAAAAATAAAGTTCAAGAACGTGTTATTACGATAAGACAATTTCAACTTAAAAATAAACTATTAGTCAATTTCTGTGTCAATAAAAACTATTTTTTGACTAAAAATTAATTGTATTCAAAATGTGAACTATTAAATATGATATACACACATACATACATAATAGCATAAGTATTTGTTAATTGAGACATACATACATACATATGTATGTATAATATAAACGTAATTGTTTTTCTTCATGTTAATTTAAACCAAAAAAGCCTCAAACAGTTTTTGCCACATCTTTGATTTTAATATTTTTTTTGAAAACAAAAAAGCAAAAATTTTTGTCATTCTAGTTTTTTGTGTAAAATTTGTTAACACGTTAATACCTAGTATTTTGTTTGCAAGCAGAGTGAAAGCACTCACAATACAAAATTCAATATTAGGTGTGTTCGGGTACTTTTCCAGTAAAATCCAGTAATTCAGTAAATACTACTAAAATAAAAAAATAAATTTGATCGAACACAATAAATTCACATTGATTACCACGTGCATTACCATATCTGCCGAAGAAGGAATGTACGCATTAAAATAATTCATTACTTTCCTAGGACATGTTCTGTGTTAACAGTAATGAAATCTGGAATGAAAATTATACATGCTCCTTTACTATTCATTACTTTTTCCCACTTCGCCCTTTTATTTACTGGATTATGTGTAAGCGAAGGCAATCCGGTAAAATTCAGTAAACAAAAATTTAAAATTTTTTGAGTTCTCTCGAATCATATTTTTGTTCAGTTGTGAAAGATGCCAATTTATGATAAAAAATACATATCTCGAATGTTTAATTTTATGATGATATATTTTATGTATGTAATGAAGGACCGAAACTGGTATTAATTTTTTCATGATATAAGTTGCATGCAATTTGTTTCTTTGTCAATAATAGGCCTGGCGAAATATGTCAGATCAAAAAAAGTTGCCAAAAATGCTTCAGAGATTTATGCTACATCATTCTCTTCTATAGCGCTGCAATTTACAAATAGAAAAAGTTTCGTACAACAAATTTCATGAAATTAGTCAAACGACTTTTTAGACGACTGCGCGACGCAAAGAAGGGTATTGTCTTTATCAGTCTATATATGTATGCATCTGTGTTAATTTGCGGCACTATATAACCCGAACGCGTGGACCGATTTTGATGATTCTTACATGAATCGATTTGTCTTAATCCAATAATTAATTATTATGACAACAAACGCCATTTTGTAAACACGAAAGAAGTAAAAAGTCGGCGAACTTTATAAAAATGGGTATGATTTGACAGGTATTTTAAAATCATCTTTAGGTTTCTCTTATAATTTTTCATTTCGAATGACCATTTAGGATATTTAACGTTCAAATTTGATCACAGTCGGGTTTTTTATTTATTTTTTAATTATTACTGACAGTAACTTTTCACTAGATAAGGGTTGTACTTTTTCAAAAGTCGTATGATTATGTAGGATAGTGAAGACTAGTCTTTACTGTGGGAACATATTTCGTCACACGATATCCGATGAATTTCTTTGAAATGTTCTGAAATTTCGTTCATAGTTTAAAGCACAAAAATATTCTTCTAATTTCAAATTCACACATTTTGACCAAATCACAAGATATTCTTTTATGTCACATTATTAAGACAAATGTTTTAAATTATTTCAATATATTTTCTTTTTGGCTTTCAAACAAAAATTTTAGTACATTGTGGCAATATGTCACAATAGAACACTTTTTGGAAACAAAACAAGCTAGTATGTAATTGATTTTTTCTAAGACATTAAAAAATCAGCTGTTGCCTTGCCACGATCCTTTATGTTTCTATTTATAGGGGCATCACAAATTCATTGACATCCACATTCATTTGCTGCCACTGCGATAGCTTTCACTGTATCTGCTTATGTTAATCAAATGAATTAGATAACAATTTATTTTTAGAGAATAATAGATAAAATTATGAAAAATTTTATTTAACTTATTTAAGTGACGTAAGAAGATTTGTTGCCCTTGTCAAATATAAAAGATGGTAGCTTATTTTGCTTTGAAATTTTATATAAAAGGATTCATAAAAATATATACATACATACATATGTATGTATTAATACCCAAATGGTCACTTCCCACTTTCAAGTACATACAAGGTGTCAATAAATAAAATTTCAAGAATATAAATATCGTCACCTGACAGTTATTACGTGGGAACTTGAGAAATGGATCACGAGCTGTAGGATAATTTTCAAATACATAACAAAGCTTATAATAAGCTGGTAAGCGATTTATTTATCAATATTTTCGGCTAAAAAATGCTCGTTTATATAGAAAATGATGCAATTAATATACATAAAGTAAAAAAAATTAGAATTTGCTTTTGAGTTTCCGAAAATTCCAGAAAAAAATCGCAAAATCCAAAAAAATTGTATTTTTCAGTATTTTTGGTGAATTTTTCTGATTTTTCACCGGGGGCAGATAATATTTAAAAACATACCTACATATTATGTCTTGAGGTGTCATGATGAATTTTTTGGTTTCAGCTTTGGAATTTTATCAAAAAGGTCTTAAATTTAGTATTTTTAACAAGAATATGTCTATTTCGAAACTATTTGGTTCCTTCAATAAAGAAAATTTTTAACAAAAAATTTCTTTGTAGTATTTCTTATATTATTAGTTTTTGAATAAGTAAACACATGAGGTTGATATTTTTGCAAACAATTTTTATAATAGGGAAATAATTAAGCCATTTTTTCAGCCAAAAACGGCGAAAATCTACTTTTATAAATTTTAAATAAAATTGCGCATAACTTTTGACTTAATTGTGCTTTTGATGCCAAAATTTTTTTAATATTTCAAATTTTGTTCTTAGTTCATAATGTTACCTTTACTAAATCGAACAAGATTTGACTTCTCCATTAGCAGAACAGTGGACCAAGGTTGGTAAAAAAAAGCCAAAATTGAAATTTTTTCTCGAATATTTCTTAAACTGTAAGCGAAAAGCCATAAAGTAGCAAAATTTTTTTAGCTCTTGGATAGATCAAAAACATCAGCTTGGAGTCGGTTTAAATTTTTCATTAACCCAAGGTTGCCCACTTTGTGTTTTTGTGGCTCCGTTCCTTTAAAGATACATAGTCCAAATTCCAGACTTAAGCTCTGTGACACCTTTTTAAAAATCTGTATTAAATTTCATAATAATCGGATGGCGCGTTTAGAAAGTGCAGAATTATATCAATTTTTTTAACAAAATATCCCACTGTGTATGGGGTACTTTAGGCTCCACTCGGCACCAGAAGGCACCGTCGGATCGAGTTAGAAAATTAAGACCGCATTTATGACAGTAAACCTCATATTTTTGACAGCGCATATATAGGGTGTTTTTTTAGAGGTATAGAACTTCGAATTGAAATAAAACACAAGAAAATCGTTTTAATGTCCATCAATTTGGCTTTATTGGAAGGATAATTTTATGCCATTAACGTTTAAATATGATTTCGGGCATGTGGCCGCCGCGGCTGGCTCGAATAAAGCCAATTCTACAGCTCCAATTTTCAACCACTTATGTTGGCAATAACGCCACGAATGTTGGCTTCCAAGTCCCCTAACGTTTCTGGTTTGTTGGCGTAGACGAGCGACTTCAGCGGATGCGTATTATCACATAGAGTAAACGTAGTGCGAAAACGATCCATGGTTAACCGAATTAATTGCTCTGATGGACGATTATGTCGACCATAAAATGGACGGAGCTTGCGGTAAACTTCGCGAACTGAACCATTATTTTCGAAATAAATTTGCACGATTTGCAAGCGTTGTTCTTTTGTCAACCTGTTCATGATGAAATGGCAAACCAAACTAAATATTAATCACTTGACAGCTGACAAAATGGCCGCCAGTTAAAAAAGTGATGCCAACTTAAAGTTCTATACCTCAATAAAAAACACCCTTTATTAAGAATTAAAAAAACTCCCACACAAGCTGCGACCAGTCTAATATACATACAAACATACATATCGCTGTTAACAAGTAGAAGGGCCCTAACACGTATTTTCACGAAATTTAATTTTTCCGTGATTCCAATACATTTCACACAAATACACCTCGTCACAAAAATTTATTGCAATAGTTTAAAAAATAACGCTTTTAAAAGCAGTTTTGCAAATCATTTGTACTGTTTACTAATATGTTTTTACCTTCTCCTGTAAAGTTACAATTTGAGATAGGACCTTTCTACTTGTGACCAACGATATAACTATTTAAATATTAAATAAAAAATTGGTGGTTAGTGTTCTTTGTTTGCCAATTAGTTGTCATAAGTTCTGAATTACGCTCTACTTTATTTGACACACACTAAAAAAATATTGGCTTTTGCATTTGAATATTCTTTGGTCTTTTGTTTTTAATTTATTTTTAAACGATTAAACGATAAATACCTACATATGTAATATAATTGATTGATTTTGGCTCAAAAAAGTAGAGTTCATTCCCCTAAGAGTATAAAAACTTTTATAAAAAAATTAAATTGTTAAGATTCTTTTTTCGCCGTGAAGCAGCACATTTGTTTTTCTGTTCCAGCAACTCTATGGAACAATTAAAACAAATTTCCCACATGAGTAATTACCACAATCGCTGTATAAGTACATATGTACATATGTATGTATGTATTTATATATGTATGTACATATTTTGATTTCTATTAAAAATATGTATAAAATAATGACTGGATTTTGATTGCCCTCTTTGAATTTCGTTAACGCTACCATTGTGACTATCAATTAACCACATTAAAAAAAATACCATAAGTTTAGAATGCAAGTTGATGAGTAAACATAAAATAGTTTTATGACTTTATATACCACATGTTCAATTTATTTACATAATTCTTTCAAATACCAACATTAGACTGGTCGCAGCTTGTATGGGATTTTTTTAATTCTTAATATATGCGCTGTCTTAAATATGAGGTTTACTGTCATGAATGGGGTCTTAATTTTCTAACTCGATCCGACGGTGCCTTCTGGTGCCGAGTGGAGCCAGTGGGAGATTTTGTTAAAAAAAATTTAAATAATTCTGCAATTTCTAAACCAGCCGTCCGATTGTTATTCACACACCATTTGAGGAGGTGTGAAAGAGCTTAAGTCTGGAATCTTTAAATGGGGTGCAGCCACAAAGCCGCAAAGTGGGCAACCTTGGGTTAATGAAAAACTTAAAACAATGTTTTTGATCTTACAAAAAAGATTTTTGCCAAGTGATTTTTTGTATCCAAGAGCTAAAAAAAAGTCTGATACATTTATGGATTTTCGCTTACAGTTTAGGAAATATTCGAGAAAAAAATTTAAATTTTCGCTTTTTTTCCAACCTTGGTCCACTGTTCTGATAATAGAGAATTCAAATATTGTTCGATTTAGAAAACGAGACTTATTATGAATTAAAAACAAAATTTGTTAACATTAAAAAAAAATTGATATCAAAAGCACAATTAAGTCAGAAGTTATACGTAACTTAAATTAAAATTTTGAAAAAATACCATTTTGACTGTTTTTTGGCAGAAAAAGGTGGGTTAATTACTTCGCTATTATAAAAAAAATTTTCTCAAAAATACCAACCCCATACAAAGAAATTTTTGCTTAAATTTTTTTTTTTCTATTTTTGTTATAAAAATCAAAATTAAGACCGCATTTATGACAGCAAACCTCATGCTTTAGATAGTGCAAATATATCAAAGGAACAAATTTTTTTGCTAACAGTCTAACCTACATACATATCGCACATTCAGTTCAATAGTGTCACAACTCAAAAAAATCGTTTTTTGAGTTAACAATGCAGAATAATAATGAATTTCGTATTTTATTTTGCGTAAGAATTTTATATAAATAGCTTGTACTATCATCACCTAAGAGAAGAATATTTGTTCATGCCTTCATTGAGTTCTATGTATGTATGTAGCTACCATTACTACCTTTAAAAAACGCAACCAACTTCCTCAAAGTTGTCTTGATTTCATAGCCACATGCACATGTAGCCTTTTAGGTTGAGTAGAGAGCAGTGTTGCCACCAAAGAGCCTTATGTCCACACACGTGTGCATATTATATACCTACATTTAATTATTACTAAGGCATAAAACACATTTGTTTCCATATACAAACGTTTTCTCATAAAAAGTTCCTACGCTAAGCCAATATTAACTTAAACAAACGTTTACGAATACTAGTGTTAGGTACTATCTGAAAACATAAACATACATATGTATTTATTTTACATACAGATTTCTGACATCAAGTTCGAGCCTTATTTAATTTTTTTTTTGTAGTTTTTGGCAATTACTAATTATACAAAAATTGCAAAAAAAAAAAAGTTCATGGTACAAAAATAGTACACAAAATTGTAAATACATAGTACAGAAAGTGGCAACGCTGGCAGAGAGGTGTACATGAAAACCTTCACACCCCACTTAATACACTGCATAAGTAAAAATATTTAACAAATAAACGCTAAACATGGCAAAAACACAACAAGAAAATACATATTAAAAGAATGAAAGAATGATGATAAAACAGTAAAGAAAATGCTAGGAAACATAATCGACGTCATGACACCGTACATTAAATTTCAAACATTACAGGTTTAGTCGGCAGCGTAGCCATTTGATCATTTTTTGGCACTTCTACCACTTATTTTTTTATTACCTATTTTGTAGCATTTTCAAATAGTTTTTGCCCCTTTTTGAGAAATATCGTGATAATTGTACAGTGTTTCTGTGAATATTCATCCATAGTTTCTTTCTGCCATTTTGGATGAAATTAATTTTCTCGAAAACTGCAGACAGATTTTTCGCACGGTTGTCTCATTTCTTTTTCCTAAAGTGTTCACTTTAAAAATATGTATGACTCCTTGGCGTGTTAGTTGGATAGTGCTCTCGGAATATGTCACCCAACCATTTATAGAATTTCCAAAATCGCAGCTACATACATATCTTGTTAATATTGTTCAGAAAATACACACAAACTTTCCCAATTTATTAATTCTGAAAATAAATGCTAATTCGTCGATGCTATTTTGGTAATAATATACATAAATTATGCATATTTTTTATGTTCCCTCCATTCTTCTCGCTACTCCTCTTTATATCTGTATCTCATTCTTGCCTTGCAAAGGAAAATGTACTCCGTGTAGGTGCAATAATTTTTTTTTGTATAAACATTTGTCTTTATTTACAAGTCTTACAATTACAGCCATCAAATCTAATAATTGAATAAAAACATCTATTAAAAGCAAACAAACAAAATAAAAAATTTATTTTGCATTTTATACTGTTTAAGGAGAAACAGCATTACATATTCGTAAAATAAACTTGCAAATTTTTACCTTCAACAAATGTTATGGACACACGCTTTGTTGAAGGAGTTTCTAAAATTAGGGAATTGTCAGCAGATTGTTTTTTTATATTAATTTTGTTTGGAATAGATTGCCAAACTACGTTTGAAGAATAATTTAAATTCTCTATACGTTTCCGTTGTCCTGTTCTATATCTTATAAACTTGCGACTTGCGCAGTGCAAAAGTAAGAAATATTTGACGATTTAGTTTTCAGCATTAAACACATAGACCACAGAAAGCTACCAACCACAATATCTCATATATAATAAGAATACATGAGTTTATATGAGTTCAGCTGGATGAAAAACAGAGGTAGTAGTACAGTCTCTTTCTGTCTTACTCTCAGTTGAATTAAGACTTTGCAGAGTAAACTTTGCGTATCCAAAAGGGGTGTAACTGCATGCCAGTTTTTCGTTATGCATAAGGCTGCTGTCAGTAAGGGTATTTACATATATGTACATACATATTATTGTTGGATAAATTTATCAAAATAACTTTTGTTCTGCAAAATGCCTAGAGAAAGCAAAAAATTCAAATATTTTTTCATCAACTACAGCTGCGCCAACAGTTTTAATTTGTTTAGTTTAATATTATGCATGCCTTTTATACCTTCAAATTTTCCACCTGGTAATAAATTTCATTTACACACAAATAAAAACAACAAACTTGCCAGCCCAAATTAAAGTATTAAATATTTGTATGTAATTTTTCGGCCTTATCAATTAATGTGGTTTTATAGATATTGTATCTATTCAGGTTTTCAAGGTCATTCAATTTCTTCAAAATGTAAATAAAAGGCGTTATTTTATTTCATTTTTAATGTATCCGACGTTTCGGTGGGATTTTCCAACATCTTCAGGGATAATTATTTTTATTGAAATATATTTTATCCTTTATTCCAATTTACTTTCAAGTTTTTGAAATGTATTTTAAAGAGACATAAAATGTACAACATAAAACACATAACGTAAAAAATAATTGCAAATATGAATAAAATAAAATAAATATCACAGCCTTTCCTCAACTTCTAATATCACAGTTGGAATTGCACTAAAAAAAAAAACTTGAAAGGTTGCATTATTAAGTCCTCTTTCACACACGTCAGATCAGTTTTTGATTAATTTTCTTTTTAACCTGGATTTGTGTTCATACACACCGTCAAGTTTGCTTCATCAATTTGCGTTGTCGTAGAGTATTACGAATGACAAAACAAAACGAAAAAACAATCTTGACTGGTACGGTCAAGTAGCGATGCCAACTATTTGTAACCCAAACGCGCTATTCCCCTTCGCAAAACGCGCTAAGTTGCAGAATTGTCTACTATTTATTGCCAAAACGCGCTAAATTAAATTTTAATAAAATTCGATGTATTTACATGTGTATTCGTAAATACAATTGATTTTTTAGTAGCTCTTTTCAGATTTTATAATATTGTTTCTTCGAAATTATATCCTAAACAATTAAAATCATTTAATATAGAATCAGAATTGCCTTCCAAATAATCGAAATCATTAGTTTTTATTTTTATTTTATATGTCAAACTTTGTAAAAACTTATAGGTATATAAATTGTCGAATAATCTTGCGATTCAAATGCTTTCTGTACTTCAGCTAGAATAGATGCTTAATAAGTTATATAAATTTTTTTGATCACGAATTTTCATGAAATTTCAAAATATTTACCATTTACAGTATTAATATGCGTTTTTAATTCTAACCACAGTCAAGGGAATTTTATTTGCGACAGCTGAATTATTATACAATAAAAAAATTTTTTGAGTTTTGAATACTAGAAAATTGTTAAATTTATGCAAAAAAAAAGTAAAAAAAATATTGAACTGAAATGATACTGACTTTATTCAAAACGCGCTAAGACTAAAAAAAGCGCATTTGGCATAGTTAAAACGCGCTAAATCTAGCGCGAAACGCGCTAAATTGGCATCGCTGCGGTCAAGTCTGTACTCCCCTCCATTCTCTTTTCCTCACTCTCCTAAAAACTCAAGACTTGACGAGTCAAACCTGACGTGTGTGTAAGAGGACTAAAGGGTGAGGTACATACCACGCGGCAACGCGTTTCTTGCTTGTTAAACGTTTAACGCTATAAAAATGCAAAGCTACACTCCACACTTTTGAGGCCTTTTTAATTGTAAAATTTCAAACCTTTGCCGGATATTTTTTTGTCTTGCATTTACGTTTTATTTTTCTTTAAATATTTAATGAATTTTTTATCCATTATTTAATAAAGAAAAATGAATTTCTAATAAGTTTTGTGTATGTTAGCATGTGAATCTAGCAAAACCAGCTATCATTTTGTATACAACGCGTGAAAGTTGAAGAATGTTCAACTTTTTGCGAGGTACGCGCGTCGCAAACTTCTTTATGTAACTTGCCTTATGAAAACACACTATTTAAATTTTTTTTGACAGAAGTTTGCATCGCATTAGCGCATTGAACGCGTGTTATGTACTTCCACCTTAAGACATATTTTAATACGCTGTTGTAAATCTATATTAGGACTGTCAGATATGGCGATTTCTCGCCAAACGTGGCGATTTTTAAAATTGCTTGGCGTCTAAAGTTTTGGTTTGGCGACATGACGATTTTTGTGGCTAAAAAATAAATTTATTGACGATTTTTTGGCTATTTTTAAACGAAATTGAAATTAAAAATTTTTTTGCAATTCTGCAAAACTCTCAAAACTCGTCTGCAAGATATTAAAACAACTTGATTTTGATGATTTTTCTTATATTAATTCATTTTGAATTTGGATGAGAAAAATTAAAAAACATAATTTTTGGCCACTTTATTTCTACTTCTGGCAATTTTCTGCTAAATTTCTAACTTTTTTTCATATAAATTTTTTATAAAATAAACGTAGTTATATAAAAGCTAATTTATTATAAATATTTATTAAGGAAAACTACATACAATTGATTTAGGCGACTTTTGACGATTTTTAAATCAATTTGGCGAAATAGGTTAAACAAAATCTGACAACCCTGCTCCCTAATTGTGTTCAGCTTATACACCAGTGTTACCAGCAGCAACATTTATAATTACCGGATTTAACTGAAATTACACACAAAAAATCATTTACCGTAAATGGAAATTTAAATTTTCTAAAGTACTTCCCTGAAGTAGATAACGCACGAAAATATGTGATATACATATGAGTTACAAAGATGGCATCTAATATATAAAAGATTATCAGCAAATTTATTTCGCATTTAAGTTTGCTCGTATGAAGCAGAACAGCAGTGATGCATTTTCATTACACTAATTCTGGTAATTACAAAAGAAGTGGCAACACTGATTTCCATATAAAATTGCGGCAAAAACGAGAGAGACGGTAACTAATTCTGTGAAATGAGAGCACAGCAAGCACAGGCAATTGAAAATTTTTTTAGTGAAAGAACCATAAGAAACATGAATAAGTAACGACAGAAAATAATAAAAGAAACATAAAAACGTATTCATGTGCTATAATTAAATATTGAGGTTATAAAGAAAATAATATAAATAAACGAATTAATTTTAATTTCAAACTCATCTAAACAAATATGTTTATATGTGAGTAGATATGTATGTTTCCATATATATATTGTTCTTATGATCAAAGCCATACTAACCTTAGAACCAATTTGATTACCACATTGACCAGCTTGTAAATGAACAATTTCCCTCATATTGAATTTAATTTAACGTTTAATAAACAGCTAAGGCAAGAATTTGTTAAAAACAAGAACAATAAAAACCACTTGACTTTTGTAAACTTAAATCTTGAAGTATCTCCAAGGTACAAAAAACACAATATTTTGGAATTTCACAAGAAAACAAACTCAAATATAAAAATTATTTTCACAAACCGTTAACAAACCACTCAAAATCAACCGGTAAGTACAGGAATTTCGTATTATTTTCGCTAAATGGAATTTTATGTTTTATTTCTCAAATTTACACACTGTAAATAAGAACAAACAGGTTATTATTTTCTTTTAGATTTGGATAAATTTTTATTTAACTGAAACTCACGCACAAACATCGACCGATCTGTTTAACAATCAATAGATACTGAGATACTTTTACTACACCCAAGCTAATAGTAAGTGTGAGTAGAAAAAAATGCCAGCAGCAAACATTTATACACATTCATACATACATATGTATTCATCATGCCATTTATTTGAGAAATAGATGTGTGCTTGTGTAAATTTGTGTAGAGAAGAGCACTTTGTTGGAAAAATACAATACACGTGGAGGGAAAACACCCCAGCGGGAAAAGGTGATGACTTAGAAACGGGAGGGTAATGTGCATGACGCATAATTTTTCATTCCAGAATTCATTACTGTTAACACAGAACATGTCCTATGAAAGTAATATATTACATATTTTAATGTGTCCGAGGACTGAATTCTATAACTAATTTATATTCCATGAAATCTATAACTCATTGCATTATGTGATGCATTCAAAATTAATTATGTAAACCTAAAATTAATTAATTATTTATTCATTAATTAATGGAATCAATATTTGTTCTTTTGCATTTTGCTATTAATATTCTCCAATGCATAATTTTTAAATACATTTTTTACAAAAGTTACATACATACATATAAGTACATAAATATGTAAGCAATTTTACTTACATTGCATACCTTATATCACCCCTAATGTATGTAATCAATGGCGATTTTTCCCACTGGGACTGTATTATCAAGTGGTTATGAACCAGGGACGGCATTGAGAATTTGCAATTTGACCAACAACTTTCGAAAATTGTACTTTTTTGACTAAAAGATTGTGTAGTTCAAATTACAAATATTTTTTTGTTTGTATTAAAATAATCGACTTTTTTATGGCTAGCGAATCGTGTTCACAAATCTGCATGTAAGTGCTCCAGCATCCGAATTTAGAAGAAAAACTATTTTTAAATGGACGAGTTCACATATTTTGGTTTTCTCGCTGCGTTTTGCTTTCACAAGACTGTTTCCAAGTGAGAAAAATGTGAGTTTCATTGTTCAAAAGTGAAAATTGATATATGCAATCGTTTGAAAAGAAATGCGGAGTGAAACTGGGGTGATTCCTTAAATGTACTAAATTCGTCATTGGTGTACTATTGTACTTTTCGAATTTGAATAGTACCAAAAAAAAGTACAATTGTACTAACTTTGCCATCCCTGTTATGAGTATTGGGTATTTCATTTATAAGTGTATAATATATATACATATATGTATATAAATACTATATGATTAAGATGACGTTGCTTCCATGGACAGTGGGTCTGAAAGCCTTTTTTTTACAATATATGTATATATATACTATTCAAAATTTATATATTGAACAAAAAGTTTTTGCTAAATAAATAACCAAACTACTTCTACAGAGGCATGTTACAACATTTAATTTTATTTGGTATAGAAAACATTGGTTGAAACTATTTTCAAAATCACTGTTACTGAGTTGTATTTATATACTCAAAGCGGACAGATCACTTGAAAGTTTTGACCCTAAAGTACTAACGTTCGTTGATTAGAAGAGCAATGCTCTTTATTTTTCATTATAATTCTAATGAGGGTATCGATCATGCTGCAATCTTGTGTTGTTTTTGCAATGACCACTCGTCTTTTTTTGATTAGGGTGGCTTGAACTGTATTTTTTAGTACTCTTCGGCTAACGTGACTTTTTTGTAAATTATATTTGATTAGTTGTTTGTTTAACATTTAATCTAAAAAAGTTATTCAAATATGGCGAGTTCCATATTATTTATCTGTTTAATCGAATGATACAATGCATCGCTCTGAGCGAACGTTAACTGATGCTTAAATTTTTATTTTTTTTTGAGAACTAAGATGATTCCGATTTTGAAGAGACGATTGAAAAAGACACAATCGATGCTGATTTATTTTTAAGTGATGATGAATATTCGGATGCTTCCTACGAAATCGAATAGGGCAGCATTCCCTTAAATATGCTGCCAGCAGCTCAAAAGTCCAAAATGATTATATATGAAAGAAATCGTAGATTATAATTTGGCAATAGTAATTTTGACTTCCTTTCTTTTGATCTCAGCTATATGAATAACACAAATCGAATTTATAAAAATTTTTTATAACCTACATATATTTTTCAATGCGGAGTTTGATCTTATCATTTTTTAAGATATTCGGCAACTTCAACAAAAAATAATATTCAAAAGTTTTTGATTATAATAATTCACAATATGAAGCAATAATAGCAAAATTGTCGACTTTGTTATTTCGTAACATTAGAAACGATATTCATTTTTATCAAAGTCAGCTGTGCTGTTAATAATAAATTGACAAATATCGTTTAACATTTTCTATTTACCCTTGACATACACAAACCTAGGTAAACATCACTGCCCGTGAATATCTGGTTGAGTACAAAAATAATCAACTTATACATTAAACACATTCACCACAGCAGGCTACACGAACACACGACTTTAAATGCCGCTAGCAGCATTTCATCGGTTGGTTATTGGTTTGCTGCAGACATAATGTATTTTGAATATACTGTGCCGCAAACCAATAACCAATCGACGATTCGTCGCCTCATAGCCAGCTACCTAATTATTTTGGAGACGGCAGCAGCACCATCTGCACCTCATATTTAAGGATAAATAGTTAGATAGTTCAGTATTGCCACCTTCAAATATTTCGCATTTATAAAAATTAAATTACGCTTTCAAAATGTACTTGTTTGACGTAAAAGTATAAAAATGAATAAATTTATGCTTTACATTAATTTTTGGATATTGTTTCTGTTAAATAATATGAAATAATTATACGATATCATTCATTCAACATTTTGTATTATACTGGCAATACTGACTTTTCTCATTGCAGCCAAATTAGTTTAATTGGACTACAGCGACAATATCAGCATATACAACAACTCGCCACCCTGTTTCCTTGCTGTCTTCAAAAGAATCACTCTCATATATACATACATGTGTATTCTATCCTTGAAATTTTGTAGTCGGTAGCTTGCTGTCGTGAATGTGCTTAATACATTATATGTAGTTAATTTTCCTTAGACTAACTAAAAGCTAACTACAATGTCATCTAGAACTGACCCAAAATTAATTCTAAAGTTGAGTATTTAATCGAACTTGGTGAGAGCCAACAAACTTACTCTCAGCTACTTTGAAACTCGTTTCAATTTTATATTAACATTTTACTGTTATTATTTTAGATGGGACCTTAGTTGGGTAGTAGCACCTTGATTATAAAACGTGTGACGATACATATTTCGAACCCCAGCAACATTTTTTGTAAACTTACTGACTACCAGGTGACTTAAATAAACATATAACATCGCAATGTTACAATCGTTAGTAGTTTCCATTGGATACTTTCCAAATTCACAAATAATGACATTCTTGAAAATCAAGAAACTTTAACAAAACTCAGCCTACTACGCTCATTCTTCTGTTGTGATTTTCACAAATATTATTATTTGTGAATTCTCAAATAGTTTTTGAAAGTCTTTGCATGAGATAAGAGGTTTGTGACTGTTCAAAATATGTGGTTGGAGTCCATTGATAATTTGGCAAAGCACTAATGAAATATATAGACAATGATTAACCACCAGCATATAAATTTCAATTCAAAATAATACAAATTACATAATAAAAAATATTATAACAAATTTTAGTTTTAAGTTTTCCTACATTTTCGTAGAGATGCAAATTGATTTCAATTAGGGAATTCTTAATGATCTTAAAATTTTAATGTAAAATTGTGCCATCTTAAAATTTTTATTGTGAGCAAGCAATGATATAAAACACATTATATTGAAGTATTGAAATATGTTTTTCCTAGTCGATTAAATTTTTTTTAAGCCTGATCAAACTGGTATTATTGAACTCACAGCTTACATACCTACGAAACTCAGTTATCAGTATCTCAACCTCATCCTTAACTCTACGATAATGCGATAAATTCTCAACATCGGAGCGAAGAAAATCGTGGTGGGACTTCATATTATCAAAGCTGTTCAAAGTCATTAAAATAAAAGCGCTAGCTAAAATGAACCACTTCAAATAGGTATATTATGTATTTTAGTGCATTTAGTCCCACTGTGACATATTTATAAGAATATATAGCACACTAAAATTGAGTGGCTAAATCATAAACAATCACAACTCAAAAAATCGCAGGAGTGGCAAAAACCTGTTGATACGGCACAAATGATGCATGTATTTATGTAACATAAAAACAGGCATAACGGTATTTTATGCCTATTATTGAAGAAGATTGGTCTGTCCGTACTGCACTCGTTCGAGATTTGACCAGGGAACTGATCATGAAAAAGTACCGTAGTAATCCCGCAACATATTTGATACTCTCACAACGTATGCACATATTTTTGCCAATAATTAAATTTCATTTTCGACAAATGGCACGAAATTTTATTAGTAAAGATATTTTAGAAAAGTGGAACCTTTCACAATTAAATATGTATATACATATATGTATGTATATGTATGTATGTATGTAGGTATAAACGAAAATCATATTTCACCCCATGATATTTTCGGTGGCACGGAAGTTGATCTATATACGAGTACTTACATATATTCACAAATCATGTTGAAACAACTGTTTTCAATCAGTTTAAAGAAAATTGTAAAAATTTTATATTAAATTCTGGCAAGTTCTGAGGGCAAAAGTGGACTTCGACAAGGAAATCTTAGTTTGGGTTAGTAAGTTTCCCCTGGAAATGTTTTGTCTTTTAAAACCAACAGCGTCATACCACTTTTAACTAAAATGTTTTTCAGCGAAAAGCAAAATTTTGAAAATACTAACAACCCATATAGCGCATTGGCTGATATGGAAGAACTGAAACGATTAACAATAGAAAATATATGCAGTTTCTGGTCTACAGTGGCTAAAACTAAAAATGCATTATAGGCATGATAAATCGAGAGTCGCTTACGGAATTTCGTCTATACCTCACTCCTCTGTAAATTCGAAAGGATTTTCTCTTACCAAAATATCATGAAAACAAAACAAAAGAACAGGCTTTATATTCCAACAGTATCAAGTCTTATCCAGGCCAAAAATTTATTGAAGTCCAAAAACTTTTCTTGTTGTAACTTTAACATTTGTACCTACACAGATATCGAGCCTTATTTTCAATTTAATCGTAAGAGACAAAAATTAAATTTTTCAGAAGTTTTTTTTTTAAATATTCAAATAGGTATGTTTTTGTATGTAAATTGTCGCTTACGATAAAATTTTACAGTCCGTATCTTGAAAGTTATCAACAATTTTGGCATTTTGATAATTCTAAACTATGGGTAGGCCCATGAAATTTTAATTTCAATAAAATAGTCCATTTTCGATAACATGTCGCTTGCGATCAAATAAAAAAAGGCTCGATTTGTACATATGTATGTATTAAAAAAAGTGCTTTGTGCTCCTTTTCTTTGTAAATGAATTTTATATAATTTTTTGTTAACAAAATTTAAATAAACAAAAATTATTTTTGGTACTCTCGGAATCAAAAAGCACTCTAACAATTTTTTTTAATACCGAAATGCAAATCTCATTTCCCATCACTGGTTTATAATAAAACCAAAACATATTGATGATTTTGAGTTGGACTGTTTATGATGTAGCGTGCGATATGCATGTATTTATGCAAACAAGTAGTGCAAAATATATTGTAAAGGTAACAAGAAATTAAAAATATAAAGCAAAACAAAAACATAAAAGATTAGTAAATTCTCATAACGATTTAAAAGGAAGAACAAACAATGAGTGATTTAAATGCAAAGATATTCTGAATAGGTACCAGGGATGGAAAAGTTGGTACAATTTTACTTTTTTAGCACTATTTGAATGTGTAGCACCCCAATGACCAATTTAGTACTATTGAAGATTTTTTCCTATAATATTACATACATGCCAAAAATTACACACAAAAATATTTACTCTATAAATAACCAATTTGGAGCGTTGGTTGATGTAAGAGTTATTAAGACCTTAAGCAACCACAACATGCAAAATAACTAAGTAAATGTAGCGATGTTTTCCGATATTTCAAGAATTGCTACAGGAACATTATATCTCCTAAACTCATCTCCAAATGTGGAAAGGGTATTTTCGTACCAAAGAGAGAAACAGGTTTATATACCTATTTCGACTGTCTCTAATCGAATCAAAACAAATATAGGTATGTAATTACTTTTTTAAATAGCATTAAAATTTTGTAACGTGTTCTTATTTTGCAATAAAAAATTTTTCTAAGCACCAATTCGATTTACATATTTTGCTATATTGTCAACACTGTTCTTGATTTGTAGCCATCAAAAATATGCATTAAACACATTCACCACAGCAAGCTACCGACTACAAAATGTCAAGGATAGAATACACATGCTTATATGAGAATGGTTCTTTTGAAGACAGCAAGGCAACATGGCGGCAGGTTGTTGTCTATGCTGATTATGTCGTTGAAGCACAGAACATACAGAAGTGTCACGAGACGGAAGATAAGAGTATTTTTCTGTTTGTCTCGTTTTCCCTCAAATTTTGTCGGCGTTTTTGTTTTGATTCTTCTTTCTAGTGCAATAAAACTATAACACTTTTTATTAGCTGTATTAATTGGCAAGTAGTAATACACTGCAGTATGAAATACACTATATTTTTCTCTTTTTTCCACGAATTTTAAAAAACCTGATTGAAGCTTTTTTTACCTGTCACTTTCTTCACTTCGGTGTATTCTGTGGTTGAAGTCCAATTAAACTAATTTGGCTACAATGAGAAAATTCAGTATTGCCAGTTTAATACATAATGTTGAAGGAATGTTATCGTACAATTATTTCATATTACTTAACAGAAACAATATCCAAAAATTGATGTAAAGCATAAATTGATTCATTTTTACACTTTTACGTCAAACAAGTACATTTTGAAAGCGTAATTTAATTTTGATAAATGCGAAATATTTGAAGGTGGCAATACTGAACTATGTATTTATACCTTAATATGAGGTGCAGATGGTGCTGCTGCCGTCTCCAAAATAATTAAGTAGCTGGCTACGAGGCGACAAATGCTGCTAGCGGCATTTGAAGTCGTGTGTTCGTGTAGCCTGCTGTGGTGAATGTGTTTAATGCAATAGAAATAAGTTTAATTTGGCTACAGCGACAAATGTAGCATGGACAACAACCTGTAGCCTGTTGCGTTATTGCCTTTAAAAAAATCATTTTCATATAAACATGTTTATTCTATACTTAACATTTTGTAGTCGGTAGCTTGCTGTGGTGAATGTGTTTAATGCTTTAAACTTAAAACTCGCTTAAGCTGCGAAGACGGTTTTGCCTATATATGTATGTACATATGTATATAGATATTTATTTTTGTAATATTACGATCTTCATTAAGTATG
Source organism: Nowickia ferox (assembly GCA_936439885.1). Lineage (NCBI taxonomy): Eukaryota > Metazoa > Arthropoda > Insecta > Diptera > Tachinidae > Nowickia > Nowickia ferox. The sequence goes on along the minus strand of OW387023.1, from coordinate 98,858,262 downwards.
ATTGATATTTAATGAGAGAAATTTTGCCAGTACTAAAATTTAATGTCAACATCCACGATTAATTTTTATCCTCATACATGCAAATTAAACACATTAAGTGCTAATACTATTTTAAAGTAATCTGTAAAATTAGAAGAAAACCCATAAAAGGTAAATATTTTATTGAGATAAAATATAAGAAAGAATTCATGTTAGAGCTCAAAATGAAAAGTCCCCAAATTGCTCCCCACGAAATCTGGCTGCACTGGTTAGCAACATTGGTTTAGTTTGATGGAAAAAAGCAAAAAGTAATCTAATCACTCTTTCTATGCACTCACGATGACATTTTTCTTAACTTTATAACTTTACCGGTTTTTCTTTTCTATTATAATTTAATGGCTACATGTATGTACGTACATTTGTATGTATATATGTATGTATGTATGTATATTATATTAGACCGTGTAATTCAAGAAAACAATGCATAAGCAAGAAAATAAAATATACAAAACAAAGTAAAAACAGAACAAGAAATCTTCACATGAGATCACCAGCTCATGTTTAGTGATTTCACGATGAGAAAGTGGAACGTTAAACTGACTCTTTTCGTAACACACTAGCGGCATTTTTAACCTTGTTCAATTGTTGTCATCACCATTTATTAACTTGTTTTATAATTGTGTTATTGAACTCTATTTATTTTTAGCTTTTTTGAGTTTCAGTGTTTTTCATTTCATTCCATTTTCCCCAAAAGGTGATTTCAGTTTTTATTCAAACACTTGCTCATATTTGTTCTGGCTGTGTTGGTCACACTATGTATGCATGTGTGAGCCAGTGATGGAAAATTTAATACTTTTGTTAGGAAGATGAAATCAGAGCAATCATTGTGTGTTTAAAGTGGTTATTTGTCCGTTTTTTTACATCCTCATATCTTTGTTGCACCTTTAACTTTGTATGTATAATTTTGACCATTTTGTTTTATTTTCGTGCCTAATCTGTTTCTAATCTACGTTGGATAATAAAATTCCAATTTTTTTTTTCGAAGTTGTCTTGTCAATAATCAAAGTCATGTAGTTTAAATGGGTTTGATCAAAGGTTTGTGTCTAAAAAGAGCTACTGAAAGAGTTCGATACAAGTCTACTTCATATTCGAAGGTGTACGGCGCAGATTATTTATTTTATTTATTTGCCTGTCAAGTTCGAAACAATAATTAAAAAAAAATTAAATAACGGCAACACTTTAACATATATGTATATGTATGTATATACCTACATATGCATACTCATTTTCATTACTTTTCTCATAACAATATCGATCAGCTGTTTCCTAACTTGCAGTTGCATTCCATTAAGGTAGAATTAGCCGAACGTCTCCGTCCCCTAACGAAACAGCTGATCGTTTTTGTTGATTGAAAACAAACGTGCGCCAAGATAGCGTCGACGAAATAGCGTCGATTTTGGGAATTTAAAAACCGGGAAAAAATGGGGGAAATTTTGTGTGTATTTTTTAAAAAATATATCAGCAAGCTAGTGTTGATTTTAGGAATTCAAAGGGTGAAACGAAACATAAACCGTGGATGAATTTTCCCAGGAGCACTGTTCAACTGTCATGCCAAAGGGTCATATATTTTTTGTTCTCCTATGTGTCCACTTTAAGAATATATGACCCTTTGACATGACAGTTGAACAGTGCTCCTGGGAAAATTCATCCACGGTTTATGTTTCGTTTCCCCCTTTGAATTCCTAAAATCAACACTAGCTTGCTAATATATTTAAAAAAAAAATACCCACAAAATTTCCCCCATTTTCCCCCGGTTTTTAAATTCCCAAAATCGACGCTATTTCGTCGACGCTATCTTGGCGCACATTGAAAACAATGCAAATGCTTACCGAAATTTACTGTAACGTTGACGGCACGTCTCAACCTACATAAAATAGAATTTCCTATTACAGTCGGCTAACTGAGCCTTATACAATATGACGTAGCCAATCATACATATGTACATATGTACATACATACATATGTATATATTTAGATATATACACATGTAAAATAGAGCGACCCAAACATTTGCTGAATACATACTGCCATAAAACTACATGACGCAATTACTGTTACATATGTGCATACATACATAAGTATGTATTTGTGTAGTTATTTACTTTTCCTTCTTTTTGTTTTGATTTAATTTTCTTCATTCGTCCTTGAAATCAAACCTTTGATGGTAATAAAAATTTGTTTTTGTTTCTTTTTATTTTGATTTCAACCACCAGAAAAACACACCAAAAAGAAACGAAAAATATTACACAGTACATACATACATACTTACCTACGTACACACTTTGCGTGTGCAAAAGGGCTGTAAAGTTGCCCTGTAGGAAATGTCACTAGTGAATCGGTACGATTCACTATCGACTTTGTCGCCAGTACTACTGACTATTATACCCCACACAATGTTTTTGCTATAGACATTTAACATGTGCGTGTCATTGAAAAGCAACTACTGGCATTGGTACTACTGATTACATAGTTCTTTAGGGACCATATGAAGACATTCGAAACAGATAGTCACTAGTACATTTTAGTAATTCTAGTAGGTATTCACTTTTGATAATAAAATTTCATATTTTGTTCACATTTTGGTATTTTATTAAACAAATTTATAAAAATGGAACTTATGCATAAAAAACATGCAATAACAGGAACTAATTCATTGATTCGTTCAGCATATTACCAGCAAGTAGGGATAACACTTTTGTTTTTACTTGCGATACTAACCAAAAGCAAAAGCAAATCATATTCCAACTTTTCAAATCTACGACTGAAGAAACTACTGCGCAATGGGTCATAAATCGTTTTGTGATTTTGCTTTGAGTGAAACTGTTGTATATTTCAAAAGCGAAAGCGGAAGCAAGATCAAATGAAATGAAAATCATTAGAGATTTTTAAACACTGGTGAAAAAGGCCGTTAGTCTGCTAGTCTTATTGAGAGTTTGTGTTTCTTCGAATGCGACTATGTGCTACTTTCAAAAGTAGGTATACAGACTGCTTATTCTTTTACTACCGAAACTAACCAAAAGCAACAGCAAATCAAATTAAAACTTTTGAGATCGTTAACTGTTGAAAGTGCTGCTCAGAGAAACAAGCCGTCTTAAAAAGTCGGCGCCGGCGGGTTAGGAAAAAATGGTCAGCGGCGGCTCATAAGCCGGCTTGAGCCGGCTGAAATTGACAGCCGCTTTTTAAACACATTTCTATAAAAAATTTCAAACACCTTATGTCTTCTATATAATTTGTAAGATGTAGTACAAATTTGCAACTACAAAAAACAATTAGCCGACTTAAATTTTGAGCCGAGGCTAGCTGCATGCATCGGCGGCGGCTTGAAGTTACATTGAAAGTCGGCGGCGGCTCTTGAGCTGATCGGCTTGTTTCTCTGGTGCTACTCAACTCGACTACGACTGTTGTTTTTTTTCATATGCACAAACGAAAGCATTGGTTCGTTTTTATCACTTGGAAAAAGGCAAACAGCGGAAAGTAAAAGCTTTACAACTTTTGCTACTTCAGCTTAAGTTATTTAAACACTGATTGCAGTATACTGAAGATGTGCTTAGTTGCAACAAAATACTTCTAGACATGCTAAGCAAACAACAAATAAATTTTTCAAGGTTCAATCAGACGTGCCATCATAATCATAAACATATTTGCTTTAAATATTAGTGCTGCCATAACCATAAATAGCTGTTTATGTTCTCACTTCTTTATTAACTTCGAAAGTGTAACAACAAATATATGTAACCAGTAGTCAGCTGTTTATGGTTATAGGGAAAAGGAATCAATCGATTTCTTATGGCTATGGCGAGTCTCCTTTAATCAAATACAGTGTGGCCCTTAACTTTGGTTCGAACAGCTGTTTTGTATGGTTATGGCTATGGCACGTTTTATTCAATCTTTAGAAATGCATATATCTTAAATTAATACATATCGTCGAGTGGTTACTGGTTTGCCGCACAGATATTAAGAATACATTATTAATGCGGCAAACTAGTAACCACCCGACGATATGTTAAAGTGAAACAAACACTAATTGAAAAAACTATAGTTAATGAATATATCACTCATCACTACCGATTAAGGGACTAGTCAATTGACTGTCACTGTTGAATTCTATATAAAATAATTGCGAGTTTGTTATACATATATGTATATGTATTTACATCTACTCCTTTTTGTTTTGATTTACTTTTCTTCATTCGTCCTTGAAACCAGAACTTTGGTGGTAATATAAATTTGAGAGACGCTAAATATTAAATGTGTATGATACATATTTAGGTACACACTTTGCGTGTGGTCTAAAGCTGCTTTCAAACGACTTACATCTGACAGGTCAAAAGTCAGTCGGCAATGCCAGATGACAAAATTTCTATTAGAGTGGTTTATCTTTTTTATCTGACTAAGCATCTGACATCAGATGTTTTAGTAGAACAATAATGTGTGTGATGCCAAATATATAAAGAAAGAAGTTATGTTAGATGTACGTTTAAAACAATAGATTATAAATTGCCTGCAAATTGATAATTTTGACAGATATGTGAAGTTTCATTTGAGTGGCACATGTGTTTCTCAAAAAATTGTAATTGTTTTTTTTTTCAATTACAAAAAAAAATATTCTTTTAAAATGTAAAATTTTTTGTCGTTTTTGCAAAATAAAGTAATAATAGAGATTGCTCGTGAAAGTAAAATCAGATGTTGTCCAAATATGTACAGACGGTTGTCAGATCTTACAATATTGTTAGTAAAATGTGCTAAAATTTTCTTACAACCGTGTGCACTGGCAATTTTTGTGTGACATCGTTGCCAGAAAAAGCATTGTCTGTTCATGGCAAGACTAGCAGCTGACAACAAAATGTCAGACATCTTACAATCGTGTGAACATATTGTAAAATTATTGCCAGATGTTTTTCAGACATTTTAATATTGTCAGATGAGCGAAGTTTATACATCTGACAATGGCGTCATTGTAAGAGAATTCTTTCTATGGGCAACACTGCATACGCTTTATTTGAAATAATAATTTCAATTTTCACTTTTTACATTTAACACAACCAAAAGCGATTGATATTTAACAATTTCTAATAAATGCTTTGAGTCTGGCATCGCAAAACAGCAAATCTGACAATTTTTGCATATGACAACCATGTGAACTGACAATTTTTTGACTGACGATTTCGTCAGATGCATTTATTAGCCATACAACCGTCTAGCAGTAAATTGTAAAATTTTCTGACAAATTTAATGCAACAGTGTGAACTGACAATCTACCTTTTGCTGGTAATCTTTGATTGCCAGTACATTGTCAGCACATTGCCAGATCTGACAATATTGTAAGATCTTACAATCGTTTGTACATACCTTTTGTTATTAAACATCATCATTTTTGTAAATAAAAGAATTTTTAATACCAAAATGTTTGCTTAAGCCAAAAAAATAAATACGATATTCAGTTTTGGATTGTATATTGCTTACATTCTTTGTAGTTTTATTATTAAATACGAAATATACGAAATAGTCGTAATATATTTCATATATGTGTGATGTAATGCATATTTCTGTCGATATTTCCTTAGTTGATTCTACAGTGCAGCCATTTTTGTTTTATTTACTTTTAATTTTCTGGCAGCACAGATAATAATGCCTAAGTGTATGCTTTGAATTTCAATCTTGAATTGCATGAACAGTGCTGCCGCCTTCTTTCGGATAAAACCAATAGATAGTATTTTCACTACCAATATAGAAGTATCTAGAATATTAATTTTTTAAAGATTTCGCGAATGTTGTGGGAAATTTCCATTCAATCAAAGCAGGGGAAAGTTTAGGAGAACTCAGTGTTAAAAGTATCCGAAAAACGTTGTATAAACGTAATAAAGTATTGTTTGGTATTGTAAAACGGTCTAATTCATAAAAAATATTTTAGGTTTATTACAGGTTTATTTGACAAATTTCCCATAGAAATATGTCAAATAAGCGCTTAATAAGCCTGAAATAATTCCGCTATACCTGCGAAATCTACAATTACTTACGATTAAGTTTACGCAATATGTGCTTATATAAATGCTAAGGATGCTTCAATATAAAGTTTGAGTTTGAAAAATATGGAAAGGTTTCAAAATGAAACAGTTTATTCGCTCTCCTGAAAACTTAGTGAAAACCACATAGCTGATTTTGTCGGAGCAACGACGATATGCTTTGTATGTGGTACTCGGGTACCCTGGCACCCTTATAAAGGTGTCAGGTGAGGATTAAATATGATATATCAGCTAAACACATATACATACATATGTATGTACATATAAAAAAGTTGATGACTTATAAACAGGGCAAGTTTAAAATGTCCCGAAAAATGAGGTAAAGTGGAAGATATTGAGGAAGGATAGCCAGAGGTGAGCCTCGCTATGCATCAAAGGTGCCCAGAGGATGTTACCTTCTGTGAAGGAACCAAGGGCACTTTGTGTATTTTGTTAGAAATTACTTGACTGACGGGCTATTTATTTTGTATTTATTATGAAATTTTGTTTTATTAAGCTTGTTGTCGCACACTACACAATAAAACACTAAGGAATCTGCTTTTAATATTTTCGAAAATTTCTTACCATTCGCAAATTAAATTCCTTTACCGTTAGGCACTTATATGCATTATTTTTTATTTTTATTTTTTGTAATATAACATTACTTTCATGGAATTCTATTAAAGAAAAGTGAAATATTCAAAACAAAAATTTTGAAATATAAGAGTCTGAACACAATGTAACTATAATTTATTGCGGTGCGGTTTTTCATACGATTTTGAAGTAAAAAAACGCAGTGCGGAACGGCATAAAATTAAAATCTATTTTATTTTCATTGCGGACTTTTTTATTGTATCAATTTTTGACTCTCTTTCTCTTTCTAATGTTGCCATAGTTTTTGAATAATTGGGCTATGTTTACAATATTATTGTAAAAAAACATGATTTTGAAGTTCATAAATTTTTCTCATAAAATATAAATGAAATTTTTTATTTACTGCCATTACAAAATATTTGACAAAAATAGTAAATTTTTTAGAAAATTGTATAAAAATGTATGAACAAATAAATTAATAAAAATAAAACAAACAATGACAAGTATTGCCGTCGCCGTTTTCTGTTTTATTATGTTTATTTTTCTCTCCCGCAACGAGAAATCGCACCGCACCGCAAAAATTGTGTTCAGACTCTAAGTCGTGTACGGGAAAAAGGAGATTGCTTAAAAATTTTATGAATTGAAGGGCTTATTGCAAAAGCTCGATAAGCCACAAAATGAAAATACTGAGAAAATCGCCTTTGAAGTTTAAAATAAATGCAGAAAATAGGGATTTGATGAAATCATGATACAGATACTTTTATTTAGTGCTTAAGGAAGACTACTATCACATACTCGTCGCTGTACACCAAGAAATCTTCGGAAATCGCTAAAATCGCAAAAAGTTGTGGCTTATCCAGTTATTGCATGAAATTTATTCATATTTTTTTTTTTAATATCAAAAGTTTTGTTATTTTGGTTGAAATAAAGTGGCATATCGTGTTTTTGCAGTTTAAAATTTATTATTTTTTCATCAAATAATTTCTATAAGTTGTGATTCAGTTTCAGCCGAAGATGGCTCCAAAGCGTTGTAGAAGGAATGATAAATTGGTGGAATATATGGCAGCAAGGATTTTACGCCGTGTACTTTCTTTGCCGCTAGTTTTAAGAGTTCTGTATACTTTTTTTTCAACCCATTTAAAGTTGTATTTGCAGGTCTTCCCTTTTTTAAAATACTTACTTCCTTATACTCTCCTTGTATTGAATGCCACACAAATTTAAATTTAATTTTTGCTATAACATGATAAGCCACACCAGTTTCAATAAATCATACCTCGCTGGTTTCTGAAATTACTTCATCATATGTTGGCAAAAACTCTTTGTCTTTCACGCTGTCATCACTATCTCCAACAAAATAATCACTTCCACTGCTATCTTCATCAGAATCCATCGTTTTGTAATACTGCCTTTGTAATTGCTGTGGCTTATCGAGTTTTTGGGACAAATAATTCTGAATAAAATCAAAATGTTAAAAGTGACACTTGCGGCTAAGGCGGAAATTAAACGGAATATTGGTACAATATTTTAAGAGGACGTTCCGATGCTGTAAAGTAATTGAATGAACTGATAAAACCACTTTCTGAAATCGTGTGGCTTACCGCGTTTTTACAATAAGCCCTTCATATGTATTTAATAGAAATGACAAGCAATTTCCTGCAGGTGGTGACAGTGTCTATAGTGAATCAGTATAGTTTTACTACGGAATCTTTGGTGCCAATGTCTCCATGTGGTCCCAAAAAAACTACTTAGTCAGTATTGCTACAGTGTAGTGGTGGATTTTCAATGACAAGCTAATGTTAAATGTAAATAGGGGATTACATTGGCTGGGGTACACCTGGTCAGTAGTGCTACTGACAATGTCACTAGTAAATCACTACATTTTCACAATTCGCATTTTCTGCAGGGTAGTTAAACATATTACGGCGGCGGCTTCTGGGTCGGCGTTAAACGATCGACAGCAAGAAAAATTAAAAAAAAAGTGCGTATGGAGCACAAAAAATACAATAAAGTAATATTAACTTCTAACTTTATTCGTGAGAGTTCACTAAAATTTATACATTTCTTCCAAACATATGGCGGAAGAAATGGTGAAAATACAAAAAATTCTATCGGTTATACTTTGAGAAAACTTCATGTATGTAAACCTTCCTTGTCGGTTGTCTCCATTCCGACTTTTTGGCATATGCTCCAAACCAATAATGGGCGATATATTGAGTTTACTTTTTGCAACTCTTCAGTCTTTGTGTATGAGATTGTAAAACGTGTGAGCTCGTTGTATGAAGTTGTTTCCCGGTTGTACGAAAGGCTAAACATTTTTGCTTTGTTTTTTTTTGGTAATTTGTATAGATGTTGTACACAGTTTTGTATAGTTCGTGCACAAAACATACAACTTGGTAAACCAAAATATTGTACTAACGGCCGGAAAATCTTGCGAAACACTGTTGAACATAATCTGTTCTAATACGGAATTTACAATTGTATATTTTTCATGAGCTTTGTTGCATTATAATTTTCCTGCTCGATAAAGCATCGCTATAGAAGAGAGTGACATAGAAACAATTGGCGTAGTATGAATTCCTGAAGCGCTTTTATAATAATAATAATTTCTAAACAATCTCAAGCTCGAAAAAGAAACGGAACTCGAGCAATTATTCTTTGAATAAAATTTTATTACAGTTCAAATAGAAACAAATGCTATAGATTTTAAATAAAAATATCAACATTTGACAAAATATCACCAAAGTTGCATATTTCAGTAGCTTTCATTAATAACAGCCCAAAAATCAAATTTTTTCAGTAGAGCCAAAAAAAGTTCTGTTGCTGCTTTATTAAATTATGTTCATACGTGATTATTTAAAAAAAAAATTTCTTAGAACTTTTTAAAAAGCATTTAAATTATATAATCAGGTAGCTACTTATTTTGAAAATGCTATTCAAAACGAACGTTTTTAGGCAATATTTGAATTTGCAATTTAATAAACAAACAATTTTTGCATTTTTATTTAACATTTTCAATGTGTCAAAAATGTACTTTCTTAAGAAAATGTTTCTTTTAACATTATTACGTTTTGGCTTTTTTGTACTTGTGAATAAATTTTTACATAATTTCCATTGAAGACGTGATAACATTTTTTATTGTGAGTTAAATTAAGTCAGATAAATGGTCACATCTGCTGCATACCCTACAAATCTGTTTTGTAAAAATTATTGTGGTTTTAAAAGTTGATGAAATTTTTGACACATTAAAATAATTTTTTTCGTTTTCAAAAATTCTTTTACTTTACATAACTTATTCGTTCTGTAAATCTAAAATGTATGGATTTATTAACACAGAAAAATATTCATGAGCGTTCTTGAACGGAAATGCGGATTTTATTTATTAAAGAGAATGTCATCTAGATGTCTTCCGTCGAGCTGAACACACTACTCAAAACGGAGCCTTGCGTTCTGCGTTGACACGCTGCAGTAAACTTGGTTCAGTTGAGCTGATTTCTCGACGAATATTTTCCTTTAAAGCCACAAGAGATTGGGGTTTGTCATTAAAAAACCCTCTCTTTGAGGTAGCCCAATAAAAAAAATCCATGGGAGTTAGATCGGGCGACCTGGGTGGCCATGGGATGTCCCCAAAGCGACTGATCAGACTGAACAGTTTTTGGGGGAAATTTTCCCGAAGTAAATTCATCGAAGCTCTGGCTGTGTGTCCAGTCGCCCCATCCTGTTGAAACCACGTGTGTGAAGAGTACGATGGATGAGCTCGCAGGATTGGCAAAAAGAATTCCATGACGTGACGAATGTCCCGTCGCCTGGTCTCGCGAATTTTCGAAAGAAATGGTCCAATTATCTCATGCGTGGATAAGGCACACCAAACAGTTACCCTGGGGCAATGCAATGGTTTTTGATGTTTCAGTCGAGGGTTGCGGGTTCTTGGAGACCAATAACGGCAGTTTTGCTTGTTGTCGTGGCGGTTTAAGTGAAAATGAGCCTCGTCGATTCAAAAAATGGGATTTACATCCAAAATCGTTTGAAAAAAATTTTAGAGTAAATAAAAGTCACTTTCTTTTAGTTCTTGAACAATTTGAATTTGAAAAGGATGGAACTTCAGATCCTACTTTAAAATTTCATGAGTAATCGCTCTTGAAAGTCCCAGTGAGGCTGCTCTTTTCCGTATTGAAAGTCGCGGATTTTCACGTAAACTGCTTTCAACCATTTCAATGTTTTCCTTGAGTCCTTGAAGATCGACTGGGCCCTGGCCGTGGGACATTCATAGCCGAAGCAGTTGCGCGGAATCTGTGCACCCGTGAACGAATTAAATTTACAATCGGGCCATCATGTATTCGCTGAGTGCCGAACTTTGAACAAAATTGTCGACGAGCAATTACGTAAGAAGCATTACTCATAAAAAATGTATCCACAGCGAAAGCGCGATGCTCACTCGACCACTGTGACATCGTGACTAACAAATCCGCACAATCGATAATTCCAACAGCGCTACCCTGCCTCCGCACCGTTTATTGCTTTTTGTAATACTCGTATTTAAAAATATGAATTTGCTACCAGACACCCTGTACATAGACACTTATGGCTTCGTTAGTCAAATCGTATCGTCTTACTTTTGAAGTTGTCGTATCGTTTAAGTCTGGATGTTAGTTAGCAAAAACGTGAGGCTGCCAGCGAAAGTGTCAGCTGTTGCTTTGCTTTATACGTGTGTGTGTATGTATGTAATCCAGAAGTTGACGTTTGCTACGTAAAAATCTATTTTCTAGCATCAACATGCTTATTAAATGTTACGGATTTTGTCAGCTGACACGCAACAGCACGATACGATTTCAGTAATTCTACCATTATTTCACTCAGTTTTCGGCATCAGGATTAATATACGAGTAGTAAAGGCTGCGCAAACGTGTTACTTATACGAGTATAAATGCGTATTCAAGTTGTTTTAGATGTGGTTGAATAATTGCCAACGAAAAGGGCTGATCTCTGTTAAAGTCCTCTCTAATTGATTACTCTTCGTGTACGAGTATGTACGTCCGTGTACAAGTTCACAACTAGCTTTGTTAAAAAAAGTGTTAAGTGTTTTTTTCTTCAGTATAAGAATTTACAGTTGCAGTCAAGTGCAACTGGGCACGACTTTTGTATCTTTATACTGCAAATATTCTTTATTTTCATTAATTCCGAATGACAAGTTAAGCATGGACTGCTTTGGCTACTTTTTCGCGTTTTTAGGCTATATTATGATGTCTTTGCTCCTATGTCTGTTTAGCTCAAAGCTATAACGACTTACACTACACATAAGCCTTAAATTAATACATAAAATTCTCTATTATTGGCCATACAAAAGCATGTGTGTCAGAAATTTCGATTATATTTGTTATATTCCTAAAATAGGGGTTAAAAACCAAGTCACGCTTTATTTTTTAATAAGAAATAAGAAAAAAAAAATAATTCAAAATCTTTAAAAATGTTAGAGTAACATAAACAAACGCGTGACGTGGCATATAGAATGTTATTGACTAGTTAAAAATGCATAACAGCCGAAAAAGCAAATAATCACGAATAAAATCCACACTACTTTGTGGCTACAATTGGTCTATAATGCCGAGAAAAAAAATGAATATTCTTCGCATAAAATAATACTCAAGAGTATTAGAACATTTATTGTTATTTTTCTTAACCAAAATGTTACTATTATTTTTACAACAATCGCATAAGAATACTAATGTTGCAGCGAAAATTACGTGAGCCTTGTGCCTTTTTGTGTCTAATACTCGCACACACATACAATATGTTGTGTATCCACATACACTGCGAATCATTAAATAAGGAATTCAGTTTTAGGAGTTTTCAACGAATATACCCGTATATTGGGGGATTGCAAAATTTTGCATTCTCAAGGTCATATTCTTATTAACTATTAATCGTGTGAAAATTACAAACGGATTTCTTTCTTTTGAGAAAAATTAGGGCTTAATTTTGTAGAACGCAACGCCAAGCGTTGACAAATTTTAGATGGAATAAATTTAAATTACAAAAACTAAATACATACACAATTTGTCGTTTTACAAAATTAGGCCCTTAGTTTTTTATTAACCTCTAAAGCTTTATTCCAATAATAAACTTTCATATTTTAAAAAAGAGGCCATGTATTACAGTTCTATAATTTTAATCAGGAATAATTTTTAAGTCAGGCTTAAGTTCAGTATTTTCATATCCCTGCAGGAAATAGAACTGACAAACACTAGTCACATGTACGGCTACTCCTATGAAGCGGACCAGTCACTTTTATATGGGAATGACCTTGGATGGGGTTAATTGATACTTTGTATGCACCTTGTGACTTGTCACTGAACTATCCCATAGGGACCTATTCGGTGTAGAATCATATAAATTATATATAAATGTCATTCCGACATTTAACGACTGTGACATGTGATTGTTATCAATGCAATGATATTCTAGTATTTTTAATCAGAATTTTTTTTGAGATTTGTACTGACAACCTTCTGCATGACAGGATCGCCCACTACCCAGCAAAAATATTCGTCTAGCTGGAAGCAGGTTGGTAAGGGAGAGAGAGCACAACTCTCGCTTACCCACCAGCTCGGGTATTACATGATTTTTGTTCGTGATATACCACTTGGTAGCTCTCCAGGTATGAGTTTCTGAATGCATATAGGATGTGCTGAAAGAAGCCTATACTTCATGCCTTTCTCATACGTATATAATTAAAAAATTTGCTCTATAAAAAACTTTGAGAATTTAAGTATAAACAGCCGACCAACTTCGTAGTGTTTGTGTTTTTTCATTCGCTTACGTTCTTGCATCCTCGTAAGGCAGAAGGAATCCAATGTGTACTTTTCCGCGCTTCTGAAGCGCTTCTTTTTGTCTTAGTGCTTACTTGTACCAAATTTATTTTTGATAGGTACCCACTCAACCACAGGGACACTCATAATTCAAAAGCATAAATACAAGTTAAGCTTAGGTTAATATCTAAGTGTAGTAACGGGACTGGTTCCAGAGTTACATTTGAGGAAACAATTAATATTATACATGAAATACCGAAGTATATTTATTTGACATAAAAGTCTTTATTTATTTAATTTGAAAATTTTGCTTGTTTTTATGGTTAAGCGATTGTCTATATGCATTTCGTTCCCGCTTTTTGGAACTCATCAGTAGACTTCAACCCAAAACATTTTTGATTTTAGCTAACAAAACTTCGTATGTTTATAGTAAGACTCTTAAAAGGTGGTGGAAAATAAAATAGATGCACAATCGAATAAAGATGCTTGTTTTGTAAACATTTTTGTTTGAAGCTTTCAAACTTATTATGTTTGTATATTGTGATTCTCAATATAGTATTAAGAGTCTTACTATAAACATACGAAGTTTTGTTGGCTAAAATCAAAAATGTTTTGGGTTGAAGTCTACTGTTGAGTTCCAAAAAGCGGGAACGAAATGCATATAGACAAACGCTTAACCATAAAAACAAGCAAAATTTTCAAATTAAATTAATATTATATTTACACTATTTGATAGGTCCTGGATTCAACCACATTGAAGGTGTTCAGTGCCATTTCCTACAATGCTAGATAGAGCTGTGCCAAATCGTTCATTTAAGTGACCGCTCATTTTCGTTAATTTTGTATAAAAGAACGAGTTCGTTCATCCGCTCTTTTCAAGAAAAAGAACGAAATGAAAAACAAACAGTTGATTCGGTCAATAAAAAGAGACAAATGCAATGTTTTTGTTATTTTTTGGCAAAATGATCAAAACAAACAAAATAACACAAAGGACAAATCAGCAAGTAAATTTTTTTTTGCAATATTAAAGTATTTTTTTGTGTGACATAAAATAAGTAATTTGGAAAATATTAATAGCATTAAGAAGTGTTCAAGATATGTTTTTATTTTGCCACAATTAAGTCTCCGCTGGTAAATAAATCTATGGCCAATGAATAAAAGTCAAAAAGCGGGAGCGAAAATAACTTAATTACGTATGTGAGAAGTTAAAGCAGTTTAAAAAATTCATAATGGTAGCACTGTTAATAAAAGTAGATAAAAAGGCAAATGAAAACGAGAAAATGACAAAAAAAATCCCACATGAACGATGAAAAAGCAAAACAAAACAAAAAAAAAGAGCCAAGTGCGCTCGGTCATCGGTCGTTCATTTCGTTCATTTTATTTTTATGTGTCAGTACTACTGAACCAAAACAGCTCAGTAAAATGACCGGCTCACTTCGTTCATTTGAGTGATTCGTTCAATTTTACTCGTTCGTTCATGAACGACACAGCGCTAATGCTAGACCGAGTCCCAATTAAATTGGCTAAAAAGTCAAGACGATACATCACGAAAGTGGTGAATATGTAACAATTTACACGATATGCCTTTTTTTCACCATACACTACTCCCTACTTGTGGTAACACTCCCATTTTCTCAAGTCATAGGAGGAGTACGTTTGGCTCAATTGTCACCAAATTTTCTACATGCATATTATACTAGAATGAAATATTTTTTATTAATGAATGTGATTTTCTAAAGAAGACAAGGCAAATTAAATTAGACTTTAGCTGGGGTAATTTTCTGAATTTTTCTGTGCCGCCAAACACTTCATCAACATCCATGTGTATCTACTTGGGCAAGGATTGCTTGTTAACATCAGTCATTTGACATAAAATTTCAATGAAATGGCATACGAGAAATTAATATATTGTGTATTTATTGATTTACCACTAGCAAATGCAGTCATTTTCTGTTTTTCCTTTCTTTCATTTTTGTTCAGGTTAGCATAAAGTTATATCACCTTAGCTAAGTATGTTTGCTATTCTAGTTTATATTTTACGATAAATTATTTTTACTTATTCGATGTACCGTAGAATACAGCCAACCCCTCAATAATCAATATTAATGTATTAAAAAAAAACAATGAATATTTCAATATTTACTTACAAGTTGAATACTAATTTTGGGAAAAATTGCGCTAAAAATATTAAAACTTAATATAAAAATAAATTCCGAATAAAGTACAAATTAAACAGTTTTAACAATTATTAACTTAACAAAAATCCAGTTCACTGGAATGTTAAAAAAGCATAAACAAAAATAAAAAGGAAGAAAGTCCGTTTTATGCAGTTACTTGCGCGACATTCAAGGCATCAAAATGGCAAAAATGATGAGAGAAAGGCAAAGTATTTGAAGACTTGCTTGATATCTGCTGTCCGTGATGTCCGTGGCGAAAACATCAAAAGACAGCGGAGTTACTGCAATTCTTTGCACAGTTTCTCAGAAGAATCAACCACTTAGTGACAATCTGAAAGCTTAGCGCCAAGTTGTAAAAAATTTAATTACGTGGTTGGATAAAACAAACTTAAAATCAATGGACTAGATCAAGGCATATCAAACAGGTATACGCATCAGGCATAATGCTCATCAGCTGATTTTTTGTTTACACGTTTATAACGAAGAATTCATTTGACAATTACTTTTATGCCTTGTTTGATGCATACAATTTTTTGATAATGCGTGCACCTGTATTTAATGTGCCTTGGACTAGATGGATACAGAAAGAAGGAGGAGTTATAGCATGGGGTGACATATCTTAATATGGCAATATCGACTTGATTTTGAAACGGAAACAAATTCTGAAGCATCGCACAAAAGTATACTCGAAGGCGCCTTTTCGAATCATATCGTGGACCTACTAACACCACAATGCTCCAGTTCTTTACTGTCAGGGCAGTAAAGCAGTGTATTCGTTAGCGAGTTCTGGGTAGATACAGAGCAATCTTAAACGGACGCAGTTATATAGCTTACCACTCAATGCTAACCTAATTATTACCCGACTGCGCGACGCAAAGAAGGGTATTGTGCTTATCAGCCTATGTGTGTATGTATGTATACATGCATGTATGTATGTGTATTCCTTTGCGGCGTTATATAAACCGAACGTGTGGACCGATTTTAATGATTCTTACGTCAATCAAATTGTTTTAATCCTGGGAGTGTCACTAAAGATATGACATTATCAATATCAAAATCAATATGGCGGCCAACAGACTCCATTTTGTAAATACGAAAAAAATAAAATGTCGGCGAACTATATCAAAATGGGTATCATTCGACAGGTATTTTAAAATCATCTTTAGGTTTCTCTAATGATTTTTCATTTCGAATGATCGTCTAGGATATTAAACGATTCAAAGTTGGTCGCAGTCGGGTTTTTTGATTTTTCTTTTAATAACTACTTGTTCAAGTAATTTAAATAAGTCCCTGACTTTTTGAATTCCTCACCCCTTAACTGTCTATATTTGAATAAGCTGCACCAATTAATTTGTGTTAAACAGCCATTGATAGCAGACTATTGCGTGGTTTGAGAAGAACAAAAAAGTACAAAAAAGTGAATTTCGTGTGCATGTTAAGCATTATTTTCGCGGAATAAACCACCACTCACATCAAGACTAAGCTGGGTAAAAAGGTGGTTTACTGATTCATACACTGGATGCCTTGTTGAGGTCTCTTAAGCCCAAAAAAATTTAAAAAATTCACAACATGATTGAAGGTGAGAGAGATTGTAAAAGCCATCGGCATCTCACATGTGTGTGTCACTTAAAATTTGAATGATCATTTGGATTTGAAAAAGTTTTCCGCAGGATGGGTGCCACGTTTGCTCACAATAGACCATAAGTCTAATCGTGTGACAGCCGCGCTGGAGTGTTTGGCCTTGTTCAGGCATACGAGGTTTGTTCAAAACGTATCGCGAATTTTGAATTTTCACGGGTTACGTATATTCGAATTTTTTTGTGGCGTTATGTTGGTACTCATGTCTCTCACTTATGCCGACAATTTCGGCGGTTTTGAATGTTCAGTTAATTGTTGACAGTTGCTTTGCTTGCACGCGTTTTGGCTCGTCTTCGGCCGAAATTGTCGGCATAAGTGAGAGACAATCAAATATCAAAACTCGAATATGCGTAACCCGCGAAAATTCAAAATTCGCGATACGTTTTGAACAAACCTCGTATTATGGACGTGTCGTAACCGTAGACGATGTAAGGTAATACATTTAAGTTCAAATATACTAAAGTATAACCCAAATTCAGCTATTATTCGAAATGAGATTAGAAGTCTTAAAAAAGATAAGTGGCAAGTCATAAGCCTTTAACTTCCTGAAAACTCACACAAATTAACTGAGGTATCATTAACTCAAAATCAGCTTATCTCGCCTTAAGCACTTTTCCTTTTTGCCACAGACATATTCCTTATTCAAGTGATTCGCAGTGTAGCTACAAAATCAAGTTGCAACTGCTATGTTTTCTTCAACTGAAAGTTTTTTTGTACAACGTACCTACTTATTATTTGTAAAAATATTTTTACATGTGTTATACTGGGCATAGTATTACAACAGCAGAAGGCATTTGAAACCAAGTGAATGTTTAGCGCGGGCATTTTAGAAGTTAATAAAAAGCTCTCACAGACTTTTGTGCTATGTTAAACAAAGTTTCTTAAGAAATAGAAAATAATGAAAATAGTTTTCTTTAAAAACCTGCTCTTTTTAAATGAAATTTTAAAAGTTTGATTTCTTAGCTTTTTCACGAATGCAGATATTGGGCCTAATTATAGTTGTCGTATTTCGACGTTGACTACGACGATTTAGTGCTAGACTAAAGAACATTGCAACAAATTTTCTTTAATTTAGTACGAAATCGTAGTAGTCGAAATCCAAATACGACACTTGTAATAAGACCAATAAAAATTTTTTTCACAATTTTTCTTAAAATTTGTTTAGTTTTTTTTTCACTCTACTATAAAATTAAAAAAAGTGGATTAATGGGATTTGGAATTTCAGCTAACGATACGTTTGTGTGTATGCATTATCATTATCAGCATTCAGATGATTATATCATCTCACATACAAAATAAATTTCAAGTTTATTTGCTAGCACGCAAATGGTTCTTTAGCCGCTTCAGAGTAATGCAGACATAGTATGTCTTTGTCTCTAAAAGTATAAAATTAAATTTTTTACACATATTTTTTTGTTTCAGCTGGTTTTATTTCTTTCAACAATTTCTACATTGTGGTAAAGTGATGAAAAGTTATATTATCGCAGCGGTCGCATTATCAATATAATAATTGCACTTGATGTACGATTATTTCCCTGCGAGTTTGTGTGAGCTTATATTTGATTTCATGTGGCATTGTTAGTATTTATTTGCGGTTCAATAAATTGTGAATGGATTTCTAATTCATTTTATTTTTTTGTTCAAATTCATAATAATGGACGTTTGTAGATTCCATTTTCTTTTTTTTATTTTTTATATTTATTTATTTGAAATCATTTGATTGTACTGCCTTTGTTGCATGTTAACACAAAATTATAATAATGGCAACACAATTGTTGAAATGCAACACAAAAAAAAAAATACTACGAATTATAGCGGTTTTTGCCAATTTTTTTTATAGATTTTTATTATATAAAATGATAAATTTTGTGAGGCTTGTTATTTACTATTTTCAACAAGTTGCAATTTATTGATAATTTAGGGACATTATTTGTATTGTATTTAGTTGTAGGGCGATAAAAACTATTAAATTATACATCAAGAACATAATATGTAAATATAGAAACACAAAATGTTCGCAATTTCTAAAATTATTTGAGGTTGCTTTTACCACTTGAGCGATGTAATTTGAAGAATAGTTGAGGTTAAGTTTTGTTCATAAAAATAGAATATTTTTTATTATTTATAACCAATCATAACACAGCGAAACATTAGTTTTATCCTTATGGATTTCTATCTTCTGATTACAATGGCAGCATTAGTTTTTCTCCAGCAACTCTAGTTTTAAAGATATAGGGACACTTGACAATTTCTCAATTTACACCACTTTTGTTTTTTGTAATTCGTTAATATTTAAGGAATAAGGCATTAAACACATTCACCACAGCAGGCTACACGAACACACGACTTCTAATGCCGCTAGCAGCATTTGTCGCCTCGTAGTCAGCTACTTCATTATTTTGGAGACGACAGCAGCACCATCTGCACCTCATATTTAAGTATAAATACATTGTTCAGTATTGCCACCTTCAAATATTTCGCATTTATAAAAATTAAATTACTCTCTAAAAATGTACTTATATGAATTGAAAGTATAAAAAATGAATCAATTTATGCTTTACATCAATTTTTAGATATTGTTTCTGTTAAACAATATGAAATAATTATACGATATCATTCACTCAACATTTTGTATTATACTGGCAATACTGACTTTTCTCAATGTAGCCAAATTAGTTTAATTGGACTACAACGACAATGGCCAGTCACACACGAGAACAATTGTGCTGACATGAAATGCTAGTTTGTGGCTGAGAGAGGCAAAGAGAGTGGTTTTGTGTTTGGCATAATTTTTCAACCAGCTACAACCCCACATCAGCAGCGCAAAACCAATACACACACAACTTAAAAAACATCAAATGTAAAATGAATACAAAAAACACTAATGCACACAAAGCTGTGTGCACGTATACATTTTTATGAAAGATGAATTAGTATCGTGTGTTCTAAAAAGAACAAAAATTGTTCGGCATAAAAATTAGTTTCGTGTGTGAAAGGCCAATATCAGCATAGACAACAACCCGCCGCCCTGTTTCCTTGCTGTCTTCAAAAGAATCACCCTCATATAAACATGTGCATTCTATCCTTGACATTTTGTAGTCGGTAGCCTGCTGTGGTGAATGTGTTTAATGCATAATCCTCAAAACCTTATAATACTTTCTGAATCACTACCCGCGAAACGATAACCTTATCGGCAGAAAACATCCGGGGTCTATGGCGGGAATCTAACCAACGATCTCTGAACTGAGAGACTAGAATCGCTACCACTCATCCACAGGGGCACCCTCTGCTGTATTAGAGCAACATTGATGAGTATATCAGAGGGCAAATTAAGGCATTCGATACGATTCGAAATTGAACAATATTTCCATATAAACTCTATTGACATATTTCGTAAATTCGTTCGATAACGAGTTTCGTAATTTGCCCCCAAGCATATTAAAAATCTTGTATTTTTGATCTAGTCTTTAAAATTTATTTGTATACCCTTTACCAAAAATGGTAAATGGTATATATAGGTTATTCGTTCCGTGTGTAATTTCCAATATTCATATGCGATCCACAAAGAGATGTTCATCTGTCCGTCTGTCCGCCCGTCCGTCCATCTGTACGTGAAATTAATTTTCCGAAGCTCCTAGAAAAGCTAAAGACTTTTGTCTTAAACTCGTGTGTCAGAAAAGGTAGAAGACTTGTTGTTATTGAAAATCAGCAAATTCAGAGCAGGAAATTAAAAAAAAAAAACATTCAGCTAATTGTAATACGATGCATCAAAAGAATTCACATATTTCATTTGCAATAAAAGCTGCGTATATAAAGCAGAAATCAACATCAACTGACACCACACACAGTGGATCAAACACAAAAGAACTCTGATGATGAAGGTGTAGTGACCTTCGAAAACAGCTAGTTGTTCCGTTCTACTAAGTGTTTGTCAGAATATTTATAACTCAGTTTGGTGTTATTTGTTCACTAATAATTATCTCACGTAATTTGGCTTACAAAGCGATACGAACTTTAGCCTGATCAAATCATATGCGAGTATATAGAAAAGTAAATTATCTTTTTTTTATTAAACTCATTTTATATTTTAGGAAGATCTTTAGTCATGAGTTTTTTTTTAATTTGTTCAATGTAGATATGAAAATCTAATTTAACCATAAACATGAACACTCATTAGTCTTACGATGTTTCAAATCGATGACAGCTTTTAACGAGTTTTAACGAGTTCTTATTATTTTTAGTAAGTAAAGAACATCAAAATGAAAATGGCGCACAAAAAAGATTTCGAAAATTGTTCTGCCAAAACATGGATTAAGATTCCTCAAAATATATAACACGGGTTACACAAATGCGGGTGTATAACTATTTAAGGTTGCTTGCAAATGTTTTAAAACAGAATTTCTTTTTTTATAACTATGGATACTTATTTTATTCAGTTCTTTGTGTCGGTATCAATATGGTAAAGGCTGGTTAAAGTTTTAACTTACACATAAATATACAGATTCAAGTTGCTTTAGATGGGGGTGAATAAATTGCCATTATAATGTACTGATCTCGGTTAAAATTTTCTCTAATTAATTTCTCATCATCAGGGAAAGGGCAAATAATTAATTGCATGTTTTTTTTTCTTGTCTGACATATTGATGCGGGGACAAGATATTTATGCGTTTCAGAACTTTTTATGAATTTTGTCATCGATTTGTTAGTGCATATGTTTGCATATTTTACCTTTTAAAGCAGGTTTTTAGCATATTTTCGAATTTTTAGAGCATAATTTACGCTCTTAGGGCATATTTTGATATTTTATAGAATTTGTTTATTTTAATATGCTTACAAACTTATTTCTTGGTCAAAATTTTTATTTTTATTATCCGCCATTGGAAATGAGATATAGTCTCCATGTAGTGTATACATTTTTCTTATATATTGCGCAGTTATTACGGACGTTAGTTTCAATAAAAATTCGGTTTTGCTATTTGTGACGGGCTCTGCCACCAGTAGAGTTGAAGGATATTTGTTAATGTATAGAAGTTTATTTAGATGTGACAGCAACAATTCTTATTTAAAAATCTAGTCTTGTTTATCCAGAATACAATAACAAAATTTTAATTCTGATATCGTGACCTTCTTTGAAATTGAAGTTAAATTTTTACCAGAGTATCAAAAAAAAAATTAATTTGAATTATTTTGCTTTAGATAAAATTTGAATGGAAATTTTGTTTTAACATGGACTTCACCAAAATAATTTTTTTTAATACGGCAGTTATTCTTTGTTTATGTTTTTATTGTTTCCTTTGTTTGTTTATCTTATTTTTTATCTTATTTTATAAGAAAATGTTGTTGAATTTTTGAATTAAAAATATATTTTAATTTAAAAATAAATCAACTAATTTTACTTTTAAGAGCATATTTTTTGGTTTCCCTACTCATCATCGTTCATTTAAAAAAGGGAAAATATTATTCATATAAAAAATTCTTAAATACAGAGTGCAGAATGCAATATTCGAAATTAAAATCTTTGAGTAAAATTTTTTATTGGATAAATATCCACAGGTCCAATTAGTTTTCACTAGAGCAAAAAATAAATGATCTTACTTTTTCACAAGACATAAATGTATATATCTACTTATGTATGTATGTATATATGTATGTATACGTAGCTGAAGGGTCAATGTGTTAGAGTGTTTGAAAAAAACTTTTAATTTCTTAACTTTATATTTCTAACACATTTCAATAAATACACTTGTTTTTTTGTTTTATTTATTTCACTCTGGGGACTCTATGCGACTAATTGTTTGATTTTCTTAATGCGCCTAATTAAGGGTTAATCGTGCAACAGCGATAAAAATATTTAATACAGTTGTGTTGAATATGTGGTTGATTAAAAATCTCGCTTCAAATATCATATACATAGATTTGTCTTTTCAAACGAGTTGAATGCACAGTAAAAATAATTAAGCCTTTTTCTTCCAGTTGTACTAACATGCCAACAAATTAAGTTAGTTTTTGCTACTAAGAGAAATGTTAAACTAAACTTTTGTAACAACAAGCAGTCAAGAAGACAAACACGTTTTGCCGAGCTGTTTTGTAAAATGATGACGACGACAGGTGCAAGCGAAAATGAAACGATAATGATTGTAATTAATTTCATTTTGTTAGATTTTCATCTAATTTCGAGGAAAAGAAATACATATTTCTGTGTTATTTTCCAAAAAAAAAAAAAAAAAAAATTAAAATTGTGTAACAAACAACTACAACACTGCATTGCGCTAAATACTACCTTGAAATTCTGAACGTTTAACCTCTCTTCCTCGCTTGCTTGTCTACATTTTTACTTGACTAGAAATGGTGGCTTTCGTTTTAGTGCCTTCCGTATGTAACAATATTGTGTCCGCTTGTTGTATGTCTCCACTTCCGTTTCCGTTGTTGATTACATTTGTTATTTTATTAGCTATCCGCTCGTTGTCATTTTTTTCATTCTTCTTACTATATAGTTTTTATGGCCAAAGATAGACACAGATATTTTACGACTATGCCACCTGTTTCTAGCTGTGTAATTTCTTCTTGCTCTGCACAGTGGGTCCATTTTTTGAATGTGTTAAACAAAGTTTTTTTTACAAAATATAAAATAATGAAGATTAATTAAAAAAACATGCTTTTTTCAGGTTAATTTTAAAATTTTGATTTCTTAGCCTTTCCCGATTGCACGAATGCAGCTACAGTGCAAATTCGGTTAATAGAAACCAATAGAAATTTTGGGCTGTTGCGAAAACTGAGTTTGTTGCAAAAACCGAGTAAAAAATTTCTATGACTGTTTTCCACTAAAAACCTTATTTTAAACCAAAACCTTATTTAAATCAAAGGTTAACTTTTAAAATAAATGCATTTGCCACGAACTTTGTTAGTAGTTACTCGTTTTTTTATTTCTACATACTGTTCATTTATGAATTTTGTATTTATTGCAAATCGTTTTCACAGGTATGCAACTTTAGAGTTTATTCAGAATTTTCCTCTTTTGCTTTATTGTTAGTTTAACAAATTTTGTTACTACAGGCATTTTGTTTAGCGGTAAATCAAAATGAGTTTTGTACGTTAGCACGTTTTGAATTTATTTATAAAAAATTATGTAAAAAAAAAACAAAAGCAAAGAGAGAATGTTAACTTGGTTTGCAAAGTTGCATGAATTGAGGTCTTGTTTTTTGAAAAGTTGCGTTAACAGAGTCACCAATGTTAGGAATTTGGGTGTTGCGAATATCGAGCTATTGCGCATATAGAGGGTTGTGTTAACCGAATCTGTACTGAATTAATAAGTTTTTTTTCCTATTTTTATTTAGAATTTTATCAAAAATTTAATGCTGTCTTTTAATTTAAAAAAGGTTAAAGACGAAATACTAAAAAGAAGTCAAGGGAAAAAAAATTTTTTTTTATCTTAAGTAAAATATCTTTTAAATTTTGAGAGATACACATCATTTATTAATTTATCAGATAATAATCAAATAATTTTTTAAAAAGTTACCAGCCTCAGAAGTTTTTTTTGAGTGCCAGTTGGTCAACTTTGGCCCACTGTAACTCCTGTCCAACTGAAGCCAGAAAGCTATTAAGACATGTGTTATAAAGCCTAAGTCCTCCTCTAAAGATGGTTGAATTTCATATAAATCCAATCAGTAGTTTAGAAGTTACAGATTTTTTACCATTTATTTTGCACAAGTCCCCACTGCGCTCTGCTGTTTTCTTCCGCTGACAACAACTTATGTTGCTGGCGTGTGGAAATCTCTTGACTGCTAGATCCCCTTTTAATCCTTGAAATGCGCAATTTTTTTTGGCAACCCGCTGTATAAACGTATTTTAATGTAGATTTCTTTTATTTTACTTTATTTTTGGGCAGGGAGGGTGTATACATACACACATTTATAAAGTTTTTCCTTTTTCTCTGATTTTATATTTTAACATTTACATTGCTGTAAAATCAGTTAAAATGTGGCTAATTACTAAAGTTTTTCTTTTCGGGGGTTTTTCTTATTGTTTCTTTGTTATCAAGATTTTCTCCATTTGTGTGGCATTTATACAGATATGCACGCATACATACATACCTTCAAGTAAAATTGCCTGCAAGTAGTGCATGCAACATTAAACAATTGTTCTACACAAATGCCAAAAGTCGAAATTGTGTGTGTGTGTGTGTGTGTGCAGCAGTCAGTGGCAGAAATGGTGGTGGTGTGGCAAAGCACTATAAAACTCATTTTATTTTAATTAGAATTTTTAATAAACACAACTCCATTCCTGTCTTGTATTTTAATTAAACTTATTTTTGTTCCATAAGCAAAACTAACTGATAAGATTAAGAAATTATTATTTACTGCAGGAATAAACATACGTATTTAAGGAATATGCATGAGAATTTTAACACACTTATGAAATCGTATATTTCTTTTGTTGCAGGTTTTGTGAAAGATACTGGCAGGTATGTTTTGTTTAAAAGCTTTTTGGTGTTCAACCCCTCTCTTGAGTTAACTTCCATTTGTAATTTGCATAAATCAAACAGATTGCTCAAAGTAATTGCGGTATGCTTTTGGGACCTTTAAAATAAGGGCAATTAAGTAAATTTGTTAGCACAGTGGGCAATGTTACACAGAAAAAAATTATGTTTTAATTATGGTGAATAAGGAATTATAAAAAATTTGTTAATTAAGACAAAGTGTTATGCCACATTTGAAAATTTATAGAAAATATGCACACAAAAAAGTAATATGAATGAGTTTGTAATATTAATTAAAATATTTGTAATATTAATTAAAAAATTAATTAAATTTTCAACTATAAACAATTTGATAATATCAATTCAGTTTTTCCACTCAAATTAATTAATACAATTAAAAATTTAATTGAATCAATTAAATTATTAATTGAAAACATTGATTGGTGAATACTTTTTTCTGTGTGCCTTAAATGGAAAATTAAAATCTAAGTAAATGTTTTCCTTTAAAATTACGGCCTATCGTGGCTTACTTATATTGCAAACAAAAAGTTAAGAAAGTGCAAACATGCACTTCTACCACTTTAGAATCTTGTGACTAAATTTCCCACCAAAATTACGTTATTGAACACTAAATCAGCAATACGCATACGTAGAGTGCGGACAGAGGAAAATATAGCATCTGTATCTGGATTTTCGATTCGGCGCCATTTGCAGCAAGTGAGCCTCTCTTACTTTTTTTTTTTTTGCTCAAAATGGAAGAGCTGATCTAGGCTGACATGTGGTTTCAGCAAAAATGTGCCACATGTCACATACCGCGCGAAACAATGGCCCAATTGAGAGGCGAGTTCGGTGAATAGTTTATTTCACGTTTGGGATCGGCCAATTGGCGGCCTAGATCGTGTGATTTAACGCCTTTACACTATTTATTGTGAGGATAGGTTAACGCTCATGTCTATAGGGACAAATTCGCACTGGAGGACAATATTGAAGAACTTATTAGTGAGATACCGGCCGATATGTTGGCAAGAGTATGCCGAAATTGGACCCAGAGTATGAACCATTTCAGGCATATTCGCGGTCAACATTTACATGAAATCATCTTTAAACATTGAATTATATAGATTGTTCCACCGACTCAAATAAAGATTTCATACATTTCTTTAAGTTTTACATGTTTTCTTCACAGAGAACAGTGCCTAATAAATACTTCGAAAAATAGAACAACATTAATAAGATATCTCTATGGTTTCTTTTTTCAAGAAGAAAGTCTTATTAATTTACTTGAGAGGAGACAAGTATTGAACCAGCAACCATCTGACTGATAGACAAGCACTCTAACCAACATGCTAACAGGCATCCTGAATAAGCATTGAAATTATTGTGCATACATGCTTATACCAAAACGAAAATGATCATGACAAAAAATTGTGTGTAAGTTTATTTATATATGTATGTATATGAAATAACAAGAAAGCTAATATAATTAAGATGGTATCTTTATTAAAAAAATTAAGAAGACACATAATTATATAGAAACCAAGTGAAATCAATAAGGAGTACCTTTTTGAAAAAATCTATAAGGCAACCTAATGAAATCAATAAGGAAAAGCTTTTTAGAAAAATTAGTAAGATACACTGAGAGAAAAACCTTCGTGCAATGATTTTTAAAATATTTTTTTTTTGAAATTTTTATTTGCAATCTATTTACAACAAAATAATAAGCAAATTTAATAAATACTACTTTAACAATAGATAACAGTAGCGTTAAATTCCATTGAATTTAACAATTAAAAATTTAAAAATTTTAAAGAATTCTTATCTACTTATATATTTACAGAGCTAATACAGCTTAGGATTTAAAGGGGAGATCTAAAATGTGTGTTCGTTTTAGCCGTCTAACTTCATCACTGTCGTCTAAGAGCGTTATTGCAAGAATATTTTGATGGTCGCTTAGTCTTTTCAAATAATTTCTGCTGTAAATTTTGATTTCATCCGTTATGTATGGAATATTGAGATCATTGTGGATTGAAGTGTTTCTTATATACCAAGGAGCATCTATTATAAATCTAAGGATTTTTGACTGATATTTTTGAATTATATCAATGTTTGAGTAGGAAGCGGATCCCCATAATTGTATACCGTTAGTCCATATAGGTTTCAGTACGGTTTTATATAATAGTAACTTGTTGTTTATGTTTAATTCCGATCGTGGACCAAGAAGCCAGTACATTTTACTTGTTTTAGTTCTTAGTTGTTTTCTTTTTATTTTTATATGTGTTTTCCAAGTTAAGCATCGATCAATATTAAGACCTAAATATTTGACTTCATTTGACTTGGGATTTACTTCACCATTTAAGTTGACATCAGGCCAGTCACCATTTTTAAGTGTAAATGTGGCATGGGTGGATTTTTCTGCATTCACTTTAATGTTCCACTTTTTTAGCCAGTTACTAACTATTTTTTTTACATTATATTTATGATTTTGTAATTGTTTTTCAACCAATGCAACGCTTCATTCGCATTACGAAAATTGTTTAATGCGCTGAAAAAGTGTCATATATACAACGAAATATTTTCATTCATGTTGCGAATGAAGTTAGTGACATTTTCATTGAATTAACAACATTTTTCATATATATCATGACAGTATTTCATTACTGAGACGAAACAAATCATTTTTTGATGATATCGTATTATTGTGTTAACATAACAACATAATTCATTAATGTAATGACACTGATTCATTAATTTAATGTAGTCTTTGTATTTGATTAATTGTTTAACTTGCGTGTGAGTATTAGCACAGGCATCAGAAACATTTTTGTATGATATAATTGTCTTCTCATCACCATGCCAAAAAAACCTCAAATATTATTTAGATACACACTAATATATACCATCATTGATGAAATTTAAATTCAACATTATTTAATTTATTTGAAAAGTTATAACTTATAAATAAATACATATATGTTTATAAATATATATTAAAAAAAAAATACGTTGACTTGCCTCCAGGATTCGAACCTGCGACCACAGAGGAGACCAGAGTTGTAGAAAGTGACTTATGAAAAAAGCTAAAATCCGCTGATTTGATCACTGTTAAAAAGGGACAATTATAGTGTGTTTGTTATTGAATATTTTTAGTACAATAATCGAAACAAACAGCAGAAATGTATACTTAGTGAAATGAACAATTGAACATTTTTACAAAATTAAATGAAAGATTTTGCAGTGTTGAACTAAATAAAACAATGTGTAAAATATTATTAGTATTATCAAAGTGATTAAAATTAGTTTCCAAATGCTTACAAACTCAATTTTAAAAATTTTCCTTCAAAAATATTAATTTTTAACTTCAACTTGCAAAAAGCAAACAACGAATGAGACCACAAAGCATAAATTGAAAATACACTTGAGCACATGAACATTTGCACAAAATTAAATGAAGGAATTTGTGGTATTGCATTAAAAAACACAATGCGAAAAGGATTATTAGTATTAATAAAGTGATTAAAATCTGTTTTCAAATGATTAGAGACTTCGTTTTAAGCATTTTCGTTCGCAAATGTTAATTTTCACCATTTATTTACAAAAACTAGGCTGCGAATGAGACCACAAAGAATAAAATGTAATTAGTTTAAAATAATACCACGCGAAAGAAAAAGCAAAGAGGATTTGATGACTGTGTGAGCGAGACCTCTAAAAATCACAATTATCTTTCGTCTTACTTTGTGCTCGTGTCACCTCTGGTCTCCTCTGTGCCTACGACTACAAAGGTAGCACACTCCCTCTTAGCCAGCAGCAGGAAGTTTTCTTCATTGTAGTTACGAAAATATTTCATTAAAGTTTCAACGAAACTATAATTTCCACAACTATAGGGTGTTTTTTTTAGAGGTATAGAACTTCGAATTGAAATAAAACACAAGAAAATCGTTTTAATGTCCATCAATTTGGCTTTATTGGAAGGATAATTTTATGCCATTAACGTTTAAATATGATTTCGGGCATGTGGCCGCCGCGGCTGGCTCGAATAAAGCCAATTCTACAGGTCCAATTTTCAACCACTTTTTCGAGCATATGGGGCCGTATGTTGGCAATAACGCCACGAATGTTGGCTTCCAAGTCCCCTAACGTTTCTGGTTTGTTGGCGTAGACGAGCGACTTCACATATCCCCAAAGAAAATAATCCAATGGTGTCAAATCACACGATCTTGGTGGCCAATTGACATGGTTAACCGAATTAATTGCTCTGATGGACGATTATGTCGACGATAAAATGGACGGAGCTTGCGGTAAACTTCGCGAACTGAACCATTATTTTCGAAATAAATTTGCACGATTTGCGAGCCTTGTTCTTTTGTCAACCTGTTCATGATGAAATGGCAAACCAAACTAAATATTAATCACTTGACAGCTGACAAAATGGCCGCCAGTTAAAAAAGTGATGGCAACTTAAAGTTCTATACCTCAATAAAAAACACCCTATATATACTAAAAATTATATAAATTTTGTTTTTGACAACTACTGTTATGTCACTATACAATTTTAAAGTTTGAGTTATTTGACATTTTCCTCGCGTGCAATAAAAATTTAAATTTTAGGGTTTTAAGAACTATGTAGTTTTGAGTATTTTCTAAAGTGATAATTAAAAATATTTTAATCGAACCTTTAACCTCAGTTAAGTAAGATTAATTTATGTTTTTTTCTTTTTAACTGTGTGCAATTTGTGTTATTATTTTAAAAAAATTAATTTTCACGCGTAAGCCTATAAATTAGTGGATTTCGGGAAATATGTCGATAAATAGTTGTGAATAAAGCCAAATTAAGAAAAAAAAAACATTTTTTTTTCTAAAAATATAAACGCTTTTGAAAATATTTATGAAAGATTTGTCTGCAGTTTTTTGCACATTTTAAAATAAAATTTAAATATATTTTACTACAATAAAGCAATAACAACATCATTATTACTGTCGATTTAGTTCTTGTTTTTATGACAGCTTACATTTGATTTTAATACATATTAATAATAAATATACATATGTATACATAAAGAGGGATTAAAGCAGGGAAAAAGTATCAACGTCGAGCCCTAACCGCAAAAATAACGTAACTGATATATTTTCGGAAATTGACTTTTTGATGCAGCCTCGAACTCGTCATCTGCTAAAACATTAATTTGAAAATTATAATGGTCATATTTCAGTGTAATCTGCTAAAAATGTGGTCGACAAAATTTAACTAATAACTAACAAAACAATTTTATACGAATAATAAACTTACAACTTATCTATAAGTTGCATAATTTGATTAGTAAGCTACATTTGAATATTTCCATTATAAAACTTTGATCAAATCATAAAAAAGTAAAAAACAAAACTGGTCCTGTAAAATTTGATTTTGCGGGTTACGTTATTTTCGCGGCTATAATAACAATATTCAGAACTGTTAATATTGTTAAGAGCAAATATAACAATAGTGCAAAAATAAAAAGTACTAATAAATGGAATGTATGCAAATTACTTGTTTACTTCAAACAAACATTAAAAAGCTATCAAACTTTTTTTATATGAAACTGTGGTTCCCATATATAAAATTATTTTACTTGTTGTGATTCGTTTTGAATTTGGAGCTTTCACTAGCTATAGGTTTCAAGATAGCATATTATTATTAATTACTTTGTATGGGGAGTACTCCTTTCCCCTAACTTTTTGTGCTGTCTTGAAATTAGCTCACACCAAATTCGAAGCAGCCACTAACTATCATAGGTTTCGAGATAGCATTTTATTTTTTGATTATTTTGTATGGGGAGTACCCCTTCTCGCGGACCTAACTCGCCAGAATTTTGCTGAAATGTATACCCTATCTCAAAATTAACTAATACTAAATTTGAAGCTTCTCAATATTATAGCTTTCTGAATATTAGATTATTATTAATTATTTTGTATGGGGAGTACCCCTTCCCGCAGTCCTATTCCGCCAATTTTTTGCCCAACTTCGAAAACTGCTCTCTTTAAGTGATATTGACCAAAAAATTTAAAATTATAAACAGGAAAAGTCACCAGGAATTAATTCCCATTTTAGCCCACGAAAATCCCACTGTGTGTTGGTTGCATTTTTTTTAAATTACTAGTAGTGTCTACTCGCCGAAAAATGTTGATAGTATTTTTGTTCCAAAATACAAATGTGGCACATTTAGTAGTCGAATTGAACACATTTTCTGAGGCAGCACATCCTTAAGCATGTGAATATCTTTATGTACATACTCGTATGTTACTAGTACACGGCATGTAGCAAATGTAGCTTCGTGATTGCGTCAAAATTACGTCAGAACCATATGCCGTGTACTAAAGTCTTTAATTGCAATTGTGGTTTGATACTTTGATCTTTTTTTATGTCACCTAATCAATTTAAAAATAATTTTTTTGTATGTATTCTTCTTAAAAACGTGTATTTAAGTTTTCATTACCTGAATGAAAACTATTTCGTAACATTAATGATACAACGCAATGTAAAACATTAAAGATGTCTTTATCGTAATACTTTGTATTACCATATAAAAGAGAAAAAAAATCTGTTGAAGGTATTTTTCATGTTTACACTTTAAGTAAAATGAAGTAAAATGCAAGCTAAGATGATATTAAACTGTTGAGTTAGTAACAAAAAAAGGAAAATTGCAAAAAAAGATGTGTACTAATAAAACTAAATATTGGAGAAAATATTTTATAATTTCAATGTAATTTTACTACAAAATATAATTTTTTTTAGGTTTGTTTATTGTTTATTTGGTTTTACTGTACCAGTTAAGTAGCTGATGCTTACAGTCGTAAAATATTTACAACAACAACATGAAAATTTCCTGAGTTGATTTTGGTTGTTTTTGTACAACACCTTCAATAGATACCATTAGTGCTGCCAATGTTTACTTTGAAATACACCTCTGGTGTGATGAGAATACTTAAGTTTCTAAAATGGTTTAGAAAATAAACATTAACCGACCGCTTGTCAAATTTTCTATCCGTATTCTCTCCTACTCGATAAATTTTGCTTTTACATGGCACGATTTTGTATAATCTACAGCATTTTTTGACATGTCGTAATACATTGTATTACAATGTAAAGACACCTTAAGCATTAGAAAGGTTTCATTCCATTAATGAAATTTGCATCAATATAATATAATGTTTCATTATATTTTCAATTTAACGGTTTCATTCCCGTTACGAAGTGCTTTTCTTTCAGTGTACGTTACCTAGCCAAAAACAAATAAATTAAAATGTTCCAAAAAAGTAGAAAATTGTAATAAAAACAATAATAATTTTCTAAGAATTATATAAGTATATTGCTTACTTTATTACTTGGTTTAGTGTAATTCTTGCTCTTGTCTGTAAACGTAAGTCAGCAAATTAGCAAAATAATTCCACTTCCTTTCAAAATCTCTTACCATTAAAAATATTTGTTTCTTTTATGGAAAATTATATGAGTTTCGGTGATGAGTTGCTTTCAAGAAACTGTAACAGTGTAGGCAAACTCTTCAATATCAAACGTACCATATTAGTTAAAGACTTTCGTTTATTTTATATATATGTATTTCTATTTTTGGTTTAGTGTTGCCTTCGAGACAAAGCATGGGTCCTACACTTGTCAACTTATTTGTGCAACAAGCAAAGTTACTGTAAAACAAATAACTGTAATTATCTTGACAACAATTTCCGGTATTCATGTCAAGTCATGCGAATCGAAAAACAAACGAAATATATTTCAACTTTAATAACTCTTGATGTTTGTAAGAAGATTACCAGCAACAAAATGGGAAAAATGTCTTACAAACATAGAAGTTATGTAATAATATCGTATGTAGGAGTAGAAAGGCCCCAGAGCATTGTGGAATATGAACATATGTATGTATGCATGTATGTATTTATGTGAGGGACGGTGAAGGAAAAATCAAATTTAATCATCAGATACACATATGATACGTGATCCCTTATGTACAATGTACAAATGTGGTGGGGTAATATACTGTGAGTTTGCTATGGACATGTTATTAAATGGTCGAATTGCTTGCCAGAGGCAATATTTATTTATACTTTCAGATGTTTTTTTCAAAACTATTTTTCGATTCTTACATTTTTGTTTAACAAATATGAAATATATGCGTTCTAATGAGCCAGCAAAGCTTGTAAGTAAGCTTGTAATTTATAATTGTATTCTTTAAGGATTTTAACATTTTCTCACGCAATGGCAGCGCATATATTGGATGTTAACAGTAAAGCTATTACGCCTGTTATAAAAATCACTCAATATTTCATGAAATTAATTGAGTAGTTACCTTCAAACTTAATAACAGGCTTGAAAAAAAGTCTTATTTATTTATTATTATTTGTATGACGTTCGATATTTCAGTATTCGGCTTAATTAATCTAAGAACATGCAAAGAAATCTTTGAATTCGAAATATGGATAAAAGTTTTAGCTTAAATGGAATTTATTTGATTAGCTAACCCGCACAATTAGCTCAGAGAATACAAGGAAACTCGTAAAATAACATGTAAAGAGGTCGTTGAAACATCAGCTGCTACAATACAAGAAATAAAAGAAAGTTTTTTCACGTTGTTTCAGCTTGAAATATCTTTGATTCAACATGATTTAAAGGGAATTTTTTTGGAAAATTACTGTAAATCATGTTCAATTAACATAAAGCACATATGAAGCAATATCATTGTCGAAAATGTTTAAATTTAATATGATCTTTTTCTTTGTGTACTACTAGAGATGAGCGCGCGTTGAATTTTTCCAACACGACACGACACGAACACGAATGCCAAGATGTCCAACACGTAGGAAACACGCACGCAAAATTTTTTCAAAACACGAAACTGCACAACACGCACGGAATCAAATTGAATAGCAAAACAAGCATTTTTTTTATATTCAAATAGATTCATATTTTTGTTTAATTTCAGAACTTTAAGCTTAAGAGACCCCTACACTATCAACAAAATTTGATGGTTTTACGTAGTTTACGATACAAAATAATAAATTTTTTCTTTACTGGAAATTCATGCATGCATATTTTACATCTAAAATCGTTTCGTGTTTTTCGTGTCAATTTTCGCAAACGCACGAAAACAGATTTTATGTCACAAACCCTTCGTGTTGAGTCGTGCGTGTTCGTGTCACGAAAAAAACACGACACGCATTCATCTTTAATGTGTAAGTTTATTTTGTTAGCACATCGTCGCCTCAGAATTGGTTCGGCTGCGTCTGGGAGATGATGTTTTTGCTTAACAGTCGCCGTTGAATTTTTCTTACGGCATCTTCTTCTATTCATTTCTTATAGAAATGAAGCAAAACAAGAGTTAACTTTACTTCGTACTTTTTTGTATGAAGAATTTGACGCAATCGCCAAACAGTGGCGTGTACATTAAAACAATACTTATTAAACCTAAAAATAGTGGATATGGAGCAAAAAGAATGCTTAATATCTCAAGAACCATAAAAAATTTCGTAAAATGCGTTTTTGATTCAGAAAGAGGGTATTCAAAATATACACATTCCATGCCTAACTAATTTTCTTTTTCAAAATGGTCGGTGGAGCAAAACTATTCTGGGGCGACGACATGTAAAGTGCGATTATCTTACAAAATAATTGCACTTCAAATCTTTTTGTTTTAACTTCCAATATCTTTAAAAAAACCTTTTAATAAAAAAGGTAAAATTTGAATGACAAAAATTCTTTAAAACATGATGAAGTTTTCGCCACCACTAAGGTATTTTTAGGTGCTTGTGAAGCACCTTCTCGGCCACTTCGGGTCAAGTTATTGATGTGAAGAATCGAGCCTTACTTTTCCAAAATGAGGCCTAGAGCAGCTGTTACTGTTAATGGCTTTGCGTGGCTAGAACTTGAAGATAGTCATATGTACTGCATTTGTTTTCCTGCAGATGGCTCTACGTACCATATAAGTAACGAAACTACCGCTATTTTAAGCGAACAGTTTCCTGAGCCTGTGATTTCTAGAAGAGGCGATCACAATTGAGCATCGAAATTTTGTGATTTAACAACTTTAGACTTTCTTTTTTAAGATTACGTGAAAGATAAGGTAAATACGAGTAACGGTCAATAGGCCACAATCGATTCAAGATCTCAAAGATGGAGTAAGTGAAGCTATCGATGACATATAACCGCAAATGTGCGACTTGGTTACATGAAAATACTATTGATCTGAAAGTGTAGCAAGGCGGTCATTTAGCTGATACTGCCTGTCATTAATGGCATAATAGCACACCCGCCTCTTTACAATTAATTAAACATCCGTTGACTTTGCTTAAAAATACTTGCTTTTTCTTACATATAAAAATTAATCCTCTAATTGGAAAACCATTTTACTTCACATCTAGCTGAAGGGTATATAAAATTCTTGTAGACCGAGTGCAATTCTGTTATCAGTTTATTTCTACAAAATTTAAATTTTAATTAGAAATTCATCATTAAATTTTCACAAGTTATTCAACACCGACTAGACAGAACAGAAATAACCATCACATTCTTTGATGATGTCTGAAATATGAGTTAAGGTTACAAAAGGCATTTACTTATGCGGTTTGATAAGTTAACTTGTATGTGGCAGAGTGTAAAAAAAGTCAAGACCAAAAATTACAAAGCAACATCTTGTCAAAAGTTATAAAATTTTATTTTATGATTTCTCTAAAGTCTGATGAGGATAACATACATGTTCACAAGGATATTACTGTGCTATTAAGATTTTTGGTAAAGAAAAACAAAACAAGAACTATATTATAGAAGAATAAACCAGAAGAAATGCTGCAGAAATTTCTGTTGCTACTGTTAAGCTTTTTCAAGAACGATAGACAAGACCATAAACAAAAAAAAAAATAAGAAAATTTAAGATTTGACTGTCTGTTGCTGTTGATTTGGTTGCTGCTCTGCCACTGTATAATGTGTATTTTGATGATTTCCTTTTCAATTGCTTGATATTAAATGTTAATTTAAGCGTGAAATTAGACATTTACAAAATTAATTCCATTTTTCAGTGTTTGCAACTCCTGGAGGGTTTGTTTTTGGAAAACCAACACAAACTAGAGACATAACTTTGAATGTTACTACAATTTTTTCGTAAAGAAACCGATAATTAAAATGCGTAAAAAAATGTAGAAATATGCTCTACAAAGAGAATTCGTTTCTTAAGCCTGGTATGGAGTTCATACGGAATTTCAGGTGCTCATACAAACTGTATATTAAAAAAATTACGAAAATTCAGGTTGGTAAATTTCAAAAGGAAATTTCCATTTGCTACTACGGAGGGAGTTCCAATAGAAAAATACACGGAATTTTTGAAATTTATTGCCTATCTTAGGGATGCTATAAATATAAGTGGAGACTTTTTTCAGTCAACTGAAACAAAAATTAATGCTCATACAATTGTTTGGTCACGGAATTTTTGACATTTCTTCTTTTTATCAAATTGTAATTAATTTGTGTATTGTAAATTCAGAAATAAATGAATTTGTGTGTATGCAAACATAATTCTTCACAAAAGGCTACAGGATTGTCAATGTAAATTTACAAACGTGAAATTCTGTAAGAACTCCGTACTGGGCTTTAAATCTACAACTCGTATGGGAAATAAGGCATCTGCAGAGATATTTTCTGACTAAAGGCCTGTCCCACGATGTCACCAGCAAACGTTCGATCGGCAACTTGTATTGCAAACAACAATAACATTAGAAAATTTGTTGTTGTTTTCAATATAAATATTCGATCGACATCGTGGGACAGGCCGTAAATATTTTTTTTTCAAGAAGAACTGTCGAAGTCCCTTTTGTCAAATCACAATGGATGGATAAAGCGTTCAATAACATGCGCTCTCTTCGGGCAACTATCCGCGAGTCCCCCATTTACAGTCGTCGTACCGAGAGAAATATTGTTAGTGTGGTTCCGTGATGCAAAATGTTGCACAATTTGGTAATTTGTGGCACTTTTCGATATTTAATAGCTCTGTGGTACTCTAGCTTGGCTAGTTTGTCCCTTTCAGCTCAAAATTCAACTAATTTCTTCAAACCTTTGAGTACACTTTTTAATTAAGTTTTCTCCGTTTTAAAAACTACTTTTATTTTTGGAAATTTCTATTTAAACTGGTTTCCGAAATCTGCACCAGATCATGTTTTGACTTTAATTTAACAAAAAGTACTTTTAAAAAATTAAAATTTTTGTCGCTAATTTTTTTTGCTTTACATAAATTTTTTTTTGGCCCTAAATCAAAAAACAAAATGCATCACTGGTGTGATTGAAAAATTTCGGTTCACTGGCTCAGTAAGCAATCAAAGAGTACCCGAATGTTAACTGAATGAAAGATTTGACAAATATATCGCCGATGATCGTGAGAGTGTGCAGGAGATTTCTATTCAAACGATTTCGCGTCGCTCACAAAGATTCTGATTTTCGCAGATCACAAGTTGCCGAATTAGTCCATACAAAATTCAATTAACCCAAGACCTGAAAGCATACGACCATAGATAACGACGTGTGTTCGTTGAACGGGAAGAAGCGTCAACAAACAAAATCAAGATCCCACCAAAAGCATTAGATTTATTCTGAAAGAGTCACCGTTGGATGTGGATTTTCCATTTTCTGTCCAGCGCTATAAATCGATGATTATCAGCTACACATAAACTAAACTGTTTGTTAATGTACGTGTGAACAAAATTATGTAGATTTGTTCGTGGAATGAAAATTGGGTGAACATGCCATACAAGCAGAGACTGAAAGTCAATTACGCCCAATTCCTACTCTCACCTCCACGCGGCACACCCTAGAAGCCCGAGCAACCCAATTGAAGATGTACATATTATTTAACTCACACATGAGAGAGGGAGTTTGAATTGGGCAATTTTGTCATACCGAACCTAATTGTCAATTGAAATAAAGTATACTAATCCACGGATATTCTTTAGGGAATGGTAATGGAAGACTTCATTTGGAATCAACGGTAGCACTCAAAGCCCCAGCCAGGTTGGGTCGCGTGGTAAATAAACGCCAGGCTGAAGGTGTTACCGGCAATCCCATCTACTCATCTGAAACACAACTGATTAAATAAATCAAAAGTAACAAGAATTTGAAGGCCTATGTTCCGTCTGGAGGACCAATGGGAAAGTGATGCGAATACAAATGTTACATTTTTTATATAGCCAATTCTCTTCAACTGTCAACCTCACCCACTATCCACCGAAAATTTGGTGTCCTCTATCATGCTAACTAGGCTCTGACGACCCATCGGGTGCGGTTTAACCCTAAGCGTAGCAGTAACTCAGCAAGCCTGGATGCTTAGTTGGTAGCCCCAACAATAGAATCGGAAGCTATGGCCTAATCAGTCATTCGTCTTAAAACAACTTGATTACCGAAATCGTAACAACAAGAATAATTACTTGACGGTCTTATGCTCCTTGCAGGAGTAAAAGGAATAAATATATAAATATATGTTTCGTCTAGGAACTATGGGAATTGAAAAATATGATTCGTGCTAACCTGAACATAAAACGAAGATAGAAGAAGAAATGATTAATGATATATAAAAAATCATTTACGGATGGTAAATTAATAATTACCTAGATAGTTAAAAAATTCTCGTATTCCTTTTTACTGAAAAGTTCATGTTAAATAGCTGATGTTTTAACATGTGTGAATTTCGCCCAACTAAAAATATATGGCTGCTGCTGAATACGCTTCAGCACAGGCACAGGCAATGTAATATTTCCCCAAGTAGTCTAATTTGATTTTTATTGTAAGTATATTTAAAGCAAACCAATTACATTAATTAATTAAAATAGTTTAAATACTGAATTTGAAACCCCAACTAAAATAAATTATTCCTTGAATTAAAAATTCATAGTAGTGCAAATAAAACCAACTGATAAATAAATAAAAAATAAAAAAGAAATTTGCTGCCAAAAAGAAAGGACAATATTATACTTCAAAAAGTATTCATTTTCAACCACCACTACCATCGGCTGCTACCAAATACCTGAGCAAGTTAATTTAAAACTTTCATATAATAAAAAGCATCCATCAACAAAAGCAACGATAAGGATGAAAAAAGTGAGAAAAGCTTTTTTTCGTGTTGTTAGTTGTATGCTACAGGTATAATTTACCAAAAGCGATAAAAGCATCCACTTGAACAATAACACTTACCATTCTCCCTGACATTACACTGTCATTTCGGTCCTTTTTGTCCTCATAAATTCCTTCATTTAGTTACACAATTTCGCCTCTGTTTATTTCAGCATTCCATCATTCATATGCATGCACACACATTCATACATATGTACATACATTCATACATATTTATTCATTTACTTTCAAATGGCAACAACAGTTCATGTGTCAAACAATTTTTGAAACAATTTTTAAACAAATAGATGGACACCAACTTATGTACACACATACATTTACGCATGCATGTACGATTACATATACATTCTGACATATATGCTTGAGAAGCGGCTACAACACATGCACATACGTACATACTTATATACAGTACACACACAGGGTTGCATTACATTTCGCACTCTCGTATAAGATCACAAAATCCACAAAATATTTTCGTTAAAAATTTTGTTATGCTGAAACCGGTTGCCACGTTACACTTGCTTTGCAATAAAAACTTTTGAAAATAAACAAACAAGAAAACCCCAAAACGTATACAAATACTCATTCAAAATACATTGTCAACCACATACTCATTCAACACACGCTAACACAAATGCTTATCACACTTATTTGCAAGCGAATATATGTACAACCACACACCTTTGGGTGTGAAATTGAAACCAAGCTTTGTCGTAAACTAGAGATGGGCACAACTCACGTGATTTGCATGTGCCGAAAATGCATTTTCGAAGTAAATAACACATAATAATTTATCACTGTGTAAAACTTTTTTATATATGACTTGAGCCGAGTGTACATCTGGCACACATGTTCCCAAAAAAGCGTAACCACTAATTACTAATGAAAAACAGTTTGAGCAAAAGAAAGCTACAATAATAATACTCGCAATACAATGGAGTCCACTACCTGGATTCAGTAACATTTTGCGAACCGAAATCGTAATATTTATCGATATATTTATTCGTTTGCGGTAACGATAATGTGATTCTGTCATTTCTTTTTTAGGATAGCGTAGATCTATATGACCTTTTGTCAAAATCTACTCACGCGTCCATCTCCAGCTGAAACCAAGCGAACATTTAGGGATGGATGCGAACAACATAAAGGTATTATAAAAAAAAATTACATATACAGATTTAATTACGTCTAGAGCCCAAACCCTTTTGTCTTTTATATATTTGTGTTCTCTACTAAAACCTAGTTAAATCGTATAAATTAATAGTTCTAGAATGTAAAATCAGGCATATAAAATAAAATATTTAATGTTCATATACTTACATAAATCGGCACATGGAAATTTAGCATAAATAAATAAAAATAATATTGCTTTTTGGGTTATAACTGCAAAAGAGCGCGCAGATTCGTTGCATACTATGAAGGTGTGCATCTTTCACAAGTTACTAATGAAAACAATAACAGCTTTTGAAGTGGTTAAGTGAAACTGAATGCTGTGCAATAACACTTGAATTCCTCAAAACGCAGGGTGTTGCAAAAATTTTATGTTGCAAGGCAACAAATCATTGAAAATAACTGATTATACATATTGTTATTAACACTTTAACTGAAATAGCATTTGATCTAAAATAAATAAGAATATAATAAAAGTATATATTTGCCTATGACGAATCTTATATTCTCTTAACCGACCTACGTATGGGTTATATACATACATACATACTCGTATATAACTACAAACAGATTTGTTTTGTGAAAGAAAAATTTTTAATTTATTTTTTGCTCCATTATTGCAATATCTAAATAATTCGATTCAAGACTTTATTCTCGATATTAGCAATAGTTGAATTTATTATTTTGCCCTCTGCATTTAAAAAATTTCTTACACTATTTAAAAATATTTTCTATTCTTAAAATAAATGAAGGGAAATTAATTAGAGAGGACCTTAGTAAGGCGCGGACCTTTCCGATAACAATTTATTCACCCACATCTAAAGCACATTGTCTGTGCATCAGAGAATGACAAAAGTATCGTTTTAAGCACTCTTTGGGTGTTCGCCGTCGAACAACTATGAATGCGTGTAGCTAAAAATAAAAAAATACTCAAAATGCAAACACACGAATTTTTTTTTTAAACCGAATACGTATAATTATAAACATCCAACAACTATGTTTATACACATTTTTTATATTACGCAGCACAAACGACAGCAACTAAAATTTATAAATTGTGTGAATATAAAAATATTCTGAATATTAAATCGACTACACACTCGTTCATACAGAGCTATTTTATTGACACACACACACACATAAAGCATGTTTTCAAACAACCCCTCTAGTCAGCCTAGAACCATATGTCTCTATGTCAACACTCTTTTCTCTAGCGACAATTGCACTAGTTGAAATGTCGACAACTTTCCACTCGTGCATAAAAGGAAAGTTGTTGACATTTCCACTAGTGCAATTGTCGCTAGAGAAAAGAGTGTTGACATAGAGACATATGGTTCTAGGCCGACTAGAGGGAATAGTACTAAAGTCTACTGGCAGTTTTTCAATGACAACCCCATGTTGGGGTACACCTAGTCAGTAGTACTATTGACAATGTCACCAGTAAATCACTACAATTGACATAGAGCAAGGAAATATCGATATTGTAGACTAGAGAACCTAAAATTTACAACTAAATCTTTGGTGCCAATGTCTCCATGTGGTCCCAAAAAAACTACTTAGTCAGTATTGCTACAGTGTAGTGGTGGATTTTCAATGACAAGCTAATGTTAAATGTCATTAGATGATTACATTGGCTGGAGTACACCTGGTCAGTAGTACTACTGACAATGTCACTAGTAAATCACTACAATTTCACTATTCGCATTTACTGCAGGGACCAGACACACAGCTACACATTTGCCATTCCATTTTATATACACTAATGATTGTATATGGTGGCGACTGATGAATATATATTCCGAGTATGGCTGTATATTTTTTTTTGGCGGATTAAACATTCATAGCCTGTGTATAAACATACTCAGACTGAAAGTATGAGAGAGAGTAAACTATATTGATACGCATGTGCCTTTTTATTTTTAGTTTTAGCGTCTTTTAGTTTTTGCATGAACGAAGTAGAGATGTTCTTGTAAGTTGGAATCGGTTTTAGTCATAGTTGCTTGAGAGAAATCATGTTAGCGTACACATTTTTTCGCTACAATTAGGATTATGCGCAGTTGCTAAAACTAAGACTATTTACTTATGAATATTTTTTTGGATTATTCCTTGTCATTCTCTATATATGTAAGTTAAAATTTTTGTCAGATTTTACCATATCAATACCGACATCGAAAACTGATGTACTGATGAAATTAGTATCCATAATAATGCAAACATTTTTTTTGTGAAAACATTTGCAAGCAACCTTAAATAATTAAAAACATGCATATGTATATCACGCATCACGTGTCAAGTATTTAATCATTGCTCTGCCTGTTTTGGACGCCCAATTTAGTGCGCCGTTTTACATGCGTTTCTATTTAATGCTCAAGTTTTAAAAATATATTTTGCTACTCTATGATTTTTCTTTGATTAAGCTAGAGAAATACAATCTGTGGTCAGGGATGTACAATAGATAGAAATAGAAAGGGATAGAATAGAAAGTTCCCCGTACACCACCGAATATAACGTATTGTTGCAAGGTGTTGCCAAAGTACATTTTTGGTTATATCTTCGGCATTTACAGTCGGATTTTAAAGTGAGATATATCGATGTTTTTGTCTCTATGAGACCAATGTTTTGCTTCCATAATAATTGACCTCAAATATCCCGTTAAAGTGTTAACCCAACAGATTTCAGATCGTACAAACCTAATGTACAACCTTAATTTCAGAAAATTAAAGCTCGTAAAAAGTTATTAAACTTTTGCTAAGGAAGTATTTCGATAATTTCAGCAGAACTATTTTAAAATTTTATTTATTAAATATTCTATTGAGATCATTGCCACCCTAATGTACAATTATTAAAAATTCGTTTATCATATCTGATCAGGGTTGAAAAATAGATTTTTTGATATTGTAGATTTTTTGTATTGTATTGTATTTTTCTTAAGAGAATATGGATATACTTAGAAAAAAATTTTTGCCAATTTTATAAATAAAATAATTATAAAAATACATAAAAATAGTATATAATACATGAAACTATATAAAATTATTGCATTTTAATGGCGTGTTTCACGATATCGAATGAAAACTTTCGACTGAAAATTTATATTGGAAACAACAATAAAATATGAAAACTTGCTTTTGTTTTCAATACAAATAATTAATGGAAAGTCTTTTTTTTCGATATCGTGAAATAGTCTTATATAGGGTGTTTTTTATTGAGGTATAGAACTTTAAGTTGGCATCACTTTTTTAACTGGCGGCCATTTTGTCAGCTGTCAAGTGATTAATATTTAGTTTGGTTTGCCATTTCATC
This sequence comes from Nowickia ferox, assembly GCA_936439885.1. Taxonomy (NCBI): domain Eukaryota; kingdom Metazoa; phylum Arthropoda; class Insecta; order Diptera; family Tachinidae; genus Nowickia; species Nowickia ferox. The sequence goes on along the minus strand of OW387023.1, from coordinate 98,813,911 downwards.
ATGAACAGGTTGACAAAAGAACAACGCTTGCAAATCGTGCAAATTTATTTCGAAAATAATGGTTCAGTTCGCGAAGTTTACCGCAAGCTCCGTCCATTTTATGGTCGACATAATCGTCCATCAGAGCAATTAATTCGGTTAACCATCAATTGGCCACCAAGATCGTGTGATTTGACACCATTGGATTATTTTCTTTGGGAATATGTGAAGTCGCTCGTCTACGCCAACAAACCAGAAACGTTAGGGGACTTGGAAGCCAACATTCGTGGCGTTATTGCCAACATACGGCCCCATGGTTGAAAATTGGACCTGTAGAATTGGCTTTATTCGAGCCAGCCGCGGCGGCCACATGCCCTAAATCATATTTAAACGTTAATGGCATAAAATTATCCTTCCAATAAAGCCAAATTGATGGACATTAAAACGATTTTCTTGTGTTTTATTTCAATTCGAAGTTCTATACCTCTAAAATACAATACAATAATTTCGCCAGTGTTGGATTCGAAATTAATTAAATGAACTGTATGAATAACTGAAGGAATTTAGCAAGATGAAAAAAATATAAATTCATGAGAAATTTTATGCTTATTGGAGTACAAAAATATTGAAAAAGGGCACAAAATTTGGATTAAAATTAGGAATTCTATTTTTAAATCCATTGAATATCACTAAAACTGTAATAGTAGTTTGACTTTTACTTGATATCTTCTATCGTTACAAATAAAAACCAAATGCAACCGAATCAAGAACGTCCTCCTCTTTTGAAGTCGGTGAGAAATAAAATGATCTGACCGACGATGGCTCTAATAGAAAGAACAATTTTACAATGAAATGTGCATTAACAAAAATAGATGAATTTTATAAAAAACTTAAATAATTAAAAACAAACAATTTCCTTACAGTTTTTAGGCCCAATAATTGACTTACCAATTATGTGTCATTTATCTTTAAGTGCCATTTAAGTAACAACTTAATTTTTTCAGTGCAAAGTTGAGAGACATTTAAATAATACTTAAATGCCCAACCTTGCGTATATAAGTTCTATTTAAGTTTTTCGAGCATAGCATATGTTTTTATGTTTGTGTGTGTTTATTGAAAACATGTACATGAACATCATGTGGTCGTGTTAAAAAAATTTCGTTTAATTTTCATAAATTTTCCGACCGAAGTCTAAGCACTGCTTCAAAAAGTTCCGACTGATGTAGCCGCAAGGAGACGAAAGTTCCTCTTCATTTCAACCCCAAAGCGCAATTTTCCAGCGCTTGGAGTAATTTGGAGTAATTTAGAAGAACAATTTTTTTCTTTAAATTTTCGATGAGGATGGTTCTAGAGAGCCATTTAGCTGATTTAGACCAAATTTTGCGGTATTCGAGGCAAAATAGTAAGTGCATTCTGAAAATCGATTTGATAAGAATTTTTGTATTTATATATTATTATTTTCGAAATTTTTCCTCGATGTACTGTCGGTACATACATGTAAGTATTAATGTAGTGCATATTACGTTAAATAGTTTCATATCATGGAATAAAGAAATAGAAAAATGCTTTGGGATGCTCTTTTGGTTTCATAAAATCTGTTTTTATGCAATTTTATTTTTCTACATGTTGATAACCTAACTTTGTTATTTACATTAAACATCTGTTTTCGTTCAGAACTATCGTCATTTCAGAGTGCTACCATACTTTCATAGTATTTAAGCGAGCATTTAATTTTATTACTGAAAAAATTAAACTGCACTTAAGTGCAACTTAAATTTTAGTGGCAATTAGCTAAATGACACATAATTGAGAACTCAATTGTTGGGCTTGGGCCTTAGTATGAGTAAACTTTATCGCTTTTATAATATTTAAGTTAAAAAAAAATTAAAAAAAAATATTTGCAATATTACCAGCGATAAAGACTACAGTTGGAGAAATACATCATTTAATAAATATATTTATTTACTTAAAATTTTTGCTATAGATACAGAGCAGTTTGCATGTTAGATAAAAAAACTGCAACGTTCTTTTTTTGTGTCAAATAAATTTTTGTAAAATTATTTTTTTCTTTTGCAGACCCTTACTGTAAAAAGCATGCAATTTGCATGCACATATAAAATTCACATAACTTTAAAAAGCTTTCAACCACTCAAGTGTAGTTTTACTTGCAACATTACCTCCAGCTACATCAACTTTCATACACAACAAGGCATTTCTCAGAAGCTTAGTAACTCACATTTGGTTTGCCCAATATGCTGGCAAATGAAGATTGTGCTGCACGAAGAGTATTTTTACTAAAAAAAAAAAATAATAAAAAAATACACACTTTTAATTTTACTTACCAAGACATGAAAAAGAAACATAACACCTACTTGATGTTTAATTAAAATAGAAGAAAACAAAATATTTAACACCCATAAAAAGAAAAAGTGGTAAATACTTATTGACAAATATTCAAACAAAGTGTGCATAACATACGAATGCACCCAAACAAGTTTGTTGGTTGTATATACTCGTACATATAAGCAAAATATCGATAGACAAATAATTTACGTTGAGAAGAATGTCCAGCAAACATTTTGCAGTGCAGAATTTATAAGATAAATTACATCGAGATTATCAAATTCATCGCGGTCGTTCTCTGCTTTCAATAATTCCAAAATATATTTACTGAAATCCGGCCAATATATTTACAAATTTGAAAGTGAGTTTGTTTGTTACACTTTCATGCCCAAGCTGCTAAATCCATTATGAAGATTCTTTTACCAATGGAAAACTAATATTACCAGCGTCAAATGTAAGATATTTTTTATCTGGTTCGGAACCGGATTTTTTATATTTGCTACGGGGTTTTTTCCCAAAAAAAAAACACATTTTTTTTAAATATGCATATATAACTTAAAAGTTTTTCGACATTGATCACGACACAGAAAACTGAACGAATATAAGAAACTGACAATTAAGGATCTTTCTAAAATATAAAATATGTTTAATTAAAAGAAAAAATAGTAATTTATTAATTACTTTAGTTTTACCAAAAAAAAAAAAGTTTAAATTTTCCAACCGTGGAACCATATTTTTGATTTTTCTGGTTTTATTTATTAATTTATATCTTTCTAAAATATAAAATATGTTTAATTAACAAAGATACAAAAAACAGCATCTGAATACATAAAAATTATATATTTCTAGAACTTTACCGCGACTTCGTTTGCAACCAAAGATAAACTGAGTACACTTTAATTTGAATTTATACCAATCTTATCAAAAACGGAAAAAATACCAACAGCACAAATTTTCCCGTTTTCCCTGTTCCGCGCAACTTTCTTAATTTTTTTATTCAGATAATAGCAAATAAAACAAAAAAATAAAGTGGGTATTGGTCCAACCTTCCACGCGTGATACTGTGTCAAAAACATTTGATTCATTTTTATATATGTATTATTTCTGTGAAGCACTTTGATAAGGAAAAAAAGTGCATGGCTTTTTGGAAGCTGAATGTATTGCTTCTAGCTGGCTCATCTCGAACAAAGAAAAATGTTTTATTCATGCGCAACATCAAGTGATTCTTTAACATTGTCTTTCTTACAAAAATGCTCCTGGGAAGCAGAAAATTTTGCTGCGATGTAAGTTGTTTTAGTGTTGTTTTTTTTAAATAGTTTTTAATTGTTTGATTTTGTTTTTAAAAGAAGTGGAAGTGCATGATTTTATTTATACAGTGAACTCGCGATAACGTGAACTAATTTTTACCAAGGCAGTTCACATTTTCCAGTTTGCTCACGTTATCGAGTACCCAAATTTAAAACAAAAAATTACCCTTTATAATATAAAAAATTATATTTTAATAAGTAAAAATGCTTATTGCACTATTTTAAATTAATTATTTTATTAATTTTTAATAACAAAAATAAAATGCAATATACATATTCAGTTCACTTTGCATTCGATGAATAACAAAACAAATAATATAACATAAAAAATACAAGAAATTCATGGAAGAAACTGTTGCTTTTGCAACTCCATATTTTCTTGTCAAGCCACTAACACTAAAACCCTTTTGCAATAATTCAAGAATATCAACTTTATCTTTTAAAGTTAACACTAGGTTTATTTAATGACATTTTTCACTTTCAAGAATTAAAATTTTTTAATCACTTGCAACATCTACGCAGCAATGCCAAAGAGCAACTAACAGGTCAACGCATACATAAACAAAAAAAACTTTTAACTATACATAAGTAAACAAACAAATAACCTATAATTCGGGGATTTACCAATTCAAAAACAGAATAAAAAATACAAAAAAAAAAATAAAAAAAAGTGTTCACGTTTTAGAGCTTTCAGATTTTGTTCACGTTTTAGAATAATCTATGGGAAAATAAATTTGTTCACGTTTCTGAGATGTTCACACTTTCGAATGTTCACGTTTTCGCGAGTTGACTGTATACATATGTAAATACTGCCAGCAATACTTCTTGTTTTCACTTACATTACTTCCAGTACACACAGTGGATTTCATTCATCTCTCACATTTCATGTGATTATTTTTTGCAATAAGTATGTTTTATTCTTCTAATAACATAAATCGGAACGAAATGGTATTAATTTTGCTAAATAATAACAATTTATTATGAAAATTATGCAAATACGCGTAAAAATAATATTACATCAATTCACAATAGATGTTCGAATTGCAACAAACAGATGTTTATTTTATTTCGTAATAGTTGGCGATGCCAATTTATTGTTGGGAATAAAAAAATTATTCCCTACAATTTATTCCCTGAAGATTCGCGATAAGGGTGATTTTGATATACGAGTACATTTGTGTTTGTATTTGTCTACGAGGTCAATAAGTCTATGATAAAAAATAATTTTTATCTTTTTCTTATTGATCGTTTCAAAAAAAAATCTTAGAGCGAGTAGACAAGCCCCTACTTTTTGGTACTGCATTGACGTGACGTCGATTTTGACAAATGCAATAAGGGTAAAGGTAATATCTTTTAAATGTTTGTTATACTAATATACATTTGCGATGAAATCATTATTATGTTGGATATGCTACTTTTTATAAAAATCACTTTTTCCTTAAAGGCGTTAATTACACAGAGAACATATGCAATCCATGGAAGTACTTTGTTTTATTATGAAAAGAAAATTTTATTTTTGCAATAATAAATATTTGCAGGGTTCTATAGACAATACATATATGGTCTCTACATACTAATACGTACTTATATAAGTATGTGTATACATGCATGCATACACACATACTATAGACTATATGTGTATTTAAATCTTTGATAAGTATGTATCTTTAACCATTGAGTATCATTCAAAAGTTGTTTTGTTTTCTCTTCATTGTTTTCTGCATTCTATTAGATTTTCTTTTAATTTGATATTTTCTAACCAGTTTTTGGTTTTATCCACTTAGGTACATGCAGCCTCTTTATGGATGTTGTGTGTGGGTGTGGGTGTAATGCAGGGTTTGCTTATGGTTCAAGTATGTTTGTGCCCTTTCGATTTAGTCCGTGTTAATTACCAAGTTTTGTTTGTTGGTACTTGACTTCTTATTCAACTTTTCTTGCCTCTCAATTTTCTAAGAATCTTAAGTGCTTTTTAAGGTTGTAATTTTAAATTGATGTTCAATATCTGTGTCCTTGAGGAAAGCATGTAAATAAAAATTTTAAAACTCATACATGGGAGTAGAAGATTGTATGCCAACAGGTTTATTGTTTAAGTTTTATGTTTTGAAAGAGCAAAGTTATTAAAAAAAATATTGAGGATGTTTTGTATACGTATGTGTATTAGCTCGGGTCTATTTGCATGGATCAAAAAAAAAAAAATAAATAAAAATAAAAAATTGTAAATTATAAACAAAATCTACATGAAATTTTAGGGAAACTTTGCGCCTCTCGACATGAAAATTTATTTCCTCTTCCTGTAGTGCGATTCAGTAACTTTTAACCATCCGACAATCGTAATCTTTGTCTATACATTTTGTCGCTTGTAATGACGATTGTGTGATTCTGTAACTTCTTTTTAACGATAGTATGCAGCAGATATTTTCTGTTGATTTTTGTCGACCAAGTGCAGTCCGAACGGCTGGATGGATTTTGATTTAGTTTTTTCTGTTTGATTTTTATTTTTCATTATCAAAGACAACAACTATTTTTGAAGAAAATAATTTAGAGAATTCAAAAACAAGAAGTCAAAAGTATTTTCAAACAAAAACGTCCTAAATCTTCTTACTGAATGAGGGCATCAATTTAAAGTGAAAGTACGAAATTCTTTTTAGAAAAAAAAAAACGCCATAACTGTATGAAATAAAAAAAAACGTTAGCAATACTTTTTATTTTAAAGTATTAAAAAAACAAGGTCAGGACATAAATTTAACTAAAAGGTATAAGTACTTAAAGTAGGCTTTCCATTAAGTTTTTACGTCACTATTAAAGAGGCTTGTAGGCTCATATTCTCGGCTTAGAGTATAAACCTGCTAAATCTACATTTTATGACATACGACATTTTAATGCCGTTCGAAAGAGAAAGAAACGCCCATCGATTTGATTAAAAATATTTATTTTAATTTGAAACTCTACATGTCTAAACAAAGTCAGGTATTAGGTAAATTTTTTAAGCTACATACATATGTATAGAAAATGTTAACAGTATTTTGTCTCTCCTGTAAAATTTGCTGGAAGTGAGTTAGCAGGTTTACACTCTAAGTCGACGATATGCTTTATTTCTTGTGTGATCCATCCTGTATTAGGAATGATTGTAACCTTATTATAAGGTATATTTATGTATGGTCCGCCAGGTAATTTTTTTTTTTTGAAAACAGTGCGCAAAACATCGAGTGTAGCTTCGGCTGTGTGGCACGTAGCGCCGTCCTGTTGAAACCGAATGTTGCCAATATCCTTCTCTTCAATTTTTGTGAACAAAAATTCGTTCAACATGGCCCGATAACGATCGCCATTGACTGTAACGGCCACTCCTTGCTCATTGGCCCAATTATGCCTCTGGACCAAAATCCGCACCAAACAGTGACTCGTTTTGGGTGCGTCGGCTTTTCAATGTATGCGTGCGGGTTTTCTGTGCCCCAAATGCGACAATTTTGCTTGTTATATACCCGCCAAGATCAAATTTTTTTTTTTGGCAAAATCGGCATCTTCTGTAAGTTGATCGCAGGCAATATTTCCCAGCGTTGTTCAATCGTATACACAACCATATTCGTTCAGCGGAAGGATAAAACTAATTATCTGTCAAATCATATATGAGCTAAGTGTTACCATTCACGAAATAAGCCCTAGTTAAAAAAAACGTTAGATGGCGGACCCTATAATTTGTTGATATTACCCTAAATAATTTAATTTTTGTGGGTTTCGTTTAAATGGAAGCTTCTGGATTAACATTGAATTAGAGCATAATTAAACTATTATTAATAAATTTAGTAACAAATTTCACAATACATTTAAAAATTGAAATATTTCTTTTAACGTATACATATAATTACATATTTTGCCACTTCTATATGGTTATTGGTATATAATTTGGTATTATAGTTAGTTACACAGTAGATGCATATGTATCTCATACCATTTTTTGTTAAATTTGGTTAACCACAAAATAAAGTTGTTCATTCTTCAATGCAATTTAATATAGATAAAGATATTCGTACTCGTATATTCTTGTTTATGTGTTTGCAAATGTATTTCATTTTTAATTGTACCCATAAGTGTATGTATACACTAAAATTAGGGTGGTTCGTTATTATGCAAAGTAAAATACCTTTTAGAAAATGCTTAGCACTAAAATGTCCATACGGCCTCAAGTCATTTATTTAATCTAAAATAATATTTCTGTAAGGAATAAAAAATTTAAACGCATTTCTAAGGTACTCTTAATTTGCACTTGTGCACGTGTTTTGATATCTGTGTGTGTGCGTGTGTGTGTGTTTGTTTGTTGGTCCTGTTTTGCTTGAATTGCTTATATTTTATTTTGTACACTTTTGTTTTTCCTAAAATGAACAATTTTAATGGACCAACACCTCTTTGTCATGTAATAAACTTTAATGGACATGCAAATAATAATAAAATTTTTCTTTTCCAAATTATTGGGCAGGCAGCTGAATGAAGTTTAAGAAAGTCATATGCTCAATGAGTGGAGTATAAAATGTCTAAAATGAAACTTGGGAAAATGAATTTAGTTTTTATATTGCGGTTGCAGTGCTTAATTTTAATACTTTAAGCCCTAATAAGTGCTTCAAGACAGATAGTTGAGGAAATTAATGCATAGAGCAACAACAATATGTTATGCTAAGAGAATTGGTCGGCACTAGTGACTACTTAAGGTTTTGAGAGTATAGATAGTTTTATGACTATGGCTTATGATAGACTGAAAAAAATATTGCGATTACATTAATTAAGTATTGAATTGACTACGTTGTATTTGAAGTAATAATTCAAATATTCCAAAAGATGCTTCAATTTTTGTTCGAAGGAAAAACAAATTTCAAAAATATTTTTTTTATTTTCTATTCAGGCTAGCACGAAGTTATATCAGTCTACCTAAGTAAAACAGAAAATGAATCGTGATACTTACAATTGTATTTTCCAAAAGTAAATCAATAATTTTATACACAATAATCGTTTCTCATATTCCATTTCATTAAAAATTCACGTTAAATGATGTTAATAACAATCTCTACCCCAGTAGACAGCCATGGTTGCTGATTAGGGTGATCGATTATTCGGTTTTTTCCTGAAACCATTTTTCGAATAGTTCGCATTGGAAACATTCATAGCGGAGCCAGCCCTAGCCAGGTCGTCCGCCCGTTCGTTACCTAAGAAATTGCTATGTGCTGGAACCCAGATGAGGGTGAGGTCAGTCTGACCACCCAGTCTATATAGCAAACTCTTGCATTGCCCGACTAGAATAGACGAGGTGATATGTGATCTTAGGGATAGTAGTGCTGCCTGGCTGCCGACAAAGATACCAACTTTACCCTGTATCTGCCTATCAATCAGCATTCTAGCCGCTTCCCTAACTGCCAAAATTTCAGCCTGAAATACAGTTGCTTCGTTTGGGAGGCGAAAGGAGTATTCTATACTAAGATCACCTGAAAAGACTCCAGAGCCGACACCGCAGATCATTCTTGATCCATCAGTGTATATACTGACGTCATATTCCCTTACCATTTTGCCTCCCTTCCACTCCCGTCTGGATTGAATCAGAACTTTGAACCTCTTTTCAAAGTCCAGATGAGAAACCATGTAATCAGTAGATTTCCTCAGCATGGGGGGTAGTTGATCCAGGATTCTGGCATGGCCATATGACCTTGATCTCCACAGCCCATATGCCGCTAATCTTGCCGCACTACTTGAGGATACTGCCAATATATGAAGGTCAATCGGAATAAGATTTAGTATAGTATTCAAAGCCTCTGAAGGATTAGTACGTAAACATCCTGTTATTCCTACGCAAGCGGATCTCTGTATTCTATAAAGTTGATCTACCACGTATTTCTTACTTGTGGCAGGTAACCAAACTACAGAGCCGTATACTAGTATAGGACGCACAATTGCTGTATACATCCATTTAAGCATTTTGGGGTTTAAGCTCCATTTAGCTCCAAACATCCTACGACAGGAGTAGTATGCTACCGTTGCCTTTTTAACCCTGTGTTTAATATTCAGTTTCCATGAAAGTTTTTGGTCCAGTATAACTCCTAGATATTTTGCGTTGTCTGATAGCGTCAATTCATGATTATTCAACCGAGGAAGTCTAAAGTTCTGTACCTTGGTCTTTGTGGTAAATAGTCCAGCATCCTAGTGCTGATGAAGTGCGTGGCTGCACAGAAAAATTCGCATTTCCGCGAGCTAAAAAGTATATTGTATTTTTTTAATTAATTATTCTTCTCTTCTTTAGAAAATCACATTAATTAATATAAATATTTCGTTCAATAAGAATTGAATATACTGAACTTAAGCCCGATTACTGGCCAATTTCATCAACTGTACTTAAATATCAATTCATATTGAAATTTCGATTTTCATTAATTTTTGTATGGAAAAATGACTTTTAAATATGAATTGATATTTAAAATGTTCATATGAATTTTCATGTCCTTTTAGCAATCAAGACAAGGATTTATTCCTTTTGTTCTTTTATCAAAAGTTAGCCAATTAAAATATTTTTAAATTTCAATTTAAAATTAACTTAAATATTTTCTTTCAGTAAAAATTTTAAAAATTGAATAAATACCATTTATTAAAAAATAAATTTAGTAAGCATTTTGCTTACGATCTAAAAAATTTAATTATATATTGACCTAAAAAATATGTTTAAAGGAAGGAGTTAATGAAATAATTGAAAGAAAACCAAACATTGGAGTGGACCGACTACTATACAAAAAAATCTTTGCCCCCTTCTCTTGGATGGTTTAAATTTTAATGATGATTACAAAACTGCCAACTAATTTTTCTGCAGCGACTAAAAAATTGGTTCGGTTCCACAATCCCAATAGAAGTATTTATCATTCTGCAGGGTAACTGGCCCAAATTTTTCCTACCCAGTCTACTATACGTGCATACATTGCTATTCAAAAAATATATTCCTTATTCGTTAGAATGTTAGAATAAAACTGAAAATTTGTTCGCCTGTTCGAACAAAAGTTAACTCGTATAATTAGACAACACTATTAGTTGTATTAACTCTTTCAGCCACGGTCTTACATACATCATATTATAGATAAAGCAATTTCATTTTTAGTTTAATTAAGGTATATTTATCATAAAAAACAAGAAAAAAGAAATTAAGTATTCAGCATTTTGTGTTATAGGGTGGTTAGTTAAGTAACCACCGTGGCGGTTGGCATAAAAAATTATTACGAAAAATTAGGACTTCCGGTGAAAAAATTAATAAAACAATTGCTTTGTGTATGCAAAAAGGGATTTTACAGACCATATGGTGGTACTGGATTTCTTTTAGTGCTGCATTCTGATAAAATTCAAGGGTCGCAATGCCCTAAAAAATAGGTGATTTTGACCTTTTCAACTAAATCTAATTTTTCTGTAGGTGTTGTGATTTAACTTGTAAGCTTTTGATGTAGGGTACAATATGTAAATAGCAATGCTGAGATGTGTACTCGTAAATGCTTAAAAAACATACACACAAATATGATATTGTATACATATAATATTTTTCTCATAAAGTCTGTATGTGTAAATTGAAATGCTTGTTTTTTATGCAAACATATACATTTATTTGGGGTTTCCCAACAAACACGAGACAAATATTCGAAATATTGCCATACAATAATGCGTCCCCTGAGTTAAAATAAATTGCAAAGGGTGGAATACAAATGTCTTATTTAAACGAAACCACCTTGGCCACTTTTAAGCCTCCCATAGGGTAAAATTGCACTTGACTGTTGGTATGAAATTTCATTACTATGTTGATACGCTCATAAGATAATGATATTTTAAAACAAATATGAGCATAGCGTGCCGAATTCGTGTGCCGAATCTCATATAGCCTTCACCGACGTACTTTTATGGAATAAAAATGGGTTACTTACTTTTTGCTTCAGCACAAGCTGGGTATGGGTATGGGTATGGGTATGGGTATTTTTCGACTAAACAATTTGATTCAAAGATTTTATTTTCGATATTACCAATAGTTGAATATTTTATTCTACACTCTGTTTTAACATTTTGTTACACTTTTAATATTTTACCTTTTTAGAATGAATGAGGAGACAGTAATTAAAGAGGACTTTAACATATATCAGCACTTTCTAATGACAATTCATTCACCCCCATCTTAAACCTTTACTATACATATTGATACTGATTGTATTTTAGCGATAAATTTTATTTTTATCTCCATTTACTAAAAATTAATAAGAACTCATTACAAGCAGTCAACGAGACTACATCGATTTGAAACCTAGCTGAGCATAATAACCAACTTGACACAAACCTTCGCTTATAAATACTTAAATTAGATATCCATGTACAAATTGAACAAATATAAAAAATCTTGAGTAACATATTTTTTCAATTTCCAACCTTGAAACCATAACTTTGAATTTTCTGGTCTTCAACACTAATTTAGAATATATTTAGTTACCAAAGAAATAATTAGTCTTATTGCCTTAGTTTTATATATCAGGAAAAATTCACGTTTTCCAGGTCTGGAGCAAGGTTTTTTATTTTTCTAATTTTTTCTTCCAAACTATTTCTTTCTAAGACATAAATAAAGTATATTTAATTTGTAAAAAAAAACAAATGTTACCTACCTACTTTTATTTACAAAAAAAAATATATTTTCCAACCCTGGAATCATCCTTTAAGATTTTTCTAACTCCTTATACCAATCTGGTTCTTTAAAAAAAAATATACAAAATATATTAAGTGAGCAAAGGAAAAAGGAAATAAGGAAAAAATTGGTTTTGTTTAGTTACTTTACCCAAAAAAAGTTAAAATTTTCCAGCTCTTTTCTTATTTTCTAACCAATTTTTTTTTAAACATAAAATATATTTAATTTGTAACGAAAAAAGAAAAAAAAATAATAATTAGACCTAGTTACTTCTATATGTCACAAAAAGTGTAAGTTTCCCAACCCTGGAATCATCCTTTTAGATTTTTTTGATTTCTTACTCCAATGAAATGTTTAAATTATAGAGAAAAAGGAAAAATTAGTTTAAGTAGGTTACTTTTATATAACAAAAAAATTTAAGTTTTCCAACCCTGGAAACGTCTTTTCGAATTTTTTCTTTTGATTTTAAATACCAGTTATCTTCGTACTGAAATATTAAATAAGTTTGTTTAAAAAAATTGTTTTTGCTAATTACTTTTATATGGCAAAATAAAGTTTTCCAGCTCTGATTTTAGCGATTTTCAATACCAATCTTTTTCGAACTACTCCAGATGGACAGACGGACATCGCTCATTCGTCTTCGTTGCATATTCATATTGTGGAAATTACACGCGGAATGACAAACCTATATATACCCTTTACCACATAAAAGCGCTAAGCCTCAAGCAAATAAAAAACGTTAAGTTTTAATGAAACAAAAATTGGTGTCAGATCCGGTCTCACATCTAGCAAATTAAAAGATCCAGGTTGCGGAATCTTTTTGCAGAATTGTTTAAATATTTCCCCCATATTCATAAAAACTATTTTAGGTTTGTTACAGGTTTATTTGACAAATTTCCCATAGAAATATGTCAAAGAAGCCCTTAAAAACTTTAAATAAATTAATAAACAAATATAGTTTTAATTCTTTTCTATTTAATTTTGCTGTTGTTTACTTGAAATGTATGAAAATTTTGTTTCGCAAAAGCGTTTGATGCAAACAACAGTAAAGTAAAAATTCTGAAAAAAAAGATCAATAAGTATAAATAAATTTGCATCAAAATTAAAAACGCTCTGCTTATAAAGCTAGTATTGGCTAATTCAGACTCTGAAGAAGCCGAAAATGTAATTAAGAAAATAAGTGGAAGCCACTAAATAAAAATTGCGAAAAGTAGGTAGTAAAGGAAAAAATAAATTTGTTTATTAAAAAAAAAATCGCATATGAAACATCTCATGCTTTGAAGTAAATAAGTTTCTAGATAATGAAGACCATTTAATTTCAGACTTAGTATAAATGTTTGCTGGGTTGCTATGAGTGTAAGTATGTGAGTACTTGTTTCGTATTTCCTTCAAAAGAGTTTAATGAAAATATATAAAAATAGTTTAACAAAAATATGTTAAGACTTTATTTTTGAGTTGCATACAGATGTACTATATTTCTGTTTGAAAATTGCTAAAGGGTTAATTTTTTAAGACTGTCAAATATATACAAAAGCAAGCCAAAAATAAAATAAACATAGTGTTTAAGATATTTAAAAAAAAATGAGGGAATTTGTTGACAATGCACACCACATGGCAAATTGCATTACTTCTGGATGAAAACAAAAATTTTATTTTTAACTAGGCATGCCTTGGCCGATGGGAGTTTATTTTTTACGTATGAGAGTAAAAGTAAAAATTAAAAATACCATTTCTTCTGTTCAATATCAGTCCAAAAGAGGGAAATCTCCTTTATGTGTTTGTGGGATGAACTAAACTGATTTAAACATATGGACATATGTATACACATAGATTCATACAAATAAAATTGCTACAGCCAAGAACCACATAAAATTATTAAAATGCAATTGATAATTTTTTTTTTATAATCAAATTGGTAAAAAAAAAATAATTCAAAATCGTTGTATAAAAATATTTGCTTCTCGTATTCTCTTTCCATATTCGTATGTAGATATCATCTATTCTCCCAATTAACTTCATTAATTAATCTGTCTTCGTAACTAATGAGATGTAACAATTTAACTATTCACCAAATTAAAAGCGTTAACAATTGCTTAAACCTTACGAATTGGGGCAGCAAAATTTTCTGGCTCCAAAGGCTCCCCCAACTAATAAACCAACGTAGCAAATTTTTATTAAATAAAAATCAGTCTGGCCGCTCAAACAAATTCACTTCAAATGCTCTTGAAAATTATCCCGTTACAATAGTTTTGCAAAATGTTTAAATAATTTAATTATGTGCCCATCTTTGTGTGTACGAACATGTCTGCACCGAAAAATCGTATGAATATATTAACATGTGCAAGTGTATTAGTTTTGTTTTACACAAGCAAAAGTTGCACAAACACATTTATGTTTTGTGTATCTTTCTTTATGCGACTTGTGATCATTAAAATTCTTGGGTTGTTTAAGAATTTTCCTAAAGAAAATTGGATAAATTCTATTGTTATAAATTCATACAATGGAGTTTATTTAATTTGATTGTTACAATTTTATTTTACAGAAATACCACCAAAAATATATGAAGTTTTAAAATGAAAATTATACTTAATAACGAAAATATTTTGTATATGAAATACGAAATAGAAAAAAATGGTGTTACATTGACTGGAAAGTAACTTCAGTAACTGTGTATGTGAGTAAAAGTTTATTAGGAAATCATCACACACAAAAATAATAAATATTTTTTCTTCATACAATTGGAAGAAATTTCATATTTCTTCCGTGAAGAAACTTCATGAAAAACATAAAAAATGTTAAAAATTATATATTTTTTTTTTATTAGACTTTAAAGAAAAAAAGAAAATAAAACACTCAATCAATTGAAAATTATGCCTCTGTTAACACAACCCAGTTGACTCGTATAAAAAATTAAATTAAATTAATGATTCCCATTAATTTGTTTAATCAAGTCGATAAAACGAAATCTAGAGTTAATATAAGAAATTATATTAAACATTATGTTAAACATAAATTATATCTATTTCAAACCTTTTTTTTAATAATTTATTTTTATTTAATGCATGTCAAAATGACTACGAATTTAAGAAAATTTATTTGTTGTTGGTTAAGCACGTCTAGATGCAGCAACGAATTGCTTTTCAATCACAATTCAAAAAAGATTACAAAGTTTCAAAACATTTCTCAAAAAATTATTGAGGAAAACAAAAGAATCAATACATATGGAATAATAATATTTTTTTTTAAGTTTCTTAAACTGCTGTGATTGTAATTTTGTAATTCTCAATAATTTAGTCCTCGTGCACGCTATGAAACATTTGCTGCAAAACTTATGAGTTTGTTGATGAAAGGCGAAAGTGCAATGGAAAAGGGTACTTTGTTTCATGTACATGCAGTTCTTGCTGTGTACGTCATTCTCGTCTTATTCTCATGAAAAATATATATATGTGAAAATGTATTAAGTTGCAAAGCAAAAACTTCACAGTGTGGACACGAATACAGTTTCGCAGCAAATGTTTCAGTGTATGAACGGAAACTTAATGATGCTTAAACCATATTAAAAATTCTAAAAAAGGAGCGTTAAAAAAGTATTTTTAAAATTTTTAGACAATTTTTATTTACTGCCATTTTATCAAGAATATGTGATTTCAAATAACACTTGAGTGAAGTAAAGGTTTTCATAATAAAAATGTATAGCGTTTGAAAATTAAGAAAATTTAATATAATGTCGAAGGTGAGTATTTTATTAATATTAGTCAAAAGCTGTTACGCGTAAGATGACGTGAGCGTGAGTGATACAAATTTTTTTCTTTATGATATTCAGCAATAAAAAGCTTAAAAACGTTAAGAGGGAGGCTTCAGAAGTTTGATTCCAAAAAATCATTTCAATCGGTCCTGCCGTTTAGCTGCAATTAATAATTAAAATTTCCTATAGTGCAGTGTACTGGTTCATGTGGACAGCTGAAGTATAAAAATCCACCAGCTATAGAGTATTTTTTTAGAGTGTCACAACTTTGAGTTAGCATCACTGCTTTATTTGACCACCCATTTAACAGCTGATAGTTGCTTTTTGTTTAGTTTGCTTTGAAATTTCTTTATGAGTGGATTTACACCAGAGCAATGTGTGCAAATTGTTGAATTTTTTAATCAAAATAATTGTTCTAATCGTCAAACTCATCGATTGATATTGA
Organism: Nowickia ferox; assembly: GCA_936439885.1. Classification (NCBI taxonomy): domain Eukaryota; kingdom Metazoa; phylum Arthropoda; class Insecta; order Diptera; family Tachinidae; genus Nowickia; species Nowickia ferox. The sequence continues at coordinate 98,797,421 of OW387023.1, read as the reverse complement.
TTTCGAAATTCCATTCAAAACTTTATTTCCCGATGAAGCCCATATCTGGTTGAATGGGTACGTAAATAAGCAGAATTGTCGCATTTGGAGTGAGGAGAATTTACAAGCTTTTGTCGAAACACCATTACATTCTCATAAAATTACTGTTTAGTGAGCTTTACGGGCTAGCGCAGTCATTGACCCATATGTCTTTGAAAATTGGTGTTCCTGATAGCGCCTTTTACGCGTTAGCCGTGGTGGCCACATGGCAGAAATAATATTTAAACATTCATTTCATAAAATTTTCTTTCGAATAAAGCCCGTTTTATTGGTATTAAAAATATATTTCCTTGTTTTATTATGATTTAAACTTGTGTCGCTCTATAAAAAACACTCTTTATAATTTGAAAAGTTTTTAACCGTAACACTCGTTCCAAGCTAACCACGGCTTGCAAGCTTCATGGAACAACTTGTTTAGGCATATGACAAGCTACCGATTGAGAGTAAATACGCAACAAATAATTAAATACTTTAAGCGATTCTTTCAAGATAATTTTAGTAAATCTGTGCGTCGTTTGTGTAACTTGTGAGAAGTTTTCGAATCGGGAAAAAATAATAATAATTATTGTCCTATTTCACAATGGGTTATTCATAAAATAAATTAAATAAACTTAAAAAAATATCATGCAACAAATATGGTTGTGTTTTCTTACCCAACCGTGTTTCACAGGATGATAAAAATTGTTTCGGCCCGAAAAGTTTTCATATTCCTTACAAAAACTAAACTTTGATTGATATAACTAATGGATAAAATTTATTAACAGCTCATTATTTTGTTGCGTATTTCCTTTGTACACAATTAAAATTAAGCTTTGCTTGAAAACAAACCATCGCACAATGGTTCCTGCTAGTGTAAGAGCGTAGATAATGTTTGTAATGTTTTTTCTGTTTTTTCAATAAAAATGGACATATTTTACATATTTTACGACGTTCATCAATAGATTTCATTTTCCTTTAGGAAATATCCTTGCATAAAGTAGCTATATATGTGTAATCAAAAAAGTTGACTTATAACAACTAAAGTTTTGAACTATAACTTTAAAAGTATAAGAGTCATACTTACATATTATATATTTTTAAAAATGTGATTTTATTGCAAATAAAACTGTGTTAATTTTTTATCAATGTGGTTAAAAAAAATTTCAACCAATTTTTCGATCTATCTTTAAATTTTAAGAATTAGATTTTAAGGTGAACCTACAATTTTGCCGCCACTCCCCTCCACTTAGATATTAGCACAGGTATATTGCTATATGTTTCACTTATTCGTTCTAAAAATTTTAGCTGCTAATACCTGCCAGCCTGCAAAATATTTACAAAATACTTTAACTACTACATTTCGGAATATGCATTTTTTTAAGTTTTTTCCAATAAAATTAAACAAAATTTGTTTTTTAATTTTTGTTAAATGTCACATATTATCATAAAGAATTATTGTGTAAATAATATTTAAAAAAAATTACTTGGAAGTAAAAATAAAAAAAAAATAATTTTTAAACTTTAATCTCAAAAAAATCTAAAAAAAGTTAATTTTGCGCATTATGAACAACTTCATCCAAACAACTCAAAAAAACATAAAAACAAAAAAATTTTAATTTCTGTTTTCTTGGAAATCAAAAAAAAAAAAAAAAAAAAAATCAGCTTTGGATTTTTTTTTACAATATACCCCACTGTGCTATTTTCAATATTGATATGTCGTAGTAATCGTTGATTTCTTGTCTGCAATCGGTTTTTTACAAAACTCAAAAATGTTTTCTAGATCAAAAGTTACAGATTTTAGCTACGCAAACCCCAAAAAGGAACCACCGTGCATCGCCTTACAATATAATTTTTTTTACCAACATATTTGCGTTATGATCCACGTGCTTGGATTATACGCACAGAAAAAATTATACATCACTGAATATTTTCAATTAAGAATTAAATTTTTAATTTTATTAATTAATTTGAGTGGAAAACTTAATTAATATTATCAAATTGCTTATGGTTGAAAATTAAATTAATTTTTAATTGATATTATAAATATTTTAATTGATATTACAAAATTCTTCATATTATTTTTAGTGTGCGTAAAACCGCATATCACAAGCACTTTCCAGATTGGGAAAATCAATGGCATAAAAACACTTTATCTAAGGAGAACTAGAACTATAAATTTAGTTGAATAAATAACAATATGTATTCCAAGAAAAACATTAAGTCTCCTTTATGATTTATTTTTTTATTTGTCATAAGGAAACTTTGTTATCAATTTACCAGTATGTAAGATTACTGCTTGCTTTTTGCTGTAAATTCCTAAACATAAATATCTTCAGCCCGTCGTACCCTTAAATACACTTGAAAGAGCATACTCTTGATTAAGAGCAACTAAAGTTTTAAAATATGGGCCGTATGTGTCAAGATACAAATGAAAAGCCAAACCAAAACCAAAGCCATAACAAAGTGCCTTTTTGATGCCCAATCATTAGAAAGGCCATGCAACAGCACGTGTCCCTTTTTTTTTGGACAAGAGCGGATGATACTCTGAAATAAAATTCGTTCTTTGTTATTGTGGCATTTTAGCCATTGAACGAAGATTTATTATGCTGCCATAAAGTCCAAGTGCAAATAAGTCAAATAAATTTTCATGTGAATAATCTAAAAATAAAATCATTATGAATATTAAATGCCATAAATTTTCTTTGTCAAGTTACTTATGTATATATCGTCGGCTCACTCACTTCCAGCAAATTTTATAGGAGAGACAAATTACTGTCAAACTACTGTTAACTTATATATACAAAGCTTAAGAAATTAGCCTAATATATTAAGTTTCTTCGACATATAGGGCTTCAAATTAAAATAAATATTTAAGCAAATCGATGAGGCGTCTCGTTCTCTTTCGAATGGCATTAAAATGTCATAAGCTATAAAAAGTGAATTTAGCAGGTTTACACTCTAAGCCGACGATATAGTTTCTTTAGGCATGTTTTAGTGTACTTTAATGCAATTAAAGTCTATTATGTTAATTTTGCAATAGCAAAAAAATCTGTCATCGTTGTGATTATTAAATGTACCCTACTCTTATATTCTCCTTATAGTTGTGCAGGAAGCTAAAATTTAAATTTATAATTTTTTTTAATTACAATACAACGAAATGGTTTTATATGTCGTAAAGGTCTTTAACTGTATGTTTGTGGACGTTTAGTAGTTTTGTTAAACATGGCTGCTGCCACAAATGTTAGCACCATGAAAATGCATTTTGCAGTTTTTCTGGATTTTTTTTTAACTAGAGCTTTTTTTTGAAAAACCAAAATTCATGGAAGTCTTTCATTAAGTAAATGTTATTAAAGGAAAAAATGTAAAACGCGAGGGATTTTTAATACACTGCAAAAAAATCATTGCAACAAAGTTGTTTGTTGACAGATGGTAAACAAAATATTTTTGAAACAACATCTTACTCTGTTCGAAGCTGCGAAAAAATTCCAGCAATATTAATTATTTCGCGTGAAAAATTTGACATGTACTAAATGTAGCCCAACTCACGGTTTTTTTATAAATTTCTCGTTTTTTTTACTGAAAGTATGCAACATTATTAAAATTCCGCGCGAAAAAAGTATTGCTCATGTTTTTTCGCAGCTGAAAAAAAATGATACCAGAGTCATATTGTACGGAAAAACATGCTGCCAGATTAATTTTACTACTTTTGCAAGTTTATTTCGCAAATATTTCATACCAAATACTTTTATAAAGGGTCCGCAAGATAACTTTTTTTTCCTCAAATTTCTTTTTTTATTTGAAAGTACAATCCTTCCGGTTAATAATGAAAAATAATTTCATTCAAATGGCTGCCTCGGCTGGCCATGCAGTAGCCTATACGATCGGTCCAATTTTTAAGCACATTATCGATTGTGTGCAGCTGTATTTCACCAATGGCTTCACGAATATTGTCCTTTAAAGCATCAATTGTCTCTGGCTTGTCGGCGTAACACTTATCTTTGACAGCACCCCACAAATAATAGTCCAACGGTGTCAACTCGCAGCCAAACGACATCAGCTCTGCGGCTGATAATGCGATCTTCAAAAACAGGGCGCAAAACATCGAGTGTAGCTTCGGCTGTGTGGCACGTAGCGCCGTCCTGTTGAAACCAAATGTTGCCAATATTCTCCTCTTCAATTTTTGTGAACAAAAATTCGTTCAACATGGCCCGATAATGATCGCCATTGACTGTAACGGCCACTCCTTGCTCATTTTCGGAAAAAAATGGCGCAATTATGCCTCTGGACCAAAATGCGCACCAAACAGTGACTCGTTTTGGGTGCGTCGGCTTTTCAATGTATGCGTGCGGGTATGCAAAAATTCGTAAATTTTGTAACAAAACTTAGAGCCAAGTGAATGTAAAACTAAAGTTAGTTTATTGAAAATTAATATATAAATCTGAAGCTGAATGAAGTAAGAAGCTTATTTTCAGCATCAATAAATTCTTGTCTATATATATATATATATATATTTCGAACAATATACCCTTGCTGCCTTCCTAGACATAGAAGGCGCTTTTAATAATGTATCGGTAACATCCATCCAAAATGCTCTCCAAGATGCTGACATTGAGATTAAAGTTGTAGCGTGCGCGGACGATGTGCTAATAATGATCTCATGGATGTTGACGGACTTGATAACGCTTTGGGAACACTTAGTAAGGGGGCAACATACTGTGGACGAGTATTGAACCCATACAAAATGGAAGTGGTACTATTTACCAAAATACCAAGGTACACAACTTTAGACTTCCTCGGCTGAATAATCATGAATTTTCGCTTTTAGACAACGCAAAATATCTAGGAGTTATATTGAACCAAAAACTTTAATGGAAACTGACAACACAGATATTGTGCGTCCAATACTGACTTACGGCTCTGTAGTATGGTGGCCTGCCACAAGTAAGAAGTACGGGTTGGATGAACTTTATAGAATACAGACAGACGCTTGTGTAGGAATAACAGGATGTTTACATGCTAGTCCTTCGGAGGCTCTGAATGCTATACTAATCCCATCGACCTTCATATATTGGCGGTATCCGCAAGTAATGCGGTAAGATAAGCGGCATCTGGGCGGTGGAGATCAAGATTCTATGGCCATGTCAGAGTCCTCGACCAACTTGAAAGTGAAAGGGAGGCAAAATGGTGATGTATCAAGAGTGTCGGTTCTGGAGTCTTTTCAGACAATCTTGGTATAGAATGCTCCTTTTGTCTTCTTAATGAACCCACTGTATCTCAGGCTGAAATTTTGGCGGTAAGTGAGGCGTCTAAAGTGCTGATTGATAGGAAGGTACAAGGTAAAGTCGGTATCTTTGCCGATAACCAAGCAGATCTCTAAGATCATTTAACACTTCCTGTATTCTAGTTGCGCAATGTAAGAGTGCGCTATCTAAACTGGGTGGTCAGGTTGACCTCACCCTCATCTGGGTTCCAGCACATAGCATCCAGCTGGCTAGAGCTGGCTCTGCTATGAATGCCTTTAATCCTGAATCGGTATCCATGTCGTTTGGTACTATTAGATACGGTATATTCACGCACAATCTCTATAAGAGTGAATGCAGAATGCAAGGTTGCTCTAAAAACGTAACCTTGCTACAATGATAAGCGCTAAATACAATTAACAAATAGGAACCGTGGAGATATCTAGAGGATCATTGCAGTCATGACAGGGTACTGGACGGTCGGCAGACATAAGATAGGATAAGTCCAGCTTTGCATCTTTCGAGACACAAGTTTTTAGGCAGAAACGTACTAGACGACCTTGCAGGTTTACCTGAGATTGGGTTGAGTGACATTATCAGATATCTCAACGCGACGGGTTGGATCTAGTACCTACCACCGTATCCTTAAAAATGGTTCTACATAGGTTGACATCGATGAGTGGAGTGGTCTTTCAAAAAGGAACCAACGATATATTTATATATTTCATTGATAACTGGAAAGTACTAAATAAGTATGTTCACATAATGTTACGATGTATAAATGCTTATTTTATTATACACATAAAATAATTAGATAAATAAGTACCACTCATTACTTTGTAAGTCATTACAAAATTTCGAAAAGTTTTTACTAGGTACATATAAATACATATTTTGGAAGTCTTACTGCATTATTTTTCAATTCAAAGAAGAAAATATGCTCCAAAAATCTTTACTGCATGACAACTAATCGTATTCTCAGCTTTTAACATTCTAAAAGTCGGTGTCGGTAATAACTTCTCTCAATTCTTAACGATTTTCCTCAGGGATCGCACTATAAGAGTTGTTATAGATGGGATCTCATCAAATGAGTTCAAGTTAAATTCAGGGGTACCGCAAGGTTCCGTTCTTTCACCAACTCTATTCCTTATCTTTATAAATGACCTACTGTGCAAAACTTTCAACCCTATCTATTCTTTCGCGGACGACAGCAGCATTTGCCATTCTTTCTCATTCTGCGATAGACCTAGCCTGCCACACAGGTTGAGGCTATGCGACAAACAATGAATGAGGCTTTAAACTATGATTTAGCAAAAATTTCTGAATGGGGTCATGTGAACAGGGTCGACTTTAACGCTCGTAAGACCCAATGTTGTATGGTTACTCATAGACGCATGACCGAAAATGCTGCTGCCTCTGTAACTATGGGCGGTATAAGTATTAAGGAATCAGATGGTCTTACTGTTCTTGGCATGAAAATACAGTGCGATGTTCGATGGACTGAACACATTTTTCAAGTTGCAAAAGAAGCATTCAAAGTGCAAACGATATTTCACCCCATCTGATCTCCTTACTATTTATACCACTTATATCCGACCGAAAATGGAATATAACTCTCATGTATGGGCCGGCGCTTCAAAGTCTATTTTGGGGCTGCTCGACCGCGTACAGGAGAGGGCGAAGAAGCTCATCGGTGACAGTAGGGTATCCAGCTCTATTGATTCATAGGAGCATCGACGCAATGTGGGGTGCGTTTCCTTGTTCTATCGTTACTACAACGGAATGTGTTCTAATGAAATTAGGGAACTTGTTCCTGAAACCCTCACATTTATACGCACAACACATGCCTCATTCAGAGAACATTCCTTTGTGGTCGATTGGCCAACGAATCGCACTACGTATTACAGAAAGAATTCCCTTTTTAGCCACACTGTTTGTATGTGGAACAAACTACCTGCGGAGGTATTTCCTGTCACTACCAGCGTGAGAAAGTTTAAATCAAATGCCCACAGACAATACTCCCTCCATCCTCCTTCCCTGTAACCTATTTTCCTAGTTCTAGCACAATGCATTGCATGAGTAGGAGTCATCCCCTGCGTGCTGGTCCTATTAAAAAAAAAAAAAAAGTTGCCTTAATATATTGTTAAGCTCATATTATAATCAATATTAAATTGAACGTTCATAAAAAAATTTCTAGACGATTCGTCATGTGGAAACAGGGAGTTAATACAAATGCCTGTAGCTTGTACCACTAAAAATGTTGGTCTACGCTTCTGTTATTCAAGTGTAATAAATGTAAAAAATTAATTTTTTTTGTAGTGTAATGTTTTAGTGGATTTGTTGCATTTCATTTTTCTTCTACATGTGTTTGTAATTAGAAGCACAACAAAGCGAAACATTATTTTTTTAGCCATTATATGTAAACCAACAGACATAAGTACATATTTTGAGGTGCTCATGTTTTTAGCTTGTAATTCTTGTCGTTCCTTGTTGTTTATTTCTGGTCTGAATTGTTACCATGTTTACCTAGAAATAACGAGTTTAATTGCGAATACTGGTTTAAACGAATTTTATATTTACTTTAAGATTTTTTATGCCACCCGAACAAAATATTGTATCATGGGTAAAATCATTGCTCTTCATGTAAGAACATTTGAATTATTTATTTATTTTTGTAGCACAACCTCACAGATTAACTTTAATGCTTTTCGCATTCTACTAAAATTCATTTGCACACTCTTATTAAAACCTGCACAAACATGTAATTGAATTTACCAAGTTATTCGCTTGTCCATTTAGTTTGTGATTTTAGAAACTTTCTTAATTTGATATAAAATGAGGTAAATAATTACAAGCATAAACACTGCACTTCCTTTCTTATTTTATTTTGTATGTAAATATATACAATTAAAATTTTCATAGCAAAACTTTGTGTTATTTTTTTGCAAAAGATTCTCCCTTTGTTTCCATTTTGTTTAGATATTTTCTTAATGTAATAAAATGTGTTTTATATGTTTTTATATGTTTTGGTCTGTTTTGGCCTGGGGAATGATTAGCATTGAAAGAGTCATTAATGTAAATTCTGTTTTGTATTTGAAAAATACAAAACCGTGCCAAACTGTAAATATTCAGTTAAAAAATTACAAAGAAACCAACGATCAGGTGAATCATTTTAAATTAATAAAGATTTTTGAACAAGTAGTTTTACTATTATTTTTTTTATATTTTTATGAATGCATTTTTAATTATTATAATCTCTACGAGTATAATCCAAGTAGCATTTGCAAAATTTATTGAGTAACTTCATAGCTATTAAAGAGAATGGAATAAGCATTTACCAGACTTCTGTTTCCATCTTCAATTGAGTTCAGGTTAGGTCAAGCTTGTATCACTCTACCAAAATTGAATGAGGTGTAATGTAATGAGTTTTTTTAATTAATAAATTAACAACACATTTTGTACTAACAATTAAACACTAGCAATTAAAATTATAAGTTATCAATGACTGAATGATTAAACCGTTTGAATCCAAAACTGAGATATACTATTCCAGCTGCAGCATGAAATAATTGAAGTTTTATAACAAGATAAGCATATGGTCATAAAACATAATTAAATTATAATAAAGGGCTGTCCGTTTGACGGATTCAAAAGTAAATTCGATCTGTTTTCGACTACTTTTTTTTTTTTTTTGCAAATTTTAGGTGATGTTGATTTTCAAATACTCCAAGGTTAGAGGATTATTCGCGTAGAGAGTTTTTTAACCTATCTTCACAAACAAAAGTTTAACGGCGTCAAATCACCAATTAACGCCACGCCGTCTAAGCGTGAAGTTACGTCATCTGGAAACTTCCCATGCAATAACGCCAAACGCGGTCGTGTTGTGTGGCTCGTAGCACCGCCTGTTTAAAACCACATATCGCACTGAAGAGTATTTGCGCCCAAAAAGGCAAAAAATAAACTTAAAGAAATCTAAAGAACTAAGTACGCAGCTCAATACACAACAAAATTCTACATCATATTGTACATTATCAAAAAAAAAAAAAAAATTTTTAAATATTGGTACTCAGCATATGAAAAAAGAACTGGTTTTTAAACTTGCATGCCCACATGCATGCGTGGAGGGAACAGTACCAATTAGGATTCGCACTGCGATTATAATTGCAATCGAAATCGTAATTAATCGCACGTTTTAATAGTAATCGTAATCGAAGCCATTAATCGCTCGATTACGATTAAAGTAAAGCATTCATGTCAAAAGCCTTCGCCAATAAACTTTTTTCTGATCTAAGATTCATTTAAAATGTTTAAGTTTTCATACAGGGCAAGTTTAACTCATAAAAATGTTAAATTTAAATTTTAAAAATAAATTACGTTGTAAGACAAAGTTTTACTGTCTGCAAAACGCATACAATACCTTTCGTAGCACTTATGAAACGACCTAATACAGTTAGATTCTGCCTATTCCCAATTAAATGTTTCTTTGCCAACTTGTTCTTGACTTTTCACTCATTTGGTAGCCAAATAAAATCTCTCCACTGCACTATAGAAAATTTTTCCCCTTTTTTTGGCCAAAATTAATTACAGCCAAACGGGTAGACCGATTTGAACGATTTTTTGGATTTGACTTTTGGTGAACACTGAAGAGAGAGGGATTGACCAAAAAAACATAAGTAAATTTAACTAAAAAATTAACATATAATTAGTTCTAAGAATGGTTTACGGGTTATAGGTTTCCGCACCCAAGATTTTTTTTAGATCTTTGATAGATAATCTGGTTTTCTAAACTGCTTTTTTTCTAAAATTTTTTCGAGTGTACACTTACCTTTCGAATATAACAGTCTAAATTAATTTACCAATTTAATGAAGTAACAAATAAAATCATGTTTAAAAGGATTTTATTCAACAATTTGATTTTCGAGTTCCAAACCGTTAACGAAATGTAATATACATGGGTTAAAAAAACTTTCAAATTTCTGGAACTATTACGCCATTTTATATCCATATTTGAACAAAATAATCGTGAATGCTCTTTTAAATACTATTTAAAGTTTTCGGAACAATCACTCTCAGAAATCTATGACAAGAAATGGGCGTAAATAGCGGCTTTTTTTTGTAAATTTCGTTGTGTTTCTCTAGCCATATATTTAATAATTCTGAATTTGGCACGCAGTAGTAACCTGAAAAAATTAATTTTTTTTAAACTCGCAAAAAACTCGCAGATGAAATATATTAAATTTGGAAGATAATTGATTTTTCTATAGAACTATTATGATATTATGTCTAATATGTGTTATAATTTTTTTGTAAGTCTATATAAAATTATAATTCATAATTCCATTAGTTCATTTTAAGTTCACTTTAGTTTTTGCCATTAAATCGATTTTATAGATAAGCTTACCAACATTTTGCTATATAATATAAAAGTACTTACCTTCGGCATTATTTCTTATTTTTAATTTTTCAAAAATATAAATTTTTGTTACGAAAACTTTTATTAGAAGATTTCACAAAATTCACTGCACTTAAAGGTTTTCTGATAACTGGTTTAGAAATCGTAAAAAAACAACTGTTAAAGTAACAGAAATTAAATTTGTGTGAAAAATTTAAACAGCTATATTTACTTTATCATATTTTTTATTATATTAAAGCAAAAAAAAATAAATTTTGCAAAAATTCAAAATTTTACTTTTGGCCAAAAAAATTAGTGAAATTTCCTATAGTGCAATGATATGAAAATATTGCTGATTTACCTATTTTTTGCTGTCACTTCTTTTAAAGCGTTTTCATATTTTAAGTGTGTGCAGGGTGGCGCAAAATGGCTGAAGGGGTTTCCACAGTAGGTAAATAACGATGACCACTAATACTCCGTAATGCTCGAAAAGTGGCCATATTTTTACTACAACTTTTTCAGTTAGTTTTAACCAGTTTTATGCATCCGATTTATATTCGTAAATAGCAAACATTTCACTAATAAATGGCACTTCAGATGACAGATATTTAACAGCTGGCAGCCTTGCCAGACCGCAGGTTTTGAAACCACTAAACAGATAACCCTGTTGTTGCTGAGAGTTGAACTTCGTCAAGATCTAAGATCAAAAAGAAAAACAGTGTAAAAACACTTGAATGTTTCATTTGCCAAATTAATTAGCTCCATATCTAATCTAAAATCTAATTAAGTCTTTCAAAAATTTTTATCTTTTCTAAGCGTCATCTAGAGTCAAAAACTTTCACACAAGATATAATTGAATTAAATCGAATTAGCCATTGAATCTAGGTGGCGCTATAGGGAGACGTAATAAAAAAGCTTTCAGTGTTCAGAACGGCATTTAAAAAATAGTGTACAAAATTTTCAAAATTTGCTTTGTAAGCCAGTGTACTATACAAATGACTTAAAGTTAAAAAAATTAGATCTTATCGATTTGGAAAAGGAAGCATTCAAGTACAATGTATAAAAAGCACTTCTCGAGTTTCTTGTTTTACTTTATTTTTTGTTTTGGTTTTCTTGTTTTAGAAAATACAAAATTTTGTAAATTATTATTTTTATTTCTCGTAATAATTAAAATGTTTAATTTTATGCAAATTAAAACTAGTCAACGAATTTTTAGGAGGCAATTGCGAATATATGTATGTCAGATCTTACAATAAGAAAAAAAGTAATAAAATAATACGAAAATTATAAAAAATATTGTAAGTGCAGACACAAGAGACACTATTTAAAGAAATATTTTACAAAAAAAAAGCTGGCGTAAAAACTTCATATATTTTATTATTTCTTGCAATGCAAGCAGTGCAAATTTAAGATCGCGTTGCTTTTGTAATAAATATCCGGCATTTCAAATAATGCGACGATAGCGAGAAGTGTCATATAACACAGTTGTCTTTGCCTGTCAATGATAACAGTTCAAAACTCCTTTGTCTGCCTAAACAGCTGTTATCATGTGACTATCATCTTCGTTATCTTTGATCAACAATTTAACATTTTTTCTTTCATAAGCAGACTGATTGTTTTTGATTTTCTTTTGCTCTCGAACGCCATCATTGACATTTTCTTCAACAGCTTCCTGGCTCTCATTATCGTCATTCTCATTCTCAGAGCCATTGTTGTTATTGCAATTTTTATTATTTGTCTGCTGCTTTTTATTATTTGCGTTCACTGAGTTTTGTGTAGGCGGCGGTGATTCCCGCTCTTCGTTTTCCTCGTAAATAACATCGCAATTTGTTGGTATGGTTTTTGGCGGTGGCTTCTTGATCTGTTTCGATTTTTTATTATTTTTATTATTCATGGCATTACACTCTACACCATTTTGTTGCAGTTCATTCATTTGTATTTGCATTTCCCTTAAACGATCAGTCAGCAAATACAAATCACGTTCCTGAGATTCGCAGCGAGCACGTAGTTCTGCTATTTCTCTGAGATCTTCTTGACGTGGATCACGTCGCTCGTAGCGCATACGCATTTCTTCGAATAGATTGGTGAGACAGCGACATTTTCTATGTAGCTGTTCAATTTCGTTGGCATTGCTAATGTCTCTTTTATCTAGAGCCACCTTTTCGGCATCGTAGGCGGCTTTCAAATCTTTCAAATCGTTTTTATGACGCTGTTCAATATCTTTGATTTTCTCATCGAAATCGGCTAATTTTTTTCGATGTCTATCGCTGAGGCCCTGTAAGGCCTCATCTTTTTCACTTTGCATTTTAGCTTTCACTTTTTCCAATTCCTTTTTTTGCTCTTCCTTTAGTTCGTGTGTATTAATTTGTAATTCTTTGGCGAATTCATCTTTGACTTGACCCAAACGTTCGCGAAACTTTTCTTCCATTTCTAGCTTTTCACGTTCAAACTCTTCACGTAAAGAGTTTTCTAAAGCTTCTCTACGTTCCTCCTCTTGACACATGGCTCTTTGAAACTCACGATCTGCTCGATCCAAATGCATGCGTGTTTGCAGCAGGGCATTGTCTGATTTTTCACGCAGTTCGATAAATTCTTGGGTTTTTTGCTCCAAAAGATTTTGGGTCTCAGATAATTCTAAGCGTAACTCGTCTTCATTATCACTATAGCGATTTGTTAAAGCTTTAAGCTCCTCCACATGTTCAGCTTGAAGCTTATCTAAAGCCTCACGCCTTTCATCTACATAGACGGATTCTAGTTCATTTTTCAGTCTTGTCATCTCTGTGTACAGCTTTTCCTCCCAAAACGAGGCGGCCTCATGACGCACCTCATCGATGCGATACATCATTTGACGTTCTTTGTCGTAGAGAGCATTATCGCAATGATATTTAATCTTCTTAACGGCTTCAATTTGCTCAGTGAGATTTTCGTTGGCTATGGCCAAATCGCTTTTCAAACGGTCGATTTGAGATACGAGATTTTGTATGGATCGTTCCTGCTCATTGACTACGCCTCGCAGAGAGTTCACTTGAGCCTGATAGATTTTCAAATCGTCTACTTCTTTGCGGCGTTCTTCTAACTCGTCCTCTAGTTCATCAACTTTGTTCACAGCCTCTCGGCGACCCTTTTCGGCCTTGTCAATTTTGTCTTTACACTGCTTTTGCATCTGACGTAGTTGCCACTCGCAGTCGGTCATAATGGATTCTTCGCGATCTGCAAATATTTAAATTTATATAAATGAGTAGTGCTATTTTTTTTTACTGGAAACACATGACGGCCTACCCATGTTATGAGTCCTGAGCATTTCAAATTCCCTCTGCCACTTGTCCTCACATATCTTACGCTCATTTTCGGAATTTTGTAGAGAGTTTTGTAGGATTCTTATCTGTTCCTCTAGCTCTTCACGTATTTTCTCAACTTCCTGCTGCCATTCCTTGGCCTCTTTTTGGGCCGTTGCCAATTGCGTTTGCAAACTGCTTGCCAGACTTTGTGTTTCCTTGTACTTCTCCTGCAATTCATTGTACTGCGTTTCAAGATCATCTTAATAGACAACAAGTTATTAAAATTTAAAAGTTAAAAGGTAAATATTTTTTACCCACCATATTTTCTTTTTAATTCATCTTCATTTTCACTAAACCGATGACGTAGACTGGTCTTTTCATCTTCTAGTAGTTTAAGTTTTTTACGAACGTATTCATCGTCTTTGTGAGCTGCATTTAATTCTCCCTGTAATCCTGCAAAATAGAATAAGAAACGCGGGAAAAAGTATTTATCACTTCATATTTTTTAAATATGTGATATTTTTTTTAAATCAAAATCAAATACTTGCTTTCAACGTTCCAGGTTTTTGCCGATAACTCCTGTTCAAGTTTTTCAATTTTTATTTGCATTTCACCGATTTTCGTTTGTAAACTCTGCACATTTTTATGTGCATCTTGTAGTTGTGCTTTAAATTGTGCTTTTTGCTCTAGTAAATCATTTCTGTAAATAATAAAAAAAAAACATTTTGTTAAAATAAAATCTCATCTGGAATAAAAAAAAAATATTTGCTAAAACAAATTTATGTTTTCAAATATTAAAAACATTAGCATTTTTAAAAGCCAAATAAAATATCTTCATTATGTATAAAAAAATTCATCTGTTAAACTTATGCGCCCTGATAATTTTTCTTTTATCATAAAATATTTCAGCCGGTATCAACAACCTAAAGCAGCAAGTGTTTTCTTTTTATTTTGTTTGTTTTATTTTTATTTTCTTATTTTAATTATTTAACCTTGTCATTCGTCATTGGCCCCTATATGTGTTTTTCCTTAGTATAGGAAATCATTAATTTTATATCTTCTTTTAAATAATTCAAAACATTTCCATCTGCAGATGTTATTCAGTGTTTTTCATCAATTCATACAACGAGTGAGCGACTGTTGCTGATGTCGAAGCAAAATGATTTGGTATTCAAACACTCTTTTTTTTTGGAATATTTGTTTTTTGTCTTTAAATATTTGGAAAACAATAATTTCGCAATCTCTAAAGTAATAAATTATGTGGAATATAGTTCATACTGAAAAATAAAAAAATTGAAAAAGTGGCTTGCCAATTAGGGCGGACCAATATTGAAAGTCCATAGCTCCCATGCTGTTGTGGCGTCATATATTGTTTATTATTGGGTCACAAAAACTAAATCATTTTGACCAGTTACACGATTAAGAAACATATACAAGCCTTAATTTTATTGTAAATTTTGCAATTGAAGTAATAAGCGGCATTAAAAGTTAAAAATTTTTTCAAGGTACATATAAGGAAATATGAAATCTATTCACAGAAAAAAGTATTCACCAATCAATGTTTTCAATTAATAATTTAATTGATTCAATTAAATTTTTAATTGTATTAATTAATTTGAGTGGAAAAACTTAATTGATATTATCAAATTGTTTATAGGTGAAAATTTAATTAATTTTTTAATTAATATTACAAATATTTTAATTAATATTACAAACTTATTCATATTACTTTTTTGTGTGTTGTTGAAATCGTTGAAAAATAAAATTTTCCTTTCCCTGAAGTTGTGTGTAAATTGAAAACTTTAAAGGAATTATCTGGCAAAATAGTTGTTTTTTTGACTTATGATGTTGCTTTAGTAAATGAGCGATATGTATTAGACTTGTATCGAACTCTTTCAGTAGCTCGTTTTTGACACAAACCTTTCATCAAGCCCATTTAATTAACATGGGTTTGATCATAGGTTTCTATCAAAAATGAGCTACTGAAAGAGTTCGATACAAGTCACATATTAGATGTATGTAATAGTGAAAGTTAAAATGTGATTGAAGTCTACTGATGCTTAGGCTAAGCACCAATGAAATATATAGACAATGCTTAAGCACCAGCAAATAAATTTCAATTAAATAAATAAATTTTTTTCCAATGAAGAAAACTATTGAATCATAGAATAACTCAATCAAATTAAAATACTATACCAAACAGTGGCGGTAATTTAAAAAAAAAACTGATGACACTTCGTTTTTAAATGTTTTACAGGAATCTTTGCCACCGCATTCTGTTTAAACGCTAATTGTGAATAGTTTAGAGATTTAGCTTTAAAATTATTTCAAGTTCTGAATAAATTTCGAAATTTTATGGCGCAAAGTTTCGTAGAATGAATGATAATAAGGTTCATTATTTTAGGGGGCAAATGTTTTTCTGCAAAATAGAAAAAACTTATTTCCCAATTCAAACACAATATAATCTGCATCCAATGCTAATTTGTTCAATTAAAGTTCTACAAAGAAATTTATGAACTCAAATGCAAACATTTTTAATAATTTATTTGAAAGGAAACTATGATTTTTTCAATCATTAAATTGTAAGTCAAATTTTTTTTTTACTGAAATTAAGAAACAATTCAAACAAATAATTTAAATTTAATATTATATGTATGAATTGTAATTTCTCAATCTATACAAACAATTTACTGGAATGGTAATTAATATTTTGTGTAACTAAATTTTATTAAAACAAACATTTGCGTGAACATTTTTAGGGAATAATTTTTTTTGTGTACTTATACAGGTGTAGGGTATTTTCATTGGTATCCTATGCCGCTTAAACATAGCAAGCTGCCTCAGCCTGCAGGTGGGAGCTTCTATTCGCATAAGCATGAATATTTTTAAGTTTCTGTAAGTCGTAAGAACTTTTTTGTTCTTGTTGCTGCTGTAAAGTGTTATTAGCTTGTGTTATTGGAATTATCCAATAAATATATTAAAAAAATATAATTTTTTTTTATTAATTTTACAAAGTTCCTTTTAATTTTTGTTTAATCTTTTTACTACCGCCTCATAAAATTCCACCGTTAAGGTAATTGTTTCCTCTCAAATATTTTATATTCTTCTTAAATTGCTTATCTTCCAATTAATCACATATTTACACTAATTATGCCACTTTTAAATACATTATCAATGATTTTACGTAACAATTTGTATATAAAATTATTCTAAAGATATACTAGCGTATTTTTCAAAATGAAAATTTGTATTTCAAAAGTGCTTTAGTAAAAATTTTTATGTAAATTTTGTTTTAATATACACTTCAAATTCATGGTATATTTTTTTTTAGAATACGTCAGATGAAATTTAAGTCTAATGAACGACCTTGCCCAAATAAAGCCTTCAAATAATTTAATAAATTTTTTTCATACGCACATAATTTTAATATTAAACATTGCATCGACTACAAAGTTTATTAACTTAAATTAATTTACAATACGCTGTACTAAAAATACCTCTGTAGTTTAAAATTTTTATTTTCAATAAATTCAACATCGTTTTGTTTTCTTGTTTAGTTTGAGCAACTGGTACACACAAAAAAGTAGAGCAATATATTCAATTGGTTGGCATAAAGTTTTGCGTTTTGGCTCAACAAATATATAAAATATTCTTTTAATATTGTGTTTAATAAATCAAGCAGATTTAAATTCTTTTATTATTATTATTAGTATTATTTGTTTTTGCAAAAATATACTTCCACGCAAAAAATCAACTTGCAACAATTGTGAAAACCGTACATATCGTTCTTGTACCTGTAAAGGGTATCAGCTCAAATTTGAGCAATATTCACGTTTTGCAAAAAAATGTTACACAGATCTATATTTTACATCATTTTCTCAACTCTCTTGCCAAGAAAATAATATTAAATCCCTTTTGGTTATATATGTAAGAGTAAGTTGAAAAATGAGAATTTGTAAATTTTGAGTTGCGCGTATGTATATACTAAAGGGCTGCGTAAGACATTCTAAATGTTTTGTATTCTATTTTATATTACTTCCAGACACTGTATTTTAATGTAAACAGAAACAACAAAATAAAACTAACACAACATGACTCTCACTAAAATAAAGCAAGCATCATTTGAAAAGTTTTTCTCTACAGTTTTGTTAGTGCTTGTGTTTTCAAAACAAGTAGAACATCAAAACAAAAAGCGAGAATGAAACAAAACAACAGTAAATCAAAGCACAAACATCGAGTGCAATAGAACACGAGCACAAATATGCAAATTCCATCCATCCAATTTTTGTAGCAGATGGTGTCTAAAAAAGAAAATTAAGATACGGAAATTTGTCAGGTGTTTTGGAGAATGAATAAATGAATTATTAAGTCAAACGGGAAACACAGGACACTGCGACCAAAGTGGATCTATTGTATCCCTTGCCAGGTGCTAGAGCACCTCATCCAGACCTACTCTCCTGATGAATCTAAGGATTGCCAGTGGGTCTAGTGTTGGCAGTTCCCAATCCTCCAATAAGTGCTTGCCCAATTGGATATATCTTCTGTGGCATAACGCTTCACAATTCTTCAGAAGATGATCTGGGGTTTCATTGTCGTACTCACGGAATCTGCATCATACTGTTTTCTCAGTCTACAATGACCTGTGAGGAAGCCTGTGAAGATTATTAGATTGTTTTTACTCAGGGACATGAGAGCTATGAAACGATTTTGGTTATACGTTCCAATCATTAGCTTTGCATGCCTCAACCCAGGGAGATTGAGCCAGAGGTGTTCCCTATTACTCTCGATCTCCGTCGATATATCTTCCCGGATTTTGTCCAATCCGAGTCCGCAAAACGGTTATGGTCCGACCATGGGTGTACTAGCCCCCCTTCTGGCCATTCTGGGAATGGTCCGGCGAGAGCCGAACGAAATTTAACTCTGTGACATGGCCGTATGTATACTTATATACATATGTACATAAATTGAAAATAAAATGAACACAAGTATGTACGATATTATTTCATTGTAAATAAAACCTGTTGGGCATATATATATATGGTCTAGTTACCCCGCCCATATTTGTGCAACAATACTTTGCAAATTTACTTTGTAAAGTATTTATGAAATAAATAAATAAAATAAAAAAAACCTCTATTAAGCTTTCATATTCCCAACGAAACGCAAATGTTTCTCATTATATGGAAAATTGTCTTTGCTGTGTGAATTTCGATGTTCTATTTCATTTTGGTTTTGAGAGGCTATATATTACTTCAACATTGTTCTATTGCAGCTTTTTTCTGTACTTCAGTATTCTTATTGTAAAACAACGAAGTGGAAGCCGCTTCAAAATATGTAAAGCCCTCAAACCATTTTGACACAATTATGTTTATTTTGTATATTATTTAAGATTTGGAAGTTTTGAAATCATGAAATCACGTTTTACATGCGTATGTTTGAAAGATAAATTTTAACAATTTATTGAGATATAAATAAAATAGTAAATCTTGAATAAATTTAAACTACTAAACTTTGAAGAAAGTTCACTATCCCCTGCCTGCTATAGATTTGAAATTTTATTAAATTTTCAGTCGCAATAGACTAATATTTTTGCGTATTAGCTTTGCAAAATAAAAATAAAAAACATAGACTCGTGTAGTAATCAAATTTAAATTTCATTAATTATTTAATATAGAAAGTCAAACGTCAAGAGCTTTTTCAAATTAATGGTTTCAAGTTAAAATAACGACATTTGTACTGTGTTATTTTTAAGGAATATATCATAAAAGACATATTTCAACAATTCAATTTTAGTATTTTTTATATATTTACATGTGTTCATATATACTACATGCGAACTTAAAAATTGCCCATGACGATAGGTGGACATCACAATATTTCAACCTTTTTGTGTCCATATTTATGATTTGATTAGGCTTAATTTCAACACGAGCGGTTCTATTGAAACCCTGCATGCACGTTGCTGTTATGCAAGACTATAATCTTGCCTTTTCAAAAGTGAGCGCGATCACGCCTGCAAATTTTTAACCTTTTTTAAATTATACGGCTAAGCAGACTTTAATCTATGAATCTCTTTAGAAAAGCACTAAGGTATACTCTATCCTTGAGCTCTAATCCATTATTTTACATATCTCTGACACCTTCATCGTAACTAGACCAGAAATTTTAAATTTAAGAAGTTTTGTTTTTTAAAAGGAGTCAGATTCTCGCAAAAATAGGAATGGGAATAAAAGGACATTCAACTCTTTTGGCCATTAAAAGCTCCGTTGATTTGGCACACGACAACATCGCTCTTCTATATCTTCTATACAGTTATTTCTAGCGTTGTAAATCTTTCTTTATCGTATTGCAACCTTAAAAAGAATACAGATCGTCTACTCTTTACTTATGTATAATTTTTTTCTATGTGTGTTTACAGCATGTGCTAAATTTTACCGGCAAAATTTGGAGCAATTGAGGTGCAAAAACATACAAGAATTCGAATAAAATCATTTATCTCCCATGTAAGTAAATATGTGTGTTTCAATCTATTTTTTATTTTTTATTTTTTTGTATAAAAACAATATTTGCATAGAAAAAGAGAAAAATATTGAAATAATCTACACAAACGCGTGGGTATAAATAACACAGCAAATTGTTTTTGTTTGTCTGCTTGTAATTTTCTATAGTTTATTTGTGTGTGTTTAAAGAAAAAGCTTGTGAATTCTTAGAAATTGATAGAAGAGATTTTGAAACAATTCTGTGGCAATGAGGAAAATGTGCTTAAGTCGTATTTTACAGTTTTTTAAAACTTTCAAGTCGATTTTCAAAAATTTATTTCTTTTGCAGTAAAGTTGGAAAATTCGGTGTTAACTTTTGTTTTATTTAAATTAACATTGTTCTACACACTACAACTAATATATTAAATTTGAAATATACCAAAGTATAAGCTAAATTAGGCTAATATTCCATATGATATTATAAATTAAAAAAAAATAAATAAATAACAGCAAGTCATTGCGCTATAACTTCCTGAAAAATCTCAGAAAATTATTGAGATTTTGCCTAGGGGTACTTTTGAATATACAGATTACAGGGGCACCAGTAACACAAAATTAGCTAATCTCGAGTTAAGCACTTATTCCTTTTTGTTAGAGAAATATTTGCAAAGAAATATATCTGTGGTAAAAGGAAAAAAGTGCTTAAGTTGACTTAAGCTAACGGCAACATTAAAGTTTCCTAATTTAACGGCTTGGTGTCCGCAATCCACATAATTTTTAACTTTTTCGAACTAATTTTCGAAAGGTAAGTGGTAATTCAATGTTTAAAGTTATTTTGTTTCTTTTTTCCGAATATTTTGTTTCCGAATAATTTTGCAGAATTAGTTGCTAATATGGGAATTTTATTCATGATTGCCCTAAATATGTCGCTTATTATGCTCTCAGCTTTCCTGAAACTGTTGCTTCCTGCTGGACAAAATCGAAAAACTTTTGTGAAGGTAAAATATTAGAACCCAAAATTTATGTTTTGGAATATTTTTAACCCATGACCAAAAAAGGGGTGTTATAAGTTTGTAGTGTGTGTCTGTGTATCTATGTGTCTGTCTGAGTCCATGTACAGACCAAACGGCTAGACGAATTTTGATTTAGTTTTTTTTCCTGTTTGAAAGGTGACTTGATCGACGGTGTAGACGTTTAGAAGATATCACATCTTTTCTAGATATATTCGGGGGTTTTTAAATTTTTAATTTTTGTTATTAATTCATTAAATACCGGAAAATATTATATACAACTTAAATTAGTTTAAGATTATGAAATAGTAACACTGTTTTTGAACGTCACATGTTATCAACAAAATTGCGATCTTATCATTTTTCCCATCTCTTCATAGTTTGTGCTGCTTTCTTTTAAAAATGCATAGTTAAATTTAGAAAGATCTTACGTGCATCAGTTGGAAAAGAGAAACAGGTTTACAAAACCTATACATTACTTTCTCTGTTCTATGCATGCAAAACAGCGTACTATGAGTGAGCCATTTTCATAAATTGTGCAGCTAAAATATGGAGATCGATTTTTAAATACATGACACATGAGGCACATATGAATGTGTGTAATTATTCAAGTCTGCTTGCAAATGTTTCAAAACAGAAAATTGTTTTAGTACCATTATGGATAATTATCTCTTTCAGTTTTTGGTGTCGGTATTAATATGGTTGCAGCTTGCAAAATTTTCATATTATATATCTGTGGCAATAAATAATAATGGCTTAAGTTGAAATTTCTTGTTTTGAGATATTAAGGGGTTTGTTTTTTTTTTGTGTTTAGTTTTGACATCAAATGTTTCCATGTACAGACCAAACCGCTGCTCGGATTTTGATTTAGTTTTGTTTGTTTAAAAGGTGACTTGATCGAGAGTGTTCTTAGCTATGTTTTAGGAAAATCGGTCCAACCGTTTAGAAGATATCACATCTTTTCTAGATATATCGGGGGTTTTTAATATATTAATTTTTGTTATTAATAATAACATTTTATAATTGAAATTTAACTGAGTGATAGATCTTGAAGAAGAGTATAAGAATATGTAATAAAATGAAAAAGCACTTAGTATGTCAACTTAAGCCATTATTTATATATTTATGATTTAATCAGGCTAAAGTTCGTATCGCTTTGTAAGCCAAATTACATGTGATAATTATTAATGAACAAATAACATCAAAGTTAGTTGTAAATATTCTGACAACACATAGTTGAACGGAACAGCCAGCCGTTTTCGAAGGCCACTAAACCTTCATCATCAGCGTTCTTCTGTGTTTGGTCCACTGTGTGTGGTGTCAGTTGATGTAGATTTCTGCCTTATATACGAAACTTTTCTGCAAATGGAATATGTGAATTGGTTTGATTCATCGTATTTCAATTTGCTGAAATGTGTTTTTTGTAATGAAGGCCCCAAATTTACCATCACTATATTTACAACAGTCTTACCATTGTTGTTTTTTCATTACTAATTATGCACATGTTAGTTAATTTGCTTATTTTTGTTCTACTTAAGACAAACTTTTTTGGTTTGATACTATAAGTATATTTTTATTTAGTTTTTGCCACTGGCCCATGACTATCTATTTAGTTAATTTTAATTATTATTGTTCGAACTTTCATTTTATTTATATATTTATGATTTAATCAGGCTAAAGTTCGTATCGCTTTGTAAGCCAAATTACATGTGATAATTATTAATGAACAAATAACATCAAAGTTAGTTGTAAATATTCTGACAACACATAGTTGAACGGAACAGCCAGCCGTTTTCGAAGGCCACTAAACCTTCATCATCAGCGTTCTTCTGTGTTTGGTCCACTGTGTGTGGTGTCAGTTGATGTAGATTTCTGCCTTATATACGAAACTTTTCTGCAAATGGAATATGTGAATTGGTTTGATTCATCGTATTTCAATTTGCTGAAATGTGTTTTTTGTAATGAAGGCCCCAAATTTACCATCACTATATTTACAACAGTCTTACCATTGTTGTTTTTTCATTACTAATTATGCACATGTTAGTTAATTTGCTTATTTTTGTTCTACTTAAGACAAACTTTTTTGGTTTGATACTATAAGTATATTTTTATTTAGTTTTTGCCACTGGCCCATGACTATCTATTTAGTTAATTTTAATTATTATTGTTCGAACTTTCATTTTATTTATATATTTATGATTTAATCAGGCTAAAGTTCGTATCGCTTTGTAAGCCAAATTACATGTGATAATTATTAATTAAATCATAAATATATAAATAAAATGAAAGTTCGAACAATAATAATTAAAATTAAGCCATTATTATTTATTGCCACAGATATGTATATGCGCATTCAAGTGGCTTTAAATTGCCATCAGAAAAAGAGCTTATTTTATAATTTCTCTTTATTTGTTTTAAAAATAGAAAATACTTTTAATGAAGCAAATTTCTTAAATGCAGAGTTCACAGGAAAATGTTCGACTATTGCTTATATCGGAAATAGAAACTTGGAGTAAACCTCTTTAGTATATAACTTGCAATAGAGCAAACAAAATCAGATTAACAAAAAAGGAATACCTTTATCGTCGCCTAAAGTCCAAAAAGTCAAAGTAAAAGTACACTTTTTAATTTTTTACAGTAGTAGCAAAAAAAAAACATAATAAATTTAAAACTATTTATTTGAATAATGAATAAAATCGGTATTTTTAAACATGTGTATGTGAGTAAAATTTTATGGAAAGATGTATTTTAGTTATTTTCATCATAATCAATCAAAAAGTCTGTTTTGACTTTTTTGGTTGTCACGGCCTTTCGGATTTTAGGTGACGATATGTGTATCTATTTATGTATGCTTGCATAAATGTCTGTATGTACATATATTATCGATGTATACGACACGTCGGTGAATGGTATGTAAGATTCGGCACAACCTAACATGGTAGTCCTGCATGTTTTATTTAAATATGCTGTTTCTGTTGATACCATAAGTTAGCATGACTTTCTATCTAAGATATTCAAAAATTTATATTGAAGTCTAATAAGTAACATTGAAAAAACCAGTCGTAAAGCAGTTCTGGGCGAGTCAACATCAAGCGTCGTTGGCAATTATCTCTTAAGTGCAACCAGGCCACTGTTGTTTATTGGTCTTCGAGAGTTTTGCGTCTCGCTCGCACTGGTTGACTGATCTGCCACGGATAACCGTATATTCTTGCGGTTCTTCTGTGGAATCTCCTTAACAACCACATTGCTACTTGCTATGTGAAGGCATAGGTCGTGTACAGTCAGTCACAAAACCAAAACCTTTTTAAAATACTGTTAATAACATCTTGGGCATATGGTCTAGTTACTCCGCTCATATTTGTGCAACCATATTATGCAAATTTACTTTGTATAATATGTATAAATAAATAAATAAATAAATAACATTTAATAAAAGTGCTCCCCTGAAAAATTGCTAAATAAGACTTAGCACATTTTCCTTAAAGACACATATATTTGTATGTATGTATGTATTGATATATGTATGCATATGTGTATACAATAGAGATGAGCGATTTTTCGAAACCTGTTACTTTTTCACAGCGATTGAAAAATCATTAATCACAACTGTGACTGAATTTATGAAGTAACAGGTTTTGGAAATATAGTTTTTTCGTCTTTTCTGGCAACTATATATAGCTCTCAGATTTTTTTATTTTCAATTTTACTGTCTCTCTGCCTCTTATTCTTATTAGTATTTATCAAAATACCAATACTAATAAATACTTTTAAAGCAGAAGAGCTGAAATGTGTTAAACCGTGATCACAGTGAGTGATTAATTTTAATGCTGCTCTTATTAGATTTTGTCAAAATAACAGAAGTGATACAAACAAAATACTGCTAAAGTGTGATCACAGTCACAGTTTAAAAGAACAGCGGTTTGGAAATCACATTTATAGGCAGCAACATTATTAAAAAATCACAGTATCGCTCAACACTAGTACACAACATGCAAAGATTTTTTACATAAAATTTGGCACGTTCCATTAAAATTTAATTTGAATAGTAAAAAATAAATCAAAATATGACGAAAATTTTTATTTTTACATACACATGTATGTATGTATTTATGAATGTATGTAAATGTGCATGTATGTAAATATGTATGTATACACATATGTATGAATGAATGAATGCACGTACATGTGTATTTATACAAAAATATTTTTTCTTCTTGGTGGTTGAGGAAATAGTTTATTTTTTTATATTTTTTTCTTAAAATTATTTTATGAATTTTTCTTATTCTGAACAATTTCTTTTTAGTTAATATATTAAAAAAAATATTTCATTCAAATGATTCAGTAAATAGTTGCATACATATGTACATAAGAGTCAATAATAAAACACTATTTTTCAAGTAATTCTCTAAAAACACATTCATTTGTACATAATTTATGAACAAACAAAATACTTAAATGTAAAAAAAATTAATAACTGGAATGAACGAGTGCAATGAATTTTATAAAAAGAAATTTAATTATGTACTTTAAACAAAAAAAAACTGTTTTGAAGTTCAAGAATAAGTGATTATATCATCATTTAAAATATTAATTCTTTTCTTTCAAAGGTTACTTTTCTTTGAACTTAATTGTTATTTTTTTCTAATTGATTGTTTGTTTATTTAAAACTAATTAAAGCGATCCGTGAATTGCTTATTTAAAATATCTTCATTATTGTTGTTCTTTATTGTCTTGTTGTGTTGGAAATTATTGAGCGTAATATTCAAATTAAGGGAAAATATTGTTAACCTTAACTTTGTTTTTTTTTACCATCCTCTTTATTAAAAATGAAAAGTTTTAATTCTGCGAGGGTTATCTGCCAAGTTGCTGCACAATATTCGTTAACTTTGATATTAAAGTTTTAATTTTTGATATTTATGACAAAATTTAAATTTTTTGATAATTATGTCCCTGGAATCATTTAACGGATTGAGATAAAATTCGCAATATTAGAGGCAGCGTTTCTAGTAAAAAAAAATTCCCAGTGAAAAAATTGCAATTTATTATTGAGGAACTACCTTTTCTTTAGTTCCAAATTATCAATAAGTGTGTATTTTTGACTTTTCATGAAGTGATGATTAAAAACATCCAGATAATTAATTGAGTAGTTGAGAAGTTGATGTTTACAGGGTGTCTGGTGACAAGTTTATATTTTAAAATACAATTATTTCAAAAAGCAATAAATGATGCGGAGGGAGGGTGGTTCCGTTGGAATTATGGATTTTTGCGGATTCGTTAGTCATGATGTCGCAGTGGTCGAGTGAGCATCGCGTGTTCGCGTTTTAAGAGTAATGATTCTTACGTAATTGCTCGTCCACAATTTTGTTCAAAGTTCGGCACTCGGCGAATACGTGATGGACCGAGTGTAAATTTAATTCGTTCGTGGGTGCAAAGATTCTGCGCAACTGCTTCGGCTATGAATTTCCTACGGCCAGGGCGACTTTCAATACGGAAAAGAGCAGCCTCACTGAGACTTCCTAGAGCTATTATTCATGAAATTTTAAAAAAGGATCTGAAGTTCCGTCCTTTTAAAATGCAGATCGTTCAAAAACTGAAAGAAAGTGACTTTGAGTTACTCAAAAATTTTTGTGAAACGATATTGGAGCGTTTTCGCACTGCAAATACCATTTTTTGGAGCGACGAGGCTCATTTTCACTCAAATGGCCACGTCAACAAGCAAAACTGCCGTTATTGGTCTCCAAGAACCCGCAACCCTCGATTGAAACATCAAAATCCAGGCATGAGAAAGTTGGATCATTTTTTTCGAAAATTCTCGAGGCCAGGAGACGAATGTCAACGGTGAAAATTATTACGGAATTTTTTTTGCTAAACCTGCGAGCTCATCCATCGTACTCTTCACACACGTGGTTTCAACAGGATAGGGCGACTGCACACACAGTCAGAGCTTCGATGAATTTGCTTCGGGAAAATTTCCCCCATGGCCACCGAGGTCGCCCTATCTGACTCCCATGGATTTTTTTATGGGACTACCTCAAACAGAGGCTTTATATGGTCAATCCCTAATCTCTTGTTGCTTGAAAGGAAAATATTTGTCGAGAAATTGAATCAAGTTTACTGCAAAGTGTGGCGCAGAACACAACGTTACGTTTTGAACAGTGTGTTCAACTCGACGGTCGACTCTATCAAAAATAAAATGCGCACTTCCATTTTATCGTTCAATGTTGTTAATAAAACTTTTTGTCAATTATTACGTTTTTGTTTAAGTTTGAAAATATAAATCCGCTACCAGACACCTTGTATTTTATTTTATTTATAAAAAAAAAAAAATATGTGATGTTGTTCACATGAACACGGAAAGACTTATTGCACCTCGTCGATTTCAGAGAAGCAAAAGAGTGGCCCATATTATTTCCAGAGTTAGAAAAGTAATGAAAACCTAGTTCCTTTGTACTGATTTAAAAGAACATACCAATAATTAGATTTACTTAACATCATAAGCATGACTTCTGATTAACTGAATAGGTATCAAAAAAGAGAACTTCTTGCAATGATAACCCTAGATAAAACGTCTTTGGATACTGTTTTTTTTTATATTTTTTCATCGATACCTCTGGCACAAATCAGTCACTTTTAAGAGTTCATTATACATTTGTTAAGGCAGTATAAAATTAATCAAAAATAACCATTTTTTCGGAAATTTTCAAAATGTACTAAGCCGAAACACTTCATTATATTACAGGATCTAAGTGATTAGTGTCGTCACAACGCCACACATTTATATCTTATCTACATACAAAGAATTATTTAAAAAGTGGCAATATTGCCGGTTCACTTATATCGTCATTGTTTAATAAGAAAGTAAAAATTTCAGGGAAATCAAGTGAAGCATGTTATAGTTACAGTTGAACTTCTATAATTGGAAGTTAATTAAATGGAAGATTCTATAAGTTGAAGCAGATCGCATGGTAACAGCCGCAAGCATTAATTTCTTTTAGATTTTGTTTTTTCAACTTGAACTTCCATAACTTAAATTTCTTTCTTAACTGAGGAAAAGTAATGGTACAACGCACTGAAACGCTTTAATAAATTGAATTTTTGCAAGATTTTCTAATAGCCAGAGCATATTTTTTTCATACTCGCACTAGGTCCTCTAAAGAGAGTCAACTCAATATTTAGTTAAGGCAAATAACCCTTTTTAATTTCATGTACACTTGTATTAAAAAGGAAAGATAAAACTGAAGTTTTTACGCAAAAGTAGAAAGAATGACGCAAGTAGAAAGAATGACTTTGTATATCGTAAAAAGTGAAAATTGCCTAATTCTGAGCGTCTTTAGAGGAAACAGTGCGCTAAGTAAATTACCAACATGTTTCTTTGTGCATGTGATAATCAAGGCGAATTCGTTTTTGTGGCCATACGATTTATTTTTAAAGCTATTAGGCAAAGTCCCGGAACTTATCACAATTTATATACGCATGTTCATTAAAAAAAAAAAATGATGTTAAAATAATATTTTTCATGGTTTGGTAATTTTTCAGAACTTACTCCATAACTTGAAGTATCCGTAATTTGAAGTTTTTTCTAAATTATGTTGGAAATTTAACTGTAGTTATTTTCATTTACTAAAAAAATAAGTTTAAATTTTTTAGAACTTCAACCATTTTTGCCTTTTTTTCTTAATTTTCAATAACAATCAGATTCTTTATAAAGTATAAAATATGTTTAACTAATAAAAATTATTAGTCTTAGTTAGTTAGTATTCTAGATCAACAAAAGTTTTCATTTTTCAATTTTGGGATGGTCTTTAAAATTTTTATGATTTTCAATACCAATAAATTTCTTTCTAAAATATAAAATATGTTTTATTGATAAAAAAAACCTTCTTTTAGTTAATCACGTTTACATAAGAAAAAAAAATAAAAATAAACTGTCATTTTGATTTTAGTGATTTTCAATACCAATCACTTGGGACCAATTCTGATGCATCAGTGCGATACCAAAGTCGTTAGTTTTTCTGGAATCCTTGGAAGGAACAAGAAAGAAAACTGTCGTTTTGTGAATCATGATTTACTTCGTGTTATTAATGCGGGTTTATGAAAATAATTTTTTTTTCAGTGTGTACTCTAAAGAAAATTTTCAAAAGAATATTCAACAAAATTTGTCACAGGAAACTCTGCCTGCTTAAGCTCGAACTAACAGAAAATTAAATGAGTTTGCTTATAAGTTCTAGTCTTTAAAGCCAAAATATACTGCTTGCAGAAACTCAGAATCCTCTGATTTTAATTCAGAGTTTTGTTTGCTTTATAAATGTTATAAGACTAGAAGTTTGATTATATTTGTTGAACGAAAAAGATTTGGATCTAATTTAGAATAGTAAATATAACGTACATAGTAAGCTTTGAAAGTAATATTAAAGTCGAAGATGGTACAATAAATACTGCTTCAACCCAAGCTAAGCCCAGTTAGAAATCCAAAATGCATAGGAGCTCTAAAATTAATTATTTATATATTTGGGTCTATTGATGTTAACACGGAATAGGTGCGTTGACTTCAAAGCAGTTGATGATCTTTAATACTTCGATCCGTGACCAGAACCAGTCACATCAATACCATAGATTTTCTGATAAGCATTTAAGGTCTTATGTATAAGAAAAAACTGGCACGAAGTTAGCATACGAGTATGTGGCAAAATTGAACATGAACTTAAAGAGTTTTGCCATAAAACTTCACATCAAATATCACGGTTGGACTTATAATTATAAGTGGATTAAAACTAGATAATGCACACATTTTAAATATCAAATTCTATGGAGAAACTCGTTAACACCTAATTCAATTTCATTACTTATGCTAACTTCATACCAATTTTTTCTTATACATAAGGCTGTTAGTGTCTATGCTAATGTATTGTTACCAGAATGGAATGCTCGTGCAATATTTGTAAAGTAAATTAATAGGCCTAATTAATACTAGAGCTTCAACGGTGTCATATAAATTAATAAAGCGTGCGTAAGCGGAGTTTTAAAACAAGTTAAGCTTAATTATTAACTAATTCACCATCTATTTTCTCTTCACTATATCTTTTCTAAAGAAGGGAGTATATAAAAACCTTTGAATGTTGTTAAAAAATGTCTGAGTATTAATGTTCTTTACAAAATTTTAAAGTTGATTCATAGATCTCTCTTGTCTATGTTTGTAGTCTCTAAGGCACTTAAAAACAGAGCATCTGTAGTGGAATTCCATAAATTATTACGAAACGAAAATTGTAATAATTACACTATGCAACAAATAAAGACTTTTGGAAAAACACACGGAACTACCAAAGGCTAGTAAAACCCTATACTCAGTTTGGCGATTTTGTTGATACATTTTTTTATGGTCCTTCAAGCTTTCGAAAATCAGTACGCCCTCAAAAAAAGGTGTCATCAGTTTCTGGCCAACAGACTAATTCAGAATTGGTTATAGATCTAAACTATATATGGCAATGTAATATTTTGTAAGTATATTAGATTGATTCAAGAAATTTATTATTCGACATATTGTCATAACTATATTATAAGTGAAATTTATTTGCTGGTGGTTAAGCGATGTCTATATGCATTTCATTCTTGCTTTAATAAATCGTCAGTAGACTTCAACCACACATTTTGAACAATCACAAAGCTTTTATCTTATGCAAAGACTTTCAAAAACTATAAAATTATTTGCTGGGTTTTGTATGAGTTTAAAAAATATTTTTGTTTGTGAATTCTCATATAGTTTTTGAAAGTCTGTGTATAAGATAAGAGGTTTGTGACTGTTCTAAATGTGTGCTTGAAGTCTACTGACGAGTTGTTAAAGCAACAATGAAATGCATATAGACATCGCTTAACCACCAGTAAATAAATCTCACTTATGTATACATATATTAAATTGATTTACTAAAACACTCTGGGCTGGGGTCAATATTATACGAGGAAATAAAAGATAATGAGCGGCCGGAGAATAATTAAATTTTCCTTGGACTAGTTCGTCAGGCTATTGCCACGTAAAAGTGATTGGGTTACTTCATAGGATATTTAGGAACTCGTACAAGTGCCTGTCTCATTGGGACCAAAAGCGCGCCTTCTTTAGTGTCAATTTCTTTTCCGATAGGAAAGTTACTCATACTACTCAGATAACAAAAGTATACAAATCTTAGAAGATAAATAATACTGTTGGCATAATAACTCATTTATAAAAAAATCAAACTTTTTAAGCACTTTTAATAAAAGTGTTTCACTTTTGTGGTTAATGTAAGCAAAAACGAGACTGATGTATGCATAAAATGGCAGAAAAGTTTACTTCTTCATTTCGTTTCTTTTACCCTTTCGTAAGCAGAAATATTTTTTATACCAAGGCAAAAAACACTACATATCATTTTAATTTACAAGTAGTTAGGAGTTTAGCTTTGCAATAAATGTTCTAGAAATAATTTTCTAAAGCAGTTCTTTATGCACTGGCATTCGCAATAATAAAAATTCTTTGTTTAAGCTTTGTTATCATTCTACTGCGCTAAGAAATGCCATAGAAATTAATTAATTTTAATTAGCTTCGTGAGACAAAGAAAATCATATTATACATTACTTTAATTTTTCTGCAAGAATATCACTATTATTCTTTGTTGATCTTGTGCTTGCTGGCGAATGCTGCCGCAGTTCAGTAGCATCTTCAATAATTTCAATGGTCGCTCGACTACTACCGACAAGACTGTCATCGACACTTTGTTTGCGAGGTGATGAGCGCCCACTACCGCCACTATTGTTGCCGTTGTTGTTGCCCTCTACATGTATGGGTATAAAGTGGACACTGTTCAGTGTAGTACCGGTGGTGCCATTTATATTAATATAATCACGATCTGCGCCTGATGCTGATGATGACGTAGATGCTAATAATGATGCTGTGGCAGCATTGTGACTGTTATTTGTACTTATTGCACTATTCGAGTTCGTTGACTCGACAACAACGTCTGGTAAGCTTATGCTTTCTATGCACACCAAACGTTCGGTAGAAGTGGGATCTAAATAATCGGGTGTTTCAGCAAAATCTAATTGTAATTCATCGCATTGCATTAGAGTTTCATCGCAATCGGTTGAATAGCCATCGCGTACAAATGGTACGTGCAGATCTTGATTGTGTTCACGTTCACATTCTCGTTGTTGTTCTTGTTGTTGTCTCATTGTGCTACTGCTGCTGGCATCGCAATCTGCATCATTAATATTTATATACCGGCTATTTGTGGTTGTCGATGCTAAAGATTCTCCCATGCCTGAATCGGGAAAACTGGTGCTTAGATTGCAATCACTGCTGTTGTTGTTGCTGATATTTATATTCGTGCTTTTAACGCGTAGCTGCTGTTGTTGTTGTTGTTGATGATGTTGTAGCCTTTCTGGACTAAATGAATTTGAGTGTTTGTTTTGCCGATATTCATTGTCAAGGTTATCGATAGAGTTATACACATTTTGTTGCTCTCTTGTAGCATGTTCGGCATTTTCTTCATTTGTGTACTCTCTCTGTGCCTCTTGTTCACCTGCTTCCTCATCTTCTTCTTCATCCTCTTCGTCTTCTTCCTCCTCTTCTTGCTCGCTTTCGTCTTCTTCTTCGACATCTGCGAGTTTCATGTAATTATAACGTGAGTACATTGACGTTGGGGATGAAGTACGTTGTACACTATTTGAGGAATTGGCATTTTGCGCAGCATTTACTGCACCACCACCAGCAATATATTCTGTTTCTTTGTTCTCATTGCACTGATCAATGAACTCATATTGCTGTTGGTGCTGCTGTTGTTGAAGCGTTTCAATTTCGAAGTCAAAAAATTCATCTTTATCCGTTTTATTACTGTCATAACTTTTGGCAGTTTGTTGGCTGCCAGCACTGCTGCAATCCTGCACAGTAATTGTGGGCACATGTATACTGGGGGATTGAGTGCGCTGATTGTTGGCGGTATACCCTTCGTAATGTGATGATGACAACGATGACGTCGATGATGTTGTCGAGGGTTCGCGAAGTGCTCGGCCACTCTTTGAGAACGAGGGAGAGTTTGAGGAAGTACTTGGATTATCACCTTTTGTATTTTTTTGTCCCATTGCGGCTGGACTATCAATGTCACGTTGTTCTGAATTTTCTAATAAGAAACTATTGCGATCACATTCCGTTGATTCATTTAACTTCCCGTTAATCGAGTTACCGTTGTGTGTAGCTGTTAAAAACTTATTATTGACGTTGTTATTTTCCGTAATTGACGCGATCACGCTGCCGTTTTGCCCGATGACCGGAGAACGATTGATTGTAGTTTTAGGCCCATCACACTCTTCGCTTATGTCGCAGTTCAGCACAATCTCACATTCGCTCTGCTGAAGAGTCTCCATAGTGGCATTCTCATTTGCTGAATTATTGTAATTATCATAGAGAACATCATCATTATTGTGATCTTCATTGGGTGAGTCGGCATCGTCGTCATCCGTTTCGACTTGGCTAAAATTCTCAGAGCTATTATTAGACATAGTCATTTGATAAGTTGTATTTGTAGTGGATGCTATGGCGGGGTCGACGTTTGTCTCAAGGTGTGTATTCAGATCTTCAACATCGCCATTGGCTTCCAAACAATTTGCATCATAATTATAATAATTATTATTAAAATTACTTTCAGTGCTTTTATTTGTATTTGTATTATTAGCTTTATTATTATGGCCGTAACTTTCAGAATTTATAGAGGGCGAGCTGGTGGTTTGTTGTTTATTAATGTTGGCAACAGGTGCATTTGCTAAATTGTTAGAGGTTTCTTTGGGGGTAGCGGTGTTGGTAGTATTGTTGTTGGTTTTTGTTTTTAATTGCTTATGCACAGACTGCGACTGGGCCAATAGTTGAGGATGTTGCTGCTGCTGCTGCTGATATTGTTGTTGTTTTTGTTGATTAAGTGGAAAATTTTTTAGATGCGTATTTTGTATCTGTTGATTACGTACGCGATTTTGATTACGTCCACGCGCCATACAGACATTTAATTAATAAATAAACATAATTACTTTCAGCAAATATTATTTATTCGCCGTCAACACCATTAAAAGAAATTTTGGTTTTTTTTTTCCTGAAATCGTTTCTTTAAATAACTTTATCAATGTCTAGCCAATTGTTTTATTTAAGAAATCTTTTTCTTCAAAATCTTTACATATTTTTCAATTTTGATTTTATTTTTGCATATTTTAATAAAATTTCGTTATGAAAATTACTCTATTATTATTAAATAGTTAAATTCAAATATATTATAGTAACATTTTTGCACATTGACCCCTAGATATTTTTATAATTTTTTTATATATATACGCGTATATCTCGCATTATATGATATTTTATGCACTTGGCTGCAGCCCGTATTACCTAAAAATCTTTAAACGACTGCAATACTTATCTTTTGAGATTCGTTGTTACTGTTACTACTGTATTGATACATTCATTTATCTATGTTGTGCACTTTTGCTGAAATATATTTTCAATTGTATTACAGTTATCTATTGGCTTTCATTATCTCTTTTTTTTAATTGATTACTCGTTCGTTTCGTTTTATTATGCTACACATTCTTTGTATCTCTTATCTATGTTTTAATCGATTGATCTTTTAATGCTGCCAATTCGTTTGATATTGATAAATAGTTTTATTTGCTCTTATAAATACAAATAAATTTATTCACTTTTATATGCATACATACATATATACATATATTTATGTATATATTTAATTAATTTTTTTCTTCTTATTTTAATTTTCGCCAATCGTCTGGTCTGTGCCACTGCCGCTCGGCCTGTTCGTTTCGACTACACTGTTTAGTGCTACAAAAACATTTTCAGCATTAACATTTTTTACTCTTCTTCTTTTCTAAGCACGAATATCTATAATATAGAAAATCCCAACAAACGATGATAAATAATGCCACAGAATAATGATGATTGATTTGTATTTATTTTAAAGAGAGAACAATAATTATTAATGCAAATATCTACACCTGTAGAAACTTTTTCAATTGTTTTTTATTCTTTTGTTTTCTTAAACAATTTTCGTATACTAAGATAGTACGGAAGAGACAAAATCAAATTACCCAGACCTAAGACTAGAACCCATGGCTGTTATGTTTACTTTCAAAGAAGTGATTGATTGGGGCTTATTAGTCTCATTTTTAAATAAATCACTTGATCCGAATAAATAATAGGAGAACTGAAAGTTTGTAGGCCTTATTCATAAAAAATAAAATTACTGCCGGTTTATACACGCAAAGAAAAGATATGGTTGTAGCATGGTTGAGAAAACAATATTATGTTCTTCGAAACAAATGTGTGGTCATTGAAAACAAGTTATTGTTATTTTAAACATTAATTGCGTTACGATAAACAAAGTAATGTTTGAATTTAATAATTACATTATTATATTCATAAAAAGTGTGATACGGTTAGAGTTTAACAATATAGTTTTGTTAAAAATTTATGACTACAACATAATTTGAATTATTATGTAAAAATAAAATGATTTAAATAAAATATATAATGTTATCCAAAACCATACTATATTTAGTTTAAAAAAATCTTTTTCACAAATATCTTCTGTCAGTTCAGTGTTTCGTTTGCAATCTATCGGTATTGCATGCGTAGTGTTAAATAAATTAATAAATAAATGAAGTATAAACAAGAGGATAAATCAATAAAAATATATATACATACATTTCTTTATACATGCGTGTCTGCATTTCGTGTATACGCACATATTTGTGTAAGTACACATTTTATTTCAACAATATTATTTTATATTTATTTCGGCTTTGACGCACAGCTGTTTTAAGCAAAAGATCTACCAATATATGGTTAAAAAACAAAATATTATTATTATATAGAATAATACTGTGGTCGTATTTAACAATATTATTATAATATTAGAATATGGTATGCTTAGTCTTAACTATATTTTAGTCACATCCAATAATAGTATTGCCATATTTAACCAAAATGTGATAACTTTGAACAATACTAAGATTAGGTTTAACAAAGTTAATTGTTATTGAAGATAATATTATTATTAACTCAGATAATAATATTACTAAAACTTTGCTTCTATATTGACAATAATATGATTTGTCGGCAACCATATAATTCAATCATAGTATGTTGCTGTTTGATTATGGTTACCTCAACCATATTTTTTCTTTGTGTGTAGAAACCAAGTAAATATTCTCGTCTGTCTATTTCTATTGAAAACGAAAACTTTGCTTTGAGTGCTTCGATTTTCTTTACAATATAAATAGGCAGATGAGAATTTTTACTGGTCTTTTATAAGCTGGCAGTTAGTTTCCAAAACGTTTAAGAAACAAACTTTGCTTGGAAATAAACTTTTTGTTTAAAAAAGTTTATTGTTTTATGAATACTGCAGCATACATGTATATACATATGTACGTATAAAAATTCTCAGCAAAACCAAGCTTAACTAATTTTTAAGAAGATGTCAAAAAAAGGTTCACCAGTTCTCTTAAAATTTTAAGTTCTTTTAAGACCTTGAAAAATGTTTGTTTTTTTCTTGACATTTTGCACAAATTATTTTAACCTACACAATGAAAAGTTAAAGTCATTATTCATTAATCAAAATTTAATCTCAATAATTGCTTAATTCCGACTTCCTATGAAGCCTATGCAAGTTAAAATCAAATTAAGCTTTGGATTAGTATGTGTGCTTTCTCAATTAGGTTTAGACCTTCCATACTTTTTGATATTCTAGAAATACTCGAATAACCGGCAACACCCTAGAATTGCAGCAAACATCCTTTAAGTCAATCTTTTGAAATAAAATAAAGAGTGGAATCTAATAATTAAATACAAAACATATAAAAGTGCTATATTTACATATGCACATGGTTGTGTAAAAACAAATTGAAAAATAACTCGTTTTGGCTTTCCTGAAACTTTAAGACATACGTTGCTATTAATGAAAAGCACAGATTTTTTTTGCGAAAGAAAAATTGTTAATTTAGTATTTGTTCTTTTGCAATTTATAGAGACTTATGGGTATTTTGTATGTTAAGAATTTGATTTGAAGATTTTTTTCTGCAATCTGCCCTTAAGAAATTGTTGACATTTTTAATATTATCTATTATTATCTATTTTTAAAATAAATGAAGATGAATTTATTAGAGGGGACTTCAACAGAGATCTGGACTTGTCAATGGCAATCAAATCTAAAGTAATTTAAGAGCACAAACGTCATAACTCAACAAATGGAGTTTTGAAGTTAATCATGCAGAATTAATCCTTATATCGTTATTCACATTGTGTAAAAATTTCATTTATTGAAAGCAAAATTTAATTTTCTTTTTCCGTTAAGTTGTGTGTAAATTGAAAACTTTAAACTCGTTTTCTGGCGAACTTGCTTTTTTTTGAGTCATGAGGAAATGATCGATATGTATATATTTACGTTAAAAATTTTGCCAACCCCCTGCAGTTTTAAAAGTAGAAATTGACTTAAAGTCGTTAGATATTTCACTAACGGAAAATCGAGTAACTACTACAGTTGCCACATGTAATGCAAGAGTTTGCATTTTGACTCTCTCCCTCATGGATATATTAATGCCTTTAACTTCAAACATTTATTTTTTGTCACTGAAAAAAACTGTGCTGCTATTCCCAAGAAAATAAACAAGAAAAAAATTATTTTAAGTAATTATTTTGATTTTGTGTTGGCGTCAGTTACATTTGGAAGTTCGTGGTCAGTGAACGTGCAATTTTTAGTGAAAAAAGTGTTTTTTTTTAGAAAAAAAAATGAGCAGCAGAAATCAATTAAAACGTAGCATTAAAAAAAGAGCAATTAATTGAAAAATGTATATAATTAGTAGTTTTATCAATAGAAAATTAATTGTATTGATTAGCAAAATCACTGACAAAGGGTTAATCAGATGGTGGCAATTGACTACCGACAATGTCATCCTCATGTTAAATCGTCATTCGTATGCATTGCTAGTAGTTAGGCTGGTACTTAATGGTAGCGATTGGTAGTTAACGAAATAGCTAGACATTCGCTAGCTATGCCGACTGCAGGGCCCTTTCTATGTTAATACAAACACTGAAAACTGAATAAAATACCATAATAATGCATAATAATGCGATAATGCAAAGCGTTAATACGCCCATAAAATGTAAGCCTCCTGTTTCATGTACTTTGTTATAGCACATTTAAATATACTATTTATGTATTTATTAGTATCCGAATATTGATATGAATGGCAAACAATGACAAAAAAATCTTGAATTTAAAAAAGTGGGATGACACCCATAAAAAATAAAAATAAAAATTTTCTTTGCCTGGACCTTTTTTCACATTTATGTTTTTTTGAGCATTAAACCTGCCTACTATTTTTATTTTGATATATGTATAGTTAAAATCTATGAAAGTTCTTGCAGGAGTAGTTCACTAAGCGTCTATTTGAATAGAAAAACAGTTCAAGCTTAACTCAAATTTATAGTAAAATATACACATCTTCTTCCTAAATTGTCTGCTGGGTTATGATTTTGCATATATTGCACGAATATTTTCATTTTATGTGATTTATGTATTTGCTGAATTAGTTGTAATTTTACTATATTTTTCTTTTCTTTTTCTAATTGTACTCAATCACTTGATTCTTAATTTCTTGTTTATTGTATGCTAAATTTATAAATTTGCTTCCCATTCTCTCTACAGTAGTTTTTATAATTACAAAATAGAGAAGATCTTCGTTTTATAGTAAGTCAAGCACATGTGAGTAATAAAATTAAATTGTCGACACTGTCAGTCTTACATACATACATACATACGTATTTATTAGGCTGATTTTGTTATTAAAAACACATTTACATATTAATTTTCTCCAAATAATAAAAAATAATTACAATGTGTAAAAAGTACCCACTGTGAGTAATCCACACAGCTCGAGTGAACACACACACACACACACAGACATTGTTTACTGAATGTGAGAAATGGAAGTGATCTTTTTTGTGTGTGTGTCAGAAATAGTGGCACTTAACAATACATAAAATACAAGCACAATTAATTTCTATAGATGAAGATATAAATATTTACTTAATTAATTAAAATAATGTTGATGATGATAATTGCTTTTGGGTTCTCATCCAGAAGTATTTTAAATAAACGATGAGCAGAAATTCTTAATTCGCTGAATGGGAGAGAGCATAAGTGAGATCCCTCTTCTTAAGCTGTTATTTTTAGCAAAATTTATTATTTTGTTTTGGAAAAAATCGCGTTTATATTTCTTTAAATAATGTGGCGAAAAAAAGATCTGACTGCACTGAAAAATTGTTCAAGTTTGTATATAAATACATGAACATACATATGTACATATTTTTATATGGAAATACATAAATAAACTTTGCTCGTGAATATGTCAGCTGTGGGAAACTTAAGTTTAAATATTGTTTATTGGTCCCTGCAGAAATGCAATATTGCATCAATTAGACTCAATTTCAATAAAAACATTGTTTATAAACAAATACGACTTATACAATAGGTTGTGAGTTGAGAAATTGCTTGTCAAAATTGTAAGCAAGCATTAGAAATTATTGAAAAACGAGACATCTATCCAAACATTCAATAACAATTATCCCTTAATATAAGTTTTTAGTCAACATCTATTTTCTTTGATTCTTAAAATTTATTTAATGACTGAAAAAATATTCTTATATCACAGAAAATTCAATTTGTAATTTTTTTTGGTAATCCGAATTATCCAGTAATCCGAATTAAATTTATTACATTACATACTCTATAGTCCGCATTGGTTGCAAGCTCGCTAAACCGAATTCTTTTATTTTTCTGATTTTTTATTATTATGTCTGTTTTTTTTACAAAATCATGTGTGGAATTTTAAAACAAACGGCACATCATTGAGATGCAGAGCCTTCTATTTCTGAAGATGAAATTCTTAGCTGGATTATTAACTCTGACAATACTTCATGTAGTACTTCAGAGTCAGACACAGACAATGTGGAATCAGAGCCTATAATTATGAATTACGTTAAAAATTAAGTTAAGGATGTGCAGGTCTAAAATACTTCAATAGATTGGGCAATGGAACGAGGTATGCAAACAGATTAAACATTGATGCTAAAAGAATTGCGGAACAAGGCTTTGGAAGCATGTGCACTGAAAGAGAAACAAATTATGTTTAAAAAAAAACATAATACATATTTAAAAAAACTTAAGTTTTTCATTATTGTTTTATTTTCGAATATAGTGAATTATAATACATAATAACAGCACATCCAGTAATCCAAATATCTCGTTAATCCGAACCAAGGTCTGCAATCATTAATTTGGATTAGAGAGCTGGCACTGTACATCTTTTTATTTTTTACTGAGTCTAATTTCAATATATAAATATCCGTATTTCTTTAAAACACTCCTAGAGCACGTTGCGGGTTAGTGCATGATCAACCGTCAATGAAACAAAAAAAAAGGCTTCGTTGCCGCCCTACAACACCGAGTAAAGTCATTCTGACGATTCTGGGAATATTTTTACTTTTGTTTCAATGTTATGTTGCAGAAGTAAAGCATGGCTCTGTAAGGAGTTAAGATCTCTACTTAACTCACATTATTCACTACTTAACTCGAAATCTTCAATGGACTTACCATTGTGATACAGTATTATCTACTTATCACATACTTAAGAATAATCGTTAATACACATAAGTTCAATATATATACATGTATATATTTAACTGAGAATCGCTGAGATAAATGTAACTTCTAAGCTTCTGGAATTTCTCTTGTTATGTAGTTGAATTCCAATAGTACTTGCATTCCCATCTATGCATTGTACGCCCATGCTTAAGTTCATAATATTTATGTTATTTATTGGATTTAATTTAAATTAATTGTTATAGTTTAAATTATATACATACATATCGTTATAGAGAGGCCCTAATTTATTAATTTTTTGAAATTTATTTTTTTGTATATTTCGAATGAAGAACATCTAAAGTATCGAAAAATGTAAGAATCTCGATTTAAAAGAATTATTCAGTTAGTACCTTTTTATATTAAGGTAACGATATATTATAACGATATATATATTATATAATATGAGGTATTAGTTTGTTTGTTTGTGTGCTTGCTTGCCACTTTTTTCTTACGGCATCATACCTGAAAAGCTAAAACGTTTTTGATGAAATCTCTTCTACATATACATATTAAGTTCACAAATAATCGTAATAGTTCTATGGTTTCCATGGATGGCAACCTTCGTTATATATTTCTCATTTCAAGTTTATGATTTCCAATTGTTATATTTTAAATGCTGAGGAATTTTTGAAAAATATGGACGTATGTAGATAAATTTTTCTAAAATAACAACACAACTCCTACCTTTTTTAATTAAGTTTCAAAAATTATTATTTTTTGCTCTAGTGAAAAAATTTCGATTTTGGACATGCGCTGATATTACTCTATTTTTAAAATTTTGAACCATCGGAGATACAAATCGTAGAAGTCTGAAATAAAACTTGCATCCATAAAGTATGCTAAGGAAATTATCACATTACTCATACGTTTGATTAGAACGCAAGCAATTCATCCCCTAAGAGTGTACTGTGGAAATTACCCAGTGGGAATAGGTAATGAATAGTAAAGGAGAATATAATGCACAGCATGTATAATTTTTCATTCCAGAATTCATTACTGTTAACACAGAACATATCCCCTAGGAAAGTAATGAATTATTTTAATACGTCCGAGAAATGAATT
The DNA here is from genome assembly GCA_936439885.1 of Nowickia ferox. Classification (NCBI taxonomy): domain Eukaryota; kingdom Metazoa; phylum Arthropoda; class Insecta; order Diptera; family Tachinidae; genus Nowickia; species Nowickia ferox. The sequence continues at coordinate 98,755,218 of OW387023.1, read as the reverse complement.
CTATAATTCATAACCAGGGAAACCAGAAATATGCTCTAAAAAAGTGTTTTATGACATTCAATATGCACTAAAAACTTGAAAATATGCAGTAGAAACTCAAAAAATATGTTCTTAAAAATAAAATAAGTTGGTTTATTTTTAAAAGAAAATATATTTTTAATTAAAAAATTCAACAACATTTGCAAATAAAATAAGACAGAAGTAAAATAAACAAAAAAAAATTAGCAAAGCATAATTGCCGTATTAAAAACAATAATTTGGGTTAAAACAAAATTGCGATACAAATTTTGACTAAAGCTAATATTTAATACAAATAATTTCTTTTTGGATACTCTCGTAAATACTTAGCTTCCATTTCAAATGAGAGCACGATATCAGAATTAAAACTTTGGAGCTGTATTTTGGCTAAATAAGACAAGATTTTTATTTATTATTTTTATTGCAATAAACAACAAAATCTTCACCCAAATTTTTAAATAAAAATCGTTGCTGTAGCATATACGAGTAAATAACCTCCGTAACGTCCGTAATAACTGCATAATACATAAGAAAAATTTATGCACTACATGAAACATTGGAATTAAGATTTAGATGGCGAAAAATAAAAATAAAAATTTTGACCAAAGATAAGATAAAAAAAATTTTATAATTATCAAAATATGCCCGAAAAGCGTAAATTATGCTCTAAAAATTTGAAAATATGATAAAAATATGTGTGTAAGACTGATATATGCAAAAACATGCTTTAAAGGGTAAAATATGCAAAAATATGCACTAACAAATCGATGCCAAAATTCATAAAAAGATCTGAAACGGATAAATATCTTGTCCCCGCATTAATGCGTCACACAAGAAAAAACATGCAATTACATATTTGCGGTTTCCCTGTTCATAACACTCGTCACAAGCAAAACCTGTACATTCTTTTTCAGCAGATGTAGTAAATGTAATGTAATCAATGTGTAATTATTATGTTTGATCGAATTACCCTCTGGTATCTAAAGGAAAATAATACATTATTTATATAATTAATACCAACTTTTCCAGCTGGATATTGACAAAAGTGCATTATGTATGCGCGGATGCTAGATTTTCATTTAAGTGGTCGCATTTTGTCCATATAAACCAGCTTCTTTCAATCTACAACTGGAAATGGTCTTAAATGAAATGTTCAAAAATTGACAACTTTGTAAAAATAATGAAACCCGAAACATTAGTGGAAATATTCAAGCATTAAATTGAAAAATGTATAATATTTTAAAGAGTTTTTTAAACATATTTCTTATACATATTTGTACTATTTAGATTAATTTAAACAACTATTCGTTTGACACTAGCTGGCGATTGATTATGACATTACGTTGCAATCTTTACAATTTCCAGGAAATTAGAAAAAGAGATTCTTTTTAGGATACCCAACAACACGAGCACAGGTATCCATTATATATATTCATAGAGGACAAGAAATCATCAAGATCAATAAACCACATATGTTAATATGCAATGAAACTAGACTTCAAGTATCGCATTTAAGGTGTAATCTCATTAGAACTTCTGTATTGACAGGAATATTAAAAAGGGGAAGATATTATTTATTATCCCTCTCAAACCAATAATATCAAAACACCTTCAATTTAAATTTGGCAAAATATTTGTTTTTATTTTTACACCAAACGGATGAACATCAACTATTATATATAGATGTGTTATATCACCTTAATAAAAGCTATGCTTGAGTCTTTTTTAATATTGAACGTAAAGTGTAGCCCACAAAATTAATTAATAAACTTTTTAAGAAAATATTTTGTTAATGTTGATAAGCTAAAAAACCAAATATGAGTGTTTTACATCAATAACTAAAGAATCTTTACCATTTTTCATAAAAAAGTGAAATACTTAAAATATGTATACGAATACATATTCCTCTTCTAGTTTTCGTGGGCAGAAATCTACATATTTCTGTGACACAACTTAATCGAAAGACGCGCAATGCCGGGTCCAGAAAGGCATTAGATATAAATATATATATATATATATATGTGTGTGTGTGTGTGTGTATGTGTGTGTATATAAGGAAACTCGTCTGCTGTTTATATATTTTTGTTTCTGCTGCCTACTGATTGACGTATAAGATTTTATAATTTATGTGTATGTATATACACAATGGAAACATGTATTTGCAATGAATTTATTTCATTTCATTTACAGCACTGATTAACTACATAGTTAGACAAAATTTTTCCTGACGGACAAAATTGTACTATTTTTTATTATATATACGAGTATTTGTAATGGGGGTAACTCCAGAAAAAAGTGAACCAAAAAAAAATTTTTTTTTGCTTAAAAATTTTTGTTTTGTTTTTAATAATAAATCTGAAAAGGTCTAGCTATTTCTTATAAATATAAAAGAATTTTTAATTTTTGAAATTTTCTGACTGAAATATGTGACTCTAAGGAAAACTATTTCTTTTAGCAATTATTTTAAGTAATAGGTATTATTTTTTATTTTTTGTAATTTAAAAATTTTCTACTAACAATAAACTTATGTATTAGCACTATTGTTTTTCATACGGGATTTCCCGGGAAAAATTTCCCGGGATCCCGCACAATTTCCGAAAAAGAAATTCCTGGATATATTTGCGGGAATTATTATGGCAACTTTAGTTCAAACGAGTATGTACACATTCCTTGATGAGTGTCGTTATTCACTTATGAAGGTGATGGTGCAATAATAATGTGATGGTACTAGCACAATAGCTAAAATTTTACAACAACAACTTATATTGTGTTGATTTTGTAGCAAAGGAAACGCTGTTTCGATTCAAAGAAATCATTTTCATTAAAAAAGGAATTGCAATTTTTTGAAGGAAGTGGTGAAAAAACTGAAAGTGTCCAGAGATTATATAATGCACTTCTGACTATAAGGCCAACATCCGTAGAAAGTGAACGTATTTTTTCACTAACAGGAGTTTTTTTTTAATTAAATTAGAAATAGACTGTCGAACGATTCTATTAATGTTTATTCTGTACTAAAGTCCTATTTTCAAAGCAAGATTTTGTAATATTTTTTTAATAATGTAATTTGTTTTTTTTTGTTTGCGTTATATCAATGCAAAAGAACTGAAATTATATTAGTTTTTCGACTAATGTGTTTATAAAACGTTATTGTTATTTGTTTTTTGTCGAATTAAATTAAATTAAAAAATATTTTGTATAGTTTTGCACTGGGCGGGAATTCCAGGAAATTCCCGGGAAACTGAAAAGTCGTTCCCGCTTTCCCGGGAAATGAAAAAATCCGGGAAAAGAAAAACTCTAAATAGCACAAAAGAAGAAAAACGTATACCTAAATATCTCATTATTAAATTTGTTCAGCATTAAATAAGCATTTGTTATTTTTTTTAGCTTCTTTTAAATTTATGTTCAATCAATATTAGCAGAAAAAGCTATTTAGTGAAACTAAATTGTATTTCAAACAAACTTTTGTTTGAAAATTTTTTGGGAATAATTTTTTCGGAAGCGAAATTTTTCAAAATGTATTTTATTTTTATTATTTTATTTTATTTTATTTTATTTTATTTTATTTTTTAATGAGAAGTAACACTCAGGCAATATGTGCCTGCTACTATTAGTAGGTGTTACCTTCTTTAGGAAAGCGATAGTGGTAGAGATAGAGGAAGGACTCATTCTTTTACAGCTCTGCTTTTTTGCACGTTTTTAATAATGCAGTGTTGCAGCGCCTCTGGTGTTTCAATGAGGCCTATTAAATTTGTTTGATTCTATGTTTAGTAGCCATTTTATTAACTATTTTACTTCGCCGATGATTCTGCTAGACAACGAAAAAGGCATTCTGAAGTTACATTAGGATTAGCATCTGTTGAAGCCGCTATAGTTCAGTGACCATTGACTATGCCTTCATCACTTGAACTTTCCTACAACAACTGATACAATGGTACACTAATGCACATCAGAAAAATGCGTGGTGTTATTATTTAATGAATGTTGGCTACCGGGCTCGAACACAGGACCCTCGGTTTTGCAGTCAATCAAATCAGCCAATGCCATCCTAATATGCATAAAGTACAAATGTTTTTATCATCGACTTCAAAAAGAAGTAGGTTCTGATTTCGATTATATTTTGTTTGGTGCTTAGTTCATAACTTCACCATTTGTTAACTGATTTCAAAGAAATATTGTTTAAGAGATTTAAGCTTTAGCTTGCTCCCTTTTTCAAAATATTGCTCTGTAAATTCCTGTCCTGCTATCCTTCGATTCATACGAATCCTAGCAAATACCTTAGGCTTATGCAAAGGACACAATATAAAATTTGGTAAAATTGTGGGTGTCATTACCATACTTTTAAAAGTTAATATTGAATTTTGTGTACTTACACCTAGATCCCACTATCGGTACAGTGTACCGATTTTCGTTGGCCTACTGTAATAAAGTCATAAGTAATAAACCAAATGGCATTATTCCTCAATTAATTATGAAGCAACTCTATATGGCCTTATTACCAATGCAGTTTGGTGAAATTATGTCCTCATAGATATTTCAAATAGTTGAGAAATAAGACATATGTGGCTTATAACTTATGACTTCATTTCAGTGAGCCGACGAAAATCGGTATATTGTTTCGATAGTGCGATCTAGGCTTTAAGCTGTGCAAATTCTTACTTTTACGAAACTTGGCACAAAGTTGGGATCCTTGAGATGATACTGTCTTGCGTTTCGAAAAGAAGGAAGGTCACGCCCGTTAAAGTTTTCTTTTATATATTAAAAATTTTTAGTAAGCAAATTCCTGCGATAATTGGCTTACACTTGAAACTCTTTTACACTGAAAAGAGATTGGGACGCTTAAAATTTAGTATGGTACTTTATATGATACACCTTGAGTCAAACTATTTCTACCGAACTCTGTGACTCACACGATAACAAAATGCTGCATTAACCTCACATTACATGTGGTATGAATTTGTTAGAACACAATTTTTCTGCAAAAGGATAAAAAATCTTAAATTTTTAGAGCCTTGCTATTAATATTTTTTCTTTAAAAACACAAAGCTCTTATAATTTTTTACCAGTTTTAATTAAATTTTTTTATTGAATTATATGCACACATTTATTATGTAAAATATTAGTTTCATTTTTTGGTCCCATAATGTATACATTAAAAAGAAAACTTTTAATAAAAAATTCATTTAATTTGGAAGGGAAAATATTTTAGTAAAACAAAACAAGAATATGCACACAAAATAATTAAATTATGATATTTTTTTAAATGAATGTGTGTGTGCATACCACAATGATGCAAATGATAACCCAGTAAATTTTTGTTTGTTTTTAAATTTTAAGAAAAACTATGTACGAGTAAATTGACTTCTGAAGATTTATGTTAAATTTCTAATAGAGTTTATTTGAATATTTTCATTGATATTGAGTGCCATAATTTATCACTAGGTTTTAATAAAACGGATGGCTTACGGATGCCATAATAATCTGATTTCGGTGAAAAGGCTTAATATGGAAAATTAATTTAATTTTGCCCACCAATTATCAAATTTTCGTATTTGGTAGCTGTCTGAAGAATGATTGAAATAAAAACGATATTTAGGTATGATTAGCTTAGGTTGAAGAGAGAAGCTGTTGCAACCTTCAATAAGACTGTGAACACCAACAAGTACTTGAGCACTTTTAAGTGAAATTTTCGCAATTATATTTTTAGTTTATACAATGTATGTTTTAATTCCTAAAAATAGAATATTTATAAAAACAAGTTTACACCCATGCAACTTATTAAAATACATACTTTTTTGGTTTGGAAGCCCAGCCAACTTCTTGGTTTGGTTACAGATTAATTTCCAATATAATAAAACGATGGCTTCTAGCCTTAAAAGTATAATATTATTTCCCGCGTGGAATACATATGAAATAGAATTAAAATAGATATAAATATGTGAAATAGATGACAAAATAAATAAGTTATTACAATTTTTAACTGATTCACAATAGTAGTTAGCCAGTGGCGTCAACAGAAGCCATTAAGCTCACGTTAGTGAATAGAGCCTTTATCAACGGACAGCACACAGATGTTATCTACACTGATTTTAGCAAGGCGTTTGATAAAGTTAATCATGCACTGTTACTGCAAAAATTAGATGTCATGGGATTTAACAATAACTTCCTTTACTGGATAAAGTCCTATTTGAGTTGTAGAACTCAATTTGTAAAATTTAACTCGGCAGTCTCTAAAAAAATAAATGTTACATCTGGAATCTCGCAGGGTAGTCATATCGGTCCAGTTTTCTTCCTTCTCTTTATTAATGATCTACCTGAAGCGGTAAATCATTGTAATGTTTTGATGTATGCAGACGATGTAAAATTATTTTTAAGTGTTAAGTGTTCTATTGATCACCAATATTTACAAAATGATCTAGATAATTTTTATAAATGGTGTCGTTTTAATCTGATGGAACTAAACTTAAATAAATGCAAACATATGCAATTTACAAGATTAAACCACTGTGCCTACTTATACGTTCTTGATGGCTGTAATTTAAAATGTTCTAACTCGATAATGGATTTGGGAGTATTACTTGATGCAAAACTGAATTTTGTACAACATATAACCATGGCTGTAAATAAATCTCGCAGCGTACTGGCCTTTATTAAAAGATGGGCAAAGGAATTTAACGATCCCTTTATCACAAAGAGTCTTTACACCTCGCTTGTTAGACCAATATTAGAATACGGCAGCATTGTTTGGGACCCGATCTATAACATCCACAATGATCGTATAGAGTCCGTTCAAAAGCAGTTTCTCATCTTCTGCCTAAAAAACGTTTATAGAAATCATTTGGCACTGCCATCTTACTCAATGAGATTAGCAGAAATTAATTTACCAACTTTAAAAAGTCGAAGAACTATGCTTAACATATCATTTATTGTCAACCTTATAAATGGCAACATCAATTCTGAGTTTTTACTGAATAACATAACTTTTAATATTCCCCAAAGGTCGCTACGCTATTACAACCCTCTTTATATTGCGGTTTGCCGAACTAATTATGCTATGGCTGATCCGATGAGAAAATTGTGCAGCTGTTTTAACGAAATGTATCACTTTATTGACTTTTCTTTGAATGTAAATATTATTAAATGTAATGTTATATCCTTTTTAAATCGGTAATGTAATTTTTATATAAACTATTCTTAAAAACTAAATAGTCTGCAAGGAATTCTCCATAGACTTTATTATTAATAAATAAAAATAAATAAAAAATAAATGTCATGTGAATTAAAAACGAAGCCCATCTTTATAGCAACTCAGTATAATTTACGTAGTCCCTCAAGGAATATGTTCGGCAAGGGGCCGCATTGTCACGATGTTCTCGATGGATGCCCTGCATTCATTGTTATCTGTGGCTCCTATCCGGTACAAATGTCCTCTGAAATGTTCAAGTGCCTCATTAGAACGCCCTTCAACGATAATTAAGTGCACTTTTTTCTCCTAAGCTGGGTTCTAATGACAAAAAGGCAAAGATTTGTTTTCAAACAGCACAAAATCTCTAAACTCGCAATGCTGCTTATATTGCAAAAGTTACATAAACTCAACATTAGTTCTATTCAAGATGGATAAGAGAATAGTCTGAGTTTACCCAAAAGCGTTCCAAAATTAAAAGCGTTAATACACTAATACACATATGGCATTTCTTGTGTTGTCATTTTCAAAATGTTCTTTTTATTTATTTTTTTTATTTGGAAAGCAATGCAAAACAACGAAAAATATCGGAAATGAACAACGTTGCCACTAGTACACACTATAGCGATGTCACAAAATGCAATAATGTGTACTTAGTTTAAGTGTGTATTGTTATGCAGACAACAAATATTAACACTAAAATTTAAAAAATAAAAATTAAAGTTAATGTAATAACGAATATTTAATATTGATAAAACGAAAAAAGCGCCAAAACAACAACAAAATCGGTAAAACCGAAAAAATCGTCAAAATGAAAAAATAACGCCAGAACGAAAAAAACGCCAAAACTAAGAGAAAGCGCCGAAGTTAAAAAAAATTGCGAAAAACTGAAAAAAGTTTACTGGGTACTTAACATTAAAAAATATCTCTGTATCAGGTAAGATATTCGATTAGATAGGGGTGTTTCCGCAGTAAATTACCCACTACAGTAACGACCGTTGCTTTTTTAATGGTAAAAAAAAACAGTATTGAAATTAAATTTTTTATGAAATCCTTCAGTTGCTGCCAATGCTTGAACTTTCGTAGGACCAAAATTAAGCAATCTTTTTCATAAAAAGATGTAACTTCATAAAAAGATGTAAGAAAGTATTGGTCGTTACTTTAAGTGGTCATTTACTCTAAAAACATCTATAGGTTAAATTTTGTATAGTATTGCACAATTATGGTTTTTTGTGTGAGAGCAATCTTACATATTTTTGGCTCCTTCAGAAGGTAATTTTCTTTTTACTCTCATTAGTACGAACACGCCTTTTATTTATTTTCTTTTATGTTTTTTTTTTAATATATTTTTTAAAACAAACACAACCCACGAAGTGATTAGCTTGTCGGCAAAAAACAACCAGCGTATATGGCAGGAATCGAAACCACGACCTCTAGACTGAGAGAACAGCATCGCTACCACTCAGCTACAGGGGCAGGAGAATCGCCTTGAGATAAGGGACCCTAGTAATTGTAATCCGTCTTTCTAGGTACTATTTTTAGCTAGTTGCCAATAAATAAAGGAAATATCTGTGCAATGTGCCTGCAAGAACTACTGCTTCAATTTGAATTACTCTGAGTTAAAAATACTTTATGAGGAAAGCTTTGAAGGGTGAAACTTTGAGATGTGATCAGTGAATAATTACTTGCCTTTTTCTTCGGAAGAATGCGAGGCGGGTGTAAGAACTGGAGTTGCTGTATGTAAGTTTTGAGAAGCTGTGGTTGCTGCCAAAACCGCTATAATTCTTCACGTTAAAATAGATATGAATTAAAACTAAATTAACAAGTATTCGAATACTACTTTACTATTTATTTCATAGATATCTTGTATGCTACAACTACATGAATAAGAAAGTATAATTCAGGCAAAAATAAGAGAAGCACCTAAGGTGCTGACGATTGGCATGTGAATTTGTGTCACTAAGATTACTTACAATCGGTTCTAATATAAAAGAAATGTTACCTATATACATAAGGTTACCGGGTTGAGTAGAAAAAATAATTTAGTTTCAATGGCTTGCAGTGTCCTTGAATTATTTGCTACATAGTTTTTTGCTGGGTTTAAGTTTCTTACTTCTAAAATTAAATATAATAAATGTTGGAAAATCTCTACAGATATGACAGTTCTTTAATATTCCTTACGCTAATAATGGTTTTATAAAACTAATGGATTTACCTGTCTTTGAGTTTACCAAAAAAGAAAAAAGAAAAAAATAATGTACTCACAAGAAAAAAGTAAAAGAACCACAAATTCCCTCCTTCTTTCTACGCTTTAGCAAATATTTGTATATAAAAATATATAAAAATTGGCGACTGTTTGTATGCCAAAATTTTGCAAAACGCCAAACAGCACATAACTTTTAAGATCTCTTTTTTAAATAATTCTGCCAAACAAAACTTACTTCAATGCAAAGATCTGATAGAAAATTTTCGAAAATAAAAAATTTATGGGATATAAAATAAAATTTTAATGGGCGTGCCCCCGTCAATTTTTTAAATGTAAGATTTTGTGCTTTTCAGAGCTCAGGGTTCGTGTTAAGTTTAGTAAAAATCGGTACAGTAGAACTACTTAAAATAATATATTAAATATTAATGGGCGTGACTCCGCCCACATTGTTTCAAATGGAAGATTATGTCTATTTATTTTGAACTCAAGGCGTGTGGTAAGTTTCGTAAAAATCGGTTAAGTAGAACCATGTGAAATATAATAATATATTTTAATGATGGTAGCCCCGCCCATTTTTTCAACTCTAAAATTGTTTAATTATGTACAAGAATGAAGGGAGTTTGTTAGGCTTCGCAGCAACTAAATAAGTAGAATATCATAAAATCAAATACAAAAATTTGTGTGCGTGTCCCCACCCAAGCTGTACTCTATCAGACAATAAAAATTTTTTTACAATCGGTCTAATATGAACCGAGTCATGAAATGACACTGCCAAAAAAAAAATAAATAGAGATGAATTGATTTTTGAAGTCGGTTAAAAATCAAACCACTGTGAACTTAGTTCTATTTCAGTTTGGTACGCTTGGGGTAGCGAAGCATACCGGCCTGCAACTAATTTTATAAATGGAACACATACTTGAGCAGCAGTTGCATTTTGCCAGTTGTTGCTGCATTGTAGACAAACAAGGAGGAGAATACTTTATGACATTTAATATTACAAATTTGTTTTCTTATCTGCATTTCATTTACATTTTATAAAGAGGGTAAGAAAAAAAAACAACTTAATTTTTTTCTTATTAGTTTTTGCACCGCAAATATGAAAAGCAAGAAGAAAATGGCAAATAGAAACTTATAATTTTTGCAAATTACTAACAAAAAGTATACGCTAGGAGCTTACTTTTTCTTTTCAAAAGAATAATGAAAAAAAAAATCAAACTTTTAGTATACGTCTTTATATAAACAAAATAACAATTCACTCTGGTAGTTACTCTAAAGCACACGAGCAGTGTATGTGTATGCTAAAACAATTGAAAATAAAAAATGACCAGGATATAGAATTTTCTATTCTTAACAAACTTTAATAGAATAACAATTTTCATTTTCTGTCTGTTAATTTAAAAATAACAAAATTTTACTGATTTTGCTCTCCACAATCTTTTAAGTGTTAGAAGACAAGAAAATTAAGTTTTAAATAAAACAAGAATAATATGCAGACAATTTACGAAATTCAATAAAGAGTAATATTTATTCAAAATAGAAACTAAAGAAAACCCGTGTCCTGCATTTGTGGTATAAGTGGTATTTTAATAATAAACAGAGTAAATCTACTTCACATACGAGTCAAAGGTGGCGCAGTTTTATAATTTTACTAGCTTTTACCAGCGGCTTCGCCCGCGTTGATCTCATATTTTGGAAACTATACTTAAAATATATGAATGTTTTGCTACTCACTGATAATGTTAAAAAAAAAACGATAAAAACCGTCAAAAAGGCGATAAAAAATTAGGAAAAACACAATAAACTCGGTTTTAAAACTGTTTAAACAATCAAACCCGAAACGAAAATTGCCCTTACCAGCCCAAAAATATGTTTTTGGAAAAAAGTCTAAACTAAATATAAAAAACCGGTTTCGAACCGGATAAAAAATTGGCAATATTTGTCGGTGGTAATGTAGCTTTCTATTGGTGAAAGAATTTTCAAAATCTGTTTACGGTTTGAAAATCGCCGCCAAATATAAGAAAACCGGTTATGTATCGGATAAAAAAATAGCCTTTGTTTGACGCAGATAATGTAGCTTTCTAATGGTAAAAGAATCTTTAGAATCGGTTCAGCGGTTTGCTCATGAAAGAGTAGTAAACAAACAAACAAACTCACTTTCACAAGTAGCAGATTAGCGTCCAATGAGCGCCTCGTGCAAACTGGTTCAACTACAGATGTTGCAAGAAATTGCCGACCTTGAAATTGCTCGTTCAACTGAAAATATGGCCGACAATGTGAGTGAGAGTTCACAAACTTCATCGAGACAAGGATGCACCACCCATTGCGACGAGATATGGTGAAAGATTTGAAAATGGTCCCCTACATTTACAAATTGCTGCAGCTGACCGTCGTACAAAGTTAATTTACTGACATAAGAGAGTGGATCATTAACTCAGTGCCTTTTTGAAGAAACACAGGTTTTGATATTAGAAGTTATTTTATTTTTTAACCTAGTCTTCTTTGAGTTCTAGGCACTTAGTCCAACGTTTCTCCAGTTTTTGTATGCCTTCCAAAAATAGTATTCGAGGTCCTTAAAATAGGTAATAATTTCATCGTTGGAGCTAAATCTCTTTCCACCGAGTCATTTATTTAGGTTTGGAAATAGGAATAAGTCTCACTAGGGGCTAAATCCGGAGAATATGGCGGTAGAGGTACTAATTTGTAGCCCAATTCATAGCATTATCTTAATCAAAAAGAACTTTTTTTTTGCCCTATGGAATCGTTTTCTTTTTAAATTGTAATTAAATCGGTTTAATAAGTTGGCATAATAATCGCCGTTTATTGTTTTTCCTTTTTGAAGGTAATCGATGTGGATTATCCCGCGTTCATCCCAAAAAACTGTTGCCATCACCTTAGCCTTCTTCGGAGCAGGTTCACCCGGAGAAACCCATTGTTTAGACTGCTGCTTGTTTTTCGAAGTACAGTAATGGATCCATGTTTCATCCACAGTTACAAAAATTTATTCGGATTGCGGTTAAACAACTCCAAAAAATTCTTTGAAATGGTCACACGTTTACGTTTATGGTCAATTGAGCGCAAACGCGGCACCCATCTTGCAGACAACTTTCTTAAATCCAGCTGATCACTTAAAATCGAAACCACTCTGCCATATGCAATGCCTAAGGCATCAACAATCACACGCACTTTTACTCTTCGAAGGGCAAACACCATATCGTGAATTTTTTCGACATTTTCGGGTGTATTGACCACAATTGGCCGTCCAGAACGTTCAGCGTCATTTGCGACCACAACGAAAGTCAGTAAACCACTTTTCTACGATTGAAATCGATGACGCGGAGTCCCCATAGTATTTATCGAGCTTTTTCTTGGAGCACTCGAAATTCACTTTTTTCCATTTTTAGAAAAATACACGAGGTTGTATGTTTTGAACAGCTGTTAAACGCAAAGTAAATGACGACAATTGCTCAAAATTTGACAGTAGTTTATTAACAGGTGGTACTTGATGGGATGAGTGTTGCCTTTCATATAACTACGAGGGAAGTTCGAAAAGTCACGGACTTATTGATCCGCCCTGGTACTCTGTTAAACTTGATGCAAGAAAAGCAGGATTTGGAAAAAATACCGAAAATGAGAGACGAAGTCCAATTTCACAAAATTTTTTTTTCGTGGTGCAAAGAATCCTTATGAAATGTATGAAGAGTCAAATAGACTTCTTGGCAACATTTGCAGAGAAAAGTTGATTGGTTGTTATTTTTTTGAAGATGCTGATGGCACAGGTGGCCAGGTTGCAGCGTTGAGCCTCGGTCATTGTTGGTTTTCACAGGAAGGTGTAGCAGATCACACAACTCGGGCAACGATGAAAATTTGGAGACACAAATTTTCAGATCGAGTAATTTCCTATTTTAGAAAGATTAACTAGCCGTCCAGTTGCAAGATCTAACAGCACCAGACTTCTTGCTTTGAGGATTTTTAAAATACCGCGCTTATTACAACTAACTACGAACATTGTTAGTGTTGAAAGCTAGGGATATTACAAAATGCCGTCAAACAAGTGCAATTTTGCATCAACTCGGGAGTTGACCATTCAACTTTTTTCAATTACTTTTTTCAAATACTACAAAATATGAAAAATTTATTTTACGTCGGTTAATCGACTGAAATTAACCGGTTTAACCGTTAATCGAAAAAGCCAATTTTAAATTAACCGATCAGTTAATTGGGTAGTATATAACCGATTAACCGATTAACGGTTAACCGAATGAATGCCCTAGTATTTATTAATGAGAACTAATTTTTATGAAGACGTTATGAAATTAATTATTTTATTGTAGTAATTTCCCTTAACTTTTAAGCCGATAGCCGAATCTCTCTAAGCCATAAAAAGTACAAAATATCAACTCTTTGATCCCTTGATAAGCCATAAAAATTAAAATGAAAAATTAATAAAAATTACAATTATTTGTTTTCTTTAAATACTCATATACACATGTCCTGGTACTCTGAGTCATCTAAATAAACATAAGTAATTTCCATAGTTTATATTAAAAAATATTACTAAATCTCTCTAGCCAGTGTCCACTAATTTATTTATAACAATCTTTTTACTTTTGCATTTTTCTGCACTTATTTTCTGGCAGTTGTTCGTTCATAGTGTTGTTGTTGGTAAAAAACAAAATCCTGTTTATTCTTAATGTTGCACTTCCGTTATGTTGATCGCATTTTATAGAGCAGCTGTTCTAAATGTTGAATTTACCTGGTGTGGCAGCAGATGCTTGAAACCTACGGCCATTATAAATGTGGCGGATGGACAAGGCCAACGAGAGAAAAAGAAAAACAAAAAGAAAATAATAAAAGACCAAACCACTATTAAGAAAAAAAAAATCAAGTTTCAACAACGGTAGCTTGGCAGCTTGGTATGCATAATTTCCATTTATTTACAAACGCACAAACAAACAAGCGAAACAAACTTTCTGATTTAAGAAAAAAAAAATTTGCCAAGAGAGAAAAGATGGAAAAAAATGCTAGAAAAAGTTTTGCAATTTCCACATTTTCATATTTGGTATTTTTTTCATTCATTTGTTCATTTACTTCTTCCATTATACTCTCTATTCTTGTTTATATTTTATTTTTTTTTATATTAAGATAATTTACATAAAATTACATCAGTGCGCTTATAATATGCTTAAGCCGCTGTCGCTGCCTCTTGTAAAATCCACATAAAAAAAGGATTTTCTCAGCATCAGTTTTTGTTTGTTTTTAAAATAGGAGTTTCCTTTGTAATAAATAATAATATATCAACCACACGGTTGCGACAATCGGCTAATACACATTTTGCTAAGCTTTTCTACTCTTTTACGTTTTAGTGCAGCGCAATGTATTTGTTATGAAACAAACTCCATTGTCATTGTGTAAGCATAAGATTTCGATTGCTATGGGTTTGCATTGGGATTAATTATATTTTTACAACTGAAAGGTTTTTATTAACAACGTAATGACTAGAGCTCGTGCATTCATGCAACTAAAATTTGATCTTTAGATCTTTAGCGCAAACATGTGCATTTAGCAACGAAAAAAGCACGAAAAATAAAATATTTGTTAAATTTTGCATTATTATTTAAAACAAAAACAACGTAGAAGAAACATATTATAAAACTTACAAACTATTTCAAACAATAATCACGAAATGCATCCTTCTTATTGTAGGCTGCTGTTTACGTATGCATATTAGGGTATTCAATTAAATATATATAAATTATGTATATATGTATGTAGATTAGGGGTATAACCAAATTTTGGCTTTAGCACTACGCGTTAGCGAATATTGTGTTATTAACGAAATCAATTTGTTTTGGGTCGTTTGAAAATAAAAACCTCACCCACGAGAGAGATTTTCTAAAATGCATAAAGAAAAAAATTGAATAAGAAAATTTTAAATATTTAATTAATAAATGAAAAAAAAGGTTAAAAAGTTTCTTAATTATTAAAGGACATGAATTTCAAATTTAATGTGCGTTTTGTTTTGCAACTTTACCGCGTTTTGTGGGTGACCTTTTTTGAAAAACGCGAAATATTAATATGATTTTTTTTAATAGTTTTCAATTTGATATTTGCAAAAAATGGGAATAAGTTATATCCCTAATGTACATATATAGTATTTCAATATGAATTTTTTTTTTATTTTTTATTTTATTTTGAAATATGCATTAAAAAAAAATTGATAAAAATTTATAACAAATTACTTAAAATTTGTATGATTCATGTAGATAATTAGTTAATACGTTTTTATCTATCACAAAAAAAATGCATTCGCATAAACTCCGAACCCTGGTTGTTAGCAAAGAAGGAAAGGATAGAATTTTATAAACTTTTTCCAATTCGCATGGACAAAAAGGCGTCCTTTCAAAAAAAATATATTCTTCCATGGAAACGAAAATAACAAACTATTAAATTTAAAAAAATTTTTTTCCCAATAAATTACGAAATGCACATATTTCAAAGCTGACTTCACGTATGGAAAATAGTGAAAGTGTCGGTGAAGGTGATGACATTTCTCATCTTAGTTTTCAAAATATGAAAAATTAAAGCAGACTATTTCGCAGAAAAGCGGAGAGCAAACATCATCAATCATCTAATATATATATAGGGTCCCCCATCTAACGTTTTTTTTCAACTAGTGCTTATTTCGTTAATGGTAACACTTAGCTCATGTCTGATTTGACAGATAATTAGTTTTATCCTTCCGCTGAACGAATATGGTTGTGTATACGCTTGAACAACGCTGGGAAATATTGCCTGCGATCGACTTACAGAAGATGCCGATTTTGCCAAAAAAATCATGTTTTCAGATGAAGCTCATTTTGATCTTGGCGGGTATGTAAACAAGCAAAATTATCGCATTTGGGGCACAGAAAACCCGCACGCCGACGCACCTAAAACGAGTCACTGTTTGGACTTTTGTCCAGAGGCATAATTGGGCCATTTTTTTTTTCGAAAATGAGCAAGGAGTGGCCGTTACAGTCAATGGCAATTGTTATCGGGCCATGTTGAACGAATTTTTGTTCACAAAAATTGAAGAGGAGGTTATTGGCAACATTTGGTTTCAACAGGACGGCGCTACGTGCCACACAGCCGAAGCTACACTCGATGTTTTGCGCCCTGTTTTCAAAACAAAAAAGTTATCTGGCGGACCCTTTACATAAACTTATAGGTGGGTAATATTTAGCCACACCCCCGAGAAGTGTTTCGAGCGAGCGAATGTTCAGGGGTGCTGGTCTTGCTTACGCAACTCATCGTAATAGGCTTGATGAAGCAAAAGCTTGCAAGCTTTTATTTTTGAAGCTAAATATTGCTCTATTGAGGTGCAGACAAAGTAGACTATTAGTCGTAATGACCTTTAAATAATATATAATTTTTTTTTTACTACAATTAATGCAATTAGTAAAAAGTTTATTAATAAAATTGTTAGTTGTATAAATTAATAAATTATTTAATGTTAAAGAATTTTCTACTAGCACCTTAAGTTTTTTTAATAACAATTGTAAAATAAGTAGGTTTTGTTTTAAAAACAAACAAACAAGTTTACTACAAGCATTTTTGTTCCAATCATTTCACTTTGAATCAAATTTCAATCAAAATGTCTCAAACACAAACATATTATTTGTGAGATCTTTTTGTTTTCAGAGATTTAATTTCACAATCTTTCTTCAAATTAGAGATGGCGCATGCCGAATTTTTCCAACATTACACGACCCTAATACGAATACTAAGATGTCCAACACGTCCCAAATACGCGCTCGAAAATTTTTCCCAGCACGGCACGAGACAACACGCATGAAATCAAATTGAATATCAAAATATAATTTTTTATGTACAAATATATATATATATTTTTTTATTTTAACGTTTCGTGTAAGGCTTATGATTATGCGTGTATGTTCTATTTGTATTTTTATTTACACATTTTTGTGTTGAGAAACAGTAACTTATCAAGATTTATTCTTCATAATATTGTGCGGCGTTTGCTCAAGATGAATCCAGAAGTGGAGAATACTCCGGCACTAGTCGTGGAACTTAAAGCTATATTTAATTGGTTTTTTTTTGAAGAAGAAGAAGCAACACTTAGGCAAAAATGCCTGCTCCTATTACTGAAAGTTAAATTCTTTAGGAAAGGGATATCGATAGAGAATACAGTTGGTGAAGGAAGAGACAGAGGAAAGTTTCATTCTTTTAAAACTCTGTTTAAAAATGCAGTATTGCAGCGCCTCTGGTGTCAATGAGGCGTATTAAATTTTCGAAGATGTGTTTAGTAGGCAGTTTTATTGGTTATTTTATTTTCGCTGATAATTCTGCTACACAGTACCGACGAAAGAGGGCGCTTTGATATTACAGTGGGATTAGTATCCGTGCCAAGCCGGTGTAGTTCACTGACCAGTGGCATAGACACTTGAACTCTCCTAAATTAACTGATACAAAAGGACACTAATGCACATCACAAAAATAATTAATTGCGATTGGTATGGCATTGAAAATTACAAAAATCAACTGTTTTTTTCAAGCGTCACTTTTTAGTTCTTACTTACAGACCTTTGAGCTTAAGAGTCCCATACACTATCAAAAACTTTGGGGGTACAAAATATAAAATGTTTTTCTTTACTGGAAATTTATGCATGGTATATCTTACACTTAAAATTGTTTCGTGTTTTTTTGTGTGTCAATTTTGGTCAACAAGAAACGACCCGATCATTTAAAATCAGATATTTTCTAACGAACACTTTGTGTTGAATCGTACGTGTTCGTGTCACAAAAAAACCAGGGTATACGCCCATCTCTATTTCAAATAAATTTTTAAACGATGCAGTAAGGCTTGTGAATTGAGCAATTATTTATTCTTTGAATTGAAATATTTTTTTTTCAATTACGACAAAATAATTTTTTGTCACATTTATTTAAAATTTAGTTTAGGATTTGCGCAGCTATTTATTTATTTTTTTGGGGGAAAATATTCGCCAACTATTTGTCTGAATGTGAGGAATACGAATGAAAATGGTACACAAATATTTGCTTGCAATTATAAATATTGAATTGCATTTTAAAATGATATTTAAAACAAATGACCTGAATGGAATTTTCTAGTTTCATATAAGAGTTGCAACTTAAACAACAACTTTAAGTTATATAAAAGTAAGACTCGTATATACAAAAACGTTTAATACAGACACGCTGAAAAGTGAAAGGGTTTTAATGCATGATTTATAACAATTTTTGCAAAGTGCAAAAGGTGAAAAAAGTAATTCTTCACTAATGAACACTGAGATTTAAATACTAACACACAGAAGAAATAAAAGTTCTCGTGTTACCGTGTAATTAATCTTTAAATGTTTTATTATGTTGGAAACGCCCCTTTGCATTTATAAAATGTTAAAACAAAAAAAAAACAGGAATTGTCTAAAGTAATAGCACTTCATACATTTTAATATCATGCCATGGCATATGCTCAGGTTACCGTACCAACTTTGTTTTAGTTAATTTAAAATGCGAACAAAAAATTTTTATGTACGAGTATTTAGCTGGTTAACCATTGCAATGTTCTAGAAAGTTGGATATTGGGGTTTATCATGTTGTTTGTTATTTTAACAATATAAAATTGTAATGAGTATAAGAATAACGATTTAAGGATCAGACAAATCGAATAATAGATGAATAAAAGCAGCTTAAAAGCTGCTCTTATCCATTTACAAAAATAAGTTTTCAAAAATCAACTTAATTGATTCATTTTCATTTATTATTTTCCTTACTTCGTAATTACAGGTTAACAATACAAATAATTTTGCAAAAAAAAACTGACTTCAATGCAAACATGTGATAGAGTACTTTCGTGTTAAGTTTAGTAAAAATCGCTACAGTAGAACCACTTAAAATAATATATTAAATTTTAATGGGCGTGACTTCGCCCACGTTTTTTCAAATGGAAGATTATGTCTATTTTTGAACTCAAGGCGTGAGGTAAGTTTCGTAAAAATCGGTTAAGTAGAACCACGTGAAATATAATCATAGATTTTAATAGGCTAGCCCCGCCCATTTTTTTTTTAAATTTTAAAATTGTGTAATTACAAGTACCAAAGGTGTTTTATAGGTTTTGCAGCAATCAATTAAATAGAATATCATAAAATCAAATAAAGAAATTTGTGGGTGTCATCCCGACCCTTTTTTTTGCAATGGGAAAAATGGACAGCTATACAATGTCAGGCAATAAAATTTGTTTTACAATCGGTATAATATGAACCGAGTTATGATGTAACACTGCCCAAAAAAAGAAATAGAGACGAATTGATAACCAGCTCCCTTTTTTGAAGTCGGTTAAAAATTGCCTTGGTTTAATCGCTACTCGCGAGATAAGTTTTATATAGGGTCCGCCAGATAACTTTTTTTTTGGAAACACGGCGCAAAACATCGAGTGTAGCTTCGGCTGTGTGGCACGTAGCGCCGTCCTGTTGAAACCAAATGTTGCCAATATCCTCCTCTTCAATTTTTGTGAACAAAAATTCGTTCAACATAGCCCGATAACGATCGCAATTGACTGTAACGGCCACTCCTTGCTCATTGGACCAGTTATTCCTCTGGACCAAAATCCGCACCAAACAGTGACTCGTTTTGGGTGCGTCGGCTTTTCAATGTATGCGCGCGGGTTTTCTGTGCCCCAAATGCGACAATTTTGCTTGTTTACATACCCGCTAAGATCAAAATGAGTTTCATCTGAAAAGATGATTTTTTTTTGGTAAAATCGGCATCTTCTGTAAGTCGATCGCAGGCAATATTTCCCAGCGTTGTTCAAGCGTATACACAACCATATTCCTTCAGCGGAAGGATAAAACTAATTATCTGTCAAATCAGACATGAGCTAAGTGTTACCATTAACGAAATAAGCACTAGTTGAAAAAACGTTAGATGGCGGACCCTTTACTATTCTTTAAGGTCTAGAAATTGGCATGAATCTTTCAACAGCAGTCAATTGTTTTCAACCCAGGTAGATATGCGAAAATTTTGTGGTAATAAGGATGAATATCGACAATCGCACGAAGACAAATTAAGTGATACGTTAATCGTATAAGCGGAATGGGATTTCAGTACGTTCACGTATGTCATAATTCAAAAATGATATTTTGACGTGATGAGTTGCACGTTCACGGATGCGACGATCCTACCCCTGGTTTTTGTTTTTCTAAAGTGTTTCGTAGGAAATATATATATGAAAAATCTCAAAAGAGTTAAACAAAATTTAAATTTAGAAACAAAAAGAAAACGTGGAATTAATATAAAATTTTTCACTGTTCAAAAATATTTACTAGAGTACAAACTTTTGAAAAAAAAAATAAAAAAAATTTGAAGATTTGGCTGGTTTCTATGGTTAAAGAATTGTCTATATGCATTTCGTTGCCGCTTTTGGAACTCATCAGTCGACTTCAACCCAAAAAGTTTTTGAATTTAGCTAACAAACTTCGTATGCTTAAAGTAAGACTCTTAATACTATATTGAGAATCCCAATATACAAACATAATAAGTTTGAAAGGCTCAAACAAAAATCTTTACAAAACAAGCATCTTTATTCGATTGTGCATCTATTTTATTTTCCACCACCTTTTTATGTGCAAATAAATATACTTCGGCATTATTTGTACGGAAATAAATAAAAAAAAATTAAATATCACGAATAACTAAAATATCAGTAACCTAAATCTCAACATCACGTACTCTGGTGATGTGGATTAATGTCGATTATAATGCAAATCTCAATACCCTCCACCGTTGATATTTGTTGCAGTGATTCGTCAGTATGATAACTTAAAGTAATGCGCCTGCTTAACACTAGAGGAGCTGCAACGATGCCAATAAAATTAAAATAAAGCACTATAACAGAGTTATAAGGCCAGTTAAAATTACTAAATTATTAATATTGTTCTCTCTTAATTAAAGACTGTATCACATTTATAAAGATATCGTTACCTTAGCAGTAAAATTCCCTAAAAAATATTTTAATTTTATAGAATGAGTAAAACCATGTTGAAATGGGAAATATTGCAATGTTTGGATTTATTTTTCCAGCGATTATATCGATGAAATACCATGGAACTTTTAAAAAAGTCTATTTAATTTTTTTTTCTTAGTTATCGATATAAGTCTTGGTGGGCATATCATCTGTATTGGTACTACTTCTTCTAAAAAAAATAAGTTCACGGCTTATTGTAATAAACCGTGAATTTATTAAATAAATAATTAAAACATTTTTTAAATTTAAAAAAGTTTTCTATTTCCTTCATACTTTAATACAAAATTTAAAGTCTGCGTAGATGCACAATGCGTAGTTATGTAATACCAAATTTTACTTGCCAACATTTCCCTTAAAAAAATTATTTTTAATAATAATTATAATAATAATAATATAAAGAATGTAGTCATAGGACATAAAAGATTCAGCACTGCCGTATATAAAACTTTCGCTTTTCTTGCTTCACTGTGTTTAATACAAGTTTTTTAAGTTAACAACAAACAAAAGAGAAATGAGATTTAAATAAGTAAAGCCACGTTAGTTAATACAGTCTTACGAAAATAAATTAATGATACACTTTAAAAATTTAAAATTTATCATGGTTCTTGTGTTCTTGTATTCTGGTTAACATTGAATCGAAAAGCGAAAAGGAGACACAACTTTAGAATTAACGGAACTTTGATCTTGAGCTGATTTGTACAGAGTTTTTTTTTTACTATTGTATCATGCATAATCTGTCAGATACGCTATGCATCATGTATTTGATAAACTATATTTTACATGTACTCATCCAGATGACCAAATGCTGTAGAGTATGTCCTAGTTATTATTAACAAGCTATAATTAAAAGTATTTATTTGCGGAGCGGATACTTGCTACATACTTTTTTTCCCTGTAGTGTACGAGCATTTGCATACACGATGCATTTGTTAACTTAACTACAGTGAATGCAAAATAAATTTTTAAAAATATCACAGAAATCTTAATGTTTGTAAACAAATTTCATATTAATTTAAAAAGTTATTCTTAAATTCTTAATAAATACCTTCTTAAGACATCATTTCACTGATTCTAATTGTAAATTTTCGACAAACTTTGTATAAAATGCAAAAAAAAAAAAAACAAATGAAATGAATTTCATTCTCGACATGATTTTATTTGTAAATCTTTATTTAACATTACAACAATAAAAAGTTCTCTGAAAGTCTGACTTTTTTTAGTTTTACATTTTTTTATTTGTTTAAATACCATCAATCCTTTTTGTAATCCTTTTGTGTTAACTGATTGAAGTGTGATAACCAGGCTATAAAAAATGGAAACCAAGAGTTGGATGAAAACCAGAATGAAATATAAAACTTACACACGTATTAAATGAGAATGTGCGTTAATAAGTTGCTCAAGTAGTTTAATCCATTTTACAATTAACGAGGTCGCGCCACAATTAAACAGACATTCACTCATACTTAAAAATGAAGTGATGCATACGAAATACTTCGATGAAAAGAAAAACGCTAGTGAAAAAGAAAGGATTTGGAAGTAAACAAGTTGTCTAAGGGAATATCTAGCTTTTATTGGTTTTTTTTTAGAAACATTATTATGCACAAAAAGCGAAAAGTTAAATTTATTCTTGCAATTATGTGGGAAAGTTTTGTATTTTAATGGGAAGTCCAAACTTTTATACGAAGCAAACTAGTAGCTATTGGATTAAGACTGAAAAAAATTAATCAAATTGCATAAGAACAAACAAGTGATTGAAAAATTGGGAAATATTTATATTTATATTTCATTAAAATCGTATTAAATTTCAACTATTAAAGTTCACACAAAAAAGTAATACGAATGAGTTTGTAATATTAATTAAAATATTTGTAATATTAATTAAAAAATTAATTAAATTTTCACCTATAAACAATTTGATAATATCGATTAAGTTTTTCCACTCAAATTAATTAATACAATTAAAAATTTAATTGAGTCAATTAAATTATTAATTGAAAACATTAATTGGTGAATACTTTTTTCTGTGTTATTTTGAGGCGCTTCGAAAAATCCCCAGGAAATTGAGATATCATATGTCTTCAGTATTTGACCAAGAAATATCACAATAAATTCACTCTTGCGTGCCATCTTGTTGCAAAAGCATTACTAAGTCACAAACGACATTCCTAACGATTAACACTCGATCAAATTCGTCTGTGATTGAAGGATCTAATCGAACGAATTTCCACTCACGTGAATTTCACTCACGTAAATGTTAATTTATCACCTTACAAGACTTTGTGAATTGGCTATATCGTCCCTACCATGTCAAACTATCCAATATGCAAAATTCGTTTTTTTACATTCGTTACCTTGGTACCCTAATTTCTAGGATATGCCTGGTTTTAAAATGCTGAAACTCTTATAGACGACAGATAACTCAATAAGAAATATTTTAAGGCTGGCATTTTTAGCAATCCGCCGACTTTAAATCCACAATTGACGACATGATAGGAACGATGTGTATGTATATATAAAGTTATAAAAGTTTCCAAGTTTTGAGAAAAAACCTTAACGTTTTATGGGAATCAAATGTTACTTAATAGCTCGATATAAGTGAACATGCAATATTGGAAAAGGAATGCTTGAATTGTGACATAATATTCAACTTTATTAAATGCCAAAAATATAAAATATGTGAGCTTGCTTGGTATGTAGGTATGTATATGATACCTTATTGACGACAAACTGATTTTAAGGGCCGTAGACTCGATTAGAATCCTTGCTGTCAAGTTAGTATACCATTCAATGTTCATAATGAAAATATAATTATGTATAATGAAAATTTGTTCGGAATTGATGGCTTAACACTATATTCATTAACATGTGACAGTAAATATTGACATTTTCACCGGAATCTCCACTTTTTGTAGCGTGCGACACCAAAAAAAAATTTTTTTTTTCAAAGAAAACTAAACTTTTTTCTTTAATTAACACTGTTCTGAAAAACAAGCTTGATTGCTTGCCCATAAGCTGAAAATTAAAATCTTTTGATTTTCTAGCACTTAGAACAAAACGTTGTCATATTAAGAAGAAATGTCAAATAAAAAATCAAGCATTATAAGTTCTAGAAGAAAAAACAGGGTGTTGTAGGCGAAGAACAAAATTTTTAACTCAAGATATGACTGCTTCCAAAAAAAAAACTACTCCCGATTTTTTCTTCTGTGCGCCTTGGGGTTTATCCAAACATCTTCTGATACTAAAAATTATATAAGACATCTTTCCGTCCGTGTTATAAAGAGTACTCTGCTCTTTTTTCAACAATGAGATGATTATATTGAGTCTGTCCTTTGTTAGTAAGCATGTTTACAAAAGAGCCCTCCAATTTCGTCAATTTCGGAAAACAAATTAAATAAAAAATTAAATTTTTGCAAGTAATCTATAAGAAGTGATTGTGGGGCAAATCAAATCAAGATGAACCCTTTTCCAAAAAGGGAAAAGTCGACAAAAAGAGTTTCTGTGTAAAATGATTAAAACTGCCACAGATCCCTTAAAATTCTCTTTAGAGTATTGATTTACTAAATAGGCCTTAAAAGATTTCATATACGAGTATTTAATGAAATATTTCAACAATGTAATGTGACCAAAATCTAAAAAAAAAAACCATTTGATTGTTATAATCAATAATTTTTCTTTTAGTTCAGGTACAATTATAATATGCGAATGATACAGCAACTTGCATTCAACCTAATTCTGTCTAACAAATTGTTAATAATGTTAAGAAAGTAAGCAACATGTTTACCAGAATTTCTAAATCACAATCCTCAAAAAAAAATTCCATAAAATAAACTTTTTTAAATTAATGTTTGAAAGCTTTAAATCTCTAGTATTTTAGTCTGTCATACGCATATTAAGGAATACAGAATATGCCGAAAAGCTTAACAAGAATTTGAAACCTTCAAAAAAATCAAAAATAAAAAATAATAAAAAGATTTTTAGTCTAGAAACTCAATGACGCCGGTACTGGCAAGATGTCACTATTTATTTGCTTAAGGTCTGTGAGAATAGAAGAAGGCTGCAGCAGTCTAAAGACAGCGTAAATCGACGTTTTCACGCATCGCCGATGACATCATCAAAGTTAAACATGAAACTTTTTAATGTGCGTGGAGTGACAATTACGGTGGCAGTGCCGGTGCTGGTAGGAGTTGTCAAAGTTTAAGACTTCATAAGCCACATTGATGGCATATGGTAGAACACCATCTGGGGAACAATTGTGTTTCTCGAGAGAGCGATATGTAGATAGATAGAGCAGTAGACAGCCACAACTAAGGTCATACATACATACGCACAAAAGCAAGCAATTGTGAATGCAAACACTCCAGCCAGGAATATTATTCCCTAAAAACAACTGGGAGGCAAAAATATACTAAAGTACAAGAAAAGAATAAAAAAGTGAAAATATAAATTTTTTGTGCTCTGTTCTATGTCACATCGTTCATACCACCCACCCACATTCATATTGGACTAATTCAATGTTGAATGAAACGCTTGGCTTATTTCAATTATTTTTCATTGTTGCTTGTGTTTTAAATATTTATCAATCACAAGAGTCTGTTGACTTAAACTCCAACCACCTGTACCAAACAAGACAAGGATAACACACAACAACAACAACAACAGCAACAACCACCACAAGAAATTGCTTGTCTAAATGGATGTTTAAATATATTGAAACTTGTTTCTCTTTGTTGTTGCTGCTATTTCACCTTAAGGCATACATACATACATACGAGTACATACATTTGTTGTTGAGGCACCTTGTTGTTTCATTTGCAACATGTTCAAAAATTAGTTCCTTTTGCTTTTATTACTTAATGGAATCTTGTGTTAAAAATTATACCAGAGGGGGCGAAATATTGGAATGCATGTTGTTGTTATTTTTATTTTTTTCAAATCCAAATATTTCCAAAAAAATATTTTGTATCAAACTCTCCTTTAAATTAAATATATAAGAATGAGTTTGAAATTTATTTGCCCTGTGTTTAATATTAAACTAATTTTATGGGACAACATGTTTAATACAACATGACATTATCAGGGGTTACTTAAATGAGTGAAGTACATATCGCACTGAAACAAACACAAATAACAAATATACAACAAAAAAAAAAAGATTTTTTATTCTTATATTTTAAATTGGTTTTTCGTAGAATTCCCAATATGTGTGAAACAAAAATTTTTTATATCTGTGTATAAGCAAGTTTTCGCAGATTTTTGAATAATTTTCTACTGTTTTGTACTCTAAACAAACTGATGAAAACACATTTTATTTTTTAATTATTACTGTTCGAACTTAATTTTTTCTATAGTTATGATTTGATCAGGCTAAAGTTCGTATCGCTTTGTAAACCAAATTACATGTGATAGTTATTAATGAACAAATATTACCAAAGTTAGTTGTAAGTATGCTGACAAACACGTAGTAGAACGGCACAACCGGCTGTTTTCGAAGGCCACTACACCTTCATCATCAGCGTTCTTCTTTTATGTTTGGTCCACTGTGTGTGGTGTCAGTTGATGCAGATTTCTGCTTTATATACGCAACTTTTATTGCAAATGGCATAAGTGAATTTTTAATTAGTAAAGAACAAACGACAATGGCAAGACTGTTGTAAATTTAGAGATGGTAAAAATGAGGGTTATGACTGCATATATTTCCATAAAATTTAAAAATTTTCTTTTATTGCACAGAAATTAAGCTACGAAAAAATGTAACCTATTTTAAAGCATAAAACATTTTGGGTGTAGGAGCTTTGTTTGTCTGTAAAATGAATTTGAAATGCAGTTAAATGCTACATATTGCAATTTAATTAGAAATGGATATGTTTGAACGATGTTGCATGGATTATCAGGAGTTGATGCATATTTATATGTCTATAAATTTCTGAAGTTGTAAATGGCATTTAAGATTCGCGCATAGCCGAATATAGCACTTTAACTTGTGTTGTTTGAAGGGATTGCAAATAGCGATTATTTTCCAAATTTAAACTGACAACATTTTAAACGACAAACAGCTGTTTTGCGTTCCACTAAAAGCTTTTAGCACGACAAGTCTAAAAAAATGGGTGCGAACGATAACGTAAGCATTTCAATACAAAATTTTGCCCCACTAACAATTTTTTCAGTCATTTGTACGCACGGAAATGTCAAAAGTTTGAAAGATTGAAACAAAATAAAGCAGCAAATTAATTGTTATTAAACAAAATATTTTGCTTTTCCAATGGTTAACTAAATGATTTGCTGTTTAAGCTGCCTTCAACTGGTTTTAATAATTGTTTTCTCACGTCGGGGTTTGTAAATATATAAACGGTTTTGCTGAACAACTATAATATGCCTAAGCGTACTTTGGCCAGTCTTTGCGCTATTCTCCTCTACGTATGCGGTATAATTAAGTGCAGCCTTTTTTTGTCTACCACGCCTGTCACCAGCTATAACTCCAGTTGGTTAGAAGTGATTGATGCTTCTAAGCGACTTTTCTACATACAAAGAGGGAAATATTCTTAAACCGTCCGGCTATGGAGAAAATTCAAACTGAGCGGAGCTGGTATTCGATATATATATATACTTACATACATATGTATATAAAGGTGTATGCATTTATGTATGTACATACTCGTACCTCGACAAGAGAGTCCTTAAGTCAGGACGAAGGCCAGCTAAAGCAGAAACATATTCATACTCTGTGAAGTCGCCGTTGTGCATACATATGTATGTCTATACGTATGTATGTATGTATGTATGTATGTATGTACATATGTCTGTGCACAGAGAACATTTATTGCGCCCGTCCGTAGGCCGGCTAGGTAAACAACTTTTATGGGTCTATTGGCATTCTCGAATAACCTAAAGACAGTGACAATCACCCAAATGACCATGAATAATGACCCAAATAAATGCGATATTGGTTTTTTTTTTGATTGACTTGCCCGTTTTTGGGTCTTTATTCATCATGAATAAAAACCCTTTTCATTCTTAACAAAAATTTAATATGTGAAATTGTTGATGTGGCAATATGGAGTTTTGACAACGGGTATATGGCTTACCTTAGAAACGTAAAAGCAGGCGAACGACAAGTCGAGTGTTATTTGGGCGCTGATTCGAACAAAAGCGAGTCACTGCTTATCTTTCGTCCGAGTTTTCTTTCGACGTTCTGGAACAGGCTAATAATGTTAGTTTTTACAGACTCTGGCGATAAATTAAATTTTAAATCGGTTAGTATAGGGTCCGCCAGATAACTTTTTTTTTTTTTTAAACAGGGCGCAAAACATCGAGTGTAGCTTCGGCTGTGTGGCACGTAGCGCCGTCCTGTTGAAACCAAATGTTGCCAATATCCTCCTCTTCAATTTTTGTGAACAAAAATTCGTTCAACATGGCCCGATAACGGCCACTCCTTGCTCATTGGCCCAATTATGCCTCTGGACCAAAATCCCCACCAAACAGTGACTCGTTTTGGGTGCGTCGGCTTTTCAATGTATGCGTGCGGGTTTTCTGTGCCCCAAATGCGACAATTTTGCTTGTTTACATACCCGCCAAGATCAAAATGAGCTTCGTCTGAAAAGATGATTTTTTTTTGGCAAAATCGGCATCTTCTGTAAGTCGATCACAGGCAATATTTCCCAGCGTTGTTCAAGCGTATACACAACTATATTCGTTCAGCGGAAGGATAAAACTAATTATCTGTCAAATCATGCATGAGCTAAGTGTTACCATTCACGAAATAAATACTAGTTGAAAAAAAAACGTTAGATGGCGGACCCTATATTAATTTTAATGCAAAAAATACGCTTTCTACTGTTTAAAAAATAAAACTCACAAAATTACTTTCATTTTCCGAAGAAAAAATAAAAATCAAGAAATAACGATTAAAAAGTAATTTTCAAAACAAAAATTATAACCGTTACGGTCCTTGGCTATTTGTAATGTGCTTTTTGTTCAAAATAAGTTGGCAGCACTGAGTGATTAATTAAGTGTATTTCCAGTTAGAAACCAATAGCAGCCTAAAGATATGCAACACTACTTAATATAATACATCTTTACCGGACACATTATTCATGCATGTAACTATTTATATTTATAAGATCCAGTACAAAACGAATTCATGCATGTATAAATTTGGTTACAATTCTTTGCTCATCGCCTTCCTGTATTTGACAACTTGTTTATATTTCGTATTTTTTTTTTAATGTTTTATTGAGATGTGTGTGTGTGTGTGTGTGTGTGTGGTATATACAGCATAAAAGTAAAAACTTAATTTTCTCCTCATTAATACATTTAAACGGTTGAGTGGCAGTATCAACTAGAATGAAATATTAGTTGCTGTCTTGTCCCAGGTTGAAAAGGGTAAAATGCATAACTTAAGGGCAAATAATTCAATGGAGTTTTACAAGTTTCTATAATTCTTGAGCAGGCAAAAGAATTTACCTGGCTTGGCAAATAAAGCATAATAATAGTGTTTCCTACTTACAATGTATGCATACACATATGTATATGTATGTTCTGTGCCTTGATTTTTGTTTGTATGATGTTGGTTCGAAAACCTAAAAATATATTACAGGTAGTTCTTACAACTATGTAGTATATTAAAAACTATACGTAGTTTTTTTTTCAATTTACTTGAATGTATTAAAGGGTTTGCTCTCTAAAATAGTTGGAAAATTGTTTATTTTGGTTTTGTTTTTCATTAAAAAGCAAACTCTTGTTTTAAAGCAAAGATGTACGTAGTTACGTTTGTGTATTATAGTTCATTTCTGTTGCTGTATTTGAAGAGTATTAATTTTTTTGTTGCGTGGTGCTTGTAGTTCATTTGGTTTTTTTCTTGTGGATGCCAAGCAAAATACTTTGAATTGCCTAAGAACTTCCTGTTTGATCGGAAAGTCATCTAGGGAAATTGAAAAATATTGTTTTTGTTTTGTTTTATTCTTTTGGTGGTATTTGTTTGCTGCTGCTTTCGGCTTTTACCTCATTGCTGTAAAAAAGCAAAAAAAAAATATACACCCTCACTTGCAGTTTGTTTAATATGTGAGCTTGTGCATGACAATGAAAAGCTTGTTAACAATGTAGTATCAGTATTTGGGGCTATAAATAAAAGGTAATTGAGCCAGGCGGGCAAGCAGGAAAAAAACCGATATATAAAGTACGCAATAACATGAAAAAGCAACAGGGAAACATTTTGGGCAATATGTTTTTTAACAAAGACTGTTTGCATGTAGATATTTGTCTGCATTACTTTTGTATATCAAAGTGTGTTGGAGTGTGTAGCTCTTAGCTATTTATTTTTGCAGCAAGACCTTAACAGGAAATACGGAAGGAAGTTCAGGTGATTTAGTTTTGATAATGTAAATATTTAGAATTTCTTTGCAAAATGTTATTTTGCTGTTAAGTCTGCCCTCTTCATATTTTCAATAATTTATGCAGAAATTACTTCTTAGCATAATGATTACAAACCAATTTGTTCATGTAAATTAAATTAAGTTGGTTTCTAGGTGCTTCGAAATAGGAAAGTATGTTAGTTTTGCCAATCCTTTTTAAATTTATGCTGTCGCTTAAATAGTTGTTTATTATTCTAGTTTGTTAAATTTTGTATAAAATTATTATACTTGGGTATAAAACATTAATGTGTAGTTTCCACAAGTCAGGCAGGCTACTCGTCTAGAAAATTTGTATAAAAATCGCTCAAAAAACTGAATGCTTTTCATATAAATTTTATACTCAAGTCGGCCGTCCACATTGTAAGATTTAAGACAAAAATATAAAACTAAGTTTTTTAAAAATTATAAAATTACAATATTAGAAAGGAAATTGTTAAGTGCGAGCGCATGCATATCGTTGGCTAATTCGAGTCCACTTTTTATGCAATATGAGTTTTATGTGCAAATGCTAGTGTAACTCAAAACACAGCATTCGGTATTTGTTTTTTTTTTTTGCTGTTGTTAGCAAATATGTTAAGTCCAGAAATAAAATTCAGCTGTTAAGTCCAGCGGAAAACAATCTTCATGAAGTGTACTTGAATTTACTTAACACATGAATTTTTTGTCTTAACTTAACAAATACCAAAACTAATTGTTTCGTTGTCCTCACACATGAAATTTTATGAAATTTAAACAGTTCTTGAAAAATAAAAAAGAGGACTTAGCACGTTTTCCGACCAAGCCAACGATATGCTAACAAGAATTTATACTAAAAATAAAATAACAAGTCCCAATTGGTTATATTAACCCGACTAAATATGGTTAATTGAAATTCTCAGAAAAATGTATGTGAACAGTGAAATTGACAGGTGATATACACAGAAAAAAGTACCAATGTAAACTTACCATGCTACAATTTTAATTTAAATTTACAAAAAAAAAAAAATAAGATGTTGTTTAATTGTGTTGTGTTGGTGTTTATTTGCTTTTTACACTAGCTGCAATACACTTTTGTGCTTAGTTGTGTGAGTTGTTTTTGTATTGTTGTTCGAATCTTGGGGACAAGTCAAAGGAATTTGTATTTTTTTAAATTAAAACTTTTCAAATAAATTGTATGTTAAAAATATTAATTAAATGATGTTTAATTAAATTATATAGTGTGTATCTAAAGAATATTTAAAGTTATTGTGGCTGCAGGGGTAAGCATATTGACTAGTACGCGACAAGTTCCAAGTTCAAATCTTGGCCGGAGAAGCCAATTTATGTACAAACAAAAACTTTTCTGATACCTTTATCAACCACACGTAAGTTAAATAAAATACAATCAATTACTACATTAAATTAAATTCATGTTGTTCCAACTTGAAATAACTTTGATTCACTTTGATTTTAGCAGTACGTAAATGTTTAATCAACGTGAAATAAAGTTATTTCAATATTAAACATTTACTTTTGAAAATTACTATAAATCATGTTAGATTAACTTGAAACACATATGCAGCAAAATCATTGCCGAAAAATATTAAATTAACTTTGTTTACGTAGATTTTAAGTTGAAATTTTTCTGTGTGTACGATTTTTTTCAATTAAATGATAAATTTAGAACTAAATGAATAAATGCGAATACTTAAAGTTTGGAAGATCCGGAGACTACATGAAATACTATTTATAATAAAACACTACTTACAACTTTCAACACAAATATGTTAGCAAAATAATTAGAAGAGATGACAAGTTTTAACAAAAGTATTAAAGTAAATAATGAGTTGTTACAAAATGCTCGTGTATGTGTGTATTTGTCTTTATGCATTTGTTATTTTTCTCTTCACACTTACACCAAAATCGTGCAAATCTTGATAAAATATATGTATGTAGGGACCATTAACATTTCTTTTTTTTTACCGAACTAATCAAATTACATTTTTGTTGTAGAAACGTGTAAATATTTTATAAGGATTCAATGAAAATAAATCATTTTCTATAAGTAGAAAAAAAACAGCTAGAAGGTGAAGTCAAGCAAGTAGAGACGCTAAAAATATTAGATGCCATTGCGAAAATTTATAAAAGACAAACAATCGAACAGGTGCTGCATTTTATAGCAGCTAAGGGAGTTTATGCACACCTGGAAATAAATAACGCAGCAACATGTTCTTGATTATTATTGCTATTTGCACACCCCACTTTTTTATATATAGATTACACCTTCATATATACATACATACATACATATAAATATCGTCTTAAAAGAAACTAAAGTAAAAAAAAAATTGCTTTCAATATCTTAATTGAATTAAGAACTAAAAAAGGTTTTAGCGAGTAAGGTAACTTTAGTGGGATTATGAAGATTTTTAAATAAAATAGTTCTATGTTTTATAATATAATTTATTTTAATTAATATTTAATTGAATAAAGGAGTTTTTGTATTATATATCACAAGAAATTTAATGTAATTCACAAGATTTCTGTTTTTTTTTTGTTGGAAGTTGCTCTTTGTATTTTTTTTTTTAATTTTGTACATTCCATATTGAGCCAGCAATCCTCTGAAGCAACACATTTAGTTGAATAAAAATGTATATACCCTTATTTTTAAATTTATTTGGCGCAACGGAAGCAAATTAAAATGCTTTCAGGCTTAAAAGAAAGTTTTAAAAGTATGTTGAGAGTTAATTACAGCTTTCTTATTAATAAAGAATGTACCATTTAATTTTAAATCTTTAATAACTAGAAACCAGTAACAAAATCTTTTCACTGAACGGTTAAACAAATTTTTTATATAATACTTGTATGGATATAAAAAAAACTCTCAAATAAAAATATTTCTATAATACAAAATATAAACATTTCGCTTGCTTTTATGGTTAACCCTTGTCTATATGAATTTCGTTCCCGCTTATGGAACTCGTCAGTAGATTTCAACCCAAAAATAACAAACTTCGTACATTTGTAGTAAAACTCTCAATACGTTATTGAGAATCATAATATGCAAACATAATAAGTTTAAAAGTTTCAACCAAAAATTTTTACAAAACTAGCATCTTAATTTTTCATCTATTTTATTTCATCGTTGGAGCTAAATCAATTTCCACCGAGCCATTTCTTTAGGTTTGAAAATAGGAAGTAGTCACTAGGGGCTAAATCGGGAGAATATTACGGATGAGGTACCAATTCATAGAGTTTTGCCATTGAGAGTGCACAAGTCTGCACCCGTGCATTATCTTGATGAAAAAGAACTTTTTATTGGCCATATGGGATCGTTTTCTTTTGAAATTCTCATTAAGTCGCTCTAGTAAGTTAGCATAATAATCGCCGTTCATTGCTTTTTTCTTTTGGAGGTAATCGATGTGGATTATCCCGCTTGCATCCCAAAAAACTGTTGCCATCACCTTATTAGCCGACAAACTTACCTTGGCGTTCTTCGGAGCAGGTTCACCCGGAGAAACCCATTGCTTAGACTGCTCCTTGGTCTCCGGAGTACAGTAATGGATCCATGTTTCATCTACAATTACAAAATGCCGCAAAAACTCATTTGGATTGCGGTTAAACAACTCGAAACAATCCTTTGAAGTTGTCACACGTTTACGTTACGTTAAAATTGAATCAACAATCTCAAGCACTTTTACTCTTCGATCGGAAACACTATATTGTTACTTTATTTTTGTACTGACCTCAATTGGCCGTCCACAACGTTCAGCGTCATTTGTACTTGTTCGACTACAACGAAAGTCAGTAAACCACTTTTTTACGATTGAAATCGATTGTGCAGAGTCCCTGTAGTACTTATCAAGCTTTTTATTAGTTTGCTGGATGGTTTGTTTTTCGCAAAAAATAATGTTTAATGAGCACTCGAAATTCACATTTTTCCATTTTTATAAAAATACACGAGGTTGCATGTGAAACGCAAAGTACTTTCTCAAAATTTGACAGTAGTCTATTAACAGGTGGTACTTGATCGGAACAGTGTTGCATTTCATATAACTACGAGGGAAGTTCAAAAAGTCACTGAGTTAATGATCCAACCTCATATTTTAAATAAATAAAAAAATAGCTTCAAATGTATTCGTATTGTCTAATTTATTTACCAATTACTCGTTTTGGGAATAAGTACGAATGAGTAATACCGACGAAGAAATATATATTACTCATACGCACTAATTTTAAAAGAATTGAGAATAATTTGAGCATTGAGCAAAATTGACACGATGAAACACGAAATATTTTAAGGTGTAAAATACTTATGCATGAATTTTCAATAAAGAAAAAACTGAATATTTTCTATAGTCATACGAGTACACGCAAAACCAGCAAATTTTCTGATAGTATAGGGGTCTCTTGAGCTTAAAGTTCTGAAATTAAATAAAAGCATGTATCTATTTGAACATAACATATTCAATTTAATTTCGTGCGTGCTGTGCACTTTTGTGTTGGGAAATTTTTTCGCGTGTGTGTGTTTCGTACGTGTGGGACATCTGGGCATTCGTTTTTTTTTTTGTAGTGTCGTATTGGAAAAATTCGAGACGTGCCTATATCTGGTCAGAACATATTTGAGGCTACTTTTCTTTTAATTTAATACATATTGACATGTTATACATACATTTATTATTTAATCGGTTCTTCAGTGTATTTTAGAACCTTTAAAATTTTGTTATTCACGTCATCTCCGTTTTTAATTTTTGATAAAAAAAACTTTATAACAATTATGAAGTTTTGAAATTAGAAAAATAAAAATCGTTTAATTTTTTTTTTTTTTTTTTTTTTTAATACATATAACTTATTTATTGCATCTTCAAAAATCGTTTAATTGTTAGAACTTTTAAGAAAAACTTAAGTTTCGTGTTCTTGAGCAAATTTATATAAATAATAATATTGAGTCTTCTACAGTTAATTAATTTTTCAAATGGCGGCAAAATGGGAGATCTTAAGTCCAATTTAAATTTTTTTTTTTTTTAAGAGAAGTAATACTCAAGCAATGACTGCCTACTACTATTACTAGGTGTTACCTTCTTTAGGAAAGGGATAGTGATAGAGAAGACAGGTGGTGAAAGAAGAAGTAGAGGAAAGCTTCATTCTTTTTACACGTTTTTTTTAATAATGCAGTGTTGCAGCGCCTCTGCTGTTAAATGAGGCGTATTAAATTTTTTGAAGCTGTGATTAGTAGCCAATTTATTATTTATTTTACTTCGCCGATGATTCTACTACACAACGAAGGAGGGCGCTCTGATGTTACATTATGATTAGTATCTGCTGAAGTCGGTATAATTAAGTGACCAGTGACTATGCCTTCATCATATGAACTTTCCTACAACAGCTGATACAAAGGGACTAATGTACATCAGAAAAATGCGTGGTGTTGTTATTTGATGACTGTTTGATACCGGGCTGGAACCCAGGACCTTCATTTTCGTAGTCAACGTGCTAACTACTTCAGCCAACGCCACCCTCACCTTTAAAATTAAGCTCATTGCGCAAATACGAGTTTATACTGGAATTTGTTTTCCTTCAACAATAACTTCGACCAACGCTGTACGTAAGGTGCAAATAAAACTCAACTAAAATTTTCTTAAAAGTCTTTTCTGAAGCCTATTCTATTCAATTATTGAAGAAAAAAAAGTATTTTCTTCAAAACGCTTTAATAAATCTAAAAAAGTTACTCCAGTTTCAGCCTAAAAAACTTAATTCTTTACATTAATTTTTAAGCTTAGACCTAAGGCACTTCTCATAACTCAACAAATAGAGTTATTTAGTACACAATACTATTTTAATTAATACATTGCTTGCTTCTTTTCAATTGTTAGCTAAAGTAATATACAAGATATATCAGTGAAAAACTAAATTAAGTCAAGATCAAAAATTAAAATTTTTTTACTGTATGCAAATATTTTTAAACTACAGTATATATAATTTTGTTTTAAATTTTTTTCAACTTTCCTTTTCGAATCACAAAGTATCCCCCTTGATAACGTTAACAAATATTCGATTAGAATGTTAAAGATTAAAAATAAATCTAACTTTAAATCGGTTTAATAATTTCTTAAAGACGTTAACAAAAATCGGTTAAAGGACTTGCAATTAAGTTAAAAGATTTCGCGTTGGCTTATATTTGGATTTCGTATTTCTCAATTATTTTCTGGGAATTTTTTAAAAAGAAGAAGTTTAATTAGACTTTCATTTTACCTAACTAAAATTTATTTAAAATAAGAGAAACGCTTTAAGAACAGTTTGCTTTAGAGTAGTCCCAAATTTCAATGAACCGTTAATTTTTTCTCTCTAAGACATGTGAGCTGCTTTATATTTCTTTGGTAATAAGGAAAAAGTGCTTAACTCAAATTTTGTTATTTTGAAGGAGATCACCATTAAACTTTCAATTTAATTTTCAGAAATTTATTTCTTTTACAGTTAAATTGAGATATTCTGTGCTTACTTTTTATTTATTTCAGAATGCATCGTGCTGCACATCAAAGTTAATGAA
The DNA here is from genome assembly GCA_936439885.1 of Nowickia ferox. Classification (NCBI taxonomy): domain Eukaryota; kingdom Metazoa; phylum Arthropoda; class Insecta; order Diptera; family Tachinidae; genus Nowickia; species Nowickia ferox. The sequence goes on along the minus strand of OW387023.1, from coordinate 98,717,859 downwards.
TGCATTATAAAATGAATTAGTATATCTGTTGCAAAAAAAAAAGAGATGAGCTGATTTTGAGTTAATGGTACTTTCGTAATCAGCATATTTAAAAGTAGCCCTGGTCAAAACCTCAATTAATTTGTGTGATTTTTCAGGAAGTTATAGCACTCTGCGACTTGCGACTTATCTTTTTTAGACTTCTAATCTCATTTGGAATAATAGCTTAATTTAGGTTATACTTTGGCATACTTCAACTTAAATATATAACTTATAGCGTGCAGAACGATTTTTGCCTAAAAATATAAAGGCTGAAAGAGAATTTTCCAATTTAACTGTAAAAGAAATAAATTTCTGAAAATCGACTCGAAAGCTTGAAAGTGCTGTCCTGCAAAACAGTAAAATATTGCCTAGGCACTTTTTCCTTATTGCCACAGATATAATTCCATATGAGATTATGAGTCAAAAAAGATAAGAAGCTTAGTCATTGCACTTCAACTTCGCAAATTGTGATGAGCTCAAAACTAGCTTATCTTGACTTAAACACTTTTTCCATTTTGCCACAGCGTTATAGAACTACAAGAAAATATTGTTTGCTTAATGTTGTTGTTTTATATTTTTTTTTAGCAAATTAATATTTACCAACACAGCGTATACGCAATAAAAATTGAGGCAATATTGAACGTGTTACTCTTGCATTTTACTCATACGAGTACAAACCAATCACACACACACACACACATATGTATGCACATATAAAAATCATGCACATATTTTGTGTATAGCTTTGTATCCTATTCTCTAATGTGCATTGAGTTGAAATCATAAAGGAACGTGATAGTATTGTTAAGAATTTCAACTATTAAAACTACAAATTCATAGATTTTTGCTATTGAAAGATGTTGAAGAAAAACTTGGAAATAAACTCAATTGAAGAAACTTTGTATAACATGTTTAAATTTTTTTATTTTTATTTTTTTATATTTTATTTTATATGTGCTTTTAGTCCGATTTTTAGCTATTCTTTATACTCCTATGAAGTAAAGAAATATAAAAAGGATTTCATTTATTTATTTTTGATTCGCTTAATAAAGCTGTAAACCAAGAATCATAAATATTTGTGTGTTAGGATTTTTTAATGAAGGAATATAGGAAATAAGAATTTACTTTAAATTATTTATGAATGCTTGCAGTAACAAGAAACAGTGGGTCAGATAGTTGGAAAAATTGTTAGAATAAATTTTATATAAAAATTTAAATAACAATATGCAAACAAGGTGGTTCAAGTGAAATAAATGATCTTGTAATTAAGCAAGATATTAAAAACTATAACATATCGTCTCTAAATTTATTCAAAGTTTTATAAAAATTCATGCACAAAATATGGAAGTAAAAACCAGAAACAAAATAGACACTGGCGGTGCATAACCAACAAAACAATTAAAAAAAAACTTTTAATTCTATATTTATGATTTGATCAGGCTAAAGTTTGTATTGCTTTTTAAGCCAAATTATATGTGATAATTATTAATGAACAAATAACACCAAAGTTAGTTGTAAATATTCTGACAAACACGTGGTAGAACGGAACAACCGGATGTTTTCGAATGGAGGCAAAAAAATCGCTCAAATTACAAGGAAAATCGTATTCTAGGGATCAAAATAAGAAACTTTGCCAAAGGAACCATACCTCTAAAATGTATTTTGATGTCCCGACTTTTGATGCGAAGGGTCAAATTTTGAAAAATCGCACTTTGACCCATTTAGAGTTCCTCAATCGAGTCAAAATGTATGACCGACCCCCACTAATTTTGGAGGGCAGACCCACATATGCCAGTGGCATACCCCCTGTAACCACCCTTGGGGGTGAAATTGCCCAGACTTGAAAGCAAAAAAGACTTCAAACAATAATTATTTTTTTATTTTCTTTTCTATTACTAAGTAAAATTAATTTTTTTATTTCATTCTGATTAAATAAATTTCTAAAGAGAAAAATAAACCCTAAAAAATAAAAAATTGCTATGCCATTTCGCTGATTTTTTCTTGTAAAAATTTTATCCCTCGGATCAAAAGTCATCAAAATACATTTTGGAGGTATGGTTCCTTCGGCAAAGTTCGACGATTTTTAAATCGACCAGCCCTAATATATATATATATATAAATATAGATATATATATATGTCTTTAAAGGGTGATTACTTAGCAAGTTTTTTCTTTGCAACACTGTGATTGGCAGCTCAGCTGTTTTCGTGTAACATATTGTTGTTACCCATCGCCAGTTTGGTCATAATTTAACCATGAATCGACTTACAAGTAAACAACGCTTGCAGATCATTAAATTTTATTATCAAGATTCACTATCGTTTAAGAAATTTCATTCGTGCACTTTTTCCATTTTATGGTCAGCTTGGGCGACGTTCTGAAGCGGATTTCAAAATCTTGTGATAAAATTTCACAACAAAATTACATTATTGAACATTTAAACACCAACACGCATACGTAGAGTGCGGACAGAAGAAAATATTGCAGCTGTATCCGCCAGTGTTGGTGATGACCGTGAATTATCAATTCGGCGCCATTCGCAGCAAGTGGGCACTGGAAGACAATAATGAATAGTTTATTCGTTAGATACGGGCGATATGAAGAAGAAATATTAAATTATATAGATCGTTCTACAGACTCAAATAATTTTTTTTTGTACATTTCTCTAAATTTTATGTGTTTTTTTATAAATCAAATCTGAAAGCTCTTAAAAAATAACCCCTTATAAATGGATACTTTTTTCGGATGCTTGCAACTTCAAAACGACTAGACCAAATTGATACTTCGTGTTGAGGTACAATTTTCAACAGTCATTCAATCAAAAAAAAAAAAAGCTTAAGCTACAAATTTTTTTGACCTGCTTTGTTTTTTACCAAAATCGATTATTTACAATCGCAAATAATCGATTTTGGTTAAAAAAACTGAATCACTTATTAAATTTATAACCAAAATTTGCCGCTTGGTTTGGGTAGCAACCATGTCACGTTTCTTACAATCCATATTATTTTCAAATGTCCTGTTCATTATTAAAATATGAAAAGTTAACTATAATAATATTTCAGTAATTGAAACTAAATATGACTGCTAACGTCAGATTTTGATCTGCTTGCTTTTTTTATCACTTTATTAGTAAAGTAATGGAACAAAATTTAACCTTGGCGAAGCTTCAATTGCCTAAATAATATGCTTTCGTCTTGAAAATTAGCTACTAAGGTTTTTCATATAATGTAGCTGGGAGTTATTGTTACTGCATGGTAACCACAATAAATAAAACTTTTGACCTGAAAATCCACACTAGTGGCACTATTTCCTACTTGTGCAATAAACTTAATTCATTATATCGAAGTTTCACTACATATCTCCAGCGGCGTACTATAGAAAATACTTCTTAGTGATTTTTATTTTTATTCTTGAAAATACTTAATTGTCTATGAAGTCATTAAAATCCAAAGAAAGCCATAAAATCACAAAATAATATCATTATTGAGTCAACATTTGTAAGTGTGCATTTGTTTTCATGTCATACATTTACCAGTGATGTAAATGAATCATTCTTTTTTGTTTTTTTATTCATTACGCATTAAGTAAACTTTGAATTAATTATTTTCATTGCATGAAATTTTAATCAATTCAAATGAAGTAGGCAGAAATGAATCTCAATTCGTTTTCAATTCAAATGAATTTGTAGAATGAATTGCAATTAGTTTTCAATTCAAATGAATTTGTTAAAGTGAATTTCAATTCATTTCCGATTCGTTCGAATTGAATTGATTTTGAATTCATTCAAATTAATTAGAACAATAAATCAAACTAAATTGAAATGAGCTGGTAATGAATGAATTGCTAATTATTTTTCTAATCCATTTGAATTAGTTCAAAATCAATTCAATTCAAATGGAAATGAAGTGCAATTCAATTTGACAAATTCATTTGAATTAGAAAAGAATTGCAATTCATTTTGCAAATTCATTTCAATTGGAAATGAACTGCAAATCATTTTTACCAAATTCATTTGAATTGACTCAAGTTTCATTCAATTCATTTTTTTTGTGTGAAAAGAATTAATTCAAAATTTGCTAATTTAGTGCATGAATGATTCCCAAGTTAGTTCAAAAATGAATGATTCATCTATAGCTCTGACATTTACTAATGTACACTCTAACGCATACTTACATTTATATAGGGTGATTTTTTAGATGTTAGAGAATTAATTTTATAGTTCCACTTGATACATATTCGATTTGTAAATATGTTGCTTGTTTTGTGCTCAATTTGGGTTTCCTGCCAATTGTGTAGTTTTGTTTTGTGTGAAAAATATAGTTTAGTTAAGGTCGCGATACACTAGCCTACACGATCGTGCGATTTTTGAGAAAATACAGCCCTGGTATGATGGAGTCTATGAACATTTTCAAAAGACAAAAACAATTCATCAGATCAGGGTTGTATTTTTTCGTAGATCGCGCGATTGTGTAGGCTAGTGTATCGCGACCTTAACTAAACTATATTTTTCACACAAAACAAAACTACACAATTGGCAGGAAACCAAAATTGAGCACAAAACAAGCAACATATTTACAAATGGAATATGTATCAAGTGAATCATGGCATTTAGAGGTACTTGTGTAGTCTAAAGTTGTTTATCGTACAATTAATTTGAGAAACAACCATCCTCGAAAACATCATAACAAAGACACTGAATTTAGAGTTAAAACGATCTTCACGCCACTATCTAAAAATCGCAGCAACCAAAAAATAATTCACTTTTTGGTGTGCTTTATTCACCAAAACCTTAAATGGCCATAACGCAGTGATTTCAGAAAGGCAGTGAAACATGACACAATACTCGAAAAAACTTTACTCCATGAATAATTTGACATAATATATGCATAAATTGGCCTGAACAATGTTTTGTAAGACTTTATGAATTAATTGTCTTGAAAAAATGAATCAATAATTTAAATTTCCGACGAGACTGCTACTCACCCATTGGCCACATGTTATATTCAAATAAAAATGGCAAAAATACCAAATTAATGGTCATAAACATTATTTATCTTTATTTCAATTCAATTTAAGATTCTATATCTCTGAAAAGAAACCACCCGATATATGAATTTTATCGCATTATTTCTGTTTGTAAGAAAACAAGAAAATAGTGTAAAATAAATAAAGAAAAATAAACTTTAATATCAACAGCTCTAAATCTATTTTACTAACAAATAAAATACACATGTTACCTCAACCAAACAGCAAAACGAAGTGAAAATAAAAAAATAATACAAGGGAAAATAATATATATGTATCTCTAAGCCGATAATATTTGTTCTAGAAAAATATTTGGAAAACCACAAAATAAATATGTGACACTAACATGACTCTGAGGTCAGAATCGAAAGTGTGGGATTAAATTGTGTCAGAAATGTTAATGCTTTGTGTCAACAGCATTTAATGTTGCAAATGTTCAGGTTTGAGTTTTGTTTTTCTTACTTAAATATCTTTATTTCTATACCTTGTAATTTGTGTTAACTTTCCTTTTTATTGTCTTTATGCAATGCCAGCAATTGATTCAGGCGGTGATCATCTTAGAGTTAAAGCAGCTGCTGTGGCAAATGCGTCTAATAATTGAAATTTAGTTTCAAATATTAGTCAAACATTTCTTATTGCAAAGTTTTTTGAACATAATCGGTCAAAGTAATGAGAGTCATATCTGTAGCAAAATTTAATAAGTTTTTAAAAGGAAAAGCAAAATTTTTTTAAAGTTTCAACGTTAGCGCTAAAATATTAAATGGCTCTAAGGCCTTATTCTACTTTTGTGTGAAACTTTATTTTGGAACATAATACAGCATAACAAGGCTAAACTTGCTTAAGTCGACTTGAGCGATTATTACATTTTGCCACAGATATTATGGTGCTAAAATTTTTTGAATGAATTTTACACAACGATAACTTTCAAGAGCAAGTCGTTTGCTATACAAACAAAAAGAGTACGTACCTACATGTCGTTACGAATGCGAACCGACATATCATTGCGAAGTCGTGTCAACAATTTCATACAAAAATCGTTAAGATTTTGGTAATATGTCGATTCCAAAATCGTAAGATTTTCTAGACCAGTCGTTACGAATTCTTTACGAATTCGAATCGTTTAGTTTGGTGGGTTTCCGCATAAACACAAGTAATAAATACCTTTCAGTTTCAAAAAATATTAACTCGGAAAAAGTCCAGCAGGAATCCATAAGGTAATTTCACGTGACAGTAACTTCACTTTGTGTTGATGCTTGTATTTCCAAATTGGATGCTGTTGGTTGAAGTGGTTTTGTGAGTCGACTGCAAAGCAAATAACAGTTTCAAAGACCTGGCAAGACTCAGTCAAATCATCAGACATTTTGATATTCATTTCTGTCGTCGACATATGTAAACACGAATCATCAGCGAAATAAAAATAACACTAATAAAATGAATAGATGGGGTACTGATTTGTATTTTTTCTGAGTACACACTTCTTGATGCTATTAAATAATTTGGACCTTAGAGCACACCATCTTTTTACTACAGCGGCATCTTTGTCGTCGACATATGTGACTTTGTATGGCTGGCTTCTAGTTAAGTTTACTTAAGTTAGCTTAGGTAAGCAGGCTGCTGGTAAAGAAGGGTGGAATTAAGAGTCCAGCTCATCATCCCTTTGTGCTGCCTGTCGATTGAAGAGAAGATAGTGAGAGACGGTGATTGGAAAGGGATAGTGATAGAGAAGACAGATGGTGAAGGAAGATATAGAGGAAAGCTTCCTTCTCTTACAACTCTGCTTTTTGCTGCACGTTTTTTAATAGTGCAGTGTTGCAGCGCCTCTGGTGTCAATGAAGCGTATTAGACGATTTTGATGAAACAAATTTAGAAAAATTAAGAATTACAATTTCTCTAATCTGTTTCTATATGTTTGGATTTTTTATGAATTTAAAAAAAAGAAATTTAATTTTTAGGCAAAAAAATATTTTTTTGCCTCCACAAATTTATTTTTAACTTCGAAAGTGTTGCACATATAGGAAAACGGTATAGAAACAGATTAGAGAAATTGTAATTCTTAATTTTTCTAAATTTGTTTCATCAAAATCGGACAAGTGAAAAAGAAAAAATTTAAAAGGTCATAAAAAAAAACTGACACATACGAACGCCAAACCCTTTGAGGGTTTTACTATACTGACCTAGTACCATCACCCTGACTTGGAATTTCTCACCCCCAGACAATAATCCCAAAAATGTTCAACAGTGTAATTAGTGGTTACGCTCTCTTGGGCACATGATACACAGAGCTAAACTCGGCCTTACACACTTCCCAAAAACATTCCTGAAAATAGTTCCCCGTACTTGAGTGTGACAACGCTTTCCTCTCTGTTTACAAAAACTCAGTAAGTCCCCGTCCATACAGTGAAACATTTGCTGCAAAACTTTTGAGTTTGTAGATAAAGGGGGAAAGAGGAATGGAAAAGGCTACTTTCTTTGATGTACATGCAGTTCTTCTTGAGTACGTCAATCTCTTCTAATTCTCATGGGAAATATATGAGAAAATGTATTAAACTGCAGTTTCAAAAGAGAAATAATTGGGACAAAATTCAAAATTAATTTTGTACGTTAAATTGGGTTGTACCTTTATATTATTGTATTGTGCTTCTCAGTATAAACAAAATATTCATGTATACTGTATCTTAGATTTCAAAACATTTTGGATTTAGCTTATAACATGTACGAGTATGAAATAAAAGTTACTTCAAAAGATATTATACAAAGTTTCGAAACGTGAATGCTAATATAAAATTTGGTTTTTTAAACTTCTTCACTAATTAATAAAAGTACCTTGATAAGGTATCAAGGTCATAAATTGAACGGTAATAACCATATGCTCCATCCATATGACGGTGGTAATGAGCTGAATGTAATGCACATATAAATATATATATCCTTGGAAAACAAGAGAACACACGCACTTTAATATGAATATATTATCTTTGTCCTTTGCAAAACTGCTTCAATTTAGTTTGAATTTCAGTTAATTTTTAACTGGATACCACCAGCTGAAATTCGATCTATAAATTAAGTTTTTGAAGTGATTTTTAAAATATTTCTTATTGCTGATACACATGTAAATTTCAAAACCTGCGTCAGCCCTACAATAGCTAAAATCTTGTATTTACCTAAATTTTGGCAAAATATTATATTTAAGATTTTTGTGTTACCTTTTGTTTTTTAAATTGTGAAAGAAATATCTTACTTCCTATATGCATTACAAACTTTTTGCTTACTTTGTATATTTTTAGTGAAAAGATTTGAAATGCAAATTATATTAAATATTATTTTGGCCTAGTAAAAAACTTAAGGAAACAATGCTGCAATATATTTAGTACTTGCCTTATTTGTTGCAAACGAAAAAGAATACAAAAAAAAAAAAAATAAAAAATTTATGCAGAAACAAGGTTGTTGCGTAGCTAACAAAAATTATTTGCAAAAATAGGGAGAGGAAAAAGTCTTAATAAAGAATTATTACGATATACTAATGTTTATTTTCAAAGTTCAAGACAACAAAATATGCACAAGTATACGAAAGTTAAAATAGTTTTACTTAAAAGTTTCTAAATGAAAACGCATATTTGCCTTGATTTTTTTTCTGTTTATTTCTCTCTTGCTGCTGTATTGTACAAATTATTTACCACGTTAAGTTTATTTTGTATATTTTACTAAGTTTTGCCAACTATTTATATTAAAATTAAAGTGAAATAAAATGTTTCTTTTTTTTTTTTTGTAAATACTTATGTTATTAAAAGCTTAAAACCAAAAAATACTTTTAATAGTAATGATTAACAATATATAAGTTAATGGCAGCTATTGTTGTTCGAATAAAGCTAATTTGTAGTAATTAGTTCAAGACAAATCAGGTTCAAAGTAGTTTTTTTGATTGGTAATCGATATTTAATTCAGCATGTTTTCATGTATGATTATTAGTTGGTTAGAACTTCGGATATTTAAAAACACAACAAGGATTTACAATATTGTATACCAATTTTATTTAACACTCATTAATAAAACGAAGATGTTTTTGCGATACATGTTTATTAAGTATGCCAATCCCGAAATCACGGGATTCAGCGAATCCCGAATCCCGGGACTTACATTTTTTTATTCCCAGGATTTTCGGGATTTCAGTCAATCCCGAAATTGTCTACTAAGTTTTGTTTGTTTTTTTTTACAAATAAATTCATCATGACCTTCCCCAATGTGAAGATTGTAACCGTGACAACACAATATTGATCTTTTATCATTGAAATTTATTTGCCGGTGGTTAAGCATTGTATTTCAATGATGCTTTGCCAAATCATTAGTATACTTCAACCACATATTTTGAACAGTCACAAACTTCTTATCTTATGCACAGACTTGCAAAAACTATTTGAGAATTCACAAATAATAATAATATTTTTGAAAATCACAAAAGAAAAATAAAATAACAAAACCCAGCAAATAATTTATATTTGATATGAATCTGGGTTTTGTTAAAGTCTCTAAGCCTGCTGCGCTTATTTTTCTTTTGTGGTTGTCAAAAATGTTATTATTTGTGAATTCTCAAATAGTTTTTGACTATGTAATATGAAATAATTATAAAACTTTTGTTTGTGAACCTCTTTTTAGTAAATACCTATAAATAACATGTGTCTCTTAATGTTCAAAATACCCAGAGTCCCGAATAATTCCTGAATCTCAAAAAATTTCGGGATCTCGAAAAATCGCGAAATCCAGTGATTTGATTTTTTCAAATCCAGAATTCCGGTATCATAAAAAACAGTCCAAATTGACGTCCCTAATGTGTCTATAGGCCCAATTCGTACGAGGATTTAAAAATTTTGTTTTATTTTAAATTCTCTTTTAAAGTTGCTTCCAAGAACATTTTACATTCGTACCATGATTTTTTCCATGTTTCTTGTTTTGATTTCTCTGCCTTCAAAAATCGTATTGTGTTGTACAGTGTTGCCAGTAGATTTAAAGTAAATCCGTTTTCCCTACATATTAAACAATTTTTCCCATACAAAGTCTACAAAATTTTAGTAATTTAATTTAAGGAAATAGAAATTAAAAACATTTAAAGCCTCATTCAAAAAAAAAAAAATTATTTTGGATTACAAAACGTTTAGCAAAAAAATTTCCATAATAAATTTGTTCTGTAAACCTTTTGTAAACAAAATTTGTTTCTTCTGAATACAACAGCAATTATTATTTTAGTGAAGCTAAAGTAGGTTACTTAAAACTTGACTTATGTAATTCTTTTGTATTAAATTATTTAAAGTGACTACTCCTGCATTCGAAATTATTGCATACTTTTCTACAGAAATTATCTTATAATACAAATTTAACATACATATTTGGGGTTTCTCCCCTCATGGAGTATAATATCTTTAATTATTGAATCATTGTTTAATAGATGCTCATTTTCTATTTCCTGAGGTGCTTGCCATTAGAAGAACAGGGGGAAAATCTGCACTGCGACACCAAAATAATTATATAAATATGTTTGAATTGCGAGCAAAAACAAAATTTAAAACGGTTTATGAGCAAAAATATATATAGAGTCCGCCATCTGACGTTTTTTTTTCAACTAGTGCTTATTTCGTGAGTGGTAACACTTAGCTCATGTCTGATTTGACAGATAATTAGTTTTATCCTTCCGCTGAACGAATATGGTTGTGTATACGCTTTAACAACGCTGGGAAATATTGCCTGCGATCGACATACAGAAGATGCCGATTTTGCCAAAAAAAAATCATCTTTTCAGATGAAGCTCATTTTGATTTTGGCGGGTATGTAAACAAGCAAAATTGTCGCATTTGGGGCACAGAAAACCCGCACGCATACATTGAAAAGCCGACGCACCCAAAACGAGTCACTGTTTGGTGCGGATTTTGGTCCAGAGTTATATTTGGGCCAATGAGCAAAGAGTGGCCGTTACAGTCAATGGCGATCATTATATGGGTCATGTTGAACGAATTTTTGTTCACAAAAATTGAAGAGGAGGATATTGGCAACATTTGGTTTCAACAGGACGGCGCTACGTGCCACACAGCCGAAGCTACACTCGATGTTTTGCGACCTATTTTCAAAAAAAAAAGTTATCAGGCAGACCCTATATACGCGATTTACATGAGTAATATTAAAATAGATAACAATAATAGCAAAGAAATTATTGGGGATGTGGTCACAATACCCCCTCTCAGAATAGCCTTTCTACGCCTATGTTAAACTTTGAGGCTTTTAACTCACCTTCCGAAATATTTTTCCTTCTTCGCTTACAATATAATTTTAGTTTCATTACTGGTGATGTTCAGATCTTCTTCCTTAAGCTATTCGCGTAATTTTCCCATACGGCTGGAGCTGTTTGAAGGGTGTTCGCCACTCATATTTGTGTTATATGAAATTGGTAGGCAGTAATCAGTTTACACTAATAAAATCGAATTATGTCATATTTGTTATTTCTCGGCGTTTCGTACGGAGGATTTTTAATCACCAAGGATCAGCTACTATTAAACTGTTTATATACTAATTTTTTTCGTTAATTTTTATACCACTAAAAGTTAGATGTAAAAAACAAAACTCAATTTCTACACTTATAAAAAGGCATTAGGCGTCACTTGTGGGACATATACAGGGCAATCATGAATTAAATTCCGCGTGAAATTTCTACCTTTTCCAATTAGAATTTTTTGTTTTCCTTATTACTTGCTATTAGTTGGAATTGTTCCCAGTGAAAAATTTCACGCGGATTTTTATTCATGATTGCCCTGATAAACTTACCTTCGCGTTTTAATTAATTTCTCCTAAGCAAGGCTCTTTACAAAAAAAAAAATTATTATGCAATTTATCACTGCTCTTGAACTGACAAAATAAATTTAGTTTTTATCTTACAAACAGTAGTGACAGCCACGTAGCAAAATATGTTGTAAAATTAAATAAAAAAAGTCTACTTGTTATGATTATCAAGAAATTAACCATTTTACGAAAAAAATTTAAATATTCGCTATAATTTATATAAATTATTTTAGATGAGAACATAATCCCTTTTTATGTAGTCGCAAAAATATTTAAAAAATTAACGTTAGTGAAATCATTTAGACTTCCACTATCTCATTGAATGCTCTATTTTGTGTTTTAAAATTGAATTTACTAACTTTAATTGCTATTTGCTATTCTTTGCAATAATTTAAATTATATTTTTATTTAAATGTTTTATTAAATAGAACCTCTTGAAATATAATCTTGCAAGAAATAAGTAATTTTATTTATTTTAAATGCAGTGGGTTTTTTTTATTGAAATTGTACCAATATAAACTTTGCATACTGTATGTAATTTTATAAGCGTAGAAAAGCTGAAAGTTCCTTTTTATCGCTCAAATGAATGTGATTCAATGTTACAAAAACGTAAAAATGTTTTCATTCATTATTTTGGAGAACGTAGTATGTACTTATCAATTTTCGAAAAACGGGTTTTTAGTCTATAGAAATTATATTGATTTTTTTTATTAATTAATATAAAATATTATTAAATTCTCCTATAGTTGACTTATTCCATATAAAACCAACCAAAAAATCAAGATTTTGGGACCGACCCCTTCCGCATCGAACCAAATTAGATATGGTAGTTAAATTTTGCACAACTAACATTTCACAAAATTTTTTTTTAATAATATTGCCAGTGGTTCCCAAATTATATTGCATACAATATACAAAAAATACAAAATTTTCTTAAAACTGCCTTCATATAAATTGTTATAACTTTTTTAATATCAAGGCTAGCCGAATGACTTTTGCCTTGTTTCAAAGGTATTATAATAGTGCTTCAACGGTTTTAAAAATAAAAAAGGTTATCACCATTATAGATGTATTTTTTTGCAATCCACGATTCCTGATGCTGTAACTAAAAAAATGGTACTTTTAAAATTAAAAGAAAAATATATATTATTGCTTGTTCCCTTCGCTATGTCATCACCAAATCTCTATATTGTACTCTTACAGGTTTCTGAGATTTAAATATAGTAAAACTTTCAGCAAAGTAGGAAAAATAATTAAATTTTGTGTATATTGAAAATATACATTTTTGATAACATGTGGGCCACATAAGGTATACTTTTTCATTGTACATCCAATTGCATCCCAGCAAACTCTTTTAATGTCTTACAAAGTAATGAGTGGTACTTATTTATCTAATTATTTTGTGCGTATAATAATGACTGGCCTGTAATGAATAAAATAACAACTTATTTATATCATTACGTGAAAGTACTTATTGTAGTATTTTGCAGTTAATAATGTCTAGAGAAAAATTAACTGATCGTGAAAATGCTCTTTGAAAATAATAAAATAGCTTTTTTTTAATATAATTTTTATTACAAAATTTAAGCATTTTCGCATACTCGTCAATAAACATATTCACATATTTTCTTTGCAAAATTATAAGATTTAACAATCCCAAAAAAGGCGCAAGTTTAGTAATTTTGTTATAAAATTTTATTTATTTTTATTAAAAAAAAATTGTCAATTAACTTTAGAATAATTTTAGGCAAAAAGTAATCTAATTTTTTTTGCATATTTGTAAGTAAAAAATAACCAATTAAATTTTGAATACTTTTGGGCAAGCAGTAATCTATTAACATTTGGATATTTCTAGGCAAAAAGTGTAGGGTACCGCATACTTTTTTAACTTCTAAAAAAAAAAAAAAAAAAATAATGGATTATTCAGTCAAATTGTAAGTAGTTACGACTGGAGAGTACAAACACTTTTTTTGCATTTCTAGTATGCAAACTTTTTTGCTGGGACCATGCAGTTGACGTGATTTTCATGTCAATAGAATATGATTTTTAATTTAATACTTAGAAGGCAACAAATAAATAATGATGTTAAATATACATACATACTACTGAAACAACTTTATTTTAGCGAAAAAAAAACCTATGGACAAACAATTCTTGCGGTTTAACTGGCAGAAAAATAAAACAATAAAACATTTTAAGCGTTAATAATTCACAAAGTTAAATTAACTTTAATGTTACAGTTCTTGTGAAATGTAATTATGTACCACAAAAAAAATATATCTCTCTGAATATTTTGCTGTACATACAGGTCCTTGCAAAAGAATCATTGCCTGTGAATAAATGCTTGACTGCTGTTGCTTTTATATTTATGACTGACTTTCTGTTATTTTACCTGCGTAAGAAAAAAAAATTGCCATAAAACAAGAACAACACAAAATAACAAAGGATGTAAACAAATGAAACAAATTATCACCGAAGGGGATACATTCTTTTTCCAAACACATACACACACGCAGTGTGGCGTATGTTGCCACAAAGACCGTTTGTATGGCTGAGCTGAAGGCGTATGGAGTTGTTTGCGTAAAGCTGTAATCAATTTACTGAAATATGCGCAGGTGGACTTTAAAATACATTTAACAATCTTAATGCTTATTTCCAATCAAGTGCAAGAAATTCCCTCCCTTGTTATAGTTCGTGTACTCGTTTAATTATTTTGAAGATTTCTAATTCAATTCAGCTTCAATTTATCTACGGTGAACGACTGTACTCGGTTGCGAATTATAAATTTTGGGTTTTAAATTATATCCAAACTCAGGTTGTTCTTTTAGAGACATTCATTGGAAAATACAGATTGGCTGAAAATTGCTAAGATGGGAAAGAACCTAAAAAAATGTGGAGCTTTTAATCTCCACACATATAATCACTAAGCTCGTAATTTCATGCTGTAATTTTCAGTGTACAAAGTTTCTTCAGATAGTGCATGTTTAGAAAAATTATCCAAACAAGAAGATTTGATTCCAATTCACCAGTTATAACAAGTCATTGTGTGATAGACTAAGAGAACAAGAAAAATTATGAATTTTAGGTGCGCCCTCGTTTTGCAATACAATTGGTCGTGCCTAAAACGTTTGTATTTGCAAATACTAAATGATAATTTGTAATCTAATAAAAAATTAATTATCAAGTTGAGTTCATTTCGCAAAAGCAACAATGTTTTATTGCCAAGAATTGGCGCAGAAATTGCCTCTTTACTACTGTGTAAAAGCCAATTATCATAAAGTTAATTTTCTCTTATTTACAGAAAATGACATAAATAAAAAAAAGAAGAAAAATAGACATTAACGTGTTCTTAAGCAAATCGAAAGTTCATGTAATATTTATGCTCTTGCGTTCATTTTTAATTGACTTGTTAATTTCTACGTGATAGACAGAAGTTTCTCGGAAGTGTGCAAAGCTGATATTGATTAGAATGGAGTAGAAATAAATTATTCAAGCAAATAAAATAAAAGAAGTGACTTCTGGAGATTTAATGCCTCTGGTGTATCAAAAACTTTAGTTTTTTGCATTTTATAATGTTTTCATATGGTCAATAATTGTATACACAATATAATAATCTTTTCTCATATTCCGTTCCATTGAAAATTTGCGTTAAATAGCTGATGTTAATAACAATCTCTACCCCAGTAGATAGACTTGGGTGCTGATGAAGTGCGTGGCTGCACAGAAAAATATCGGTATTTCCCCCAGATAATAAAGTCTAATTTAATTTTCCTTCTCTTCTTTAGAAACTCACATTAATTAATAAAAGTATTTCATTCAATAAGAATTGAAATTACCGAACTTAAGCCCGACTATGAAATTATTTCTGAAAAAAATTCACAATAGTTCAACTAAAAATTTTAAATTGTCTTACTAAAATTAAGTAATAAAAAAATGACAAGTCTTATGTTTCGACGCCGATGCTGTGCCGTCATTTATGACATATCTCTTCGTTTTAAACCGGCTATAAATATTGAATATGGTCTGAAAATTATCGAAATTATCGTATTTTCTTTTTCTTTATATTATTTAAATCAACTACTTTGACCGCCGTCTATTTTCAAAGGCGGGCACGACTACAGCTTTCATGAAACTGCTCTGCCGTCGGAAGTCAACGATTAATGTAGGCATGTTAATCCTCAACAGCTGTTTGCTTTCTACTTGTGTTTTTAATGTAATATGAGGTGTTGTGATGGTGTGAACACAAAATGTAACTTTACGTTAGATTTTTTTGACAGTCGATACAAATGTCTTTAGATTTCTTGCTCGTAAAATGTGATGAAATTCTTTATACATGTATAATAGTCTGAGTGGCCCTTTATTAAACACTTTCCTGCATATTCATAAAAAAATAAATGCATTTGAAATGCATTGTAGGAACATTTTTTATAAAAAATTTGAAATATAACAAAAGTTAAATATTTAAAAAACTCCCGATATGTCAAGAAAAGATGTAATATCTAAACGGTTGGACCGATTTGCTTCAAGCATACTTGGGAACACTCTGAATTAAGTCACATTTCAAACCAAAAATCTGTTTATCTGTGTGTCGGTCAGACACACAGATAAACAGATACACAGACACACACTGCAAACTTATACCACCCCTTTTTTAGGTCGCGAGTTAAAAATACATTTCAGATTCATTTTCAATTCTATGAATATGGGGGTTTTAGTTTAGTCCTCTGGAGGAAATATTGACAAATATCTTAGAATATGAAATAATTTTAAAACTCAAGAGAAAGTAATAATAAAAGTTGGTTTTTTAATCTCAGTAGTTTTCTTCTTAATATTAAAAAGAAATTTAATCTTCTCAGTTATAAAAAAGATGGCGCACCATAAATTTGGATTTTCAACAGTCAAAAAATAAAAATTAACAACGGTTTGCTACATTTTGAAAAACAAAACAAAAGGTTTGTGTTTATTTTTATTTGTTATGGTGAAATACTGTCAACACAATGCAAAAAAAAAAAGATGCCAACATGTTCGAGCAAACATCACATAAATCTACGCTCCAATTATTGTGGCAATGTCCACTTAAAAAAAGTAAAAAAGATTGAGAAGAAAAAACTAAAATGGATAAAATGGAAACAAATTTCTAATGCGTTAACATGACAGCTTGCATCACAACAACAGAAAAAAGCAACAATATAACAAAAAAAAATATACCAAACAAAACGACATTTGAAACAACAGAAAGAAAAAAAATTTAATTTTCAAAGAAAAAAAAATACTAAATAGAACTTCTGGCAAAATAAAAGAATAAAGAAAAAAAAACAAAGAGATGAGTACAGTACGTAAGCAAAAGAATACAAAAATGAAATCCTTTCCTTTGGCTACAAATGTCCTGTTTTTTATTGTTCATACAATTTTATATTTGTTGCCATTGTTGTTTACTCAGTGATGCTTAGGTTTTAAAGCAAAAGTACAAAAATACAAAAAGAAATAAAGTTTTGTTTTATATTGCAGTCATATTAACAAAAAAAAAAATTGCTTGACAAGTGTAGAAAAAGGCAGTGAAAGAGTAAGTGTTTGCCTCATATTTTATGACAATATTTAACAAACCCAAAACGAAAACAGAACCTTAACGCTTGAAAAATAAACTGTCGTTACTGCTACCAATATTACGCCGTCATACTCTATTATTATTGTTATTGTTGTTGTTTTAGTTTCTTGCTTACCAACCGACCGTAGGACCAACCATACAAAGAACGTGTAAATGTGTATGTATGCGCATCATACAACAAACAGTTTTCACTGCATTCGAAAAGTTTAAAATTCGTTTCTGCCTCTGTCAAAGTATTTCCTATCTTTATCATGCTGTTTTGCTTTATTTCCACTTCAGTTAGAAATGTTACAGTAAAAACTGTGTTTAATTGTTACTGCAGGACAATACGCTTCTGGACACAAGTGTTTGTGCAGGTTTATGTCATACACACATACACACATGCACATAATAATCATACGTGGTGAATATAAAAACGTTTCACTCCTTTACTGAAAATAAATTTCAAAGCATGGCTCTTTTATTTAAAAAAATATTTTTATATACGAGGTCTGATCAAAAAATAACCGTTATTTTCAATTTTTTCAAAAAGTATTTATTTATTCATCAATAACTATCTTGTCCCCTTCAAAGTAATCCCCCTCAGATATAATACACTTATGCCAGCGTTTTTTCCAATCCTCGAAACACTTCTGAAACGCTTCGATTTTTGTTTTATCTCCTCAATCGTAGCAAAACGCTTTCCTTTCATCGGTGTCTTCAGTTTTGGGAAGAGGAAAAAGTCAGCGGGCCAAGTCCCGTGAATACGATGGTTGAGGCATGATAACGGTTTTGTTTTTGGCCAAAAACTCACGCACAAGCATCGATGTGTGAGCTGGTGCATTATCATGGTGCAAAATCCATGATTGTTTTTTCCACAATTCTGTGCTTTTCTGACGAATTGCTTCGCGCAAACGGCCCATAACTTCAAGGTAGTATTCTTTATCGACTGTACGACCTTGTGGCAAGAATTCATGATGGACCACGCCATTGCAGTCGAAGAAAACAGTGAACAAAACCTTCACATTTGACCGAACTTGACGTGCTTTTTTCGGTCTTGGCTCTTCTGGACACTTACATTGGGATGATTGGGCTTTGGTTTCAATGTCATAGCCATACATCCATGATTCGTCACCACTTATGACCTTTTTGAGGAAATCTGGATCGTCGTTGACGATGTTGAACAGCTCCTGAGCGATGTCCATGCGACGTTGTTTTTGCTCAAAATTTAGTAAAAAATCAAAGAGCACACCAAAACACGACTAACCTTTTTATCTGTTAAAAACAAACTGACAATCCAAAAGGGCTGATATTGCCAACATATATAACAGACATGTGTACCAACATAACAAAAAAAAAATGCGAAAATCGAACATACGTAACTCACGAAATTTGAAAATAACGGTTATTTTTTGATCAGACCTCGTACATACATATGTATGTATATTGTTTTGTATAAACTCGTATGTATGTATGTGTGCTCTTTTTATATAACGTACTTTCGAATATTAAGTTTAATTTAGTTCCTCATAATAAAATAATATAAAAATAATTATGCTAAAATGGCAACTAAATTCATAAAAAAAGAAAAGCAGTAAAAAGAAATTGTAACACATTTGCAAGCATTAATTGCTACAGTTCCTTAATTTTCTTTTTACAGAAATAAACAATGTTCTGAAGGTTTTGTCCTCCCGAGCAGACATGATTATTTTTTAAATAAAATAATGCTGAATGAAAAATTTATTTGAGAAAAACCATTTTTATGAATGTTTTTTTAATATCAAAATTGGTACATATTAAATTTTAATTGAACTATAGTGAATTTTAATCAGAAATAATTTCTTAATCGGGCTTAAGTTCAGTATTTTCAATTCAAATAAATTTGTCGTAAAGTAATAATGATTTTAATGAAAATGTAGTTTTTAGTATAATTTGACACTTATAAGAAATATTATTATTTTTGGGGAAAATTTTCAGTTAAAACTGTATGTGGGTAATAACTGACAGTTCAGCTCAACTGTTCAGTTTAACCCGTTAAGACCATGATCCCATTGAGCTATAATGATGAAACTTTTAAAATTTAATTATATATACCTAAATAAAAAAGAAAACAATTTTCAGACAAATCGCATGATTGCGGTCCAGATAACCCCCGTTGCGAAAATGCAACGTTGTGCCTAAGCGATATAAAAATTAATATTTGCATTTGATAATTTTATATAATTTGTATATCGTTTAGGCCCACTGTTGCGTTTTCGCATCACGGATATATCCAATCATAACAATAGTAGCAAATGTCTAAGATAATTGGAATTTCCACTAAAAATAATAATATTCTTATGTAAGCTACCTCCGTCAAAAATTTGAGATAGGTATATTATATATTACTGTGTTTTTTTAACAATTCCAAAAAGTACCCAAAAAACAGGAAAAACTAAAAATTTAAATAAATTTTATTTCTCTGTGCTTTATTACAATATCTTGTAATCACAAAATGATTGAGGGGCGGCTTAAGTGAACGTTGTGAAAACGCAACGCAGGGCCTTAATGGGTTAACTGAGGAATTTAAAATTTTTATATTTTTAACTGACAGTTTCAACTGAAGTGAACGTGTGTGGGGTTTCAACTGTACCGTTCTCAGTTCAATTTGTGTCGAGAGTGCGTATCATGTCGCGTAAAGAGAACCAAGTGATAGTGGATTTTATTGCAATATATAGATCTGAACTTTGCATATGGCAAGTTAAATCTAGCGAGTCAGTCTTGTAGAAAATTTTAGGCACTCATAGGACCGCCCTGTTGGTAAAAATCTCAATGTAGCAGCTAATCTTTCGTGTGGAGAAATTGCTCTTCTCATGACTGTATCTTCCTTCATAATCAAAGGGGAAACCAACGAAAGCAGTTTTTGGTACACTGATTGAGTCATGCGCAAATAATTGAGGAAATCTAATGGTTCTTAACTTCTTCTTTTAATAAACTAATGTGGGAAGATAAATTTCGTTTAAATAACCACTTTTGAATACCACTGTTTACGCTGTTTATTTTGTATTTTTTGTAAAATTACAAAAAGTACACCGGGAGCGGCCGTCCTGCTCGTTCGAATCCATGTTAAAAACTGAAGTATTGAACTTCACGTGTGTGTACATCTCAGTTCACAGTTAAGTCTGTCAGTTATAACTGAACAGTTGAAGCTGACAGTTAAAACTGTACGTGAGCGGCCCGGCTTAAGGCTTCTATTTTACCAATTTCCGAATATGCTTTCAATTTTTTAAAACGATTTATTGAAAAACTATTTTATTTTGAGGGCAATATAATGCAAGTTATGATTTCTAACGAATCTGAATTTAGTTGGTCAAATGCAAATTATCTTTCTGCAATAGGTATTTTGCGGGAACCCTTGGAAAATATTTCTGAACAAAACTTTTACAAGGTAGTTACTTCTGGTACCCACAGAGGTTAACATGTAGTTTTTTTTTAATTTAGTTTTAAGATTAGTTATAAGTTTATTTGTTTTTTTTTAGTTTTAGTTCTAAGTTTATTCTGAATAGATCACTCTATTAGAAATTATAAATGTCGGGAGCAAGCATTGTGAAGTCTTTTTGTTAAACTTCATTTCTTTAATAATACTTCTTTTTGCTGTTTATGCACTTTGCATTAATCTATAGTAGCATAAAAATAATACTTCATAGTTTTAAGTTCTCTCATTCATTGTTAAAAAAACTGTAATGAATTTTTTTAAGTCTCAGTAAAATGTATCAATCAATCTATTCTTAGCAAGATTTTGAGCATTGAAAAAGGCATTGTAACGTCTGTGAACGTAATCGGCGCAAATTTAAATGATTCTTTTTACATAATGTTGTATATGAGTATTTGTTTAACTAAACCATTACAATGAATTGAATACTAGCTATTAGATTTGTTTTTTAAGCCTGTTGTTATTTTTAAAAACAATATTAAGTTTCCGCAGAATTGTTTCACTACTTTCGGATTTAATAGCAGACAATTTCTACTTCAAATCATCAAAATGACAATTTCCATTTCTACAATTCTACAACAACAATGCAAGCGAATAAATTTGCCAGAAAACAGTTTTGCATTAATAATTTGTCAACAATATTTTTTAAAATTTGAATTTTTGACAAATATGAGACAAAATCATAACATTTTTATCAAAATATGAGACAAAAATATGCATTTATGACCAATTTATGCAAAAATATGCATTTTCAGCAAAATATGCAAAAATATGCACTAACAAAGCGATGCCATTTTTACGCAAATTCATTGTTTCGTAAATATGTTTCGTTCTTGCCATTATCAGAGTTATGGCAAAAAACATGCATTTGCATGAAACCCCTGTCCCTGTTCATAAGCATTTATTGGCGAGTATGGGTATAAGAACAATATTACGAAATATTTATATAGCAAAAAAAAAAAAAAAAAAACTTTAAGTGTACAGTAAGCAAATTCCATATCGAAGAAAGATAAGGAATACAAAAATATTTTTATTAGTACGGTTGTCGAGGATGCGTTAGTACAATAAAAATAATAAGGAATTTGCAATTTAACTCAAAAATGAAGTAAATTATTTATCTCACTTAAAACACTTTTATTTGAGAGTATTTATTTTCGAAAACATAACAGGCCAAGTTAAAAATTTTTGTAGTGTCGAAATTCAATTACATATAAAATAAATTGACAACGAACATTTTTCAGATTTTTTATTCAGAAACGGACGTATTTTGATACGACAAATTGTTTTAATGGTAGTTCTTTTGCCAAATGATTTAAAATCAGAAAAAGTGAAATCGCTGGACCAAGTCAATACATAATCTCTTAAAGGACACATGCAAATAATGGAAACAAAACAAATAAAGGCCAAAACATATCTGAGACGTTGAAGGCACTTTAGAATTTCTGAAATATTGGTACGTAATTTGTTCCATAATTATGCGAAAAATTCCAAGCAAAATTATAACATCAATCCGCTCTGTGTTTGTTCAGGTTTTTAGCGTTCCATGCTGCCATTTCAAATAGTTTTTGAAAAAATTTTCCAAGATGTCTGCATAAAAAGGATAAAATTGTTACACAAAACTAAATATGTACATATATTTTGATATATAAAATATAAAAACGAATTTAAATTTGATCTTGCAAAGATTTTTCTACGAAATTCCGTATTGTGCGGAATTTGGAAATTCACAGAATTTTTTCTTTTAACGAACTCATCCTAAATATTGCAATAAATATTTAGAAGTTTGCATAATTATGTAAGAAATTTCAAAAAACTAAATGTGGGACATGATCTCAAATCGGTTTTGCTCTTTTATGGTGCAACATTGGTCGGTAATTATTTCCATTTATTGCAAATGAAAAGATTGACAATTTCTAAAAGGGAATTGTATTTTTTTTTCTAGTGGAAGCCAGTATTTAAAGAAATTTTATTTCTTTAATTTAGATCAACAAAATACGTCTATTTCTAAACAAAAAATCTGAAAAATGTTCGTTTTCAATTATTTTCATATGTGATTGGTTTCTGACAGGAAAAATAATTTTCACTTGGCCTGTTTTGTTTAAAAAGAAATATAATTTAAAAGCAAAGTGCTATAAACTAAAGGCATTATTTATAAAAATTATTAAGGCTTTATAAAGGCCTGTTATTTAACTTTTTATAAATGAGGCTGTTAGACATTTTTGATGAGATTATTAAGAGGTCTTGTCTGCATGGAATTGTCAGAAAATTATATGAACTTATATTGTTATATCGAATCATTTATCCGTGTTACCATATGTAAAGATTTGTTAGCTTAAAATAGTATTTAAAAAAATATGATATTTGGTACTTTGAGGTTTATTTTTATTACACTACTTACATACATATTTTCTTATTTGCTTCTCATACATCTTACATATATACTGTGCAGTAAATATTTTGTGTTATTTAGCTTTATGTTAAAATTAGCTGATTTTGATTTCGATAAAATCAAGGTATATTATTATATATACTTTGAGAAAAATCACAAAAAAAAAGATTTTTAGTGTAAAAAAAATTTTATTTGGTCGAATTGAAGATTTTTGAAAAATAAATTAGGCAACACTGCGAACAGTCAAAATTATTATTTTAATGGATGCACCCAAGATTTTAATGAAAATATAGTTTTTAGTATAATTTGGCACTACATAAAATACCGAAGTATATTTCTTTCACATAAAGTCTTCATTCATTTATTTTGAAAATTTTGCTTGTTTTTATGGCTAAGCATTATGTATACGCATTTCGTTCGCGCTTTTGGAACTTATCATTAGTAAAACTTTTAATACGTTATTGAGAATCACAATATACAAACATAATAAGTTTGAAAACATAAAAAAAGATCTTTACAAAACAAGCATCTTTATTCGATTTTTACAACTAGCTGCTAGACTGGGCAACAATGAAAGTATTAAAAAGCAAAACGAAAAATAAAATATTTATTTTCATACATGAAATTCAAAATTTTTTAGGGTTGATGTCTATTGATAAGTTCCAAAAGCGGGAACGAAATGCATATAAATAATGCTTAACCATAAAAACAAGCAAAATTTTCAAAATAAATAAATAAAGGCTTTATGTCAAATAAATATACTTCGTTAATTGTAATTGTAATACGATGAATCAAAACAATTCACATATTTCATTTGCAATAATGGCTGAGTATATAAAGCAGAAATCTATATCAACTGACACCACACACAGTGGACAAAACACAAAAGCACGCTGATGATGAAGCTTTAGTGACATTCGAAAACAGCTACTTGTTCCGTTCAACTATGTGTTTGTCAGAATATTTACAACTAGCTTTGGTGTTATTTGTTCATTAATAATTATCACATGTAATTTGGCTTACAAAGCGATACGAACTTTAGCCTGATCAAATCATAAATATATATGTTATATTCATTATCATATTTTTTATTTTGCCCTTAATAATGTGATAGAAACTTTGTTCTACGCAATGATGAATATATCATGCGCGACTTCCGATCAAATGACTGGTCAATTGCCTGATACTATTCTTGTAGGGTGGCTTACGTTAGAAACGTAAAACCAATAGAACGACAACTCGAATGTAATTTGGGCTTTGATTCGAACGAAAGTGAGTGAGTGGTTATCTTTCGCCTAAATTTTCTTTCGACGTCCTGGAACAGGCTGTTAATTTCATATACGCAAATCCCAAGCAACGCATGTGACATTCGTACACTTTAAGTTGAGCAAAAAAAAAGAAAGGAATGAAAAGATCCAATTTATATCTTAAGTGTAGTAAAGCAATGAAGGAGTAGTTAATTTAAAAAAAATGTTGGACGAAAGAGTTTCACGAAATCATTGAAATGTTTTAAATAAAACTTTATGAAACATTCTTAGTTAATAGAATGACATCTTATGTTGAGTTGTTATTAATAAAATAATTCATCCAATTCAATGAAAATAATTCATAGGTGGCACGAAGATTTTCTTTTCAGTGAATGTATGTTGCAATAAGGAAGCGATATGTATATTGTGGAAATATGTTAAAATAAAACTCACAAGTTTTTCGTTTTGCCTTCAGTGAGAGATAAATAAGTCATCTTGACTTTCAAAGTTTCGTGTAGTTTCCACAGTGCAAGCAAGCAACTTGTCTAGAAAATTTTAGAGGTTTTCATATATTTTTTTTAAGACAAGTCGGTTGCTTGTATTGTGGAAACTATACGTCAATGTAGGGATGTTTGCTATAATTAAACGTTATTCTCTAGTTAATGTTTTGTTTTGATATTCTACTTCACTTTGACTTTGCAGCCCAACATCCATAACAAACAGTTAATTTGGCGGTACAAATTGGATGCTCTTGCATCTTGTGTGAACTGGTATTGTTCCAAATCTGAAAATTTTGTTTGTTCGTTGAAAAACTCATTTATACAGAAATGGGCCTCATCGCTGATGACGATTTTTCTGTGAAAATTACGGCCAGGTTAAAAGTGTTCAAAGGCCTATTCAAACCACACGTTGCTGTCTATGCTCGTTTATCTTAAACTTCGGGGTCACCCAGTTGTGATATATGAAAGGCAGAGTTCTTGTAAAATCGATTGTTTTTGTTTCTTCTGCACACTCTCATGGACAGCGGCGATATTTTCAGCACATCTTATGTTTCGTCGTAGTGCATCTGTTGATTGATTGTCTACTGAACCAGTAGACTAAACTTTGTGCAGCACATTGAGACTGGTCCTCTTGATAGGACAATTATTCTCGAACAGAACTCAAATTTTGATTCAAACAAATTTGTTATTTGCACGTGCTTTTGAACACTATAGCAATACATACAATATGGCCGCTACAAGCTGTCAAAGTTGGGAAGTCCCTATGGAAGCTACACTGCACTGTAGTACTCTCAGTTTCTGCGAAATATATAAAGGAAAGGGTCTTTAGTTCTTTAACTTATACCAGTAGAGACTGCATGGTTGCCGTCAATTATATGATTTCTAAAAATATTTAATGTCTTTGCTTACTTCATATTTGTATGTCTTTTTTCTTATAAATATTTGATATGGCTTCTATACATAATTTTATGATACTTAAAGAGATATTACACATACTCATATAACACACAGAATACGAATTTCTTAATTTTTTTTATTCACTTTGTATCTTGGCTTTTCATTGTTTTATATCCGTAACTTGAAACTTCATTTAAAATTCTTTTATTTCCGTAGTGGCTTGTTTTTTTATGCTGTTTTTTTTTGCATTTGAAATGGATTTTCATTCATTTGTTTTTATAAAAAAAAATAACAATGTACAAACTTAACTATTGACAATTCAATAGATGTTTTCCTATTTTCAACTTCCGGTACTTTGTTTCGTAAATTCTTTTCCAACATTTTTTTTCTAGTATTTCCCTTTTTTCTATTGATTAATGTTGATTTGTGTTTTGGCAAATTTGTTGAAAATTCATTCGAATCAATTGTTTTGCTGTTGGTTGATTTCTTGCTTTCACTTTATTTTAATATTTTATTGTCTTCTACTTAAGTGCAAGAAAGAAAAGATAAACCTTTCAACTTTGTTTTATACAATTGAAGGGTAAAGGTTGTAACTTTTTGTGTTAAAGTAAGTGTGCGAGTAAAGTTAATATACCTCAATTTGTTGTTCAAAAGCTAATCAATTTGAAATTAAAAAATCCAAAACGTGTCTAAGGTATATATTTTTCATTTGCAATCTATTTATTGCATTTTATATACAGTGTTAGATAAATGTTTATAGCTTTATAAGAACTTTATATTAATACTATGACAACTTCCTTTGTCTTTGCAATCATGACTCTTGGAATTGTTGCGGTGTCATTAAATAAATGGCTTAATTTAAACACAAAAAAAAGCAATCGGAATCAAATTGATGATCAGATAAATTAAATTAAAAAGTTTAATCAATTAATAACCATTTCACAAAACTCTTGATTATATTATTATCAATATTAAGACACAGCATATATCAGAATTGTTTTAAAAATAATATGTGTTCTGTTATTCAAAGAGCAACTAGTTTTTCGAGCTATTGCGCTCTAGCGCCATCAATTTCTTCTTTATTCACAAAGATTTAGTATTAAGTACCACAATGACTGCAATTTCTAACCAAAATGCTTAAATCTATTTTAATGACGCACTTAGGGAGACTTAAAAATCATTTTGATCTCGATAATTTGGCAAAAGTTCGATCAAAAAACAATATTGCGCTGGCTATTACTTTTTCAGGTATCGCAGCAATTATTGTTGAGTGCTGGAAGAACGAAACACTACACATGGTACGGAATACTACACACTACAAACAGCAAGCATACTAAGAACTATATTTCCAAAACCCGTTATTTGATAAATTCAGTCACAGTTAAGATTAGTGATTTTTCAATCGCTGTGAAAAAATAATAGGTTTTGAAATACCGCTCATCTCTAGTATGCACTACACACAAAAAAATTCATACCAAAATCTATGAAAAAAAGAAAAATTTATAATTTTTCAGCAATGATTTTGCTTCATGTCCATTCAACATAATTCACATTAATCCATATATAAGATTTTTCCGTTTGAAATAACTTTATTTCGGGTTGATTTAACATTCCGCCACTGTTAACCTTCTATCACTCCGTGTTACAGATATGTTACCAATCATTAAATCTCTATTAAAACTATTAATTTATAATAATCATTAATTTTTTCCATTCAATAGCTTTGGTACAATATCTTCTTTCAAACTGTATAGTTAATTCTTAACAAAACAAAATAACAATAATTAACAAAATAATTTATCTGCTACGGCAGAAGAGATTTAAAGTAACCCTACGCTTTTATTAAATCAATGTTGCCGTTGTGCAGTTTTTAAAAAAAGTTATATTTTCAGGGGTTTTATTTCATTAACATTTGTGAATGGCCATGCCAATTATTGTTTTCATTTCTAAAGTATTGTGAGTGAAACTATTTTTAATTTCAAGCTCTTGTCGCCAACATATTTGAAGTTCTTCATATTTCCTTCTTTGCCCATTTTTGCCACAAAAAAATTCTAGAAGAAATGTTCTTATGCTACGAGCTTTCATAATCTTTTGAATAAAAAGAGTTTCACGATGTTGAGTTATAAAGGGTTAAAAGAATTATATTAAATCAAAGTTATTTCAAGTTTATTATTTATTTTTATAAATTATTTAATTTACGTGATTGTGTGTATTGACTCAGGCATCAGGAAATTGTTTGTGCCATGTATGTATAATTGACTTCCCCGGCCAAGGTTTGATCTCAAACGCGCTTATTGCTGCAGGCACAACAACCTTAAATATTCTTTAGAGACATACAAATTTAAAACCATCTTCAATTAAATTTTAGCTCGATATGATTTAATTGACCCTATAACATAAAAAATTTAGCTGCAATTAAAGTTATAGTTCAAAAGAAAAGACACAAACTGCATAGAAACTTTGGCTTGTTTGCATTATTCGAATCTGCAGCTCTCCGACTACAAGACTAGCTTACTGCCTATTGACCAGCAAAAACTTTGTCGATTATTTTTGTTACGAACATTACGTCCTAACTCCTGCATCGCCCCATAAATAGCATAGCTACAAAATGCATATAAACCGTGCTTAACCAAGAAGATAATTAAAACATTTCTATAACATTAAAAATTGAATTAGAACGTTGGATTGTTAATAAATTGATGGTGACGTTGAAACAAAGTAATGTTGACACTAAAACGGCAGCGACGCATTGACGACGGCACCTGAAATAGAGGTGAATATTTTTAACAGCAGAGCAAATATCTGTAGGTTTTTCTTAACCTGTAATTGCCATTTTGTTCAAGAAAATTAATAAAGAACACATTGAGCAGTTTATTTAAGTAATTTCTTTCAACGTTCGCCATTTGGATAATAGTGGCAGAAATCACCAAGTGATTTGAGAACGCTAGAGGCTTGGCAGAATCACCTATTGTATGTATGAACAAAACACCTCATTCGTTGTTTTATACGTTGAAAAATAGTAAAGACTGGAACTAGATTTTGTTGAATTTTTCTTTGTGATTGATTATGCTTGCAATATAAACTTATTGCATTACATCGTATTATATTTTATAGAAAAAATTCTATAATGATACTCGTATTTTGACGATCCCAATGAACCCTTTTGACGATTTACAGGATTGTTTTATTTTATGACTGCATGCTGCTGGCTATGATACTAATATTAAAGATTTTTAATTAAAAGAATATGTAATGTTTTACTTTTGCTATTACTCGGAAATTAAGATCAGATATAAATTATAAGGATGAGAAAAACTAAAATGGATTTTGACTGAAACTCGACTTTAATTATAAGGCAAAAGAGTTTAATTTCAATCAAAAGGTAAAGTTTTAAAAATTAATTTCTTCCTTTTGACTCTTTATTAAGCTTTTAGTGGAAATATAATTCTGGCCATGTTTAATAAAAAGTTTTTAATTCTCCAAAAACATTATTGCTTCATTAAAAACTTACATAACCGGTCGAATGTTTTTTAATTCCTTTTAAATCATCTAAAAAAAATATTTAAGGGACAAATTAAAACGTCCCCCAATTTTGTATACTCCATTATTTTGAAAATCAATGTATATGGTTTCTAGTAAGAAAGAGTAATAAAAGAAACATTCAAAATAAA
Source organism: Nowickia ferox (assembly GCA_936439885.1). Taxonomy (NCBI): domain Eukaryota; kingdom Metazoa; phylum Arthropoda; class Insecta; order Diptera; family Tachinidae; genus Nowickia; species Nowickia ferox. The sequence goes on along the minus strand of OW387023.1, from coordinate 98,688,235 downwards.
TACATATGTACATGTGTATGTATATATCGATGGTCACAAGTAGTAAGGCCCTAATTCGTGTTTCGACGAAATTAACGATTTTCAGTGATTCCAATACATTTCACACAGATATGCCTCGTCACAAAAATTTATTGCAATAGTGTAAAAATACCGATTTTAGAAACAGTTTCACAAAGCAGTTGTACCATGTAATGTTAGAGTTATTTCAGTTAGGGCCTTTCTACTTGTGACCAACGATATGTACTTACATACATACAAATATGTAGCGCAAAAAAAAATCATTGTCTGTAAAATCTCTAAATTTATGCATTGAAAACGAAATAAAGAGAACCAAAAAAAAAAAAAAAAAGAAATGCTTTGCGGCGGCATTTAATCAAGTTTATGGCGGTAACAAAAATAAACGAGCGTTTTCCCTTCTCTCGATTGAAACCAGGAATAGAACAAGGACATAAAATCAACTGCATATTGAAAACAAAATATATGTAAATTTATACAGGAATTTATTTATTTTTTGCTGCATAGAAGAAAAAAAAATTTAAAGAAAATGTTAACTAAAATAGCAACGAGAATTGACTTGTTGTGGACAATATCCGAAGGATACTTAAAATTCATCAGCTACAAATTTATGGATGAGCCCTCTTTATTTTTTTCTCTGTCATTTTTAGTTACTGCTGCATTCTCTATCATATTGTTTCATGAAGTATGTATTCATTACCGTGTATGTGTGTATGTTTGATGTTGAAACAACAAAGCTTCGGTCTCATCCAAATATGGTAATTTTAATTTGTAGCTCTTAAAAAAAAATTGGTAACAGTAATGGGTATATATTGTAATTTTTTAAATTTCCTATTTCACCAATTTTTATATAGAAAAGAGAGGTTCACGAAATTATCTTTAATAATTTTTCATCCTCTTCTTCAGCATTTTGAGAAATTCGAACTTCTAGTTCATACTGCTGGATGTCCTGCTGCCACATTTTAGGAAATACTTATTATTATTGAATATTTTTCGTAGTAAAACCTTTATTTTTGGTTAATATTTTAATTAAATTTATATTTAATTAAATTAACTGGTCTATCAAAAACGTACTATCAGCAGAATTTAACTCAGAATATTACGAATTGTTAAAAAATTCATACATATTAATTGTATTTAAATAATATTACTTTTGTTTTGATGTGTGAAAATTACGCAGTTTTTTATAGTCTACCACATTATATTTAAAAATATTTTCAATTTAATTAAATTAATTAATAATTAAATTAACTTTTTAAATGGTTTTAGTATTACATATGCAAGCAAAAAATATACTTAATTGATTTGTTTTCACTTCGCATTCATTTTGACATGTATTGAATAAAAGTAAAATTTTAAAGTTAAATCTCAACAAGCGAAACTTTAACCACCAAAATATTTTTACCTTCTGCTGTAAAGTTACAATAATTTGAGTTAGGGCCTTTCCACAATACTCATGTGCGACCCATACAATATACGAAGTGTATTCAAAAAGTATCGCGAAATTTGTGTTTTTTCAAAAATTATTTATTTATTCATGAATATCTATTTTGTCCCCTTCAAAGTGATACCCCTCAGATATAATGGACTTATGCCAACGTTTTTTCCAATTTTCGGAGCACTTCAAAAAATAATTCTTTTTTATCTTGTTCAGCTCCTCCTTCGATGTCGTCTTTATCTCGTCAATCGTAGCGTATCGTAGTCCTTTCATGGGCCTCTTCAGTTTTGGGAACAAAAGAAGTCACAAGGAGTCAGATCTGGGGGAATACCGTGGCTGCGGCATCATAAGTGTGTTGTTTTTGGCCAAAAAGTCGCGTAGAAGCAAGCAACGATGTGTGAGTAGGGGCGTTCTGGGGGATTGCTTCGCGAAAATTGCACATAACTTGCAGGTAATATTCCTTATTGATCGTTCTACCCTGAGGCAAGAGCTCATGATGCACCACGCCCCTGCAATCAAAGAAAACTGTAAGCAAAACTTTTACATTCGACCGAACTTGGCGCGCTTTTTTCGGTCTTGATTTGTGCCGAAGCTTCCATTGAGATGACTGAGCTTTGGCTTCCAGGTCATAACCATAAACACACGATTCGTCACCAGTTATGACTCTCAACAGCTCACTAGCAATGTTCGTGCGATGCTGTTTTTGGTCGAAATTGAGCAATTTTGGTACGAATTTCGCGGCGACCCGTTTCATGCCCAAATCATTCATAAAAATCGAATGGCACGAGCTAGTCAATATGTTTAGGTTCTCAGCAACTTTTCTAATGGCGATTCGACGATTGGCCAATACAATTTTTTCCACTTCATCAATTTTTTCGTCTGTTGTTGAATTGCTCGGGCTTCCGGCACGCTCTTCATCGTTCACATCTTCTCGGCCTTCTGAGAATATTTTGTACCACCGATAAAGGTTCCAAGGTAGCTTCTCCGTATGCCACAGTCAACATTCGGAATGCATCCGCACACTTAATTTCATTTTACACACAAAATTTGATACAGATTCTTTGTTCCATTTTTTTTTAATATGTAAAAATCGAAGACGAGCCAAAGCACGTGTAAGCAAAGCAGCTGTCAACAATTAACTGAACATTAAAAAGGGCCGAAATTGTCGGCGTAAGTGACAGACATGAGTACCAACATAACGCCAAAAAATCAAAATTCGAATTTACGTAACCCGCGAAAATTTAAAATTCGCGATACTTTTTGAGCACACCTCGTATATGTATAATCTGAGGCCTTATGAAAACGGAAGATGAATAAGAGATATCCGTCCGTCTGTCCATCTATATGTACGTGGAATTTGTTTTTCGAAGCTTGGGACTTTTGTCTTGGTCTGCAGGACCATTATTAATTTTTTTAAAACGAAAAATTTACTCAGATTCAGTTTACAGAACAGAGCCGATGACATCGTTTCTCTGATGAAGTGCCAAATGTTACCTTTACTTTCATCAAACCAAATTACAGCGACTGTCTCTACAGCAGTAAAATTTCCATAAAACTTTTAATCTTCTACTCTATTTATATTAAAAAATTTATTCATTTGAAAACTTTAAATACTTTCTACGTTCCACCCAAATGTTCAATTACTTCCAAAGCAAAAATCAAAATATCCTACTTAACACAAACCATTAGAAAACTCCATTAATAAAACATGTATGGAATGAAATTTGAACTCTTTTGGTAAGCTTTGCTTTTAAGGCAAGTAAATTGAAGTATATAATGTATATTTTATGAACTTCCCTTGACTACTGAGCAACAAATTACATGATGCTTAATAGTTTATGTTGTTATTGATGTTGCTAATGTTGTTGTTAATGTCAACTTTTTTATCTTGTTATTGTTGCTGCCGTTGATGTTTGTTTCACTTCTTAGCATTCGTGCAATAGGATTTATGGATAATGTGGCCCATCATCAGGTCATTTCTATTGGAATTCATAAGTCGAATGTAAAAGTGAAAGAAAATACAAGCAAAAAAATAAAATAATAATAAAGATTGCCTTATAAAAAGGTTCAAAATCTGTACTTAAAACACGTTACATCTCCTGTGTTAAATTCTTTATAAGTTGGGAGAAAAAAAAAATAAATAAAAAAATAAAACAGACTACAGCAACAAACAACTCTGGCTGAGGGTTTTAATGATGGCTGCTGGTTGTGGTCCATGGGAAGAAAACAACAGCAGTTAGAGTGCAAAGTAAAACTGATGCTAGATATTTTCGACACTTTCCAAAACAGTCACGTAATGCCGTCAGTAATAATCACAAAACTTTTTGTATTTTTTCGGCGTTTGCTTGCATGAAATGTTTTAACTATTAATGGAGGTCTAGTTGCTTATTTGTTGCTGCTTGTATTGCCATAAACAACCTTATAAATATTCGAAGCGGTCACATTAATCATGGAGTGAGAGTGAAGTAGTACAAACCAAGCACAAATGTGGGAATAAGCGGAGGGAAATGCAGAGGTTAACTTTATAAAATGCTCCTATGCGACTAGTTTTTTAGCTATTTGTAAATATTTTGTGCAGAAGCAGTAATTTTGAAAAGGACTTTTTTGCAAATCAAACATTTTGCATTATAATTGCATTTTTTTCAGGAAAAAAAGGTATGGCCTGCTACTTTAGTGGCAACATATCTATTTTTAATTTTTAATCTTAAAGCTTTAATTTATTTCCCTGGGGCTTACGACTAAAATTTTCAGTTTTCACTGTTTAAATCAGTAGAACTATGACGCTGAGCAGCAATTAATAAAAATAGACAAAACATTTCGAAAACGTTTCTTACAAAGACAAGAACTTTTAAAAGATGAATAAATGAACTTTGCCAATAACTGATAACTTTATCATCTCCGAAGTAATGTAAACGTTTTTGATTAAATTTTAAATTATTTTGCTTAGACGTTCTTAAAAACTGAACTGAAATATAAACATATTATCAACTCACAACATATTGTGTGTCTCGTAGTAGTTTGTATGGGAATTGGCAATTTCAATTAAAACATTCAAGGGTATTATAGAATCCAGGCGCAGGTTGCAGACTTCAATTGGTGTCATGAAAAAAAAGTCAGTTTTCATATTTATGATTTTATTAGGCGAAATTAGATATCGCTGTGTAAGCCAAATTACATGTGATAATTATTAATGAGCAAATATCACAGATATTTTTTTTAACAAAAAGTCTTCTAATAAAATATTTAATAACTCAGTCAATTTCTGAGGAATTAATCTAAATCAATTATGTTTTAGAAATAAAGTCGTAAATAGTATGGTTCCAGTACAAAACAACTGCGTAAGAAGGAATCCTCCAAAGTAGCAAATATTTGCCATTCCGATATTTATATTACGCATCTGATGTAGACAGTTGTCAGAAGAAGTTGGCAGTATTGCAGACATAAAATCAAAAATATTGTGTACATATCGACGAAAGAATTTCAAATGTATGCGGGTATAAAAATTTAGAAATTATAAAAAATGAAAAAGAAAGTGGAAAAGCACACAAGCGTATGAGAAAATTTCAAGCGTCCTGGGCGCATGACATGACGACACAGTTAATTCAGTTTGTTGAGGTTCGTGTAGCATTTATAGGGAAAGCGATGCAAAGGAAACTGCATAAGCAGAAATTTCGGTTCAATTAGGGCTTCATACGCACGAAACTTTGAAACCAACTTTAATCCTGCTTCCGTAAACTGTAATTCAGAATATAATAGAATCCTTTGGTGGCACGCATATTAAAGCCGGTTCTTTTCTACTACTTTTTTTTTTGCCGTTTTTTAGATTTTCTTAATTTTTTTCTTATTATTTTTAAATATACGGTGGTACTGGCCAATTGAATAATTTTGCGATTATTCATTTGTATAAATAATAATTAACAAACAATATGGAAAACCAAGCCTTACAATTGCTAAAACAAATGATACTAAATTTGATTGTATAAAAATTAGTTCTTGATGTAGACAATGTTGTCGTATTGCCATTATTTAGAGATGGGATACTTTCCTCTCACAATAACACAACAAAATTGTGTGTTATCGAAAAACTTAATGGGAACTGCATTGCACACATTTGAAAATGACAACACAAGAAATGCCAGATGCAAGCTCAGCCTATTTCTATTACAGCAGCATATTAGTACCGTCCCAATATACGAAACTGAACGCTTGGACTTGCTCCAGCCTGGTGGACCATCCAGTATTATATCGTGGCCAAGTAGATTTGAGTCGAAAACAAAAACCTATGTTAAAACACATTAAATTAATATGTTTTTGATCACACATTTATGTCAAAAACGACCGACTGAATGAGTTCGACCCAAGTCTATGGCCAAGTAAATTCGTTTGCCAACACAAAGTATTAACCCAATAAATCGTAGGGTATCGCAAGGTAAAACATAATTTAAGAAACGTGTTTATACGTTTCAATGAGTTGAACTCCATCCAATTACATGTTTTTGCGATTTTCGTTGCGAAATATAAAACACCTTCGCACACACAACCGCACTCGCAAACGCACACATGCACACCTAAAAGGCACAAAATTAACTAAATCTGTGTTGTGGGTAACTGGAGTGTTTGACAAGAGTATAAAGTCCTGTAACTGATTTTTTTTTGCATTTGTTCATTTTTGTTTTTAGGTTGTTTGTAGGAATAAATTATTAGCGTTATTTGATGCTCAACTAAGATTGCGTTCTGAAATCTTTATTTACATTTCATGAGCATGCACTGAGCAGTGATTTACTTTTTAGCTTAATTTCATTACCGACATTATTTAAAGTGAAGCATGTCGTTTGTCTTTTTTAAGTACTCATGTCGGATGCAAACGTAATTTTAACGTATACGAATATTAATGTTTTTTCTTTTCTCTTTTTGGCAGTATAACTGATATTATTTTAGTACGTACTTGATTTAGAATACTTGTTAGTTAGTCACTGAGTGAGTGAGTTTAATATGCAGAACTCTTATATTTATATATATGCATGCACACGTTTTATTTATTTCTTATGTGTGTGTGTGTGTGTGTGTGTGTGTGTAGGAGGGAGTGCTGAGGATGCAGTTATTCATTCATAAATATTTTTGGTGTTTCACGATAAATTCAGATGTGTATGTGTGACATAAATCAACTGTATTAATTTCTTTCTGTGCTCACAATGAGATGCTGTTAAATGAATTTTAAGTAGGAAATTTGAATTTAATGAATGCTTTAGTTTGAAATTTAACAAAAAGTTTTAAAACTTTTTATTCATAAATTTTAATAATAATAATAGTTATTAAATTAAAAAAAATACTGAAGTATATTTATTTGACATAAAGTCTTTATTTTATTTGAAAATGTTGCTTGCTTGTATATATAAATGAAAAATCATTCGGTGCGAATATGATGGTTTTGTAGGATTTTAAACATATTTCGGGTATTCAAATTAATTTCTTTCGATGTAGTTTCTCTATTTCCAAGTATACCTACTGATTTTGCAATAAATACAATCAACGACTAATGGAATACAATCAAAAGATACGTATTTTGAAATTTTAATCCGCATTTTTATTTTATCGTTCAATGCTCTTAATAAAACTTTGTGCCAATTATTACATTTTTTGTTTAAGTTTGAAAATATAAATCTGCTACCAGACACCCTGTACATTGGTACGACCAAAAATAAACTGAAAACTAGAATAGCAGGTCCCAAATCAAATCAAAAATATAGACACCTAAATTCACGAAAAACAGCTTTATCTTCCCATTGTTTTGAGTTAAATCACTTTACAGATTTTCAAAATGTTTCAATATTAAACACAGAAAATAACTATACATACTACATGCACCCTGATAAATGCAATAACCTTCCTTTGATCGGCTTAGAAAGAATTGTAAAAACAAAAATTATATAACGAGCCAGAAAAGCAATTGTTGCTTCAAAGCCCACGTTAAAAACCAAAACAAGAAATTTTTCCGTGTGCCGTGTGTTGTGGGAGAGTTCTAGTGATGAAGGCACTATTGCAGTCACTGAAGTAACTTCAAGGCAGACTCTTTCGTCGGTGTTGTATAGCGGAGTAACCGGCATAGCAAGAACAGCTTCGAAAACTTAATTCACTGACATCAGAGGTGCTGCAACCATGCCTTAAAACACAAAAAACGTGCAAAAGCCGGAGTTGTAACGGAATGAAGCTTAAAAAACTATTGCACAAAATAATTTGTCTACAATTTGGCTTTAGGAGCCACAGTTATTTGTAATTCAACTATCTATGGGCAAGCGGAGTTGCTCCGTATTTTTCAAAGGAAGAACTGGAGCTGGTTCTGATTGATGTATGATGTTACGTAATATTGTGTTCGTTCTCTCCTAAAACCAGCCATTCAAGGAATTTTCCAAATAGAAATAAACTCGATTGTGAACATATTTCCCCAAAACTGTTGAACTAAATCCAGGCCTCTGAGCAGATGTGGAAATTGATTTCTAAGAAACCTGCTAAATTCTCACGAATTTTGGTAATGGATAGTACTGCCTGCTCTAATAGGGACTTTTGAACTTTGACACTCGATAGAGGCCATATTGTTGAAGCCACATCTGTCGAATGGAGTTTCATTCATTCAGTTTATTTTACCAGATTACCATAACAACACATGCCATATTTGACATCCTGCACGAGCGACTTGAGAGTCTGGTGATCTCATGTGGGGGTGATGTGAACTGGCCAATAACATTATGCGATTTGACCCCAATAAACTTCTTCTTGTGGTGTTTTCGGAAGTTTCACTTCTACGCAAGTAAGATAGAAGCCACAACGATCCTCACAGCAAACATAATCCATGTCATTGGCCAAATTCAGACTGATTTATGCACCAGAAACATGGAAAATTATAAATTGCTGATGCCATCCAGCGAAACCGCGGTGGAAATTTCTATGATTTAATCAGCCGTGTCACAAAATGCAATTCCGATTGACAGTGGTTTCAGTTCTGAAAGTAGAGGCTTAAAAAACATCCAACATTTTCAAAGTGGTTTCGACATTTTTAACGATTTACTACAGAAAAATATTAATAAAACTGAGTAAAAATTAAAGACTAATGCCCTAATTCTGTTCGACGATTGTATCGTCTTGTTTATGGACGAAAAAATTCAGCAGTTGTGATTCTTTAAAACAATTATTATTTATTGTCCAATCTAGAAGGTTCGTGTATTTGCTTTATGATTTTGTTCTAAAGATTATATCCAACACATATTTTTTCAAATATTGTATAACACTTTACTTAAATTTTAATATTTTAAAAACATGTTAATAATATTTTTCTTTTTCACTATCAAAGACAACAACCATTTCTGAAGAAAATAATGCCTTAATTCTGTTCGACGATTGTATGGTCTTGTCTATGGACGAAAATAAGCCGCAGTTGTGATTCTTTAGAACAATTATTATTTATTGTCCATGCTAGAAGGTTCGTGTATTTGATTTATGATTTTGTTCAAACATTATATCCAACATCAAATATTTTTCAAACTATTGTATAATGCTTTAATTTTATTTTTATGTTTTAAAAACATGGTAATAATATTTTAATTTTTCATTATCAAAGACAACAACCATTTTTGAAGAAAATAATTTAGTGAATTCAAAAACAGGAACTCTGAAGTATTTTCAAACTAAAACGTCCTAAATCTTCTTACTGAATTAGGGCATAATTTAGAGAATTCAAAAACAAGAACTCAAAAGTATTTTCAAACAAAAACGTCCTAAATCTTCTTACTGAATTAGGGCATTAATGGTATATTCGATAGTGCATTGATTTTCTTAAACATTTACTTAATACATGCATATTTATGCACAAACATTTTAATTTCTTAGAATTATTGAGGGAAACAAAATGAGCTGATACATTTTTTAATTGAAACACTATTTGTTTGTTTTGTTTTAGTTTTGCTTTTTAAGGTTCCGTACACCAAAGGTGAAAGGAAACCCTATTGCTTTCGGTACGCTGTCCGTTTGTCCGCCTGTCCGTCTGTCGGTATGTCTGTCTGTCTGTCTGTGTGTCACAGGCAGTTTTCGCTAGAACCATAGGAGCTATGGGTCTGAAATTTCCACAGAATATGTAATGTATTATTAGAATAATGAATATGTATTATTTTCAAAAAATTTTCAAATAAAGGTTTGTTTGAAATTAAGTTGAACTTCATTAAATATTTTTTACTGTTCCAGTAAACTGTTTGTTCCAAAAAAAACTGTATAGAGCAGAAAAAGACAACGACGTTTATATGCTTGTTGTCGGTATTTACATGCATACAATACGATCAATCAAAATAAACAACAACAACAAGAGCACAACAGTACGTTGTGTCAATCAACAAGCAATATAAACACCAATATACTTAAATAACTGTTATATTTAAAGTTTTACAAAATTGTTATCAGAATTTACAAAATTATTTGTAGGACCGCAATCATACAAAATATTTTCTGATTCAATGAATTTGGTTATTGAAAATTAAATTTTGTTTTTCTGTATGCATCAACAAATATATGACAATTAAAAATTAAAAAGTGTTCTAAAGCGAGCAACGAAACATGTTGAAATCCTCATGTCATATGCAGAAAATTATATATAGACACTTGAAATGATCAGAGCTATTTTTTCAAATATTTTTCAATCTATTGTATAATACTTTAACTTTATTTTTGTGTTTTAAAAATATGGTAATAATATTTTCATTTTTTATTATCAAAGACAACAACCATTTTGAGAAAATAATTTAGAGAATTCAAAGACAAGAATTCAAAAGTATTTTCAAACATAAACGTCCTAAATCTTCTTACTGAATTAGGGCATAAAAAATCAAAATTAAAGGGGTTTCTATCAGTTAATGTTATATTGACTAGCAATTTTGAAATCTTGCTGTATCTTGGAAACCGTATATTGAAATTTTCAAAAACTCTAAAAGCAAAAAAATCCCAAAATTAAAAAAAAAATCGCCAAAACGAAAAAAATTGGGAAACGAAAAAAAAACTGCAAAAAAACCGAAAAAGTTTACCGTGTTCTTAAACTTTTTAAAAATATAGGGTCCGCCATCTAGCGTTTTTTCAACTAGTGCTTATTTCGTGAATGGTAACACTTAGCTCATGTCTGATTTGACAGATAATTAGTTTTATCCTTCCGCTGAACGAATATGGTTGTGTATACGCTTGAACAACGCTTCGCTAACTGGGCCTGCGATCGACTTACAGATGCCGATTTTGCCAAAAAATCATCTTTTCAGATGAAGCTCATTTTGATCTTGGCGAGTATGTAAACAAGCAAAATTGTCGCATTTGGGGCACAGAAAACCCGCACGCATACATTGAAAAGCCGACGCACCCAAAACGAGTCACTGTTTGGTGCGGATTTTGGTCCAGAGTCATATTTGGGCCAATGAGCAAAGAGTGGCCGTTACATTCAATGGCGATCATTATATGGGCCATGTTGAACGAATTTTTGTTCACAAAATTGAAGAGGAGGATATTGGCAACATTTGGTTTCAACAGGACGGCGCTATGTGCCACACAGCCGAAGCTCCACTCGATGTTTTGCGCCCTGGCGGACCCTTTACATATATTTTATTATATAGGCTAATGTTCGTATATTATTCACATATAGTGTCCGTACGGAACCCTTCCTGTGCGAGTTAAAGTCGCACTTTACTAAATTTATTATTCCCCAGGCATGTTTTTCTTTGTTTCGTCACGCGCAACACTGGCATACTTTATTTGAAAAGCATAGATCTTATAATATTTGGGAATAAAGAGAATCGTTCGGAATCCGAATCAAACCAATTCCGATCGGAGTCTGTGACCAGGCGTGTCAGATTTTGTCTGATTTGTCCTATTTCTTCAAATTAATTTTAAAAATCACCAAAAGTCGCAAAAATCTATTTTATGTAGTTTTTCTTAATAAATATTTTATAATTAATTTAATTTTATATAACATTTTTTTTAATACAAATTTTTACAAAATATTCGTATACAAATGTAGCAGAAAATTGTCAAAAGTAAAAATAAAGTCGCCAAAAATTATTTTTTGTAAATTTTTCTCATCCAAATCCAAAATTAATTAATTAATGAAGAAATTTGTTATTTGACATAATGTCAGCAGTGTACATACAATAATTTAAATTAATTTGCTGGTAGTTTAGCATGTCTATAAACGTATTTCATTGGCGCTTCAAGGCAATCATCAGTAGGCTTCAACCACAATTTTTGAACAGTAACAAATCTCTTACTTTAAGCACAGACTTTCAAAAACTATTTGAGAATCCGGTGGATTTCTAATTGTTTAAGAATGTAGAAAAGTGAAATGAGTTTACCTGAATATAAATTATTTGCTGGGTTTTGTATCAGTTTTGCTAATTTTTTCTTTTGTGATTTTCAAAAATATTATTTGTGAACTCTCAAGTAGTTTTGGAAAGTCTGTGTAAGGTAATATAATATAATTATTTTTGGATCATCAAAATTAAGTTGGTTTAATTTCTTGCAGACGAGTTTTGGTAGGATATATTTGTTTTAACTACTTCTTCAACAAACTAATTTTCCTGAATTACAAAAATTTATTAAATAAAAATCGCCAAACAATTTATTTATCGCCAGAAAAATTGCCATGTCGCCAAACCAAAAATTTAGGCGCGAAACAAGTTGAAAAATCATCATGTTTGGCGAGAAATCGGCATGTCTGACAGCCCTGTCTGTGACATGCTAGTGCATTCCACTGTTGACGGTATCAATAGGCTTTTCAACGAATTACTTTCATAAGCTGTAGGATATGTTCTAATAACATAATTAATACGAGTCACTTTCATTTGCTTGAGTAGGAGCCATCCCTTGACTGTTAATTAATCATAGAGTGATTTCATATAAATTTTTTCTTATCTAGCTATTCCCAGTTTACTTTAGATATTAATATAAAAGTATTTTTCAACTAAGCTGACTTAAATGCAACAGAGAGTAGAACATTAAACTAATCGAAAAAATTTTTGGAATGTATTTTGAGTAAGTAAGAAATTGCTTTTAAAAATATTAAAAAATATTGAAAACAAAAGTATAATGCATGTAAATAAATACTTTGAATTAATAACAACTATTCTCAATAGATAAGAAGGTTGTATTTGGTAAGATAAGTTTGCTTTACTTATAAAGTTTTATTATTAATAACTTATATTTTTTTTAATCAACAATTAAGATTATGACAAACGAACAGCAACAATTTACCTTGAAAGAAAAACCAAAAACATCATGTAAAATTTTAAATAAATTATATATAAAATACTAAAGAGCGTGAAAATAAATGAAAATTGTGAAAAGGTCGTTGTGTTTTCCCATGATTACCATATGCAAACTGAATCTCGTAAATCAGTGTAAATATATCTCCAACGAAAGCTTATTGCGGCAGCTTATCTGCTTATGACAGCTTTCCGCCCTTGTGGAAAGCATAAAAAAAGAAGTAAGAAAACATCATAAAAAATATTTATGTATGTTGGTTCGGTATAATCACCACAACAAGAGCAACAACCATAATATTCATTCATAGAAATAATATCATCAACTATGTACACACAGACAATTGGACAGACACACAGCCATACACACCACCATCCTCTACCATGTTGCTGGGTATGGAAACAACCAAACAAACGCCAGATAAACGGACAGACAGACAGACAGTTAGACAGACTAGTACTAAAACTTATTTAGCCTAAGTGTTAACTTATGTGAAAACCAGTTTTCTTTCCATTAAATTTTTTAAACTTTTATAGTAGATTACTTCAAAGAAATATAAATTCTTATATACGAGTATACATATATGTAAATATGAATGAGTAGAAAAAAAACGAAAATTTCATTGTCAGCAGCAAAAGCGACTTGTAGATGCTAAGGACAACAAAGGAAAAATGAAAAATAAAAACGCAGAGTTTTATATAGCCAAACATCCTTTCTAGTGAAAGTTGTATTCTTCACCTTTTTCGTTATTTTAATTCTATTTTGGTTTTATTTTTTATAAAAGAAATTATAGTCAACTGTCAACGACATTTTATTATGGATGAGGGTTAAAAAAAGAGTTAGTATAGGCGTTCTTCTCTTGAAATTTTCGTGATAAGATCCAGACAAATATAATAAAAATTAAATTTATTTTGCACATTTCATGTTAAAAATATTAAAGATTCTATGTATATTATTTATAAAATAGTGTGATAGTAATGAATTAGTTTTTTATAATAAATCAAGTTACATTGTTGATAATAGGGCATTTACATTGTCTCAAAATCTAGTACTTACGAGATTTCGAGCTGCATCTATTTGCTTTTTACTAGATTCCCCATACAAAACAAAATCTAATTTTTCAATAGATTTGTAGGAAATCAAATAAAAATCTTATAATTTTATTTGTTTTTTGTTTTGTTTGAGTGAATTAGCTACGCTCTACACAATTTTCTATTAAAGGTGTGTGAATGAGCTAAGTCGGATTTTGTCTTGGATACAAAATCTTGGAAAATGTCAAAAAAGCGTAGTTTAAACGATATAGATTTCGTTAAAGATTTCTAATCAAATGTACTAGATTTCGAGACAATGTAAATGCAGTATAAAAAAGATTCTGCAACTAACAGGCAGCACTTTAAGAAAACATAATTTTTCCTTAGCTTTCAAGAATCTTTTGATTATATTTATCAGAACATAATGTTTTTTTTTGCAAATATTCAAATATTGCTTAAACGTTTCCTGATAACTTTTTTAATTAAAAATACATTTGAGAGCAAAAAAATGTAGCAAAATTTAGCATGATTTTTTCAATTGAATAATTTATTGGCTCAACCATTTTCTTGATGAGAAAAATGAATTTTAAACGTCTTTATTTCAATAATATTTTTTGTCGGCCGCAGATACTATTTTTTAAAATATTTAAAAATATATCTTCTCTTAAGGCGGCATAAAAAATTTTTAGGTTCCAGCTTTGGAATTTGAGAAAAAAGTCCTTTAATTTGATATTTATAACAAAAATAGCTCTATTTCAAAACGATCTAGTTGATGCAATAACGAAAATTCTTAACAAAAAGTTTCTTTGTATTATTTCTTTTAGTATTAAGTTTTGAACAGAAGGGGCTCAATGCCTACTACGTATGCAGGAACTCCATAATAAGGAACTGGGGTTAAACTGGATTTACAGATCGGTTATTTCCTATAGTTTTGTGGTACGGTGGGAGGCATTGATGAAGGAAAGTGCCAGTAGATTACTAGCTTAGGCTCAGAGGTGTGCCTCACTGGGCGTAACAGGTGCTCAGAGGAGCACACCTCAGACTGCCTTGGACGTCATTCTTCATTTACTTCCTATAGAGGACTTTGTGGTGGGAACGGCGACTAGAACTCTCCTTAGACTCGTAGAAACAGGTTTGGTGAGGACAGGAAATAACTGGTCACATATAAATCTTAAATGGGATCAGTTTTAAACCCAGGGTATACGGACTATAAGGTCGCTGAAATCGATTTTAGTAGAACACCCTCACTGCTAATTCCGGAAAGAGACTATTGGATCAAATCCGATAAATTATATGAGGATACTGCGGTCTTTACAGACGTATCAGAAATTAGGGACGGCATAGGGGCTGGTGTCTATATCTTGGGAACAAACATGCGTAGTTTTTTCAGACTGCAGAATGAATGCAGCATTTTGCAGGCTGAGATCTTGGCGATCCTCAGGGCCATGGAACTGGCCGCCAGGAATGCAGCTGAAGGTAAGAAGGTAACCTTCTATGTCGACAGACCGGTAGCGCTAAAAGCTTTAAAGGGACTCAATGTCAAATCGAAACTTGTTAGTGGCTGTAGGAGAGCCCTCAACTTGCTTATGGATATGTTGGGTTCCTGGCCACAGCAGTGTTGAGGGAAACGAAATTGCCGATGAGCTGGCAAAAATAGGGTCGGCATTAGATAAAGGAATGATAGAAAGGTCGGTAAAATTGCTGATAGGTCATTACTATAAGGAACTCAGTAATTGCGTAGAAAGCAGGACGAACATTTCATGGCGAAGTAGGGCGGGTTGTAGAGTCTCGAGGGCTATGTACCCAAAACGTGACTCAGGATCTTCCAAACTGCTACTGGACATGGATAAGAAGGCGATGCGAATCATGATAGGCGCACTGACTGGTCACTGATCGGTCAGAGCAAGAACCAGCATATGGGAAACTGGCACTACAAATTTCTGTAGGATGTGCGGGGATGAAGAAGAACCAGAAAATTGAACATATTATCTGTCACTGCCCGAAGCTGCAACGTCATGTATTGCCATTTTGTGGTGTCATTTTGATATGTGTACAATGCCGTCCCCATAAATTTTTCTATAACACACAATTTTGTTGTGTCATTGTGACAGGAAAGTTTCTTATCCCTTAATAATGGCAATGCGGCATCATTGTCGACATCAATAACCTAATTTTTGTATTATGAAATTTAATGTTATTCGTATTATGATTGTGAGACTTTGTTTTTCGTATTGTTTGTTAATTAATATTTATACAAATGATTAATTGCAAAATTATTCAATGTGGTAGTGCCACTCTATGTTTATCAATAATAAAAAACAAATTAAAAAATATCAAAAATGGTAAAGAAAGTGGTGGAAAAGACCAAGGATTTAATATGCGCGCCACCAAAAGATTCTATTTTACTCTGCATTCCAGTTTATGGAAGCAGAATTCAAATTGATTTAAAAATTTCATGTGCATGAATCCTAATTCCACCGAAATTTCTGCCCATGCAATTTCCTATGCATTTCTATTCTTATAAATGCCACATAGATGATTCCAGACAGCTTCACGAACCTCCACAAGTTGAATAAGCGATGTCGTCATATCATGCGTCCTGAACTTTTTCACTTTATTTTTCGTTTTCCACGCTTTTAAAGTTTTTTACCCGCATACATTTAAAATTCTTTCTGCTACTTAATGCCAGAAAATGTCAACACGCTGACATTTTA
Source organism: Nowickia ferox (assembly GCA_936439885.1). Lineage (NCBI taxonomy): Eukaryota > Metazoa > Arthropoda > Insecta > Diptera > Tachinidae > Nowickia > Nowickia ferox. The sequence continues at coordinate 98,671,760 of OW387023.1, read as the reverse complement.
TTTTTGTGGCCGCAGTTCTCCCAAATTATTCTCACAACTGTCTATATCAGGTGCATAAACAGTTTGTGTGGTAATGCCACACAACGATAATTATCGGAAACGACAAACGTTGCCACTATTTCCCACTTCTATTTTTGCTTGCGATGTCACAAAATGCCATAGCGTGTACTCGGCATTAGATGGCTGAGCAGGCGTTTTCATGAGAGCATTACTGTTATCGGGAAGTGTAAACTAGAGGACTTAAGGGGCTTCATCATGGGAATTATTTCCATTTTTTTTAACAAAATACCCTTCTGTGTATCGGGTACTTTAGGCCCCACTAGGCACCAGAAGGCACCGTCGGTTCCAGCTAAAAAATTAAGACCGCACATATGACAGCAAACCTCATATTTAAGGCAACGCATATATTGAGAATTAAAAAAAAATCTCATACAAGCGACCAGTCTAATGTACTCGCACATACGTACATTTGTATATTTATATCATCAGTCATAATAATTTTTCCATTACATTTTTGACAAATAAAATTTTTCTAGCTCCTCTCTAAAATTGTTTCCCTCAAAGCATCATTTTTATTTCTGAGCTTATTTATCTTTTTCTATAGTGGGAAATGCTTGGCCTTTGTCCAGCTGCAGACAAAAATATTCCCTAAGTTTCATCGTGTGTTATTTTAGTTTTTTATTTTTTGTTTTAATTTAATTTTTAATATCGCTAACATTAATGATTTTAGTATAGAAGTACCTTGAAGTTTTAAACATTTTTACGCTTGTACACAGCTTTTGTTTGATTTTAATTCGACAAAGTTTTAAATTTCAGATACTTTTTTCCACTTAAGTTCATATAACTTTGTGTTCTCATTGTTGTGCTTGTTGACGCTGTGTTTTTGTGTTATTAACCAATATTGGAGTTTGTTGGTTTTTAATTAACTTTTGGCTGCAGGTTAAACCATATTGAGAAAATTAACGCCAGAAAAATACAAACATGATATAAAACACCTCTAAAGTATATATACATATAGAAAAAAAATAATGGGGAAGATTTTTTCAATTTTTGTTTTCTCTTCATGTATACATACAGACATGTGTACATTGTACGCAGTTCAGTACACACTTCAGTACACATACACACGTACATTCAATAACACAACAACAGATTGTATAACAAGGACATTATAAATGAATTGCGTGCAAGGATTTTAGTATAGGTAGTGTACGAGTTAGAGCCCTGCGTAATCATTCTAGAAATGTTAATACGTCTTCTTTTTAAATGTAATGCCGTGGCATGTTTTATACTAAATCAACAATAAATGCTATCGTATAATATGAAAATCACGATGGATGTAAAGATGTTCGTGTTCGTGAGTGTTACCAAATGATGTCGCAAATATTCCAAATACCACAAGAAGTAGTATCTTTACTTTTATACCTACAATAACTCAAACAAATGTCTTGCAAACAGTGTTGTTCAGTGTTTGTTTTTGAAGACTTCGCTATAGTAAAGCATTTGAAAAATCCCTTATGTGTTGAGTGTTTTTTTTAAATGGTCTTATGCAGGGCTCTAGTACGAGTACGAGTACGAGTATATTTGTTGCTCCTGATGTACAGTTTAAGTTTCGCATGTTGCTGTTACCACAGCAATGCCAGTGCATGAAAAAACTGGAAATTTATGAAGAGACAACTTCGAACTGATAAGACCTTACGTAAAGCTTGATTAGTCGTTTTTTTTTATCTGGGATTCTCAGAATAACATTACGGTTACTGCAAGCAAATAAATATATCTATAAATATCATAAAAAGGGGTGGATTATGGAGTCTTTTGAGGGGCTTTAGGTCTTCGAATTGCAAAGCGAGGCAGAGATCTTTGCTATAAAAGAAGTTGCGGATTGGTTGGAAGTGAATTTCACTCCAATTACTTTAATTAACATTTACACTGATAGTCGAACAGCTTTTGTGGCCATTAATCCCCACTTCTAAGAAAAACGACAACCCTCGACTGCCGATCGTCTCTAAACGAGATCGCAGAGCAGTTTGATATTAAGATCAGCTGGATACCGAGGCATATAGGCTATCAGGACTGATAAGCTTGCTGGAACTGGAACAAACTTACAAGTTCCACCGAACTTGGAATGTGTGGGTTTACGCCTACTATCTTGCATACTCAGACTTAGGCGCAAGACAGAAAACGAAACAAATAGAAGGTGGGTTTCAAGAAATGATTGCGTGAGCACAAGGCACTTATGGACTCATCTAAATAGCAAAAATACAGCTTCTTTAACTTTAAAGAAAAATAAAACAAATTCGATGATAGTGTCCGTGCTAACCGGACATTCGGCCATGTCATAGAGTTTAATTCCGTTCGAAAATGTAATTCCATCCACCTCATTTTTGTAGCAGATGGTGTTTAAAAAAGAAAATTGAAATACGGAAATTTGTCAGGTGTGTCCAGATTATTGGGGGCGTTGGTATGCTGGGGTATACTCCGGCTAGGGCTCGACATCTTGAGGGGGATTCAATTCCGTTTCCGAACGGAATTCATCTCTGTGATATGGCGGATTGTCTCATAGGTAGGCATGCACAAAGGTTAAAGGTCGAACATAATGATTTTTGCCGCAAATGCCAGACTATCGATGAAAAGGAAAATGTAGGACATTTTCTGTGTCACTGTCCTGGACTTGCAGGAAAGAGAATGGCCACAATGGGCGCTCTTGATGGAAATTTCTGACGTTGCTTGTATTGCACTGCAACGTATTAGTAGCTTTATTATAAGCCCTAGTTGGTTCGACGGTGGGGACTCCGCATAAGTGGGAGTCTCCGTGGTATCACAATGGACCAAAACGGTCTAAGTGAGTCCGGGATGCTGACTGCTACCCTTACCTTACCTAACCTAAACTTTCTAGAAATATTACGATTTTCGGTTCGTAAAAAGTTACTAAATAAATGTTCTGATAAGATGTTTTATACTGCTAGATACAAAAATTTAATTTCTTAAAAAATTATTTTTGATAAGCAGGGAATATTTTTACTTTTACTATTTTTCGATTACATTCATTATGTTACAAATGAAACAATAAAATGAAAAAATCCAACAAAAGTATATGCAGCATAGAGTACAAGGTACATACATACACTCACTTATACATGCATGTATGTATGTATGCACATTTCCATACATACATACGTACATGCATACACCATATGAAAACCTAGAACCCCTCAAAATTTCATAAAGACTCTTGCAGGCAACAGAAAAGTCAACATTGGTTGATTGTTGGTCCAGAAAAAAAAGTTGGTTATAATTGCTAAATGAGTAACGAAGAGTTCTCTTTTATACTTTGCTTGTCCCCCTTTTTTTTGCAGAAATAGAAGACAAATATTTTTGTGTTATTAAAAAAATATTGAAATGCCAACATTGTCGAAAGCAAAATGAACGAAATATGAAGTTTTATGCTTGAAGAGGTACTTTGGCATTTGTTATTCTATTTCTAAGTTCTTTTATTAACGTTTCTTGTGTTAAGAGGCAATAAAATTATATTAAAAGTTATACTGACATAAATATACGTATCCTATTTGTAAAATTATAATTGGCACACCAAATTTATAGTAAAAAATAGTGAAGGTTTTATTAAAAATATTTTGTAAGCATAGAAAATTTATTAGCTTAATTATTAATTGTTGAAAATTGGTTGTTTTAATTAGTTTTTAATTAAAGAAAAGAATATTAAGATGACTAAATATTTTAACAACATAAACAAAGACTTGTCAATTATGCCTCCAGTGCCCTTTTCTCAAAATATGATTTAATATGCAAATAAACAAAAGAAGATAAAATATTTACAGCCACTACTTTTAAATATATTCTACAAATAGAGATCGTACTGAATTATATTGAGTAATAATTTCATGTTTTCGTAAGTCTGTTTCATACTTACACACAGAAAAATTTTACAATAAAGTCTACTTAAGAAATGTTAATTCGATTTTTTTTATATACAAGTATGTTTCATTTGAATTCAACATGATTTTTAGCAATACTCAAAGCTTTTCCTTTTCAAACAACTTTATTTCATGTTGATTTAACATTGCAGTACTGGTAAATTAAAATGAAAAATCATGTTGGATCAAACTTTTTCAAGTTGAAACAGTGTTAATTTGATACTGGAATAACACTGCAACCTTAAATATTATTTAGATACACACTAAACAAATACCATCATGAATTAAATTTATATTCAATATTATTCAATTGATCAGTTAACATCCAATTTATTTCAAGTGAAAGTTATAGTTAAAAAACACAACCTGCTAAGCTACTTCGGCTTATCTCCGTAATTCGAACATACCACCCTACAACTTCAAGACTAGTACATTGCCTACTAACCAGCAGCAGCAAGTTTGCGCTAGTAATGTAAACTTTGTCGTCCATTTGCGAAATACGAACATCAAAACAAACAGCAACAAAATGACAACAACTCAAACCACTGAGCACAATTGTGCATTGTAGCTACACCCGGAGAAATAATAGCTTAAAATTAATAAAAAACATATTGAATTAATAACACACAAAAAGTAATATGAATGATTTTGTAATATCAATTAAAAAATTAATTAAAATTTCACCTATAAACAATTTGATAATATCAATTAAGTTTTTCCACTCAAATTAATTAATACAATTAAAAATTTAATTGAATCAATTAAATTATTAATTGAAAACATTAATTGGTGAATACGTTTTTCTGTGAAGAAACATTAACGAAAGTATAGTTATGTTGCAATTTCTTATTTCAATATCGAAAAATATTAATTTACAGTATTTATTTTTTAATTTTATTTATTTTTAAGTATTTTAATACTATTTTCTATCATATTGAAAATGATTGAATTAGTGTGACGCATTCTTATTTTTAAATTGCAGCTTTTCCCTGAGTGTATATACAAAGAAAATACACACCAAAACACTTAACCAACATAATATTTCATGCCCATTAAAAAAGATCTTCGAAGGGAGTCAATAAAATCCACAAATTCTAATACGGGAGTAGTGAAAATCTGCATCATTTCTAATAATTTTTACAAAGAGTTATCATTGGAAGAAAGTTTTATTTTTTCATACATTGTCTGATTTTTTGTATATTCTTTTTGATAAATTCAAAGGAACTAATTTTTCATTACTTTTAGCGAAGTAGAAAAAACTCCCCACCACCCTTGGTATGGTCAAATATAGCCGGACAATTATTGTGTTATAGAGCTTTAAAAACTTTCTGTCATCGATTTAATTTGTTTGAAAATATTAAGAAATAACTTTTGAACTAATTATCTGGATGTTTTGAAAGTAGAGAAAAAGGAGTTCCTCAATAATAACTTTTAATTTTTTCACTGGGTATAAATTTAATATGATTTGCAATTAAAATTTTTTGCATGGTGATTTTACATTGAAACTTTTTTCTGTTTTCGTTTAATTGGTACATTCTTCAATTGGACTCCCTGAACTGCTTCCTTAGGGTTAAGTTCTTTTTCTTACTGCAGCAGAGTTGCCAAAGCTTAATAGAATGGGCTAAAAGTAAACTACTTAAATATCATTCAAGCCGTAACATGGCAATAAACTTTATAGGCGACCTTTTTTTCTTAACCTTACGCTCGTTAATTCCTAATCTTTTGCCATTCGTCTAATAATATGGACTCGAAGATTTGCAAATGAATAAAAGACCCCAGTGTAGTAATTAGGGTTAATAATGACACTTTATTTACTAATAACACTTATACTAATAAAATGAAGAGTTTAAATACACACACATAGATTACTTAAATATACCGCAACTGGTTACCAATACGTCTTCCTCGCTTTAGTATGCACAGGTCTCACTTAACTGACTGCACTGATTTGCTAGCAAAACTCCCTCTCGGCTGTTTGTCACACACAAGACTTATTCTGCGGATGCTCACTGTTTATACAACACTAAAGACTCACTGTCTTTACTCAATTACTTTTTAACGTAATAACATGGATAATAATCCACCACACAATGTCTTTACTTTCAACGATGTTGATTCCACTACTATCTGATTTACACTGACTGACTGTCACACAGGGTGCCTCCTTTTGTACTACAGGAAGCGGTTCTAGAAGGTTCGCCCATGTACTTATAGATGGCGTAATAACATGGGTGTACTTAGTAAAATCAAATGGAAGAAGCTGTATTACTGCGTAAAGATGTTGCTGCTATGCAAAAGTTATCATCTGTGCTGTCGTTTACTATTGGTAGCCAAGTGATCAAACAGTCTTCTAACACAATCTGGAAAATTCATGTTGCTGTTTCTAGGCGTTTGCAGATAATTCGATTGGCCGTTATTTTGAATTTACGAATTACTGTGTAACGACTTTTTATAATGGTAATACCGTGTGTTGCTGGAATACAACTCTCATGTATGGGCCGGCGCTTCAAAGTCTATTTTGGAGCTGCTCGACCGCGTACAGGAGAGAGCGAAGAAGCTCATCGGAGACAGTAGGGTATCCAGCTCTATTGATTCATTGGAGCATCGACGCAATGTGGGGTGCATTTCCTTGTTCTATCGTTACTACAACGGAATGTGTTCTAATGAAATTAGGGAACTTGTTCCTGAAACCCGCACATTTACACGCACAACACGTGCCTCATTCAGAGCACATCCCTTTGTGGTCGATTAGCCAACAAATCGCACTACGCATTACAGAGAGAATTCCTTTTTTAGCCGCACTGTTCGTATGTGGAACCAACTACCTACGGAGGTCTTTCCTGTCACTACCAGCGTGAGAAAGTTTAAATCAAATGTTCACAGACACTACTCCCTCTATCCTCCTTCCCTATAACCTATTTTCCTAGTTCTAGCACAATGCATTGCATGAGTAGGGATCATCCCCTGAGTGCTGGTCCTATAAAAAAAAAAATACAGAGTTGTTGCTTTTATGTGTACATGTGTTCGTTTAGTTTCCTAGATAGTTCCTTTTATTTATGAAACAATTACATTACCTCTGTTCGAATACAGACAAAATAAAAATTTTCCAATTTCTTCCAATTTTTCCCACTGCCTCGCAGAAATCGCACTATAGAAGAAGGGCTCAGCTGAAATTCTTCCACTAATTTGTCAAGTTCAAGCGCTTTTTCCATTTTTAATTATATTTTTGTTTGAAGTGGTTATCAAAATTGACTACTTGTAGAATGCAAATCAAATTGACTCATAACTGCCAAAAAAGCTTAACCGACCTCGTTTTTTTTACAAAAAAATTTTAAATTTGGAAATGTTAAAAATAAGCTTTCATTAAAAAAAGCTTTCAGCAAATTGTAATACGATGAATGAAAACAATTCACATATTCTATTTGCAATAATGGCTGAGTATATAAAGCAAAAATCTACATCAACTGACACCATACAAAGGACGCTGATGATGAAGGTGTAATTGGGTTCTAAAAAAGATAGTTGTTCCGTTCTACTAAGTGTTTGGCAGAATATTTACAATTAACTTTGGTATTATTTGTTCATTAATTACACTGTGCTAGTTCAAAAATATAACAAGCGGGATTCCTGGTGGGTAAACCTTATTCGAGTACGCTGAATTCAATGGTGCTAACCATAGCTCTTGTTTCAAAAATAATTAAGATTGAAAACTTGGTTAGAACCAGCTAAAAATCGCAATTTTGCCCAGTTTTCTACTATTCCTTCATTTTGATATCAGTGAAAAGATCATTTTATTGCAAGAACTAAATATTAAAAAATTGGCATAATTAAAAAAATTGCCAAAAAAAAAATGAGGCAAACAATTCGAAAAAAAAAAATTTAAATATTTTTTTATAAAAATGTTCTCATTACGCAAGTTCATCAATACATGTCTTGTCGACATAATGGGTAACAAATGGTAGAGAACTAAGAAAAATTGTGATTTTTAGGTGCTTTTAACCAAATTTTCATTCTTAATTATTTTTGAAACAAGAGCTAACCTTAAAATATGGTTAGCATCATTGGATTCAGCGTACTTGAATTGTTACAAAAAAAAAAAAAAAAGTTTCGAATTCGAGCACAGTGTAATTATCACATGTAATTTGGCTTACAAAGCGATACGAACTGTAGCCTGATCAAATCATAAATATAGAAACAAATGAAGTTCGAACAGTAATAATTAAAATTAACTAAAAAATATAAATATTATTGTTATTTATTACAGTATCGAGTACCAAATTAAGTTGTGTTTATTTTCTAAATTTATTATAGCCGTTTTCTAAACTTAGTAAGCTTTAGTCTGCCATTAAGTTATATTTTATTATTTTGGTTATTTTGCTTATTTTTTTTGTATAACCTAAAATGTAGCTTAATTGTTGATTGAAATTTCTGTAATAGTTTAAAGTATATTTTCATGTGTTTACCGCATAAATAATGCATATAGAGTACTTTTGGCTAAGCATAGTTTCGGTTTCGCTAATCATGAAAAAATAGAACGCTTTAATCTAAAATAAAAGTAGAAGTTTATGGAAAATATTTCAAAATATAGATCCATACTCAGCAAAAAAAAAAAAAAAATCGAAACTAGTACCAAAAATTTACCACTTTCATTGCTTACCTTTCACTACAGGTACTGAATTTAATGTTCTAAGGCTGTTATTTATGTCAAAAATTGCTCTAGACAACCTTTTGAGTGCATACCATTCAGCTATTTGGATCACTTCTGTCCTATGATAAGCATGTGTTAAATTTATTGATGTTTTACAAGAAATAGAAATACTTGGAGTTGAGTTTATTAATGCGGTAACTAATGATTTGTATGTTAATTTTTTGCGGACTACTTAAATTGATTGTTCTGAACTCGATTTTTTTTTGTAAATATGTAAAACCAATATAAAAAGATAAAAAATTGTGTAAAATCAACTGTTTCTAAGCTTTTGGAAGTTGCATCAAATTTATTGAAATTTTCCATTACTTTTCATATAAATTTGAAGTGTTTATTTTGTAAAAGCAGGCCACAATATAAAACAGATGTATGTGTATCCATGTGGCGTTTGTGTACAACAGTAGTGTTTTTTAATTCACTTGCATTCTAACATAAAAAATATCAATACAAGCTGTAATAAACTGTTTTAGTATAGTAAATTTAACACAAATATTTATGCTACTGTAGTGTTTTACCATTCAGTTAAAACTTTTAATTATTCTGCTACCGCTGTGTGATTTTGCAGTGTTGACCAACTTTGTAATTATTTTGACTGTACACATATTTTATTCAGTTTTTTAGTTTGTTCAAAGTAGAAAAAAAAAATTATAAAGCACTGCAATTATATATGAAATTAAAAATATAAACAATAAATTTAAAACTTTAGTAAACCTCAAAACAAATAGCAGTCCATAAAGCATAAAGCAATAAACTATTAAATGGAAGCACCAGTATACTCAAAAATTAATCATAGTAAAAGCACACAAGGAACTTTTTAAAATACACCGTTTAGAAAAAGTGACAGCGCTTTTTCTCTTTTACCCAATTAATAAAGAAGGAAGAATTGTGGCAGTTGGGATTTTCTCAGATGAGTGTTGCCCAAGACTGAATTAAGGCTTGGGCTGAAACGATTAACTATACAAAATTACAGGAAAACAATCAACATAATACGTTTTGCTACCTGCCATTTGTACTTATGATTGTTTAGAATATAAATCTCTATTTTTTTTTTTAATTCAAAGTTATGTATATAATAATAAGTTTGCTATTGTTATTTTTATTTTGTTCAAGTAGAAAGGCATTTACATGATTTGTAAGGTAGATTTTCTAGCAATTTGGGTACAAAGTTTTGTTTATAATTTTTGAGTATTTTCATTAAAAAAAAAGTGTTCCACAGGCGGATCGTGGCGCTTAAAGAAGGCACTTTTGTCTTTCTCTGAAGGGTTACGGTTTTTTGATCCCTTTTGATCTTCAAAAGTTATACACTACTAAACTTCAAGTTTTACGAAAATATGGGGGATTAAAATTTCTTACATCGCACTCTAACTACAAATTATACATTGTGTGAACATATCATTTCTTAAAAAAAACAGCTTACTCAACACAAAAAAAAGACCGCAGCCCTTTATCGATAACAGTTTTCGAGGAATTGTAATTTATTTCAGATAAAATATGAGAAATTTTTGTTTTTTTTTCAAATTAACATAAATTTGTTATTTTTGGCAGCATGCCACGCCCCCAACTAAGAATATTTGTACCAAATTTTTTGGCTACCTTAGGTTTGATATGTTTCCTTTCTAATGGCGTAAAAAATTTTAGAATCTGTATCAAGAAAAACTATAGGTTTTGGCCGATGAAAATTGATTCTGAGCCACCGTGCGCCGCTAGAAATAAAAATAATGCGAAATTAATGGAAACATTTTGAAATATTTGTGGCAAGTTCATCATCATATAATGTAATTTCATTGCATTATTATTTAACACATCGAGTTTTACAACCGGGCGTCCTAAGACGCCTCTATTCTTTTTTATTTATTTATTTATTAAATGTTACATGTATAATGGAAATTATACAGTGAGTTATTTTGATGATCATAGTAAAAGAGATATTTTTATCTTTCTAATGAAGGAGAGACTAATGGATATTTGTTAAGTTCTTTATATGAGAGAAATATTGTCAGGTAAGCAGGTTTTCTGGAAATTATATGACACCCTAACATTGACAAATTTTTATAATGCATGCCAAACAAAAACTTTGTACAAATTTGTATCGTTTTATATTTTCTTTACACTACGATCTTTATTGCAGTTCAACTGCAAGAATTCATATTTGCTAAACATTAGTTTGTGAGTGTAGTTAGTATTTATTTTCATAAAACCGAAATTTTGCAATAATATTATTTTTTAAAAGTTTCCGTTTGCTACGCATTGTGAGTTCACGAATTTCCTGTGGTCATCTCTAATGGTTAGCTTGTTTCATAAAGTTTTGTTTTCTCTTTTTCTAGTAAATTTTTTTCTACAAAAAAATTTAAAAAAATTTTTTTTTTAACATTTTGTCATTTGTTAGCTTTGGGATGTTATTTTAGTTGTTGCGCTGAGCGACCATCATCATCGTCATCCTTGAATTGTTTTGAAATTTGTGAAATTGTTTAAGTCATTACTTTGTTTGTCAACATTTGTATCTTTTTTTTATTGTTTTAGGGCATTATGAAGGTAAAACTATTATTGGTTTGATGCTAGATTTGATTTATATTTGGTAATTTTTTTTTATAAAGTCCTTCCAAAAGACAGGATATCAAATTCGCCTTTAATAAAACATCATTACCATTTGAAAAAATTTATAATTCTCGGGCTACTTTTACCTCTCTCTATCAGTTTGGTAGCAATTTAGCGCTTTAATTACACGATTGATATAAGAAAACTTTGATAAGAAACTAAATATTGCTTATCCCATGTTGACTACATGTTGCCATTATGGACCATTGTTTCATTATTGAAATAATGTACAAGATTCATTTTCTTTAACCAAACGTTTTGCTCTCAAATAAAATTTATATTAAAATACCATTCTGCACAACAGCTACATTTTACCTTTGAGTTTAACCAATAAAATGTTTAAATATTTATGAATATCAATCATATAAATCAGTTGCTGTAAAACATACTTCAAATCAATAAATTTAAAAAAAATTTATTAATACCGCATTGTAATCTTTAATAGCAAATATAATAGCTTATACTGATGACAGTGCGGTTAAACGCATAAAAACCCATTCCTAAGCCTATCAGCCAACCAGCCAACCAGCTGACACTAGTTTCACAAAAAACAACTTCTCATTTGCAATAACACATTTCACATCTTCACTCTCTTACTACAGCATCCACATGCATATGTATATATTTATGTATGTATGTACATATGTACTCGTATGTACTGGATGTTAAATGCTTTATAAGATGACTTGTCACAAAATCTTTATTTATGGTTTTCAATAAGATGCCGCAGAATAAAAAGCTGAAAAAAGAACAAAATAATCGCTACAACGTTTATCTCCCCGCCCATTCCAAAATATTTATATGAATTGGTATAGGCCATGTACCCGTATGCAGAATTATTAAAGAAACGTTTTACTTGGTGGTTTTTCTATTTACTTGCTGTTTTTATTTTTCCATTCTTCCGCAAAATTAAAAGCGATAAATTTTGCAATGACACGCGACTATGCATGCGATATTGGAGCAGAAAAAATATAGATAAAAATATATTCCAATTTTAACAAAATAAATATCAGGCGTTGGAATATGACTCAGCGAAGGCTTTCACAGAAGTGCACCGTGATATCCTTGCACAATATTAATTATTAAAAATTTCGATACTTTTGATCTCCCAACGTCAAACATAAGATTTCTAATTCTGTTGTCTAGAACCATAGCAAAAGACATAAACAAAACTTGCACGGTAACTTTTAATAAAACATTTCAAAATCGGACAGAATTATTAGTGGGAGAGCTTAAAACATATTAAAAAGAATTTCATATTAAAATCAAAATAGACAACATGTTTTTCATGTTTCATGTTAATTCAACATGATTTACAATAATCATGTTAAAATAACAGGAGGGAACGTGTTTAATAAAAATTGTTTCAAGTTGAAACAACATGAATTTAATTTAATGCAATCAAGTTGTATTTTATTTTGGGCATAAGCAAGTTATAAACTGGAACTTATCACGATGTAGTCAACGCACTTACCGCTGCAGTCACAACAACCTTAAACATTCTTTAGATATACACTAAGTAAAAATCGTCATAAATTAAATTTTAATTCAACATGATTTAATTGATCAGTTAACTGTGAAGCTACTTTAGCTTGTCTGTAGTAATGCAAAGTTTTGTCAAGAAAAAAAGACAACAACAAGTCTTACGACTGAATACATTAGTGCATTGCATTGAACAAGGCAGATGTGTTGAAGATTTGCGTGAGCACCTGCCTTTACGGCCTTATCTCACGGTTGTCTTATCACCGGGTGTAGGTGGGACGCCAACCATCGCCCCCATGCATCCTTAAGAATGAACTATGTGCCCACTCCACAAGGTACATAGGTTGCAATCTTCGATCATAGTAGTTATCCTTGTATTATATCTGTACCTTGCTGAAGTACTTTGAGCTATCTAACCTCTACTGCTATGTCCGTGACCATAGCAGTTTCTGTTGTATGGCAACAGCACCTAGAATAGTGTCTGGCTGACCGCGTCACGCCAATCACTAGCATTGATTTAACACTGGGACTATTCTAGACTATTCTCCCAGCATTTTTGGTAGCAAGCACAGCCACCACGTACGATTCTCCAAGTTCTCACGCCGCAAGTGCTTACATTCACAGCGAGGTCTCTAAGAGAATACCTCAACCATTGCCTGCACAGCTCAACCACTCCTTAGAGTCAGACGCATGCCTGTGCCGCCAACAATCCAGTGCCTACTCCACACTGATCAACATCATCCCTTTAACCCCGTGGGGTAGGACGAAATCGATCTTTTAGCAAAGGATCCTGACGGCCGCTACATACACCCGAACTCCTAGAGCAGACTGACTGTCGGGCAACCGGCACCTGTTGAACCAGAGACAAGCATCTGGTGATACCTAGAAGATCCACCACAAGGGCTTCATCTCTATCGTCTTTTGAACTCAGGGAAGTTCCAGGTGACGCTGAACCTGATTGACAACACAGACCTGTTTCCTTTTAATAAATATGTGCACATCCGTTGGGTAGTAACACATAAGTTTTACGGGTAATGTACCAAAGGTACGTCAACGGAAAAAGCCACATCACCCCAGCTGGGGCCACGGGATTTCCAACACCCGTAGTCAAAAATAGACTCCCCTGAGGGGCATTGAACAAGGCAAATAAACATCAACTCACTTAAACAACGTACTGATGTTTCTAATATGCCATTTTGAAAAATATTCACTGCTGCCCTATTGACAGTACCAGCTGCAATATCCGAATCCAATAAAATGTCGAACTCAATTAAGCTTTGCCCAGAAAGTCTTGAGCTTTTCTGTTTTTGGAATTACATGTTCTAAAAATTTTAAATAGGACTAGACTATAACACATCTGCCATTTGAGTTATGCAAACTGACATTCATGTATTGCCTGCCTCTAGTGCTAGTCCGTTTATTCATTGTTAAAATGTATTTATGATCATTCGATTTCTCATAAGTCATACTTTGTGCTTTAATTTGTTTTTATACCTTTCACCATAAATGGTAAAGGGTATATATAGGTTTGTCATTCCGTGTGTAATTTCCACAATATTCATATGGGATTCATAAATTATATATATTCTGGATCTTTATGAATAGCGAAGAGGAATAAGCGATGTCCATCTGTCCGTCTGATGCAAGTGGAATTGGTTTTCCGTATCTCCCAGAAATGTCAGAAATGGTCCAAAATAAAATAGTATTGAAAATCAAAAAAAAAACTAATTTTTAATTTTTGTTTAATAAACTTATTTTATGTTTCAGTACGAACAAAATTGACATTAAAAATAAAATAGGAATAAAAAAATCGAAAAGACGGTTCCAGGGTTGGAAAACTTTAACTTTTTTATATAAAAATAAAATAATTTTTCCTTTCCACTATAAATTAAACACATCGTACGTTCTGAAAAGAAAAAGATTGGTGTAAGAAATCAGAAAAACCTAAAATTATGATTCCAGGGTTGGGAAGCTTACACTTTTTGTAAATATAAAAGTAACTAGGTCTTGTTTTTTTTCTTTATAAATTAAATATATTTTATGTTTTGGAAAGAAAAGTTTGGTATAGAAAATGAGAAAAATAAAAACCACACATCCAGAGCTGAAAACTTTAAACTTTTTTATATTAAAGTAACTTAATAAAACTAAATTTTCCCTTATTTCCTTTTTTCTTTGTTCTCTTAACACGTATGAGGGATTAGAAAGATCTAAAAGAATGATTCCAGGGTTGGGAAACAATTTTTGTGATATATAAAACTAATTAAATATAACTAATTATTTATTTAATAATTAAATATATTCTGAATTTTAGAAAGAAAGAAATTAGTATTAAAAACCAGAAAAATCAAAATTATGGCTCCAGGGTTGGAAATTTGAAAAAAAAAAGTTTTTGGGTAAAAAAATAAACATTAAAAATTATTATTATTTTTCAGTTAGACATATTTAATGTTTTAGGAAGTTCTTTACTCAAGCTTTTTGATATATGACAAATGTTTAAGGCCCTATTCATAAAACATATTTTTGCTTTATAAAAGATTTATGAAACTGATTTCCATACAAAATTGGTTTTATTAAGCCATAATAAGAGAGAATTATTTTTTATGAATAAGGCTGTTATAATTTAAGTATAAACGAAGGTTTGTGCCATGTTGCTTATTATGCTCTCAGCACAGTTATGCTTCAAATTGACGGTCTTTTAGTGAAAGCTTGTAACGCGTTCTTATTAGAGTTTAGTAAATGGTGATAAAAAATATTTAATAAATAAAAAAAAATAAAATAAATTAAATTAAAGGAAATGTTAATTTCCGTGGAATCATTCCTTGCTGCTGAACAAAATCTAAAAAATTCTCTAGGAATAAACTGTTAACATAATACCGCGATATATATCATTTGCAATGGGATGTTCAAATTGAGACACTAAACATTTTTACAACATCAAAGATTATCAAATATAAAATAAGTTAATTTACTTGCAATGGAGGTAAAATACTTTGATAATTTTGAGTTTATTATAAGTTTACTTGACAAATTTCCCATAGAAATATGTCAAATAAGTGCTTAATAAAGCTGAAATATTTTTAATGAATAAGGCAGTTAAGACTATTTTAGGGTTATTAATAGTAGCACGGTTTCTGAACATCTCGAGAGCGAGTAAACCAGCCCCAATTTTTTGGTGTTGTATTGACGTGACTTCGATGTTGATAGCTGAAATAAGGGTGAATGTAAAATATTTTTTTAAATACAGAGTGCGGAATAAAATATCTAACTATTGTTAACATCGAAAATAAAATATTTGAATCAAATTTTTAGCCGAAAAATACCGAGAGGTCACTTACTGAAAATTGCATTATACTAAAAAATTATCAATTTTTTCACAAAACAAGTATGTATGGATGTGCTTATGTATGTATCTGTGTACTACAGACACATACATACGTATGTTGTTGAAGGGTATATAAGATTCGGTATAGACGAATATTGCTGTCTTACTTGGTGGCTTTCAAAGTCATTTAGTATTAACTTAATTACAATTGATTATCTTATAATCAATTGATACAATAACTTCTAATGAATCAGTTTTTACATATGCATGCATTAATTTTTGACTTCGTTGCAACGAGCTTTGAACAATTTCCTCATGAACTTTGCCTTTTTAAGCGCCAATATGCAAAAATATGCATAAAAAAATCATAAAAAGTACTGAAATGAATAACTATCTTATATCCGCATTAATAAATACGTCACACAAGAAAAAACATGCAATTGCATATTTGCGGTTTCCCTGATAATCCCTCAGATGTAAAGTGGCAAATGTGATTTTTTGGTAAGAACAAAAACGGTTATCTGAAAAAACTTCTTACGATACCAGAGCGAATAAAAAGCTGCACAAAAAGGATATAAAAGCTTTCAGATTTAGTGAAGCGCTGATTTTGAGTCCACAATTGAATACGCATTTTCGCTCTCCTGAAAAAAACCGATTTGCATATTGGATAGTTTGACATGGTAGGGACGATATGCAGGGATAAATTGACTAATTGAAAATAAAATAAAATTTGAATTTTATAGATGGAAATGACAGTCTCAAAGCGTTTAAAAACAAAAATAAAAAATCAAAAGATGCTATATCATTCCCATCTGTGACAAAACTAATGACTTGCCAGGTATATTAAGCCAACAGACATTATACCGCCAAATCTGCGTTGTCCAGTGTAACATGAACGTTTTTAGCCTAATCCACATCAACATATTGTGCAATATAAAAAGTACTTAGAAACTGCGAATAGCAGATAAATGCACACTTACCATTGAAAGTTTTAGTTAAATAATACTTTTTTTTTGTATAAATGCACTAAAAAACAAACCGTATTAGAAGCAAAAATATATGTTTATATTTGCAACAAATAAAAACAAACACTTGAGTACACAAATGTAATTTGCTTTAGCCTTTACCACATTTAACAAATAAATTTCGAATATTTGTGCCCTTATTTGGGATTTTTTTTTTGTTGTGGCTGCGACCGAACGATGGATGCAACAATATCTTTTACAAATATGTAAAAGTACAGGGTGTTTTTTTTAAAGGTATAGAACTTCGAATTGAAATAAAACACAAGAAAATCGTTTTAATGTCCATCAATTTGGCTTTATTGGAAGGATAATTTTATGCCATTAACGTTTAAATATGATTTCGGGCATGTGGCCGCCGCGGCTGGCTCGAATAAAGCCAATTCTACAGGTCCAATTTTCAACCACTTTTTCGAGCATATGGGGCCGTATGTTGGCAATAACGCCACGAATGTTGGCTTCCAAGTCCCCTAACGTTTCTGGTTTGTTGGCGTAGACGAGCGACTTCACATATCCCCAAAGAAAATAATCCAATGGTGTCAAATCACACGATCTTGGTGGCCATCCATGGTTAACCGAATTAATTGCTCTGATGGACGATTATGTCGACCATAAAATGGACGGAGCTTGCGGTAAACTTCGCGAACTGAACCATTATTTTCGAAATAAATTTGCACGATTTGCAAGCGTTGTTCTTTTGTCAACCTGTTCATGATGAAATGGCAAACCAAACTAAATATTAATCACTTGACAGCTGACAAAATGGCCGCCAGTTAAAAAAGTGATGCCAACTTAAAGTTCTATACCTCAATAAAAAACACCCTATATATGCAACTATACCAACAAGGGTATTGTCGTTGTGGTTGCTGCTTTGTCATTGGATTTCAAAATGTTAAATAAATACTCGTACCAGCTATTGTAATAGAATGCCATTATCGTTATATTTTTTTTAATTTTTTTCCTATAGTTTAATACCAGAATTAAGTAAAGAAAAAAAGTATCGTATTTTGTGTTATTTGAGCTTCTATTAATACCACTAAAACTAAATAATTCTTTGTTAAATTTGAGATTTTTCTTTTCGTAAAACAAACTAACAGTGAAATATTGAATTTGCAACATAAATATTTAAGGAATTCACAATGAGTATATTGAAATTATAATGTGGCAATATTGTGCCATCTCAAAATTTTCATTATAAGCAGGCAATGGTATAGAACACAGTTTGTTGGAGTATTAATATAATAAAAGTTTTTAAATTAGAAATTATTGTTGCATAACGTTTTGTAAAATGTAATTTTTTAACTCCCGACCAAAAAGGGCGGTTATAAATTTGTAGTGTGTGTCTGAGTATCTGGGTGTCTGTACAAGTCCACGTACAGACGAAATAGTTAAATCGATTTTGATTTAGTTTTTTCTCCTTTAAAGGTGACTTGATCGAAAGTGTTTTTAGTTGTGTTTGGAGAAAATAGGTTCAGCCACTTAGAAGATATTACATATTTTCTAGATATATTCCATTGAATCTGTGTATCTTTGACGCCGTAGCTTACAAAGGGCTAGACCGATTTTAATTTGTTCGTGTTTTGAAAGGTTTGAAAGGTGATTTGATATTATCAGGGCAATCATGAATAAAATTCCGCGAGAAATTTCTCCCTTTTCCAATTAGAATTTTTTGTTTTTCCTATTACTTGCTGTTGTTTGAAATTGTTCCCCGGGAAAAAATTCTCCCGGAATTTTATTCATGATTGCCCTCTATATCTTTTCGCCTATACTTGAAGAAAAATCGATCCAGTCGTTTGGTCTGTACGTCGCAGGTTCTTCAAATTTTTAATTTTTGTTATTTATATAATGTTGCTTTTAATTAAAATTAACTTTTTAAAATAAATAGCTGGCGTTCAAGAGAAACTCTTCCAAAATAATATCTTCTTTATTTACATTACGTTTTCAAATAATTTTTCTAGTATATGTAACAGGACATTTATAGATACACGAAACCTAGTAAATTTCATATGAAATCTTTATAAAAATTTATACCGTTTACACCAAGTTTTATTGGCATTTATCTTAATTTAACTGAACATTTTCCAAAACTATAATTAAGCAACTATGAGTAGCTAACTTACACACTTTTTTAAGTTTAGAAGTTAAATTTTTAGAAAATTTAAAAAAAGAAACCAGAGTTACATTACTAGGTTAAGTTAGGTTAGGTACTCCCGGACTCACTTAGACCGTTTTGGTCCATTGTGTGCTTATGAGGAGTCCCCACCGTCGAACATACCAGAGCTCAATATAAAGCTACTAATACGTTACAGTTCAACACTAGCAATATCAGAAAGTTCCCTGAATTCAAGAGCGTCCATTGAGGCCATTATCTTTATTGCAAGTCCAGGACAGTGACAAAAAAAATGTTCTACACATTCCTCTTCATCGATATTCTGGCAGCTGCGACAAAAATTATTGTGTTCGACCTTTAACCTTTGTGCATGCCTACCTGTCCGGTTAGAACGGACACTAGAATCGAGATTTCTTTCCTTTTTTTACAGTTATAGAAGCTGTATTTTTCCTATTTAGATGAGTTCATAACTGCCTTGTGATCACGCAATCATTTCTTGAAACCTACCATCTATTTTTTTCATCTTCTGTCTTGCGAATAAGTCTGAGTTTGCAGGATAGTAGGGGTAAACCCACACATTCCAAATGCGGTGGAACTTGTTAGATTGTCCCAGTTCCAGCAAGCTCACCAGCCGTATAGTTCCCCTAAAAGCCTCTATGCCCCGTGATCTAAATGATGCTAATATCAAACTACTCTGCCAGCTCGTTTAGAGATGATGGGCAGTAGAGGGCTGTTGTTGTCCTTAGTAGCGGGGATTCAAGGTCCATAATAGCTGCTCGACTATCAGTGTGTATGTTAGTCAAAGAATTGAAGTGACATTCACTTTCTACTGACGAAGTAGATATTGTTGTAAATTGAAAATCAACTAGATTTAGTCCAAAATCTCGTAAGTATTAAATTTGGCTGAAATTAAAATGCACTCTAATTTTTGCTTTGTAAAAAGTAAATTTTTATAAAAAGTTCCTCTTAGAAAATAAATTTTACAAAACTTAAATTTTTATTAAAAGTACATATTTATAAGATTTCCACCTGACTGAAAGTACATTTGTAAGAAATTGTTAGTTTTCAAAACTATCTATTTTAATAAAAAGTATCTTTCTAAATTTTTTTTTAATTTTTGTTTTATAAAATTTTTACAAAAATTGCATTTTTCAAAAAGTATAACTTTAAAAAGGAACCTCTTTTGTTAAGTACTTTTGTAGAAAAATGCCAAATCTTAGCTGCATGTTACTTTTTAATGAGCCGTTAGACTTGTGCTTCAGATTTTTGTTAATGCGTTCAATCAGTTCAGTCGATATTGAGCTACAGAGACGATATCGAGCTAAAAAGCGTCTAGTTAGTTGATAAAATACATAAAGATTTTACGCCATATTAAATAAATTTGTTGAGCAAAAATATGCACAACTATGCTAAAACAAGATTACTCCTATTTGAACTGTATCACATGCAAATTCTTTTTATCCCATATTTATTTACATATATATTTTTTTAGTTAATTTAAAAATACCAAAGCGTACATACATAAATATTATTTTGCCTGCATTATCCATTATTTGCTCACTTGCACATTTCACGAAAAAAAAAATTGTTTAAAAGCTGTGCATCTATTAGAGGATTTTGTTATTGGCAGGATTTAGCCAGTCAGATTGCCTTGGGCAAAATGCTGTCAGCAGTAACTGAAAGTGTGGTCTTGTTCAATTGGCCATAGTTAACCCAAAATCAAACTAAAATCTAAATCGAAATTTAAAAATGAAGCATACACTCATAAGCACATTCATGTATAAAAAAATATATGTTAAAAATATATACATACATACATACATATGTATGTATACATGTATATGAAAACCAAATTATACACAATTTTATTTAACATGAAAATGCCATCTCATGAAAATGTAGAATTTTAGCTTAAAACGCATTTTATGTCTACAGCAAATTGGTTGCTTTTATTATACAAAAATGTTTGAAATCTTTTTATTATTTTTATTCCTTTTATATACACTCACACATATACACACACACTCACACTTAAAGTGAAACTAAAAAAATAGCAACCTAATGCATGATTCAATCGAACAAACAGGCGGATGCTGACCAAAACCTCAATATATTTTTTTATATGCTGTAGAATATCTATGTATGTATGTGTTGTTGGCGTATGAGTGCTGGTGTTTATTTGTGTATACACAGTTGCATACATGTACAATATATGTGC
Source organism: Nowickia ferox (assembly GCA_936439885.1). Taxonomy (NCBI): domain Eukaryota; kingdom Metazoa; phylum Arthropoda; class Insecta; order Diptera; family Tachinidae; genus Nowickia; species Nowickia ferox. The sequence continues at coordinate 98,650,374 of OW387023.1, read as the reverse complement.
GATTACATTTACTATATGTCGGTTTATTACTTACAAGTATATTTCATAGATTTATAATATCATACAGACAGAGTCCTCTCTCAAAGTGACCACAGCATCAGCTGGTGTCAAAATCAAAAGTGGTTAAAATAATAGAACATTAGCCAAAATATAAACACAACCACAGTACCAACTCCAACATAGACATTAAATGTTTTCATGCAACTACACAAACATACATACATACAAGCAAAAGGTTTTATTTTCTTCATTTTCAAGTATGACTTTATTTATTAAATAAAAATATTTTCATATAAAAATATAATATTCAATCCAGTAAAAAAACTTTGGCAGTAATTTTTAAGAAACTTCATTTTCATTTGTTCCAAAGAATCTATACTAAAAATATCCAAATGAATAGTAGAAAAGCGAGTAAAAATTTAAATAAGTGATACAACAATTTTAAATTCCGTCATAGTTTTAGAAACTACTCACGATGCTTTCAAAAAAAAAATAGTTTTTTTTATAGAAATTTGTGAACTACCCTGTATGATATGCGAATAAGGAAATTGTAGTGATTTACTAGTGACGTTTACACATTAGCTTGTCATTAAAAATCCACCAGTAGACTGTATCACTGTTGACTAAGTAGTTCTTTTGAGACAACATGGAGACATTGCCACCAAAGATTCATTAGTAAATTTTAGGGGCTGTAGTCTACAATATCGATATTTCACTGCTCGATGTCAATAGTAGAATTGTAGTGATTTACTAGTGACATTGTCAATAGTACTACTGACCAGGTGTACCCCAGCCAATGCTATATAGAATAGGGATGTCATTGAAAGTCTACCGGTAGACCTTAAAGCTATTGATGAGATACTTCTTTTGCGACCAAATGGAGACATTTGAACCAATGATTCACTAGTACATTTTAGGGACCCTAGTCCACAACTTTATAAGGGTAAAGGCAATAGTTATTTTTAAATTATTAATTTCAATATTATTATTTTTATTAAAAATTAACAGCCTGGTTTTGTTCGAATTTTATTTGTGTCTATATTTATAATTTGATGAGGCTAACGTTCGTATCGCTTTGTAAGTCAAATTACATGTGATAATTAGTGATGAACAAATAACACCAAAGTTAGTTATAAATATTCTGACAAACACGTAGTAGAACGGAACAACCGGCTGTTTTCGAAGCGCACTACATCTTCATCATCAGCGTTCTTTGTATTTGGTCCACTGTGTGTGGTGTCAGTTGATGTAGATTTCTGCTTTATATACGCAACTTTTATTGCAAATGGAATATGTGAATTTTTTTGATTCATCGTATTACAATTTGCTGAAAGCTTTTTTGTAATGAAAGCTCATTTTTACCATCTCTAAATTTACAACAGTCTTGCCATTGTCATTTGTTCTTTACTAATTATGTACATGTTAGTTAATTTGCTTATTTCTGTTCTACTTAAGACAAACTTTCGTTTTTAAGTTTCGTTTATAAACAATAACGTTTAAAATTTGCTTTTTATAAAACATATTCTAAAGCTTTCGTTTTGACATAAAAATGGTTTTTTCGGTGTAACCAAAAAAACACACTCATATTTGAAATAAAAAAAAATAAAAAATTATGAAAAATTTGAAAGAAAATTAAATTCAAATTCATTTTAAGTTTTATTAATAACGGGGTAAGCAATTTTATTTTTAATTGATTATTGCACGCATTTAAAACACTAAGAACAGATTAATAAGAATTTTCCGGTGATTATAAGAACTCATTCTTTTTCTTATACGCTTTAGCTTATTTTGACTCAATGCTAAACATTTTTGCAATTTCTTTACAGTTAAATTATGAAAAATAAAGCAAAAATCATTTATTTAGACTGAATTTGGAGTGGATTATTGCACAATAAACTTAGCAGAAGCAAGGGAAACATCTTTTATTGTTACATAAGGCGAGATTCGTTTTTATAAAAGTTAAGTTAATACGATTGTAAAACAAAGTCATTAACATTTATCCGTTTATTTTTTTTGTCTAGTTAAAGTAAAAAGTAAAAAATAATTAGTTTTTTATGGTTTTAAGTCAGTTTAATTTCGTTGAAAATTTGTGTTAAATAGCTGATGTTAATAACAATCTCTATTCCACTAGATAGACTTGGGTGCTGATGAAGTGCGTGGCTGCACAGAAAAATATCGATATTTCCGCCAGCTAATAAAGTCTAATTTAATTTTTCTTCTCTTCTTTAGAAACTTACATTAATTAATAAAAATATTTCATTCAACAAGAATGGAAATTACTGAAGCCTGACTAAGAAATTATTTCTGATTTATTGATTTATTCATTATTATTTATTTTATAAAAACAGGTAAACAAATTACTTACTGCCTTACGCATAAAAAATATTTTAGGTTTATTACAGGTTTATTTGATAAATTTCTCATATAAATACGTTAAATAAGCGCTTAATAAACCTGAAATATTTTTTATGAATATGGCAGTTAGACCGAAATATTTTTGATATTTTGTATATAAAGCGAACTAATGACGCGTTCGTTGACCATGTTACCAGTAAAAGCTGCAAATAATATAAAAATAAAATATACGATATATTAACTACAAATAACTCAAATATTTTCTAGACTTGTCCATACAACATTTTTTTTTGCAAATTGACAAGTGTAATATAAAAAACAATTTTTTGGATGGCATTCGAAAAGAAAAATTAAAAATAATTTTTTTTATGTAAACCACAATATCTCTGAAACTAGAGGGGATAGAAAAGTAATAGTAATAATATTTTCGTAATCAGCAAACAAAAATACATAAGGATGAGTTGTACTAGTTTAAAAAAAAATATAATAAAAAAAATTTTAAAGACTTAACTAAAAACATAAGATTTTTAACAGTAAGACATACAGATATATTCATCGTTGTGACTCTATCTACATAAAAGAGATTTTTGTGTAGACTAACCCCCATATTCATAAAAAAAATAAAATTAGCTTGAAATGCATTTTTAGAAAATTGGTTTGAAAAATTTTAAATAAAATACATTTCAAACTCATTTTAAATTGGGAATAATAATCCAGAAAATATTTTTAAGTTTGGAGAAACATTCGTGAAATATTAATGGAATAATACGAAAACTGCTGTAAATTATGCAAATACTAAATGTCACTATATCATTAAAACTAGAGCTGATACAGAAAAACTAATGACGCCATCGTTATCAGGAGACTAAAATATTTAAACATCATAAACAACCTCTATTTTGTTGTGCAGTGTTATTCTTCTTATAAAATTTTCATTACATTTTCTATATGCTTGAACTTTTTGAAATTGTTTTCTGTAAATAATTTCCCCTAATAGTTTCACTATAGCTTTCTGTATTGATATATTTTCTCTTTCAACTCGTGCTTGTGTCACACAAGGCACAATGCTTTTCTAAGTCACCATCATTTACTGACACATTCACAGATAACTTTTTTTTTTGAAAATGCTATAAAAAAACTACTAAATATTTTCTCAAATTTCTTTTTTTATTTGAAAGTACAATCCTTCCGGTTAATAATGAAAAATAATTTCATTCAAATGGCTGCATCGGCTGGCCATGCAGTGGCCTACACGATCGGTCCAATTTTTAAGCACATTATCGATTGTGTGCAGCTGTATTTCAACAATGGCTTCACCAAACGACATCAGCTCTGCGGCTGATAATGCGATCTTCTCTTCAATTTTTGTGAACAAAAATTCGTTCAACATGGCCCGATAACGATAGCCATTGACTGTAACGGCCACTCCTTGCTCATTTTCGAAAAAAAATGGCCCAATTATGCCTCTGGACCAAAATCAGCACCAAACAGTGACTCGTTTTGGGTGCGTCGGCTTTTCAATGTATGCGTGCGGATTTTCTGTGCCCCAAATGCGACAATTTTGCTTATTTATATACCCGCCAAGATCAAAATCAGCTTCATCTGAAAAGATGATTTTTTTTTTGGCAAAATCGGCATCGGAAATGTCGCAATATTTCCCAGCGTTGTTCAAGCGTATACACAACCATACTCGTTCAGCGGAAGGATAAAACTAATTATCTGTCAAATCAGACATGAGCTAAGTGTTACCATTCACGAAATAAGCACTAGTTGAAAAAAAAACGTATGATGGAGGACCCTTTATTATATTTAGATGAAAATTTTTAGTACAATCGGATTCACAGAAAGCAAATAATATGAAAAAAAAAAATTAACATATAATGAAAATTCACTAGAATAGTGACAAAGAAAACTTATAGGGGCTACAATAAAATAATGATTTGTTTTAAGGGATCTTCCAATAGTACATTCCGAACTTTGACAGTTGATGACAGCCATTTTGTTAAATCTACAGCTGGAGTATATGCTGTCATTTATTCAATCTATTTTTCCAATTCAATGGATAGCGTAGCGTTTACTTATAATATGTACGTACAAATGATACAATTATTTTTTCAAAATTGATTTTCTGTTCGGCAAGCCTTCTGCGAGCTGTTGCAAATAACAGATTTGATTAATATGGATGCCACCGATATTTAGCCTCAACAAGACGGCACTATGTGCCATAATGCTCATGCAGGAGTGATTTGAGGCCCTGGTCATCTCACGTTGAGGTGAAGTGATGATAATTTCATACATGCATATAAATAGCAAAAATTTAAAATTGTAAGAGCCCCTGATGTACAGAACAAACGGCTGGACCGATTTTTCTCAAGTACAGGTGAAAACATATTAGATCAAGTCACCTTTCAAATGAGAAAAAAAAACAAATTAAAATCGGTCTAGCCGTTTGGGAGCTACGGCTTCAAGGACACACAGATTCAACAAATTATATCTAGAAAAGATGTGATATCTTGCAAGGGGTTCGACCGATTTTCTTCAAACATAGCTAAGAACCTCTCGAGCAATTCACCTTTCAAAAAAAAAAAAAAAATCAAAATCAATCTAGCTGCTTGGTCTGTACGTGGACTCATACAGACACACAGATACACAGACACACACTGCAAACTTATAACACCCCTTTTTTCGGTGGGGGGTTAAAAAAGAAAGTGCTTAATGAAACACTCTTTATGATTGCGGGTAGCAATGGTAAAATAAAGCATTTTTAAAAAGATGACAAGAACAACATTGTTCTTGTTGATTTTAATTAAAAGGGTATTAATTCTTAACAACAGAAATACTCTTAGTTTATAAGCATATCAAAGCACCGGCAACATCCACATTTTTGTTTATAATGTTGCTTTAAAAAGCAACAGTCCAGAGACTACTTTAGTTTAAAGGAATTTTCTTGGAAAGGTTTTCCTTTGTTTGATACCTTAAATAATTCATGAGCTTTCAAAGCAATTCATTCATAGTTACAATTTGCTAAATATCTTATTTTCTTTATGTCAATTCCTGTTATAGTCTGTTGCATACACAAATTCAGAGAAATACATACAAAATACAAGACAGCTTTCTCATGCTATTAAGTTACCAGAAAGATGGATAATATAAGTGATACTAATAAATTTTACAGAGAATATGAATAGTAAAAATGTATACAATGAAATCGAAGCCTAAGGATTTTATCACTAGGAAAAATATTTAAAAGTTTTCTAAGTAGCTTTAGTTATCTTAGTTCCTTTTTGAAAGTAATCGGCCGGCTTCTAAGTGAACGCAGGTGCATATTTCCTAAAGTCCGTCCAGGGAGTAAAGCTCTATATTATAAAATTCTTACACAAGTATAATTATTATCAGAGTTTTTTTTTCAAGTTCCGCCCGTTGTTTTATAAAGTATCTAAATTTAATTTAGTCATAGAATGATTTAGTGAGATTGCTAAATTTTTCGTCAATTTATTTGTTTTATTCACATTAAAATAATATATTAATTACAATATTTTGTACTCTTTGTTGGGATCTTTAACTGGTTATGGCCGGGCTTACATCTGTGTGCCATGTGCCACACATGCGTAAAAAAAAGCGTAACCACTAATTACTAATAAAAACTGTTTGATTCACACACGTATTTATTAAGTTAAACAGTTTCATACATAACTAATAGACAATTTTATAGAATCCAACATGATTGAAAACAGTTTAATGTTAGGAAGATACTGCGACGAACGACGAACTTTTGGTCGCGAATATTCGTCGTCTTTGCACACACAATAACCAACTTTATCAAATATCAGAGAGGAATTCGCTGAGTAAATTCGTCATTGTTGTGCTTCACACGACGAATTTACGCAGCGAACTCTTATCGACGAATTCGTCGACATGGACGAAATTCATCGCTCGTCCCAGTTGTGTTCCTAGCATAAATCAATAAATACATGTCTGAATCATACAGTTTTTCATTAGTAATTAGTGGTTACATTTTTTTGGGCACATGGCACACAAGAAATGTCTTTGACAAGTTGCCATACGAACCATGGAAAAGCATTTAAATAATTTTAAGCAATGGCTCTTTGTTCCTTATAGGAATTTATGAAACAAATATACATATATAATAATTTTAAGCACGAGTTTAAATTAACCTGCTTAATTTATTTAGCAGAATTTCAATGACTGAATCCATAATTCAGTCATCAGATTAATTGATACGGTAATCATTTTCAATCAAATTTTTTATGATTCAACTAAACACTTTGATTAAAATGACACATATTTTTAGATATTTGATTTAATTAAAAATAAAAATTTATTTAAATAGAAAACAAATTATTTTATTATTTATATTAATGTAAACATTTGCATTGTTTACATTGCTTATGATTTCTAAATTATGCAGTAGAACGGAAGTCGATATCTCTGACTCTGCTCGAATAACATAATATCAGGACAACCTCTAGACTCTAATAAATACAGCACTTGTGTTGTACATCTTCAAATGACGAAACTTATACTAATTAGCTCCCGATGAGAGGCAGAAAGCCACTGGAAGTGTATATTAAAATATTTGTATTTTCTCTATGATGTTTACTGCAGCAGCTTTATGTAATAAGGCCCAAGGAACTATAGGAGAAAATTTAAATATTTTAAGTGATATTACAAAATTATTAATATTACTCTTTTGTGTGCATAAAGAAATGACATGATTTCGTGAAACAAGTTCATACAAGATAAATCCAAAAGCTTTCTATCAATTATGTTTCAAAGGTTACATGAAGTTTTAAGTTAGAATTATTTTATTTTCAAATTAAAATTTTAATATATTATTTTTATTTAACAAGTGCAAAAAAAAAATAAATATATAAAATCATTTTTAATGCACCTAAATAAATCTTAATTTTTGGGTATGATTTTGAGTTTTTCCTATCCTTGAAGGAGTGCTTAGTTAGACGTAATTATGTTTACAGATTTTGGAAGGTCTCAAAATAGTCTTTAATAATGTTTAATATTCAGATAATACCAGCTCTACTTAGCTTTTCAGTATTTTGAGCAATGGGCGAAATTGCTTCGCCATAGCTTCTTTATATAAAGGGTGATTTTTTAGCAACTTTTGTATTGGCAACTCAGCTGTTTACCTGTATCATGTTACTGGTAAACTCAGTTTGGTCAATAATTTAACCATGAATCGACTGACGAATGAACAACGATTGCAGATTATTTAATTTTATTATTAAAATTCATGCTCGGTTAAGAAAGTGCATCGCGCACTTCTTCCATTTTATGGTTGGGTTGGACGACCTTCTGAGGTGGCTATTCGGAATTTTGTCACTTCATTTCGCATCAAAATTACATTTTTGAACACTAAAAACAACATACGCTAGTGTTGCTTTTGACCGTGAATTATCGATTCGGAGCCATTCGCAGCAATTGGGCCTCTGTTACTTTTTTTTCTCCTAAAATGGAAGAGCTAGACTTGGCTGACATGTGGTTTCAGTAAGACGGTGCCACATGTCACACAGTTTGCGAAACAATGGCCCAAGTGAAAGGTGAGTTCAGCAAACAGTTTATTTGACGTTTGGCCGCCTAGGTCGAACGATTTAGCGCTTTTAGACATTTTATGGTGAGGCTACGTTAAGGCTCATGTCTATAGAGAAAAACTCGCAACGGTTGATACACTGGTAGACAATATTGAAGAATTTATTCGGGAGATACCCGCTGATATGTTGGCGGCAGTATGCCAAAATTGGATATGTTGTATGAATCATTTCAAGAGTAGCCACGGTCAACATTTACATGAAATCATCTTTAAACATTGAATTATATAGATTGTTCTACCGACTCAAATAAAGATTTCATACTGTTCTCTAAATATTATGTGTTTTTCTGTAGATCAGAGATAAGCAAAAGGGCGCCCGTGAGCACTTCTTTATGCTCTTTTTTACACGTAGATTCGTACAATTGTGCATTTTACTCTCTTTTATATTATATATGTATGTGTTTGCCTGACTTTGCTGTAGATGAAGTCCGAAAGCCCTACAAAATCACCATTTATATGCGGCCTATCAAATCTGTTCTTTTCCGGTAAATATTACATTTTTATCTCCAAAAATTTGGAAATTAGGTTAGCTGCTGAACTATTAACCAAATGTTCTGGAGTTAAAAGTGAATTAAAATAGTGTATTGTTCCTGATTATCACGACAGTAAGACAGTGAATTTTTTTTTCATAGAGCTAACAGCTTCTTTTTATATTAATATGATCCTTCGCTGAAAAGTGCAACAAACCTCTTAAACCTCTCTTATGCTTTAAAAACCAAAATTTATGCTAAAAAGTACATAAAATATTTATTTGCTTATCGCAATGGTTTTAAAAGAAATCATTTTTACTACAAATTTCTTCAATTTCTCTAAATACATGAGCTTGTGATTGACAATCAGTTAATCGTAAAAAATACTAAAAAAGTTTTAATACAAAATTTTTTAACAGAAAAGTTAGAACGTTTATACAGAACTAAATTCTTCATAAACTTCCCTTCATTCTTAAACAATTTTCCATTTGACAACAAACTTATGTTGCAATCATAATCATCTATAACCAACTTTGTTTCAATAGTCTTGTTGTACTTTTATTTGCGCTGGCACTCATCTCCTGTCATTTCTACTGTTGAGCTGTGTGACTGTCGTTGTGTTGTCTACCTTCAGGGCTTAAGTTCAATTGGAAAAATCAATTGTGAATTTGTTGTTGTAGAAATCATGATTTTTTGTTTGTTGTATGTTTGCCATTGACTTCTGCCCGTTTCTTTAGCTTTTTCATTGAACTGGCATTTTCAAGGGTTTCCGTTTGTTTCTCATTCAATTTGTTTGTATTTAAGTAGTTTTTCCTCCTTTTTCCCGTTCAACAATGTTTTCATTGTTTCCGTTGTGTTAAGTGCGTGCTAACTTTATAATTTTTTTTATTTTTTATTTTCACTCGACGGTGTTGGAAATAAAATGGAAATGGAATTGAATAAAGTTGTTATCTGTGCGTGTTTGGTATGAATGTATGTTTTAAATGTGTATGACTTATCTAGCAGGTTGCGAAATGAAGGATTTATTGTTTTAAATATTGCACATAAATAACGTGTAAAAGAGGCTAATGTCTTAACTGATTTTCTAAGCAATTTCAACTGTCATAGATAAAAACTAGATGCGAAGCAAAAGTAAATATAAAGTTTATAAAAAGTCTATTAAAGTAATCATAAGTTAAGGATATGAATGTTTAAGTCATAACGCTTGCAATGAGAAAAAGGCAAAATAATACAAACATTTGGACATTTCAGAGCACAGTTGTTATTGTGCCTTCTTATTCAAAAACAGTTTCCAATTAAGAAAAAACAGTTTTTAAGAGACGAGGACATTTAATTTTAAACTCTAAGAAACGTGTTTTTACAAAAAGAGAGTATCTGTAAATATTATCCTCAAAAACAACTTATGTGCAAAAAGGCCAAGTTCCTGTCCAAAATTTCGGTCATCAAAAGTATTGAGATACAAATTTCTAACAAGTTCTTATTTGACGTAATGTCTATATCTAGAATCTACTTTGCATTATATATATATTTATCATCGTTAGAATGTCACATCACTCCTAAGAAACCTGCTTACTCGGCAATATTTTTTCCCATTGAAAGAAGTGAAGAAAAAACATCCATTATTCTGTCCTTTATTAGAAAGGTAAAAATATTGCCAAATTAACAGGTTGCCAAGAAATGACAACCTGACGATGGCAAATTTATATAATGCATAGTAGATTCTAGAGATAGGTATTCTGCTAAATAAAAACTTTGTCAAGATTTTTTTTCTCACTACTTTTTATGGCCGAAATTTTGAAAAGGATCTTGGACTTTTTTCTCAAAAAGAAAAGTTTTTTTTAAAAAACATAATTAATAAACTCAAAATTTCTTGGCTGTGATATTTATATTCGTGATGAATGCGTCAGTTAATAATTCTGCCAAAATAACATTTTCGAAAAAAATGTATGGGATATAAAATGAAATTTTAATGGGCGTGCCCCCATCCATTTTTAAATGCAAGATTTTGTGTTTTTCAGAGCTCAGGGTGTGTGTTAAGTTTTGTAAAAATCGGTACAGTAGAACGACTTCAAATAAAATATTAAATCTTAATGGGCGTGACTCCGCCCATATTTTCTAATGGAAGATTGTATATATTCTTGACCTCAAATTGTGTGGTAAGTTTCGTACAATTCGGTCAAGCAGAACCACGGGAAATATAATAATAGGTTTTAATGGGAGTAACCCCGCCCATTTTTTCAACTTTAAAATTGTGTAATTAAAAGAACCAAAGGTGTCTGCTAGGTTTTGCAGCAATAAAATAAGTAGAATATCATAAAATCATATAAAATTTTTTTGGGCGTGTCTCCGTCCAATTTTTTGCAATGGGACCAATTGGAAGCTATACCCTCTTAGGTAACAAAAAAAAATTATATCGGTCTAATATTAACCGAGTTATGAAGTAACACTGCCAAAAAAAAAAATTGAGACAAATTTATAACCTCCTCCTTTTTTTGAAGGTGGTTAAAAAGGCAGAATTACATAAAACAATGGGTTAGAGCGTTATGGTTGTAGGATTGCGTTCTTTGAAAATGAACTTTTGTATCATTACAAGATCCCCAAGTATGTATGAAATTTCGTAAGAGTTTTCTGGATAGAAATATGTTAAATATAGCGTAAGTTTTAGCAGGCGTGACCCCGCCTACTTTTCTGAATATATCAACATATTAAAGTCTGCTTAGCCCTTCGGCAAGAAAGAGAATGCTATGATTTATGGATGTAGTCACGCCCTCTTTTCAAAACACCAAATTGTTGCCTTACACAAGAGAAATGTGTGTGAAAAGTTTTAATAAAATAGGCCGAGTTTGATCTCCTTAACTTCAATTCTTCATTTAAAATTTAAAAGATCCCTGATCTTTTTAAGGTTTATTTGTATATCAAATTTCAATTCTCTAGTCCGAATTTAAGTTTAAGAGGCATGACATCCTATTGCTCACTCACCTAGACTTACTTGTGTCTAAGATTTTAGCTCGCTAGCGTGAGTTCTAGCTTCAAATTTTATGCGCGTTACCCTGCCTACTTTTCTAAACTCAAGACTTTGTTGTGAACAGGAAACGGCTGATACAAAATACGGAAATAATAGATTTTAGTATATTAAGCCAATGCTAAAATTTTATAGATGCTGTCACGCCTATTTTTCAGGACGACAGTTTGATGTCTTGCAGACGTGCACGCCACCGCTGGTAAAAATTTTAGGGTTTTTAGAATTGTTCTACTTGGTTTCACACCTTGGCCTACTTGTGTATTAAATTTCAACTCTCCTGCGTAAATTTAAATTTTTATGGGTGTAATCCCACCCACTTTTTCAAACTCAAGATTTGTTTTGCCAGTGCTTATCATTCGCATGTGCTGAGCCGAAGTACATGAAACAGTAAACTTAATTTTTATGAGCATATTAATACTTCTTTTTAAATAGAAATGCAATTTTAATAAAATCGCTTGAGTTAAACGCTTTAGGTTTCTTTCTTTTCACTGCTATGCTAATTATTTCACGACACCGGATCTGGGATGTGATTTTTGTACCAAAAAATAAAAAACACTATTACAGTTATAAATTAATTTTTGTTTTGATTTCTTTGTATTTAGAACGAGAAACGAAACAAATTATTTGATTTCCTTTTGTTTCGATGTTTTCGTTCGGCCACAAACAATACATTAATTTAATGCTATGACGCTAGAAAAAAAAAATAATGGGAAATAAATGGAAACGCTTTGAAATATTTACGGCGAATTTGACATCATCATATAATATAATTTCATGTTTTATATAGCTTCTCTTCTTTTTTAATTCTGAGCTTTAAGGACGTTGTGCTGTCCCTAGGCTGAAATTTCTGGGATGTCAGTTGCTTGCCCACCAAGACTTACTTAGGTGCGAAATTTATGCCCTCTAGCTATAGTGGAAGTGCTTCATCAATTATATGAGTGTGTTAGTGACTTTGTCTTCAAATATGCACGTTTTGCATCTTCATATCCCAGAAAGCTTTCATTGTAATATTTTCCTTCTTCGCATATGGTATAACCTTCATTTTAAGATTGCATGGTTTCGTGTAGGTATACAGACTGCGTAGATAGGCCTGAGTTTGGCCTGGCGTACTACCGTGCACCTAGATAAACAAATATTCACCCATATTGTGCAGGGCGGCGTCACACAGTGTCGTGTTTTCATATAACGAGCGGCCAAAAATAGAAGGAGTTATTGTAAAAAGTTGAAATTTGGCGCACGTGTTTTAATTAGTAAAAGGTAACCAAATATTAAATTTTAAAAATTTCTGAGCAAGGATTCGCATCCTTCCCATATATCCTGAAATGAAAAAATGTCATAAAGTATAGGAAAAAAGTTCGAGCTTGACGAAACTTTGTATATTTATTGAATTTTGTACATGAAAAGATAAAACTTGGCCATTTTATCAAAATCGGAGAAAAATGTTTTTGTTTCAAAAATTAAAAATAAAAATAGATTTTTATCATATCTTAATTCAATTCCATACACGAATCACTTAAATTTTTTTTTCGAATGGGAGCAAGGACTTAAATAATATCCTCCACAGTGTTGTCGAATGGCAAAAAATATATAATTTTTAATAAAGCTTCATTTTGATTTATATTGAAAATATATTTTTAAAGTGTTTTTATTTAATAAAATGAAAAAAATTGGTTATTTATTTTTTTCAGTTCTCTTTAGTATTCCCTTTATTGAGACATATCTCCATCCACATATGAATCTTCGCTGTCATAGTCATCAATATCATCATCAACTTCCATATTTGGGGATTCATGTTCTTGTCTAATTATTATTTTCAGGTTTTTTTTTATGGATCGATGGGTTTTCCTCCACGAGCTGGCTATTTTTGATTTTAACCGTATTATTTTTTGTTCACCCTTATCTTCCAGATTTACTCCAAATCGATTTCCTACATATTTTTTGAATTTTTGTGTAACATCTTCCTCGGAAAATTTTTTTTACTTCAATCCAACAATTAAAAAAATCATAGTTTTAAAATTATAGTTTTTGTATTATACGTACTTTGTAGTAATTAAATTATATGAAAAGTCCTGTGGGATATACGAGTATCGAGACGTTTTTTTTTAACCTTCTGTCAAAGATTGTGATTTTGCAGAAAAATTATTTTTGTTTTGTCATTGTTTTTATTATTACGGTACTCCAATTGTCAATAATATTTCAAATTAAAAATAGCGTTTTGATGTTAAAATCATATTAGACAAGATAATATAGTAAAAATTTTTTGACGTAAATCGATATAATTTAATTTTTTAGCAAATTTTCCTTACTTTAAAAAAATTATTGAAAGTGCAACTTTGACGCTATATAACTTCGGCTAAAAATAAAATTTTTATTTAATTCTTTAAAAAGCATCCAAATATTTTCGAGTTCCAAGCATTCCATTATACCATTTTTGGCCGCCTCACAACACTGTGCGTCGACGTTACATCAACACGGCAGTAAATATTGTCAATTATTTACTCTTTATCGGCAACAATTGACTTTTATTGACAGTCTCTTACTAATCTCTAAGTCTTTGTAAGTTAATGGAGGACGTTAAAAGTAGTCAATATTTGTCGACAAATAGTAGATAAGTGACAATTTTTACTGTCGCCTTGATGTCACGTCGACGAAGCCATTCACAATAAGGGGGATTAGTTTTATGAATTGCCTACTAGTATTATTTATAACAATAAAATTAATGAGATAAACTAGCTCAACTAATTATATGGCAGTCTATTTAAAAACGATCACTAATTACCAAAAATGCTGAAAGCTTTTGCTTGTCCATTACTAGTTTAATTTAAAAGGAAGTCCAAATACTTAAAAGAGGAAAAAGTACATATGTGAATATAAATATTACGCAAATCACTGCAGCAGATTTTCACAATATTCCAACAATGTTTTCTATTTCGTGGATTACTCAAAAAGGCTACAAGTACATAACTTTATGCCTATGTATGTATAAATATATATAACTCTAATAAAATACACATAGAAAACAATATCTAAATTGAATTATATACATAATTTTAACTTAACCGTATATATAGCATATCAAAAAGCAACATGCATATGTCGGACCACAAATAATATTGGCAAAAAATAAAATTCTTACCATTTTCCTGAAGAAAAAGTCACACTTACCCCCTTTGCGTTAAAAACAGCACTTAGAGTTAAACTACAAAAATTGCAACAACAAAAAAAATGTACAAAAAACTTTTAAGTAGCGCCATGCTGGCGTTCGAGTTGACAAAATAATTTCACAGCTATTTTGTCATCAAACCAATGGAGAATGCCATAAAATAAGTAAATATTAGATAAGAAATAAGGAACCAATTTTCAAATACTAAAAACTTCTCAAATTTGCACTTTCAAATGGTACAGAGTAAAAAGTCACAGTATAATATACACTTGAAAATATTTATGCAAAAGAAGCAATCAAAAAAATTATTTAAAATACTTAAAACATTGAATGTGCATTAAATTGTCACTTAAGGGGCCAAACAGAAACTGCCGCTTTTAATAAATTTGCAAACGCTGTAAAGGTCTATAAGGAAAATTGATAAATAAATCTGTATAATTTATATAAGATGACTTTGGTCTTCAGTACCAACAACAGAAATGAATGGGTATTAATAGATATTATACTTCGTACTGAGGAGAGGCACTATTAAGAAACATCGCATGTACTGGGCCATAATACATTTTAATTCATACATACACAGAAAAAAATATTCCAAAAATATTTTCAAAACCCTGTATTGTTGAATATGGAAAAAGAAGTCAACAAAATTCTGCATTTGATTCAATCTAAGAATGTCAATCCCGAAATCCCGATTAAATTTTTTAATTCCGGGATTTTCGGGACTCAGTCAATCCTGAAATTGTTTACTAAGTTTTGTTTGTTTTTTAAAAATAAATTCATCATGATCGTAGCAAATAATTTATATTTGATATGAATCTGGGTTTTGTTAAAGTTTCTATGCCTGCTACACTTATTTTTCTTTTGTGATTTTCAAAAGTATTCTCTGTGAATTTTCAAATAGTTTTTGAAAGTCTGTGCATAAGATAAGAAGGTGACTGTTCAAAATATATGGTTGACATTTTGTAGTCAGTAGCTTGCTGTGGTGAATGTGTTTAATACATTAATCATTTTTAGGTGGTCTATAATTTAACCATGAATCGACTTGAAAATGAACAACGCTTGCAGATTCTTAAATTTTATTTTTGAAATTCTCGCTCGGTTAAGAAAGTGTATTGTGGCACTTTTTCCATTTTATGGGCAGTTTAAGCGACACATCAGAAGGCTATTCGGAATTTTGGGACCAAATTTTATATCAACATTACATTATTGAACATTAAACCACCAACACATATACTTAGAGTGCAGACAGAAGAAAATATTGCAGCTGTATCCGCCAGTGTTGTTGATGACCGTGGATTATCGATTGGGCCTCTGTTACTTTTTAATTTATTACCCAAAAAGGAAGAGCTGGACCTGGCTGACATCTGGTTTCTGTGAGACGGTTCCACATATTATATAGCACATGAAAAAATGGTCTAATTGAGGAACGAGTTCGGTGAACAGTTCATTTCACATTTGGGGCCGGTCAATTGGCCGCCTATATCGTGCGATTTAACACCTTTAGATTATTTATTGTAGGGCTAACACTCATGTCTATAGGGACAAGAGCGCAACGTTTTACGCACTGGAAGACAATATTAAAGAGTTTATTCCTGAGATACTATCGCCGATATTTTGGCGATAGTATGTCAAAATAGGACCCAGCATATAAACAAATACAGGCGTAGCCGCGGTCAACATTTACATGAAATCATGTTTAAGCTTTGAACTATATACATAGATTGTTCTACCGACTGAAATAAAGATTTCATATATGTACTTCTTTAAATTAATTGAAATTTATTTTCTGCTGGTTGTTTATATATTTCATTGGCGCTAAGCCAAATCATGACTAGACTTAATTTCTTTAAATTTTATTTGTTTTCCTATAAATCAAGTCCGAAAGTTCTTAAAAAATCTTAACATATTTTTATTGAATCAGGGACTTTCGTATTCAAATATCAAAATCATTTTTGTTCTGTGTGTGTATATAATTTTTATTTTTTTTCATATATTTATTTATTGTATCTTCAAAAATGAACTAACAATAAGTAATTAAATCTTAAATCTAAATATAATTATTAGGCCCGACCAGTGTCGGACATAAACTTAGTGATAGTTGTAAATAATACATAAGTAGTGATAATCAAAAAGGAAGAAAAAAAAATTGTATATATAAATACAATTTATATAATTAATATTTTATTAATCCAAACATTTTTTAGAGTGTTAAAAGTTAGTTGTGAATTGCCACTGTTACAATATTTCAATAAAAAGTTATTGTCCAATATTAAGTAATGTAAAGCTTTAAATTTTTTTTTTTTTACAAATATTCTCAAAAATGTTTATAATTTCCCTAAAGTATGCATTTGAAATTAGATTCGGTAATGCTAATAATCGTTGAGGTAAATAGACAATTACAAATGAAGAGATACTCTTAACAAACTTTTGTATATTTTGATCAAGTAAGTGAAGATACAAAATACGGAAATACTACATACTCGTATACAAAAAGTTAACAATATTAGCTGAATACAATGCCCGTAGGATATTGTCAAGTCATAATTTGTATTTGAATATCAAGCCAAGCAAACATACCAACAATATTATGTATGTATGTGTGTATGTATGTATTTGGAATAAAAGACTTATTCATTTGTGAAAGATTACAAACGAGGGTTGCAGAACATTACACAATATTGCTAAGTAGTAATGGTGCATTCACTTGAATCAAAATCCGGTAATTTTTAGGAAAACAAAATCTTTTGATTATATAATTTATGCTTGCAAAAAATATCATTCTCCTTTATACAAAAGATTGCTGGGCGAAATTTAAATTTTAGGTATAAATACACATACAGGTGAGGGTGGCGTTGGCTGAAGTAGTTAGCACGTTGACTACGAAAACGAAGGTCATGGGTTCGAGCCCGGTATCAGACAGTCATCAAATAACAACACCACGCATTTTTCTGATGTACATTAGTGTCCCTTTGTATCAGTTGTTGTAGGAAAGTTCATGTGATGAAGGCATTGTCACTGGTCACTGGTCACTGAACTATAGCGACTTCAGCAGATACTAACCCTAATGTAACATCAGAGCGCTCTCCTTCATTATGTAGCAGAATCATCGGCGAAGTAAAATAATCAATAAAAAAATGTCTACTAATCACAGCTTCAAAAATTTAATACGCCTCATTTAACACCAGAGGCGCTGCAACACTGCATTATTAAAAATGTGCAAAAAGCAGAGTTGTAAAATCATGAAGCTTTCTTATATCTATTCCTTCACCACCTGTCTTCCCTATCACTATCCCTTTCCTAAAAGAAGGTAACACCAAGTAATAGTAGGAGGCATTCATTGCCTGAGTGTTACTTCTCTTTATTAAAGAAAAAAAAGAAGAGAAAATACAGGCTTAGCCAAAAAGGCTTAAAAATTTAATAGTTTTTTCTTTTATTTTTTTTTTTTTGCTTTTTTCAGATTATATAAATAACACTTAGATAACAAATAATGGAGAGATTTACAACTGAGCAAGTAACACAGAAAAAACTCATTTTCATGAGTTTGCAATATTAATTAAAATATTTGTAATATTAATTAAAAAATTAATTAAATTTTCACCTATAAACAATTTGATAATATCAATTAAGATTTTCCACTCAAATTAATTAATACAATTAAAAATTTAATTGAATCAATTAAATTATTAATTCAAAACATTAATTGGTGAATACTTTTTTCTGTGTATGCAGTAAAATATTTATTTATTTTTTATTGTAAAATTTATATGTTGATTCGCCTTCAATCCGACTCAATTTAAAAAATTTGGCCAAACTTTGGCCAATTATTGGGATAATAAAATTTATATTTTGTGGCTGCAGCTGAACAACCATTCACGTTTAATGTTGAGCATTGCAGCAAAAGAGTTATTTTCATAAATAATACCATACAATTATATTCGCATGTTAAACAAAGCACTAATTTTTACTAACTAACCCTCGTAATTTTATAGGAAAACTCGTCCTTTAATTTTTTTTTCAGAAAAGTGATCCCATAGCAATGTATAGTAAAAACAAGCAAAATAATAAAATAATAACATCCATTTAGTTTCTGTTACAAAAAGCAGAAGAAACTCCAAACTACGGGTAAATGGAAAAAGAAAATTTTGTTTCTTTGAGTGGATAATAAACGTAATGCAACACATTTCATTTTTGTTTGTTGTTGTTGTTGCTGCCGGAGACATTTTAACTGAAAAAATAAGCAAGAAGGACATAAAAAAAATAATGCAGAAAGTAAAGCTCCCAGAGCTTTTGTTTTTGCTTAAAGCCGCATAGTAAATATACAAAATAACAACAAGGGCAAACTCAACTACAAAACGTAAAATAACGTAATGAAATAGTAGCAGCACAAAAAAAAACAACAACAACAACAACAACAATAAGCAACTCTTGTCTCAAAGGACATGTGACAGGCTAATGCATGCTTGCATTTTAAATGACAATAATGTATTTTCGTTTTTACAAAGCAAAGGAAAAAACATACATACGTACATAAGAAAAAAAAAATAAAAATAAAAAAAAGCAATGAAAAACAACAGCAACTAAATATACAAGTGGTGGTAACCGTTTGCTGAAACAGAAAGCACTGCAACACTCTGGCAAATATAAACTTACACTTACGGAGTGAGTAACGCTCTTTTTGCTTTAGCAGTTATTTCATATTTAAAGTGCATTAAGACGAAAGAAAAGTTTTATTTTTTTCGCTTCTCTACACTTTTAGAAATTAAACGAAGATGTTTTCTATGATCCCTTGAAATTTAAATAAATCCAAGTTGGTATAAATTTCCATAAAATTTATGCTGTTTTTGGGAAAACGCAAGACAATTATAGATAAAAGTGAAGTAGGTAATTCTTGAGAGCTATTGAAAGGTTAAATTGTTTTATTTATATTTTATTTTTATATTTTTTTACTTTATCTTGTTTTAAAGCAAAGATGCAAATGCAATGCATGCAAAATTTAATACGAAAAACACTTAAATAAAAGGTCCGCCATCTAACGTTTTATTTCGTGAATGGTAACACTTAGCTCATGTCTGATTTGACAGATAATTAGTTTTATCCTTCCGCTGAACGAATATGGTTGTGTATACGCTTGAACAACGCTGGGAAATATTGCCTGCGATCGACTTACAGAAGATGCCGATTTTGCCAAAAAAATCATCTTTTCAGATGAAGCTCATTTTGATTTTGGCGTGTATGTAAACAATCAAAATTGTCGCAGTTGGGGCACAGAAAACCCGCACGCATATATTGAAAAGCCGACGCACCCAAAACGAGTCATTGTTTGGTGCGGATTTTGGTCCAGAGGCATAATTGGGCCAATGAGCAAGGAGTGGCCGTTACAGTCAATGGCGATCGTTATCGGGCCTTGTTTAACGAATTTTTGTTCACAAAAATTTAAGATAATAATGAAGGATATTGGCAACATTTGGTTTCAACAGGACGGCGCTACGTGCCACACAGCCGAAGCTACACTCGATGTTTTGCGCCCTGTTTTCAAAAAAAAAAAAGTTATCTGGCGGCCCCTTTACATTATTAAGCATAACATATTATAAATATTAAACGAAAGGATTAAAAACATGCAGTTCTGGGCACCATAAAGCTTAAACTTGACATCAAATGGCACCAATATGCAGTATAAGATTTCAGTAAAAATTTTGTTACATCGGAAAGAGTAGAAAAATATAGACTTTAACAATTTAATCTTATGCGACTTCTGGCGAAATATCTATCTGCATTATCCCTTAAAAGCAGCCGATCCCAAACGCGACTGCCTTCATCTTATAAATTTAAAAGAAAATTTTACCAATAATAATTTTTGTATTGAGCTGCTCGGTTCATGCATATGCTATTCAATTATAATGCTTTCGTTTTTGCGTACTAATTTATTATATGGTCCCTCGTTCGAAGATTTGTTTTGTTTTCAGCACACACACATGCCAATTTTATTATGAATAAGTTATATGCGTGTGGAAAACGATGTTCACAATTTTCCTTAAATAAATAAAAAAAAAAACTTAAAAGTAAAACATGTTGAATGTTTTTATAATTTGATTGCAAAGATTACCTGAGGTATAAATTCAGTTTGTACTGTTACAGTTGGTGTAGTTATTGTAGTTATGGTCCATATAAATTGGAAAAAAGTGGTTTGTGTAAGAGAAAACGTATAAAAAGCAAAAAAAAAATATGATGGAAAAGATCCCTCAATGGGAACTGTTATTTATCGAAATTGTTCTACAATAACTCAGAGACAAGGTACAATTTTAAAAACATGATACGGAATTCGCAGTTGACAGTAATACGATATAATTTTGACATTTCGTTGCACATGATTAGCAAAACTTAAGCAAAGACATATGCCTACAATAAATTCACAGAAATATTCTATAACGATTGTTGATAAGTAAATCACGGTCACTTAATGAAGCATTTAAGAGATCGTCAGAATAGAAAATTACAAAATTGATGGCAATTTAAATTTTTTTAAACACATAGGAAAGTTTACAAAATGCATGCTACAAAATTGTATTCACAGCCACAAGTAATTGAATGAAGCTACTGTATACTCGTGCACATGTTATAATTGATCTAGCTCTAAATTGTAACCACCCTACTGCAATACGAGATGCCAGAGTGTAAAACTCTAAGTTTGTATACATTTGAGAGGTTGTAATACGAGTGCCACAGTTTATATTTCGGCAATAGAAAATAACAACAAACATTTTTAAATGAAAATGGCTGTATTGTTTTTCGAAATATTCTCTTGATGATGATGATCAATACACTTTTGCATTCGTTCAAACCATTTGTCATAGCAGTTTTTTTTTCATTCCTCTTGAGACACCTCCAAAACATGGCTTTTGAACGCTGCAACTGCTTCTTCGGCAGTTTACCTTAAGCACCTCATACACGATTCAATTCAATTTTCAATTGAGTCGGTTGTTGTCCAAATGAAAGCGTGTATTGCTCTGTCAATTGATTAGTTTGGCAGTTGTCGAGTTGGTTGAAGAAAAATCAAAAGATTTTGATTTTTCATGTTGACTAGTAAATCTTTCAATTCGATTGTGCTGTGTGTGTTCGAGTCTCTTGATTAGCTGTCATAATTTATGTTTGTAGCTTTATTTTGTATAGAAAAAGTTATGTATTTTTAAAACTGTATTTAATTTCATTCAATTTTAAATAAAAAATATAAAAATTACTGGATGAATGCAATAGAAGTTTTAAATTTGTAATTGTAAAAAATATAAATTTGACAGTTGAATGAAAATCTTTCAATTCAGTTTATGAAGTGTGTGGCCAAGAATCAATTCAATTGAAAGACTCAATTGACAATTGAATTGAAACGTGTATGGGGTGCTTTAGATATTCTTCACTTGTTTGCCGAGATGTGTGAGAGTTTGAATTGTCATGATGAAGAATGATTCGTCTTCGGGGGTTTGTTTAACGAATTTCTGCGAAGACTTCTGGCAAACAAATGGTCGTGTACCACTCACAATTAACAGTTCTACGTTGCTCAAGCGGGACAGTGGCAATATAAGCCATTCGTGTGAAGAAACAGGCGAACATTTGCTTCGCGGTGCTTCTTCCACGAACAACTTTTGTTGGATTTAGCTTGTCTTGGAATATCCACTCGTCCTGTCAGAATTCTACATATACTTTTGAAGCAACTTGATTGAACTTTTTAATCATTTGCTTGCGCCATTTGACGTGAGCCTTTTTTGAGCGATTTATAAATTATGGTGTATCCAACGAGAATAATTTTTTTTGGCAACTAAGCGTTCATACAAACTCTGATGTTTTGAAGTGGAAATAATGTGCAAAGATGCCTCTAACTCACAATATATGTCACACAACAACCTTGCATTATCAGTTCACGCACTGCATCGATGTTTTGTGGCACACCAAATGATTTAGGACGACGTTCACGGAATTCATGGGCGATGTAACTACGACCACGATTGAATTCACTATACCAGTGATATACTCTGGTTTTTGATGATGATTTATTGCCATACAATGAACTGAGTTCATCGGCAAATTCTTGTTGAGATAATCCACGTCGAAAGTTGTGAAAAATAATCCAACGAAAAACTTCTCCTGAAATTTCCATTTTTTTTTTGTCAAATTAATTTTCTGAACTCACTGTAAACAAAACATTTTAAATCAAAACGTTGTGGGTATGTTTATGCTAAAAAATGTTAAACTTTATTATGGTGTTGCCATATTTTAGCTTTGACATTAGTGTTGCCAGTTCCCAAAATATAAATGTTAGCCCTGGGGCAAATTACGGCACTCGTTATCGAACGAAATTACAAAATATTTCAATAGAGTTGATATGGAAATATTTTAAGATTTCGAATCGTATTTTTCTACACAGAACACACAATTGATTATGCAATATCTGAATATCAATTTATGCTATATCAATTTATGTATGAAAATTATATACTTCTTCCATCTTACTTATTTGATAGGTTTATGTGCGGTATGTACTCAGATCAGTTGAACTTAAAATTTTGATATAACAACTTTTTTTTTAGTTAATTTTAATTATTATTGATCGAACTTCATTTGTTTCTATATTTTATGATTTTATCAGGCTAAAGTTCGTATCGGTTTTTAAGCCAAACTAAATGTGATAATTATTAATGAACAAATATCACCAAAGTTAGTTGTAAATATTTTGGCAAATACATAGTTGAACGGAACAACCGAAGGCCACTAAACCTTCCTCATCAGCGTTCTTTTGTTTTTGGTCCATTGTGTGTGGTGTCAGTTGATGTAGATTTCTGCTTTATATATGCAGGTTTTTTTTCAAATGGAATATGTGAATTGTTTTGATTCATCGTATTACAATTTGCTGAAAGCTCATTTTTACCATCTCTAAATTTACAAAAGTCTTGCCATTGTCGTTTGTTCTTTACTAATTATGCACATGTTAGTTAATTAGCTTATTTTTGTTCTACTTAAGACAAACTTTTTTGATTTGATACTATAAGTACTCGTATATTTTAGTTTTAGTTTTTTTTTAAACAAAAATATACTTATCTATACTTCCTACAAAATCGGTGTTCTTCCTTATACTTTGATATTACTTTCCAGATTGCCGCTTGACTTTTATTAAATTTTTTTTGCTATATATCTATGTGTATGGCCGTCTTTATACAAATTAATAATAACAGAACACTCTTCGTCCTTCAATTGCCTAAATTTTGAAATTTTTTACTCAGATATAATACGTATCCTCTGAGAAAGCAATTTTTATTCACAAAAAAATCAAAAATGTGTATTTTTGATAATGGAAGTCTCTCTTAACAATTGGAAATAGGTACCTTAAATGCAACTGTACTTAGTTAAACAAAACTTTCTCTCTTGATTTAAGTTTTTCAAATAAAGAACTATACATACTTTATTTGACAATGTATTTTTGCAACCTCACATCTGCAACTATTTACATAGAACGCATTGCCAAATACGCATTGTTAAATGAAATTGCCCAGAAATTCACGGGCTCTTACTTTTATAATGTTACTTAAAAAATTTGTAAAAGAGCAACAAAAAAAAACATAGAGAAAGATCATAAAAAATATAAAGAAAAAAAAACAATGTTTGATTTGACAACTTATTTTTTCCATGTACTGTACATATCTCTTAATGTAGAGATACATATGGATCTATTGTGTAAGTTAAATTTTATAAGTCAAACTCGTAGGTATGCACGTAATGTAAATACCTGTATGTAGATATTATGGGTATTATACGCAGTGGTATGTATATCATAAGAATCGTTGAATTCTTTTGTGTAAAATTTCTTATATTATTATCAAGAACGGGGGTTGCATTAAAATGCATGTTTTTTGCCTTAACCCTGGCATTTTTTTTCAGTTTGAGATTATGGCATTCACTATATAACAATGTAATAATATGGTTGGATATCGAATGCCATAATGTCAAATTGAAAAAAATTGATCGAATCAGCTCGTTCTCGAAAGCGACAATTGACTCCTGATAATGGAATAAACGAAATATCTTACAAAAGAATGAATTTGCGTAATTATGACATGACATCCATATTTTTACATATTTCGACGAAAATTCATATATTTGCATAATTTTTTAATAAATTCTTATTTTCATAGATCATATTTAATTTTTTTTTTATTTTGTTTCATGTCATATTTTGCAAAAAAATAAATTGTAAAAAAGCACAGTTTTGAAGAATTTATTTGCTTACATTGATGTGGACTAAATTAAATGATTTTGTACAAATACACTGCCGCTAAATTGAATGCGAAATTCTCATTTTGATGATTTCAAGAAAGCCGAAAGTAGTGTAATAATTCCGCGGAGACACAATGTCTTTTTTTTAATAATGTTCCTTATCGGGAATAAAAGGTGAACAGTTTGTTCATATGAAACTGTGGTAATTTGTATGGAAAAAAGTAAAATGTTACAGCAAATGGATTGAACTTGACATTTAGAAATATAAAACGAATTTAATTTTTAAATATAAGTAAATAATAAAACTATTTAATTTCGATTTATATTGAATTTTTACAAAAGAAGAGAGAAATAATATGAAAAATTTTGTAATGTTAATTAAAACTTAATATGAATTAATTGCAGCCATTAAAAATTCAATTGATTCAGTTAAACTCTGTTAGCAGTCTGTCAATTTAGTTTCTTATCATATTTTAACTTAGCGCCTAAACGCGAACGTGCTGAAAAACGCAACATTTTTAAATCACTTGTGAGTTCGAAATCGCAAATTAAATTCTTTCGTGTGCTGAAGATCGCGCGTTTTACTTAGCACGAATATGTGTAGTGTCCAGTGTTGCCAGAAAATGATGATGAGAGAATGCTAAATCGGTCAAAACATTCTGCTTAAATGTTCTACAGAAGAAAAGTATACTTTGCTTTTAAGTATATACTTACAATGAAATCAAAACTAAAATAAATTTATAACTGTAATAGGGTGGATTATTTTTATTACGAAAATCACGTCCTAACGCCTGTATCGCCCCATAAATAGCATAGCTACAAAAATATTAAAATAGCTTTGAATTTTATGTTTATATAAACTTATTAGTATTTACAGGTATTTTTATAACACATAAAAACATAAAATAAATGAGTTTTTTGGAAATGTTACAATTACGTTTAAATTTTTTTTAACGCACTAATAATCCCAAATTATTATTTTACTTATTTAGTAAAATATTTTTTATTAAAAATACATCGAAATTGATTATTAAGGGGTTTAGCTGGATCCTATGCGCATTTCACTGTTGCTAGTGCAGATCATCAGGGAATCTTTAACCTTTAATACATGTACATTAATGAGAAAAATCCTCTATACAGAAGATTTTTTTTAACAAATTACATTTTTTATTTTCAACAAATTCTGCCAGAAAGCATCTGTTGTTGTTGTTGGCTTTATTTATTTAATATTAACAAGCGACTTAAATAATGAATGCACGATCTCTTAAATTTTGTTGATAATGTATTTCAAATAATTCTAATTTGTGAATTTGATTTTCCATTTGTATTTGAATGTGTAGGCTATTTGAGCTCTTGACTAAAGATTTCCTATTCATAATTGGTCTCAAAGATATGACGCAAAGTTTGTTTGAGCAAAATTATTATATAACCTTTTTAACACTTTTTACTAACACATTTTATTGAACAACCCTTTTTATCAGTTTATTTAAAATAACAAAAACATTCATCAGCAGTATTACCTGAAGGCTCCAAACTAACATAAATATCAAGAATAAATAAAAAAGTAATTACCTATCATTCAAACGAAGAAAAAAAAAACAACTTCAAAACCAATCATATTTTTGAACGTTAAACAATACCCTTATGCAGCAAAAAAAAAAAAACTAAATGTTTGCATAAAAATAATACAAAATGATTGAAAAACAAATTTCTGTTAGAAGTTACATGAAACCAATTTATGATTGAAAAAGGCATGAACACAAAAAAATATTCTTAGAAAGAATTTCATTATAAATATATAAGAGAAGCTTAGCTGCTCGTGGAATGCATGTGTGGGAACTGCGTAAATATGTATATGATGACTAGGAAAACATCTCTCTTTAAGTTGATCGAAAGACAAAGCTAAGTTTTATAAGTTAATATAATGTTTGAATTCAGTTATACTGTATAAAAATCAAAATTGCCAGGATCGAGTATATACCGTCTTTTTCAAAAAGGAATCATCTATATTCTTTTTGAATGCCTACCATATAATAAAAATAATTATAACAATTTACAAACCATGTATGGAAAGAGTTTATGCATAACAGCTGTTAATCATGATGGAGAAATGCCTATAAGTTCTCAATCGGGAAATCCCGACAAAATCCAAATCAGTTTTGTTCGGCCATGATAAATATTGAACATTTTAAATTTGAATCAGAAATAATTTCTTAGTAGGGCTTAAGTTCAGTAATTTCAATTATTGTTGAATGAAATATTTTTATTAATTAATGTGACTTTCTAAAGAAGAGAAGAAAAATTAAATTAGACTTTATTAGCTGGGGGAAATACCGATATTTTTCTCTGCAGCGACGCACTTAATCACTGTAGTTCAACTAAAAATTTAAAATTGTCTCATTTTAAATTTGTAATTTTGTGAGAGCTGCAGTATCGCCTACATTTTTAAAATTTTAAGTATCATTTTTTTGAAAGACTCTTATAATTTCTCTTAATATCGTTATTAACTCTCCACAGTATTTGAAATGAAGCAAAACATTTTGTAAGCGATTATTTCGTAGAAAAACTTTTCAAATTGCTTGAATCGTTTTGTATAGGAAAAAAAACCAGGTATTTCTTCAACCGAAAATAAAAAGCTTGACTTTCCACCCAAAATAAAAGATATATTGTTGAAACCTTGCATACACATTACACTTATGCAGGGTCATAGCTTTTGGTTTTGAAAAGTGGGCGAGACTACGCGATCTTTAGTTTCGAAAAGTAGGCTCGCTTGCGCCTATAAAAATTTAAAGTTATATTTTGCGCTAGAAATCTGGTATATAAGCAGCTAAGTAAGGAGCTAGATAAATCAAAAAACCCGAATTGCTTGGGAAGGGAAGGGTTGCAACTCACACAAAAGTTATTAAAATTTATTAATTTTTAATAATTTTGTACAAGTGTATTAAAAAACTCTTGAGTAAAAATCTCCCTAAAATATAAAACATGTTTAATTAAAACGAAGAAAAAAAATTAGTAACTTTATTTTACCCAAAAAAGAACATTAAATTTTCCAGACCTGGAACCACATATTTGATTTCTTTGGTTTTAAATACTAATTAGTTTTTTTATAAAATATAAAATAAATTTAATTAACAACCAAACAAAAGAAATAAAGAAAAAAAAAATTGTGTTATTAAGTTACTTTTATATACAAAAAATTTTAAACTTTCCAGCCTTGGAGCTGTGTTTTTTTTTTTAACTTTTTATACCAAACTATTTCTCTCTAAAACGTAACATTTATTTGATATATAAAAATATATAAAAAATTTTAAATTTTCCAACCCTGGAATCATCTTTTTGATTTATTTTTTCACTGAAATATAAAAAAGGTTAATTTAACAAAAACACAAAAATTAGTTTTAGTTAGTTACTTTTAAATGGCAAAATAACTGGACTTTCCAGCTCTGAAACGGTCTTTTTAATTTTGCTGATTTTTTATACCGTTTTTGATACACCATTTAAGAACCGAAGTCTCTAGCTTTTTTTGTGAGGTTTGGAAAACTGATTTCATGTACAGCCAGATGGACGGACGGACTGACTGACGGACAGACGTACATTGCTTATTCGTGAGGACCCAGAATAAATGTTTATACTTTATATGTTGTATATTAATGTTTCGGAAATTACACACGGAAGTACTTTTGTCACGAGCACTATCGAAAATTTGATCAAAAGTAGACTTACACGCATAAAAAGTATAACAAGAGCAAATGATCTTTGAGCGAAGTACTAAAAAATTTTAATTAAATAAATTTCCTTGAAGGCTTCAAAAGTGATGCAAAGACTTTTTCCATAAAATTTATTGAATCATAACTTTAAATCTTAATATTCATGAATTTAGTATTGTTTTCTTTAATTATTTTACTGAATCTCTTAAATATTAAGTGAGTTTTTTTTTAATCAATAAGAATGTATCCACAAGCGCTCGTCACTGTGTAGCCATACTTTCATTTAGGTACAAGAGGTGCTTTGTAACTTTTGAAACTGTAGCTCTCTCCGCATGAATATTTATTGTGCACTTCGTAAACAAGTACCATCAAGAGGTGAAGTTATATGTTAAAATGTGCCACTAAAACGTTAGTTCAAAGCTCGATATTTAGCCTAAGCAAATACGAGTCGGATGGATTTATGGGAGCTTTTGACACCAATAATAAAAAAATTATAATTTAATCTTAGCACGCATCTTAAGTTTCCACTTTTATTTTTATTATTTTTTTCAACACTCAAGCCAAGCAGAAAAAAAGCTAAATGCTGAACAAATATATAATTTAAATTTAAAATTTCGGCGGATTAAATGTTTAAGCCCTTGCCTGATTTAGCAATACACGTTTGATAATTGCATTCGTAGAAGAAAATTGATAAATCGACTTTATAGCTTTTTAGCGATAGAGGTTTAGCTTATGAGAGTTAGACGTTAAGATGGAGGTGTTCAAAGGAGTTTCACTCCCTTAAACAAAAGAGAAAGGTTTTTATAATTTTTGCTTAATACAACTAACCATAAATATAATTAATTATCTATACGGGCATTCCCACCTCTGCATTTATTGTGAATACTCGTATGTAAGCTGTAACTCTTGAATTCCTACATTCTCTTTTTATATAAGTATTTTTACAAATATAAAATTGAATCAATTTGAATTGAATAAAACGAAAATATATAAGTACTGAATTACAAGAGAATAAGTCGTACTCAGAGTTATTACTATACTAGTGGTCCAGGTATCCCTTCCTGGCCTTAATTCAAGTGTGCCTGTTTATGAGAAAGGCAACTGAAATCATTATCTCCTCAGGAATCCTCTCCTGTCCATTACTTCCCTGAAACACACACCTCCGTGAGTTTTCTCATTTCATTTTCTAGCCACTACATTTTTTTTGTGGGAAAAACGTATAAAGGAGGAGTGCGAAAATATTTCATAAAAATATTCCTTATGAACTTTACCATAAAAGTGCTAAGAAAATCTTATACCTGAAATACAACATTCCGATGATGATTAAGCATAAAAATCTGATCAATACTTCAATCCTTTTTTAAGACCCATACACATACATATATTATTTATTTGGTCTTCTCTGCTGTCAGACGTTAGAACCCTTTTTCCCAAGATTTTCTTGTTCGTTTGGCTTAAAATTTTTAAATTTATCTTTTGTGTGTATTTTTCTTTTGTCTTAACTTGACATTTTTCATTGTTCTTAAGCAAATTATGCAAATAAGGATGTTTAATGTAAACATTTGTTTAATTTTTAACTTGCTACACCCACAATTGTTTGATATTCGTACGGCTGGTGGAGTTGCCAAACAAACTTTTTTTTTATACACGATTGTTGTGCCGTGAAACAATTAGCTAGGACTTTTTTTAACAAAAATAATATATTGCCAATATTATTATAATAAGAAGAAAAAGTCGGATCTTAGTTTTTGGTTAGTTATTTGGTTTCTATTTGATATGCCAATATACTCTTCGAGTTCTTTTCGTATTTAGAAAAAGTCGGGTATACTATTTTGTAAAATCTCAAAAGATTTATTATGCTCATATTATATATAATCAGCTTCCAAAATATTACTTCTTTATTATTACTGAATGTATTATTGTATTCAGTAAAATAATATGGACGTTGCGACAGCACTGGTAGAATAAATGTTTCAACTTTTGGAATACCCTCATAACTTTAGCTCTAAAAGTATTATAATTACAGACATCCTTGATGTAAATCCAACACTTTATTAGTTATTCTGCAGTGAATACGGTGACTAAGGACTGATGATTTGTAGCGCTCACCCCATATAGCCAGCAATGTGTCCCTTCAATTTACGGTACTCAATGAGAAAATTTTACCTTTCATTAAAAAATATATTCTGAGTGGTATTCTTTGTATTGGTATTGCCAGCTTAGTATAAAACAAAGCCAAATTTAGCCTTTTTGTCTTTAAGTCTTGAAATTTATGTGTTGTATTAATAATAATATTGTAATATTGATTTTGACCTTAAAGGGTTAAATATACTTAATTTATTTTTAGTTTTTACATTAAAAATCCATTTAAATATTAACATGAAGTGTCTCGAAAAGAAATCTACTAACCGACTCAAAAACTATTAAGTAAAAAAATTAAAAGAACGCTTACAGCCTGATCCAATGTCGTTGATCAGGCTGTAAGTAAATAAATAAAATATTCTATAATAAATGCCGATTTATGGAAGTCAGTTTATTAGTGCACACGTTATATTAGAGCAATTCTATTCAAAAAAAAGTCCAGAGGGGTTAAATCGCAACTGCGTGAATTCACAAATCTTTTAAAAACTCCTACTGGCTTTATTTCGTGCAGCAATTGAATATTGCAAGTATGTAGCCGTTTTAAGTAAAATATGGTGTAGTGATGACTTAAAACATTCCAAGCATTTACTTAAACTAAATTATAATACATCGGCAAACTATAGTTTTAATACGATCTTCCTTTATAGGCAGCGAAGCAAGAAACGATATCGATTTAGTACAAAACTTTATGCTTTATGGCAATTGATTTATCAACTAAGTGAGAATTGCAGCTAAATTAAATTTTAGCAAACAGTATGAGCATTGAACGTTAATTATATAAATATCGGATTTGTCTTAATAATCATTATGTATACGCTACATTAACTGGAATGGTATGTGCCTGTCTGTTAACAAGTTTGTAACCAACAAAGTATTTATTCTCTGCTGTTCAGTATATTAAATAAATTGGTATGTACTCGTATCTACATATTACTGTGCTTGTTACTATACATTTTTAATTAGAAGTTTCATAATGGCATGTTACAAGTCATAGAAAATAGTCTCAGCTATACTGCGACCCATCTTGACACTAATTCACCAAGTTATAATTACTCGTATGCATAAAGTTTAACATGAAACGTGAATACAAGGGAGGGATATTTGGAGCATATAAAACACGTTCTGGAAAGAATAAGTGAATACCATGATATTGACACTTTTTCAATAGCCCAACTAATTTAACCAACACTTTCGCAGTCTATATAACTGTGCCAAAAAAGAAAAAGTGCTTCAGTCGAGATAAGCAATTGTAGAGTTAATGGCTTTCCTAAAATTTTCATATTCTAAAGTACCTCTGAGAGCGCAATGAATTGCTGCTTATCTTTTTCCGACTTATAATCTCATATGAAACAATAGCTTAATTTGGCTTCTTCTTTGGTACATTTCCAATTGAATGTTTTAGTTACAGTCTGTAAAACGATTTTCTTTTCCTAAATAAAATAATAGCAAAAACTGAATATTTCAATTAAACTGCAAAATAAGTGAAATTGTGAAAATCGTCTTGTTAGTTAAAAATATCTCTGATACAAAACATAAAAATATGGCTTAAGCTCTATAGATACAAATGAAGTTCGAACAATAATAATAAAACTAAGTAAAATTAAAAGCTATGGGCTTGTGGCAAAAAATTAAAAAATAAAAATGTATACTTAATAGTAACAAACCAAAAACAGTTTGTCTTAAGTAGAACAAAAATAAGCAAATTAACTAACAAGTGCATAATTAGTAAGGAACAATTTACAACGGTAAGGCTGTTGTAAATTTAGAGATGGTAAAATTGAGCTTTCATTACAAAAAAGCTTTCAATAAATTGTAATACGATGAATCAAAACAATTCACAAGTTCCATTTGCAATAAAAGCTGAGTATATAAAGCAGAAATCTACAACAACTGACACCAAACACAATTGACAAAACACAAAAGAACGCTGATGATGAAGGTGTAGTGAGCTTTGAAAATAGCTAGTTGTTCCGTTCTACTAAGTGTTTGTCAGAATATTTACAATTAACTTTGGTGTTATTTGTTCATTAGTAATTATCACATGTAGTTTCACTTTTCGAATCAATAATATGTACAGAAAAAATCTGCACACATGTTATTGCCAACTAATATACACACAAGCCAACAAAACGAAATGCGATGCGAACTAATGTCGTGATCAAAAGCTAGTATTGTTGAGAGGCTGTTGAATGTGCGGTTACTTTCTGGATATTGCTAACATTTTTCTGGAAGCTTTGCTTAAGTAAAAAAATATGCATCTGCTAAGAGTAGACTCAGTAAAATCAGTTGAGTTGAGTATTCCGTACAAAACAGCGAAGGTAACATTGCGGTATTTCAGCTGTGATTTATTTAACATTGTGTATTTGAAAAGCTCTTAGTATCAGTGTTTAGTAAATAAAATGTCTGTTCTGATAAGAAACCACGTTTTTAAAAGGCAAAAAAGTAACAATATTAATGTGTATTAAAAACTATAAAATAATTTTTGTTATGTTAGTTTATGATGAATAAAGAAAACTTAAATTTTTTAATAAACCTCTAAGATAGTTAAAAGCAGGATTTTAACGGACGTATAGGAAGCTATTCAGTAGTACAATTTTACTTTAATCTAAAGTAAGAGATAAGTTCAAGGCATTTTTATAATAGGTGATAAGTTAAATTAATTTTTTACTATTGAACAACTTTTTATAAGTCCGATAAATCCTGTTTTTAACTATCTTTAAGTTGTAATAATGCCCCTTAGCAATTTATTTTATTGTTCAAAGTATAAAACAATTTGAAATTTTCAATTTCCGGAAAACAATTGTAATACAAATTCGATTGCAAATTCATGAAGCCTTGTTTTTCTTATATAATTCTGCACTCATGGCAACCATTTCTTTTTCCCAAATCCGCGCCATTATTTACTTTCTTATCAGTTGCTTTCATTAAGGTGTCTGGACGCTTAATATTGTCTCCATATTCTATTTGTATTCGTTTTCTGTTAAATTTTTTGTTAATTGTTTTGTAAATTAAGTTAAAGTTATTTTTTTTAGTCTTTAGTCTAGCATTTTATTCTTTAATTCATAGCCCATGAATTTTTATGCGATGCTTTAATTTTTTCAGGCAAATATACTTTAAACAAAAATTATTATTTAATTTTTATTGCATCTACGTTTCTTTTGCTATTAGCACTTCAAATTGTATGCGGAAATTAAAAATAAACACAGATGCGAAAATTTTCATATTGATGTTAATTCAAACAGACTGACTGACATACCAAAACAGACAGATAAGGGGAAACAATGTTCGAATAAAAACAAGGTACACAATCACTTTAACGCAAAGTAATTGTGGGGGCGTTAATATAGAAGGAATCATATAAACGATTACTGCCACTACTGCCGTTTTGTGAATACAACAATGAGAGCGCAAAACCTGTGAAAGTGATTTAGCCATACTTTGACAGCTTTGGAAATTTTCAAAGCCATAGACGAAGTAAGATAAAAATTTAAAACTTGAAAATAAACATAAAAAAATTACATCCAATAACTGAAATTCTACTACTGTGAAAATATTAGTATTTGCAATATTATTTTTTTTATTTCAATAGATGAACGTTTGAAATTATCTAGCCAACTACCAGACAAATGCCAGACTAAAGTTATTTTTGTGTGCATGTGTTTTTGTTGCTGGAAACAATATGCGGGTGTTGTTACTGCTGCTAATGCTGCTGACATTTACACAGGCTACTAAACGGTAGTACAACATATTCATTGAAATATTTTTGGGGTGGTAATTTGAAATTGAAAGGGAATGAAGTGCATAAGTGTAATGGTTTTTTCACAATAAAACATATAATTTTTCTTACAAATACATACATTTTAGTGGATTCTTCATTATGTTACAACTTAACAACGAGTATTCAAGCTAACCATACCGAATTTGACTACTGCGTCATATAATCATTTATTGTATTGTAGAGTATTGAGTTTGAAAAAAATTGTCACACTGTTGCAGACAAGAAGAAAAAATAATATAGTTAATAAACCAAATATCTACGTTAAGTAATTTAGTACATATTTTAGCTGAGATTAAATAATTTCAGTTTATTAGACAAAGACGTTAAGAAACAAGAACATTCATGTGATTTATGTGCATGAACAAGTTGCTTGAGTTTGAGGTGACAATGAAAATAAAAGTAGTGACAAAGGACATGCATTTCACTAACATACTTTGTATTCCTTAATTATTCAATAAATTTTTAAATACATTGGTTAGAAATTTTTAAGTCCGTAATAAAGAAATTAAGTATTTTCCAATTTTTAAAATATTACCTGATTCCTTTAGATATCAGATAAGACATGACGATTTTATGGCGGCATTTTATTAGGGAAGCATTACTAACTGCTTCCCTCAGTAACTTCTGGCAAAGCAAAAATTTTAATATTTATCGATAACTTCGTGCTAACCTGAATATAAAAATGAAAAAAACGGATAAACAGAAAATGAATAGTGATGCTTACAAATGTGTTTACCAAAGGTAACTCAATAATTGTATACACAATATTTCTCATATTCCATTTCATTAAAAATTTGCGTTAAATAGCTGATGTTAATAACAATCTCTACCCCAGTAGATAGACTTGGGTGCTGATGAAGTGCGTTGCTGCACAGAAAAATATCGGTATTTCCCCCAGCTTGTAGTCTAATTTAATTTTCTTCTCTTCTTTAGAAACTCACATTAATTAATAAAAAAATATTTCATTCAATAAGAATTGAAATTACTGAACTTGAGCCCGACTAAGAAATTATTTCTGATTAAAATTTATCGATATATTTATTAATTTTAATGCATTTCACTCACGTATGACTGTATATCATGTGGCATCTCTGCATACAAAATGTCTAAATAAGCGAAAATCACAAACATAATTTAAGAAAAATAAATAAATTTGAGCTTGTGATGTCAATATCATTTAATAAAATATGTTGCTAGATAGTAAAATCGATTGTTGCAATCCCCTTATTCCAGTTGACGACATCGACGTCACTTAAAAAAACAATACCAAAAAATTGGGGCTTGTTTAATAGCTCTCGAGAACAATTTTGTGTTATTGACAATCTATTTCCGTTCCCTAAGGTCTAGAAAATAGCATAAACCTGCCAATAGGAGTCAGTTACTTTCGAAAAACGGGTACAAAAGCCCAAATTTTTTGGATTTATGTTAAACTGACGTCAATGTAGACAACTGGAATAAGAGCGATTTATTATAGCGATATGATTATCATAATAAAAGTTACTGAATCCAGGTACAGAAATGAATATATTGCATTAAAAAACAAATTTCCACAGCTGCATGAGTTTGCACAGCTAAATGACAATAGATGCAAAATCTATAATCCATTCTTCAGCATCTCTGCAAAATATTGTGTAAATTAATAGTAAAAATTATAAGAAATTTATTCACAACTAAAATTGTTTTCAAGTTTAAAATTAACGCACAAATTATTATTTTACTTATTAACTAAAATATTTTTTATTAAAAATACATTGAAATTGATTATTGAGGGGTTTAGCTGGATCCTGTGCGCATTTCACTATGTCTACTGGAGATCATCAGGGAAACTTTACACAAAAATTTCTTAGAACAACTAGAGTTAATGTGTTAAATCTTTTATTTAAACATATGATAAGCTCAACAAATAACAAAGTTGAAACAAGAACTTAATAATCAATCAACATGTTTTTTTTTATTTTCTTATTTTACCATTGCTACATTGGCTGACTTTTTTTCAGCTTCAAATTGTAGTTGTAAGAGTATGTAAGTCCTAATTTACACTATGCAAGTCTTATTGCTAAGCTGATTAGTTTGTTAGGAAAGAGGGATGAGGGGAAAAGAAACGTTACTGTTCCCATCGTCTCTCTCTCCGTCAAACTAATCAGCTTAGCAATAAGACTTGCATAGTGTAAATATGGACTAAAGAAAATAAATGTAAATAACAACAATGGGGGCTATTCTGGAAAACGCGTCGAAGAAGTGAAATTTACATGGAAAACAAAAACAAAACTTTGTAAATGTAAAAAAAATTGTTTTTGTTTCTCATACAAAATTAACCGTTTTTAAAAAGAGAGAGAAACGCGTTGAAATTCTCACGTTTATTTCATTTTAGAAATGTATGGCAAACAAAAACTATTTTTGAAAATTTGTTTTTGTTTTAATGTAAAGTTTCACTTCTTCGACGCGTTTTCCAGAATAGCCCCCATTATCTATTCAAGAATAGAGTGTTGCCACACAAGTATTTTTTTGACCCGGTGCAGTCAAGTTAATAATTAGTGTTTTTTATGTTAAAATTTTTTCATTGTAGGCTCAACTTCAAAACCCACTTCAAAACCCACGTCGCCACTGTGACTCTCCACATACAAAAGCAATTTTTGTGTTGAATATTAAGCAAATAATACAAAAAATTGTATAAACTATGTAAACATGAAATGTCGCTTAAGCTTTCAAACTAGAAAAAAAACTTTTGGTGTCATCGTAATTAGGAGATGAAAATACATAGGGACTAGCTATTTCGATTCAAAAAACGCAAACAAAACTCTTGTACTTTCATAAATTTTAACCACTTTTTTTTAGATAACCAACAAGACATTTATTTAGTATCAAAATTCCGAAAAAGCAGGCCATATACTTTGAAATATCTAACGACCGCAGTGATAAAAATATTAATAACTCAGATTCCGTATAATTTAATTTATTCTCTTTATATTTTTTGTTTGTCTAACAATTTTTATTTTAAATTTATTTTAAGACAAGTACATCCCAGCAGCGACGCCAATTTAGCGCGTTTCGCGCTAGAGGGTTTGCAGTATGCAAGTCTTTTTGCTAAGCTGATTAGTTTGTTAGGAGAGATTAACGAGAGGAAAAGAAACGTTTCTATTCACCTCGTCTCTCTATATGTTCCACCAGTATTGTTGAACGAAAAAGTACTGAAAATTGTACGACAAAAAAATGTGTTGCCTATTTACACGTTTCAATTCAATTGGGAACTGAGTCAATTGTTGTCCACATCAAGGCGTGAAGGCGTCTGTCCAAATCGGTAACAAGATTAGAAATCGCTGAACGATTAAAAAAGAAATTACTAAAGCTGTAAATAGTACAATTCGCACAAATTATAAAAAAATAAATTGATTAATTTTTATATTTTTATATTTTTACGTGGTATGAGTTAATTTCAACTGCCTCTTCCACTATGTCGAAAGAAAACCCCTGCGAAAGAAAACTATAGCCGCTCGAATTTTAATAAATTTTCATCCCACTATGTCGTCAGCTCTCTTTCGCTTATGATTACGTATGTCACTTTTTTGTTTTACGTATTTGTAAATCAAAGTAGTTCCCATTTGTAACTTTCAAATACTTCTCGCGATTTTTGTAAATTTACTAACATTTACATGAAAATAAATACAACCATATTGAACAATGATAGTCGCACAGCAACAGCATGTTATAGTTGGCCATGGCGTTATGGAAATTTCAGGGCCAAATAGTGTAACTTACAATCAAACAAACAAATAACATTTCATTATTTAAAAGGTTATTTCGTCG
Organism: Nowickia ferox; assembly: GCA_936439885.1. NCBI lineage: Eukaryota > Metazoa > Arthropoda > Insecta > Diptera > Tachinidae > Nowickia > Nowickia ferox. Next base: position 98,612,047 of record OW387023.1, on the reverse strand, counting down.
TGAAACTTTGTATCTTATATAACTTAAGTTATATATTAGACCCTTAAAATTAGCAGGATATCTCTAGAAAGAAATAGAAATACATGAAAAAAATCATTTAAAGTTTCAAGTGGTTTTCCAAAAATTTGATAATTACCATTTAAATACTATATCCCTTCGGCCTCAACTTGTACATAAATATTTCTTAAAATCTGTGTCGTAAGGAAAAAGAACATCGATTTTTATCTCACAACATTTTGTGTTACAAAACTGGTTTCAATCACAATACAGACTTGCCCTATACTCTAATAGCAGAGAAAACAGAATGTCAAACACATGTTAATTAAATTGGTACACCAAATTGAATTGATAAAATCAAACTGTCATTTCAGACGCCGGTAAAATGATAAAAAAAAGTAAGAACATTACCAATCCTTAGAAACAGTAGTAACAAAAAAAAAACAAAAAGAAAGAAACACGTGTAATTTTACTCTCACTTATTTCTACAGATTTATTGAAGAAACTCAAACACAAACTTATTTAATATACTTTTTGTCATTTAAAATTTTACTTAAGTGTGAGTGTATTTCCCTCTGCTGTATTCTTGTATCGCTGTTAGTTCTTATTCTTGTTCATCTAGAGAAGTTATGTGGGTCTTGCAGTAGAAGGCAAAAATAACGATACAAGGCAACAAACAAAAAAAGAAAACCTGATGTTGTACAGTTCATGTTTTGCAGAATAAAATCATGCAATCATAATGAACTTTCCACGGTAGTTGGGCGCTCTAATGTATTCAGTACTTGGCCATGCTCTACACTATAAATAAGTAGGTTGTTGTGTATTTCATTTTTTTTTTATATATATGCCGCCTTGTTTATGAATAAACAACATGTAAACAATACCCAGTGCTGGAGAATTTACAAATGAAAAGAAGGGGCTAAAAAAACAAATTATTGTTAATTAAATTTTTTGCTTACTCAAATATAACATAAATCTTATTTACTGTTTTTTATAACAATTAATTATTTTTAGCAAAACGATAAACAATTTTTTAAAACTATTCCTTGTGCTTGTTTTTTGATAGTTCAATATTAAGAACCTCCCTTTTTTGTTTTCGTAAGAGTAAACAGTTTAAAGCTCCGCCTCTGTTTTGCATGTGTTGGCTGGCATTCGTTTGCCAATGCTGGAGCTTGGGCTTCAATGAAAACCGACACACAATTATATATGTGTGTGTATTTGTGTGCGCCGTAGGAATCGAAAAGGTAAAGTAGAATATGTATGTATGGGTTAGTGTAAATTTCTGCAAAGAGAGTGTAACGGTGTTCTGCTCTTAGTGAATTTTGTGGTGCATATTTTACGGAGTCTGTTATAAATGGTTTTATAAATTTTTGCACTCCTTAAAAATATAAATTAAAATTCAATTAGTATGTGTTTGTTCATAATGCATGAACTCTGGAACTGAAATTAAAAAAAAAAATTAGGTTAATACCCGGTAGGTTTTGGGTTTGCTTTTAACCCAAAAGTGACCACTTTGTAGAGTAAATTGTAGTTAAAAAAAAAAAATAGCTGAAGTTAAGACAACATTTGCCGTACTCAGCTAGTATCTTTATATTGCTCATATGTTTGCATTTGTAGTACAAATGCTCACTTAATACAGCGTTAGATCCAGACCTATTTCATAGGTTAGGACTTGGACGAGTAGATAAGTAGCTACCAAAATTAAATTTCATAATAAGTAGCAAGTATACAAGGATATCAAACAAACCCATAAAATCTTTAAAAATATTTTAAAATTATTTGCAATATAAGGTACACATGTATTTACAAAATTATTAGATTTAGCCTTTTTTATTAATAGAAAAAAATGCATAAAAAACCCATCTAGAATTGTGATATGATACCACTTATACCTAAGTCTGGACCAAGTTTAAGAAATCAAGCGTAGTCGCGAATAACTTTGTAAAAGACAAGTTGTACAAAACCAGTTTTTTTCAAAGATTAAAATTAACATCACTCTCTTGCGTTGTTCAAACATCAAACAATCCAAATTATGCATCTTAAGGCCATCAAAATACAATTACAAACAGTCAGTCAGTCAGTAAGTAACTAACAAAATCATGCAAACAAAATTGATCAATATAACAGAGATACTGAAAGAAAAAAAGCTTTAACTTGCTAATTATCATTATTTTCGATAAGCTGAAAATATTACCAAAAAAAAAATCTTGCCTTAAAATACTTTTTTTGGCTCTCCTGCAAAATAGTTATTTTGTCAATTACAACGTTATATGCGGCTGACGTTCAAATTATGAATTATTATAAGTGATTTATAAAACTGCTTAGCTTAATTTTCTTCAATGTTCTTAATGTGGGATTTTGTATTATGAACTTGCAGAACTGTGCAGACACATTTCAACGCTCTCAGCTGTACACTTAGTTTTATAACACATTTGCACACTGGGGTGGAATAAGACAAAAACTGAATTCCAAATCTGTAATATTCATGTCAAAAATATTAATATGCTGCTTGGAAGTATTAAAATGTAATAAGAAGAGAGCATACATCACGCCAATTTCTTCTATTAAGTGATATTGTTAGAATATACTAAAATTTTTGTTTAAAAAAAAAAAAATATTTCGAAATAATTTAAATTATTATGACAATATAACATAATAGAACACCTTGTGAATAGCAAATACTTTTTATATAAAAATTTTACCAGAATTACGAAAACACTCAGATTTTTTTACACAAGTGTATTAATTTCACCACCTTTTTGTGAAAAGTGTCATTAATTTAAGGCCACAAAATTGTATCCTTCTGCTTCGTATGCATATTTGGCTTAGCAGATTTTATTGTTATTTATGAATTTCGCATTGCCGGATGATTACAAAAGTTAACACAAATCATGAATGGCCAGGGTAAAGTCTTGTTGTCACATACAAATTTATAGTTATATTTTAGGATAGATAGGTGAAATTTACTTAAAAGTGATTTATAAAACTGTGTAGGCCAGAAAGCAACTAAAAAGAATGTAAAACACGAAAGTTTAACCAGGAATCAAGAGTTTAAATATGAGCGAATCATTTGAAACTTTGCATGAACATTGCAATTATGCAAATATATAATTTTGTTTTTCAAAAGAGGTCGTAACCCTGTGTTAAGTACTTCAGCTTAACAGATTTTAATCTATTATTTATTTCTCCTTAACAACTTCTTAAGAAATTTTACATGAATCATACCTAGAGTTTTATAAAAACCGATAAAATGAAAAAGTACGCACGTAGGTAAAGTACGTTCAAAGCAAATATTTAAAATTAAATATTCACTTCTGTTCCATTGTTAGTATATGCCAAAATATCTGAATCCAATGAACTCAATTAATTTTTGCGGTACAAGGTTCTGTTTTTTTTAAATCACATGTTCTAAAAGCTCTAGTTAGACCCAGACTATAATAAGTGCCACTTGAGTTGTGTAAATTGAAATTTATAAATGGCCAATGTTAAAGTGTACTTCTGATGATAAAATTTTTCATAACTCAGATTTTGTGCTATAATTTGTTTTCGGCTTTCAAAATCATTTAAATAGTATTAATTTCATTACAATTAATTACCTTTTGAATTGAGATTATCCTTCTAACTGAAACCCCCTTAAACCATTCCCAGCTCTGATGCAATAATTTCTAATGCATCAGTTTATACAAATGCATCCACCATCTTTTATCACGTTGTAAAGAGCTTTGCTCTCAAATAATTATTAGTCATTGATAAATTTAAAACAAAATTTAAAACAACTAGAAATAAGAAATCGCAAATCGATGATTTTCTTGTCAGTTTTCGGTATCAAATGTCTCAATTTCAATTAAAACCAAAGAGCGAACCCTAATCATAACCACTTGCCACAGCAAAACATTCAGGGCAATCGTGAATAAAATTCCATCTGAAATTCCTCCTTTTTCCAATTAGAATTTTTTGTTTTTCCTATTACTTGGTATTGGTTGGAATTTCCGGAAAAAATTTCACTCGAAGTTTTATTCATGATTGCCCTGATTGAGTTTAAAAAAGAGTTCTTGACCAAAAATAAATTAACTGCCAATTCATAGAAGTCATGTAAAAATTCTCCTCTGGCTATTTACATTGAAAACAAAAATATATTTTGAGTGCTTTGTTTTTGTTTTCAATATAAATAGGCAGACGAGAATGTTTACATGGCTTCTATGAACTGGCAGTAATTATATTTTGCTGCGATAAAATGTTCTCTACATGTAGGCCCAGGTGAGTTACGAAGTAAAAAATTACATGTGAAAGCACGAATTGTTGAACGAAGGAGCCGGACAGACCAACGTTCGTTTTAGAAAGCTCAAATTTGGTACGCCATTAGGTCTAGGTGAGTTGCCAACCACAAAAAATTTAACACAAAAATTTTAATTAGGGGAGAGTGACCACAACCATTAAGCCCAGAGCTACAACAAAAGCTATTAAATTTAAATTTTAATCTATTAGTCTATTTAAGGAATTAAGAGGGCTTGTACCCACTAAAATTTTAAGTTAAACTTAAACATCGTACATGCCTGGAGCTTTTGTCATGACACAGTATTGCATTTTTCAAAGTGGTGAGCCTAGCAAATTATTTTAAATACATCTGCTCCTTCTAAATGATACATTCATCATGAATAAAAATTAAACAGACTAGAGATTTAAAAAAAGTTTTGAAAACGGACACAGATCCTCACAAAAGCATAAATTTGAAAAAAAGGCCAAGGTTCTTACAGACTAGTGTATGCAATTCTGAATGCCTTCTCCAATACATTCTGGACAGAGTCTGTTTCTTTTTTTCTGATAAAAAAAAATATATATTAAACTAATTTAGAATATTTCTGCTGGAATTATCCAAATACTTCCTTAGGAGAAGTTTTCTTTTTATAATCTATTAGCTGTTTCACGATTGATTTCCCAGCAGAAATCGGTTGCCGTTATATCTTTTTTCCATTAGCGCATTATGTTTTATTTTTTATAAGAGAAAAGTAACACTTAGGCAATGAATGCCCACTACTATTAGTAGGTGGTACCTTCTTTAGGAAAAGTATACTGAGATAGAAGACAGGCATTGAAGGAAGAGATACAGAAAAGCTTCACTCTGTCATAACTCTGTTTTTTGCAGTTTTTTTAAATAATGCAGTATTGCAGCGCCTCCGGTGTCAATGAGGCGTATTAACGTCTTCTTGTGTTTATTAGCCATTTTATTTGTTATTTTATTTCGCCAATAGTTTTGCTTCACAGTACTGACGATGGCAAAACCTTTCTCACACGCACCACGAGAAAACTCTAAATGCGAAAGCAAGAAATATATTTTTAATTGCATGTTGCATCCAAGTTGGGGATATGAAAAAAATTCTTGCAGCAGTTCTTTGTAACTTGGAGCCCTTCTATTTCCAAAAAATATATGGTGACATATGTATTTGAAAGCTACCTATTCCATTCTTTCTTTATTGACCAAATTAAATTTGAACAATTCTTTTAAAAATTTGCTTTATTGGGGACCAATATACGATATATGCCTTATTTTAATTTGGTCTTACTCACGCTTGGAAATACACTTTTCAGGTGTTTAAATGTTTCTCCATCTCTCTTTATAGCTTTAACCAGATTTTTTAATAAGCCTAATTTGATATGTATTTTTTGAATATCAGATAAAAGTTCATTTGCAATGTTTTTGCTTCCCAAATCGCATGTGACCTTAAGGGCCAATTTTTTGTATTCTCCTAGCATAGTCATTAATTTTCAAAGGGCACATATCGAGCCTTTTGTTTATTTTATCGTAAGCGACATGTTATCGAAAATAAAATTTTTTATTAAAATTAAAATTTTATGGACCTATCCATAGTTTAGAATTATGAAAATGCTAAAATCGTGCTGTAAAATTTTTTCGTAAGCGACAATTTAAGTACAAAAACATATTTGAATATATATAAAAAAACATTTTTCTGAAAAATTTAGTTTTTGTCGCTTACAATAATATTAAAAATAAGGCTCGATAAATTCTACACAAACTGATTGTACTGAATACTATAGAGCAAACGTTTGATGTTTTTGTGGTTTCTTTCATACTTATTACATGATCTAATAAAAATAGTACGAACGGATATTGATTTCCATTATATAGCAACACTGCTTTCAGACTGAGTTTAGATGAGTCAATGAAGAGTCACCAAGCCATTGAATACATATCTATCGTCCTAACCATAAAAAACTAACTCCTCTACTTGGTATGGGATTTTAATCAAAACGCAAGGTACATATTGCTCGTCAAAATGAATATAATCAAAATTTGTTCATCGATTTTCATTACTAATGGCTTATTTTATTTCCAGTATACAAATGTAAATTATTTGCAGTTTTAATTTTTTTTTATTAATTTTTGAAGACAAAACATAAATGTAATTTTGAATATTTTGTTTTTCACCACTTATTTCTCAAATCAAAAATTTTAAAACTTTGACTTAAAGTTATCTTTATCTAGCATCTTTCAGTGTTTAATTTACTCACATTTTCAAAAATTAATAATCTTAAAAATATAACAATTTTCAAAGAAGATATAAGAAATTATGTGTTAGATCTTTTTATACTTTTTGCACAACAGTATGCAATTTTTTGCGATTATACTATGGCGAAATCTGGATTTTTGAGAGAGAGAGAGAGAGAGAGAGAGAGAGAGAGAGATAGATAGATAAAGCTTGTCTAGTACCTTATAGACTTCTACTATAAATGAGAGCATGTGGGCCCAAACATATTAATCAAGCTAATACGAGTATTTCTTCAACAAATCAGAATAAAAATGGAACCATAGTGCAAGCATTTGCATGCGCTTGCATATTGCCTTCTGTATAAAAAGAGAGTTATTCATGTTAAATTCAAACTTAGTTACTCTCAGAAAAGCATGTGTGGTCCTTAGAAAATTTAATAGTAGAAAATTAGCATTTTAAAAATACTTGCAAGAATGAGAGTGCTTAACTTGCTGGGGATCTGCTCATAACTCCATGAATAAAAAGATAAAAAAAAAATTGCGTTAAATATTTTTCATATTCATGTTAGTGTGTGTTTGTATTTTAAACAAAACCATCTCATAAATGATATTTTACTCTTTGCAATAAAGAGGCGGAATTTTATAACAAACAGTAACACACACACACATGAACAGTAAAAATTATGCATGAGAAAAGTTTTTTATTTGAAATACAGTTTGTGTAAAGTTGTGTGCAACTCTCTGTCAAAGCAATTGTTTGCCAAAAAATTTTTTTTTCTTAATTTTGTTTTATTATAACCGGCTCCAGTTATCAATGTGACACGGCGGCAATAGATTGCGGCTCCAAATAATGGGTGTGTGTTTGCTAACGAGTGTTTTAGCCTCATACTAATGTAATTTTTGTGCAGGTTTTCCTTTGCTTCTATGCATTATCCTGCTGTGCATTGTGTGTTCATTGTTGCAGCATTACTTTTTTTCTTCTATTTTCCCTTCAATACACTTTGTTGGGCTATTGCTTATTTACATTGGGGTTACTATTTGTTGGATAATTGTTACAGTTTGTATGTGTGAGTGCGTGTATGCGTTTGCATTATTCTTCTGCACAATCCGTGTTCGTGCTTACTTTTTTTATACTTTTTTTTTAATATTATATTTCATTTTACTTTAGCATATAGTGGTGATTGTAGTGGTAGTATTATGATACCCTTGCGTCCGTTTCAACGCATAAGCAGTCATCAAAAGGATGTTTTTAGTTTTAAATTGACGTTACAAGGCGGTGTTTTATACGTATCTTACGCTGATTACTAATAAACTCCCGTTTAAACGCAGGCAAAACGTGTTTACAAAATAATTAGTGAAAAATTAGTGCAAATAAATAAATAGAAATCTTGCGCATCAAGTGTTTTACGTCGGTTATATTTGGTGTTCCTTCAATTCGTATTTGCCGTTAAGCGAACAAAATAAGTATTTAATCGTTTCGTGTATATTTTGCCTTTTACTCACTTCCGTTGGTGACAGTTGCTGAGAATATTCGATACAAATTGTTGTTATATTTTTCTTCCTCGTGCTGAGAGCGAGAGTGTGAGTGCAGTATTTGTATTGTTTATGCAGTCATGTGTATGGGAGTGTGTGTATGTGTGAGTTTGCTTGTATTGCAGTTTGTTTTTATAGTTGTTTATGTTTACGGCATTTGAATTTGTTGTGTTTTTTATAATGCCCCATTCTTAAAAAGCAAAAGTGTGCTACGATACAAGTTGCATATCGCTATTTTATTGCAACACAGTCATGTCTCGAAAAATATATTTTTGAAGTTAATAATACAAAAAAGTTCGTTATATCATATTTAATCTTGTGTAAAAATTTCATACAAAAGGCTCTTACACTCACGTCTTGAGAAGAGAAAATATTTTTATATTTTCATTGATGTATATAAATTGAAAACTATAAATTTATTTTTTGCAAAACTAGCTTTTTTGAGTTATGACTATATTGCAATAAACGTGACGGTCACCCATTCATATTTTCACAAAGATTAAAAGCATCTGTTTGAAAATTTGATGGATTGCAAAGCTGGTAGGGGAAAATATTTTATGATGGCAATTATGAATAAAATTCCGTGAGAAATATTTTTCCCGGGGAACAATTCCAACTAGAAGCAATTAATAGGGAAAACAAAAAACTCTAATTTTATTCATAATTGCCTTGTATAACTTTTTTTTACAAAAAATTTTTTTATTATTTTTTTTCTTCGAAAAATAATACCAGGCTTTACATGATAATATTTGAAAGGGAATACTTTTTTGTCACATTGGTTTGTTCTTAAAAAAAAAACCAAATAATTTCTGGTGGAAAATTTCGCTTCACATTTAATAAAAATAAAGTCTTTTTGAAAATTTTTTTCGAAGTTTACATGTAGTATGGATATTTATATGTTTTTAATCATTTATTTCATTTTTATGTATATCCAAGCTTTTATTTTAGTTACCTTCCTTGCCAAAAAAAAATATATGCATTCGTAATTACGTCCGTTTGAATTTCCTTAATAAAGTCGACATTTTTGATCGCAGAGGTCTAAATATTTGCGTGAGCATGTTGTTTGAAAATGAACCATAATCGATCAAAAACTCGTTTACGAATTTTTGTGTAGTTACGGCCGTTTGTGTTTAAGGTGACGATATGTACCTTTTAATATTCAACTACTTAATTGTTTGCTTTTGTAAAATAAATTGAATTAAAGTTTATATTTTGATAATTGACATTAAAACAATAATAAAACAACAATCAAAATTTTATTTTCGACATAAATTCCCCAAAAAAAAATTAAATTTTTATTTCCGCAATCAAGCACTTAGTCAATAGTTTGTATACATATAAGCGCTTAATAATGAAAGTGGTCGAAGTCATATGCATTTTGGCTTTGATATTTTGAATAAACTTTAATGAATATTTCATTAATATTAAATAAATTTATATAAATGTTTCATAATATAAATTTTTTTTTTAAGTTTTTAAATATAATCTAATAAATATCTCAACTAAAGATACATATGACATAGGCCAACTTCATAATTAAGGGTACACATATAAAAAAAATATTTATATAAAAACTTGCGGCTGTAAAAAACCCTGTTTAAATGAAGTACTAAATCAGGTGATATCTCAACATGTCAGTACAAATATTTTCTAAGCCGAAATAAAAAATCATGGCTTCGGTAACCATAATATGATTAAGGCAAACAATAAATATAATAAAAAAGTCACTTTCAATCTTTTGTTGTTGAAATACAACAGTGATTTTGATATAAATAATCATAACATTGTTGAAAGTAATAATTTTTAATCATTTGATTATATATAACCATATTTTTATTTGATTTAAGAATTTTATGATGATAACCCACAATAATATATTTTAATTGTCGTATAATACCTGTTTTTTTTTTAATTGTGTTTTGCTAAACAATATTCCAATATCGCTTTTATTAGCTAATCAACTGGTGACCTGTCTATGGAATCTGAAATAAAATGGAAAAATATTCATTGTCTTATTAATAATATTTAGTTGTCTCAAAAAAATTCAAAAATTATTTTGGTTTAGAATTAATTGGCCATTCAAACTATTTACATCATTAATTTCTTTAATTTTTATAAAAATTTTAAGAGTTATAAAGCGTTCCTAATAAAGTTTATTGAAAAGAAGCTTTCAAACTAAGCAAATCCATACAAAAATAAGGCTTGGACATTATTCTTTTAAATTTTTTATTTTTTTTAATAAAGAAAAAATACATTAACTGATAGAAGACGTTTTATTTTGATTTTATTTTTAAATTTCAGTGTTAATTGGTGTAGTGTTCTTAAAATACAATAACTTTGCAAAATTCAAGTGTCTACATATAATTATGTAAGTATTACAGTAGGATTTCAAAGTGTTAGGTTGCTCGCTTTAGGATACCCTTTAATTTTTAGTTGTCATGAACTTGTTGCTGTAGCGGCCAAAGTTTTACTTATTTTGTGAAAATTTCAGGTCGTACGGTTCTCGCGAAAATAGACTGTGGCAGACTGACAGATGGAGGGACATCGCAGCAAAAACATTAGGGTCCCTTTTCATCTTTGGTTTACGGAATTCTAGAAAACACTGTCTATTCTTGCTTATTTTTTTTTATAAGGTACATTTGTACCTAATTTGTAAATTGGAGCGTATGAGTAATATGAAATGAGGTGAAATAAATTCTCATACGTACGTTTAATTTAATTTAACTTTGCTAAAACCATAGCATACTTATTTGGATATTTTTTAGATTAAGGGGCTGTTTCTCTAAATGTAAAATATAGATTCGATCGAACATTTGTATTTAAAACATAAACAAAAAACTCCAATTGTTTTTGTTTCCAGTGTTAATATTCAATCGAATCTATCGTTCGCATTTAGAGTAACAGGGGGTAAAATTGTTTTATTTAAACGGCTAACTCTGAACCCGAAACGATTTCTCTAAAACGATTTAAGTTTCTTTGAAAATAAATCGGTAAGCTGTGCTTATGTATTATTTTTTACTAAATAAAAATAAAATTATATACCAACTTAACTTCAGCAGCACAAATTAATGTAAAAAAGCATGGACAAACAATTAAGTTAAAACAGTGAACAGTGTACAAGTTAATAAATTTAAATATCTTATTTCCAAAATCTCACAGTCTTGACAGTCTTTCCAATCAAATATTTTTTTTTATTAATGAAAAGGCAATTTTTTAAAAGAAAATGTAATTAAATTGGAAAGAAATTGAATTATTTATGATTTAATTAGGTTAAAGTTCGTATCACTTTGTAAGCCAAATTATTGTAATACAAAACAACTGCAAATTTTTGTAAGCAAATAGCTTGTTCCACAGTATCTACCGAAAATTTTTAATCGATAACTTTTATTGAAAAAGAAAAGAATTTTTATTAAAAAAAAGATTGTTTTGTTTATTTTCCAGTTGTTATAGAAAAGAAGTTTTTTTATTGTTTTGTGCATTTGTAACAAGAAAAAATCTAAATGTTTATTTTATTTTAAAAAATAATTAATAAGTTTCTTGGGAATGTTGTCCAATATCTTTTAATTTAAATTAATATTCCTTTGTAATTTTACACATATGTAAGGATTTTTTTAATTAAAAATTAATTTTCAATAATTGAAAGAAACATTTTTAATACTTATTTCTCATTTTATACCGCAAAGTTTTCATTACTCGCTATATAAAATATTCATTGCAGTTTTGCACCATATATATGCAACATGATACAAAATTTTTACATATTATGTATTATTTATAATTTATTTCTTCTTATGAACTTAAAACTTGAATAGCATTCAGCAAAGAAGTTAGAAACATCATAAATTACGATTCCAACTAAATAAAAATATGCCAACCTTCATATCGTTACCTAAAATGCAAAGAGATCTAACTAATGTTTAAAGCAATTCACAGTAGAACCATTAACGTTTCTAAAATTTAACATATCATAATTAGGTGAGACAATTTTAAATTTTTAGCTGAACTATAGTGAATTTTAATCAGAAATAATTCGTTAGTTGGGCTTAAGTTCAGTAATTTCAATTCTTGTGGAATGAAATGAGTTTCTAAAGAAGAGAAGAAAATTAAATTAGACTTTATTAGCTGGGAGAAATACCGATATTTTTCTGTGCAGCCACGCACTTTATCAGTACCCATGTCTATCTACTGGGGTAGAGATTGTTATTAACATCAGTTATTTAATGCAAATTTTCAATGAAATGGAATATGCGAAATGATTATATTGTGTATACAATTATTGATTTACCTTTGGTAAATACATTTGTAAGTATCATTTTCTGTTTATCCGTTTTTTCATTTTTCTATTCAGGTTAGCACGAACTTATATCACTCTACCTAAGTATATTTAACTATTCCTGCTTATCTTTTACGATCATCACATTACTTATTTTTACTTATTCGATGTACCGTCGGTACATACATGTAAGTATTATTGTAGTGGATATTATGTTTACATTGTTTTGCTTTCTACAGTTGATTTTACTTTCCAGTATATGAAACTGTGATTGCCAAGTGAACATATATTTGTCACGTGCTCATGCTTATTTAAGTGAGACAATTTTAAGTTTTTAGTTGAACTATAGTTGAAATTCTAACTATTATAATTAATTAATTGTAGGCGAAAAAGCATTTAGTAAAATATGTACATAGGTATATAAGCACTAAAGCAGAAATCTGTACATTAAAGTAATGAAAATAAATAATGGTATGTACGAGGTCTGATCAACAAATAACCGTTATTTTCAAATTTCGTGAGTTACGTATATTCGATTTTCGCATTTTTTTTTTCTGTTATGTTGCTACACATGTCTGTTACATATGTTGGCAATATCAGCCATTTTGGATTGTCAGTTTGTTTTTAAAAGATAAAAATGTTAGTCGTGTTTTGGTATGCTCTTCGATTTTTTACTTTTTCGGTCTTGGCTCTTCTGGACGCTTCCATTGGGATGATTGGGCTTTGGTTTCAATGTTATAGCCATACACCCATGATTCGTCACGAGTTATGACCTTTTTGAGGAAATCTGGATCGTCGTTGACGATGTTCAACAGCTCCTGAGCGATGTCCATGGGGCGTTGTTTTCACTAAAAAATTTAGCAATTTTGGAACAATCTTCGCTGCCGCACGTTTCATGCCTAAAACATCCGTAAAAATTGTCTGGCATGAACCGAACGATATGTCAGCATTATCAGCAACCTTTTTGAAAGTGATTCGACGATTATCCAAAATCATTTTCTTCACTGCTTCAATGTTTCCATCGGTTGTTGACGTGCTCGGGCGACCAGGACGAGCATCGTCATTGACATCTTCTCGGCCTTCCTTAAACCGCCTATACCACAATTGAACTTGTGTTCTGCTCATAGTAGACTCGCCAAACGCCACAATCAACATTTCAAATGTCCTTGCGAATTTAATTTCATTTTTTAACACAAAACTTAATACAGTTTCTTTGATACATTTTTTCGAATAGTAAAAGATCGAAGAGCACACCAAAACACGACTAACCTTTTTATCTGTCAAAAACAAACTGAGAATCCCAAATGGCTGATATTGCCCACATATATAAAGGACAGGTGTACCAATATAACAGAAGAAAAATGCGAAAATCGAACCTCGTAATTAGTATATTTTTAGCCAGTTGCTTAAAATGTGAATTTTAATGATAAGAAAACAGAAACAGAAAGTCGTTAACAAATTATATGCATATGTATAGCCTTTTTATTATAGAATGGTTTTTATATTTTAATATCGACCATTTGTAGTTATAATCTCATAAAAGAAATGCATTCAAGGTTATTCATTTAATGATTTCAACCCGCCAATCTGGCCAAGTTGTCAAGTTTTTAAAAATCTGCCATCTTACAAAAGTGGTGCTTCGAAAGTTGTGCCCACTTTTGAGCTTAAAGGCATCTGTATAGTCGTTATAATTAGGGTTTGCCCAGTGCTTAAAATCGTAATCGAAATAGCAATTAATCGCAAGTTTTATTCGTAATCGTAATCTAACCCATTAACTGCTCGATTACGATTAAAAACTTCAAAATTTTTCACCAAAAATTTATGTCAAATTTGCATAAAAAACTCATAAAATTCTACAGCTTTATTTATAAGAATTATTAAGGCTTTAAAAAGGCTTAATAGGAAAAATTTTGTATGAAAAACTGTTTTAAAAACTCTTTATAAAGACTTCATAGTTTTTCTAAATAAAATTTTTGCCTAAACAGTTTTATTTTATTTTATAATGTTTAAGCTTTTTTAAAGATTTTAATTACACAGAAAAAAGTATTCACCAGTTAATGTTTTCCATTAATAATTTAATTGATTCAATTAAATTTTTAATTGTATTAATTAATTTGAGTGGAAAAACTTAATTGTTTATAGGTGAAAATTTAATTAATTTTTTAATTAATATTACAAATATTTTAATCAAAATTACAAACTCATTCGTATTACTTTTGTGTGTGTAGTTTCAGTAGCTTTGAAGTTAATGAACGTCTTGACGTGTACAGTTCTACTTCAAGAATAACTTTATTTTTTCAAAATGGTTGCACAAAAAAAATCTTATATGCTAAAATTCCCAAGCGATTACATGCATTATAGTAAACTGATAGTTCTACTGTCATGAAATAGTAGGTAATGCGAATTAACGTTAGCTTTGAATTCAGTGACAAATATTGAAACAAAATTTTATTCAAATATATTTTAAGTATCGGCTTAACAAGCATGTCTTTTATTTTATTTGAGAATTCACATTCACATTTTTGAAAATAAGAATAAAGTATGCCCAGAAACTATTTACATTCGATATGTAATTATTTTATTCTCCTACACAACAATAAAAGTATAATAAGACAAAATGAAAAACAAAATTCAAATTAGTTACTAATTAAATTTATTATTTTATATTACTACATTCTCCTAATTTTATTTCAAAAATGTCGTAATATTATCAAAATTTATACAACGATTGATACAAATATTTTTCATTCGGTTGGCAGATAGGTGCAGTTTGTCTTTTATTGGGACCTCGTATTAACTCTTACAAAAAACATAGAAAAATTAATAAAAGTGTATAGTTATAAGTGGGTTTCCGCACCTGATGAATTAATATTATGATGAATGACATTAAAACAGCCGTTTTTATAATGTGATTTTTTATATCGACATCCAGTAATTGATTCGATAAATGAAAGAAAAAATTAATTTAGAACGTAAAGACATACCTTTTTTTAGAAAAAGTTTTCTATCAATATATTGATTTCCCATAACTCGTTTTGCTTTTGATACTGATCTGATGTAAGAATTTTAATTTAAACGCAAAATTGTCTCAACATTAAAATATGATTTAATTGAAAAATAAAATAAAAATGCGTACTGAAGGCAAGAGAATTAATGCCCCTAACACGGTTCTCAACTAAATTCAGTTTGGTCGTCTAAGAGTGGACCAAACTAGCACACGACCACACTATGTTTTAGTATTATGAATCACAGCTGTTTTTTACTTGAAATTTTCATCGTATTGCCTACTTAAAATATCTAGTTTGATCGAAAGGAATTAATTTGTGAGAAAAATTTAAAACACAAAGTTTTAGAAAAAAATATTGTTTTTAGAAATCATACCAAATGGATACAAATAAGTGTAGATTTATTTTATGACGACAAAAACGAAGTCGCAAATAGAGATTTGCTACGTATCAAAAGAAAAATTCATTTTAATTCCATCCCTCTTGAACTACCCAATGCAAGGTAAGGAATAACGAAAATAGGGAACGAGTTCTTTAAAAAATTATTTTGAAAGATTTTTTAATTATTTCCGACAGAACTAAGAAACGTTTTGTTATTTGTTGGTATACCACCGATTCTGAAACTGTTTCTTGTTACAATTTCTCCATTTTTCCTGCTTTTTATATCACTCCAAGCTGTAATTTGAATAACTCAACACTCACTCACAGACCCAAGTACTAAAAAGCTGTTGTGTATACTCAACGTTTTTCTCAACCAAACTTACGCTGAGTTGTAAATGATAATACCAAAACACAACTGAAAACTCAGCGGTTAATTAAGTGGAGAATGGCAACGCAAATTTATTAATACCAATCAAACTATTTTAAAAGTCGAACACCGTGAAAGGGGCATAAATTTCCTTAGCTAAGCCCATAAAGTTCGACTTAAACATAAACCCCTCAATAATCAATTTCAATGTATTTTTATTAAAACAATATTTTACTTAATAAGTAAAATAATAATTTGGGATTACTAGTGCGTTAACAAATTTTAAACTTAAATTGTAACAATTCCCACAAAAAACACTAGTTATTTATTTTGGTTTTAGTAAAAATTTTAAGTATATTTTTTTGCCTAAACGTGGTTAACCCACAATCGCGATTAATTGCATATTTTTTAATCGTAATTGCGGTTATGAAATTCTGCTATTATTTGCAGGCCCAGATGTGGTTAGTCCTGTGCATCATAGCATCGTGCGCACTGCCGAAAATATTGCTTCTGTTAGTGAAAGTGTGGCGGATAGTCCGATACATTTTTTTTTGCCTGCAATTGAAGCCTATTAACTGAAAGATATCTGTTTTCAATAAGACGGTGCCACACAACACGACCGATTGTAGCTTTATTGCATGGGCAGTTGCCAGAACGCGTAATTTTCATTCTGGCAACACAGACCATGCGATTTGATGCCGTTTGGCTTTTTGGGAGGATTCTCAAAAGACCGTCTTTGTACCGTAATTTTTTAAAAATCAATATTGGCCAAGGTATCGTCAAAATACCGGTCAAAATGTGCACAAAAGTGGCTGAAAACTGTCTCAAAACATCGATTGGTTCACGCAATCTAGAGGCAGTCATATAAAGGGTCCGCCAGATAACTTTTTTTTTTAAATCCTATAAAAAACCACTCAATATTTTCTCAAATTTCTTTTTTTATTTTAAGTACAATCCTTCCGGTTAATAATTAATAATGAAAAATAATTTCATTCAAATGGCTGGCTCAGCTGGCCATGCAGTAGCCTACACGATCGGTCCAATTTTTAAGCACATTATGGATTGTGTGCAGCTGTATTTCCCCAATGGCTTCACGAATATTGTCATTTAAAGCGTCAATTGCCTCTGGCTTGTCGGCATAACACTTATCTTTGACGGCACCCCACAAATAATAGTCCAACGGTGTCAAATCGCAGCTCCGAGGTAACCCAACGACATCAGCTCTGCGGCTGATAATGCGATCTTCAAAAACAAAGCGCAAAACATCGAGTGTAGCTTCGGCACGTAGCGCCGTCCTGTTGAAACCAAATGTTGGCAATACCCTCCTCTTCAATTTTTGTGAACACAAATTCGTTCAACATGACCCGATAACCATCGCCATTGACTGTAACGGCCACTCCTTGCTCATTGGCCCAATTATGCCTCTGGACCAAAATCCGCACCAAACAGTGACTCGTTTTGGCTGCATCGGCTTTTCAATGTATGCGTGGGGGTTTTCTGTGCCCCAAATGCGAAAATTTTGCTTATTTACATACCCGCCAAGATCAAAATGAGCTTCATCTGAAAAGATGATTTTTTTTGGCTAAATCGGCATCTTCTGTAAGTCGATCGCAAGCAATATTTCCCAGCGTTGTTCCAGCGTATAAACAACCATATTCGTTCAGCGGAAGGATAAAACTAATTATCTGTCAATCAGACATAAGGTAAGTGTTACCATTTACGAAATAAGCACTAGTTGAAAAAAAAAAACGTTAGATGGCGGACCCTTTAAAAGCCATTGTATCTTGTAGTAAATGGCAATTTCCAAGAATTATATTGAAATCTAAGTATTTCGAAATCCTTGCCTTGTATGTGTTTTCATTTAGCTTTTCTTTTTAAACAAAGAAACTAAAAACGTTATATATAAGTGAACTGTAACTTAACATAAAATATGTTTTAAAAAAAATTTATGATGATGCAAAATATTATCTGTTGATCCATAAAGTACGAGTATATAACTGATTCTCTCTCTCTCTGATTATTCTCCATTATTATTGCTTACCGCTATTTTATTTGCCTGTCTGAGTATGTATCTAACAAACACTAGAGATTGGATGGGCGTGGTTAATATGAGTTCACATGAATTAAATTTTAATTATTTTTAATCACTTTAATTATACTACTTTTTTGAAAAAAAAACCTTAAAACATATTCTTGTAAAAATTAAAAACAAATAATTTCTTAGAATTTTTTTTCGTTATAAAAAAGATTAAAATAGTAATATTCTTTATATTTTTATTGTTTTTCTATGAAGAAAACAGAATTAATTATTTAAATTTTATAATTCGAACGTCTATGTTACATTTATAATACTATCAGGTATGTGATGGAAATCGGTTCGATTTGAAATGTAATTGTACGCTCAAATCGTTGAAAATAATTTTTGGTGTGACAGAAAACGCATCCATTTCATTGATGTGATCTGTTTAGCAAAATTGTTGCTTGAAGTGAGAATTAGTAGAACTGAAGTGCCAACAGAGCTGATTATTATGCTCCAGAAAGCAGAACCATGCTTATTTCTTTTAGCACAGAACTGTGGCATCAGTTTATCTATAAAACCCATGCTAACCCACGATAATATTTAACATCCTTTCCTAATGCGCTTTCTATTCTCATTAGCTCGTTATACTTCGCGAGTCTATCAGAACGCGATAGTGATCCGGTTTTTATCTGCCCGCAATTTGATGCAACTGCTATATGAGATATTGTTGTGTCTTCTGTTTCACCTGAGCGATGAGAAATTTTTCAGTTGGTTACAAAAAAAAAAAAAAAAAAAACAGAAATTGTTTCTTTATTTTTTCTGCTTCAAACTGAAGTTGAAGCGACGACGAAACGAACATCGTTGGATCACAGTCTGTGGAAGATGTTGAAAAGAATAGCATATTTTTCCTAATTTTAAATACCGAGTTTTATATTGAAGAACCTTTTTTTAAACAAATGAAAATTCCTGTAAAAAAAATTTTCCACTTCGGCGGCGGCTAAGTGCTTTAAATACATGACGACGGCGGATTTTAGCTGATCGGCTTCATTCTACATACAAATAATTTTTTTTTTTAAATATTTTTATAAGTGGTATCGTTATTTAATATATATCAATATGTAGGTAAATCTGTCTTCATTAATAATATTATTGCAGGAAAATTTTGCTCAAATATTCAATAATTCCTAAATCATCAACTCGATTTAAAAACGTAACAACAACACAAATTCCATTTTCCATCGCATCTTTTTTTTAAAATATTTTCATAGAACAAGATGGGAAATGAGATCGATTTCAATTTAAAACAAAACCAGAATGAAATCGAAATAAATGTGTGTATCACAAATTTTTACGGGTTGCAATCGATTTTAGGTTAAAAAGGGTGGTGCCAAAACACCTCCGCTCGGAGACCCAATTGGATTCATTGTGATTCCCTTCTATTGCCGATTAAAAGTAATCTTTCACCCCAATTTGTATCACAGACCTGTATATCGCAGAGTAAATCATACTCGTAAACTATCACAACTTCAAAAATTCCTGATGTTCAGGGGTGGCAAAAAACTGTGCAAGAAAACTGTATTACAAAATTAGTTAAGGTGATCGTTAGATATTTATTCAAAAATTTGTTTTATGGAAAAACAAAACCCCTTTGACAATTTTGAGTTGTGACTGTTTATGATTTAGTGTGCAATTTATTCTTCTACTCAAGCAATATGCCAGAATCGTGATTCTGTTTATAGTACAATCTGATATCTGAAGTTTGAAGGAGTTCGTGCCGTTTAAAATGAAATACAATGGGATGACAAACACGATAACTTTCTTCAATTCTAACAGCATTATTTATAAAAAAAATTATTAAGGCTTTATAAATGGTTTTGGAAACCAATTTCCATACAAAACATTGCTTATTAAAATATAAATATAATAATAATTATTATTTTTTTTAACAAGGCTGTAACTTTCCACAAAACTCGAATTTGTTATTTTAACGTATTAAACGCTCTTAATATAGAATTAGAGGTTCCAATTTCAGTAAATATTACTGAATCAATGTTTAAAAAAGTGGAATGGTAATTAAAAAAGATTTACGAACGTGTTCTTTTAAATATATGAATTTTATTCAAAACACATGAATAAAATTTATTTTATATCTAAACAATCAATTAAATTATTTTCTTAATTTTTAAATTATTATCATCCAAGGAACAAAGTGATTCTAATTTCTCAGAGTATAATAATAAATAAACATAAACAATATAAGCGACTTAAAAATTAAGAGTAAAATATTGAAATAATTTAGATTCAGTTAAATAAAACATTTTAGTATGCATGTATGTGTTTCCTATAGGGCTAGTCACAGTCGGTGCCAATAGTAACGGTAACTAACCGTATAAATATGTACTT
The DNA here is from genome assembly GCA_936439885.1 of Nowickia ferox. Classification (NCBI taxonomy): domain Eukaryota; kingdom Metazoa; phylum Arthropoda; class Insecta; order Diptera; family Tachinidae; genus Nowickia; species Nowickia ferox. The sequence goes on along the minus strand of OW387023.1, from coordinate 98,591,563 downwards.
GTACAATTTGCTCAGCAGCGGCTTAAAACTAGGAAAAAGGTAACGCATATAAAAAACATTTTCCTTAACCGAATCTAAATTATTTTTAAAAACTAAGTGCTTATTTTTTAACTCGCTTCAAAATTTAAAAGAAAAGTTAAAATTTTATTATATACTACTTCATTTTTTAAGCGATTAATGCACCGCGGCTTATCCTTTTTTTAAAACTTTCTGGACCATACCTTTTTTTTTGGGATTAAACAACTTTATCAGCATAATTTAAACAAAAGATTTTTGCAGCATTAACCCTTTATCCATTACATGTTTTTTATTTTGCAACAAATGGGTGCGCGTGTCCATGTTTTTCTTCCTTTTCGTCCCTCATCTTTATTTGAAAACAAGCAAGCAGCAAATGAAAAAGTGTCAAAAACTGTTGGTCATAAAGCATGTGGCAATTATTCAACTCAATTGAATGTGAAGTGTGGTAAATGAACAACAACAAAAGCGCAGGCAACAGCAACAAACATGTTACTGTCCAAAGTAAACAAAAGTTCCATGTAAAAGTTCTGTACGCCGGAATATATTCTTTAGCAATTTTTGTGTTCGCATGTATCATATTTGTACTTGCATAGTTGCCATAGTTCTTTTTTTTCTCGTTTACCTTTTTTTGCCCTTCTTGTAACAAGCAATTTTTCAGTGATAAAATATTTAAATTTAATTAAGGCCAACGAACAAACTGGTATATTTGCTTTCTTATATTTTATTTTTGTTGATGGTTGTTAGTGTTGGAGTGAAAAAAAACAAGTAAGAGTGTTATATTTGGCTGTGACGAATCTTAAATACCCTACATCGACTTACAGATGGAGTAAAAACATAAATACGAGGCCGGATCAATAAGTCCGTGACTTTTCAAACTTCAATCGTAGTTATATGAAATGCAAAACTGTTCCCATCAAGTACCAACTATTAATTGACTACTGTCAAATTTTAAGCAAGTGTCGTCATTTAATTTGCGTTTAACAACTGTTCAAAACATACAACCTCTTGGATTTTTCTAAAAATGGAAAAAAGTGAATTTCAAGTGCTATTTAACATTATTTTTTGCGAAAAAAAACCGTCAATCAAACCAAGCAAAAGCTCGATAAATACTATGGGGACTCTGCACCATCGATTTCAATGGCAAAAAAAGTGGCCAATAGAGGTCAGTCACCCGAAAATGTCGAAAAAATCCACGATATGGTGTGGATCGAAGTGTAAAAGTGCGTGAGATTGTTGATGCCTAAGGCATTTCATATGGCAGTGTGGTTTCTATTTTAAGTGATCAGCTGGGTTTAAGAAAGTTGTCTGCAAGATGGGTGCTACGTTTGATTACAATTGACCGTTCATTGTTTTTTCCTTTTGAAGGTAATCGATGTGGATTATCCCGCGTGCATCCCAAAAAACTTTTGTCGTCACCTTATTGGCCGACGAACTTACATTGGCCTTCTTCGGAGCAGGTTCACCTTTTTATTTTTCTCTTAGTTACAAAATGGCGTCTGTTGGCCGCCATATTCAGTTTTAACTACTGTCACATTTAAGGATTAACAAAAATCGTTTGATGTTAGAATCAGTTTACGCGTTCGGTTTAGATGGTGCCGCAAAGGAAAACACGTATATAAACAATACCCTTGCTTGCGTTGCACATTAACTTTTATATACCAAAGTCAGAGTTTTTTTCAGCGCTGTAACCGTCTTTATGGGTTTTGGCTGATTTTCAGCACCAATCCGTTAATAACAAAATCTGGTACATCATACCAAGACCGAAATCTCGAGCTTTTCTAGAGCTTCAGAAAACAGTTTTAAGGACTCAGAATATACATTCTTTGTGGGGTTACATATGAATATTGTGAAAATTACGCACAGAATGACAAACATATATGTATATATCTCTACCATTTTTGGTGAAGGGTATAAAAAAGAGTGTTGGCCGCAATCAAAAGTTGTGGTAGTGGTGGAAGTTTAAACAAGTTCATGCACAGAGATGTACCTTTGCAAAAAAAAAAGCATATGTTTACGGTGGTTGATATTAAAACGAATTTATTTTTTCCTTATTTTTATTTATTGCTGCTCTCCTCTTTTACGGACGATCTTTAATTTACAAATTGATTTCTTCTGATTATTTAAATATGTATAAGAATTTCAGTGGAACAAGTGTGTTTCGATTCTTTTTAAATTTGAGCACATTTTAGCTTAGCTGAATGAAAAATCAATCACCTAGATAATAAAAAAGTTTCAGATAGGGGAAAAAATTACAGTCATGAGTTAATTATTAGTAAACTAAAATATAACTATTTTTTAACCAATACTTCTTATTAAGGGGTGATTTTTTAAGAACTTTGGCATTTGACGAAAAACACATAAAAATTAAAGAAATGTATGAAATTGTTATTTAAGTGAAACAGAATAAAGTCTGTAACTTCAGAAAAATCGCAACCAAATTAATAAAGCCCATAATAACATCGTCGGCAGTAACTTTAAATTCTCTCTAATTTTTGTTTTATTTTCTTTTGTGCTTATTTTTCTTTGTAGTGCAAAATGTATGAAATTTATTGAAATTATGGTAACATTTTTGAGAGAATGAGTACTTTATATGTGAGAGCATAAGAAAAAACCCTCTCAAAATAAAATAGATTCCATCTCACGACTGCTTTCTGGGGCTGCTTTTTTGTGCCAATTTGTATGGAAAATGTTTATTCATTAAGTTGGTAGAACGATCTATATAATTTAACCGTCCCCAAACGTGAAATAAACTGTTTACCGAACTAGCCTCTCACTTGGAGATTGTTTGGCGTCAGCCAAGAACAGCTCTTCTATTTTGGGCAAAAAAAAGCAAGTAACAGAAGCTCAACTTCTGTAAATGACCCCGAATCGATAACTCACGGTCATCAACAACACTGGCGGATAGAGCTGCGATATTTTTCCCACGTATGCGTGTTGGTGGTTGGTTTAGTGTTCAATACTGTAATTTGGTGCGAAATTCAGTCAGAAGATTCCGAATAGCCACCTACTATAAAATGGAAGAAGTGCACGGATGCGCTTTCTTAACCGAGCATGAATTTTGTTAATAAAATTTAATAATCTACAAGCGTTGTTCACTTGTAAGTCGATTCATATTTAAATTATAGCCCATGATACACGAAAACTGCTGAGTTGCCAAAAGAAAAATTGCTAAAAAATCACCCTTTAAAAATATAAATTAAAAACTGAAATTAATTTTCTTAAATTAATTTCAATAGAATTATTTTATTGGTCTCTACATTAGTTAACATTATTTAAAAGTTGCTTCTTTTTACGAATTTATGAATTTATTAAATTTTGAAGCAATTTAATTGGCGTGATAGTAAACTAAAAAAGCTTTAAAATTCATCTTACCACAAGAAATTTAAACAAACAGCTCCAAATAAAAAACACATTAAATAGAGAAGAGAGTTAATCAAGAAGCAGTCAGTTGAAAAATTAGTTTCTTCTATTTTGGGCAGTTTTTGTTTCCCCTTAAGTTAAGAAAAAAATTGTTTCAGCAAGTTAAAATAAATTATTAATACGTTATTTTATATTCTCGTTGTAGGAAGATTTAACTAACACCAAAACTTCAGACAAGTCGAAATAATTTCATTTTTAACAACAGCCTCAAAATTGCCTCCATCGCTAACGTAAGTGAAGCTAGATCTCTGAGGATGAGCTGTTTGGGATTACCGCCATGTACATGTCAGTGTTGGAATGGTCCCAAGGCTCCAAAATTATCCACACTGAGCAGCCAAGTACGTGCCAGTGCTGCTCCTTATGTCTTCACTCAAGGCAATACAACATCTGGCCCTGGCAGAGTTTGTTTACAGTGTAAACTGAAAATGGATCAGGAACAACAAGTGCGTCAACAGCATATAACAAACCAATTAAATTGTTCACTTCAACATCAAAACCACCATCACTGTCATTGTCAATCATTAAATCATGTCAATCAACAGTTAAATATGCCACCACCTGTTTTGACATTTCCGGTACCACCACCACCGCTACACACGCCAGTTCCAGCATTTTTACCTACAACTCCTCAGGCATCGTCAGCGGCATCAATGTATTTTGTTCCTTTTAATATGTCTAATATAATGACTGGTAGTACTACAACACCATCAATTACAAATAATCAAACTTCATCTACTAATGCCTCATGTCCACACCATTCTATTACTCATCAGCCGGTCAATAAAACATGCCCTATAAAACCTTTGGCTAATACTAATACTCGCAGTGCGCCAAGCGTAAGACCAACATCAGCTGCTGCAGACTCATCAAGAAGTGAAAGCGTAAGTTATTTACTTTTTTTCTGCATATTTTTGTAGTTAAAGAAAGAAGTTTTATCACGTGATAAATATACACACCTCAATTTTTATGTGATTTTATTCAAATCACACATTTCTATCGAAATTAAGTTAATTCTGCATTTGCCTCATGCAGGGTGTAATGAATGACAACACAAGTGTATGGTGAGTCCGTTCACAGTGACTAAAAGCCATTGGTGGCCTTTCCTCTGTCTCCACAGAGCTTAATAAATGTTGATTTCTATCCTTACAATGTCTTAAACAGTGTCTGCCAGCGAACTTTGCTCCTCCAAGAGGTCAGACTTTCCGTCTGGTGATTACTGAGGTATTGCTTGGGACCATCTGCAGCAACCACAGTTGCTGCATATAATCTTAAAGCAGCATACGTCGTAGCTTTGATAGCCACCAAAGTTGCTACTATGTATCTGTTTCATACATAGAATACAATATTATTGGAAACCGTTAAAATTACTAAACACTTTTCTGAATCAAAAGGCTTTTCATTTATATTTAGTGGTTACGCTTTTTTGGAGAAACATTTTTGCGTGATCCTTTATTTTCGTGATCCTTTCTTTGTAAAGCGTGTTTCTTTTAGAGTGTCACAACTTTAAGTTGGTATTACTACTTTATATGAGCAACCATTTAATAGCTGATAGTTTCTTTTTATTTAGTTTGCTTTGAAATTTCATTATGAATCGATTTACACCAGGGCAACGCGTGCAAATTGTTAAAATTTTTAATCAAAATAATTGTTCAATTTTATTTACCGATGAATAGGTATGTAAATTCGCAGAATTGTCGCATTTGGAAAATAGAAATAGAAAACAAATCTCAATTCTAGTATCCGTGCTAACCGTACACTGTCTCATTGGGAGGTATCCACAAAAGTTAAAGATCGAACACAATGATTTTTGCCGCAGCTGCTATGATATCGATGAAGAGGAAAGTGTAGAACATTTTCTGTGTCAATGTCCTGGACTTGCCAGAAAGAGAATGAGCACAATGCGCGCTCTTGAGTTACGGGAACTTTGTGACGTTGCCAGTGTTGAACTGCAAAGTATTAGTCGCTTAATATTGAGCTCTGGTTCGTGGGCGGAGACACTGCATAAGTAGAGTCTCCAAGACAAAACGGTGTAAGTGAGTCCAGGATTATTTACTTAATCGAAACTAACCTACATATTTATACAATGGCGTAATTGTCGGTAAATTTTTTTATAAGAATTTTTTGTTATTAATCCTGTTTTATTTTAATATCAAAATTTTTAATGTTTTTTTATATATAACAAAAGTTCGTTTGAATGATTGTATGACTAAATTTACACGATTAAATTGTTTAAGTTCTCTCTTAAAGTTGATAAATATTTTATGGTTTGTTTATACACCAAAACCATGTTTATCGATGTCGAAAAAATTTTTTCCATTTTAATAATTTAATTTAAAACAAAAACAAATTATAAAATTTTGTTTTTTGTTTCAAATGTAACTGTGAGAAAGAAAGAACTCCTTCGAGACCGGTAACTAAGCAGTAAAATACCCGTATAGTTTTTTTAAATGCAAAATAAAAATGTGAGCAGAAATTTTATAAAAATTCCATAAAATTGATATCAGAAATATGAGAAAACTTATTTAGTAAAGACCGTTTCAGACTATAATGCAATTATTAACACATAAAAAACTAATAATTATGCAATATCAATTAAAATATTTGTAATATTAATTAAGGAATTTATTACATTTTCACCTTTAAACAATTTGATAATATCAATTGAGTTTTTCCACATAAATTAATTAATACAGTTAAAAATTTAATTGAATCAATTAAATTCTTTATTATTTCTTAATTCTTTTGTGGAAAATTAAACTCTGACATGTTGAGTTGTTATTTTTCATCAGTACCTGGATTTAGTAACTTTTATTACGACAATCGTATCGCTTTAATAAATATTACGAAAATTTATTGACTTTGCTATTCAGTAACATATTTAAACGATATTCGCTGTCGATTGAAGAAAAAAAAAAAATAAATCACGATATCAAAGTCATTTAGTTTTTCTCTGTTAATCTCTGTTCTTTTTTAACATATTTTGACATTTTCTATACAGAAATACAATAAAATACAAATGGAGACTATCGCATAAAAGTAATTGCGAAATCACATTATCGTTGCCGCAAACGAATAAATATGTAGATAAATCTTACTATTTTCGGTTCGCAAAAAGTTAGAGAATCCAGCTACAGGGATGCATTTTAGTCAAAAGTATTAAAACTTGTATTTAAGTCTGAATTTCAGACTCTAAAACAACCTAAATGAGTGTCGTTTAATCACTGTAATAGAGCATGTGAAGTAATTTGTAAAAGGTGATTTTTTAAGAGCTTTCGGACTTGATTTTTTTTTTTAGGGAAATGTATAAAATCTTTATTTGAGTCGGTGGAACAATCTATGTAATACAATGTTCAAAGATAATTTCATGTAAATGTTGACCGCGGCTACACCTGTAATAGTTCACATGCTGAGTCCAATTTTGGCATAATCTCACCAATATATCGGCCGCTATCTCACGAGTAAACTCTTCAGTACTGTCTTCCAGTACGTCAATAGTTGCAGGCTTGTCCCTATAGAATGAGCCTTAACAAAGCCCCACAATAAATGGTCTAAAAGGCGTTAAATCGCACGATGTAGGCTGCCAATTCACCGACCACAAAAGTGAAATAAACTATTCACCAAACTCGCCTCTCACTTGAGCCGTTGTTTCACGTAGTGTGTGGCATGTGGCACCGTGTTGCTTAAACCACATGTCAGCCAAGTTCAGCTTGGGCAAAAAAAAGTAACAGAGGGCCAATTGCTGCGAATGGCTCAAAATCGATAATCCACGGTCATCAACAACACTGCCGAATACAGCTGCGATATTTTTCTCTGTCCGCAATCTACGTCTGCGTGTTGGTGGCTTAACCCTTTAACCACTAACACCGTCTACAGAAGGTGTTTAAAAAAACTAACTTATATAAATTCTATGATTCCTCCACTAAACCATTCAAGTGCTTGCTTATTTTAAGTAAAATAACTTATACAGCAGTGTTAGTTTGAACATCGTCGCTCTGTTCGTGTGTGAGAAATAATCATTTGCAATCAGATTTTGGTGAAAACAGTCGAAAAAATTCAGTGTGATTTCAGTGAAAATAAATATATAAAAAAAACATATTTCCAGCACCTCAATTAAGTCGGGAATTTTTCTGGTAAGTATTAGATATATTTTTATTGATATATTTTCATTATTTTGATTTATGAGCAATAACTCTCTCTTAAATTTAGTTATTGGTGAACACCGTTTGTAGACGGTGTTAGTTGCTAAGGCGAAAATATTTTCTGTAACGTATTTTTAACGGATAAAAAATTATTTGTTATTACATACAGTCTTTTTGAGTATAGTTAAAGGAGAACGTTTTTAGAATGTCTAAACAAAGCCAGAAAACTCAAGACTTTGAGAAAAATAAGAAATTTAAGCTTTCTTCATTGAATGATCAAGAAATCGCTGATATTATGGATGAAATTGATGAAGATTTTGAAGATTCTGACGATAGCTTTGAAGATCCAAATTATGAGTGCAACGAACTAACACCGGAAGATGACGTATTGATAAGCGATTGCTTAGAACAGCTAGATTCCTCTTTATTTATAAATTCACTAAACAATGAGATAAATGTAAGCAATGTGAGTATGGATGAAGCTGAACCAGTAGAAGAATCTTCATTTAAAGCAAGAAAAAGATGCCGCTCACCATTGCCAACTATGGAAGTTACAGGACCACAAGCCACTCCATCATCTGGTGGCTTTACTGGTGATAGTAAGTATATTAAAATAAATGTCTAAAAATGAATTTCAGTTAGGATTTCTCATAAGATGTTTCAAATATCAACAAAGACTCGGCAGAGTTTAAAAACATAATATGGCGTAAAAGTTTTATGGAGTTGCATGTAAACGAGGTTGCCTTCCGAGGAAAGACGGATTTACCCGTCGATGTAAAAAAATTAAAAACGCCATTACAGTTTTTTAATTATTTTTTTACTGACGATCTAATTGATTTGATAAGTCAGGAAACGAATCGAGCTGCAGTTCTTGAAAATATAAATACGTCTTTTAAAGTTGACAAGCATGATATTCGTAGATACATTGGAGTCTTGATATATATGTCGATTTTTCGTTATCCAAATATTGAAATGCATTGGAGCGAATATGGATTTCGACATGTCCCAGACTGCATGTCAAAAAACAAATACGAACAACTGAGGAAATATCTTTCTTTTAACGATGTGACGCAACAAGTCAAAAAGGGTAACGCGGGCTACGATCCAATTTTTCGTATTAGAAAAGTTGCAGCAGTTTTGGTTGAACGTTTTGACTCTATTCCAAAAAATGCTCGTTTATGTATCGATGAGCAAATGTGTTCAACCAAAATGGTCCATCATTTACGGCAGTATTTACCCGACAAGCCCCATCCTTGGGGAGTAAAATTCTTTGTCTTATGTGACAGCAGCGGATATTCATATAAATTTGAGATATACACTGGAGCCAAAAATGATGACATTATTTTGCCCGACACACCAAACCTTGGTGCAACTGGCAACGTTGTAATCAGGTAAAGTATTTGTTTCGCTTATTTGTGATTTTATTAGATCAAAAGTTCTATTACCTCATCTTAGATTATCGCAAACAGTACAAAATTTTGCCAACCATATATTGTATTTCGATAATTTTTACACATCCTTACCACTTCTGGTGTACCTTAGAGCACGTGGAATATTCAGCCTGGGTACTGTTAGAGTCAACCGTGTTCCTAATTGCAAGCTTCCAACGGATAAAAGTGATGCATTAAAAAAAGCACAACGAGGTTTTTCAACGGAATATGTTGGAGCGGCTTACGGGATCGATATCACCACAGTTTTGTGGAAAGACACCAAAAATGTAAGACTGTGTTCAACTTATGTAGGGACTAAGCCTTTTCGAAGAACCAACTCAGTCGTGCAGCCAGCTAAAGTTGCACGTTATAATCGGAAACATAAATCGTACGACAATATTGACTGCCCACAGATTATTCGCGAGTATAATGCGCACATGGGTGGAGTTGATCTTATGGATTCTTATATGGGCCGCAATGGGCTCAAAATTAAAACTCAAGATATGGCGACAAGAATTTTTTACCATCTGCTCGATATGAGCATTACAAATGCTTTTATTTTAAATCGCAGGGTCAACGCCGAGAACGGAGACAACTCTGATAGCAATCCAAAAGAAAAAGTATTGACTATGTATGAGTTTCGCTTACAGATTGCTAAGGAACTGTGCATTTCAACTGAAAAACGAAATATCGGTCGTCCTTCTTATACTGAAGAACCAACACCTAGTAGCTCTGTTGGCAAGAAAGCAATTCATCCTCCTGCGAGCTTGAGATACGATAAAAATAACCATTTTCCTGAATGGCAGTCGAAAAAATCATGCAAACATTGCAAAACATCAGATACACATACGTTCTGTACAAAATGTAAGATTCATTTATGTTTTTCTAAAGCAAAAAACTGCTTTACAAAATACCACATTGATGGATAATTAATTTTATTGTACTTTTAAGTCCTTTTGCCGAATTTATTAAAATAAACAGAATTTAATATATAACCGAATTTTTAATATTTTTTTTTCGCTTAACCACTAAGACCGCTTACAGACGGTCTTTCGTTTTTCTCACCTACTACTTTTAAAATGCACTTTTTCAGCAAACCGACTTCAAATTCGTGTTTTCCTGGCTCATTGCACTCCAAAATCAAAATTATTAAAAAAAAATAATTAGTATTTGATTTTCAGTGGTTAAAGGGTTAATGTTCAATAATGCAATTTTGGTGCAAAATTTAATCACAAGATTCCGAATAGCTGCCTCAGAATGTCACGCATACTGACCATAAAATGAAAGACGGCACGGATGCACTTTCTTAGCCGAGCATTAATTTTGATAACAACATATAATGATCTGCAAGCGTTGTTCATTCGTAAGTCGATTCATAGTAAAATTATAGACCAAACTGGACATATTGAACAGTAACATGATACACGAAAACCGCTGAGTTGCCAAAAACAGTGCTGCCAAAAAGAAAATTGTTAAAAAAAACACCCTTAATAAGTATCAATGCTTGCAGTGATGCTAAAGTAAGCAATTCTATGTTAAACAGAAACAAGCAAGGCAAGTTCTCAATAAAATGATAAGAGGCCTTATAATAAAATTTTTTACCGCTAAGAGGCGTCAATTAGTATTAATATGATCTCTTACTGTTTAATAACTATAGACTTTATTTGCTTGAAATCACTTAAAAATTATTGAAAATTAATTTTAGAAGTATTATATTAAATATTAAGTTTAATTTAAAAGGCATGCTTACATTCATTAAACAAACGAAGTTTAGCCAATTTTCATTTCATTAAGAAAATTAGCTTTTCCCGGGAATTCCCAAATCCCAGCTGGGACATAATAAAGTATAATTAGGTACATTTTCTTCAGTGCTTCTTAAGCGCTTATTATAAATTATTACGATTATTATTTTACTAAAACATTTGAATAATTGTTGATTTTTTGGTCGTCTGAATTTCAGAAAACTTCAACAAAAATACCGAGCCTTTTTTCAATTTTATCGTAAACGGCATGTTATCGAAAATATAATTTTTTATTGAAATTAAAATTTTAATGGGCCTACCCATAGTTTAAAATTATCAAAATGCCAAAATTGCTTATCTTTGAATATTTAAAAAAAACTTCTACTGAAAAGTTTAGTTTTTGTCGCTTACGATTAAATCGAAAATAGGGCTCGATATGTTTCCAAAAATTTCTATAAAAGCTGAGCAAAAAGTAATAAAAGTATAAATGTGCTAAGTATTAATGTATTAATATTTAAAATATTTTTTTTTTAAATTTATTTTGGATTATTTGGCACTTTAGACAATAAATTACAAATTAAATATTCTTTTTTAAACATTTCTATTACTAAAGAAGAGAATTTTGTATTTCATAAACTTATTCTAATATCAAAATTGTTCATATTTTTGCAAACAGAAAAAACAAAGCAACAACAAAACAAAAGACTAAAGTTATTTTAGAACAAACTTAAGTAATTCTGGTAATAAATATTCATTCACGAGACTTTACTCAGTTTAAATCTTAATAAGAACAAATAAATATACCAACAATGATAAGGACTATTGCTCTGAACGAAATCGTCTAAAGAAGAGAATATTTCCAAAGGAAAAAACAATAGCTAATATTATGTATGAAGTTTATTTAAAAAGGAATGAGTAATCCAAACAAAAAGGTACTATTTTATGAAAGATTTAGCATTTAAATGTGCAGAAAAAACTCTAATTTTTTTAATATATTTTATACTTAGGTTTTATTTTTTGAGTTTTGCTAAGCACAACTACTTCAGTAGATCTGAATAAACATCAAGCATTTAGGAATGAAGAGAGAAAAAGGAGTTTAATGTGATTAGTATCAATAGACTCATGTGCCAAATTTATACACAAAAAATTTTTTTAATTTAATTTTTTATCCAAATAATGGCAGAAGAATATTTGTACTTTACACTTGATATTTTCAAAATGAAAATATCTAAGTTATGACCTTATTTGAGCTTTCGTACAATTTTAATATTTTTATGGACTGTATTTAGGAGGCTGGCTGGAGAAGAAGGTGGAATAAATAAACAGGTGTAAGAACATAATGAAATGGTTGGTGGTTTTTAAAACGAGTAGCGTAACGTGTGTATAGGTTTTGTTCTCCTTTTCACTTTTTAATAGCAAAATGGGAAAACGAAATGAAAAAAAGCAAGCAAATACATAATTCAAAGGAAATAAGAAATATGCTTCCTATTATAGGAACTTATAATGGAATGTACGTATGAATTGTTAAAATAAGCTCAAGTAGACAAGTTGCTCAGGTTTTGTTGTTGCCTTAAATATAATCGTACTTTACGGATCTCTTTGTGATAAAGTATTTTTTTTCTTTTGATATTTTACAATACATGTATGTACGTATTTTCAAAAATGGTTTTCAGTTATATCGCATGAATAAGTCATGAGTACATTTTATGTGCAATTTTCTTAAAGTAGTTGTTATATTTTTTTACAAAAATATCCAAAATATATATGCGCGTGTTTGTTGTTTTATTTTGTCCCTTTAGATGAGAAAAAAAAATTGAAAGAGTAGGTAGACACAAACGTATAAATAACAAAATATATAATATATTAGAAATGAAAATATAAATGAAAAAGAACATCAACAATATTGTCATCAACACAAACATTGCTTAAAGCAAACTTATGAATTTTTATATCTGTAATCTGGCATTTATAACTTACAGTGTGATGCTGTTTGAATTAAAGAGAATGTTTTTTTAATATTTTAGTAGCTGTGATGATGTTTAAACATTAAAATAGCAATCAAAAGATTACTCTGGATGCCTGGAAAAAGTCGAATACATTCTAAAAGTCGAACTTGGCTAGATAAGTTCTAATTTAAAATTTAAAGTATGCAACAGAGAATGAAAAAAGTATCGTTTTAAGTACTCTTCGGGCAAAAGGCCGTCAAACAACTACAGCTAAAAATAAAAAACGCGCTCATATGCAAACACACGCAATAGTTTTGAAAACAAATATGTATTGTATGATTAATCATTCAACATCTATGTTTATACACATTTTTTAAATTACGAAAATAACTAAAATGTATATACTGTATGAGCTACAATCGTACGCATGAGTATAAAAATACTCTGACCGTTAATATGCTACATATAAGTATCTACAAGGCTATTTTATTTACACACATGCATAAAGCATGTTTTTAAATAACTAGACACACACACCCACACATTTATCATTCCATTTTATACAAACAAATATATCTAAACGGTGGCGAGTGGTAAATTAATATCCCGTATATTTTTTGTCCGGTTAAATATCCATAACCTGAGTAAAAACATACTCAGGCGCAAATCGTATGCTGATGTATTTGAAATAATGGATAGAAGTCCTTTCACAATCCGAAGTGCTTAATGGTACTAATCAAACAGGCCGCTTCAGAGCCTTAAATTGACGGTAACGGTAATTCGGATTATCTGTCATCTTTTTACTAACAACAGCGATATTTTCCACTGGCATGACTTTATATGTAAACCTTGCCAGTCTCTTAAAATTGCTTTATAACTTTGGCAATTCCGTGCACAGTAGTTCGATTATATTGACCACAATCACGCTGAATAATGCAACGTTTGAACTATCACTTTTGTAGTAAGCTTTAACTATTTTCACGCGTTCTGTGGTTGCTAAATAATTTATATTCGTAAATAGCAAACCTATCACTAAATACATGGCACTTTAGATGACAGATATTTAACAGCTGGCAGCCTTCCCAGACTGGCAGTTTTGAAACCACAAACCACAAACCACTAAATGGACAAACCGTTACACACATTTATTTTCGTAGCCCAAAATAACTCTCATATTAATTTTTACATATTTCAATACTCTCTGTTCATAGCGAAAAGTAAATTACAGAACATCTTGATTAAACATAAAAATTAAAAAAGTCGCTTTTGATGTCTTAATTTCTTGCGCTCCACTACTCAAGTTCAATAAGTGAAGCTTTTAATACACATTTATGTTAAATGGTCAGAAAGTAATAATAATATAAGAAATTAGAAGCCTTTTCTATCACATCGAACCAAAACAAAACCAAATTTTAATTTTTTTTCCATTTTCGAAAGAATGTTTTCAATGAAGGTACAGGGTACGTACAGTGTCTTAATTAAAAATGTTAAAATAATTTTATAAATTTTATAAACACTTAATGTCAAATAAATATAATTCGGTATAGTTATGTAAAAATGTATTAATGTTTGAACTTATGGTGCTTAAGCCCACTGTGCTGTCTGTTTTTCAAGTTGATACTCATGTTGTTATAAACTTTTTTAATTCGGCAAAATACCTTTTCGTTGCATAAATTTTATTCTTTTTGGCCTTTTAAGCGCTTTTTTTGCTATTTTATATTTTTAAGACATTTTTTTTCTTTAACATTTTGTTACGGTACCAGGTTTGGTGTCTTTTTTTCCAACTTGTCTTTAATCAGTACAAAGTTATCAAATATGTACGGTATCCCTGCCAAATAAACGAACAACATGGACAGTTGAAGTACATACAACTTGATTCAACAAGCAGCAACAACCATTTGCTTGTTACGAGTATAAAATAAGAAGAATAAAAAAATAGTAGTACAAAATTCTTTTTCAGATTGAATTTTTTTAAAAGCTTAAACAGAAAAACAACAAAGAAAAATACATTTTATTCAAGTGTTGGATTTTTTTATATGTATATTTGTTTGTTTTATTATTATCAAATTGACCTTGGTCATTCATGTCCAACCAGGAAAAAGCTGATAGGTTTTCAATTATATATAAATAAAATGAATAAATTTTTTTTTCTTCTTACTGTCCTGTTCTGAATATAAATTGTTATTAAGCCAAAAGAAATGTATGGACTGTGTGACAAAGAAATGATGTATTTTAATACATAAAATTATCTTAATATTTAAGTTAATTAAATGTGTGTCAAAGGCCTGATAACTCGGCGCAAAAGTACTTCTATACATGTTTTACTTATATAAAATGAAATTTTTGAGTAACGTGTTCACTTTTTTTTAAACACTAGTAGTCATCCTGAGCACGGACATGTTCGAAATGACAACAGTGAGTTATCAACCTTTGACTATTGATAACACTGGTCGCCACACTCGTACTTCACATCATAGGTTGTTTTCTATTTTAGTTTGAAGTGTCTTGTATATCTTTGTTTATGGTGTTAATACGACCAATTCCTCTCTGACTTAACGATGATGCCTTTTTTCCAAGTTCAGGGAACTCCGTAAAAAAGAAGCCATCAGAAAGCTAAGAAACTATAGGGCAGCAGGTGAAGATACAACAAAAATATATCAGCAGTTAAAAATTCCATGAGCAATATGGCAAGATCCCGTTCGACACTTAAAATAAAACATATTTCTGTTACAGTTTGGCAACATTTGGATGTGACTGATTTATTTCCAATTCCAGTATGAAGTTTTAAATAGCTAAAAGATTTTTCCTAAGACACAATATGTATAAAAATTTTGTCTTATGGATTTTAAGTACATGTGCGAACTTAACTAAGGAAGAATCTTAAATTTTAACACAAAATTAATTGAACATATTCCAACAGTAAAATGTTAAAAATTGTGTTTACAACCAGACAGCAGTTTACAACAGCTTCAAGTATTATAAACAAAAATAAGAAAAAACTTTTCGTTTTTATAGTCTATGCACTAAAAAAATAATGTCCAAAATGAAAGTAACTTAAGTGCAACATAAATAATGGAGATGATGCATGAAAAACACGTAGTACTTTGATACTGGTCAAGCATAACTTGGTAGTGGGGTAATTTTTTCATACAACTAAAAAACGTTCGAGTATGAATGAAAGATTGAATCATGTTATTTTTTGATACCATCCTTCAAGGATATCATTACAAATATGTGTGAGAAATTATATTGAAAGATGGTTATGGGTAAATGTAGTTTCTCTACAGAAACTAAATGCACAAAATTTGTTCTTATTTCGTTGAAGTTTTGATATCAAATTGAGCATTTCATAAATTTGCTAATCGC
Source organism: Nowickia ferox (assembly GCA_936439885.1). Classification (NCBI taxonomy): domain Eukaryota; kingdom Metazoa; phylum Arthropoda; class Insecta; order Diptera; family Tachinidae; genus Nowickia; species Nowickia ferox. The sequence goes on along the minus strand of OW387023.1, from coordinate 98,575,502 downwards.
ACTGTACTTGGGCAAATTAATAGAATGTGTAAGATGAAATGTTTAATTACATTTCATAAAAGTATATACAACTGGCAGAACCGACCAAAAACAGAAAAACATGTAACGGCGTTTTAAAAGCTTAAGTGAAGGTACTAAAAAAAACTTTTAAGTTGCCCCATTTTATTGCTCACTTGTATGTAAAATTTTAAGTGGAAAATTTTCATGCAACATTTACTAACTAAATTGTAGTTTTTATTGGTGGAAATAAAAAAATTTTATTTGTATTTCAATTGTACTTTAGTCAACAATTGTATGGAAATTTTGTTTTAACATATACTTGACAACCAAATTATCTTTTCAGAATACTGCGTTACTTCTTTATTTTTTCTATATTTGAATATAGAAGTAACGCAGTATTCTGAAAAGATAATTTGTTTTTCAAGTATAGAAAAAATTCTTTTCAAATATAGAAAAAATTCAACGAAGGCAAAATAAAATTTTACGCATAATAACATCGGCTCCAGGGTACATAAGAAATTCCAATTTACATCGTGATTTGAATATGCCACAAGTAACTGAAGAAATTGCAAAATACGCAGGCAAATATCTTACAAAACTCGAGTCTCATCCTAATCCGCTTGCTCGTAATATCTTGAATTTTACTGGACACATCCGCTTAAAAAAGAGGGACACAAGGGCTCTATTACGTAACACTCCAGAAGAAACTGCTTGAAAATACTTTTGTTTTTGCTTATCACGACTTATGTATTATTAATAACTATCACTAAGTTTATGTCCGACACTGGTCGGGCCTAATTAATTATATTTATATTTAAGATTTGAATAATATTTGTTAGTTCATATTTGAAGATAAATACAATAAATAAATATATGTAATAAAAAAAAAACTGCATTACTTAAACCATTTATGGTTCTAAAAATATCGAGCCTTATTTTCGATTTAATCGTAAGCGACACAAAAATTTAATTTTTCAGTAGAAGTTTTTTTTAAATATTCAAATATGTTTTTGTACGTAAATTGTCGCTTATGATAACTTAAAAGTTATCAACAATTTTGGCATTTTGATAAGTCCAAGCTATGGGTAGGCCCATAAAATTTTAATTCCAATAAAATAGTCTATTATCGATAACATGTCGGTGGCTTAAGGTAAAATCGAAAAAAGGTAGATTTTTTGTTGAAGTTTTCTTAAGTTCAGACGATCAAAAAATACACATTTATTCTAAATTTTAGGATTATGTAAAATAATACTCGTAATTATTTATAATAAGCGCTTAAGAAGCACTGAAGAAAATGTACCTATTTATACTTTATTATGTCCCAGCTGGGGTTTGGAAATTCCCGAGAAAAATTAATTTTCTAAATTAAGTATATTTATTAACTGAAAATTTGCTAAATTTCTATTGTTGTTTTATTAATGTAAGCATCTTTTTTAAAGTAAACTTAATATTTAATTTAATAGTTCTAAAACTAATTTTCAAGAATTTTTAAGTGAATTCAAGCAAATAGAGTCTATAGTTATTAAACAGTAAGAGATCATATAAATACTAATTGACGCCTCTTAGCGGTAAAAATTTTTTTTATAAGGCCCCTTATCATTTTATTGAGTACTTGCCTTGCTTGTTTCTGCTTAACATGGAATTGTTTACTTTAGCATCACTGCCAGCACTGATACTTATTAAGGGTGATTTTTTTTAGCAATTTTCTTTTTGGCAACACTGTTTTTGGCAACTCAGCTGTTTTCGTGTATCATGTTACTGTGCAACATGTCCAGTTTGGTCTATAATTTAACTATGAATGGACTTACGAATGAACAACGCTTGCAGATCATTATATGTTATTTTCAAAATTCATGCTCTGTTAAGAAAGTGCATTTTATGGTCAGTTTGGTTAACCTTCCGAGGCGGCTATTCGGAATCTTGTGATTAAATTTCACACCAAAATTAGATTATTAAAGCTTAAAAACTATTTGAGAATTCACAAATAATAATATTTTTAAAAATCACAAAAACAAAATAAGCGTAGTAGGCTTAGAAACTCATACTCATAAAAATTATTTGCTGGGTTTTGTATGAGTTTCTAAGCCTACTACGCTTATTTTGCTTTTGTGATTTTCAAAAATATTATTATTTGTGAATTCTCAAATAGTTTTTGGAAGTTTGTGTATAAGATAAGAGGTTTGTGTGGTTAAAGTCTACTGACGATTTGTTAAAACAACAATAAAATGCATATAGATATCGCTTAACCACCAGCAAATAAATTTCACTTAAAGACTTAAGAGCTCCCTTATCAAATGGATATTTTCCTCGTTGTAGCTTGAGTACAAAACTGTTTAGTCTATAAATTCTTTTCAGTTAATTTCCTTTAGGTTTTGCCACTACTCCCATTCGGATTCTTGCAGTGGCTAGGAAGTGGCCAAAGACTAGATGTATATGCGCTGTTGAATGTTCTTACATCAAGCAGGTTATTTCCTTTTGTAGTGCTTCTACAAAAATGGAAAATTTGGAATTGCATTAGCTTGTTGGAGGAATGCCATGTGGTTCTATGACATTTTGTGCACAAACAGTCTTTTGTTGCTGTAAAAGTCGAATATCATTTTATACATACATACATATATAAACTTCTCGCCCGTATTTTAACAAAAGGTAATTTCTTGCCTTTTTACCCAAACCCAATACTGCTAGTTTGTCCCATGTGTTTTTTTGGACAATCTCTCATTTTTATGTACTTGATGCGAGAATATAAAGCACAGAACAGTCGTGATCAAATGTAAAGTACACAATAAATAATTTACTATTCCAGAGTAAAAATTAAGTGTTGCCAAAAAAATTGTAACTGCTAATTACAAAGCGAGCCGGGCTATAATAACCCAAATTGTTCTTTTGAGTAGTTTTTTTTTAATCGTATGATTTCTAGGGTATTTTTGAAGAAAAGAGCAAACACACTGATAATACATCACTGCAGTTTTAGTAACACTGCTATTGGGAATGTGCAAAAGCATTTGGACTACTATATGTGACAGCGCATAGAGAAAGGGACCTAAGGGTAAAAAAATATAAATTTTCACTTTTTTATGTGGACAACATCTGAGCATCGAATCAGACCGATCCCATGCCCCAAAAGTGTTCCCTCCCAGAGATATGCGCGTTTTATGATGTGATGGTACACCAAATATACACGTATTTAAATCTTTAAAATGGCTCTCCTGAACAAAACCGGTTTTTACCCTTAGGTCCCTTTCTATTTTGCGCGTCACATATAGAATGTTAGTTACAATGCGGCTTGAAGGAACAGAATAAGTGACAATCTGTAATTGGAATTAATTCTTTTTCTTTATCCAAATCAGGGCACGGGATCTACAAACAAATCTCATACTAGAGGGCCAAATTGTAAACTTTCTGCTTGTTTGTGGCAAAAAACTCATTAATATAAATAATGTGTATATAATTTCTACGAGTAAGGCTAAAAGCTAAGAATTCGTTATTTATTTTTCTATTCAAAAATATATAAAGAATACATAAAATTTGGTAATTGAGCAAAGAATCTGTCTAGGTGTGGAGCCTGTTAAGGGGCATCTTTCAAATATCTAGCTTCTTATTTTTTTAAATTTGCCTGTACATTGGATTTCATATTCACTGTACTTACGAACTTAAATTTCATACAAATGGTTTTTTTTTTGTTGCATTCATAAAAAACTTATAAGGACCTACATTTATTTTCTATAGAAACAACAAGTTTTTGTTGCAACTATTGCTGCTGTTGTTGATGTCATTGCTGATGTCAATTTTGATGCTGGCATTTTGTTTTCTTTTTTTCTGCTTTTTTTGTAATGCAGTTGTAAGTGTATTAAAAAATAAGAAAAATAAAACACATACATAAATCCAATATTTATAAGTATCTTTGGGTAGATTATTTGTGTTATCGTTGATTTTTTAGCCTTAAAAATGTGTCCGTATGCTGGTTGGTCTGCATACATGTGTCTTAATGGCCTTGGGCTCTCTGTGATTCGTAAGTGAATTCATATTTCATATTTACTCATTCCATTGTAGCTTATTCTGTCTACTTTTTTTTTAACATAATAATTTTCTTTTTGTACTTGCTATTACTTTCTCTTTACGAATGTTGCTTTTGTGTTTTTTTTATAAATTTCTTTTGGAACAAATGTAAACTCTTTGTCTTTTCCATTCACAAAGGGAATAAAGTTTATTAAAAAGGGTACTTGTTAGTGGATCTTGAAATGTAAACTTTTTTGTGATAGCAAAATATATATACATTAGGGCGGGTCGATTTGTATGGAGGCCAAAAAATCGCTCAAATTACAAGGAAAATCGTATTCTAGGGATCAAAATAAGAAACCTTGCCGAAGGAACCATACTTCTAAAATGTATTTTGATGTCCCGGCTTTTGATCCGAATTAGGGAATTTTTATATTAGTTTTTGGGAATCTCCAATATGGTTAGTTTCTTTGCTAAAACTTTCGTGAGTTGGATAAGTGGTTCGTGGCTGTGATAGCTGAAGATGTCTCTGCTAACTAATATAAATGCGAATGTAAATTTATTGGTTTGTTGCGCTTTAACGACACCGATTTTGATGAAATTTAGAACATAGATAGACATAAGTCTAAAAGAATATGAAGGTTATATGCTTTTTAAAAACTAGCACTATGAGGGGAGGTAGAGGGAAATTTCTGCATCTCAGAAACTATCTAACCGATTTCGATGAGACTAAAAACATGGCTAGATCTGAGTTTGCAAGGCACAAATGCTATATATTTTATCAAAACTAAGCCCCCTAAGAACGCTCATGTCCCATGACACCGTGCGTTTTTTTTTTAAATATTGTACATTTGAGTGTGTGTGTGTGTGCGTGCTTAAAGCAAGCGCACACAACTAATTTAAATGCATGCGTACGTTTGTATGTGGGCAGAAAATAAAAAAGCATACACAAAACTTTAGTGTATATGTATATGCATAACGTTTGTATATGCGCCCATGCATAGGAAAAGCTAAGCATCACGAAGTTTTTGCTTCTTTACTTCTATACCTACAATAACTGAAATAAATGTATGGCAAACAGTAAAGCATTTGAAAAATCCTTCATGTGTTGAAAGCTGTTTTAAATGGTCTTATGCAGGGCTCTAGTGCATACTACACATCCCGCTTTCTTAATTATATATCTTTTTAAATCCCGCTTTTTGGCAGTATTTTCTTCAAAATCCCGCTTTTTGATCGATCAAGTGCCGCTTTTTGCAAAAACCATCTGGTCACGTTACCTTTACCATTTGTAGAGAAGGATATAAAAAGTGATTAAAAATATGTGTGATTTCCGTTACTGGTTGATTTATTCAACTGAAATCGCATTTGAGTATAATTAATAGCTGTGATTGAGAGCAAACTTGCTTCTTATTCGAAAATTATCTTTTATTTTAATTTATGCAAAATTTAACAACTTTTCGATGACTTTAGGCAGTTTGATGAACAAAACTATGTTTTTTATTTAATGTTATTTTTTATATACAGAACTAGATAAATGATTTACCTGTTTCATTAAAACTTAAGCATATTGTTTTTAAGTGCGGAGTATCTTTTGTATACTAACTAAATTAATAAATTTAGTTGCTTAGCTGTATAGATTATACAAAGTTGTACTTGTGCTCGAAATTGTTAGAAATTGAAAATTATTATATGTGACTTTTAAGCATATCAATTCAAGGCGAACAGTTACTTAAACAAATTTCTATTAAAAATATATAATTAACAGAACTTATGTATAAAACTTAAACGATTTTCCTTACGCATTTAATTTTGCTGTCAGTATTTGTTGGCTTTTGTTTGTAATTGACAAACAGTTCCATTTCGTTTTTAGTTTTTTTTTCTACTTTTTCTTGACAAATAAATATTTACAAATAAAAAAACAATGTTTGCAATGTAATGTTGCGTAATTTGATTCAATGCCCCAAGGATACTTTTACCTTAAGCTTTTGTGCGCTTTTAGTTGCTTCTTTCCCTTTTTTAAATATATTTTTTTTATTATTTTCTGTTTAATTCATCATATTACGTCCGTTAAAACGAATGAATTAATGCATGACATAAAATAAAAATTCAAACATCAAAGAAAAATCCGTTCAGATACTGTTGCAGATAACCGTCTCAAATTGAATTTTTTTGCTTTTTGTCTCAAACTTAAAAGCACAGAATATGATATTTTGACTGAAGGATATTGTAACAAACAGATTCTTGGAATTTCACAAAAAAAAAACTTGATTCATTTTAATGTAATTGAAAATATAAGAAATTAACGTTACAAAGAATGCAAATATTTGACATTAAGAAATAAAATTGTAAATACTTGAATTATTTTATATAAAAATATCTGCAAGGCAATTTTTTAAAGTAAACTGTCTTAAAGCTTGATATAAAAAATGATATAATATTAGAATTATTCGTTTTCGTGAAAAATGCATGACTTAATTAATTAATTTTAGTTAGTTCAAATGCATATAGCTTGTAGGTGATATTTTATTTTGAATTGTTCTCTATTTTCTGCTTTTGCAATTAAAAGGGGACTAACCTTCTCTTTATTCTCTATTTTGATATTTTTCTCCCTCTAGAAGTTGCTGCTGCGGTATAAAAAAATGTCCTGTCTACAAGCATCTTCCAACACAAACCCATTTTATATGTATTAACAATTAAGTCATGTCGTCGTCCCAGAATAGTTTTGCTTTACCTTTAGTTAGGTATAGAATACAAATATTTTGAATACCTTCTTTCCGAATAAAAAATTTTTTTATGTTTCCTGAGATATTAAGCATTCTTTTTGCTCCATATCTACTATTTTTAGGTTTAATAAGTATTGATTTGCTATACACGCCATTGTTTGGCGATTGCGTCAAATTCTTCATACAAAAATGTAAGAAGTAAAGTTAACTCTTGCTTTGCTTCATATCTATAAGAAATAATTAATAATAAAAACAGGTGTCGTAAGAAAAATTCAACGGCGACTGTTAAGCAAAAACATCATCACTCAGACTCAGCCGCCGATAACATGTTTTAATATAAACTTATTAAAAACTAAAATAAAAAACCTTAATTATGCATGTTTGAGTATAACAGAAATCATTTAATTTAGTTCTTTATATTAAATACACTTCAATTATTTGTTTTTCTCGAGTAAGTGCGTAAGCGGATCTATAGTTAAAAATATTACGGCGGCTTCTTGGCAGTCATTAAATGATCAACTTATTTCTCTGGACAGCAAGAAAAATAAACAAAACAACAAAATTCTCAATTCACAGCAGTAAAGTATACGTACGGAGCACAAAAAGCTACTTTTGGAAAATAAATTAAGAACTCAGTCGTTAAGCAGCTCTGGGTTGAAAAACAGCTCTCGCGTCATCGTAATTATTTCTTAAGTGCGGTCAGGCTCTCGCGAGACCATCCTGGCCATATGGTCTAGTTACCCCGCCCATATTTGTGCAACAATACTTTGCAAATTACTGTGTAAAGTATTTATGAAATAAATAAATAAATAAAATTAAGAACAGTGGTGTATGCGGCACAATACATATTTTTAGTTTTACAATAAAGTAAATTCATTTATGAAAGTTCACAAAAATTTAAATTTTTCTTAAAAAAAGTGTCGGAAGCAGGGGTGCAAATACAAAAGAAATCCATCGGGCATTATTTGAGAAAACTTCATGTAAACCTTTTTTGTCGTTTTTCTCCAGTCCAACTTTGTGGCGTATGGGCTTAACCAATTCTGAGGCGACGATGTGTATAATTTATAAAGCAAGAATTTGTCTTATGCGGGAAGGAATATAGTACTGTGATACTTAAGCTTTGAGTTAGTCTGACCCACGACTGATTTAACATGGTTTGTCTAAGTAAGATTTTTATTGTAAGTTTTAACCAAGGCTTTTGACAGTAATATTCTCTGTTTATTAAACCTCAACATCAGCAATATCGTTAGTGGTTTTCTTATGCATTATGACAAACTTTGATTTTTGAGGGTCTCATCAATTCCGATTTGCAATTACCCACCAATCAATTGTATTTAGATAGTCATTAACTCTTGAAATATTTTCAGCAAAAAAATTAATTGGACTGCTTAGATAGTGCACACCATTTGCACTTAGCATACAAAACTTTTGCAAGAAATGCGCAAAGATGTGGTAAAACAATTTTCAGATATGCTAAGAATGGATTCTTAAATGCTAGATTGTACAGTGGGTGGCCTGCAGTAACGTCCATCAAAATAATGCGCATGGTGACTACTTGTATTTAAAAAAAAAAATCAAGATCCACCAGAAAAAAATATAATATTGTGAGTTTATCATAGACTGGTTTTGCGGAGTGAATGTTTTTTTCTTTCAGGACTTAAAAGTTTTTCCTGACTATACTAAGTATGGTGGAATAATGACTCTGGATATGAACTTCTGCTATTAAAATACACAAGTTGATAAACTACTACTGATGAATTAATAAAAATTATCTGCACATTTCATGGTTGCTTTGCAACATACTTCGTATGAAACCCTGTCGCTGATTATGTTAGTAATTTTTGCAGGTGATAATCATGTTTAAATTATTATTTAATGCTCATTTGATAACAAGAAAAATGTAACTGTAATGTAAATGTAAGTAACATCACATGTTAAGAATCCATTCACACACTTTTAACACATAGTCAAATCTACATACATTTACATATTTACAGTAACGTACGTATGTATGTGTGTATATATATATATATTCTCTGTTAATTTAATCTTTTATACAGCCACCAGCTGGCGTTATTGTGCTTTTATTCCCTTATAATAATATTTCAATGAATTGAATTTCTCCTTTTTGATTGTGCACGTCTTTTAGTTTATGAAAAAATTTATGTCATTGTATGTGTATATTTTTACACAGAATAACATTGTATTTTACACTTTTCATACGAAGGTTCATTTCGAGCCAAAAGAAATAATTTTTTATTTCATTTGTCGTGTTATTTTTTGTTCTTGTTGTTGCTGCTTAAGGAGAAAGAAGAAACTTTTCGATGAGATGTTACATGGATGAATGGTTAAATTGGCTTTTGGTTCATACTTAACGGTCTTTTTGACACCACAGTTTTGTGACGTTTTCATACTGTGCAATGAAAGCTTTTATATTGCAGTGTAAAGCAGAAATATGACTGAGTGTAATGAATAAGTAATTGTATAAGAAAAATTTTAGTGGCTAATATGTTGACGTATTTTTTTATTTTTATAAGTTGATAATTTTAAACCTTCATTAAAATAATGGATTTTTCATAATACATATTTTTTAACATTTGTTAACGCACTAAGAAACCCAAATTATTTTTTTTACTTATTAAGTAAAATATTTTTATTAAAAATGCATTGAAATTGATTACTAGAACAACTCTATTCCTGTTGTTGTTATAACGGGGTTTGTTCAAAATGTATCGCGAATTTTGAATTTTCGCGGGTTACGTATATTCGAATCTTGATTTTTTTGTAGCGTTATGTTGGTATTTATGTTTTTCACTTATGCCGAAAATTTCGGCCATTTTGAATGTTCAGTTAATTGTTGGCAGCTGCTTTGCTTGCACGTGTTTTGGCTCGTCTTCGATTTTTACCCATTAAAAAAAATGGAACAACGAAGCTGTATCAAATTTTGTGTGAAAACCAAATTAAGTGCGCGGATGCATTCCGAATGTTAACTGTGGCATACGGAGAAGCTAAGTACAAAATGTTCTCAGAAAGCTAAGATGTGAACGACGAAGAACGTGCCGGACGCCCTGAAGAAAATGATATTGGCCAATCGTCGAATCACCATTAGAGAAGTTGCTGAGCACGTAGACATATCTATTGGCTCGTGCCATGCGATTTTTATCAATGATTTGGTCATGAGACGGGTCGCCGCGAAATTCGTACCAAAATTGCTCAATTTCGACCAAACATCATCGCATGAACATTGCTAAAGAGCTGTTGGACTCTGTCCACGATGACCCAAATTTGCTCAAGAGGGTCATAACTGGTGACGAATCATGGGTTTATGGTTATGTCGTGGAAACCAAAGCTCAATCATCTCAATGGAAGCTGCCGCACGAACCAAGGTAAAAATCGAAGACGAGCCAAAACACGTGCAAGCAAAGCAGCTGTCAATAATTAACTGAAAATTGCCGAAATTTTCGGCATAAGTAAGAGACATGAATACCAACATAACGCCACAAAAAAATCAAAATTCAAATATACGTAACCCGCGAAAATTCAAAATTTGGAGATACTTTTTGAACAGACCTTTTACATTTATTTTCTTGACATACTTTTTACAACTACAATTCGATCTGAAAAAAGTCAGCCAATGTAGCAATGGTAAAGTAAGAAAATATATAGCATAACGATTATTGAGTTTTTGCTTCAACTTTGCTACTTGTTGAGCTTCTCATTTGTTTCAATGAAAGTTTAACATAATAACCCTAGTTGTCCTAAGAAATTTTTGGGGAAAGGTTCCCTGATAGTGAAATGCGCATAAAATCCAGCTAAACCCCTCAATAATCAATTTAATGTATTTTTAATAAATAATATTTTACTTAACAAGTGAATAATATAAATAAATTTTATAATGTTTCGGTAAAATATGAATAAATAAATATACATAATTCTTCTAATTCACATACCAGATATCGTCAGCTGAAATCCAAGAAACACGTAGCTAAAAAAAAAGTTCAAAATCACATTTTTATTAAATAATCTGGTCTACATTGAAACGCATGTCCCTACAAATTTTATTTTGTTTAGTTTTTTCTATCTTGTTTAAAATTTAAAAATGTGCTCTTACGTGATTTTCAATTTACAGAGCTGCGAGTTTGAGCTGCAAGGGCTTATTACTGAGAGGTTAGTTGCCAACTTTTTTGGCTCTAAAAGCACATCAAAATTTAAAAAAGCACTAAAAAACTTAGTTTTGACATCTAAAAGGCGTAAAAAGCACTAACGTGAAAAACGAGTGAAGCTCCAAACGAGTGAATTTTAAGAACGTTTAAAAATGTTTAATATTTTCTAAGGTATTCTCTATTTCGGCAATTTCGTTCACGTCCACGGGTTCGTCGATAAGCATTTGCTGCGTAAGTTTGTCGTGTGAAGCACAATAACGACAATTTGCTCAGCAGCTAAGGTTCAGAGATGTACCTCGATGGGTATCACAGGTGCTCAGAGGAGCACACCTGAGGCTGCCTTGGACGTCATTCTTCATCTACTTCCTATAGAGGACTTTGTGGTTGGAACGGCGACTAGAAGTCTCCTTAGAATCGTATAAACAGGTTTGGTGAGCACAGGAATAACAGGTCACACATAAATCTTAAATTAGATCAGTTTTAGTGATCAGGGATCCGTTAAACTTGGGTTTACGGACTTTAAGGTCGCTGAAATCGACTTTAGTAGAACACCCTCAATGGTAATTCCGGATAGGGACTATTGGGTCAAATCTGATAAGTTATATGAGGTTACTGTAGTCTTTACAGACGGATCAAAAATGTGGGAAACGAACATTCGTAGTTATTTCAGACTACCGAATGAATGCAGCGTTTTCCAGGCTGAGATATTGGCGATTCTCAGGGCCACGGAGCTGGTGAGCAGGAATGTAGCTGAAGGAGAGAAGGTAACGTTCTACGTCGACTGCCAAGCAGCGCTAAAAGCTTTGAAGGGACATATTGTCAAATCGTAACTTGTTAGTACTGTAGGAGAGCCCTCAACTTGCTAATGGATAAATATAGTGTCAGGACTGTGGGTTCCTGGCCACAACAGTGTTGAGATAAATGAAATTGCCGATGAGCTGGCAAAAATAGGGACGCAATTAGATAAAGGAATGATAGAAAGGTCCGTGAAATTGCCGAGAGGTCATTACTATAGAGAACTCGGTAACTGGATAGAAAGCAGGACCAATAGTTCATGGCGAAGTAGGGAGGATTATAGAGTTTTAAGGGGCTTGTGGCTAAAACTTGACTCAGGAAGATCCAAACTGCTACTGGCCATGAATAGGAAGGCGATGCAAATTGTGACAGGCGCGTTGACAGGTCACTGTTCAGTCAGAGCAAGAACCAATATTTGGGAAACTGGCACTCCAGATTTTTGTAGGATGTGCGGGGATGAAGAAGAACAAGAAGCCATTGAACATGTTATCTGTCACTGCCAGAAGCTGCAACATCATAGGCTTAGATGGCTGAGCAGACGCTTCCATGAAAGCATTACTGATATCGGGTGTGTAAACTAGAGAGAGGGTAATAGGGTCACTTCTGGATATAAAAGGGGGTAAATATTACTATTTGGACAACAGAAGAGAATCACATTTGACCCAATTGGGTCTCCGAGTGGAGGTGCGGTATAGCACCACCCTTCCTTCCTAAGCTAACCTAACCTAACCTTGTGCAAAGAGAGAGAGAGAGAGAGAGAGAAAATTGCTTTTCGTCGTTCGTCAGCATAAAAAATAGAAATAAATCTATCGGAGAGTTCGTCACGCACGATGAATTTCTTTTACGCATAAATGTGTTTTATTTCTGATGACGAAAGTTCGCAAGGAAAAATTCGTCGTTCGTCCCAGTTGTGTTCCTAGCATAATGGTGCCCACTACAAGGCCATGATCACTGATATTTTTCGCTACAATTAAATACTATTTACTTTATACTTCCGTCAATTAAATCGAATTTTTTTTAAGCCACTTTTAGCCCAAAATCACAATTTAACCCACATTAAAAAAATCCTCAAAAATAAATGAAAGTTAAAACAAAAATCTAATTTTAGTATTGAAAGTCAACTTTACTCTAACGAACTTCAGTGCGGCTCTATTATGTCTCTATTTAAAATCACTGCATGCAACAGTAAAGATAAGCTTAAATAGACCTTGCAACGTAAAGTCATTAACCTTGGAATACTACGGGTAACATTTGGTTTTCTTCTATTTACTAAAACTAGCAAATCTATAATAATTTTTTTTAGAAAATTTGTAATCGATAAAAGCTACAAGTACTAATACGAGTAAATATGTATGATAAATTTATTATAAAGTTGGTTATCTTATGCATTAGTATTTACTTAAGAACTCATATATATTCAATATTAAGTACCATAAACAATGCATTCATGCATAGTTGCTAAAGTAAACTATATAATTTTCAGATTTATTGTAAAACCTAATATACAATATAAAACAAATTTGGGAGATAAGACTTAAACTTATTGCATAAATTCATTGAAAAAGTTTTCAGTTTCAAACAAGACTTAAACTTACTCTGTTAACTAAAACTCAATGTATGAAAAGTTTCCTTTTTAAACAATTTTCAACAGATCATACTCGCACTTAAGAGACCACATAAAAAAAAGCATTTTCAAAACTTAACAACAATTACAAAATATGCTTAGGATCCTTGGATGTACTAATAAAAGTTGTACATAATAGCAAATGTATAAATAATTTCCAATTCAATAAATTTTTATAAATTCTCAAAAGAATTTCAGCACAAATGTAAGTGTGTATTGTAGATTTGAAGAAATGTATCTACTTCATGTATTGTTAAAAAAAATATTACATCAAAAGCTTCAACATTGTTATCATCATCATCAACAACATCATCATCATGAATACCAAGAACATCATGACTATTTAGAACTAGAGCCATATGAATTTCCCATTCTAACAGAACTATTTACATTCATCATAGTTTTCATTGAAGTACAAGTATACTCTTCATTTTAACTTTTTGATATATTTACCAGTTGCTAGTAAAATGCTTTTGATGGAAAAATATTTATGGCTAAAAGACATAAATGTACAAGTCAAGTGCAAGTTATGAAAAAAAAAAAATATAATAAATATTTAATACTGTGTATGCGTACAAATTTTGTGGAGTAAATTATTTAACATTTTGTAATATACACTGAAAAAATTTTTCAGCAAAATAAGTTAACAAAAATTTTCTTTTTACGTACATCTTACTGCAGCTGATTTCATTGCAGCCATGTATTCAACTTTAACTTATTCTGTGTACACATCTAGCACACATGTGCCCAAAGAAGCGTAACCAGCAATTACTATTGAAAAAACATTTGTCAACGCACTAATAATCCCAAATTATTATTTTACTTATTCAGTAAAATATTTTTTTTTATTACAAATACCTTTAAATTGATTATCATCACTGTTGCTAATGCAGATCATCAGGGAACCTGTACCCACAAATTTCTTAAAACAACTAGAGTTATTATGTTAAACTTTCATTTAAACAAATGAGAAGCGCAACAAATAACAAAGTTGAGACAAGAATTCAATAATCAACATGGTTTTTATTTTCTTACTTGATTTGTAGTTGTAAGAAGTATGTAAAGAAAATAAATGAAAATAACACCAACAGCTATAGAGTGTCGCTACACAAGGATTTTTGACCAGCTGCAGTCAAGTGTTCAGCTTCTCATTTGCATTTTTCCCCATCAAAAGTAGTAAGATAAAAATGCTGATCAAGTTCTTCTTTGACACAATCCCTATCACTACAATCTGCCCATAGTAAAATTATACAAGGCACATGCACAAGCACAGCCTGTTAATATATACAATACAGAAAGTTGTCAAACTTTGTTTACAAGCTGCAAAAATGTTAGTGTATGTGTGTGAATAAAATTATTACAGTGTTGCCAATATATTTGCACATAGCTGTGTCTCCAATTACACATTGAAGAAAATACACTACACATCTTTTGTGTAGGTTAAAACTAAAACAAAAATAAATAAAAATAGAACCCAAATTATAATTACACACAGACTATACATGAATATCATTACAATGAATCTGCCATTTATTATAAAAATTTGTAATGGTCAGGGTGTCATATCGTTTTAGATAAACTGCTAACTTAGCAATAATTTTATCTTTAGAATACTACAGATATTTAATTACTTCTTTATATTTGGAAAAAATTATGGCATATTCTGGAATGGCAAACCTGTTACAAAATACGTGACACCTCAAATAACAGATATTTAATAGGTGTCAGCCTTGCCAGACCAGTGGTTTTGAAACCACTAAATGGACATTATATAGGGTGTTGTTTAGAGCGTCATAACTTTAAGTTGGCATCACTGCTTTATTTGAGCACCCATTTAACAGCTGCTAGTTGTTTTTTCTTTAGTTTGCTTTACAATTTCATTATGAATCGTCTTACACCAGAGCAACGCCTCCAAATTCTTCGGCGAATGGGCTGTAGCTGAAATTGATATTGATTTTGAATTCCCATTCAAAACTTTATTTTCCGATGAAGCCAATTTCTGGTTGAATGGGTACGTAAATAAGCAGAATTCATCAGTCGCATTTGGAGTGAGGAGAACCCACAAGCTTTTATTGTTACAACATAACATCCACGTAAAATTACTGTTTGGTGCACTTTATGGGCTGGCGGAGTCATTGGGCCATATGTCTTCAAAAAAGATGATGGTCAGCATGTTAGTGTCAATAGTGAACGGTATGGGAACAAAATTCAAAATATTTTGGTACCTGAATTACGTGGCATTGGTCTTGCTGATATGTGGTTCCAACAGGATGGAGCCACATGCCACACACAGCGGGTGCTACAATTGATTTACTCAAACAAACTCAAAGTTGTGACATTCTAAAAAAAGCACGCTTTGTATGGTTCTTTAATTCTGCCACTACAATTTGCTTAAAATTTTAATAAATATTTCTTGCAGTGCCTTAATTTATTTTAGAATTGAACGAAATTTGCCAAAGAAAACCCATAAATGAAAAAAATTATCAATATATATTTTAGTTTACTTATAAAAAAAAAACCTTAAAAGAAAAACATTTTTAATATAATTCAAACAAATGCAAAGCAACCATTTTCTTAAAATTAATTTTAATAAGAAGTATTCATGCATATTTTCTTAAAAAAATATATTTAAATATGAGGCAATTATAAATGTATCACAAGAAAAATTATTGAAACATGTTCTTATGAATATTAAATAATTCAGTGTTTATTTTATGCTAACACACTTTTTTATATAATTTTAAAAGAAATTGTTTTACTTGAACGAATTAATTCAATTTAAAACTATATTTAAATATTTTTTTTTTTAAAGGAAAAGAAACTTTAAAGCTCAAAAGGACTCAAACATATATTTCAGGTTGAAATTTTAAAAATAATAGCATACCAGCTCAGTGTTTTATTATTTAATGAACACAGCATTCTTAAATTAAAAAAAAAAATAAACTTTTCCTTCCTAAATTTAGATTTAAATATGTTATAATATTGAACTCAACAGACGTCTTATACTGTCTCTTTTGTAGGCGACTTACGAGGATCCGCTGCCGTGTGCCTAAAAGTTAACACAGTCCAAACATAATTTGACTAATTGGAAAATATTTAACATTTCTTTAACTATAAATAACATAAAAAATCCAGCAGTTCTCTCCTTGAATAGAGTAACAGAGTAATCTCGTGATTGTTATCGCTATATACCTACATAAATATGAGATTGGCGTGTCCTCTTGCAACAGTTGCAACGAGGTCATGTCCAACCTTAGCCATTGAGGCCTTGATTGGACTTTATAAGATCGTCTGCGGCCATGATCGCTTATAGAATGGGTATCGAGAGATCTGCTCACTGTCTTGGTAATGGGCACTCGTCGGTCCTGAGTACAAAAATGCCCAGCTTAGGGCTGCTAGGAATGCCTAGTGACAGAATCAACTGTAAACTGAGGTTCGACAG
The DNA here is from genome assembly GCA_936439885.1 of Nowickia ferox. NCBI lineage: Eukaryota > Metazoa > Arthropoda > Insecta > Diptera > Tachinidae > Nowickia > Nowickia ferox. The sequence goes on along the minus strand of OW387023.1, from coordinate 98,558,759 downwards.
GAGATTCAATATCATAATACCACTACGGGCAGTGTTGGACGTAAATAGAAGATGGAGTTGGTGCTGAAGTTGTTGCGCCCAACGTAAACATCTCTTTGTATTTTAGGCGGAGATACAGGCAATCACCAAATGAGTTGACATTAATTTTAATAGCGGCATTATAGGCGCGCAGCTCTTAAGTCCTTTCTTTCATGGTCCGTTGCATCTGATCAAAGGAGATGACATTTTGGCCGCTAAGGAATTGTGGCTGACTTTTTCTGGTCTAAGGCAGGCCAAAGCATTGATGCAGCAATTTACATACAATGGCATCCTGAACCTCAACAGGAATAATTTACGGCTGGTTACTTGTTTACTTTCTGGTCACTTTGGACTGAACTATTCTCTGTGGAAATGTAACCAAGTTCGTTCACCCTTGTGTCGTTTATTCTTAGAAGATGACGAGACAACGTCACACATTCTTTGCGAATGTATTGTCTTATGCAACAGTAGAAGGCGTGTTTTATATTCTGAGTTTCTGTGTTGAGATGATATTACGCGGGCTTCTCCAATATCTGTGCTGAATTTCATAAAGCGAGTAACACAGAGATTGATTTAACTTAATTTACGGATCTATGGCACAAAATATCCATCAGGTGTCACAGTGCCGGTCTTTGGACCAGATTTTCACCCTGTTCTATTCTACATAAACATATGTACATATTGACTTGGTTTGTCTAAACAGCGTAAAATTAAAATGTACAGTTTTCTTAGTCAAGAACCTTCATTAAAAAAATAACAACGGAAAATATAACATATTTGTTAAAAAAAAACAGTTTTCTTAAGGTACGTACATTAATACTTGTGCAAACATTTGAACAAAAAAAGTTACCAACAAATACTAATGAAAACCTTCTTTGACACATAGTTAGACAATGTCACGCAACAATATTGGAAACTTTTAAACTGAATCAAAAGATTTTTCGTAAGTATTTAGGGGTTACGTTTTTTTTTGTACAAATGCTTGTACAAATGTGAACGTACCTTTAATAAAGTCACAGCTTGATTAAGGACAACATACATATACAAACATATTTGAAAGGCAAGGCATAAAACTTAATTTACCGAAGAGAATCACCGATTTTATGTTTTGTGTCTTAAATTAATATTAATTATTTGAATTTATTTATAATTTTTAACTTTCTTTACAGTTGTGAATCATGCACAAATTTATTACATGTGCCTAATATTTTATTTTGTTTTTTCTTATCTTAATAATAACAAAATGAAGAATAACTGTCATTGTTAATATAAATTTCCTTGTATCAAATTGAATTTATGTCTTAGCTTGACATTTTTATTAAACAAATTCCTTTGCTCTCTGTTAAGCAATACACATTCTTATTGAAAACTAATTTAGAATTGAACCCTCGCTTTCAAAATATGCTTGGAGAAAAAATGGCCAGTTTTTTTAGTAGCATGTTACAACTGATGTGCCACTTTGTCTAATCAACATGTGATGAATGACAAAGAATTTAACAAAAACTGTAGAAAAGCATTTTATTATTTCCTACAACGAAAGTCGTTTAAAAAGTTATTGAAACCAAGATGAGAAATGGAGCTTTTTGATTTGTATGCCTTATTGTATTTACTAAGTCATCTATAACAAAAAAATAAAATATAATATGGGGTGTTTTTTTATAGAGTGACAAAACTTTATATCATAATAAAACAAGGAAATATATTTTTAATATCAATGAAATGGGCTTTATTGGACAAAAAATTTTATGAACACACAAAAAAGTAATATGAATGAGTTTGTAATATTAATTAGAATATTTGTAATATTAATTAAAAAATTAATTAAATTTTCACCTATAAACAATTTGATAATATCAATTAAGCTTTTCCACTCAAATTAATTAATACAATTAAAAATTTAATTGAATCAATTAAATTATTAATTGAAAACATTAATTGGTGAATACTTTTTTCTGTGAAATTATTGTTATAACATTACTTCTGCCATGCGGCCGCCGCGGCTGGCGCGTAGAAACACAATCTGGAACACCAATTTTCAACATTTTTTCGCAGCATATCCGGCCGTATTTCACCCATAACTCTTCGAATGTTGATTTCCAGGTGTTCAATTGTTTGTGGTTTATCGACGTAGACAAGTGACTTAACATAACCCCAAAGAAAATAATCCAATGGCGTTAAATCACACGATCTTGGTGGCGAATTAATTGTGCCATTACATGAAATTATCTTTTTATGAAAAGTTTATTTAAGTAAATCAATTGTAGCGCCTGCTGTGCGGCATCTGGCTCCGTCCTGTTGGAACCACGTATCAGCAAGGTTAATGCCACGTAATTGAGGTACAAAAAAGTTTCGAATCATGTTCCTATACCGTTCACTATTGACAATAACATTCTGACCATCATCGTTTTTGAAGACATATGGCCTAATGACTCTGCCAGCCCATAAAGCGCACCAAGCAGTAATTTTCTGTGGATGTCATGGTACTTCGACAAAAGCTTGCAGATGCTCCTCAGTCCAAATGCTAAAATTCTACTTATTTATGTACCCATTCAACTAGAAATGGGCTTCATCGGAAAATAAAATTTTGAATGGAAATTCAAAATCAATATAAATTTGTACTTCAGCCCATTCGCCGAACAATTTGCACGCGTTGCCCTGGTGTAAGTCGATTCATCATGAAATTTCAAAGCAAACTAAACAAAAAGCAACTAACAGCTGTTAATTGGGTACTCAAATAAATAAGTGATGCCAACGCAAAGTTGTGACACCCTAAAAAAACACGCTTTATATCATAATGGCTATCATTCGACAGGTAGTCGAGTTTTTTGATTTTTTTATTAATGTATTTTAGTCAAACCGTTCAATAGAATGTTACAATTAAAATCTTTTTAAACTGTCCTCAATTGTTTCTGTTCCCATAAATTGTCCAAGAGGCTGTTGCCTTTACGTCCTTAGTGTATCATTTTCTATGTGCTAAGTTCTGAATTTATTAATCTTTTCTTTTTTGACTTTTGAAATTTTTTCCATCCGAAAAAGAATTCTAACTTTAATTTTTAAAATAGACTTTAATCAATAAATGAAGAAAACCTTTTTATAAATAAGCAATCAAAATTTTAATTTTTTTCATATTTAATTTGTAAATTTTCTTTTACAACTATTTTAATGGCTCATACAAGATTACCATTGGACTCATACGATTATTAATATTCTTGATGAAAGATTTGTAAGATAGTCTCTAAAGAATTGCATCTACGACTAATTAAAGATCCTCATACGATTATTAATATTCTTGATGAAAGATTTGTAAGATAGTCTCTAAAGAATTGCATCGACGACTAATTAAAGAGCCTTCCTCGGCTCTTGTATTTGAATCGTCCACACGTAACAGTTCCCCCCGTGCAAAGCGTCTTCCAGGGTGGCGTTGGCTGAGATAGTTAGCAAGTTGACTATAAAACCGAAGGTCCTGGGTTCGAGCCCGGTCTTCGGCAGTCTTAAATAACCACACCATACATTTTTCTGACGTGCACTAGTGTTCCTTTGTATCAGTTGCTGTAGAAAAGTTCAACTGATGAAGGCATAGACATTGTTCAACAGATGCTACTCCTAATGTAACATCTGATCGCCCTCTTTCTTCGGTATTGTGTAGCAGAATCATCGGCGAGGAAAAACTACCAATAAAATGGCTATTTAAAATTGTTTTGAAAATTTTATACGCTTCATTGACACTAGAGGCGCTGCAACTCTGCAAGAAAAGCAGAGTTATAAAAGAATGAAGCTTTCCTCCATCTCTCCCTTCACCACCTGTTATCTCTTTCACTATCCCTTTCCTAAGCAAGGTAACAACTAGTAATAGTAGTAGGCAATTTTGCCTGAATGTTACTTTTCTAAAAAAAAATATGCGCTCGTCTGCGATTAAAAATGCTCTGCAAACGATTCACAATAGACTTTTCTGGGATTAAAAAGGATAGCTGGGATGTGTGCGTTGGGGAGTGTGTATGTGTGGGTGTGTATGGGTGTATGAGTGTTAGAAAATGAGTGGTATGTACCCAGCGGGAAACTCAGAAGGCCTGCTTAGGAATTTTTTTATTCAATTATTATTCTTATCTAACTTATAAGGAAGGCCTTGACTCCCTGGCATAAAAGATAAGATACATATTCTACATTACCTTCTATGAAAAGAAAAGGGATAGAGTAACATTTTTTGCTTTTTTTATTTTATATATGAGTATGGAATAGAGCGAGCATCCAAACAGAGACCTTTTCGAAGGTATCCTTACCTCTTATTTTTCCCGCTGGAAATGTCTTACAATAACAAAAATAAAATCCCAGTTGACCAAGTTGTCGTGTTTGGATAAAAAAAGATAAAGCAACACTTAAAGTTTTATTGCAGCCTGTCCTACCGACCATGAATGATTGTTTCTCTTTCATGGGTTCGAAAAAGTGAGGCACTAGACAGCTTCTTTCGAGGCATAAAAAATGTATTCAATATAAAGAAAAACAAACTGAATTAAGGTCTTATCTAATATTTACTCTCACCATGATTTTGAATGCAATATCACTACAGTGCAAATGTCGTAATATAAGAACACAACATTGGGTATGACGAGCATTTATATATTGACATCCCAGCGCAGGGATTAGCGCAAGATCGCTATTATATGTATGAATATGTATGGGAAATTATGTTGTCTTCCGTGAAAGAGTGCATAGGATTAAAAGCAGAGTTTTGTGGTACTCCTTAATTAATTTTGAGCACGTTTGATGAGATGCCATCCATAATAACTTGTATAGTGCGATGCTTAACAACGATCGATGCATCACTGACACCCTCTTCAAATGCTTTGGAAATATCAAGAGCAACCACTTTTCTGAAACGGTGAATTTAAAAATATTATTTTTCTGAGTGAAGAATTAGCAAGTTTCTCGATAAACGAGCTTACGAAACCTATATTGGTGACTGTTTGTAAACTATTAAGCCCTAAATACCTCACACAGTGTAAGTTAACCATACTTTTAATGGGTTTGGAAAGTGTAGAGATTATTGTAAATAAGCTTTATTTGTGCTTCTTCATTTAATAACGTGTGTAACTTTGGCAAACTTTTAGCTCATTAAATAAATATCAACATGATACAATGCATCGAATAAGGAGAGGTGCTTCTGGATAATGCCGGAATACTATATATTTATGCAAACCAGGCGACTTGTTTATATTGAGTTCAGATAAATCGCTTTTTACTGTATGAGGGAGGTCCTTTATAATGCGTAAGGTATAGTACCGAATAGTCTCTAAAGCAGTTATGCCAACTTTTTTGGCTCTAAAAGCACATCAAACTTAAAAAAAGCACTAAAAAGCGTAATTTTGAGATCTAAAAAGCGTAAATAGCACTAACATGAAAAACGAGTCAAGATCCAAACGAGTGAAGTTTAATAATGTTTAATAGTGTTTAATATTATGTAAGCTATTGTGTATTTAATAAAATACATCTGAGGAAAAAGGTATGCTTTACACTGAAAACAAATATAAGAAATACACAAATTTCTTAAAAGCACTACTTAGTGCTTCTTCTTAGTTTGGCACTAACGCTCAAAATTTGGCGTTTTGAGTCTTCAAAAAGCACTAAAAATAGTGCCAAAAGCACCAAGTTGGCATCGCTGCTCTAAAGCTGTCATCCCCACACTCATTTTGTGTGATTGTGTTTGTGGTTCATTTTTGAGTAAATTTCTCGTGTTAAAAAATAGAATAATGGCGCATTTGATGTATTTTGAATCGTATATAATAAATTAATTTCAGATATGGTATTTCAAGCTCTGAAAAATAGAAAATCTTGAAATTAAACTAACTTAAAAAGTATCCATTGCTGTCTACTAACAAGCAGCTACACAACCGACAAATATGAACAGTCTGAGATTAAACTGGTAGCTCTGGTTGTAATATTAAGCGAATACACATTAAATAAAAGTACAAACTATATATTATTACTCTCTTCATTATTGTGAGAGCACTCGCACATGTGCGCTGTTTTGAAGATCTCTGCTCTAAAGCATAAGCAGAGTGACTGCTGTCTGCTAAGTGGCTGTGAAAAACGTTTCAGCTGGAAAGTTATTTATATGAATGATTGATCATTACTTAAAGGATTCGAAAAAAATATATAGAAGCTCTTACCTTAGTAAAAGCTTTAGCACAGAGTTTTGTACTACTCAGCAACTTATCACACAAATATCTCGTTTTTTTGCATAGTGAAGCAATATCGCCATTTTGGTTATTTTGTCAAATACTGAAAATTCACCAATACTCGTATATCTGACTGCGATGCACTTCTGATCTGTGCTATAAAAGCTTTCATTCCTACTGCTCCAACACCATTGTGGAGCCTTTTCGTAAATGTATTTTAGTTTAGTTGAAACATTGCGAAGTGTTGAGAATGAAAAGGAAGTATGTCGAAATGATAAAATTATCTGAATTACCGAGAGTTACACCAACATTCAATTCCTACTTGGTGAAAACGTTGTGCTAGTACCTGTTAGGACATGGGATGTGGATTGGTTCACTGGTTTTTCGAAAATGTGAAAACCTCAGTAGAGAAAAGACTACGCCCGGGTTTTTTTGGAAACTAAACTTAAAATTTATAAAAAAATTTTATTTTTGCTCACTGATAATGTTAAAAAAACGATAAAAACCGACAAAAACATTATGAAAATTTAAAAAAACCCGATTAAAAACCGGCCTTAAAACTGGTTAAACAATCAAACCTCAAACAAAAATTTTCCTCATTAGCCCAAAGATGTGTTTTTCGGAAAATAAAAACCGGTTTTTCGAAGTATAAAAACCGATTACGAACCGGATAAAAAATTAGCTTATTTTTGACGGTGGTAATGTAGCTTTTCATTGAAAGAGAAAATTTTAAAAATCCGTAACAAATATAAAAAAACCGGATCCGAACCGGATAAAAAATAAACTTTGTTTGACGCTGGCAATGTAGCTTTCCATTGACGAACCAAATCAGTTTAGCGGTTTGAAAATCTGTACCAAATATCAAAAAAACCGGGTCCGAATCGCATAAAAAAACATAATCGGGTCTGTCATGACTTTCGAACGTTTTCAATTAGAATGAAAATTTCCGAATCGCAAAAAAGAAGATTTGGTGTCTGCAATCCACATAATTTTGAAATTTTTCGAACTAGTTTTCGAAAGGCAATTTAGAAACGGTTATGCAAGAATGCAAGCTATGCAGTATTAGTTTTAGTTTTTTATGTATAAAATGTATGAAATAAATGCATTTATATCCAGCGCGGCATACTTCCGAATATTTTTGCAAAATTGGTTGCTAATGTGGGAATGTTTTTCATATCCCCTTTTCTATGTATTAAAACCAAATATATATTGGTTTAAATTTCCGGATTAGGTAGATGAGATATCAAGCCTAGTTTTAAAACAGATTTTGTTTAAAATAAATTAATTTTATTGTGGAAAAAAGGCGATTCTATTTACTTTCACGTTGCTTGGTGCAGTCGAAAGTAAAACGAAAAAATTATTCGGAAGTGAATGTCAAGACACCAAAATATGCGGAAAAGATTCTATTTCACACGGATGTGAAAGTCATGATAGACACGAATATGTTTGGTAATAGAGCCTTCACTTTTATACTTATAATATTAGTAAGGAAGTAAGGATTATAATTATTTTTTCATAGAATAATAAATTTCACTACAAAGAAAATCGGTGATATGTTACCGAAGTTTACAAGGGCTACATATTACTTTTATTATCGGGGCAGAGCACTTTTTTCGAAAATAACGTTATTAATTTGCTTGGATTGCCATCAATCTGACACTAGTTAAGCTCAAGCTGTCTTCAATTACGTATCCTGTTGACATGACCAACAGGGGTATTTTAACATCAAGCCTTATATTGTTTATTTATATGTATGTACTCAATGAGTATAAATATATTTTCATATTTCATATTTTCATATATATATTTTCTATTTAAACGTGTTAGTAAACTATTTAAATACAATGAGCAACGACAGCATTTACTTGAATTTGCTCATTATTTATCTTGACATTTTCATTGTTTTCAGATTAGGTTTTTGGCTAAATAATGATTGCGCCGCTCCACAATTGATGAGGTGTCAGACAATTTATTGTTTATTTAAAACGTTTCTGTTGCCAATCATCAATCATTTAGTGGTAGTAGATGTTGTCACTAATTAAAACATTTAATTAAACCACAAAAACATATGTAGAATGTGCATAACCATACGTTGCAAATACATACGAGTATACTAGTACATACACGTATAGTAAATGACATTTAAGAGACAAACGTACAACACCTGCAATAGGGACGAAACAATAAATCAGAGGATTTATTTAAAAGTTTTTAAATTTACTCCCAAATATTGAATCTTGATATTAATGTATTTTTAATTTTTTTTCTGTAGCTGCAATACAATTCAATTTATTACCGAATATGAATACGATTATCTGAAAAAATATTCGCAAATACGAATATTATACTCGTATATATGTAAAACTTAAAGCCATTTAATTGACGCTCTATTTAGTTTGAAAATACAAATCTATGAATTGTTTTATGAAGAACTATTCAGAATGCTTAAAGTCATCATTAGCATGTGCTTGCAAATGATACAAAATACAAATTTCTATAACTAAAGAAATGAATTTCTATATTTTAAAGAAGGAACACTCATGCAATGAATTGCCTACTACTATTAATAGGTGTTACCTTTTTAGGAAAGTCATAGTAATACAGAAGACAAATGGTAAAGGAAGAAATAGAAAATGGCTTCATTCTTTAACAACTGAGCTTTTCTGCACGTTCTAAATAAAATAGTGTTGAAGCGCCTTTGGTGTAAATCGGGCGTATTAAATTTTCGAAGCTGTGCTTAGTAGCCATTTTTTTGGTTATTGTATATCGCCAATGATTCTGCTAAGCAATACATTAGGATTAATATTTTCCGAAACCGCTGTAGTTCAATGGCCAGCGTCTACGTATTCATCCCTTGAACACTACTACAACAGCTGACACAAAGACACACAAATGCACATCAGAAAGTTTTCGTTATATAATAACTTTCTCAGTGACCAGGCTCGAACATAGGGCCTTCTACATACTAACTACTTCAGCCAAGGCCACTTTATCCAAACAATCTAGTGACAAATTGTAGTCAAATTGTTGACATGGCTTTCGTTTCCTGATCTATTATCCCTTTACTTTTGTTAATAGTGTTAATATTCATAAAAATCTTATTTCAATATCAAGCTACAAAATTTATTATTGATAAAAGTACAGAATATATGGGCAAAAATATTTTTTTTTTTAATTCTAATAAGCAAAAGATGTATTTTTATAAATATATTCATCCATAAATATGATCAAATGAAATTGTTAAATTTTGCTTGGCACACATATAAATTTTGAGAGATAAAAGTAATAAAATAAAACTTATTATTTCTTTGGCAATTAAATATATTTTATATATTTTAGAAATAAATAATACTAATTTAAAAAATAATAAAATAAAATAATAAAACCCAGAAAAATCAAAATTACGGTTTCAAGATTGGAAATTGAAAAACAAAATTTGGGGTAAAAAATAATCAAAAATATTTTTTTTTAATTAGTGTTTTTTGTGGGCATTGTTACAATTTAAGTTTAAAATTTCTTAACGCACTAGTAATACCAAATTATTATTTTACTTATTAAGTAAAATATTTTTTTAACAAAAATACATTGAAATTGATTATTGAGGGGTTTAGCTGGATCCTATGCGCATTTCACTTAATAATCAATTTCAATGTATTTTTATTAAAAAAATATTTTACTTAATAAGTAAAATAATAATTTGGGATTACTAGTGCGTTAACAAATTTTAAACTTATATTTTTTTTTAAGTTAAGCATATTTCATCTTTTAGGAAGAGCTTTACTCAAGATTTTTTTTATAATTGTTAAATTTTTGTAGGGTTATCTTATCTAAGTATAAACGAACGTTAGCGCCATGTTGCTTATTATGCTCAGCTATATTTCAAATCGATGGTCTTTAGTTGACAGCTTGTAACGAGTTCATATTAATTTTTAGTAAATGAAGATAAAAATAAAATTTATCGCTAAAGAACAGTCATAATTATAAAATAAATTAAAGGAAATGTTCCATTCCTTTCTGCTAAACAAAATTGAAAAATTTCTTTAGGAATAAAACGTTTACATAATCGCGATGTATACATTTTTGCAAAATCAAAGATTATCAAAAACGTGAAAATATATAACAAGTTAATTTACTTCGTATGAAGGTACAATACAAAGACTTTTTCAGGGGTTTTTAATAGTAGCAGGGTTTTTTAAACATCTCGCGAGCAAGTAAAAAAGCCACAATTTTTTTCAATTGTATTGACGTAACGTCGCTGATTAAAACTGGAACAAGGGTGAAGGTAAAATATTTCTTAAACACAGAGTGTAGAATAAAATATTTATTTATTGCTTCTATCGAAAATAAAATATTTGAATAAAATTCTTTAATCAAAAAATACTGAGAGGTCACTTAGTAAAAATTGCACTAGAACAAACAATGATGAATTTTTCACACAATAAATAAATAATATAAGATTCGGCACAGCCAAATATATAACTCTTACATTTTTAATTTTTAGTTCTATAAAAAATATTTTATACGATACTTCAAGGGTATGGCTCTTATTTGAACCTTAAATAAAAAGATACCAAATAAATGTCCCAGAGAGGCACATAAAACATAAAAATGTTTAACAGAAATAGTCCCCATAAAAGTTTAATATTTTTTTTGGAGTATACTCAAGCTCGAAATTTAAGCAATAATAAAGTCATGTTGCATCGCATTGAAAGGCTCTGAGGCTGAGGAAAAAAAGAGGAGAGGTGTCTTAGGACACCCGGTTGTAGCTACACTGCTTAGTTATATATGATGTCCAATTCACCCCAAATATTTCAAAATGCTCCCATTTATTTCCCATTATTTTATTTTTTAGCGGCGTACGATTATATTAATGTATTGTTTGTGGCCAGTGCCGACTGTAATGGAATGTAACTGCAACGTAGGAAACAGCTGATCGATATTTTGTGTGAAAAGTAGGTTACTTAACATTACATCTTCACAACCATTTTCATTACTTTTCACATAATAATATCGATCAGCTGTTTCCTACTGTTACAGATACATTCCATTACAGTCGGCTAACTGAGCCTTTAGCCTGCTTACAGCCGATCGGTTGTGTTCTTTGGTATGTACTCATGTGCATGTTTCACTCACTTTAAAGAACGAAGTGGTTTTAAGTAACAAAACAAAAATGAATTTATAACTGTAATAGCTTCGATTATTTTTGTTGCGAAAATCATGTGCCTACTCCTTTATCGCGCAATAAATAGCGTAGCTACAAAAAAAACATGTGTTTGAGTTGCTAGTACATGAGACAATTTTCATCTACGTATTTGAGTATTAAAGACACTAAAAATATTTTAATACTATTGTATTAACTTTTTTGAAGTTGTCTAGTTTCCCAAAAATTCCAGTTCTGTAACTGTTTGTGTTGTTGAACATTTTAAGAACAATATTTACCACTCACACACAAAAATGCAATTGTTTTCATTGCACACCAATTGAATTTTGCTATTGCCACTGACAGTTCAAACCCATCAAAATGTTTAACTTTGGTGTTATTTGGTATTCTGTAAAACTTTCAATTGGAACATTGGCAACAATACAAATAACAAATAACATGTGTACAATAGAACTTTTTCAGCCATACATGTATATGTTTGTATGTCTGTGCATATGCTCATGGTCGCTGCATTTTTTGTTGAATATTTTCTTCCAAACAATGTATTTTGCTGGCTGTATGTATCCTTTTTTTTGGGAAGGATGATACAGTTCCTAAATAGGAGTTTTTAAAATGTACTTCCATGCTGCTGCTTATTTGAAAATATGTGTCTGTTTTCTTTTGTATACAATTATTTGAGAAACAACAGTTTTTTCATTTTTTTTTTGTTATTTTGATAATTTTTGCAACCACACATTGCACTTCCTTTATTTGACAGCGAATTCACAGAGCTGTAAGAGATGTTAAGGTTTTTTGTTTTAACTTACATATGTACATATAAGTATATTTTTGCTACACAATTGATTTCAATTTCGTGGTTTCTTTATTTCTTTCTTGTCAAGTTTCTGCTGCTGCTGTTATCATGGATTTTTTTTCTTCACTTTCTTGAGGTTAAATATATTACATGTTTATAAATTTTTTAGCACTGCTTCTGAAATGTGCATTTGTAATGTGTATTTGCTGTTGATCGTGTTTATTTGTGCAACATTTTACGGCATTTTAGGATTAAGTTTGACAGGTTTGGTAAAATTGCAACTGTCAGTTGCATTTAATTCGCTTCACTTTTAAATGTGCTGGCGGTTTGACCTTTAAAATTGACAAATTTACGAGCATATAAATATTTTGCTATTTTGTTGAAAAACAACATTTCACTTTGGTATTTCTTAATAAAATCTAGGAAAAAGTTTATAATCTGGTATACGTGCTTTTCTATAATTGCATCGAATGAAAGACACATTTTGTATAAAATATGTATTAAAATTGTGCAAAAAATGTTTTTAAGTAACAAATGGAGTTTCAATTGGATATTAGAGTTTTTTTTGGCATTTTCTATTTTATTTTCTAAGACAAAATTAAAAATAAAATTCTATAAATTCTTTGGGAATTATTTTATAAAATTTCTTTTTTTTACCTATAATTATAGTTTATGTATCATTTTAACGTATTCATGTAATAAAATAGCGCAATGCAAAACAAACAAACAATTTAAGTCACACCCGTAAGAGCTCCCACTATACTGCAAATCCACATCCCAGTAGTGTTGGATAAATAAAGAAAATATAGTATATAATTAAAAAAAAACCAATTTATAATTAAATTTTTTTTATTTATATTATCTGGATGTTTTTTTTGCTATTCAAGTTCAAGTGATGAAGACATAGACACTGGGCACTGAACTACACAGGCTTCAGCGGATAGTAATAATAATGTAATATTATCTGAGCGCCTTCTTTCGTCTGTATTGTGTAGCAGAATTATCTGCGAAGTGAAATAACCAATAAAAGAGCTACTAAGAATAGAAAAGGGGGAAGATCTACACCAAGGACTGACATTGCGACACCTGATGGAACTTTTGTGCCATTAAAAGGGGCTACTAAATATAGCTTCAAAAGATTTAACACGCTTCTTTGACATTATTAAAATTAAATGTGCAAAAAGAAGAGTTGTAAAAAAAGGAAGCTTTGCTCTACCTCTTCCCTCACTACCTGTCTTCTCTATCATTTTCCTTTTCCTAAAAGAAGGTAGAACCTACTAATTGTAGTAGACATTCATTGCCAGTTCCCGTTTCAACTGAAAACTCTAGGTAAAAGTATCATTTGTGATCTAACAATAGAAGCACGCTCTATTACGTTAAGAGCGAATTGGGTAAAAGGTAAAACCAAAAAAGTATTCCACTAAAACAAAACAAACAAACAAAAAATACTCCATAGCAGAGAAACAAGCCGATCAGCTCACAGCTGTGTTAAAAAAACTTATAAAAAGCCGGCTTATGAGCCGCCGCCGACTATTTTTTCCTAAGCTGGCGCCGCCTTTATAATATGGCTTGTTTCTCTGCTCCATAGTTCCCAACGACAGTTTCATTCTAAAAAAATGTTGCCAATATCCTCCTCTTCAATTTTTGTGAACAAAAATTCGTTCAACATGACTGTAATGGCAACTCCTTGCTCATTGGCCCATATGGCCTCTGGACCAAAATCCGCACCAAACCGTGACTCGTTTTGGCTGCATCGGCTTTTCAATGTATGCGTGGGGGTTTTCTGTGCCCCAAATGCGACAATTTTGCTTATTTACATACCCGCCAAGATCAAAATGAGCTTCATCTGAAACGATGATTTTTTTTGCAAAATCGGCATCTTCTTTAAGTCGATCGCAGGCAATATTTCCCAGCGTTGTTCAAGCGTATACACAACCATATTCGTTTAGCGGAAGGATAAAACTAATTATCTGTCAAATCAGACATGAGCTAAGTGTTACCATTCACGAAATAAGCACTAGTTGAAAAAAAAACGTTAGATGGCAGACCCTATATTACAAAAGATCATTTGAATGATCGTATGACTAAATTCACACGATGAAATTGTTTAAGTTCTCTTTTCAAATTGATCCGTTTATCATCGTCTGTTTCAACACGAGTACCCTGTTTGAAGGAAATTTTTCTTTCTAACAATTTTATTTAAAACAAAAACAAATTCTAACATTTTATTTTTGTTTCAAATTTAACTGTGGGAAGAAATAACTCCGTCGACATCGATAAACAAGCAGTAAAATGTCCATAATTTTTTTTAATAAAATAAACATGTTAACTGTAAAAATCTATACGGAAATTTTATAAGAATTCCATAAAATTGAAGTCATATCATTCCCCTGGCATGCTGAATTGTTATTTTTTTTAAATTTTTGCGAGGCATTTTATTAAAAAGTATTTATAGTTGTATTATAGTCGGGAACAGCCTTAATGACCATCTTTTAATCATTGCAATGATCAAGTTGTTGTTTCCTAATTGTTTCCCGTTTCCCGGGAAGTTCAAAAGTCCAGGAAATTCCAAACCCTATACGTGACATGAAATGAGATTCCATTTTAAAGTTTTAGGCAATCAAACTGTTTACTATTTTGAAAGTGAAATTTATTATTTCATCAGCAAAGAATTAGCTTACTCAGCTTTTGCTACTATTGGTAAAAATAATTTTCATTTAAAATCATCAGCTAATAAATCCAGGTACGTTTTTTTCCAGTGTTTTACGATGAAGAAACTGCGTAATTATTTCATCTTTTTGTAAAGCTTTTCAAATGCAAATAGCCTAAAATAGCAACCAAAGTTGATATGTAACTGAATATATTGATGTGTATGTACAAAAACATATTCTACTTTCGAAAATTACATAGAACACACTTTGAACAACTTTTAAAATTTAAAAAAAGTTTTAGCTAAATTACAGTACAAAAAAGCACAACAATTATACACATCAATAAGAAGTTACCAAAATAACTATGCAACCGAGAACTACTCAAACAACTATCAAACCAAACACCACCAGAAACAGCAACAATGAAACAAACGAAAAAGGTTGAAACTTTAAAAGCATACATAACTCGTGATGGATGTTTTCTCCACAAAAACCGGCAAACATTTTCATATTTGTTTATAGCAAGAATATGAATAGTGTGTATATGTACTCGTATGCAGGTGTGAGGCAAACGGATGCTCATGCTGAATGCTGTCGTTGATAGATATATGTGCACTTGGAATCCAGTTAGAAATACGTTCTGTTTGAGTCTTTCATTTCACTGAATGGTTTAGTAGGTGATACCACGATGATACGTTTCCAGAAATTTGCAATTATACATGCAATAAGAGCACTTAAGATGATACCGGTAAAGAAAGCCGCCACTGTGCAATGGCAACAGCTTATCAACATTTGTCATCGAACTTTAGATGTTTGACTTTGACGTGACTAATGTAATATGCACAATATTCGTTAGTAATTTTTATTGCAAAATTCAAAAAGACAACGTGAATGCACTTTATGAGTTTTGAAGCAAAAACATAACGAAACAAAGATGCATTAAAAAAAATCTTATATATAACATAATATGTATTAAAATATATTGACAAAACCAGTTAGAAACAACTCTCCCTACGTCTATAACTGATATATTTATTGTCATTACAAAACTCTATCGCGCATATTCATGCTATTTTTATTTTGTTAGCTATTTTTCTATATAGAATTTGACATTTGTCATGATAAAAATATATCAGGTATACACATAGGGTTAATAGCGATAGAGGAATATTTTCTTCATTTTTCATGTGGTTTTAAGTAATTTAAAAGAGAAGGCTGTTGCCAGTTCGGAAAGAGTATATTTTAAGAGTTTAAAATCATTCGATCACGTTTTTCAGCTTGAAATTATTGCATACTCTATCGAAGAATAAAATAATATGGTTCGATATCGAATGCCATAATCTGAAGCTGAAAAACGTGATCGAATCAGCTCGTTATCAAAAGGGACGATTAGACCCCAGTATTTTTTATGGTAATACCAGTTTTAAATTTTTAAAGTATACTTTGTTTTGACTACGAACATGTGCCAATATTTATCAAGAATAAAAAAAATTTAGCAATTATTGTTAAAAGCAGGGTTACAAAATTTGATAATTTAGCGCCCAGCGCGTGGTTTTCATTAAAATTTTTCACTACCAAATCTTGAATTGGCAATTTATTTATTTATTTATTGGTACATACTCTACATAGTAAATTTGCAGAATATGGTTGCACAAAAATGGACGGAGTGACTAGACCATAAGTCCATGATGTTATTAACAGTATCCCTAAAAAATGTTTTTGTAACTAAGTATACCCGACCTATGCCTTCACATAGGAAGTAGCAACGTAGTTATTAACGAAATTTCACAAAAGAACCTTAAGACTATAGGGTTATCCGTGACAAATCAGTCAACAAGTGCACGTGATACAAAAAACTATCGAAGGCCAAACAACACACAAAAGCCTGATCGCACTTAAGAAATAATTTCGATGATTTCAGCTCAGTGGTGCTTTACGACTGGCTATTTATTTCTTCAAATCGGAAGCTCAAAATGTTTCATAACCGCCACATTTGGCAACCCCCACCATCAATGAATGCAAAATTAGAAACACACTTAAGTTTGATCATTTCCATTAACATTAACAACACTGGTTTTATCCATTTATAAAAGAACATTTAATTCCAATTTCCAACGCTTTAAATCGTTCAATTTACAAAAGCAGTGATTTAGATTTAATTAATTTTTCTTAAAGCACCGTTTTTTGCAATGTCGTGAATTGCAAAGATCCCAGTATATCGCTTTAAGAAGTTGGCAATTCTAATTCTAATTTATCAAGTTTAACAACCCTTATTTTTTGCTATTCTTGATAACTTTTCCTATTCTTCCTATATACTGTATCTATCTCTGTCTCTCATACAGTATTTTAATCAATCTGTTTCCTTTTCCAAGGCTTCCAGCCAAATTGAATTAAAAGGTGACATGTATTTTACCATTAATGCAAAATTACAAAAACAACACACTGGCTAGGTTGGTCTGTTTGTCAAATTTCTTAGCAAAGTTAAACAACCTTCCGCTTATAACCAAGAAACGAAGTCAGCTGTGCCATTTATAATACCTGCTAAGATATTGCCGTGTACTTTTAAGTTTCCACGAAAATTTTAGTTGCGCATATGGTTTTGTTCGGTTAAATCTTTAGGAAAATAAGTAAAAAGTGTTAATAATTGAACATTTTTTCTAAATTAATATGTGCTGAGGTACTTTACATAATAATAAAAATATGTATTTGTGCTAATGATTTGTAATTAAACTTTTTATGGTTTTAGACTAAATGGACTTTATAAAACACAATCTTGCGCACTTTTGAATAACTGCAATGTATAGTTAACTGCGTGAGGATCTGTTTTTCTTACTTAAATGAATATTATATGTACATATTAGGTATATACGTACATAAATAAATTATGTAACTACTTCTGTTTCGATTTTGTGTTATAAAACTTAAGGCTTCGATTGTCTTTACTTTCTGTTGCTGTTCTGTGCTGTGCCATTCTGCTTCTTCTTTGTGTACTTAAGTTTTTTGTAGTGACTTCTAATCTGTTTCTGATCAGAATAAAATAGTTTCATACAACCTTCAGCAGGAGTAATTTGATATGGTGTTTAATTATTTACGTAAGTGTTTTTGAAAGAAAAAAAATGTTGGGAACATTACAAAGAACGGCAGTCTTTTTAGAGGTCAACGTTCATTTGCAAAATTTTTAGAAAATTTTGCATATTAAACGAAACAATCCATTTATGCAAAGGCTATTAAAATACCTCTAATGAAGATAATAAATCCATAGATACATTCATTTTCTAAATTAAAAAAAAAAAACAAACAATGCCAAGTAGTTGCATTTCATTCGTACAAATATTCATCTTTCATTAATCCGAATCAAAATATTTACCCATGAATTCTTCCCAAGTTCCTTTGTTATTGCAGAATTGTTAAATTAACATTTTCTCTTCACGGTGTGGCCTTATCGACGTACAGACATGAGTTTGTATTTTCTGCTTTGTTGTTGTTGTTATTTCTGAACAGTAATCGTTCTGTTTTATTGCCTCATAAAACTTTCAGATGCAATTTTCCTCTATCAACTTGTATGAATTTATTAGAACGACAAAGTGTCTGCTCCTGTTTTTAGTGTTTACAATTCCTTTGTAATGCATACACAAACACATATGTATGTATGTATGTATGCACGTATAAAAATTAAATACACGCATGCATTATTACAATTACACATGTACAAAAAAATAGAGGTTTATTTCTACCAGCACCCAATCAACAACTTGATATACATATATTTAAAATAAATATCTGTGGAAAAAAGATTAAGTTAAGTGCTTAAGCCTAATTTAGCAGTTTTTTCAGGAGAGCACTTTTGAAGTTAAACTGTTTTTTTCTAAACTATTCTTATATCTGTAAAAGACGTTAGTTTCTTGTGGAACGATACTAATTGATGGGTCTTATACCCACATAAATTTAAAGTATATAAGATCGAATGTCAAGTTAAGCTTTTATTTAAAAAGAAATCACATATTCAAATAAAATAAGCAAAAATTAATTTTCCTGTAACCTTCTTAAAAATCACACAAATAAACTGAAATTTGTGACAGGTGTAGCTTAGACTTGAAAAATTATAATGGCATTATTATTACAGAATAACAATGAGTACTCCAAAAAAAAAATATACATAAGTAAATATCCTTAATTTTAGTAACTGCCTATAACCATAACTGTAGTGCGAACAACTCATATGATCACATATTATCTCTCAAGCAACTATCACAATAGCCGATTCCAACATACAAGAGCAGTTGTGTATCAAGATCACTGATGCACTCTCATATTTAAAGTGTGAATATGCTTACACTCAGGCTATTGATATTTAATCGGACAAAATATATATACGCATGATACTCGGGATATTTATTAATCTTTCGCCACAATATGCACACATTTGTGTAAATTTAATGGTAATTGTGTGGGCGTGTCTGTTCGAAAACATGCTTTATGTGTGTGTATGTAAATAAAATAGCCATGTATATACTTTGCCGCAGATATCTGCTAGAACTACCAAATATCAAAATTTTTTCATTTCTATAATATTAATAATTTTTTAAAATTAATCAATTAATTCAATTATATATATAATGCTATAAAACTTTTTCTTATAAGGAGATAGGTAGAAAATATTTTATTCATTAAAAAAAAATAAATGATAACTAATGATATCAGTATAATCATTAAATTTATTTCTTACTTTAGAGGCTACAAATAAAAAAGGAAAAAAATTAAAAAAAAAATTACGAAAGTAAAGTATATAAAGCTGACATTACCACTTAGAAAAGGCTACATTAATGATTCCCAAAGAATTTTTCGGTTTTGTTCAGCAGAGAAAGCAGTTTCAGGAAAATGGAATATGTTCTTTAATTAATTTTGTAATTATGACTGTTCTTCAGCGATATATTTTATGCTATCTCAATGCACTAAAAATTAATAAAAAATAAGTGTAAGCTGTCACCATATGACCATCGATTTAAAACACAATTGTGCAAAGAGCATAATTTTTACCAAAAAAAATCGATTTTCCAACCCTGGAATCTTATTTTTTACTTCTGATTTTAATACTAATTTATTTAGTTATAAAACAGCGAAAAATTGCTTTATGTAGTTACTTATATATATACCAAAAAAGGTTAACATTTTCCAGCCCTGGATATGTTTTATATTTTTGAAATTTTTGATTGCAAACTCTTTCCTTCTAAGAAATAAAATATATTGAATTTATAAAAAAAAGTAATATGACATTTGTTACCTTTATATAAAAAAAGTTTAAATTTTCCAACCCTGGAATCATTCTTTTAGAATTTTGTGTTTTGTTATACCAATCTTTTTATTTAAAAATCATGAAATATGTTTAATTTATGGAGAAAATGAAAAAATTATTTCAACAGGTTACTTTTATATACCAAAATATATTAATTTTCCAACCCTAGAATCGTTATTTGATTGTTTTTACTTTTAATACCAATTTTATTCTTACTAAAATGTAAAATGTGTTTATTTAACCAAAAAAAAGAAAAAATATTAGTTTTAGCGCAGTTACTTTTACATGGCAAAATAAAGTTTAATATTTCCAGCTCTGAAACCGCCGTTTCGATTTTGCTGATTTTCCCGCTGGGCAATATTGAACATATTACGATCGCATGAAGCTTTCAGCAAATGAACGAAATGTTTGCACTTTAAAACAGAAACTTTTCAGATAATCGATCTCAGAATTTGTTTAGAAAATAGGTTTTTGGGTAAAAATACTAACTTCCTACATTCTTGGGAATTTTTAGAGGAACAACAATAAAAAGAATCAGAATTGTTTTTGATTTCAATATGAATTTTTAAATTAAAACTTTTCACTTTATTTGCTAAAACTGACAGTAAATTGAAAAAACAAATCATGAAAACTTATGAAATCTCCAGAAAATCTTTTTATAGCAAATATTATAATTTGGCATTTTTTAAATATAAGAATTTAAAGAATATATAAAAATGTTTGGGTTCACAAGTATATGTTCACTGGGTTCGATGTCTAGATGCATAAGTGAGTCTGCTTATGCTTGGTTACATACTTCTGTAAACCATATGTTATCTTACTTTACCTACAATCATTCAAACACACATACCACGTACGTATGCATTAATATTTTTGCATGCATATTTGCTTGCATAGAAGCATGTTTATGCCTTATTGTTTTTTCATTTATGAGAATGTGTTTGCATACAAAATGCATATTAATAAGAGAACAACAAACTTCAAATAGTCGTAGTTATGCTTTTTTTTGTGACGAGAGTTTTATATTTCTTATATGTTTTTTTTTTATTTCCCTCTTAGTTTTTGTGTCGAAATGTAATGCTTACCTTTTTGTCTTATTCTATGGCAAAGATATATATATATATATAAAGTAAGCAAGTATGATTATGTTTATGTATTGCATATGTACGTATACTCCAATCAAATCCTCAAAAAATGCACAAATTGAAATTTGTATAGTGATGAATTTATGAAATGAAATGTTTATTGAATTATTTTTACTTCAGATATTCTGTTAGGATACGAGAGTCACTTGTGATATTAACTATTTTACTGATAATGGTAGAATTAATTGATTCGTTTGTGTTACTTTTGAAGTTTTTTTAAAACGTGATACTGCCAGCTGACACGATTTTTCAGCTGTTATTGTATTTCTCTTTGCTTTATACGTGTGTGTATATGTATGTATGTAAGAGAGAAGTTGATGTTTGCCACATAAAAATCTATTCTATGTAGATTTCTACCTCACTTACTTTGCGATACATATTAAATAAGCAGCAGTATTTTTTATTTTGTCAGCTGCTTCGTAAACTTACGATACGAATTGACTAATTCTATCTAGCATAAGGCTCGATCATAGCCTTACTACTTAGACAAAATTTCACATTAAAATCTAGTAAAACAAGATTAATTTAATTGAACATTTGTTGGCAATGATTTTGCTTTATATGTGTTTCATGTTAATTTAACATGATTTACAGTAACCTGCAAAAATAATTTTTCCTATTATAAAGCTTTATTTCATGTTGATTTGATATTCCATTACTGTTGAACAATATGAAGAACCATGTTAAATAAAAGTTATTTCAAGTGGAAACAACGTGAATCTGAACGTGAATACTGAAATAATAGGCAGAATCATGTTGAATGAAAGCTATTACCAGTTGAAAAACAGGAATTTTATTTAATATTAATATATTAATTTTATTTTATTAATTTTGTTTAACTGAAATACAATCTGTATTGGCACAGGCATCAGAAAAATTTATGTATGTTGTTACATATGTTGCTGACCTCCCCAGCCAAGATTTGAGCTTGAACTCATCACATGGCAATCAGTACGCTTACCAAATAAAAATTTTAATATTTTTTAGTAAATACCTTTCATGAATTGAATATTAAATAAACATGATTTAACTTGTGATCTAACATAAAATATATTTAAAATTAAAGTTGAGATTGAAAAAAAAACTAACTGCGAAGCTATCTTGGCTTGTTTATAGGTGAAAATTTAATTAATTTTTGTTATTGATATTACAAAATTATTCATATAACTTTTTTGTGTGTATTTAGTCACAAAAACATTTTTAAGGACAGTGGTAATAACACCATGGGCATATGGTCCAGCCATTTCGCTCATATTTGTGCAACAATATTTAAGAAATTTACTTTGTAAAGTATTTATTAAATCAATCAAAATCAAACAATTATAAAAGTATTTTAATTACATACAAATTAAAGTTACTTTTTTCTTGCATTTGGTTACTTTGTTTTTGTATTTTGGTTAAATTTTTTTTAGAATAAAATTGGATAACACAATTTACTGAAACAGTCAAAAATATTTACTGAGACTAAATTTTATTTCAGACAAACGTTTGTTTGAATAATGCTTGGGAATAATTTTTCCTGTGTTTCATTCCGTTGATGAATATTTTTTTCAGTGTATGTTCTTATTTATTTCATTCAAACCTCCTACTCCTACTCCTCAATTCTTTGCGTGTGTTAAAATCGCTGTTTTTTAATAATTTAAAGAAAATTTTATCATTATTAAATATTCAACGTTGAGTGCATTTAATTGCATCTTTTTACTTGGAAAAATCAATAAGAAAAAAAAACTCTTCTTTACATTATAAATTTTCATATTTTATGTACGAATAAATTTCAAGCATTTTAATTAATGGAAATACGAAAGCAAAAATATCCACTTGAAAGGCATCGCACAATGCATGCGCTTAAGCTTAAAATGCGTGTGAATTGTAAAACGTTAAAACTTTCTAACATTTGTATTGCATTCTGTGTTATTATAATTTTTTTTATTTATTTTTATTTTTTAATCCAGTTGTTAATTATTGTGGAAAAAGTTGCATTAATATAAAGCAGTTTTCGTTCAATTCGCTGTTGGCAACAATAAATCTTATAAAATTGTTGAATGAAATACACAACGACCGGTAGGCACGGAACTTAAATGAATTAAATAAATTTGAATTACAAAAAAATGTGTTTTATAACAACAAAAGTATGAGAAAATGCAATACAAACAAGTATGAGAAAAGTTTTGCTAAACTGCCAAGGACAAATTTAAGGAACCCTGTGGGAAGGAATAATTTGTCACTTTAGTTTTGATAAACATCTTTTACGGAAATATAGAGAACATCGCATAATATATTTTTTTCGTTTAAAAATTAACAAAAATATTTTACAATATAAATATACATGGGGGTAGAGTAGGTATGTTTTCTTTAGTTTTTAATCTTATAAAAATATTTCCTTTGTTATTACCATCATTAATTGTACCCTTATTTGTTCAACATTATGTGCACAACTCATGAAGCTAATGAAACATGGTATATCCTTATTAAAATTCAGGGCATAAATTTTTTAACAAAACGCAACATATATAACATTCAACAATATATAACTCAAACTGCACGAATTTGAGCAAGTTGGCTGTCCCGTAAAAAATTACAGGAAAAACGAATTTATCAGAATTATATTTTAGTTTATTTTGTATGAAATATTTGTAAGGACCTTTTAGTTAAATAAAAATACATACATATTTGTATACTGGTGGTAGTTTTCATTGCAAATTTTCTTTCGGCTGCAGCTTTAACATTCTAAGATTAGAAACGGCCTTTTTGTTGTAGCGAGTTTGATGCATGAAGCGTTTGTACACTTGCATATTTTAAGGAAATACAATTTTTATACTAACTAACATATCAAACTTTATGAATACTAATTACTAAAAACCCCAGTGCAAATATATATAATAACCTAACAATATACATACATACGAGGGTGGATCATTAACTCAGTGACTTTTTGAAGACCCACAGGTTTTTATATAAAAAGTTATTTTTTTTTCTCAACCTAGTCTTCTTTGAGTTCTAAACACTTAGTCCAAAGTTTCTCCAGTTTTTGTATCCCTTCCTTTCGAGGTCCTTAAAATAGGCATTTGGTTGGTCAATAATTTCTTCGTTGGAGCTAAATCTCTTTTCAGCAAGGAAATAGGAAATAGTCAATAGGGGCTAAATCCGAAGAATATGGCGAATAAGGTAACAATTCGTAGCCCAACTCATAGAGTTTTGCCATTGAGACTGCAGACGTGTGCACCCGTGCATTATCTTGATGAAAAAGAACTATTTTCTTGGTCATATGGGGTCGTTTTCTTTTTAAATTCATATTAAATCGGTCTAATAAGTTGGCATAATATTTGCCGTTTGTTGTTTTTCCCTTTTGAAAGTAATCGATGTGGATTATCCCGCGTGCATCCCAAAAAACTGTTGTCATCTCCTTGGCCTTCTTCGGAGCAAGTTGACCCGGATAACCCCATTGTTTAGACTGCTGCTTGGTCTCCGGAGTGCAGTAATGGATCCATGTTTTATCCGCAGTTACAAAACGCAGCGAAAACTCATTGGGATTGCGGTTAAACAACTCCAAAAAATCCTTTGAAGTTGTCACACGTTTAAGTTTATGGTCAATTGAGAGCAAACGCGACAACCATCTTGCAGACAACTTTCTTAAAAACAGCTGATCACTTAAAATCGAAACCACACTGCAATGCCTAAGGCATCAACAAATACACGCACTTTTACTCTTTGAAGGGCCAACACCATATCGTGAATTTGTTCGACATTTTCGGGTGTACTAACCTCAATTGGCCGTCCAGAACGTTCAGCGTCACTTGTACTTGTGCGACCACAACGAAAGTCAGTAAATCACTTTTTTACAATTGAAGTCGATGGTGCAAAGTCCCAATAGTATTTATCGAGCTTTTCCTTGTTTTGATTAACGGTTTTTTTTCGCAAAAAAATAATGTTTAATGAGCACTTGAAATTCATTTTTTTCCATTTTTAGAAAAATACACGAGGTTGTATGATTTCAACAGCTGTTAACACAAAGCAAATGACGACACTTGCTCACAATTTGACAGTAGTCTATTAACAGGTGGTACTTGATGGGAAGAGTGTTGCATTTCAAAACATTAACAATTCATATTAAATGGACCCTTAATATGCATTGATTTTTATAATAAAATAAAAAATAAATAAAATGTATATTTAGTCAAATTATGTGTCTTACTTTGTATTACTTTTCTTTTTTCAATATAAAATATACAAGCTTAATTAAAACTATATACATATTAAAAAAAAAAATAGAGAAACATTTTTTATAAAAAAATACGAACCAAAAAATCATGAAAAAAAAACGGGTTCAGAAAATAATATGTGTTTGAAAGTAACATCGATGCACACTTTACTTAATATTTTTTATATATATAAAAGTGTAGTTACTTTTTTTTGATTTCTGCATTAATTGGCAAATTACCTGAATCGAAATCTTGGCCAAATATAATTTTTTAGAAAAAAAAAAATTTAAGCCAAATTACATATGATAATTATTAATGAACAAATAACACCAAAGTTAATAGTAAATATTCTGAGAAACACTTAATAGAACGGAACAACTAGCTGTTGTCTAAGCTCACTACACCTCCATCAACAGTGCTCTTTTGTGTTTGATGTGGTGTCAGTTGATGTAGATTTCTGCTTTCTATGCTGAGTTTTCATTGGAAATGGAATATGTGAATTGTCCATCGTAATACAATTTGCTGAAAGCATTTTTGTAATCAAAGCTAAATTTTACTATCTCTAAGTTTACAACAGTCTTGCCATTGTTGTTTGTTATTTTCTAATTATGCACATGTTAGTTAATTTGTTTTATTTTTGTTCTACTAAGACAAACTTTTTTTGTTTGTTACTATTAAGTATATTAAATATTTAGTTTGTACCACAAGCCCATATTTATTAATTTTAGGTAGTTTTAATTATTATTGTTCGAACTTCCTTTGTGTCTATATTTATGATTTGATTAGGCTAAATTTTTTTCATTAACAATAACAGGGTTTTTGTTAACAAAGTTTGATTAAGAGTATAACAAAGCAAATTACTGCATATTTGGTTTTCGTAAAAAACAAATGTCAGCCGATTTATGGGCAGTCGAAGTTGATATTTGCAAGCAACGTCCTCAGTTTAATTTTGATATAAATTAAAACGTTTTGTATGCTTTATTAAACATATGTAAAAATGTAAAAATGTAAAATAATATGGAGAAGAGAGAGTATAGTAAGTAATTAAAAGAAGCCAAAGTATTTTGGTAGACGTTATTTCTTTTGAGTAAAACAGAGTAATTCTAACTTCACCTCAAATAAATGACTTTTTCCATAAGATTTTGGTAGTTTTGGCCGTGGACTGTCATGTTTTTCCTTGATGAAAAGTGTTTAGCAAATAATTCTGAATTAATTATTGTTCCATTCGGTTTTTATCGGTTTTTGATTTATATCATTTTCTTTCAGACAGCCTCAGCTTAAAGTATAGTGAAGTATTGTGAAAAGAATAAAAACGAAAAAACTGATGCTGTTTACAATTTTATTATAAGTAATATTGATTTAAATAATGTTTTAAAACAAGATTTGGCTTTGTTGAAGCAAAAGGTATACACTTTTTGTAAAAATTTGGAAAACAATTTATATCTAAGATTGCACAAGGTCCAGAAAAAAGTTGATGACTTTTCATGCAACATTTTGTCTAAATGGCTTATACGCCATTTGTTTAGCTCCACGAGTATTTTCATCGTACTTTCGATATATTAAGTTTTTAGCTCTTTTTTTTCATATTATGGCAACCCTCAACATGTCCAACATTACAAAATTTAAAAAACCAAGCTGTGCGTGCTCACAAAAAACTCTTAAATTCCAAATTTCAGCCATATCGGTGCAAAAGTTTAACTAAAATTAATTTTGAAATAAAAAGTAGCTCAAATTACCAAATGTGCAATGTAGTTGCGGTCTTTTGAATTCCGTTAGTGAAATTGTTATTTTCTTATGTATTCCTGTTAAATTTTAAGGGAATAAGGGAAGATGTATTTTTTTTATTACTCGTAACATCATTATGAATCAAAAAGTCTATATTGAATTTTTTTGTAAGTCGGCCTTTTGCACTTTAAGTTACGATCGCAATCATTTAAGTATTTTATAAATATATTTACATATATAATTTTCTTTTTCATAAACACTTCTATACTATCATATGTAAGAGTGGCATTTGTCTTACCAAATTTTATTGTGTTTTAAAAATTGTGTTAGTTTTTGAAGCAAAAAACATTGTGATTTTTCTGAAACCAAGTAAGATTTCTATGAGTGTAAGTGTACATTTTGCATAGTTTTCAGAACATTTCGCAATGCATTTTACATTTTTCAAATCACAAACGATTTGAAAACGCCGAATTTTCCAGAACATGGGTGATAGTTGATTGCTAAGACAACATGAGCTTAACGTAGAATATTGCATTTGAATATATGTACATATGTAAATCGAAATCTATATAACAATGAATTAATTTTAAATAAAAAGCAAATGCAAGTCTTGTATTGAAACAATTCTTATGCCTTATTTACTTGTACATCTTGGAAAAATATTTCTATAGATTTCTATAGATGTCAAATATTTATATGGGGGTTAAATTAAAATTACTTAGAGATCCATTTATATCAATAAAAATATATTTATGCCGAGATAAATATTTTCATGTAAGTCTGAATAACATTCATCTTTACAGCTCTGGGTAAAATACGGTGTAATTAAGATTTATGGACATTTAAAGCATTTGAGCGCCTCCGAAGTGAAAAGTTGAAATCGTCCCAAGGAGCCTGTTCTTAATGAAATTGTTCGATACGATTCTGGTTTTTCCAATATGCTGCCGTTAATTTTTGGCTCTTCACTCCACTTTTGCCAAATTATAATAAACCTAATAAATTGCCTTTAATCTATTCAAAATCCGGATATAAATGCGTGTTGTAAATTTATTTTTTGAAAATATGAATTATTTAAAAGCTCAGACTAATCAGTTCTTTGAGGTCAAAATAATCATAATTATGGGAAAGACAAAATTATTTTCGATTTTTTTTTTAATAATGCAGATATTATGTATTTCAAATTATGTATTGATTGAATGATTCGTGCATTTTTAATAGTTTTATATTGGAAAAGTATGTCAGATTTTTAAAACTTTTACCCAGAGAGTTTATTATTTAGCTTCGAGTTTAATTTTATATTTTCTGAAATACCTAATTTACATTAACCCTAGAAAGATAATCTACGTAAAATTTATGCATACTCTTTCAAAATATTGTTATTTCTTTTTATTTACAATGAATTCGCATTTGTACTGTTTAGACATTTCACTCGTTGATCGGAGCTTTCATGAAACACACATGT
Source organism: Nowickia ferox (assembly GCA_936439885.1). Lineage (NCBI taxonomy): Eukaryota > Metazoa > Arthropoda > Insecta > Diptera > Tachinidae > Nowickia > Nowickia ferox. The sequence continues at coordinate 98,530,139 of OW387023.1, read as the reverse complement.
CGCTGCGGTTGGTATTTCTACTTTTGAGTCAAAATTACGCATGATTATCTTTAGAGTGACTTTAAAGCTTTTTATTTTTATGAACATTCGTGTTGTTTGTTTTTTTTCATAACCACTTATTGTGCATAAATTGTTCAATTTTATATATAAGCTTTTTATTTTTCAATAACCTGACTAAAAAAAATTCGTACGCCGGAATTAGGATGAACATGGTATCATAGCCGCCCTTTTAGAGACTGATTACGAAATGACTTGTGAAGAACCAGATAACGAGATAAAAAACCACTAGAGCAAAGATGATGCACAGAGGGTCATTAAAGAAGCTTTCGAACATGTAGAGACCAAAAAACAGTTGACGCCTATCACAGGCGAGTACATAGACGAAGTTAATGTAGAGCAATCAGCTTCGTTGTTAGCATCTCTCTGTCACAGAGAGCTATAGAGGAAAGAATATACATTAATGGTTGACATCGAAGTCAAGTAGATGCGGCTGAATCCCGGCATTGAATATTTTTAGATCTCAAAGAGGTCCTACATATAAATATTTTAAATTAATCAACAAAACGCCGCAATTTAGCTTTCCAAAAAGCATGCGCAAATTTTACGCATGATTATCTTTAACGTATGTCAGAATATGATTATCTTTCTAGGGTTAAACATTTTGTCATGCAATTTCATGAATTTTGTTGCAAGCAACTTTTTCTATTTGCTAATTGCAGCACTATAAAGACAATTTGATATAAAAAAGGACGTAGAATGAATCTCTGATGCATTTTTGGCAACTTTATGCTCCTCCAGGCCTCTTACTGAGAATTGAAAAATTTACATGTAACTCATTTCATGAAAAAAATGCTTAATGTAAACAAGGTAAAACCGAGCAAAAAATCTATTAATTTCAATTAGATAAATTTACCTGCAAATTGATGAAATACGTGGTAGTATAGAAAAACTCAGAATTCCTCCAATCAGTTTAGTTTAACTTTTCTTGTATATATTTCTTTTGTCGAAAATCGCATTAAAATAAAATATTAAATTCCCTGAATTGAAATTCATTTAATAAATAATACAATAATAAATATTACAAAAATCTGAGCACGCAATAAATGTGTGTTTACTTGAAAGCACTCAGTTTTAATTACTGAAAAGTCAGCAAGCAACAATAAAGTAACATCAACCACTAATTTTTTTTTTTTAATGTGTGTAGCGACGGTAAGTCGAATAAAAATGAAGCTAGTTGGTCAAATTGCCTTGCATGATATTGCCATACATGATTTTTGTACGATTTATCCTCTGTTATTTATTGTATAGTCGACAATTTAAAGTAAATCGTCATTCACGACAATCTGAGTGACAATGTCTTACATGATGTCCTTTTTGTTGATGACAATATGAGCTATAAGTCATGTGTTTTGTTTTCACTCAAACACATGAACATGTTGCCCTTTTGTAGACATAGTTTTACATGGTGCTGTAACCTGGTGGTAAGCGCAAAAACTTATAAACACGCAGCCTCAGTTTGAATCTCAACTAAGTCAGTCAATAGTTTAAATGAAACGGAAGAACCAAGTAGGCAAAAAAGAATTAAATTTGTGTGCTAAAAATATTTAATCAAAGTCTGTTCTATTGAGTGAAATTTTTGCTCAATAACTTACAATATGTTTTTGTAAACGACAATCGATATATTGGTGGAAATTGTCGCTAGCCTGGCTTGATTTCGTGGCCATTTGTTGGAAAATTTTGTCAACGATTTATTTTAGCTGTCGTCAATAGTTCTCGTACGATTTTCGATTATCTTGTACCCATCGTTTAAGACGCCTGAAGGAAATGGACAACTGGGAGTTAAACATACATAATAGAGATGAGCAATACTGTGATTTTTCAATAATGTTGCTCCTTGTGAACGTGATTTCTAAATCGCTGTTCTTTTAAACTGTAGCTGTGATCACAGTATGGCAGTATTTTGCCGTGATTTTACCACATTTCAGCACTTCTTTTTTTAAAGTGTGTAGTAGTATTAGTATTTTGAAAAACATACTAACAAGAACAGTGACAAGAACAAACAATTAGAAATCAACACCATCCAAGTATTGAGAGTTGTCGTATAAGAGGCAGAGAGACAATAAAATTGCAAGTACAAAAATGTGAGAGCTGTACGTAGTTGCCAGAAAAGCCGATTTGACATGATTTGACGATTCTTTTATCGTCAAAAGCTGAAGGTATAAAAAAGATTTATGTGGCAGCTTTATTTACTGTAAGGTAAGCATACAAGATCAATCACAGTTTGTGTAAAACCTGTTACCTTATAAAATCAGTTGCAGTTGTGATTAGGTTTCGAAATATCGCTCATCTCTAATACACACATATAGGGTGTTTTTTTTAGACGTATAGAACTTCGAATTGAAATAAAACACAAGAAAATCGTTTTAATGTCCATCAATTTGGCTTTATTGGAAGGATAATTTTATGCCATTAACGTTTAAATATGATTTCGGGCATGTGGCCGCCGCGGCTGGCTCGAATAAAGCCAATTCTACAGGTCCAATTTTCAACCACTTTTTCGAGCATATGGGGCCGTATGTTGGCAATAACGCCACGAATGTTGGCTTCCAAGTCCCCTAACGTTTCTGGTTTGTTGGCGTAGATGAGCGACTTCACATATCCCCAAAGAAAATAATCCAATGGTGTCAAATCACACGATCTTGGTGGCCAATTGACAGGTTAACCGAATTAATTGCTCTGATGGACGATTATGTCGACCATAAAATGGACGGAGCTTGCGGTAAACTTCGCGAACTGAACCATTATTTTCGAAATAAATTTGCACGATTTGCAAGCGTTGTTCTTTTGTCAACCTGTTCATGATGAAATGGCAAACCAAACTAAATATTAATCACTTGACAGCTGACAAAATGGCCGCCAGTTAAAAAAGTGATGCCAACTTAAAGTTCTATACCTCAATAAAAAACACCCTATACATGGGCAGAGCGGTATAACTTCATTTTAACACTGAACCTGAATTGAAGGAAGATGGAAAATAAAATTTTTTTCGACAACAAATCAACTAGAATAAAAATCGAAATAATAAAAAGCCACTTCTCATATTGAATTTTAATACGAGCCAAACAAGAAAATATTAGCAGATGTTGAGAAAGAATATTCGCTTAAGTAAATAGCCATGGATGCTAATGAAATATTAGTACAGAAAACTCAGCTATATCCCAGCCAGTAGTTGTTGCCTGTTTTCAGAATATCACATCTATATAAATATATATATATATATATATATATATATATATATATATATATATATAAACAGATTGTATGTTTGTCTGTACAAATTTTTTACAATATATTACTGATGGTCTGGAAAGAACAAAAGCCTATTAAGCACCAACCACTTCCCTAGGAACTCTTACATGCATAAATAGTACTGAATATTGTGATATTAGTTGTTATAAATGAAAGGATAGATAGAACTAGTGTACATCGCTAGCACTTGCTTATATCAATTTTAAATTTTAGCTTTAATTATCATAATCCTCGATGTAATTCAAAAAATTAAAAAAAAATTCAAATTCAAAACATATGAATTTTTTTAAACGCTTGGGTTTAAGCTCAAAAAATTCAGTTTGAGAATTAATGATATTGCCTTTTAGATTTTTTTTGCCTTCAAGCCTGCTAATGATAACATTTTCAAATATACAGAAACACATTCATGCACAATTATGCTAATAATGAAAACCATACGCTTTTATATACATTACTTTATGCCTGCAAAAGTTTTAAGTTCTTAAATCGGTTGTTTCAATGTTATTTTAATATTCCATCTGCGTTTTTTTTTTTATAAACATGTTTATGAATAAATATGGCCACAAAAAAGGGATAAATGTAATTATCGTTAAATTAAATGTTAATGCAAATCTCTGTGTTCATGTATTCGACTATAAACAGTGATATAAAATTGATTTAGTAAACATTAACAACAACAACAACAACGCACACGCGCAAATATGTTTACGAAAAATATGGAAAGTTATAGTAATGCAGGGAGATGAGAAGGCACACACATGTATGTTTTATATGTATATGTTTGGCTTAGAGTGTAAACCTGCTAACTTACTTCAAGCAAATTTTAAAGGATAACATTTTATATAGATAGCTTAAGAAATTAGCCTCATGCTAGGGATGAACAAAAAACCACAATTTTCTGTAATAATTTTCTACGTTATAAATATAATGTTAATTGTTTCCTTCACTGAGACCGTCAAGTCATTCTAAAATCAGTCCTGTAACTACATTTAGATATTAAATTTACCTTAAGTAGGATTAATACTTTTGAAATATAAGTGCTCTTGTGATCGAGACTCTGCTTAAAACTAAATTAGATAATTTTCGAAGTATTTTTAGGTTAATGTTGGAATGACGTCTCCATGTAAAAGTGACTGGTTGACTTCATTTCATTTTTACGTCAGTTTCTTTTAACACAAGGATCTATAACTAAATTTTATCTTAAGTCGACTTATGCTGTTATCGCTTTTAATCACAAATATGTATACACACATAGAAATTCTTACGACATACGAGTACACTCACATATTCCGTAAGCACATGATTTGAATGGCGATATTACTATGACCGGATTATATTGTGTAAAATATAAAATTGTCAAATGAACAAAAATTTTAAGTGGAAGTGGAAATTTTAATAAAGGAAATCATTAAAAATTTTAATAAAAATATTTTCTAATCATGGGTAATATATGTAGATGGACAATTGTTTTAGCAATTTATGGTTTTTAAGTACTCGTATGTATGTATATATGTGGCATTAAATTTTATGGGCAATTGGCTTTGAAACTATTTTATAAGCAAATTCTATTAAATTTTTTTTAAATAAAATTTAATCCAATAATAGATGTTAATCAGCTTTGAAACATTTTAGCTTAGGTCAAAAAATTGCAATATAAAATATTTGAAGCCTCTGTTTAACAGCGAAAGTTGCTTTTGAAGCTGTTTGTTATAGCAGGCATTGACCCTTCTGAAGTGAGTTTCATTCTAACACAGGTTTTTGGATAAAAAATTATTTTATGGTTTAACATATACCCATATTATGTTTAATGGTAAAAAGTCGCAGTGGAGATTATTTCAGACAATTATTATTTATTGTCAGTGCTTAAGAAGTTTTTTGCATATATTTTACGCTGCTCTTCCAGTCCATTATATCCAATACATATTTTTCATATATTTTTCAAACTACCGCATAATACTTTAATTTTATTTTTTTTCACGGCCTAATTTTTCAAAAGAAAATTGCCAAGCGTTGACAGGGTTTGTATGTATTTTGTTTCTGTAAATTATATTTTATCATATAAAATTTGTCAACGCTTGGTGTTTTCGTATTACAAAATTAAGCTTTTAAAGATGTGGTAATAATGGCTTCTATTCATAGTCAAAACAAAGTATACTTTAAAAATTTAAGATCAGTATTACCATATATAGGGTCCGCCATCTAACGTTTTTTTCAACTAGTGCATATTTAGCTCATGTCTGATTTAACAGATAATTAGTTTTATCCTTCCGCTGAACGAATATGTTGTGTTTTCGCTTCGCTAAGTGGGCCTGCGATCGACTTACAGAAGATGGCGATATTGCCAAAAAAAATCATCTTTTCAGATGAAGCTTATTTTGATCTTGGAGGGCATGTAAACAAGCAAAATTGTCGCATTTGGGGCACAGAAAACCCGAACGCATACATTGAAAAGCCGACGCACCCAAAAGGAGTCACTGTTTGGTGCGGATTTTGGTCCAGAGGCATAATTGGGCCATTTTTTTCCCTTACCGTTACAATGGCGATCGTTATCGGGCCATGTTGAACGAATTTTTCTTCACAAAAATTGAAGAGGAGGATATTGGCAACATTTGGTTTCAACAGGATGGCGCTACGTGCCACACAGCCGAAGCTACACTCGATGTTTTGCGCCCTGTTTTCAAAAAAAAAAAAAAAGTTATCTGGCGAAGCCTTTACAATACTGATTTTAAACTCTTAAAGTATACTTTGTTTTAACTATGAATATCAAAGATAACAACATTTAAAACATAAAATTATTTAGATAATTAAAAACCAAACACCCAAAAATATTTTCATAGATAAACATCCTTAATTAATCTTCTAACTGAATCAGGGCAATAGTCTAGTCTGAGTTCTTAGTGCCATGTGCCAAACATGCGTAAAAAAAGCGTAACCACTAATTACTAATGAAAAACTGTTTTATTCAGACACGTATTTAGTAAGTTAAACAGTTTCATACATAACTAATAGACAATTTTATAGCATACAACATTATTTGAAATGGTTTAAATAAATAAATACATCTGAATCAAACATTTTTTCATTAGTAATTAGTGGTTACGTTTTTTTTTGGGCACATGGCACACAAGAAATGCCAGATTGAAACTCATCCTAACGTACCTCAATTTTTTTTAACCCTTTCCAAATATTAGATTTGTTGTTGTTTGGACATCAAATTGAGTATGTGTTTGTGAAATGTTTTCGCTGAAGTTAAATCTCTTTCCAACGAACCATGTCTTCGGATTTAGGAACAAGAAATAATCAATCTTGGCTAAGTTCGTAGAAAAAGCGTATGGGGGTGCAATTCCTGTGGAAACTGCAAATGTGTGAACCCTTGTATTATTCCGGTAGCTAATAACTTTTTTCCTGGCCAACAAAATAGCCAATAGACCCAATAAATTTATATAATATTTTCAATCGATTGTTTTACCCTTTTCAAAATAAGACCTTAAGAGGTGTCATACACATATTTGGCTTCTTTGCAAAGATACACTGCTTTAAATGCTGTTTCTCCCCTCATGTGTTGTGGTTGATCGAATCAGCTCGTTATCGAAAGCGACGATTAGGCCCTAGAACTTTCGGCATCGAATTTGTACGTTCACATCGAAATTCAGGAAGCCAATATTTAACTATTGAAATTTATTTTGAAGAGTCCCTATAGTATTTTTCAAGCTAAGCCTTTGTTTAAGCAATGCCTTTTTCTCACGCAAAACGCAATGCTTACTAAGCACATAAAGCTCACTTTTTTTGGTGGTTTTCGTTTTTTTAAGCGATATGTTTTTCTTAAGATTAAGCTATACGAACAATCTTTATAAATATTAACGTAGAAACACACACCTTTTATAATGGTTTAATTAAGGTGTTATGACATGAAATATACTATATATAAAAACTTTACTCTCTCTCTGTTTTTACCCAAGTATTTTTGCTAACATTGCAATTATCTTAGAAAATTGCCTGCCTAAAAGAAATTTTAATTTTAGGAATAACTTCATATTTCTTACTTCATGCAACATAATCCTTGCAAAATTGTCCCTTTTTGTATGAGGTTTTTCATTTTAATAAAGTGTGCAATATACAAAAGAAGTCATAATAACTATTATGAATATTGCTTTGCTTTACTAAATTTTCTGAAATGTCATATAGAAAAATGCCATCAGTAAATTAAAGTATTAATAATAATGACAAACAAACAAAAGTTTAGAGATTTTCAAGTATTTTGGGTATTTCAGAGAGAATAAAGTAAATTTAGCTTTTAATTAATTATTTTAGTAAAAGTATATTAGGGGTTTTCATGAGAATGTCCAAAAGTCTCGCAAACTGTGCAACTGTGCATTTTTACACTCTCGCAAATAGAATGTAAAAAATTTTTAAAATTTTTACTCGTAAACTTGAGCTGTGCAATTGTACATTTCGTTAACAAAAATTTATTGTTTTTTTTTGGCTTTCTTTAAGCATTTTTAAACACTCACACTTTTGTATTTGTATTCAGATACATATAAATATGTTTGTTAATTAAAAACTTCTTGAAAATTTCTTGTTTTATTTTTATTAAATTAATTTTTTTGACATTTCATTAAAATTGGCTTCACAGTTTACGCAAAAGTTGCAAATGGGTTTCATGAAACAAGTCTCGCGTATTTGCCCAATTGCACAAATGGCATTTTTAAGAGTTCTCATGAAAATCCTGATTATTTGATGTTGATAACTTTTTATTTAAATAAAGAAATTCCTTCAAAAAGTGAACATAAAATTCAAGATACGAAAGGAAAATATAAAAAAAAAATTATATAATTTTTATTACCGTAAGTCGGCATAGGCCTTACTAAAGTAATTTTTTTATTTACTTATCCATACTATGGATCATAGAGCCGAAATAATTCAAATTATAGCGCGTCAGAGATCCAGATGCAATTTAAATAATTTCAAATTTACATGTATTGTTTTTCCAATTTATTGAATATTTTTCAGGGGATTATGGAAGGAGCAGTTCAAATTATCGATAGATTCAAATTAATTAGTTTCAAATTATGAGCAGTCGTCTGTATATGGGTGTTTACAAAGCAAATGACCTTTTACATTAAAGAGCGTTACTTTTTTAACGGTCAAAAAAAGCATTGAAATTACATTTTTTATGAAGAAGATTGTTTAATTTTGGACTTGCAAAAGTTCAAGTGTCCGTATCAACCGAAAAAATTCAAATAAAATATAAAATGCTGAGCTGAATAGAAAATGAATAAACGGATAAACAGAAAATGAATAGTAGTGATACTTACAAATATATTTACCAAAGGTGAATCAATAATTGTATACACAATATAATCATTTCTCATATTCCATTTCATTGAAAATTTGCGTTAATTGGCTGATGTTAAAAACAATCTCGAAGAGTTCGAATATTTGGAATTATGGAAATACCGGTTTCGGTTTTTACAATGCAGGAATAACCGGTCAACCGTTTTTTTTAAGTAAGAAAATTATTATACTAAAGTTTTGATTTCAGATTGCTTTATTAAAAAAAGGAGTTAACATTTCGTCTAAATACTATAAAGCAATAAAAAAATTAAAGGTAAAACATAAAAACTAACTTCATATACTTATGTATAGTATATACATATATATAATATACAGTCAAATCCCGATAATTCGTAATCGCAAGGGACCGGCCATTTCTTACGAATTGTAGGAGTTTTCGATTTAACGGGGTTAAAATAAAATAAATACGAATTAACAGGGTTTTTCAATTTATTTACTAAACCGATAAAAAAACACAAAAAACAAAAATTTTTTGTTTTTGTAACAGCGACAGAGTTTTATGCGTGCGCTTTGATATTTTTATTCAGTATTCATGTAACAAACTGATCTTAAGAAAATAAAACAAAAAATCATTCTTTCCATGTTTCTGTTGTTTTTATTACAGACAGTTACGATTTATAAGATGTAAGGAAGATTTTATTAAAAAAAAATTACGAATTAGCGATAGGACCAAAATGTATGATGGAAATTTTAGGAATTAACGAGATTTTTTCAAGGGGTCGACAGTTTATTACGAATTATCGGGAATTACAATTTATAGGGGTACGAATTATCGGGATTTAACTGTATATACATATGAATGTATGGACAAGGTGGATATCTACCTCTATGTAAAATATGAAGCAAAGTGTCAAAACACTTCTCGCAAATAGATTTTGATATCCATTGCACACCATAAGGCCAATTTAATTCGCCTCTGCTACCACCTCAAAAAATAATTTCGCTTTTATTTCATGTTTCAGTAATACCTGATTTACATGAATTTTGTTGCACGAAAATTTTTTTATTTGCTAATTGCAGCGCTATAAAAGAGAATGTTATATAAAAAAGCAAGTGGAATGAATCTCTGATCCAATGGAATGAATCTCTGATCTTTTTGATATAAGTTGTCTCTCCAGGTCTTCTATGAACAAATAAAAAATGTTTATGCAACTAATTTCATGAAAAAAATGCTTAGTGTAAATTAGGTATAAGTGTTGCCATAGAGAGAAAACAGTGCCTAATAAATACCTCATAAAATAGAACAAAATCCATGAGATATCTCTATTGTTTTTTTTCAATAAGGAAATCTTATTAATTTAACAAGGAAAACCCTTTTGGCAAAATCAGAAGAAATCTTGCAGTTTTTATTAGGTTATCTTATTAATATTTAAAAAAAAGGGTATCTTCTTGTTTTTATAAGGCGACCTAATAAAAAAAATTTTTTATGTCTTTATTCTTTGTACTTATGTATTTTCATTTAAATTCTATGCCATATATGTATGTATGTATGTATGTAGTATATGTCGATGTTATTTATTTACACATACATACATACATACATATTATATTATATTCTTAATTAACTCAATATACAGACATATTATGTACTTGAGAGGAGACAAGTATTGAACCAGCAACCTTCTGACTGAATCCGCATTGAAATTATTGTACAAACATGCTTATGCAAAAACGATAAAGGCAATGAAAAAAATTGTCTCTATGTTTATTTATAGATATAAAATAACAAGAAACCTAATAAAATCAAGAAGATTTCCTTATTAAAAAAATTAATAAGATGCTTTACACATAATCATATAGGAACCTAATGAAAACAATAAGGAATACCTTTTTGAAAAAATCAATAAGGCAACCTAATAAAATCAATAAGAAATCCCTATAGTTTACAATTTATAAGAAACCCTAATATAATTAAGAAGTTTTTCTTTATGGATTGTTTTTTTTTGTGCCAAAAATAACGGAAATTGAGTAAAAAAAAGGTGTGAATAACAAGATTTCTTCTTGATTTTATGTGGTTTTTTTTATTGATCAAATTAATAAGATTTACCACATAAAAATATTAAGAAATCTCTATGGAAAATTATTCGCTTCTCTCTGCTGGGATACTCTTTAGCCTAAAAAGGTCTTATAGAGAAAATCTTCTTGATTCTAATATGCAGTTTTTTCTCTGTGCATGGTCAAAAAATGCTTAGCACTTTTACACTGAAAAAAAAAATACCTAGGAAAATCAAGAGAACACGTTGGTCTAAGTTTTGACATAGTAAAAACTAATTTTGTTGCAAAATATACAAATCGAAAAGTATTCGACTCAGCCGGTTTTTAAATTGTAAAAAAACTGGACTATTCGACATTCGAAAAACCAACATTCTGAAAAAACCGAAAACCGTATTGTGAAAAAACCGGTTTTAAAACCGGTTTAAAAACCGGGTCGATCACCCTAGTGCTGATGAAGTGCGTGGCTGCACAGAAAAATTTCGATATTTCCCGCAGCTAATAAAGTATAATTTAATTTTTCTTCTCTTCTTTAGAAACTCACATTAGTTAATTAAAAAAAATATTTCATTCAACAACTAAGAAATTAGTTCTGATTAAAATAAAATGTAATTTTAATACTTTTTTTGACAGTTAAAAAGTAGCGGTCGTTACTGTAAGGGGTTATTAACTGTGGATATACCCATATGCATATAATATACAAGTATGCACATAACTATTGTTACGTAAAAATATTCGAACAGAGCTAATCTAAATGTTTTTATAAATAAAAATAACTATGTATCTAGAAAACTAAACGTACACACGTATACATAAAAGTGCAAAAACACATGGTAACAACTCTGTATTACCAGCAACACACGATATTACCAACATAAAAGTGGTTGCTTACTATTCGGAAATTGAAAATAACGGCCAATAGAATTATCTACAAATGCCTAGAAACAGCAACAGTAATTTTCAAGATTATGTTAGAAGACTGTTTGATCACTTGGAGGGAGAGGGAGTTTCGCTACAAAACCAGTGCAGTGAGTTGAGTGAGACCTGTGCATACAACAGCGAGGAAGACGTATTGGTAACCAGTTGCGGTATATTGAAGTAATTTATGCTGTATATGTGTATTTAAGCTCTTGAATTTTATTAGTATAAGTGCGTTTGTTTGTAAATAAAGTGTCATTTTTAACACTAATTAGTACACTGGGGTCTTTTATTCATTTGCAAATCTTCGAGTCCACGGAAAAGCGTTTTTAAGGAATAAAAACGTAACACTATGTATGTAAATTTACAAAAAGAAAAGGTTTAATTCATATTCATTTTTAATTGACTAAACACATAACGCTCATTTACTCAAACAAAATAATAACTAAAAATATTAAATGATTGTGTAAAAATTTAGCACAAAATTGTCCTGTATAAATAACTATTGAAAGCAAAATAAAATGTTCTTTTTTCCCGTTTGGCACCCTACTATGGGGTGTTTTTTTAGAGGTATAGAACTTCGAATTGAAATAAAACACAAGAAAATCGTTTTAATGTCCATCAATTTGGCTTTATTGGAAGGATAATTTTATGCCATTAACGTTTAAATATGATTTCGGGCATGTGGCCGCCGCGGCTGGCTCGAATAAAGCCAATTCTACAGGTCCAATTTTCAACCACTTTTTCGAGCATATGGGGCCGTATGTTGGCAATAACGCCACGAATGTTGGCTTCCAAGTCCCCTAACGTTTCTGGTTTGTTGGCGTAGACGAGCGACTTCACATATCCCCAAAGAAAATAATCCAATGGTGTCAAATCACACGATCTTGGTGGCCAATTGACCGGTTAACCGAATTAATTGCTCTGATGGACGATTATGTCGACCATAAAATGGACGGAGCTTGCGGTAAACTTCGCGAACTGAACCATTATTTTCGAAATAAATTTGCACGATTTGCAAGCGTTGTTCTTTTGTCAACCTGTTCATGATGAAATGGCAAACCAAACTAAATATTAATCACTTGACAGCTGACAAAATGGCCGCCAGTTAAAAAAGTGATGCCAACTTAAAGTTCTATACCTCAATAAAAGAATTACTTTCAATTTATTTTATGGAAAAAGAATCATCTTCTAAATCTAGAAACAAAGTGATATTTTCTTTTTATGTATGTTCCAAATAATAAATTCCATACATATGTAAACATGTAGTACATTGGCTATGTAATACGAGTACATATATATACATATATAAATTGTTTGTAACATGAACTGTGTAGTAATTAAAGAAATTATTTTTATATGTATATACTCCTATAGGTTTACTGTATATGCATGTTAATCTCTATTCTGTGTCTGAGTGTGAGTAAATATTTTTGGGAATCAGAAATTGTATACCGAAAGCAACATCATTATTTTTTGTAATAAAAACTAGGCGTAGGGTTTGATTAAAAAAAAAACTATATTTGTTTCTACATGTTCAAACATGAATATAAAGACACAACTACAGATTTACACACTTGCTACATGTTCTACTAATAAATTGCGTAAATTGCGTATTACCTCATTTTTTATATATGTATATGTATGTATATATATTTTTATTTTTTTTTTTGGTGAAAGTATGTTTGTGTTGTTTCTAGTATACTACAATGGAATTGTTTCATGTTGCTACAAAATTACTTTGACAAGGTCTAATAAAGTAATTAAAGAACATTTCATGAAATGAAATTTTCGTAATTGAACTTTTATGTTATGCCTCCGGGAGGTAAAATGTAGTTGTTGTATAAATACTAGCAAATGTTAAAATTCCTTCTTACCTGTTAAGGATTTGGTCTGTGCAATAATTATGTTTCGTATCTGGTTTTGCTTACTACATCACAAAAGAAACAAAACAATTTCGCAAATACTTTGTTAGAAATGTAAAAAGAAAAAAACCTTTGATGTTATCATTTGGGAGTCATTATGACAAAATTGAAATGTATAATGTTTTGAGCAATAAATTTAAGGATGTAAGTGTTATTAAAGAAAATTATTAAGTAGAATTAATTTTAAGCTATGTTTATAAATATATATTTACAAGACAATTATTAGCCATAGGAAATGGAATTTTTTTATATCGAGCATTCATGCATGATTCTTTTCTCAAGCAGCGTTACTGTCTCTTTGGAAATGGGCATTCAATCTCTAGATTGATATTTAACAGTCTCTAACAAATGTTTTAAGTCTGGAAACATATTTGAAGACTTTTGCATATGACAACCGTGTGCATTGACATTTTTTCGGCTGACGATTTTGTCAGATAGATTTATTCAGTGTTTACAAAAATGTAATGATTTTCATTTCATTTGATTTTGCTTCTGCTTTCGCTTTTGAAAAACACAACAGTTTCAGTCAAAGCAAAATCACAAAATTATTTATGCCCAATTGCGCAGTACTTTCAGCAGTCGACGATTTGAAAAGTTTGAATTTGATTTGCTTTTGGTTAGTATCGCAAGTAAAAGCAGAAGCAATCTACAAGTATATGATTTTCGAAGTCGCAAACAGTCAAAGTCGAAGAAGCAAAAGCTCTTGCTTTTAGAAGTTTTAAGCAATCGCAGTAAAGTGGTTTTTGTTTTTGCCTCTTGTCTGATGTGCAAATACAACAACAAAAACATGACAAACACCACAAAATAGTTGAATCAAACTGCATAAAGCTTCGAACAGCAAGGGCTTTTGGTTCCCCGACTTTGATTGTTTGGTAGTTACAAAAGCATACAGACAGCTTATGCTTTTACCACCGAAACGAACCAAAAGCACCAGCAAATCAAATTCAAACTTTTGAAATCGTCGACTGTTGAAAGAACTTCGCAATTTTTCATAAATAGTTTGCTAATTCTGCTTCGACTGCGACTGTTGTTGATTTTCACAAGCAAAAGCATTGGTTGATTTTAAATATTTGAAAAAAGCCAAAGCAGCTAAAAGTAACAATTTAACGACTTTTGCTATTTCGACTTAAGTTTCTTAAACACTGGATTTGTTGCCTTAAAACCGTCTGGCAATAAATGGTGAGATTTTCTGACAAATTTAATACAACCGTGTGAACTGAGAACCTACCTTGTGCTGGCAATTTTCGATTGTCAGTACATTGCCAGCACATTGCAAGATTTGACAATATTGTAAGATCTGACAATCGTTTTTACATAGCTTAAGTTATTTCATATCTTTCGGTATTTAATAATATTGAATATTACAAACTATTTAGTGACTCAATACAAACATCCCATTGCCAGTGTTGAACGTTCACTTATACCGCGATATTATGCTCAATGCCAAAGAATTTTTCAGTAGAAAGGAACAGTTTCAGGGAAATGAAATGAAACCTGTCCTGTAATTTATTTTGTAGTTATGTCTGTTTAGTAAGCGATATATATATTATGTTATTTCCGCTTATTAAAAATTAATAAGAACTCGTTGCAAGTTGTCCACTTATGAAAATCGATTTGAAACATAATTGTTCTGAGACCATAATAACGAACATCTCACAAAGCTTCGTAAGACTTATGAGTGTCTGTCTATAAGGGATGAGCGATATTTTCATATCTAATACTTTTTGACATCGATTGAAAAATTACTAATCATAACTGCTACTCAATTTGTCAAGTAATAGGTTTTGAAAATATAGTTCTTTCATACAAAACTTTAATGTTTTTGTATGCTTACTTTACAGTAAATAAAGCTATAACATAAATTTTTTTTATGCCTTCAGCTTTTGTCGAGAAAAAATCATAAAATCGTGTCAAATTGTCTTTTCTGGCAACTATGTATAGCTGTCACATTTTAGTCCTTCCAATTTTATTGGCTCTATGGTTCTTATACGACAATAATCAATATTTGGAAGGGGTTGATTGCTAATTGTTTGTTCTTGTCGCTCTTCTTATTAGTATTTCAGAATATTAATACTATTAAATACTTGTAAAGCAGAAGAACTGAAATATCTTAAACCGTGATCACAGTCATAGTTTAAAAGAATAGAGATTTAGAACTCACACATTCACAGGGAGCAACATTATTAAAAAATCACTGGATCGCTCATCTCTAGAGTCCATGTTTATGGTTTAATTATATTTTTTCATATTGAAATAGAACAAATATATATTAAAAAACTCTTCCTAAAATATAAGATATATTTAATGAAAAAGAAATAAAGCATTTTTTTTGTAGTTAATTTTATATACAAAAAAAAACTTAAATTTTTCAACCCTGAAACCATATTTTTAAATATTTTATTTTTAATAGTAATTTATTAATTTTTAAAATATAAAATATTTTAAATTAACAAAGAAAAAATTTTTATTTATTGTATATACTTAATTTTATGCACCAAAAATAGGTTAATCTTTCCGGCACTAGAGCTGTGTTTTTAATTTTTCTGATTTTTTGTATCGACCTTTTAATTTAAACATTAAATATGTTTAATTTATAAGAAAAAGGAAACAATTAACTATGCAAAATAAATAGATTTTCCAATGCTGGAATCAACCTTTTATATATTTCTGAAATTTTATACCAACCTATTCCTTTCTAAAATACGAAATATATTTAATTTATAGAGAAAAAAAGTTTCAGTAGGTTACTTTTGTATACCAAAAAAAGTTCAAATTGGCCAGCATTGGAATCGTATTTTTAATTATTTTTTTTTTTTAATTTAATAGTAATTTAAATATTATTGAAATAAAGTATATGTTTATGTTAATGTTTAATAAAAAAAATTAGTTTTAGCTAGATGCTCGTACTTTTATATATCAAAAAATAAATTCAAATTTTCCAGCTCTGAAACCGAGTTTTTGAATTTGCTGATTTTGAATATCAAGCTATTTTTCTGACACACCACTCCAAGATCAAAGTTTCTAGCTTTCCTGGGAGCTTTGGAAAACCAAATTAACGTACAGACAGACGGCCAAAAGTACAGACGGCGAGACGAATGGACTGACGGACATCGCGTATTCGTCTTCCCTATTCATAAGAACTTAGAATGTATATAATTTATTTGGCGCATATTAATATTTAAATACGAAATAACAAACCTATTTATACTCTTTTCCTTTTTTTTTTGGTGAAGGGCATCATTAGGAAAAAATTTTTGCTCCATATTTTTGTTTCATTTCAGGAAAACTTTAAAGTTTGTACCTAAATGAAAGGACAGAAATAATAATTTATTGTGTTTTGCAATAATATGTGAAACCTGTACTAAACTAATAATTTTGTCTCAAAATAATCTATGGATCTCTTTATCTAATTTTAGAATAAAAATAGTGATGATGCGGAGAGTTTTGAAAACACTGACGAAGAAAACATGATGACATTCGAGAACGATGAAGAAGAAGAAGATGAAAATAACACCAATAATACTGCTAAAAGTAAGTAGATGTGAATAATGAAAAGCCATTTAAAATTTTATTGTTAAATAAACAAATTTCTTAAAAAATCAATGAATAAGTACAAAACCATAAAAAGAAGTTAAATAAATTCATTAACAATTTACTTGTTATGAAGAAATTTCTGTTGTTGGCCACAATACAACATCAAATTGAAAAATTTTACTCATGGTCGCAACTTGAAAAATAAAATAAAATCATTTGAGACTTAAGATAATAAATCTTTCAAATTCAATGCTTATTTATTTATCATCAATAAAAAAAACAAACACAATATATACAAATAACTTTTATATCCGTACATATGTACATACATATATGTATACATATCTATGTATGTATATTTCTAAAAGGTTTGCGAATACACAAAAGTGGTTATAAACTCACTTAATTTCGAAATTCTTTTAACAATTACATAAAAAAAGGGAAATTTAACAATTTGACATACGTACGATACAAGCACAATTAAGTAAAGCGTTTGCAATAAATTACATTCAAAAAGTTATACAGCATTAGGAAAAAAAGCAAAAAAAATAACAACAGAAACCGGCAAACTTTTTTAAGCTCAATAAATTCAACAACATTACGAGATTCACTTAAAGAGCCTCTCAGCATGTAAACTTTTTCCATAATTTTTATTTTGAGATCTTTCATTGTTTTTGGCGAAAACAAGAGACAACGGGAGGTCGAGTACAAACATACATTCATACATTTATACTAGACCCCTGCAAAATACCACTTACAAGAATTTTTAAGACATAAGGTATTATTCAAATGCTTTACTGCAGCAAAGTCTTCGAAAGCAAACGCTAAACAACACTGTTTGCAAGGTATTTGTTCAGTTATTGCAGGTATAGGAATAAAGAAGAAAATACTTTGTGATGCTTGCTTCTTCATACGCATGGGTGCGCATACAAACGTCATGCATGTACATACGCACACACGTTGTGTATATGATCTTTTATTTTTGTGCGCACACAGAAACGCACATATGCATCGATACTAGTTGTGTGCGCTTGATTTAAAAAAGCAGCCTTAAACATATAATAGCTTACCATCAACATCGGTGATCAGAAATGAATAGTGAAAAAGTAATAGAGTTGAATCATGACTTATAATTTCTTGTACTTATGCGCACTCATACTTATTGCAATGTTGTGCAACTTCATATTCACACGCAAGTATGAAGTTGTCATTGCACTCATACTTAGCAAGACTCATACTTATAGACGATGCAAAATAAGTATTGTATGGCAAAGCGAACGTCGCATACGAACATTAAAATACTCATATGAAGTTATGTGTTTACTCATTATGAGGTTACAAATGTGTTTTTTTATACACTTTTAGTTGTAGTTGTACTACATGGATGAGTTGAGTGCGCTGAATCAATGTAAGTAGTAAAAGTATTTTGCTGCAATTACTAAACAAACTGAGGTGATTTATGAGTGTGAATATGATATGACTATGATGTCGACGTCGCATTCATATTTATTGCATTCTATACTTATAAATCAATCTTATCGTGAGTGTGCGTAAATCAGAGTAGTTGAGTTTAAGCGATATCTACTCATTTATATTTAAAATTTAATGAGTCAGTATGAATAGCGAAAAAACGATGCATTCCTGATCACTGATCCTACATCTTACACACTCAAACGTACAATATGTGAAGTAAGCAGCAACACTACTTCTTTTGAGTGTTTGTTACGAACAAGAAGTCTTCCCGACATCGCTTGTAAAAACTCATATACACGAACATCAACAACGAACAGCATTTCTTACAGGTTTAGTATAATACATATCACGAGAATACATTTAAAAAACAAGACGTATTTACATTTCGAAACTGTTAACGCAGGCCTCTAATATATACTTATATATTTCAAGAATCTATGTACACATGTACAACCATTAAATGGTTGCGATAGAATGACACAAATAAATAATTTCTTCTGCACAAATTTTGAAACAAAATAAATTCTTCCATTTAGAAACACTTCAATTAAATTAAATTAATGTCAAAATATTTTATTTTTAAAGATATAATATTTTTATTGCACTTTTTTCTTGTTTCAACTGTTACACTAGTTGAGCTTCTCGTTTATTTAAATTAAAGTTTAAAATAATATCTTTAGTTGTTCTAAGACATTTCTTGGGTAAAGTTGAACACATGATCTGCAATAGCTACTGTGAAATGAGCATAGAAACTGGCTAAATCCTCAATAATAACTAACTTCCAGATAATATTTTACTGAACTAGTAAAACATTAATTTTGCTCAGATGCCTAGATATCAGAAAATGCTTATAAGCAACTTTGGGTCATCGAGGAAGTATTTCGTGGCATTGCAAAATTAAAGCAAATTTTTATTTTTAATTTATTCCTCAATAATATTTCTGTACTATAATAAATAACGTATGAACACCACATTACACACATTTTTATAGGGATGTTCTTGTCTTGCCGAGGGGGCATCACCCTTTTCCTTTTCTCATCATATCCCTTCGAATTTTGTGGATTCCATATTAACTTTGCGTAGCTTGGAGCTGAACCAGATGCAAAAGAAGACGGAAACGATGGCACTGAACTTATTTCATATTTCCTCAAACTCTTTCTGCTGGACACCCTTTTTTTTTGTCCTGAGCTCAAGACAAAATGCTGCACCATTTAGCAAATCATTTGCTAATTTTATATGAAATTGTATAAGCAATATGTACTTTAAATTATTCTCGACAATGTTGAGGTGCTTGAGATTGTGAGGTGCAATGAATTGGTTAATGGTGATCCCAAAGCCCAGTACCACATATTTAGTAAAGCGATGATTAATTTCGAGCACCACCTGCATGTCGGAGAGATTAACTCCTCGCAAATGCTGGTATTATTAAATATTTTTCTTTTAAAATCGAATGGTAGTACGTCCCAATTGGCTCATCTCCAATAAATATAGAAAACAACTGCACCAACCCACGAACTATAGCAATTCGATGGTAGACCAAGATTTTTTATCACATGAGTCGGTCAGTGGTTTGCTCATGTCTCCGATGTCAATGTTTTTACTATGAACGTTGTTCAAAGTTGCTTGAAAGCAACTTCCATAAACAAAAAAAAAATTGCTAGAAAAAAGTACAAATTTTTAATTTCCCTTTTTATCAATTTTTTTATTATACCTTCTCTTGTTAAATTATGTTCTCAAAGTATTTTTATTTTATTTTATTTATTTTTTACTTTTTGCACTAAAATTTCAACAGCAACGTTTGGCTCGACTTCGAACCGAAAATACGAGTACATCGTAGTTATATGGACCAGCACACTACTTTTTTGTTGTTTTTCAGTTTTAAGAACTGTAATAAACTAATTCCCTGTATTGTTTGATAAATTCGTTACGATTGTTTGAACAGAAATCCAAGTTGCTTAAAATCAATTTTGGGAGCGAAAGAGTTAAATAAGTTTCGGATCATTAAAATTAGATACAAATTTGTGCTGCTACTATTTTCTTTTTTAAGTAAGTTAAATATAAAAAGTACACGCCACTGAAACACTTTTCGTGTTAACTCTTTCAAACCACACATCCAGCCCCCCTTATTTGCGATCATATTGATAGGTGTGTTTCTTGTCTGAAAATATCAATTTTCCCAAATACTTTCAGTATATTTTGTGTTTTCTTTTAAAAACAAATCCCTTTCATCTGACATCCATATGCAAATGTAGTAAGCATTCATTGCCTGAGTGTTACTTCTCTTAAAAAAAATTAAATTACAAATTTCGTAGATAAACAATTTTAAATATTTTTTTTTTTTGCTAGAATATTCATACTTCTTATTATTTCATACAAATGTAGTTATTTAATAAATTCATAAAACAAAAACTAAACACGTATTTTTTTGTTCTGGACAAACATGCATTTTATTTAAACATTTTTATACGATAAGGTCAAAAAGAGCTTTCAGCCTTTTGGACGCCTAAAGCGTTCAAGCTACATAACTACTTATTTATATGCATTAGCAAATGCATATTATAAATATATACCCAGCAAACACACAGAAGTGATCATAATCGACATACATATATCTAATAAAAGTTTAAAAATATAATATATTAAGTCCCGGTCCAGACTTGCAATTTTTGTTGCAGCCATTCTGGAATATGTGTGAGAGTGTTGAAATAGAAATATAAACGTTTTGTGTTCCTCTATCGCTCTTTTGTACTAAAAAATAAAAAGTTGCTGCAACAAAAATTGTAAGTCTGGATTGGCACTAAAGCCTGGTACTCTGTTCACAATTTCGTGCGAAATGCTGTCAAACTACATATAAAAGTATTTGGTGTGAAATATTTGCGAAATAAATTCGCAAAAGTAGTACTCAGTTCATGTTGTGAAAAACATGTAAAATCATGTCTTTCCATGCAAAATTAGTCTGGCATCATTTTAGTTTAGCTGCGGAACAACATGAGCAATGCTTTTTTCGCACGGAATTTTAACAACGTTGCATACTTTCAGGCAATAAAAGCAAGAAATTTATAAAAAAAACCGCGAGTTGGGCTACATTTAGTACATGTCAAATTTTTCACGCGAAGTAATCAATGGTGCTGAAAATTTTTCACAACTTTGAACAGAGTACCAGCCTTTACTCTAAAATTTTACACATTGCACATCACACGAAATTATTGGATTACATCTTCATTGATGTTTTTTAATTTTGTAATTTCGTAATTTCTCATAAAATTTTAAATGTCGCAGCTTGTGGAATCGCGGGAATCTTGTTCATAATAAGGGAATTTGCACCTGCACGAAATCTAGTAAATTTCAATTGAAATCTTTATCAAAATATTCACCGTTTACAACCAGTTTTTTCACATACATATCGTTACTCATTATTTTTTTGAAATCAAAATTTTTGCATTTTAATATACATTAGATTTTCTTCTATATTCTATCGAAATATACGATTTAAAAAAATAATGAGTTAGGGCCTTTCTGTATTAAGGTAAAGATATGTATATCAAGATATCTTATCCCAGACAAAAACCATTAAATAAAAATTGTCCTAAACTACAACTAAACAACTGCACTGTAGCTAATTCACAAACCTTTTTGAGTACAAACAAAGTTGTATTTGCTAGATTTTTGATTTCGTTTTGTATGGGAAATCTACTACATTTTGCCCGAAATCTCGTATTTACAAGATTTTGCTGAATCAAAGTTATTTAAAACCAAATTAGATTAATTATAGCAATAATCTGTGATATCAAGCATTTCTGCTTGCTGGGTGCACGCATAATAAAAAATTGTGCTATTCTTTCATTCATGCCAACAATCCTTTTTTTTGAGCTGTCTCCCATTGTTTTAAATAAGTATTCTCCGCTTTTTTAACTGCAATAGTAATTTTCTCCACTTTTAGTCGAACAAAAACAAAATTAGTCTTCTTAAGTAAAAGACAACTGGTGGAAAAACAGGAATATAACACAATGGCCTTAAACACTGAAGGAATAATGAAGATGATAATGGTGTTGATACCAAGCAGCCAGTCAAGTAACCAATATTGTTACATTTGGATTATTGGCACTTGAGGGTCTTGCGTTTTTGTGCCTTTAAATATTTTCTTAACAATGAATGGTATTTGTGTGTTATTGATGTCAGTTTTCATTCTAGATATTTATAACGTTGTTCTTAATGGGGATTATTGTAATTAAAATGACAATTGTTTTAAGTGTGAGATGACAATCTTTTGAAAGTTGTTCAAGAAGAAAGAATGTTTCAAAACAAAATTATTGAATTGTTATAATTGATGCTTTGATGTGCTCACTGGATTTTGATACTTGTAAGTTAGATAATTGTTAAATTTTTAATTACATGTTTATTAAGTGTTACACTTTCTTTGAATTTTGAAATAACTGTCATGGAAAACTTTTGATAAGAATTCTTTTTAAATTTGAAAAAATAGCTTTGATTTTGCAAAACTTGGTGATTGAAGTTGGTATTAATAAGAAGATAGTGTATGTGTTTTTGGCTACATTTAAATAATATATTAGAAAAAAAATAGAAAAAAGCAAAATTAAGTTTAAAATTAGTTTAATATAATTCAAAGCAAATAAATAAATGCCTAGAAATGCAAGTATTCAATAATTAACTTACGATCATCATTATCATTACTAAGGCCTTATTTACACTATTTGATCTTTCGTATAAATTAGAGAATTTATAGCGATTCATTAATTTATCAAGCTTAGTTTGAAGCTGGGTATACCTATTAGTTATTGGCTAGCTCATCGTTAAGGGGCGTATTGCGTTCTAAAATGAAGTATTGTAAGGTCTAAGAACTTTACGATTACAAGAATCCCACTAACATCTGTTAGTCATCACAACCGACCCAACTGGGTCTAAGAGTGGAGGTGCGTTTTAGCACTACCCTTCCTAACCTATCTGTAGAGTAAAGGCTTACATTTTGTGGTTTGCCAGGTGTTGTACGTGTAGTTTTATTTTTGGGGAGAGGCCATTTGGTTTCGATATATTTTGTAGGTTGTATATAGTATGAAGTTTTAATTTTCTATATATGCGAATCTACGCCACCAATAGCTGCGCCGTCTAACAATATAATACTACCCAAGTAGCAAAAGCTATCAACGTTTTGTATTGGCATGTTGTTTAGTAACAAAGTTGGTGAATGGTTGGATTTAACAACCATACATTTTGTTTCCTCTTCATTGATTCGTAGGCCGTATTTCGATACCATTGAAAATTAGTCGTATATTTTTTTCTATATATCATCTTTGTTCGTTTCCATCATCGACATAAACTAAGTTCTCGCGTAGTTTGTTGATTCTCCTCTGTATTCTTCTAATTATTTTTTCATTTAAGAGCAGTAACAATGAGGCAATGACTGGCTACTGCTATTAGTATTACCTTCTTTAGGAAAGGGATAGTGATGGAGAAGACAGGTGATGATGGAAGAGATAGAGGAAAGCTTCAATCTTTTACCAGTCAGATTTTTGCACGTTTTTTTAAATAATACAGTGTTGCAGATCCTCTGGTTTTAATGAGTCGTATTACATTTTTGAAGCCGTGCTTAGTAGTAATTTTTTTGTTTTGATTATTTTACTTCGGAGATGATTCTGTTACACAATACCGACGAAGGACTTCGCTTTGATGTTACATTAGAATTAGTATCCGCTGAAACCAGTGTAGTTCAGTGACCAGTACCTATGCCTTCATCACCTGAACTTTCCTACTATATACAACTGATACAAATAGACACTAATGCACATCAGAAAAATGGGTGGTTTTAATAGTCAATGACTGTCGGAGACCGTCAAGTACTATAATGAATAGGATAGGAGAAAGCAAATATCATTGCTTAACACCGCTCATTGTATCATATGGTTCATTTATTTTTCCGCAATGTAACTCGTGCATTTTGGATTCTTCATATTGTGCTTTTATTAATTTTATTATTGGCGAAAGCATACCATATTATGTTCCGATCGATGGCGATCGAAAGGCTTTCTCAAAGTCGACAAAAGTAAGGCACAGGCTTCAGTTGTATTCAGTATATTGTTCAATTATTAGACGAACGCTGTTAACCAGCGAAAAGAGCAATCGCAACTGTCCGTCAATGGATCTGATGATGCAGTTTAGAACTACCTTATTATAAAAATTAATAATGGGATATATATAATATAAATATATTTAATTTGAAAATTTTGCTTGTTTTTATGGTTAAGCGATTATCTATATGCATTTCGTTCCCGCTTTTTGGAACTCATCAGTAGACTTCAAGCCAAAACATTTTTGATTTTAGCTAACAAACTTCGTCTGTTTATAGTAAGACTCTTAGAAATAGGGAAGACAAGCGATGCCCATCTCTTTGTCTGTCTGCACGTGAAATCGGTTTTCCGAAGCTCCTAAAACAGCTAAGACTTCCATCTTGGACTGGTGCATCAGAAATGGTCCGAAATACACTGGTGTTAAAAATCAGCAAAAATTAAAAAGTTGCTTCCAGAGCTGGAAAACTTAAACTATTAATCAAAGTGTTTATCTTTTTTATATATAAAAGTACCAACTAAAATTAATATTTTCTTTTTTCTAAAAATTATATATATTTTATATTTTTAAATTAAAAAAAATTGGTTAAGAAATCAGAAAAATCCGAAAGAATGATTCCAGTGTTGGGAAATTTGCACTTTTTGTGGTATATAGAAGTACCCAGGTCTAATTTTTTTTCTTTTTCTTTATAAATTAACTATATTAAAGGCCTTGTTCAAAAAAAAAATATTTTTGATTTATAAAAGGTTTATAAAACAGATTTCCATTCGATTTTTTTTATAAAGCCTTTATAAAACAGAATTAGTTTTTATGAGTAAGGTAGCTTATGGTTAAGGAAGAAATACATAGTTTGAGATACAAAATTAAAAACACAGCTCCAGAGCTGTAAAATTTAATTTTTTTGTTACATAAAATTAACTTAATAAAAGAATTTTTTTCCTTAATTTCTTAGTTTGTTTTTTTTTTGTTAATTAAACATATTTTATATTTAAGAGATAAATAAATGTGTATTAAAATCAGAAAAATCTAACAATTTGTTCCAAGACTGGAAAATTTAATTTTTTATTTTTTTTTTTTGCTAGAAAAGTAACTAAATAAAGATATCTTAGGAAGATCTTTACTTGATAGTTTTTTTTTATATTTATTCAACTTTGATATGAAAATCTAATTTACTAATGGGCGCTCATTAGTCTCACGAAGCTTTGTGATATGGTGCTTATTATGCTCTCAGTATAATTATATTTCAATTCGATGGTCATACCTTGACGGCTTGCAACGAGCTGTTATCAATTTTTAGTAAACGAAGATAATATAAAATATATCGCTAAAAAATATCTACTTTAGTCAGTTCCTTTCTCAGTACCTCTTTCTTTCTGCTGAACAAAATCGAAAAATTCTTCAGTAATAAATAGTTTACTTTTAATTTAGTCAGATTTTACATTAATTAGTTTTTGTTGATGAGCATCAAAATGGAATTCATGTTAAATGAGCACTATAAGCCGTTTAAGAAAATTATTTGCATATTGTGTTCATAAAAATTTATTTTGCTGCACAAAAATGCTTACAAAACAAATTTTGTCTGGAGATTCGTTTGTTAAACGTTTTGTAAACCAAAATTATATTTTCTGAATTAGGCTGCTTATAAATTATCAACAAGCTAAGCTTATTTTAAAAATTTTAAAATCTTTTGCCACCGTCCTTATGACTGATTATATAACGTTAAAAATCTGCCATCATAAATCATAAAACACATACAACATTTGTCAACGCTTACGGATGCATTTTACAAAATGAGGCCTTTACACTACGAATAGACGTCCTATTTTTGTATTTGAACAAAACTAGACGTATAATGTTAAAACTAAAAATTTAAGTTTTCATATGAATACAAAGTGCGAGTTTTAAGTTTTAATAACTTCTGTCACAGGAAGCGTTGCCAAATAGGCAATTTTCCCTGATCTTATCAGTTTTTTTTTAAGCATAGAGCAGTTTTACAGTTTTTGCTTAAAAAACAAGTTTTTCTATAAATTGGGCAGTTTTTAATTTTTACCTTATCTCAATTTTGTAATTTTAATTCCGATATCTGAAGCCATAGTTTCATCCATTTTGCTTAATATAACAGTGAAGGTTTATTAGTACTTTTAGCACTTCCTGAAAAAAATAGAAAAAAAAGTGTCACACTTTCTTCATTGAAATAATTCGATCTCTTATAGGATGAGATATAACCACATTAAAGGGTAGACCCCATATCATTTGAAGCTATATATTTTTTCAGAATTCTCTTAGCGAAATTTTAGTAATTCACAAAAAAGAAAACACTTTATTTTGGCAAAGCAAGTGCATTAAATTAAAATAAATCATTGTGCTTTTCAAATAAAACAAAATCTTAAAAAACAGAAGCAAAAATTTTGGTTACCTTATTTATTAAATTTTTGATCCACTTACGCCTTTAGGTTGATTCGGAAAAAAAGAATTTCCCTGTGTAATTTAATGTGAAATATCTAATAGTGCAACTTTAAAACACTTTCCTTTTAATTAATTTAAAAAAATTATAAATGTGTACATAGATCCATATTTTCTTAACTGATGAGGCTTTCGAGATGTTAAAACGTAAGACTTGACAAACATTATGAAGATGTAGGATTTGCCGCCATTACTTTCTATTGCTAACAAAAAGATTTCCAAACTTTTATATCGTGTAATCTCATAGTTAGTTTCACAAGTGGTGACTAACATTACCCAACTCTGTTAATTGTTATAAAAATCAAAAATACTTGCATATGTGTGGTGAAATATACTTCGTCCAAAACTTTTATACCACCTCTTGAGGATTATATTTTGCTATAAACAGCAATATCGAATAAATTACCCTGTATTAGTGCAGACTCAAACCTATTGCTGTACCCATTGTAATGACAACACAGATTGTGTTTGTCTACGATAACTCGAAAAACTAAATAACGACATAGGAATTTCGAAATGCCAACATCGTGGTGAAAGTAAAGGGTCGCCTGAATTACCAATAAGAGAATACGTCCTTACGAAGCAGGCGTGAGCAGGAGACTCAAAATCATAACAATCTCCTTAAGACTCGACATTAGAGAAATCTAAAAGGGTGCGTTTGCTGTGTACGTACGACTAAAGGGAAACAAAAATACGAACTTAAAATTTTTTGTCAATATTGAATTGAACTTAAAATGAAAGAAACGAATGAGTAATGTATGTATGATAAGCATAGGAGAGAATTAATAAAACGAGAGAGTGTAATGAAAATAACACGGAAAAGACGATAACAAGTTGAGAGTTGTAGGCAATGAGAAACGGCGTTATAACGTTAACGGTACTTTCATTGCTATTTTATTTTAGAATGCTATGGTGGCTGTATGTGTGAGTATTTTTGGTTTGCTTGGTAAATGAGCAGCACAATTTAACAATAACCAGTAATAGAAGGATAATATTGAAAAATCAAACGATGTGTATGACTATTTGTGAAGACGACGAATAAACTTCGCATTCAGTTTGAATTGTGTCCTCGTAATGAAAGGATATTCGTTACATTGTTATTAAGTTGTTATTATTTTATTCAATCTAACAAAGAGAAAGCTAAAAAAATAAAGAAAATACACAAGTGTTAATGCTAGTTAAAAAAAAAAATTATAAGAAAATTGAAAGCTAAAGAGGAAAATCGTTTAAATTTATGCAAAAAGTTTTTTATGAAGCTATAAAACATCCTTAATATGAACCTGCAATAACTAACTAACACAAGCCGTATACAAAGAAAGTTCAAAATTTTATTAAAAAATAAAAAAAATAAAACAAAGATAATTCTGTTTGCTTTATTTTAATATAAAAATTTATTAAGACAACTTAAGATATTTGTATTTCAAACATACTTGGAAAGTGCAAGAGTGTGAAAAAAATTAAAATAAACCGTAAAATTTTGGTGTTATTAAAAATATCTAAACAAATTTGAAATTTGAAATCAAAAGTGTATAAGTTAATAGAGTGAGTTTATGGTAAAGATATTATTAAAAATAAAAATTATTAATAAATATTTTTTTAAATAAAAAAGTGAAATTTTAAGTTTGACTGAGAGAACATTCAGCTCTAATGATACACAAGTAAGAGTTAAAGGGAATTTTTTGTAGCATAAGTTCTAGGTGGCAGTTAGGTTTTGTAGTAAATGCGTTAAGTTTACAAAAATAAGAATAGATATAATTTGTTAAACATTTTGTTTCACAATCTGTTATAAAATGTTTTCTTTATTAATTTTTTTTTATCATATGTATACACATATGAATTTATTTGCAATGTTATATATATTAAAACTTTTATATATAATGTAGATATACATACATACATACAAACATATGTACAGATTAACATATAATTGTTAAATTTATATCTAAATGCATATGCAAAAATTTATTTGATATATACAGATAGATATTTATGTTGATATCGGAATGTGTATACTGTTGAAAAACAAGTGTAAGAAAAGTCATTAAACGCTTGAAGCAGCATGGGAGTTGTTGCAATATTATCGTTTATTTTTTCTTGCTCTGTTACCATAATACGATTTCATTCTTTGTTCTTACTTTCAATGGTTGCTCTTAGATGTTATTGCCATAGCTTCTTCTTTTTGTGTATGTGTCAATTACATTTATACATACATATAAAAATACTCATACATATACATATATTTGCTATGTATACTTACTTATGTATGTATATGCATGAGTGAATGGTTATGACTGATAATACTTCGTTTTACTGTCCTTTTTTATGTTGTACATATATGCATCACCGGAAACTTATACAGCCATGATTTTTCTTCGAAATGAAATTACAAAAACAACATGAGAAATATATTTTTTATATATACATATACTATGTATATGGGTGTATGTATGTAATACTTTGCCATAACACTTAAATATTTATTTCTTTAAGCACATGTTTCACTAAAACCGTGGAAAAAGAAATATGCCAGAATAGCAATTTTTTTTTATTATAAGTAAATGATGTGTAAAAATGCTAACGCACTCATGTGGCGTGATATGTTTGTTATACAGTTTTATTTCTACCACGTGTAAATTTTTTTTAAACACTCTTTATATTTTATTTTTTAACACACGGATAAAAAATGTGCTGGTTTATTCTTGTAATACAAAAATGTATTCAAAAAATTTCTTCAAAATTTATTCACCCATCTGAGGGCATATTACGGCACACGATATCGAAATTACGAAACATTTCATAAGAGTTTCTATGGTAATATTTTAGAAAATTTCATACAAAAAAGCCGTAACAATTTTTATAAATAAAGCTGCTAAATTTTCGATCGGGATCGAATACCGTAGTTTGCCTCCAGTAGTGCTTTTCACTAACTTTTAACGATCCGACAAACGTAATTTTTGTCTGTATATTTGATCGCTTGCAATAACGATTGTGTGATTCTGCAACTTGTTTTTAGCGATAGTACGCAGCTGATAATTTCCGTTGATTTTTTGTCGATAAAATTAACAGCACATAAATTATTGTCGCTTAAATAAGGACACAGCTGACATGAACGTACAGCGAATATCGTTAAAAATATAACTGAATAGCAAATTGGATAAATTTTCATTATAATTATCTTAACGATGTGCTTATCGTTAAAATAAAAAGTTAGTGAATCGCACTACTGGTTGTTATTTTGAAGCCAATATCAAGATTTTAATTTAATTTTTGGCTTGAACATTTTTCAGAACCATAAATAAAATGCAATTTTATTGTGGGATACAATCAAGGCAATCATGAATAAAATTTCGCGTGAAATTTCTCCCTTTTCCAATTAGAATTTTTTGTTTTCCCTTTTACTTGCTATTAGTTGGAATTGTTCCCAGAGAAAAATTTTACGCAGAATTTTATTCATGATTGCCCTAATTAAAAATTTAATTGGTTTTATAAAAGTAAAAATCCATTAAATGAGGAAAATTTTTATTATACGTTTCAAATCAATAAAATAGATTTAAATTCCTATAATTTTTGAACCTCTTTTTAATTATAATATTTCCCTAATTTGATAAAGCTTAAGGTCTCTTAATTTTATATCTTCAGATAAATATTGTCCTGTGGCGAAATTAGAGAATATTATAAATTTAAATATTTTTAATAAGATCACAATACTTATGTTAAATAAAAATTTTTTGTTTTCAGTTTGCTCTTAAAATTTAAATTTTTTTAAAGAACGTCAATTAAAAATTTATCAAATTTTCAGTAAAAGCAAATATCTATTTTTATTTTCATATATGTGCCCTTAATTATAAAAGTGGTCTAAGTCATATATATATTTCTTCAGCAGAGAAATTTAGTAGATTACATTTGAACAAAATTTTAATTAAAAGTTGTACTAGTATCGATTAATTTAAATTTATTTAATATTCATTAAATATTTATTGAAGTTGTTTTGAGATTTATTTAGAATTTCGAAGCAAAAATGCACATGCCTTAGACCACTTTCATAATTAAGAGCATATATGTGCCCATAATTCTGAAACTAATCTGAGTCATACATTTATAATTTCGATATATTTAGTGGATTACGAGTACATTTCAATTATTCAAAAAATATTTTTCTATTATGAAACATTTTAATTTGGAGTCTCACTCGCCTGGGTTAATATAAATTTTTGTTATCATTAAGTTCTTTTGACTTATTTAAAATTTCCAAGCAAAATTGCATATGACCTAGACCGCTTTCATAATTATACGCACACATATCGCTCATTTACTAAAACAACGTCATAACTCCAAAAACGAGTCTTACGAATGAATTTAAAGTTTTCAATTTACGCACAACTTAAAGGAAAAAGAAACTTTAATTTCACTCTCAAAAATTTAATAAACAAGATATTCGTACCAAATTTTTACACAACATGATGAATCACTTTCTGCTCCACTAATTCAAAAATCTAATTTTTAGAGGATTAATTCTGCATCATTAATTCAAAAATTTGATTTCTTGAGTTATGACGTTGTTTTAGTAAATGAACGGTATATTGGCATTTCTAAAGGAATGTCAGCTTTTTGTAGCGTACGATACCAAACAAATATTCTTGTTTTTTTCAAAGAAAACGAAACTTATTTCTTACTTATTATATATTTGTATAAAGCGTCAGCAGCTCTATTTTAAGTAAAATTTTAAGAAAAATCGAGTAACATGGTTCTGAAATATAAGCTTAATTGCTTGCTGTCACACGCGACAAAAACCTGAACTTTCTCGTGAAAATGCCCATATAATCTTTTACCACAAAAAAAATTGTATAGATTTTTTTCACGAAAGAGAAAAGAAAATAATGTAAAATTTTTAAAATATGAGTCGTTTTCTGCTCTTTAGAGAAATCTGGTGCGATATATTTTTCAAAGTTTTTTTTTCAGAGGCCCTTATTATTATCAACTTGCGATCCTCGACTGACAAAGAATATCCTTATTTTGAATATCACTCAGAGTGATTTTTAAAATTTGCAAAAATTTTACTTTCAAATCGTAATCGTTTTTAATAAGTTTTCATATTAAAATACTCTTTTGTTCGATAGAAAATGCATTGCTCAATGAAATTTTCGCTGCTCATAATATGAATTGAACATTAAATTTTCGATGTTCGATAACCAGCGAAGATCCAAAATCGAATCCAACTCATAAGGGCCAGAATTTTAAAAGAATTTCCATGATAATGGAAATTATATAAACATAACTCTAAGTTATGTTTATATAAATTTTTTTCTGTCTTGAATCAATTTGTAGTTCTAGAGTCCCTGGAACAAAAAATTATTTTCCTTGGCTTTTTCAGCCAAAATTTACAAAAGAAATTTTTAAAATTTCTTATTATAGTAGAGCCCCATAAATAAAAAATCCCAAATTTGTTTTTGTTTTCAAATATGATGGCATTTTGCTTTAAGAAAGTAATATGTTAAATTTATTGCAATTAAAAAAAAAATATATAAATTATTAAATCATACGTTACGAGCGAAAATTTTGGCTTAAAAAATGTTAAATTGCATTTTTTCTAAATAAAAAGTTTTCTTAACTTAACACTTTTTCTAGAAAAAATAAAATTACATAAATAATCGATGAAATGAAACAGATCGTTTATCATGAAATTTGAACTTATTTAATGATCTGAAATAGCAACTTCTTATTTTTTTAATGTCAGGTTGTAATCTCTGGTTTTTTTTCATAAACTTTTTAATGAAGTTTTAAATTCTGGCAAATAATTTCATCAGCAAAAATTACATCAAAAGTTGTAACTTAAGTTTACACAGAAAATAATTAAAACAGGTTTTTCTTTTTACACAAACATTTTTTCAAACTGATTTTAAATTTTATTACTGCTGATATTTAGTGAATATAATTAATATAAAATACATTATTTTAATAAGGAAAAAATAGATTTGTCATTCCATAAATTGTTTACTAATTTTGGTATTTAGTTATTTATTTATTTATTTATGTTGATTTTGGAAGGCCCCAATACAAGAGAGTTACATAGGACCTTTTTATAGTTATATATTTCAAAAATTACAATTAGTTATGCTAGGTCCTCTTTCAGTAAAAATATAAAATATATTGTAATGGATTAAAGAAGACTTAAACAAATTTTTCTCTTATCCAGTATCAAACTGACGTAATCGTATTTGAAATACGCCAACCACGATCAGGCGGATTATTCGATTTTATGAATTTAGAAATTTAATATAAAATTAATTTTGTTTGTGTTTGTTTGGTAATAAATTTGCTGCTTAAATTGTAACAATTCCCATAAAAAATGTTAAATACTTAAAATTAATTTAATTTGACCATTTTGATTAGAAAAATTCATAATTAAAAAGTAGGTTTTCTCGAAATCACATTTTTCTACTTACGGTATTTTCGCTTATGGCCCAAAAAAAAATATTTTTAAGCTTATCTAGATCATTGGTTATAACCATTGTAAAAAATAAATAATTGAATTTAAAATTTTTTTTTTTTATTTGTCGTTTAAACACATTTATATCAGTAGGCATCAAACAAAACATTCTAGAAAAAAGTTTAGCATTTAAACTCTATAGGAAAATGAACAAAATATTGTTAAGAATTAAAAACCAAGAAAAAAATTTTATATCAATATATTCACAGAAAAAAAATATTTTCAATTAAAAATTTAATTGAATCAATTTGATTCACTTTAACAAATTCAAGTGGAAAAACTCAACTGTTAAAATATAATTAATTTTTTGCTTGACATTGCAAAATTTTTCACATTACTTTTTTTTGTGTTAAACCTTTTATTTCGTCAACTAAAATCCAAAAGGCCGCAACAACCAGAAAAATTTCAAAATAGACTTTTTGGTTGATTATGATGTGATTAACCAAAATACATCTTTGCTCAAAATTTTACTCACATATGTTCGAAAATATCGATTTTATTCATTAAATCCAAAAGACACTCTAACAAATAAATATTCTTAAATTTATAAGATTTTTTGCTTCTCTTCTAAAAAAGCAAAAAAGTGAACTTACGGCCTTTTCAATTTTAGGTAACGATTAAAATAAATATGTTTTGGTATTTTTTTATCTAACTGAATTTTTTTAACAAAACAACTCTGAAGCATTTTTTTCATTAAATTTTTGTTACATAAAACACTTCACTTATAGGAACCAGCGCGACACAAAGAATTTCTACGTTTTATAAATATAAAAAAGTATTTTTTATTTTTACATATGTTAGTTTACTAGAAAAAATTGGTTAAATTGTCACTCATTGCCATCTCAATATCAGTTTGAGGCTGAATTTGTTTAATTTTTCTTTTCTGTTATGAATCAGCTGTTTTGTTCCCGTTCAATTGAGAGTTCTTATGTGTTGTTTGTTTTTTTTCTTTTTCCTTCTGTTCTGTTGCTGTTAAAATAAAATTTAATGTTTGTGACATTTAAAAGTGCATACATACATATGTCTGAAAAAATTTACAGTTTGTGTTAAAAGCCAAGAAAAAATTAAAAAAATTGTTACAACTAAAAATCTTTTAAAAGTGATGTGTTTTTTTTGCCAAGTAAAAAATAATGGAAAATGAAATGTTTATTTATTATTTTAGTGAAAGAAAATAAAATTTTATATTACAATTTTTTTTTGTTTATTTATCTTTTGCTTTTAAAAACAGCTGATTCCTTTTACCAAAAAAAAAAAAAAATTGTTACAAAATATTTTCCGACAGAAAATAATGACACAGAACGGCAACCAAAAGTATAAACTTATGCAGTGTGTGCTACAGACATCAAATTAGAAAGAGTATAAAACTGGCAAAACAAAACGGAAATTTTGTTTCTATAATAAACGAAAATTTTAAATTATTTTTTTGTGAAAAATATTTTTGATTATAAAAGGGTTACAGAAAAAAATTTCGATATATTATTTATTTCAAAACCCTTTATTTTCCATAAATAAAGCAATAAAATAGACTTGTGTCGGATTCCTTTACTACTTCATTTTCGACACGAACCTAACATATGATCAAAACTATACTTGTATCGAACTCTTTCAGTAGCTTATTTTTGACACAAACCTTTGATCAAACCCATTTAAATTACATGGATTTGACGAGCCAAAACGCGTGCAAGCAAAGCAGCTGTCAACAATTAACTGAACACGTTTATTATTATATATTATAATTAACTGATACGTTTTGAACACCTTGTACATTTGTACAAAAAGATAAAGCTAGAACAATAAATAAATGTATAAACAAACATACTTGCATCGAGCTTTTTCTATGAGAAAATTTATTTTACTGAAACAAAATTTAAAGTTCTTATAAAATAACTTTCCTTTCAAGAGGTTTGTATACAAAATATTGTATGTAATTTTTACAAAATATAAATAATAGTTTGACAATAAAATTTATAATATTAATATTAATTTATAATATTAATATTAATATCAGTTTATATAAACTGAAAAATCATATTTTTAAAGTTATGCAGTAAATATTAAGGGCCTAATCCATAAAAAAATATTTCTGTTTAACACAAGGTTTTTATTAATCAAATTTCCATAGAAAATTTGTTTCATAAACCTCTTATTAGACAGAAATATTTCTTATGAATAAGGCCCTAAATATATATATGTTTTTAATAAATTTTTGTGGTTACGTTCGATGGATTTTATAATATTGTATACTTCTATTTTTATTTGCCTACTGTATTATATATACAACCAGCAAACAGTTGAATTTAATATAAATTTAAAAATACAAACAGTTTTCATTTATTATTTTACTCAACACAACTTGAATCAACCTTCATTCATGCTCGAAAAGTATTTAAAAGCATTAGAAAATTTTCCAAAAATGCAGCAAACAATATTGTTCATTTCATTTCTTCATATCTAATGCCTGGATCACATAAATGCACCACAGTGCATTAGTAATTTAGCCATATACACTTATTCCAGAATTAATTGAGTAATAATGCCATTTTGGATTATTATTTATGACTTTATTTCAGTGAGCCGACGATAAGATTATAGTGTTTTCACACTGACATGGTTTTGATAAAAGTTGGTCTTAATGTTAAAACCAACTGTTAAAACCAGGTTTTACCATACAAAATGATTGTGTTAAAACCAACTTAAAAGCGTTTTTGAATTGCTTTTAACTGGGTTTTATGAAATGCAACATTGTTTTCACTGTGCTAAATTTAGTGCTGCCAAGTTCAAATGACCAGAAGCAGCTGATAATGTTTATAATGAATGAATACGGAAAACGAACTTTTGGAGGAAAAACAACAGAAATATTTTCATTGACCTCTGAAAATAGACAATATGACTGATAACAAAAAAAAGTTTGGCTTACAATGTTTTTGTGCATTTTTTTTATATAATAATTTGTACATGTAAGTAGGTCCCTAATTTTAAAATGTTCATTTACAAAATATAAATAATTTCCATTTTAGAGTGCATTGTAAAATTTCCGAATTTTTCATAATACAAACAAAGCAACCCTTGTACAGTTTGTCAAATAAGTGTTATAAAAAGCCAAAAAAAAAACAGCAACAAATATGTGTATTTTTTTTGTTCTTGACAAATTTATTAGACACCCTGTTGCTTAAAATCTGAATTTATTAAACTTGCGGTGGGAACACTAAATTAGCTGTTTGTGGTTTTAAAATTAAAACCAGTTTATAACTTTACGTGTGAAAACAGTATTAAGGCTTCATTAGTCTTTACTTTCTGTTGCTGTTTTGTGCTGAGCCGTTCTGCTTCTAAATTTACGTACTTACTTTTTCTGTAGTGACTTATCAGCTGTTTCTAACCAGAAGGGTCGCAGTTTTGCACTAAAGTATTGAGTTTGGATCGTCCATTATTATGTTGCTTTATAATTTTATGTTTTTCCTTTAAAAATTAAATTTTCTTAAATCTAAACTCACAATCACAATTTATTTCAAAATGTTTTTATTTAATTTATGCTGTCACTTAGAATTACTTCACAATTTTTTGATTTTTACAGGTTGAACCGAAACAGAACAGAACGAAACAGAAAAACAAACGACTTGTATTAGATTTCTATAAACAAAAAAGAGTAGCTGATTCGTAACAGAACAGAAAGTAAAAACTAATTCTGCCTTTAGTATTCATATCTAAATTTTTATATTAGTTTTTTATATTTTAGACAAATGTTTTTTTTTCAAACATAATTTCGTTCATCTTACATAATTTTATCAAGTTTTTAACATTTTGATTGGCATTGAATAGGACATTTACACCTGCACAAAATCTAGTAAATTTCAATTGAAATCTTTATCAATATCTTAACCGTTTACACCAAGTTTTGTTGACATTTATCAAGATTTTTTATCCAAAACAAGAACTGAAACCAAACAGCTGTAAATGAGGCTAATTCACACATCCTTTTAAGTACACAGGCTAACTTTTAGTACAATTAAAAAAAAACTATAGTTGCATCCCTTAGTTCTAGTAGATTTAAGTATATTACGACCAAACCTAGTGATGAAGTAGATTTTGTTTTGTGTGAGAATCCTACTAGATGTTGCATGAAATCTCGTAAGTACTAGATTTTGCTGAAATGTAAATGCAATATTAGCAAATTTATTAAGCTTCTACACTCCTCCAGTTTCGTAAAAAAAATCGTTGTCAGATATACTAGATTGGAGTTCTTGTAGAGTTACAAAGTTTATTAAAATAACTTGATTAAAAATTTCTCTCAAAAAAACTTAAAAATTTCATTTTCCTTTCACAATATATCTAACATCTAATCAATATTCTAACTATTTTAGAAATATTTCCTTAAAGCGCATTCATGGTAATTTAAAATATTTTTAATTATCAAAAACTAGACTCTCAACTATTTCATTGGTCTGTGATAAGTGAAGGTGAAGCTAACAAATTTTTTTTGTTAAAACAATTTATCAAAGAAATCAAAATGCTTAACTAAATTTTTGTACTTCTTTTTTTTTTTGAAGTGAATGGAACAAACAAATTTTAAGCAGAATTATTTAGTTATATTAATTAAACATTTAACAATTCAACACAAGTGCGGTTTCAGTCTCCCAAAAAAATTAATAAAAGTGAATAAATGTTGGAATTATTGAAATAATAAGCAATATTTCCATCAATAAATGAAACAATTATAAAACACGCAAAAGCCACATTGAAAACATTTTTTCAATAACAGCAAAAACAAAAACAGAACAAAAACATTATAATTGTGAGTCAAAAAAATAATAATCATAAAAAAAACTTAAATAAATATTTAATTAACTGCCTAAGCAAAAGTGCAAATTATCCCCGAAAAAAACAAACAAAAAAATAATTTGAAACTTTAGTTTTTCCAAAAAAAAATACGTCAAATTGTTTTAAACAACAGGAATTACAACCTCAAAAAAGCAAAAAACAAAAAAATCGTAACATTCTTTGTTTAATTTTCGTATACAAATAATTTGTTATTGCCATCAACGCGAACACTTTACCACTTTGTAAAACCACAACATCCACATCAACATCAACTACAAAAGTACATACATACGTATGTATGTACATATATTAACATTACAAAACGTTATACAAGCTTATAAATACATTACAGTACATGTTTGCATACATTTACATGTTAAACGCATACTTGTACTAACGCCGCCACCACCATCACCACCACCGGCAGTACTACGACTACGAGACTACTACTGCTATCACTTCAGCTGCTAACTACCACTGCTAAACAATATTACTCCAACGACCGTTACACGTGGAGAGATTAAGCAGAAAGCAAATAGAAAACAGAATAACGGGAAAGCATTCGTTTAATCCCGTCTCTAGTAAATATATGCACATACATGCATATATACAAACACACACACATATTTATGCACAGTCTCGCTGAAAAAAAAAATAATTGAAAAAGGTTGAACTAACAAAATCGGCAGTTGAATATATTAGCATACCTTGACGGCATTAACATACGTGAACATTATAGAATTAACATTGTTGTAAGACTACATGTGTGTGCATGTTAAGTATAACTGTGTATGAGTATATAACTGTAACTTGACCGCAAAACATCAAAAGCATTACAAACTAAAACATCAGCATCATCAGAACGAAGACAGGGCAGAATACGCAGCTCTAAGCTTAAGAGAGCAGGAGAAAAAACACTTTAACCAAATAAAAAGTAAAAAACTAGCATCACCAACACATCGCGACTTCTTACGGTGCAGGTGTGCAGTCAAACAGCCAAAAAGAGGGCAAACAGCAAAAATAAAAAAATTAAATAACTAAGATAACAGACATCCCAGAGTTGTTTACAAAAAGCGAAGCAAAAATGTTGGCAATGCCCACACTCATGATGCCAGCCACAGCACAAATGACGCTTAGCAGTCAACCACTATCAGTTGGTGCTCCACATGCTAAACCGTATGAAACCAAATTGCTGGCCATACATCAGACTCACATAACGCAACAGCAGTCGCACCAGCAGGCCAACAATACCAAGCAGCAACAGCAGCAACAACAACAGCAGCAGCAGCAACAAATGTCGGCTAATAGCCAACAACAGCAACAAGTCCAACAGCAACAGCAGCAACAACAAGCTGCTGCCGCACAACAGCAGGCTGTACAGCAACAACAGCAACAGCAAGCTCAACAACAGCATCAGCAACAGCAGGCAGCTGCTGCCGCTGCTGCTGCAGCTTGTATTGCTCAACAGCAGGCTGTGGCTGTGGCTGCTGCTGCAGCTCAACAGCAACAACAATATCAGATACATTCTCAACAGCAGTCACCACAACAGGCATTGAGTGCTTCACCCAAACAAGGTAAGTTTTTGTTTATCTACATATTTGTTTGTTAGTGCGATAGTTTTTCCTTTTCTGTTCTTGTTCTCGTTGGCGAAATGTTTGCTTTTTACGAAAATGAGCAGAATTGCAAACAAATCTATTCAATGCCCTTGTTGAAGCAAACTATTGTGTGTGTTAATTTTTATTTAGCAGTTCTCTATATTAAAGAGTAATTAGATCATTTTACGTCTATACATTGCATCCTTATATCCCCAATTGGTAACAGATATAATGCGCTCAAGGATTACTAGTGAAAAAATTCGCTCTTAAATTTTTATTTCTTAACCCATATTGTTCCATAGTATTGCCACAGAATTTTCTTTCAAAACTATCGGAGGGAGGTGTTACCCAGTTTAAAGTCCAGAAAACTATAAAGAAGTGATGTAGAATAAAGAAAAAAAATACCAACTAAAAAATTTTAAGTCATATGAAAATATTGCTGATGCCTTCAGGCTTTGCACAGGGATATATGTATAACGACATCTAAATGATTTAATTGTTTATTGATTATTATTATTATTTTATACAAAAAAAAAAATGATTTAACTCTTTTACACACTTGCTAAACCTTAGTGGAACAGCAAAACATTTTTACTACACATGGAATAAATGAGTGTTTACAAAAAGTAACAATAATTACAATGAAATAACCAACAATATAAATGTATTTTGAAAATTTCATGGCTTGGACTATATAATGTCTAATATGAAATGAACTTTTAAAACAACACAGGTAATACGAAATTATACCCGAATGCATTGTAATATGACAACTTAAAATACACATGCACTCAGTGGAGTAAATGAGATTCTCTTGCCTTAGAATTGGTAGCGAATGTATGAATAAAAATGTTAATGAATATTCACATTTCCAAGCAAACCTGCATCGCATTTTTGTGCAAAGTGAAGCGTACGTTCTCATCCATATCGGCATATGATAAGTACGTTTTAGATAGCTGCCTGTATTTGAAATACGAGTACCTATTTAATTTACACTGCGGAATTAATCTCATCATAATGAATGTGGCATAAAATAATAATAATTCTCTAAAAAAATACATAATGAGCACCAACGTTTCACTGAAAGAATTAATAATAATTTATCTTAAATTATTTGTATGGAATCTATGTCACCAAGTATGAGAAACAAATGAAAGGTTAAATTTTAATTTAATAAGAATATTACATTGTTAAAGCAAATTTATGGCTTATCAAAATGTTGATTCGCCGAAAAATATCTGCCCAGATAAAGAAAAAAATTGGTATATGAATATACATAAATATATATCACTAATTTAAGCAGGTTAGCGCTAAAAGCTTTGAAGGAACAAAATGTCAAATCGAAACTTGTTAATGGCTGCAGGAGAGAACTACTGAACTTGCTTACGGACAAATATAGTGTCAGACTGTGTTGACGGAAATGAAATTGGCGTAAATATTACTATTAAAGGGCAATACAAGATAACCGCGATGGATACAACTCGACCTCCTAGTGGAGGTGCGTTGCGAAACCACCCTTCCTAACTTATTGGTGAGGTGTTTTATACAATTTAGATCCATTTTCACAACGAATAAAAGTATATTTTAAGTGCCATTATTACAACTTGCCGATAGTTAATGGCAGGATTTTGTCTGCCCGATAAAAAGCTTTGCATTATTACAACTTAAATTTTTGTTTGTTAGTATTATTTATAATAATAATATTTAATGGATAAAAAAATAATAAATGAAGATTTTATAATGCTAAGCCATTTATCCTTTCAACAAAATCTTGCCTTTAACTATCGGTAAGTTGTAATAATGGCCCTAAGAGTTTTAAAACTAGTATTTCAGTACAAAAAACTTGTTTTAAATTCTTAAAGTTTACTTTTGTATCGTTGTGAAAATGGCCCTTATTCTTAAATTTTGTTAAAGTGCATACGCTCCGCATTACTGCACACCTTTTTTATACCCTTTACGAAAAATGCAAGAGTTTCAGAGCTGGAAAACTTAAACGTTATTTTGCCATATAAAAGTAACTACTAAAACAAATTTTTTTTTTTTAAATATACTTACTTTATATATCAGTAGGAAGAACATTGGTATTGAAAATCTGAAAAAAATAAAAAAATTAAAAAGTCGTCTCCAGGGTTGAAAAACTTATTATATTTTTTTTTGTTATGTAAAAGTAACTTACTAAAACTAAATTTTACCTTTTTCTCTATAAATTAAACATGTCTTACATTGTTAAAAAAAATAGATTGGTGTTAGAAATCAGAAAAATCTAAAAAGATGATGCCAGGGTTGGGAAACCGACACTTTTTGTGATATATAAATTAATTTTTTTCTTTTTGCTTATAAATTAAATATATTTTATGTTTTGGAAAGAAAAATTTGTTACAGAAAATTAGAAAAATAAAAGCCACAGCTAAAGAGCTGAAAAATTTTAACTTTTTTTTTTGATATTGAAGTAACTAAATAAATCTAATATTTTCCTTATTTCCTTTTTTCTTTGTTCACTTAACATGTTTGATATATTTTTTATAAAACTAGATTAGTATAAGGAATCAGAAAAATTTAAAAGGATGAATCCAGGGTTGGAAAATTTCATTTTTTTATATAAGTGTAATTGGTAAAATTAATTTTTTTACTTTTGTTTAAAAATTAATATACTTCATGTTTTTGAAAGAAAGTATAAAAAATTAGAAAAATAAAAAAAACTCCAGGAAAACTCCTGGAAAACTTTAATTTTTCCTGGTATATAAAACTTATTAAAAACAACTAATTTTTTCTTTGGTAATTAAATATATTCTATATTTAAAAAAAAAATAAATTAATATTAAAAACCAGAAAAATCAAAATTATGGTTCCAGGGTTCGAAATTGAAAATTATTTTTTTATAAACAAAAAGATTTTTTTTTTCAGTTATATTTATTTAATTTTTTTATATGTGTTCAATTTTTATATGGATATATAATTTAATTTTAAGCAAAAGTTTGTGCTATGATG
Organism: Nowickia ferox; assembly: GCA_936439885.1. Taxonomy (NCBI): domain Eukaryota; kingdom Metazoa; phylum Arthropoda; class Insecta; order Diptera; family Tachinidae; genus Nowickia; species Nowickia ferox. The sequence goes on along the minus strand of OW387023.1, from coordinate 98,487,204 downwards.
CTTTTAGCACAGCTTTGCTTGAAATCTATGGTCTTTCGTTGACGGCTTGTAACGAGTTCTTATTAATTTTTAGTAAATGGAGATAAAAAAAAATAAATTAAAGCAAATGTTACATTTTATTTCCCTGAAACGGTTTTTTTTGGTAAACAAAATCGAAAAAATTCTTTAGGAATTAACGGTTTACATAATACCGCGATATATACCATTTGCAAAGGGATGTTTAAATTGAGACACTAAACAGTTTTGTAACATCAAAGATTATTAAATACGAGAAAATATAAAACAAGTTTTAGTTTACTAATACTATTTCAGGGTTTTTAAATAGTAGCACGGTTTTTGAACATCTCGAGAGTGAGTAAGCAACGCCAGTTGTTAACAACTGGAATAAGGTGAATGCAAAATATTTATTAAATGCAGAGTGTAGGATAAAATATTAAACTATTGCGTATATCGAAAATAAGATATTTGAATCAAATTCTTTGTCGAAAAATTGCACTAGAACAAAAAATTAAATTAAAAAATATTTTCACAAACCAAATATGTATGTATGTATGTAGAGATGGGAGCGTGTTGAATTTTTCCAAAACGACACGACACGAACATGAATGCCAAGATGTTCAAAACTTACGAAACACGCACGCGAAATTTTTTAAAAACACGAAACTGCAAAACGCACGTAATCAAATAGAATAGCAAAAAACTAATTTTTTTATACTCAAATAGATACATATTTTTGTTTAATTTCAGAACTTGAGTGGCTCCTACACTATTAACAAATTTGATGGTATTATATTTTTGAGGATACAAAATATTAAACTTTTTCTGTACTGGAAATTATTCATGCATACATATTTTAACACCAAAAAACGTTTCGTGTTTATTGCTTCAAATTTGCTCAACACGATACGACACGAACACGCCCAAAAATAGATTTTCTGTCACGAACACTTCGTGTTGAGCCGTGCGTATTCGTGTCACGAAAAAAACAAGATACGCACTCATTTGTACTTCATATACGTGCGTCGGTAAAGGGTGTGTAAGATTCATCACAGCCGAATGTAACGCTCTTGCTTGTTTAATATTTGATTATTATTTCTTTATTTCAAATAAGAACTTAACACAAAATCCCATTTGTTTTCTCGAACCGTCCTGCAACATATTGAAATTTTTTTTCTTTCTTCATAATCATCTGCTGATTACGCTTTTAAATATTTTTGTAATTTTCACACAATGGAATCTAATACATACATACATTTATATATACATAGCTCAAGAATATATATATATATATATATATATATATATATATATATATAAATAGGTATGTGATGTTATATATTCACTTATACATACATCAAAATTTTATGTAAATAAGAACAGCAATTTCCTATCCAGCAGTGAACTTTTATTTAAAGAAAGTTTCTCAAACAAACATTTTCATTTCTTTATTTTCCTAAGATTTTTTATTTTAAGCTGCCTGATAACAAATGCCAAAAGCAGTTACAATTTTTTTAATGTTTTATTTATGTAAGCGTGTGTGCATGTTACTTTTAATATAAGAGTATAATAGTTTTTTCAACAAATACAAAAAAAAAGAAAAACTGCATAAAAAATATTTCGTAACAACATCAGTCAATGTCCTTAAGGTTTTCAATTTTATTTTTTCCTCAAATATTATTCAAACTTTTAGTTATACAAAACATTCTACACTAAGAAGATGGTTTGAATAGGTACTTCCATAGCATTAGCAATACAAGAAAATAAGTAAACCATGAAGCTTATAATGAAATTAATTTGTTAGAACTGTTGAGCATTTATTTAGATTTATAAGGATGTGAAATTAAGTGTCAAGTGCCCCACACAGACTTTCATTTACCAACTTCGATTTTATAGTAAACAATAAATTAAAGTATTTATTGTTATTCAAATCATAAACATTCTTTCTTTAATTTCTTCTTTATGGTACTAAAAGCTGCTATTTTATAGCAAGTATTTATTTACTAAGAATTTCCTCGAATAAACTCAGCAACTCTCATGCTGCAGTAAATGATGTATGAAAAAAGTTTGAATTTGATTTGCTGTTGCTTTTGGTTAGTTTCGGTAATAAAAGCATAAACAGTCTGTATGCTTTTGTAAGTACCTAACAGTCACAGTCGAAGAAGCAAAAGCTATTGCTGCTTTAAGAAGCTTTGTGCAAGCTCAGCCAACTATTTTGTGGTGTTTGTCATGTTTTTGTTGTTGTTGGCAAACACAAAAAACATTTTACTGCGATTGCTTAAAACTTCTAAAAGCAAGAGTTTTTACTTCTTCGACTGTGAATTTTTGCGACTTCCAAAGTCATATAGACTGCTTCTAGTTTCACTTGCGATACTAACCAAAAGCAAAAGAAATTCAAATTCAAACTTTTCAAAACTTCGACAGCTGAAAATACTGCGCAATTGTTCATAAATCGTTTTATAATTTTGCTTTGAGTGAAACTGTTGTATTTTTCATAAGCGAAAGCAGAAGCAAATCAAATAAAACGCAAATCATTACAGCTTTTTAAGCACTGTGTATAACTAGCATATTACCCGCTACTTTGTTAGCGGGCATTTTAAATATACCAACAAATTCATTCATTTGAGATCCATATATATTTTGATATTATGTTCAACTGAGAACCTCTTCAACTTTTGCCGAACGTAGGGTCGCTTTCGTTAAAATTTCGTTACAATTTTGGCATTTGCAGTCGGTTCTTAAAGCATTATTTATCGAAGTTTTTGGCTAAAATATACCAGTGTTTGCTGTATGAGCCATTGAACTCAAATATCCCATCCCAGTATTTACCCACAGAATCTCAGTTCAAGCCACCCTTATGTACAACTCAAATGCCAGAAAATTAAAGCTCGCTAGAAACTACTAAGGTTTTCTAAAGAAAGTATTTACTTAATTGCAATACAACAGTTTCAAATTTATATGCAAAGGTGATTTTAAAGGTAAACCTATTTGAGCTTTTACCAAAAATTTCGGTAAAAACTACTTCTGCTATCAAAAAAGAAAATATGGATATTATAAGGATACGAAACAAGTTTAACTTTAATGCGTCTTTTTTATTATCTTTTATTTAATTTGGCAATCAAATCCGTGACAAATCTCTAATAATCAGATTACGTAAAAAACCCAAATCAAACCAACCCATAAGCAGTATGAGTGAATAGTGAAGCAAAGAAAAATTCAAGACAATCATGATTAAACAATGAGTATATAAAATAAATAAAATCTTGAAGTTGTATAGAAAGCTTAATAAAGGCATAGCTGTATACTCTCAATACTGAAATACCACAGCAAGTAGAAATTTTTAGTTAAAAAGATAATAAAACTAGAGTTCCAGTAAATATATATAATAAAGCAAAAATTTAGCAAAATAAAGGAAAATGAAGTTGAAGAAGCAGAAAATAGGAAAACAAATAAAGGAGAAAATACTTAAATTACTAAATGTGTGGAAAAATCAAAGTGAAATCAAATTGAAATTATTGACAATTTCCACATGTGCATTGATTTTATTTGTTTTGGCATTACAACACTAAAACGTAATACAAACACAATACTAAGAGGAAAAACAATGAACGACCTAAAACACTTGGTAATGCATTCAAACATGTGAGTATGAATGTGTGTGTGTGTGTGTAAGTGTATGTGTGAGGCTATATATAAGGCTTGTATATAAAACCAATACGAGTAAATGCTTAAAATTGTATTTATTATTTATTAGTTGGGTGGTATCTACATTTCCAGAAAATATTCCAAAAACTCAATTTATCAAAGATCTCTATCAAGCAACGTTAGTGTAAAAATTTTCAATGCTTGGGGGAGTAAAAATTTTACATGTTTATTTCCTGATAAACGTTTTGAAATGTGATTTAAAATTGCACAAATAAAACAAAGCTTCGGATAACGTTGTAAAAAATAAATTTTGCTAAGCCTGTACTTGGATTCAGTAACTTTTTGAGAACCGAAAATCGTAATATGTATTGATATATTTATTCGTTTCTGTGTCTTACTCGCCATTTAGTTGTATATCATGTGGCATCCCTGCATACAAAATGTCAAAATAAGCTAAAAGCACAAAGAAGAATTAAAGAAAAATTAAATGAATTTGAGCTTATGATTTTACTTTTTCTACTTCGACCGACAGCGAATATCATTGAAATACTAGCATGTTATCTCAAACTGAAAAAACGTGACTGAAACAGCCGGTTATCGAAAGCGACGATTATACCCCTGATATTTAAACATAAATACATATTTCAGTGATACCACCATCAAATGTTTCTCATTTGAAAAAGAAAAATAATAAAAATTACTAAATTTACTCCCTTACATGAATTTCGAGAAGTCCGTGACTTTTTGAATAAAACACAGTTTTATTTTGCAAAACAAAAATTTATTTTTTAACATAATCTCCTTTTAGCTCAATACACTCAGTCCAACGTGTCTACAGTTTTTGTATCCCTTCCAAAAAATAGGACTTTTCAAAATCCTTAAAATAGGCATTTGTTTGGTCAATAATTTCATCGTTAGATGAGGTACCAATTCGTAGCCCAATTCATAGAGTTTTGCCATCGAGACTGCACCCGTGTGCACCCGTGAATTATTGGTTCGTTCGTTTCTTCGTTTTCTTTTTAAATCCTCATTAAATCGGTCTAATAAGTTAACATAATATTCGCCGTTTGTTATTTTTCCTTTTAGAAAGTAATCGATGTGGATTATCCCTCGTGCATCTCAATAAAGTGTTGCTTGCCATCACCTTATTGGCCAACAAACTTACACAGAAAAAAGTATTCACCAATTAATGTTTTCAATTAATAATTTAATTGAATCAAATAAATTTTTAATTGTATTAATTAATTTGCGTGGAAAAACTTAATTGATATTATCGAATTGTTTATAGGTGAAAATTTAATTAATTTTTTAATTAATATTACAAATATTTTATTTAAACAAACTCATTCATATTACTTTTTTGTGTGTACCTTAGCCTTCTTCGGAGCAGGTTCACCGGGAGAGAGACCCATTGTTTAGACTGCTGGTTGGTCTCCGGAGTACAGTAATAGATCCATGTTTCATTCAAAGTTACAAAACGCCGCAAAAACATTCGGCTTGCGGTTAAACAACTCGCGAACAACTAAAGCAAACGCGGCACCCATTTTGCTGACAACTTTCTTAAACCCAGCTGATCACTTAAAATCGAAACCACACTACCATGTGAAATGCGTATGGCATCAGCAATCTCACGCAATTTTACTCTTCGATCGGCCAACACTATATCGTGGATTTTTTCGACATTTTCGGGTGTACTGACCTCAATTGGCCGTCCAGAACGTTGAAAGCGATGGTGCAGAGTCCCGATAGCATTAATAGAACCTTTCCTTGGTTTGATGGACAAAAATAATGTTTAATGAGCATTTGAAATTCACTTTTTTCCATTTTTAGAAAAATGCACGAGGTTGTATGTTTTGAACAGCTGTTAAATGCAAAGTAAGTGGCGACACTTGCTCAAAATTACAGTAATTTATTTACAGGTGGTACTTGATGGAAACAGTGTTGCATTTCATATAACTACGAGGGAAGTTCGAAAAGTCACGGACTTATTGATCCGCATTCGTATAATATAAAATAACTGTATGATATTTTTCAATCAACATTTTGTAATATATTGGCATCACTACATTTGCTCATTGTTGCCAAAGAAATAGAAATTAGTGTAAATGGACTACAATGACAAATTCAGCATGGACAACAACCTGCCGCCTTGTGGCCTTGCTGTCGTCAAAAAAAAAAAATCAGTCGGTAGCATGTTGTGTTGACACAAGCTCGTTTTTGACACAAACCAATTATCAAACCCATGTAATTTACACGGGCATTATGAAAGGTTTGTGTCAAATCGAGCTACTGAAAGAGTTCGATACAGGCCTAGTGAATCGCTTTAATGTATAACGGTTACGACGTGCACTCACGTGAGAGGAAGTGGCAAAGCATTTTTATCAATGGCATGTATGTTGCGAGTAAAAAGTTCTTGTTTGTTTAAACTAAATTAAAGAGCAGAAACCGTAGACTAAAAAGATAAAACTTTTCTAGATTTGCTTTGAAAACATATTTTTTTTATTTTGAAAAAGGTGGGTATGGCAATTTTTATAAAAGGAAAATATTTAACTTGAGATGTCTAGAAAACTAATGTGGGAAGAACTTTGAAATTTTCTAGGGATAACTTTGTTGATATTGTGCATTATTTCAGGAAACAATTTTAGAATGGAACAAGTGCATATACATATGTATATATAGCACAAATATTTGTTCGGCACATTACTAAATATATATCATCTAATGAATAAAATTGTACTTTCTAGAATATATAATAATAAATATAGTTACTGTGACTAATATTCTTATAATCATACTTTTATATACATACATACATATGTTTGTACAATTAAGTGTCAACGAACTAACATGTGAGCATAATCACATCTCTAATTAATTGTTCTACTTTCAAAAGTTCTGTTTATCCCTAATGTCTCAACATACATTTGCAATACATCATCAGCGACAGCACGTACACATTCAATAATAGAAAAACAAGAAGAAGAAAAAAAAACAAATAAACATTTTTAAAAGTAAAACAAAATGAACAACATAAGTTTGAAGTGGAAAACAATGACTTAGGTAAAAATCATTGTTGAAGCAAGAAAACAATGAAGGACGAATACTTTACGTGACCCAATATGTGCATTAAGCATTGAACAAAGAAAATAGCACACTTGAAATCAGTGAACAAATGAGCATGAAAATAAAAATGAAATAGTTAACAAGATTTTTAAATTAAAATCTATAACAAAACAACCAGGAAAGTGTATGCACCATAAATACAAATGGTTTATACAAGGCTTTAGTTCAGTGAATAAAGAGTATATAAGCAGATAAGTGTTTCTGAGGGTTTATTAAAAAAAAATATTTCCAAAACATAAAACTTTATTCCTTAAAAATTATCACATGTAATTTGGCTTAAAGAGCGGTACTAAATTTAGTCTAATCGAATTAAAAACAGAAAAACAAATAAATTCTAAGCAATAAATTAGAAACTACCTAGAGTTATAGGGTTGTAGCAGAATTAACAAACCAAAAAATTGTTTCTTAACTAGAACATAAATAAGCAAATTAGCAGACCAACGGATGACAAGTAAAAAACAAAGAACACGATGGCAAGACTGTTGCAAATTAGAGATGGTAGATTTGAGCTTTAATTACATGAAAAGCTTTAAAAAAAATTGGGGTACAATGAATCAAAATAATTCACACATTCCATTTGCATTGAAAAAAAAGTATATAATGCTAGTGTCGTTGTAATCTGGTGTGAAATCAAGCATTTTTGGTGGTGGATCTTCCCTACTGGATTTCCAACTTATATATATATATATTTATTGTATCTTCGAAAAAATTAACTAACAATGATTATGCAAATCTTAAATCTAGATATAATAGTTAGGCTTAACCAGTGTCAGGCATAAACTTAGTGATAGTAACCAGTCACTAGCCGCATATTTAAATCACGATGTAAACTTAAAGATTTTAATAAGGCATGAGACTAAAATAATCGAATCTTGAGAACTATTTACTATTTTTATTTGTAAACATGTTCGGTAATAATTTAAAACTAAAATAATCCTTCTTCTTATAAATCCACTTAGACATCTTTTTTTTAGATTCTATGTAATGTGATTTGAAAGCGAATAACGAAATTTGACAATCAAGTACTACTGATGGTAATGCTTAATTTTTTGCTGGGGAGTTACAATTTATCTGTAGTGCAATTTGTTCCTTAAAAAATATCATATGACATACGAATCATAAACCGAATAAATATTTTAAGCATGGTGCAACTATCGTGAATTCTCGCTAAGAACAAGTACTGCTGATATCGTGTATGTCGGATAATTTTTATTAAGTAAATATTTTTAATCCAACTTAAATAATTTCTTCTGTTTATTTGATTGTTATGGGAGGAATACATTATATGTCTCTAAACAAGTTTAATTAAATATAAAATTTAATTTGCAATCACGGTTGCCGTTCATCATATAAAGTAGAAATTTGCCACCTTTTTGCGGAATGTGACTTTTTGTGCCATTTCTCCAAACTAATATAGTGTTGTGACTTTTTTATTTTTGGTGGCATTTTGCTCTTTTTTTTTGTTGCAAATACTCATTTTTCTATTATGTGCATTATAATTGTGAGACATAAATATGAAATTTGTATAAATATGCTTTTTAAAATTACTATTTATGGTCACTGGGAAACTGGCATTTCCAAACATATTGCAGTAAAAAAACCAAGTTTTAATAATCAAATTTTGCTCCTTTATTGCAACATAGACAAATATCAAATAAATGCATTTTTGGTGTTAATGACTTAGAAAATTTTTTTATATCAAATTCAGTCTTGTGCAAAAATTTTCCAAAAAAGCTTATACACGCATCTCTTGAGAATAAAAAAAAAAACATTTTTATATATTCATTGTGTTGTATTAAAATTTAAAACCTGAAAATTATTTTCTGCAAAACTAGCTTTTTTTTGAGATATATGTATATCTTTTGCGAGCGATATTAATGTACTCGTATATTTCAAACAACCGAAATACAATAAACGATCTAATTCACAATTTCCAAATTTGCTGTATTTACAAAAAAAAAAAAAAAAATCAAAACAATAAGTTGTGTCGTTATTGCGCTTAAAGGACTTTTTATGTCATTTGTTTTCAAAATTTCCAACGGCAACTCTGTGCGTGCCGTCCTATTATCATCACTATGTTTAGGTAGTGAGCTGCATTCACATGTTTATGCATAGAGATAGCTTGTGTGTCGTGTTTTTTAGTGTCATGAACACGCACGACTAAACACAAAGGGCCTATTCCACGATGTCACGAACGTTCGACTCGTACCGACTCGAATAAATAACACCTGATACATTCACAGTATATTTTCTATTATAAAAATTTATTTAAGCATTAAATTTGAATTATGGTAATTAGTTCTATATTAAAATATTTTTTTTTTACTTTTCTGCATGTGCAATAATTCATTTTTTGTTTGGGCGGGAGAATTTATATTTGTTTGTATAATCATATGTAAAAAACAAACATTTGTTCAGGCTTAAAACCGATTACACTAAAAAAAAATATGAAAAAAAGTTAAAAATTGAGGTAAAAAATTTATATTTGAAAATAATACTTTATTTTATTATTAATTAGAAAAAAAAGAAAATCATTTTTTTCTGACTGAAACAAATAAATTTATGCATGCATAAATTTACAGAGAAAAATTTAATTCATAAAAAAAAATTAATTTTTTTATTAACGAAGCTGATAATAAATAATTCATGCAGAAAATTATGTTAAAAATAAGGAAATAAAATTAGAATTAACAATATTTTATTTATGGTAATATAAATTTAAACGGGTTTTTTTAGGGAAACCAGGGTTAAAAATGCTTTTTATACAGCATAGAATATCTATCTAACTATATAGCATAGAATTTTATCATCTATAAGCTTGAATTTTTCACAAAGTTTTTCTTATAACTTGAAGTCCCTTTGACTTCGAATATCTCAAAAAATAATGGTATTAAATCGCATAATCTATGGCCAGCATATGTGTGATTCAGAAATTAAAATAATCCAAGTGTTGCATGGCATAGCCTTCACAGAAGTATCAGATAATTTGGCTACAAACAGGTTTATAATTTTGTTACCTGTTCAGTTTAATTTAAAAATTTGTCAGCATATTTTTATATAAAAAGGAAGAAAGGTGTCTTTGGACACCCGTTTATAGCTTTGCTGCTTAGCTATATAAAACAAACCTAATGTGCTGAATAACAATGCAATAAGATTGTATTATATGATGATGTCAAATTCGCCGCAAATATTTCAAAACATTTCTTCATTCTCTGGTTTGTGTTCATTTGCAAAACCAATACAAAAAGAAATTGGGCAATCCTTCTCATTGTTTTTGTTTTGTTTTTGTTCCACTCACTTTAAAGAATGAAACAAAACAAAATCAAACAATTTGTTTCGTTTATTTTCGTACTCTGCTTTTAAATACAAGGAAATCAAAACAAAAATAAATTTACAACCGTAATAGTGTGGATTATTTTTGTTACGAAAATCACGTTCTAGCTTCTGTGTCGTGACATAAATAGCATAGCTATACAATTTTTAAACTATTTAAATTATTGCAAAAATTAAAGCAATAATTTAATGACATTTAAATTTTTCATCAAACCCACTTTTAATTTAAATTACTTTCAATTTCATAACTTTTGATCTATAAATTAAATAAGCGTTTTTTTCAATTCTTTGTTTAATTTTGTCTCCACCCATTTGTTTCAATAAATTCTAATCTTAACTTCAAATGGCTTTTAGTGATTTATATGATAAGCCCTAATATGTGGTTAAATTTATCGTTGTGTTGGTTTTTATTACTGCCTTTTTCGCTTTTTTAATTTACCATTCATTATTCTTTGCTTTGTGTTTAAAAAATAATCTTCTTCATTATTTGTTCATTCTCTAGTAACTAAATGTCTTTTAATTTTAATTTTTTTTTCGCTATCATATAACGTGTAGGATCTATGTATAGTTTTTCTTTTCGATGCTGGATCATAGTCTGTGATAACATTCAAGTCCTCATTGCAAAACATACAAATGTATGGGTTTGTGTAACTGTGCAACACATGTAATCTTATGCAATAGTATAACCATGTAATGAAAAACAAAAAACAAAGAGAAAAAACAACCGTGCATACATGAAAAGTGTGCTAGTATTTTTAACGTCGGCAGTCACTAAAGTTTTCTGAACATCATACATTTAGGGTTTTTGAATTAGAATTTCACAAGTTTTGCGTTTGCTGAGTTCTAGTCTGGTTTCAGCAAGTAACTCTAAAAATTTGAGATTTACAATTTCTAATTAACAATCATCTAATGTGAAAATCAAATAGGCTTTGTTTTCAACTAAACTCAGATTATAAGTAAAATTTTATATTAAGAGATGGCATTGTATCGTTAGTCCCAGTACACACTAGTCAAGTCTTATTGCTAAGCTTATCGCTTTTTCTTCTTTAAACTTTCATCGGAGTTGACACAAATCAAGTCTTATTTGTGAACTCATATATTTTATGCATAGTTTCGTGTATGCATGTGGGCTTTTTTAACATTACGAATGAGTAAGCAAAACTTATTGACAGTACATGGAGCTGAGTACTCGTTTCTTTTCCCCCCTCTCTCTCTCTCCTACAAACTAATCAGCTATTCATATGAGATGCAAACTCCGAAGTGTAAAGCCAACTGTATATAAGGTTTCAAGAATGTTCCTTGTCTTTTAATATTTTATTTTTTTCACATATTCGGCCTATTTCTGTAAACCGATCGATTTGAAATTGCACGATTTTAGAAAACTAACTCAGATTTTTTTCAATTGTTTTTATTATATAGATTCTGAAATATCATATCCATAAGAAAATTATCGTCTATGATTTTTAACACTGCTGCAGGACCATTATTAATTTTTTGAAAACGCAAAATTTTATCGGACTTGGTTTACAGAACAGGGCCGAGTATTATTTAGTTAGATTCTAAATTTTTGTTGCATACACCCGCAGAGGTTCTTTGTTTTTTTTTATAGCATATTTATTCTAGTTAGAAGGAACTAAGCCAGTAACAAACAAAATTGTTCTGTCCTTCGGAGTTATTTGCAACCGAACTTCGCTATTTTATGTAATTTTATATTATGTTAGCTTTTACCCCCAGCTCCGCACTTTTTACTTACAATCTATGAATGTTTTGTTATTTGTTACTCACTGAGAATGTTAAATTAAATTGATAAAACCGACAAATAGGCGGGTTTATAGATTAAGAAACAGAATAAAAACCGGATTTAGTTAAACAATCAAACACAAACGAAAATTACCCGAATCAGCCCAAAAATATGTTTATCGGAAAAAATTCGAGCCAAATATAAAAACCGGTTCTAAACCGGATAAAAAATAAGCTATCTTTCACGTTGATAATGAAGGTTTTCACTGTTGAAAGAATTTTCACAATCGGTTTAGCGGTTTGAAAATCCATACCATTAAAAAAAACCCGGTTCCGAACCGGATAAAAAATAGGCCTTGTTTGACGCTGGTAATAAAGTTTTCCATTGAAAGAAAGAATTTTCAAAATCTGGTTAGCAGTTTGAAAATACGTACCATAATGTAAAAAAACCCGGTTCCGAACCGGATAAAAAATAGTCCTTGTTTGACGCTTGTAATAAAGTTTTCCGTACCATAATATAAAAAACCCGGTTCCGAACCGGATAACAAATAGGCTTTGTTTGACCTTGGTAATATAGCTTTCCATTGGTGAAAGAATTTTCAAAATAGATTTAGCGGTTTGGGCGTGAAAGCGTAGCAAATAAACAAACAAACTCACTTTCACATTTATAATATTGGTAAGAATAAGGATAAGGATATACCTTTTATTAAACAAAAATATTATGCTTCAAATGTTCTAAAAGAGCATTTACACTTGCACGAAAAATCTATACATTTACACCAAGTTTTTTTTTTTTGTGACATTTCGACGGGTGATTACTGGTTTGTTTAATAGAGTTTAAGTAGATTTCTAGTGACGAAGTAGATTTTGTTTTGTATGGGAAATCTACTGGAAATCTATTTGATTTTGCTCGAAATCTCTTAAGTAATCGTCCATATAACAATGATTTTAAAATTTTTTCAAACGATTTCTATGTGTATTATTCTTATGAAACTTTTCAGTTTGCCGCACTTATTAAGTTTTCTGTAGTATTTTGCTTAATATATATTTTCTCGCTTATTGTTTTGCTACTTCTGCTGGTTTTGATGGTAGTTGTTGCTGCAATATTAGCGTTTGTTCTACTAGTGGCGTTGCTTCGTTTGTAATCTATTGCAAAATTGGCATTATAAAAGGGACTGCGTTGGTGGGCCCAGTGCATTTAATCATACCAGCTTTTGTTAATTTTTCGTTTACTGAACATTTTCTTTTTTTTATTTAAGTTTCATATGAATTTGTGTACATACTAGTATTTGTCTTTTTAATTCTGGTTGCTGCCGTCTATCGTAACATACACTATCTCATATTTACTTATATATACATACATACATACATACATGCATACATATGTATATACTACGGTTCCTTGAGCCAAAAAGACCATCATCAGCAGCAACATTATGTGCTTCATGCGTTGCATTCGTTTCGCAAACGATTGTTTATTTGTGCCGTTTTATGCCGTCATTATCATTATTGTCGCCATTAAGTTCAGCTTTTATTTTTTATTTTTTGTTTTGCTGAAGATTTGTCTTTGTTGTGCCTCTTTGGTTCTTTTCTTGTTTTTACTGCCACCAATTTATTCGCATCCTTATAACTTTCTATATGATGTTGGTTGGTACTCTGTGCTGATGTTTGCTGATGATGATGGTCGTTCATGGTTGTCTTTTAGTCAATTATCAGCAATGACCATACATTATATGTTGTGTGGGCCTGACAAGGACGTGATTTAAATTTAAGATTTTCCCATATTATTTAAGTATTAAGGAAGTAATTAAAGTATATTGCACTTATGTAAGAAAGGAAAATGGTCTGGACCTTAAAGAATTTATAAGGAGAAAAAAAATTATATTTTTGGTGAAATATTGTGTGTGCATTTAAAATCCTGGGAAAATGTTATACTGTTTTTGAGAGAAATTTTATCAGGTACTTAGCTATTAAAAAACTAAGTCAGTAATTTATTATTACCTTATAATATTAGGAATAAGAAATCAGGAAGATGAGACTATTGGCTAGTGATATTTTCTTTTTTAAAAATAACGCCTCATTTTGTCCTCTTTTAAGAAAAATTTTGGCGGGCGAGAACATTTAAAAGTTGAAATCATAAATTTTTTCAAATCATACTGCTAAATAAAATTTCTTCATAAAAAAAGATTCCTTCACCCTGTATAACCGTAGATATTTTTTATGCATTACAAACTTTAATTTTGAGCTTGAATTGCCTTATTTTTTAATAATTTTAATCTCACAATACTCGTCCATTACTGTTTTTTAACCCCCCAAAAAAGGGGTGTTATAAGTTTGTAGTGTGTGTCTGTACGAGTCCACTTGCGACTGAACCGATTTTGATTTAGTTTTTTTGTTTTTGTTTGAAAGGTGACTTAATCAGGCGTATTCTTAGTTTAAAATAAATCGGTTTAGCCGCTTAAAAGATATCACATCTTTTCTGAATATATCATGTTGAATCTGTGCAGCTTTGACGCCGTAGCTCCCAAACGGCTAGATCGATTTTTGTTGTTCTTTTTTTCGTTTAAAAGGTGACTAATATCTTCTAGTAAATACTTGAACAAAATCGGTCCAGTCATTTGGAACTTATCATAAATTTTCCTGTTGATGAATCCATAATATCGTTTCTGAGGTATGTGAAAAAAAATCGATTAATCCATTGGAAGTTAAGAACTCTCTTCTGTCTGCATCAGAGTCAACTGCATCAGGTTTTTTGAAATTTTTAATTTTTATTCTTTAGAATCAAATTAACGCACTAATGCCCTACCGTTAGTATTTTGTGGATATTTATATAAATTATTTGTCTACGGAACTGATTATATTATCTTCGACATCGTAATCACTGTTTTCCTGATTATCTCTTTTCCCAATATTTTCGGAAAAAGTTTTGTAAAATGTTTCTTTCGATAAACTTGGTTATTCATCTTTCCCTATAAAAATCATTTTGAATTTCGTTATCACAGATAGAAACAAAATCTTAGTCTTCACGACTACGTTGCACCACAATATGATAATATCAATCTTTAGCAGCTTCGAAGCTAAATCAACTATCTCAGACAGAAGAATAAGAAAACAAGTAGCAGAAAGGAGTTTTAAGAAATTTATTATTTTACATATTGTCATAAATTTATTCCAACCGAAATTTATTTGCTGGGTTTTGTTAAAGTTTCTAAGCCTACTACTTTTATTTTTCTTTTCTGAAATTTCAAAAATATTATTATTTGTGAATTCTCCAATAGCTTTTGAAAGTCTGTGTATAAGATCCGAGGTTTGTGAGTGTTCAAAATATGTGGTTGATGTCTATTGATGATTTGGCAAAGCAAAAATGAAATACTTGTATAGAGTGTAAAAAAAATAATTGCAGTTGAAATAGCAAACGTCGTTTAAATTGTGCTATTTCTTCGACTTTTTATTTTTTGATTGCCCAATCACAACCTGTTGTTCATACTTCTGCTAACATAATAAACGAATAGTTTTACACAACGAAGAGCTCCAGCTGTCGACATGTTCGTCCAGTTTTCGGTTTGACTGATTGTACGAAGTCAACGAAGTAGAAATGTTTGTGTGTATGTATGTTTTGTGTGTATTGAGTGTTTTTTTCCCGTATGTACAAATATATAATAGTAAAACAAACAACAACAACATTTCTTCCAGCAAGCGATTAAATACGCAATTGAAACTGCAAAATCAAAAGAAAAGGCAACACCCGACATCTGTACTACGTTAAATCAGACATGTATCGAATTCTTTCAGTAGCTCGATTTTGACACAAACCTTTGATCAAACCCATTTAAATTACATTGGTTGGATCAGTGTCAAAAACGAGCTACTGAATAAGTTCTATACAAGTCTAGTTAAAACAGAGAGAAAACGTTTCGAACATGTACACAGCTAAAGGCTCAGTTAGCCGACTGTAACGCAAAGTAATTGTAATGTAGGAAACAGCTGATCGATATTTTTATATGAACAGTTGGTTACTTTACATTACATATCTATAACCATTTTCATTACTTTTCACATAACAAAATCGATCAGCTGTTTTCTACCGTTGCAGTTACATTACATTACAGTCAACTAACTGAGCCTTAAAGCTCTTCGTTGTGAATAGCTATTCGTTTATTGTGTCAACTTCTACTGCGGCTCTTGAATTTTCAGAAGCAGAAGTACGAGCAGAAGCAAAAAAAAAATACACGAATTAGACGTTTTTAAACGCAATGCTTAATAAATTTCAGTTGGAAAAAAATTTTATATTAGTTGAATCTGCTAACAGTATACAAATTAGATTTACTGTCGTCTACTACAAGAAGTATTGTACAAAAAATCCTATTAGATTAGATTAGATTAAATTAGAAAATAAGGTAAATTTAAAATTTTTCAGTACTGATTTTGTTTCTTTATATATCGCCCATTTACTCAAACAATGTCATGACTCAAAAAATGGAATTTTTAAGTGAAAAATGCAGAATTAATCCTTATATCATTCTTCGTAATGAGTAAAACATTAATACAAATATCTTTTTCTCTCAATTATTGCAAGCAAAAAAAAAAAAAAATAAAATTTTCCATTAAGTTGCGTGTGAGTTAGGAACTTTAAACTCGTGTTATTTTAAACTAGTTTTTGTGAGTTTCTTTTTGAATTAACTCTATTTTACTTTGATTTAATATTCCAGTACTGTTAAGTCAAAATGAAGAATCATATTGTATCAAAGTTATTTTAAGTTGAAATAGCGTGAACTTAAAAGTCTTCGCTATTCGCAAATTTTTGTAGAGCTAAAATTTACTTATATGGAGTTTTATAAATATGACCAAAATTTGTAGAAGATATGCAAGACTTATCGATTCCCTTAGTTTTAATTAAAAAGTCCACGAAATTGTGATTAAAAATTGGGCTGTATAACTGAAAGAGCAAGTAAAACGTTAACTGCCTAGTTCATGAAAAATACTTCATGAAAAATACTTGTTTTGAGTCGTAGTACCTTATGGAATGTATCAACGCACCAAAATTTTTCGTCCTGTTTCTGTGTTAGCCAAAATTACACGTTGCCATAAGGCAACGCCAGGCACTATATATACTTTTGAATTTTTAAAATTTTTATTTTTTTTTTGCTATTTTTTTATTTTAATTTTGAGGAAACAGAGAATAATTAAACATTTTATTATTATTTTGTATGATAATTAGCAAAGCACTTGATACAAAGGCCAATATCACACTTTTTGCAAGAAGTACGGCCAATTGTTTTGCAAAGTTCTCCAGCACAACGACGTTTATTTGCAATGGGTTGTACAAAGTGGTCTTTGCCATCATACCGTAGGGTATTTTGTACCGAATCCTCCTCATAGCGTCGTTTGCGTAGTGTTCCTAATCCGATCCGCTTTTTTTTTTGTCAAAATATTTGCAATAATAAATAGCATAAAAGACAAATTTTCAGAGGAATTATTGACAACATCTTCTATAAATACTTTGTTGTTGTTATCATCTTCATAATCTTTATCAGAATTTAATCACTGTCCACTTTTCAATACCAATTCACATTTGGATTTCAACTGAGCAGGACAAACATTGTCTGGAATTCCATCCTCATATTCTGGAGCATCATCTTCGCCGCTTATGTTACCATCAATATCAGGCGGCTCAATAAAAAGTCTAATGCTTAAGCTAAGGTAAATTTTCTATAAAAACAAGTATAAAAAAGCCAAAGCAACATGAATTTTATATATACTGCTTATGTATAAGACAAGACATGGTGTAGTGCCTGGCGTTTCCATATGGCAACGCATGTGTAAAGATATAAATTTATATAATAAAACTGCATTTATTTTGACTAATTGTTATACAAAATTAAGTAATCACTTCTTAGAAATTATAAAATCAAAAAAAAAATTCGTATAGACGCAATGAAGTAAAAAATATATGAAAACTTACTTCTTCATAGAACTAATTGCAGCAATCTAAAGCAATTTTGTTTGCTCTTCAAAAACACAACTGAATTTTTCTATTTGAAACTAGTAAGCACACTCGCTGTGCTTTTCAATACTCATGTTTTTTTTTTTTGCAATTTACCGTTATAGATTTTAAGCGATGTCTAAGTAACTTAAAGGATAATGCATTAAACACATTCACCATAGCAGGCTACCGACTACAAAATGTCAAGTATAGAATACACATGGGAGTGATGCTTTTGAAGACAGCAAGGCAACATGGTGGCAGGTTGTTATCTATGCTGATTTTGTCGTTGTAGTGCAATTAAACTAATTTCTATTTCTTTGGCTACAATCAGAAAATTCAGTGTTGCAAGTATAATAAAAAATGTTGAATGAATGTTATCGTTTAATTATTTCATATTATTTAACAGAAACAATATTCAAAAATTTATGTAAAGCATAAATTGATTCACTTTTATACTTTTAGGTCATATAAGTACATTTTGAAAGAGTAATTTAATTTTTATAAATGCGAAATATTTGAAGGTGGCAATACTGAACTATGCACTTATACTTAAATATGAGGTGCAGATGGTGCTGCTGACGTCTCCAAAATAATTAAGTAGCTGGCTTCGAGACGACAAATGCTGTTGGCGGCATTTGAAGTCGTGTGTTCTTGTAGCCTGCTGTGGTGAATGTGTTTAACGCATAACGCGTGTGTGGCAACAGCAAGACATTAAGGGTTAATAATTAAAAATTAATTTTAATTATTTTGTTCGAACATTTTCTGTGAACAAGGCTAAAAGTATTGGAAAAAAGAACACGCATGCAATATATGAATCTTGGCCTTTAATATGTTTAACTATCTCCTTAAAATTATTCAAATAAATTTATAACGTCTCAACGTTACATTTGGAATACAATTAGTAATTATTTATTTATGTTTCCTAATTTAAAAATAATTAGGAAAACCCTTGAGAAAGTCTACAAGTAATCGAAATAGTTTTGTAATTAAGTTGATTAAATGAGTTTTTTTTTAAAGAGAAGTAACACTCAGGCAATGAATGACTACTACTATTACTAGGTGTTAACCTTCTTTTAGGAAAGGGATAGTGATAGAGAAGACAGGTGGTGAAGGAAGAGATAGAAGAAAGCTTCATGATTTTACAACTCTGCTTTTTGCACGTTATTAATAATGCAGTATTGCAGCGCCTCTGGTGTTAAATGAGGCGTATTAAATTTTTTTTGAAGCTGTGATTAGTAGCCATTTTTTTATTGATTATTTTATTTTGCCGATGATTCTGCTACATAAAGAAGGAGGGCGCTCTGATGTTACATTAGGATTAGTATCTGCTGAAGTCGGTATAATTCAGTGACCAGTGACTATGCCTTCATCACATGAACTTTCCTACAACAACTGATACAAAGGAACACTAATGTACATCAGAAAACTGTGTGGTATTGTTATTTGATGACTGTCTGATACCGAGCTCGAACCCATGACCTTCGTTTTCGTAGTCAACGTGCTAACTAGTCCAGCCAACGCTACACCTCTAATTATTATAATGAAGGTGTACTGCATAAAAAATTCATGTACACTTAAAATAAAACAATACAAAATTACACAACGTTTCATTATATCTTACCACAAAATTATTTCATAAAAAGTATAAGAGTACCAATTAAACTAGGGCCATCTGTACAATAAATGGAAATGTTTAAACAACTATACCATTTTTTAAGTTCATCATTTGTTAACGCGTTAGTTAGTGCGCTAACAAATGTTAAACTTAAACTGTAACAATTCGCATTAGAAAATACTAAATATAAAATTTTTTGTTTAATATTTAACAAAACTTGCTTTTAATTCTTTTGAAGTAAACGAAAAAAAAGTAAAAAAATTCTTTCTTAAATTCTCATTTCGCAATATGTACAAAAAATGTTGTGATTTCCCGAAGGAAACAAACTACAAATTTTATTTTTTTTTGTAATATGATGCATGAATTATTTTCAGTGTAGCAACAAGCATTCAGTCAGTTAAAGAAAATTGGATGAACTTACACGAAATAAATTCTGTTAACTTTAATTAATGTCCAATTATATGGCTGCTCAAAAGACACTTAATATTTAGTAAATCGATTAAATAATAATTAAAGGGCCGTTTTTGTAAAACTCAATGCTAAGCGTTGACAAATTTTGTATGTGTTTTTCTTTTGTAATGTTTAGCGGTGCGTTTCACAATATACGGCCTTAAGGCTTTAAAAGCACGGCATATTAGCTAAAAGTTGTTGCTTAATTTTTTCTACAACAAAAGATATTTCTAGGCCAAACAAGTTTTCAGTTTAGTGATTTGAATTTATGTAAGGTTAAGTAAAATACATTAACAGCTTAAAAAAAAAAATGTTTTGAGAACCAGTGACCCACTAAGTTATCTTTAGCGAACAAAAGAAGGAAAGAAGGGAAGGTATATCGACGCATATCAAGAGTTATAGGGAACACCTCTCGGTCAATTTCCCTGAATGGAGGCATGTAAAGCTAATGACTGGAATGTATAACCAAAATCGTTTCATAGTTTTTATATCAATCTAAGAATGCTCACAGGCTTCCTCACAGGCTATTATAAACTGAGAAAACACCGCAATAGACTTGACATTCAGAGTAACAGCCTGTGCAGATTTTGTAATTACGATGATGAAACTCCAGAGCATATGCTGAAGGACTGTGAAGCGTTATGCCACCGAAGATATGGCCAATGAGGCAAGCTCCTATTTGAGGATTGGGAACTGCCAATACCAAGACCCACTGTTATTTTTGAGGTTCATTAGGAGAGTACGTCTCTATGAGGTGCTTTAGGACTTGTCAAGGGATACAATAGATCTACTTCATTTGCATTGTCTTGTGTTTCCCATTTACTTACAAATAAAATTCGAACAAATAATCTTTACTGAAACTAAATTTTATTTCAAACAAATATTTGTTTGAACATTTTTTGGGCAGCTGAACAACACGCAAATTGTAAAGCTACAAGCTTTTATAAAAATTTCGGCGTACATATAACTCTACATGCAAAAGATTTCCATTGCAATTATCAGCTCCTGACAATACAAATGGTAACTGATATGTAACTTCTAAGCAATTGATGTGATTTCCTTGCAACATGACATGTTAAACCCAGGCTGTTATTTTTTCACCATGAAGCTTGTAAACATGTTTTATTGTAGCTATGCTATTTATGGGGCAATACAGGAGTTAGGACATGATTTTCGTAACAAAAATAATCGACACTATTACAGTTAATTTTTTTTTTGGTTTTGAATGCTTTGTACTTAAAAGTAAAAACCGAAAATAAAATAAACAAGTTGTTTGATTTTGTTATGTTTAGTTCTTTGAAGTGAGAGAAACAAAGACATT
Organism: Nowickia ferox; assembly: GCA_936439885.1. NCBI lineage: Eukaryota > Metazoa > Arthropoda > Insecta > Diptera > Tachinidae > Nowickia > Nowickia ferox. The sequence continues at coordinate 98,465,994 of OW387023.1, read as the reverse complement.
AAAAACGATTGCTCAATTTATTTTTGTTTTGTTTTTGCACATGAGTACAAACCAGAGAACACAGCTGATCGGCTGTAAACTGCAAGCAGCCGTCGCCGCCCACAAACAATAATGGGAAATAAATGGAAACAATTTTAAATACTTGCAGAGAATTTGAAATGATTATATAATATAATTTTATTGCATTGTTATTTAACACATTAAGTTTTTTTATATAACTAGGCAGCAGAGCTACAACCAGACAAACGGACACCTTTCTTCTTTTTTATATTTTTCTCATATCCAATGTAATTAAGGTTTAATAAAGGCTACAACTGGGTCTGCTAAGACATCTCTCTTCTTTTTTTTTTTAATTATATGTTGAAATAACAAAATCAGTGTGCTATATCGTCAGCCCATTATTGGTTTGGAGCATATGCCAAAAAGTCGGAATGGAGAAAAACGACAAGGAAGGTTTACATGAAGTTTTCTCAAAGTATACCCGATAGAATATTTTTTTATTTTTACCATTGCTTCCGACATATATTTGGAAGAAATGTGTAAATTTTAGTGAACTTTAATGAATAAGATTAGAAGTTAGTATTACTTTATTGTAAAATTAAAAATACGTTTTGTGCCAATTTTCTTAATTTATTTTCAAAAAGTAGCTTTTTGTGCTCCATATGTATACTTTACTGCTGAGTATAGAGAAGTGGTCCCCAGAAATCTGAACTGATTCCTGCTGGAAAAGCAATCGTGAAACAGCAGATAAAACTTTTAAGAGGAAGCGATCTACTAAGGTTAGGTTAAGTTAGCAGGCTCTGGTAAGGAAGAGTGAAATTTAGAGTGCAGCTCAGTTGGGTCCAATACAATGATCCCTTTTTTTAACGCCTGTTGATAATGCAGTGTTGCAGTGCTTTCTGGTGTTAAATGAGGCGTACTAAAATTTTTAAGTTGTGTTTAGTAGCCATTTTATTGGTTATTTTACTTCGACAATGATTCTGCTACACAACGAAGGAGGGCGCTCTGATGTCACATTACGATTAGTATCTGATGAAGTCAGTGTAGTTTTTAGTGACCAGTGCCCGCCCTTATGCCTGCATCACTAGAACTTTTCCCACAACAACTGATACAAAGGACACTATTGCACATTAGAAAAATGCGTGGGGTTATTATTTTTAATGATTGTTGTAATAAGTAGTTGATATTTGATGTTGTACTAGTGACTTATTTCACTTAAAATTTCAATTTATATCATAGAAGCCATTTATGTGTAAGATTTTTTACTTTCATCATAATAAATTTTTATTATATTCCAATATCAGTATTTTATTTAAATGAAAATAGCTAAAAAATCAGAAGTGAGGGAAACAGTTTGGATTCAGCAAACAAAAGTCTATTAAAATCACAGAATGAAGTCCTTGCTCCTGACTTTTTTTAATTTTTTTTGTAGAATAGTGCAATTAATGTGATAATCATAAAAGATATATAAGAATAGCTAAACATACTTTCGTAGAGTAATAGTACAATGTCGTGTTAACCTGAAGAAAAAATTAAAAAACTAAAAAACAGAAAATAAATAGTTTTGCATAAAAATGCTTTTGCCAATAGTAACTCAATGATTGTTTAAACAACATTATCATTTCTCATATTAAATTTCTTTAAAAATTCATGTTTAATAGCTGAAGTTAATAAAAATCTCTGCTCAAGTCAATAGACAGCGATACTGATGAAGTGCGTGGCGACACAGAAAAATGTCGAAATTTCGCCCAGCTAAAGTCTTGTTTAACTTTCTTCTCTTCTTTAGCAAATCATATTAATTAATAAAAAAATATTTCATTCAATAAGAATTGAAATTACTGAACTTAAGCACGATTAAGAAAATATTTCTTTAATAAAATTAATTCTTATTCAATTAAATTTAAATGTGTACCATATTAAGTTTTTTTTTAGTAATTTTAAAACTTTATTTTTTTTTTTAGTCAGATATACTTACATAAATATAATTATTGATTTTATAAATTTCTAAGTGTTCGTATATTTGTAACGATAAAGAGGTTTCACATTATTGTTTCTAGATTGCTGTCACTTAATTGTTGTCGCTTTATATTATATATGTATGTCTGTATGTATATATTTTTGCGTTTTGTAGCCAACAATTTTCAATGTTTGTTTCACAGATGATTACATCCGCATAGTTATATTTTTTGTTTCCTGTTTCCTGTTTCTCTACTTTGGCTCTTCCATTTTTCCATAATGCCTGCAAGCATATTCCTGCAAAATGATTGTCCACTTTAGTGTTGCATTTAGTACAGTTTCTTTAATCAACTCTTCAATCTTTTATTCGTATGTACGTGACCATAGTGTTTGTTTGTTAGACTGCAAGATTTTTAATCTCTTTTCTCTTGCCTTTTACACTGCTTTTAGTGTTTTGCCTGTCTGTTGGAATGCCCGCTTGCTTATTTGTTCGTTCAGTTTGCTTTCTTTAATTTTTTATTGCTTTAGGTGTTTTATTTTGAGCTTTAAGTGAAACCATATATCAATTGTTAGGCCATACGGATATTATTGTGTGCCATTATGCGTTTGTGTGTCTGCATAAAATTTATGAATTTGTCTCCTGTTTGTTAGTGCACAAGTTCGGATTGCATGTTGCATGAGTAGCAAGCGGTTGTTCAAACTTTGTTCGTCCGTATCTCTCGTATAAGAAAAATTCTTCAGTTATTTGCTATTAACCTGTCATTGTTCATTTTTAAGTGAATATGTCTGTATGTATGTTGCTATAGGTTACTGTTGTCTTTTACATTATTTTCCTGTTCTGCTTCTTACTTTGTTGTTTGGATTCTTTGTTGTTGGTGTTTTCTTTAGATGTTGTTTTTATGCTGGTTTGCATTCGGTCCCTGTGCTGTTCTGCTATTGCTGCCATTTCATTTAACTTTATTGAAATTGAACTAACAGAGTTTTTATTTTTATAAATAATCTATATCCAACTACGCGGTCCTGTTTTTTTTTGTTATTGAACATACAAAAAATAATACGTGTAGCGGTTTTTCCGTTTTAAACCATCCATGTTTGCAATAAGTTTTTGCTTTTCATCTTTGTTGTCAATGCCGTTCTATAACAGCTGAAAGCAACACAATGACATTCGCATACATAAGTACATACATATTTGTAATAAATTGTTATTATCACTTTTCTGCAGCATATCGATATATTTATTGTCTGCTATACTGTACATATGTACATACATACACACATGCATATACATTTATTTATGTATTTGTATATATTGTAGTTTATAATATACATATATAAAGATTTATTATAGTTATTATTATAACGGGTCACAGTTCAATTATTTTTTGTTTCTTTAGTTTATTTTTTTACCCACACACACATACATACATATTTTATATATATTTCTCACTGCAAATGCTAAGAAAGTATAAAAATATACGTTTTTTTACGAGTGCATTGAATTGTATTTTAAACAACAATAAAATTGAATTGAAGCATAATAATATGCATTGTGCACAATAATAGAGTATTTTAAATATATTTAATTTAATATGGAAATTAAATTTTATGTAAATTTTACAAAAATTAGTAAGATGTTAATAGCTTTTTGTTGTTATTATTTTTTAATTTAAGCAAAATGATGTCCTAAATATTCTATATGTTTTACATATGTATATTTTTTAATATGTCAAAATAAAATTCTTCTACATACATACATATATTCTTTCGCTGGTGCAAATGGCTTATTCACATCTTAATAATTGTGTTTGGGTGCAAAAGTTATTTTTATATCATGTTCCATTAAGTGATGGTATGAAAATTAGAAAATAGTTGATAAGAAATTAAAGGGGTCAAAAAATAAAATCAAAATGGAAAAAGCCATGAGAGTAAGTGTAATATTGGAAACACTGATCCTAAATTGTAGCTCTATTGGAGTAGATAGCTTTATTCCAATTCAATTAAAAATCAAATCGAGAGTTTTCGATAGCCTTGTGTTTTCAAGGACCTTGTGAACAAAACTTTATTTATTTTAGTCTTTGTTATAACTAACAAAAAGATCTTCTTTAAAAGCTTTACAAAGCTTTAAGATTATTACCTGATTTAAGTAAGCACATTTTTTATGAAATTAGTTGCATGGAAATTTTTTACTTGTCAATAGCAGGCCTGTAGAGGCAACTCAAATCAAAAACTATGCCAAAACTGCTTCAGATTTTCATGATGCTTAATTTTTTTAGGTAGCAAAGTTTAGTGCCACAAATTTCATGAATTTTCTAACGTTGATTTTTTTAATATAATAAAAAATAAAACCCATCAGTTATTTCCGTACCAACAGTTGAATGTTTTTATGTGAAACTTGATTAATATTGGAAGATATCTTGCAATTTATTTTAATAATAACTAAAATGAGTTTATTTCGCATATAATATAAAAAGCTCTAATTGATGAATTGGTTTATCTGAGATAATTATCCAATTGGGTTTATATGATATAACAAATGGATTTCCATCCCCACCACGCAAGTTGGTTTTATCATTTAGTTAAGTGATTTGGCCATTAAGATATTAATGTAATACTACGGTCATTAGTGTGGTTGAATTCTTAATATTAATTTAATAACTACATAAAAAATTAGTATTATGAAACTGTAATGGTTAATTTTAGTATATTTCCTTCATTTATTATTATGGCAGTTTTGTATTTATATTTATTTCCAAACATAATATTTTCAAACAAACAATTATTTGAAATACAATATGTGATAGTCTTCTATAATTTTTTATGTCGTCTCTTCCAACAATGTTTTGGGTTGTGTGATGTTTTATTCACCCTTTGTTCACTAAAGTCGCTAATAACATCGTTAATATGGGTTGGAAATATTTAACACAAGCCCAAACGACTCAAATCAAAACCAGCCCTGTGAGATCGTGGTTCATAATTTTTATTTTTATTTTGCTATACCATGTTAATACAATTTGTTTGTTTTGTTTCTGTGGAAAAAGAATTGGTATAATGTTGAGATTGGTGTGAAGTTTAATAGATAATACAATTTGTTTATATTCCTAGAACTTTTACTTATTTAAAACTATTCTTTTTTTTTGGTTATTGCAGTTTTTATAGTTCATTGATTCAATTTGAAAATTTATATGGATATACTCGAAATTTATCACTTGCAAGACTTGTGAGTTTTATGATAAAGTTTTGGGGAATAATTTTATAGTTTTTTTTTATTTTATCGTTTTTTTTATTGGAGACAGAAAACACTAAACAAATCTATTCAAGTGACTAAAGTAAACTTTCTTTATTTTACTTTGCATTCAGCTAATTATTATGATAAAGATTTAAAAATAATAATAATTATAATTAATTAATTAATTATAATTAATGTAAAATGCGACATTGAATTTTTTGTTGGTTGATTGGTTTACGTGGTTTTGAATTTCAGCTGACGATATGCTTTGTACATACAGTTTACAGAAAAGAAAGACATATTAATATGCAAATATTTAACCTCAAATAAAATTGATTTTATTTTTATTATTATAATTTTTTTTTTATATAAATAATCATAAGCAAAGAAGCAAAGTCCTTCAAGTAGATAAACAAAGCAAATGATTTGCTTGAAATTTGAGTCAGAGCTGGAACATCCTAACTGTAAATAAAATACAAAAGAAATAGAATACAGCACTCTTACTGCCAGTTTATACAATACAAGTAACAATTTTCGTCTGTCTATTTACATTGAAAACAAAACGAAAGCACTCACATTTATTTTTATTTTCAATAAAAATAGACAGACGAGAATTTTTACATGTCTTCTATAAACTGACAGTCAGTGTTTTATTTTGCCTTTTAATGGAATATAAGCTGCAAAATACTTTTGCATTAAGCTTAAATGTCGTTTATCTTAAATTTTTATTTTTAAGATGTTAATGAATTTTTAGCTGTCGACAAAATATGTAAAAAATGTATGATCAACTAAACACCAAAATTCGAGTGGTTGTAATCATCTGATTGAATTAAATTATTAAAAATTAATTTGTTTTATGAATTCGTGGTAAGTTTCCTTTCGGTACAAATATTCACCTGTATATCGAGTCGAATATTCGTCAACGATTTTTTCTAGATTAAAGGAAATGCGTTCAAGTTTTCTTTAATCTGTTACAAAACTGCCGTAGACAAAAATTCGACTCGACATACGCAATACGGGTGATTATTTGGTTTTTTTTTAATTTTTAATTGAATGCAGAATAAAGTTTTTTTCTGTAAAAGATAATTCAGCGGGGGTGGCGTTGGCTGAAGTAGTTAGCTGTTTGACTATAACACCGAAAGTCTTGGGTTCGATCCCGATCTGTGACAGTCATTAAAAAAATAACAACATCCCCCATTTTTCTGTTGTGAATTAGTGTCCTTTGTATCAGTTGTTGTAGGAAAATCCCTAGAGATGCAGGCATAAGTCAAAGGTCGCTAAATAACACCGGCTTTAGCGGATGCTAATCCTAATGTAACATCAGAGCACCCTCTTTCATCGGTATTGTGTAGCAGAATAATAGGCGAAGTAAAATAACCAATAAAATGGCTACTAAGCACAGTTTTAATATTTAATACGCCTCATTGACACCAGAGGCGCTGCAATACTGCATTATCAAAAATGTGCAAAAAAGCAGAGTTGTAAAAAAAATAAAGCTTTCCTCTATCACTTCCTTCAACACCTGTCTTCTCTATCACTATCCCTTCCCTGCCACCCTCTCTCACTATCTTCTCTTAAACTCACAGGTATCACAATGGAATCATTGTATTGGATCCAAGTGAGCTGGAACTATATTTCACCCTTCCTTACCAGCAGCCTGCTAACCTAAAGTAAACTAATTCAACGGTTCTTAAGAAACTATCTAAATACAAAAATTTTTTATGACTATTAAGTCTTACATTTGAAAAGTGTAGCCCATAAAAACAATGTTACATTTTATGAGCTGTCTTCCGTTTGACCGATTTTTATGAAATCATCTAAACAAATTGCACCCCTGCTGTAGCATAATTAATTCAAAGTGTCACGAACAATTTAACTTCGAACTCACATTAATAGTTTATTATAAGACTATTTTCAAAGATAACTTTAAAGTTTAATATTGCATTTTTTCAAACTAAATTAATATGTCACACAAAAATGTTATGTAATACTGTCCAGCTCTGCTATTAACAATAATTTAGTGGTATGTCTGTATGTTTTTGTGTTTGTATATGTATGTATATATGTCCTGTCTATCATCATTAGAGCTTGTACGTGTTAATGTTTAATGTCATTTTAGTAGTCGCTTGTCATTTTCCTGTCATATAAAATCACAGACAATGCTTAATTTTTTTCTTCATCTATACAATTTTAATTCAGTTTTTGCTACTTTTTCAGTTTTTGTCATTTTCCCAACTTACAGCAAACCAACCAGACGCTTTGTCTCTGACAGAGAATAGACAAAAACAAAAATCACAAACAGACAAAGGAAAAGACAAAATAAAATAAAGCATTAACTTTATACACACAAAGTTGTACAGTCAAGTACCTAAAGCTTTTGTTTAATGCCAAAGCAAAACAAGAAAAAATCCTTTGCAAAAGGAAACCGTAAAAAAGAACATTACATAAAAAAAGGTTAAAAAGTTTTTTCATATTAGTCTTGGAAAGTTTTGGCTTTCATTTCAACTACTTAATCGTCATACAGGATGTAAACATGTTAATATAAAAATAAAAAACTAAGAAGAGATAAAGCTTAAAAGTGATATATGTATGTGTATGTAAAGGCAACCTCTAATGATTTCTAGCCATTGGCACTTTACCATTAAGTGTTATGCTTCATTTTAGTTTTTGAAAGAGAAGATAAGTCGATTTTAAGCTTCAAGACCATTAGTGCAGCATCCAGCAGTAATATTAAATTGACCTCCCACAGGGCTAAGCATAACTTTTTTGAGAAATAATAAGATCGCCTCACATATTTGTGTCACTAGAAAATCCACTTTAATGAAACAAAGAAAACTTGTTGTTGCCAGTAAATTAGAGAAAGGAAAAAAGTAAATCGATTAAATTTCAAAATAAAAACTACGACAATGATAAAATCAAACAAAAAAAATGTATTAAGTTGTTAAAGAGCTTTAACAGAACATTCATGTTTAATACAGTAGAAACTTCTATTAGTGGACAATTTCCTTAACGGATGTATTCAATTTATGCCATCTTTTCGTTTCATTAACACGAATATAATTTCAAGGATTCTTATCTTTTGTTATAAAGCTTAGCAAATGCTGTGTGTGTTAAGGAAAAAACTTTTCGGTTTTCTTTTTTATTGCACTACTAATTTTTTTTCTTTATATCATACTCATTATATCTGAGTGTTTTTATGTCCAGCTAATTTGTTAACTTGATTAAGAAAGATGAGATTTCATGCTATAGAATGCCAAGTTTATTTGATTTGCAAATAACTAAATATAAGTTTAATTTTCGCAAGGACTGTTGTACTTGAACGCTTCTGCGAATAATATCTAAATGATATATAATTTAATTACACTGTGCTTGTTCAAAAATGTAACAAGGGGGGACCTGGTGAGTAAAACTAATTCGAGTACGCTGAATCCAACTGTGATAATTATTTTTTGTTTAGTTTGGCTCTTGTTGAAAAAATAACTACGAGTGAAAACTTGCTTAAAAGCACCTAAAAATCGCAGTCGATCAGCTGTTTCCTACTGTTGCAGTTACATTCCATTACAGTCGGCTAACTGAGCCTGAAGTCTTCGCGACATCCATTGTACAGAACATCAATACATACATCGTGCTTCGCTTATTATACGATAGCATTTATGATAGGTTTAGGCTCAGTTAGCCGAAGGTAATGTAATGTAACTGCAACGGTAGGAAGCAGCTGATCGATTTTGTTATGTGAAAAGTAATGAAAATGGTTAAAGCGATGTAATGAAACGTAACCTACTTTTCATATAAAAAAATCGATCAGCTGTATCCTACATTACAGTTACATTGCGTCACAGTCGGCTAACTGAGCCTTTAGTAGTATAATATATATCACTAGAATACATTTAAAAAACAAGACGTATTTACATTTCAAGGCTGTTTATGCAGGCCTCTAATACACATGCACTATAGGTCAAATCATCACTTTGTCTGTGCGAAATTAAAAACAAACTAAATTTGAAAAGAATCTCATAAGTAAGAATAAGGCTATTAAAAAAAATTATATAACCCATTAACGACCAAAAACTAACCCTTTAATAACAACCGTTTATATATGCATTAATAAATTTAATTTTTTTAAAACTTAAGATTTTTCAACAGCAAACTTTTTATAGAATTCATGAGAACTAGTATATTTTATAACTTTTTCTCGGTCAAATATTACTAAAATAAATAAGTTTAGCTACCGCGATGGCCCTTGAGATGATCGTGTTAACACAATCCTCACAAAAACATAAAAATAAAATAGGTCAAGTTCCTATCCATAATTTCAGTCGACAAGTTTTTGTTTGGTGAAATATCGATCACTATAAACTGCTTAAATTTTATTTTGTCATCGTCAGGGTGTCATCGCATTTCCAGGTTACCTCCTATTTTATATTATTTCAACATATATCTTTAATTATCGAGGGGTTTAGCTGGATTCTGTGCGCATTTCACTCTTGCTAATGCAGATTATCAGAGACCTTTACCCAACATTTCTTAGAAACAATAAAAAATTAAAAAAGAATAAATAAATGCCGCATTTAAAAATATTTTTTGTTTGAAGTGCATGTTAAGAAAAAATTGACACACAAGTTTTGACTACAGCAAATTATACAAATTATACAAATTAATAGTTTTTGATACTCTCGTAAAAATTTAACTTCAATTTCAAAAGAGATCACGATATCAGAATTAAAACTTTGAAACTGTATTTTGGATTAATAACACAAACTTTTTATTTATAATTTTTATTGCAATAAACAAAAAAGTATTGGCCGAGATTTTCCAAAAAATTTTTGCCTGTCACATTTGGACAATCTTTCTTCAACGTCTACTCGGGGCAGAGTCCGTCACAAATAGCAAAACCAAAATTTTTATTGAAACTAATGTCCGTAATAACTTCGTAAAATAAAAAAAAATTTTACACTACATGGAACATTGGAAATAAAATTTAGATAGCGAATAATAAAAATAAAAACTTCGACCAACAGATAAGGTCAGATAAGGCTTTTAAGGATATTAATATAAATAAATTATATAAAGTATCAAAATATGCCTTAAAAGCATCAAATATGCTCTAAAAATTCCAAAAAATGCTAAAATTGTTCATTTAAGACTAAAATATGCAAAAACATGCTTTAAAGGGTAAAATATGCAAAAATATGCAGTAACAAATCGATGCCAAAATTCATAAAAAGTTCCGAAACGGATAAATATCTTATCTCCGTATTAATACGTCTCACAAGAAAAAACATGCATTTGCATATTTGCTGTTTCCCTGGTTATTATGTTAAACTTTCGTTTAAACAAATGAGAAGCTCAACAAATAACAAAGTTGAAACAGGAACTCAATAGTCAACATGTTTTTTTATTTTCTTACTTTACCATTGCTACGTTGTCCGACCTTTCTTAAGCTCGAATTGTAGCTGTAAAAAGGATGTAAAGAAAATAAGTATAAATAACAACAACAGCTATTCAACAATAGAGTGTTGCCACATAAGTATTTTTGAGCGGGTACAGTCAAGTTAATAATTAGTGTGTTTTTTTTTAATTGTTACAATTTAAGTTTAACATTTTTTAACTCACTAATAAGCCCAAATTATTATTTTATCTTAATTATCTCCTATATAACAAAGTTAAAAATATTGCCAAGTTATTAGATTTCCAAGGTGAGGTGTCCTTATATTTTAAATTTCATAATTTTATGATACAAAGGAACAAAGTTATGAGCGCATAAGTCCTGTCCTCGCACACTACTGAGCTCTTAGATATAGTTTAATTTTTATTTTTACAATATTTAAATAAATTGCAACTCAGACCTTAGCTTCTTGGTTTTCACTACTATAAAAAATAAAAATAAAACACTTTAAATATACAAATTTGTACAAAAGTTTATGCCAATTTAGCCCTGGTCATCTACATAACATAAAATACAATCTAGGGACTACAATTGTAAATAGTATAGTGCTGCAAAAAAGGAACTAAAATTGTACACAAATATATAACAAAGAAATAATAAACAATAACGTAAGATATTTTATTATATGCACAAGACAATGATACAAAAAAAAAGAAGAGGAGAACGAAAATAGAAAGAAATGAGCAAGCATCCAAATAAATCAAAAATAGGCCAAAATTAAAAAAAAATAAATATTAATAATAATGAAAATTGAAAAAAAGCATTTACCACACAAAACAGCGATAGCAAGGAAAAGAAATAAAATATACACAGATACTATACACATATACATATGTATGTATATAAATCAAGTGAAATTAGTACATATATACAATAGAATACTTGTACACGTATAGAAATGCCCAAAAGGCGAATGCGGCGAACGACCCATAAATGCAAAATAAAAAAAATGTGAAAGTCAGGGTATAAAATGATGACTTTAGTTGTGTCACAGAGAAAACAAACAATACATAGAAAAATATATGTACATATCTCTGTTTGTATGTATGTAGATTTTGAAAGGATAAAAAAAAATGAAAAGAGATGTTGAGACGCCAAACCAACATCATCTCGAATTGTGTTGGCATTCACCGAGCAGCCATAGAAACACCACAATAACAACAGCAACAATAATAACGACAGCAGCAGAGGCATACACAAAAACATGAACACCATTGAATGCAATGGAATGACGTAGTGGAAGATACAGAAGAACGACGACCGGCCAACCTACGGAAATGTCAGTCAGTTACTGACCCCGCAAAAATACAATATATCGCTACCATCTCTTTTGTTAAAGCCCAACAAATACACATACATACTTGTACACATTAGTGCATACACACACAAACATCAACATACCATATGTACCAACTAGTGGAACCAGCAGTGACGACATAACAATGAGAAGGCACAATGGGAGAGATTCAACCTTAGACATGTTAAGAGTAGGAGCTATACAAAAAATTTTGAATTTTTGTAAAAACATAAATTTAAAACTATGAGCAAAAAATAAAATAGAAATTTAACATAAATATAAACATTTCAACTCAGACGGATGGATGGAGAGAGGCTTGCAGCCAGTCATTCATCCTGCCAGCCGCCAGTACCAGCAAGTAAATAAATAGTATGTAAATGTACTCGTAGGTGGCAATGGTAAACGAAGCGGCAAAAGAAGAACTTGAAAAATTCTTAAGATGGAGGCAAGCCAGCATGATGTTTTTAAAGAACTGAATGAAATAGTGAAATAAACGTTTCTCTATAACATTTGCTATACAAAAACAAAAATAGAATAATATTTTCAAGGAAAGTTCTCACAAGCACTTGCTTTCTAGCAATTTTCTTATTTCCTTTTCCAGTTAATATGGTTGTGCTACCCATTGCAAATGCAAATGTAAAACTTATAAGACTTAAATAGTTTTATTAGCATAAGAGCATTAAATTTGAAAAATAATAAAATAAACACAATTGAGAAATGGAAGGAATTTTGTGCCTTGTGAAAAACAAGTTGAAGAAAATGCGTTTCGCAAAGTTTTCATTAAAACAGAATGAAAAGAAAAACCCAAATTCTTTGTAATTATTATAATGAAAAAAAAAAATATATGAATCACATCTTGAGTTTTTTTTCTGTGTTTCCTTCAGGTGAGCATTAATGTGCCACCTGATATTGTGAGTTATGCAGTGTCGTCCACTTTTGAGTTTTGAAAGTAAATTTAATAAAACACACGAAAAGCTTTACAGCCTGGCCCACGATATCGACAAGAAGGATTCTTTCGCTTACTTACATTGAAAACAAAAAACAAAATTAAAGGAATTTTTGTTTGTTTTCAATGTAAGTAAGCGAAAGAAACTTTCTTGTCGACATCGTGGGCCAGGCCGTTAATTTCATTATAATGCTTGAACCTTGCCATTAGGTACGAAATAAAATATAATTTGAATGACCATCTCTAGATTGCTTATCAGCAGTTGATATTTTTGCGGAAGTTTTTGACTTTTTTTCGCACCTGTCGTGCGCTATCTTGGCGATAACTTTACGAACACACAATTTTGTAATATCAATTAAAATATTTGTAATATCAATTAAAAAAATAATTAAATTTTCACCTTTAAACAATTTGATAATATCAATTAAGTTTTTCCACTCAAATTAATTAATACAATTAAAAATTTAATTGAATAAATTAAATTCTTAATTGAAAACATTAACTGGTGAATACTTTTTTCGGTGAATGCTGGTTTTTAACTCTTAATAGTAAATCAGAAAATATGTCCAAGAACTTTATTAAAAATTTTTTTGTCTAACTTTGCTCTGCGACTTTTAAATTGTGTTTTGATTCCACCGTTATCATTTGAACTGATCGCCACTTGGATCTACGTTTAGTTGTAGCTGCATGCTCAGTAGTAAGTGAGAACAGTGACAGAAAGCATTTGTGCTTAATTGCGTGTTTTGTTAAAACAGCTTTTGTGCTAAATACTCCGAAAACGTAAAGGAAAAAATATTTCTATATTCTCTGTATTGTTTAAAAGACGATATAAGTACTTTAACTACATTGAGTTTTTTTTTAGTTTTTTTTTGAATTCTTTGGTTGGTCCTTTAAAGAATCAGCAGGCTCCGGTAGTTCAAAAAATAAGCATATGTCTGTTTGTATGGAGGTATTTTTGTGGTTAAGGTAAAAATGCGAATGCAGGAAGTGAGTGCATTTTTATTGACATGTTGTGTGAGAGTTGTTGGTAATTTGTGGCCCTTATTTTTCCAACAAAATTGAAACATAAATTTTCAAGAGCTACCCTTGATCTTCTTTTTTTATTTACCGGCTTAGATATGAAAAATTCTTTAAAAATTTCTCATATTTTGGGTATTTTGGGACCAAAAAATATGCCTTTCCTTGATTTGTTTTAATTTACACGTGGAAATATGCGTGTTCAAACGTTTCTCCTTCTCTATTCATTGCAAATACCAAATCTTTTGCTAATGCTCCAATTCACTAAAAAGATTTAGGACGTTTTTGTTTGAAAATACTTTTGGTTATTGTTTTTGAATTCTCTAAATTATTTTCTTCAAAAAATGGTTGTTGTCTTTGATAATGAAAAATAAAAATATTATTACCATGTTCTTAAAACATAAAAATAAAATTAAAATTATTATACAATAGTTTGAGAAATATTTGAAAAAATATGTGTTGGATATAATGTTTAGAACAAAAAGTGAAATTAAAGTAAATACACGAACCTTCTAGCACGGACAACAAATTATAATTGTTTTAAGGAATCACAATTGCGGCTTTTTTTCGTCCATAGACAAGACGATACAATCGTCGAACAGAATTAGGACATAAGTCTTAATTATTTGAAATTATTTGTGGCCCATGTGCATTATTTTTGCTTTCCGGAATCGCATGTGATCTTAAGAAAATTTTGTTATATTTTGTTTATACTCCTTGTCTCGTAGAAAAAATTTTTTTGTTATAACCATGAACAATTAACAATTTTTTTTTTACTTTAATTGATATGACGCCGCATTAATTTAGTAATTCATATCGCTGTTTGATATATTGAAAGTGAAAAAGAAAGAAAACGACTTAACAGTTACAACATTGTGCTAGACGAGAAAAATTAGTTTTTTTTAAGAAACAGTTTTCTGCTGTTATAGCAAAAAATTGTCTCGTCAATATGCTTAGGTGAGCCAGAGTATTGATATTACGAATTATAGCGCCTAACAACTTTATATATGAATAGTTGCTAAATTTTACTACAAGCTTCTGTTGCTTCTGACTGGGACATTAGGGGGCAACTGCCATTAATTTATATCAATCACGAAGTAGCTATATACATTGATTACCAGACAATATATGTACATATAAGCAAGTTAAAAGAACTTATAACCAATTTCATTTATTTTATTTAAATGTCCTTGGTATTTTATGATTATAGATTGGTAATAAAGTAAAAGAACGTACATGTTTTTATTTAAATACATAAATTTATTATGTGTGCACAAATAAAAATTGTATTTTATGTACAACATCGCTTCCACTGCTGCTGTGTCTAGTTATATTTAGATTGAAGGACATTTCAAGTTCTGTCTCTCTCTCTCTCTCTCTCTTTACATTTCTCACCCTTTTTTATTAGAAAACAAAGCAAAAAAAAAAAAAATATACTAAAAAGGCAACACGCAAGGACCAAGTGCAAATATGTATTCCGTATAGTTGTTAAATTTGTCTCAGTATGTCTCAGCATCTATGCAAACTGATTAAATTGTTGCTGATGTGTGTTATAAGAAAAGTGCTACTCCTGCTGTGTTGATGTTTTCTTCACCCGATTTGCTGCAACAGCGATGTTGAATATTTTTTAAATAATTTTTCTTACATTTGCACATAACAAAAGTTGTAGGAACTGAAAAAAATGCTTGATAATTTACCAATGAACACTTTCATTTCATGCTGTCTTATGTATTAGTTAAGGCAAAACATTTTATTATTATTATGATTTTAGCGGTATTTAATAATAAATAATAAGTAATAAATACATATCCGCTGAACTAGTGGTCCAAATACAAAACTATGCTGACAAAAACAAAGCAGAGGATCTAAGCTTCTTCAAAATATAATCTGAAGTGCAGAATGTCAAAGTTGACCACCTGGACTTATGGAAAAGTTATGAAGCCCATAACTCTTACAAATATGAGTCGATTGTAAAGCTTGTAAATCAATTAATATATCAAATGTGATTTTAAGAATACTTGCATTTTAATTTTAAAATTAAAATTTTTAACCTTGACTTTATTTCGTTTCTCACTGCTATCTTATATAAAACATGTTTACAAATTTCAAAAACATTTTTCGTTCGCTAGAAATTAAAGTTGTTTTCTTAATTTTTTGGAACGCTGAAAGCGAATCTGCACTCTATTTTTAATTACATATAGTAGCATAGCTTCAAAAAGGGTTTATCTATTCAGTAAAGAAACAAAACCGAAATTCAATAACAAAATAATCCTAAGGCCGTGAAAGCATTGTTTCTAATTTTGCTTGGTACTTTCAGGAATATCATAAAAATTTAGAAAAACTTTTTATTTATTTTTATTTTTAAGGATTTATAAAAAATACTCTTAAAAATCCAACAACGATTTTATTATTTTTGGTTCAGTAGTTTATAGCTAAATGTATTTCAAAGGAGTTAAGTCCTTTTTCATTGAAATTGGTGTACATCTTTTGATATTATTTACAATTTGAAAAGTGAACTGAAAAACAGCTATTCATAAAAAGCAAACTTTTGAAGCAACAGATACGAGGGTGGATCATTAACTCAGTGACTTTTCGAACTTCCTTCATAGTTATATGAAATGCAACACTGTTCTCATCAAGTACCACCTGTTAGACTACTGCCAAGTGTCGTCATTTACTTTGCGTTTAACAGCTGTTCAAAACATACAACCTCGTGTATTTTTCTAAAAATGGAAAAAAGTGAATTTTGTGTGCTTAAACATTATTTTTTGTGAAAAAAGCGCCAATAAAACCATCAAATATCAAATATTTCAATACACATTCTATGTAAAACTAACAGCTTGTTTGTGTAAGACGTTGACGATGAAAATCTTGACGTTTCTGTAAGAGATTATAGAAAACTTGTAAAAATTATTTTATCTATTAAAAAACGTCAAGATTTTTAACCTCAACGTCTTACACAAACAGGCTGTTAGAAACTGCTTTTATGTTTAGAGCTTTTAAGCTTTTGTTCGGCAAAAATTTTTTAGTTTTGATTTGTATATTTAACTAAGTTTTTATTCCATTATTTATTAATTTCTTTTAGTTATTTTGTAAGTTATTTATTAATTCATTTATCTATTTGTTTATTTTTTATTTTCCCTTTTTGTAAGCTTCAGTCTTCTTTCTACTTTGTTACTAATTTTACTCTACATGTATAATATAAGCTTTAATCTTATTATTTTTGTACTAAAGAAAATTATTTTCATGCAAATACTTTGCGTTATTTCCCTAAAGATATAATACTATTTGTTTTTATTACCAAATTCTATTCTTGCTACACAATTCCAGCAAATCTCATCTATGGCTTTTATTTTATTTTTTTTTATTCATTATCTTTGCTGTTTTTAATTTATTCCAAAAACTCTTTGTCCGACATTGGCAATATTTTTTGTGACGCCAATATTTATTACTTTGGCTCTTTATCTCTTGCTATCGGAAATAAAGTTCCATATATTGTTTTTAGTTGTTTTTTTTACTCTGTCTATTATAAAGCCACCACATTTATTGATTGAGTGTCGTCTGTTCCACTTTATTTCTAGATAGAGACAAAAGCGTAAAAATTATATGTGTTTGTACTATATAAATAACTAATAAATTTAAAGCACAAAAAATTAATACCTTTAATGTACACATACACACACACACACACACACACATGGACGCATACATGCACATCTATGTGTTAAAGTATAATGCATTAAAAACAAGAAATATCTGTATACGAGTATAGTATAAAAACAATGAAAACTTCGTTGCTAGTTAAGGAATAACACCATGAGTTCATAGCAATATACATTTTTTATTTCCTAGTTTGACACTTTTTTGTTGCTACTCGGTATCTGTTTTCTATATCAAATCCAATTTTCTTTACCTCTGATGAAAATGGTTGTGGTCAGATGCTGAAATTTTTTGTGCTCTTATTTTTTATAGATATTTTTGTGTTTTTCTGTTGTTTTTTTTTAAGGATTGTCATCATCGCCTGAACAGCACGATGCACGAGAAATGTGTGTGCTGTTTTTATCGGAATTGTTGTAACCAGAGTTAAAAAAAATTTGTGTGTGTGTGTGTTTTTTTGTGTGAATATGGTGATGGTGACGGTACTATCGATGTTGCTTTAGAATTAAGTTTTAAATTGGTATTTTTTAATATATACATATATACTCGTACATAGTTTTTTGTTTGGTGTTGTCCTTGTTTGTAATTTTTTTATATAATATTAGCTGCTGCTATTAGAATTTTTTATTTGCTTATTGGTTAGTAGTAGTTTAAGAAAAATAGGACTAGAATGAAATGGTATAAAATTCTTTAGAAATCTTAATACTTATTTAATACTATCTTATAGTTCTTCTTTCGTTGAACATTTTTGCAGGCAAAATTGTTTTTAAATTCCTTAATTAACTGCAAATTTTTACTTTTATTATTTATTTTTCTGTATCTCTTGATTTTAGTTTTTTTTCTTCAACTTTTGATATTTTTGATGTAAAAGCAATTAATTTGCTTCAAGACTCTGAGTCCCAATTAAAATTTTATTCAGTTCAGTTATTCAGATTTATCTTCTGATTTTTTAGTTCAAATTTTTTTTCCATTCTGGAAAATATTATTAAAATTTCGATAAGCTCTTCCTACATATAAATGCAGTATATGATTTTTTTGCTTCGAGCTAATGATGAAGGATTTTCAAAATGCTAAAAAAATATTAAGGTAAAAAAACATTTTGTTTATATAAAAATTCTAATTATTTTCGGGGGTGTCCCGACAGCTTATTAAGTAGTGTGCTAGACTATCACAGTCAGATTTGTATAGTTCATACAGTCCTTATATTAAAAACGAACTGAGGCAAAACGGTAATTCTTGAAGCTTTGTTTTCTTATGAGGTAACGCCTATCTGGGGTAAAATTGTGATAGGCGTGGCGATAGTTGAGGTCCGAGTACATGTTTTTATTTAAAATGCAAATTGGAGGCAATGGGGCAGCACGAAATCAAGACCTAAAAATTCTATTAAAATTATTTAAGCCAATTTCATTCACCTCAGGTTTATTTCGTGCTGGAACTAGTTACAAAACTGCTTAATGTATTTTGCACTACCACATAGAGTATATCGTCACATTTAATGCAAACGGACGTAACTACACAAAAATTTGATGTCAAGTTTTTGATTGATTATGGTTCATTTTATCATGTTCACTCAAATATTTAGACCTCTGCGATCAAAAATGACGACTTTATTGAGAAAATTCAAAGGGATTTTGTAACGCTTTTTGTTTCTCCTGTAAAAAAATATAAAATTGTAATTACGTCCGTTTGCATTTAAGGTGACGATATGATGTCTACAAATTATTCAATAGGAAATCTAAAAATCTTACATAGCGTCTACAACTGCGATTAACTCTGACATAATATGTGAGAGAACGTCGGCAGAATAACAAAAATAAAATGCCGATATTTCTCTTCATCTCATACAACAGGACAACGTAATTCTACTTTTCTTATAACATTTCATTTTATGCAAATTCTCATCGAGTTAACATGTATTATTTTTGTATAATTATATATTTTGTTTTCACTTTTTCGCACAAACTTTGATTCACAAATTAAATTTAACACATTTGAACATATAAAATCCCAGAAATATTGTCCAAAACATTGTTTTTCATTTATTTTAAGAAACACTCACACATGCATACGAATTTATTTTCATGTACGTGTGTTTTTTGACAATTCATCTCATAAGATTGTTGTTATGGGATTTCTTATAACAACTCTCTCATAAAAAATCTTATAAGATTGAGATAACACTAATATGAAGTCTACACGTAACATAACTCGCTCTGCGATTGAATTTGACGATCTCATCTTACATATTATGTTAGGTGTAGACCCTATGTTATAAAATTGTAATAAAGACATTTTATTTTCTTGCCGATGACGTATACTTAATATTGATAAGACTCCATATTAATCATACGCTACAGATGTCACTTAAATATATTTTTTTGCACATAATTAAATAAAATGTACTTCAACTTAATTGTTTTGAATAATTTATAATTAAAAATTATTTTTTGTCTAAGCTGTCTCAGAAAAATTCCTCAGTAAGTGCGCATGCATTTGTGTATGCATGTGTGCAGTTGTTTTGCATGTAATACACTTATTATTTCATTTATATTAATTATATTTCTTAAGTTATTTAGAAAATTTTATAATAAAATGTGGTTAACAATGAACTGTTGGCTATAATGTAAAACAAACCACAGAAATTAGAACTTTGTTTATGAGAAAAATATAAATTTCTTATATACTTCCTTTCAACATGACTGATAAAAATATCTACTTAAATTTATAAGCTATTAAATTATTGAAGATGAAAGTTTAATTCTTAATATTTTATGAATTTGATCATCAATTTAGATGATTCGTTTTTATGCTCACATTCACATTCAATATTAAAAAAGCATTATATTTCACTTTATTAAAAGAAAGATGAAGTGTGGTTAAGCTGACAATATACTTAAGGAAAGTCATTTTCAAAAACATGTGTATAGTCATGTTAATTAATTATAATTAAATTCAAAATGTATTTTCTGCTCCCACAAAAAAAAAAACAAAATGAAGTCCATACTCCAATATGTGATAAATATGTGAACAATGTATTTATTAATACCACAAAGCTGCTCTGTATGCCTATTGATATATAAAATAAATAAAACTACTTTTAACTTTTACTGAAATATTAAAATAAAGAAAAAATTATAATAAAACTACTAAACTCAATACGAGTACAGCAGCCTTTTTACATTTTCTTTTCTCGTCAGTATATTTTTGTTGATGTGATATTTACCAATAAAAGTTAGACTAAATTTAGATTATGAAATTTTTCCTGGAATAAGTTGCATGATATTTTTGTTTGTTTTCTAGAGCAGAATAAGAAATGTTACATGTCATTAATTTTGCAGGAATTTTTCATATACAATTAATTCCTTTAATATCATATTTTAATTAAAAATGCCGTAGTATATTTATTTAGTATAGTATATTTATTAAATCTGTAATGTATTTACATGAGAGATTTTTTTTTTATATTTTTACCGCACTTTCTTTGGTAAAATATTGATTGATTAAATAACACAGGTCGACACGATTTCTAAGGCCCGTGTTTTGATAGTCAATTTGTGTACGTATGATACTGAGCTCCAATGACTATAAATTAGTTTTTTGGAATTGACTCTGTATCTCGAGATTTGCTGTTATAAGGAAAAAAGAGAATGTTGCATCACATAATTTGCATTTATTCGAGAACCAGTTCTTCGATTAAATAAAAAAAACACACACACAAAGATATAACACAAATTGACCTCTTAATTACGCTCTAATTAATTTTTTTTGACAGTCTTATAATTTAGGAGATATTCAGAAAGTTTAACACAAAATAAAATTAATTAAAAAAAAATGAATTAAAAAAATCGTATTTTAAAAGACTCATTTAAATTTTAAAATGAACAAAATTTTATATTTTATTCTTAATTGTAATACCTTTATATGTTAGAAATAAAATGAGACAAAATAATTAAAATCATTCCATTAGTTCTGATTTTATTCACAATTCAGTAGTGGCTCATATTTTATATATTTTTTTATTTACGTACACTTAACATGTAAAAATTACCATCGACTTCATAGTATTCTGTTCATTAAACTCTGTTGATAATACTTTATTTGTAGAGCAGTAAATTCAATTAAAATAAACATTTTTTTAATTAAAATGTTAATCAAAAATATCAATAAATTTACCAATATTTTTTACGGCGTAGTTAAGTAAGTTTACTGTGTGCTTATTCGATAAAAAAAAACATAAAATATGTAACGCTTTTAAAATAAATAAAAAAATAATCATAATTTGATTTAGTTTCAAAAAGACTTCAAACAAATAATGTCCTGCCGAATGATATTGTGTAAGTTGTTTTACAAATACAAACATACATACATATATATATAAGAATAGATATTTGTTTATATAAAACAGGATGTAAAGTTAAATTAGATTTATTCTAAAATGCTATAAATTCAATTTTAATATCCTAACGGATGTATAAACGCATAAAATTTCTATAAAGTGCATGCGTACAAGTACGTTCGTACATAGAAACTCATGTACAAACGTAAGCGTTGCATAAGAAAAAATAATAAACTTAAATGGATATAAAACTAATGCAAACATTAAAACACTTACTGGTCGAAGTCGTGGGTAATTGTATTAACAAACATATGAATGCACATTTAAGTAATGTGACTAATATTTATATTTCTATAAATTTAGGCAAGCATTTTTGCAAAATATTTCTTTTTCAAAAAAACATCCCAACAAGCACTTAAAAATATTGAAATCCAATTACTCGAAATTTAACTTTAGCAGTTCTAGTTTTAAAGTTTAAACTATAGATTTGGATTGTAACTTTGTAGTTTAACATACAAATTATTTTTAGTCTCTTACTTTTAACTAAAAACAAAAAACAGTTATAATACGTAAAACAAGCATTATCAATAAAGTAATACGTGTGCGGTATTAGAACACATAATAACAGAGAAAAAACTAACAACAACAACAATCATTTACAACCATAACGACATCAGCCAACCACTATTATAGGAATTACAATTACTACTAAAGGCTGTAACATTTCTCAACTGCAACAACATCTACTTGCTGCCACTACAACAATAACATATGCTTACATTATATAACAATATGCATATAATGCATATCAACCATTTATGTAGTGTATATGGTGTCTGGTTTAGAAAGCAAAAGCTTTTAAAATTCAAACATTTTCCCTCATATACAAACGGCTAATTCTGTACTATTTGCTATAACTTAGATTTATGACAACGTCAGAGAACAAGAGATTTACATATGAGTATTAGAAAAAATGTTGTTATAAAAATATAACGGATGCAAAGACCTTCAATTATTGCAGGCATGTAGCAACCTACTAAACTGTTTTTTCTACCAGCTGCCTTGTAGTCAATACTGCACATACTTTTGTAGTAATACATACTTTCACACTATTTCTCACTTCAAAGTATATAAGAGTAAAAACGAACTACACAACAACAACCTTAATGACGATTGTTCGTCATAATGGTTGTCACAGATTTTTCACATCGTATAATCAGGGCAAATTAAATGGGAATTTTGAGAGTTTGTAAAGTAAAATTTTTTGACACGTTTTAAATAAATTTCGATATAAAGAAAAACCAAACAATTTAGTAACACTCAATAATTGTTTAGTAAATATAGCATATGTTGGCAAAAAAAATATTATTTACCTGTAAGATGGCAAATAATTTATGTTTTTCAAATGTTATTGATATTTTGTACCCCTTCCATGGGTAAAATAAAAATAGGGAGATATTTTGATATAAGTATTGTTAAATAGCTTATATTAGAGAGATAAGATTGTGCATTGCTTAGTTACATTAGTGTTTGCTTTTTTATGGTTCCTGTAACTAAAAAATATAGTAGTAATAGCAATTTATGTATTCAATGGCTCGGAAAGCAGTGTGGCTACATAATGGAAATCGTTATCCGTCTCTACCATTAGCCCATGCAGTAACTATGAAAGAGAACAACGAAAACACAAAATTTTTCCTCAAAGGAGTGCAATACGATTTCTATTTGTAGAATATATGTGCATTAAAAAAAGTGGCTATAGTTAGGAGCATATAAAAAATATTGTTGCTTTTTTGTGAATTGGTCCGGGAATCAAAAACACTGCTAATTAGCCTTTAATTGACAGGCAAAAAATAGTTTAGCTAAACCCCTCAATAATCAATTTCAATGTATTTTTATTAAAAAAATATTTTACTTAATAAGTAAAATAATAATTTGGGATTACTAGTGCGTTAAAAAATTTTAAACTTAAATTGTAACAATTCCCACAAAAAACACTAATTATTAACTTGACAGCAGATTATTGAGTTCTTGTTTCAATTTTGTTATTTGTTGAGCTTCTCATTTGCTTAAATGAAAGTTTAACATATTAACTCTAGTTGTTCTAAGCATTTTTGGGTAAAGGTTCCCTGGTGATCTGCATTAGCAACAGTGAAATGAGCATAACATCCAGCTAAACCCTTCAATAATCAATTTCAATGTATTTTTATTAAAAAAATATTTTACTTAATAATTATAATAATAATTTTGGATTACTAGTGCGTTAAAAGATTAAAAAAAATATAGTATTGCCAGCCCAGTGCTTCAAATTGAGCTTAATAACCGATTCGGTATAAGCTATGGACCGAAGTGGAAAGGCATTCAAACACGTGAAAAGTATACATCCACGTGCAAGTGAGACCAAATCGAAGGAAGTCGTAATTGTGGTCTCCAAATATGAGAAGTCGTTAAGGAATTTCTCAAATCTAAGTTGGCCAATAAAGAGGCTCCTCTCTCTTTATTGAGTGGTTATTGGGTAAGTTTTTCAAATGTATGTCACAATTTTATGGGAAATAGGACATTTCCAAATTAAGAAGAACTGGTACAAGAACTCCTTCTTTCATATAAAAAACTCAGATGAAACGTGCCATTAAAAAAAACTTCCTGCATTCGTAGTTAGATTTTTGTTTTGTGGTGTCATATCTGGTCAGCATGAGATATTGTGCACATGGAAAAATGGTATAGCGGCAAGTAGTACCCAGTAATATGAACTGAATTCTGCTGGGAAAGCAATCGTGGAAATCGGAATCGTCTAAAACTTGATATTTGATGCTGTACTAGTGATTTATTTCATTTTAAATTTTAATTTATAACATAGAAGCCATTTATGTGTAAGATTTTTTACTTTTATCATAATAAATACCTGTTTTGTTATCCAATATTACAATTTTATTTAAATGAAAATAGCTCAAAAACCAGAAGTGAGGGAAACAATTTGAGAACATATTTGGATTCAGCACACAAAAGTTCATTATAAACACATAATGAAAAACTTGTTCCCGACTTTTGTTTTATTTATTTGCAGAACAGTGTTATTTGCCTAAACTGTAAGGAAATGCTTTAAAAGCTTGAAATATTATTATATATAAAAAAATAATGATAAATTCCTGAAGTAGGTATTCAACAATTCTAGGCAATTAAAGCAATTAAAGTGTCTTGGCATAGTTTCCAAAGAATTTTTTCCTTCCCATTTTGCAAAGCATAGCTAGCGTTAGTTAGCGTTAGTTAAGCGGCCCACCCACTTGCAATATAATTGCACAATTTCTCGTATTGTACAATAATATCGCCAATGTGTATGTCATATTCGAAGGTGGCACAATATATTGGCAAATATCAAAAGACTTTTGATTTTTATTGTACAATGAAGACAATTGTGTACTGTGGTGGCAACATTGAATCAATGTTGTTTACTGTTTCACTGCCAGGAAAATTGGGCAATATTTTCTTTAAAAATATTCTTGCATAGTATAGGTCGAATGACAATAATATGTACAACTACATGTGCAATAATATTGTATAATGGATGGGCCGCTTTACGCTTGTATTGCAAGTCAAAATTTAAATTATCGGGGTCTCAGAAGTTAAGTTGTAATAATTAGCCAAAAACTAATTATTTTTGTTTTGCATACATATACATGTAAATATGTGTATGAATGCTCATAAATCAAGGTTCTCATTTACAAAACCACTCATCTTAACAGAGCAATTAACCAGTAATTGCTTTGAACTAGCAGTTAAGTAGTCATTGGTCTACTAACTTATACATATATGGCCAAAATATATTACTTTAATGCGAGTATATAAAATTAACAATAATAGATGCTGGCTTGAAAAACTAACTGTGCACTTACTGTAGTTCCTTTTGTGTATACTTTAAGGGAAGTTATGCCATGTTAGTTTCTAGGCGCCATTAAACACACTAAATTATGTAATTAAAACTATGACATTTAAGTACAAGTGCTACACAATGTTTTTTTGAATTGAGATAATCGAAAAGAAAATTGAAAATTTCAATACGAAGTTTAGAAAACTAAAAAAAAATATAGAATAT
The DNA here is from genome assembly GCA_936439885.1 of Nowickia ferox. Lineage (NCBI taxonomy): Eukaryota > Metazoa > Arthropoda > Insecta > Diptera > Tachinidae > Nowickia > Nowickia ferox. The sequence continues at coordinate 98,440,026 of OW387023.1, read as the reverse complement.
TATTTTACATTGACGAAATTAGAAAAATTTCAAGTGACAGTGAGAATTAAAGTTGTCATTTTGAAATGAAAATTTTGAGCATTGTTTCCACGACAGAATAGAAAGTTTGTATGAAAAGCACAAAGTTTTACAGGAAAAAAAGTTTACTTTTTTAATAAGAAACAACTTTTCTATGTTACCAGATTAAATGAAAGACAACACATCCCTGAAGAAGTTGGGATTTTCCAACGCAATGTCGCATGACATTATGAATTTAAAATAGTCTTTTATTTAAAATTTAATGACCTTAAAAGTACATTTTAATAGTTCAAAAAAACTTCATGTATACACTAAATAATTTTTAATTACAAAGTAAAAAAAATTTACATTAGCGCTCTTTATTGTATACGAACATAACGATTTCGTATTATAAGTATTTACCAAAGTTGTATTTTAAACAATGACGGCTATACAAAAAAAAAAAATATTATAAAATAATTTGTATTTCCAGCGTGTTTTAGTCACAATTTGCCTAGAAATTTTTGTTTTAATGTACAATTCCAACCCAATTTTTTTTCTTTTAAATAAAGCAGTTATTTTTTTATACAAAAAATATGACTAATATATATTTTCTTTCTTTTTTCAGGTAAGTTAACCTAATGATCTAACAAAACATAAGTGTAAGTAAACCGAGAAAATTAAAACCAAGTCTCATTTAAAAAAACTAAGATTAAATTAAAAATAAATTCGCTTTCAACCAATCACGGAATTTAGAGCATTAATTCCATCATATTAATTGCATTTTTTTTTTATTTTCAATTAACAAATTATTACAATAACTAAAAATTTAATTCAAGGTTTTTAAAAACTCAATTAAAATATTCTTAAAATATTATAAATAAAATCCAAAAAAAAAAATAAAATATTTAAAATGCAAGAGAATAAAATTAAATTTGAATAATTTATTCAAGTTGTATTTTTTTTGCATTTTAAATATCTTGGTTTTGATAAAAACAATGTGTTGTCATACCCTACAAAACTGCTCGATTTACACACATAAAACCAAAATTTATATTATTTACATACAATTGATATGTAATAATTATTTAAAATTTCTAAGTATTTTGACTTTAACTCTATTGATAACAGTTTAATGATAATGCAGTAACATCAATTAAAATAAACAGAGATTAAATAAAAATATAAACACTTTCGGCACGGCTTTCGAATTTTAATGCTATAATAAAACTTTTATGTTCAATGAGCTAAATGCATATCGTAGAAACATTCTCGTAAAGAAATGTAGCGATCCCATACAGGTGAGGCTATGGATTATTCGGTGCACCCTTGTAGCATTCGTGTTTTAAGGTGGTACAAGTTGTGGTGGTTGGTACGTACCAACCGTCTAAAAAAAGCCGAAATTTTTTTTTATAGACAACATTAAAAGAATTAGAGTTAAATCGTATGTAACACAATTATTGTTCATTCAAAAAAAACATAAATTCAAATCGACTAAACGTATAAATAGTTGAACATTGCACTGTGCGCATATTGCGTACGTTCGCGGTACAATGACATCTTGTAAAGAATGATTTCTTAACAACTTAACTTTTTGTTGGCAACTCTGCTTTTGGCAACTCAGCTGTTTTCGTGTATCATGTTACTGCTAAAAATGTTTGGTTTGGTCTAGAATTTAACCATAAATCGATTTACAGATGAACTTGCAGATTATTAAATTTTATTATCAAAATTCATGCTTCACTTTTTTCATTTTATGGTCAGTTTCGGCCACCTTCTGAGGCGGCTATTCGAAATCTTGTGACTAAGTTTCGCACCACAATTACATTATTATACACCAAACAACCAACAGACATATATACAGTGCGTACAGAAGAAAATATTGCCAGTTTTGTTGTTGTTACTTTTTTTTGCCCAAAATGGAAGAGCTGGACTTGGCTGACATGTGGTTTGCAAATAAGAGACGAGTTCGATGCACCGGTCATTTTGGGCCGGTCAATTGACCACCTAGATCGTGTGATTTAACCCCTTCAAACTATTTGTTGTGAAGCTATTTTAAGGCTCACCTCTACTGGGATAAGCCTGCAACGGTTGACTTACTGTATGACAATATTGAAGAATTTATTCGTGAGATACAGGCCAATATGTTGGCATCCAGCGTATGAATCATTTCAGGCGAAGCCGTATTTAAACTTACATGAAATTATCTTTAAACATTGAATTGTATAGATCTTTCCACCGACTCAAATACAAATTTCATACACAGAGAAAACGGATTTGTTGTGATAACAGAATTTGTAGCCAATCGAATTTTGACAGTTCCAACAACTAATACACAATTCTGTTGTAATGAACGAATATAGCTTTTGTAAGCACCAATTTTTCATTAGCGATACGTGAATTTTTAGAATGAAATTATAGTTGTGACTATAGAAATAATTAATTATACAACGAATGTAATTGGTATTTTTAAAGAATCATTGGTAGATACAGCTCATATACAGACATACATACATACACACATAAAAACCATTTCTGCAGAGTACAAAAGTAAGTAAGTACATTAACTATTATATTTATCGCGAGTTATTCTTAATGTTTTGCATATATTCTGAAGTGAAATGTGCAAATTTTTGATCCGCCGTTATTCGGCTTTACAAACTACAAATTATTTGCAGAAACAATTTCACTCAGAATAATAATTTTAACACTTCGAATATTTTCCGATATATATATATATATATATATATATATATCTATATATATATATATATATATATGTATATATTAATGTCTTTACCTTTTTAGTTAAATCGGGATTTTGTGTAATTATTCTGCACACTATATATTTTATATGACATTTCTATTTAATTTTTATTTTTTGTTTATAAAATTCAAATTTTTCCACATATAAGGAAGAATTCAATAGCGACAACAAAATATGTTTTCTTTTGTATTCAGGATAAAAAATTCGGTTAGGAACATCAATAAAGTATTTAATTTTTTCGAATTAAGCCAGAATTAGTTTTTACTTTCTGTTCTGTTACGAATCAGCTGACTCTTGTTTGTTTATAGAAATCTAATACAAGTCGTTAGTTTTTCTGTTTCGTTCTGTTCTGTTTCGGTTCAACCTGTGAAAATCAAAAAATTTTTAAGTAATTGTGACAGCATAAATTAAATAAAAACATTTTGAAATAAATTGTGATTGTGAGTTTAGATTTAAAAAATTTAATTTTTAAAAGAAAAATATTAAATTATATTGCAACATAACAATGGACTATCCAAACTCATCACTTTAATGGAAAACTGTGACCCTTCTGGTCAGAAATAGCTGATAAGTCACTACAGAAAAAGTAAGTACGCAAATTTAGAAGCAGAACGGCACAGAACAGCAACAGAAAGTAAAGACTAATGAAGCCTTTACAGTACGACGGCAAATGATTAGTTAGTTACAATAACCGAATTTTTTTTTCAAATTAAATATTGTTTATAGGAATAGTTTTTTTCATTTCAAAAGCCAATATTAAGTTGCATTACTTTCTAACTTGAATTTAATTCAGTTGTGTCTAGCAATACTTTAAAAATGTTATTAGAAATAAACGGAATCAATTGTTATTACTAATAAAACTATTGTGAGAACTCTATTTGTATTGTTATACTGTTTTTTTGTTTATAAATATGAAAAAATCGTACAAATTGATTGATAATTGATAGAAAATAATTAAATATTTGTTGCTCCAACATATTTTTAACCAATCTATTCTCTCTGTGTATGCTTGAGATATTTGATCTCAACTTAATTTCGAATACACAATAAATTATCTGATAAAAAGAAATGGTTTCAAAACATGGCCGTGCGTATGAGATTAAAAAAATATAAAACTAAGAGCACTTTGACAATTACGGCATTCGTTTCCCTCAATTCATTAAGGAATGGTAACCCTGTTCCTTACCATGTTTCTGTTTCATATAATTTGAAGCTCGTTCTGTATTTGCCGCTTATTCTCGGTATTAAAATACTCGTTTTCTTATCGCTTATTCTCGGTATTAAAATACTCGTTTTCTTAGTAAATAGTTATTCTAGTTGTTTTTGCTTACAACTGCATTGTTGCTGTATATTAAGTTAAAAAAGAAACAAGAAAAAAATAACATAATTTTCCGTTGTAGAGGGCGTAAGAGTATCTATGTGTATTACACTTTGTTTTTCGTAATGTTTCGTTTCTAAGAGAGTTTGAGTACAAACGACTGTGTGTAGGTTAATAGTTGTAAGCAGTAAATATAGTAGAAGTATACTAGTAACGATATTTAGTGTAACTTTATACATAACAAACTATATTGGTTGCATGAGGCAACAATAAAAGCCGGAAGCTGACGAAATACATATTTAAAAAGCCGATGCTTCATACTGCGCCTGCTGCAACAACAAACTGAAATTGTAATAGAAATTCATATATGACGATTTACTGCATTTGGTTTGCAACTGGGCAGAATCTTCGTCGTCTCATGTGTATAGAATTCAGGAAAATTACAAAAAAAAAAAGAAAAAAAAGTATGCATGTTCGTGCATTTTTACCCAACCCTTTTATTCGTTCATTCACTTGCACCACTTAAGGAGCTTTAGTTGATGTTGCTATTCGTATTCTAGCGCGCATTATAGCAACAGCTACTCCAGCAATAACAACAATAACGGGCTCTTATTTATAAGATTGTGTTGGTAAGTGTAGGTGTCGGGATTTGTGTTTGTTGCACTCAGTCGTCGTTGGCTGGTGTCAGCATTAGTGCTGATGGTGTTGCTACTGTCAGTCTTTTGTGGCTGTGGTGTCAGTTTTTAGATACAGACTTTTATTTTTGTTGCTTTTATTTTCATTTGTTTTGAAATTAGAAATTTTTGTTTTTATTGTTTTTTTTTTATTATTAAATTTTATAGTTTTATTTTTGCTTTGCTCAGTAAAGATATACTGGTATGAACAATACATAAATTTCGAAATTTATTGTTAAACCGCTGGGGGAAATCCAAGCGAAAGTTTTTTTTTAACGAACTAAAAAAAATTTTATATTAAAATTCTGTTAGTTTTCGTAAAATATTTTAGCATTTGTTTATTTTCAAATTGAGATTGTTTGCGAAATTCATTTTGGAAATTTTCTTTAGTTTGCCAGTTTTAAATTCTATAGAGAGAGGTTTTTGGGGAATTTTTGTTCATGTTGTTGTGAGCATTTTGTTTTTCATAAACTTCTGCACACACATATGTATGTGTCTACATATCTCTTTGTATGTGTGTATGTCTGTATATAAGTTTGTGTATTTGAAACAGTAAAAATTATAAAATTTTATGTGGTTTAGTTTTAATTTGTCAAAAGTTTTTGCTGTTTTCATTTCGACATACAGGAAAAACTTTAAACTCACACAACTACAAACATTAAATTAAGAATAAAATATTTATAAAATCAGCCATGCGGCGTGCACAATAACAAATACTTCGACATTCTTAAAGAAAACTATGCTTTTGGCTCCTGGTTGTCCTTTATTTTAATAAATTTCTAATATGATAAATGTTTGGTGCTAAAAGTTTTCAGTTTTGCTTTTTTCTCTGCTAAATGCTAAAAGTAAAGTTTGAAGCCATACCAAAAGGTTTAATTTATATAAAATTATATATAAAATTAATTTTAGTTTGAAATATTTAATCAGGCGTCATCAAGAGAAACATGCGTAGAATTTTAATTAATCATTCAATTTATTTAGACTGAAATTTAATGAATATAAATGTTCTAATTTGAGTAGGGAAAAAGTTTTTTTTAACAAAATATATTAAATTGAGAGAAATAAATTTGCGTTTATCTACATGAAATTGTTGTGTAATATCAAAATGAGCCATCGGGGTGAAAAAGAAGAATTTTGACAACGCATTAAATTTGCTGTTTCATAAAACTTTTCCCAGAAAAAAAGAACAACTTACACCCCTGCATATTCCTATTTTAAACGTAAATAAGTATGTATGTATATATTTGTATTACTTTCACTTTTTTAAACTTGTGTAATTATAAAATATTATCATAACAATATTATGCATTAGCCAACCTTTTTCGTTGATTAGCTTTAAATTTTTATATTAATTTGCTAATAATATTATATTTCTGCAAACATAAACAAAAGTTGTTACAAGTACTCTCTTTAATATAAACATACAAGCTTTACAAAGCTCAGTATAATCTTTGGGAATTTTTTTTTAAAGGGCAACAGTAGTTCTTTAATGGTTTTTAATGAAATAAAATGTTGTTACAACTGGCATTATTTGCGTAGGTATAGCCAATTTTTTTTTGGAGTAATGAATAAAATAAATATTTTTTTTTATAACTTTATATGAAAGTAGTTATTGAAACGATTACTTATTACATATGTTTAGGGAAAAAAAATTGTTCTAGTTGCTAAACCTGAGACATGCTGTGGATTCATATTTCAATTGAAAAAGGAAGAGACCGACGCACAGTATCATTTTAGGGAGATAAAATTCTAGACCTTTAAAACGAATGAAGTGAAACTTATGAAATTGGATTCAAGGACTTACTACGGTAATATTGATTTTCAATAAAAAAAACTAAGCATATATGGATGACTATCACGGCAACATTCTGTAAAAATTTAAAATATTGATACTTGATTGTAAATGCTTTTATGGTTAAAATGAACAAATAATTGCAAATCAAAAGCAAAACAAGTACAGTCTAATTCATTATAAATATTTTAGGTTTATTACAGGTTTATTTGACAAATTTCCCATAGAAATATGTCATATAAGCGCTTAATAAACCTGAATTATTTTTTATGAATAAGGCAGTTAGTAATTAAAAAAATCAAAAAAAAACCGACTTTGTACCGTTAAATGTCCTAAATGGTCATTCGAAATGAAAAATCATAAGACAAACCAAAAGACGATTTTAAAATGCCTGTCGAATGATACCAATTTTGATATAGTGGCGCCTCTTGGCCGCCATATTGAGTTTTGACTACTTTTACTATGTTTATATGCGCACTATTTGCGAAAAAATATTTGCAAATAAATTAGCTCACTGAATATACGGCATAGCAGATGTTCAAAAACTTGGCAGCACTTCTATAGAAAAGTGACTTACATTTTCAAAAAAGTTGTGTACAAATAATTATTTGTTTTTATTGTCATTATTTTTTGCTTTCAATACTTCTTTTTGTGCAATATCATCGAGCCTTATTTTCAATTTAATCGTAAGCGACAAAAATTAAATTGTTCAGTTGAAGGTTTTTTAAAATATTCAAATATGTGAGACAATTTCGTCTCAGCTAATAAAGTATAATTGAATTTTTCTTCTCTTCTGTAGAAACTCACATTAATTAATAAAAATATTTCATTCAACAAGAATTGAAATTAATGAACTTAAGCTCGACTAAGAAATTATTTCTGATTAATATTCAAATATGTTTTTGTACGTAAATTTACGCTTACGATAAAATTTTACAGCCCTTATCTTAAAAGTTATCAACAGCTTTGGCATTTTGATAATTCTAACTTATTGGTAGGCCCATAAAATTTTAATTTCAATAAAAAAGTATGTATTCGAAAACATGTCACTTACGATAAATTCGAAAAAAAGGATCGATATATATTTACCCATTAATTTTTGTTTGTGGCAACCTCTAGCATTTTATTTACAAATAATAATAATAAGTGGAAATAAAACAATTATGTGGCAAACTTCTTACTCTTTTATTTGCAAATAAAACGCGCGTATAAATGTAGTGTGTCACTGCTTTAGTGACACTCCCAGGAATAAGACAAATCGATTGATAATTGATCAAAATCGGTCCACATGTTCGGTTTATATAGTGCCGCAAAGCAAAACACATAAAGACATACATACATAAGGTGATAAATACAATACCCTTCTTTGCGTCGCGCAGTCGGGTAAAAAACCAGATTAATGCATCCGTAGTAAGATTATAAATGCGAAAGAAGAATTTGTTTGTTGCTACGCTTTCATGCTCAAACCGCTAAAACGATTTTGAAAATTCTTCAATGGAAAGCTCATTACCAGCGTCACATATAGAATATTTTTATCCGGTTCGGAACCGGTTCTTTATATTTGGCACGGATTTTTTTTTTTCGAAAAGACAAATTTTTGGGCTGGTTAGGGTAATTTTCGTTTTAGGTTTAATTGTTTAACCAGTTTTGAACCGATTTTTATGTATATTGTGTAGACAGATGAATGCATGCGGAGCCGCTGGTAAAACCTAGTTTTTTAATAAAAAATTATCTGTTAAGTCATTTATCATATTTATAAAGTATGAAATAATATGTACAGTGTACACTAGACCACCAAAAATTGTATGTGAGGCCAAAAGTATTTATTTTATTCGCTCCACCGGCAGTTTCTGATAGACTGGCCATACAAAATTACATGTGCGTAAAAATTGCACTGATAGCGTGCAAACCGGCCATGCGCATTGCACTCTTCAGCCAAAAAAAAAAACAACTATAAATAATTTTTGCGACATTTCAAATGCAGCGTTCTTCGGGAAAATTTTAATTAACCATTTTTATGCAGAATATGCCTAAAATGGTCCTTTAATGAGATGAAACTAAGTTTTTAGGCAAGAAATTTTTTCAATGGCTCTCGCTAAAACTTGGTTAGCGATAATTATGATCCGTTTTTATTATTTTGTAAATTAATATCTGTTGATTATATATCCCAAATATGTATCATTTAGTAATATAAGGACCAAAACATCACATACCAGTTTATTATAAGCTTTTTTATGTATTTGGAAATTATCCTACAGCTCGTGATGCATTGAATATATCTCAACAAAACAAGACACAAATATAGACGATAAAAAATATATATTTCCATAAAAGAAATCTACATACATACTTGCATATATTAGGGTCCTTGTTATAAAAAAAAAAACAAAAATTTATTATCTTAAAAACGTTGGTCTCTTCAGTGTATTTATTAATTTTTATTTTTATTGTTTATTAAAAGAATACGCACAACTTCGAAAAATGAAAGACTGAATGTCAAAAGTATACTTTTGTGTTTCTGACATAAATTTACTTAAGAAATGTTTAAATTTTTTATTTCCTAATAAACAATAATACTAAAAAAAAAGATAATTTGTTCAAATATTAAAAAAAAAATTTACTGGCTAAGGGTGGTTCGAAGCTAAATTTTCATAACTTTTAATTTTTAATATCTTTCAGTAATTGTTGTGATTTAAAAAGTTATGTATGTGCAACAATAGATAATTATATCTAAAGCATACACTTAATATGTTGTATTTAATTAATATATAGTAAGCCCAAAAACAAACAAAAATTAATGAAGTTAAAATACCTCTAACTAAGTTGAATATCAACCGATTTTAAATTTTTAAACGGATTTAGAATGACAAGATTTAGACCTTTTGAAAAAAGTATATTTTACTTCAGCAAATTTCCGACCTATGTTTTCTTACCGAAGCAATTTTTTCTGTTTTTTTTTTTGTAATTTTTTTTTTTACTTTTGATTTGTTTTACGAAGTTAAGCACATATTATGATTCCATAAAATGATGTAATCATTTCAAAATTGAAATTGGAAATACATACCAAAATACAAATAATAATTATAACGCAGTGTAAATAATCTAATGATGCATATTTATATATTATTTAGTGTGCCTAATCATATATAATTTTCCAGAGTTGAGTATTGTTATTAATGACTTTCAAGTCAACAGTGAGAAGTTATCAATAAATTATTTTCGGTAAAGCCCAAAGACCTTAGGAGCTTTAAAATTTTATTATTGTATTTGCCACACATTTTTTATGCTGATTATACTTGTATCATCATATTTTGTAGTTGATACGACTATATTAAATATATGTATGTTAATCATTTAATGTTTATAAATTTGTTTGAACAAATTGGAAATAAATTAAATATTATCTTTTGTGTAATATTTATTTTGTTTTCCATTAAAAGCAAAATACTCTTACACAGCAGCACTTATGTATGTATGTTTAATAAACATGTAAGTATATGTACTCGTATATGCTATGTACATATATGTGTAAGTGTAAATATGTAAATATTATGTACAATTATTGAATACATATTTTATTTTATTCAAGAACGTATTTTATACACATGCATGTAGTATGTGCATATGGTGGGTTACGATCAACTCTCTATTTTTAATATTTGTCTAGTTCCACTCAAAATTTAGAGATATAGTTTCACATAGAAAACCAAATAAATTGTAAGAACTTCTGCACGTCTTGTTTGATTAAAATGTTTTTTTTAATCTTTTATTTTTTTTATTTTTTATTCATAACATAAGGGTGATTTTTTAAGTGCTTTTGGATTTGATTTATTAAAAAACACATAACTTGGAAATAGTTCATACGCTGGGTGCTATTTTGGCATACTCTCGACAACATATCGGCCAGTAGCTCACGAATAAATTCTTCGATATTGTCTTTCAGCGAGTCAAAAGTTGCGGGATTGTTCCTATAGACATCAGCCTTAACATATCCCTACAAAAAGTGTTTGACGGCGTTAAATCGCACAATCTAGGCGGCCATTGACCGGCCTCAAACGCGAAATAAACTGTTCACCGAACTCGCCTTTCAATTGGGCACATGTTTCGCATTGCTGAAACAACATGTCAGTCAAAACCAGCTCTTCTATTTTAGGCATTAAAAAAAATTGTAATAAAAGCACGGTAGTGCTGCAAACGGCGCCATATCTATAATTCACCATCACCAACAACACTGGCAGATACAGCTGCGTTTATTTTCAACTGTCCGCACTCTACGTACGCCTGTTGCTGGTAAAATGTTCAATAATGTAATTTTGGTGCCAAATGTAGTCACATTTTTTTTATTCCGAATAGCCACCTCAGAAGTTCGCCCAAACTGTGAACCGAGCACTTTCTTAATCGAGCATAAATATTGATAATAAAATTTAATAATCTGCAAGCATTGTTCATATATAACTCGATTCATGGTTAAATTATAAACCAAATTGAGCATGTTTAGCATTAACGTTATACTCGAAAACAGCCGAGTTGCCAAAAACAGTGTTGTCAAAAAGAAAGTTGCTAAAAAGTCACCCTTTATTTGCAATACACATACAGGTGTTTATGTAAACTGTTGATAATTTTTGTAATGCTATTGCCATTTGTAAGTTTTGCTGATGGGGTTAAATAAAATTCTGAATAATTAAATATCCTTGACAACCTGTAATTTTCTTTTTAGAATTTCATTTGTAATTGTGCATATTACCAATTCTAATTATAAATATAGTGCCATACTGTGTATGAGTATATGCTTTTGTTTACTACGCTCCATTTTAATGTGTCACACAGTGGGAAAATTCACAAGAAATACGACAATAAACATACATTACTATTTTAATGATATAATATTTTTAAAATAAGTACATTTAAGATGCAATCGTTTAAGGAAAGATGTTTGGATACAAAAATGAAATCATCTTTAATGGATTGAAAATTAACATAACTCACAAAAAGTCGTCCAAAAAAACTAAATCGCTCACAAAAATTTTTATTGTTCAAAGTGACACGTCAACTGTTCATTCTGCTGAAACTTTTTTCTCTATTCGTGTGGGCATGAATATTTTTTAAGAATTTTTTTTCTTGTAATTTCCTTAATTGTTTTATGTTTTAAAATATTTAAAAATCCTGATATTGTATATTTTCTTTATTATTTCAATTTGCAAACAATGTGAAAAAAAACGAATAAAATTAAGCCGAACTTTCGCAAACCATTCCACTGTGCGTCATTAAGACAGTCACGAGTTTTAATATTAACAACTAAAAATAAAATTATGCATAAAGCAATAATATATTATGCATTTGTTTGCAAGAGCAAAAGAGACAGTAGTATATTCCAATGAAATTGCTGCATGGAGAGTAATTAGCAAAAATTATTGCTAGTACGTGTTTTAAACTTGTTGTAATAAAAAATAGTAGCAAGGAAAACAACGGAACAAAAACTTTAAAAACTTTGGAATTTAGAAAAGAACTGTAGTAGAAACTGAAAATAGCTGGCACGTATGTTAAATAGTTTGTGCGATTAATTTAACTATTTAATAAATAAATTTTTTGTTAAATTCTTGCACACATTTTAAGATTAAATTTTCCTGTATAAAATAAAATAAGACAAGAATCCTACAAAATCAAAATCAATATCGAATTATTTGTTCAGCAGGAATACATAGAGACAGACATTTCTTAAAAATGTTACGTGGGCGAACTAAATTTAAATTTAACTTCGGAGAAGAAGTAAAGTTGCCTTCCTTAATAAAAGATAAAAAATAGCCTGAATAAAAGAACATTCAGCAACATTTCTGTTTAAGTTTGATGATATTTTTCGAACTGCGACCGGGTGGGAAACATTTAACTGAGTTTTTGATTTCTAGGCAAGTTATCATCAATATTTGAGTTTTTCTGTATTTTATATATTTATAATGTAAATTTATATTTATTTTATATATCAACTATCTTTCACTGTCTTGCAGCTTTCAAGTAAATTTTAATTTTTTTGGTTTTCGTATACCGAAATGCTAAAAAGAGTTTAAGATAATTTTTATACCCAAGGCATAAAGAAGAAGAATTAAACAACATTTTTGATTTGATTATTTGATTCAAACACATTGCTTATCGAAATTCCAAGCAATTTGCAAGTTTTCTTGAATCTATTGCAAAACTGTAATATACTCGAACTCGACTCATCTTACGTAATACGTGTGATTATTTCGTTTCCCAATAAAACTGAAAAGTAAAAAAGAGCAGAAAATTTATTTATTTTTTGTTTTAACAAGAAGCGAATTTGGGACTTATTTTATTTGAAGCCCTAATGAAATGCATATATAGACATGCCAAACTACCAACAAATAAAATGCAATTATTGTATGTACACTTCTGACATTATGTTAAATAGTAAAAAAAAATCTGCTATTCTATTTTTTGGGTTTCGAACTCCTCTCTATTTTTAATATGTGTCTAATTCCACTCAAAATTTAGAGATATAGTTTCACATAGAAAACCAAAATAGATTTAAAATTGTTTAATAAATTGCAAGAATTTCTGCACGTCTTGTACAATTAAAATGTTTTTTTAATCTTTTATTTTTTTTTATTTTTTATTCATAACAAACCCCATCATACCATTTTAAGTTGTTCAACAAATCCTCTAGTATATAATTTATTTTAAATTAAAAAATCTAATTTATGTAAAAAGATTTCAAGATTTTAATGATAAAACCACGCAAACAAATTTGAAAAAAAAACAAACAATTTACTACCATAAGTTTTTTATGTGTTGCTTGTTTTTTTTTTAATAGATTTTTCTTGTTATATTGATCAAAAGAAAATCACAAAACAAACAGACGAATATACTGTAATGGAAAGTTGTAAAGTAAAACAAAAAGCAACAGAAAGTTAAATAATTCAATAGCAAACAAAAGACAACAATTGTAGCAGTATTTTATAAAAAAAAGAGAAAATGTTGGCTTTGTATGAAGTGGGCGGAGGGTTAAATAACAACAATAAGCAAACAAACAAGTTGATGGCAATTTTAAAGGCAAACAAATGTAAAAGGGATACAAACTTCAATACCAATACAGAATTCTTATGTATATATGTATGTATGTATGTAAGTACATACTGCTCTAGGGAGTGATCTCTTTTTTTTATAACATATAAAGCATAAACAACAGGATAACAATGGCAAGAACCGAGCTCCAAAGACAAGGGCAAAGGCAGCTATACAAATGATAGTGCGGCTTCACAAGTAGACAAAAGATATCAAAAGCAGCTTGCAAAAGAATATGTAAAGTTTTGCCATGAGGACTTCTATCGAAAGAAAGGAAGTAAATATAGGGTGATGACAAGAAAACTTGCGAAAAACTTTTCCAATATAAACTAAAATAAATTTTGTCATCATAAGTAATGTGCTTGTATGAAACACTTAAGTATGATCTATGATAAGATTTAATAAAACCGGCTTTTAGTGAGCCACATTTTCCATATCTAAGGCTCTACTCTGTAAATAAAAGGCTTTTGAATTTGCATATTGTATATTACAGTGAAATTTACTAGAAATACAAATCTTTATATATTTATAACATCCATAACTTACAAATAAATAATATTTGTATCACTTTGCTTACAATAAGCTAGGTTTAGAAGATGCACTGCCAAAATCAGCAACTGATCACACTTATCGGTAATAAAAGGCAAACATTTTGTTCACGTGAAATATTTGCAATGAACAAAAAATGGTGAACAAAATTAGAAAACAGTTTACTGACACAACAACAACGTAAACATTGGCGATCACAATTTTAGGAAATGGGAACACATTTCTCGTCAACTTTTATTCCCGATAAAGGTGAATGTCTGTAACAATATAACATTAAACGATATCAAAAAGAACCAAGAAAACTAAAATAAAGTATCCGTGTATTTATTTATGTTTACGTGGTTTTTGAAAGACCACTGAACTTTTCGGTGTCAGCCTATGTAGAACCGTATCTAAGTATACGGTTACGGTGATAGGTACTATATGCAACCAGTCGCATTGATATAACTGATAAGGTCACTCAACCCAATCCCAGATAAATCTGTGAGGTCGTTTTAGTACTGGACTGCCTAAAAACTTGTGTCTCGAGAGATGCAAAGCTGGGTATTCGCAAAGAAAGTACAAGACTGTCTATTCTTTGCTTTCTACTCGACAACTTCGGCAGAACTCATTATAGGACAGACCTATCCTTCTAGCATGTCTGCCGACCATTCGTTGCCCCTTTATGAATGCAACGAGCTTCGAGATTTCCTTATTATTTAATTGTATTGAGCGCCTATCATTGTAGCAAGGTCTTATTTTCTTATCAAGCTTGTACGTGTATATTGCCCCATTTGCAATCAGCCTTATAGAGATAGTGCTTGAATATGCCGTTTCTAATAGTATCAAATTGCATGGCTACCGATTCGGCATAGGAGGCATTCATAGTACAGTAAGCTCTAGCCATGCCCTTCCGCCCGTTTGTAACCTAAAAAGTTGCTACGTGCTATAACCCAGATGAGGTATATTCTACAAACTACATTTACAGAAATGGTTACACAAAAATGGACGGAGTAACACAGACTATGTGCCCATGATGTTATTAACAGTATTCTAAAAAATGTTTTTGGGAAATTCCACAAAAGAAAAGCAAGACTACACAGTTAGTTTAGGTTAGGTTAGGTTAGCAGCCTGCTGGTAAGGAAGGCTGGAATTTAGAGTCCAGCTCACTTGGGTCCAATACAATGATCCCTTTGTGCTACCTGTTAGTTGAAGAGAAGATAGTGAGAGAGGGTGATAGGGAAAGGATAGTGATGACAGGCGGTGAAGGAGGAGATGGAGGAAGAGCTGGAGACTACACAGTTATTCTTAGCGAATCAGTCAACCTTGACACTCATGCCATTAACAACACAGATAACTTGTTATAGAATTAAAGTATTGAAATTCAATTAATAACTTGCTTGTTAAAAGTATTGCATAAGTTTTGTTATTCTTAATATTCAGGATTCTGACAGATGAATTTATGAGGCTTTAATATTGATTAACAGTTCGCTACTTTCACTATATCGAAAGAAAAACTATAAAAAAGAAAACTAGTCGCTCGCATACTAATAAATTTTATTCCACTATGTCGTCAGCTTTCTTTTGCTTATGATTAAGAATGTTTTTTTTTTGTTTTACGTATTTGTAAATCTAAGTAGTGCTAAGTAGTAAATTTCAGGTACTTCTTGCGATTTTTTGAACTTAATAACAATTACATGAAAATAAATACAACAATATTGAACAATGAAAAAGTATTAAAAAAATAGTTACATAGCAAATATTCGCTTTGTTAGAAATGTGCGATTACTTTTTACAATGAATATAAAACAATAAGCAGAACAAATGGGTTCAATAATATATTTTGTAATTCTTGTCTGCAAAAAAATTAAAATAATAATAATAAAGTGATAAAATAATATTTTTACAAACTTTATTGGTTTGGTTGCAAACAAATTTTACTAGTCGTAAGCAAAATTCAAAGTATTTGATTTTTTCATTGCCTTCACAGTGTTGACAATTCATTCGAATTAGTGCTACGAAAGTTTGTTTGAAAATACTTACGTCTTCTTGCGACTTGTCGTTCGAATCAATTAATCACAGAATTAAGATAGAGAAATGAAAATGAATTTTTAATTATTATTGTTCGAACTTCATTTGATTCTATATTGATGATTTGATTAGGCTAAATTTTTTTCATTAACAATAACAGGGTTTTTGTGAACAAAGCGATACGAACTTTAGCCTAATCAATTCATAAATATAGAAATAAATGAAGTTCGAACAATAATAATTAAAAATTAGCTCAAAATTAATAGTCATGGGCCAGTGGCAAAAATTAAAAATAAAAATATACTTATAGTATCAAACCAAAAAATTTGTCTTAAGTAGAACAAAAAATAAGCAAATCAACTAACATAAAAACGACAATGGCATTACTGTTGCTTATTATTACATTTCAAAATGTCATTGGCATGAATGTCTGTTTATACACAGGTATTTCTAGCACTAAAAAATTACAATAAAACTGTATTTTACAATCGCAATTATCTGGTATTTCTTGAGTATCTTTCTATAATCCCAGGTAGCCAAATTTAATAACCTGTCTCTCAGTTGCTGTGACAATAGCGTTCAAAAAAAGCTGTTTTGCAAAGCTTAGGTCTATTTTATGTTATAATTGTATCTCTAGTTTAAATAATGAAGATTTGTTGAGATATCTTTGACGTTAACAACCACTGTGCATCAGTATTTATCTGTTGATTCTTTGTTTGATGTATTGAAATGCTTATATAAATTTTCTTTAAAGATATATTTTTTTCCCAAAGTATTTAATTTTTTGTTTGTTTGAAGTGATTTATTTTATGTTCTGCTCCTTTTCCTTCTCCTGCACGTTTTTTTCTTTCCCTTTTGTATTTTCTTATTTTATTTATTTTATATATTTTGTTATACTGAAGTGGCGTTTGTTGTTATTTTTTATAGAGATTTTGTTTTCATATTGACTTGGGCCTTTGAAGTCCACTTATAAAGTATGATTTATGTTCAAGTGCTGAAATGTTACAATATATGGCAAGACTATTAGAAACACTAATCCGTCAATTTCTTTTACTCACTCATTGTTAGGAGAAAATATTTTACTTCGGTCACAGCTAAAACTTACAGTAAATAAAGCAAAATTATTGTTTTTCGTTAGTATAGATGGAAGACTATGATTAAAAAGAATTGCCCAGTATAAAGTATTTCATAATTTTCTTTATTTTATATTTAAGTTATACATAAATAAAAAAAAACAATAAATAATAATTGTTTTAAAGAATCACAACTGCGGCTTTTTTTCGTCCATAGACAAGACGATACAATCGTCGAACAGAATTAGGGCATTAGTAGGAGCAAATATTGTTTAATGTTTCAATAAATTTGTTGTTCCAATTTTATTTTATTCAAAAGAGAAAAAAACGTATAGAGCAGCTACGTCCAATCCATATGCTTAGGGTGCATACTTTCACAAAAGAGCTTTTGTGCTTTCACACTGACGAGAGCACAACAGCCAATCAGACCTTGGCGACAAAAATGCTTGCTCTGACTTTGTAAAGAAACAAGAACAAATTTAAGAGCTTTCAAAGCTGTATGTGAGTTTGGACGTAGCCGGTATAGAATAATTTATAACAAAATTGCTTAGAGAATAATTCTTTTCAAATATAGAAAGGTTATATTGTACAAATGAGTTGTTTGTTTGATTTGCTTTTTTACTTTCGATAAAAATTTTTCTGAAAGAAACAATTTGTTGATTGAAAACCCAATTTTTTCCCACAAAAAAAAATTATTAAAAATTTTTCCATTTGTAGAAAATTTTTATGGAAATCACTCAAAAACATGAGCACTTTTCATATAAATTTTCTACTCAAGTCGATTGTACGTATTGTAGAAACGGGGGGTAATTTTTGAGTCAAATGATTTTGTATTTGAACTGTAAAATCAATTCTTTGTCTGTACAGTAGCAAGTAGAAAAAAGAGGATATACAATAACTATAAAAATAAGAATTCCATGGCAATAAGGAAAAAGTAGTTAAGTCATATTTTACTGTTTTGCATGAGAGCACTTTTAAGCGTTCAAGTCGGTTTTCAGAAATTTAGTTCTTTTACAGTTAAATTGGGAAATGTTCTGTTAAACTTTATTTTTTTAAGCAAACATCGTTCTACACACTATAAGTAATTTATTTAAGTTTAAATATTTCAAAGTATAACCTAAATTAAGCTATTATTCCAATTTTGATGTCCAAAAAAGAGAAGTCGCAAGTCATAGTGCTATAACTTAGTGAAAAATCACACAAATTAATTGTTTTGAATATGCAAACTACGGAGTTACAATTAACTCAAAATCAGCTTATCTTGACTTAAGCTATTTTTCGTTTTTGCTATAGCATTTTATCTCTACAGTGGTACTTAAGAAAATAAGCGCTAAATAAATAAATTGCTGTTAAATGATTTGCTTTGAGATTTTGATAATGACAACTGTTGGCAGTGTAATAGGAAGCAACAAAGCGATTTTGTCGTTTAATATTTTAATCTTAACATGAAAGCTTAGAAGCAAATGATAATTTGCAAGTCTCTATATGTTTTGGTAAGTTTTCAAAAAAAAAAAAGGATTCTTATTTGATTATTTTCATGATAAGTACAAGCATTTCTATGCTAGCACTTAAAAACATATACTTCTTCAAAAAAAAAAGTTAGGTTCTTTATAAATGTATGTATATAAAAATTTTAAATACAAAAACTTATACACATGGCTCATTTACTTCAATAGTGTCACAACTCAAAAAGAGAACAATTTTACAGAAAACGCTTATAAAAATTTTAATTAACATACAACTGAATGAAGACATGAAAAACCATCTTCTCTCAGCACGTGATAGTGCAAGCTATTTTTATAAAACTTTTAAATAATATAAAATACGAAATGCCGAATTATACTGCATTATTAACAAAAAAAAAAAAAGCATTTTTTGAGTTATGACACTATTGAAGCAAATGAGCAATATGTACCTACATCAAATTTCCGAGTTAGGCATATATGCTGAATACTCGTATTTAAATACTTGAAATATTAAGTGCGATTTTGTAGCAACTTTCTTTTTGGCAACACAGTTTTTGGCAACACAGCTGTTGTTCGTGCATCATGTTGCTACTAAACATGTTCAGTTTGGTCTAAAGTTTAACCATGGATCGACTTAAAAATTAACAACGCTGGCAAAATATTAAATTTTATTATCAAAATGCATGCTCGGTTAAGAAGGTGAATCGTGCACTTCTTACATTTTATGGTCAGTTAGGGCGACCTTCTGAGACTGCTACTCGGAATCTTGCTATTAAATTTCGCACCAAAATTACATAATTGAACATTAAACCATCCATACGCATACGTAGAGTGCAGATAGAGAAAAATATCGCAGCTGTATCCGCATGATCGTGAATTATCGATTCGGCGCCATTAAGGAATTACCCTTTGTTACTTTTTTTTTTGCCAAAATGGTAGAGCTTTACTTGGCTGACAAGTGGTTTCAGCAAGACGGCAAAATAATAACCCACTTGAGAGGCAATTGCGGTGAACATTTACTCAACGTTTGGGGCCGGTCAATTGGCCGCCTAGATCGTGAAATTTAACGCTCTTAGACTATATTTAGTGGGCCTATGTTAAGGCTGCTTTCTAAAGGGATAAGTTCGCAACGTTTCATACACTGAAAAGCAATATTGAAGAACTTACCCGAGAGAGTATGCCAAAATTGGACCCAGTGTATGAACAATTTCAGATGTAGCTTACAACATTGATTTATGTAGATCGTTCTACTGACTGAGGTAAAGATTTCATACATTTCTCTAAAGTTACTTTTTATGTTCATATAAGCTTTTTTTATAGCTTCTAAAGCATATTTATGCATTTAAAATTTTTTGTTTGCTTGATTTGTCTCTTAAATTTTATGTAAATTTGCTGTGGTATAATAGGCAAATATAAACAATCTGGTTTTTAAATAAAAAGCAAATAATCATCAAAATTTATATCATCATACTTTAAGTCCTTATTAGTTATGTCAAATAGTCTGGTTAGACACAAAACATAAAGATTGACAACAACCAAAAACTTACGCTCGAAAAAACTAATGTGTTAGTATACATTGAAAACAATTTCTCGCACTAAGGCTTACAGCCCTGATGAACAAATGGACTAGAGATGGAATCATAAAGTGAAATATACTTTGCATGCATACAACTGTTTAAGTAGCTATGACTGCTACATCCTTGTAGTGACACCACTACTGCTACTAAATGTCATTAGGACATGCTCATAATACTGACGTATAAACCGTCATACTCAAGCGTAGTCAAGTCATGGAGTCTGTTTCTTAAACATACACAGGCTAGTTGAAAAGTCATTTAAACTTAAAAGGGTGGCCAAAAATAAATTCATAAAGAAATCATTATATATTTTAAAATATTAGATGCTTCTAAAACAGACTTAACTTTGATAGCAGGTAATGAACACGCACAAAAATGTTTCGTATATATGTATATATAAATGGAACCCATGTCAGCAGCGCCAATACATTTGTTACAGAAGCTACTTATTTCAGTTTTCGTTTTGAAAGTCCTTTATGCTTGTCCTCGTATCCAACAAAACTATATACAATAAATATTAGTGCGCTAGGAAGTGTGTAGGATTGCTGTAAACTTTGCTTTGACTTTTTCGAGCACAACCATAGAAACTCGTATCTTTACATCAACCTCAAAATGAAATTTGCTATTTATTATACAAATTATAAACGTGTTTGTGTGCACAACTTTTACTGAATTTGTATATTTGTTTCTATCTAAAACATTTGTAAAACATACTTACATATTTATTTACCATACACTTTTTAGTAATGTTGCTGTTACTGCTGTTGGTAGTATCTTCTTTGTTGTTGATATGTCGTCCATGTTCAACATGTAGTTGTGTGCGCAAAAAGACGAAAAATTAAATTTGTCTCCTGACTGACAAATGTCCCCCGAGTGGCTAAATCCAAAGCAAGACAAGGAAAAGAATAATAATAAAAACTGATGAAGACAACAAAAACAACAACAACTTAGCAAATACAAGCGAAGTTGTTGTTGCTGCTGTTAACTTGACGATATGAAAATGTCAAATTGTATCTTGAAATGCATAAAGCGTAATATTCAACATAAATTAGTAGCGTAACGTACTCTAAACTAAATGAAATAGTTAAGTGAAAATAAATAGCAGTATTTATTAAGAATAATGTTTTGAAATAAAATATAAACAATTATGAGGCTTCTCAGCCAGAGCCGTTTTGTGGCTAACTTTTTCTGGTCTAAAGGAGGCAAAAGCATTGATGCAGCCATTTTCTTATAATGGCATCCTGGACCTCGATAGGAATAATCTACGGCTTGTTACTGAATTACTTTCTGGTCACTTTGGACTGAACTATCCTCTGTAAAAATGAAACCAAGTTCATGCACTCTTGTGTCGCTTATACTTAGAAAATGACGATACAATGGCACACATGTTTTGTGAATGTTTCATCTTATGTAAAAGTAGAAGGCGTATTTTTCAGTCTGAGTTTCTGTGTTCAGATGATATTGAACCTGCTTCTCCAATATCTGTAATGACTTTCATAAGGATAGTCATTCAGAGATTGATTTAACTTGATTTTCAGATCTATGGCACAAAAGATCCATCAGGTATTGCAGTGCCGGTCATTGGACCAGATCTTCCTCTTATTCTATTGTAGGCTCCTCAGCACTCATATGGCAGTGATTGTAGCTTTAGGTTCAGGCAAACTCTTTTTGATATGACAAATCAAAAAAGTTTGTCTTAAGTAGAGCAAAAATAAGCCAATTAACAGACAAGTGCATGATTAGTAAAGAGCAAACAACACAACGGCAAGACTGTGCGTTGTAAATTAAGGATGGTAAATTTCAGCTTTCGTTACATAAAAAGCTTTTAACATATTGTTGTAAGATGAATAAAACATTCCACATAATCAAATGTTTATATAGAGCAGAAATTTTTAACCTTTTGACAACACACACAGTGGACCGAACACAAGAACAAATAATTTTTCTATGTGAAATGGTATACTCCACAGGTGGTCCCATTTTCACAAATATGCAATAGGAGCAGGGAGATGGATACCTACCCCCCTCACAAAATAAATATTAATTATGGCATATATGGAAAACTACAAGGTTTGTTCAAAACGTATCGCGAATTTTTAATTTTCGCGGATTACGTATATTCGAATTTTGATTTTTTTGTGGCGTTATGTTGGTACTGATATCTCTCACTTATGCCGACAATTTTAGCCATTTTGAATGTTCAATTAATTGTTGACAGCTGCTTTACTTTTTTTTTTAATTCTTAATCAGGAATAATTTCTAAATCGGGCTTAAGCCCAGTATTTCCAATTCTTATAGAATGAATTATTTTCAATACTTAATAAGTTTTTTTTTAAAGAAGAGAATAAAACTTTAACTAGACTTAAGCTGGCAGAATAACTGGCCACGCTTCAATCACAATGTAATCATATTTCATTTTCAATTTCATTAAATTTTCATGTTAAATAAGCATGAGCATAAAAATGTAATTAAAAAGGTAATTCTCCCAGCTAAAGTCAAGTTTAACTTTTCTTTTCTTCTTTAGAAAAAACTTAAAAAAAAATTAAACCGACTTACTCCACCAAAAAGTTTAAAATAACAAAGGTATTATATGCGTTAA
Organism: Nowickia ferox; assembly: GCA_936439885.1. Lineage (NCBI taxonomy): Eukaryota > Metazoa > Arthropoda > Insecta > Diptera > Tachinidae > Nowickia > Nowickia ferox. The sequence goes on along the minus strand of OW387023.1, from coordinate 98,417,127 downwards.
CTACTTAAATATTTGCAGTCTTTGCCAAGAAAAAATAATCTATCTTGTTAGTTGACAATCTAGAAATTTATTGCTGCGTTTATTTAACAACCCTCTTGGTTTGTGCGGCAGCTTCCATTGAGATGATTGAGCTTTGGTTTCCATGTAATAACTATAAACCCACTATGCGTCACCAGTTATGACTCTCTGTAGTAAATTTGGGTCATCGCGAACATAGTTCAACAGTTCATTAGCAATGTTCATGCGATGCTATTTTTGGTCGAAATTGAGCAATTTTGGTACGAATTTCGCGGCGACCCGTCTCATGCCCAAATCATTGATATAAATCGAATGGCACGAGCCAATCGATATCTCTACCTCCTCAACAACTTCTCTAATGGTGATTCGACAATTGGCCAATACCATTTTCTTCACTTCATAAATTTTTTCGTCTGTTGTTGATAAACGTTACTTCAGTCCAAGATAGCTTCTTCGTATGCCACAGTCAACATTCGGAATGCATCCGCGCACTTAATTTCTTTTTTCACACAAAATATAATACAGATTCTTTGTTCCATTTTTTTTAATAGGTAAAAATCGAAGACGAGCCAAAACGCGTGCAAGCAAAGCAGTTGTCAACAATTAATTGAACATTCAAAATGGCCGAAATTGTCGGCGTAAGTGAGAGACATGAGTACCAACATAACGCCAAAAAAAATCAAAATTCGAATATACGTAATCCGCGAAAATTCAAAATTCGCCATACGTGTTGAACAAACCTCGTAGTATTCCATATATGCCATAATTAATATTTATTTTGTGGGGGGGAGGTATCCATCTCCCTGCTCCTATTGCATATTTGTGAAAATGGGACCACCTGTGGAGTATACCATTTCACATGGAAAAATTATTTGTTCTTGTTTTCGGTCCACTGTGTGTATTGTCAAAAAGTTAAAAATTTCTGCTCTATATAAACATTTTTCAATGGAAAAGGATTATGTGAAATGTTTTATTCATCTTACAACAATATGTTAAAAGCTTTTTATGTAACGAAAGCTGAAATTTACCATCATTAATTTACAACGCACAATCTTGCCGTTGTGTTGTTTGCTCTTTACTAATCATGCACATGTCTGTTAATTGGCTTATTTTTGCTCTACTTAAGACAAACTTTTTTGATTTGTTACTTTAATTAGATATGTCATTATTATGGTTTATATCAAAATACATTATTCTCCCAAGTTTTAAACGTAGTTCTTTAAAAACTGAAAAGTTTGAAATAAAAACCAAAGTATAAAAGTACAATTTTTATCACTTGAAAAATTTTACAAGGTTTTTTCTTTCTACTATAAAATGTAAAAAAATATAGATAGCTGTACGGTTTTTTGTTTCAGTTATGTATGTATGTATGTATATATATATATATATTTAATCCTTTAATTCCTAGGAGAAACATAGGGCCGTATATATGAGTATACTATTCTACAAAGTAAACTTTGACTGCTAACATTATCGTCTCTTTGGCTATAACTACCATTTGCACATTTAGCTAACCAAAATGATTGTTACAGTTGAAAACACTTTACTGTGGCCAAAGATGTATTTGACCCAGCGTTATTAAAATATTAGCGTTATATATTTGTTTTTATTAAAATAACAAATTTGTTGATATATTTTGGCGGAGAAATTCTACCGCTTTTGGATAAGACTCAGATGTAAACTTTTAACATTTATTGATCATTAATGTCCTCTACCATCCATCAGTTATTAAAATCTTGTTATTTCGATATACAAAATTCATGTTGTAGGCGTTATAGTTTATCTGAAACTCATGATTTCGTACTTAAACTCTCTGTACTTATTTATAATTATCTTCCATCAAAGACGCTTTTAAAGTTTCGTTGCGATTATTATGGATTTTTTTTTCTTACAATAAAAATGTTTTTTGACATCTATTTTGTGTTAATTATAAAGTCAAATATATAAAAGGAGGCAGTACATAACAATATACAGATCCTTTGTTTTAATTAACTTTAATTTTGAAACAGCAAAAGATAACTCTTTCTTTCGTTTCGTTTATGCTTAAAAAACTCATCAGTAGACTCGTAAGTAGTTGCAAAACTATGGCGCCAGTATGTATGGAAGTGCATTTCTTAAGACGATGTGTGTGCAAATATCATTAAACATCGTTACAACTTTGAGTTGGCATCACTGCTTTATTTTAGCACCCATTTATCAGCAGATGGTTGGTTCTTGTTAAACTTGCTTTGAAATATCATTATGAACTGACTTCCACCAAAATTTTTAATCAAAATTGTTCTATCCGTCAAACTCATCGTGCACTTCTTCCATTTTATGGCATACATAATTCTGGTTGAATGGGTACTTTAATAAGTAGAATCATCGCATTTAGAGCGAGGATAATACTCAAGCTTTTGTCGAAACACCATTACATCCTCAGAAAATTAGTGTTTGGTGCGCTTTATGGCATGGCGGAGTCATTTACCCATATGTATTTTTTCGTACCTCAATTACGTGGCATTAATCTTGCTGACATGTGGTTCCAACAGGACGGAGCCACATGCCACACAGCGTGCACTACAATTGATTTACTCAAAGAAACTTTTGATGAAAAAATAATTTCACATAAGGGCCCAATTAATTGGCCACCAAGATCAAGTGATTTAACCCCATCGTATTATATTCTTTATGGTTATGTTAAGTCACTTTTATACATCAATAAACCACAAAATATTGAACACCTGGAAATCAACATTAAAAGAGTTATCAGTGATATACGGCCGCAAATGTTGCGAAAAGTTGTTGAAAATTGATGATTTTATTAATTTAAAATGAACACTCCCATTTGTATTGCTTTATATTGTATCTTGCAATAAACCGATATATGTGAAACGTTTCACAGGGAATTGGTTATGTGGAAGTGTACAAAATAAAATATTAAACTTTAACGGACGTGGCCATATTCTTCTTCTTTTTGTGTATTTTTTTAAACTGAGGCATTTTTTTCATCCAAAATTGAGGCTTTTCTTAAAATTTCAAGCCTCTATCTCAACTGAAAGACGGTAAAAAACTTACTTCCAACTACTAGACACACAGACGATTTAAAGTGACTTAAGAAAACTGTCATAAAATATTCACTTCCCTTTTTTCAAGTTCAAATTTTAATCAAGAAAATAAAATATAATTCCTTTAGCTTAAGCTAAAGTTTTCTTCGATTTGTGAGCCAAATCTTATGGAACAAATTATACTTAAGAGAATTGTAAACACTAGCATAACGGAACAACATGCTGTTTTCGAAGTCCGAAAAACCTTCATGATCAGTGGTCTTTTGTTTGGTCCACAGTGTGGGGGTGTCAGTGTTATCTTCTGCTGTATACGAGTAAACATACTTTTCTAATGCAAACGGAATATGTACATTATTATGTTAAAGCTTATGTTAAAAGCTTTTTATGTAATGATAGCTCAAATTTAGGCATTACTAATTTGCAACAGTCTCACTGTTGTGTTATTTGTTCCTTACTACTCATACACACGTCTGTTAATTTTCTTCGTTTGTTTTGAATCATACACAGAGAAAAAAATATAAATTTGAAAAAAATAGCTAAACTAAATAAAATATAATTGTTTTATGTTTATATTTTAAAAGCAATTAACTAGAGCCAAAAAAAAGTTTAAACATCTCCTCTTTTATCCGATAGTCATACACAGGGCTCGGATTTTAATGACCTAAAAAATACGACAAAATTACAAAATGAACTTAAGGGCCACTCAGACTATTATACATGTATAAAGACCTTCATCGCATTTTGCGAGAAAGAAATCTAAAGACATTTGTTTCGATTGTCCAAAAATATAAAGTAAAGTTATATTTTGTGTTCACACCATCACACCTCATATTACACTAAAAACACAAGTAGACAGCAAACAGCTGTTGAGGATTAACATGCCTACATTAATAGTTGACTTTCGACGGTAGAGCAGTTTCATGAAACTATGGTCGTGCCGGCCTTTCAAAACAGACGGCAGCCAAAGTAGTTGATTTAAGTAGTATAAAGAAAAAGAAATTTCGATAATTTTGCTAATTTTCAGACAATGCTTACACGAAAAATATTTCAATACGATAACCCTATTCAATATTTATAGCCGGTTTGAGACGAAAAGATATACCATAAATGACGGAACAGTATCGGCGTCAAAACAAACGACTTGTCAGTTTGCTTATTACTTGATTTTGTAATAATGCAACTCTGATTTCTTTTCTTTTGATTTTTTCAGTTTCAATTGCGTATTTAATCGCTTGCTAGAAGAAATGTTGTTGTTGTTTGTTTTATTATAATATTTGTGCATATAGGAAAAAAATACTCATACACACACAACACACATGCAAACACATACACACACATTTCTGCTTCCTTAACTTCGTATTCATTTAAAGCAAAAGCCAGTTAAACCGAAAACTGTACGAACATGTCGACAGCTGGAGCTCTTCGATGTGTATATCGACAGCTTGTGATTGGGCAGTCAAAAAATAAAAAGTCGAAGAAATAGCACAATTTTACGATTTTTGCTATGACCAACAATTACTTTAATTGCAAAAAAAATATTTAAACCTTAAATATGCACAAAAATTAACAAAAAAAAATAAGAAAACCTTTAATTTTTGAAATGAAAATCGTTTATCGTGCAAACAAAACGTGACTTTTCATTGAAATCCATGCCCTGGTCATAATACATCTTTTACTGGGAAGAGTGATTATTCTAAATCAACTAACTATACGAATTGCTGGGTATGTAAAACTATAACTAAACACGTTTATCAAATGATTTATATCTACGAATATGTATGCATGTTATACCTCATGTGATTTAATATTTACAACTACATTTACATACTCGCACAATATTGTGTATATTATACATGCATACACATTTTCAACTCTCTTTGTATGAAGGCTTGTATTTATACGAGTATGTACTTGTATATATGATTGTACATGTTTATGGATGTACAAAAGTGTATAATTTAAAATCTTAGTTAAGGGAATAAGATCTCTGTATTTTATGTTGTAGAAACACTCATAAGTCAACGTGTAATACTATTAAGTATTACGTAAAACGAATACCGTCAAAAACGAGTCACTCAAGCAGCAGCTCCTTAACAAGCCCTCTTTGAATACACCAAACTCTTAAAGCCGTTATAAATTATAACAGTAAATGACGGTAATGGAAGCAATGGCAGCAGCGACAGCAACAAAAAATAGTCGTCATCATCTTTTGCTGGCTGAATTCATTGATGTTTTGGGCATCTTAAATAACAAATATGAATGTTCATAGATGTTCATAGAGATGTGAAAGCGTTTGTAAGGGTGTTTGTACACCGTTGCCATATTAGTTCAAAATAAGTTAAATTAAATTTTATTTCGAATATTTTTCTCCTACTATGTATATACTTACATACATATAAAAGAAAATATTTTACAATCAGAAAGATATATGAGTACAATGATAAAGCAAAAACAAAGCATTTTATTTAATGTATTGAAGGCAAATATATGTACATATGTAAAGGTAAAGGTAATGGTAATTATACATAGATAAACAATATTAATTTTTCATTAAAATGTCAATAAGGATATTTTTTGCTTACAATTATTTTGTTGCAAAAAGATATAATTAATGATGATAACAAATTGGTAAAATTAAATTATATTAAATTGAATATTGACTAAAACAATTCATTAAGGCCATCAAAAGACTTATCGCTGCTCTATTGTAACATAGACTTTTAACAAAAAATGCGTTTTTCGAGTTACTAGTGTAAAAAAATCGTAATATCACATTTATTCTTGTTTAAACATGTCGTACAAAAAGTTTGTATACACACTTCTTGAAAAAAAAAAAAATTATATCTACACACTGTAAGTAAGACATTTAAGCTAAAATATATCAAACTATAATAGAAATTAAGCTTTTATGCGAAAAGAGATCAGTCTAAAAAATATAAGTCGCAAGTCATAGTGCTATAAGTTGCTGAAAAATGACTCAAATTAATTAAGATTTTGAGCAGGGCTGCTTCCAAATATGCAAATTATGGAGGTACCATTAACTCAAAGTCAGCTTATCTCGACTTAAGCCCTTTTTCCTTTTTGTCACAGAATTATATAGGTTAGAGCGAAATTCGTTATACCGAGATTTGCCTGTACCTGTGTTGCAATAAAGGAGCGACATGTACAATTTTACTAAAATTTTAATTCGAATTATGTAAATAGAAACTTTCTGCAAACTTAGAGCCAATTTCACCCACTTATTTAATTGAAAATTCATATTTAAAAGTAATTTTTCCATAAATTAGTAAATGAAAATCGACATTTAAACATGAATTGATATTTAATAAGCATTGGTGTAATAGGCTCTTACTGCCTTATTTGTAGAAACTATTTTAGTCTCATAAAATATTTGGAATTGTTTGCTGGTCTTGCTGGTTAAGATGTTCTATATGCATTTCGTTTCTGTATGCAGACGTCGCTTAACAAAAAAATAAAAAAATAAAAAAAAATTCCAAATATATTAAACACTGAATTTTAAATAAATATATTACGAGAGTTCTTATAAAATGTTTTTAAAAATTTTTTTTTGTGGCAATTAAATTCATCCTTTCAGTTTGTGGGGCAAAGGTTTGTGCTGTATAAAATAATATGGAAATCTGTTGAGCTTGCCCTGAACCTTTCCCCTTAAGTACTTATTTGTGTAAAAGTCAGTGAATATCTAAAATCGATTTTACGAAAATCTTCGAAGTTATTAGAAACAAATTTTCTCTCAAAACTTTTCGTCAACAACCACCCGTATTGCGTATGCCGAGTCGAATATTCGTCTGCGAGAATTTCGTACTAGATTAAAGCAAACGTATACAACTTTTCTTTAAGCTAGGCAAAATTCTTGTAGACTAATATTCGACTCGACATACGCAATACGGGTGAATATCTCTTAAACGAATCGCTCGATTTTGGTCAAAAACTGGCAATCGAAGTGTGTTTTTGGGGTTAACAGCTAATTAGATTTTCTATTCGATCGTTTTTAATAGTTTCAAATTTGTTTAAGAGAAATAGTTAGAATTTATTTTCGAAAATTTTCCAAATATTGAGAACCGAATCAAATCACTACCTTATGACATCTAATTGAGCTCAACGTGTTTTGAATGCGGCAAATTTGCTTCAGAGCCCACTGACGCTGTTCTTAAGTTGTGGTAAATAACTTCTTTCCTATACAAGGAAATTAAAAGGAAAGCGCAACTATTATTTCTTACCCAGAAATGTCAGTACGCTTAATTGGCCCATATCGTAGACTTTTTGTGAATTCCAAAGAGTGTTTTTTGGGGACAAAAAATTTTAAATTAGTTCCCAAAATTGCCCTTAATGGACTTATAGCTTTACTTGGTTCAACACCCAATCTATAAAATGCGGAAGCTGTAATTTGAGTCAAATTACGCTAAATGCAACAAAGCAAGTGCCTAATGCTTAAGTCATGTGACAGAAGTCTGAAGGTGAGAGATGTATAGGGTGTTTTTTTTAGAGGTATAGAACTTCGAATTGAAATAAAACACAAGAAAATCGTTTTAATGTCCATCAATTTGGCTTTATTGGAAGGATAATTTTATGCCATTAACGTTTAAATATGATTTCGGGCATATGGCCACCGCGGCTGGCTCGAATAAAGCCAATTCTACAGGTCCAATTTTCAACCACTTTTTCGACCATATGGGGCCGTATGTTGGCAATAACGCCACGAATGTTGGCTTCCAAGTCTCCTAACGTTTCTGGTTTGTTGGCGTAGACGAGCGACTTCACATATCCCCAAAGAAAATAATCCAATGGTGTCAAATCACACGATCTTGGTGGCCAATTGACCGGTTAACCGAATTAATTGCTCTGATGGACGATTATGTCGACCATAAAATGGACGGAGCTTTCGGTAAACTTCGCGAACTGAACCATTATTTTCGAAATAAATTTGCACGATTTGCAATCGTTGTTCTTTTGTCAACCTGTTCATGATGAAATGGCAAACCAAACTAAATATTAATCACTTGACAGCTGACAAAATGGCCGCCAGTTAAAAAAGTGATACCAACTTAAAGTTCTATACCTCAATAAAAAACACGCTATATATGTAGAAGCATGAGTGTTGGCCTTGAAGAGCGATTTATTAATTTTTAAATTGAAGTTAACTAAGCAGTAACAATCCCTAACTTCGAAATTACTTAATGATTCTTATTAAAAAATAAACAAAAATTTTTCAATAGCTGTCACTGCAAGTCCTTCTTGAGGCAAGAGATTATTTTCGATTGCCTAACAATTGCCATTTTGTTATAGATTGAACATTGTTTTCTATTAAAACAAAAAAAATGTGCAAATGACACTTACTAGTTTTATTTATTTTTCTTTGTTTATTTTTTTTATTCGGAGTTATGGATGCATGCAAAATTCAAACCAAAAATATCATAAAATTATACACATTCACATGCAATTTTCGTATACTTAACACAGAAGTGTATTGGTAAACATACTGTTAGCACTTATGTATTATTCACTTTTGTGCACATAAAGATACACCTACATACATATTGTTACCTTAATATAGAAAAGCCCTAATACATTATTTTTTTGCAATCGAGCTTTTTGTATATTTCGATAGAAGTAGATCTAATGTATCGAAAAATGCCAAAATCTCGATTTCCAAGATATAATGAGTTAGGGCCTTTCTATACTAAGGTAAGGATATACATATGTGTATATATGTGGATGCTTAAACTTATAAAGTTAAAGTAATTTATATTGGTTTGAGTATCTACATACGAGTATATATATATGAGTATTACACAGCTAAATATGTACGTAGAATTTTGAACTTGTAGTACAAATTTTTGTTTCACCCAAAAAAAAATTTATTATAATATGCTTTTAAATTTAAAATAAAGTAAAAACTTTGTTCTAATTTTGGATTTTTTTTTTTCGGTAATGTAATTGTTGTGTAAACCTTTTTTTTTGGAGCTTGTGAGCACATTTTGGTGACACACAAGTTATTAAACCTGTATATCGCCGTACAGTGAAGCTTAAGTTAAAGTTTTTTTCCTAAAATAAAACTGTAAAAAAAAAATGTTGGACTGAAGCCTACCACTAGACCGAAAGTAATATAACCAGAAATTTTTGTCGACTTGCCAAAACATTCAAGAATCAATTTTCGCAAAAAACTCTGAAGATTTTCCAAACAAATTTGAAAACATTCTATTAGAAAATCATGTTTAATTTTACGTGCCTCGCAACCTTAGAACCTCGGAAATACTGACAGAAAATAATAAGCTGACAAAAAAAGTTCTGAAAAAAAAATAATGGATCCCGTTAAAATTTAATAAAGTTATTATGCGCAAAAAGTTGATCACACGATACTGCAAAGTCATTGATGCTATAAGTCCCCATTCGCACTATGCAAGCCTTATTGCTAGTTTAGTAGAGAGAGAGAGAGAGAGAGGACTGTCAATACATTTTGCTTTCTCACTCATAATATTAAGAAAAGTACACATGCATGCACAAGACTATGAATACAAAATATATGCTCAAAAATAAGACTTGTACTATAAGGACACTGATGAATTTTTAAAAAAGAAAAAGTGATAGTCTTAGCAATAAGACTTGTTTAGTGTGAACTGGAACTAAATAAGCTCACGGTTGCCAGTATTGCAGATTTGTATTCATTTTGCAGATTTTTACTCTCCACAAAGATAAAATGAATATTTGAAGTTTTTTGTAAAAAAAAATTTAGACTTTTTAACTTCAATAATATGGAAACTTTTTTCTTATCTTTTGTTCCTTTTATGTTCGAACGACTAGGTCTCTAGAGAATTACAATTCTTGAACTTTGAAGATTTTTAGTAGCCTCTGATCCTTTTTTTTTGAATTGTCAAAAATTGCCAACTAAACCACTAAAATCTCTATCCGCAGAGGAGTCCGTATCTGTCAGTAGAGAAAAACCAGAGCAAGAAAGTGTAGATAGCAGCTTAGCCCCTGAGTCGGGAACCGATGTACGAGGTGTGTTCAAAAAGTATCGCGAATTTTGATCTTTCGTGGGTTACGTATATTCGAATTTTGATTTTTTTGTGGCGTTATGTTGGTACTCATGTCTCTCACTTATGCCGACAACTTCGGCCATTTTGAATGATCAGTTAATTGTTGACAGCCGCTTTGCTTGCACTTGTTTTAGCTCGTCTTCGATTTTTACCTATTAAAAAATGGAACAAAGAACCTGTATCAAATTTTGTGTGAAAAACGAAATTAAGTGCGCGGATGCATTCCGAATGTTAACTGTGCCATACGGAAAAGCTACCTTGGAGTCTTTGTCAGTGGTAAAATATGTTTTCAGAAGGCCGAGAAGATGTGAACGACGAAGAGCGCGCCGGACGCCCGATCACTTCAACAAGAGACGAAAAAATTGATGAAGTGAAGAAAATGGTATTGGCCAATTGTCGAATCATCATTAGAGAAGTTATTGAGGAGCTAGATATATCGATTGGCTCATGCCATTCGATTTATATCAATGATTTGGGTATGAGACGAGTCGCCGCGAAATTCGTACCAAAATTGCTCAATTTCAACCAAAAAGCATCGCATGAACATTGCTAATGAGCTGTTGAACTCTATCCACGACTACTCAAATTTGCTCCAGAGGGTCATAACTGGTGACGAATCGTGGGTTTATGGTTATGACGTGAAAACCAAAGCTCAATCATCTCAATGGAAGCTGCCGCACGAACCAAGGTAAAAATCGAAGACTGTCAACCATTAATTAAACATTCCAAAAGGCCGAAATTTTCGGCGTAAGTGAGAGACATGAGTACCTATATAACGCCACAAAAAAATCAAAATTCGTATATACGTAACCCGCGAAAATTCAAAATTCGCGATAAGTTTTGAACAAACCTAGTAGATAGGCAACCAACGCACAAACAGGCAAATATTCTGCATACATCAAAGACTAACTAACGTGTATAAAAAAAAGATATACATAGATGCGTATCTTCCATATATACAATTGAATTCGCAATTTGTTTCGTTATTTTATAAATTTATGTTTTTTATAAAAACATGGGCATGTTCGTAAATGCATCATATTTAAAATTATGATGAGGTGCGTTTCTGTTTCCTTCTTTTTTTTCTTTTTTAAAGAATCACATTAATTAATTAATATATTTCATTCAATGAAAATTGAAGCTACTGAACTTAAACACGATTAAGAAATTATTGCTGATTAAAATAAAAATTTTATTGTTGTTAAGTACATTTAAGTGCATTTTGTTGCTGCTTCCGCAACTCATCAAAAGATTTTAACCATAGTTCAAAAAAAGTTACAAAACTTTAATGCGTTTAAAAAATAAACTTTAAAAAAATTATTGAAAATTACAAAACAACAATAACAGTTGGCTAATAAACCTTGTCAACGAAATGCATCCAGATGTGCTTAACCACAACAAATTTTTTTTTTTTAATTCGTATACATTTTGAAACGTGTTAAAAAAACAATTTTATTGACATTGAAGTGCTTATTGTAATAACATCATATGCCACAAAAAATTATATTGATAAAATTGACTTTAAAGTAAAAAAAAAAAATATTAAAATAGTGTCTTCATAAAATTGTACTGTACACCCTTTAAATAAGATTTTTTTTTTAATTTGCTTGCAATTAATTTGAATTTTGAAATATAAAATTAATTAATTTTTTTTTATATATTTATCTGAAAAAGAGAGTTTTTTAAAATTAGAAAAAGTTTTTCTGCAAAAGCTGTCCAAATCATCATAAAAATACCTCCATGAAATGTATACAATTAAGAGTTGATCGGTATTTGGAACATTATTAAGAAAGTTATGAACAAAAATGTGATTTTTTAAAATATAATTGGGATATTTAAATGGTAGTCTTAACACTTTTGCCCCTACTGGGATTATATGTCCCAGCAATGTTCCTTATGTCCTAACTTTTTTTTGAAGGCTATATGTTATAATATATAATGCAAACCAATAAAGTTTGAAGCATTATCTGTGGTGCAATTAAATAAGCATGTGTTGTATTATACCGGAAGGTTATTTGTGCGTAGTTCTTTTTCATGAGACGTCCTTTTTCTCGCTGACCGATATGTCATTTTATAAAAACACCTCCAGGTATAGCATATATATTCGCAATTTTTTACAATAATAAAAACTAAGCAATGGAGTATTGTTTTTAACATTTTGCAGCAAGCAAATTTTCAAACGTTAAAATGATAGGAAGCTTTTTTATTTTATGGTACATATTGTCCCAATAATATTTTCGAGTGGGATTTATTATTCCAATATGGGTTACAAATACAAGTTTTGTTTTCTTTGTTCGTGTAGGTGGAAAGGAAGATACTGTCGAGTAAGCAAATGGTCGATCTAATGTTAGGAGATAATAAAAGCGAACATTATGGTAGTAACTTCAGTGACTCCAAATCCAAGGAAGAACATAGTGTAGCTGACCCATATGCTAAATCTGGTGATTATTTCGTTACTGCTGTTGCTGACGTCAGCAAGGTTACTTTTTATGCAGCTGCGTTACTTGCAAACTGTTTGTATATAACGCAGAGAAACACTAGTTTTCAAAAGACAATTGGATCGTTGACAAAGTCAATTTCAAGTAAGTGCTGATGGTTTGGCGACTGCAAGTTTGGTGGAATCTAAAGAAGTTTTTTGCATGTCCAAATGCCACCAAGCAAAGTTGCGCAATTGCTGAGAAAGCAAATGGATGGCATCAAGAAGCAGTGCTTAGACTTCGGTCGGACAGCAAATGGATGGCATCAAGAAGCAGTGCTTAGACTTCGGTCGGACTAAAATCGGATGGGATCGATTCCTTCGAACAAAAACAGTTGTTTTTTTAGGTAAAAGACCAGTAAGTAGTGAAATAAAGTATTTTTCAAAGTACGTATGTTTTCTGTTTGTGTGTAAACGCAACAAGCTACAAAGTGCAGACACCTTTTGGCTGAAAACGTGATAGAGGAGGGATCAAGAAACCTATCGGACAGCACATAGCGACGTCGTTGCATTCGATGCACTCCCATAGGGAAGGAGACAAGAACAAATTCCTGCTTTGAGCCATTCCCCCAAATAAATCCATTTTTCATATTTATTTATACCTTGAATTTGCAGAGTCATAATTTTCTTTTTTATATTCCTCTACTTACAAGTTTTAAATTTCCAAGGATTCATCGTTTTTAATAGAACAAAATTAAAATATAAAAAAAAATTTGAATTCGTTAAAGCCAGTTTTACTAATTTCAGCTTTATTGGGACATCATGTCCCACCGTATAAACATATTGGGATTATACATCCCAGGATAAGGGTAATGTTATTCGGCTTCTCATGTATGCCCAACGTCTTATACTTTTGCCTTATAAATAAATTTTCTGTCAAAAGTGAAAAAAAGGCTACCATATTTCGAGAGAAAAAATCAGAGGTGAAAGAGCTAAAACTACTTGTTTTAAAATAATCGGATGTGTTTGGTATTCCACGTGAAATTAAAACTTGCGGAATTGCCATATAATTGTTGTTGAAAATGGGAATTTAATATTTAATTTCACGTGGAATGCAGAACATACCCGATTAACACTAAAAAGTATGACTGCTAATTTATGAATATATTTTCAATATTGGCTTACCTTATTTTACAAAAAATTATCTTGTTTTTCCCATACAATTATTTAATTTTATTTAACCCTAAACTAATCAAACAACAAACTTTTTATAAATTAAAAAATTTGCTTCAGTTTAATTTAATTATAATTTGTATGTGATTGATGATTGTTAGAATAAAACAAGTACACTTCAAAACTAATTTAATTAAAATATATTTACATTAAATGGTAATATATCTTAAAAATAATAAGCAAATGAAAGGCTGTAATTTATAATTTTTGCATAGAATTTAATTCTCTAAATAAAATCGATTTTATTTAATTATAAAACCACACCCATATGAACGTTCAAGTAAAAGTTAAAAAAAAATACATGTAAATTCAAATAATGTATGTAAAGCTGATATATTCTAATGAAAATTATTCAAGGTATTATTAATTAAATGCAAAAATATTTATATGAACGTTTTAATAAATGAAGTATTTACATACAAAAATGCAAGGCTTTTGTGTGTAAGTGCTGAAAAAAATATCTATATTGCTCGAAATTCTAACAAAATCAAATAACAAGGGGAAAACTGCCAAACCAGTTGTAAAAGTGTTTTTTTCCTAAATAAAATCAAGCTCAAAACAACAAAAGTTTTAGATGTCAACCCATTGTGGCAGCTAAATAGTACAACTCCTGCCACTAACACTGCCACTTAATGCATGCACCACAGATAAAATAAAAATATACATATGTACATACAGAAGTATGTGCGCATACAACAACTGAAAGCAGCTGGTCATATATGATTCACGTTAACAAAAAAAAAATACTTTAAAGACTATATAATATACATGGAAAAATAAAGCAAAACTTGTTGGTATGTAAAAATAAATACTAACAAAAAAAAAAGGAAAAAAAAGGATTAGGGAAAAAGTCATAATGAAAAACACGGTCAACAAATGTGGAACTGTTTTTATAGTATTTTTCCATAAAACAAACTGTACAAAAAGCCATAGAAAAAATACTCGCAATCTAGAATACAAATCGAAATCAAATGACCACACTTGTATGCAATTTAGAGAGCGAATGAAAATATCTGAAAAAAGTCAAGAGCAACAACAACGACTGCAAAACAAATAAAGAAAACAAACCTCAAATGTACACAAACCTACATACATGCATTTTGTGTGTATACTAGGCTAGACTCAAAAGAATTTTTGATATGAAATTTTTTATTTTTTTTTCTACAAAATTTGAAACCGAAAGGAAATCACAGATGCTAATTTTACTGCAAAGTTGATGTAAGCGGCCATTTAATTCATAATATACAAACACAACATTATTTTTTTAAAAATTGTTTACGGGGGTGGCGTTGGCTTAAGTAGTTAGCACGTTGACTACAAAACTGAAGGTCCTGGGTTCAAACCCATTTCTGATAGTCATTTAATAACAACACCACTCATTTTACATCAGTATATGCAGTGCTATAGTGTATAGCATCCACGTTTCGTAAATCAGTTGGATAAAAACAAAGAAGATAGGTGTCTAAGGACATCCGGTTGTAGCTATGCTGCTTTGTTATATAAAACAAACTTACTAAATAACGATGCAATAAAATTACATTATTTGACGATGTCAAAGTCTCTGCTAATATTTCAAAACGTTTCCATTTATTTCTCATTATTTTTTTTTTCAGCGGCGTACGATTAAATTAATGTATTGTTTGTGGCCGGCGGCGGCTGTTTGCCAGTTTACAAAACAAAAATAAATTGAGCAATCGTTCTCAATGTTTTTGTTTCTCTCAATTCAAAGAACTAAACAAAACAAAATCAAACAATTTGTTTCGTTTATTTTCGTACTTTGCTTTTAAGTACAAAGAAATCAAAACAAAAATAAATTTATAACTGCGAAAGTGTCGATTATTTTTGTTACGAAAATCATGTCCGAACTCCTGTATCGCCCCATAAATAGCATAGCTACAAAAATATCTGTTGTTGTTGTTGTTGTTGTTTAAGAATAATTTTCTTTAAAAAAAACATATTTTACTGATTTTCAATAAAATACTTTCGTATGGCTCTACCAGTTGTACTGAATAACAAAAAAATTTATTCATTTAATTTTTTTTTTTGAGTGTAAAAATTCACTTCTAAATACTTCTATTTACACATGTGCACATTTGCTTATATGCGTTCATGTGATTCTTAATGCATGTAAAAAAATTTACATTCATACAAGTGTTGGTAAAGAATATTCAGCTTACAATATGTATGTATCTGTAGCTAACGAACGTCCACTGTCATTTGTTCTTTTGTATATGAACCAGTCTGTGACAAATACATACCGGCACATTAAAGCACATATGCATTTACAGATATAATACATTCATACATGCATATCGCTCATTCACTTTAAACACACCATAACTTTAAAAATGCAACTTTTGTGTTAATAATGCAGGATTAATCCCCATATTGTGTAAAACTTCCATACAAACAATTTTTTTATACTCAACAAATCTTGAGACAAAAATATAATTTTTTCTCTCTACCAAGTTTTGTGTAAATTGAAAACCTTAAACTCGTTTCCTGTAAAATTAGTGTTTTGAATTATGACTTTGTTGTAGTAAATGAGCGATATGAATAAAATACAAGATAAAACAATTTCAGAGCAAACATAAAACAAGTTATATGAACAATTTTAAATACAATTTTTTTTGGCAAAATTTGTTACAAAATAATTAGTTTAAAAATTTTGTAAATAAAATTTATTAAAAAAAAGAGAAAAGCAAAATTTTTTAGACCATTCAGTGAACCAAAACAGAAAAGAAAACCGTAGCACAATGAAGGCGAAATTACGTTGTGACGGGTGTGGTCATTATGTTGTAACAATTGAAAATAAAAGGCGCTGTCTTTTTGAATACAGCTAATCAGTTGATCGTCCTATAATAAAAGCATTATAATCGCTCCCTGTTGAACAGACTCTCTCTTGAACGGACTATTCGTTCATTTATTTAGATTTTTTTAAGTCATATTAACAGTAGTTCCTTCGGTGTCCGCTCTAGAAAAATTCTACTGTATACATATGTATACAGATAGTATGTTTGATTAAATCTTATAATATTTTTTTTATTTTTCTTTCTAGGTAAGTGCATTTTGCATTTTTCAATAAATAATTTTTTTGGTAAGTACATACATACAAAGATATGTATATATATATTACATACATATATGTAAAGCTCTCTTGAAAGATTAAGGTAATTGCTGTAAAATGGAAAATAATTATCACTAAGTTCCGATTTTTTTTTTTTTTAGAAAATAAATAATAAGCACTTACAGAATATTTTATAATTCTCTACAAATTATGCGCATGCAGGCATATCAAGGCAAAGATATTCATCTTAACCTTTTGATCAAAATCAATTTATATTTAAAATGCCTGAGCTGTTTTCTTTGTCACTAGAAATCAAAATACAAATATTATAAAATTCCAAACATTAGCATTTATTTCGTTTTTTTTTTCATTTCAAGCGTAAAATAAAACAAAATATTTCCGTAAAGGGATTTCATTTGTCTGTTTGGCAAATTACCTCTTCATGTTTTGCTCTCCCCTTATTTTGCACTTATCCTTTTTTAGGCTGAATGAAGCCAGTCAATTGGGACGACTTTAACACAAATTGTATTTTATATCAGATTGTTTTTATGTTGTATATTCTAAATGATATTATTGTCCATTTGTACAATATCCCAAAGGGACATCAATAAACCTTACGCATCATTGGAGTACAGAATGATAAATTTGTTTCTTTAATATATTTATAAGTTAAATTTAATATTGTTTATTATGATTTAGAAAAATTAATACGCATGTATGTATGTATATAGGCATTTCCACAGAAGAGGCCACCTTTTGTTACGAGACGTTGCTTGCTAAAGTAGACTGTTTTTTAAACAAATACTTATATTTTAAATACTTTTTTGCGTGCTGATGTAAAGCGTAATCAGCTCTACATTTAGTAAAAGATAGGAAAAAATCAAACAGCATTGCACTGCAATACAAGGCGGTCCAAAAGAAATCATCCGATGTTGTTTGGTTCTCATTTTTATTTATTTTTTCTATATAAATGAAAACCCTCTATTCTGTTTTTTGATTATGTTTATTTGAACCTTTAGAATTTTACTGGTCAAGTCGAGAAGATGATATCGGTCAAATAGGCGCGGTCACAATTGATTGCTTGTTGTATGGCATTTCTCATCACTTCGGCGAGAGCTTTGGGCGACAGATTCTCGCACTCATGTCGTATGTTGTCCTTGAGGGCTTACAGGGTCTCGGGCTTGTTTACGTAAATACGGGACTTAAAAAAACCCCACAAAAAATCTGGAACGGTTAAATCGGGTGACATTGCGGGCCAGTGTAAATCGCCAAAATGAGAGATGAGGCGATCCGGGAACGCCACGACACGATTATTCCGCGTTCTTGGGGAGTGTATCGCTTAGTGGGTTGTTCACTTGTATTCTTCATCTGTCTAGTTTACAAATGTCAAAACATTGGCCGCCATTTGCAAAAATAAGAGCATCTTCGAATAGAGTAATTTTTTTTGGCCCAAAAGGTGGACTTTTGTGTGGAAACGCCCATATGCAATAAAATATAATTTATTTGTCAACCGTAAGTAAATTTTTACTATAAGTATGTATGTATGTTGTTATATGTACATATATCAACGTTGGTTTTTGTTACTGATTGCAATATCGAAATCATATTCGTAATCCAGCCATTGTAAGGAACACCAAAATAGACAGAGAGAGTATAAAACATTTCCTTCGATTCACAAAATATATATAAAAATATATATATACTTACAAAAATACCTACAAATATACTATATATATTTTTACTTTTAATTTGAGAATATAAACTTGCCATTTTTCATAAGCACTCGTGTGTAAACTGACAAAGAAATATAAAATTTTTGTAGGTATTCATTTGTATCCAAATGCCCAGACAATTTTTTCTTCCTTTATTAATATTTGATTTAGGAAATGATAAATTGTACATATGTATGTATTTATGTACATATATATGTATATGGTATGCAAAGTAGTGTTGAGCGAAACTGTGATTTTTTAATAATGTTGCTCCTTGTGAAAGTGATTTCTAAATCGCTGTTCTTTTCAACTGTGATTGTGATCACAGTTTAGCAGTATTTTGTTTGTAGCAGTTCTGTTATTTTGACAAAATCTAATAAGAAGAGCAGTTGTGAAATTAAACAGTGACTGTGAGCACGGTTTAACATATTTCAGCTCTTCTGCTCTAAAAGTATGTGTTAGTATTGGTATTTTGATAAATCCTAATAAGAAGAGCGACAAGAACAAACAATTAGCATCAACCCCAACCAAATATTGATAATTGTCGTATGAGAGTCAGAGAGACAGTAAAATTGCAAATACAAAAATGTGAGAGCTATACATAGTTGCCAGAAAAGACGATTTGACACGATTAGATGATTTTTTCTCGACAAACGGTGAACGTATACAAATAAATTCATGTGGTAGCTTTATTTACGGTAAAGTAAGCATGCAAGAGCATTCACAGTTTGTATGAAAGAACTAAATTTGCAAAACCTGTTACTTGATAAATTCAGTCACAGTTGTGATTAGTGACTTTTCAATAGCTGTGAAAAAGTAACAGGTTTCGAAAAATAGCTCATCACTAATGCAAAGACACATACTTTATTTTAAGCATAATGATTCTTATATCTTGGTAAATTTTAGAAAATATTAGTAATCATAATTTTTTTAAAGCTTATGTGCAATCTAGCAGAGTATTTATGAGACATGTTTAGATTGCCACAGTGGGCAGCCTAAAAATTTGTATGAGGAGTGCAAATCTAATCCCCACTTGACATTATTCTGTACTGCACTAGTTGTACATAGAACAGAGAACAAAAATTGCAATAGGTTTTTTTTTCATTTATGTACATATATACACAAATCTTATGTGCATTTTATTTGAAGTGAAATAACCATCTGTTGATAATTTAATATATAATTATTTGAGTTTAAGCTACTAAAACTATAAAACATGTTGTCTTGATCCCTGGAAGGCTTCTTAGGGCAATAGAAAATTACATTAAATTTTTTGTAATCTCGGCCAAGGTCTGGCCCATGAAAATGGAGTGTGTATTTACAAAAACGCTTTTGTCCAGTTTTTTCCTCCCTCATAACTTTTTTTGTTTTCCACAATCGTAAAATGTTAAAACTTAAAACATTAATAGAGTGACGCCTTAACAACGCTGTCACTTTGTGCAAATGTACTTTAAAAATCATGGATCTCTCCAAAATACGTTTCGCGTACTACGTTCATTTTACAATCAACATAATCGTCCGTCCATCAGAACAATTAATTCGATTAACTGTGAAACGTGTTCGCACCACCTTCACTCTAAATGATAAAACGCATACAGTGCGGCGTACAGTGCGCACAGAAGAAGTCATTGCTGCTGTAGAGCGTAGCATAGATGAAGACCCTCATCACTATATATAGTCTATAATCAGGCTATAGCATCTTCAGACCGTGTGTGCACATACGAGTATGTGTACCTTGAATTTTACCTAGTTGTAAAAAAGTAGTGTCATCTTGAGCGAATTTTTTTTACATAATCGTCCATCAGAGCAATTAATTCGATTAACTGTGAAACGTTTTCGCACCACCTTCACTCTAAATGATAAAACGCATCTACAGAAACGGCGTACAGTGCGCACAGAAGAAGTCATTGCTGCTGTAGAGCGTAGCATAGATGAAGACCCTCATCACTCTATATAGTCTATAATCAGGCTATAGCATCTTCAGACCGTGGGTGCACATACGAGTATGTGTACCTTGAATTTTACCTAGTTGTAAAAAGTAGTGTCATCTTGCGCGAATTTTTTTTTTACTTGGTTTGCCTTCTAGGTAACATTTTACTTCAGTTGTAGCTTTTATATTTGAATTTTAATTAGAATGTTTTAAATGTTTTCTAGTAAGACATGAGTTAGTGTAAAAAAAATATTATAACAAATTTAACTCAACAATTAAATTGATGATGAATTGATGATTGCTATGAATTATAGTTTTCTAAAGCAGAGTGATTGCATGAGCTTTTGAATAGGTAAACTTTTATTTTATTGAATATTTCTTCGATCAAATAATATATTGTATTCTTGATACACATACGAGAATGTGTATCTCAGTAACTAAAAGTTGTTATACTTAAGTATCAATCGATTTAGCTTGGAATTGGATGACCATCAGATTGCAGATATTTTTAACGACATAGATTTCGATTGCTCTGAAGATAATGACAACGATGAGAACAAGTTGTTCTTCGGAAGTCATTAGAGCTCTTGGGAGTCCTGAAGAATGGATTGGCAAAGAAGAAGTGAGACAATGAAGTATATACCAGCGACGTCGCTACAAACTCTGCTCGTTTATTTTGGCACAATAGAGAAATAAATAACTGTTGACCAGACATTACTGATGATTGACATTTTCTATAGTAGAATAGTTCTAACTGACGTAAAGGAAACTCTAACACTTGCATAGGTGGCACAGTAATAGACTAATGGCTTACTATCGAAGCACAAGGCGTACAATGAAATTGCCTTTGAGGGTATTCTGCTATTTTGTTTTTGGCTCTGATTGTAATTGTGGGGTATTGTACACATCACCTTTTGTGCAAAAGTAAGCATACAACGAAAATATAAATAAATATTTTTTACTTCATCACAGATTAAATCTGGCCAAAGCCATGATGAAGTATGATATTTGAATAGTTCATAAATTTTTTTTACATAATGCTTCAAAATGAGGTCGCATCTCAAGGGCATCTTCTAGATCCAGATTTATTCTTGCAGATAATGACTACATTTGCTGAAACAAAAATTCTGCAAAGTAACACTATAGAGAATGCTACTTCCACAACCAGAAATATTTTTGTGCATGTACATTATCTACCTCGATTTGTATACATGTACATGGCAAGTTCACCTATAAATGTCGCCATCCGATGTGTTCTTCACGCTTCCCTACCATATGTGTGAAATGAAGTATATCTTAATGCATTTTAAAATATAACTGTTTTGAAGACTACCATACTCCCAAGGCTTTTGGTTCTCATTAACAATATGTTGAGAGCTAAGGTGCACATATGGGCACCACTACTTTTTACGACTTTAAATAAAAATAAAATAACAAATGAGTGTTTTAATTTTACCCCAAAGAGTAAGAAAAGTGCATAAAAATATATAAAAGCAATAGATAAAATTGATATTGACGAGTGCGATTGGTTATTCACTATGCAGTTGCAAGACTCGAAGCTTAAAGAAATAGTAAATAATTTAAATTTAAAAGAAAAGCAAGTAACTAAAGATTTTATTGTGGACAAGGGCCATTTGTATAGATGTGTTGATGGTAAGAAATTTTAGGTAGGTAACTAAAACCTTACGATATAAAGTTACACACGACGCACATGATAGAACAGGTCACATAAGTATTAATAGAACCATAGAGAAATTACAACAGTTAATGTTGTTTCCTCGAATGCGAAATTTTGTGAAATCTTACGTGAAATCTTGCATATCATGTTCCTTCAACCGACGACCTTGCGGCAAGAAAGAAGGTGAATATCACTAACGTGATATTGAACCCATTCGGTTTAAACTTATTCACATCGATCACATGGGTCCGTTTCCTAAATCGAGTAAACGTAATGAATATATATTGGTATTAGTTGATGCTTTCACAAAGTATGCCATAATAAAAGTGGTTCCCACAAAAGCTACTAAACATGTTATTAAAGTTTTAAATGAAATAAGCGGATACTTTGGTACCCCTGAGCGAATAGTAAGTGACCGTGGTACGGCATTCACTTCTAAGGAGTTTAAACTTTTTTGTGATGATAATTTTATCGAACGTCCAAGGTTGACGGGCAAATAGAACGAATGAATCGTATAATTCTTTCTATGTTGTTACCATCAACTCAAACTGATCGGAAATGAGATGATGAAATACGAGTTATAAAATGGAATATCAATTCAGCACCTAATTCTCCGACAGGTTGTTCACCAAATGAATTACGTTATGGCTACAAACCTCGTGATATTGTTGGAAATAAGCCAACACTTATACTTCACGATGATAATGATACTTCACGATGATGATGATACTAAGAACGTTTACAATGGTTGAACGACATACGTAAAATTGCTCCAGAGAAAATAGATAATAGCAAAATGAATGCTAAACAGCGTTATGACAATTCTCATTCAAAACCAAGAAAATATGCAATCAATGATTTGGTGCTCGTGAGTAGCGAAGCTCCGAGTTGTGGTACATCGCGCAAATTAGAACCAAAATTTAAAGGTCCTTTTATAGTTACAAAAATATTGTCTAGTGAAGATTTAGCCAGTTCAAAACGAACATCACGTCATTACAGTTCCGTTTATACATGTGATGGTGTACTTTGCCTTCTGTAGAATATGATGATGACTGCAACAAGTTTTATAATCTCAGCGAGGACGCTGATTAGGTCAGGAAAGGCCGAGTGTAATTTGTATTGTATAATGAATTATTTCTTTTAAATGTTTCACTTACATATTTATTTATGTACAAACATATATGCTTTTAATTTATTGTATTATACTTTTTGAATATCAAGTCATTCTGATTTTAGTACTGAAACGTTTAAGTTCAATAATATAAAAATAGAAATAAATTGAAGTCTGCTACTCTTTACAATATCGTGCAATCTGAAGCCGTTAAGACTATTTTCTGTGGGGACATGTGAAGTCGCTGGTCTACGCGGATAAGACCAAAACGATTGACCACTTGTTATTGCCAATGTACGGCCACAAATGATGTAAAAAGTTATCCCAAATTTGACCGTCAGATTATACTACACACATGCCTGAAGTCATATTTAAATTATAAGGCCATGTAAATATAAAAAATAAATTTCATGTAAATATAAAAAATTAATTTGAAAATTTAGCTTGTTTTTACGGCTAAGCAATTGTCTATATGAATTTCGATTCCGCTTTTGGAACTCATCAGCAGACTTCAACTTGTTTTCGTAGATTTTAATAAGAAATGTCTCTGTATGTATAGGCTATGACCATATGGAAGAGAAGGACTATAATTTATGTATGATATTCTCAAAAGTTAACACCCTCGTTTATATTTTGTAAATGTATTTTAAAAAGTTTATTCATGCCAGCACTTTAAAGCTGCCGTTTTGCATTGTATGTGTATTATTTTATGCATACATATGAACATGTTTATTTAATGTTTGATTTCCATTTTATTTTGTCATACATATATCTTTTGTTTTGCATTTCTCAATTGTATATTTTACTTTATTCCTCTTTTGCCATTTATTTTTCCAGTTGAAATATGAGCTGTTGAAGTCTTGTCCTGGGGGTGCTTTTATCCTTTCGATTTATGTGGTCATTCATGAAATTGCCTTATTTTAAGCTATGAAATCCTATTGCAATGGGTATAAAATATTCACATGTACATTCATGAACATTTTTTTTATTTGATTTTCATTTGATAAAAATATACTTTAAAAAATTTTATGCATCATTTGAAAGTCGCCTTTTTTTCTACGTTTTGTATTATTTTGTTGCTGAAGGATTTTAAACATAGTGCAGTACTCGTGGCAACAAGTTGTAACTATTATTTACAACTTTAAATACAATATTTTAAGAAAGCTTACATTACTTATGGATACATTATACTGTTAACTTAAATTTCAAATTGGGAGGCTTTCATGACTTTAATTTGCGAAAGGCATAAACATAAACTTACAGAATGAGTGTTAAGAAATAATAACCAATCCAAAATATATTTTCTGCCCAGTCTTGTAAAGATTGTTTGCATGTTGTGTTATCATAAATTCGACCACTGTGATCATTTTTATTGCAAAACTCGGCAAATTCCAGCTTTTCATATTCCGAAAGAAATAAATTAAATATTTTATGTAATACAAAAACAAAACATACAAAGAATTATTATTTAATATTTGTCATCATTTTAAAATATTTTACTTTTACTTTACTTTTATTTACTTTTTATTTATTTTGTAAAGTCAATAATTTAGTTTACAAGAACGTATACTTTCAAGAACATTTTTTTCTGCAAGACAATTTGCTGCTGCCTTTGCTGCTTTAAAAATTCCAATTAATTTTATACGAATAGCATAATCTCTTTGGTGCAAAAGGCAACTGTTTCCTGTTTATTTTAGATTCCAAGCTCGTCGTATACCGCAGCTCTTTGAAATGATTTTAATAATTTAATTGTTATATTTAATGTCTTTGAACTGCTTTTGTCTGCCTTTTCATCTCTCTTTTTTTCGCTTACTTTTTGTGTGAGCATTTGCTGCCTCATGTTCTTTCTCTTTTCTTTTTATAAACGCTGCTTGGCTCTTTCATTTCCCCATTTTCCTTTTCCCGTTTAGTGGTTTGAATTAACTTTCTTTTGTAGTCTATATAAAAAGCATTTTTGCCATTTAGTTGTTTTTAATGAAATTTTTGAGCATAAAATAGAAGAAAAAAAATAAACACACACACACACACACAACCAAAGCTAGTCTTTTAGCTTTAGCGGTGAAATAGAATCATGAGAATAAAATTCATGCAAAATAACATTCTGTATGCTTAAGCGCAGTGGCTCATAAAATGTAACTATGTAAACATGTTTACAATCTAGTAGACGTAATAATAGCGTCAACTTCCGACGTTGTATCGTCGGATTTGCTTAGTTAAAGATATAACATACCAGCCATCAGTAGCAAATTGACAAAGTGGTGTGATAAAAGATCTACAACCAGCCCACACATACATCTTTACTTGCTCATTACAACCCCAAGCGTGCTCATTTCTGCAATTTTCTATGGTTGCAGGTATTATTTGCTTTTCGTTAAAGTCAACATTTTTGATGACAATAGAGTCGACATTTTGTAAACGTATAAAAATAAAGGTAAAAGAGAACTAAATACAGTTGTGCTGTGTGAAAATTCATGGCGATTTTAAGCAGCATGAAGTGAAATTAAAGAATTAATTATGGCAACGGAAGTATGTGGCTTGGCAACGTTTAAGTTAATGAATTTATTTGGTTTTTATATAAAATTTTAACTTAAGTATAGACAAGGTTGTACGGTATTTCTTTTTAATTATTATTAAATTTTTTTGCCAATAAGATGCTGAATATTTATATTTAGCAAATTTTAAGCTTCTTAGGTTTTAATTGAAGTCCTTCCTTGTCTTCTCTTTTATTCAAGTCTTTATTGAAAACATGTTCTATCAGATGTCAGACGAAAAAAAAACTTAATTTTTTCAATGTTTTTAAAAGGAATTGCAAGTTCTTAAATGTAGTTTTAATAATGTCATTCATCAACCGTGAACTACTATCTATGTTTTTGAAAGAGTTTCAGCTGTTGGTTTTCGTAATTAGGAAGGGAGCTTTCTGGTGTATTGCTATTAACCCTTTCGCCCCTTACTGGGATTATATGTCCCAGCAATGTTCCTTACGCCATAAGTGTTTTTGTAGGCTTTATATTCTAATACCTAATGTAGCGCAATAAAGTCTGAAGCATTATCTGTGTTGTAATTAAATACACATGTGTTGTATTATACCGGTAGGTCACTTGTGCGTAGTTCTTTTCAATGAGACGTAATTTTTCTCGCTGACCGAGACATCATTTTATAAATACATCTCCAGGTATTGCGTATTTATTCACAATTTCATACAATAATAAGAAATAAGAAATGGAATATTGTTTCTAACATTTTCCAACAAGTAAGTTTTCAAATGTTAAAATGCTAGAAATATTTTTTTGTTTTATGGGACATATTCAGGGGTGTCACAGAAACCAATCTTGTCAGATTTGGTTTTGAAAACGACGAGAAAAATGCTTTGGTGTCATGAGAACCAATGCTGTCGGTTTAATATTCGAACTAGAATTGATCTCGTTTTTAGGTGTCATGGAAACCAATGTTAACGGTTTTGTTATTGGAAATAAACCACAAGTAGCTAACAGCTGTCAGTTTTCATATTTGTGCTTTTTTATTTATTAATTTTTTTTTTTTGAAAAATTTAAGTAAATTTAGCATTTGTGATCGCACTAATAATACCAAATTATTATTTTAGTTATTCAGTTAAATACTTTTTTATTACAAATACATTGAAACTGATTTGTTGAGGAGATAGCTGGATCCTATGCGTATTACTTTGCTGCTAATGCAGATAAGCAGGGAACATTTACCCAATAATTTTTTTAGAAAACTAGAGATTCGCTAGTTTGTTTTTTTTTCGCAGAAATTTAAATAAATTTACTTATTTATTAGAATATTTACTTCATAAAAGAACTATTTTCACACATATTGTATACTTAAAATTATGGCATTTATACCATAACCGTACCGATTAAATTATAAATGCTCGTAAATACTATTTTTATGTCTTTTATGTGTCCCGTCAATGCAACTAATTGTGGAAAGAATCTTACATTTCTTGTAAAAATAGTCTCTTGGTCTGCGTTTATTATTATTGTCCGTTTCCAATCGGACACACTGTGGACAAATGAACCGCCTTGAAATGTTAAGCACATCACTTTAAATTGTTGTCACTATAATTCTACCTAGACTTACTTATATCCTTCCCGACTGTTTTTTGATAACATCCTTCCAATTAAAGCGCTGTCTGCGGCAGTTCAAGTGGATTAATGCAATCCCTCAGTAATTTTTCTCGTCACTCTTTCTTTGCGCTCTTCTTCTAATAACAAAAATGTTGCAACTGCACCTTATTCCTTATTTTAATAATAAATAATAAAATGTAATTAATTTTATTGTTATTTTAATGAAAAAAATAATTTTTTTTATATTTTTTGCAAAAAAGTAAGATAAAAATTTGCAAACAATAAGCAAATGTGAGTAACAGCTGATTCGATCATTGGTTTTAATTACATTCGAAATTAACAAAACCAACCAAGGAAACCAACATTGGTTTTCCAAAACAACAGTCAGCAAAACCGATATGGTTTCTGTGACACCCCTGATTGTCTCAATAATATTTTCAAGTGGGATTTATTATCCCAATATGGGTTACAAATACAATTTTTTTGTTGTTGGTGTCGGTGGAGAGGAAGATATTGTCGAGTAAGCAAGTGGTCGAGCTAACGTTGGGAGATAATAAAAGCGAAAATTATGGCAGTAACTTCAGTGACTCCGAATCCAATTTTACTAGATCAGGTGACAAGGAAGAGGATATTATAACCAACCCATATTATCAATCTGGTGATTATTTTGTTACTGCTGTTGCTGACGTCAATAAGGTTACTCATTATGCAGCTACTCTACTTGCTAATTGTTTGTATATAATGCACAGAAACACCAGTTTTGGAAAGACAATTGGATCGTTGAGAAAGTCAATTTCAAGTAAGTGGTTTGTCGGCTGCAAGATTGATGGAATCTAAGGAAGTATTGTGCATGTCCAAATGCCACCAAGCAAATTTGCTCAATTGCTGAGAAAGCAAAAGGATGCCATCAAGAAGCATATGAACTGTCCTTTCGTCATAAACGACTAAAATCGGATGATGGTCGATGTCATCGGACAAAAACAGTTGTTTTTTTTTTTGAAAAAAGTCCAGTAAGTAGTGAAATAAAGTATTTTTCAAAGTACGTATATTTTGTGTTTGTGTGTAAACGCAACAAGCTACAAAGTACATTTTGGTAGAAAACCTGAATCGGAGGGAGCAAGAAACCTGTCGGACAGCACATCGCGACGTCTTTGCATTCGATGCACTCCCATAGGAAAGGAGCCAAGAACAAATACCTGTTTTGAGCCATTCCCGCTAATAAAACCATTTTTTATATTGATATCTTTAATTTGTAGTGTCATTATTTTTTTTTTTTTTACATTCCATTGCTTATAAGTTTTTAATTTCCAAGGATTCTTCCTTTTTAATAGAACAAAATTAAAATATAAATAAAAAAAAATAAATTCGTCAAAGCTATTTTTATAATTTCAGCCCCTGTGGCTGAGTGGTAGCGATGCTAACCTCTCAGTTTGGAGGTCATGGTTTCGATTCCCGCCATAGACCCTTGGTGATTTCCACAGACAATGCTATTTGCTTCACGTGTTGTGTTTGTTTATAAAAAAAAGCTTTTTTATTTAATATTTTCCGTTAAAGAAATACTTTTAATTAATTAATTAATTAATTAAATAAGTTTCAATTTTCCTACCCGGGAATTAACACAAAAAACTCATTTTTTCCCGATATGTTTATTTGCAGTAAATAAGCGATATAATATGTATATTATGGATGTGCGATACAATAAATAAGCGATACATATTTATATTATGGATGTGCACATGAATATTGCAGGAATTAATCACGGCATGACAAACTGGCATTATTTGATGTAGTGTACGAGTATAAAAAATTATTGGTTGTATTAAAAAATAACGAATTTGTTTTTAACCCTCCATTAAAAAAGGGGGTTTATAAATTTGTAGTGTGTCTGTGTATCTGTGTGTCTGTCCGTTTCCACAGATCAAACGGCTGGACCGATTTTGATTTAGTTTTTTTCTGTTTGAAAGGTGGTTTAATCGAGAGTGTTCTCCGCTATGTTTGAAGAAAATCGTGCAAGCCATTTAGAAGATATCAGATCATTACTTGACATATCGGGGTTTTTTTAAATTTTTTAATTTTTTGTTGTAGTTCAGTTCATTTATAAAAATTTTATTCGAAATTTGAATTATTGAAATGATATGTAGGACAGTTTTTATATATATTTATATAAAAACTGTCCTACATATATATATTTATATTATATATTTTATATTATATATTTTATACCGTTTGTATACAACGGTATAGTATAGTCTTATTATTCACTTAGTTTCATCTTAATTCCAATGAAATTCATGAATCATTAAGTGTTTTTCTTTGTAAAATAAAATAAATCAGTTCCAGTTATTTCTCATTTTTTATATCCATTTATATTAAAACTATTTTTTTTTCTTGGTCTTAGTGACAAGTTTTATTATCTTTATTTGACTTTAGAATTTATCATTTTAACAAACATTTTTACATGCACACATATAGTGTTTAAGTTTTCTGGCTTTTACTGCCTCATTAAACTTTTTGTTTTCACAAATTTACCAATTTTCATTCTCTTTATTTTTTATTAATTTTTTTTTTTTTGCTTTTCATTTTACTCATTTTTATGGAAATTACCAAGTCATTGAATTAATAAGTAAGTTTAACTTGAAGCGGTCACACAATGTGAAAATAAAGTCAATACAAACTGGTTTGTGTCTTAACAGGATGCAAATGGCAACAAACAGGATTTGACTGCTTTTCCAAATTAAGGAAGGTAGTCATCATATGGAATTGTGGATCAAGTATCTTTATCTCGTCTCACACTATTTTACTTAAATTGGGAACTATTAAGCGTTCTATTACAGTCTGTGGTGAAGAATAAAACCAATAGGAACCAGTCCCGTAACTATACCTAGATATTAATCTAAGCTTAACTGGTATTTATGCTTTTGAAATATGAGTGGCCCTGTAGTACAGTGGGAAGTGTGCATGCCTGTCATGCAAGAGGTTGTGGGTTCGAATCTCAAAAAAATTCTGATTACAAATAAAATGTCATTGCATTTGTTTGTAACAATTAAAATAATTTGTAAGTTTTCGTTGTTACAGTTAAATGTCGAAATGACATTTATATAGAATTTTTTTTACTCTGTACCGAATAAGTCCCTATGAGATAATTCAGCGACAAGTCACAAAGTGCATACAAAGTATCAATTAATCCCATCCTATGCCACCCACATGTAAAAGTGACTGGTCCGCTTCATAGGAAGTGTTAGAACTGGGTCTGGGGAGTGGTCACATTACTAGTCTTGTGTCAGTTCCATTTCCTGGATAAGTAAATATATCGGCAGCATAGAGTGTAAACCTGCTAACTCACTTCCAGCAAATTTTACAGGAGAGGCAAAATACTGTTAACGGTTTCTATACAAAGCTTAATAAATTAGCCTAATACATTTAGTTCCTTCGACATAAAGAGCTTCAAATTAAAAAAAATATTCAAGCAAATCGATGAGGCGTCTCTTTGTCTTTTAAAATTAAATGTCATATGCTATAAAAAGTAGATTTAGCAGGTTCACACTCCAAGCCGACGATATATAAAAATATAATATTTTTTTTTTGTCAAGTGATGATCGTAATCGTTAAATGATGATTTTAATGATTCACGTAAAGGTGAGATTCAACGTTTAAATAGAATATTACAGCACTCATTCAAAAATGTTTATAATGATTTAATATATATTTATGATATATATTAATATAATATATATATATATATATAATATATATAATATAATATATATAATATGTTTAAAATTATTCATACATTTTTATTAAAAAAAGTATGTTTTTGTAAACTTCAAATTAGTATCAGGAGAGATCCGGTAATTTTTTGATTTTAATTTGATACCTTGATTTTTTGAGCGCTTAACAGTTCTAATTTTCTGTGTACAAGGATGTACTATTATATGAATATCATGCATCGTATTTTCTTGAATTCAGAAACCTTCCTAGCGGAAGGACAGTCAAAGCAAGAAAATTTAAAATTGTCTGAAACAGTGGCCCCATTACTGTTAGCATTGCCAAATCCAGCGGTTTTACATCAGCATTTGAAAATGTTTATATTTTTTTATATATCTTTTATTTTATTTTATTTAAAGGTCTTCTAATAAAACATTTAATAACTCAGCTAATTTCTAAGTCTATGTTCAGACGATGGGAGTCTTATTTTTACGATTGCTAGTTAGGCAAAAGAATCAGAATCAGAATCATATACTGTCGATACGTTTTGCTTTCTCATTCGTAATTTATTTGAATTTTAAGTTAATTTATTCATTAATATATATTACGAAAACCTAGCCTTATGGTCATAATCGGTTTTCACTAATACTACTACAATAGGTACTACTACTATGCATAAAAACTATACGCTTAAAAATAAGATTCGCATTGTATAACGCCGGAGATAGTTGAAAGAAGAAACAGTGATAAGTTTATCAATAAGACTTCTATAGTCTGAATATAGACTAAGGAATTTTTTAACACAAACTAGCAAATTACTCTTAATCAATTAAACACAGTCATAAATAACAAAAAAATGCGTACGAACAAATCCAAAGAAAAAAGTGACGAAAAAACCGAAAAAACTGTAGTTGGTGAAAACATACTCACATACATGTATCTTAAGTTAACTATTTATAACAAACAATATATAATTCGAAAGGTTTTAGACTCTTCTTTCTAAATCCGTTTAAGAATTTAGGATCGGTTGATATTAAACTTAGTTAGAGGTCGATAAGTTCATAATCATACGAAAAACTGTTTTTTTTTACCCGTACCGAAAGATTTTGGGCGTGTTTGGAAAATTCCAAATACAGATTGCTGTTATGCTCGACAATACCTCTAGAAAAATAGCAACACATCACAGATATTTTTTGTTTCTTTGTTACACAGTGCTATTTGCCGATTTTAACTTAACAAAAATTTTAAATTGAAGCATTTTTTATTTAAAAAAATAATATTTTGTCATATTATGCTTACACACAAAAAAGTAATATGAATAATTTTGTAATATCGATTAAAATATTTGTAATATCAATTAAAATATTAATTAAATTTTCACCTATAAACAATTTGATAATATTAATTAATTTTTTTCAATCAAATTATTTAATAAAATTAAAAATTAATTTGATTCAATTAAATTCTTAATTGAAAATATTAATTGGCGTATACTGATTTTTGTGTAGATATAGTTTTATTTTATTTTTTTAACTAATAACCAATAGATTTGATTTAATAAACACTTTAAAATTAGAAAATATTTCATATAAATATTAAAAAAAAAATACTATTTTTATAGCATTACGATGCGTTTATAAAAACAATTTTTTGTTTCTAGAAAATCTTAACTAAATACGGTTTAAAATATATTGTATGAATGTACGTATTTTTTTCAAACAATGCGTTTACACTTCTTATTGTGTTGTAAATACAAGTGTTTAAACTAAAGGATATAGTGCAAAATAGAGTTGTAAGTAAAATGCAGTAGTTATACTCTTATAAATTATTCAACGTCTAAAGGAAGCTTCAAATTACAATGTGTCGGTAGGAAGAAATTTAAAATTTAAACCTAATCAAAATGAAGATAGGAAAAATGTACCAGCAAACTTTTAACTTATACTCGTACATGCTAGTTTTCAAGTATGTAAATGAAAATATTAAGATATTTTCCAAGAGTAAAAACATATAGGGCGTTGACAAATTTTATATGGAAAAAATTTATATAAAACAATAAAAAAACATACAAAATTTGTCAACGCTAAGCGTTGTGTTTTACAAAATTAGGCCCATATTTATTTTTTAATGAATAGCAGAGGGAAAAATTATATGATTAAAAAGGAAATACTTATATAACAACCCCAGCTTAGATCTAGTGCAGTGATATATGATTGCATCAAGATGATGCTTTCACAAAGACTTTGTGAAGCTTATTTTTTTAAATAAAAACTATTGATTTCTAATGAAGCAGTTGAAGTTTAAAAAACAAACATCATCAAAATAGTTTTTGTGAAAACATAAGGCGTTTCATTTTCAATCGCCCATATTGGAACAGTTGTCATGACTGAATCTGACAATGCTTGACAGATAACAAGCTAAAACTACATGATTACACTAAAAGAAAAACATTCACTCAGCTAATGAAGTAATATCATTAATAATTCTTCATTGTAAGAATGAAATTGCTCATTAGCTTATTAAAACTACCATTATATTTATAAAATTTTTCATTAATACTATTAATTCTTGTTAATTCTTGTGTAAGCTCGTTATTACTGACAAAGTTCTTTGATCAAATGAAGGTTTTCCTTTCAGTGTAATAAAAATGAATCAAAATGCGCTTTAACTATGGTAAATATTGTGCGGTAACAGGTTGTAGAGCTTAACATTTTTGGTGCGTCGAGAAACACCACCAAACAAATTGGACTGTTGGCACATTTTAGTGATGAGAAAAATCGAACTCATGAAGTACCCCATAGTGTTGAGGAAAATCCAGGATTGGGCATTTCTCGTCGATCTTGCGAAATGGGCATTAAGCAAACGATAATTCACAGTATTTTTAAAAATTTAGGACCTTTAGTAAAATTTAGGATGTTTAGTAAACAGAAGAACTCACGTCTACTGTACATCAACAACATCGTGTCCATGCTGATTGAATTCGACTTAAGACCTCAAAGATGTAATTCATCAAGCTATAGAGGACTTGCTTCAGCAAATGTGAAAATTGGTGAGGCAAAATTAAATAAAAAAAATATTGTAGCAGGAATTTGGATTTAAACTCTTTTCCATTTTATTTTAAATAGGTGAATATTTAAAAATAAATGTACTTTTGATAATATTGCATAAATGTATACATTTCTTATATATGAAAATTAAACCTCTTTCTAGATTCATATATTTTTTGTTGATCTTTTTTTTCTCCAATGAAATTTATTTCTACCTTCCCATACAAACTGTATGTTACAAAAATTATGGAAATTCAGGTTGGCAAATTTCATAAAGAAATTTCCATTTGCTGGTACGGACTTTCAAAACAATAGTGCACCGAAATTTTTAAATTTATTGTCTATTTTAGGGATATTATAAGTATAAGAGAAGACTTTTTTCAGTAAACTGAAACAAAAATTAATGCTCAAGGAATTGTTTGGTGGCGGAATTTTTGAAATTTCTAATTTTCATTAAATTTAATTGTGTGTTGTAAATTCAAAATGAAATGGATTTGAGTGTATGCAAATAGAATTCTACACAAAAGTCTACACGATTATTTTTCCGTGTAGAAATAAATGTAAATTTCCAAACGTGAAATTCCGTAAGAACTCCGTACTGTACTTTCATATATGTTGCATATATTGAAATATCAAGCATCACATAAAGTCTTTCAGTATCATAATATCTCATACATTTCTTTTGAGATTTTTCAACATCTTGAGTCATCATTAATAGCTGATAAAATTAATGATTGAAAAAATCAATTTTAACTTCTAGTGTAATTCTTTCAATTCGACTCCAAAAGACTTTGTTATTTTTTGTATTTGCCTTTAAATTTTGGACATCAACCTATAATTTACACGTGCAAATAGAAATAAGAATAGCTTAATATAATTAATATGTTTCACTTAAAGGCCAGAGTCTCGTACTTGTATTTAATTTGAAACATACTTTTGATAGTTTTACAAAAACTCGCTGGTTTGTTGTAGAATAATAATTACTCTTGTTACTTCAATTTACCAATTTAGTTAACGCCACACCACATACAGTGGACCAAACTCTAAAATGCTGATGATGATGAATGCTAAGCGCTTTTGCTGGTGTTTGTCGTAATAATGTACAATATGTCTTTAGTGCAATTTGTTTCTTAAAAATTATCTCATATAATTTAGTTTAGCATTTAGTGTATTTTTCTAAATATTCTATGCCAAATGATAAATAAAACACAATTGCAAGCCAGGGGGTCTAATCTCTAATTCGAAACGAAAGAAAATGCTTCCGAATTTGCGTGTTATTAACATACAAATTCGAATATATTTCCTTTCGTTTCGAATTACGGAGTAGACCCCCTGCTGTAGTGTAACAAATGCATTACTCATACGTTAAATATTATCTATTTTAAGCCGCAAAGTATGCTACATTTTTTCAAAATAATGTTTTAATGATATATTTTTTAATAAAATATTAATCATACGCACTCGTATAAAAAGTGTAATGCCGCCCAGCAAAAAAATTGGAAAAAAAGTTTTGAAATTAAGCATTTTTGGTGGAAGGTGATTTTAACAAGGATTGAGACTAAAATAATCGATTCTTGAGAACTACTTACTTTGTTTATTTGGCAACATATTGACGTAATCTATTAACACTAAAACAATCGATCTTCTCATCAATCAATTTCTACATCCTTTTTTTAATTTTATGTAATGTGATTTATAAGTCATTATACGGCAAGTAGTTCGGATGGTAATGTCTAACTTTTTGTTTTCCATATAAAACACATAATATGAACGACGTTGTTGACAGCACAAGGAATGCAAGATATGTACTCAGCATAAAAATAATTTTTAATTGCATGTGATAGTTACATCATTTACTTATTTTTTTGTATTTTAAGTAATTTTTAAGAAAGAAGTTTAAGAGTTGTATACATAATAGGACATTTACATTGTCTCAAAGTCTAGAACTTAAGAGAGCTAAATCCAGTTGATTTTTGCTAGATTCAACACACAAAACGAAGATCTAGTTTCTCAATAGATTTGTAGGAAATCTAATATTTTTATTTATTTTTTACTACCCGGTACATGAGAATTTATAAAAAAGATGAGTGAATTAGCTAAATTCTACTCAATTTTCTATTGAAAGTGTAAAACTAAATTTTAGACAAAGGATTTTGCCTTGGACGCGATATTTTGAAAAATGTCAAAAAAACTTAGTGTAAACAAAAAAGATTTTGATAAAGATTTCAAATTAAATATACTAGATTTTGAGTCAATGGAAATGCAGTGTAAAACGAATAGTCAAATTTGTGTAAGCTTGTTTTTATTTTTCGTGTATTTAATTTTTTATTTACCTGCAAAGTACACAAACATGAAATTGATTCTGCTAAATCGATTTTAATTTATTCATTATTATTAATGCCATCAAAGCGTAAGAAAAACATTATAGTTTTATAAAATTTATATCGTAAAAGGCAAAACAATTTCTGAATGCGTCAGGGTTGGAGTTAATGCAATAAATTTGAAAATAGAAGTAAAACTACCAAATTAAAGAAAAAAATTACTTGGTTACTACCTGGATAACAGTAATTAATTAAACGAAAGTAACACACCAACAAGGATTTTCCTAAATAACTTTTGGATTAATGCAGCGTTGTTGTTTGTTGTTGGTTAAGCAAGTCTATATGCATTTCGTATCTGCTTAAAAAACTAATCAGTAGATTTTTAGAAAGAAATATTCTTCATATTAATATATAACTCAAATAAATATACTTTGGTAATTTCACATAATATTAGATTATCTTTGCAAATTTAAAAAACAAAATTATAGTAGACTACAACCAAATGATTGTTATTAGCCTTTGCTGCCGAGAAACAAATGTTTGATGGGTAAACAAAAATTGTATGAAATCAAATTCTGAAAACAGACACCTTTTCGTATAGATGTGGGTGTATATGCATTTATGTACTAGATTTATGATTAATTTATACAAGATATTAAAAGCGTTATTACAAACAACAACACGCATGAATATTTTCAAGTAGAAACACAGACACTCATACTTGTACACAAACAC
This sequence comes from Nowickia ferox, assembly GCA_936439885.1. Taxonomy (NCBI): domain Eukaryota; kingdom Metazoa; phylum Arthropoda; class Insecta; order Diptera; family Tachinidae; genus Nowickia; species Nowickia ferox. Next base: position 98,379,967 of record OW387023.1, on the reverse strand, counting down.
TTACAACACTTAGTGCGGTATCGGTTTAAGTAGACCGGATTGTAATAGTAGTTGCTGCTACAAAACTTAATTAACTCATTAAAAATGCTAGCTTTTTTCCTCATTTCATTTTATGTTGTACGCGTCTTTCTACTGCTCTCTATGAGCAAAAGGCAAAAGTATGTGAAACAACTAAAAAGGGTAAAGGCTCTTTTCTTTTTTTTTTTGCGTTGTTTTCTTTTATTCCTTAATAATAGTATTTACAAAAGAATATTAACAGAAGTGTTGTGTTCTTCTCCCTTCTCGTTATTGTATGACTTTTTTTATATTTATCTATATGTAGGTAATGGTGTACATTTTTATATATAGATATATGTACGTACATAAATGGATAAAATAAGTAAATGAAAATCAAAGCAAAGAGTGGGGTTTCTGCCCATAATCCCACGAAGTTAAACCCAAAAGTGTCCCAGATATATTCTATCTCTTTATCGTTTAGACTTGTGTTTTGCCCTTTTTGGAATAAGGGTTTTTTGGGTCTGTAAAGCAATAAAATTATATTCATAAATAGAATAATATTAAAAATAATTCATATATAGAAAAATTTCAATATAAAATAAATACAAATTGCAAGAATTTATTTATTGTTGGCCTAGCACTTCGAAATGTATCTAGAAGTACTAAAAATAACAAAATTATAATACAATATACATATTATATAAAAAAAATAAAAAAAAAATTAAAGGCTTATTTTTAGCTTAAAGCCTGGTACTCTGTTCACAATTTCGTGCGAAATGCTGTCAAACTACATATAAAAGTATTTGGTGTGAAATATTTGTGAAATAAATTCGCAAAAGTAGTACTCTGTTATTGTTGTGAAAAACACGTAAAATCATGTCTTTCCATGCAAAATTAGTCTGGCATCATTTTAGTTGAGCTGCGAAACAACATGAGCAGTGCTTTTTTCGTACGGAATTTTAACAATGTTGCATACTTTCAAGCAACAAAAGCAAGAAATTTATACAAAAAAAAACGCGAGTTGGGCTACATTTAGTACATGTCAAATTTTTCACGCGAAATAATCAATGGTGCTGAAAATTTTTCACAACTTTGAACAGAGTACCAGCCTTAATGAACTAAAAAACAAAAGCGAATGTTATAAAAAAGTTACATAAAAATGTTTCACTGATTTGTCATTCTGAGCACGGAAAATACCCCATTTGTTCTGTAATTCGTTAGAGTTTTAATCATACGTCTATCGCTAAAATTCCTAAGTCATTGCAAACTAACAGAAAGTCGATAAATCGACTCAATGGATTTTTAGCGACAGGGATTTAGCTTTAGCGATTTATAGAATAAGGGAAATGTACTAATAAGCACAGTAATATCAATCAATTTGATATTAGAACAACAAGTTTTAGGCACTTGTTTCACTGTAAAAGAAGGAAAAGCTACATCGAATTTACTTATTACAAAAACAAAAACAAATGTTCTTATTTTATTGTTGTTATCAACACAAGTTGCCTTTCGGTTGACATTGTGGGAGAAGCTGTAAAACAATAATAAAAGATTGCAATATGTTTTATTTGGCTGGCAGGTGCTCACAAATTTTCTTAAAATCAATAGTTAAAAACTTCAAAATTATATGTTAATAATAATTGATAAGCTTAAGGTAAAGAAATACTCAATGCTGCTCTCAAGTTCGAAAGGAGGACCAGCGTTTAAAAACTTTTTGCTTCTGCTCATACTGTTGCTTCTGAAAATTCAAGAGTATCAGTAGAAGTTAACACAATAAACGAAAAACCTAACAAAACGAACAGCTTCAGCTGTAAATATGTTCGACAAGTTTTCTGTTTGTCTGAAAGCTGTTTTACATAAATTTGGAAGTTGACGTAGTAGAGATGTTGTGTGTTTTTTTTTTGATTTTGCAGTTTCAATTACGTATTTAATCGCCTGCTGGAAGAAATGTTATTGTTGCTTGTTTTACTATTATATTTGTATATACAGAAAAAACACTCATACACACATTCAAGCACATACAAACAAAAATTTTTGCTTCGTTAACTTCGTATTTATTTAAAGCAGCAATCAACTGTACGTATATGTCGACAGCTCTTCGTTGTGTATGTGTGTTCGTTTATTGTGTTAACTTCGACTACGACTCTTTGAGTTTCAGTGGCAGAAGTATAAGCAACAGGTTGTGATTGGACAGTCAAAAAATAAAAAGTCGAAGAAATAGCATAATTTTACGACTTTTGCTATTTCGACTAAAGTTTTCTTAACATTGAGAAGGAAAAATTATTCTTTATTAAAATCTTTCGGATTTTTTGGTCATCCTGAAGTTTACATTCTACTTTTACCTTTATTTGGAATAATTTATAATATTATTAGTCGAGAGTCTGGTGAAAAAGCAACATTAGGATCACTGGGAATAGCTATTGGATTATAGGGATTTATTGTATGGGCACATCATATATTCACAGTAGATACTTGTGATTAGGGTTCTCTGTGTAATTTTAACTGAAATTAAATCATTGGTTTTTTAGGAAAAGAAAACCTTCGATTTTATATTTTTTACTTACTTCTTGTTATTTTAACATTTTTAAAAATTAGACAAATTTAAGTTTAATAATAAGAAATACACAAATTTCAGGTACCAAATGAATTTTTGTAACTTAAAAGTTGTATTTTTAAATATTCTAGATGCAGTAAAAAAAAATCCTTAGTATACCATGAAATTTACTGTGTGTGAACGAAAGCGATTCATATTCCATGAAAGAAGGTGTTGCAGGGAATTATTGTTAAGAATCATGAAGTTTACTTGTTCACAAAATAAATATTTATAATTTTTAATATATAATTCGCCTCCAAAAATAATGTTAAAAGTGAAAAAAACTCAGGTGAAAAATATTATTCACGATAAGGGGAATCAAAAAAGGTAAAAACTTTCTAGGGATAAATTATTCACGATTGCAATTTTGTGAAAAGGGGAAAAATTTCGAGTGAAACAATTTTCACGATAGGGGTGAGCTTACTTAGCTAGTAAGAGTAGTAGAGGTAGGCAGGTAGCCTGAGTCTAAGTAGAATTTTTGGAACATGTAATTCCAACAAAAACTCGAGATATTTTTTTTAGACAAAAATAATTTAGTTCGACACTTCATTTGATTCGGAAATTGTGGCTTTTGTTGCCATCGAGCAGCAATTAATATTAAATTTGTATTAGAAAACTCAACAAAACTGTAGCTAAATTTGCCTTACGCAATTTTTCTTACGGTGAGAGATGTAGTTTATGAAAATAGCATTCGTAAGCCAGGATAGAAAAGGCTTGCGAATTTCCATGTTAAAAGCATTTAAATTAGATTAAATTCGCTTTTGAATCAAATTAAATAATTACCATAGAGTTTAAAAAAAAGGTCGAGACCAGTGTCTGTTCGAATAAAATTCAAGCCGAAATTGCATTTTTTTTAATTTTGTTGGATATTATTAACACTCTTCTTGATTAATTAACATGAGCTGCTATAGTTATTGCTATTTCTACCAGAATTTGAATTTAAGGTTGATTGCTCTATTATGGGCCTTGGGAGTCATGTTTTTTATTGACCGTAAAATGAATATGAGGATTTATTTTAGCTAATTTCGTCCTTGTACACATCCATGTACACATCGACCAACCTTATTGTTATTTAATGTTTCTGCAGATTTGGGACCATCCAACTTACATCTTTCAGTGAGCTTTCATATTCGTTCTCATAATAAGACCCAAAAGTTTCCTCCTCCCACAGTAATCTGATGCATCTTAATGCAAATTAAAATCCATCAAAAAATAAAACAGACTAAAACACAATTTTGTACTTGCACAAAAATGTAACATATTTACCCGCGTCGATCTCACATACCAATTGGCTCTAAATACAATAACACGTAATTAACGTACAAGCACACGGTATGCACGAAATTAAAGCTATAAAAATATCCCGCAGCTATCAAAAAACTTAACGTTGCCAAGTTTTCGAAAAAAATATATATAGAGGCACTATCGTCAGCTACATAAAAAATCATACATAAGTTCAACATTTGCACTAATATCAAACATATTTAATAACAAGTAAAGTATATCTTTTTTTACCAATAAATTGCAATATCTACATTAGCTTAGTTTGGTCGTAACTTCATGTTTACCAAGAAAAAAGTATCTACCCTGGCCTGTCTCTTTACTATTTTGTAATAAAATCTTTGAAATTTAAGACATTTCTAATTCATTAAACATCTAAGCGTTGCTTATTACATAAGGTGGTATAAATAACAATGATAACTATTTAAAAAAAATCTCAAATTACTTTTATATTCTATTAAAAAATATTACGCAATTTTTGTCCTTCGTACTTTAAGTCTCCTCCCCTGCACATTTTTCGTCTGTTGAAAAATGCGTTGACGCTGCAAACTTTAATAGCAGAGCAGTTGCTTTGAAGTGATTTTAAAAATAAGTATCGCGTGAGCCAGTAGCGTCCTCTCATTGGGCCGATAATTCGACCACGCTACTCGGATTGGTGTATCGCCACTGGTTAATTTTATTTACTTGTTATTTATCTTTTAAGTTTGTTTGTAATATTTATTTATTTTAATTTTAGCAGAGTTTACCGTGTTAGTTTGTTTTTTCCTCACAATACATATTTATCTGATTGTGTTAGTTTTTTTTAATGAAAACGTCTCTTCCATGCGGTATTTCCTCTGCTTCATGAGATGCCAGGATAGAGATTTTGCGTCCAGGGTAGATAAGGAAGTGAGGTATTACTTCTTTCTTAATATTTCACATATATTATTTTACGTTAAACCAACACATATTCATATCCACAATATACGTTATACATGTTTTAACGTTTTAAAAATGTATGCCTTCACGTAGAATTACCTCGAAACCGGTTACGGCAAGGGGCGCTTGATGGTGGATGTGAGACGTGCAAAAGTACTGCAGATGGACTTGTTGGAGCTGGGAACGACATTTCGTTGCTGGCAGATTTAACGGACGCCCTCCAGAAAAGTTGTTCCAATGTAAAAGTGTTCCCCATTATTGATGACGGGAGGACATTTCAAAGAAAGAAAAGGAACTTGAAAGTTTGTCAGGCACTATGAAGGTCCATTAGACTACTTTAATATAGGTTGCCAAAATTACTCGACACATTGGATTTTGCTTCCATGTATACAAAACCGCGCCTTAATGTTGATAATGTATAAGGGCCTGAACGTGAATCTGACGACGAACCAGCAACAACAGACGACAAATCAGCTGAAAGTATCTTCTCAGTCTTGTTCTCAGGCAGTTTGAGAGAAGTATGCCAGTTTGTAAACGAACAATCATCAACATACAAACCGTCAATTTAAAAATGAAAGAACACAAAAATTTTTTATGCTTTTGACGAAAGTGTTAAAGTCTTTGAAGAGGCGTGATTTCAATAGTTATATTTTTTAATGTTTTTTTTTATGAGTAAAAGTCCTTATTTAAATTTAAAGTTTTGTCATATCACATTGCAAAATATGTGCAATTAAATAATTTAATAATTAATTAATTTCTTTCGAGTGCGTTTATGTTATTTTAGAAAAAAGATGTTATGTGATTTTTGTAAGCAGATACTAACTGTCTTATTCATTAAAAATAATTCAGGTTTATTAAGCGCTTATTTGACATATTTCTATCGGAAATTTGTCAAATAAACCTGTAATAAACCTAAAATATTTTTTATGAATTAGACCGTAAGTATTTTAGTTTTCGAAGTTTAATACCTTATTCAAGTTAAATAAAAAAGACTTTATGAAAATTATTGTCTTATTTTTTAATTTTTTTATTTATTTATTTTTTTTTGTTATAAGCTATCACCAAATAATGAATAATTAAAGTTGATTCTTATGAAAAATAAGGTTTGTTTTCAATTTATCTTCCCCTGTAAAGTAAGGTGGCCTTCATGTTTTTACCCTGTATAGAGTATCTCCTCTGGTCACTTAAAATACCAGTAAAAGTAGATTAATTGTATGACCATTATTAAACATGCATGCAAAATACATGATTAAATACTATTATCTTGTAAAAAATTACTTTTTTGAATATTTTTATCACGCCGCCCTTCCTTCCCTTAACTAAGAACAACTCATATATTTGAAAAAGCGTATCATCGGTCTCACGGACCAAAGCGCGGTTAAAAAAAGGTTAATAAGTCAATACAGATTAGGAGTGGAGTTTTTGCATATTCAATATGTTAATGTTGTCGTATCACTATAAAGCAAATATTCTTTGTTGTATTTTAGAAATTTTTCCTCCACTATTATAAAACTAGATGCCAATTATTTATTTAGTAAAATAGAACTCTTATTACTAAAATATTAAAAACAACAACAACAAAACCATTAGGTTTTTTTAAATGATAATAAAATTATTTATTATCATATTAATATTTATTTAAAACAATTTTCCCAAAGTACTTTTACGTTGAAATTCGTATTTCTTAATGTCAGAACTGGCTCTTTTATAGATAAAACATTAAACGTGGGTGAGTAAATTCGAAACTTGTTGTTGTGCAAATTTTTCCTCTCAAAGCTTAATGCAAAGCACATTAGGTGAATATACTCGTATATAAATATATACGAGTACATGTGCGTATGAGTGTTAATGTACAGGTAGAGTTTTGTATCGAACCCCTTTTAACATTAACAGCTCACTCCATAGTCAACGTATTTATGAAATTTTTTTGCACTTTACCTTCTTCTAACTTTAGGCATTTTACTTTCATATTCTACTATAAATATATGCATATGTGTATGTGTGTATATACATAATTACATAACACACCTAAGTGTTTTTGTGTATACATGAGATTTACAAAAGCTTTTTATAGCTTTCACTACAAATCGAAAGGATTTATTTAAGTATATCAATATATTTGTATTATAAGGAAGAGGGGAGCTGCCACAATGGTAAATGTCACCCACCCAACGCTAAAGGAAACGGTAAATGCCAGCCAATGGTAAATAAAATGAAGTAGTTCGATAATAATCAATGACATCAGTATGATATCGTACGAAATTCATCACAACTCCCAAGACGAATTACTTACCTGAACCAACTATGCTGAATTATAGCCCATTTTTAATTTTTAAATATATAAATTTATAACATGACGAAATTTAGCTCTTGCGGAAACAATTTTTCTCGAGAATAAATTTCTTCAACTATAAATTACGTAAAAATTTGAAAAAAGAGAGTGGGAAAATATAATTTTCAGATAAGGTGCTATAGTACCATCCATAATTCCCATAACAATAACAAAAATTAAAAATTTTAAAAGCCACCGATTTATCTATCAAACATACCTAAGCACACTTTCAAAAAAAAAAAAAATTAGTCAAAATTGGTCCAGCAACTTGGTGTGTACGTGGTAGTGTTGAGCGAAACTGTGATTTTTTAATAATGTTGCTCCTTTTGAACGTGATTTCTAAATTGCTGTTCTTTTAAACTGTGATTGTAATCACAGTTTAGCAGTATTTTGTTTGTAGCAGTTCTATTATTTTGACAAAATCTAATAAGAAGAGCAGTTGTGAAATTAAACAGTGACTGTGATCACGGTTTAACACATTTCAGCTCTTCTGCTTTAAAAGTATGTATTAGTATTGGTATTTTGATAAATGCTAATAAGAAGAGCGACAACTCATGTATGCCCAAAGTCGTATATTTTTGCCTTATAAATAAATTTTCTCTCAAAACTGAAAAAAGCCTACCAGATTTCATGAAAAAACTCAGGGATGAAAAGGCTAAGGAGTCCCCTAAGAGTGTAAGAATAAAGAACAATTATTAATAATTAAAATAATATTAATTTTAAAATCCTAAGATACTCGTATCATAGCCAAACTTAAATGTAAGATATCGAACTATTGACTGTAGCGCTCTTATTTTAATTTTAGCTTGTTTGTTTCCATTTTAAATTTTTTCTTGTGTCTTTAGGCGTTCAATATTATTTCGTACGTGTATAAAAAACCAATTGCTATTTTAGCTTCAATTAGTGACGCAGCTGTAATCATTAATTCTTACATTGAATACGATATCATGCGTATGCTGGTATGTCAGAGTTTTGCTATAATAAAGTAAAAAAGTTTCCAAACTCACCGAGAGGGCAACATAATTATTAACAATTTATTAAAGCAACAGTTTGTGGTTCAAATATTTTTAATAAGCTATATACATATATATAAAACATATACGAGTATACAGAAAAAAAAACAAGAATTATGTTCAACAAAAGCATGTTATTGAAAAAAAATGTTTAATTTCAATAATATTTGTAATTAACTTAATACAATATTTAACAATACCGCGCATTTGAAAATATCATTTAATTTCATTTCTTTGTGTTGGTGTTAGTCTTGCTTGTTTATTGACCCACTACGGTGATGTGCTTTTGTTGTTGTTTATTTTGGTTGCTCGTGTTGTATACGTGTGAATTCCGACAAGCAGCCGAAAAACGTCGTGGTTTGTTTTTTTTACTCAGCAAAGTTATTTTTAAATTATATCATGGCAATCCGCACATGTAGAAGAAACATAAATATCATATCTTGCGTGTTTTGATTATTTGCGTATGGAATAACGATTTGCTCTTTAGCTGAGTGGTAAGTAGGTTAGTCTATTAGTCAAGAAGTTGCCGGTTCGACTCATCTCAAATGCATCAAAACGCAGTTTCCAGGATTGTGTGGAAAAATAAATAACTTTAAAATTTAACAAATAACCAAATTTTAAATAAAAATTAAGAAAAATAAAGAAATACACATTAGAATTTGAAAAACAAATTCATTAAAAATTTTTATTTTCTGTTAACAACTCAATTGTCAATAACACAATTATTTTAACTGGAAATAATTGAGTTGATTTTGTTTTCTTATATTACAAATGTGTGTTTGTATTTATAAAAATCGTTGTAGGTGCCTTTTTAAATAATATTTTAATTGTATTCACAAATAAATTAATTACTCGTCTTTTTTTTCTGTGTAGATATGAGCAATACTATCATCCTTATTTGTACGCAACCAAATATTACTAAGGCTGTTGAGTTGTCGTTTAATTAGACCCAATCAGGAAATGTCCCTTAATTATTCTTAATTAAGTTCTCTAAGCTCAACTAATGATTAGCTATCAGCCACATATATGGTTACATAATTGCTTCTTGACATGTATGTATTTACGAACCCGTGTTCACTTACTGCTGCTTGTTTGTTTGAGAATGAGTAAGAAAGGTTTGTATGTACAATACTCGTACATAAAATCAACAGAACAAATCAAATATTTTATTTTAGTTCATATCATTGGTACTCGTATTATTTTATTTCTTCTTTTAACTACCATTTGGTTTTCTCATTAGCTTTAGTTAAATAAAAACAGACTCAAGATTCTAGTAAATCTGCTTAAGTAATTTTAAGCCATACATTTTCATATATAGGGTGTTTTTTTAGAGGTATAGAACTTCGAATTGAAATAAAACACAAGAAAATCGTTTTAATGTCCATCAATTTGGCTTTATTGGAAGGATAATTTTATGCCATTAACGTTTAAATATGATTTCGGGCATGTGGCCGCCGCGGCTGGCTCGAATAAAGCCAATTCTACAGGTCCAATTTTCAACCACTTTTTCGAGCATATGGGGCCGTATGTTGGCAATAACGCCACGAATGTTGGCTTCCAAGTCCCCTAACGTTTCTGGTTTGTTGGCGTAGACGAGCGACTTCACATATCCCCAAAGAAAATAATCCAATGGTGTCAAATCTCACGATCTTGGTGGCCAATTGACCGGTTAACCGAATTAATTGCTCTGATGGACGATTATGTCGACCATAAAATGGACGGAGCTTGCGGTAAACTTCGCGAACTGAACCATTATTTTCGAAATAAATTTGCACGATTTGCAAGCGTTGTTCTTTTGTCAACCTGTTCATGATGAAATGGCAAACCAAACTAAATAAACTTGACAGCTGACAAAATGGCCGCCAGTTAAAAAAGTGATGCCAACTTAAAGTTCTATACCTCAATAAAAAACACCGTATTCACTTTGGGTTAAATATTTTTAATCTAATGATGTTTGCATTAACTGACACCACACAGAGTGTACCCCAAATACAAAAACGCTAATGACGAAGCTTTACCGGTTTTCTAAAACGTCACGCTGTTACGTTGTGCTAGTGTTTGCCAGAATAATTATAACTGTCCTTGCTGCAACTTGTTGCTTAAAAGTTATCACATTTAAATAAAACATACGAACTTTAGCTTAATATAAAAAAGGCACACAACTAACGTAATTTGTATTTTTTTTTTCTTAAACACCAAAAATTTAAAGAACTTTTTGATCTTTAAAAATAATTAAGATGAATTGTTTATCTAATTTTTTTAACCATTTTCAAATGTTCTATGAAATTATTTTATAAAGCTTTAGGTCAATTTAAATATGTTTAGTTTTTTATGTCGATATTGTCGATATTTCGTTAACGTTAATACGAAGTTAACCTACACGATATTTCTTATTTTCTGTTTTTTTGATATTTAATTTTAGCCTTTTCTCCTTTCAATCACAAAAAATATTTTCAATAATTGTAAATAACAATGTGTAGGATAAAAAACTTAAAATTTTTGATATTGAAATAAAAAAAAAATATGTAAAGGGTGTTTTATATAGAGTGACACAAGTTTAAATCATAATAAAACACAGAAATATATTTCTAATATCAATGAAACGCACTTTATTGGAAAGAAAATTTTATGAAATTAATGTTTAAATATGACTTCTTCCATGTGGACGCCATGGGTGGCGCGTAGAAGCAGCAATTTGGAACACCTCTCTTCAACAACTTTTCACCGTATTTCACCGATAACTCTTCGAATGTTGATTTTCAGTTGTTCAATTGTTTGTGGTTTATTAACGTAGACAAGTGCCTTAACATAACTCCAAAGAAAATAATCCAATGGGGTTAAATCACACGATCTTGGTGGCCAATTAATTGGGCCATTACGTGAAATTATGTTTTCCATCAAAAATTTCTGTGAGTAAATCAATTGTACTGCCCGCTATATGGCATGTGGCCTTGTCATGTTGGAAACACATACGAGCAAGATTAATGCCAGGTAATTGAGGTACGAAAATATTTCGAATCATGTTCCTATACTGTTCAACATTGACAGTAACATTCTGACATATGGGCCAATGACTCCGTCAGCCCATAAAGCGCACCAAAACAGTAATTTGGTGTTTCGAGAAAAGCTTGTGGATTCTCCACACTCAGAATGCACTAATTCTGCTTATTTACGTACCCATTCAACCAGAAATGGGCTTCATCGGAAAATAAAATTTTCAAAAATAAAAAAAAAACAATTTGCTCACGTTGCTCTGTTGTAAGTCGATTTATAATGAAATTTCAAAGCAAACTAAACAAAAAGCAACTATCAGCTGTTAAATGGGTGCTCAAATAAAGCAGTTATGTCAATTCAAAGTTGTGACACTCTAAAAAAAACAATAATAATAAAATAGTTTCATTGAACAATTAAGATGTTTCTAAAATGTATTTATATAGAGTTTTAAAAAATTCTCCTATGAAATGCAGAAAAAATAGACCTTTGCTTAGTTTAATTTTTCCTGCATTTCAAACGAAACATTTTTTTAATGCTTTCTAAGCCTTTGAAATTTATTTTCGAATAACAAGAAACATAAACTTTTGTAAAGTTTCTTAGAAGACTCAATACATGTTTAAGAGCTTTAAAATATAAAAGATACGAAAAGAAAAATTTTTCATTAAAAAAAAGAAAAGGTCGATTTTGATTTCAGACCGTTGGTTTCTTGGTAAGCCTTCTTAGAATTTGACGAAGATTATGAGTTTGACAACCTCTTGGTGATTTTTTGAATACATATAAATTGACCCATTCTTATAAATATTTTGGAAAATTTGTGAATTTTGAATTATGATTTAAAATATTTGAAAGCAAATCATGTATACACCCAGAGAAAAAAACAGTTTAAAATCAATAAAAACTATATTGAATTAATAAGAAACATTAACGAGAATCTAGTAGTGTTGAAATTTCTTATTTCAATATGGAAAAATATTAATTCACAGTATTTATTATTTAATTTTATTGATTTTAAGTACATTTGCTATTATATTGAACATTATTAAATGAATGTCACGCGTTCTTAGTTTTAAGTTTCAGCTTTTCCCTGAGTGTACATTCTAAAAAAAACAACGAACGAAGACTTTTAAATGGTTTTGTGACATTGATAAATTTTTATGGGAAGGCTTTGGGGCCATTATTTTAACTCGTTGTTAGTTAATGGTAGGATTTTATTGTATAGATAAACACTTTATCATTATTACAACTTTACTTTAACCCAAAGTAAGCGATAAGTTAAAAGCAAGTTTAAACTAACTGCAGCTTTTATCGTTAGGCTCAAACATTTGAAGTTACCACGATTTCATACGTTGCCAGGCTTTCTACTTTATGTATCGCAGTCAAATTTATTTGATCCAAACATGACACAAAACAAAAACAATATAATACCAAGATATAATTGATCAAAGAGAATTGCGGCATAAATACATTTTCCATACAAATCAACACAAAATAAAAACAGGCCCAGAAAGGAGTCGAGAGATATATTCTATTTTATTTTGACAGCGTTTTTTCTTATGCTCTGACATATAAATAAATATTCTCTCAACAATGCTACCATACTTTCAATAAATTTCATACACTTTGTAAACAAAACTACAAAGAAAATTAAGCACGAAAGAAAATAAAACAAAAACTGGAAAGAATTTAAAGTTACTGTCGTAGATTTTATTATGGGCTTAGCTAACTTGACAGAGATTTTTTCTGAAGTTGCGGACTTATTCTGCTTAACATTAATAAATCAAAAATAAAAAATAAATAAAATTTTATTAATTATGTTTTTAATAAAGAAAATAAACAAAAGCAAGTTGCCACTAAGTATTTTAAACAATCAATATCCACAATATCGACAGCAATGTTGCCACCAAACAAAAATTGTATTATTTATTTTATCGGACAGTTGTAATAATGGAATATTTTAAAGGTCACTTTATAGTCCAGTTTTGCTAAACTTAGGATTAACTTTAACTTTAACTTTATCGTCAAGTCATAACAATTGCCCTTAGAATAGTTTATAAAAGCCAATTTTTAAACCTTATTGCTTATAAATGAAAAAAAGAGCTAAAGCTGATATTTTCGAGCATTGAGCTCTTAATCCTAGTTCTTTGTTTAAGGTAACTTCCGCTATAAAGAAATTTAAAAAAAAACCGGATTTTTCTTAAACAACTTCTTCCAATGCATTGGTCAAAAATAATTAAATGCCTGTCAAGTTTTAATTGTATTCCTAACTTAACACATTGACTGCCAAGGCACTTTCAGCAAATAAGATGCTGGGGGCCAAAACATTTTTTTTTTGCATAATCTCTTCGAAAACGTCAACATTGGAATTTAGGGTAGTATAAGTACTCTTTACTGCTTAGAAACAGAGATTTTTTTACATATGAGAGTGTCGCACGCATGTGTCCCACGTGGCGCCTTCCGATTTTTTTTTTATTGCAGGGCCATTTCGGGCATATATGAACGACAAAAACACTCTCCAAAAATGCTACAAATTGGGTTCGCTCTATATTTTTTTATTCTTACGTGCTCAGTAAGCAGCAAGAGTGGACCGCATTATATTATTCCATAATATTTGTCTAACGTAATGGCGAAAAGGAAGTTTTTATCGGATACTGAGTTAAAAAAAATACTCGAAAGTACAGAAAATGATGAAGAATGTAAGTATTATAGTTCTGATGACTATATAAAGGATCCTATATATGATCCTACTCCAAACTCCTCGGAAAATTATGAAGATGAGAAACTTGCAGACAACATAGAAAAAAGTCTTGCAACTCTAGCATTAGAAGAAAATGCCGAAGAAAAAGATGAAAATCAAGAAGTGATTTACTTTTTCAGGAAAATCAGGCAAACAAGAAGATGTTCCACAAAGTGTCACCCCGTTTGACACTTTTCGTCTGTTTATTGACAATGAAGTAATCGCAAACAATACAAAAGTACGTCAAACATGTAGTTTATGTTATTCCAGAATGACACAGATGAAAGTGAGATAGACCACCAGAAAAAAGTTTACAAGTATTGGCCGTATTGTGCGCATGTATTTAGAATGTTTTGGAAATCACCACAAACAAGTTTAACGTGTCTTTTCATAATAAAAATAATATGTAAAATAACTTTTCGTTTACTTGTTAAGTTACTGTATATAATAAAATGAATTAATATTTTTTTTTCAAAAAATATTGTTTTCAATTAATTTTTGAGCTGCGCCGAAGCCATTTATACAGAAATTTCAGGGGGCCATACATCATATTACTGCAATAAAATCCTATTTATCGTCAGCCACTGTTGTGTGACATGGCTAGAGAGAATGAAAATCGTGTCGAACATATGTGTCCGACATGCCGTAAGCCGCATAGTGCAGTGTCACTCATATGTGTCCAAAGTGGCAGTCAATGAGTTAAAATAAAGTATGTTTTCCTTAAATTTATAAATTTTTGTTCATTAAAATACATATTTTTGAATTGTATGAAATATTTACTGCTTTTAAAATTAACTACGCTTATAACGAATGACTTTTGCAGGTCATTCGGAGTTCGTTATAAACAAATTCCATTGAAGCAAATCATTTATACCTTAAAGTGCTCGGTATTTTACAGGATGTAAAAAAATTGTTAAAATAAATTATTTATTTAAAAAAGGTGGGGCTTCTTCTTTAGATTATATGTACATATATATTCTTATATAAAATATACTTTAATTTATCAAATGTGTAGTCTTTCAACTAAAACAACGACTACTTAATTTTATATTAAAATATAAACAAGAAAGTCTCTACTTTACTGTTGGTGTTTATTACTTATAAAAGAACTCTACATAAATATAGTTGAAGTCTTAATTGTTACAAGGCGACACAGCAAAGTGCTTAATGCCTTTGTTCTATATACAAAAGTTTTAGTTTAAATGATGGAAAATTTATAGAAAAATAACACTGAGCAGTAGAAAATAAAATTGAAATGTTACTGAGGAAACAATAAAAACCGCAGTTGCTATAAAAGCAACATCTCCTCGATTGATTTATAATAATGGCTGCCATTTACGCTTGAGCGATCATAAAGTGGGTCATAAAATGAGACGTTGCCTTAGCAACAAAAAGGCAGCATTTCCTTCGTAATGCGCTCTTTATTGGAAATAACAAAAAAAAATAAAAGAATTTATATATTATATAAATAAGCAGTTAAGTTTAAATGATATTAAGTGTTTTATAGGATACTTCTTTTAGTGTTTGTGAAAGATAACTCAAAGTGAAAGAAAATGAATAGTGTTGGCTTGCAATCAATTTAAACTTTCCTGTATTGAAATCAATCGTAAAGAATTCGCTGTAAATTTCTTTCTTTCAGTAATGGAACAAGCAATATACGTACATAATGCCACATTATAATTGGCTAGGTGAAATTATCAAAAAAAAATTGGAGTACTGAAACATTTAAGGCAACATAAATCTTGTGCTAATTGTTTTGTAGACGTGTACCAATAAAATTTGAGCTAATAAAAAGAAAATTATTAAGTTTGATTTTAAAGAAGGAAATTTTTTTTAATTATATCTATTTTTATTGGTAAAAAATGTGCCACGAATAATGAATGAGCTATTATGCTTGAAAGTGGAACGAGGGCATTTTCTAAAGTATCATGATATCTGAAGTTTTGAGTGTGAATTTATTAAAAATTTATGAGCCCCCAAGCGCATCTGTGTCATTTTTGCATTTTCTCAGGCTCATATCTTGCAATCCATTAGGAATTTTTATTTACTCTCTAAAACAAAGTTGTAGCTCTTGTCATAAAAAACAAAAATTGTGAACATATAAAATCAAAACAACTTCATCTTCTAGATCAAAATCGCAAAAAGTTTAAAAAAAATTCAATTTTTGTTTACCTTTTTTTCCTGTTCAGGTCCATAGGTAGCAAACCGTTCAAAATTCAAGGAAACAAACAACTACAAAAATGTACCTAAGATCTCAATTAACAACTTTTTGGAACATATGAACTTGCTAGGAATGATTCTTAATAGCGTTTGAGTCGCCGCAAAAGTAAAAAATTCCCAAAAATTTTTTAATTTCATTTGTCTAGAAATTGTCATGACTCCAAAATCTATAACATGCGGATTTTTTTGTACCTCACTCAAAGAGACATCCAAGCCCATTTTTGAAAATAACATAGGAGACATTTTTATTTTCAGTTTTATTAAAAAAATAAATATTTTCCTTAAAAATTAAGTTCAAAGAATTTTTTATTTTATAGTTATTCAAATTGTAACAATTCCCATAAAAAACACTAATTGTTAACTTGACTACACCCAGTCAAAAATACTTGTATGGAAACACTCTATTCTTAAATAGCTGTTGTTGTTGTTTATTTTCTTTACATACTTTTACAACTACGATTCAAATCTGAAAAAATTTTATTATTGATTTCTTGTTTTAACTTTGATATTTGTTGAGCTTCTCATTTGTTTAAATGAAAGTTTAGCATAATAACTCTAGTTGTTGTAAAAAAATTTTGGCTAAAGATTCCCTGATTATCTGCATTAGCAACAGTGAAATGCGCATAGCATCCAGCCAAACCCCTAAATAATCCATTTAAATGTATTTTTAATAAATTTGGGATTATTAGTGCATTAACTAATGTTAAACTTATATTTAATTTTGTTTTTGTTTAGCAAAAGGAAAAAAAAGACCGATGATTAGAAACTCCTCTAATAAAAATATTCTCTTTTGATCAGAGCTGGAAAAATATTTGATTTCACTAAGCTAATGCTCTTCATAAATGATGTATACATTCCACTCCAAATATTAATCAATACTCCACTTTACTCCTTATATATTACAAATGCATGAAGCGTAACCACTGCTTTTTAAATGAAATAAAAAAAAATAGTTCAACAAACGCACTCACGCTCACATAATCAACAAATAATATAAAATATAAAGTTGTATGAAATTGAAAATAACTACGCACAGTTAAACAACATAGTAGCAATAGTTAAATATGTAGAAACAATATGTTGCATACGAAAAGGAATACACACAAAATATTTTTTGCATTAAAGTTTATTCAACGTGAATATATTTACACACTCATGCATATTTATGTAAATATCACAATATGTAAAATATATACACGCATACATAAATATGTATACATAATATTTCGGTACATACAAGCATGCAATTCATTAATTTATTTCCTTATTTCTTGCTCGCTTTTAACTCGTACACATTTTTCGTCTCCTACTTCCATTGCGTCTTATAGAAACTAGTAACTGGTGAAACGCATGAATGACTTTGAAACCATATTTGCCAAAACCCTCCGGACCTCCATAACCTTCCATGTCCACCTCTCTTCACATTTTGTTGCGCTGAATTTACGACATATTTGCAATAAAATTCTTTATCCTTGCGAATTGCATAGACAGGGTACTGATTGTAAATTATTGCAAGTTTAAGGAACGAAGCGTTTGTGTGCATGTGTACTTTATATGTATTTCCATGAATCGTTTAGTTTTAACGCACAAATGCTGAAAGTTCTCCTTTTCATTTTCTATGCTTGCATACGCATACACACACACACACACACGTGCTCAAAAACATATGAGTGCATGCACTACCATCGTGTGCATATTTTCTTTGTTTTTACAAATCAACTGACATTTATTACACTTCTGCAGTGGATATGAATGCATGTGTGTATGTACATACATATGTATGTATGTATGTACGTATGTGTATTTATGATATTGTGCAAAATTGTGCTGTTCTTTATCACAGCTTTTGATTATTTGGTTGCATATGTGTGAGTGGGTGAATAGACGTACGAGTGTGGTTGCTAAATAAATGTGTATAAAACGTGTACTTGAGAATTAAAAAACCACGACATGTTTCTTTTGGCTTTATGATGTATGATTGCTGCCAGCAGCGTAGATTAACAACCTATAATTGGGGAAACAATTTGTATGGTTATGACATATAATACTGCATTTTCTTCCGAAGACTCAAATAACTTTTTTACTTGGAATTATGAACCCCATATAAGAATGTATGTACAAACAATTGTTCGTAATGTTTTTGTCACGTAAAAACTAAGAAATTAGAAGAGATAAAGGATATTTTTTTAAGTGTAGAGCTGTGAATTAAAACAAAAAAATAGTGTCCAGTTGCTATAAACGTTGCTTCATTTAATAGATGACAATTTTTGAGTAATATTTTCAGCATATGGACATAAAAGGCTGGTTCTGAGGAAATATAATTAATTAATGAATTTTTTTAAAACAAAAAGCCATTAGTAAATTATATTGTGATTTACATCAGATAATGACAATAAGTAATAAACAAAATATACTTAAGTAAACAGAATTCATTTTAGTTAATGTGTATAATCATATTTGTAGCGCAAACAATTGGTACGATCCCATATTTCCTCTCATGCAGCTAGACTACAATTCTAGCATCTCAATTTTATTAATGTGCAAAGCTTAAATACAGTTGTAGCATAAATAACTAAAAATTCACATGCGTATCAGACTATTAAATATTTAATCGGACAAAAAAAATACTCATAATAATCGGGATATTTATTCATGATTCGCCACTGTGTGCACACATTTGTGTATATAAAATTGAATGGAAAATATGTTTTGGCTATTTGAAAACATGATTTATAAAAGTAGCCCTGTATAAACTACACCTGTGTCAATATAGTCAGAGTGGTCTATAAATCTATACATTTTAGTTGTAGTTGTTTGTTCTACAATACTTAAGAAATGTGTATGAACATAGTTGTTGGTTGTTAATAGTTATACCCATTCGGTTTGGAGTTAAAACACTCATTCATAAATGTTTGAAAGATTACTTAAAACGATATGTTTGTTATTATCTGGTGTAAACGAGAGATCTGACATCATCCCTCCAAAAAAAAAGAAACTCCAGCGGACTCAAAAAATTTAAATTTTATCAGCATTTTCTTAAATTAATAAAAATTGTGATGGGGGGTTGGTTGGTTAATATGCCTGTCTACTACACGCAGGCAATCAAGTAGAATCTAGATAATTCCTTTTTGAAAGCACCACTACACTCATCGGTATCAACTTATGTAGAACCGTATCTAAGTATTCTGATACGGTGATCGTTACTAGATCCAACCCGTCGCGTTGATATATCTGATAAGGTCACTCAACCCAATCTCAGATAAATCTTAAAGGTCGTCTAGTAAATTTCTGTCTAAATAAATGTGTGTCTCGAGAGATACAAAGATTGCCTCTTCTTTGCTTTCTGCTCGACAACTTCGGCAGAACTCATTATAGGATGACCTATCCTACTAGCATGTCTGCCTACCATCCAGTGCTCCGTCAGCAACCTTGCACGTGACTATATTGTGCCATCTGCATTCAGCCTTAAAAATATAGTGCTTGAATATACCGCTTCTAATAGAACCAAACAGCATGGCTACCGATTTGGCATTGGAGGCATTCATAGCAGAGCCAGCTCGAGCCAGCTCCTCCGCCCGTTCATTACCTAAAAAAATACTTTGTGCTGGAACGCAGATGAGTGTGAAATCACCTTGAGGATCCAGTCTATAAAGCTCAACTAGAATAGATGAAGTGATATATAATATATCTTAGGGGTAGAAGCGCTGCTTGGCTCTCGACAAAGATACCAACTTTATCCTGTACCTTCCTATCAATCAGCACTCTAGCCGCTTCCATTACCTCGAAAATTTCAGCCTGAAATAATAGGGAGACGAACGGAGCATTATATACCAAGATCGTCTGAAAAGAGTCCAGAGACGACACCGCAGACTATTATTTATCCATCAGTGTATATTCTGACGTTATATTCCCCTACCATTGTGACTCCTTTAAACGCCTTGTCAAACTCCAGATGAGTAGAAAAATTCTGATACAAATTAATTATTCTAATTGAACTACAATAAATTTTTACTTCCTACTTAACTTTGTCGAAAGAATGTCTTCGTGTGCATTCCAAGCGAAAGGCGGTATTCGATGTTTGATGCAAATTGTCTTGCGTAAGTGCAAATGCAAACTATTGTAGATTTTCTTCCAAATCAAACAACAAAATACACTCAATACAAAGAAAACCTAATATTTTGCATTTGCACTTACTCAAGACAATTTGCATCAAACATCGAATACCGCAAATATATTATTGAAGAGTTTTTGATAAGTATTTGTAATACAAATATGTAGTAGCTAAAAGACTGTCTTACAATGTCGATAGAAAACGTTCGATCGATTGCTTATTTTGAAACACAAAAATGAATTTTTCTTATTTTGTTATTATGTTCAATATAAGCAATTGTTTGAACGTTTTCTGTTCACATGGCAGCACAGCCCATTATTATATTAGTTGGTTCGTGGAAATACAACTAATTTAATTTATTTTCGATTTCCATGAAGTTAAAAATCCCAATCACAATATTCAGAATACAGAAAACGAAATAATATAAAAACATATGGGGACTTAATCCTTTGTTGACATTTCTCATACGAGTATTAGTATATTGTTGAATTTTTTTTCCCTTAAAATCGTAAAAATTTAGCACAGTGTATTCCAAGCTTTAATTATTATTTTCCCAAACATTACGCCACTGCTAATTTACGAGTACGTACACAGCGTTCTAAATTAAATTCAAGCATGTCAAAAACTTGCTTTACAAAAGTTCTTGATTAACATTTTCTCTCTAAATGGAACATAAAATAAGTTTGCATTTAGTGTGCGTACAAACTGTTTCTGTGTACTCGTATATACATATGTACGTAATTGTGGGTGTGTAATTTTCGCTTCGCTTATTTAACTAAATGTAAAACAAATAAAATATATATAATAACAACAAATAGAACAAATTACATAAAACATACATAAATGGAAGCAGCAACAATGGTTATTAAAATCAGAAACTGACAAACATAAGTACAACACGAAAAACAAACACTCGCAAAATATAACTTTTAACACATTTATAATTGATACACAGACACATTCAAGTGCGTTTGTATGTATTTATGTTTGTATATATATACATATATATGTACATACATGTATGATACGTTACATAGAAAATAATATTCATAAATAAACATAAAGCATAACGAGTGTTATCCACATCTCAGCTTCTTTTATTTAGGCTCCTTTCTGCCTTTAATATTTATTAATTATAGTTGCAGACACATACACACAAATTGTACACGTGTTAAAGGATGTGTTTAGTTGTACGAGTATGTGTTTGGAATTTATTATATTCATAGGCTGTAATAAATATGAATCCTTAGACAAGTATTTAAGAGGGTAGGCTTAAAAATACTTAAGAAAACAATTTTCTGCAGAGAGTACGTGATGTACAGAAGGGTCTGCTTTTAGTAGATAAATATTTTCGAAACCCATATGTAAAATAAAATGCGAGTTATTTGAACTGCCAAAAATGTTCATGCTTTATTTGTATTCCCACAATACTGTTGTGGTATCGCTTTGAATTTTATTTTTTACACACATACAAAATTTAGATCTTTGAATCAGTGGAACTTTTGTGGGAAAACATGTTTGTTTTAAGGACAAGATTACATATCCGCATAAGATATTTTCATATTGACGCACAGTGCAGATGACCGAATGATAATGAACAAATATTTTTGTAAATTTTTTGGAAGTTCACAGTTTGTGAAATTTTTAGCAGTGCTGTTTCCAAAATGTTATATTTTTTTCGACCAGCTCCACCAATCATGAATGAAATTTGGCAAAGTTTAAACTACTAACCTAAAACTTTGATATTTTTTTTTAAATTTGCATGTAGTCAGCGTTAAAGTTATTTTTATTTGCAGTAAAATACAAGACTGTAAAGCTGTATTTTAATATCAACATGTACTCGTACATATGTGCCGACAGTAAATTGAATATTTAGAAATAATTAATATGATAATCACGAAATATTAATAAGAACAGTTAAACATATTTAGCTAAAGTGATATATATTGAAGTTAAAGTGAACAAAAAATAAAAAACGGATTAGAAATTATTACCCAATGGTAATGCAATAATATTATACACAATCGCGCATAGTCATAGTCAAAACAAAGTATACTTTAAGAGTTTAAAACCAGTATTTTGTATGGCAATCAATAAATACATGTCTGAATCAAACAGTTTTTGATTAGTAATTATTGGTTACGCTTTCTTTAGCACATGGCACACAGATGTAAGCCCAGCCTAACTAACTAAAGGTAGAATCACACCATTGCCGCAAATATACCAATCTGACCCAATTTTATTGAGCTGAATTGGTGCACAATAACAAAAGTATCCCATTAAAATACCTTGCAGTCATATGATTGTCCCATTTAATAAAAATTTGATTGCCACAGATTGGCGAGGAATGAATTTGTGGCAATAATTGCAGCAGCCTAGTCATACGATTGTTCTAACTTGCGGCAACCCAAACAAACAGCTGGTTTGGTAGTTTTTAGATTGTTTTGTTTTACGTGCAAATATTTTCATTTACAAATAAATAATTTTTTTTCCGGTCTTATTTTGTACGTGAAAATTATTCATTTGTTTAAAAGAAATAAAATTAAATCTCGTTTGTATAATTTGTGCTCATTAAATATACAAAGCATGTGCAATTTTCGTTCTTTTAAACGAATGAAAACTAAATGTGTGGATTAAAGATTTGCTCACAGTTCCATGTTAACGTTTCAAATAACCTATACTTACATATCAAGTAAGTTGAAGTTAACGATACTTACGAAAACACTTGGTGCATACGAAAGAATAAATTAATTTAAGAAATTGTCGCGTATTGGCTACTTTGATTGCCGCTCGAGAACACAACAAATATTTGAGCATTTTTAACATTTTTGTTAGGGCATGATTCACACGATTGCCGAACCATATTGTTCTCGATTGTCGTATGTGAAATCACACGATTGGCATATAAAATGGACCAATAATTGGTGCATTGCGGCAACTAACTTAATCAAAATAGTCATTCGCATCTTACTTTTACACAGAAAATAATTATTCGTATATATTATAATTTTTTTTGTTAATAAAATTAAATAATTAATTGAAATTGAACATTTTATGATTTTTGTCAGTGCACTTTTCATTATTAAAAGATGTGATCAGTAAGCTTTGAATTATATATATTTTGTTATATCAATAATGTATTTTTTTTTTTACCAATTTCGTTGTTGAATAAATGATCCCGCATTGTAAAAAGTGGTAGATAATAAAAAAAAGCAAAATCGAATAAAAATGCTTTTTTGTAAACATTTTTGTTCAAGGCTTTCAAATTTATTGTGTTTGTGTATTGTGATTCTCAATAATGTTTTTAGAGTCTTACTATAAACATCCAATTTTTTTTTAGCTAATTTAAAAATCTTTTGGTTTGAAGTCTACAGACGAGTTCAATGAGAAGGTACGACCCAGTAAAAATTACTGCTTTTTTATTTAATCACTTGCTGTTGCGCATGAATAAGGCATATTTTTTGTTCGACATGATCCAACTAGAATCAATACATTCAGCTTCCAAAAAGCAATAAATTTTTCATCTTACTAAAGTGCCTCACAGAAGTAATACTTAGATGGAAAAGTTACTGGTTACCCAAATTTTCTGTGATAATTTTCTACTTTGTTAAGAGTCCGCCTTACGTTAGTGCTTTCCAGAAGCATTTGTTATTAAGTAAGCAATGCATTGCTTCCCTCATTTGTTAGTGCTTGCAATTCAGATTTGTTTTTGCTGGGGAAATGCGCGCGCAGACGTTATTGAATCAGAAAAAACATTCAATACTTCCAAATAAAATATAGACTTTACATCAAATAAATATACTTCTGTATTTCATATATACTATGTATCATTTCATTATCATCTACTTACCCACAAAGCTGCACATTATTCATACATTGTAGTACATATCGTCCTTGCCATGTCAAACAATCCAATCCGCAAAACTCCTTTCTAGGATATGCCTCATTTCAAAATGTTTACGATAGATAACTCAATAAGAAATATTTTAAGCCTGGAATTTGTAGGAATACTCCGACTTTAAATTAACAATTGATGACACTTTGCGCTCTTTTGAAAAGCACAAATTTGCATGGGACAATATGTGTGTATGTGTGCATATTTTTTTTTTAATTTTGGCATTACATATAAAAAACAATATAATTGAGTCAGTTTGTTGAAAAAAATAAATTTTTTCGTTATATCGACAAATTAAATTGTTATATGAATTAAATATATAATTGAGTTTAAATTAACACCCGCATTGCGTATGTCGAGTCGTATATTCGTCTAAGAGAATTTTGTCCTAGATTAAAGAAAACTTGTAAACGCTTCCTTTAATCTAAATACAGGTGTAAATATTAATGATTTGTATTGTTGGTTGGATTTTAATGATAGTTTTTCTGTGTTATTGCAAGAACAACTTGAAGCAAAGTGATGTTAAATGATTTTTTTCCATTGAAAATAAAAAAAAGAGTTAATTTTTAGAGGTTTATAATATCCTTATATTTTTTTATTTATTTATAGAGAAATGCAATATTATTCAAATATATTAAAGTCAAGTATATTATCAAGAATGTTATGCATATATGGACCACTGAGTTGTGTAAATGTGTAAGTAATTTATTGCTTGCTTGGGCTTAAAATACAATTTCATATATGAAATACCGAAATGTATTTATTTGACTTATACCTAATTTACATTAAGAATTTTTGTTATGAAGTTTCATGAATTTCTGAATTTCGTTGTGCGAAACTTTTTCTGTTTGCAAATTGCAGTGCTATAGAAAATAATTTTATATAATAAGGACGTAAAATGAATCTCTGATGCATTTTCAGCAATTTTTTTTTCATACGAGCTATTCCTGCAGGCCTCCTATTGAGAAATTAAGCATTTTGATGGAGCTAATTCATTAAAAAAAATGCTTAATGTAAATTAATTAATTAAGCAATTGTCTACATACATTTTGTTCCCGCTTTTGGAACTCATCAGTAGACTTCAACCCAAAAAATGCTTGAGTCTAGCTAACAAACTTCGTATAGTAAGACTCTTAATACTATATTGGGAATCACAATATATAAATATAATAAGTTTGAAAGGCTCAACAAAAATATTTACAAAACAATCATCTTTATTTTAATTTTATTTTCCTTCACCTTTTTACAATTCACACAAAAAAGTAATATGAATGAGTTTGTAATATTAATTAAAATATTTGTAATATTAATTAAAAAATTAATTAAATTTTCACCTATAAACAATTTGATAATATCAATTAAGTTTTTCCACTCAAATTAATTAATACAATTAAAAATTTAATTGAATCAATTAAATTATTAATTGAAAACATTATTTGGTGAGTACTTTTTTCTGTGTTAGCTGCCACATTGGGCAACATTAAAAGCATTAAAATGCAAAAAGAAAAATAAAACATTTATTTTCATACATGAAATAAATATACTTGACATAAAAAGGTCATCTATAAGCATAAATATAACAACAATGTGTTAGAGTTGGGCGTAGTTAGATAGATTATTCCTTTTTGTTACCAACAACTAAAGGAACTAGTTCGTTCTTTTTGTTTAGTTGTTCTTTTCGATCAGCTGTGCAGTGATCAACAGAACAGAGATTGCACAGTCATCGAATCCTCTTTAATGTAATCTTCGTGTGCCGTTGTTCTAATCTTTAGAATTTTATTTTATACTTAGTGACTTAGTGCGTTGCGTAATTGTTGTTAAAATTGATATTTTTAACTGAAAATGCTTAAAACAAATTTTAATCACTTTTTTTTTAATACTGCATCATATTCAACACAAGTTCTAAAAATATTCCTTGTTCATACGTACTACATACATACATATTTGTATTTAAACTTTATGGACTCATTTGCAGTATGTTTTTAGTAAGAGGTAAAAATTAATGTTTTTGAACGAAAATATTTAAAAGGAAATCCGTAATCAGTTTAAGACAAATTTTAATTACTTTTTTAATTCTAATAATCTTTTTCACAATCTGTTTTCTAATTCAACACTACAAATAATTTCTTTTAATTTTGTAAAACTTACTTGTATAAATTTTCTGTTGTTTGATTTGATTGTTGTGCTAAAAACTTGATAGGAACACTACATTCAACTCCTTTTAACAGTATGCAAATCAGAAACTATGATCTTTTAATATTGATCAGGAACAGAGAATAAGATAAACAAAACGAACCACAGACCAAAAACGAACGAAGGAACAAAAACGAACGAAAGAAAAGAAAAAGCAAAATAACAATTCGAAATAACTAGATATAACTAGTTCACATTGTTCACTCAAGGGAATAGTTCAGTTGAACTAGTTCGTTCTTTAATGCACAACTCTACAATGTATTGAAAATCATCAAAATAACATAACTCCATGAAAAATTGTTGTAAAAGCTAATAAATTTAATTTTTGTATATGGTATAATGCTTGAGATACATATTTAATTTAATACTTTGCAATAAACCAACTTAGTCATTTGGAACCTTATAAATTAACTTAAATTAGTTTTACTCACAGTGGCTTGCTTTATATGTTTTCTTGTTGAGTAAAAAAGTAATTTTCTTAAAAAAAATTAAAAGCAAATTACATTAGGTCCTTGCAAACATAAAACGGCATTAAATAAAAATACAAATGTAAACCCCTGTTTCTAGAAACCGAACGGTCGACTTGTGGAAACACATTGTAAGTGTAGGTTATTTTGGTTGCTAAAACAATCATTCAATTTACATTCTATTAAGCTCCTTTTGTCTATACATAAGTCGCGACGCTATGCTTAACCCAGTCCGTGTTAGCTTTGCGATATTCGAGTAATTTACTTTATTTGGCTGTATACAATACTCTTCCATTTCTCTTACATACTTTTTTCAGTAGCGTAATTAAATTGAAAGAAGTGTATACTCGTATGTATACTAAATATAAAATTCTCTTTTGCTAATGTTTGGTATTAAGTCCCTTTACCCTAAATAATTAGCACTATTCAGAAAAGAAATTCTACTGGATAGCTTTAATCTTTATGAATGCTTTAAATACACAAGATACTCATTGTTCTCACTCATATTTGTGTGAGTGTTTACAATTGTTTGGTAAAGCTGATTTCACACGATCTGTATTTTAATTTTTTGCATCTGACTTTTGAGTTTCATTTCTCATATACGAGTATAACTTTGCATTTCTGCTATGATATCCAGTTTAGAGATTACATTTACATTTCCTTTATATTTTTACTGCCGCACACATTGTTATTGTAACCAAGCAGCTGATACAAGATCAGAATAATTCACAGACATTGTGAGCGTCAAAGTTTTAAAGCTTTCACCTGACACATAAAGGATTTTTTTTTATGGAGTGACACAAGTTTAAATCATAATAAAACACAGAAATTGTATTTCTAATATCAATGAAACGAGCTTTATTGGAAAGAAAATTGTATGAAATTATTGTTGTAATATGACTTCTGCCATGCAGCCGCTTAGAAGGAGCAATCTGGAACACCTATTTTCAACAAGTTTTCGCAGTATTTCACCGATAACTCTTCGAATGTTGATTTGCAGGTGTTCAATTGTTTGTTGTGCACACGATCTTAGTGGCCAATTAGTTGGGCAATTACGTGAAATTATTTTTTCATCAAAAGTTTCTTTGAGTAAATCAGTTGTAGCGCCCGCTATGTGGCATGTGGCTCCGTTTTGTTGGAACCACATATCAGCAAAATTAATGCCACGTAATTGAGGTGCGAAAAAGTTTCGAATCATGTTCCTATACCGTTCACTATTGACAGTAACATTCTGACCATCATCGTTTTTGAAAAAATATGACCCAATGACTCCGCCAGCCCATAAAGCGCACTAAACAGTAATTTTCTGTGGATGTAATGGTGTTTCGAGAAAAGCTTGTGGATTCTCCACACTCCAAATGCAACAATTCTGCATTATTTACGTACTAATTCAAACAGAAATGCGCTTCATCGGAAAATAAAATTTTGAATGGAAATTAAAAATCAATGTCAATTTGTGCTTCAGCCCATTTGCTAAATTGGGGGCGCATACGATGGTCGTTTGTCTTTAATTGCTGCACAAATTGAATCTTGAAAGCTTTTTAGCCAAAATCATTTCGTAAAATCGTCCATAAATTGGAAGAACATAACCCGAGGTGCTGAGAACGGTGACGAATTGATTGATTAGGATCATCTTCAATGCTTTGCAGAACAGCGGCTTTATATTCTCCAGTGCACTGTTCGGCATCTGACGGGATGTGCCTTATCAGTAACAGTATGTGTGGTCCGAAAACGATCTATTTATTGCCATAAATTGGAAGAAGTGCACGATTAGTTTTACGAATAGAACAACTATTTTGATTAAAAATTACATTAATTTGCACGCGTTGCTCCGGTGTTATTCGATTCATAATGAAGTATCAAAGCACAATGAAGTATCAAAGCAAACAAAAAGCAACTATCAAGTGTTAAATGGGTGTTCAAATAAAGCAGTGATGCTAATTCAAAGTTATGACACTCTAAAAAAACCACGCTTTATAAAAATCACAGTAAAATCTCATATGTCAGATGTAAAAAATATTTAGTGTGAAAGCAGCATAAGAAGTATGTACCAGTATCTCCAGGACATACACACATGTGTTGTGCGTGTATTGAATTTCTTAAATTTTTGCCTGAAGATATACATATCAACAAAGTTTTCTCTTTTGTGTAGTTTCCTGCCTTGATGTTTTCCCTAAGTTATATATTTTTTTTCTTAAAGTTGTTTTATTATAATAGCATTCTTGCTTTAAGTTTCAGTAGAAATACAACCTTATTCCAATATTCTCTTTCCTTGTACTCTTCTTATTTATTGTTTGAGGATTAAATAAATACAAATTCTTGACACAACTAAGTTTCGTATTATTAATGATTCTTTTTGTACTTTTTTTTATTAATTGCAGAACAATTTCATATATTTGTTGGCGATCTTAGTTCAGAAATTGAAACTCAACAGTTACGTGAAGCATTTGCGCCTTTTGGAGAAATATCGTAAGTACCAAAATTTCAAATGTTATAAAATGCCCTTAAAAATTATCAAATTACTCACACCAAGCATAAAAGCATCATAAAATATTTTTTTTTTTTTTCAGAATTAATAAATTGTAAATTATTATAGGTTGGGGATTTGTCAGTTGAAATAATCTTCTCAAGAACTTTAAAAAAGGAAGAAAACAAATTTCGACTGTTATTCATCATCTTGTTTCATTTAATTTCTTTAAAATTTGACAAAAAGAAGAAAGAAAATCATAAATTTCTTTACATAAATCCCTAGTTTCCAAACAATATGCATGATTAAATTTCAACTTGGGAATATATAAAAATTTAGCAAAGTTTAAAAATGAGAGTTTTGATAGAGGACTTTACTTAGCAAACTCATGATGAGTTTTATATATTTTTTTTATGTATATAAATGTATGTATATATATTTATGTTCCTTTAACTCCCACTGCAGCACTCAAAAATTTATAAATGTAATGGAAACATATAAAATTTTATTAAAGGAGCACGCACTATTGCAGCGGTACCTCTTACGCACGTAGAAACGAGCTCGAAAGCTTTTTTAACCTCCAAAACTTTTAAAGAGATTACACACTTTCTGCTTTAAGCTCTCACGGTTGAACAAGCTTATAATTATTAAGTAGAAAAAACTTTAAAGATATTGCCTAAATTTTCCTGTGAAAAGATTTCCATTTGAATAATAAATGTGTTAATCAAATTGACTAAAACGATAAATTTAATTATAATACAAAATGATTTCCAGCTCATACGTTACCATTTATACACCTGCTTACTATTCAATTAACCCAAAATGACACTTCCTTTAATCTCATATTAAGTTCTGATTCCATGTTCACAAAACACATGATGATTAACATTAAATAAAATTTCCTCTACTTATTGATAGAAGTAACCAAAAAAATTCTTTGAAATTAATAATAGTTAATCTCTTGAGAAGACATACATACACATACCACCACCACCACCACCTTCTCCACCACAATCATAAAGCTTTATAATCAATTACACAGAACCTTCCCTTCTTCTTACAACACAAAATCTGAATATATTTATTCCACATCACATTTAGTAAAAAAAAAAAAATTATTAAAAAAAAAAAACTAAATGAAACGAAATGATTAAAGGATATAAAGCGTGAATAGAGACGCCAGCAACCAGACAATCCGTTGCCAAGATTATCATAATCAACACCTTCGTTAACACCAACCTTTCGTGAGGCAGGACAAGCATCAATATAAACTAAAGGAATTACTTAGAAATTCTTTTAGCAGCTGGAATACGAACGAAGATGTTCTAGATGTGCGATAATGATGTGCGCAGTGGAAATGTCAGAAAACCCATTAAAATGAAATTCATATACGAGAACATTTAAACTGATACAGGACACACCGTTATAAGAATTCATTTGAGTTTTCACAGTGTTGATTAGGAAAATCTTCTCGCATGTAAAATGGTGTGAACTGGTATGGTTAAAAGATTTTACGAGGGCATTCAAAAAATATGTAATTATTATAAAGCAAAGAAATTTATATATTTAAGTCGTTATTTTAATATTAAAATATCTGTGGTTTTCATTAATAACAGCGCATATCCAAAAATCAAATTTCTTCAGTAGAGCCAAAAAAAAGTTATTTTTAAGCTTACGAGTATTTAAAAAAAAGGTAAAAGTTGTGTTATTGTTTTAGAAAAATGTGATGAACATGTGTCCATATTCAAAAATTGTTTAGAATTTTCTAAAAACTATTTAAAACATAACAATTTGATATCATAAACTCGAAATGAGAAATATATAACATATGCTGTTATTAATGAAAACCACAGATATTATTTACTACCAATTATAAATTTGAAACTTACTTCTGGAGATTTTTCACGAGAGCTTCTTGCTTCATATCACAAATAAGCATTCCAGCTGGTTCTATATAACAGTGATTGATTTATTATTTTCTTCCTTTTGCATTTAAATGTTAGCCAAGTTTTTTCAATACTTCGTCATTGGCTTAGGGTCAATTTCACGATGTCGACAACGTTCGACTTGTCGCACACTTACATTCAAAAAAACATGTTTTGAATGTACACTTACATTCAAGACATGCAGACAAGTCGAACATTGTCGGCATCGTGAAATTGGCCCTTAAATTTTTTTTTATATGCACCAAAAAAACTATGACAGGTTTTTTTTATTTTAAGCTTTGTGATTGCCTTTATTTGGGTTTTTGAATAAAGATATAGTGTACATTATATCTGTGGCAATAAGAAAAAAAAGCTTAAGTCATATTTTACTGTTTTGTTTACTGAGAGCACTTTTAAGCGTTCAAGTCGATTTTCAGAAATTTGTTTCTTTTACAGTTAAATAGGGAAATTCTCTGTAAACCTTTATTTTTTTAAGCAAACATCGTTGTACGCACTATAAGTTATACATTCAAATTAAAATATACCAAAATATAACCTTAACTAAGCTGTTATTCCAGATGAGATTAGAAGTCTAAAAAAATTAAGTCGCAAGTCATAGTGCTATAACTTCCTGAAAAATCACACAAATTCATTGAGATTTTGACCATGGGTACTTTCCAGTATGTAGATTATGGAGGTACCATTAACTCAAAATCAGCTTATCTCGACTAAAGCACTTTTTTCTTTTGGCCACAGATATTAATTAAGAAAATATGCTTTTTTCATTCTATTAAAATTTTACGAATTTTGTGGTAGCTTCTATTTCAGTAAAAATATTATTTGCTCTTTTTAAATTTAGTAATTAAATATAAAGTTAATATTTTTTATATAAACACTTTAAAAATTGGCCATATACGTATTTGTCGCTCTCTACTGTGCCACTGTTACGGCAATATGATCTATTTGACTACTGTTTGAATTTCCAAAGTATTTATATGAAAATAATATATTTTCATAACTATTTTACTTGCTTTGCAATACAAGCCCCAGGCCTATTTTTAACCGACTTAAAAAAGGAGGTTATCAATTTGCCTGTTTTTTTTATTGAAATTTATTTGCTGCGGGTTATGCATGTCTACATGCAATTCATTGGAGCTTTGCCAAGTCATCACATTATGCACAGACTTTCAGAACCATTTGTGAATTCACAAGTAATAATATTTTTGAAAATTACAAAAGGATAAGATCCAGCAAGTAATTTGTATTCAAGATGAATCCATTTTATTTTTCTCTTACACAAATTTTTTTATTTTATTTTATGATATTTTACCTATTCTGATTTTACCTATTCTCATCAGTTCCAATAAATATTATTGGAACTGATCAGTACCCTTAAAATATTAGTTTGGCACAAAAAGCTTATATCACCAACCTATTAAAATTTCAATTCGTATTTAAAAGTAATTTTTTTCATACAAAAATTCATAAAAATCGACATTTACTGGTAGATATGAGTTGAAATAGAGTTGGTGAAATTGGCCATAAAAATTTTAAAATAAAGCTTAAAAAAATAAACCGACTTAAAAAAATAAGCAATAAAAGTTTAAAAATAGTTTAGTTCAGTTGGGTTAGGAAGGGTGTTGCTATACCGCACCTCCACTCGGAGACCCAATTGGGTTCATTATGATTCCCTTCTGTTGCCCAAAAAAGTAATAAATAATAATAATAAAAATGGGGGGTAACCCCATTTGTAGCCAGAATTCATATGATGAAGCCTCTGATGTTCTCTAGTTTACACTTCCCGATATCAGTAATGCTTTCATAAAAACGTCTGCTCAGCCATCTAAGCCTATGACGTTGCAGCTTCTGTCAGTGATAGATAATATGTTCAATGGTTTCTGGTTCTTCTTCATACTTGCACATTCTACAAAAATCGAGAGTGCCAGTTTCCCAAATGCTGGTTCTTGCTCTGACCGAGCAGGGACCTGTCAATGCGCCTATCATAATTCGCATCGCCTTCTTATTCATGTCCAGTAGCCGTTTGTATCTTCCTGAGTCAAATTTTGGCCACAAACCCCTCCATACTCTACAATCCTTCCTGCTTTGCCATGAACTGTTGGTCCTGCTTTCTACCCAATTACTGAGTTCCTTAAAATAATGACCTATCGGTAATTTCATCGACCTGTCTGTCATTCCTTCATCTAATGCCGACCCTATTCTTGCCAGCTCATCGGCAATTTAATTTCCCTCAAAACTGCTGTAGCCAGGAATTCAATAAAGTCTGACACTATATTTATCCATAAGCAGTCACTAACAAGTTTCGATTTGACAATGTATACCTTCAAAGCAAGTTACCTTCGCACTTTCAGCTACATTGCTGGCCACCAGCTCCGAGGCCCTGAGTTTGTCTATAACTTAAATAAAAAAATCTTTTAAAAACTAGTTAAAATGCTATTATGGTCGTGAAAGGGTTAAACTAAATAGCATTAGAGACAAATATTTTGTAAGAAAGATTTTTATTCAATACAATACATCTTCCTTATTAGTATACATATTGACGAGTTTAAATCAATATATATTTTCCTCTGTGCATTTAAATCCCTAATCTTTCAAAGCTTTTACGCTTTTTCATAAAACTGAAATTCCTAACCCTCGTGACTTTATACATCATCTTCAAGTTAGTACCTCTTGTAGTAGTAAAAGGCAAAAAAAAAAAATCCTTCTTCAATTTTGAAGATCTATTAAATTTTAAACAGTATTTAAGGATTATTTTCTGTTGCTCTTTGCCAAGTTATTTTTCTTATTTAGCTTTAGCATTCATTTATTTTAAATGTATAAAGTTTTTCTATCACTTGTATTCGTATACCGTGTACTTAAGTATTGTAATTTAACTTTATTTCCATTCAGTTTCCCCCTCAATTTTATGTTTTTGTTCTTAAGGAGAATTCGCGAAAAGCCTGAGGTATAAGGAAAGAAAACCCTTAACTGATTTTTATTTGAATATAGCGGATTTATTAAACCACCTTTACCATTTGTATTCTGAATTGGATGTTTAGCGTTGCGTTTTCCTTGCATGAAGTCTATTTTGACTGAGATGAAATACGGAACAAGACAGATGCTTTTAGTCCTTTGATTTAATAAAAAAGAAATTAATTTAAAGAGTGATGGAGGAAAGATGTTTGAAATAAATATTTTACAAGAAGTTGGTAAATGAATTTTTTTTTTAGATTGTGGCCGTGTTTTCAATAAATCTGTTTTATTTTGACGTATTTAACTTACAGTTTCGTTTTATTTTTAATTCTTTGTTTCTATGACATTTCCTTGAATCTCTTAGTAGTTTCTTATAAGCACATACAAATATGTAAGAGAATTTTGATAGAGATCATTATTAAGGATTATTTTTTCCAAATTTATAATACACTTTTTCAGTTAATATTTTGATAAGATAAAATATGTAAAGATGTATAATATATATCATAGATTTTGATTAATTTTTTTTTATGTAAAAATTAAAAAGAACTCAGCCTAGAAATACATAAAATTCAAACCTATAAAAATATTTCTTAAAAAAACTCTAAATTACTAGGAATGCGTTTCTAGGAATTTTATGCTTAATAATTTCTTTTGAAATTTTGCCAAAATACCTTGTCTGTGGGCAAATTTATTAATTTTTTATTAAGTGCTTTTTATAGAATACGAAATAAAGTCAAGTTGCTAAACAAAAATTTAATTTCAGAAATATTTGCTTTGAAGTTTTTTGTTTGCATAAATAATATTCTTGAATGAAAATATTTGTTTCTTCAAAAAAAAAAAAAAAAGAAAAAGCAGGAAATAAGTAAATTTAACAATATTTAAGGCAGTGGCAATCTCTTTTGTCAAACATTGAAACGTTTCTTCCTTTTTATCTTGTCCTTTTTATTGGGAAAAATTAATATTTGCATATACCAAAAAAATAAAGAAAAAAAGAAAGGATAAAATCAAACTCTTGGAAGATACGAGTGCAGTAGAAAAATTACCAAAAGTACATAAAATCTCTGAGAAAATAGCAGTTATTACATTACCTTTGGAAGTACAGGGTGCCTGTGCCTGGTAGCAGATTTATATTTTCAAACTTGAATAAAAAACGTAATAATTGACACAAAGTTTTATTAAGAGCATTGAGCGATAGAATGGAAATGCGGATTTTATTTTTTTTAAAGTATGCCAACCAGATGTCTTCCATCGAGTTGAAAATACTGTTCTTGGTTCAATTGAGCTGTATTCTCGACGAATATTTTCCTTTAAAGCCACAATAGATTTGGGATTGTCATTCTAAACCCCCTCTTTGAGGTAGCTTCATAAAAAAAAATCCATGGGAGTTAGATCGGGCGACATCGGTGGTCATGGGATGCCTTCAAAGCGACTAATCAGTTTTTGGGGGAAATTTTCCCGAAGCAAATCCATCGTAGCTCTGGCTGTGTGTGCAGTCGCCCCATACTGTTGAAACCACCTGTGTGAAGAGTACAATAAATGAACTTGCAGGTTTGGCAAAAATAATTCCTTAATCATGCGTCGATAGATTTCACCGTTAGCATTCGTCGCCTGGCCACGAGAATTTAAAAAAAAAAAATGATCAAATTATCTCATGCGTGGATGTTTCAATCGAGGGTTGCGGATTCTGGGGGATCAGTAATGGCAGTTTTGCTTGTTGACGTGGCTGTTAAGTGAAAATGAGCTTCGTCGCTCCAAAAAGTGGGATTTACAGTGCGATAACGCTCCAAAATCGT
Organism: Nowickia ferox; assembly: GCA_936439885.1. Lineage (NCBI taxonomy): Eukaryota > Metazoa > Arthropoda > Insecta > Diptera > Tachinidae > Nowickia > Nowickia ferox. The sequence goes on along the minus strand of OW387023.1, from coordinate 98,344,061 downwards.
TTCATAAAAATTTTTGCGTAAATCAAAGTCACTTTCTTTCAGTTATTGAATGATTTGAATTTAAAAAGGATGCAACTTCAGATCCTTTATTAAAGTTTCATGAATAATCGGTCTTGGAAGTCCCAGTGAGGCTGCTCTTTTCCGTATTGAGAGTCGCGGATTTTCACGTGAGTCCTCGAAAAAAAAAATATATAAATAGTTTCATTATGATATTAAAATTTTTTTTATAAAAACAAAATTCCTGTCTTTGTTTTCAATTTTGTTTTTGTTTTGGTTCAGTATCAGTTTATCAAGAGGAAGTCTAATAGGTTTCTAAAAGCCGCACTATCTTATATCTTAGCTACAACATAAAATAGTTAAATCGACTTATAACATAATTAGAGAAATTGTTATAACAAACTCATTGTTAGGTAAACCAAAATAGTTGCATCCGTTAAGAATATCAGGATTTTAACCTTCTGAAAAATTTGTTCTGCATGAATTACTTCCTGAAAATATTTATAATTTATTCCTAAAGTTGTGTGGTTTGGTGGAAGGCATTGAGGCAATAAAATCACAGGAGATTAATGGCTAAGGTTCAGAGGTGTACCTCGCTGGACATCACGGCTACTCAGAGGAGCACACTTCAGGCTGCTTTGGACGTCATTCTTCACCGACATCCTATAGAAGACTTTGGGGTGACAACTTTTTAGAGTCGTAGAAGCAGGTTTGGTGAGGACAGGAATATCAGGTCACACATCAATCTTAAATGAGATCAGTTTAAGTGATCAGAGATCCGTAACCCCTGGATTCACGGACTATAAGGTCGCTGAAATTGATTTTAGTAGAACACGTTTACTGATAATTCTGGATAGGGACTATTGGGTTAAATCCGATAAGCTATATGAGGAAAGTGCGATCTTTAAAGGCGGGTCAAAAATAAGGGAAGGCACAGAGGCTGGTGTCTATATCTTGGGTACCAAAATTAGTAGTTCTTTCAGACTGCAGAATGAATACAGCAGCAGTCGACAGCCAGGCAGCGCTAACAGCTTTGAAGGGACACAATGTAGGAGAGCCCTCAACTTGCTTATGAACAAATATAGTGTCAGACTATGTTAAGCTCCTGGCCACAGTGAAATTGCCAATGAGCTGGCAAGAATAGGGTCGGCGTTAGATGAGGGAATGTAAAACAGATCGGTGAAACTATCGCTAGGTCAATACAGGGAACTCAGTTTTTGGGTAGATAGCAAGACCAAGAGTTCATGACAAAGTAGGGAAAATTAACTCAGGAAGATCAAAGCTGCTACTGAATATAGATAGGGAGGTGATACGAATCGTGATAAGCGCATTGACTGGTCACTGCTCGGTCAGATCAAGAACCAATTTTTGGGAAACTGGCACTCCAGATAATTTTTTTAGAATGTGCGGGGATGAAAAGGAACCAGAAACCATTGAACATATTATCTGTCACTGTCTAAAGCTGCAACGTTATAGGCTTCGAAATCTGAGCAGACGTTTCCATGAGAGTATGAATGATATCCGAAAGTGCAAACTAGAGGACATCAGGGGCGTCATCATGGGAATTAAGTGGGTTAAAGACGGATAAAAGGGTCACTCCTGTGTACAAAAGGGGGTAAATATAAGTTTTAATGCGCAATAGAAGGGAACCACAATGAACCCAAATGCGTCTTCGTGTGGAGGTGCGTTTTATCAATAGCCTTCCTAACCTAATCCTGCCTGAATATTGTTGAATGCATAAGTTCAGAAAAAATCGCCAGCATATTGTGAAATGGCTCAAATATATATATATATATATATATATATATATATATATATATATATATATATATATATATATATATATATATTTATATATATATATATATATATATATATAAATATATATATATAAATATATATATATATATATTATATATTATACAAAATATGTTTCAAATGTCAAAGCTATCAATTAAGTTTATCTCTCCAAGTGCTTTATATATATACGTCAGTTCTAACGCATTAAAATTTTTAAGTTATTAACAAAATATAAAGACTTTTTTGACTTTTAAAATTTTTATTTTAAACAAACAATATTTTTTTAAATTGTCAAAATGTATTATATTTTTTTTTTTGGTATACTCTTATATAACAACTTAAAATAAACAGTGGCCATATGGTTACCGCATATTTGATTCAAAAGGAAAAGACTCTAAGTATTAAGTGACAAAGAAAGCAAAAATAAAATATATATTTTTCCATTTTAGATTTAAGGCGTCAAGCTTGCAGTAAATATATTCATTCCTTTACAAACAATCAACTCTAAACCACCCACTTGTACACCCTGAATGTTTTTCTACCACAATGATAAAGATGTAACATGTTGATCTAAAAGTGGGCCAGTTGCTTAAGAAAAGGGGGTGTAAATTGAAAGATAGAAAAATATTGGTTAAAACATAAATTCGAAAAGCAAATACACAAAAGTAGAAAAGTAATAGTAAAAATAATTTCACATAATAATGAAGAATAATAAAAAAAATTTGACAAGGTCAGAAATCCAATTTTCAAATTTATTTACTTTCTATTAAAAAATTACTTGTTACATTCTTCTTTTTTTTCTTCTTAAAATTAACTATATATAAAAAGAATTTTTTTTGTGGTTTTGCTTACAGTGAATATCGAAACTTTTGCAAAAGTTTTGTAAGCCAGTAAAATAATATATAAAATGGTTAAAAGCAGGACTTATTATTTGAAATTTCAATATTGCCTTTACAAATTGTTTTGAAAAATATCAAGCTCAAGCTACCTAAACTCCGGTCTTATTAACAACTTTTTCTTATTCTTCCATTAAAATATTTTGAAATATCCTTTAATATCGAGTGCAGTAATATGCCCCATAGCTTCTTCAATGCTTTTCTTATTAAAAATGAAAATGTTTTTACCAACTAATGTAAGCAGATTATTAGAATACAGTCTGAGGCTTAGACAACATGACTATTTCAAAGGCAGGTCAATGGAAACTGCTCTCCACAAAGTAATTCACTTTATCGAAAAAGCTTCAATATCAATTTGTATACTCTTGGCATTTGTATTGCCATTGAAGGCGCTTTAAACAGTGTTCCGAAACTTTTATCCAATCCTTAGCACAATTTCAAGTTGATCAATAAATAATTGATTGGGTAAGCTTTATACTGAGTAAAATCTGGATAAACTGAGGTAAGCACCACGTAAACATTAGGAACATGTTGCAAGGTGGGACTCCTCAAGGAGGAATAATTTCATCCCTTCTTTGGGTAACCATAATACACAGCTTTATATAGGACCAGATCAATGAATGATATAAACCTGTCTGAAGGGAAATATTTCGGAGTGATCCTAGATCGGAAACTGTTGTGGAGAAATCACATAGGGGAAATAGTCAACAAGGCTAACTCGTGCTGGTCTCTCTCTGCAGAAGAGCCATTGGGTCCAGATGATCATCAGACTAATTCTAACAAATGCATCGGTAATGTATAAAGGGCGCTATGACAAGGATATCCACCAGGGCACTGAAGACCATTCTTTATGTTCAGCTTATATACATTTTTACTAAATACGAAGCAGCTCTTGCTGCAAAATATCACTGTAAGAACATATGGAGTTCACTTGACGGAATCAATCAGACATTGGCAATATTCGAGCGGTAGGACATTGAAACCAAAAATATATTTCCAGAGCAAATCTAACCCGTAGAAGTTTGCTGCTACATAGTTGGCTCGAAGCTTGGTGAAAAAACCCACCTAGTTTATTTAATAGAAAGACATGTGATCGACATTTACTTCCGCTTACCTAACCAAAATAGGATCATGCAATCACGAAGGTTTTAAAATTGATCACTGTGTATATTAGGGCCAAGGATGTTAACATATTTATTTGCAGCAAATCGGCAATTAGGGCAATCACAACCGAAAAAGGAAGCTCTAGGACCATTTTAGGTTGCAAGAATATGATTAACTAATACGAAGTATTTTTATGAAAAAAAATGTTTTTGTGGCTGCTGGCCTATTGCGACGTAATAGGAGATGAGAGTGCAAATGAATTGGCGAAAAAGGCCGGAATGTTACAGACAGTAACTCTTATTATAATACACAATATTTAAAAACAGCGAAGATTTAGTTACGAAAATGGCCCGAAGGACATCAGGGAATAGTGATGATGTGGATAAAATACCCAAGATTCTATGAGGCGACCCGGGAAAAGACAAAAAGGTGCTGTTAAAAGTAAACAAGCTTGAGCTAGGAAAGTTTACCGGCGTCTTAACGGGCACCTTAATTCATAAAAGAGTGCATATTACCTACTATAAATTAGAAGTTTTATTTTATAGCCTTATATTTTCACGGATAATTTAGGTGTAACACGGTCAATAGAGGTATAAAAAATTAAAACGCAGATGAATGAAAGTCAAGAAAAAAAGGGACAGCGACAGTGACAGTGATATTCGCATTATCTTATTATTCTATAGGTTTTTTTTTTATTATATATCGTTAATCGCTTAATAAAAAAATACTTAAATTCTTTTTTAAGTCTTTAGCTAAGAAATTTTTTTATTTAAATGCACTAAATTTAAAATCTTTCAGATTCGTCAAGAACAAAAATTAAATCGCTTTTTGAATTCTTTTCACTATTATTAATCACCACTGAAGACGAAACTCTGTTAAATGAAGAATTTGATTCAACTGAAACTTTATACATAAAGTGATTTAATAAAATAACGACAACTTTTGCTCATCAGTGTGTTGTGCATATAATATGATTTAATGCTAATGAATTTTTTTTCTGAAAAATATTTAAACACTCTTTTTGACAGCATGAGCAGCAGGAATAGCAGCATCAGTCAACCTGAATAAAAAACAGTGCATGAATTTTAAATTAGAACAGGTGGCATAAAATCTTTATTTTCTGACTTAATATTTATTTATGTACATTTTTTTTAAGGGCAAATGATACTTTCCATCCAATTGTTATTTTATTCTTCCGCTTTGTGCGTAAATTCTTCTAAAGTTTAAATATTTCGTTAACAATATCTGGGAAAAATTTTAAGAATATTTTTATTAAACAGAAGAAAATGTAACTGAAAAAAAAAATTTACATAAATTGATAAAAAAAATTTTCACTTTAGGAATATTAACATTGATTTCTATAAAATTATACCTTAACTAATGTAAAATAAAAACTGGAGGGTATAATACAAATATTACATTTAAGCCTTATAATACAAAGCTTTGCATAAATATATTATGCCAATAATTTAAGTCTAAGGTAAAAGAAAAATCTAAAACGAAATAAAAATCACAAAGTTTTATTATAAATAAAATAGAGTTGGAAAAAGGCAACACGATTTTTAAGGTGGTTTTTCTTTTTTTTTTACTATTTGACAAAAATCAGTCATAAGTATAATATAAAAATTAAGTATTGGACTTTATGAGGCTGATTTTAAGTTGATGAAAGCTTCTTCTAAAAAGTAAACTCTACAAAGAAAATAAATTTCATAATTCATTTATATTTCTTAATATACAAGAGCTTTTAATATGGTATAAAAGCATAATTGTAAACCGAAACGGATTGGGTCAATATTGTTTGTCACTCTTCTCAGCCTAACCTAAATATATATTTTATCTTTATGTATACTGAAAATACTAAATAAACGTTTAACTATTGTATATTTATAAAAAAAAAAATTAGTTGAGACATACATACGAGTATATGTACGTATTTTTTGTTTGTTTCTACACTGCATTTTCTAAGAATAATTCCATATCGATCTGAATCGTGGTTGACGATGTTCAACAGCTCCTGAGCGATGTCCATGCGACGTTGTTTTTGCTCAAAATTTAGTAAAAAATCGAAGAGCACACCAAAACACGACTAACCTTTTTATCTGTCAAAAACAAACTGACAATTCAAAATGGCTGATATTGCCAACATATATAACAGACATGTGTACCCACATAACACAAAAAATAAAAAAAAGCGAAAAACGAACATACGTAACTCACGAAATTTGAAAATAACGGTAATTTTTTTATCAAACCTCGTATATTAAGAATTAAAAAAAAAAATCCATACAAGTTGAGACCACTCTAGTATAGGTGTATGATGCGCTAAGTAACTTTTAGTAAATCTAAATAACTTTTGCTTATTAAAATAATATTTAAATGAACGTTTGTACTTCTTGTTTATTTTCTATTTAATATAAAGTGCAAAGCATTAAAAAATACTCACCTTGGAAGCAAGCCGCTTCTTAAGAAAGAAATGTATATTCATTTCCCAGAACAAAAGCATTTAATTTTTCCTGAAAAAGGCATTAAAAAAAGTTAAATTTAATAATCATTGCTTGGCATGATTTTCAGTCTTAAAATTTTCTGCGAAATATCCAATAATGCATAAAAATTTTAATTGAAAATTAAACTTTCTGCAAAAAGAACATTTAATTTAAAAATAAATATTAAAAATTTAAAACGTAAATTCAAAATTAATTTCTTTCTAAAGAATTTATTTATGTTTTCTTTCAGGGATTGTCGTGTTGTACGTGACCCACAAACATTAAAATCAAAGGGTTATGGTTTCGTATCCTTTGTCAAAAAATCGGTAAGTTGAAAAGAAAAAGCTAATACGCTAAAAGCATTTTGGGTATGCTAAATTAAAAGCATAACAAAAAGGAAAATTTATATGAAAATGTAAAAGAAAAATATTAAGAAGAAACAACCTTTATAGAAAATTATTAAATACATTTATATTTTTCTCTTTTCTTATTGCAAAATAATGTTTCTCTTGCAGGAAGCTGAAAGTGCTATAACAGCCATGAACGGTCAATGGTTGGGCTCACGTTCAATTAGAACAAATTGGGCTACCAGAAAACCGCCGGCGAGTAAAGGTAAAGCTTAAAACAATAATTATGAAATAAATTATTTTATAGCAAAGAAAAAATAATGTAAATAATGTAAAATGCAATTATCTCTTGTAATACAAATGCTTTTGGTAAAAAATACAATATAAATTATCATATAATAACAATATTTTATATTTTTACCAAGTAATTTACGTTATCAATAAAATAAGTGTGTGCGAGAAGTCAAAAGCAGCTATGTTCATCAGTATGTGTAGACATAAAGTTAATGTAGTTGATTATTAATAATACAATAGCGGCTAAAACGTTAGTACACACAATTTGTTTTAACTGACTGTTTAAGAGTATAATATTTCTAGATTTAAAATTAGTTTGAAATTAAATTTAGTTATTTATTCTTTTCTTTTCACCAGCTCAAAAATAATGTGAAAACACACCAAAACGGCGGGTTGATAATTGTAGCTATGCTATTTATGGGGCGATAGAGGAGTTAGGACATGATTTTCGTAACAAAAATAATCGACACTATTACAGTTATAAGTTTATTTTTGTTTTGATTTCTTTGTCTTTAAAAGCAAAATACGAAAATAAACGAAACAAATTGTTTCAGTTTGTTTTGTTTAGTTCTTTGAAGTGAGAGAAACAAAAACAATGAGAACGATTGCTCAATTTATTTTTGTTTTGATTTTGCACATCAGCAAAAAACATAAACCAATTAGATTTTTGCGTGAGTGTTATTGAATCATTGGTACAAATCATGAAAGCTTCTGAAAGTTCTGCTTCTGGAAAAGTTGTTACAAATGCACAACAAATTATAAAGCATGCAGATTAATTAAAACATTAATTAAGCGTGATTATTATGATTGAAAAACGTGGTGCATATACATATGTAATGTGGAGCCAAGACAAAATTCGGCTGCTCAAAATGTAATGTAAACTTACATCAAGGCGACTATTTTGCACAGTTTCATGATGGAACTCATAAAAAATATAAATTTCCAAAAACAAGAATCAATATATGCAAATTATTCTAGTTATGGGAACTTTCTAGTGGCGAAGTGGGTATATAAAAAACTATCCAATTATTTTTCATTGATGTACTAAAGAAAAGAACCAGCTAAACTAAATATTTTTATTTACAAAAGTAGAAGTATAGGTCTAAGTGGCCCCCAGAGCTTTTAAGGGATTTCCGTTTTCCCCCTTTCACAGAGCTGTTTCTATTACAAAATCTTTTGCCCACTGATTTCCTTTTTGGTATACAATTCTATAAAATTCTCTTAATTGGTTTTTATGGTTCAATACTTTGTGTATCTGTCTATAAGGACAGATTTTCCATATCACTCACTTAATTTAACTAAAAATTTTTTAATTTGGCTCTATTTTTGGGTGTTGTTCTACTTATATGTGGTGAATTTTGTACAAAATTCAACAAAATTGTATGAGACCATAGAACAAGATTTTTAAATGCTCCTGCATATGGTGTGTTCTTAATAGATTAATCGCTTTACTCCTCTACTGCTCTTTGAAAAAAAAAGAAACTTTTATTTTCTTTGCAAACTAAAACTTTTTATAAATGCAAATGGTTTTGTTTATGTCTTATTTTGAACACGAAATATTTTGTTATAAATCAAAGTTAACACAAACATATTTGCATGTTTTAGCATAATTTTGATTTTTTATTATTTTATTATTTCTGTTTATAGCTTCTCTTTCGCTTTCCTTTTTACTGATAAAAGGAACGATATCTTATCTTGTCAAGGACATTCGATATAATTAAAAATTTAAGCTAAGTTTTGATCAGATAAAAGAATTATACAGAATTATGTTAAAAAAAAAAAATACTAAGTAACCCAGTAATAACGATTTTGTTAAGCTTGAGGTCGAAACGAAATCGTTATTAATTGTTTTAAACAATAAAGGTCGAACAACCAAATACTTATACAGTAAGTAACCTCATGAAAACGTTTGAAAGTCTCGCAAAGTATGCATTTTTATATTCTTTTAAATAAACTGCAAAATATTTTATGGAAATTTACTTCTACATTTCATAAATAAAAACTTGATGAAATAATCTGAACAATGGAGTTTTTTGGACTTCTTTCGACATTATTTGACATCATTTACACATTTTATATGCACATACACATACACATGTAAATGAAAATTAACATTAACTGCTTACGGAAAATTTGAAAAGGCACTTTCTTGAAAGAAGTCTCGAAAACTTTTCATATTGCACAAATAGGAATTTTTAAGAGTTTTTATGAAAATATTATTTAGTTTTTAATATTAACTGTCTATTTTTTCGAAAACGAAAAAAATTGCAGGTCTTTGTTTCTTGATTCGAATCTTGACACCAATTTTTTTGCCTTTTTAGTGTAAGCACTAGGCCCTGTTTTATAATGAAATATCATTTTTTTTCACCAGTGTACGAAAATAAATAAAAGGAAATATTTCATTTATAGGGCGTTTACACCTGTAAAAAATCTAGCAGATTTTAGTTGAAATCTTTATAAAAATCTTTACCGTTTACATAAATTTTTTTTTAATTTACCAAGACTTTATTTATTTATTTATTTATTTATTTATTTCATAAATACTTTACAAAGTAAATTTGCAAAGTATTGTTGCACAAATATGGGCGGGGCAACTAGACCATATGCCCAAGATGGTATTAACAGTATTTAAAAAAGTTTTTGTGGCTGACTATACATGACCCATGCCTTGACATAGGAAGAAGCAAAGTGGTTGCTAAAGAAATTCCACAAAAGAACCGCAAGAATATACGGTTATCTGTGGCAGATCAATCAACCAGTGCGAGCGAGACGAAAATTTTTCGAAGGCCAAACAACACACAAAAGCACTAAAGAAATAACTACGATGACGCGAGAGTTGTTCTTCAATCCAGAGCTGCTTAACGACTGATTTATCAAGACTTTTTAATCTAAAACAAAACCCATCAACTGAAAAATTTCCAAAACTACAACCAAACAAACGCAATGTAGCCAATTCACAAACCTTTTAAAGCAGACTGTAGCTAATTTAATCATCTTTTATATAAATCTGTTGTACAGGGTAGGAAAAATAAAATAAAAATAATAGATTTTGAGTAGATTTCCCACAAATCTACTCACAAATTTGATATCGTTTTGTATGGGAAATCAAGTAAAAAGCAGCTAGATTTAGATCGAAATGGCGTAAGTGCTAGATTTCGAGATAATGTAAGTGCCCTTTTAGTTTCATTTTGTACTCTGAAGTAAAAGTAGAAAAAGTGCTTAAATGGAGATAATCTGATTTTGAGTTAATTGTACCTCCGTAATTTGCATATTCGAAAGTACTCCTGGGCGAAATCGCAATTAATTTGTGTGGTTTTTCAACAATTTATAGCACTTTGACTTGCGACTTATCTATTTTAGACTTCTAATCTCATTTAGAATAATAGCTTAGTTTAGGTTATACTTTAGTATATTTCGACTTAAATAAATTACTTGTAATGTATAGAACGATGTTTGCTTACAAAAATAAAGGTTAACAGAGAATTTCCCAATTTAACTGTGAAAGAAATAAATTTTTGAAAATCGACTTGACTTAAGCACTTTTTCTTATTATATATATTTTATATATATATATAAATATTGGTTCCTTTAACTCTTTATAAAGAGCATAGGGCCTTATGAGAATTCGTTAATCTTTGATTAGTTTAAAATCTGATTATACCGCCCATGGTTGGGGGTGGCGTTGGCTGAAGTAGTTAGCACGTTGACTACAAAACCTAAGGTCCTGGGTTCGAGCCCGGTCTCCGACAGTCATTAAAAATAATAACACCACGCATTTTTCTGATGTGCATTAGTGTCCTTTGTATCAGTTGTTGTGGGAAAAGTTGTAGTGATGCAGGCATAAGGCACTGGTCACTAAAAACTACACCGGCATCATCAGATACTAATCCTAATGTAACATCAGAGCGCCCTCCTTCGTTGTGTAGCAGAAATCATTGGCGAAGTAAAATAACTAATACAATAGCTACTAAACACAGTTTCAAAATTTAATACGCCTCATTTAACACCAGAAGGCGCTGCAACACTGCATTATCAAAAAAAAGCGTGCAAAAAAGCAGAGTTGTAAAAGAATGAAGCTTTCCTCCATCTTCCTTCACCACTTGTCTTCTCTAGCACTATCCCTTCCCTATCACCCTCTCTGACTATCTTCTCTTCAACTAACAGGTAACACAAAGGGATCATTGTATTGGACCCAAGTGAGCTGGACTCTAAATTTCACCTTTCCTTACCAGCAGCCTGCTAACCTAACCTAACCTACCGCCCATGGTCGGTCGTCAAACCCTCAACCACCATGTATTGCTTGTTTAATGATGTATGCATAACTATATACACGCATGTACATAGTTACCACATGAACAATAGTAAACAACATCTGAGATGATGATGAGATTGTCTAGACTTTGTTGAAACATTTTAGTGACCTTGTGCGAACTATGAAAAGGGGTAGGTAACCCATCCAATGGCAGTCAGTCGTAACTTAGAAATCAGTCGTTACTTAGAGTTAGTTGTTACTCAGAAGTCAGTTTATAATGAAGTTGTGAGTTATGTGAACAGTCTGTGCTTGCGATAAAGTAGTGAGTTCATAGTTGAGTCTGTGCTTTACAATACGTGAGTTAGGAATTGAAGAGACTATATTGACGGTCTATAGTGACAGTTAAGTCTGTCGTTGAATTAAGATTATTGTGGAGTCTGTCGTGTCGACTGAAGAGTAAAGAGCTGATAGACGCGTGTGTAGAGTGGTAAAGTAAAGCCAGCGAATTGTTATTGGTGTATCAACGATGAGTGTCGGCAGAGCGAGTCTCGTGTGTGACGAGCAGCAGACAAGGAGGAATTACGTTAATATTAGCGCGGCCAGTTAAGAGACGTGCGTATACAACAGCGAGGAAGGCGCAGTGGTAACCAGTTGTGAATATTTAAGTGATTTAAGATATATTTGTGTATTTAAGTTCTTGATTAATTTAGTTTAAGTGTATTTGTACATAAAATTTTTATCATTCTTAACCCTAATTAGTACACTGGGGTCTGTTAGTCATTTGCAAATCTTCGAGTCTACGGAAAGGCGTTTTTAAAGAATAAAAACGTACCGATTAATTATATTTAGTCCTTTAATTTCTAGGAGGAACATAAAGCCGTGCCGCAGATATATTGACAACAATTTCACCATTATATAATTTTTGTCCAAAAGCACAAATTGTGTTTTTAATCTTTTGGATGTAAACGTTTAGCCAAAGTTTGTTCATTATAATAGAAAATTCATTATCGCGGAAAAGAAAATTTTTCAGCTTTTGTTTGCTTTGTATTTGTACGATAATGGTGGTAAATCAAAGTAGCCAAATTAGTAAAATTCAAGCAGAGGAATTAGTTAATTTTTTCTAATTCACTCAAGCAAAAAACAATTAAAAAATTTTTAAAAGTTTTCCTCCTTGCAGAAAAAAATTTTCATTACAACAAACAATCTAATACTTCACTTTTACTTCCATCTTTTTTTGCTTTTTCATTATTGTTTTAATTTGGCAATTGTACAGCTTAAAATGTAGTAATGTCTTAACGGTTTGACTAAAAGTGCTAATAAGAAGTCAAACCAAATATGTATAAACGTTCTACGAAGATTTTGACTTGCTCTTACCGTACAATATTTAGAAATACTTATAGAAATAGAAAATTTTTATTAAATGGTTATTTTCACTTAAAAATTTAGTTTTTATATATACGAACATGAATTTATGTTTAGAAAGCTGTTGTACATTGCAAAACACCTGATCGGCTTAAATTTAAATCATTCTATTTAAATAATGTTATATCGAGTCTTATTTTCGATTTAATCGTAAGCGACAAAAGTAAAATTTTTCAGAAGTTTTTTTTTAAATATTAAAATATGTTTTTGCACGAAAATTATCGCTTACGATAAAATTTTACAGCCTGTACCTTAAAAGTTATAAACACTTTTGGCATTTTGATAATTCTAAACTATGGGTAGGCGTATAAAATTTTAATTTCAATAAGAAATTCCATTTTCGATAACATATCGCTTACGATAAAATCGAAAATAAGGCTCGATATATTTATTTAACTAAAATATTACAAGCTATTTAATACCAGCTGTCCAAAAGTCATTTAGAAAACAATTTAAATAACTGAAATTTATAATGTACATTTATATACATTTTCGGTTTTTTTAACTACTTTAATAATTTTTTATTTATTAAAATCATATTTACTTTTGAATTTATAGTTTTAAGTATCTGTATCCGAAAATATTGTAAAATATTGTGTGCGAAAGTTCCAATGTTTGTTGGAACGGTTTCCAAAGGTCAAAGTAACTTCAACCTCGTTTTTCTTCTAAAAAACCGAGATTGAAATTGTTTGTAGAAAAAAAAAACATGAATTCACTTGTGATAAAGATTTGCATTTCATTACGTCGTGTGCTCTCTTGTTATTCAACTAAATTATTTTAGTTTTGTATTGAACCTACGTAAAAATAAGTATAGTTAAGGTGAAATCCAGTTGTCAATAAAATTCATTGGAATAATTTGATTAATAATTGTACAACCTTTACTACTCAAATTATAATCTCTCTCTCTGAGATTATTATAATTCATTCTACTCCTTTCAGATAGATTCCCAGTGGTTAAATATATTTGTGACCACACACAATTATATTCACCAGCTATTAGTTTTGTTTATTGAAATCAATTATTATTTTATAAAATAATATTTATGTATTTTCCTACAAATTATTGCACTACTTTCGGCCTTAATAGCCAATATTTCCCTTTAGAAATTATAAAACTGAGAATTTGGTAAGTTGTGTATGTTTATACAATCGTTTTGCAATTCTACTACACTGTAAGCAAATAAATTTGCAAAAGCCATCCAATTATTTTGGATCAATAATTGTTTTGTTGAAAATCAATTTTTTATGACACAAAAGCATGAATTTATATCAAAATATGAGACAAACACAAAATATGCATTCGTTATAGCTTTCTTTACCTGTATTACTATTTTTTAAGGATTCTTAAAAAGTCGCTAATACACTAATGCATATGAAACAAAAATCAAAATAAAACAACCATCCCCCCCATTCCCCACACTCTACTCACAAGTAATCATCATATACTATGTATATCATCATCATCATTATCATCAATAACACCAACAACAACAACAAAAACAACAACAACATGAATTATTATGTCTGTCCTCTGAATCATTTAAATCATTTCACCTACGAGTACATTCAAACATCTACAAATAAAATACACAAATACAAATTGAATATGTGTCGGTGGGTGTGTTTGTCAAATCAAGGTTATAAGTTTGGTCTTCTGGTTACAACCATAATTTTTTAGGATTTTAGTGTATTTTGTATTTTATTTTTCCTTTTCTATTTAAGTTTTCGAACATGAAACTATTATCGTAAAAAAGTAAACAAATGGATAAAATAAAAGAAATTCATAAACCCACACAAAAATAATTATATGGCACTAACAGAGAGAGGGAGAGAGAGAGAGAGAGACAGAGGGGAAATAAAATATGTTAAAACAGTTTTTGTTCTATAATTTTACACTAATACGAGGGTTATGTGATAAATTGATCCAGGCAAATAGTATTAAAAATACTCATTTAATAAAAAAGATTACCACCGCCATTCACTTTCAACTTTGCTTTAAACTTTATAATGGAACAGGATGATCCTACTGGTACCACGTGAGTTGATTATTCTACACATAAACGCTAGAAGCTAAAATAAAGTTTTTTATCAAATAGATACAAAGCATTCCATCAGCTTAGAGTGCAAACCTGCTAACTAACTTTAAGCAAATATTACAGGAGAGACCAACTGCTGTTAACATTTTCTAAAGATCGCTTAAGAAATTATCCCAATACATTAAGTTTTTTTTTCGAAATGTAGAGTTTCAAATTAAAATAAATATTTTAGCCAATCGATGAGGCGTATTTTTCTTTTTCAAATGTCATTAAAATGTTATGTGTTATAAAAAACAGATTTAGCAGATTTGCAATCTAAGCCGACGATATACGTTTCCACTTGAAAAATTAAGGAAGTTAACTTATTTATTTCATGAAATAAGTTTTTAAAAAACGTTTAATGAAAACGTAAGTTTTTTAATATTTTTAATTAGCTAAAAGATGCTACTAGATCAGCACAAAATTTATTGAGAATTAGCTGCTAAGTCGGGAAAAGCAATATTAGAATGTGCAAAACTAATTGAACCAGTTACCAGACATGTATGGCCGTTAAGAAACTTAAAATTTTCGAAAAAAAAAATATTTGAAATTATCTTCGACTAATGTACAAACGATTTTCAGATCTTACATTATTGTCAGATCTGACAATGTGTTGACAATGAACTGACAATCAAAGATTGCCAGCACAAGGTAAATTGTCAGTTCACACGCTTGTATCAAGTTTGTCTGAAAATCTCATAAGTTATTAACAGTCAAAAAATTATCAGTTCACACGGCCATTCCAGAAATTTCCAGATCGGTTGTTATGTGTTGCCAGACTAGCAGAATTTGGTAGAAATTATCAATTATGAATCGTTTCTATTTGTGTTAAGTACAAAATGTGAATATTTAACTTGTTATGGACCATAAAGAAGCAATGGCAATGATTTTGGTTGCATATATTTGATTACATGTTTGCACTTTCCTACTTCTTTAAAATCAAATGTGTGCAGTGTTGCCCATAGAAAGAATTATATAACAATGATGCTAGTGACAAGATGTATAAACTTCTCAAATATCTGGTAATAATTTTACAATGCCACTCAAAAAGTGCTCACACGATTTTGAAATGTCTGACAATTTATTGTCAGCTGGTAGTCCTACATTATCAGTATAATGATTTTTCTGGCAACTTTGTCAGCACATTTAGTACATTTTACTGACAATATTGTAAGATCTGACAAGCGTCATTACAAAGATTTACAAAAAATAAGACAATGATTAATTTGTTGATATAATTTATATATAAAAAATTGCATCTGGACAAAAAGGTGATAACATCCACCAAAGAAAAAAATTTATGAAAAACTGCCTCTCAAAATGTGATTCAAGTTATTAAAAATATTTATAAGAAGTCATGGGAGAAGTTAAGGCCCTTAATCTTGTTAAACGGTTTCACTTCCTGGAAGACTTTAACAGCAGATGTGAAAAGTGCTGCAGTATCGATGAAAAAGAATAGTGTCAAATTACTGTTTTTAATACAGTTTGATTGCAGTTTTTTAATGTAATAAGCCCAAGCAAAGCTTTTTGTATACTGATCATCATGAAGTCTTTTCAGACGAACTCTTTTCATTTCAAAGTTCACCCCTGTTTAAATACTGATTTTAGGAAACAAAAAAAATATATATTTCTAAATTGTTATCTTTATCATTTTCTTATTCAATTATTAAAGTTCTCCCTCTTAATACTCTTTCCCTTTTTATCAATATTTTATCTAGCCAACCACTTAGCCAAAAATGTATGAGTGATTAGTATTCGTGATTGTGTTTTGTTTGTTTTAAACACAAACGTTTACTTCAAACAAAAAAACAAAAACAAAATTGCATGAGTGCGTGTAGTACTATTTGTGAATATCATCAACTTCTGTAGGCCTATTTATAAGGGTTTGTTTCTAATTTTCTGCTTTCATATTTTTGTTCAATATAAAAATTTTTTTGATGGTTAACAATTTGCATGGCTTATAATAGATTTGTTCAAGTTATTGCTGTTGTTTTGGTATTCGCTTTTTTTTATTGCTTTTTTCTCATTTCTTTTTATATTGCTGTCATAAAAGACGCCTTGTAATAGACACAAATTTAAGGCTGAATATGTTTTATTTCACTTTTCTTCGGTTCCTAGTCAAACTTTTGTATTGCATGTTTGCCTCTATTACTGAAGGCTTTATATTTTTAATATAAATTTGTTTAACATGCATACATACACACTTCCATATGTACATTAATATTACATACATATCTCTACATGCAAATACAAACAAATTTTTGTTTTTCTCTTCTCTATTACAATATATTTACTAAAATGTTTTTATATATGTACATACAAATTTATGTATGTAAAATGTATGTTCATATGTTAAAGTAAGGGGGAGAAATTTATTCTAATTGGAAAGACTTTTAAGCAACACGTTTTTCTGTGTTTATGGATTAAATATGTTGGCAATTAATGATATTTTAGGTTGAAATAAATTTATGCATTTTTTCACAATTTTGTTTTATAAGCACACATACCCACATACACAAATACACACACGCACATACAAGTCAGTTTGTGTATTGCCTGCTTTTGGGTGTTTAAACTTAAAAAATGGATTTTTCATTTAATATGTTTTAGTCACGGTTTTTATATAAGTGTTTAGTTAAACATAAAGCATACAAAAAATATTATACACTTTTAATATAACATACAAATTATACACGTAATACACGACTAACATAGTGACACATTGTGGGAGTAAATGGAAATGTTTAGTTAAATATAATGTAAAGAAGTACATATTTTTACAGTTAATATTTAAGGAAAATTGTAGAATAAAAGCTAGAGGTTTACATAATAAAAAAATTATACATATATATGGGATCAGTTAAAGTAAGATTTAGCATATCAACTGATATCTGGTGCCAATGATAAGTGGCCATTTTATTGGTTTTTTCTACTGCGCCAAAGATGCTGCTACAAAATAACGAAGAAGGAGGGCACGCTGATATTACACTATGATTAGTATCAGGGTCGAACCCAGGACCTTCGGTTTTTGTAACTACTTCAGCCAACGCCACACTGCTTCTTGTATTTTAGGTGACGATATACATATATACGTTTTTTTTGACTAACATATAATTATCTTTTGGCCACTTCAAAGCAGCTCCATATCAATCTGACTTTTCATTAATTTTTTTTTTGTTATTATTTATTTTATTATTGAATCTGTCTTTAGGATAATAACAATAAGTATTAAAATATTAAACTAAGAATTAATATGTTTATACTGCCACTGCAAATATTTTGTCATATTCGTCACCAAGCAATTAAGTTTGTATTTCGGAGCAATGCTCTTTCGATTTTTTTCCTAAATATATTTTACTAAATGATTCCACACCAACATGCAAAAAGTATTTTAAATATAAGTGTTTCTTAAAAACACAGCCTACTTTAACAAGAAACGTCACGTGACAAAATGTGGAATTTTCTATGGAAAAGCCCATATACAACTTATAGTGTTAAAAAAAATTATCTAGTCCAAATCAAAAGTGTGTGTCCCTTTTAGTCGCTGATGACCCTCAAATAAGAGTGAATCTTTCGCAAGTGGATTAACATGAATATAAATTTTCGTAACATAATTGTTGCTCTCGGATGATGGGTATATTTAGGTTCCATTGAATGTTACAATTCTTGAAGTACCAGGGAGCACACGTGATCGTTCTTAAAATGTTTGACTGTCTTCTTTGCAGTTTTACGACCTTAGCCGCTGAGGCTGTTCCCCATAGCTGAATGGCATATAACCATATCGGCCTTAAAACTGCCTTATACAAAAGCATATTGAGATCTAAGTCAAGCGCCGACTGGGGACCATTTAAGAAATGGAGCTCAGCGGATTTAAATTTTAATAAAGTTATTTTTGACGCGATGTGACGCAACTGAGACATCTTTCAAGATGTATACCGAGATATTTTACGTGATATATGATCTGGTATTCTCGAACCATTTATCGTAGTTTTGCTCAAAGTGAAAGTGAGGTGAACACACTTATTTAGAAGCATTTACATTTATCTTCCATCATTACAACCATTTCTCAAATTCTACAATTAGGACTTGAAGCTGTTGAGACGCAACTACAAGTACTGGGTTTTTGTGAAAAATGCAGTATAGTCTGCAAAAGTAGAAATGTAAGTCATTGTACTCGTTGGCATCAAGATACTACCTTGTGGGACAACAGCAGATATCTTTTTACGCGAAGATATGGGGCCCAATTTTATAAAACCCACATTTCCATAAAATGTTTTAAGAGTTTGTTTGGTGGTCACACTAAGCGCATAATTTTGACCATTTTTGTTTGTTCAAACAGCCATCAAATAGTATGATGTGAAAACATGGGAAAATATATTTTCTGTGCGGTCACACTTAAGTCAAATAAAATATTTAATCAAACTGTTTCATCAAAGAACAAATGTAACTACAATCTATCGACACGTTGCAACATACATACATACACACATACACACATACATACTTATGTACGTACATACTTTTATTTATTTTTACCCACTTATATATTTTTATTCATTGTGTAATCTTTATATACATATGCTTTAGTTTGCTTTTTTATGTTAAACAATTAACAATAAATTTAGACAGCCAGTTAAATATTTTGCATCAACAAATGGTTTTATGTCACAGCTGTTTGCTTACTTTTATTTTATAACAGTGTCGACAATTAAAGCGCTTTCGAACAGGTAAATGATGAAACAGAATAAATAAAGTCTGCATCTTCAGGAAAATTGCTGCTAAATTAATAAAGCCCACATTAACAAGTAACTTAAAATGCTCTCTAATTTTTGTTTTATTTTCTTTTCTGCTTATTTTACTTTTTAGGTTTGTTTACAAAATGTATGAAATTTATTGAAAGTATGCGAGAGCATAAGAAAAAACGCTCTCAAAATAAAATAGATTCTATCTCACGACTGTTTTCTGGTTCTGCTTTTTGGTACCAATTTTTATGGAAAATGCTTTCATGCCGGTATTCTGTTTAATCATGAATTACACAAAACTTTTATAGCCTGGCCCACGATGTCGACAAGAAAGTTTCTTTCGCTTGCTTATATTGAAAACAAAAACAAAATAAGAGAATTTGTTTTTGTTTTCAATGTAAGTAAGCGAAAGAAACTGTCTTATCGACATCGTGGGCCAGGCCGTTAGAGCTTTTTTAATTTCAGTTAGAAAGATTTTGATTTTCTGTTTTGTTATGAAATTTTTGTATGCTTTTCATACATATAACTCCAATATTCCATTGATTTGTAAAGCTTTTGTTTACGTTAAAAAAGAATTTCTTTTTAAGCCTATAGTACACGACATATATGTGGCTATGACGTCACGAGAATTTTAGAGCCTGGTTCACGATATCGACAAGCAGAACGTTGTCGCACACTTACATTGGAAACAACAACAAAATTTTAGAATTTGTTTTTGTTTTGAATGTATGTGTGCGACAAGTCGAACGCTGTCGATATCGTGAACCAGGCCCTTAAGCATTTTGATTGAAAATTTTTAAGTAAGTAGCAGTGGCTACATGCCCTAAAATTTTTATAATATCTATTTTATTTCAAAATTAATGATGTGACAAATGTAGCACAATTCCAGATGCACCACATGTGTAAGTATGTGAAGGTCTACGTGTACATTTATATATATATGTATATTAGTGTTGTAAAAGTATTGGGTATTTGAGTACTGAGTACTGGTACTGCATACACAACAGTAACTACTCAATACTTTCATGGTTGCATTTTCTAGTATTCAAGCGAAATTTCTCCATTAAAATACATTAGATTTATGCAACTCTGTGTGCAAATTTAAACTTGATAAAAATATATTTTTGAAACTTCCGGAATTAGTGCAACAAACACAAATTCAGAAAGCAATAGCTGTAGACAATTACTTTAATACGAAAACGGCCACTGAAACTAGGACTTCAAAATGCATCATTGAACTAAACAACTTCACTCAAAAACATATATTGGACAGAACAAGTGACCCTTCAGAGTTGTGAAAGGCTAGCAAGCCCAGTTCATACAAATATGAAAAATCTCTGAAATTATGGCAATGTCGATACAAATTAACGTGCAAAAACTAATCTTCAAACTTATTTATTTGCATTATGCATTGCAGGTAAATTTGCTTAAATAAATAATAATTTTTAACCTCTCATATATACACATACGTATGGCTGTGTGCTTCTAGTTTTAAATTCAAAATGCCGTTGATGTATTGAGTAATATCGAGTACCCTATTGGAAAAGTATCATGTAGTATTGAGTATCCAGAAGTAGCCGCTTTTTACAACACTAATGCAAACATATAGTTTATCATGCAACGTGTTTTGTTTTTGAAATTTTTCGACAAAACACATCTCTCTGAATAAAGTTAACTTCTGTGGAGATGGTTGTTTAAGCAAGCACAATTTTTGCGATTTTTTATTATACTTTTGCACTAGAAGAGACAACACTGTCATTTGCCACTGTTTGTTCTTACAAAAACTTTGTAAGAACAAATAATTTTTTGACCGAACAGACGAAAAATTTTTGATAGAGGGTGTCACACTATGTTCACATTAGAGAAACTTTTATTTGCTAGCAAACAAATTTATATTCTTTACATGTTGTTTGCCCTCAAACATATTTTGAGGTGAGAGCTATGGCAATCAAAAATTTCATGTTTTTGGTCAAATGTTTTACAAGTCTGACCGTAGCTTAAGTGTTGACAAATTTTATGTGGTAAAAATTTAAATTACAAAAACAAAATACATACAACATTTTTTAGCGCTTGGTGTTGCTATTCACAACATAAGGCCCATAATTTTCTTCGACCTTATGAAAAGCATCTCTTTGTTAAATAACTTTTAAATATCCTATCGACGCTCGGAAGGAGGGACGTTGAAATCTTGTATGCGAACTTATCATGCCAGACCTTATCAAATGCTTGTGACGTGTCTATAAATAATGCAGAGCAGAATTGTTTATTCTCAAATGCTTCGCCAATTACATTAGTTACTCTGTGTACTATGTTGCTTTCTGAATGCAAATTGATAATGAAGTATGATGTTTTTAGAATCGATCTAAGGCACCAAGGATTTCAAAAGTAATTTCTCAAAAATTTTAGAAAGGATTGGTAGGAAACTAATTGGACGGTTTGATGATACCTGGTTTCGGTATCTGAGTATTTCTGATTGTTTCCATGATAAAGGGTAGTAACCAATTCGCAGCATTAAATTAAATATAAACTAAATTATCTTTATTCCAGAGTTTGGTAAACTGCTTACCATTGTAGTGGTAATTCTGTCGCTACCGGGTGCTTTTCCTCGGCTCAGGTCTGAAATAGCTGTCTTCAGTTTAGAAAAATTTAATTTAATTAGGTGTGGTGCTGCACCGTCAATGAGCAGGGGTGTTACACTAAAAGGTGTTTCATTTGAAGTCAACACATTTTCTAAATGGCGGGCAAATTTTTGTAATTTTATAGCTATGCTATTTATTTCACGATACAGGAGCTAGGACGTGATTTTCGTAACAAAAATAAGCAACACTATTACGGGGTTACAAATTTATTTTTGTTTTGATTTCTTTGTACTTAAAACCAGATTACGAAAATAAACGAAACAAATTGTTTGATTTTGTTTTGTTTCGTTCTTTGAAGTGAGTGAAACAAAAGCAAAACAAAAACATGTGAAGGATTGCTCAATTTGTTTTTGTATTGTTTTTGCACATGAGCACAAACCAGAGAACAATACATTAATTTAATCTTACGCCGCTAGAAAAGATAATAATGGGAAACCCAGTAAAAAAAATTGCTTCAAATAAAGCAGGTTTTTACTATGAGAGAGTAGAAGTAGAGCTGACAAGCCTGCTGATATCGCTGCTGATTTTTGTATGGAGAGTGCCCGATTTGGAGTACTACATTTTTTGCTCACAAAAGCGCTTTTTTGAATATAATAAAACATGCAAATATTGCAGTTATCTCAAGCGCTCTTTAAAAGATTATAATAATATAAACGTATTTACTTATTTCAAATGCGCATTTGAAGATTGCATTAGCAAAATTTGTGGCATTAAAACCTGCATTATTGTGGCGCTGTTAAATCATGAAAATTTTTTACTGGGAACGTTTTGAAATATTTGCAGCGAATTTGACATCAACATACAATATAATTTTATTACATTGTTATTTAACACATTAAGTTTGTTTTATGTAACTAGACAGCATAGCCATAACCGGGTATCCTAAGACACCTCCTTTCTTTTTATTTTTGTATTTTTTGCTCATTCACCATTTTGTAGACGTATAGAAAGCTTTGTATACAGTAGAACATCTTATTTCATTAATTTAAAAGGAATTTCGTATTCTTTTAAAGCACTTACATTCTGTTACATTTAAGTTTAAGCGCCCTAGTCCCATGCCAACAAGTTGTTCGATGTGCATACAACATTCAAATATTTCTTTAAGTCAGCTTGTGAACTTGGCCTCCCTAAGTTGCGAAATAAAAGATGTGTATTTAATTTTAGTTAATTTTAGTTATTATTGTTCGAACTTCATTTGTTTCTATATTTATAATTTAATCAGGCTAAAGTTTCTATCGCTTTGTAAGTCAAATTACATGTGATAATTATTAATGAACAAAGTGAAATTTCTTTGCTGGTGGTTAAGCGATGCCTTAATGCATTTCATTGTTGCTTTAACAAAGCATAAGTAGACTTCAACCACACATTTTGAACAGTCACAAACGTCCTATCTTATGCACAGACTTTCTAAAACTATTTGAGAATTCACAAATAATAATATTTTTCAAAATCACAAAAGTAAAACAAGCGTAGTAGGCTTAGAAACAAATAACACCAAAGTTAGTTGCAAGTATTCTGACGAACACGTAGTATAACGGAACAAATTTAGTTCCAAGTTGGATTAAAAATTAGATTTAAATTCGGCAACGCTTGATTTGCTTGCCATAAAATAGTTTATAAAAAAATATTCTTCATTAAAAGACTTACTAACTTATTTTAAAAGTTTCATAAATATTTCCACCTGTTACCAATAAATTTAATTTTATAAAGGAATCAAAGGGCTGCGGTAATATAAAAGATTACCTGCCTACACTTAAGCTACTGAAAGTTGAAAATATGCCTGAACCAATGTTATTGTGCCACTTCGTTATGACAGTTTATTATACAAGAAAAAAGTATACTCACACTCATAAACATACATTCATACATACTTAAATGTTTGTGTGTGTGTATGTTTGTGTGCGTGCACGTGTGTGTGTGTGTGTGTGTGCTGTTAGTAAATTGCCTAATTGTGTACAACTTTATGAAAAGTTTGATTTATAACACAAACTCAATCTAGCACAAAATAAATTTATTCACTCGCTTTTAAGGTCGACTACTTTAAGTTAAAAGTCAACTGTGAAAATAGTAAACGTGGAAATTTGTCATTTTGCCATAAGTTAGCTAGTTCGTTTCTTGGCTGATAGCTGGGCTCGTTCATTGATTCTATCTACTCAAAGGGATGAGAGGTGCTGCAGCAGACTTTTCAAGTTGAAACCAAGGGTTTGTAATATTCGTATTTCTTTTTTACGGCTCTCATTATAATTTCAGTTGAAAAGACTTAATTAAGTTCTTAAAAATGTAATGAAGTGGTGTCAACAGCCAAACATTCTAGAGTGGCATAAATACCAACTTACATACATAGAAGCGAGTTCAGGTAACAGTAATGCTTCGCTAGCGGGAAAAAATTACTAATGCTTGTTGTATTTGTTCTGTAACATTATATTAGAAAAAATAAATAAATAAACTACAAGTGTGTATGGGTTTATTCAAGCGAAACAGGAAATGCCATATTTCGTTGAAGTTGCGAGCATTACATCAAGTTGCCAACTTTATTCAGCCTAAATAATATCCTGGTATAAAAAGATTTTTCCAGCAAATTATAATTAAATTCGTTGCTATTTGCTTAAAACTTTTTCTGCCTTTCATCATTTATTACTATTTTTAATTAAAGCGAACAAATACATGGGGCATGAAAATGAAAGAGACTCTCGTCTCAAATTAAATTTTTTTGTCGTTTCTAACAGAGTACATAAAAACATTCATACACACATACAAACAAACATATATAAATATTTATTTTTACATCCCATAAAATTGATATTTATTACTGATTTTTGTGAAGACTCAAAGATTTATTTACTTCCTTAGAAATCGAGATACCCTGGGGAGAGATTTTTTAAACATTTATTAATTGCTTCCAAGTTTTGTGTTCTTTTTCCTGCAATAGACATTTTTGTACAGTTATTACTAAACATTTGATGAATATATAAGCCAAATTTTTTTTTAATTATAGACAAGGTTTTTAATTACAATTTAGGGAATAATATTAGTCAAATTTATGAATAGATTTGTATTAAATATGATTATTTTTGAAAAACACTTGCTAAAGTTATATTGAATCAGCTGGGTGCATTTTAGTTTGTCTGCATTTTGAAAAATTAACTTTAAAAACACAGTTTCGAGAAAAAAAAACAACTTTTAAGGTAGGAATATTAAAAAAAATTGGCAAATCAAAATTGTCGAATACCCTCAAGATCTTATGAAAATGAAGTTTTGAGCATAATTTGATGCTTATTAAAAATTTTATTTGTTTTTTTTTTACTTAGCTCAATTTTGTTTTGATAGTCTCTGTCCAGACTGCAAGTTCAATTCTTTAATTTATAGTTGAGAGAGGTGAGAAGGTTTGGGGATGGATTGGTTGGTTAGTTGGTTTATATGTGGCTGCCTTCTACACGTTGCCATTCAAGTAGAATCTAGATGATTCCTTTCTGAAAGACCACTCCACTCGTCGTTATTACATAGGTTGAACCATATCAAAGTATATGGACACGGTGATAGGTACTAGATCCAACCCGTCTCGTGGAGATATCTGATAAGGTCCACTCAACCCTGAAAGGTCGTCTAGTACATTTCTGCCTAAAAACTTGTGTTTCGCGAGATGCAAAGCTGTATATTTGGAAATAAAGTGGAAGATGGTTTCTTCTTTGCTTTCTTCTCGTCAACTTCTGCAGAACTCATTATAGGACGGACCTATTCTACTAGCATGTCTGCCGACCGTGCAGTGTCCCGTCATAGCTGCAACGAGCCTTGATATGCCCCTACGATTCCTATTTGTTAATTGTATTGACCGCCTATCATTGTAGCAAGGCCACATTTTCTTAACAACCTTGCACTGACTTTAGTGCGCCATCTGCATTCAGTCTTATAGAGACAGTGCTTGAACATACCGTTTCTTATAGTACCAAGCGGCATGTCTATCCATTCGGGTCATGTGCTCTCTCATTCTTTTTATTTTGAAATTCGCACTTGTTAGCTTAAAGTTGATAGATGTATTTTACGTTTTATTTTATTTCGTTTCTTCATTTGCATGAAAAACATAAAATAAAACAAAAAGTAAATAGAACTGTTAATTTTTTTTTTGCTTCAAAAATGCTAATAGACGTGTATTTTTTTATTATTTAAAATAGTCAGTTGCAAAATATTTTAATATAAATGTCTCTATTTTTCATAAGGTACATGCGTATGGTACTATTACATGAAAAACCATATATACCACACAATTTTGTAAAGAACTATATTAAACATACTCGAAATCTTTTAGCATCTCACTAATAACAAGGGCGATACTCACTAATGAAAGGCCGGTCTTTGACAGTCATAAGAGAATAACACCATACATTTTGCTCATATGCATTAGTGTCCACTTGTATAAGTTTTTGTGGGAAAATTCAAGTGATGAAGGTATTGACACTGGCCACTGAACTTCGCCAGCTTCAGCGGATACTAATCATAGTGTAACGTCAGAGCGCCCTCTTTCGTCAGTATTGTGTAGCAAAATTATCGGCAAAGTAAAATAACCAATAAAATGGCTAATAAACACAGCTTCAAAAATTTAATACGCCTCATTTACACCAGAGGCGCTGCAACACTGCATTATTAAAAACGTGGAAAAAGCAGAGTTGTAAAAGAATAAAGCTTTTCTCTTTCTTTTCCTGCACCACTTGTCTGCTCTATCACTACTCCTTTCCTAAAGTAGGTAACACCTAGTAATAGTAGTAGCAGTATTAATTGCCTAAGTGTTACTTATCTTTAAAAAAAAAGTAGTAGAGAAGCTACCATGTTTTGGTATTTTATTGATGTGACTTCGATGTTGACAACTGAAATAAGAGTGACTTGTGTTTAAAGTAAATTTTCGTTACTTTTTGCCACTATTATTTATAATAAAAAGAGAAAAAAATAAACGCAAGAATGTGACAAAAACTGCCATATCATGCTTATCTGAATTTACTAATTGTTTTCAAAGCTGGGAAAATAAATAAAGTGCAAGAACTTAGGAGCTCTCAGGAAGTGTTTAGTACGTCTGCAATCAACTTCTACAAAAATAATTAATTTCAAAACGCAATAAATACCTGAGTATCTTGTCGGTCACATAAGGGTTAATAATTTATTATAAATTCAGCTATGCCAAAAATAAAAAAATTTGACACCGAAATAAATTTGCAATTCTGTTCTTTGGGTAATTCTTTTAAGAAAACAAGTAAATATGTTAATAAATAAAAAAACGGAAGGGACCTGCTTTAAGGGGAACTAAAAAATTAATAGTAACTTAGCTGAAGGTAAGAAAGATAAAGAATTGAATCTTATTTCGCTTAAAACGGTTAGATAAAGGCTGCCTAATATTTAAATTGACTACTAGCTGTTTTAAGGCTCCACTTAAGAGGTTTTTATAATTTTTGTCTTAAAAAATACACCTTTTATAAATGTTTCCTATACCAAACCTCCATACATTAATTTGCTTTAACACACATTTTTCTTTTATCTATAAAATATATATACATATACACACACATAGACACACACATATACATACACATAATAATTAATTTGTATACGCTGCAGAAACTTTTTTATAAGAAACACTTTTACTTATGTATAAAACCATCTACGGGAGAAAAAATCTAAAATCCTTAGAAACTGGAAGCGCTATAAAGTTTTTCCTGGCTGTCACATATCTTTTATTTTACTTTTCGCACGTTCTATAATCGTAAATTTTTCTATACCATATAATAAACACATGCACATTTTTTATGTATACAATCTAATGTTTAATACGTATCCCAGTATACATTTTGAAAAAAAGGCATTTATTGATATATCGGCGTACAACTTCGTAATTTCTATGAATTATATTTCGTACTCGGAAGAAATGCCAACATTATATCATAAAGTTTGCTTATTTTCAGATTTATAGCATTCATTTTCTACTAATGTGTTTGAAAGGCTGAATATTAAAAAACCCCACAAGGTATTTGATATTCAAAAATAAAATTTTTTATGATTATGGACAAAAAAAGAGGAAACGTGAGCTTAAAAACGCTCAATTGGCCTAAGTCGAACATCTTCGATAAGTCTGACAATACTGCTTGTAGGCGGCAAAGGCAATAATACTTTTTTAAATTGTTTGAAAGAAGTGGATTAAAATATGGATATTGCCGCATCCATTATAAACGCAGAGGGGACAATAGTTAAAATGCCAAATTCTCTCTAGTTATTGTTATATTTCAAGTCACAAGGCTTCTGTGTGTTCTGAAGAACAAACTAATCTATCCTGCTATGTTTCCACTACGAGGTGAATCATATGTTTCGCTCTATCAATCATATTTATGAATCATGCCGTTTGCACTGTGCATTCGTGCTTCGCTTGGCATTTTTTATGTATATTCACACATACATACGTACCATATGCACGTGCGTTTGGGTTGTTTTTATTTGTTCACACTCATATGTGCCCTTAATTATGAAAGTGGTCTAAGTCATATTTTTCTTTGGTAGAGATATTTAATGGATTGTCCGGATAAACTGGCGATTAACTGCGATAAAAGTTAGAGAAGACACCAATTTCACATGCTTCGCAAGTAGATTCAAATTGAATCTACTTCATTCGCTAACATAATTTTGTATGGCGAAACAAGTTGCTTCACTCCTGATTGGCATGTGAAGCATGAATAGAGAGCAAAGGACGTAAAGTGGAAATATACTATTATGTGTTAAAAATAGTGCGTTCCATTTTTTCAATTTATATGTTCTGTTCTCGTTATATGTAAAGTAGCATTTTCACAGGGATGGAAAGATATTTTATACATGGATATTTTAAGAAAAAAAAAAAAAAATCACCATCAGTTTGATATAAGAATAATGCTTTTCTCAACTTCAAAATCACACTCTCGACAAGTACAAAAGATATACTCGAACACAAGGCAAATTCATGACGGGTAAATTAATACTACAATTAAGTAGATTTGGTATTTTTATGTTGCCTTGGGATTCTCGTATATGAAAAGCAGCTGATTGAAGATATTAAAGATCGGCTAAGCCTAGTCTTTGATATCACTGTGTGACAAAAATTAATGATGCCAAAGTAACAGGAATGTGTAACCATTTTTCTGGTAGGCATTGTCAAGTATAAAAACAATCTATCTTTGAAACTTTCCAGACACCTCCAAATCATGAGTTATGGCTCATATGCATCGACCCTTTGTTTAAGTTCAATATTAACCGATTTTAAATTTATAATTGGATTTAAACAGAAGAGACTTAGACCTTTTGCACGATATAAATTTCATTTCAGTAAACTTCAGATATACCTGAGTATTTTCTTTATCAACTTTATTTTTTCAGACTTTTTTGAAAATTTTCTCCAATGGATTCGTTTTTACACAGTATTTTTATGCGGGAACCATACTTTTTATAATCTTACTTATAAAATATAATTAATTGCGAGTAAAAAAGGGGGGTTTGTGTTAAAAAAAATCCGATACAATCTCACTGAGTTATTAAATATTTTATTAAAAGACCTTTTGTTAAAAAACTACCTTCATAATGGGTTTTATGTTCAATTTTTGAGTTTTCAAGGTATTAAAACTAAAAGTGCAATTCAACAAACATAGATCAACACATAATATAAAATTTGTACAACAGTGCTCGCCAAACTTTTTTACTTTGAGAGTCACATTTCTCACATACACCAAACATACATACATAATAACTAAGTCAGTTTGTATCTAATTTTTTTACCACAAACTCCCGTACAGAAATATTGTGTAAGAACGAATCCATTGGAAAAAAATTTCAAAGAAATCTGAAAAAAGAAAGTTGATAAAAAAAATACTTACGTATATCTGAAGTTTACTGAAATGAAATTTATATTAATATAAAAGTCTAAGTCTCTTCTGTTTAAATCCATTTATAAATTTAAAATCGGTTTATAGTGAACTTAGTTAAAGGGTTGATACGAAAACCCGGGTTTGAGGTGTCTGGAAAGTTTCAAAGATAAATGTGTTACCAGTAAAATGGTAAGACATTCCTGTTATTTCGGCATCATTAATTTTTGTCACACAATGTAATCTTAGTCGATTATTTTATTTAGTTTTCCATTATCTTTTATCTTAAATTTGATTTTCATGTTATTTATTCTTAACTTCCGCCAACGATTTCTTAAGAACCTGAAAAAATCCCTGGACGAAGGTCTCTGTATTGAATTAGGCAAAAAAAAAGTAGATTAGCCTTGTTTTCAACTTTACCAGTTATAAATTTGCCTTGTTAGAACCTTTTATGCCTGTCTATCGATTCAGTGCTTATGATTTCCCTTTGTTATTAAATTTCTAATGCCATATTTTCTAGCCATAGTTTTATAAGCAGCAAATTGTTTTTATATTCTCATTATTGGGATTATAGTACTATTTTTTGACTTCCCGCTACAGGAAGTTAATGATTTTACCCCAATTTTTAGAAAATCGAGTTTTCATTATATGTGTATAAGCATGTGTGTGTGTGTGTGTACATGTAAATATTTCGCGACTTAAGATTTCGGAAATTTTTGATAATAAAACTTTCACATAATTGTTTTCTTTTTGACAAATTGTAAACTATTAAGGCGACCAAGCTAAAAAAAAATATTTAGCTTTTAGCCTCAAAAAGACACGTCCATTGTTCACATAATAGAACAATTCACGTCCATTGTTCACATTTATTTCTAATAACTTCAAAAGTCTTACATGTTCACTGATTTTTATATTCATAGCGGATGCCACAAACTGGACCAAAATCTGTAAAATTCTTCGGCGGACATCATTGTTGAAAATTTGCGAAAAAAAATTGTTTGTATTTTATTATAGCGTAATTTCTTGTCAAATCGATTTTCGATGGACATAAATTTTTTTTGAACTTAAAACTGGCGGAAGTTTCATGAATGGCCTGCAAAGGAAATTTTTTGGTCATAAAACTTTACTTCTTTTAGTTGGTATAACATGGTCAGTCACTTTGATGATAATAGGAAATACTTGCTGGGTTACATTTACGATTGTTTATATATGTGAGTCAACATACACACATGCATAAGTGGGTTAAGTTTACTATGCTCAAGGTTTAACTACAGCTTTTAATGGCAACAACAACCAAAAATGTGAATAAAATTGTAAGTAGTCGTAAATTTAAACTGGGCAATAACATACAAAAAATATGGTAAATACATTTATATATACTATATGTGCAAAGATGGTCTTAGGCCAACAATATGTTTAAAACGTGGTCTTTATTCACAGCCTGTTTAATACATAAATCGATTTATTTTTAAAGTATTGTGTAACTCCAGGACATATGTATGTATATATGAATATATACATTAAACAAATTTATAGAAATATTATTTAATATTTGGTTTAATTTAAGCACCTATTTTAAAAGCCCTCGCAAAAATCACATTACTAACCAAGCCAGAAGATACCCAATGGCATTTTTA
This sequence comes from Nowickia ferox, assembly GCA_936439885.1. Taxonomy (NCBI): domain Eukaryota; kingdom Metazoa; phylum Arthropoda; class Insecta; order Diptera; family Tachinidae; genus Nowickia; species Nowickia ferox. The sequence continues at coordinate 98,312,511 of OW387023.1, read as the reverse complement.
ATATATAAATTTTCGATTTGAGAGTAATCTCGGTTCAAGTCGCTCCAGCCTTTGCTGACAACTTTATTACTACATTTAATTAAGTTTGCTTTCTTTTTTTGCAATCTTTCTGAAACAGTTTTAGTTTAGGTAAGGATAGACAAAGGTGGCAGTCAGAACATCTGAACCAATTAGACCTTTGAGTAGAGTCCCCACCATTCCTCCAATAATTATTATAAAAGCTCCATAGTAAGCTACTAATATGAAATAGACTTTATAACTAAGGTAACATCAAAACTCCTTTGAACTTAAAAGCATCCGTAGTGATCATTCAATTTTTTTTTAATCCAGGTCAATGACACATGAACTGCCATACACTTTCTATTTTATCTTAAACTTCTAATCTGTGCTTATGGTGTATAATTACCAGCTTCAAGATCTTCTTAATATTTCTGAAATTCAAAGAGATTGTATTCTTTATATTAAGGTAAGTCCATAGATGCGTGGTGATTAAGCAGTTATTTTTACCGTGGTTCAGCTGCTATTTACTTCTCCTTCAGTCATGTTTTAAGGGAGGCCTCTGCCTATACGTGCATACATATAAATGTATGTATGTATGTATGTATGTATATGAAGTTTTATATTTATTATATTTCACTTTTTTAAATGTATACATATTAATCTTTGTATGTGTGTAAGTAATTCGCCTGCGGTAGCATTGAATACACATATTTTTAAAGGAAAAACAAATAGTACGCCTTTTTTGACAGATGTGGTGTCGTAGTTTATTTTTCTGGCCGTTTTTTGGAGTGAAACAAAAAAAAAACAAAGAATAAATACAACAGCTAGCTTGCTTTGCGTTAAGTAAGATGGTAGTCTACGCCTCTTTGGAGAAGCCAAACATTTTCAATATTGTATAAAATATTCATTATCTGCAGTGTGTTTTTCCTTCTTTTTTTCTTGCTGTAGTTTGCTGTTGTTTGCTATTTTTATTTTAGAGATGGGCACCGCTAGCGTGATTGGTGTGATGTGCTAATATAGTGAATGGTGGATGATAGTATAAATTTAAATTAAAAATTTATTAAAAAAAATTAAGTAGAAGTTTTTTAGCTAGTAAATATGCATTTGGAAATTAAATTTAATTATACTCGTAAATATATCTTTAACAGTTTTTTTCAAAAAAGAAACATTAAAAGTCAACTGCTCAAAATAGTAAAACTTAACATTGTAACATATTTTTTTCTTGATTCTAAAATGCTCTGTGCTAATACAACAATGGATTAAAAATTAGATTAGATTAGGTGAACCAGATCGAGATGCTAATAATGTTTTTTTTTTGTGATTTAATATGATAAAACTACTCACTTTATCAACTCTAGTTTATTTAAGCAAGTAATTAAAAAAAGAGAAAATTATAGCAAATAGAAAAGAAAGGCACGTTTAACATTTTCAGTTTGTTTTATACACAAGTCAAGGATTGAGTAAAAATAAATTGTAACATTAAAGAAAGAAAATCAGAGAAAAAATTTAGAAGAAGGATATACGTACCTATACACATATCGTCCCTACCATGTCAAAGTATACAATATGCAAAATTAATTTTATTATATTCGTTATCTTAATACCCTAATTTATAATCAAAATGCTGAAATTCTCATTTTAAAACTGACACTTTTAGGAATACGCCGACTTTAAATTAACAATTGACGGCTCTTTAGGCTCTTTTGAAAAGTACAAATTTGCATATTGGTAGACACCATGTGATTACATCAAAGATTAAGAAAATTTGTTTCTAATTTTAAATAAAATAATTTTTAAAACTGTTTGTTTGGTTTCTTAAGCTTCCTTCCTGCTTGAGCAATTCACTGAACTTTAACCCAAATTTTTTGAAATAAACTATAAAACTTTATGTGTTTATAGAAAGACTGTTAACATGCTTTTGGGATTCACATATATGAGTACAAACATTATAAGTTTAAAGGCCTCAAGACAAATCTTTACAAATTACACATTGTTATCTGAGTTTAACTACATATTTCACAACCTTCCTACCTTAGAGACTCGTTTCCGAATGGCGGATCATTTGGGATGTTATTGTGGTCAAGTTAGTTTTGATGTAGAGCAGGTAACCTCGTTTGGCCATCTACTCTGTGCAATTTTGAAAAGCTTCTGCTCTTTTTGTGCTTTGCAGCATTTTAATGCAACTCTGACCAGTTGTTAGGCATGTCAGTGTGGCTGTTGGTCCTCATTTTGTCCAGCCCGTTTCCTATAAGTACATCGATTCCCAGAACACCACCGTGACCTGCAACCCTGATTAACTCTAGATTATAATATCTCGACAAATAATTAAGAAACATCCGGCATTCAGAAATCTCATAGAGATTTGATCACGGCTTTAATGTCGGTATTTAAAAATGCTGTTGACCAATTAATATTTTCAATTAAGAATTTAAAGAAATTTTTAAATACATACTTTAATTAATTTGAGTGGAAAAACTTAATTTATATTACCAAATTTTCATCAGTAAATAACTTAATACAATCAATTAATTCTACTTGAGTAAATTACACCAATTAAAAATTTATTTGATTCAATTAAATTCTTAATTGAAAATATTATTTCGTAAATACTATTTTCTGTGTAGTACTTTGGCCAGTTAGTTTGAAATTAATATTTTGCCTCAAACGGGGAATACAAATTCCACCATCCACATTCTTGTCCAATTTCTATCCATTTGTGAAATATAAAGATTTTCCCATCATGGATGCGCGACAGATGTTGACATCAAGTTCCATCCATCAAGCAACGGTTTGCATGAGCAGTAGTCTATATACTCTGGAAAATCTCCTAATTATTCTCATTCGAGTGACTGCCTTTTTCCATGCATGATGGGCTGTCAGTAATTTTATCGCTGAATTTATTGTTATTTGTTTGTCCATGAGCTGGCAGCTAGTGCATTATTGTAAAATAAGCTTTTGAAATGTAATGAGTTTGAGGCACCTGTTATCAACAAGACAGAGTTGTGATGCCTTCTGATCATACAGGACACCATTCTATGGCACAGCAATATAGGCTTGAGTTAGTTTGTTGAAGAAATTTTTATTTATTTATTGTCTTAAGTGTCATAGTGTCAAAGAGTAATTTTCACATGCTTTCCTGTGAGTTTGTGTGGGTCATGTTTATATTAAACATGTGTTCTAGTTCTAGAATGTGTGTAAAAATATAAAAATATTTTTATGTTGAATAAATATTATTATTTTAAAGATTATAGCTAAAGAAAATATTAGCTAAAAATATAAAAATTGTATCCTTAAGAATTTCACTTTCCCTTTCAACGTTAAATTTTACTTTCTGCCAGTTGAATGGTAAAATTATATACTTATAATGAAGTTAAAAAAAAACAAATTCAAACATTTTCCGCTTATTTTTAGATTATAACTGCTTAGCTTGTATTCTATTTCTAATGGCTTTGGGATTAAATCCGCGTTTTCGGTCATTTGAACATTTTTGCAAGTGAAATGTTTCTACAAAGAAAAGGTATAGAAAAACAAAATCAATAGCGCGGCCCCTAAGGCAGTTTAAAAATTGGAAATGTCGCTTACGGCTTTGCTATGAAAACAAAGGAACAAGTGATTTTTTTTATACATACTGCAATATATTAAAACAAAAAACTGATTCAGCCTTCTTGGCAATAATTAGTAAAAAAAAAGATTTGATAAAAAAATTTCAAGAATATAAATAAATAAATAAATAATTTTTTCTTTCAACCACAAATTTAAGCAATACAACTAAGTTTGTATATTAATTAAATTATCTATTCATTTATATTTGTAACATAAACAAATTTTGTTAAAATACACAGTATTGTTTTCTAAAATTACTAGACGTGGAAATCTTATTTCGGCAGTTATCTGTCATCTTAATTCTGGTTTAAAAGAAACTCTTAAACAGATTTCAAATTATTCTTTGGAAGATTTGCAATTATAACGATTTGCTAGAAAGTTCCGGCTAGAAATAAGGCTGCATTAAATTCTTTGAATACTTAAAGGAAAAATATCACATAAATACTACATTGTAGAAATTTTCTTGCATGCATTTTGAGAAAAATACATTTCATTTCTATTCTTCTTTCTTCCTTTGTATATTTCAATAAATTTTTTTTTATAGTTTAATCAACTTCTGGTATTAAAAAATTTTAATGGAAATTCAAAGCGACTTCCTCTTAATAATAACATTTAAATGTTCATAAACTGTTACCGCATTTATCCGGTATAACTAGTTGTTGCTACATATTTGCAGCTTTTACGTTAAATGTTTTTTTTTTTTTGTTTGTGTAGTAACGAAAGACAAGGAAGAAAAATTTGTTATAAAAAACTTAACTCATAATTTGAGCAAAACTTATATACACCTGTTTATGCAATACAAACACCCTTACAAAAACATTATTTACATACTCGTATGCATGTGTGTATATGAACTCACTCAAAATAAATTTACCTGAAGAAAAAAAAGCTGTTTGTATTTACATTTATGTAGGAAACGGTATGCACATACGAGTATGCATGTATTTACAAAATTTTTCTACGGACACATATTCATACTCACTTATGAATACAACACATTACGTTATGTTTATATTAACAGGTGTATGTAAATGTTAAAAAAATTGTTTGTTTACTATTATATTTTATAATACTTAACGTTCAACTTCATAAATTTTGCAGGTGAAAATTTTCGTTGTTATTTTATTCGCTTTTATAATTGTTCTACCAAAATGTAGGAGGACAGTATAGAAATTTATTGCCAGTAAAACTTTATCATTATTTAAGTATTTTGTTGGCTTTTGAAAGTTTTCAAGTGGATATGTGTTACAATACTACTTATCGTAGACTAAAAAAAAAAAAAAAAATAATGATACATAATGGCTCAAGTCTTTAAGTTTTTTTTTAATGTTTAAACAGAATACCGGCATAAACTCATTTTCCATACAAATTGGCACAAAAAAGCAGCCGCAGAAAGCAGTCTGTGCATTTCACTGTTACTGGTGGGGATCATCATTAGGGAACCTTTAGTCTGCAATACATGTACATTTACAAGAAAAATCCTCTATACAGAAGAATTTTTTTAACAAATTACAATTTTTAAGCTATTGCATAGCTTTTATCGCGGGCTTTGAGCGCGGCGACCGAATCAAGAAATTCTGTACCAAAAAAAAACCTAAGACTATTTTTATTTGAATCGACCAGTGTATGTTAACCCCTAAAGTATGCTATTGGTTTCATTAACATACAGTATTGCTAGAACAGAATGTGACGTACTTAAGAGCAATAGTGGTTAACCCGCATAGCTTTGATCGCGGGCGACCGAATCAAGAAATTCCTATAGTTTCAATGATAAAAATTCCTGAATAACCTACATTTATTGTAAGATAATAAAAATATTTTAAACGAAATTAACTTTTCATTTATTCAATAAAAGAAAAAAAAATTGTTTTCTTATCGCTCACCACGCTCTAAAAGTGTAACTTGAATTAATATCAAAGAAGAAAAAAAATACTGCATAAATAAAAAATAAATAAATAATTATAATTGTATAAGTTGATAAAAAATGATAAGCAATATCTTTACTGCGGCAGTCCCTGAGTGCCACACGTATTTTTTATTTTCAACAAATTCTGCCAGAAAGTATCTATCAGGATTTTTTTAAAGTTTAATGCATTTTAAGTAATGAAAATGCCAGATCTAGCAGCGAAAATGCTATAAAATGGTAACAATGGTCGTGAGATAGAATCTATTTCATTTTGAGAGCGTTTTTTCTTATGCTCTCATATATAAGAACTCATTCTCTCAAAACTTTCTTTCAATAAATTTCAATAAATTTCATACATTTTGTAAATAAAATTGCTAAGAAAAATAAGCACAAAAAAATATAGGGTGTTTTTTATTGAGGTATAGAACTTTAAGTTGGCATCACTTTTTTAACTGGCGGCCATTTTGTCAGCTGTCAAGTGATTAATATTTAGTTTGGTTTGCCATTTCATCATGAACAGGTTGACAAAAGAACAACGCTTGCAAATCGTGCAAATTTATTTCGAAAATAATGGTTCAGTTCGCGAAGTTTACCGCAAGCTCCGTCCATTTTATGGTCGACATAATCGTCCATCAGAGCAATTAATTCGGTTAACCATAGATTGGCCACCAAGATCGTGTGATTTGACACCATTGGATTATTTTCTTTGGAGATATGTGAAGTCGCTCGTCTACGCCAACAAACCAGAAACGTTAGGGGACTTGGAAGCCAACATTCGTGGCGTTATTGCCAACATACGGCCCCATATGCTCGAAAAAGTGGTTGAAAATTGGACCTGTAGAATTGGCTTTATTCGAGCCAGCCGCGGCGGCCACATGCCCGAAATCATATTTAAACGTTAATGGCATAAAATTATCCTTCCAATAAAGCCAAATTGATGGACATTAAAACGATTTTCTTGTGTTTTATTTCAATTCGAAGTTCTATACCTCTAAAAAACACCCTATAAAACAAAAATTAGAGAGCATTTGAAGTTACTGCCGATGATGTTATTGTTGGCTTTATTAATTTGGCAGCGATCTTCCTGAAGATGCAGAGTTTATTCTGTTTCATCATTTATTATCAAAAAGTATAAATTCAACATGGCCATATCACTTTATGGAAGCAACTGCTTCTACATAAATACTGTGTGATCAATTTCAAGAGTAGCCTTCATGTGATTAACACCGATCGATGATTACCAAATTTTGCTAATATTGTTTAACAAGTTTTCACTGATTTATAATTCGATTAAACTATGTCTTTTATATAGTTAATTTTTAATTATTATTGTTCGAACTTTCATTTTATTTATATATTTATGATTTAATCAGGCTAAAGTTCATATCGCTTTGTAAGCCAAATTACATGTGATAATTATTAATGAACAAATAACATCAAAGTTAGTTGTAAATATTCTGACAACACATAGTTGAACGGAACAGCCAGCCGTTTTCGAAGGCCACTAAACCTTCATCATCAGCGTTCTTCTGTGTTTGGTCCACTGTGTGTGGTGTCAGTTGATGTAGATTTCTGCCTTATATACGAAACTTTTCTGCAAATGGAATATGTGAATTGGTTTGATTCATCGTATTTCAATTTGCTGAAATGTGTTTTTGTAATGAAGGCCCCAAATTTACCATCACTATACTTACAACAGTCTTACCATTGTCGTTTTTTCATTACTAACTATGCACATGTTAGTTAATTTGCTTATTTTTGTTCTACTTAAGACAAACTTTTTTGGTTTGATCTTTTATATATCTTTCGTTTTCAATGTGCGTGAAATAAATACGTTTCGAATGTAATTGTAAAAAACTTGAGGTTGAAATAGAATACAGAGAGATGATTTTATTTGCTATAAAATATAATTCCTAGACATTTCTATTTCAACATGCTGATCAATATTTGGCACAAATATATTAGACATAACGTGGCGAATGATTTTTTTTAAAGTATCATTTGACTCTCTGACTTTATCGGCGTGAACCCGAGACTTCACATAGCCCTACGAGAAAGCATCTAATGGTATGATCTTAGAGCCAATTTTCGAATCCATTTTTTATTATTCGTTCGTTATTCTTTTTATAAATCAAATGTTGCACGCGTTGTGTGGCATATCGAAACGCTTTATGGAAACATCAGCTCCTCCGTATTAAGGAAGTTCAATTATTGCATAAACGAGTATATAATTACACTCTAGTTTTTTATATAGAATTTCTTTATTTGGACTCTGAAACTACAGCTGCAATAGATTATTTGGTACGCACTGAGCAACACCGGTAAGATTACTTGCAAAAACGTAATTTTACATTTCTGTACATAAAAAACAAATTTTGTTTACTGCATAGTTGCACATACAACCAATTGTGTAATTAATGTTTAGGCATATATTGTTTTTTTTAACACACAGGATTATTCTGTTAATCTTTATGCTCAACTTTTGACAAAGCTCAATAGCTTAGATTTACATAATAGTATAATAGACAATAAATACCATGAATACTTTTAGTGGAGTTCAGTGTTTGGTGCAAACGATTTTACGTACTTGTAACGGAAAATATCCAAGATTTTGGTTGCTGAATTACAAGCAAAATTCTATTAAAATTTTCACAAGATTTAAAATAAATTAGCTTTATAAATAACAAATGCAAAACTAACTAACTAACTACCCAGGAAAAAAATTCTGATTTGGAACCACTTACAACTGACGAAAGCAATGTGTTGCTTATTTGACAACAAAAGCTTCGAAAAATGCTGCTAAAAAGCACTAACGTAATGTGGGCTCTCACAAAAATTATATATTATTGCTTTTGTGAAGAACGTTAGTGACGCAAAAAAAATTAATGACTTTTTGAAAGCTAAATGTATTGCTTCTAGCTGGCTGATCTCGAACAAAAAACATGCCTTACTCACCTGCAACATTAAGTGATTCTGTAACATTATATCTCTTACAAAAAAAAAAAACTTCTCGGAAGCACATTTTTGCCTTTCAAAATAATTATATTTGATACAATCAAAATAAAATTTTTATGATATTATTTCGTATGGCTTTTTAAGTTCTAGACTATAATATTTAAAAACAGTCTATCATATCTCTTAAAATTATGGCAAAGGTGAAATCATTAGATCATAATAAAAATATTAAAGCAATTTTCAAGACTGCTTTCGATTGCAAGAACTCGTATGTTATGCAAATATAATGGATGCATAAAGCTGTTGTTTTTGCCGGTGTAAAAACTCTATTATTAAAACTGTATTATTTGCTGCTTTCACTAGTGATGTTGCATGAATGAATTTGTGTGTATGTATTTGTGCAACCAGTGAACATTTTTGGGGCGATATGTATAATGCCGTAATAAGTCTTAAGCTTTGGTAGAAAATATAGCGAATTGTCTGAAATTCCCTTTTACAGTTAATAGAAAAATTTAACTTTTTCGGTATGCTCTTCTTGCATATCTTTTTTAACCAGCCGGTGCCGGTTATAAAAACACACGACTTTAAATGCCGCTAGCTGTATTTACCGAATACGTAGCCAGCTACTTATTATAATTATAAGCTTTAGCGAGTTACAGCATACGGGGGCATTTTAGTGATGCCATCTTAAAATATTTTACATTTATGAAAATAAAATTACTGATTTAAAATGAACTTATATCTTTCATTCAAACTTTTTTTTTTTTATACTGGCAATTTGCCGCCAAAGGAAAAAACATTTGTTTAATTGGACAACAACCTGGTGAAAAAGACCAAAGCTTAATATGCGTGCCATCGAAGGATTCTATTGTACTCTGCATTCACGTTTATGGAAGCAGGGTTTAAGTTGATTTCAATGCTTCGTGCGCATGAAGGAAGCAAATTTTGACTTCCTTGTTGACTGTTTATCTAAGAGCAAGATAAAAAATTTTTTTTCATGTTTCCAGGACGCTGCAATTTTCCTCACACGCTTCTGTGCTTTTCCAATTCTTTTTCGTTTTCAATACTTTTAAATTTTTATGTCCGCATGCATTTAAAGTTCAATATTACAAAACATCAATACGCTGATATGCTGCCAACTTGTTCTTACAATTGTCTACATTATATCCGTAAACAGTTTGTCCCGGTTCACATTGGAAATGACAAACGTTGCCATAGTGTGTACTCGCCATAAGTCAGATACAAATTTGCCAAGTTGTGCAGATTTTCTGAAGGAATTCGTGAGCAAATGTTCGCTGGATGTATTTAAAAACAGTGGTTCGTTACGCACCTGTTTTTTTTTGCATGTGTGTATGTATTTACACAAGTATGAATGTATGTATATATGTATGTATGTATGAATGCGTGTATGTATTTCTTATTGTTTTATTATTTAATGAATGTGAGGTTATTATTTATTTAATTGCATTTTATTTCTCGTTAATAAATGTAATTGTTATTGCTGTTGCTATTGGTTTAAATATTTTCTGTTTATTTTTTTCTGTAATGCACACAGTTTTGTGTATGTATAATACATAAATAAACTTACATATGCATTTACGTATATTTTTATAATATGTAGGGTAATTGATAATTAACCTTAATGATGTTTAATTAAAAGAAATTTAAATAAAATAAATGTACATTGAATTAAAGATATTAATGTGAAAGCTCTATAAGCGGACACCTCTCTTGTGCCGACAATTTTTCTAAAACTGGTTTCAATACAATGGAAACCAAACAAATTACGATTTAACAAAGGGACGCTCCCATGACCGGTCGCGGACATGAAATTATCATAAATTCTGACAAAAAAAGTTCCCATAAGCGGACAGTTGGGCTGATAAAAAGTAAATCATGTTATATTATTTTTCTTTTTAAAAATTTTTTTTTTGAATGCGTAGTTATTTTAAATTTAAGAGAACATTAATATAAAGTGGAAGAAGAAGAGTTGGAATCAGTAATAAAACATTGTTGATCAAAATAGAAAGAAAAATTAAGAAATGGATGAATTTGTATGATTCTTATTTTAAGTTATTTGCTGCTACATACAAAATAAAGTTCAGTTTTTTAAGTAATTGCACAATATACAAAATAAAATGCTAAGTCAAAGAAAATAAATTTGCATATAAAATTCGTTTTCTTAATCTTTTGGAAACCAAAATTCTTTTTATAAAGACGCCCTTCAACAAGTTAAGAGGTTAAAAAAAATTAGTGACTTATGAGCATGTAAAATTTTTAGAAGGTTACTACACGGCACAGTGTTTTAAAGAAGAAGCAAAGAAGATTAAAGCAAAAAAGTATTCTGGACTATATAATAAATAAAAATAATAAATAAAAAAAAAATGGTTTCATTCTTGTAAACGGACATCTCCATCTAACAAAAACATGGACAGATTGGAAAGCATACATCAAAAATAAATTAAGCCACAACAAGAAAGAAAATGAAAAAACCGGAGGTGGTCAATACAATAAATTTGTATTGTCAGATATGGAAGAATCTATCGCAAGATTAAGTGGGATTTATAGAAGTGTTGCAGGCATTGTGGGCGCAAGAGATTTTGGGGACGCTGATTTAACAATTTTGTACGATTCCGATGATGAGAATAATCTACAACCCGTATGTTCATGGACACAAAGTGCAGAGAAAGTGTTTCGAAGTGTTAATGAAGAACCTGTTTACTCACATAATGCAACTTCTCTTTTCTGCACACCTTATACTTCAAATAACGCTTTAAAGCATTTTGAAGCCGAAAGAACCTTCGAAACTTCCGCGCATCTCGATCTGATTTCACTTAATGAAAAAAAAAACTGAAGAACAAAAATCGGGCGGCAATAACTACAAATTGTCGTGAAGAAAACGTCTTAGTTCAACCCTATCACCAAAGCTAAACAGGAAGAAAACGCGCACATGTACCACCAAAACTGTACCACAAAGTGATTTAAACAATCTTCTTTTCGAAGCAAATAATTACTTACAGTCTATGGTGAAGTTAATGGAGGAACAAAGGGAGGAACTAAAAAGCCAAAACCGAAAGTTGGAAAGACTTAATGATATTTTTAAAGGCTACTTCGAATATAAAAAACACGATAAAGAACTTCACAAGTTATTAAAAGAAAAAAATGAAATGAAAGCGAAACTTTTAGAAATAGAGACCCTTAAGCTTGAAATTGAAAAATCGAAAACAAAATTTAAAAAAAACCAATGGTTGCACCAACAACTGAGCAACTACTATAAACACTACCAATAATACAAATTTCCATGAAACTTGAAAGAGTGAATTAAAAAGTTCCTTTTTTAAACTACTACTTAAAAAATTAATTCTAGTGATTTTTTTTTATAAAATTTTTTAATGAAATTAAATTTTATGTTTATTGTTTGCTATTACAGCCAATTTTCAAAATCTAAAATCAAAGCTATTTCTTTGTGTTCGCTTTCCAGCCGGTGGCACCTACAAAATGTCGACATATGCAGCCATGTCACACAGTTCAATTCCGTTCGGAAACGGAATCCATATTTTTGTGCTATGGAAAACAAACCAGAAAAATTTTAGGATTTGAAATCATTTTTAATTTCTTGAACTCTGTGACATGGTTGCATATGTCGACATTTCGTAGGTACCATCGGCTGGAAAGCGAACACAAAGAAATAGCTTTGATTTTAGATTTTTAAATTACTTTTTATTTTAATGGAATACATTTTTAATTTAATAAATTTGTTAAAACTAAAAAAACATGACTGTGTATATCAAATTATTTGGGCAATATTATCACGTATGCGTTGTGCTACTCTAAACATCTCTCTTTTCAAATGATTTTCTGCATCTTCCATATATATTTTTTGCAAATGTTGTGCAATGCACAGCAAACGTTAATCATTTGCGAAGTTTTTCGAGAGGTATATAGAAGGGTCCCTTGCAAGCACCTGAAATTCCTTTTTAAAAAGCCAATGGTGCGTTCAACAATATTTCGGGATGAGGCATGTCTCAGATTAAATTTGTACTCTAAGCTCCCGGCCACTACATTTTTATATGGCGTAATTTAAAATGGCTCTAATGGCCCGGAGTCTCCTAGTACTCAAAAATTTTTATTCCCATTTAAATATCTGTCGTGAAATACCTTTCTGGAAATGCTCATATTCCAAATATATGAGTCATGACATGAACCGGGCCTGCACGCGTCTACAGCACATACTTGCATTTTATAATCACATATCTGCAACAAATAAAATATATGAACACAGTTTTTAGTAATAAAAAAACACATCAATTTCAATGCTTCTTACGATCAACGCATTAATGCTAAATGTTCCCTTTCTGTTTAAATACAGAGATTCATATTCAGATGGCTTACCTAGCTTGATGTGCGTGCCATCAATACAGCCAATCACACCCGGTATTTGAAATTTCTGGAAAAAATTAATCTTAGAATTTTCCATCTCCTCTTCCGTCATCTTCAACTTTATCCAGCGTGGGCATAAAATATTTTCCGCTGCATTTACTACTCTCCACATCAATGTTAAGACCGTGCTTCTCCCCAAATTAGCGTCATTGTCTTTAGCTGAAAATAATTTTATGTACATACATATTTGTATTACTTGGTGTATACTCACCTATAACAGCTTGAAATGATCCTTTGGCTAATAACCGCAGTGTAGTCGTCAGTTATATAACTGATGGAATGGTAGAACTTTTAAGGTGAGGACTCAATTTGTTTAAAACCATTACAAACGATTCTTTGTTCAGGCGATAGTAACTTATAAAACTTAAAATATATTCAATGCAATTTCATTTATGTACTAGTATGTAGATATAATGGAAAAATTTAGACTACCTACACTCTGAGGCATCTTTTAAACTCTTTCGGCGCCAATTTTTCGATGGTATGCAGACGTCGTTGCTCATTCAACACTGCAACAATTGAAATTCCAGGCATTTTGCTTAAATTTTACTCAATTTAACTTTAAAAATATATTCGCGGCGTTTTTTATTTTGCTTTCTTCTTTAATAATAATATGTTTTTGTTTTGGTTTTCACAATTTTGCCACATTTAACGAACAATATTGCCACACTTCACTTGAAAATAACTAAATTAAAATTTGTCGGAATGAAGTAAATCGATCAAAGTCTGGAGAAGGTAAAATAAAATCAATCCAATTGAAAACTCGGAATCAAAACCATTCCGAGTAATTTCTGTGACTGGCCTGATAGAGTCACTTCAGTAAAATTAAAAAGTATGCAATTCCAAAATAATCAACAATTAAATTTTCCAATAAAATTAGTTAAAACTACATTGTATTTTAAGCGTTATTATATACGTATATATAATTTGCTCGAGTTTTAAATACTTTTATTGAGCCAGTAATTATTTGTTTGAAAAACTGAATAAACAATTTATATTCTTGCATATTAATCACAATCATGTATGTTGTACAATATTATGACATGTAATAATTGCGAATATTTATCGACAGAGTAACTAGAAAATATTACACCAAATGGGCAACTAAAAAATAGGATATTATAATCTCTTTTTTAATGTCATTATGTTTGTATAGATGTATAGGGTGTTTTTTATTGAGGTATAGAACTTTAAGTTGGCATCACTTTTTTAACTGGCGGCCATTTTGTCAGCAGTCAAGTGATTAATATTTAGTTTGGTTTGCCATTTCATCATGAACAGGTTGACAAAAGAACAACGCTTGCAAATCGTGCAAATTTATTTCGAAAATAATGGTTCAGTTCGCGAAGTTTACCGCAAGCTCCGTCCATTTTATGGTCGACATAATCGTCCATCAGAGCAATTAATTCGGTTAACCATGGATTGGCCACAAAGATCGTGTGATTTGACACCATTGGATTATTTTCTTTGGGGATATGTGAAGTCGCTCGTCTACGCCAACAAACCAGAAACGTTAGGGGACTTGGAAGCCAACATTCGTGGCGTTATTGCCAACATACGGCCCCATATGCTCGAAAAAGTGGTTGAAAATTGGACCTGTAGAATTGGCTTTATTCGAGCCAGCCGCGGCGGCCACATGCCCGAAATCATATTTAAACGTTAATGGCATAAAATTATCCTTCCAATAAAGCCAAATTGATGGACATTAAAAAGATTTTCTTGTGTTTTATTTCAATTCGAAGTTCTATACCTCTAAAAAAAACACCCTATATATATGCCTTCGTAGTAAACTTTGTAAAGTTAGGACATTTTCATAATTTTAAATTTCTCAAATTCACATATATAAAGTGTAAAAAACTGCGTAATTATTAATAATCTTTCAGTTTGCTTTCAAACACATACATACATATTTTTACTTTATTCATTTCCAGTTGACACTTTCATCAACGACTATTTCAATATTTTTCATGCAAGATATTAGTCGTCGATTACAGTTCCTTTAATATAATCTAACAGAGAAACTGTACTTAAAGACTCTGTAAAAAAATAATCAACTGCTCAAGCTATAAACTACCCATCAAAAATTAAAAAAAAGATAATCGAGTTTGGAATTTAGCATTTTTGGTGGAAGCTGGATTACCAACTTAATAATTTTAACAATTCGTGAGACTAAAAGAATCGATTCTTGAAAAGTAGTTATGTTGTTTATTGTGGCAAATAATATTTGTTTTTGTGGGAACTACTTTTTATAGTCAAAAAAACATTACTTCCATTTTTCTTAATGATAGCAGTTCAATTGTTTTGATTGATGAATTCTTGTTAAAACCGAAAATGAAAAAAAATTAGAAATATATATAATTTATTTCAAATAACAACATATTTTCATGTCATATTTTAAAACGCAAAGAATATGTTAAACTTCTGGTTTAAATTTTTAAAATTTTACGTAATGTGATTTGTAAGCGAGTACTTCAATGTGGCAAGCAAATACTGCAGATGGTAATGCCTAATGTTTTGCTGGGTAGTTGGTAAATATTGTCCACAAACTAACCTTACAACGTTCAATGTGAAATTGTGTATAGTTTTATTAATTAATATGTTATTAAAATTGTCAATTCTAAAAAAAAACGAAAATATGAGGGCAGGTGTCACTCTTGGCGTCGTGTTTGAACTTAGCGGCAATTTGTTCGAACATTCCCTCACCAATCTGTTTAACATTGTTGAGTATTCATCTTGCAAGATATCTGAAAGACAAGGCTTACTGAGATTTTAAGACACTTAAACAGATTCCAGTAAGATAAAGACAATATTTTAAAACTCAACAATATGTACATTGAATCAGTATCATGCCTTTGCCTATTTAAATATAATACAACAATTGTTAGAATATCTTACTTACTCAAAACAAAGTTAATTATATTGATTACATATTTTGTTTCGTTTCTTCTATTACCTGTTACACTTTAAGGCTTTTTTATTTATGAATTTTTAAAACACGTTTGATGTCGGTGCTTGTACTAACGGTGGCGTCTAATGGGTTTGCGCTCGTGAGTCGTTGTTGTTTAATAATTGCGATATGTTTTTGTATTGGTTTGGTAAGTTATTTGTTGCTGTTTTTCTATATTTACAGCATTTTAATTGTTGTCATAGTGAAGACATGAAAGAGTTTTTAAATAAGGCCTTCAAATGATAAAAAAGAAATGTTTTAAATAATCGACGCAACAATGTTGCATGTGGTGGTTAAATGAAACAGGGTGTTTAAATGGTATATATAATTGTTAAACATTTCAGAGTTTTCAATTCATTTAAAAATCAATTTTAATGCTAATAAAATATTTTCGTTAGCTATCTAGCATAACAAATAAAGGGTGTTCTTTTTAGAGGTGAAGCACTTTGAAATGGAATAAAACAAAGATATTTTTTTTTAAGTTGACATGAAATTTACTTTTTTCGAAATATAACCTGCTGGCATTACAAAGGGTCCGCCATCTAACGTTTTTTTTCAACTAGTTCTTATTTCGTAAATGGTAACACTTAGCTCATGTCTGATTTGACAGATAATTAGTTTTATCCTTCCGCTGAACGAATATGGTTGTGTATACGCTTGAACAATGCTTCGCTTTTTTTTTTTTTTTTTTTTTTTTATCTTTTCGGGTATGTAAACAAGCAAAATTGTCACATTTGGGGCACAGAAAACCCGCATGCATACATTGAAAAGCCGACGCACCCAAAAAGAGTCACTGTTTGGTGCGAATTTTGGTCCAGAGGCATAATTGGGCCATTTTTTTTCGAAAATGAGCCGTTACAGTCAATGGCGATCGTTATCGGGCCATGTTGAACGCATTTTTTTTACAAAAATTAAAGAGGAGGATATTGGCAACATTTGGTTTCAACAGGACGGCGCTACGTGCCACACAGCCGAAGCTACACTCGATTTTTTTGAAGATCGCATTATCAGCCCCAGAGCTGATGTCGTTTGGCCACCTCGAAGCTGCGATTTGACACCGTTGGACTATTATTTGTGGGGTGCCGTCAAGGATAAGCAGAGGCAGCTATTTGAATGAAATTATTTTTCATTATTAACCGGAAGGATTGTACTTTCAAATAAATAAAGAAATTTGAGAAAATATTCAGTAGTTTTTTTTATAACATTTTCAAAAAAAAATCTACCCTTTAGTTTAATATATGACTTTTGGCAAATGACCGCTATGGCTACCTCGGACGTAGTCTAATCTGAAAGTCCAATTTTCGATTACTTTTTCCAACTAAAATGTTGTCCCCCAATTGGTCAATCGGTTCAGGCTTATCGGCGTAGACTAGCGATTTGACATATTCCAACAGAAAATAGTCTAGCGGCGTTCCATTGAACAATCTTGGAGGCCAATTCACGGGTCCGAAGCATGAAGCTATGCGCCTACCAAACGTTTCCTTCAATAAATCAATTGTAATTCCGTACATCTTAAAAGCAAATTCTGTTTCATATAAAAGGCAATGAGTTCTAAGAAATTATATTAAAATGGTCTTCCTAGGAATTAAAGGATTAAATACATACAACATCAATTGATTCAATTATTTTATGAGTTCGAAGGAAATATGTTATAACTTTTATTGCAGATTTTTAATATACGAAATTTCACAATATTAGGTTTAGGAAATTCAGTTAGTTCAAAGCTACAACAAATAATGCGTTGCGTGTCTTTGTAGTTTAAATCCTTAAAACAAATTTATATTGTCTTTTACTTTATCGGTTTTTAGTAGAAGTTTTAACCAAAGAGAATTTGTGCAACAAAATATCTATTTTATTTTGAACAATTCGATTAATTATTATTAACTTATGGTTATTTATTAATTTATTTTCAATTTGATTTTAGACTATTTTTAATTAACTAAATTATTTTCAATCCAATTAAAGTAATATGCTTTTTAATATTTATGTAAATATAAATACAAAAAAAAAAAAACATCAATTAAAAAAATTATTGAAAGTTTGCAATTCTTATGATTGGTATTATCATCTAGTGATTGACTCTAGATTTAACAATATTTTTATGGTTTCATGCTATATATTGGATATATTTTCTAGGGATATATTTTCTCAATTTCTTGAAATAATACATTTTCAGAACTATTTTCTAATAATGGAAGTACAAAGTCTAATTCTTGTCATTCAAGTACATATTTTTCAGTTATTATATCAAATAATATAAGGATCAGCAGAACAGGCGCTGTTTTTTTAAAGACTAAAATAAATTTAAAAAAAAAATAA
Source organism: Nowickia ferox (assembly GCA_936439885.1). NCBI lineage: Eukaryota > Metazoa > Arthropoda > Insecta > Diptera > Tachinidae > Nowickia > Nowickia ferox. The sequence continues at coordinate 98,294,341 of OW387023.1, read as the reverse complement.
CTATGGCCTTGCTTGGCCTTTCATAATTCATAGAATTTGGAGAAAAACAAAAATTTTCTTACGTTGGGATGTGAGTTAGACAACTAACTAAATTAATTAAATATGAGCAGTAAGTTATGTGATTTAAAAATATATTATGCATTGTATGATATTATTTACGAACTATCCGAGATATATAGCATTTATTAACACATTTTTGAAACCTAATTGACTAATGTTCTTTTTCACAATGTATGATTAAGAGTTAGTGTGAACTTTAACTACAAATTCTTCATACAAAACTTGCATTTTAAAGTTCCTGTGAGCTTTTAATTGTACATTCTAAAAAGGGCCGTAAAAGCTGTTGCCAGCAAATTTGAAAAAATTGGCTAAAAAATCTGAAAAATAATTTTAAGAAGTTGGTGAAACATCTGCAACAATAACATCTGATATTACAAACTGTTTAATAAAAATGAACCTTAATAAAAGGATAAGGACAAATATAGGCACAAGTTTTAAACATAAAATTTAAAAGAAAAGTATATATAAATATAAATCTGTGCAAAGAAATATACATACATATCGCACACTAAATCATAAACAGTTACAACTTCAAAAATTACAGATGTTCACGAGTGGCAAAAAAAACTGTTCAAGAAGACTGCTGCAAAAGATATGTTTTCGGTCCATGAAAAAACAAAACAATTTTCATATATCTTTGCACAAAATTAATGTCAAAAACTAATTGTTTGTAACTATTTCTTATCTGACAGTAACATCATATCATCGTTATTTGTTTTACCGAGTAAAGTAAAACGAAGTATTGGATGCATTCAGAAGACGTAGCTGTTGCGCAATCGTTGAGTGTTTGCCTTAAAAACGCATAGTTGAGTAGTTCCGCTCCACTCTACAGTTGAGTAATTTTCCATCACACATTTTTTTGCGCTCCCTTTAGTCAACATGTTGTGCTCAGGCTAAAGAGCTCATCGAATAGAGTTATGCCTTCTATATGCTTTGTTAGGTGGCAGGTGCAAATATTTGTTAAATTTTACATAACAAATGCGATAAAATAACGAAATAAAGATATCAAATTAGGTTATATCCATCAAGCCGTTTCCAAGACATAACTGTTGGGGCCAATAGTTGCCAACAGTTTCACAACTGCTGTGCTACACCTGTACGTCTTATGAATGCGCCCATTGATGTTACATTTAAGAAAATCTGCATTTTGGCAGTGAAAATCTGCAAATCTCATTTTATAATTTTTGCAATGAAAAATCTGCAAAATGCAGAGAAATCTGGAAATCTGGCAACAGTGGCCTTAAATCGAATATAAATATTAGGCTGCAATTAAATATCACTCATACGTAGATCTTTAAACGAAAACTGTTGCATACTTTGTTGGATACTGATAAACAGAGGGAACTGTAACTCAGTGCGTATGAGTAATGCAGAAGTAAATCAAGTCGCCAGCCTAACAGCCTGTTTTTCGAAAAGGAATAAATGTACGTTCATTAAAATAACGAACGAAACCATGTTTACGTTTTTGAACGTTTAATTATTTTCATGTGAGTGACAACAAAACCGCTTTCAGTTTTTCCACACTCATAAAATTCTGTACGTAAGATTAATTCAAAATCGGTCTACATATTTTTCATTTGAATTTAACGAAAATGTTATTTAATTTTTAGTGTTAAAATGGCAACTGAATTAAAACAGTAAAAAACTATTTTTATTTTTTTACTTGAAATGAAAAAAAAAATAAATAAACGGGAATAAACAAAGAAAATACGTTTTCTTTGTTTCTGTAATTTTTCTATCAAATAATCAACATAAAATTCAGTATAATATATCATTTTTGCTTTAATTTAACTGTTAAGCAAACATTTTAAGCATTGGGTCAAATTAAAGTCGAGGTTATAAGAAAAAAAAACTTAGTTCTAATAAAAACCGAAAATACGAATTACAAGTCAAATTTGTATTAATCTGTTAATGATTTTCTATATGAATGCTAGAATTGATTAAAATTAAAATTGCATACCCCCTCAATCATAAGATTGGAAATAAATTTCAAATGAATTTTATTTCAAAGTTTTCATAGAAAGTTTTTTAAACAGTATTCAAAATACATATTATTATAATTTTTTTATTTTGTTACTGTAATAATTTTGTGGGTGTGAATTTTTATGTCGAAACTAAAGATTTAGAATATATTAAAGAAAACAAAATTTTAAACGTTTCAAAAATGGAATCAGCACACAAACATTATTTGTCATTCCTAGAATAGTGGTATATCATAAGCATAAGATTTTATGCACAAAGGTTTATAGTTTTGAATTTATTTATAAAAAACTAAGGTAAAAGAACAAAACGAAAGAGGGAATCTTAACTTTGTTTGCAAAGTTGCGTTAATTAACGTGTTGTTTTTTAAAAAATTGCGTAAACAGAGGGCGCTTTGAGATAAGGCCCAAGGAAATTACGCCCAAATAAGGAAATAAAATAAGGACCCACAAAATCAAAGAATATTTAATTAGGCTTTATTTAGTTTATTTTGGGCTTTATTTCATCTTGAGATTGGTTGGGCTTTATTTAACTTTTTCTTTTGGCCTTATTTCATCTTGAGTTTGGTTTCATTGGGTTTTTTAATTGGACTGTATTTCATTTATGTTGGGTGTTTCTCATACATTTTCTCTTGGGCCTTATTTAATTTTTTTGGCTTTTATTTTATTAGGGCTTATTTCATTTCTTATTTGAGGATTATTTTCTGGGGCCTAATATCATAGCGCTTTAACAAGACCAACAATGTTAAGAATTTGGGTATTGCGAACATTGAGGTATTGCACGTATCGAGAGTAGGCATACCGAGTCTACCCTGTACATTATTTTATGTTCTCATTACATCAACAATGTCTTTTGTAGATATGTATGTTAATGTATAAGGTAAATTAGTAGATATTAAAATTAAAATTTTAACATTAACAACTTGTTATATGCCTGATAGGAATCTCTTGGCACTTAAATTGTCTCTTAGCTGTTAATGGAAGGACCATTGACTTTTGAATGTTTTTGAAAATGTCTTGTGTTAAAATATCTGTGCTTTAATATTTAAATATTTTTTCAGAATACTCGTACATAATTAATGCCCTAATTCAGTAAGAAGATTTAGGACGGTTTTGTTTGAAAATGCTTTTGAGTTCTTGTTTTTGAATTCTCTAAATTATTCACTTCAAAAATAGTTGTTGTGTTTGATAATGAAAAATAAAAATATTATTACCATGTTTTTAACACATTAAAATAAAATTAAAGTATTATACAATAGTTTGAAAAATATTTGAAAAAATATGTGTTGGATATAATGTTTAGAACATAATCATAAAGCAAATACACGAACCTTCTAGCATGGACAACAAATAATAATTGTTTTAAAGAATCATAAGTGCTGCTTTTTTTCGCCCATAGACAAGACGATACAATCGTCGAACAGAATTAGGGCATAAGTTAATTCCTCATATAGAATCGAATTATTAAAATTTGTTACATATTAAGAAAACTTTTATATTCATAATTTTTCTTTAATAATCTTAAGAAAACGAAAGAAAATTTCGAATATTTATAAATTAAATCTGATGGCTTTGTTAAGGTGAACGCCAGCAGAAAAATATTGCTTATTCAAAATTTTTTCTTGAAGTAATCTAATTAAAACCTTCATGTATCTTATGTTTTCTCTCTTTCCTCTCGAAACATGAAAAAACTGTACTTACTAATTAATTTCCGTCTTAATTGCAGTAAAAGCATTTGCAACTCTCCAAACTATGTTTAATTAATAACATTTTTTACTTATAAACACCCTGTAATTTATAAATACATAAAATGCAATAGTTTGTCGCCATCGGTTAAAACTCTTTTGCATCTAAACACACAAATCACTCACACTCTCTTGTTGTATCTGTTAAATGCATACATTCACAATTTTATACATTTATTGCTGCAAAGAAAATTTGCATATCTGCCATATTATGTCATACCACCACATCCGTTTCATTTGCACCAAACATGAAATCGTTCTTTTAACAAAAAAAAAAAAAAAAAAAACAACAACGACAACAACAGCAGGGTAAAAGAAAAAAGGCGTTCAACCGGTGTTGCCATGTACTGCAACCAACCAATAAATCTATAAAAGAAAAGTCAACACACAGTAGTGAAATAAAAACAACAGCAGCAGCAACAAATAATCAAGAACCGGTAGCCAACATTACAAAAGTGTAGCCTCAGGCAAAGCACGTATTCGTACACGACTGCAATTTGGAACAACGGCAAATAAACAAGAGTAGCCATGCTAAAACGGCTGCAATGAAGCATTTTTTTATAGCAACGAGGCTGGAATAGAAAGTTTCTTTGAGTCAAATAAAGCTAATAATTTAGTATTAATTGATTGAAAAGACTCGGCAAATTAAAATAGAAATTCAACTTTTTGTGTTTTTTGTTTATTTAAATGTAATTCATCCAAGTGGTGAAAAGTTAGTTAGTCAAAAAATCTGACATGCAAACACACAGAAAAATCTGTGGTTTTCTTGAATAAGCGCGTATGTCTAAAAACCAAATTTTTCAGCAGAGCCGAAATACTGTATTTTTAATACTACGGACTCTGTATGTGTGAAAATTTTAGTAAAACCTCCCTGAGTGTAAAAAAAAACAATTTGCCAAGGACACTAAAAGTGTGTGCAGCAAAAAAAAAAACTAATGTCGATACCAGTTGTTTACATTAAACTAATTCAAGCACACATAATTGTTTTACCTGTAAATGGCTTGCGCGCAAGTAACTTTAAGTTTTTATTAACTGAACAATAACTAAACAATATTTCGGAAATGTATTCAAAAGTAAAAGCGCATGTGGTATGTGTTTTTTTTTAACGGCAATAAATTGCCATCACACAATTTTAAGTCAATTTAGTGCATTAGAGCTGAAAAATACTTGAATGAATTAAGAAATTACGTTGTTTTTAGAAAAAAAATTCGAAATTGGTCCATTTTATTAGCGAAATTTTTGGTCCATGTGAAAGAGCATACAAAATAATATAATTTGGGGTTAATAACCCAAAATCAACAAAAAATTGACATTCAGTAAAACCACAGAAATTATTGTTAAACCTTTTTCAATTGCGTAATTGCTTAGAAAAAAATTATATATTTGATTAATAATTTAACTAAGTCTATATTTATTTTAATAGAATTTGCTGCTCTATCAAAAAATGGTTTTCAACAAAGTCTAACTCAAAAACAACAATTTTCTTACCAAACCTCTAAAAAAAGTAATTTAAAAATATTTCATAATGTCCAAAAAAAATCCAATCTTTTAATAAAATATGTATTTTTTTTTACTTATAACGTTTGGTTATCTTAATACTTTTTGTTAAAGCTATCGACATTAAAATTAAAATGATGGCTAAGTTTTTGCTGGGCTATAACTTTTGGTTATATGTGTGAAAATGGTGCAGCTTTTCGAACAAATATTTTCAATTAAAATGCTCACTTAAATTAATTTTTAAATATGTTTTGATACTTTATATGCAAGCAAAATACACCCACAAAAATTTCATTTCAAGATCTCCAAAAGCAAGGTTTATTTAAAATGTGTTTCGCAATGATAATGCTTTATATGTGTTTCATGTTAATTCGATATGATTTGTAGTAATTTTGAAAGAAAATTTTCAATTTCTCATGTTGATTTAACATTCCAGTATTGTTAAATTTAAATGAGAAATCGTGTACAATAAAAAATCATTGAAGTTGAAGGAACGTGAATTTTATATTGAAATAACTCGACGAACCATGTTGGATCAACGCGTTGCAACGTTGTTTGAGGTTTAAAAATTTTTTTTGCTTACTCTCTAACATTTTTCGTGATTTGATTTTCCTTTTTAGTAGTCAGCTGATATTGTTTATCAAAAAGTCGTCTGCTGTTCCCAGGGCACTACAGTTTTAAAGTCGTGTAGAATATTTTTTTGCACGCTTATTTTGATTTATTCTTCAAAAATAAATTAAAAAGAACACTGTAAGTACATCAAAATGACACAGGAAATCCTCGAGACACCCCAACTTAAATTTGGGCCGTAACACACGGTGGTATACTCCGTTTTAAAAGATTAGGTCAAAATCAAGGGATATTATATTTTTAATTTTGTTTAGTCGCTTAGTACACTCTTTAGGTCTTATTTTATGTTGGGGTGATTTGTGCTATTGTTAATCCCTTCTTTCTTTTCTTTTTTCACATACGAGACGTTCAATATACATAGAAAAAATTATATTAAACACAGTCTGCGTATAAGAGGTAGTGGCATGTTCAGCAGCCTGTTTAATATTTTCTTAAGATTGGCAATATTAGATTCAATGTCATCAGATGTTCTTAGCTTAATGTTTTCCGTACAATGACTACGAGATATTTTTTGAGTCCCACCAAATTAGCACGATTGAACATCTTCACAAATGAGTGAATTAAATCACTTCTTCTGGATTACAAATTGAAACGATCACTCGGAAGAGATATCAGTAAGTGGGCTCTCCAATCGAAATGACGTCGAAGCCCATTTTTTAAATTGTGTTGAGCAACGCCCGGCCTCTATGAAAATAATGTCCGAGAGATTTGTAGAAATGCTCATATTGCTCCTCAGTGCTAAATTAAAAATTTTTGTTTGTAGGTCTGTATTCACCCTAATGAAGTTTAGTTTAGTCTGCATAGGATCAGGTTAATTTACGTCTGTACGATAAAAGTAGAATTACTAATAACAAAAATGAATTTATACCATTTTTTAAAAGAAAATTTATTTTTTTTTTTTTGATGTATTTATATATTTACTTGTGTAATAATTGTTAATGACATTAATAATACTTTACGTGCTCTAAGTAATATTTACTTTGTATGGCAAACTACAGGGTGGGCCAAAAGTTACCATGGGGCTTAAAAGTTTAATAACTTTTTCGTTTATTAATTTTTTTAAATTTTTTTTCTCAGATTATATAATATACAAAATGGAAAATTTTTGTACACTAAGTATGAAAAATAATGTCTCTTAAATGACCACCGTTTTCAGCTTCGCACTGATGGGCGATTGTGATTATGAGTGATGAAGCTCATTTTCATTTGAATGGCTTTGTTAATAAGCAGAACTGTAGGTTCTGGGGTTCTGAAAATCCAAGAGCCATTCATAAACGCCAATTGCACCCCATTAGGTGTACAAGGTGAAAATATCATTGGGCCTTACTTCTTCGAGAATGAAGATGGAAGTGCTGTAACCGTAAATGGAGAGCGGTATCGGTTTATGATAGAAAATTTTTTACGTCTTGCTCTTGAAAACATACCTGGTATGTGGTTTCAGCAGGACGGAGCCACTGCCCGCACTGCCCGAGACACAATGGCACTTTTAAGTCAAATTTTTGGAGAGCGAATAATTTCCAGAAATTCGGAAATAATTTGGCCCAGCGCGATCGCCAGTTTTGACAGCACCCGACTATTTTCTTTGGGGTTATTTGAAGTAGCGAGTGTATGTGAACAAGCCAGAGACAATCCTTGAACTCAAGGCAAACATTGTTGCAGAAATTTTGGAAGATATTATGGAAAATGCTCTAAAACGAGCCCATCAGTGCGAAGCTGAAAACAGTGGTAATTTAAGAGACATTATTTTTCATACTTAGTGTAAAAAATTTTCCATTTTATATATTATATAATCTGAGAAAAAAATAAAAAAAAATTAATAAACGAAAAAGTTATTAAACTTTTAAACCCCAAGGTAACTTTTGGCCCACCCTGTATAACGCCCTCTTCTTCAAACACAACGTATATTATACGTTATTAATAGAGCTACTCATATAAAAATTACTTAATTTTCACTTCATATAATTACTAAATAATGCATAACTTTGTAGTTTTTAGTATAGGAAGTGTTATGGTCATTAATTTCCTTAATTTTTATTCCAGCTGCGTGCATTACTGCGTTACAAAATTGCTGGCAGGCAGCTTGAACACCTGCGTTAATGCAGCTCTTTAGATGTAAATACTTTGATAAGAACTTAATTTATATGATAAGTGCCAGTCTTATTGCTATAATTATAACAGTTTTATGTCATAGATTGTACATTTGCTAATTACTCACGCGAAGTCTTAAAATTCTCGCAATTAAATTCTCTGGGTATTCAAAAAGAAATATTGGATTTTTATGAAGACTGCAACGCCTATTTTTGCAAACTTAACTGTCATGAAATGACAAGGCTAACTAACACAATAAATTTTTGTGGAAAATGCCAGGCCTGTAGTATACTTTTTTTTTATTAAATTAATTATGAAATTGTTTGTGGTATAAATCACGTTTATTTTGCATGGTGACCGCTGTGTCGGCTTTCATAAACGTGCATTAGAAATATTCATATTATCAAATCTCGTTAAATTGAATAATAGTTTCAGGCCTTATAATGAATAATCCATTTTTTATATTTTTTTCATATTACTGAAATTGTAAAACCAATTGTAATACTAAGCACTTGGGAGGCATAAGCAAGACAATTACCCAGCAAAAAACTTGAAGGCTTTCTTAAGGAATGACGTATAAGTCTGTTCTACTTTTAAGCAAGTAATCAGCCCAATTATAAATTTACCCGGTGAGTTTTCTCCCTTCCTTATCATTTGTTCCCGGAAAATATTCCTCATATTCTAAATAGCCGGGGAATAAGCAAATATGGGAGAGAGTAAAATCTGCACCAGCTGTTTAATGTTTACATTTTATTCTGCACTAACGCAAGAGTTCATCAATATAAATTTAATAAAAATTTTATACTTTCATTGCCAATAAGATTGTGTGTTAATATAAATATGGGGTTTTGCTTCAATCAAAAGTAAAAAAAACATTGCAACCATTCACAAATATGCGGAATAACGTTCTGCTGAGAAAGTGTAGCGAAAATTGAGCCAGGTGCAGATTTAAATGCACTAAATTCCTAATTACTGTATGTACAAAGGAAATTGTCAATTTTTTAAAACTTTTCTTATCGGTCTTGATAATATTACAAGGTAACAAATCTGCCATTTAACTATTATGCATAAATGCTAATCTAATTGCTTTACAAAATTTTTTAGTTTGATTTGGGAGAGAAAAGTCTCAAGAAATTCTCCCTCTCCCTTTCCCTCACATTTAGAACACCTCCTTTTTCCGGGGAAACTATAATTCATAATGGAAGGAATGGGAAAAGGAAAAAACCTCCCGGGAAATTGTTATTCATAATTGGGCTGCATATAAAATCACTTCTAGAAATTTTACTAAAAAGTTTACTCTCTTATATATATATAGTGCATGCACTCTATGAAGCAGAAATCTCGTCTGATAAAATTTAAAATTAATACAAGTATACATACAAAGTACAGACGTATGATTATTTTATTTTCAGTCTAATAAATTTAAACATAAAAATTTTGTTTATTGCTGTTAGTTAAGCACACATATATATGCAGTTTATTTCTGCTCAAGAAACTCTTCAGTAAACTTCAACCAAAATATTCTTGATAAAGCTAAAAAACTTCAATAACATTTTGAGAGTTTGTCTATAAAAATATGCAGTGCTTTAGCTTTGCAAGAATTTTTTTTATTGAAGTCTTATAATGAGTTTGTTAAGCAGAAACGAAATTCATACATACGTACTTAACCAACAACAAACATTAATTTTTTATATTAATACAAATATTTTAGATTTTCTGGCAGACAACTAAAAACCCTAGTAGATTACTAATTATTCAAATTATGAGCTATTTTTCGAAATATTATTATTTTTATTTTAAAATTTTTTAATTTATACCTGCTTTACTACTTTACACAATCTGATGAAAAGGTGGAAAACCCGGCCACTGTGGTTTTTTCTAACTTTTTGGGTTTATTTTTCTTGGAAAACCGACTTCAGCAGATGCTAATCCTAATATAACATCAGAGAACCCTACCTTGTTGGTAATCAATAAAATGGCTACCAAGCACAGCTTTCAAAATTTAATAATTTTCGTTAATTTAATTATTATTATTCGAACTGAATTTGTTTCTATATTTTTAATGAATTGAACAGGCTAATGTTCGTATCGCCTTTTAAGCCAAATTAATACTTTTCGTTGACACCAAAGGCGCTGCAACTCTACATTATTAAAAACGGGCAAAAAGCTGAGTTGTAAAAGAATGAAGCTTTCCTCTATCTCTTCCCTCACTATCCCTTTTCTAAAGAAGGTAACATCGAGTAATAGAAATAGCCATTCACTGCCTGAGCGTTACTTCTCTTTAAAAAAAATGCTTTATTGCTTATGTTGATCACATATTTGACATTTCATATGTTGCCATTTTGTGGTGTCATTTTAAAAATTGTGCGGTATTCTGTTTTTTGTTCGTAACGCAATGCCACTCAATGGAAAATATCGGATATGACATACGTTGCCACTAGTATACACATTTGTGACATCGCAACAAAATGCCATAATCTGTATTCATCATTATAATTTTTCTATTTGATGCATCAATTAAATAAATAAATAGAAATACAAGACAGTCCTGTATCACATGTAAAATACCAGCGCTAGACTGTGGTCGAATTACTGAACGAGTTCAAACCTCTTCTAGTATGTGCTGAACACACTTGTACCCAGACCCAGAGTGAGAGTTGTTATATGGAGTAATTTTCTGCTTATAGTTAAGACAATAGTCATGTAAAATTTTCAAAATAATATTTATGGATAATAAAGGGTCCGCCAGATAATTTTTTTTTGAAAATGCTATAAAAAAAAAACTACTGAATATTTTCTCAAATTTCTTTTTTTATTTGAAAGTACAATCCTTCCGGTTAATAATCAACAATAATTTCATTCAAATGGCTGCCTAGGCTGGCCACGCAGTAGCCTACACGATCTGTCCAATTTTTAAGCACATTATCGATTGTGTTCAGCTGTATTTCACCAATGGCTTCACGAATATTGTCCTTTAAAGCGTCAATTGTCTCTGGCTTGTCGGCGTAATACTTATCTTTGACGGCACCCCAACAAATAATAGTCCAACGGTGTCAAATCACAGCTCCGAGTTGACCAAACGACATCAGCTCTGCGGCTGATAATGCGATCTTCTAAAACAGGGCGCAACACATAAAGTGTAGCTTCGGCTGTGTGGCACGTATATAACATTTATATAACATTTTTGTTATACATATATTTAAAAGTATTTTTTTTTTTTGTTAAATAATGACTGAAGTTTCAAATTTCTGATGCAACCCACCTGTGTGGGTTTCATGCGAAAGTGTTGGAAAAAGTACAAAACTAAAAAAATATGTATTAGCAATATAACCATATTGAGTGATATTATATTTTAAGTTAAACTAGAAGAACATAATCACTGAGTCAAATGCATTTGTTGTTTGAGCGAAATTTATCTATTTATCTTAGTTATCAAATATTGAAAAACGACAATCCCACCTGGGTGGGTTTCAGTAGTGCGAAGGTTAAATGAAAAAATTAAAAATAAAAATAAAAATAAAAATAAAAAATTTAATTGTGTCAAATAAATTTTTTAAATAAAAATTTAATTGAATCATTTAAGAAATTTATTATTCGACATATTTTCATAGAGACATCGCTTAACCACCAGCAAATAAATTTCACTTTAATTGAATAATTTAAATTTTGAATTAAACGTTCAATCAAATAAATATTTTTTAAAAGTGTAATTAAGTCAATTAAACTTTTATTGTATTATTTGCAATTTTTTTAATAAAATGTATATTTTAAGAAATTTTTTTTTCTGAGTACGTCTTTCTTTTATTAATTAAGTTGCATTTCAGGACCATGAAAACTACTTTTAAAACTGTTTTCGTTTCCACACAGTTTAAAAACACAATGTAATTCTGCTGAGCTTGTTTTCTTTTTTTTTCTACATCCAATTAAGGAGACATACAGCTGACTACTAAAGTAAAAGGACATTACTCGTCATTATTGTGCTTACACAGTTTTTTATGTTTATTTTTACTGCTATTTTTAGTGTTGTTGCTACTGCTTTGCTGTTGTGTTTATACAAATTTTTATATTTAATTACATGTATTTAATGAAATAAAAACACATTAAAAAAACTCCATAAGTATAAGCCATATTCTTTCTGCTCGTTCTCTTGAAAAGGTAGTGGCAGGTACGATGTGGTAACCAAGCAAATTAGTACACACTATGGCTAAAAACTACTCACACATGCATACTTGCATATCGTCCTATGTGTGCACAAAAACTAGTATGTACACAAAATGTTATGCATTAAATAGCAGCACTGATATTTCAATTGTAGTTGTTATTGCTATTAGTACAAATACGTAAAATGATACATGACAAAAAGCTTTTCACTTAAGAGCAGAGGGCACACTATACGAGTACGTATGCGCTACTGCAGCTGCTGTTGGAAGCCTTTGTTATTCCCGAGAGGTTTTTTGGAATTGAATGTAAAATAAAATGTAAATTAGGGCGTCCTTAGTGTTTTGCAGATAAAATGTGTTTTTTGTTTTGTTGCATTTTCTGCTGCGGTAAAGAGATGATCAAAAACTATAAAAGCTTTATTTACATCGCTTTTTCAAATATTATTGTTATGTATGTTTGTTTTAATTTTTGTTTCTCTTTCCGAAAACCAAATCAAATGTGCCTAAAATGAAGGTAAACTATGATATTTTGTTTGATGCTAAATTTACATTTTTAGATACAATACCCTGCGGAATAAATTTGCATACAGTGACTGTAATTTCACAAAATTATTTGAAAATTTCGTGAGCTATATTCACAAGAACTTGGAGTTTTCAATTACTACTCTCATTATTATGCATTTCATGAAACATCATATATTAAATTACCAAAGTTTATTTTCATCTTTGGTTTAATTTTTTTCAATATGAACTACACAATTAGCATCAGAAACTAGAATTGTCCATGTAAAAGTGCTTATTGATTTGTTTGAAAAATGTGCATTTTAAACATAAATACTAACAGCCTTATGCATAACGACAAACTGTCATAAAATTAACAAGATAACATGGCAAAATTGAAGGAGCTTCGCCATACAATTTTACATTAAAACTCACGCTTGGATCTAATAGTGAATTCACACTACATTATACGCCACTTTTAAACAAATGTCATATTGTGTTGAGTTATTCGTTAAACACCGAACTTCATGCCAGTCTTTGCTTAGGGCTGCAAGTGTACACTAAGAGTACACTAGTACAATGCTGAGCTGATGTTTGTCAGGACTTTCCATTTAAGCTTTTTATCAAAACCTAAGTGGAAGGGTTCTGAGGTATTTATTTATTTATTTATTTATTTATTTATTTATTTATTTAAGAAATACTTTAGAAAGTAAATTTGCAAAGTATTGTTGCACAAATATGGGCGGGGTAGCTAGACCATATGCCCAAGATGTTATTAACAGTTTTTTAAAAAGGCTTTGTAACTGACTGTACACGACCTATGCCTTCACATAGAAAGTAGCAACGTGGTTGTTAAAGAAATTCCACAAAAGAACCGCAAGAATATACGGTTATCCGTGGCAGATCAGTCAACCAGTGCGAGTGAGATGCAAAACTCTCGAAGGCCAATAAACAACAGTGGCCTGGTTGCACTTAAGAGATAATTGCCAACGACGCTTGATGTTGACTCGCCCAGAGCTGCTTTACGACTGATGAGGTATTTATTTTGTTAAAAATTTCCTAAGAACTGTTTTAGCGCACTTTAAAACTGATTAATTGGTTTTATAAGTAGAAATAGTAAGGTAGATTAGAGGCTCATGGTCAAATGGTATCATGGTGAATAGTCTAAGCTGTGGAATAACTTTTATTAGGAGCGTAGTTTAAATTTGGGATCAACTTAATTAATTCCAGGATATTTAATATGAAATTTTTTTGTTGTAGCTCCAGAAAATTTTGATATTTTAGTGGAATAAATAATAGCCAAAATGAAGTAGCAGGCGTGATTTGTAACTGAAACAGCTCAACTATAGTTCTAAAATCTAGCTTAACTTTCGCCTTCCCAACCAAAGGTTTTTGTGTACATGGTTTACCAATACCCACCGGGCTGGTATTGCACTTCTGTACGTATGTTTATATACGACGAACAAGTGTTTCTCACTTATATTTGTCCTTTTTTGTTTTTAAACAAGATTTTATAGCCTTTCGTTCTTTCAAAGTGAAATAAAACTCAAAATGAGCTCTAAAAGACCAGCAAAAATAGTTCATTATAAGAAAAGTTCGTAATAATTGTAGTTAGTAGCATGTCAAATGAAATCATAAATATACCTGTAGATATGTGTTTATGATAATTAAGTTAAAGTAATTCAGTTAAAAAAAATGTATTTTATACATCTGATAATTCGTTATAACTGAGTTCTACAGTAGATAAATGCTACAGCTTGATGTGCTACGCTTTTCTGCTATGCGCTTTTTAACGCATAGCCAGCTAAATATGAAATATAAGTTTGGTAAGCATATAATTCCAAAACTTTTTATTCACATAAAGGCCAAATATACATACATATGTGTACTGAGCAAATAAACAATGTAAGAGATATGAAACAAGGCGAGAGTAAAGTAAAGGAGTTGGAAATGTCACAATGGACAATTTGTGTACAAGATTTTTATAAGCGAAAGAGCTGGCCCATGGAAGATTTACTTCGTAGGCACAATAAAAGAAATAAAAGATATGCTCCTGAAGAGTTTAAACCATCGCGAAGGTGCATCTAGTCCGAAGGTGTGTCATTAGTGTCCTATTATCCTGACATTGTCAACAAAGCACAAAGATAAAATTACAACTGGTCCACAAAATAATTGGGAGACAATTTTATATTAAAATGCAACTAATGGTTGTGTGGACCCGATGGATAAGGTATTGTCACAGTATTCCACCAAACGAGCAACATTTCGGTGGCCATTGGCACTGTTATTGATTATTTTGGATACAATAACTAATGCCTGATTTATAATATACAAAGAGAAAATTGGAGAAAATATGTTAAGCAATCGTATCGAAAACATTTTATCGAGAGGCTTGGCGTAAGCGGATCAGGAGGTCGATGAAGCTCCAGCGTATTAAAATAAAAGGCAAATATTATATTTTTGCCACTCACGAAAACGGAAAATTTGGCGTTAAATGTAAGAAGTACATTTGTGCAGAACACAGCTTCTGTCAAACTAAATGTGACAACTGCCACCATGCTCCTCCATCATAATTGTATTATAATAATTTATAATAATTAACTATAATCAAAATAATATGTTAAATAACGCTTTTATTGAATAATATATTATTATTGAAAAAAACAAATAATATTTTAAAAATTAATATAGTTAAATATTTCTATAGTACCACACGGTTGGGTATCGCTAAACCTGGTAAAAAAAATTTCAAAAAATTCTAAAAACCTTCTAATAAATTAAAATTTTTATCTTATATTTATTAAATACTAAAGAACTCTAAAATTTGTTCAGTGAGTCTAAATTGTATTTAAATCGATGCAAAATTAAAAAACTTATTAAAGAAATAAAATCGAAAAGGTTACCCGGGTGGGTATTGGAAAGGCGAAGTTTAAATAAAATCCTTAATAAAACAACCTCTCGAAATTGGGAGATACGTCCGTCCACAGTATTAAATTGTATAACTTATGTGAAATATCAGTAATTGACATTTCTAGAAACTTCACGTTCAAATAATGGCATTTCAACTGATTTTAGCTAATTTGAGCATTTACAATACAAACTTTATGCTTAAGCAAGCACCTCAAACTAAATTTACTCTCTGTACTAACGTTTATAAACTTTATCTTTTGAATGCATATTTTCTAATGGCAACTTATACTTTTATATGTACAGGTAAATATTTACTCATATGGTTACACATACAGTGACTGCTTGCATATATTTGTACACATGTATGAATGTATGCAAATGTTTTGAGTGCACACAAAAATGTCGATTGACATATAACGACTACGACGTCAACATCATATTAACATGGAAATAAAATTTTACCTTGTTACAAAACGTTCACTCTGCTAATAAGTATGCATGCCTGTGGGTATAAAGACTTGTTTACAAAGCTAAATATACATACATACATACATATATACGAGGGCGGGCTAATAAGTCCACCACATTTTTGAATGAAACACAGGTTTTTCCATAACAAATCATTTTATTTTTCATCATACCCTCCTTTAACATCTATACATGTTGTCAAAATTTTTCGCCAGTTTTTTCATCCCATCCAAAACAATTACCTTTTTTAATGTTATTATAATAAGTACTTGTTTAGGTGATGATTTCTTTATTGGAATCAAATCTCTTTCCCTGAGCCATTTCTTCAGGCTTAGGATCAAAAATTACTCACTCGGGTATAAGTTCAATTTATGGATTTTTGCCATGGAAAGTGAATGTGCTCCCCTTGCATTGCTCTACTCTAAAGGATCTTTATAATAGGACAAATGCGGTTGTTTTTTGTGTTCAAATACTCATTAAAGCGGTAATTTTTATAGCTTTGCTATTTATTGCGCGATACAGAAGTTCGGACGTGATTTTCGTAACAAAAATAATCGACACTATTACAGTTATAAATTTATTTTTGTTTTGATTTCTTTGTACTTAAAAACAAAGTTCGAAAATAAATGAAACAAATTGTTTGATTTTGTTTTGTTTAGTTATTTGAAGTGAGAGAAACAAAACAAATGAGACCGAATGCTCAATTTGCCACAAACAATACATTAATTTAATCGTACGCCGCTAGAAAGGAAAGTTATGGGAAATATATGGAAACATTTTCATCATTTTTATCTTATAATATAATTTGTTGCATTGTTATTTAACACATGAAATTTATTAACTAAGCAGCAAAGCTATAACCAGGTATCCTAAGACACTTCTATTTTTTGTTTTAAATCCTAATTAAATCGACTCAATAAGTTTGCACAATATTTGCCATTGATTGTGGTACAATTTTCCAGGTAATCAGTATGGATTATAGTGCGTGAATTTTAAATACGGGCGATATGACTTTCTTGGCTGACAAAAAGACCCTGGCCTTCTTTGTCGTCAATTAAATCCGACAATCCTACTGTTTTGCCTACTGTTTGGTTTTTGGTGTGTTGCGGTTGAACCAGGTTTTGTACACGGCTAAGAAAAAACGCAAAAGCTCGAACATATTGCGTTGGAACAAACCTAAAAACCTGCGATCGTCATTAATGATCGATCATTAACAATTTAAACCACTAGACCATGTGATATGCCTACTGCTTTCACAATATCTGTCACGTTCAATCTTCGATCGGCCAACCCAATTGTTTCGGGCGAAGAGACCTTTAGACTAATTTACGTAGCTTGTTCAAGGCAACAGTGTTGCTTTATAGATTAAGAGATGGTAAATGCAACTTGGTACCTACCCTCGTATGTATATTTATATGTATAGTCAAATGAATTTTAGAAATATTCAAGTATTGTTGAATCTGGGTTCAAGAGCTGGCTCAATTATTTAGGAGGACAAAATGCACCAACATTCAGTGCATATTTTGAAATGTTAATTGGTTAAAGAGCATTGGTGTTAATTATAAACTGCATAAAAAAAAACCAGAAACAACTGATCTTTTTCTCTGCCGAATCGGATGGGTTTGATTAAAGACTTGGATGCACTCGCTTTGCTTTGTTCTTCATTCATTTCTTTTGGCTTTTTCCATTTTTACTTTGTGGTATAGTAAAAATTTGTCAAAGAAAACTTTGCATGTGCAAAAGTGAAAAAAATTGTAAAATAAGTGGCCTTCGAAAACAGCTAGTTGTTCCGTTCTACTCATATATATCAAAACAAATGAAGTTCGAACAATAATAATTAAAATTAACTAGACTTAACTTAATAAAAATATACTTAATAGTATGAAACTGAAAAAGTTTGTCTTAAGTAGGGCAAAAAGAAGCAAATTAACTAACATATGCATAATTAGTAAAGCACAAACGGCAACGGCAGCAATGTTGTATATTTATAGATGGTGAAAATGAGCTTTCATTACAAAAAAGCTTTCAGAAAATTGTAATACGATGAATCAAAACAATTCACATATTCCATTTGCAATAAATTTTGCATATATAAAGCAGAAATCTACATCAACTGACACCACACACAGTACATCAAACACAAAGAACGCTGATGATGAAGGTGTAGTGGCCTTCAAAAATAGCTGATTGTTCCGTTCTACTACATGTTTGTCAGAACATTTTCAATTAACTTTGATGTTATTTGTTCATTAGTAATTACCACATGTAAATTTGGCTTACAAAGCGATACGAACTTTAGCCTAATCAAATCATAAATATAGAAACAAATGAAGTTCGAACAATACACAGAAAAAAGTATTCACCAATTAATGTTTTCAATTAATAATTTAATTGATTCAATTAAATTTTTAATTGTATTAATTAATTTGAGTGGAAAAACTTAATTGATATTATCAAATTATTTATAGGTGAAAATTTAATTAATTTTTTAATTAATATTACAAACTCATTCATATTACTTTTTTGTGTGTAATAATTAAAATTAACTAGAGAATTTAACATACTTAAACATCAGCCATCTGTGGGTACAAACGAGTCACAATAATTTCCTAATTTTAAGGCATATTAATTAAAAAGTGTAGTCATAATTATTTAATTTTCCTAATACTTTTGCAGTTATTATATTACTGCATTCGACTAATTTTTATTTAGCATTTAAACTATCGTTTGTGAATATATGAATGTTTAATTTCTCATCCTTAAAATTCTGCAATAAATATTCATACTGCAGAACTAATAACTGAACGCCAACTGAAAATGGGCATCACTCATGTATTTATCTCTCATGCCCATGAACAGGCATGAACGTGAACACAATAAAGCTCAGTTTGGGCGACCGTGTTTTCATTACAATCATATTTTATTATTTTATGGCACAGACTATTATATTTTTGTAGACAATTTCTTTACTGGTTTTCCCTTAGTCCACGAACTGACCGAGTTCCGTATAATTGGAACTATGAAAGCAAATAGTACTGGAAAACGCCTTATATTGGTCAACAAAGAATTAAAATATAAAGAAAGAGGGAAGACACTAGTCTCTGAACCTTATCTCATTAAACAATATAATAAAAATATGGGCGGAGTTGATTTATCGAACCAGAAGACATCTGTACTGCGAACAAGCATTCGGAACTGTACCTTTTATGGTATGGTCCGTATATTTTTTTATTTTTTCAGAAAATCTTAGATTGCTTTTAATTCGAATTAAGAGAAAAATATATAATTTTTAACAAAAATAATTATATGGATTAAGTCCATGAAGTTTAGTGTTCTGCAAAAGTTATAGTTTCGCTCGTCACGACTAATTTGTCTCGCGTATATTCGTCGTATCAAGCACAACACAAAATCAACAATAATATAAGCTTTTTTTTAGTTGATAAAGTTGTATACTATTTGTGCAAAGAGAAAAAAACTGATTTTTCGTCGTTCGCCGACTTAATAAATATAAATTTTGCAGAGTTTGCGACGTATAGTATTTTGACTGACGCCAGAATTGTGTGTTTTCATAATAACACATTTATTTTATTTTGGGCGACGAATATTTGAAGCCTAAAATTGGTCGTTCGTCCCAGTTATGTTCATAGCAATATATACAAATTTCTTCGTCGCTTATCAGTTATTTAATTAAATAATAAATAAACGCTAATTAGAGCTTAAAAGTTTTATTTCTAAGCATTTACTTTCAAAAAATTTCTCGCAAAATACAATACGAGAAGTTCTACGTGTATCATTTATGCTACAACCTCATTTTGGAAAACATCTTTTACAATTTGCATACGCAGTTAATTTTTATTTTACGTATATACATCTTTCAGATTCGCTGAACGTTTTAAGAGTCTTCTATAAATTAAATTTATTTTTCTGTAATTACAATTTTTTGTTACGAAAAAAAACGTTTATGATTAGAATGAAAATATTTAAAATTTTGTTGCTAACATGAACTAAAACTCTTGCTCAACTACATGCATGATTTCATTTTAATTTTACATAAAATATTATTTTTTTACTCAAGATTTTCTTTTCATGCCTGCAGCTATAAATTTTCGTTTTAAATTTCAGTTTGTTAAGTTATTTTAATTATTATAAATTTAAATCTAGGTAAAGTTGTTGATTTTTTGCTTTTATCAGAATTTTTTTTTTAACAAGTTTTAATATTTTTTACATTTTTTTAACTCACGAACAGTGTATTGTAAAATATTATTTTTAAGGTTGTGTTTTTTTCCATAAGCAGAAATAAATTAAAAATGAAGCTTTTTAATTATTCAAGAGTTTTATCCAGACATTTTTTTTTTTGCAACAAGCAAACAGTATAAAAGTATAAAATAAAAATAAAAATAAATGTTAACCTAAAAGCAGGGCATATGTAACATGTAGCTAAACTGATTTAAAACATGTAACAGCAACATGCATATGTTTTTACCTAAACATTGCAGTTAAAATAAAAAAAAAAACAAGATCTCACAATAACAACAAATACAATATGCTTCATATAAATTACTTTGATACATAAAATTATATGGATATTAATACATAAAAGTAAATAAGTAATAACAAGCAAACATGGAATGCTTTTAGAATTGAAATATTTTTGTATTAAGGAAAATTTTTAATTAAATTTTTTTTACTTTAAACTTTAACTAGAGCTAGTAGTATTTTTTTATTATTTAGTAAAATAAATTGGACACAACATCATTTTACGAGCTTTGTATAGTAGAGCTATACCAAATCGTTCATTCAAGTGAAGCCTCATTTTCGTTCATTTTCTAAAAATGAACGAGTTCCTTCATTTCGTTCATTCGCTCTTTTCAAGAAATAGAATGAAATGAAAACAACCAGTTGATTCGGTCAATAAGAAGGAACAAATGCAGCATTTTAGCTTTGAATTGTTTAGCAAAATAATCAAAACAAACAACAGAAAGTATAAGAAACACAAAAAAAAGTTATATAGGTGCAATACCGAAATCAAATTTGTTAAAAAAAACTTAATATAATCTAAATCCTTGGGAAATATTAAAGGCAATTTAATTAATTTTATAATAGTCACACTTTTACTAAAATCAAGCAAAAGCCTAATGAAAGCCAAAACATGACAAAAAATCTCACAAGAACAAAGCAAAACAAAAAAAACAAAATTCGCTAGGTCGTTCATTTCGTTCAATCGTACTTTTTATCAGTACTTCTGAGCCAAAACAACTCAGCAAAGTAACCAGCTCACTTCGTGCATTTGACTGATTTATTCAATTGTACTCGTTCGATCATAAACGACACAGCTCTATTTCATAGTCCTCGAACTTTTGAGTTCGTTGATGAAAGCTAGAAAGAGTAATAGAAAAGGGTACTTTTTTCCATGTAGTTCCTTGCAGTTCTTGTTAAATACGTCATTCTTGTCTCATTCTCATGGGAAATACCTGTATGAGAAAATGTATTAAGGTGCAAAACAAAAACATCACAGTGTAGACACGAATGCAGTTTTAAAAGAGAAATAAAAAATGTTTCACTGTCTGCAGCAAGTGTTTCCTGTATAAACGGGGACATAATATTCCAAAACCGCAACATTTTTTGAATCAGTGATGCCAATTTATTTTTTTTTTAACAAAAAAAACTTTTATATTTTGTTTTACTATTACATAATAAAACGCGGTACGGAGCAATTATTTTAAAATTACAACAAATGCAAAGTGCATTTAACGCATCTTTTGCTTGTCTTAGAAGACTTAGAATGCTGGATGCTTCTCGCACAGCTTTTCCATATTTTTGTTTTTCCACCTTAACTTAGTAAGCTGTAACAAAAAAGTTAAAGCAAAACTTAATTTTAATAAAAAATATTTAATTTTATAGGAAGAAGTATCTTAGTACTTTTTTTTTGCCATTTCTTAAATTTGCAAAATCGACCAATCCACGTAGTTTAACTGTCTTCATGCATGTAAATTAAAAAAGGAAAATTGTTACTTAACAAATTAATAAAAGCAGTTTTTTAATAGGAATTACAAAAATTGCTTGGTAAAAGTCTAGAAGCGTTTGCAAATAAAGGTTGAATTTTTAAATGCTTTCGGATTTAATTTATAAAAAAACAAGTAAAATTTTAAAATTTACTTGAGTTGGTAGGATGATCTATATAATTCACTGCTTAAAGATGATTTCATATAAATGTTGACCGCAGCTACGCCTAAAATGGTTCATAGGTTGGTTCCGATTTTGGCATACTCTCGAAAATATATCGGCCGTAATCTCACAAATAAATTCTTCAATATTGTCTTCCAGTGCTTCAACCTTTGAAGGCTTGTTCCTATAGATACAATATAAAGTCTAAAGGCGGCCAATTAACCGGCCTCAAATGTGAAATAAACTGTTCACCGAACTCGCCGCTCAATTGGACTATTGTTTCGCGTAATGTATAGCATGTGGTACCACCTTGCTAAAACCACATGTCAGCCAAGTCTAGCTCTTTCTTTTTGGCCGCAAAAAAAAAATTAACAAATTGCTGCAAATGGCGCCGACTTGATATGTAGCGTGAACTAATTGTCGCTATAACCAACAATGTTTTACCAGTGCATACAGCAGTGTCAAATTGCATTGCCAGACTACAGCTGGAATGTTTTGGTGACGGTTACTTGACACCCATGCATTTGTTCAAAGGCAACGGCATAAAGCACTTAAATAAATCTCATTTAATAAAGACTTGTATGCATAGGTAAATATATAAAGCAATAATAATTATTACAAATCACTGACGAGATACACGCCGCATGTCCAGCGTGGGAAACTAAAAGAATAATTTTAACTAATAAAATATATCTTTTCTTTTTGCTCTTATTCTAAGATACTCCTAAGATTTATTCTCATAACTAGTATATAAGACAATGTATTTTTATTTTAAAATTAATTAATTGGCAAACATCTTAAAGAGCTTCTCGCTGAGCTCTAATAAAGTTGGATCTACGAGATGAGCTCATAATAAATTAATGAAATTATTTTGTTTCATTCATTAC
This sequence comes from Nowickia ferox, assembly GCA_936439885.1. Taxonomy (NCBI): domain Eukaryota; kingdom Metazoa; phylum Arthropoda; class Insecta; order Diptera; family Tachinidae; genus Nowickia; species Nowickia ferox. The sequence continues at coordinate 98,271,251 of OW387023.1, read as the reverse complement.
ACATAATTTGTAGTCATCAACAACACTGGCGGATACAGATGCGATAGTTTCCTCTTTTGTGTTATTAATTAAATGTTCAATAATAAAATTTTGATGCCAAATTTAGAAGCAAGATTCCGTATAGTCGCCTCAGAAGGTCACCTAAACTGACCATAAAATAGAAGAAGTGACCGAGCATGAATTTTGATAATAAATTTTATTAATCTGCCAGCGTTGTTCGTTTCTAAGTCGATTCATGGTTAAATTTAAGGCCAAACTGATTATGTTTAGTAGCAACATGATTCACGAAAGCAGCTGAGTTGCCAAGAAGAAATATGACAAAAAAAACCCTTTAGTACTCAAAACAAAAAATTTAAATGAGTTGAAAAAATCATCACATTTGTGTTTAAAGAATAGTAACTGATAAAAATTCTGATTATTAAAATAGCACTAAAACACACTGTGATAAATTGCAAAAAGCACTTTAAATACCCGTTTTTCTGACACGGGTATTTAACAACATTTTGGGGTTTTAGAAAGGAAACAAAAATAAAAAATTAAATGCACCAAAATGGCTTCACTGGTTTGAATATTAAAAGTATTATTTATATTCAAAGGTCCTTTTTCATACCCTTACTAAGGTTAGATCCACGAACACATAATCAGTTGATCTTATTTAAATATCAGTGTGTTTTAAACAGTTCCCTAACATGCTGAAGCATTAAACACATACGCTACAGCAGGCTACCGACTGTAATGTGATAAAAATAAAATGTTTATAGAAAAAGAGTTATTTTGAGGGCAAGGCAACACAGCGGCAGGTTGTTGTGCATGCTGATTTTATAGTTGGAAGTCAAATTAAACTGATTTCTATTTTTGTAGGCGACAACGAGCAAATATAGTGCTGACAATATAATATAAAATGTAGAATTAATGATAGTTTACAGTTATTTCATATTCTTTTATAAAAGAAACATCCTTCAATTCATTTAAATAAATAAATTGATTTATTTTAATAATTTTACGTAATATACATATATATGTATGTAAGTACATTTTAAAGAAGTAATTCTATTTGCTAGATGTAAAATATTTGAAGATGGCATCACTAAAATGTATATTTATACTTGAATATCAGCTGCTTATAATAATTAAGTATCTGGCTATAAGCCGACAAATGCAGCTAGCGGCATTTAAATTCCTGTATTCGTGTATCCTGCTGTGGCGAATGTGTTTAATCCATAACACTAAGTAATCACATACATGTACTCGTATGTACGTTTTGCAAAACTTATAAACATGTAAAATAAGCGCATAACTTAAACAACCACCCAGAGTCCGTCAGTCACATGTTCATTCGCTCATTCGCTAATTTATCCTTGCAACCATTCTTCACTCATACTTTTGTTTCACTAAACAAAGACATTAACACGCAATGCTGACATTATTTTTTAAAAGTTGCAAATTTTATTTTAACCTCAATTGAAAAAAAAAAAATTATAAAACAACAAAACAATTTAAAAAAAAGTAATTAGTAAAATACAATAGCTGCTTGCAACCGCAACATAGCAACAACTATAACAACAAAAAACTTAGCACGAGCAAATATCTATAATGACTGAATGCATATAATGGTAAAAGAGTGAGTTTGAGGCACGTAGATAGATACATTCATGTGTAAATAACGTTTATAAAAAGACGTACTTAATTTAAATACAATGAAACTAAAAACAGTAGGGAAAAGTTAAAAAAAGAAGACCATTTTCACTCTTTGGTAATTATAGGAAAAATAACAAAAAATACATTAAATATGCATAAGATTGTAAGAGGCCTTAGTGTTAATTACGTAATATGCTCACCAGTCTTCAAGACATTGACTTTTTCTTAACAAAAAAGTACTTGTACTGGTTTCAACCAAATTTGAAATATGATAGTGCAAATATTGCAACAAACCGAATTTGTTTCTTTCTATCAAAACTATGAAGCAGTTTACAAATTGTTGTGATATTGGAATATTGGATATTAGATTCAAGTGCATTTGTAGAACTCTTTAGAGCGAAATGTAAACAGAAGAAAATTTTAAATTGGTTTTAATCATCAAATTTTTTTTCATTTAAAACTCATTATACCAAAATAATTAATTTTTTTTTTTATTTCTGCAAAGCATTCACACCTGTATATAAAAAAATTATACCGCTTACGCCAAGTTATTTTTTTTACATTTATCAAGATTTTTATCAAAAAGAATACTAATTGACTGAAACTATTCCAAAACTACAACCAAACAGTTTCAATGTAGCCAGTTCACACATCTTTTTAAGCAGACCGTAGATATTCACTCATCTTTTCCATAAACATAATGTACAGTAGAGTGATTCGCTTTCCGTACAAAAAAAAGTTGCGCCAGTCACCCCCTAGCATTAAAGATAACGTAAAAACAATTCCAAAAATATATTTCTTATTTTTTTGCCATGCCTACCAATACCACCCTTTTAGTATTTTGTTCACTGTGTCGCCATTTTTAGTTGTTCATGGGTCCATAAGGGCTACATTTCTGTCTTTAACAAATTTTTACTACTACGTCATATACTAGTAATGACTTTTTTAATGCTTAATATTGAACGAAGGTCATGACTAGAATATGAAGTGGTAATAAAAATTTGTTAAAGACAGAAATGTAGCCCTTATCGATCCATGAACACCGGTATATAAAATGTTATCATCGAACTAAAATTACAAATAGCGCCCATTTGTATCTCTCTACCTCTACACATTGCATCACAATCCGCTTCGTTGACGATAATTTTCTTCTTAACTTTAAACTTTCAGTCTCACCAAAACTAATAACAAATTTTAGTTTTATATTACAATATTTACGCTCAATGTTTCCTTATCTTTTTCCCTCATCGCCTTAATTATCGACAGGCCAAGAAAACTTATGAACTTACCAATTTCTTCCCAAATTCCACTTGGCGGTTTTGTAATATATTTCCATCGTCAACGTCTTACACAAACAGGTTGTTAATTGAAATTATTCGTTACATGCAATACTTCCGCTTCTTGGTTACAGACAAAATACCAAACCAAACAAACCAAAAGAAAATAACTGTTACATAAAATATTTTAAATTAGGAGAATTTCTTTTAGAATTTTATTTTATTCAGTTTTTGTATGGAAATCTGTCTCACCAGCCAATTATGCCAATTAATGAATTATAATAAATTTTGTAAATAAACTACTGTTAAATCTATGTAACTAAAGCATTCAAAAATGTATCTAACAAAATTAATTGAATTTATTTTTTTCCGTTTACAGAAAATGTCAAACCTTTAACCTTTGACGAAGTCTATAATCAGAGCAGCCCTTCAAATTGTACTGTGTACGTGGGCGGCGTGAACAGTTCTCTAACAGCATTGAGTGAAGAAATATTGCAAAAGACATTTTCACCATACGGTTCAATACAAGAAATAAGAGTTTTTAAGGATAAAGGATATGCGTTTGTTAGGTGAGTTTTTTTTTAGTTAGCAATGCCATTGAAATTCAATCCAGAAAGTTTTTAAAATAATGAAATTTCTTTTTTAGATTTTCCACCAAAGAAGCGGCTACACATGCCATTGTTGGTGTTCATAATACTGAGATTAATGCCCAGCCCGTTAAGTGTTCGTGGGGCAAAGAAAGCGGTGATCCTAATAATGCCCAAACAATTGCCAGTCAAACGTTGAATCCTGCAGCTGCTGGATTCCCCTATGGTGTAGGAGCAGCTGCTGCAGCTGCGGCCGCTTATGGCCAACAGCTGGCTGCTACAGGTTGCTGGTATTCACCTACACCCACGTATCCTGCTTCATCAGCAACGGCTGCCGTAACACCTGCTGCAACGGCTGCTGTACAAAATCAATTTCTACAAGGCATTCAAGGTTATCATTTCGGCCAGTATGGCGGTTATCAGCAGGGTTATATGGGGTAAGTAGTAATTGTTAAGAGTATGGAAGAGATGACATAATAAATTTATAAAATAAAAGTTAAAAAAATATACATTGTAGAGGGAAAATGATAGATAGATGAAAAAATTATAAATTGTTCCCCTTAGCAGTATATGACTGCAAAAAACCAAAATATTGTAGTTGTTTCAAAATTTGGGCGGTATCGCGGCAAAAACTTGACAAATATTGCTTTTAAAATGCTCCAACTTTAGGGGATTATCCGCGTTGATGCAGTCTTTGGCAAAGCTCTACAAAATAGTCGAACGACGTCGAATTGCATGAAATATCACTTTTTATACAATAAAGCCGAAATCGGTGATGTTGCGTGGCACGTGTTACCGTTTTGTTGGAACCACGTAACGTCCAGCTCATAATCTTCAGTTACCGCTAAAAAAAAAGGGAATTGACGGTAACGGGTCTTCCAACGCAATTAAAAAAAATGGTACAAAATCGCCTCTATACCATAATACGCACCAAACACTCACTTTTTCCGGATGAAATGGCTTCTTCATAATCACTTGTTCTGCAACTTTGGTGAGAACTTTTCCAGATGAAATTTTGTTATAATTCTGTGAAACACAGGATGAGTAACAAAAAACTAAGTTCCATGCTAATGTTTCTTATAAGCTTCTTTCAGGTTTTATATGAATCAGGACAACCAATATAACTGTCTGATTTTTCTCGACGCGAAAACTTCCCGCAAGTTACAGAACACAGGTACTTGATTCAAATACGCCTGTGGAATCAAAAAATTTGGATTATTCCCCCCACTTTCACCAACATAAGAGATATTTTGGGCAGTGTGCAATAATGCACTGGCCTTATCACATCTGTAACATTCCAAATTTCTTTGTAAACTTAACAATTCTTTGCAGAGTTTCAACAACTACTTTTGTAGAAAAAAATCTTATTTTATAATAGTTTGAAATAGTTGAATTTCCAGGCAACGAAGTTTGAGTTACAAAATTGGGCGAAGATGGCCCACAGGACACGATGTAATTGTAATACTATCTAACCAAGGTTATATGAGGCGACTCGGAAGAACACAAAAGCAGGCGACTGTTGAAACTAAACAAGTCCGAGCTAGAAACTTTGAACGGCATCTTAACGGGACACTCTAATATACGAGAACTGTTGTACCAGATTGCAGCCACGAACGGCAATGAACGCAGGGCATGCATTGAAGATATGAAGACAATGGAGCACTTCCTTTGTCGTTATCCAGCTTTCACCCAGCCGAGATCACGTTGTTTTGGGAATGATACTTTACTGGACATTACTTACCTTAGAGGCATTGGCTCGAAAGGTTTAAGGGACTACATGAACGATACTGAGTTCCTATAAAGATGGGGTTCATTTGTCAATTTACATGAAAGCGAACAATAAGCATGTACTGGCTATATGTCCCCAGACATAAGCGTAATGGCTGCTCTTTTCAACCTAACCTAACTTTTTGTTAACAAATTTGGTAAAATTTGATATTTTGTGGAAAGGAAAATAACAAAAAGAAATAGAGAGAAAAAAAAAGAAATGAATTTGTGCTTGTATACAAAAAATTTTTCACGAATTTCCATAAAACACCGGTTAATTACTAACCGATTAACTGATCGGTTAATTTAAAATTGGCCTTTTTCGATTAACGGTTAAACCGGTTAATTTCAGTCGATTAACCGATTAACCGACGTTACAAACTTTTAAATATTTTGTATTTAGTATTATAATTATTTTTCATACAACAAAGAAGCACTTGCAGTGATCCTAACTTAAGTTAAACTTCAAAATCTTTGAACGTGGCTATTAAAGAGTTAAGTAAAGACTCTGCTACTTTAATTGAACTAAAGGGAATCACTAAGTAGTTGTTTAATAATTTAATAGATTAAGCATAGTAATCTGTTCGAATTTGTGAAAAATGTTGAGCATTATTGATTAATTCATACGAGAAATTTGACAAGTAAACAATATTAACTAGCCCTATGCTAACTATGCTAACTTTTGTTATGTTTTTAAAAACGCCCCATGTGTTTGTTGTAAATTCCATGCGAAATAAGTGCCACCTATGAAAACTTAAAATGTTGAAAATACTTAAAATGTTGGAATTTGGGAAAAACTTGATATGGAAATAATGGCGAAAATTGTGTATATATTAAATTCAATAGATTGCTTGACAAATATCAAGAACAAATCAAGAGAAAAATGAAAACCCAAAATGTCTAGTTTCTAAAATCTCTGGAAAGAATTTTTCACATTGGAACATGTAAATGCGATTTGAAGGCAGCTCCATGTGCATGCGGCTTGGTTCCAGAACGCCTCAAAGAGTTTATGCACGATCAACATAATCAGAGAAGACTAACAGTGACTGCATTTATGATGGAAATTAAAGAGCAAGGAGCAACGTCTATGTCATCAATGCCAACATACCACGATCCCGATGATTCAACATACGCACCGCCATCGGTTCAAGAAGATATGGATACAAGCACAAGTTCACAATACGGAGAAAGATACGATTGTGTTTTCACTTTGCCTTGATATGTGACAGATTTGGTGTGCCTGATAGAGTAGCATCAGCATTAGAAGCCGCTCTTTTTCAAGATTTAAAAATGAAAGATAAGCATGGCGAACCTCTCATCATGGATAAATCGAAAGTTCGCGGAGAAAAAAGAGAAATGCAGACAAGAAGTGCTTCGCAAACGGTTAGATGATATTAATTTGTTAGCGTTTTCATTCAATGGCAGAAAAGATGATACTTTAAGCAGACATAAAATTGATGAGAATTATCATACTAGGATGGTAAAAGAACCTCATATTGTTATTTTGAGAGAACCGAATTCTGAATTGATTGGTTAAGTAAGACTGGAACATGAAACCGCTGAATACAAAACAACCAAATTAAATGATTTTTTTAACGATAAAAATATATCACTTTATGCATTAATTGGCATATGCACTGACGGTGAGCCAACAAACACTGGCCCACACCTTGGAATTATACGACGATTCGAATTGCTGTTAAAAAGACCATTGCACTGGAAAAAGGTCGGCAAGCGGAAAACTGAGCCGTCAAATCGAAACTTGTGAAACTCTTCCGGTAAGTTATTGCTATCACTCATTTATTATAATTGTCAACCGTTTTTAATTATTTTATTATTATATATTTCAGGTGGTGGACGGCTTTCAGAAAATTGAGTTGGAAAATATGCTCCCTGCTCCAGAAAAAATTGAATTTTGCACCGATTCGATGTACATACTTATACGACATGGCTCATGCAATTTCCAGCGGCGTGGATTCGGTGGACATCAAACCAGGGAAAATTGTACATTCTCGCTGACTTACCAAGGCCGGTAGATTATTACGATTGTATGCGACAACGGAAAATCCGTCTGAAAATTTACGGATTCTGGTTGAATTTATAATTAAATGTTATGTGCCAATGTACTTCAATATCAAGTATTACAGCTCTGTCGTGTACAGTAGTGCATTATTTTTCAAGTTCATTAGTTGTTCACGGTTTCTACAACCTCATTTAAGTAGTATTGTCAATAAAGTAATTAAAGATAATTCATTATATGCGCATTCGGAAAATATCTTGCTAGCAATGTTGTTTGATGGATAGCAAAGAAAAGCGAGACTGTGCTATAAACAAAATTCTATGCTATCGAACCGATGCTGAAGACCCAACGGAAGTTAGAGTTTATAAAAAACCAGATATAAACTTTAATTGCACAAGTTAAACGAAAATGATCAATTTGAATGATATAAATAACGTATTTGAACCACCATTCAAGCGAAGCATTCCGTACGATACATTGAAAGAATATTTAAATCAAGATGATCCACCGTTTTTTGATCCAAAAATTCCATCACACATACAAGGAACGGAACGACACGTTCAATTGCTAGCAAGGCGTTTCCAAACGAGTTATTCAGGGAAATATGGAGGCTGTTATGGCGACGGCATTAGAGAGCCGTGCGAAATTGCCCAGACTTGAAAGCAAAAAATACTTCAAACAATATTTTTTTTTTTTATTTTTTTTCTGTTACTAAGTAAAATTCATTTTTCATTTCATTCTGACTAAATAAATTTCTAAAGAGAAAAATAAACTACATAAATAAAAAAATATAGCCATTTCGCTGATTTTTCTTGTAAAAAAAATTTGATCCTTCGGATCAAAAGTCGGGACATCAAAATACATTTTAGAGGTATAGTTCCTTCGGCAAAGTTTCTTATTTTGATCCATAGAATACGATTTTCCTTGTAATTTGAGCGATTTTTAAATCGACCCGCCCGAATGTATATGTATATTTACTTAAAATAATTAATTCAGTTCTGCTAAAGGGGGATGTGATATAACCGATCAGCTGACTGTTGGCTGTCTATTCAATAAAACAAAAAAAAAAATTATTGTCGTAAAAAGTCGGTAATTTTGCTATTATTGTTTCTAAATGATTGGATTAGCGTTCAAATAAGTTGGTGAACTGAACTAATGGAGGTAAAAAGAGAAGCACACCCTGTAGTAAATGAATATCAATGTATGCTTATGTAAAACCCTTTATGAGCAAATAATCAATTATTTCATTAAACAGTTACAATCATGTTTAGGCTATTGAATGACAAACACTATTGTCAATTCCTTTGTTCCGTTGTTCGTTAAACAAAATTAATTTCTATAGCTATTCATCAACAATCTGGTAATACCTTGTATTGTATCGAAATAAATTACTTTTTGTTGTATGCGATCTAAATAAAAACAGTCGTATTATTCTTTAAACTAACACTTGCACTTAATTAATTAAAATTTTTAATTTAGTTACTATTACATAAAAAAATAATTGAATGAGAAAAGTTAACACTATCCATTGTTATATTCCGTACAAAATCATTTTGGTAGCAACTGTCCTCAAACTACTCGTATTGTGAACATGACAACGGCATTACATACACAATCACTTCCATTTCACAAAGCAGTAAAAGCTTATCCTTATATAGCAAAATACTACAAATAGGAATTTTCCCAGTGAACATTTTTGTACATATTCTATAAAACAAAGGACTTATTTTGTTTCTATTCCGTTAAGTTCTTTCAATTGTTTGCAGGAATAATGTTGAATAATCACATGTTTGGTTGTTTGGTTACGTTTCAGACTTTTTCTGTCACCGGACATTTTGGTAAAATATGTTCATTTGGTTCGAACGTTGCGACTTGTGTGTACATTGTTTTTGCATGTGTGTGCATTGTTTTTTTTCTATTTTTGCTGTTTCTGTCATTGCCGCTGTTAATGTAAACACCATTTTAGCATAAAATGAGGTTACACACTTCAAATTCATATGTGCGTATATGGTTTGTACTTAAAATAACTTTCACACACATATATACTCACACATGTGTGGGTGTATGCATACGCATATAAAATAGGGTTCGGGACTTACTAAGCTTTTCCCCGGAAAGGATATAAATTCATTGTAATTCCGAGATATACGGGAAAAGCAAATATTTGAGTATACGAAACACATTTAGTAGTACAATATATGCATATATTTAATTCTTTAATTCCTAGGAGGAATAGGGCAAATAATAGTTTAAGTAAAAAAAAATCAACAAATAAATAAGTGTGTGCGAAAAAATTATATGAGAAATTTATAGATTTAACATGAGATTACAAAAGCGTTAATTAATTACGATTTCTTGCAGAGTGAAAAGCAGAATATGCATTGTTTTTGTAAAACATGTTGCATTCTACTGTCAGATATATCTAAGTCTGAGGAATATTTTAGAGGGTAAATCAATCAAATATGAGTAATTGCATGGAATGTCACGCACAATGTCACGTGCGATTACAAATCAATTAAAGTGGTATTTAAGACAAATGCTGTTAGATTTTTCCTTAATTTTAAAGAAGTTTAAAGTAAATAAAGAATATTTAAATCTTCTCTGAAATATAAACTTAATTAATTGGTCATCGTAAGTGACATCGTATGTGACATTCTGTGGAATTGCCCATATACAAAAAAAAAAAATGTGTTGCCGCAATTTTGAAACACCTTTTGTTTCACAATAGATTCAGACAGATATATCAATTTGTATAAAAACTTACGTTCTGTTTACGGTGTAAAGTTTTTTTTTGCGTTTGACAGCTCTTTTCACAGTGTATGATTATTTTATTCTTAACGAAAAATAAACTAATTAAAGGTTTATTTAATAGAAACTATTTAACCAACGGTTATTGAATACCATTTCAATATGCTTCTGTTACTTAATAAAAAAAAAATACGTCAGAAAATATGACAATATTATCTGTCTTTGCTTATGAAACGAAGTGTAATGAAAAATATTTTATAAAACAATTTCAAAAATGTTTTTATATAAATCAACAACCAACGTATTTGGTTGTAGACTCTGATATTCTGAATCGTTGTTTAAAATCCTGATCTGACAGACAAAAGTGGCCGCGCCAAGCGAAAATTATTTTTCTGCTACTTACTTTTTTGCATAACAAATGTTCCGAAAATATAAATGTTGTCCTTCCATTTTCCTTCATATTCTGTATTAAGAGCGTGTAAATATTTTTTTTTATATTTAAAAAAAAGTTTTCATTTTTAAATAGTTTTCTTACAATTAGTATGTTAACCCACAATTTTTTCCCCCGTTAAATTTAACAGACAATTTTCTGTTAAATGGTGTCTGTTAAAAGTTAATAATATATTGTGAAACTTCCGGTTGTGTTAAGCCTAACTTCCGGTTGTTGTGGGTTGCTGACGCTTCCTTAAAGATTTTACAACAAAAAGTAGAGATCGCCTACACTGACCATTTTGACTTAAAAACTTGGATCAAAAACTTGATTTGAGCAAAAAATTTTGTTACAAGTTTCACCCACAAATCCTTTAAAATAAGGATTTGTTGTTAATAAAAAAAAAAACAGTCCAAAAATTAAAAAAATTAAAATATTTTATTAAACTGAGAATAAACTGTTTTTCATATTTAGATAGCTGCTTTATATTTATGAGATCCCTAAAATACTTAGAATCATTAAAGTAAATATTCACTTTTATCAAAGTTGTAAACATCGAAGTCCGATCAATACAATACCAATAAATTGGAGCTTTTCTACTGCTTCTCGAAAAGCATTTGTTGCTAATGACAGTATTTTTTTGTCTCCTAAGGTCCAAAAAATAGCATGAGCCTGTCATTGGCAGTTAATTGTTGTCGACAACTAGTTGAAAAGCTTAAATTTTTGGATATTGTATTGACGTGCCGTCGATATTGACAACTGATATAAGGGTGATTGTGGATATTGGGATTTTCTAATAAAGAAATAATCTGAAATACCCTAGTGAAAGATTCCCGGTTTGTCTACCCTTATGTCTGTACATACACTCATACCTACTGCGACAAAACTACCGCTGCCCTAAAACAAATTAACATTTAAAGATATTTCAATGATTAAAATGCCACTAGGGATAACGATAACATGATGAATGACTGGTGGACGGAACGTACGAATAACTTAATGAATGACTAAAAAGTGAATTCATTTACTAATTGCTACACATGTCCATTAAATGTTGTTATAAAGCCATATATGATTACTTTCATATACGTACTTACGTACATATACATATGTATATCTGACAATAAAACTATGGAAATATTTATTAGAACTTTCATTATAATATTTCATAATTGTAAATATAAGTAAGCATAATTGTGCCAGGTACCATAGACAAATTAAATTTGATTAAACTTTAATTTTTGTTTTATTCATTTCATTCATTTTACTTCTACACACATACAAAAAAAATGATTCATAATAAATCGGTTTTGTGATTTCTAGTTCCGCTCTGTTAAAGACAAATCACAAAGAGTGTTCCAGAAATGAAAAATTTTAACTTCTTTTTAAATATAAAAGTAACTTAATTATTTTTAGTTAAACATCCCAGAAAAATATTTGATATTACCATCAGAACTACTTGCCATATAATAACTTATTTTTCTGATAAACAAATTTCATTACTCGCTTACAAATCACGTTACATAAGATTTAAAAAAAAATGATGAAGTTGATTGATGAGAATAATGATTCTTTTAGTTTTCATAGATTACGTGAATATGTTGCCAAATAAAAAACGTAAATAGTTCTCAAGAATCGACTATTTTACTCTCAAGCCTTGTTAAAATCATTAAGTTAGTAATCTCCACCAAAACTGATTTATTCCAAACCCGATTATAATAAATTTAATTCAGTAATAATGTTATAACAAAATAAGTTGTAGAAATAAAAAAACTAAATTTATTAAGCTAATCGAATAAAACTATTGGAGTAATGTCTACTTAAAAAAATAACTTAATCGAATAATAATATTGCAACAAAATAAATTGCTGACCTAGAGTAAATACTTCAGTTAATAAATAAGACTCCTTATACTTTATTGAGAATCAAAATATACAAACGTAACAAGTTTAAAAGCTTCAAACAAACATCTTTATTCCATTGTGCATCTCAATGTGGTATTCAGAGTCTTACTATAAATATAAACAAACGAAGTTTGGTAGCTAAATTCAAAATCTTTTGGGTTGAAGACTACTGATGAGTTCCATAAGGGAGAACGAAATGCTTAAAGACAATTTATAAATAAACAAACAAAATCAAAAAATTTTTGAAAATATACAAAGAATTATCAAAAAAAAAGTTCTTCGGTGTTCCTTACCCCCCCCCCCCCCCCCCCCCCCCACCAAAACCAACTAATTGCTAGTGCTTGCAATAATTGTCAACAGTTTTTCTTTTCGTTGACAATTATTGCGAACATGAAGCGTCAAACTCGGTTGTGTATTGCATTTGACATTTAGATAATATTAGTGAAATTGACAAAATATACACATACATATGTATATTAATAAAGGAAAATAGTCTTTTAAAAACATTTGCAGTGAAATAATTTGTGTTGTTATAAGTTTATAAAAGTTAAAATTCGTTGGATTAGCCAGATGCTTTTGTTCTGCACATTCCTTGTTGACTTTTTCCATATTATGGCTACTATTTCCCATAATAGCCTTAACATAAGTAAAGCAATCAGTAATACTGTTCCGCTATTCTGCCGGCGTTATTGCTATATTGCAAACATATTTATTGCCAGTCTAGAAGGGGGTTATGACGTTATAACACCGTTAAAATAAAAAAAAACATTTCAATTAAAAATATTGAAACTATTACAATACAGTTCAATTATGCGATGAATGTTCCATATTGAAATAAGAATATTAAAATTTTCAATACGACTGAAATTATAAGAATTAATTTACATATTCGAAAAAAAGTTATTAAATTAAAATTATTCGAGGGATATTGTTAAAATAGAATTCAATTATTTTATAAATATTCCAGTAAATAATACAATAAGATTATTAAAATATTCAACCGCAGTTATTAGATTTACGTTATAGAAATAATCGAGCTGAAGGTTTTTGTTTATTTTAATTTATTTTCGGGTTGCGACTTGTTGCAAGTTCAATTAGAACCGAGTTTCATTTCTCTAAGCACAATTTACATGTGTGAATTATTTTTATTCCCGTTTGACGATAGATTTGTGAAAATGTTAATGTGGCAATATGGCTATTTGACATCGGATTTATGGCCTACGTTATAAACGTAAAACCAGGCGAACTACAAATCAAATGTTATTTGGCCGCTTATTCGAATGAAAGTGAGTGACTGCGCTTATCTATCGTCTAAGTTTACTTTCGACGTCCTGGAACAGGCTGTAAATCAATTCGAAAAGAATACGTAGAATTTAAATTCTGTTCAGCTTGCTCGTGGTATTTCCATTTAATATTTAAATAACATACTTAAAGTCATGGTACAATAATATCATATTGTAGTATTATTGTAGCATGCTTAAAGTCTTCATACAATATTTATTTTTATAATTAATCATAAAATTGTATTTTCTTGTGCCATTTCAGCATGGGCGTACAAATTCCAGCTACTTGGCAAGGTGTTGCTACACAAGCACAAATATCTCCTGCTCAACAATTGGCGACGGCGGGTGTTGCCGGCGCTGCTATACCACAGGCAGCCGGAGTTGTTGCTTATCCCATACAACAATTTCAAGTTAGCCCACAGGTTGGTAATATACAATATTTATAAATGTGTGACAACAAACATAAAAACAGATACCATATCATAATAATTTAGTAACAGATATGTTTATGTATGTATATCTGACATGGTTATGAACATTTTTGCACCCTAAGTATTTGTTACAAAAGTAAAAAAAAGCTAAATTTTCAAATTATTTTTTTTATCTTTTATCTCTTTTTTTTTTTATTCCTCATGAATTATCTTGCATGCTTTAGTAGCCGTTTGTACTTACTTTTACTTAACATTAAGCTTTTTTTTCAAGTTAATTTACTGCAAATAATTTTTATTAAAAAAATATGTAAATATGTATGTGTGTTTATATGTATCATGTGAATTTTCGTTATGTTTTACACTCAGAAAAACGGTTAGTAATGTTTCGGGTTCAGTTCTTACCAAAAAAAAAATCAAAAAAAATATATGTATATCCCACCGAACCGAAAATGTTTAATCCAAAACCTCGCAAGTTCTTGCTGTTTCTATAGTCAACTAACTACAAGATTTCATTTTGTTTATACATTTTATCTATAGTTACTACATGGAATTTTAAAAGAGTTTTATTATTTGTATAATATACAATAATCTACCTATATATGGAAACAGAAGTAAACTTAAATACGCTTAGAACATCTACTTTCAGTTGTGTAAATACTATATTTGAATATGCCTACACCGCATCTCAACATCCACTTGCAAGTTATTACTTCGTCAGATGATTGCAGAAACCTCTCTCTTTTGTTCTTTGTAGGATTTTCCAGTCCAATTTTGTTTTATAGTTAAAGTCTTACGAAAAACTCCCTCGACGCATTCATGAACTGAAGAAATTGTCTACAAAAAGATGGTCGACTGTGACATATCCCAATGATCCGAGTTGATGATCGTAACTTCATACCATACTTGTGCCGAGAGCGAGTTTAATATATCGTTTATTCCATTGATCAGCCAAAATTTTAAGAATGGTTCATTTTTGGAGTACATCCGTCTGCTAGTTATTTGATATAATAGCGACTAACTAACCAAAATCAAAAGAAACATTTTAACTCTCTGTGAAAAAAAATATGTAATATATACTTTCTATCAGATAGTTTAAAAAACTTAAGTTGTTGTTGCTAGTACGCCAAACCCTTTTATTTTTTTTTTTCGATTGCCAAAATCTTACTACTAAAAAATAAAACAAATATTTTTAATAAAAAAAAATAACTAGAATAACAATAAAAGTTTAATACAGCAGTATCTTAAATACCCTTTTTTTAAAAAAAAAGAATAAATTAATAATTAAAACAAAAAAAGTTCAGTTCATATGATTAGAACTATTTTCCATTTTTTAATATATTTACAAGTAGTCAGGTTTGTGTTGTAAGTGAAATTATTCCCATAAAAAATTACAATACAAATCATCAGTTACAGCACTGATGAACTCAGCTCCAAGTAGTTCTATTTTTGGTGAATCATCAATGAATTGGTTGTCATAGGAAAAAATTCATTCAAATAACTGTCTAGAACATTTTTTTATATAACGAACAGCCTTATAATATTAAATTCATTGAAAATGGCAAAACTTTGTAAGTAGTTCTGATTTTAATCAGAAATAATTTCTTAGTCGGGCTTAAGTTCAGTAATTTCAATTCTTGTTGAATGAAATATTTTTATTAATTAATGTGAGTTTCTAAAGAAGAGAAGAAAAATTAAATTAGACAAATGAACAACGCGTGCAGATTATTAAACTTTCTTATCAAAATTCATGTTCGGTTAAGGAAAAGCATAGCGCACTTCTTCTATTTTATGGTCAGTTTGGGCGACCTTCTGAGGCGGCTATTCGGAATCTTGTGACTAAATTTCGCACCAAATTACATTATTGAAGAGTAAACAACCCACACAAATATGTAGAGTGCTGACAGAAGAATATATCGCAGCTGTATCCGCCAGTTTTATTGATGACCGTGAATTATCGATTCGGCGCCAATCGCAGCAATTGGGGCTCTTTTAATTTTTTTTTTTTGCACAAAATGGAAGATCTGAACTTGGCTGACATAAGGTTTCAGCAAGACGGTGCCACATGTCACACAGCACGCGAAACAATGACCCAAATGTGTTGGCGAGAGTATGCCAAAATTGGAAGCTTCGTATGAACCATTTCAGGCGTAGCCGCAGTAAACATCATGATCGTTTTACCGACTCCAATAAAGATGTCATACATTTCTCTAAATTTTATATGTTTTTTTTATAATTTAAATCCGAAAGCTCTTAAAAAAGCACCCTATATTACTAATGGCTACATATATTTTGTCTCAAATAGCAAGTTTTTATTACTGCCTGTTCACAATAATGAAGTTGTATTTTCAAGCGTAGAGCGAAACCAAAATAAATTTCATGTACTCTCAAGTAAATGATATCAAATCATAAATTGTTTGTAATTTGCAACCTTCTAACGTCAGTCTGAGTGTAAATATGCCTGCATGTATTGGAAGTAGTAAAAAATAAATTAAAAGCCTTAAAAGTATTAAAGTAATTTGCCGCAAAACTTCTGAAACTTCTAGAATTTGTTCAGTAAAATTTCAATTCATAATTGTGAACAAATAAAAAATAAATTCAAAAATTTTGTATGAATATATAAAATTATAAAGTGATAAATCAATCTTGTTGCAAACCTTATTGTCTTCTTGGCAGATAAATTGTACCAGTTGAAAGCAAAATAGCAAGTGAGTGCTTTTGAAATTTGAGTTCGTGTTGTTGATAGTCTTGTCGACGTAGTCGAACTATATTTTATATGAAAACAGTAAAGTTTTCTTTCGACTTGCCGTTTGAATAGATGATGTTCGTTGCTGATGAACCCAAATAAATTTTCATACGCTTAGAACGCGAAAGAACGCCTAGTTTCGATATCGTTAAACAGGCTGTTAATATTTAATTTATTTGGTATTATTCCTGCGGGAAAAATTTTAGGAATTATTTCAAAAGTAGTTATCCCAAATAGGGAAACGGGGAAAAAACTATACAAATATTTACGAGTCATGATCGCTGTAAGAGAAGATTTAACAAAAATATTTATGAGTAATTGAAAAATACTCAATTCAATTTGTAATAAGACCAATATTGCGCTCACTGACTCCAAAAAGTGTTTAATCTTAGATCAGCATCTTTTAAAAGTGACAGCTGTCTTCTGAAAATTGTACAATATATTTTTGCATTTATAAATACATGCCAGTGTTATAACTGAAGTAGTAAAAGAGATGTATTTTAAATACAAGCGATGCCAGTATAAGATCGCCATGTAGAGAAATAGTTTATTCTTAGGTTTGTGGTAGAATTACCTCTTAAGGGTGGAGGCGGATTTTAAGTAACCCACCTACCCGTATATAGCCGGCGATAATTAACTGGCTCTAGTGTTGTAGAAAGGCAGCTGAATGCCTGAAAAGCAGATGAATGTTTTCTAATGAATAAATTATGCCTTTGGTTAGTGCTCAGCGAGGAGCTCTTTTGACAGCATTCTATTGATTAAATTCAGTTACAAATTTTCTCAGCTTTTATACTAATTATGAGAAGAACTTAGATTATAAAAATGAGTGATTTACCAAAATGCACTAAATATCTTATTTCTATGTTTACAATTGTTCATAGGAAAATAAAATGTTATAGGATCTGTTTCAAATATTGAATTATTTTCCCATATTGGAAAGTGACGTGCATACACACAAAATAGCATGCGGCGTATTTCCATATTACAGCCTTTTAACGTGTATTGCCAATGCATGGCTTTAATTTTTTAACCCTTAACTACCCACAAGTGTCTCGCGGACACATTTTTGCGTCACATTGCTCCTAAAAGTTAAAGTATTTATTTTTGAGGAATCTCGTTTTACCTACAACGATGGTCTTGAGAATAAAAATGCGCAATTAAAATATTTGTAGCATAAATAGTTTATTATTTATTATCAATAAACAAGTGACCAATAGACACATTAATATATTGTTTGAATCGAGGCGGCCAAGTTTTATACAAGTGACCGGCATTCATAAACTGTCTAGTCATTGCTTCTTCCAGCAGTTTTGATTTTTATTCTTAGAAATGGCGAAAAAAAAAATAAATTTAACATGCCCTTTATGAAAGTGACAATGAAAATATTTAAGGGTGTGAAATCCTTAGCGATATAGAGGATTTTGCTGTAGATATCTGTACCGAAAGTGTGAGTGCCGCTACAGAAGCAGTGAAATGAGGATGACGATGTCAGCTGTACATGTATGTTCAAACATATAAGAGCAGAGATGGAAAAATATGAAAATCTGAACCTGAAAAGCATAGCAGAACTCCATAGCATAACATCATTCGTTATAGTATTCATAAGGTGGCCAAGAAACCTATTTCTTAACGAACAAGTTTTAGTACAATATACACAATTTTGAAGAGCATACAGTTGTACAAAATCAATGGAACGCGGCAGACACAATCTAAATGCGGGCATTAAAAGGGCTTTTATTGACTATAGGAATCAACGAAGAGGGAGGTGTTGATTTTATAGACTACTGTGAGCCACTACTTGGAAATCAGATATTTTGCGCCATAATGGGAGAAAACAGATTTTTTACTGAGGTTCTGGGTAAAAATACAAGATCTCTCGGAAAGTCAAAAGACAAACTTGCATCGATTAGAAAACTGTGGAAATGCGTTAATCTAAACTAAAATTTTTTTATTTGCCTAGAGAAAATCTGACGAGTGTAATTCAAAAAGCAAACCTGACAAGTACGGTATTGTACGGTATTTGGTGGATCTGTGATAGCAAAATAAGTTATCCCCTATTTGTTATACCATAGCTTGGAACAAAAGGACAAAATAGAGCGTCAACTAACTATGTAAGCCATAATTTCGTACCAACACAAGCGTTACTCTTGGCAATTATTTTACAAGCCTTGAAGTTGCAAAAAAACTTAGCATAAAATGGCCTCAGTGTTGATAGACTTGATCAAATTGTGCATGAGTATACAGTCCGACACCTGTTGCATTTTTTGCAAAATGTAATAAATTTTGTTGGAGCCGCATAACTATAACTAGTTAGTAATGGAAAAACTTATGAAGTACTACTACTGGAACCAACATAAAAAGAATATGCAAAGAATACTTTTATTTTGTGAGAAGTAGCAATTGAGTTAGTAACGCCTTATATACAAAGACGGAACAAGAAAGAGCTAACGATTTACCACTTAGCAAAAATATCTAGAACTTCCAAAAAGTTCTGCAAGAAATGCAAACTGAATGTCTGTTCTGAACACTTTGTAAAAAACATAAATAGTAATGTATGTTTAAAAAACAAGTAATTAACGTTTAATAAACAAGCTACCTGAGTACATAATATCAATAAAACATTTTTCTAACGTATACCATCCTTGATTTCTTTAAGTGTCATTAATTGCTTTAATGAGGCCGTTAAATACTACTGGTAAGTTACATCTCAAAAGCATGCTGGGTAGTTAAGGGTTAAGTGTCAAAGCAACCGTCAGTGGTGGCCTTGCTACAATGATAGGCGCTCAATACAATTAACAAACAGAAATCGTAGACATCTCGAGACTCGTTGCAGTCATGACGGGGCACTGGACGGTCGGCAGACATGCTAGTAGGATAGGTCTATCCTACAATGAGTTCTGCCGACGTTGTCAAAAAGTAAGCAAAGAAGAAACAGTCTTTCACTTTCTTTGCGAATGCCCAGCTTTGCATCTCTCGAGACACAAATTTTTAGGCAGTCATGTACTAGATGATCTATCAGATCTATCTGAGATTGGGTTGAATGACCTTATCAGATATCTCAACGCGACGGGTTGGATCTAGTAACGATCACCGTATCAGAATACTCAGGTACGGTTCTACATAGGTTGACACCGATGAGTGTAGTGGTCCTTTCAAAAAGGAATCTTCTAGATTCTACTTGAACGCCTGCGTGTAGTGGGCAGCCACGTAAACCAACCAACCAACCAACCAACCGTCAGCGGTACAACATAAGCATGAAGTGTCGTCTGAGTTTTTGGGTAAGATCTGATTGACACCTCCTTTAGTTATTGCACGCCTGTAAATCAGTGCATTCACGCTATGGCATATTGGTTTGAAAGAATTAAATCAAAGAATTTAATTTTCTAAAAATACAGGGAATAATTTGTTATGGGAACTTTTTATGTGGAATGGGGTCAATATGGAAAAATGGGGAGGGTTAATAATACACACGATAAATAGTTTGATTGGGACAGCTCGGTAGTTTGTCGTCACTATGTTCAAGTGACTGTTCCGCTTCATAATCAAGTGACAAGTTTTTAAGCACCTTTCTTGTCACTAGGGACGTTAATTTAATACGTTGCAATCATACTCGTTCGTTATATCTTCTAAATAGCTTTTTAGAAAAATATACTTTTAATATAGAGAAATACACATTTACTCACATACCCTGCCCATTTTAAAGTTTTTTCTTTGTCTAATCCTACATATTAGCGTTTCATAATGACATTTTGAGACTTCATGAGAAGAGTTGAAAAAAAGGATTTGGATGTAGGAAAAAATTTAAATTTGTAAAGGCAAGAAGATGTGGTGACATGCATGAAAACTTAATTAGTTTTTTAGCTAATTTATTTGCACTTTTTTTATTAAAATTATTTATTAAATACTTAAAATAAAAGCACGTATATATATGAATACGTTTATTTAAGCTGTCGACTTTTTTTCAATAAATTATCTTTTTTTACTACTTTTCTCCAATTTTTACTAACACCCATATTATTTTTTAAGGTTTATCCTTTACTTTTGCAGGCACAGTAAATCCTCACTACAATTGAAAAAAAAAATTAATATAAAAAAAATATATAAAAATTGAAATCAAATAAAACGAAAATCATTTGAATCAAAACCATGAATTTCCTATAGAAATTCCAAGCTGTACATTTATAGAAAAAAGCAGGTTGAGCTGCAATATAAATATATATTTATGAATACATGGCTAAAATAAAAACTTAATTAAATTTACAACACAAAATTAGACATAGAAGCAAGTATTTATACATAAAATACATATAAAAATTAGAATAACAACTTAAACATACAATTAAATAAAAATATTTGTAAATTAACTAAAGTAAGCAAAACATAAAAAAAATTAAACAAAGAAAATAAATAACAAAGAAAGGAAAAAATTATATAACAAAAAGAGTAAAATAAAAGCAGAAAACAATGAAACAAACATATGAGAGGAACAAAACATTCAAATTAACATAATTGTATGGTATAATTATAAATGTGCCACAATTTATATTACAAAAAAAAAAGAAAAGAAAAGAAAAAACAAACAATAAAACACGAATCACACTCACACAAACATAAATACATTATAATACATGAACAAAAGAATTAATATCCTTTTTGTAGTAAATATACTTTCTAAATAAACACTGAGTACTTAGAGTTTCCAAATGCCATTGTTGAATAATCAAACATTAGCAGTTAACTTAATAAATGGGGTTTTAGTACTTAGGGACTCGCACGTTATATATTAGTATATTAGATTTGTAGCCTATTCACACCGCTGTCGTAAAATATTGAACGTTCTGTTAAACAAAATACAGAGAAACGTTGTGGAAGAACTAAACAAAAAATTCTACACTAATTTGGAATGTAATTTTATTGTTTGTAGTCAATTATATAATTTATCAACTATCTGTAATAATAAAATCATTGGAAGTATGCAAAATATGTGGAATTTTTTTGAGTTGCAATTATTTGGGAATATGAAAATGTTTTTTAAGGCACTGCATAGAGATTTAGATTATGAAGTAAAAGAGATGATGATTCATTAGCTTCAAATGTTCCATTAAGAATATGAATTTATATATTTATTTAAATTCTATCAGTTCTTTTCAATATTCAAAAACGTCTGATTAAATACTTGGGTAAAATCACTCCTATTTTTGTATAAATTTAGTCGTATGTTGTGTAACACTTCAAGAAACAAACACAGCCGAAACGTGAATGAAATTAAATGACTTTGTAAAAGGTCATATTCTTCATAAGCTTCGAAAGAGGAAGAATGTGCATTGTGAATGAAATTATTTAAAGTTATGCTGCTGTTGTATTTGTGTACATTATATATTTTAAAGTTATTATTAACAACTCGCAAGCTTGCGCAACTTCTATTACGGCATACTGCAAAATAAGACTTCTGTGCAAACTAAGACATGCCCTTAAAAGTTTTATAGGTGTATTATCTTAAAAGTTTTCTAAAATAAAGTAATAAAAGAGGTTTAACTAATACCAAAACAATTTGTTCCATCAAAAAATAAGTAGAAACAAAAGTTCCACCAATAGCAGTGAAACACAAAAGAATCCCTGGCTAATATTAACTTTTCATTTTTATTGGTTTTGTTTCTTCAAAGCTAAAAAAGTAAACTTTTCCTAAGCAATTTCAAATGCTTCTACAAAGGCATACAAAAGATAGCAAACTAAAATAAAAATAAAAATTCAGCAACAATAGTATACATTTTTAGTTTCTTGTTTGAATCTAAAATGTCAAAGCTACATAATGCAATTGCAACAAATAAAACTAGCTCTCTAATACATACCAACATTTAACACAAAAATTAATACTTACACAAAGTTAAATCTAAAAGTAAGTGTTATACTCTTATAATAAAAGCTAAACAACACAACAATTTTATTTCCCTACCCTCCAAGAATAATAGAAAAAAACTTAAACTTAACTAACTAACTAACTAACGAACAACTGAACTTTTGAGATGAGTTTTTATATATACATACTTGCATACTTGTGTATATACAAAACAAAACATACATACATATACATACATACTTATTCATATAAAAAAGAAACCTAATGAAAAATAGCACTAGTGCCTAAAATATCTAAAACAAAAATATTTGAAATTTTGTTTAAAAAACTGAACTAGAATGATAAACGTATTTATTGAAAAAACGTATTTATTAAAAAAAAACGCACACTTACATTTTGGTGACAAAAAATTAACAGAAAATTCTAAAAAAAATATATTTATGTGTCATAATATTGAAAACAAAAAAAATAATAAAATTCTTATAAGTTTTAGCAATTGCAAGTGCAATAAATTTTTAATATAGAAAACCAATTGAAGCAACGGCTAAACATTTTTAAGAGTATAAAGAAAATTATAAAATTTCTAACAAAAAACCAATCTCTCTCTCGCTCTCTCTTTCATACAAAAAACACACGCTCACATACCACCACTCTTAAATAAAATATAAACATTATACACACACTAACTCACATATACTACATTCATTTACATACACACATATACTTATAGAAAGATAAATTCCTAAAATTATTAGTGCAAAGCAATTAACCACATCCTGTAGTTTCTACTAAAACACTTAACTCCTAAAAATAGGCAACAGTCACTAACATATAACATTTTTTTTTATAAGTTTAAGCATAAAATCCTACAAACATGCATACATACAAATGCGATAGCTTACGGCACGCTGTAAGTCCATAATTGCGTATTTACATATACATACAAACAAATGCTGTTATATACTGACAAACATTTATTTAATCTACAAAACAAAAACATCAGAAATAAATATATTTTATTTTGTTTATTAAAATAGTTCCTAAAATCACACTAAAAATAAATGATTATTCATGTTTGCTTAATTTAATTCAAAGCTATAAAGAAAGAATTATTTAAACAATTGCAGTATTTCTGTTTCATTTTCCAATTGAATCTTTTTTTTTTTTCTTAAAGTCGCTGTTTAATAAATTTTTGGACTCCAGCTGTTTGCAACACTTATTCTATAAAATTTCGAAAGTTTTTTAGTACAAAAAAAAAATATTTTTAGGTGTGTGTAGCATCAAATAATAAGAAATGAACAAAATACGGAATCATTTTATAGCTCAATCTATTATGTACATTTTGTCTTCTCTTATATACTTATGTATGTAAATTCCGATCATTGTGCCGTAACAAAATCCATCCGTTTAGATCTGTTTATCGAGATGTTCTTCACTTCATTCCAACTACAACGTTTGCATTTTTGATTCGCCTTGATTTCAATTTGTCTGCACCATGTATGAGCTGGCAAACTTTTTTTTGCGGTTGCCCTGCGAGTTCCCTAAAATAGTTGTTTTAGCAATATCTGTGAGCGGTTTCTAATAATTCTCGTATAGAGGGTGTTTTAGTTTATATTCAGTGGATCGGTTAAAAAATAACTAACACTTTTAAGTCCTTACTAATACAGCCTAGTATTCAAATTTGTTATGATGGCTCGGCAAATATATAGATTCCGTGGTGGCTATCATTTCTGTGGCAATAATGAAAAAGTGCTTAAGTCATATTTTACTGTTTTGCAGGAGAGCACTTTTAAGCGTTCATGTCGATTTCCTGAAATTTATTTCTTTCACATTTAAATTGGGAAATTTCCTGTTAACCTTTATTTTTTTAAGCCAACATAGTTGTACACACTATAAGTAATACATTTATGTTGAAATATATCAAAATATAATCTAAATTAAGCTATTGTTCTAAATGATTGGAAGTCTAAAAAAGATAAGTCGCAATTCGCATAGTGCTATAACTTCCTGAAAAATCACACAAATAAAATGAGATTTTGACCAGAGGTACTTTCGAATATGCAGATTACGGAGATACCATTAACTCAAAATCAGCTTATCTTGACTTAAGCATTTTTTCTTTATTGCCACAGATTTGATGATGGATATTTTATTTTAAAGATTCTAAATAAGTTGGCTTATTGGCGTAAGCTTTAAAATTGATTAAGCAGAAAAAGGCTTATAAGCGTTAAATTAGGATTGCGTGCGGCTCTATTTTTCGTCAGCTCTTCTGGGGATCAAGCCCTTTGGCTGGCATTCTGGGACATTATGCTGGGAATACAAGTGGGACAAACGATGAATTTTTCGGTGCGAATTTTCGTCATAAAAAATAAAACACATTTGTGCATATGAAAATGAGCACAACACTGCCATCAAACGTGATTTGTCGTGCCTGACGAACACTGGGATTGATTTATTTCTATATTGTCTGCCAAAAAACGACGAAAAAAACAATTTTCTCTCTCTCTGTCTTTGCACACACAATAACGAACTCTAACAATTCCAACAGCTGAATTCGCCGAGTAAATTCGTCATTGTTGTGCTTCACACGACGAATTTACGCAGCGAATTGTTATCGTTTGTCTTTCATCCCAGATGTGATTCTAGCATTAGGTCTTGCTCTATACGAATGTCTTTGGAATGCAACTTTATTTCTTTGTGTAAAGGACAATCAATTAATATTTGAAACACTTGCGCTCTTGGTAATTGAAAAGACTGATGAATATTTTTTACGCTTCTACTGTTTTTGATGAAAATGGTCGCCATGATTTTGGTTTTTCCAATGCTTTCCCATTATCTCTAAGTTTTTTTATCCATTCCCAAAAGCTACACTACCAATTGACATACGCCGATTGCTCTTTAGACTTGTTCATAAAGTAAATATTTAGTTTGATAGCAAAATATTTAAGCAGAACAACGAGTTTTTTTTTCTCTAACAAACATTAAACGCCAAGTACTAGTATTTTGTATTGAAATAATAGTTTCAAAACACTTAAAGTATACTTTTATTCGTTATGGAAATGGCCCTAAGTGCAAATTACAACTTGCCTGCCCGATAAAAAGCTTTCCATTATTACAACTTCAATTTTTGTTTATTATTATTATTAATAATAATAATATTTAATGGATCAAAAAATAATATATGAAGGTTTTATAATATTAAGGGCCATTTTCACAAGTATACTTTAAGAGTTTTAAAACTAGTATTTCAATACAAAATACTGGTTTTAAATTCATAAAGTTTACTTTTGTATGTGTGAGTTCTTGTTAGAAGATTCAGTTTTCTTAGTTGAAACTGGCATCTGATTTTAGAATACTGCGAGAATTTAAGTTAACAGTATAATAAAACACAACTTTCATTTCAGAAATAGTACGATAAATCTATACATATTTGGTTTTGTTTATCATTGAATTGAAATGTTTGTAAGCTTACGTTTTTCAAAGAGCAACAAAATGTTTTTTTTTTGTAATAAATGTTCTCTTCTTCTATTTAAGAGGGCAAAAAGTGTTGGCTTTACTTTTTCAAAAGAAATTTCTATTCGACTATTTGTTAGCCCTTTGCGTTTACTTTATCATTTGATTAGTAAAACTTATATGCAAGTTTTATTTCAGTAATGGAGCTATATAAACGGTGTTAAGTTTTATTAAATTTTTTTTATAAACAAACTCACTTTATACTGCTCAATCACTGTGTAACAGAAAAAACCAAATTTTCCTAAACAAAAAATGTTTGCCTTCCATAAAGCATCAAATATGTACATTTATAGACACACACAATTTGTAAAATAAAATTTCTGCTTTATTTTATACCAGAAACTTATAAAATTTTTCACGAAATTAAAATGTATTTAATATTGCTCTTTTCATTTCACCCTGTAATATTAATTTACAATGCTTACAACACTTAATTTTTGAATTAATAATTAAATTTAATATTTACAGCTAAAAAATCAATATCAATCACTTCAATTTTCACCTATAATTTCCTATATTTCTATATATATAAACACATAATGTTTTATAATGTTTTTTTATCTATTTTTTTTTTTTTTTTTTTGCAAAGTGTAATAAAATTTCAAATAAAAATCTTATATTTTAAACAGTTTTTGTCGTAAAATTTAAGATGATTAAAACTTTTTATGTATTTTTCTTTTCTTCTTCTTAATTTCAGTTGCCAGAAGATGAATGGTTAGCAGCAAATTTATTATGTTAGTTTTAAATAAAGTTTATTATAAACAAAAGAGAAAAAAAACAAAAATAAAAGAAAAACATTAACGAAACCAAAACAAAAATACAAACAGGCAAACCCGTATATAGAACTTTATAAGAATATGCAATTTTAACAGATAACAGCAAAACACAAAAAAAATTTATTTAAAAATTTACAAATATATTTTAGTTTTAAAATAACAAACAGATTGAGGAAATTGAAATTGATATAGTTTTAGATAAAAAAACAACACATGAAAAAATAAAGCAGAAAATATTATAAAGCAAAATAGTCAGTTGCAAACTACATACATACATACTTAACAAACCCTAACAACAAGCAACATTTATTAGTAATTTGATAAGCAAAAAACTAAATGAAAATATTAAAGAAAAAAAAACAAATTGAATGATTTAGACATGGGTAATAGGGAAAACACAAATATTTTAAAATCAATCACAGACATACACACAAAACAAAAAGGCAAACCAAAATAAATAAAAATTAAAATTGAAACCACTAAAAAAATCATAATAAAAAAAAGAAAACCAAACAACAATAGCAGCAAAGGCCAATATACATAAATATTAGGTGTAGTTGTTCATCTAAAATATAAAATGTGTGTATTTATTAAAAACATTTTATATATTTTAGGAATTATAACTAAATAAAAGACAATTGACAAATCGACTAGAAGACGTAAAACAAAATTCAAACTAAGAAGCAAATCATGTTAAAGGTCATAGCGGCAACGGAAATTGTTTTATAATTTTCCCAAACTTCGTTTAAGTACGACTATTTTCAGATGCCTATTTATGGCATTTTGTGGAACATGGCCGAAATGACATTTAGCCTGTTAATGCTGGTGCACTTGGTATTATGAAACATTTACAAAACTTACAAACACACTAAACTTAAATTATATACACGCAAACACATAAGGATTGATATACAATCCGTGTGTGTACATACACACACATACATACATACACATAACATTCCATCGAATGATATTAAAAATTAAATTGATATTACAAAGCAAGTAGATGAATAAAAAAAATAACTAACCAAATAACTAAATATAGAACAGAACAACCCCAAGTCTCCCCTCTCCCATATGTAAGGCACATAAAAACCAAAACAATTGAACCTTAATAAACAGTAGCAAAAACCGAAAAATAAAAATAATTATGAATTAAGTTTAGTTTTTAAGTAATATACACTAATATAAATATTAACAATGAAAAACAAACATTATAAATAACAAACCTTATACAACATTACATACATACATATGCGCATACATATAAACATACATATGTACATATAAATATAAGCAAAACAACAATATGTAATCAAAGAGACAACAGATCATGATACAATAATAAAGGTACCCGGGAATCTACAACAAATGTACAATAAATAAAACAACAAGGCCTTTCATTGCTGTTTTGTAATGACAACTGGCAAAAAACCAAGAGAAAACAAGAGACATGTACTTGCGCTTTCTCTTGTCTGCAAAGCTTTATTTGTATTAGTACAGTTTTAATAGGCTCTATGCGCGTGCATTGGTAAAATATGATTGCATGTTCTCTGGTATGTATTTGCAAAGCTGGTTTGTATTAGTACAGTTTAAATGCCACTGTTACAGTTTAATAGGCACTGTTCGCATGTTTTGCTAAAATGTAAACAACAGTTGGCAGATCACATCACGAAACAAACTCTATCAGCTGGCGCTTCGAGGTTACCTGTGTTATTGTATCATGGTAAAGATGTTAATATCAATGAAACAAAAGCGAAATATTACAAGAATTATATTAAATATGACAAGAGCATTAAAAGTAAATGCTTAATACAAAAAAAAAATCCAAAATGTCATACACTCATACACACACGTTTGAAGATACACACTTACTTAAGCATACTTGCAAATTATCTAGCCGTTAGTGCTAGTTTACACTATGCAACTCTTATTGCTAAGCTGATTAGTTTGTTAGGGGAGAGAGACGAGGGGAAAAGAAACGTTTCTGCTACCAGCGTCTCTCTCCCCATCAAACTAATCAGCTTGGCAATAATACTTGCATAGTGTAAACTAGGACTTAGTAATAAAAATAAAGTTTAATCATATGCTAGAGCAGTTTTTCCAAGAAATTTTATAGAAATTTAACAGCCTGTCCAGCGATATTGAAAGTATATCTAATAGTATGTTTCCACTATACGTGCTTTGCTCTCCATTTATGCTTCGCTCCCCAATCTTGGGCGAATCAACTTGCTTCGCCATACAAAATTGTGAGAGCGAATCAAGTACATTTGATATGAATCTACTTGCGAAGTACATATAATTGGTACCTTCTCTAAGCTTTATTGCAGTTTATCGCCAGTTTATCCCAACTAGCTATCAAAACAAAATAGGTATGTGTGTATGGGTGTGTGAACAAATGAAAACAAACCAAGCACACGTGCGTATGTTACGTATGCATGTGTGAATATACATAAAACAAATGCCAAACGAAGCGCGAATGCGCCGTGTAAACAGCATTATTCATAAACATGATTAAGGAATAGAAGCATGTGATTCAACTCCTAGTGGAAACATAGCATAAGCGAACGAAATAAAGTCATTCGAATTAAAGGCATATTGGTTAACGTAAATATTTGATAAAAAGCATTTTAAAATTATAAAAGTTTGAGCGCATATAGAGGATTTCCTGTTAATTTAAGAAACAAATTTTTCTTTATGCCTCTATCACGGTTTTTAACTTTTAAAATAGTTTGGTTGTCATTTACAAGTCTGCGTAAGTTTGGTTGAGAAAACCGTTGAGTATACACAACTGCTTTTTAGTACTTGGGTCTGTGGTTGGGTTTTTCTAATTGCAGGTTGGTACTATACAAAAAGCAGAAAAAATTAAAAAATCGTAACTAGAAATATTTACTATGCATAATAACACAATTTTCTTAGCAGTTTCAGTATCGGCGGTATACCGGTTCTAGGTGATCTAACAAAAACAAAACGTTTCTTCGTTCTGCCGGAAATAAATAAAAAAAAATTCAAAATTATTTTTTAAAGAATTCGTTTCCTATTTTGATTATACCTTACATTGCATTGGGCAGTTCAAGAGGGTTGGAATCATTACGAATTTTTCTTTTGATACGTTGTCATAAAATAAATCTATACATAGTTTTATCCATATAATATGATTTCTTTGAACAAAAACACTAAATTTAGTTGAGAACCGTGACAGGGGCATTAATTTTCTTGATTGTTAATTTCAATGATGTACTATTTTTGAAGTCTTTTAAAAATCTATGACTTCATCTATAAGACATCGAATATTCAATGATATCGAATGAAAATGAAAGCGACTGCAAGTCATTCACCCGAATTTAAATCAGGGATGCCAAAAATGTTTGTTCGCCAGCATGTATGTACGTTTGTAATTTAGAATACTAAATGAAAGTATTGTCAGATAAAAAAATTTAATTTTTTAGAATTTAAAAATAATACTGCGCAACACATCGCTATTTTTGGACCATCTTGAGAAAAAAATAGTCCTTATAATACAATTCAAAATTTTTCAGAACATTTTAATACTGGAAAGTGGTTTTTCACAATTTTCAGCTGCAGATATTTTACAGTATAAATTCGAAAGATTAATGAAAAATGTAGCAAAAGGCAAAAATATGAGAACTAATAAATATCCATTGAGGTTGATGCTCTCTGTGAAGCCTGTGAAATTGATGCATAATCTAGGATTGACAGAACATACAATATCATATTTCTTGCGATGACTTCCCTGCCTGCATATTTATGTTGGGATACCTTATGGTACTCCACGATGAAACTACTAAAAGCAATACATACAGCTTTTTTCCTCTGTATCGTTTCTCTATTGGCATGGGTGACCTAATGGAATCGCTCTGCGATTCGGTAAGCAATTGGTGTAATAACTCATCAAAGTGGTGAAACATAAAACTTAATTTAAATGTTATAGCTGACCTGATTTTACGAAAGTAAAAGGTCATTATTTTCACCAATCTATTTGCTTCTTCTGGCTGTACGCAATTATCGGGTGCTTGTTTGTTAGCACGTACGTGAATTTTTATCTTTTCATTATTTTTTTATATCTGGCCCATTGAGAAAACCTGTTGAAAGTGAAAAAGCATTTGTCATCCATGTAATAAAACCTTATACTTGGTTGAGCGATTTGGTTGAAAAATTTTTTTATGGTCCTTCAAAATATGGTGTCATCAGTTTTTGGCCAACATATAAATCAGACTATGTGATAGCGTTAAGCCATATATGGCAATAATGTAGCTAAGGGTTCACCTAATAAACCTTTTACGCAAAAAAAACAATTCTTCATGTTTTTCTTTTCCAATTTCCCAGCAAACTTTTTGGTTTCATGATGGGTATTATTCTCTTACTGACTTGCAAAGTAATTCATGGTACTAATTTATTTCTTTATTTTATATTTAATTACTATTCCAAAATCAAAAAAAGAAGCAATTAACTGTACCATAGTATTTTCCAGTTGTTAAAGATATATCTATAGAATTAGTTACTGATCGTAAAAATGGTTCTAAAAAATGAAGAAGATCGGTACTATAATGTAAAATAAATTAACTTTCATATAACGTTCAACTCACCTTTTTTTTTGCTAAAAATGTAAAGTACTATTATAAAGGCAAAAAATCAATTAATCATTAATTTTAAGATAGATGCATTTTGAAACCCCCTTAACTGGAATTTTTTGGAATGAAAATTTGTTTTTTGAACTTCTGAATCAAAACTAATGGTTTATTCAGTAAAATTGCAACAACTTACGACTCGAGAGTACACACACTTTTTGAATTATTGTAAGTAAAGTTTTTTGTGTGGTGATGCAAATTGTTCGGTAAGATGACTTAATTAGTTAAGAAAGTGATAAAATAATCTAGTTAAAAATTGCATAGACTTATTGAAGAATAAATTGTACTAGTCCAAGGATCTTGTAATATTGGCAATGCTTTTAGTGTTGTAGGAATCAATGTTTCAATATTCGTTCGTCAAATAAATGTTCGTTAATGCTGAAGGAAAACTATTTTTCGTTACATGAAAATACAAGTGATGGTGTTTTTTCGATATCGTTGAAAAGGCTGTTAAATTTGTTTTTGTGTTGTGTTTGAAACTTTAAATAAAATAATAATAAAATGGATAATTTACAAAAGATCATATTAGTTGAAATAATTTTTTGTTATTGTTGTTAAGATGCCGAAAGACTATTCTTTGAGAAACTGGATGCAAAATTTCGAATATTAATTTTATGATAAATCTATAATTGCCTTTATTTGCATAAAAACTGAACTTGAAATACAGTGCATATAAAAATGAGCTCTTTACACCGGATTTAATAGTATTGACAAATTAAACTTCAATTGTAAGTTTTGCAGGAACTAGACACTTATACTAAATCTTCACCTTAGTACAAAACTTTCAGAAAGTGTATTTCAGTTTAGTTCTAAGTTAAGGCCATGACACACTATCATACACAATCGCACGATCTATTGATCTCATGAATTGTTATTGAAAATTTTCATAAACTATATCATACCAGGGTTGTATTTTCCAAAAATTGCACGTCTGTGTATGATAGTGTATCACGGCCTTTAATTACATCCTTGGAATCTTCATAAATAAGATCATTCCTGAGCAAAAAATAAACTATTTTGTGCATTTTCATATAGCGCAATAACTTCCTGCTTCAAATAGCCAAGCGGCTACTCTTGTATTGAATTTTATGTTGTTTGTGAACTTCTTTCAGAATCAACTTATTTTAACATTGAGTTGTAAGTTTTGATCAAATATATTCAAATGCAAAACAAAACAAAATTCCTTACAATCTTTAAAATTATTCTGAGTAACTGCATATGATTTCTTTTGCTCTTCTCTTTCATGCCAGACACACACAAGCATTATTTATAAATTTAGTTCGAACTTTGAAAGAATCTATGAAGATTTTTATATAATTTTCTTGTCTAAAAAAAGTTCAATAAAATTTTGATTGACTTTTGAATAGAACATTTGCTTGAAATATACTGCTTAAATTTATAAAATGCTTTGCTCTAGTGCAGCTGTTCTGCAGTCATAGTAATATGCAAAAACAGGTTCTGTATGCTCAGGGAGCAGCTCACTTTTAGTTTTAATACTAATTACGGTGCCTGACCGATCTTTATATGTATATCGCTATTAGAATCCTTCATGCCTTTGCTTTTTCATCGCAAGTTTGTATGATTGTGAGTAATAAAAGCAACAATAATTATTAAAAGTTGATAATGTGTCTGCATTGTAAACAGAAAAATATTTGCTTAAAAGTGCTTGGGAACATATTTGTTTCAAACTATTTACTGGTTTTGTACTTTATTGTCACCATGATTACCCTGCTTTAGATGCCGAAATTTTAATTTTTTATTAGCCGTAAGAAAACTGTCTAATAACTCAAACTTTAAGTTCTAAAGTGCAGTTTACACAGCTCAGTTGGTCGACTTATCAAGAAAATTTACATTCGTTCTCAGATGTCTCGTAAAATTTCATCCATTTACTTAAATAAGTCACGGAAAATTGCTTTTCGACTTAATAATACAGAATTAAATCTCATATCTTTATTTATATTGTATAAAAATTTCATAAAAATATTTTGTGTACTCAGCACTTGAGAGCAAAATAAAATATTAATTTCCCATTACATGGTATGTAAACTAAAAACTTTAATGTCTTCTCATGTAAACTAGTTTTTTGAGCTATGACGTTGTTGAAGTAAATAACCGATTTAATAAATATGAGAAATGTTCAGGACTCCTAACTAAATTTTTTAGTTTTCGGTACCCAAGCTATAATCAGCTTTAATTTAGTTTGCATCAGTTTTGGAATTTGTATGGAAAATAGAAAAAACAATTAAACAGTTTTAATATTTTTTCCATATTACAAATCCATAGAATCATAGTGATGTCTTGTACATTAATAATTATGATACGTATGAGTAATTTTTTTTTAAATAATATACAGCAATAAATATTCCACATACGTCTAACGTAGAGTATACATTATGCAACGCCATAGTATGTACAAGTGGCAAAGCTTATCACTTCCGGCATCACAAGAAATGACAGATGTGTACTCAGTATAAGATATAATATAAAATATGGCCAAAGCGAATCAAACGTGGTCTTTGTAAGTTATCCTACCCCTACTCCCTTTCGAGAAAGCAAACACACGAGTAAATGTAGTGTTAATTGTCAAGTTTTTTTTCCTTAAATTTAGTTCACTGCCACCTTTTTAAAACCATTTTTGTTACTTTTATAAATTTTTTATAATCTTTTTTACGAATAAATTTATAAAACAAAAATGAAATCACCAAAAATATTCTGTTAAATTTCTCTTTTGAAAGGAAACGCTTTTATATGGAAATATTTTTTTAACTGTTATTTGTTTCCAATAAAACACACAAAACAAATAAACTACATACATATATTTAGATAAAAGGTTTTATCGAGAAGAGAGTATAAATAGCAAAAAAAAAAAAAAAAATAATAAAAAATTAAGGTATATTTATGGTGTAATTATTTGCATAATAAATGAAAAATGCATAAATTAAAATTAAAGAGTGCTATACATAAATGTGTTAAAAATACTTAAAGAAAAATTAATTTTAAGAAATGAAGAATTATTTAATTTAAATAAAAAAAAAATTAAAAAGGCAAATGTGCAATAAAGGTTTAGTTGCAAAACAAAAGTGTAAACAAAACATATATAAATATTTAAAGGCAAGAATAAGCTAAACAAAATTAATTTTACACTGGAGTGTATGTTATTAAATACTTAAATACATTAATTATTTAGGAATAATAATAAAATTAACTAGATCCCTTAAATAGTTTAAGTAACAAAACTTAAATAAAACTAAACGTGTTATTTAACAAACAAGCAAGTAATAAAAATGAATTATTTTAATGAGAAATATTTTTTTTAAATATAAGTATTGGAAAAAGAAAGAGTATGCAAAAATGAAAATTTAAATTTTTTTTTATATATTTGTTTTTGTTACAAGGATCTTCAAGAAATTTTAAAACACTGCAACATTTAAGTAAAATTTAAAATTTAAAAACATATTTTTTACCTAAAACAAAAAGCAATTTACGTTCGAGCTACACTTGTAATGCAAATTGTGGTAGAACAAATGTTGCAAATTATTTCATTGAAAAATTCTAATTATTTTTGCTACTTGCAAAAGCATGTCCGAATTTATTTAGAAATTGTTTTATATAAAAGTTTTTAAATAGTTTCATTGCACCGATTTCCAAGCATTAAGTGAGTGACAAAATATGTACATACATGCGAGTCTGTTCTAAAATATTACATTCAATTGAATTATAAGCAGAGGCACGATTTAGAGTCAATCAAAAAAAACATCTGCAATTAATGTTTTGAAAAAATTTCCCAGAAATTCTGAAGCAAAAGATACTTTTCCTGATATGTAATTGTGTTTTATAGTACATACATTTACATACATTTACAGTACATACATATAAAAATATAAAAATATGTATGTACATATGTAACAATAGGCCATGCGAATAAGTTAAAACTAATACTAGCAAATTTAAAATTTAAATGTCAAAATGAAAGAGAAATTGCCACGAACAAAAAGCTGAAAAAAATAAAGCACAGGCAATGAACAGATCTAATTGGAATATATATATGTATATATTATGACGCTATGTGCCTAACAAGAACTATCGTCAATAGCCATTGAAACTCTCCCGGTCCGCTTAAAAAAATCGAGCATATTTTTTCTTAATTTTACAAAAGATGTTGGCAATATATGTAAGTTCACTCCTTTATTACAGCTGGTTCTTTTTCTTTTTTTTTTGGCAATAGCTCTTATTGTTTTGATAACACAACTTTCTTATTTCAACGACAAATGCTTTTATTTACACAGAAAAAATTATTCGTTGTGATAAGAGAATTTGTAGTCAATCGAATTTTGTCAATTCCAATTAGGTACACACAATTCTTTTATAATTAATGAATATCAGCTTGATATCAAGCGGTTGTTTTGAGAACAATAGCTTCTTAATTTGGCAAGTTTTGTTCTTGTTTTTGTTTTGCATTGAAAAAGTTTCATTACTCATATGAAAATCTGCAGTAGGGTGTCTTGCAAGAAAAAAAGTTCGCTGTACACCACCGAATACATATAAAGTATTGCTGCAAGGCAGTTTCGAAAAAAATGTTTTTGCCGAACGTATGGGTTAGGGTTTGCACTGCGATTATAATCGTAATTGAAATCGCGATGAGTCACACCTTTTAATCGTAATCGTAATCAAAATCATTAATCTTCTTATTACGATCGAACCTTTAGCCTTTTTTAAGTAAACATTTATGTGAAAAGCCTTCGCCAATGAAGTTTTTTCTAATCTAAGATTCATGTAAATAGTTTCAATTTTCATAAAATAGTTAAATTTAAAGTTTAAATATAAAATATAAAAAATACATTCAGATCATATTGCAATCAATTTAAACTGCTTATTGTCTGCAAATCGCGTACAATATCTTTCGAAGCACTTATAAAGTACAATTACACAGATTCTCTCTATCCTTAATTAAAAGTTTTGTGGCCAACTGTTTCTTAACTTTTCACTCATTTGGTAGCCAAACAAAATCTTTTCCCATTAAATGAAAATAATTTTTTCCGGCCACTTCTAAAGCGTTTCCATATCTTAAGTATGTAAATGGGTTGATACCATAAATTTTCTTAGAGATACCTAAAAGTACATAACGCTCATTTGCTGCAACGTCGTACTTTCTAAAAAATTGCATTAGGGTTGATAAACATATTTCATATTTTCCATGCGGTTGGCAAATAGGTGCAGTTTGTCTTATCTTGGGACCTCGCATTACAAAAATTATAGAAAATATTAAAAAAATTAGTATAACGGAATCAATAAAAATACAAAACCAGATAAAGAAGAAAATAAGAAGAAGAAAA
This sequence comes from Nowickia ferox, assembly GCA_936439885.1. NCBI lineage: Eukaryota > Metazoa > Arthropoda > Insecta > Diptera > Tachinidae > Nowickia > Nowickia ferox. Next base: position 98,234,295 of record OW387023.1, on the reverse strand, counting down.
AAAGACTTAACTGTTTTAACAAAATTTGTGATAAGTCCTAGTTTACACTATGCAAGTCTTATTGCTAAGCTTATTAGTTTGTTAGGAAAGAGAGATGAGGGGAAAAGAAACGTTACTGTTCCCCTCGTCTCTCTCCCCATCAAACTAATCAGCTTAGCACAAAGACTTGCATAGTGTAAATATAGACTAAGAGTAGTATATTTTCTTGCTTATTTGCAAACCCTAATAGGGTTTGTCTAAATACATTTTACGTTATAGCTTCAGCATTTACAGTCGGATTTTAAGGTGTGATATATCTATGTTTTTGTCTTGGGGAGACCAATGTTTTGTTTTAATAGTCATTTACCTCTCAGATATACCGTTCTAGTATCTACCCACCACATCTCAGCTCCCACCACCCTAATGTACCACCATAATATCAGAAATATTTTGCAAAGGAAGTATTTCAATAATTCCGGCAGAACTATTTTAAAAATGTTTTATGTTTTTTTTTTTGTCAAATGTAGGGGTTGCCTTTTTAAAATATTTCTCATATTTTGGGTATTAAAAGTAGGTTCTTAAAGGATGATACATCGATGTTTTTTTCTTGAGGCGAGACGGTTTTTTGTTAATATTATTATTACTTTGAAGTTACTTTAAAAAAGTTTTGTTCTAGAGTTAAAAGGTAAGTTTGTTGAAAAAGTTAGAAAGGGTGATTGTCATTTGGACGATCTTGTAATCTCTAAAGTAATATAATATATTTTGGTCGGCAAAATAACAAGGTTCAATCTTTTTGCAGAAGTCATCGTGTGAGCGTTTCAATATAATTAAATGCATGCACATAACACAGTGTCCTCCCAATAAGGCCGAGCCTTGGAAATCAATTTCATTGCAAATTCAACATGGAGGTTAAACAAGTGCATAAATTTGAATAGCGAAAAAATACCTAAATTTAATTATCTTCCACCCCAATTATTTCGATACATATTTATATACTTTTATCACACAATCCAATCTTGAAAACTTTTGACTGCAGTTCAATACCGCTGCAATATGGCCTGAATTTTATGTTTTATTTTTCTATAGACCTTCAAAAATTCTAATTCAGATTTTAGATTTAACCTTGGGTTAGATTTAAATAACAAATTGGAAGGTCTGAAGGTTTAACATTCCTACAATTCTGTGACCAACTCAATTGTACGAATTTGCTTTTTACTATTATACCAATTTTTTTGTTTTTTTAATTTGATTTCCATACACTCATTGAAGAAATTTGCAACAATTCTTCACCACATTATGTAATATGAAACAAATCTAAAAATCACATTGTTGACCAAAAAGAAAAAAAAAATACTATTTCATGATAAATAAAATAATACAACATCTTGTATTGAAGTGAAACGTAATTATACAAAATAAAACGCATACAAAGTATCTTAATGCTAAAGTAAATAAAAATAACATGATTTATATTAAACTATTAATTATTAAATAAGTGAAATAAAAAAAACATGAAATAACACAAACCATATAAAACTAGTTGATTTGTTTGTTAATGTTTGAGCTACATATCAGTAAAGTATGAATATAATAATTCATTGAAATTTAAATAAAAAAATTTAGAAAACGATAAATTAAATAACTAAAACCTATTTTAAGAATTCTTATTTATGTATGGTGTATTAGAAAAAAAATATGTAAATTGAAAATTATATTTATAAATATTATAGAACTACTTTAAAAAAATATGATAAATGAAATAATTTAAGATGGATGAATTGCAAACTTAAGAAAATTAAAAAAAAAAGTTATTTAATTTTTTTTAATGATTTTTTTGTATGTATGTATGTAAATGTCATCTTTTACAGAACTTTGGAAACCACTAAAACAAACATACAAAAATTAAAAAATATAAAGCAAATTTAAAAAAGGAAGAAAAATGTAAGCTGTAGTACTATTACAATTATTTAGCAAAATATATATAATATATACATAAACTATATACTATATATATACATATATGTATATATAATACACGCATACATACATATATATTTTATCATATACAAAAAAGGAAGAAATAAAAAATTATACATTATATAAATAAAAAATAAAATTATATGTAAAAAATTGCATGGAATTTTTATACACATGAAAAAGACAAGAAAACGTTAAGAAATCTTTAGAGGGAATATTACATTATTTTAAGTAAATTAAAAATTTTATTTGCTTTTTTCTTCATGGAAAATAATGAATATTAAATAAAAAAAAACACTTTATCGATGTGAGATGTGAGAAAATTAGCAATTTTTAATTGTTAATTGTTTTATGTATAAAAATTAGACAGTTTCAAACATTTTCAAAAGAGTTTTCTGCTGTTTAAGTTCTCTGAAGAAACTCGTTTGTTTCTCATATAATTTGTTATAAGTATTTTTTTATATATATATTTTCTTTAAATTCTTAAAGGGTTGTGGCAAAGCGAATTCAGTATCAGTTTTGTAGCACAGTAAACTACATGTTATTTTTTGCGTTGTTAAATTGTTGTAGGGAAGAGGTCACCTGGTACTGAAATCGCCTTGGGTTGTGGAAAGTAATGTGAAAATATGCTAAGTGATTTCAAAAGCATGCAATGTTCGAATTTGAGTATGACGTTTCACTGTATATTTAAACGTTCATATATTTTTTTAAAGTCTACAGATTCAGCACACTCCATGACATTATAAGTATTTTTATTACCGCCAATAACGATATTGGCTTCATAATTAAAAAAAAAAATTTAGACAAGTTTAATTTTGTTCCAGGGATTGCATAACTTAAAATTTCATTTAATTATGGTTATTAAGCTCGAGGTCGTTTTTATTTAGTTGTAATTAATTTTTTCGATATTTCGTTAACAATTTGTTAACATCGTCAGGAAATAAGCAAACTGTTAACGAAATATCGAAAAAATTAATTACAATTAAATAAAAACGACCTCGAGCTTAATAAACATAATTAAATAAACTAAAAAGGTCAAATAAATATAGTTAAAATTAAAATTTCATTGATATATTTGATATTCACCCTTACCGGGAATTAAAGGCAAACATTTTGTTCACGTGAAATATTTCCCGTGAACAAAAAATGGTGAGCAAAATTAGTTTAATTGTTTGGATTGATGAACTTTTATTAAAACCGAAAATGAAAAAAATTATTTGCAACTACTTTTATTTAAATAATAGTTTTCCAAAATGTAAGTACTTATTTTTTAGTTTAAAATAAATAAGTAGACAATTAAGAAATATATATAATTTAAAGTAACTACATATTTTGGCAATATTTGCATGTCATCTTTCAAAACCCGAAGAATGTGTTCAACTTCTGCTTCTTAGTTTTAACATTTTTCGCAATGTGATTTGTAAGCGAGTACTTGAATTTGGCAATCAAAAAAGTAAGTCATTATACGGCAAATAGTTCAGATGGTTATGTCTAATTTTTTGCTGGAGAGCAATGTTTTTCTAAAAACAAGAAATAACCGATTTGGGTTAGTATTGCGTTGAACTGTTAATCTCTTAAGAACTCTTCTATTGTCCATTCTTCGAGGAAGGTATTCAATTCTGAAAAAGGATGGGAGTTCCAGACTACAAGCTCATATTTATAAGCTAGTGCATACTCCTAGGTAATTCAACTTGATACACAATGTAAGTGAAAGGAGAAATAATATCAAATTCCTTAGTTTTTATTGAAAAAAAAAATAATATTTTTTCGACATGTAAGTTAAAGTGGTTCTAAAAATTTATTAACGCAAGTGCTATTATTATATGCTGCTTATAAAAAAATTTTAAGTTGCTTTTGTTTCACTAAATATATTTTCACATTATACATTATAATTTCCTTAAAGGTTTTATTAAGTTGTATGAAAGAATAGTACTTAAACAATGCATTAGTCAATTTAAAAAACAGACAAAACAACAAAAAGATTTAAAACTAAATATATTTATTTTATAATATTAAAAATGAAATACACACATGCATGTGAAAAAAACAACACAAGAAAAGACAACAAGCAAAAATCCAAAAAATGTCAAATCAAATCTATACAAATTCTGAAACCAAAACCAATCAAATGAAAGTATTAAATTTAAGTTAAAATAGTGAAATAAAAATAAAAAAAATATAAAAACATTAAGTTAAATTTAAATGGAAAAGCAAACATTTATACAAAATAATAAATGAAATTGAATAGCAATACCAAAAAAAAAATCGTAATATAACACACATTAAATCAAATAAATAAAATAAATAGATCATACTTATGTATTTATATACATACATATATACATATATACATATTCCAAAAAAAAACGCGTAAAACAAAATATAGAAAAATAAAGCAAAATACAAACATATAATGCAGTTCAATGAATAATTTTCTATTCTGTACAAAGATGCTTAAGTTCGTGCTGATGAAAACATCCCAGCGGGAAAAAGAAGGAGTAAGTATTCTATACCCCTTGTTTTGGATGTAAAAGGCCTGCTCGTCCATTTAAAACTCATTTCTTTTTTACACGCATTGCCAGTGCGGAGTAGGCCTTCTGTTCTGGCTTTCTTCGCCAGAACTTCTTTTTTCCCTTCATATAGAAGGGAGTGTAGTGTGAATAAAAAAAAATTTCTAAGCAGGCCTTAATAAAGGCCTGCAACAAGAAAGCCTTCTGAGTTTTAGCGCTGGGATAATATGAGATGGAAAAAATTAATTTTTAAAACGACAAAATTCAACTTTTATATTGCTAAGCTTAAATAACTGCAGATAAAAAAATTTATACTTATGTATATAAATAAAAATTAAGATAAACACAACAAATAGCTAAAGGCTTGAGCAAGCAGTAACAAAAATGTGTTCTGCAGATGGCGCGTAGCCGAAATCGGTATTTTTCTAAACAAATTTCACGTGAAATGATGAAAAATCGTTCCAAAACAAATTTGATGTTTGCTTATAAAAAGCATTTAGTGTCTAATGAATACTCTCAAAGTTAAAATAGTTCTCTTATGCTACTTCATTTAAAAATTGTTTTATGTTTATGCTTGTATGTAAAAGGTTAAGACTAAGGGCCAATTTCACGATGTCGACAACGTTCGACTTGTTGCACACTTACATTTGAAACAACAACAAAATATGAAAAATTGTTTTTGTTTTGCATGTAAGTGTGCGACAAGTCGAACATTCTCGACATTGTGAGATTGGCCCTTACATTTCCTGACTTCATACACTATAGATTTAAGAAATGATGTCGAAATTCATATAGTGCTATTGATTTAGTGTTTGATCGAATAACTAAAATTTTCTTTGGTTTGTTTGTAACTGAAAAATTATCAAATAACAAATAAATTTACTTTTCTACCACATAAATAATTATCTTATTTGATAAAATGAGGCAACGTAATAGCTAACATCTGTAATTGTGGCACAAAATGTTCCATTCTGCTTTATAACACATTGATTTAATGTAATTTCTAACATTAAATTTAAAATAGCAAATTCAAATTGGTTTAAAAATTGTTCATTGAACTGCAATATAATTCATAGAACAAATAAAATTGCATATAAAAATATTAAAAAACAAAACAACACATTTCACCGGAAAATAGCTAAAATAAATAACAACACATCCTAGAAGAAAAATAATATAAATACATACCATATTAAAAAAAATTAATATTTTAATATAATAGCTATAAATATAATTAAAAACAAAATAAAAAAACAAATTCCAATTACACACATACACCAAATAAATTTAACATTAATGTAACAGCAGTTATAACAACAACTAAGCCGAACACGTATTTGCGTGCCTTTAATAATTTTCTTGAAAACGTGGCAAAATAATAGTTAATTCATTAACTATTAAAGCAAATTTAAGTAATATAATTTTTAAAAAAAATATAGCGCTTTTAACAAGTCAATCAATCTCCAGAGTATTGACCTTTCCTGGTGCTAAAATCTTTTTTTTTCTCTCTCCTGACAAGTTTATCTAAATGGGATTTCAGTTAGTCTTCCTACAATAGCACTTTAACAATAAGTTATATATTCTCCTTGTCTCTAGGTTCAATTTTGCGTTTTTGGAAAGGTATGAGATTTTGCAATTGCTCTTATCATTTACTCTCTTTTTTTGCTGCCGATAATTTTATGGCCTGTTAGCCATATTGATATTAATTTATTGATTATTTAAGCTCATATTATTCTTACATTTAAGAATATTTTAAGAAAAAGTTTTATCTAATACTGGGTCTGTTATTAATTTTCTTAAAAAAGACTTAAGTCTGGTAAACGGACTCCTCACCCACTCGACGAAAGAGCTTGAAGACATCTCCATTCATACCGTGGGAGCCACAAGCGCCCTGTAATTAAGTCTGGTACCATATACATGTGGTAGTGTTTATATTCACTCTACTGTTTATTACTTGGTAGCAAGGTTTTTAATCAAGTTCCCTGTTATAATATTTCCAGAGGCTTTTAATATTTTTCGTATTTTAAAAAGAAACATAAATTTTTTTTGTTGTCATTGTATTTAATGAGTTTTTTTTAATTTTAAATATTCTTTAAATAAATTTAATTTTTTTTTGTATAAAACAAACGTGTTTTAGTATCGAATCCTACATACATACATATGAATGTAAATATGTGTACATATGTATGCATTTTTGTCAGTATTATGCTAATGCAGCTGATATCTACACACATACACATGTATATTGGAACTTTGTCGCACATCTCATCGTTTTTGTAATTCAATTATTATCTTATTATTTTACGAAGCACACAGATAGCAATTCACCAGTTCGTTGTGGGTATAGTATACTTTCATTTATGTTTTTTTTTTTCTTTTAAACATGTTTTAATTACTTTCAAAATATTCTCCGATTCCCGAAGCCAAGGTCAGAAAAATTTTACTAATTTAAAAAATATGTAAAAAGAAATTAATATGCAGTTCTTATTAATCTTGATTGTTAAAGTTATTTATTTTTAATTATTTTAAATATATATACATCCAATAAAAAATTTTTTTATTTTATATTTTTATTTTCATTTAAAATTTAAAAACTGAACAAAATTGTGTATAAACATTTCTGCGCAACTGTTCAAAAAACTGCTTTTATATTTAATGTTACATAAAAAACAATCACATTTACATAAATGTCAGCATATATTGTATGAAAAGCTAAAATCAATTGAAATAAAAAACTATTTTAATACAATAAACAAATAAAAAATTTACAAAAAAATAAAATTAAATTTGACTGCGGTATTGCAAATATTTTGTAGGAATTTAAGCAAGATTATAAAATATGCGTACTAAAAATAATATAAACAAAGAAAAAAAAAATACCGTTCTATACAAGCATTCTACACTTATACATACAGTTACATATAATTTATAAAAATAAAAAATTAAAAATATATACATACATACATGCATTCATATAATGAAAATACAAAATTAAGTTATTGATTAATATAAAGCAACAACCATGTGTCTATACTATAATGATAAACAAAAAATGTCTACAAACACTAAAAAAATAAATTAAAGGCATAACCTTAAAAAAAAATTACAAGAACTAGATAACTACGACAGAAATTAATAAAATTATACTTATTTAAAACATTTATCTAAACTCACAACAACGGCAACACAAGCAACAAAACAAAACTTTGGATATAATGTGTTAAAAAAAGATAAACAACAACCACAATTACATTTACATATATACTTATACAAACCTACTAACATAATATCTAGCAATCTAGAGATACGTAGAAAATAAATTTAAAAAAAATAGAGCAGTAAATAAAACAAATATTTATGTAAATGTACACACATACATACATACATACATCCATATATAAAAAAATAAACAAACAAATAACAGTGCATGTTTCATCATGCAGCAATATACACACATACATATGTACATCAATTTACACAGTTCCCATTTCAAAAATACGCATTCAGATATAAACACATACTCACCTAATCACACACATACATACATACACCCATTAATATTATGAATGTCAAAATATAAAGAATCAAAAGAAAGTAAAGAAAAGCAAAAATATAAAAAACACACACAAACATAAATGTCGCAATTGATTTAAAGGAGATCAAATTAAATTAATTAAAATAAAATAGTAAATAAAGTAAAAATATAAATATATTATATGAAATATTATGTAAGGTCGAACAAAATAAAAAACAAACAAAAAAAAACAGCAAAGAATATATTATATTATATACATTAAAGTGAAATAAAGAAAAAAACAAACAAAAAAATGATGAAAAACACAAATAAAATTTTTTTAAAAATAAATTTATGCAAATTGTTTTAATTAAAGGAAAACTACATATAAACATATAAAGGTAAGACTGAAGTATTAATCTACTTTCAATATAATGAAATTATGCGAACTACATACGAGCACATATGCACTTGCTCGATTCCATCCAATTTTTCTTATCATGTGCAATGTTTGTGCTATAATACACTTCAGATCAAAATTATTTGCAATTAGAGAATATAAAGTGTATGACAGTCGTAAAGCCACAGAGGATACCAGAGGTGACACGAGCACAAAGTAAGACGGAAGATAATTATGATTTTGTGGTGTTTTTAGAGGTCTCGCTCACACAGTCATCAAATACTCTTTTCTTTCGCGTGGTATTATTTTAAAGTAATTACATTTTATTCTTTGTGGTCTCATTCGCAGCCTAGTTTTTGTAAATAAATGGTAAAAATTAATATTTGCGAACGAAAATGCTTAAAACGAAGTCTATAATCATTTGAAAACAAATTTTAATCACTTTATTAATACTAATAATCCTTTTTCGCATTGTGTTTTTTCATTCAATACCACAAATTCCTTCATTTAATTTTGTGCAAATGTTCATGTGCTCAAGTGTATTTTCAATTTATGCTTTGTGGTCTCATTCGTTGTTTGCTTTTTGCAAGTTGAAGTTAAAAATTAATATTTTTGAAGGAAAATGTTTAAAATTGAGTTTGTAAGCATTTGGAAACTAATTTTAATCACTTTTATAATACTAATAATATTTAACACATTGTTTTATTTAGTTCAACACTGCAAAATCTTTCATTTAATTTTGTAAAAATGTTCAGTTGTTCATTTCACTAAGTATACATTTTCTGCTGTTTGTTTTGATTATTGTACTAAAAATATTCAATAACAAACACACTATAATTGTCCCTTTTTAACAGTGATCAAATCAGATGATTTGAGCTTTTTTCTTAAGTCACTTTCTTCAACTCTGGTATCCTCTGAGGTAAAGCAGCTCATCAAGCGTCGTTGGCAATTATCTCTTAAGTGCAACCAGGCCACTATTGTTTATTGGCCTTCGAGAGTTTTGCGTCTCGCTCGCACTGGTTGATGATCTGCCACGGATAACGGTATATTCTTGCGGTTCTTTTGTGGAATTTCTTTAACAACCACGTTGCTACTTCCTATGTGAAGGCATAGGTCGTATATAGTCATTCACAAAAACTTTTTTAAAATACTGTTAATACCATCTTGGGCATATGGTCTATTTATTCCGCCCATATTTGTGCAGCAATACTTTGCAAATTTACTTTGTAAATTATTTATTAAATAAATAAATAAATAAATAAAGTGTAAGTAAAAAATTAAATATTTCAATAAAAATAGTTCAATTCACAAGCACTTTACACGGCGTGGTTAAGCCTTTTTTGGCGGTAATGGCTCGTAATTATGCAAAATTGTATATTTGTTTTTAGTAATTTTTAGAAAAAAGTGTGATCTAATTATACAACTGAACTGCAGGTGTTTTTCAAATAGTTGTATTCATGCTGGCCAGGACATTCTATTTGGTAGATTAAATATCTAATAGCCTATACCAAGAAATAAATTCTTCCTATTAATAAATATATATTTAAGTCATTACAATTTTGTTTTCAAAATTGATTTCAGCTAAAAGCTCATAACTAGGGAAAGGATTTTCATGTAAATATATGTTTTCTGTCGTTGGTCGTAGCTCAACGTAAATAAAATATCTTTGCGAATCAATAAATTTGCGACAAAATGGCATCGATTTGTTAGTGCATATTTTTGCATATTTTAAAATAAATACATATTTTTGCATATTTCAATTTTATATATATATATTTTTAATACATTTTTTAATTCTTTCATGCTATAAAACAAATTTTGGTGTTTTTCGATTAGTTGCAAAGTATTTTTCCAACTCTTACGACTGTTAATATGTGTGTAATTTTTTTTTGGGCGCTCTTTACCTGTTCCGTAGTACTTTCATGTGGATTGAAAGTGTTTTAAAAGCTTCTTTGCGTGTTGCAGCCTTTAAAGAAAAATATTCAGGGATACGAATTCCCCCCACAGCCTATAATAATTAGATGGCGAGTGTGGTTGAATGCTGTCGAATACTATACGAGTATTTATATTAACAAATTTAAAGAAATTTTAAATTAAAAAAAACTTAAGCACTGAATTGATATTTGTGCACCCAGAGAATGGCTTTCGTGTTGACACTATAGCCCCAATTAGATGGTTTTGATTGTTTAACAGATCAAGTTGAATTAATTGAAGATGCGTTTAATAAAATTTGTGCTCTGAAAGACAGAATAAGTGAAGAAATTAAAAATTAATTAGATAAAGTTACACAAAAAAATTATGGACTTAAAAAATGCAACAAATTGCATCAATATTTTATAGTTCAAACAGCTAAAATTTAGAAACTAAATATTCCACAAACAAACTAGCAGCATTCAAATATGCACCAATAACTTTGGCTGACGTGGCATGTTAATTTTTACAATAAAAATGTTTTTTTTTTTCAGAAAAAATAGTCAAAGATTTACCTTTGACAATTTACAAAAACATTTATTTATTTACGTAAATAAAAGTTTTTAATTTTATTTTATATTACATATGATGTGACAAAAGTTTGTTGTGAAAGCAATGAAGCTGAATTTTTAAAGTTTTTAATGCTTCTAAATGTTGAAAAAATAGTTAATAAATGCATATTTTATTAGTTTTTAATACATATTTTTATATTTTTAATGTATATTTTATATACATAAAATGCGATTTTAAATGCATGAAAATCCTTTCCCTACTCATAACTATTTCCTATCAAACTTAAATTCCCTGGTTTAATTTCATAATATCAAATGAAATTAATTCCATAATTCAGAAAGAAGACTTAGGACGTTGTTGTTTGAAAATACCTTTGAGTTCTTGTTTTTGAATTCTCTAAATTATTTGCTTCAAAAATGGTTGTTGTTTTTGATAATGAAAAATAAAAATATTATTAATCCTCGTCCAGAGTTGCAATTTTTGTTGCTGCAATTTTTTATAATTCTGCTTTGGAATTGCATAATTGTCCACACTATGAAATTTTAGTTTTGCAATCATGTTTTAAACAATTCTAATACACTACAAATTTCCTTGAAAAATTTACATTTATATTTGCTTTTTAATATATTTTGTGTTTTTCATACAACTGAAGAAAGAAAATAAAATAAAACATAAAATAAATTTAAATTAATAAATGCGAATTTCAAAACAAAAGAGAATTACAGAGCACATGAAACTGTGTACCAATTCCCAATATTCTCCCAAACCGATAAACTCAAGAATTGCTGCAACAAAAATTGCAAGTCTGGACAGGGACTTATGATAAAAATAACGATAAAACAATTTTTTCTGCTTATAAATGCTTTAAAAATATTGTTTTTTCTTAAACTCTAAGTAATGCGATTGAGCTTGTGAATTGATCTATCTTATTGATAAAATAGGGCCCGCAAATAAGCCAATTTATCAGGCCTGTCACAGAAATCGATCGAAATTGTTTTCATTACGAATTTTCATTTCAATCGATTTTGTTTTACCTTCTCCAGATTTCGATCGATTTTGTTTCATACGAAAAAGCAGCAATTCGATTGTTTTCAATTTAAATGTGGCAACATTGGGCAACTAAAAACAAAAAACACATGATTATTAGAAGAGAAAAACAAGATAGTAAAGGCACAACATTTTTTTTTTTAACTTGAAGTGAACAAAATTTAAAAATTAATACACAAAATGTCTGCAGTAACTGCAGTTTGTGGTTCGCAGGGACTTCAAGACTTTACCGCAAAATTACGTGGAAGACGATTGAAGGGTGCTTCAGGTTCACTTTCGTATCCAAGCGCAGTGTATATATTAAAGTTTTATTTATTTTTATTTAACTGAACAGAATATATCACTTTTTACAATGCTGCATTTTTCCTTAAGACTTAAGGAAATTTTATAATTTGTACAAAAAAAAATTAAATAATACAAAAAAACTTTTAATTAAATTGTTGAAAAACATCTGTCTTTATTGAAATAAGTTGCAAATGTATTTACCAAAAGTAAATCAGTAATTGTATAGCCAATTTAATCATTTCTCATATTCCATTTCATTGAAAATTTGCGTTAAATAGCTGATCTTAATAACAATCTCTACCCCAGTAGATAGACTTGGGTGCTGATGGAGTGCGTGGCGGCACAGAAAAATATCGGTATTTCCCTCAGCTAATAAAGTCTTATTTAATTTTTCTTCTTTTCTTTAGAAACTCACATTAATTAATAAAAATACTTCATTCAACAAGAATTGAAATTACTGAACTTAAGCCGGACTAAGAAATTAGTTCTGATTAAAATTAAATTTTTTTTACTAATACAATCATACTGCTACAAGTTGGGCTCACTTTCAAGAGATTTTAAAAAGGATTTTTTTTAATTGCATATTGGTAAAATTGTCAAAAGTAATAAAAACTGTGTTCCCATTTAATTTTTAAAATATTATTATTTCAACTTTTATACAGAAAATATGATTTACGAGTATTATCGATTTGCAGTATAAGTTTATTATTTATTTTGTTAAAAACTTGTTTCACTTAATTTGCTTCCCTGCAATGTTCCTATGCTAGAGATTTGCCAATTTAGACATTAGAAACTCATACAGAGACACAAAAAGAGGAAACAACACACTCAACAATTTTCTTTATAACTTTTGCCTTCGAAGACATTTTAAAAATAAACTTGCACATGCATGTGTTAACAATCAAGCAAGTTGCAAGTGTTGTTATTATTTCCTTCAATATACTGATAGTTAATACGTACACACAACTTATAACAAGTTACCTGCATGTGTAGTTGCAGCGTAAGTAAACAATGCAAACACAACATTAACAAAACAAAAAAACATTTTATAAATTTCAATTTTATAATAAAAATTTTAAGAAACTATTACTATTTTTGATTAAAATCAAAAGAAAACATATAAAGTTTCATTTATTAACCAATTTAGTGTTTTAGTGCGATATGCGAGTATCAGAATATGTCCGTATATTGTGGAGCTATAACATTCGATGAACCGTTTTTAAAGCTTGACAGTTAAACTTGTAGGTGCAATTGCGCTGCTTCTCTAAATATATTGGTGTTCATGTGAAAAAAAGCATGTGCAAGGTGTCTGGTGACAAATTTATATTTTTAAATACGATTAATTCAAAAAGTAGTAAACGGTATGGAAAGAAGGCGGTGCCGTTGGAATTATCGATTGTACGGATTTGTTAGTCACGATGTCGCAGTGGTTGAATGATGAATCGCGCGTTCGCTGTGGAGACATTTTTTAAGAGTAATGATTCTTAAGTAACTTCTCATTCACAATTTTCTTCAAAGTTCGAAATTCGGCGAATACATGATGCGCACCGAGTGTAAATTTAATTTGTTCGTGAGTGCAGAGATTACGCGCAACTGCTTCGGCTAAGAATGTGTCACTGCAAGGTTCTAGTTAATCTTAAAGGACTCCCGAAAACATTGAACTGGTTGAAAGCATTTTACGTGAAAATCCGCGGCTTCCAATACGGAAAAGAACAGCCTCACTGGCACTTCCAAGAGCCATTATTCATTAAATTTTAAAAAAGGGTATGAAGTTCCATCCTTTTAAAATTCAAATCGTTCAAGAACTGAAAGAAAATTACTTTGATTTACGCAGAAATTATTGTGAAACGATGTTGGAGCGTTTTCGCACGGTAAATCCCATTTTTTGGAGTGACGAGGCTCATTTCCACTTAAAGAACCCACAAAATTCGATTAAAATATCAAAAACCATTGCATTGCCCGAAAGTAACTGTTTGGTGTGCCTTATCCACGCATGAGATAATGGGACCTTTTTTTCGAAAATTCTCGAGGCCAGGCAACGAATGTCAACGGTGAAAATTACACATTTTTTTTGAAAAATATGCGACTCATCCATCGTACTCTTCACACAGGTGGTTTCAACAGGATGGGGCGACTGCACATACAGCCAGAGCTTCGATGAATTTGCTTCGGGAAAATTTCCCCAAAAACTGATCAGACGCTGATCAGGACATCCCATGGCCACCGAGGTAGCCCGATCTAACTCCCAAGGATTTTGCTATTACTAGTTGTTAACTTCTTTTAGGAAAGGAATAGTAATTGAGAAGACGAGTGGTGAAGGAGAGACAGAAGAAAGCTTCATTCTGTTACAACACTGCTTTTGCACGTTTTTAATAATGCAGATTTGCAGCGCGTCTGGTATCAATGAGAGGCGTATTAAATTTTCATAGCTATATTAAGTAGCCATTTTGTTGGTTATTTTACTTCGCCGATGATTCTGCTACATAATACCAATGAAAGGGGGCGCTCTGATGATACATTAAGATTAGTATCTGCTGAGGCTGTTATAGTTCTGTGAGCTGAGCCTATGCCTTCATCACTTGAATTTTCCTGCAACAACTGATACAAAGAGACACTAATGCACGTCAGAAAAATGCGTAGCGTTGTTATTTAATGACTGTTGGAGACCTGGATCAAACCCAGGGCCTTTGGTTTTGTAGTTAACCTCAGCAAACACCCCCTCCTCCGTTCCTTAACCTTTTAAATACTGACGGGACATATCTTCCCAATGAACAAAAACACGATTTTTATGATTTTTTGTAGTTGATTATGGCACGTGCTAGTTTAATAATTAAAAAAATTGTTTGTCAAATAATAAGGTACGTCAATATCAATGCAAATGAACACTCATTTTTCAAAACTAATGGCCTAATTCTTTTTTTTTTGTAGCTATAACAAAAATAATCGACACTGTTACAGTTATAAGTTTATTTTTGTTTTGATTTCTTTGTACTTAAAAGCAGAGTTCGAAAATAAACGAAACAAATTGTTTGTTTGTTTTTTTTTTTGTCGTATAATATAATTTTATTGCATTCTTACTTCACACATGAAATTTGTTTTAAAGGGTCCGCCATCTAACGTTTTTTTTTCAACTAGTGCTTATTTCGTGAATGGTAACACTTAGCTCATGTCTGATTTGACAGATAATTAGTTTTATCCTTCCGCTGAACGAATATGGTTGTGTATACGCCTGAACAACTTTGGGAAATATTGCCTGCGATCGACTTGCAGAAGATGCCGATTTTGCCAAAAAAAAATCATCTTTTCAGATGAAGCTCATTTTGATCTTGGCGGGTATGTACACAAGCAAAATTGTCGCATTTGGGGCACAGAAAACCCGCACGCATACATTGAAAAGTCGACGCACCCAAAAAGAGTCACTGTTTGGTGCGGATTTTGGTCCAGAGGCATAATTGGGCCAATGAGCAAGGAGTGGATGTTACAGTCAATGGCAATCGTTATCGGGCCATGTTGAACGAATTTTTGTTCACAAAAATTGAAGAGGAGGATATTGGCAACACGTGCCACACAGCCGAAGCTACACTCGATGTTTTGCGCACTGTTTTCCAAAAAAAAAAAATTATCTCGAGGACCCTATATATAATCAAGCAGCATAGCTACAACCGCGTGTACTAATGCCCTAATTCAGTAAGTAGATTTGGGACGTTTTTGTTTGAAAATACTTTTGAGTTCTTGTTTTTGAATTCTCTAAATTATTTTCTTCAAAAATAATTGTTGTCTTTGATAATGAAAAATATTATAACGATGTTTTCAAAACATTAAAATAAAATTAAAGTATTATACAATAGTTTGAAAAACATTTTAAAAAATATGTGTTGGATATAATGTTTAGAGCGAAATCATAAAGCAAATACACGAACCTTCTAGCATGAACAATAAATAATAATTGTTTTAAAGAATCACAACTGCGGCTTCTTTTCTTCGTCCATATAGACAAGACGATACAATCGCCGAATAGAATTAGGGCATAAAAGTAAAATGTATGAGATATATGCAAAAAAAACTAAAGCTGGATCATGTGTATCCCAGCAGTAACTTTCACTGGTCCACATTTGCCCCAAAAGTAATGTATACGTAATTTATTTGTTTCTGAAAACTATTGAAATCTAACAAAGAGGAAGCGCCAGAGATTATTTCCTGATGAAAAAATTAAACGCTTACTGGAAGACACCGATTCTGAACAAGAAAAACTTCCACAATATGTATGTATTTCCTATGATCCAGACAGAAAATCTGAAAAACGTTAAAAGAGTATTTTTCTAAACCTGTTTATGCTTGGATTCTTTCGTTGAATTGGACGAGCAGCTTCTCTGAAATACAAAACATAGAGAGAACATAATGCATCCTTTTCTGCGATCAAATTTACTTTCAATAGTTGAAAAACATATTGATATTTAGGGCCAACCACGCCGTCGTTCCAAAAGCTTCTCAGATTATGAAAAAGAAGAACGTACGAAATGATTTGCGTTTCTTGCAAAATTTTTTTGCACAAGCTATGCTTTTCCAAATATCATTCCAATTAACTTATATTTGCATTCTTTGCATGCAAACCATATTCTATTCATATTGTTGTCTCAATAAATCAGTATAGGATTGAAGCTTACAAATTATACGATGAGAATTCCTTTATTACCTTTTTTATTGTTAGTACTGGTACGTAGATGTCCCAATTTCATTTACTGATGGGACAACACTGCCCCAGGACATTTTTCTTGCCCTGATTATCCTTTGCTGAAACGCACCCTAGGGAACGTTATTTGAGTCATAATCAACTTATCACAACAAAAAAAGATTATATGCTTTAAAAAAGTTCCTATTGAAAGGTTTCAATTAACTTGTAGACTATTATCAAAAAGCGCCCATATATTCAATAAAGTATTATTAGTTTACGTTTAGAAAACTTAAAAAGCATGTATAAAACAAAACCAACATTAGTTAAGTAATCGCCGAAATGTCTGAAATGTACGAAAAAAACCTAGAGGCGTTCATTGAATTGACATATTTATATGAGAGAAAGGCATTGTTAATATCATGAAAAATAGACTTTCTTCATTATGCTTGTAAACCGCTGATATCGAAATATGTAAAGACAAATATACAAACTTTTTTAATAACCAGTTTTTATCGAGTTATATCTTAAAAACTTGAAGTATTGATACACATTATATGCAAGTTTACATAAGATTTGTTAGATTACACACTTTTTAACAACACGTGTAAAATTTTTTTTTTTCAATTTTCTTCTAACGTTTTAAAAATTTTACCATGGAATTCAATTAAGAAATAAAAAAAAAATATAATTATCATCTGCTGCAATTTAGCTAGGAAAGGGAAACTTACTTATTTAAAAATGTTGTACAAACATCTCTTGAGTTATTTTACACATATTTAAATGCGAGTACACGCATATGTAGCTTAAGAAAATTTAACAACAGATATAGCGGCTTTTACATTTAGAGTTTTGTCCCTGATACAATTGTTATATTTTCTTTTGATGGTCCATCGAAAAGCCTTACACATATATATATAAAAGGTCTTTAAGATGTTTAATCGGCAACTAGTTTTTGCTCATTCACTTGACACATTGATTGTGGCAAATGAAACAATCATTTTTCAATCAAACAATCATTTGCCACACCTAATAGAAATATGAGACAAATGGTGTACACCGCTTATGTACAACATGTGAAGAATGCAAAAAAAGAGGTAAACGTAAAGGAAGAAGAGTTAATTTATAACATTTCACTGCTCCTCTTTAAATACATGTCGCTTAACTCACTTAACAGAAGCAAATCCCGTAATGTAAGTGTACTCATATTTTTTAAATTTATTTTGCTAAACGAAATATTCTCGTAAGTGAGTAGCAGAAAATGCCTGTTGCATAAGTAAACATTTTAATATACAATCATAACAGTTAATAAGCAAACATAAATATACTTTTAACTACACATGAGCACGCGTGCATATTATAGCATTCACACAGAGGCTGTTCATAAGATGAACCAAAAAAAAAATTAGGTAAAAAAAAGCAAGCAAGTACAGAATCTTGTGTATTTCAAAAGAAATAATAAACTAAGGGGTTGCAAACGCATATTAGAGATAACGAGGATGTATTTTTTGTTTAATATTTTTAGCAAAATACCAAGACTCAAGCATATTACGAAAAAATCAACACAAAAACGCACATTACGAGTAGGTTCATAAATACAAGGTGGGGCAAAATTTTTCACCCGATATGCTTTGAATTTTTGTTGTTTAATAAATAAAAAACAGTATGCGCCAGAGGAAAGACTTTGAGTATAATTATGTAGCGCACGCAGTTCACAAGTCGCTTAGCCCGCAGTGTTTTCGAAAAATACAATGCCCATCAGACCATACATTAACTTAGAGCGGGAGTGTATAATGGCTTTTCGAGTATTATACGCGGATTTTGGGTGCAACAAAAGCGTTAATTTTGCTTATTCACGTATCCATAGAGATGAAATTGAAAGTCGTCGCTCATGATACATTTTGATGAAAAGTTGTTGCAAAAAATTTAAGCAATTACTCTTTCTTGAGTAGTATAGCGATTCATATCTTATTGATGTTTATAATATGTCTGTTTACTCCACAAATGTCAAAGCGGATTTGGCATTTATCTCCATTTGCATCTTCCTATAGGGTGACTAAGGCTACAGTCACACTTGTCAAACATTTGCCCAAAAAAGCGTAACCACTAAATGCTAATGAAAAATCTTTCAATGCAGACAAAAGTTTTTCAAGTTAAAGAGTAGCCAATATTGTTGGATTCTATGACATGGTACATTAGTTGTGTTCGAAACTGTTTAATATGATAAACAAGTGTCTGGATCAAAATTTTTTTCATTAGTGTTTGCTGGTTACGCTTTTTTGGCAAATGTTTGACAAGTGTGACCGTACCTTAAATTTATCCCACACTGTATTTATTCAAGCATTGAGTTTCAGAAAATAAAGCAAATTCTATTATTTGCAATTTTCATATTTTTAATCAATGCTTTTATCTTACGGCTTGAATTAAATTAAGTAAAAAGGTGTTCAAAGCTTGCTGCATACATAAGGAAAATTATTTTCAATAACTGTGATAAAATACTGAAGAATTCAAAAGTAAGTAAGAGCGTTTTAAACTGGAAAAAAAATTCTGAAAAATACAGCCTATTATTCCCAATTAATTTTTCTGTAAATTGTGGCTAAATTTTACTAAATTTCATTTTTTCATTAATTTCCTCCAGCCTCTGATATTTTACTTTATCCTTAACAGAGTTAGACATATTTTAATTGAAATCTTAACTTATTTATTTTATTTATCTTTTGTGACTTTCAAAAATATTAATATTCGTGAAGTCTCAAATAGTTTTTGAAAGTATGTGCATAAGATAAAAGTTTTGTGACTGTTCAAGATATGTGATTGAAGTTTACTGATGACTTGGCTAAGCACAAATAAAATATATAGATAACGCTTAACCACCAGCAAATATTTAAATTTCAATTAAAATAAACTTATGACAATATGTCGAATAATAAATTTCGAAATAATTACTCGGCATTGAAAAATCTAACAAACATAAATTATATAAGATTATTTATTTTTGTTAGACTTGCAATATAAACTATAACATTTTCAAGCCATAGTTTCGTAAGCATTTTCTTTAGCATTTCAATTTTGTTATAACATCAGGCCCAATCATTCTAATATTTCATTGCACAGTGGGAATATTCAAAAATGAAATGGAAATAAATCTGCAGTCGCTAAACGGATAATTCGATTTTTTTTGAAACTTCGCACAGTCAATAAAAAAGTATTTTCTTTATTCTTTAGGGGTGCACAGCCAAAATGGAGAACCTTGAGTAAATGAAAACTTTAAAACGATTAAAATTTTTTATTATTGATTCGATTTAAAGAATTTTAATTCCTTTTGAATAATTTCTTAATCGAGCTTAAGTTCAGTTTTTTTAATTCTTGTAGAATGTTATATATGCAAGGTATATTAATTAAAATAGATTTTTAGTCGTGGGAATACATTTTTCATTTGTATGAATTTCTCTGACTTAGAACTTAGCAAAAAACAAAAAAAAAACACTGTTAAACGAATGGGTTAATTTTTATAATTTTAAGATATTTAAATTTAAAATTTTAGTTTTTCCCTACCTTTGGTTGCTTGTTTGCCAATAGCTGAATCACAAACTCCACCATTTCTTAGACTTATACACATTTTTGTTAACAACGATTTTTAGAAGCATTTATAGAAAAAATTTAAGTATGTTGATTCAGACAAAAGTTATTTGTAAATAATGTTACAAACTATTTTTTAAATGACCGTCTCTAATTCGGTTGCTGTAGTCCATCCTTTTGAGATAGTTTAAACCACTTTTTTACACATTCTAGCGGTATCTCGGCGATAACTTAACAAATATTGACTAACAAATGTTCAACTGTTAGGGCCACACAAAAAAGTCCAACGGCGTCAAATTGCATGTAATTGCGGAAAAAATAGGTTATAATTTCCCCATAGCGCTCTGAGTTGACGGTAATGGATACTCCAACATCAGTTTCGAAAAACTGCAATTAAATGACATCTCCAGACCATAATGTGCACCGAACAGTAATTTCTTCTGGATGTAATGGCCTTTCTACTAGTGTTGTTAATTATTTGTGTTTTATATTTGTTCGAATGAAATTTCATGATTTTTTTCAAAGACAAATAATTTTGAACTTTTGTTTGAATATTCGCATGTACAAGGAATACAAATATGTATTCGAATAATTTTAAGAAAGTTTGCAGAAAACGACACGCCTGCTTATTAAGCCTGCAGTACACGGCATGTAAAAATACACGTGCACATATGGCTCTGACGTAATTTTGACGTCACCATGAATGTACATTGACTACATGTCGTGTACTAAAAACACACGTAAATGTAGAAAATCACATCATTAAATAATTTTAATAACAAACAAAGAAATATTGTTAAAAACCGAAATTTTGGCTTAAAAGGCGATACGAACATTAGCCTGTTCAATTCATTAAATATAGAAACAAATGCAGTTCGAATAATAATAATTAAATTAACTAAAATTAATAGTCATGGGCTTGTGGCAAAAATTAAATAAAAATATACTTAATAGTAACAAACCAAAAAAGTTTGTCTTAAGTAGAACAAAAATAAGCAAATTAACTAACATGTTCATAATTCGTAATGAAAAAACAACAATGGTAAGACTGTTGTAAATTTAGAGATGGTAAATTTGGGCCTTTATTACAAAACACATTTCAGCAAATTGAAATACGATGAATCAAACCAATTCACATATTCCATTTGCAAAAAAGTTTCGTATATAAGGCAGAAATCTACATCAACTGACACCACACACAGTGGACCAAACACAGAAGAACACTGATAATGAAGGTTTAGTGGCCTTCGAAAACGGCTGGCGTTCCGTTCAACTATGTGTTGTCAGAATATTTACAACTAACTTTGATGTTAATTGTTCATTAATAATTATCACATGTAATTTGGCTTAAAAGGCGATACGAACATTAGCCTGTTCAATTCATTAAATATCGAAAAAAATTAGTTTAACAGTATCCCCCATATTCAGAAAATTTAAAATAAATTTGAAATGTATTTTATTTAAAATTTTTTATAGAAAATTATGCTAAAATGGATTTCAAATTCATTTAATTTTTTTATGAATGCGGGAGTATTTATTTACAAATTTTTTTTAATATGTCATTGATTTAATGATTCGAAAATTTTTTTATTCTAAATAGAAAATTTTTGTGCGTTTGAGAAAAAATTAAAAAAAATTTTTCGAATATTCGAATAATTTTTATTCGAATGACAACATTACCTTCTATCATCACCTCTGGACTCTTCCAGTGCCATATTGAACAATTTTTGCTTGTTGACGCAGCCACCAAATGAGAAATGCGTTTCATTGCTGAAGAAGAAAGCTTGTTGCTCAAGCAACCAATCAGCATATCGACGGCATTGTGAATGGTCGGTCAGCTGATGCTATAATGGGCCTATAGATAAGCCCATTCGCTGAGAACGCCATGGAAACGACAAATTCAGATTATCCGCCAGACGTTTACTAAATTGATCTGACTACACATTAGTAAAGCCTCCAGTCGACGAACACCTTTACACTAATTAAATTAAAACTTAAATTAAGTTATATTTACTATACGGCAGTAATTTCTACGTACAGATAATTTACCTAAGGTTTTTACCCACGGGATTGCCTTATAAAATTTCACTTGCACGATAGATATCTGTACACTAATAGATATCTATGGGTAGAAATAACGGGCATTAATAGCTAAATTTTTTCATCACAACACACTTATTTGGTTTAGCCTTTTATATATAAAACTGCTTGATTTTAATTTTTGAGCTCTCGGGTAATTTTGTCTCGACACGATATAAAATTATAAATTCTCCAAAACATTTGCGATAATTAGGTTAGTGGGTGTAAAGTGTCGCTTACAAAACACATTCCACACAATTTTTTTTTCTTAGCTTGACAATGCTGCAATTAGAAATAATTCTCAATCAACTAAAAATTTTATTTCTTGCCTAAAAATGATACACCCTTCCTGAATCCATAAACTAGCAAGCTACGAGTATATAGTTATGTATTTATGCAACATACATATATAACTTAATCTTAAATGTTTGCAACTAATTACTAGTTTACTTAGTTAAATTGTTCCTAATATTATTTCGTTTTAATTCATTTAAGTTTTTTATTTTTAATTTAATGCATTAATTTTTATTTTTTTGACTAAGCCACCATCGCTAGATGAATAAAACCTTTGCAAATAAAAAAGGCCCGCTGTATCATTAACTCGAGCAAAAATCTAATTTCTCTTAAGTTTAAATTGAAAGAAAAAAATTATACTAAGCCGGGTGTAAGCAAATGCATAGTTGGGGCTGATTCAAAGAAGACCACAAGCAGTAACCCACTTGCCCTACATTCATTTGCTCGTTTTCTGCTCGAACTACTGCACTCATATCAAGGATAAACACATAGAATGCTGCATCGAAATGCACAAATTAAAGAAATGAAACTACATCAACGTGAGTTATTTTTATTTTATGCAAAATTAATTAATTTTCTTTGCTTTTTTTTATATATATTTGAATGCATGTAGATAATGTTTCTAAAGAAAAAGCTAACAAGCAAAGTCACATCGCCCCGTTATAGTTTAATTTGAATTTTAGGCAATTTCATAAGCTAAAAAAGAGAACCGAATAGACGGTCCGATGATAAATGATGCTGTGTATGCAACAGTGCTTAGATTAGCAATATTAATAGTTAAATTGGAAAGTGTAGAAAATAAGAAACCCTTAAAACTTATTTTAGAAAAGAATACTTTATGTTATTTAAGCAAATAAAAGCACTAAGAATTTTTAAGGGGTGAGTATCACAAGCAAAGAATTTGTGTCAGACGGCTTCGCTAATGAACTGTTTTCTAATTTAAGATTCATTTAAACTGATTAAATTTTCATACAGGGCTAGGTTAACACATAAAAATTTTAAATTTAAAGTTTTAATGTAAAATATTTTAAATATATACATATTTTGTTAAATTAAATTAAAATTAAATTCCTTATGATCTAAGATTCCAAGTAAGACAAAGTTTTAATTATAAATTTTATGTTCTCAATTTTTCACTCATTTGATAGCCAAACAAAGGACCTCACTTTGTAAAACGCAACACTAACCGTTGACAAATTTTATATGTAAAAAATTTAAATTACAAAAACAAAACACATACAAAATTTGCTTGGCGTTGCGTTTTACAAAATAAGGCCCAAAGTATATCCAATGAAATGAAAATAACGTTGATTTGCCTATTTTTTCGGCCACTATGTGCCATTGATTGACAATATAGTTTCGAAGTTTGGCAAATAAGATATGAAGATCTAGTCCAGTTTTTTTAAAGCAATAATGGTTAAAATAAAACTCAAGATAAATGCCCTAATAAGGCCAAACTTATACTTTTATTAATAAAATATAATAATGATAATAAATAAAGAAACCCGTATATCAATAAGAGCCAGTGTTACAAAAAACTGCAGTCGATATAGCAAATTTCGTAAAATTGTGCTATTTCTTTGACTGTTGCTCATACTTCTGCTACTTAAATTCAAATAGTCGAAGTCGAAGTTAACACATTAAACGAATAGACACATATATACAACCAAGAGCTCCAGCTGTCGACATGCTCGTACAGTTTTCGAATTAGCTGACTGCTTCTTTAAATAAATACGAAGTTAACGAAGCAGAAATGTGTGTGTGTATGTGATTGAATGTGTGTTTTGTATGGGGATGAATGTTTTTTCCTGTACATAGAAAAAAGTATTCACAAATTAATATTTTCAATTATTAATTTAATTGATTCAATTAAATTTTTAATTGTATTAATTAATTTGAGTGAAAATTTAATTAATTTTTTAATTAATATTACAAATATTTTAATTAATATTACAAACTCATTCATATTACTTTTTTGTGTGTATGTACAAATTTAATATAAACACTATAATGTAAAGCGATTAAATACGCAATTGGAACTGCAAAATCAAAAGAGAAAAAAAAACACACAACAACTTTAATACATTAACTTTCGAATTTATTTAAAGCTAAAACTTTTTGTTGTGTATAAATATTTCTTTATCGTGTTAACTTCTACTGCGACTCTTAAACCTTCAGAAGCAGAAGTATGAGCAGAAGCAGAAGAAAATACACGAATCAGACGTTTTTAAACGCTGATTAGAATCAGACGTTTTTAAACGCTGATTAGAGCACTGCACTGAATACTCGAGCAATGTTCATGAGTAATCTACTGTCAGTAATTTTTTCTTTTGTCTACCTATATGAGTTTTACTGAACTGAGAACACGTGGAAATTAAAGTTGTAACTTTTGGTATTTTTAGCAAAATCAAAATTTTACTGACAGGGCTGGATATTCCATAGAAAAGAAAGAATAATTGCGTTTTTACTTTTACGAAATCGTTAAAAAAAGGTTCCGCACCAAGTGCGATGAAGTTTAGTGTTAAAATTTTTTTGATGGCAGTATTTAAAATAAATTTTCAGATTTAAGTTACTCTTTGTTCTTACACCGGCAAATAGAATTCATAACGTGCATGCAATTTTTATTATTTTTATATCTAGGGAGGTATTGAAATGTTTTAATAACATTTAAATTTTTCGCCCATGGTTTATTGAATTTTTATTGTTATTAAAAAAGAATTTGGAAGGTTTTTGCAATTCATTCGGTGCGGAAAGTTTTTCTTTTTTCTTTCAAACTGCGCTAAGATGTAGGTTATTATAATCAGTACAGTATTCCCCTTAGCGTAGTGCCTGCCAAATTTTTAGTAAAAAAAAGGTATATGCCTAATGGGCATGCTTATGGTATTGCTCGTGCAACCCTCTAGTATTAATGTAAGTATTACCAGAATTTCGGGATATCTAATTGAAAAAAATTTGTATGTTAAAAGGTAACCTGTAATTATTATAAATTAAATATGTATATATAGGTAAATACGTCATATCGCCATGAAATATTCAAAAGGCCGTTACAAAAAGTTTGAAATCATTTTTGTATGACTTTTGATGGAAGTAAAGCAAATCTATACACCAACCATATTTGATCTTCAAATTAGCGAGTTATAAGGGTTTTGAGAAATCATTTCTTAATCGGGCTTAACTTCAGTAAATTAAATTTTTATTGAATAAAATATTTTTATTAATTAATAACCCACATTAATTTAAAGAAGAGAATAAAAATTAAACTAGACTTTATTAGCTGGAGGAAATACGGATATTATTCTGTGCAGCCACGTATTTAATGTGGCGATCGTAAAAGATAAACAAGAATAGTTAAACATACTTAGGTAGAGTGATATAACTTCGTGCTAACATGAATAGAAAATGAAAAAAAAAATGGAAAAACAGAAAATGTATACTGATACTTACAAATTTATTTACCAAAGATAAGCCAATAATTGTACACACATCATAATCATTTCTCATAGTAAATTTTATTAAAAATTTACGTTAGATAGTTTATGTTAATAACGATCTCTCCCCAGTAGATGGACATGGGTGCTGACGAAGTGCGTGGCTGCACAGAAAAATATCAATATTTCCCCCAGCTAATAAAGTCTAGTTTAATTTTTCTTCTCTTCTTTAGAAACTCACATTAATTAATAAAAATATTACACACACAAAAGTAATATGAATGAGTTTGTAATATTAATTAAAATATTTGTAATATTAATTAAAAAATTAATTAAATTTTCACCTATAAACAATTTGATAATATCAATTAAGTTTTTCCACTCAAATTAATTAATACAATTAAAAATTTAATTAAATCAATTAAATTATTAATTGAAAACATTAATTGGTGAATACTTTTTTCTGTGTACATAAGATAAGAATTGAAATTACTGAACTTTAGCCAGATTACGAAATTATTTCTGATTAAAATTCACTATAGGTCAATTCAATTTAAAATGTCTCACATTATTTTTTTACTTCTACTGTAAAAAAAACGTATTTTTGGATTTTAGCTGAAGATATACATATGTATGTATGTAAGTATATTCGTACATATAAATATTCGTTTATTGACACACACTGAGACCCAATGCATACATATGCAAAATAATTGCTCTTATGCGAGAGCAAAGCTGGAATTTACAACAGCATTATAACCATTGATAACATCAACTGCCATTATGACAAGCTGAAAAACAATATGCAATTATTTATGCTGTTTATTCTTCCTAAATAATTTAGTTCATAAACATATAGTTGTACAAATATTTATTGTTGTGTTCATTACATTTGTTGACATTTGACGCGTTTCAGTGATTTTATTCAAAACAATTTTACAAAATAACAACAATTCCTCAAGACATGTAGAAAATACATAACCTCAAACTATACTTTTTTGGTGTCTTTGTATTTGCTGCAAAACATATTTACAAACTTCTGTTTACTTAATATAAATTGCGATAAGAGTTTGCAAATATTGTTATTTGTCATTTTGGTATCTTAAATTATAACTTAAATTTTGTAGGTTTTGCATTTTGCATACATATGTGAGAGGAATGAACTCGTAGTGTATTATTATTATTAAATTAAATATATTATTAGAATTTTGCTTACAAATTTTGATTAAAAAATAAAATATTCGATATAGTAATTGAATAACTAATAATAATTTTGATTGA
Source organism: Nowickia ferox (assembly GCA_936439885.1). Classification (NCBI taxonomy): domain Eukaryota; kingdom Metazoa; phylum Arthropoda; class Insecta; order Diptera; family Tachinidae; genus Nowickia; species Nowickia ferox. Next base: position 98,206,769 of record OW387023.1, on the reverse strand, counting down.
GGATGTGGCACAAAATCAAACATATGTTGTAAAATAAATAAACAGAAGCTGGTTGTATTCAGGTCTGAACGGTTACTTTTAACTAGAGATGTGCACGTGAGCGTTTTTTGACTCACAACACGCACGCTCACGCAGAAAAATCTTTTACTCACGCACTTTCACGAACGAATGATTTTGAAAATTTTCACGATCACGCAATCTCACGTATAAAATATTCAACTCATCACGATCACGCACGCTTACAAAAAATATATAATTATTTTTTTATGTTTGTTGGCTGAAAAATACACACGTATGTATGTATGCATTATGTTTGCAGGCTCATTCTACCTATATGTATGTATGTACATAGATCAGAGCTGGCCACGGAGAGAAACACGAGAGTAATGTATTCGCGTATGTGTATTCATTCGTATAAGAAGCCGATTGATGTTCGGCACTCTGGTGCTACTTTGGGCAGCTCAGACATATATAGATTGTAGTATTTATTATAATAAAATTTAAAATTTTGAATACAGTTATATACCCACGCAGGAGTGTTTTCTCGTGAGAGCGTGAGAATTCGTGCGTGATTCCTAAAAAACTCACGCACGATCACGTACGAGTAATTTTTTTTAAGCCACGGTCACGCACTCACGCGTGATTAATTATAAATTTAATAACGATCACGCGTGATTCACACGTGACACGATAAAATCACGACATTTGCGCATCTCATTCATAAAGTGTTCTTTTATGTCGTATTGGCATAATATTTTAGATTATTTCAATTTAATTTGTATTGCTTTCAAACAACTTCATATAATCCATTTTATTAATTTAGATTAAGTTTAAGTTACGAAAATTACAGAATGAGGTCGCATAACTTGGTTTTCGTTTATTAATCTTCGCAACTAAAACACTTACAAAAGAAATAATTGTCAGTTTTCTTATAATAATTTGGAGAGTCTTAAATCTAAAAATCATTTTAAGTTGACACGAGCTGTGAAATTTAAATGAAGCTCTAGTTATAATTTTACACAACAGCAAATCCAAAAGGGGTACATTTCCTTTTTGGTAAATTAAAAATAGCAAAATAACAAAAATAAGCACAAAAAAAAACTTCAAATATAAAACACAAGCTTAGAACAGAATTCAAAAAAAAAAATAAAAGAAAAAAAGATTTAAAATAAAAACAGAAAAACTAATTTTCTCTTATAATTGGTAGATTGGTAATTCAAGCAAGAAATTAGGTCAGCACCAACTGTATGCAATTTGTATTCATAGAATTTGATATGCATTCTTAAGCCTAAATGCTGATGTTGCCTCCTTTTAAAGTTGCACAGGTGCACAAGCCCAGGCACAAGGATGCATACACTCATACTGGCTGTTAAGTAGTACATTTTTATGTTCTATGTATGTGTGCATTTGAAGAAATTTTTGTTAAAACGTTAAGCTTACAGCATGTTTTCTTATTTAATTTTCTTCAAAAGGAAAAAATATAAAATGTATTTAATTAGCTTTAGTTGTTTAGAATTTCTTTTGCATTTGCAGTAAAATGAGAAATAATTTCTCCTAATTATATAATAAGCGCTTAAAGAATACTAAAAGGCCTCAACTCTATAAAATCCTTGACTTAAATAATAAAATAATAAATAAAATAATATAAAGTAAACAAAAATAAGACTGTCGTGTACTCGTCGATTTCAGAAATAAATAACGCATTTCAAAAATAATTGGGACCTACGTGCTAAAATTTATTAAAACAGATCATCATTTCCTAGGGAACTTCATTACAGCGTTTAAAAACGTGTATTTTTGTTTGTTTTTTGTTTTTGTTTCTTTTCTTTTGCTTTTGCTCATACTTCTGCTTCTGAAGTTATCTTCCCAGTCGTCGTTGGCACAAGAAACGCATAAGAAATGGACGACATATAGTCCACTAAATTTTTTCATAAAAAATATATTTTGCATAAAAAATGGACGAGACATTCAAGTTGTTTCATAATTTTTTTTTTTTGCATTTATATATTTTTTCATGAAAATTGGACGATGTATAGTCCATTTAAAATTTTGCATTAGAAATGGACAATGTATACACAGAAAAAAATAGACAAGAATTATTTTCAACAAAACCATGTTATTGAAAACAAATTTTAAATTCAATAATATTTGTCATTAACTCAATACAATATTTTATCAATACCGCGCATTTTAAAATATCGTTTAATTTAATTTGTTTGCGTTGGAGTTTATTTTGCCTGTTGGTTGACCCAACGCGGTGATCTGCAATTGTTGTTGCATATTGTCATTGCTCGTGTTGTATACGTCTGAACTCCGACCAGCAGCCGAAAAACGTCGTGGTTTGTTTTTTTACTCAGCAAAGTTATTTTTAAATTATATCAACGCAATCCGCATCATGTAGAAAAAACATAAGAAACCATGTTTTGTGTGTATTCATTATTTGTGTACTTAAAAAGATTTCCTCTCTAGCTGAGTGGTAAGTACGTTAGTCTATTAGTCAAGAGGTTGCCGGTTCGACTCATCCCAAACACATTTAGTTTTAATCGCACCCAAGCGAAATGAACAAAATGGGTTGAAAAATGTGACATTCTCCACACACACACAAACACACAATAATTATCATTTTATTTTCATTTTTTTATGTTCAGTCAACAACTTTTTTCTTTGATATATTAAATGTCTTTATTGAATTTATTTTCAATAAACGTGCATATAATTTTATTTATCAATAATACAAAAATCGTCATCAAAGAAAATTCAAAAGATCTCTTTATTGAATCAACGACTTTCGTATTCAAATATCGAAATTATTTTTTTCTGTGTAGTCCATTAAAATTTGTTTTATTAAAAACTTTTTTGTATGCAAAATAGACGATGTATATATAGTCCATTTAATTTTTGAATAAGATATGGACGATGTGTATTAAAATTTTTTTCATAAAAAAATTTATTGCATGAAAAATAGAGGATGTATATTCCATTAAAGCTTCAGCTGTCAATATCTTTGAAAAGTTGACACAAACCAATGACCAAACCCATGTAATTTAAACGGGTTCTATAATAGGTTTGTATTAAAAACGAGCTACTGAATGAGTTCGATCTAATTGGAGAAAAAGACTCAAACACACACACACAAGTCAGAAGAGTATTTGAGCCAAAAGCTGCCGAAAATTGCAAAAACTAATTTAAAGAAATGTTAAGAACTAAGTAAGCAGCTCGAAAAAGATCAAAGTTTTATATCATTTTGCAAATTTTAAAAACTTTTAAATGTGATTTGTAGCTCTGATATACTGCTGAAGTCAGGAAAGTGAAGAAAATAACATTAGTTTTTAATGCTTATTTCGGCTCCAACATGTTTATATGAAATTTTTTTTGTGGTTAAATGAATAAAGCTAAAAATTTAATCAATAGCTATTTTTGGTATTTAAACAAAAAAATTATCTTGAATATTAATTTTTAAGCAATTCGTTAAAAAAAATTATAAATTTTTTTGCAAAAAAAAAAAGAAAAAACTTAAGAAAAATATACTTATAGTATCAAACCAAAAAAAGTTTATCTTAAGTGGAACAAAAATACGCAAATTAACTAACATGTGCATAATTAGTAAAGAACCAACGACAATGGCAAGACTGTTGTGAAATTAGGGATGGTAAAAATGAGCTTTCATTAGAAAAAAGCTTGCAGCAAATTGTAACACGATGAATCAAAACAATTCACATATTCACATTTGCAATAAAAGTTGCGTATATAAAGCAGAAATCTACATCAACTGACACCACACACAGTGGATCAAACACAAAAGAACGCTGATGATGAAGGTGTAGTGGCCTTCGAAAACAGCCGTTTGTTCCGTTCTACTACGTGTTTGCCAGCATATTTGCAACTTACTTTGGTGTTATTTGTTCATTAGTAATTAACATATGTAATTTGGCTTACAAAGCGATACGAACTTAGCGTGATCAAATCATAAATATAAAAAAGAAGAAGGTTTTTAAAAGTGGAAGGTAGATACATTTAGAATTATGTTTTATACCACAATAAAATTTTAAATTTCTAATATTAGATGCAAGAAAAAAGTTTGCGCCATTTTTTTGTGATTTTTTGAAAATTTCACCTCTTTACTCATTTTGAATAGGTAACTAATGCCCTAATTCAGTAAAAAGATTTAGGACGTTTATGTTTGAAAATACTTTTGAGTTCTTGTTTTTCAATTCTCTAAATTATTTACTTCAAAAATAGTTGTTGACTTTGATAATGAAAAATAAAAATATTATTACCATGTATTTAAAATATAAAAATAAAATTAAAGTATTATGAAATAGTTTGAAAAATATTTGAAAAATATGTGTTGGATATAATGTTTATAACAAAATCATAAAGTAAATACACGAACCTTCTAGCAAGGACAATAAATAATAATTGTTCTAAAGAATCACAACTGTGGCTTATTTTCGTCTATAGACAAGACGAAACAATCGTCGAACAGAATTAGGGCATAAGAGTAAGAAAAATTAATTAATAATTTTTTTTTGATATTAAGGCATAAGTAGTAAGTTTTTTTTAATATTTACATTATTTTTGCAAATAATAATTTTTGTCAACGCCCACAAAAGGAAGCGGGGACGAAAATGGCATCTTACGGTATCTTGGGTCCAAGTTTAGGCATTTGAACTTTCGTCAACGTTAAAAGTTGCATTTGCTCAACAAAAGTATGGGAAAAGTTAAGAAAAATTTAAATTTTCAGAGGTAGTATTAGTTCCTCTGAGGGTAACTTTTTGCCCCTTCTTCTATTTTCAAGGTTTAACAGCCTTGGACTATAAGACATATTTTTGGTAAGCTTCATTGATCTAGTGGCACTTAATAACTTCTCACAAACAATATACTCGTAAACTAAAAAATGTGTTATGACCAGCTTTTTGGTTCAAATACTTCTCTGTGCACTGCTTCATTACACATGTGTAGGGCAGTGTAAATCCCTCAATAATAAACTTCAATGAATTTAAAAAAAAAATATTTTACTGAATAAGTAAAATAATAATTTGGGATTATTAGTGTGTTAACACATCGCAGTAAAAAAAAATTCATGTTTTTTGAAGCAATAATAATAATAATAAGCAATAATAAGCTTTAAAATATGAGCATTTTAGAAGCACTGAACATATATTAAGCAAGCTATAGAAAAAGGTGATTTAACAGCGCCACAATAATGCAGGTTTTAAAGACAGAAATTTTTCTAATGTAATCTTGAAAAGCGTTTTTTAAATAAGTAAATACGCTTATATTATTAATCCTTTAAAGAGCGCTATAGATAACTGCTATATTTGCATGTTTTATTATAATCAAAAAAAGCGCTTTTGTGAGGAAATAAAATGTAGTACTCCAAACCGGGAACTCGCCATACAAAAATCAGCACCGATATCAGCAGGTTTGTCAGCTCTACTTTTGCTCTCTCATAGTAAAAACCAGCTTTATTTGAAGCAATTTTTTTGCTGGGATGTGAAACTTAGATATTTATTTGCATAACTGTCCCTGTAAAGACAAAGTTTTTATGAATTAGGGCCTTATTTTTTAAAACGCAATGCAATGTTTTTGTAATTTATTTATTTATTTTTATTTTTTTTTGTATACAATTCCTCAACGCTTAAGGTGGAAGTACATAACACCCATTAGTGCGCGTGCGAGCTGTTGACTTCTGTCAAAAAATATGAAATAGTGTTTTTGCATATGACAAGTTACATATGAAACTCTTTGACACTTTTGCCGCAGGAGGTTGGTTAGCTTTCAACTTTTTAACGCGTTATGTTGTTTTCACAATTAATCAGACGACAATAAAAAAAATTAGACTCATGGCCGAAAAACTTATTGAAGAGTTTGACAAACATACAGTATTGATAAAAAAAGGAAATTATTTTGTTCCATGTCCATTTTTCAATGTAAAAATAAGCAAAAAAGCTGATAGGAAAATCGTTTATAACGCGTGTCATGCGCTAAGATTTTCAAACGCACGATACTCGTAGACGAACTGATGCGTGTTATTGACTTCTACCTTTACTGTTGCGTTTTACAAAATGGGGCCCTTAGCCTTTTGAAAATGAGTACATATAAGTAATACTGATGAGAAGTATTATATTACTCATACGTACTTATATTTAAAAAGTAAGTGGCGAGCAATAGATTTGGGACGAACTCATTCAATCGGTCGATTTACACAAGCATATTGTTACGTAAATAAAGGGTGTTTTTTATTGAGGTATAGAACTTTAAGTTGGCATCACTTTTTTAACTGGCGGCCATTTTGTCAGCTGTCAAGTGATTAATATTTAGTTTGGTTTGCCATTTCATCATGAACAGGTTGACAAAAGAACAACGCTTGCAAATCGTGCAAATTTATTTCGAAAATAATGGTTCAGTTCGCGAAGTTTACCGCAAGCTCCGTCCATTTTATGGTCGACATAATCGTCCATCAGAGCAATTAATTCGGTTAACCATGGATTGGCCACCAAGATCGTGTGATTTGACACCATTGGATTATTTTCTTTGGGGATATGTGAAGTCGCTCGTCTACGCCAACAAACCAGAAACGTTACGGGACTTGGAAGCCAACATTCGTGGCGTTATTGCCAACATACGGCCCCATATGCTCGAAAAAGTGGTTGAAAATTGGACCTGTAGAATTGGCTTTATTCGAGCCAGCCGCGGCGGCCACATGCCCGAAATCATATTTAAACGTTAATGGCATAAAATTATCCTTCCAATAAAGCCAAATTGATGGACATTAAAACGATTTTCTTGTGTTTTATTTCAATTCGAAGTTCTATACCTCTAAACAACACCCTATATATTCAAATAGAGCTAATGTAAATGTTTTTATAAATAAAAAGAACTGTCTAGAAAACTAAATGCAAATATATGCTAACAACTCTGTATTACCAGCAACACACGGTATTAACAACATAAAAGTCGTTACACAGTAACTCGGAAATTCAAAATAACGGCCAATCGAATTATCTACAAACGCCTAGAAGCAGCAACATGGATTTTCCAGATTGTGTTAGAAGACTGTTTGATCACTTGGCTACCAATAGTAGAAGACAACACAGATGGGGTAACTTGTGCATAGCAGCAACATTTTTATGCAGTAATACAGTTTCTTCCATTTGGCTTTACTAAGTGCACTCATTTCATTACGAAATCTACATATAAGTATATGGCGAACATTCTAGATCCGCTTCCTCTAGTATAAAAGGAGGCAGCCTGTGTGACAGTCAGTCAGTGTGAATTAGATAATCGTAGAAAGTAAAGACATCGTGCGCTGGATAATAACGTTAAGAAATAATTAAGTAAAAAAAGAGTTTCTAATTGTGTTTAGTCAAGAATAAACGGAAGTTCTTAAGCAAAAGAAATATTTGTGCGTTATTTATTTTTATTTTTGAGCAATCAAAAGAACTCAAACGTTTAAAAAAATCTTAAATGTAACAATATGATCCAACCCAGGTAATTTAAATGGATTTGAACAAATTGGACAATACTAACATAATTGAAATGACGGGTGCAAAAATCGAATAAATAAATAAATAAATTAGTGCATCAAAATTGATGTTATTGATTTTGTGTAGGGTTGTGATGAAACGTTAAGTAAACTAAAATTAAACTTTTGCAATTTTTACTGACTTATATTTAAAAACAAATTGCTGACTATTCGTAAGGAAATCCCTATTAAAATAATAAATAATTATTTAATGAATTTCTTTGAACTAGTATTTACATCCACTAAGAACTAAAACACTTAACCAAAATTCCTAAATTTTTTTGCTGAGTATAATCATAAAGGGTACGAAAATTTGAGTTAAGGAAGCAAATTGGCTGTCAAATAATGATATATTAAAAAAAGAAGCTTTCATTCTTTGACATTTCTTTAGAAAAAATAAAAAATTTTACACTTGGAACATTACACTCTTGCACAAAGAATTTTAGTTGTTAAATTTGTGAATTTTAGTTTGAGAGACCGGGTTTACAGCCATAACATTAAAAGCAATCCATGAGAACATTACTTTGAGAACACACATGCATAATTATAGATGTTATTATCGTAGATTTCTTGTAGAGTTTTCATTATCAGTATCATTATGGATATTTATTTCATTTAGTTGTCGGTATCGGTATTAATATGGCAAGAACTTGCAAAGTTGCTTTAGATGTGGATCAATAAATTGCTATCAGAAAGAGCTGATTTCAAAAATATACATATCGCACTTAATCCACAAGAGGGTATTAAATCAAATTTTTTGAAATTTAATTTTTTGCAAGAAATCAACTAACAACATTAATATCTATCTACTGTAAAAATTTCAACGTATTCCGATTACTCTTTTGTTGATAAAATTTGTTTTACTTTATGATTTTAATTTGGAATGTGACTGTTTTATGATAAAATTGCTCAGATTTTTTCTGAGTTGTGACTCTCTTCAAAACATAGACATTCTCCCCGAATAATTGCAAGATTTTAAAATGAAAAAAATATAAATATATTTGCAAATGGTATTTGCTTACTATGATAAATTCGGATTATCATATACTCTCAAAATGTAACCACAAACAGTTTTTCGTCTCTACTGAAAATTTTAAAATTTTGACTTAATACCCTCTTGTTGATTAATGCGATATGTATTGGGTGTTTTTTTTAGAGGTATAGAACTTCGAATTGAAATAAAACACAAGAAAATCGTTTTAATGGCTGGCTCGAATAAAGCCAATTCTACAGGTCCAATTTTCAACCACTTTTTCGAGCATATGGGGCCGTATGTTGGCAATAACGCCACGAATGTTGGCTTCCAAGTCCCCTAACGTTTCTGGTTTGTTGGCGTAGACGAGCGACTTCACATATCCCCAAAGAAAATAATCCAATGGTGTCAAATCACACGATCTTGGTGGCCAATTGACCGGTTAACCGAATTAATTGCTCTGATGGACGATTATGCTTGCGGTAAACTTCGCGAACTGAACCATTATTTTCGAAATAAATTTGCACGATTTGCAAGCGTTGTTCTTTTGTCAACCTGTTCATGATGAAATGGCAAACCAAACTAAATATTAATCACTTGACAGCTGACAAAATGGCCGCCAGTTAAAAAAGTGATGCCAACTTAAAGTTATATACCTCAATAAAAAACACCCTATATTATGTTTATATAAATCTATCAAATAAAACACAACAAAATATTTTATATTGTGAATTTTTCTATCATTCGAATTTTCGAAATTTTCTAATTATTCAATATACACAAGTCAAGAACTTAAATTATTTCTCTGCAGAAAAAAAATTATCTAATAGTCTTTCTATTAATTTTTGTTTTAATTTTACTTCCAGCATTTTGTTCTTTGCTCTGTAGTTTATTCAATTACGGCTGCAATCTACTGCGCTACATTATATGGATGAACTACAACAATTTGTATGGTAATAATACGTTGAATTTATTTGGTGTTCATAAAATGCATTGTCATCGCTGTAAAAAACAATGTCATCAGATCAAATCAAAAGCATAAATATTTATTTATATCGTTTAAGCTCGGAAATGTGAAGCAACTGAAAACATATCTAATACAAACAACGTCAATGTTTTATAACCTGATTTGTTTTTTATAAAAAAAAATAATCGAGAAACATGTACATTATTATTAGTTATTTGTAGGTACGTGGGTGTTGTTATTTGTATATTAAAACGTATTTATATACTGGTACCTAGAAGATTATAAATTATAGATGAAAATCCCTATGTTTCTCTTTTGAGCCATAAAAACGCTGTAAAATACAATACATGCAAGTTTATATTAATTTTAAATACAAAGAGAAGTTCTGAAACAGATAATTTGTACGACAAAGTGATAACGTCGTTTGAAATTAATTTTTAAAGTAAATAATCAGCAGGTTTAAGCTGTTGTACTTACCTATGTTGTTAGGTGTTTTTTATTTTGAAATTTTTTTAATTATTTAAGTTCGATACAGTTGAATTAAAATCATCGGGAATTCATATCATGCCTATATAACCAATGTTAGTCATTTTCACTATTGCGTCTGCTTTATTCTTCTTTGATAAAGTTAGATATTAATGATTTTAATTATTCGTATTTTATAAGGTCCGCCAGATAAATTTGTATTTTTTTTTGAAAATGCTATAAAAAAAATACTGAATATTTTCTCAAATTTCTTTTTTTATTTGAAAGTACAATCCTTCCGGTTAATAATGAGAAATAAATTTCATTCAAATGGCTGCCTCGGCTGGCCATGCAGTAGCATACACGTATTTCACCAATGGCTTCACGAATATTGTCCTTTAAAGCGTCAATTGTCTCTGGCTTGTCGGCGTAACACTTATCTCTGACGGCACCCCACAAATAATATTCCAACGGTGTCAAATCGCAGCTCCGAAGTGGCCAAACGGCATCAGCTCTGCGGCTGATAATGCGAGCTTCAAAAACAGGGCGCAAAACATCGAGTGTAGCTACGGCTGTGTGGCACGTAGCGCCGTCCTGTTGAAACCAAATGTTGCCAATATACTCCTCTTCAATTTTTGTGAACAAAAATTCGTTCAACATGGCCCGATAACTATCGCCATTGACTGTACGTTACGTAAGATGTGAATATATGTATGAAATTCTATTATTTTCAACAAACCAATTAAAAAAAAAAAATAAGAAATATTACAGTTTTCTGTATCTGACCAAATATTTTCCACACATTTATGATTTGATTAGGCTACAGTTTGTATCGCTACGTAATCCAAATAATATGTGATAATTATTAATGAGCAAATAACACCAAAGTAGATGTTCTAGCAAACACTAGCAGAACGGAACAACTATATAATTTTAAAGGACGCAAAACCTTCATCATCCGCATTTTTTGTGCTTGGTTTACTGAGTGTGGTGTCAGTTGATATAGATTATTGCTTTATATACTAAGTTGTCATTGCAAATGGAATATGTGAATTGTTTTGATACATCATTTTACAATTTGCTGAAAGCTTATTTTGTAATGAAAGCCTAATTTTGAAATCTCTTAATTTACAACAGTCTTGCCATACTAATTATGCACATGTTAGTTAATTTGCTTATTTTTGTTCTACTTAAAATAATATCAAATGCAAATGTTACTTTATCACTTTGATGCGAGCAATAAATAAGTACATGAGTACACAGTGCTCATTTATTTCAACAACGTCATATCTCTAAAAAATTTTGAGTTGTGACGTTATTGAAGTAGAAGGATTTATTCTGAAATATCAACTCCAAAATCGAATTTTTTTAGTTATCACATTGTTGAGGAAAATGAGCGATATGTACATATCTCCAAGCACACGTTTATTTTGCGTACATTTTTATACATTTGTTTTATAAACTCATGTAATAAAAAGCAAGAGGAGCTCGGTTTTTTCAATTTTCATAAATAACATTTTGATACTTAACGCGAAAAAATGTGGAAAAACAAAAGAAGCTTTTACAAAGAAAATTGGCATAACAATCGTAAAAGTGGAGTGAAAGATGAGAAAAAAAGAACACAACAATTGCAGTTGGGAATCGGTACAAAACCAAGCAAAACAAAAAAAAACCTGATACGAACTGTATTGAGAGGGTTGAATTTTAACAAATTGAGTGCAAAAATGTTGGTAATTAATTACAAGTATTAAAGGCTTTTTTTATATATACATACATATGTACATATATGAGGTCCTTTGTTATATATTTTTTCCCTTAGCAGTGTTAATAGAATAAAGCAAAGGAGTTGAATGTATGAATATAAAAAATGTATACATTCACTTTATTGCGTAATGGGCTGATTTTAAAAGATTTTTTATGTTTTTGACATGTTAAACACTCATGCATATTTAGTTGGAATTTGTAATTAACTTTCATTCACAAATGTTAACACATTTGGTAAAAAATTCTGTATAATTTTTGTAGGAGGAAAATAAATATTTTATTTGCTGTTTGATCTTTATATTTACAAAAACTCCCAAATGTAAAACGATAAAATTAATAACCATGGAAACAGAATGAGCGTATTTAATTTTAGGGTGATTTAAAAAAAAAATTGCATAGTTAAAAGTGAAGTAAATTTTTTATTACAAATTTATAAGCGTAATTTAGTACTATCTCTGATTAAATTACAAGGGCACGAATTTTAAGTGTTAATAAATTTGTTGTATAAAGATGGTTGTAAAAAGTGTAAAATGTTTTTAAAAACATTAACTTTATAAGTACCCAGACAGAAATTGCCAACCGTACAAAAAGTGTAGCACTGCGAAAGCACTTTTTGATTCAAGCAACCAAAACGGTTTGCCAACGTTACAGTTTACAACCTGAAAAATGGTTTATCATTGATTTTTTCTCAGTAGGGAAATTAAGAAATAATAAAAATATTTCATTCAATAAGAATTGCAAATACTGAACTTAAACCCGATTAAGAAATTTTTCCTGATTAAAATTCACTCCACGAACAATGGCCCTCATTTCGGTATATGTTCACTGCCGTTTACATAAATCACACGAAACTAACGCCAGTCACGAAACTTTATCACTTAAGAAACAAAATTCAAGGTGAGGCAGGAGCAATCGTCAAACGATATACCCTATATAATGAAAATTTTGAATAAGCATGGAATGCTCTCAAAACGCGTTATGAAAATAAAAGAGTGCTAGTAGAAAATCCAATAAAAATACTTTTTGACATTCCATCGGCTAAAACTGAAGATAGTGAGTCAATTAGACGAATTCAGTCCTCAGTCAATGACTCATTAACCACTTTAAGATTTCAAGATCTCTCCAAATAGAAGTTGAAAGTTGGGATCCAATTCTTATTCGTCTGATATCCACTAAACTTCCACATAACACACTTTCGCTCTGGGAACAATCACTCACATCTCCTCGTGAGCTACCAAGATGGTCCCAAATGTCCCAGTTTCTGATAGACATATACGAAGCTTTAGAGCGCTTAAACAGTATAAAAAATTCAAAAGACTGTTTTAATCTATCGAATAAGTCAAACACAAACATACAGACCTACGTTTCTCAAAAAAGTTTAAACTCAAACTGTAAGTTATGCAATGAGAACCATTCTTTACGAATGTGCTCTAAGTTTCAAGCATTTTCAGTGCAACAAAGATTAGATTTCGTTTATAAAAACAAATTCTGTAACAATTGCTTAGCTTCCTCTCACTTAAAAGCAAACTGCAAAAGCAAACACACTTGCATCCATTGTAAAAAAGACACACCACACCATGCTGCACATGAATCAAAAAAATCAAAGTCATCCAAAAAACTCAAATTCACAAATCGTAAGTGAATCAAACACACGACCACAAGGGAAACCCCTCAACTATTACACCGCTTAACCAGAATAGTGTTCAAAATGAAGAACTTCCTCACTTTTAGGGAGATATACAATCTAATTTTGCCGCAAGCTACGACAATATCTTATTACGCACAACGTTAATTCAAATTGAGCATATGGGTGAACTATTCACCATCTGAGCATTAATGGATCCAGGGTCAAAATGAACCTTCCTATCCAAAAAGATTAGAAGTAGATTACATCTCCCATACAAAAAGTCCCATTTCGACATCATTGGCATTGTAGGACAAAAAACAAACCGCTACTAAGGAATGCGAATTGGTAATATTCGCTGAAAGATACAACTTTAGAGTACCAATCACTGATATAGTCTTGCCCAAGGTAACGAAAAAGCTTCCAGCTAACACATTTAATATCCCAATATTACCTGAATTGTCTGAATTAGATTTAGCAGACCCAAGTTTTAATGTCTCGTCCCAAATTAATTTTATATTAGGCAACGACTACGAGCATTTCCTTAACATTGATGGCGTAAAGAAAAACATATGTGGAAAAGCATCAGCCTACAACACAATATTCGGCTGCGTACTCAGTGGTCACATGTCAATTCAAAGAATTCAAGCCTTCACCACTTCTGTAGTTACCTCTGGCAGCTCTAATCTAAATGGGATCTTAAGACAGTTCTGGGAACAAGAAGAAGTCCCAACATCTCGTCCTAAATCAGAAGAAGAAGAGTACTGTGAAGAATATTATTTAAAAACGACTCAACGTGAGGAAAACGGTAGATACATGGTACGACTACCCTTTAAAAAAGAATTTCCCGAAGAAGTATTTCCCGGGGCATCACGGTTTGTTGCGTTAACTCAATATGCACGAATGCAAGAAACGCTTGCTAAGAATTCCCTACTCCAAACTCAGTATAACGATGTACTCAAAGAATACCTTACACTCGGTCACATGGAAGAGACTTCATCTCGTGAAGTTGTGATTCAGGATAAATATCATTAATTTTATTTACCACATCACACTGTGGTGCGTCAAAAGTAAGAGTCGTTTTTAACGCTTCCAGAAAAACAAAGTCGAATCTCTCTCTCAATGATGTTCTACACACTGGTCCAACACTACAACGCGATTTAATAGCCACATTTCTCAACTGGAGAAAATACCAGTATGTATAGGGTCCGCCAGATAACTTTTTTTTTTTTTTTTTGAAAACAGGGCGCAAAACATTGAGTGTAGCTTCGACTGTGTGGCACGTAGCGCCGTCCTGTTGAAACCAAATGTTGCCAATATCCTCCTCTTCAATTTTTGTGAACAAAAATTCGTTCAACATGGCTCGATAACGATCGCCATTGACTGTAACGGCCACTCCTTGCTCATTGGCCTAATTATGCCTCTGGACCAAAATCCGCACCAAACAGTGACTCGTTTTGGGTGCGTCGACTTTTCAATGTATGCGAGCGGGTTTTCTGTGCCCCAAATGCGACAATTTTGCTTGTTTACATACCCGCCAAGATCAAAATGAGCTTCGTCTGAAAAGATGATTTTTTTTGGCAAAATCGGCATCTTCTGTAAGTCGATCGCAGGCAATATTTCCCAGCGTTGTTCAAGCGTATACACAACCATATTCGTTCAGCGGAAGGATAAAACTAATTATATGTCAAATCAGACATAAGCTAAGTGTTACCATTCACGAAATAAGCACTAGTTGAAAAAAAACATAAGATGGCGGACCCTATATTTAGCGCTGATATACAGAAAATACTTATACACCCAAACGATAGGCCATTTCAAAAAATCTTGCTCCAAAATGAGCCCGACGATCCTGTAAGGGATTTTCAATTGAATACCGTTACTTTTGGCGCAAATTGCCCACCTTATCTCGCGATTAGAACACTACTTTAGATCGCTTCTGATTATGAAGAAACGAACCCCAAAGCTGCACATATATTACTTAACGAAACGTATGTCGATGACATACGTTCCGGTGGCCACACGATAGAAGAGATCCTGCTAGCCCAATGACAATTAATAAATATTCTAAAAGAATCTGGCATGCCTTTAAAGAAATTTACTGCCAATGATAAGCGATTATTGTCTTACTTAGCTAAAGATGATCTGTATGATGAGGACTTCCTTCGATTCCACGATACAAGCTCGACAAAAACTCTTGGTATTAAGTGGAATGCTCTGACAGATTCATTCACTTACAGTTTTTCTAAAATTCCACAATCTACCACTATTACGAAGCGCCACATACTTTCAGCCGTCGCAAAATTATTTGACCCAGCAGGTTGGCTTGCACCCGTAATTATTAAAGCAAAAATTCTAATGCAACAACTTTGGCCAGAAGGTTTAGAATGGGACGAAAATGTTTCCACAGAAAGTCTGCAAGTTTGGAACAACCTAGTCGAAGATATATCTAGTGTGGAAACCATTTATATTCCGCGATGGCTACATTTTCATCCAACTAATATAGTCCCCACATACATGGATTCTCCGATGCATCTAAAGCAGCATACTGCGCTGCAGTCTATGTAAGATGCCAAACCAATACCCACAGGGTCTTCTCTAATCTCTTAGTAGCAAAGTCGCCCCAATTCAAACTATCTCTCTTCCACGATTAGAACTCAATCGAGCCGTTCTTCTATCAAACCTTATAAATTATGTTTGTGTATCTCTGGAATTTCATGAACAAGAAATTCCTCTGTGGACTGATTCATCTCTCTCTCTCTCAAAGCACCCATCGGCATGGGAAACTTATGTCGCAAACTGAGTAAAGTTCATACAATTGGCATCATTTGTTTTCTTCTTTCTTGCTGCACCACTCGTATCTAATAAGGCGATGAAACTTCACTATGAAAAAAATGGAAATGTGTAGAACAAAGAAAATTAAACAAGTGCTACTGGAGAAATCCCTCTCAAAATTACACTAACTGCAGTTAAACATGCATGAATGATATTTTTGGAATGCATGTAAATGTATGTGTGTCATTTAAATATATGTTTGCTGATATGTGTGGAATTGTGTTTTTTATATGGATGTATGTATGCATATTATATTATGCTACAAGTACATTAGCCCAAAGTTCGTATTTTACTACCTGTCGTGATCTTGTAATCCTTAGTGTTTTTACTTGTGCTTATTTACTTGTACTGGCTTAAGCAGAATGAGAGGTAAAGACAATGAAAGTAATAAAAAGGGTAGAAAAAACATGCTACTTTACAGAAAACATACATCCATACATACGGATATACCCTGTAGGAAGTATCGATAGATACACAGTATACACTATTGACTTTGTCACCAGTACTACTGACAAATAATACACAACAATCCGTTGACCATTTGTAGAACACTGGTGTAAGCAACATAGGGCCGGTGTACTCGTATATCTTATTGATAGTACAATGGGCACGTACCAGATACGATTAAGGGGAACATTTTTGGCAGGTGAGCATGTTTTATCATTTGGCACAGTGTTGTCAGATTTATTTGCAGCCTCCTCGCCAAATTACTTCTCGAATATGGCCAAATATCGCAATTTAATAAAACATTAAATTTTAGCTACAAAAATATTTTTAATTTGTAATTACATTACAAATATTGTTAAATTTTAAATTCAGTAGGTAACGTTTATTGCAAAATATAAAAATTATATAAAAAATACTTAAAAATAACTTATTCCAAAAGATCAATCTAAATAGGATAAATTCAAATTTAACACCAATTCCAACATTAATATTTAAATCTTGTAATAAAACTGAAGTGGTAAGCACCAGCAGCATCGTCGTAATAATGCATTTTAGCTGAGAACTCGTGCAGGATTTTTGGAGCTTCGTTATCAAAATATTTCCAATTGAAGTTTTCCCCACTCTGTTTCATAAACACCAACAGAGATTTTGTGGTCTATAATTTTGTTAAAAACTTCTTCAATCTCAGAAAATTTTGCTTGAGATAAAGACCTTATAATCTTATAATCTTTTGCACGAAATAGTTTATATGAAAGAAAAAGTTCCTTATCTAAAAAATTTCATGTTTTGAACATCATTCTATTTTATTGAAATCGTAAAAATATAGCCAAAAATATCGCCAAGGATTCCAAATATCGCCAAGTAAATCGCCAATCGCCATATCAAAATTTTCATCGCCAAAAACAAATTTTTGTCGCCACGTTTGGCGAAATATCGCCATATCTGACAACACTGATTTGGCGTAGCATTATGCTACACGAAAACAAAAAAAAATTGTTTCAGTAACTTCCACTCGCTTTAGACTGAGTTTACAATCTAGCATTTCTTGTGTTGTCATTTTCTGGTGTCATTTTTAAATGACACCATCAAATTTTTTGATGACACAAAGATTTGTTGTTTCATTATGACAGGAAGTGTGCCATTCCTAAATAATGACAATATGGCAACATTGTCTACTCCAAAAACTAATTTTGATATAATGACATTTAGTGTCATTTGGTTTAGCAATTGTGAGACTTGCTTTTTCGTATTGTTTGTTAATTAATATTTATAGAAATGGATAATCGAAAAAATATTCAATTGGTAGTGCCACCGTATGCTTAGCAATAATAAGAAAAAATTTAAGACAATCCAAAAAAGACACAGAAAGTGGTTGAAAAAAAGGGTTTAATATGTGCGCCACCAAAGCGTTCTATTGTACTCTGCATTCCAGTTTACGGAAGCAGTATTCAAGTCCATTGGATTTCTATCCCTATAAATGCTATATACATAGATGATTCCATACACCCTCACGAACCTCTATAAGTTGAATTTGCTGCATAGGTATGTCATGCGTCCAGGACGCTTAAATTTTTCTCACACGCTTCTGTGCTTTTCCACTTATTTTCCATTTTCCATATTTTTTAAATTTTTATAACCGCAAACACATAAAATTCCTTTGGTATGTACTCAATGTAACAAAATGTCAGCACGCTGACGTTTTATTTTTGTGTCTGCAATACTGCCAATTTATTCTCAAATTCGTAAACAGTTTTTGATGCAATGCCACACAACGAAAAAATATACGGAATGACGAATGTTGACACTAGTACACACTTATGTTTTTACTTGCGATGTCACAAAATATCATAGTGTGTACTCGGCATTGGTTGCTTTTCGTAGAAAAATAAAACATGCAGGAGTTCTTAAGAATTTTTGCGTTGATTTTGTTTTACATAAGTTTGTTAATTTTTTTTGTTATTATAGTAGTTTGTTTTTGGCTGTAAGCTGGACTCCCCTTGTATGAAACAATTTCTTTTTAATATAAAATTCTTAAATCCCATGATACGTGCTTTCTTCAATTTGTGCATCCATCCAAATTCATTAAAAAATATAAGTAATTTGATATTGTTACGTTTTTATTCTTTAGAAACACTTTTCCGTGGACTCGAAAATTTGCAAATGAATAAAAGACCCCAATTTAGTGATTATGGTTAAAAATTATACAAGTTTTATTTACAAATACACTGAAACTAAATTAATCAAGAGCTAAAATACACAAATACAGCTTAAATTACTTCAATATTTACAACTGGTTACCACTACGTCTTCCTCGCTGTTATGTCTGCACGTCTCTTAAACTGGCTGCGCAAGCATTGACGAAACACTACTTTCTCTGCTACTCGTCACACATAAGACTCACTCCGCTGATGCTCACTCTTGATACCGCAATAGCAACTCGCTGGCCGACACTCACAGTTCTCGCTCGCTGGCTTTACTTTCACAATCTTAAGCTGAAGGTCCATACCATCCGTTCCATGCGTTGTTGCGTTTCATGCATGTGTCAAATAGTAGAATCAGTGTAATTGTATGTGGCAAGTTACAGAGCAAAACGCATAGGCGCATGCGACGGATAAAGTAGGTTTACTTTCTACTTTTGTATCCGTCGCATGCATCACGAAAAAAGGTCAGCTGTTTTTGATAGCCAAAGATGGCAAATTATATTATGTTTTCAATGATATCGATAAAAATGTTCGTGTGGTGGATTTGAATTTTAAATTTTTTGGCATAAAAAAAGTTTTTAATAAAAGAATAAAATACATTAAAATCAGTTTTTACTATAGTTATTTCACGAACGAAATTTGCATTTTAGTTATCGATTGCTTTTATGTACTGAGTGTGTCATCTCTGTTGTGTTTATTATTTTTTAAGAAAGTGCAATGTTGGAGAAGCTGTAGAAAATATTATGTAATATTTTTATTAAAAATATTCCACAAATTTCACAAATTCTTTCAGTCATAATTTCACTTTCCATTTTTTCCCAAAATTGTGTTTATTTGATAAAAATATTTACACTACATCTGATCAAAACAAAAATACCTGGCGCATAAAACGTATTGCATGTAACTTGAGTTTTGAATCGCATAGGACATACAGAAATGCATTCAACGCATGCGCATAGAACGGATGGTATGAACCTTCAGCCTTACACGTCTATCAGCTGCGTTTTTCCCTTTACTCTTTACTGCAATCGATACGATACACTCCACAATAATCTCAATTCAACGACAGACTTTAACTATCACTATAGACTGTCACTATAGTCTCTTCAATTACCAACTCACGCATTGTAAAGCACAGACTCACTCAACTATGAGCTCACAACTGTATCGCAAACACAGACTGTTTTCAACTGACTTTTGTCTGAGGCCGGGTTTACATCTGTGTTCCATGTACCACACATGCTTAAAATAGCGTAACCACTAATTACTAATAAAAAACTGTTTGATTCACACACGTATTTATTAAGTTAAAAAGTTTCATACATAATTAATAGACAATTTTATACAAAGATTTTTGTTTGAAGCTTTCAAACTTATTATGTTTGTATACTGTGATTTTCAATATAGTATTAAGAGTCATACTATAAACATACGAAGTTTCAAAAAGTTTTTGGGTTGAAGTTTACTGATGAGTTCCAAAAGCGGGAACGAAATGCATATAGACAATTGCTTAACCATAAAACCAAGCCAAATCTTCAAAATACATACATATTATTTAATATATCTATGTATGTAAATTTGTATGTAAATTACATTCGCAAATAGAATTTTGGAAAAACTTAAATTTTGCAAAAACTTAAATTTTGCATCATGCTACTTTATTTTCTATACGAAGAAGCATAGTTCTGTGCACCTGGCAAAATGTTTTCTATGCATCAAAAGAAAATATTAATACGTAGACGCTCCGTTGAAAATGTGGCCAAAAAGTCTCCAAAATAGTAGTAGAAGTGGTGACTTGGTGGTTGGGGTAACCTTCCTACAGGGTAATGACAAGAATAAAACATACATAAATACCTGCATATATGTATTTATATTAATATTTGAATACATACATATTTATATGAAAGAGTATGCATAAAACATGAACATAAAAACATGTACATAAATATGTATTTTTTTTTCTTTAATATATTACTTGTGTTTGTAAAAGGTAATGCACACTTCTGTGTGTATGTGTGTGTGTGTGTGTGTGTGTGAGAGAGTATCATATACTTTGGTGCATGTTTAATGTCATGTTATTGTTTTAAATTATACTGCTCTTAAAGCTTATCTGCACCATATCCTGCCACTCAGTTATACCATACATGCATATACATACATATATTTTTGTTTGAACTTAATGCAGTGTGTTGAGGTTAATGTAACTTTAAAATATTTTTGCCAAACAATTGCAAAAAGAGCATTAACTTTTTTGTTGTTGTTGTTTAAGTACTATTTAAATGTTGCAATTGATTTAACGTGAAAAGGAATTCTTGGTTTGGGATTTTGTCTTCACAAAGCTAAAGGAAAAGTTTTACAAAGTAGGTGGCATAAATATATATTAATTTTATATACAGCAAGAGCTGTTGTGAAGAAATGCAATGTACATCATTAAAGCAAACAATTTTTTATTTTTTTTATTACGATTTTCAAATACCAAACTCATGGTAAAAATTGTTTTTACATATCGTCCCTAACATATCAAACTATCCAATATGAAAAATTCATTTTTTATATTCGTTCTCTTGGTACCCTAATTTATAAGATATGCCTTCTTTCAAAATGCTGAAATTCTCATAGACGATATATAACTCAATAAGAAATATTTTAAACCTGGCACTTTAAGGAATGTGCCGACCTTAAATTAACCAATTGACGTGTATTTGCGCTCTTCTGAAAAGTACTAATTTGCATATTGGATAGTTTGACACGGTAGGGACGACATATGTGACCTGCTCCACGAAAAGGGACGTCTGCGCCGAAAAAATTTTTTTTTACTTTTTGAGTGATTCTTATAGGAAAAAAACGCTCTTTCAAATGCCGCGTTTTTCTCAATAACTTCTTTTCGGCGCAGAGGTCCCTTTTCATGGAGCAGGTCACATATAATCAGCAAACGTGTAGAAAAGGTATCATCAAAAGTTTTTAAGCTTGCGCCACAAAAAAATAGCCAAGTAGTAATAAAAATTTAAAACAAGCTAGATTTGCTTAAACAAATTAACGTTTCATTCATTACTAACGCTAAATAAAAATAAATAACAGAGCCTAAAGTTTTTTGCAATAAAAAAGGATTTTTAGTCAAAATTGTTTGCTTAAAAAAAATCAAATAGACAGCACATGCCGAATAAATTATTATTTATTGTTTTGGTAAAAGTTTCTTAAAACCTGTTTGTGTAAAGGCAGAATTAGTTTTTACCTTCTGTTCTGTTACGAATCAGCTGACTCTTTTTTGTTTATAGAAATTTAATACAAGTCGTTAGTTTTTCGGTTTCGTTCTGTTCTGTTTCGGTTCAACCTGTAGAAATCAAAAAATTGTTAAGTAAATGTAAGTGACAGCATAAATTAAATAAAAAAAATTTTAAATAAATTGTGATTGTGCATTTAGAAGTTAAAAAATTAATTTTGAAAACAAAAACTTAAAATTATATTGAAACATAACAATGGACGATGCAAAGTTCATCACTTTAGTGAAAAACTGCGACCCTTCTAGTCAGAAACAGCTGATAAGTTACTACAGAAAAAGTAAGTACGCAAATTTATCAGCAGAACGGCACAGCACAGAACAGCAACAGAAAGTAAACACAAATGAAGCTTTAAGACATTGACGTTTTTGTAATAGATTAAAGGAAACTTGTACAAACAGGCTGGTAGCCAATTATGATATTGTAGTTTTATCATTATCAATAACACAACCCCACGACCCCTCAGAAAAAAATATTAAAAAGCTTCCATCACGTTGGATTTTTTTTTTTTATGAGCCTACCTAATATTTTTACGAGGTATACCATTATAATTCATCAGAACTAGAAGGCAGCATGTACGACTATGACCAAAAAAACATTATTGGCTGAATAACAAAATTTGCTTCAAATCATCTTAGTATAGTAAGCTTAAATCAACGGTTTCCTAGTTATTTGTAACATAAAATTTAAAAATTAATATTTTTATAAGAATTTAACAATTTGGATTTTTTAAAGGCCCATAAAGGCACATGTATTAAGAATAAAATGAGCTAAATATTATGAAAATCGTGTAGAAAATTTAGACTAAATTAATCTAAATTAGTCACAAAACATCACTTTAGGTAATAACACAGGTTGTACTCTTTATTATTTATTCTTATTGTTTCTTAATCAGTTGGTTTTCACTAAATTACTAATTAAATCAAAAATTTTTTCCGATTTTCATAATATTTATAGCTTATTTTATTCTTAACACATTTGCACCAAGACAGTTGTTATACGAGTATCTAGTGCGGCTTGGAGCCGGACAGTGGCACAGTAGATGATCTATTCAGTGTTGCCAGTGAAATTTCGAGAAAGATACATTTTAGTTTCGAAAAAGATACATTTGTTCCCAAAAAGATACATTTTGTAAAAAATTTGAAAGTCCATTTTTAACGTTTAACATTTATTAACATAACATTTTTATTTCATATTTAATTAATAAAGTAAAGAAAATGATATCATATAAATTCATTTTTATATTTATTTAAGTCACAAATATTAGGCATGTAATTTTTAAAAATACAGTAAGCAAACTTTAAAATTAATTCTATTTACATAACTATCTTTGGATGTTATCAAAACAAATTCATTTTTGTAAAAATTAATATACGATTTAAGGCGCTTATACTAAGGCGATTATATCAAAAAATTCATATAGATTTCATGAAAATAAAAAAGATGTTCATATTTCCTTAACAAAAAAGATGTTTATATTTTCTGTATATTTTGAATACAGATTCAAAAGATACGAAAAATGTCGCGATTACACATGGTACCTGAAGTCATCAAAAGATACGAAAAATTTATCTTTTGTATCTTAATGGCATCACTGGATCTATTGCTTCAATTGCCTCAGGTTCCTTACATTTCCTGCAGGAACCGTGAACTATTCATCCAATTTTGACAGCATACAAAGTCTTCCAGCAGTGTCCAGTGAACCTCCACTAGAAACTTACAGCTGCTTCTAGTTAATGATAAAAGGAATTTAGTCGATTTGGGATCATAGAAGAGTGAAATGCGCATGGGATCCAGCTATACCCTTCAATAATCAATTTCAATGTATTTTTATTAAAAAAATATTTTACTTAAAAGTAAAATAATAATTTGGGATTACTAGTGCGTTAAAAAATTTTAAATAATTTTTTTATTTATATACATACATACATATTTACGGCCTTATGCATAATCAAAAATTAGCATGATGTTAACAAAAGTTTTGCCATACAATTTTACATTAAAAATCATGCTGGGATCTAATCGTGCTTTAAAACTACATTATGCGGCGATTTTTAATGACAAATTGTGTAGAGGAACTCGTTAACACGTATGTAGTTCAATTTTGTCACTTGTATTAACTTGATGCCAGTTTTTGATTATACATTAGGCCGTTACTTTTTTCAGCTGTTCATAAACATATAAGTATTTTTAAGTGGCACCTTCCTAATATCAATAGTAAAAATATGTTATTTTTTTTTTCTAGAGATTTGTTCAAGTAGTAAAAGATGAAATGTTTGAAATCCTAAAAAAAAGAAGATATGCATATTAAAAATGTTGTATTATTTTTCGTTCTTGTTGATAAGTGCATATGGATACAGTAAGAAGGTATATATTGCATTATAAATGCATGTGTGAATATGGATTTTTAGAAGCTATTTGAGCATTTCCTGTTTCCGTTTTATGTTGCAACATAAACCCATCAAACAGCTTGATTTAACAATATATATATATATATATATATATATATATATATATATATATATACGTATGCACATATGTATGTATGTATGTATACATTGTTGACTATGTAGATGTGAATTTTAGAAATTGCAAATATTTTTTCAAGAGTTTGTTTTCTATACAAACAAACGAATATCTAATTCAATGCATGTGAATATCCTGTTAAGAAAAGCATATTTATTCCTGAATAATATACTGACAGCACAAACATGGGAATTATTAAAATATCAAAAAATTTTAAAAAACAACTTGCTTATAGAAATAATAATTTAATAAAATAATATAAAAGAAAAATATTGAAATACACACTTGCATTCTCTGAAACATCCAGATACAGGGGCAGGCGTTCGAATTAATAGTAAATTCATGCAGTTAAAAAATTTATCGAAATAGATTTTATATGCGAAAGTGTTATATGTGTGTGCTGATAACAATGACGAATTGTACGTTGGTTTGAACGTTCGAGAGTTCAGCATAGAAATTTAACCCTCCGATGAGTGACAGTTCTGAACTTCACGGCCGTGTGAAAAGGTCCCTACGGACCTTTTTTGTAAATCATATTTTTTTCATATAAAAATTTTTTATTTTATTTTATTTTTGTTTTTATTGTTTATAACTAAATTCTACATACAAAAATAATTAAAACAAAGACCTAAACTCAAAGACATTAGGGATGATGATAAAAACAAAAAATTCTAAGAACTGGTTTATTGCTAGTAGTATAAAATTAGAATATTGTGCCTTTCCTTGAAAGCAATAAAGTTCATGTCTTCGAATTTTTCTTAGAATTTTTTATTTTTATCATCATCCCTAATGTGTTTGAGTTTAGGTCTTTGTGTTCAGAACAAGTAAATTATGTGTTGAAACAATAAAAAAATTATAAGGATGCCCAAAAACATGAATTTATTAGTGAAATTCAGTACAAGGTCCATACGGACCTATTCATACGTCCGCGTACTATTCTCACTAAAACCTCAATAACTCCTAAAGTAATGATCCGATCGGCTTGATTTTTTTTCCAAAAGATGCGCAACAAAATAATCTTGGAATACGGAGTAACTTTGGGGGGGGGAGGGTTTTAGTGGCCGAAGTAGGAGTAATTTCAGTTTGAAAAGACAAAAAGGTCCCTAGGGACCTTCTCACTCATCGGAGGGTTAACGTTATTCGCAACAAATTGTTCGATTAGGGAGTACATAGAAAAAAAAATTCAAAATCTATAATAAATGATATTTTTGATATTGGGCAAACTTTTAACAAGTATAATTACTATTTTTTTAAACAATTAAATGTTATGAGTTTTTACAAATTTATATTGTTAGTTTTACTCCAACGCCGCAAAACTATATTTTTTAATCAATATTCTGCTGAACGAGAGTGATTTTCAAACAAAATATTAGAAAATTTTTGCAATGCTCATTTTTTACTTTAAGCTATCAGTTTGGCTGTGCGGAACCTTATATACCCTTCATCGACGTACGCGTATAGAATATTTAGATAATACATAATAACATACATAAATATTTGTTTTGTGAAAATATTGATAATTTATTTTTTAATTGTGGTTTATGAATTGAAGAATTTGATTACAAGAGTTTGTTATCGTTATATGCAATACTTTGCTCTACGTGCTAAATCATTTTTTACATTATCAATCTTTTGCCTTTTAAAAATGAATGAGAACAAATTCATTAGAGATGACTTTAACATTTAGCTTTAATCTGCATCTGCAGTAGCTAAAAATAACACTATCTCTACTACGATAACTTCAGAATTTATTTAAGTCAGCAGTCAGACAAACAGAAAACTTTTCGAACATATTGAAGGCTGAAGCTCTTCGTTTTGTATAGATATTCGTTTATTCTGTTAACTTTTACAACGACACTTGAATTTTCAGATGCAGGAGTATGAGCAGAAACAAAAGAAAATACACGAATGGGAAGTTTTTAAATGCTGAAATAAACACTTTCACATAATGATATAAATAAGTGCTTACTTTATTCATTATGGGGCAGTCATTATTATACACAAAAAATAATTAAATAAATAAGTACCACTAATTACTTTATACTTTGTACTTTGATGTTGTCACAACGTTAAATAAACAATTCGTATAAAAAAATTAAAATGTTTGATAAAAACTGAATACAGGCTACAATATGTGTTTCTTGCCAGAAAATTCAGTAAATATATCTGTGGAAGAAAGGAAAATGTGCTTAAGTCGAGTTAAGCTAATTTTGCGTTAATGGTACCTCCGTAATCTGTATATTTAAAACTAGCCCTCGTCAAAATCTCAAATAATTTGTGTGATTTTTCAGGAAGTTTTAGCAATATAACTTGAGACTTATATTTTTTAGACTTCTAATAATAGTCGCAGCTTAATTTGGGTTATATTTTGCTACATTTCCACTTATATGTACAATATATACAATGTGTAGAACGATGATTGCTTAAAAAATAAAGGTTAATACAGAATTTCCTAATTTAACTGTAAAAGAAATAAATTTCTGAAAATGGACTTACTTGAACGCTTAAAAGTGCTTTCCTGTAAAACAGTCAAATATGACCTTCGCACTTTTTCCTTATTGCCACAGTTATACATATGTACATAGATATTCGTAGAGACATGAATACGCATTTGAATAAAATAGCTAAAAAAAAATACTTTATTTTTTTAATAACATTTTCTTCATAAAGAGACTTTTAAAGGTACAATTGTACCTCTAAAGCAAAGTAGTCAGGCAAACACATACTTAAATAATACAAAAGAGAGTAAATGCATGCTTGTGCGAATGTCAGCGATGCCAATTTAGCGCATTTCGCGCTAGATTTAGCGCCTTTTAACTATGCCAAACGCTAAATTAGCGCGTTTTAAATAAAGTCATCATATCAGTTCAATATTTCCCCCCTTTTTTTTTGCTTACACAACTCATAAAATTTTTTTAAATTGGTTAATGATTCAGCTGTCGCAAATAAAATTCCCTTGATTGTGG
Organism: Nowickia ferox; assembly: GCA_936439885.1. Lineage (NCBI taxonomy): Eukaryota > Metazoa > Arthropoda > Insecta > Diptera > Tachinidae > Nowickia > Nowickia ferox. Next base: position 98,179,195 of record OW387023.1, on the reverse strand, counting down.
TTAGAATTAAAAACGCATTTTAATATTGTAAATTATACAACTAAAAATATCTACTCGTTCTCGTGACCAAAAAAGTTTATGTAACTGATTAGGCATCTATTCTAGCTAAAGTACAAAAAGCATTTGAATCGCAAAACTATTCGACAATTTATATAAGTTGTTACAAAGTTTGAAAAATAAAATAAAAATAAAAATTAATAATTATTTCGATTATTTGGAAGGCAAATTCTGATTCTGTATTAAGTGATTTTATTTATTTAGGATATAATTTCGAAGAAACAGTAATATAAAGTCTGAAAAGAGCTACTAAAAAAATTAATTGTATATGTGACCTGCTCCACGAAAAGGGACCTGCGCCGAAAAAATTTTTTTTTACTTTTTGAATGATTCTCAATAATTCTTTTCGGCGCAGAGGTCCCTTTTCGTGGAGCAGGTCACATATACTAATAAACATGTACATACATCGAATTTTATTAAAATTTAATTTAGCGCGTAGGAAAATAGCGCGTTTTGGCTATAAATAGTTGACAATGCTATAACTTAGCGCGTTCTAGCGCGTTTTGCCACGGGGAACAGCGCGTTTGGGTTATAAAAAGTTGGCATCGCTGGCGAATGTACGTGTAAAAAGGAGCATAACAAAGTGCCCACACGCGGCTTTTTGCTTATCTTTGATCTAAAGTCTTTTAGTCCTAGTTTACACTATGCAGGTGGGAGAGAGAGACGAGGAAACAAGAAACGAGTACTCAGCTTCATGTAATGTCAATCAGTGATGGGAATTAGAATTCTTGATTTCGTGCCGAATCTGTTTCTAAATAGTGCCAAAATCACTTGAATAGTGCCAAATTACTTTCTATATAATTTAAATGTTGGCACTTGATGTTCGTTTAGTGTACTATGTTCCTTGAATGATACATTATTGTGTATAGCTAGAAAACTCCATGAACATCACAAAAAACACGTTCCAAAATTAGTTGTTTACACACAAAAAACTTGTTTAGCGGTTATGGATCGAATGGACAAAAAGTGCCAGAACAGGAGTGAAAGTGAGTGCCAGAAAATGCCAGGAGTGAATGAGAGTGCCACAGTGTCAGCTAAAATCCAATAGTGCCAAAAATGGCACAATTGTGCCACATTTCCCATCACTGCTGTCAATATGTTTTGCTTTCTCATTTGCAATGTTAAAAAAAACACACATGCTTGCTGAAAAATGAGACTTGAATTGTGTGAACGCTGATGAAAATTCAAAGAAGGAAATAAGACTTCACTAATTTAAACTAGGACCAAAGGGTGTACAATAGTTGAGACAATGGGCCTAATTACGCGTATCGTATTTTAACTTCTTCTACAACAATTTTGTACAAGACATTGGAATATTTTTTCTTTAATCGAGGACAAAATCGACTACGACAAAGTTGAAATACGACACTCATAATTAGGCCCAATATTTCATGTGGAAATCGTTTTTTGTTTAAAAAAAAATATATCAAAAAATTTCAGGTATGTGTTATACTACATTAGAAAAATTATTGCAATTTAAAAATGAAACAGATGTGTAATTATACATAATTCAAAAAGTGCTAAAATGTGAATTTTTTTAATAAAATTTAAATTATATTTCAAAACAGACAGTATTTTTAATTGGTACAATTCTGAATGCTGACCCCTGTATATCGATAATATTTTTTTTCTAACGAGCTAAGAAAAACTTTTTTAAAATACAAATGCTAAAACATAAAACACATAAAATGATTTTTCTGAGCTTAATAGAAATTTCAAGGCGTATGCACGTTTGTGAATTCATATTTAGTTAACATTTTCCATTCCTTCCTTTGTGTATTCAATTGCTTCCAACCATATTTCACAAATACATACATACATACATACATACATATACACATGCATATGTATATCCATGCGTAAGTGTGCTACAAATGTTTGCGTAGTGGCGCTTCTCACATCTCCCCAGCGGGAAAGCTCAGAAGACCTTCTTGATGCAGGCCTTGTTAAAGACTTGTTTAGGAATTTTTTTGATTCACTTACTATTCTTATTCAACTGCTAAATAATGCCTCGACTCTTGCGCATAAAAGATAAGAAACACATTCCACACTTTCTGCTATGAGAAGGAAGAAGAGAAGGAGTAACATGTTTTGTTTTGTTTTTTTTTTTAGCAAAGCAAAAGCAAGATCCATGAATTTGAATGCCTTCCACAATCTCTGGCTAAAGAAGCAAGAACAGAAAGAAGATCCACCCCGCAATAAAAACGCGTGCAGAAATTAAACGAGTATGGAATGGAGCGAGCACGCCTTGTGCATCCAAAAAAAAATGAGCAAAGAGGTCTTCAAGAAGTTATCCTTACTCCTTCTTGTTCCTGCTGGGCATATTGAGTGTCGTATTCTGAATGTATGTATGCACGTTTGTATGTGTTTGTACGAAGAAATATTATTATGCTGATATTTGAAGTAAAAATGCAATAAAATATACTAATGGACATGTAACATTTCAATTCGATGTAAAAACAAAAACCAGTATAATTTTACTCGATTTTTGTCTTGTGAATAAAAGATGTTACACCATGCTGACTCTGTATCGTAGTAAAAGTAATTTAAATTACTGACAAAAAAACACATTTTCGCAATTGTGCCTAAAAGAACAATAAGCTGACCAAGCATATAAATTAAAGTTTCTGAGATTTGGAATGTATTTAAAATATATGTATCTTATTGGACCCAGCAACATTTTGCATTACCAAGTTTTTTTATATTAAACGATTTCGTTTTATATAGTAACTTTTTTCGATGATCATAGTTGTAGTAAAACCGACCAGAGTTTCGATGGGAATCGAAAAATAGTGCTCCGACAGTCATTAAATAACAAAAACTAGCATTTTTTGATGTGCATTAGTATCCATTTGTATCAGCAGTCCGAATTAGCTGTTTTCCAAAAACTGATGACACCATTTTTTTTTAGAGGGCACTAATTTTCAAAATCTTTGGAGACCCATAAAAAAAATTTGTCACCAAAATCGCCAAACTGAGTAAACGGTTTTACTACCCTTTGGTAGTACTATCGAACTTATACTGTGTGCACTTCGCCCACCTTTCTTTGCAGCCGTTTTTCTTTGTCTAGACAAAAAATAAAAAATTTAACCATATTTATTTTAAGTCGGTACAAAATTAAAAAGCGCTTGCGATATTATCAAAAAATAACATTATCGCTTATAAACAGAACGGGGGCAGCGATTTGTTCACAAATATTTTTGCACTTTTGAGAATTATACGCAAAAGCTTCTCATCTTTTCAAAAATAAAACAATTTGCATGGTTAATAAATTTTACTGCTTTACTTGAAAGCTGAGATGAGCGTCTTTTATTGTTTATGAAATTCTAGTCCACGTGACTACATTTGACAGGTCAGTTTTTCCTTGAAATAATTTCGTGAATAGAAATTTTTATTAGCAGAATCAATTTAGCTTTATTATTTATTATTATTATTCACTACAATTATTAAGGTGAAACGTTTCTCACGATTCCATCTCCATTTGAAATTGAAATATAAAACTTAACATGACAAATACAAGAATTGTTTATGCATCCGTTGTCCATTGTTAAAAAAGCAATTACCAACATGTCTAATTTAAGATTGTTTCTAATAATTTAAAATGAATTTAGAGAAACTGTGTTCCTCAGTGTCGAATATTTTTGGCTGTATTGCAATTTACAGTATTTTTCTATTCAAAGACTTTATTATCGAGATTAGCAATAGCCGAATTTTTATTCAGCACTCCATATATATTTTTTTAAACAAACAAGAAGAAAAATTATTAAAAGAGAAGTCTTTAACTTTCTTGATAGAAATTTATTCATTAACATCTAAAATTGCTTTATGCTTTTATGTGGAAATAAAATTAAAAATTTTTCAAGCTTATATTAATAACGACAACAAAAATAGTGAGACATTTTTTTCTGCAAGCAATCTGAAATAATTACACACATGCATACGTGTATCACATGTCATGTACTTGAAGATTGTTATTTATGTTTTGAGAGCATATTTGAAGAAACAGCTTATAGTGTGCTGTTGCATGTGCATCTCGTTTTATTGAATTGAATAGTAAAAACTATTCGATATCTCAATTCACACATCCAAAGATTTTAATTTCACAGACTTGTCCAACTTAGTTTAGCAGAAAGGAACAGTTTCAGGGAGATTAAATGGAACCTGTCCGTTAATTTATTTTTTAGTTAAAAATATTCCCTACCAATATATTTTATGTAATTGCCGTTTCCAAAAAAATTAATAAGAATTCAGTCAGTTAATACATTATTGTGCTGAGAACATAATCGGTAATACATCGCCATGTTACGTAAAACTAAATAATGATTGCCCATCATTTACAAAGCAGCACCACCACCAAGCAGCTTATGATTGTTAGCTTAAAGTACATTTTTATATAAAAAACTGGACGAATAAATCAAAAGATTTGTGAAATGATCTTTTTAAATATATACCAAAAATAGAAATTAGTCTTTTTTATTTTGCTAATTTTCAATACCAATCTATTTAGTTCGAATTCTGACACATCAGCCACGGCTGAAGTTCATAGTTTCCTGAAGGCTTCGGAAAATCGACTTCACATGCAGACAGACGGACAGAAAGAATTTATATACAGACGGAATGAAAAATCTTTATATGTTTAAGAATAATTAAAACTTTATTTTTCTATGCAAATATATCCAACTCATATCCAATTCATATCCCAGCAGCTAATCACAAATTTCGGTGGACTAGTAATAGCTTTGTAAATTCATCAGATGATGTTAACACGCCGACATTCACTTGTCACCCTGAATCTATGACACCAAGAAGAGGTCATTCGTTGATTTAGCAGAGCATTTAAAAATTGTTCATGAGAATACAAATGTCATACGAGGAGACACAAGATAATAATTCAAGATGAAGACAAATCCCAAAAACAGCAAGAATATTAATCAGAAATTACGTGCAGACAAATGGCATCTGATCTGTTGTAACAGCAACAACAATAGCAATATTAAGGTAAAATAAATAGGGCTACAAAACGGTGTCAACCACATTAATACAAATACACCGCATGTATATAAACATAGACTAATGTACGACAATGTCTTTAAAAAATCAAATGAAAACAAAGGCAACAAAGCACACACAAAAAGTAAGAATACTCATAAAGGGCATGAAAGCTAAAAAGCAACTTGGCAAAAGGGAAGGTAAAATAAGAACAAATTAAATACAAATACAAGGCAGCAGCAGCAGCAGCACAATGTCTTTCTTGTTTTTTTTTTCAACACAAAACAGGATAAATGTCCTTTGCTGATAAACCTCATAATAAATGTCGACCTTTCGTTTTTCCATTTATATTATTATATAACAGGCACATGCTTATATACACCAACATGTATTTAATTTTTACCAGACACACATAAACCAACATATAAAAGGAAATTATATTTTATACACACTTCTAATGGCAAATACCATACAAGAAGGTTTTATGAGTAAACAACCACGACTCACTTGTACAACAAAACCAAATATATGTATGTACATGAACAACAAATAATGTCCCGCCGCCAATAAATAGCAACACAGGTTTTTTCCTATTTTGTGTGTGTGACTAGTTGGTACAATTAGATGGTCAGCTCCAGCCTCCGCTGCCACTACTTGTGTTATCTTATTTCAGAAGTAGCACCGCATACATTTAGGAAGATATAAATAGCAGTGTAGAAAATTGTAACTTTATATGATAATTTAGTTCTTAAAGCAGCCTTAACCTTAATGTACAGACGATTGTCAGATCTTGAGTGTATGTGTACGAATAAAATGACTAGAGTGTTTCCAATGAATTTGCACAGGGCTGTGTCTCCAGTTACATATTGAAGAAAATTACAATACACATCTTTTGAGTAGGTTAAAATTAAAACAAAAATAAATTAAAATAAAACCCAAAGTTTAATTACACACAGATTATACATGAATCTAATTACATAGAATACAAATGAGAGTAGAAAGTACATGCTGTGTATTTCACACATATTGGCAACACTGAATGACTGATCATGCATGAATGCCGCGTCTGCAATTGTACTTTAGTTACCCTGTAATTTTTATTTTTAAAAACAAAACACATCTGTTTCCGACACTTATTCGTTTGTTTTTACCAACAAAATGCGTGTGTTTGTTTGTGTTGTAATTTTGTTGTAGTCGTGCATGTACAGTGTGTTTTTTAGAGGTATAGAACTTCGAATTGAAATAAAACACAAGAAAATCGTTTTAATGTCCATCAATTTGGCTTTATTGGAAGGATAATTTTATGCCATTAACGTTTAAATATGATTTCGGGCATGTGGCCGCCGCGGCTGGCTCGAATAAAGACAATTCTACAGGTCCAATTTTCAACCACTTTTTCGAGCATATGGGGCCGTATGTTGGCAATAACGCCACGAATGTTGGCTTCCAAGTCCCCTAACGTTTCTGGTTTTTTGGCGTAGACGAGCGACTTCACATATCCCCAAAGAAAATAATCCAATGGTGTCAAATCACACGATCTTGGTGGCCAGTGCGAAAACGGTCCATGGTTAACCGAATTAATTGCTCTGATGGACGATTATGTCGACCATAAAATGGACGGAGCTTGCGGTAAACTTCACGAACTGAACCATTATTTTCGAAATAAATTTGCACGATTTGCAAGCGTTGTTCTTTTGTCAACCTGTTCATGATGAAATGTCAAACCAAACTAAATATTAATCACTTGACAGCTGACAAAATGGCCGCCAGTTAAAAAAGTGATGCCAACTTAAAGTTCTATACCTCAATAAAAAACACCCAATACCTTGTATAATTTTACCATGGTCAGTTCATTGCAAAACTAGCAGCTGACAACAAATTGCCGGGCATTCTACAATCTTATGAACACTTTGTAAAATTATTGCCAGTTATTTGTCGGAGATTTTAATATTGTAAAATGTCCGAAGTTTATGCATCTCACAATGGCGTCATTGTGTAAGTTTTCTTTCGATGGACAACGTTTTCAGTACGATTGATTTTAAAGAAAAAATATATAATAAGACATATGCAGAGAAAATCACTGCAATTGCTTCTTTATGGTCCATAATAGTATATATTTTCACTTTTTACATTTAACACAATCACAAAGGATTGATATTCAACAATTTCTAAGAAATTCATTGTGTCTGGCAACGCATAGCAACAGATCTGACAATGAACTGACAATTTTTCGACTGACGATTTTGTCAGATGAGTTCACAGTCATAGAACCGACTGGCAATAAATTGTAAGACTTTCTGAAAAATTTGATACAACCTTGTGACCTGATAATCTACCTTGTGCTAGCAATTTCTGATTGCCAGATCTGACAACATTATAAGATCTTACATAGCTTAAAGAATTGTACATAGCAGCCTTTTTTTGGGGCAGAATTACCATAACTCAGAAAAACTAATTTCATATGTAACTTCGCATGTCTGTCATAACACGGTGTGACAAAAAAAAATACGTGTGACGTGTTACTATTTTTCTGGTAGGTATTTTCGAGAATAAGAACAATCTGTATTTTAAATTTCCCAAACAGCCTCAATCTTGAGTTACGGGTAAAAAAGCGGGTTTTTGCACCCGTATGCACTTATCCAACTAATTTAAGTATCAAATATAATTTTTTCGGTTTTTTCGTCACTTTTCTACACTGGATTCGTTCATATGCAGTTTTTTTTGTACTAAAACTATACTGTGTATGACTTTATTAAAAAAAAACAAAATTGGTTAAGAGTAATTTGCGGGTTTGTTTTAAAAAATTATTTAGAAATTGACTGAGTTATTAAATATATGTATTATGAGAAGACTTTTTGTTAAAAAAAAAACTACCGCAATGACGCATTTCGCGTTCTATGTATACGCTTTCTGTGTATTTAAGCTTCTAGGATGATGGAAGCACAATTTAACAAACATAGATCAACATATAGTACAAAATTGGTACTGTTTTCCTTGGGAGCCACATTTTTCACAAACGTACATGTTTGCTAACATTTGTCATATAAAAATAGATTGCAGTCTACACGTCATGTACGAGTGTGTATTTTGCAGTGGAAAATTGCATGTCAGATGTAAAAAATAAACGATCTCAGTGAGCTTGTAAAAATAAAAAATTTAGTCATCGTTATGTGATTAAATACATTAATTTAAAAGGTCCTAGTCCAACCTATATTATTGCAAAGCTAGATTCTATTCTAGAGGCAGCAACAATTGAGGACTATCAAATACTGACTGGCAGAGTTAAATTGATGAAATACGAGCTGACAACATGCATACCATAGTAAACGACCAATAAGAATAAACAAAGTCGACTGAAGATGTGTAAGACTGCTGAAAACAGAGGTATTTCAAATAATGCTACACATGGCATATTGATCGGAAATTTGAGGTAAACAAAGATCAGCTTAGGATGACTTTCGCGTTTATAAGCAATAGAATAAAAATAGCGTTGTGAAAATGTTTTAATAAAATTGAGATATTACGAGTACATCGCTGCGACCACGTATTAGATATGGGCCCACCACTTCACACCTGAGACAAAGAGACAGTCAAAGCATCATAGAACGGTATTACTTTTAATAAGCACCCTTAAAGAAACAAGACAGGAATATTATCATATAAGTTAGCGTAATAATATTAAATAAAATTCTACATAATTGATATTGTGTTCAAATTCGAAATTTCTACCTTCAGTAAATATAAAATCCCATGTTCCTACGTTTCGCAGTAGAATAAAACAATTATTATAATTATATTAATTTAGTTGAAGTCACGAGTCTGGAAACAGAAACGTAATTAAGGCTTAGCAGTTTATTGCTTAAGGCAATTTGAAACCATGAAAAGTTTTTTTTCAATTTGTAAAGAAGAGTTTACCCACGTACACTTTTGCCATTAATATAATAAGAGTTGAGAAAAGAAAAATGAATTGCATAATTTTTGGGTTATATTTAATTATTTTAGGGCATATGATGTGCATATTTTAAACAAATATACTTATTATAAGTCGGCCCACTGTTGCGACCTGTCGTAATTATTTAAAATTTGAAACATCAATAGGGAAGGATATATACTTTTCTATTTGTTAATATTATAATTTGTATCTTTTAAAAACATATATTCTTCAAGTTCACAATTGCAAGTACACTAATTTAATTGAATTTTGAGAATGTATTTATGTAACACTGGTATTCAGATATTTTACACAACAACTTTCTTTATTCGTTAGGCTAATTTAATCGCTGCACTGTTAAGCACACTTTCCGTATAACCGCAGCTTTAATATTTTAGATTTAAAAATAGAAATAATCGTATTATTATTTAGGCGATCAAAATTTAGTACTTGCAATTGAAAATTGACAAAACTGATTGATTTTTATTAGTTGTAACTGTTTTTCAACTGATTCGTTTTCTTTGTGTACATATTTTATATTAAATATTTTAGCTTTAATGTTACATTCCAAAATATAATAGCATAAACATGACCAAGACCTTAACAATAACCATACGTTCTGTCATCGATTTATAGTGTCATAAATATCAGCAGCTGTTACTGGGGTTAGGTTAGGTTAGGTTAGCAGGCTGCTGTCAAGGAAAAGTCGAAAATTAGACACCAGCTCACTTGTGTTTATTACAATGATCCCTTTGTGCTAACTGTAAGTTGAAAAGAAGGTAGAAAAAAGGGAGCAGGGTGAGAAGGGTGGAAGTAGACAAGAGATAATATTTATTTAAGGGAGCTGAGTGTGAGTCAAAAATTGGCTAGGCGGTAGTCAGCGGCTATACCAACCACTGTTCCTAATATTAAGGTTCAAGTTTTTTGCTTGCTTTCTGGTAACTGCCGAAGGATATTCTGCCAAGGAGGTGCAGATGAAGATCCTCCAGAGCGGGAGAAAAACACAGGAGATGCAAAATACTTTCCTCCTCTTCCTCGTCGTGGCAACTGTAGCAGTAGTCAGTATACGGGAGACCCATACGTTTAGCATGGGTTCCGAAGACACAGTGACTGGCCAACGTGGCCACGAGATTTCTCAAATGCTTCCTATTAAAGTTCATGAGATTTTTCCTTCAATGAGAGCTTAGGCGAGGCCAGAGGGTTCCCGCTTTTGCACAGATGAGCTCATTGCGCCATCTGTCTTAAGCTAATTTAGCTGTTACTTAAGTTGTAATCGATTTATTTACTTCCAGAATCACTCACATAAAATATTTACTTATTTCTAAAATACAAAGAATTAATAAATATAATTTAAAACTATTTCAAAAAACAAACAGCTTCAAAATAAATTATTTAACACTTAACTTGTTTAGAAAATTTATATTAAAAGCATTAGACTTTCTTAGTTATTTCTTTACAAATTTTCAAGATGATTATAGTCTCTGTAATGTGAAAACTACATCCTATAAGACAGTCAGTTTGTTAAGGTTATGGCCAAAATCAAGAATCAATTGATATCAATGGTTATTGTTATGACTGTAACGTTAAAGCATTGTTGGCCATAGGTTTGGTACGAGCACCTGCCTTATGTGGTTAAAGTTATGGCACGTCTAATTGAATCTTTATTAGTAGAACGAATTTTACTACCTCTTTATTGCTATATACATTAATATATATGTATATGTATTTGTATATTCAACAATTCAAGAGCGGAATACTCAATTTATATATTAAAGGCATCAACTTTGAAGTATTTATAGAGAAGTATCCGCTGATTTTAATATTTCTCATGAAGCATATTAAAAAATTTTACATTAAAAATATTATATGTATTAATTATTTTTAATTTAATTAAAATTTGGATTTAGAGGATGCTTACATTTCTCATCCAACTGCTATTAGACATTAACCACTACACAAAATAAAGAACCTGTTCGTATGTTACGTTATCATTATTTGTATTGTTGTTATTTTTGGAGCGCTTGTTGTTCCAGCAAGTTAAATACACACACTTCTCATATCATTCAAAAAATAAAAAATAAAAAAATAAAGAATGTTTATTATAAACACAACCGCAACAACAAAGCACAACAAGCACAGCTATGTACAACACCAGCAACGATATCACCAGTAAGAGCAGCAGTAGCAGTAGCAGCAGTAACATAAACAACAACAACAAAATAACTACAACAGCTACCAAAACGAACATCAGCATTATCCTGTAGAGAATATAATGTCTATATGCATCTATTGTAATATTAAAATAAACTCATACCAACATACAAGACGACAACCACGGACAGACAGTTCCTAAAACAATCCCAAAATATATGTATGTACTCGTGCATGAATGTTTAAGTAAGTATGTTGAATGATGTTAAAATAAATAAATAAAAAATTTGCTAGGACAAAGTAAAAGCAAGGAAAATGTTCAAATTTACGTTATTTCCCTTTTTTAAGGATCAGATAAGCTAATAGAAAATATTATAATTACATATTTGTCTTGAAGGCGCAGCAACACACGCACACGCTCACTCTAACTCAAGCACACACACATACACTACACATTTTCAATTCCCCATATGAAAACCACCACCTTGACGCTTTAAGAAACTGCTGTTGCGGCTGCTGCTGCTGCTGTTGCTGTTTCTGTTGATGAAAGCGATGGGATAATACTCATAATGTCAGCGATAACTGTATGTATTTCTGACATTGGGGATCTCTATTCCATTTCCCTTTAATAAAGAATAAAATTTAATGATGATAATAACAAAATACTAAAGCTATTTAATAAGTTAAATTAAAGAACTCTGCTTGCCAAATAAAAATGAATGTGCATTTGCTCCTGAAGAGATTAGAATGAAATTGAAACTGAAAATTATCGCATGGATTAAGATTTAAAATAGTACTAGCGGGAAATCAAGTGAAAAAATTTTCAAGCCATTTTCTAAGCAATAAGAGAAAGGTTAATGTAAGAGATGAACAAAATGATTGATACGTAAATCCAAAGTAAATTTATATAAAGTATATGCAAGTACCCAGGTGATTCATTTTTTTTCTCGTGTAGTGTTAATGCATGAATGTCAAAAGTTGTTTACAATTATCGTAGTTAAAATAAATTTTTACTTAAAGAGGGTGTTACAAAACATTTAAAAATAATTGTATTTAATTAATAAAATACATACATGCGTATCTTTCATAATACTTATTTCATGTATTAAACGTTTATCAATAAATAAATTTACTTTGTTTTGTCTATACATACATTTCCTTTTTGTTGTATGCAGATCTGGAACGATTGCATTAAATAAGCAAATGCATTGTCCATTTTCCCCCAAATGTAAAATTTTAGATTAGAGTGCAATTTTGTTTGCATTAAACTAAAATATCTTCAAAGTAATGCATGAATATTGCATTGTGGCTTTTAGTGCATTATTTTTCACTAAAGTAAAATCTCCTCAAAGTAATGCATTAATATTGCACTAGCAGCAAATCACGAGGCGAAAAAAGCACTAATTTTGCATTACCACTACACACATTATGAAGTGTTATTGTATTTATTATCACTGATACATAAAGTGCAAAATATAACGTTAATATGTACATGCACAAAAACACACGTAAATACACCTAGGACGAAAAATTATATCACTACGTTTTTTTTAACTTTTCGAGAGAAAGACAAAACTTAATGAAATTGTTCCAAGCGGTAGTATTTTTGTGTTATAAAATCAACATTTTAAGATATAACTACAATAAAATAAACGAAAACCTAAGTTCTGATCTTTTTTCAATTGCATGGTTTTTCATATAAACGCAAGATGCAACGTAGTTGAAGTATGAAAAGTATTCAGTTTTTTTCAATTGGTATATATGTACAATTTTTCTCTTCTTTAATCTGTATGTACTTATATAAGTTCCTTCAATGCGAACTTTACTGTATTGTTTATTTATTTATTTGTGTTATCTGATAAAAATATGTTCACGCTTTTATTAAATTTTACTGTGTACAATATGTGATAATGCAATAATATTGCATTACTTCATGATATGCTTAGTTTCAATACAAAATTAGTGAATTTTTCGCCATGCGATTAGCTGCTAATGCAAAATTAATTCACTACTATTAATAGATTTTATTTAAGTGCAAAAAATAGTGCACTACAGGCATCAAATTTTAATTACGGTAAAATTTGTGTCTCTCAATCAGTGCTTATGAAAAAGTAATACATGTTACCCAGGTCTGGTTGTATTCATCTGTTTTTGACATTCATCCATTATTTTTACACAAACAAATTACCTGTTGTTTTTGTATTTTCTTAGTTGTTGTAGACTTGCATATACTTTATATAAATATGCTTTGGGTAAAACTAAGGCAGACAACTTTTTTCTACGGTATACAAACACAAATTGACTTTTTAACAAGAATATCAACTTTTTGTAGCGTGCGACACCAAACAAATACGTTGGTTTTTTTTTCAAAGAAAGCGAAACTTTTTTTACTTCTTTATATAAATTAGGTAAAATTTTAAGAAAAATCTACTAACATTGCTCTGAAATATAAGCTTAATTGCTTGGTGTCGTACGCGACAAAAAAATGAACTTTCTCGTGGAAATGCCCATATGCATAATTGCGAAATATGTATGTATAACGTTTTTTTATTAAATTTGAGCACAGAACAAATTGTACATAACCTGGGTGTATTTGGTGAATATATATGACTACCTAAGATTTTAAAGTAATGAGATAAATTGTTAATAAACGTATAAATAACATAATTTACACAACTTTTACTTTTGCGCTTTAACACATTACTTTAACATGGCGTTGTCATTAGAATCTAATATTTATAACCTCTCCCGCCATACCTCTAAATCGCAGAATAGTTTATTGTGAATCGTGTGCAGAGAATTTTTAATCGGACGCGAGCATGTATTTTAATCGTAAAAGATACTTTGCGCTGGAGAAACTGTAACATGTAGACGATTCATTTACAAGAGCCGCGGAAGGCGCTTTTATTAGTATCAGATTCAATCAGATTTATTTAGAGATTATATTACTAATATTAATTTTATATGAGGCATTGGGAGAATTATAAAAGAATCTTTCGATTACGATTTGAAGAATCATGGAATGGAAATTACATGAAATCATTTATTACTTATTAATAAAAACTTTTCGTTTATTGATTAAAGCCTATTTGAAAAAGCAAAAGTAAGAATTCCATCTAAAATGGATAAATAATTTCTAAGGTAAAAAAAAGGAAAGATAACAACAGCAGGTATATTTTCATGGAGAAATTATGATTAGGTTAGGTAAGGTTAGGTAAGGTTAGCTTAGGGTGAAAAGAGGAGATATTACGCTCATGTACGGGATCATATACATAAGCCAGTATAGACCTGTTGTGCGCGCTCATATAAATTCACAAATGAACCATACTTTTATAGGCACTAAGTATCGTTAACGTAGTCTGTCAGACTTTTGCAGTCAATACCTCAAAGGTGGGTAATGTCCGGTAAGTTGTCATTCCCCCCCAAAAAAAAACAGGATCTTTGCTGCGCGAAAGCTGGACAATGACAAAGGAATTGTTCCCTTGTCTCCATATCCTCCATCCATGTCCTGCATTCCTTGTCATTTGTGGCTCCAATTCGGTACAAATACCCTCGTAGATTACAGTTCCCCGCTAAGATGCCGGTCAACTTTCCTAGCTCGGGCTTCTTTAGTTTCAACAGCCCTCTTGTTTTGTTTTGGTGCGGGTCGCCCCATAGAACCTTGGTTAGATAACCCACAGTATCACAATTCTATCGTATCCTGTGGTGCATCTTCGCCCAATTTTCTAACTTTCTACCGTTGCCTTGAAAGGCTCCGCATTAGTTAGAGTTACTGTACGTAACATTCTGCCCTTTTTCGTCAGTTCATTTGCACGTTCATTTCCGCTTACGTCGTAGTGGGCCGGAACCCATACCAAACAAATGTTGCCATGTAATATGTAATCTTTTATCATATTTTGCAATCAAAGACGGTCCAAGAGTTTACTCTTTCGGCTGCGATTGCCCTAGTTGCTGAACTGCTGTCGGTAAATATATTGACCTCTGCGGGTCTAATATTCACAAAGTTTTATGGTCAGGGAAAGCAAATCTCGGTCCCCGTTCTACTATGAAATTATAATTCCTATGTTGAATTGTGCTCCAATAATTTAATGATATATCTTTAATTCTTATAAAAAATATAAAAAGCACGAAATAGCGAAAAGATAAAAAATAACATTCAATATCTTAGCTAAAGGTATCGTCAATTAAACATTGCAAGATTAATAAGAGAGAAATAAATATAAAGTGTACAAAAGCACTCTCCAAATAATCATCAGGAGATTGGTGAAGGAGTTATGTTCATTAAGGAGCCTATTAATTACCTCTTGGCAAGCTGGGTTGAATTTCAATTAATATCTTAAAATTTTCAAGAATTAGAAGTCATTGAATAGACAAGCTGAAATAAAAATCCAACGCCAGCGGGAGTATTGAACTCGTTATTTCTGTTATTGAAGTCAAAAGTTTTAGTCGACGGTCTAACGCACACTTAATTTACTAGTTTTTTCCAATACATGCAATTAAAACAAAAATACAAACACACATGCCTTCGACAGGATTTTAACGTACCCAGTCAGCATGTGTACGATTACACTGTGGAACAGTTTTGGGATTATTGTCTGGGGGGTGAGAAATTCCAAGTCAGGGTGATGGTACTAGGTCAGTATAGTAAAACTCTCAAAGGGTTTGGCGTTCGTATGTGTCAGTTTTTTTTTATGACCTTTTAAATTTTTTCTTTTTCACTTGTCTGATTTTGATGAAACAAATTTAGAAAAATTAAGAATTACAATTTCTCTAATCTGTTTCTATACCGTTTTCCTATATGTGCAACACTTTCGAATTTAAAAATAAATTTGTGGAGGCAAAAAAATATTTTTCTGCCTAAAAATTAAATTTTTTTTTTTTTAAATTCATAAAAAATCCAAAACGGAAAAAAGGATCAAGTGTTATTAATTTCGTGTTTTTTGCTCATGAGTTATGTGACTTTACGCGAAAGTAATTAGTTTTGGCACTTTTTTCCGTTTTGGATTTTTTATGAATTTAAAAAAAAATATTTAAATTTTTAGGCAAAAAAATATTTTTTTGCCTCCATAAATTTATTTTTAACTTCGAAAGTTTTGCACATATAGGAAAACGGTATAGAAACAGATTAGAGAAATTGTAATTCTTAATTTTTCTAAATTTGTTTCATCAAAATCGGACAAGTGAAAAAGAAAAAATTTAAAAGGTCATAAAAAAAATCTGACACATACGAACGCCAAACCCTTTGAGGGTTTTACTATACTGACCTAGTACCATCACCCTGACTTGGAATTTCTCACCCCCCAGATTGGCTGTTGTACTGTGTTATTAACCAAACTGAGTATTTTTCGAATCAGGCTTTTGTACAGACCTGGAAGCAAATGAGGTTTTCAAGTTTAAGCTCATTTGTGCCACTAAACTTTTGCAGTAAAGTGAAGAAAATATAAAACTGTATTAAATTTGTAAGTGAGTCGATATAAAATTTCAAGGTAAAGAACGTAATTTTAGCTAAATAAATTAAAAGATTTCCAAAAACGAAACCAAAAAACAATTATGTTCAAAAGTGAAAAGGCGAATTTCCAAAAACACTTTCTAAATGATATTGAAACAGGCCAAACAAGCAACAAAACAGTTTTTATGATGATTGTGAAAGTTTTTTTATAGTGAAAAAGAAATGTCTTTTGATAGTGAAAAAAATGCAGCTCATTTGTGTGAAGAATCAAATCAATAATTTCATAAGATGCTGACTAGAAAAATTACTCGGAAAAGATTCGCAACTGGTCCTAATGCTGAGTACACACCCAGTGTGACAAAGAGACTGTAATGCAGAGTAATTATAATTTTTCATTCCAGAATTCATTATTCTTAACACAGAACATGTCCTAGGAAAGTAATGAATTATTTTAATACGTCCGAGGAATGAGATCTGTAATTTGTAATTCATAAGACTCGCCACAAGCGAAGACTATACATTCATCTTCTGCAGGTGTGATAATGCACGTGGTAATCAATGTGTAGTTATTGTGTTCGATCAAGTTACCCTTCTCGTTTCTAAGCGAATGCATTGTGTGGCTTTGGAAAATAATACATTATTTTTCCTATTATTTATGTAATTAATGCCTACATTTCCAGCTGGATGCTAAGGCATTTTTTTATCATCACAATAAAGTGTACTGATGGCAACGTTTGCCATTTCCGCTATTTCGTTGTATGGCATACATTTAAATTATGTGTAATGAAAATATATAAGCTGGTTTTTTCTAATGTTTTTCTTTATATTATTAGCCTTTTGCATGCATTATAATGTTTCCATTGGTGGTAAGCCACTCTTGGATTAGCGCAACATTCTCTTCATTTTCATCCCCTGCCACTGTTTTTGAATAGTGAAGCATTATTTGTGCTATCATCATTATTTTAAATATCGGGGTCATATTTGAAGAAGAGTATTTTCATAGTGCGCGATATCAAGTCTTTCCATTAGAAAGTTGACTTTGGCTTCTTTTATTGACCCTTACGACCCATCAGGCTGATCATCACTTTTTGATAAATGCGGAGTCTAATGCTTATGAACTCATAGCACACCAGTGCCTGCCTTTCCCCTACTAGATACAAAGTATTCTTATTGAAGTGCACGATTACTTTCCTATGGACATCAACCAGTTCGAAAAAGCTTGGTACTTTCAAATCATGTTACCAAGCCATGATTCCTTTCAAGAAGATATCTATGATATTTGCTGGGCCATGTAGTTCTACCGGAATGACTGCAATTGCTATTGATCTGCGAGGTATCTCGCTAAAGGAGACTTATTAAACCTCAAAACATGGACGTTTACCATACCTTTAATCACTTTGGAAAGTGAGGAAAGTGGGCGGTAATTTTCACCGTTAAGGGAGAGGTTTCCTTTTTTTAGGATAAGCGTTATATTAGCAACTTTCCAGCCCTCTGTTCTACTTGAAAACTACTACTGGAATTAAACAAAGGAGTCATCTGGATTGTACTTAAATGCGTGCGTAAAGCAATCATCCATGTAAACCAATGCTAGAATGGCATCCAGTCCGTGGGACTAGATATTAAGTTCCGACAAAAAAATCTTTTTACTGCACGTGCTCGAAATAATATCCCAGGCATAGTAAATAATAATATTTCAAGCGAGGGCAGTGGCTGATTGCTTTTCGGCAAGTGAGAGTTTATTGCAAATATCTCAGCTAGGAGCTCATTCTTATCCGGCCGGTCTGTGAACAGAAAAAAATATTCACTTATTAGAATTATCCATTAAAAAGTAAATTTATTTAGTTAAATTTTTTATTGTTTAAGTTAACTTAACGTCTGCAAATTTAATTGATATTATTCAAATTAAGAAATTGTATTGCAAATTCACTTAAATTTTAAATTTATATTACAAAACATTTCATTTTACTATCTCTGTCTGCTGGTACTGTCTGAGTACCATATGAACTCATAAATAGATAAAAATAATCTTAGTTGTAAACACGAGCTAAAAATTAATCAGTTTCTTAATTTTGCCTTTACAAGATCATCAAGATACATCACAAAAACATGGCCGCATAAAACAAAAACACACACACTCAAGAAGAATAGCTATGCGATTCAGTTAATAAAGTGTTATAAGGAACTGACAAAACTTCTTGACAGCTAATTCATGTCTATTGATGTTAGTTTTATTTTTACATCAAATTATTAGCAAGAGTCCTGGGCTAATCAGCCCATATTCTTTTTTTCTAGAACTTACAAGTCTCTGTGCTACACTCCATTAGTGGTGATTGTAGAAATCATCAAAATGTAAGAAAGAAAAACGGAAATTCCCTTGCCAAGCTAATAATGGTACCTGTCAAAATTTCCTTAACTTATTGTGGCCAGAAAAAGGAGGAAAAAGCAAACCATCATCATGTTATGAGTGGGAGTAGATAATTTATGGTAACAGTGAATAAATACTGATGGTGTTTGGCTATTTGAAGTGGAAAATGTATTTGATAGAGATGAATTGTTGTAGTTGTTGCTGCTATTAAGGAAACGGAAGGATGAACCAAATGAAACTCAGACAGATTTTAAAGCAGTTTTTGTCATTTTACCATTTCAAACTTATAGTCAAAAGAGGATGTTACAGGAAAAGAAATACAATCATGTGGCACTACGTTGCTTGTATGAATATGTAAAATGTAAATGTAAGAAATTAATGAGATGTGTGTAAAAAAAATTAATGGAAGATGTAAAATAAATTTATTTTGAAACAAAATTATTAAAACCGAAACGATTTAAAGTAAAAACAAAGGTTGAACGATGCTCATTATTTTCATATATTCCAAAAAAAAAATTGGTTTTTGACAATTTTCTATTTAGTTTTATTTAACTTCTTCTTAAAATTCTTCTTTACTATTTATATTTTAATTACGGATCTACAGCGAATACATCCCAGCAAAAACTGACAATACAAATCATTAGTTACTGCATTGATGAACTCAGGTCCAAGTTGTTCCATTTCTGGTGAAACATCAATCAATTTAACACATAGTTGTCACTGTATGGAAGTCATTCAAATAACCGAACGGTATTCGCTTAACAGATTGTCTAGAATAATTTTTTATATAAACAACAGCCTTAGAATATTAAATTCAGTACTTTTACTACAGGTCCTGTAGTGATTGATATGCAACGAAAATGGTAAACCTTTGGAACTAGTTCCGATCTTTTTTGATGGGATATGTATACTGTCGAAAATTGTTTCGGGAATTTGGTTGAAATTTATTTCACCTTTACAAAAGAAATTATTTAAAAATCATAATACAGTTGAACTTCCCTAAACGAACTTCACCTTAGCAAAATACAGCGTGGGGCGAAAAAATCTTTTAATAGTATAGCTCAATCATCGATTAAAGAAAATTTACGATCTGCCGATTATCGAGAAGAGAAATTAACATACCTGACATTGGGATGACTGTTTAACGAGGAGGAGACTTCATCTTCCATCACCTTAGAATGTAAACGAACTACCGCCACTAAAGACGAAAGATTTGTTCTTTGAGCTTCACTGTTGGCATCTTAGTTTACTTCTATTATGGCTGTTTACACCTTTCAATAGCCCCTGCTCTCTTTAACACGATATTTTGCAACCATAATTACTTTTGATTATCTTTTAGTGAAACTGCGGTAGCTTGAAGATGCATAGGATTTCTCTTTGATTTAACTACTACTGGCCGCCTTAAAGTGTATACATATACTCGTATACTTTTGTAATATGTTATTTTTTAAGAAATCTTTTTATTGCAAAACATGTATTCCAAACAGGTCGGATTTTTTTTTATTTAACTAAAACCTTAAATCACTTTCACTTACTAAAAAGTAGTCGCTTTTTAATTAAAAGCAAGAAAACAAATGTATAAGTTGATATTTTTTGTCTGCATTTCTTTTAAATAAAATTTTATTTGGCACTTACCTAATATATGTATAAACGAAAAAATCATTATCTAAATTTTGTCTTTTTATAACAAAGAATTAACGGAAAAGATTTCCCAAAAGGAAAAGGCGTCGAAGCAGAAATCCAAATTTTAAATTTTTCAAATGAAATCAAACAAGCAGAAAATATTTTCCAGTCTGTATAAATATCCAGCAAATAAATAAAGTATTTTGCTTTGAAAATATTCGTATATAAAAAAAAATTAAGAATAAGAAAACCATTGAATAAATTACAAAATAAATAAAATTAAAAAACTTATTTGGTGAATTCAAAAAATTAAATTAGATTCTCTCCAGCTCCATGCAATATAACATTTAAAATTGATGCATAAGGCTGTTAATAATTATTTTTAATGCAAACAGGGCAATAATTTAGGGTCGCAATATTTACTTTAGCTAACATATAACAGATTGCAAATTATAGTCATCGCTGGATTGGATTCACAGTCTGCATTAAATAAATAGACTACTTGTGATGTATGGAACGGAGTTAACTTGGTAAAGGTACAATAACATTTCTATTTAAACTAAGGTGGCGTTGGCTGAAGTCGTTAGCACGTTGACTACAAAACCCGAAGGTGCTGGGTTCGATCCCGCTATCAGTCAACAGTCATTAAATAACAACAGTACGCATTTTTCTAATGCTTTTCCTTTGTATCAGTTGTTGTAGGAAAGTTCAAGTGATATGAAGGCATAGTCCCTGGTCACTGAACTATACCTGCTTCAGCAGATACTAATCCTAATGTGTAACATCAGAGCGCCCTACTTCGTTGTGTAGCAGAATCATCGGCGAAGTAAAATAACTAATAAAATGGCTAATAAACTAAACACAGCTTCAAATAAACTTAATACCCTTCATTTAACACCTGATGGGCAGTAACACTGCATTACTAAAAAAACGTGCAAAAAGAAAGCAGAGTTTTAAACAAATTAAGCTTTCCTCTATCTCTTCATTCACCACCGGTCTTCTCTTGTATTCATTGCCTGAGTGTTACTTCTATTCAAAAATAAAAGAGAAAAGACATACATAAATGTTCACATTAGAATGTACATTAGACTGTTTCAAAAATAAAAAATACTAGCAGATGCTATTTTTTTCTTATTTCTGTAGGTCCGCACCAATTTTCTTCATCACAAGAAGTCTATAAATCAACATTTAGATCCTTGTATAAGAGCCCATTTTTTTTTAGAAGTCGCTATAATTTATATATCGGGAAGTGAGATTAAGATTTACTATTGGTATTGTTTTTCAACTCAAGCACGCACATATAATATATACACATTTTCGTAAATAAGGCTTCATAAAGCTGGATAAAGGTTGGATAAAGCTGGATAAATTTTTTCAATCAATGCAAAACGTTGTCAATGTGTCGAGCAACATTTTTGATTTAATCGTAGGCGAGATATAGTAAAAAATTTACTTTTTTATTGAAATAAAAAAACTCTCGGCTAAATACAGTGCTGATAACTACAATTGTGAATCCACAAGGTACCAAGGTATTTCACCTGTGAATATTAAGGAGCAACTTGATTATTTATTCGAGTGGGGGAACAATATCTCTTCGTAGGGTAAATATTACCTGAGTATACTTTTGTTCGTTTACTTTTATTATCCATAAAGGGAACCCTAGTGAGGGTTATCAGGTTATCGTTGGCAAATATAGAAGTGTGGATATTACTACTCGAAGACATATCACAAGTATAAATCAAATACAAAACTGGCCTCAGTATACTCCCCTGTGACACACCGGATGAGATAGATTCGGGCGTACTCATGAAGTCTCCTTTCACAAAAGTGAACTTCTGGGCTAGAATATAACTTTGCAAAAGATTAAGAATGTTTATTGGTAGATACGAGTATGTCTTCAATTTTAAAATAAGGCCTTCATGTCACACTTCATCCAATGCCTGAGAAACATCAATAAAGAGAGCAGAACAAGACTAATTTTCTTAAAATGTTCTTCTTATAACTTGAACCAATCTATGCGTTTGTTCAATGGTGCTATGCTGACTTCTAAAACCAAATTGATGGTCCGGTAAACACCCACTATTAGTTAGACTTATATATAAATATATTTAATTTGTTAAGAAAAAGAAAAAATGTATTTAACCCAGTTATACCTAATTTAAAATTTCATGAATTTTAATTCACAAAACATTTTTTGTTTGCCACTTTTCAGCGCTATAGAAGGACATTTTGCACAAGAAATTACTATAAAATGAATCTCTCATGCATTTTTGTCAACTTTTTTGATATGAGTTGCTCTTCCAGGGCTCCTACTGATAAATGAAAAATTTTCATGCAACTAATTTCATCACAAAAATGCTTAATGTAAATAAGGTATTATTTTTATGAACAAAACAAAAAACGTTTACATTTTCGAACCCTATTTCTATTTCTTTTTAAAATAACAAATATGTTTAATTTAAAGAGGAAAAGAAAAAAATAGTTTTAGTATCTAGGTTACCTTAATGTACAAAAATAAATAAAAATTTTCCAACCCTGGAATCGTTTTTTTTTTCTTTTTTATATTTTTTATGCAAATTTAACAAAAAACAACAATTAAAATTAGCTAGTTCTTGTTATACCAAAAATAAAATTTCAATCTTCCAGCTCTGAAACCATCTTACTGATATTTCTAATGGCATGTCTGTTACACCAATTTAAGGCCAAATTTTCAGGCTTTTCTAGAAGCTTGGAAAACCGGATTTAAAGTACAGACAGACGGCTGGGCGGATGGACGGACAGACGCATGGACGGACAGACGGACATCGCTTGTTCGTCTTCTCTATTCATAAGGAATGGCAATTACAAGCGAAATTTCGTCTTCAACTTTTTCTTACACAAAGAAATTAATTTATGTTAAAGGCAGAAAAATTTATCAAAATGTGTTTATTCTTAAATAATTAAAAAACGAGGTTTTTCTGAAATAAACATATGTACATATGTAAATGTTTGCAAATGTATGTATTTATATAAGAAAGTATGCACATTCTTCTCCGTTTTATTCGTATGTAAAGCAATTACTTTCTTTTTTATATTTTAATCTGCGCTTAAGTTTTAATTCCCCTTACAGAAAAATGACCAAAACAAACAAATTGCTTAGAAATTCAAAGTGACAAGCTTACAAGCGTTGACTGGCATTAAGTGGTGGCGAAATGTGCACGTCAGCCACACTCATACTGTAGCAAACACACATACATACATACACACACACAAACAATTACAAACGAAAAAAAAGAACAATAACACATGAGAACAGACTAAAATTCACACTCCTCGCTAACGTTATCTATGCATTTGATATTAAAATGAAACTCCTAAACTCGGTGTAAAATCCAAAATGCAAGTGAAACCAGTAAGCGTAGAGCATGGGAGAGGAAGCGAAGAGCTAGAGTTGGTATCTTTTAAATGTAATTTCACGCAATGCTAGCAAATGTCAACGGAAGGAAACATATATGCTTTCAGCTTAAAACATGAGTGATAAGTTAACAAAAGCATTTTTTTTCTTCTTACTTTTTTTCATTGTATTTTAAGACTTCAACAGCAATAAGTGGACGCAAATACTTACTTAGAAATTAAGTTACACTGCGTATGTAGCTATGTACATGAGTATGTTTGTATATATGATTTTATTTATAAGGGAGTGTTTACTGTTATGTTGCTCGGTGTGACGACATTAAATAGTATGTGTGTTTAAATGCGCGTACGTGTAAGTAAATTTAAAGATAGTGGGGTTCATTACGTATACATAAATAGATTTTAGTTTTATTTCTTATGGCATAATATAAGAAAGGCGTAACTCAAATTTTAGATATTTTACTGAATAAATCCTAAAGCGTTTACATGCCACAATAATGTTTTAAATGGGCATAAATCCTTTTGAAAACGTTCAAAAATACGTTTTCAATATAAATTGTAAGATCGTCGTGTCGAAGTTATCTTCACGTATACAAACACCTTTATTTCAGTAAATTTAATTTTAAGTTTCTGCAGATTCTATAATCAAATAGCTTAAAACTTTTGACTCTCTCTCTTTTTTGACTCCTCCGAACGATTAAAATAATCATGTATGCGCTCATTTTGGAGTCTAATTTTTTTATTTTTAATACGTATATTTATTTATTGTCAGCCGTATTCATAAAAAAAAGTAGATTGAGGTTTAAAAAGCATATTAGTTAAAAAACATTTTAAGGCTAAAAAAGGTTCTTTAAATATTGGTATTCATAATCAGTATTTTAACTAAAAATAAATTTTTTAAAATATCGTGGCAACACTGTATTATCTATTTGTCACTTGCATCTTAGTTCTGCAAAACAGCGATTATTAATTCACAAAGTACTCGTATCTGTATTTGTTTTTTGTCCATTTTCAGAAAAATTTTGTTTTTATAAAATAATAAATGTGTTCCAACTCGTATTTAATAAAAAATAAATAAAAAGAGTTCACAGCGAATCGTTGTTAAAAGTGTTTTTTTTTATAAGATTTTTTAATTGCAGATTAAGAAGCACTAGAATAACGAGTTTTATTTTATTTGTTGTGAGTGTTTAGGCATCACTAGTTAATTTTCTACAATTATTATTATTTTTGTTAACAAATAAACTGAGAAAAGAATGACTAGGAATGGAAAGTTAATCGCTTCTTTTCTTATAAATATTCTTTTGGAGTCAATTTGATATTTCGGCAATAGTTTCTATAAAAAAATATTTTTTTTTTTCTAAATAACATTGACATATATTCACATAAGTACATACATACATACATAAAGGGACAGTTAAAAATGTAAACAAACACGAAGCAAAATTACAACAACGTCATCTTAAAATTGTTTTAAACATGGGTGCAGTCAATTCTAAAATTCTATTATGAATACAATTTTAGCGATTTTTGCTTAAACAACATTTGAAATGCTGTTTAAAATTTTTATGAATACGGCTGTGTATCTTCAAAAATGAACTAACAATAAGTATTCAAATCTTAAATCTAAATATAATTATTAGGCCCGACAAGTGTCGGACATAAACTAGTGATATTAGTTAATAATACATAAGAGTCGCGCAAAGCAAAAAAAAATAAATATTTTTAAGCAGTTTCATCTGGAGTGTTGAGTATTAGAGCCCTTGTGTCCCTATTTTTTAAGCGGATGTGTCCAGAGAAGTTCAAGATACGAGTATTACAAGCAAGCACATTAGGGTGTGACTCGAGTTTTGTTAAATATTTGCCTGAGTATTTTGCAATTTTTTCAGTCACTTGTGGCATATTTAAATCACGATGTAAATTTGAGTTTCTTAGGTACCATAGAGCTGATGTTATTAACTGTAAAATTTTGTTTTGCCTTCGTTGGATTTTCTCTGCGTTTGAAGCTGAAGCAGTGCTGCATAGCTGAATTCCGTAGCACCATATAGATTTCAAAAGCGAATTGTATATCAAAAGTTTACAATCTAGACTCATAGTGGAATTTCTACTAATCAGCCAATGTAACTGAGTTAATTTTAGTTTCATTTGTGTTAACTTAGATTCGGTGTGGTAATTCCATATAAGCCGTCAGTCAAGGTGTATACCAAGGTGTTTCATATGTGAGTGTTGAGTGGGGGATCAAGTATCTTTCGTAGGATAAATGTTACCTGAGCACACTTATGTTCGTTTGCTTTTATTCTCCATAGGCTTAGCCATAGTTCCACCTGAAGATATCGAGATGCCTCGTTTTCGTGCATACTAAGGCAGCCTGTATCATCGGCAAATGTAGATGTGTGGATGTGACTGTTCACAGGCATATCACAAGTGTAAATCAAATACAAAACTTGCCCCAGTATACTCCACTGTGGCACACCGGATGAGATTGATTCGGGCAGACTCATGAAGTCCCTTTCCACAACAGTGAACTTCCGGGCAAGAATATAACTTTGCAAAAGATTAAGAATGTTTATTGGTAAAAATGTCTTCAATTTTAAAATAAGGCCTTCATGTCACACTTTATCCAATACCTGAGAAACATCAATAAAGGCGGCAGAACAATATATCTTTTCTTAAAATGTTCTTCTTATAAATTGAACCAATCTATGCGCTTGTTCAATGGTGCTATGCTGACTTCTAAATTCAAATTGATGATCCGGTATGCACGCATTATCAATTAGAATTTTTTTATCATGAGTTGCTTCTGGAAGAGCTTTGACATTGTTGATAGTAAACTTATTGGCCTGTGCGAGTCGAAGATGACTGAGAAAATTATACCCTAGCCATAATTCTTCTAAAAGAGTCTTTTATGACTCGCGTTCTTGAGAGATTTTGACTCATTTTTGAGACAGTTTGTGCTAGTACTTACAAATCCTTGCCCCCTTGCAAGCAAGAGCTTCAATTCAAACATTAAATTTTCGAGGATATGCATATTGCGTACATTCTGTACATTTTGTTTTTTAAAGAAATCACTTTGTAAACATTTGTGAGAATAATATTTGAGTGTTACCCTCGGCGACTGATGTGGTAGTCTAACAGACACCAACAAACACTAAAGACTATATTGTACCGTTTTTTTTTTCCAAACATCTAGTCTCGCTTTCACTGTACCTTCTTATTGTGTAATCATGCGTATGTTATTGTGTTTAAAGTTTAAAAGTGTCTGCAAGGCAACCACATCAATATTAAGGTAGTTGTTTGAGAGACAATCACATCAGTATTTTTGTTATATTTTCATAGTGTATCCTAAACTGCATGTCAGCATGTAAAATTATTATTTTTTCTTAGTGTCTACAAAACAGCATATCAGCGAAATTATTATTTTTTAGGTTTGTTATTATGGAACATTCAAACACATCGCAAATTCCATACTGATCTAAGAGAAAGTCGTCTGGAACTTTGAAAAACCGCGATGAGCTTTTCAAAGATCTTATCTTACCCCTCCGCTACCAATGCTTCAATCTACTCCACCCAGTGGAAGAAAATTTTGTAAAATTCATCTCCCAAAAATAGAAATAGTAACAAGATATTGCTGTTGTGATTGCTTGAAGCCAATTTGCCTCCCGTGCTCCAAGCCTCTGCGAAACCTATCAAGAAAAGTCGTAGTTTTTATATTCTTATATATAATCTTAAGTCTTCAGACCGTATCATTTAATTATAAATTAGCAAAATCTAAAATGGTTGCTATATAAATTATCAGCCCTGTTTTGTAAACCGAATCGATTTGAAATCGCACGATTTTAGAAAACTAACTCCGATAATAAAAATATTACTTCAGATTTTTTTTTTAATTTTTCTATATATAGATTCTCAAATATCATATCTGAAAGAAAAGTATCGTGTATGATTGATTTTAAACACGTCCGCAGGACCATTATTAATTTTTTGAAAACGAGAAATTTACTCAGATTCGGTTTACAGAAATATTTTTTGTTTGTTACGTTATAGGCGTCGCTGTGTTAATAAATGTTAATTAATTTTTTTTTAACCAGAGTTAAATTTTTTTGTTATCAACTGCTAAATCTAAGTATAAATGATAAAAAAATAAAAAAATTTAAAACAATTAAGTGATAATTTAAAAAAAAATCTGTTTTATGACTTTCCTCAGGTCACTTTTGATGATTAAAAACTGACTTATCACTTGGATAATTGAAAACGGATTCACTTATGATTCATCTGTATGATCAAATAATGCTTTCTTGAAAATAGAGGAACAAAATGCAAAGAAACCCAATGATTTAAATACTACCAGAAAACTGCTCAAAAATAAATCAGCAAACCGTATCATAAATGATTCTTTTGTATGATTCATTTGTATGATACCACTTTTTCGCAATGGGAGTATTATTTATGATCGAAAAATGAGCACACATGCCATCAAGCTGATTCATAAAAAACATAATTTCATTGTTAGCAAATTTCTGTAATCAAAATGTCAAATGAAAATAAACAGTTCTAGCGAGAATGAGTTTTGCATCACCTTATTAGTACTTTGTGTATGATAAAAATTATGTTTATTGCTGATTTTCTGTGTGTTTATAAAAAAAGTGTATATAAAAACTATCAAAACTAAACAACAACGCATCTTAAAGTGCAATTAACACTATAGAACATGAGTGACAGTTGACTGTCGGACTATCGATCATGTTTGGCACTTAAACCGCCATTCAAGAAAAACATTCGACACAAAACATGGAAAATAAGAAAATTGAATGCGCTATAGGATAAGATACATAATTTTATGATGTGATATATACGAAGGTATTAGAGATTTATATCTATCGAAACTTTGGACGATCCTTAGATCCGTTGAAGTTGTCCTTGGGTTTTTCTTGTTATTTTGTCACATACGTGTAGTCAGCTTCTACGGCACGACGAAATAACGTAACATAGTATTCATAGCATTGCTAAGATGAATATATTATATAAACTTTATATAAATATACACATTATAAATGCTTCAATATAAGATTTTAATGTCGAAATTTCACCTCTACCTTAAAATTAAATTAATAATATATTAATGGAATTTAAACAGAATTAATTAGAATTTGCTTTCGATATTGAATGCTGTAATATAGGAAGCGCCTCAATTCTGCAAGTTGTGAAAGAATTTCTCAAACGAGAGAATTAAACATTTATATTTACTGTGTCATTTTCTGCAGGATGATTCATACAAAAACAAAAACAAATTTTCAACCACATAACACGTGTTTTCTCTTCTTATTTATTCAGCCACGTAGCACATATGCAAATTTCAGCTTCATATATTAATTTTTCAAAGCAAGAAATATGTAAATTGTTTTGATTCATCATTCGACAATTTGCTGGAAAAATTTTTGTAATGAAAGCTCAATTCTATCCGCAAGCTCAAGAACGCTGATGACGAAGTTATGGCGGCCTTCAAAAACAGCTAGTTATTCCGTTCTGCTAGTGTTTGTCAGAATATTTACAATTGAGTTTGATGTGGTTGGTTTCTTAAAAATGAAAACATGTAATTTCCATAGCTTTTCTGGGAGCTTCAGAAAATTGTTTTAACAAATGGACACAGGGACACATGGGCATTCATAAGGACTAAGAATATATACATATATGTATGGACATACTTCAAGGGGTCGTTTATGAATGTATGTATTTCCTTTAAATTTTTCCAGAATGGCAATAATAATTACATTTATATAGTAAATATCGTAGTAAATGTCGTATTTTATATATTATGCGTCAAAAGTAATATTGCTAGCCCAACATACCGACAGTATAACATATACTAAATTTTTTCAAATAGCTATTGACTAAAACATGAAGATAAAAATGTAATTACCGAGCTGCAACCACCTCATACCTAATCTGTAAGTTGTCTTCACTCTTTCCATAACAAAGTCGTGCAGATTCTGAATTTTAAAGCGTAAAATAGAAAAAACAAAAATTTAAGAAATAACAACAACCATCAAACGCATGTAAATTTTGTAATAGCGTAATAAAGAAAGATGTGTAAATTTAAAATTTCTAAAATCTAAAAAATTTTTTGCAGTAATAACACTGTATAACACAAAAAAAATGTTTTAATGACTGATTCTAATAGATAAGACAAAAAATAGAATTAATTACTAAGAACGCTCATGATGAAGATGCAGTGACCTTTGAAAACAGCTGTTTGTCAAACTATATATACAATTAACTTTTGCGTCATTTGTTTATTAAAAACTATCAAATGCTATTTGGATTACAGAGTGATATTAGCTTTAGCCTAATCAAATCATAAAGATTCAAAATTACAAACTTTTTGTAAACTAAGTAGATGATATGTTATCTCTCAGACGAGGTTTGTTCAAGACGTATCGCGAATTTTGAATTTTCGCGGGTTACGTATATTCGAATTTTGATTTTTTTGTAGCGTTATGTTGGTACTCATGTCTCTCACTTACCCCGACAATTTCGGCTTTTTTGAATGTTCACTTAATTGTTGACAGCTGCTTTGCTTGCACGAGTTTTGGCTCGTCTTCGAGTTTTACCTATTAAAAAAAAATAATGGAACAAAGAACATGCATCAAATTTTGTGTAAAAAACGAAATTAAGTGCGCAGATGCATTCCGAATGTTGACCGTGGCATACGGAGAAGCTGCCTTGGAACGTTTATCGGAGGTACAAAATGTTCTCAGAAGGCCGAGAAGATGTGAACGACGAAGAGCGTGCCGGACGCCCGAGCACTTCAACAACAGAAGAAAAAATTTATGAAGTGAAGGAAATGGTATCGGCCAATCGTCGAATCACCATTAGAGAAGTTGCTGAGGAGCTAGACATATCGATTGGGACGTGCCATTCGATTTTTATCAATGATTTTTGCATGAGACGGGTCGCCACGAAATTTGTACCAAAATTGCTCAATTTCGACCAAACATCCTCACATGAACATTGCTAAAGAGCTGTTGGACTCTGTCCACGACGACCCAAATTTGCTCCAGAGGGTCATAACTGGTGACGAATCGTGGGTTTATGGTTATGAAGTGGAAACCAAAGCTCAATGATCTCAATGGAAGCTGCCGCACGAACCAAGGTAAAATTCGAGGAAGAGTCAAAACACGTGCAAGGAAAGCAGCTGTCAACAATTAACTGAACATTCAAAATGGGCGAAATTTTCGGCATAAGTGACAGAAATGAGTACCAACATAACGTCACAAAAAAATCAAAATTCGAATATACGTAACCCACGAAAATTTAAAATTCGCAAAAAAAAAATAAGTCTTAAAACTAATTTTTTTTTATGAAATTATGAGGCGCGATTATTACAAAAATTCAGTTTTCGTGATTCTCGTTAAAACCGAACGTGCACTGTGATAATTTTCTAAGAAATACTTCGTGTTTAGTGAAATTGCACCCATTACGCCTTAACCGCTAATAAAAAAGCTTAAGCGACATAATTTTTGAACCTTGTTTTATTGATAAAAATCGATTAAAAAAATTATGTTCGAAAATTATGTCGCTTAAACTTTTTTGGCGGTTATGGCACGATATTTTAACTGACTTCAAAAAACCAGCAGATTCACAATTCGCTGGTATTTTTTCATATGCTTTACAAAATAATTCCGTTACAATTTAAGCGATTGAAATTTTTTTTTTTTTTTTTTTTGGTGTAAAATATAACCGATTTCTTAATATAAAAAGAGACGCATAAAAGTTAAAGAGGTATGGAATTTTTCTTAAAAGTATTAAAGCCTTTTTTGCATACCTTAAATAGAATAATCTGCCACAAGGGAGAACTTCATTTCCACTTTAAATCAGACTCTCACGCAATCTTAAAACGCTGAACGTTTCATAAAGGTCATCGAGTTTATGAAGACGCATGAGAACTTTTAACTTGATGAAAAATATGAAAGTTAGGTTGTAAAATAACAATTAAATAACTTTTATATATATATGCTCAACTTGATTGATAGCACTTTAAAGAGCAAGAGACTGTCTTACTTTGTACAATGAAATATTTAACTGCACTTGGCAGGAATAGCAACATACATTTTGAAACTCAGGTTTCAGGTAGTTTTGATAATAATATATTTCTCCAAAACCTTAACCAAACGAAACTTTGGATTGTTTTTATTAACGCATGCGAATTTTAGATAGCATATTCCAAAGCTGGAAAAACATCAGTAATATTTGTATTCATTGCAGGTATACCACTAATATAATAAAATAAGTAGTAATTTATCAGAACTAGAGTTTGCATTTTGTTTACATAAAACACTCCACATTTCAAATTACTCTGTATATTCTGTATTCGATTGTTCAAAACTTGAGTAGAAAATTAAATTCTTGTTTCGTACGTCATTTAAATTTGACATTGTCACTGATGTAAGACATTGAAACTGCGGCTAGCGTTTAATTTCATTTGTGGCATCAAATAACGACAACGTACAGCAACATATCATCGTCTACTATATTAAAGAATCTACTACCAACGAAGGCTGCTACCCCCTCCCCACTGCAAATGATTCAACAATGTAGGCAAGATTCGCCACAACCATTAGATCGTTTGTTGGGCTGGCGTTTCTCTACGCATTTGTTTCTCTCTTACAATAAATTTTTTTGCTACATTTTCCCAACACAACGAAATACTCCGACATTTATTCAACATTATCATCATACAACGACAATGATGATGGAGATGGAAAATAATGTTCAACATTAAAAGGAAGATAAGTGCACAAAGATAAACATGAGAGTCAACATGAACATGAATGAACGGGCATAAATACTGAAGTAGAAAAAAAAAACCAACTAAACTGTGGAAAAAAATAAGAAGAGATGAATGAAATAATGTTCAAACGGATATAAACAATTTTCATGTTGATATTAGAAAACGGATTTGACAGAGAGGATAGTATTCAATCCATCCACTGGTTTGACAAAAATAACATCTTGAAGTATTTGTCTCATTTTCATATTTATTTTGACTTCCTTCTTTTGTATAGTTGAAGTTAGTGCTTCTGTTGCAAAAGGGAAGGATTATAATTATAAGATGAAAATTAGCTGATATAAAGTATTTAGTTCAATTAATTAAATCAGCAGATTTTGTTTGGTATTTTATTATGATAGAACTTGAGTTTTTTTTTTTCGTTAAGGCGAATGATTTCTGTGGGTACAAAACAAAATATTTGTCTTGCAAAAAAATTTAAGTTTAGACAAATAAGAAATTTATTGTATTCAGTATATCAAAAAATATTGTTCTTAAAGCCATAACTTGCTCTCAACTTGACGTTTTTCATATTTGGTCACTTGATTTTTTTTTTGTGTTGATGTTCTTCATTGTAAGAGAACAATTCTTCTTTATTGTTGTTCGAACTTCTTCAATTTATCACATGTAATTTGGCTTACAAAGCGATACGAACTTTAGCCTG
This sequence comes from Nowickia ferox, assembly GCA_936439885.1. NCBI lineage: Eukaryota > Metazoa > Arthropoda > Insecta > Diptera > Tachinidae > Nowickia > Nowickia ferox. The sequence goes on along the minus strand of OW387023.1, from coordinate 98,145,752 downwards.
ATCAAATCATAAATAAATAAAAAATTCTTCTTTAGTTTAACCAATATTTAAAATCAAACTGATCATTAGGGTTTGTATGTTATCGTAATATTAGCAGGGATTTTTTTTCACTTCGTACACGTTGTATTAGTGTGAAGTAAAATCTTTGTATGGCACAAATTAATTGATTATATAATTAGCTTTTGTTTTCGACATTCAGTGTGAGCGTTTAGGGATACTAATTCTGTTTTTATTCCCATTCATGCAAAGTACTTTCTATTAACAAGTTAATTTACTTAAGCCACAAATACAGACCACCGCATTAAAATAAATGAACATAATAATAAAAATCCAAGCACTCACACACACATATTTAAATTAATATACTCGTAACGCAACACTTTGTTTTCTAAAATACTTAAATGAAAACTGTTATGGATTTTTATAAAAGCGTTTAGTTTTTTTTTTTAGTTATTTATTTATAATAAAAGAATTTTTATTTACAAGTTAAGGCAGCTGGATACTCTCAACATAAGTGACAACATCAAAAAGCCACATTATCACCCGCTGAGTATTCAAAAGCACATTAACCATTTTCATTTCTTATACTTACATATATACGAAACAAATAAAAATATATATAAACTTCATGCAAAGGGTGGGAAAGAGTACAATATTTTTTTTTAACGGATAACTACTGCGTACACTTAACCCAGTATCACTTGCACATACAATTACAACCGCATACGCACTTAAAAACTTAGTAAATATACAATTTAGTGATGCAAAGAATAACAACTTTTAGAAGACGAATACGAATAACTGCGCCAACAGTTGCTCCTAAAAGATCTAGTATATTTCGGTTACTCGCAAAGCAGCTCTCGCACTAACGTTATTATTTCTTAAGCACGGTCAGGTTTGAGCTTGTTGTTTGTCCTTAGAAAGTTTGAGGTTATTTAATTTGTCTCAGTTTTGCCTTTTCTTGCATAGCGAAATTTTTAAATTTCCTTTGTAAAAGGTGTTTTAAATAAACATAATTTGAGTCTATTACCTTTTAGTATAAACAAAAAATATAGACAACTTTATGTGTGTGAAGATAAATATGCCGAGTTAAACATTTTTCGAAGTAAGGACTTACGTTACAAGATATTTAGGTGTGAAGATAAATAAGCTATGAACGACATATATTTTATTTTTCTACACCTTTATAAAATTAGAAATCCATTGTATTAAGGTGTAGAAAAATAAAATAAATTCATATCGAATAAAAATTATTTGCTGGGTTTTGCATGAGTTTCTAAGCCTACTAGGCTTATTTTGCTTTTGTGATTTTCACAAATATTATTATTTATGAATTCTCAAATAGTTTTTCGAAGTTTGTGCATAAGATAAGAGGTTTGTGAGTGTTCAAAATGTGTGGTTGATGTCTACTGACGATTTGTTAAAGCAAGAATGAAATGCATATAGACATCGCTTAACCACCGGCAAATAAATTTCACTTACAATATAATTATGACAATATGTTGAATAATAAATTTCTTTAAAAATATCCAATAATATTATGATGAATATTTTATGAATTTTGTCTACATAAAAGGGTCCGCCATCTAACGTTTTTTTTTCAACTAGTGCTTATTTCGTGAATGGTAATACTTAGCTCATGTCTGATTTGACAGATAATTAGTTTTATCCTTCCGCTGAACGAATATGGTTGTGTATACGCTTGAACAACGCTGGGAAATATTGCCTGCGATCGACTTACAGAAGATGCTGATTTTGCCAAAAAAAAAACATCTTTTCAGATGAAGTATGTAACCAAGAAAAAATGTCGCATTTGGGGCACAAAAAACCCGCACGCATACATTGAAAAGCCGACGCACCCAAAACGAGTCACTGTTTGGTGCGGATTATGGTCCTTACAGTCAATGGCGATCGTTATCGGGCCATGTTGAACGAATTTTTGTTCACAAAAATTGAAGAGGAGGATATTGGCAACATTTGGTTTCAACAGGACGGCGCTACGTTCCACACAGCCGAAGCTACACTCGATGTTTTGCGCCATGGTTTAAAAAAAAAAAGTTATCTGGCGGACCCTATATAAAAAATAAATCCAAGTAATTTAAATTTAAGAAAATAGCAAAGTGATCAAATAATATTTTCATAAATGTTATCGTATTGTTTTCAAATAAATTTTACTAATCGAAAGTAAAATAGCAAAATAGTGCCTCATTTTGACCTTGTGTTCGCTTTGTTTTGAATTAATGGTTTAAAAACTTGTGTAAGAACACTTACGTCTTCTTGCGACATGCCGTTCGAAATGAAAATCAGTTTTCTTTCGCTTAGAATGCGCATAAAGACATTCTTTCGGCAAAAGATATAATTTATAACATCCTTTAAATTGAATATCTTTAAAAAAAAAATATTTCCTATTTGTAAATAAATATTTTCAAAACCCAAGTGGGTCAAATTTCACACCCTCTATTTATATAAATATCTATATATTTCAGAAGATAAATATTTAGTATATTTTTCTCCTTTAAAGCAATCAAATGATTAGTAATATTGAGATTGCTTATAGCATAAGGAATAATTATTGACCTCCATATTCATACAATTTAAAATGAATTTGAAATGTATTTTATTTAAATTTTTCAAATTCATTTTATGTTTTATGTATAATGAGGATTGATTATTTAATATTTCTTTTTATTGACTTTTTTTAAATTGTTAGTTTAAGTTCTTTTATAAATTGGCTCTTAAGGTCAAGGAATTAAATAAAAATTACATACTTATATTATATCTTCCTACGTTTCGCTAGAAAATTACCCCCTTCTTCGGCGGTGTTTTAGTTTATTGATCTATTAACATTGTAATAAAAAAAAGATAAAAATACTTGGGGTATTCAAATCGTAGTCATAAAGGTCATATTGTCATAATGTTTTAAAATAATTTTAGTAAAGCAAAAACAAAAGCAAGGACAATTATGTATAAATAATTAAAAACATTAAAACAATATGAACTTTATAACTACCGTTTGAATAACCCAAATCTTTAAAAACTTTTATAACAAAGACATTGTTTTGATAATTACAATATCTGCATAATTTTTATTACATCCAAACGATACAATACACAGCTGTTTTTCAATTGTATTTTACTTAAAAAGCAGTACAAAAACGCAACAACAACGAAAACGGAAAACAAACAACATATACAAAACATACAACATGAAATGAACGGCTCCGTGATTAATTTTAATATTACAATAAGACTTAAATAAAACTATAAAGTAGTTGGCCTCTGTATTGTCTTTGTCCTCTTTTTAGAAATATTTGTGGCATCACTAGTAATGCCATACACCAAGAACTAGTTTTTTTTTTAAGAATTTTATTGTATTATTTTATATTATATATTAATTTATAAATTTGTATGTATTTAGCACGATTTGGTGAACATGAACACAAATCCGAGTTTCAGTAAATAAAAGAATTTTCGTGAGTACTTATACTCATTACATCACTATTATATTTAGTTGCAAAAATATAAATAAAATAATATCTAAAATATATGTTCATTGCCAGGACCCCATATACAAAATGTGAATAAGATAAATTAAAAAACGAGGGTCGGGTAAAAATAACAAAAAAGATTAGTATCATTTAAATTTACGTTTCTTTTTAATATTTATAACTAAAAAATTTACCAAATAGTTGAAGTTCATAAAAGCTATAGTTTATTTTCTATTCTGCTTGATGCCGAATACAAAATAGTAATTTTTAAGTATTGAAACATGTGCTTCCTGAAATACTTAGAGCCAATTTCACGATGTCGACAACGTTCAACTTGTCGCACACTTACATTCAAAGCAAATACAAATTTTCATATTTTCTCTGCAGAAAACATGGTGTTAAGTGTCCCCAAGTCACCACTTTTGTCGACTATTTTGGTGATATTGTCAACAGAGCGTCTATAAATAATGGTTTTAATGCGTAGAAAATATTTTGACGATGTTCAACAGCTCCTGAGCGATGTTCATGCGACGTTGTTTTTACTCAAAATTTAGTAAAAAATCGAAGAGCACTCCAAAACATGACTAACCTTTTTAACTGTCAAAAACAAACTGACAATCCAAAATGGCTGATATTGCCAACATATATAACAGACATGTGTACCAACATAAGACAAAAAAAAAGGGAAAAACGAACATAAGTAACTCACGAAATTTGAAAATAACGGTTATATAAATATATATATATATATATATATATATACATAAAAAAAGTCTATCTTAACTAAATTTCTTGTGTGACCATCGTTATATTTGCTTAGGCAAGTATAACAACAGCGAAGAAGAAAGTCAGTGCCAACAACAGGCGACAGATACAAGAAGATGCATTTAAAGGAATAAAGTCGTAAAAATTATTTCGTGACAAATCGTCAACGTGCGTGACTAACATTTTGATGTATATTTTTTCTTATTCAAATGTGGTTATTACTTTTTTCATTGTTTAAATTAAATGTATGTTGAAAAAAAAACAAAAATAAGCCAAGCTAAAACAAATACAAATATACTTACGATTTAGCTTACTGTTTATTAAATTATGCGTACTTCAGAATTTTTTTTTTTTTAAGGAAGTTTAAGGAAGTAGCAACCAGAAGTCTTGCTGTCCTTGTCTTCTAAAACACATATCTACACATGTATGTATGTACATCAAATATTAAACAAAAAGTCAAACAAGAAAAGGGTCAACTGAATATCTTAAGGCACTCAAATTTTTACATCATACGTAGATATGATTTTGAAATTTTCACAAAGCTTAGTAAAAGTGATTCTTTAAATTTTTGATGTGAGAAAGATAGCTTAGGAAACATTAATTGGTACAGATATGTCTCAAGTCAAGTTAATGATTAATGTGCTGATCGTAAAAGAATATTTAAAAAAACTTAGGTAGAGTGCTATAACTTCGCGCTTAACTGAATAAAAAATAAAATAACGGAGGAACAGAAAAGGAAAAGTGGTACTTGCAAATGTATTTACCAAAGTTAAATCAATAATTGTATAAACAATTTAGTAATTTCTCATATGCCATTTCATTAAAAATTTACATTAAATAGCTGATGTTAATAACAATTTATTATTAAGTAGATAGACATGGTTGCTGATGAAGTGGAAGTGGATGCTTAAAAAAATATAAAATACCCAAAGCTAATAAATTCTAGTTAAATTTTTCTTCTCTTCTTTAGAAACTCTCATGAACTAATAAAATTATTCCATTTAATAAGAATTGAAAATACTGAACTTAAGCCCGATTAAGAAATTATGTCTGTATGCAGTTAATCGGAGTATTACTTCAATCGCTTAATCACTCGATTAGTTAATCGAGGTTTTGGCTTAATCGGTTAATTACGGTATTAACCGGTCACCTGATTAAAAAAGTTTTTTTATATATCAAGTAATTTCAACAAATAGAAGTGCATAAATTATTTATTAATTTTAATTTATTAGTAAAACAAAAAAGGGTGGCGTTGGCTGAAGTAGTTAGCACGTTGACTACAAAACCTAAGGTCGTGGGTTCGAGCCCGGTCTCCGACAGTCATTAAAAAAAATAATAACACCACGCATTTTTCTGATGTGCATTAGTGACCTTTGTATCAGTTGTTGTGGGAAAAGTTCTAGTGATGCAGGCATAAGGCACTCGTCACTAAAAACTACACCCACATCATCAGATACTAATCCTAATGTAACATCAGAGCGCCCTCGTTCGTTGTGTAGTAGAATCATTGGCGAAGTAAAATAACTAATAAAAGGCTACTAAACACAGTTTCAAAATTTAATACAACTCATTTAACACCAGAAGGCACTGCAACACTGCATTATCAAAAAGAGTGCAAAAAAGAGCAGAGTTGTAAAAAGAATGAAGCTTTCCTCCTTCATCTCTTCCTTCATCATCTGTCTACTCTATCACTATCTCTTCCCTATCACCCTCTCTGACTATCTTCTCTTCAACTAACAGGCAGCACAAAGGGATCATTGCATTGGACCCAAGTGAGCTGGACTCTAAATTTCACCTTTCCTTACCAGCAGCCTGCTAACCTAACTTAACCTAACCTAGTAAAACAAACAAAAAACATACATAAGAATTATTAAACTAAATCGGGCAAAAACAAAACATAAATATGTATCTTAGTAATTCAATAGTTTAAAGAAATCTTCTAACGCATTCTTTCAGAAAAATATGTTGGTTTACGTGCTTAGGATTTAAGCAAATTAGTTTTGATAAAACTTGACTTGGAAAAATCCTTTCACTTATCGTAGATGTTGAGGAAATCGAAAGCAATCCATAATACAGAATATCTAGTTGTTCGGTGCTTTTGCTCGATTTCTATAATTACTTTATATTATATTTTTCTACTTCGTAACATTTCTTGTTGTTTCAGTTAATTTTGTTAGAACATTTGTTGTATTGCCATCGATGGTTTTTTCTGTTGGCGGGTCATTATCTGACTCATACTGGCAGAGCCTAACCAACGAATATTCTGCAAAAATTTTTATTTCTGTATTTCTTGATTTTCGTTTTTGTTCTTTAAAACACTGTTGTTAGAGGTAAATATGTTCGAGTTTGGAAATATATTTATTTTATTTGTGGTTGTTAATTATATAGTAGAAAAAAGCTTATAATTTATGTTAACGGCCTGGCTCACGATGTTGATAAGAAATTTTCTTTCTTTCGCTTATTTATATTGAAAACAAACAAAAATAAGAAAAAAAATTTTTTCAATATAAATTAGCGAAAGAAAATTTCTTGTCGACATCGTGGGCCAGCCAGTAAATCAATCAAATACAATTTTAAAAGCGAGATAAATGTTTGAGATCAAGTCAAAGCTGAAATAGAATAAATGCTCATAAGTATGTGCATACATATATATCATCAATCCTGATTAATATAATTTTTGTAAGCTTTTATTTGATGCTGGAAAATTGTTCCCAAGTAGTCATTCTTGGCTACTACGCATTTCTTCGATTCTGCATTAGCTTCAGTAATTTCTTCTATTAGGCTTCTTTTTTGCAGCCTCTCTTGGGCAATATGAAGTTTTCCGTGATATATCAAAGGCTTCTTTCCGCCAAATCTTTTTCGATGTTATTTTCATTTGCTGCATAGAACCACCACTTCTTATCATCGCTGTCAAAATCCTCTCTTTATGACTAACGTCACTGATGTTGCTGAAGTCGCTGGACCTTAGTAATGCCCCAACATCTTCACAGTTGAGACCACGCGGGGAATTCATCGGATTTTTACTGGCCTTTTTCAATCGCTAGATGAAACACTTCTGCAAATTTATACTCTTATTACAAGCCTTGTAATGATCACGTTGTTAGAACGGTTTGAGGACTAAATATGATTTTTTTGTGGTTTGACCTTCCAATACTCACGTCAAAATATGAAACACGTATACTCGCTCCCGGTCTGTCAGACCGATGTTTGCAAAGCATACAAAACTTAAATTAGTTAAAGAAAATTTTAATTTGACCCCATTTATTTGTATAAATAAATGCTTTTAGTAATATAAAAACAAATTTTTAGAAAATTTTTTTTATTGAGATTATTACTTTTTCATTTTAGTCCTTGTAAAATATAGTTAAATTATTAAGAACTTTAAAACATAACAAAAAATATATATCTATTAAAAGCAAACGAACTAAAATTTAATAGTTCATAGAAAACAATATAAAGAATAAAAAAATATAATCTAAATCTAATCAGAATTAGTACAGTAACAAGCGGAACAAATCATTATGGCATGTTCTAAACAAAAATATTTTTTGCAGTTAGTGCAGTTGTATCGAGTTTTGCGATTTTTCTTCGAGCTGCAATAAAACATAAGTTCCAAATAAATCTTTGGCATTTAATCTATTATTTCTCCGAATATTAGCAAGTAGTAATAGACAAAGAAATGCTCGAATTTCAATTTCATCAGTGAGAGTACAGTCTGCAGGTCTGCTGAACTTTGACGAAATCCGTTCTATATATTGGTTAGTGGAATTTGTGATCAAGTGTATTACTTCTTCAGAGAAGAATAAGTTCCATATCAAACCCGGTTGTTTTAAGTCTTTGGCTTGGGGTATCACACCAGGAAGTTGAGTGACTAAATTCTAGGAAAGTGTTCTTACTGGTGTTGGAGGAACTTTTTTTTCCATTTTGTTTGGTTGTCTTTTCTTCATATTCACTGTCACGGCCGCTTGATGCTTTTGTGGCAACAATAATAAAAACAACTACACGTAAAATTTACTTGGGTTAGTATTCTAGGATTGATTTTGTTTAAACTTAATTAAAATTTGCTGTAGAGGTTTCAATGGGCTAATTTTTCTCGTTAATCAGTAGTGAAATTCCACAACTTTTAAGGATTGAACAATTAGACAACCAAAATCAACGAAAGTATTTATCTATGCTTAGAATAAATAGGGTAACATATTTATTGTACATAATTTTGCTCTAACTTTGACTGATCATATTCTTCTAATGGGAGGCTTAAGAGGCCTTTGTTCAATAATGATATTTTACTCAACAACTTTTTACTTGGATTCTTTAAATTTCTTTATTAATTAAAAAAAAATATATACTTTCATGCAAAAATCATCATCATAGAAAACTCCATAAGTTCTTTTATTGAATCGTTGATTTTCGTATTCAGATAACAAAATAAGTTTCTTCTGTGTATACAAAGTTGGAAAGACTAAACCAAAAAAAATAATTAATTTTTGTGCACATAGACTGTGTATTCAGTACTTACATATAAATTGTAATGAAATTCTAGAAGAAGGTTTTATTAAAATGCTCAAAATTTGTTGGAACACAGCAACAAATGTTTATAAAAAAAATTCAAACACGTGTATTGTTCAATATGAAAGAAGAAGTGAAAAAAACGTCTATAAACAGAAAAAATTATTGTTGAATTTTTTTTCAATTAAGTGACTGCTTAGAAAAAATAATATATTTGATTAATATTTTAATTGAATATATGTATGTTTATATTAATTGAACTTCCTGCTCTATGAAAAAAGTGTTACCAACAGAGCTTAACTGAGAATACTATGAAATGGTTAACGATTGTTACATATTAACTGTATGTAAATAATGTAACTTTAAGTTTTTTTGTGTTAAAATCGAGCTGTTTTTTAAAGTATGCCACATTGTTTTGAAAAAATACTTTCAATTAAAATACTCAATTAATCTTTTAATTGGTTTTGATATTTTATATGGGAAAAAACTACTCAGCTTAATTTTTTTTTTTTTTGATTCGTAGTAATTTTGACATGCGTTGAATAAAAATAAAATATTAAAATAAAGAAAAGAAATTAATTTTGTTCCGTTATTTCTCAATAAGCAAATAATAATAAGAAGTACAAGCTTATAGACCAAATGTGGATGGTAAAGTTAGCACATTGGCGGTATTTGGTTAAGTTGCAAATGGTCTTTTGTAAGAATATATGTATGGAAAATATTGTAACCTTTCTTTAAAATCCAATCACAAAATACAAACACAGTTCAAAGAAAAGCTACGCTAGTCTCCACTTACACTTAGACTATCAAGCACCGAATACGGCCATTGTACTTTTGTACACCATTCGAAGATTAAAAGTCATGTGATGTATCAGATAGGTTTTTGGTACAATAGGCAAATGTGTCAATTTTTTAAATTTTTGATGCATGTGTACATAACATCATTTTTTATATTTTTATACTATTAGATTTTTTTTCTATATTTCAATTACTATTTTAATTGAACCTTTAAAAATTTTTAATTAGTTTTTAAATTGAATCTTAAAAAATATTTCAATTAATTTTTGTATTAAATTTTTAAATATATTTCGATTAAATTTTCATTGAATCTTTAAAAAATTATGAATTAAATTTTTAGTTAATATAATATTTTTGTAATTGAAAAAATCAAAAAAAAAAATTTCAATTAAAATGAATTATTAGTTAATACTACAATTTCAGTGATTGGTTTAAAACTAAATAATTTTTTAACTGAATCTTAGTTTTTTTTTAATTAAATCTTGTTTTTACTTTTTTCTGTGTATATGATTCAAACACATTGCTTATCAAAATTACAAGCAAGCATTAACTAGATATGGGTATTTCCACAGAAAAGTCCACCTTGTGTCACGTTACGTCACCATGCAATTTAACTTGGATTGTTTTTTTTTCGAATTTTAACCGAATAAAGACCTAATTACGCTCTACACCGACATGCAATAAAAGTATAAAAAAGACAAACTAGTCTTTTTTTCTAGTAACGTAACGTGACAAAAAATGGACTTTTCTGTGCAAATTCCCATATAAAGACAAGAAGTTGTTGATGATAACAATTATTATTTTATTTAGTTTATTTTCAATAAACGTGCCTACAAATTTGTTTACTATAAATGTGTAAATTGAATCGGTGCGAATGCAAAAATGTTGTAAACTTCCACAATTTAGCAAAGGAGGTTAGGTATGGTCTTGCAAGGTCTTATTTGGAAACACTGCTGACATCATATATGTAAATTAGAACCAAAGATTTTATGCCTTCCAAATATTTTTTATAATATACCCACAGCGCATAAAAATATAAACTTCTCTCATGACATTCAAGGCCATACTCGATTGCTCATGGAGTGAACAGAATTATGTTTTTTCGTTATAAATAAAACATTATTTTCATAATATTTAAGAAACATAAAATATTTTGTTAAGGCTAAATTATATAATTTATGCGGCAGGATATCACAATGTGCGATGTCATGAAAATTACCGTAATGGATGTTATGACGTGCCTAAGTTGCTTTTCCTTTTTTAAAGTACTATAATCTTGATTATGAATGGCAAACAATTAAAACTAGAAAAATGATTTTAATAAATTGAGTTAATTTATTCAAACGGTTTTCTTTCTGATAAACGAAAAAAAAATAAAAATTGAAATATGATCTGGATTTCGAAATTTGCATATTTAATTACGTTTATTACACAAATTCAAAGTAGGACAAAAATGGTTGCTTTTCTTTCCAAAGTTGTTTATTTATATATACTATACAAGATTCGTCAAATATGTCGGAGCATTTTATTCTTGAGTGCATGAATAATTAGCCTTTTGTTTATATTATTATTTGAATATATTTTTTCAAAGTGAATTAACATTCATGCAAAAAGCATGCCTGCCAACGTACTTATATACACAAGTACATATTTATTTGTTTTTCCTTCTTAAAGGAAGAAAAAGGAAAGAGAAAATGCAGGGTGAGGTAATTCGTGTAGCTGCTGTGCGTTTTGTTAATTGTTATAGCATCGTTGCAAAGCCTCTGGTCTTTGGCAGGGCCATTACTCTAGGCCACGTAGTAATTTTATTTGTCAGTGACTGATTCAGTACCAAAAACATCAATGGAAGTTCCCACTGTGATATACAATAGAATAAACACTAACAGCCGTATTTATAAAAAAAAAAGTAGATTGAGGTTTAAAAAGCATATTAGTTAAAAAACATTTTAAGGCTAAAAAAGGTTTTTTAAATATTGGTATTCATAATCAGTATTTTAACTAAAAATCAATTAACTTGCTTTTTTTAAAATATCGTGGCAACAATGTATTATATATTTGTCACTTGCATCTTAGTTCAGCAAAACAGCGATTATTAATTCACATAGTACTCGTATCTGTATTTGTTTTTTGTCCATTTTCAGAAAAATTTTGTTTTTATAAAATATAAAATGTGTTCCAACTCGTATTTAAAAAAAAAATAAAAAGAGTTCACAGCGAATCGTTGTTAAAAGTGCTTTTTATAAGATTTTTTAATTGCAGATTAAGAAGCACTAGAATAACGAGTTTTATTTTATTTGTTTTGAGTGTTTATGCATCACTAGTTAATTTTCTACAATTATTATTATTTTTTTAACAAATAAAGTGAGAAAACAATTACTAGGAATGGAAAGTTGATCGCTCCTTTTCTTATAAATGTTCTTTTGGAGTCGATTTGATATTTCGGCAATAGTTTCTATAAAGAAATAAATTTTTTTTTTTTTAAATAACATTGACATATACATAAGTACATACATACATACATACAGGTACAGTTAAAAATGTAAACAAACACGAAGCAAAATTACAACAACGTCATCTTAAAATTGGTTAAACATGGGTGCAGTCAATTTTAAAATTTGCTGATTTACACAAGGTTTAAAAAACGTTGCTTAAACAACATTTGAAAAGCTGTTTAAAATTTTTATGAATACGGCTGCAAATGCATGCCAGTAATGATAGACAGTCCTGATACAGGGTGTCTGGTGGCAAATTTATATTTTTAAATACGATTATTTCAAAAAGCAACACACGATGCGGAGAGAGGGTGGCGCCGTTGGAATTATTGATTGTGCGGATTTGTTAGTCACGATGTCGCAGTGGTGGAGTGAGCATCGCTCGTTTGCTGTGGAGACCTCTTTTAAGAGTAATGATTTTTACATACTTGCTCGTCGACATTTTTGTTCAAAGTTCGGTATTCGGCGAATAGGTGGTAGGCCGAGTGTAAATTTAATTCGTTCGTGGGTGCAGAGAATGTCCCATGGCCAGAGCTCAGTCAATCTTCAAGGTCTCTTTAAAACATGGAACTGATTGAAGGCAATTTACATGCAATTCCGCGACTTTCAAAATGGAAAAGAGCTGCCTCACTTGGACTTCTGAGTGGAAATTAAAAACAATGTGAGTGTGGTAGTGAAAAAATGTGATTGTATTGCTACTTTCTGGCAATTAGTTTCATGTATAAGTGGTAGGTTGTTATTGAAAATAGTTGTTAACTTTATTTTTTTCTATTTGAAATACCGAAGTATATTTATTTGACATAAAGTCTTTATTTATTTAATTTGAAAATTTGCTTGTTTTTTATGGTTTAGCAATTGTCTATATGCATTTCGTTCCTACTTTTGGAACTCGTCAGTAGACTTTAACCCAAAAAATTTTTGAATTTAGTTAACAAACTTCGTATGTTTATAGTAAGACTCTTTTAATAATATATTGAGAATCACAGTATACAAACATAATAAGTTTGAAAGCTTCAAACAAAAATTTTTACAAAACAAGCATCTTTATTCCATTGTCTATCTATATTATTTTCCACCACCTTTTTACCATTAGCTGCCACATTGGGCAACAATAAAAGTATTAAAAAGCAAAAAGAAAAATAAAACATTTATTTTCATATTTGAAATACAGAAGTATATTTATTTAACATAAAGTCTTTATTTATTTAATTTGAAAATTTGCTTGTTTTTTATGGTTTAGCAAAAAATTTTAGGGTTAAAGTCTACTGACGAGTTCCAAAAGCAGGAACGAAATGCATTATAGACAATTGCTAAACCATAAAAAACAAGCAAATTTTCAAATTTATTTTTTTCTTTTATTATAAACTTTTTTCATAGAAAAACAGGAAAATATTAATTCACCGCACACATTTTTTTATCGATATCATTGAAAATAGATTAAAATTTACTATCTTTGGCTATTAAAAACAGCTGACCTTTTTCCATCATACTTGCGAGGCATACAAGAGTAGAAGGTAAACCTACTTTAGTGTGGTTTTAAAGATATTTTATATATTGAGGCTTTAAAGGTCATTCAATTTCTTTAAAATGTTATTTACAATTTTTTAAGTATTTTTTAAAGTATGCGAAGTTTTGTTGGGATTTTCCAACATCCTTTATTTCAATTTAATTTTAAGTTTACGACATAAAACACATAACGTAAAAAATAATTGCAAATAATTGCCTTTCCTTAACTTCTAATATCACGATTTGGAATTACACTTTATCTGCATGCGCCTATGCATTCTACGCGTTTTGCTCTGTAACTTGTCACATATAAATGGACTGATTCTGCTTTTTGACTCATGTATAAAACGCAACAGTTCATAGAGCGGATAGTATGAACTTTCAGTTTTAATATTAAAATGGGGAACTGCATTTATTTACATATCACAAATGAAAAAAGTAAAAAAAAATTAATGTTTTCAATCTAGTTCATCAAAGATTAGTCGGATGGTTGAAATACAATGTAATGAACGGTTTCAACACCCTTATTTTGAATTTTCTCCATTTTTGTTCTTTCTACATAGAATTATTTTAATTTTAGAATTTATCGGTAGGATGAAGTTAACAATTTCTTTGATTAAGAGTTGTCTCTGGAATATTTCCCATAAGGCCGAATTTAGATAAATATTTGATCTAGTTGTTCTTTTCAAAAATTATTTTCTTACATGTTTTGCTATATGAGCAGGGGTACCATCGCACACACACGCACATTGAATATTGCAGATACACTTAAAAGTTTTCTTGCATTTTTAAATGCAGAAAAAAACTATCATTGCTTATTAAAAACAACTTCAAATTTTTAATTTTTCTCTTATTTTCCAATAGTTGTATATATGTATGTATATATGTATATACATGTAGTATTTCCATATTATATTTAGCAAAACAGCTACAAAGTATTTCTTTCAGTGTACACATGAATTTTCTTATTTTAAACGGCAATCTTCCGGAAAGTATACTATTTAAATGTGCGTGATATAAAACTTTAAGCTTCGCTCAAGCACTCATACATACATGGAAGCATATTTATGTACATACATTTGCGCCATATTAGCAAATAACAGTGAATGCATAAAACTATAAAAAGGGGGAAGAAAAATAAAGATTAAACTGACTGACAAACATGACTTGAAGAAGTAATTATTTTGAATTATAAGTAGAGGTATGACAGTGCGTTTTTGTTTCTTTTTTTTTTTTTTTTTTGCTATAGTTGCTATAGTTTTTGTGTCCTGTTTGATAGTTTATCAACTTGAAGTAACTGGAAAAGCGAAACAAGCTAACTACCCCATCGCTTTTAAATATCAAATACGTTTAGTACTTATAGCAGTTTTTATGTACTGTTTAATATTATTCCTCGTCCATCATTTTAAATGCTTTAAAAATGGTTTGCTTACGAATACACTTAGTTTATATAAACAAATATTCCATCACATACTCATGTATGTACTCCTATGTTTGTATATATATGTATGTATGGCTGTTACTCGTATAAACATTTGTGTAAGTATTTGTATCATGTCAAATGTGCCTTTTAAATAAATTAAGCATAAAATCATGGACGCCATTATGTCGCTGCAAGGGTATTTGAAAAATATTGTGTGTACTTGTATGCATACAAACACGACAATTCGCGCTTTGCACTATAAAATTTTCTAATTTATTTATGGTTTGTCCATAAACGCAAAGCTTTTAATTTTATAACATGACAATCTCTTACTCTGTCTTCTGTTTGTACACTCAAATCTAAACACGCTTATTGTATGTAAAATGCACACACATACATATAAACATACATACATACATAAGTACATAAATACACACACAAAATGTCAGTCACTTTTCAAACATTTACATTTTGTAACAGGGTGATAAAATAGAAGTAATTTAATACATTTATATGGCCGGATTTTTCAAATATTCAATTTGAAGCTTTTTTTTGATACGACTAAGCACGGTTTGTGAAATTTAGATTTTTTTGTCAATAACATGGTTTTGGTGAACAGAATTCTTGTCTATTTTTTTCTGTGTAGTAACACTCTCATAAAGTTTAAGATTAACAAAATAATTCCTTTTTTGCAGATAAACATCAGCATTTTAATAATTTTGATTAATTAACTAATCGAAAATACATATTTTTGTTTGTTAGAGTAAATTTAATTACCACTATGATGTATTCAGAAATAGTTTATTTTTTTTTTATTATTCTTGTTTGTAAAAGGTTTTAAAATATTATTTGGCATATGTACTATACATATGTATATACAGGCAAACATATTTAAATGCCACTTGCATATTACTGGCAGTTTAAAGAACCCAATTTATAATTGATTAACGATAATTTTGTATTGCATTGAAATGATTTTAATTTAAACAACATACTCCTGCTACGAATTGATGGCTGCGTATGAATAGCAACAAATGAATAGATTTTGAGATAAAATGTCTGTCCAAAGCGTGGCGCTGTGTGTGATTAAATTGTATTTAGTACGGCATACATACTAGTGTTGAGCGAAACTGTGATTTTTTAATAATGTTGCTCCTTGTGAACGTGATTTCTAAATCGCTGTTCTTTTAAACTGTGATTGTGATCACAGTTTAGCAGTATTTTATTTGTAGCTGTTCTGTTATTTTGACAAAATCTAATAAGAATAGCAGTTGTGAAATTAAACAGTGACTGTGATCACGGTTTAACATATTTCAGCTCTTCTGCTTTAAAAGTATGTATTAGTATTGGTATTTTGATAAATGCTAATAAGAAGAGCGACAAGAACAAACAATTAGCATCAACCCCAACCAAATATTGATAATTGTCGTATGAGAGTCAGAGAGACAGTAAAATTGCAAATACAAAAATGTGAGAGCTATACATAGTTGCCATACATAGTTGATTTGACACGATTAGACGATTTTTTGATTTTTGACAAACGGTGAACGTATACAAATAAATTCATGTGGTAGCTTTATTTACTGTAAAGTAAGCATGCAAGAGCATTCACAGTTTGAATGAAAGAACTACATTTGCAAAACCTGTTACTTGATAAATTTAGTTACAGTTGTGATTAGTGATTTTTCAATAGCTTTGAAAAAGTAACAGGATTCGAAAAATAGCTCATCACTAATACATACATACATACATATGCACATTTGAAACTGAATACATTGTATGTCAAGATAACTGAAATTTGTTTGATGTATAACTGAAGCCTATTTATTAATTTTAGATATTTACAGCTGCATACATGAGTCTTAAGATAAATCGAATGAAAAGTTATAAGTAAATGAAAGTTTAGTTGGAAATCGATGTGGTTTCTATACACTGACTAATACTTATGATAAAGTATGTGTTTGTTCAAATCATTGTAGTGGATAGCAAAATAAGCAATTTTCTATTATTTGTGTAAGCTAGAATTATTGCAATGGATCAAAATATACATATAGGAATATGAACTTTTAACTATTGAAATTACTGCGTTAGTTAATATACATATCGATGGTCTCATCATATGGTCTAACTCGAATTTTTTTACGAAATTGAGATTTTCAGTGATTCCAATACATTTTACACCTCGTCACAAAAATTTATTGCAATGGTCTAAAAATAAAACTTTTACAAGCAGTTGTACCAAAACAATTATTTATTAAATATTACACTTTCTATTATGGTTTCACCCCACCAACGATATAAAGGTTTAAAGCAAAAGCAAATAAATTTAAGTTAAAAAAAACCAACTGCCACTGTAACGTAAAAGTTTAAAGAACAAAAGATTTTAAGGAAGAAGATAACATAATGTTTTATATATTTTTTATAAGAGTAAAACATAAACTATTAAGCTTGTCTCAGTTTCAGTTAGTCAGCGAAAATTGCAGCATAAGGGCAGAATTACATATTAATGTAATTGAAATTCTTGTTTGTTATGAAAAATATAAAGAATAAATTAATTGTATGTCTGTATGTTTGAAGAAATTTTTTTATTATTCTGTTAAATTTAAATAATTATTTTTTTTTTTATTTTTTTATTAACTTGGGGCCACACGTTCAATTTTTGCCTTTCAATTCCATTCAATTTGAAATACACTCACACGTTTTTTACTAACACACTCAAACTTTTTAAACTGAAAACTAGATTGCTTTCAAATTCACCTATCCATTTATATGGCAATTTAATTTTCAATTAGAACAGCTAGTCACAGCTTGATTAAAGCTACAAATTTGAGTTGTATCTTCGTCGGTGGAATTTAAAAAATGAAATTGACTATCAATTTGTGTCACAACTATCAATTTCAAGGAATTTTTTACACACAGTATATGTGATGAACGTGTGGCTGCAGCGTTAATGTTACAAAAAAAAATTACAAAATATATGATAACTTATTCTGACGAGTGTAGTTACAAAGACCTTCGCCCTCCTTTTGTGCTACCGCGCAGCCATTTTAATAAAACGAGGGTTCACATTACTGAGAAGTTATGGAAAATTTTAATAATTTTAATAACAACAACCATAACGAGTATATACTCGTATATACAAAAACTACAGAATTGAAGAAATGAAACAATGGCTTTGAAATTCATAATATCCATTCCACCAAAAGAAATTTTTGAAATGGAAGCAATAGCAACTGAGGGAAGCAATGTATTGCTTACTTGATAACAAAAGCTTCAAAAAAAACTTCTGAAAAGCACTCACGTAAGATGGGCTATTTAACAATGTAGAAAATATAAATTGCAAGCCACACAAAAACTATGTATTATTACTTCCTTTAAGCACTTTGGTAAGGCCAAAAATTCATGGTTTTTTGGAAGCTCCCTTAAAAAAACGCTTCTGGGAAGCAGCAATTTTTGCTGGGATAAACCATATTTTATACCAATTTCAGTACCATATACCAATTTATTCTTGGATATACCAAACTTCACAAGGTTATTGAAGAAGAGGCACGATTGTTTGTGAGATTAAGCTATAAATTCTATTTCTAAGCTTCAATATGCACAAGGTCAAGAATAGCTAAGCACCAATTAAAGAATAATGTTTATCGGTTCGAAATTTCTGAATGTTGCCAATAGTATTGAGAAGCTCCATGTTGAGCATACTCTGGGCCATGCGTATCAAAGTCAATCAACCCCTGTATTAACAGTGCAGTAAAAGTTTCATATTTTAGAAGCAAATGTAGTAATAATGAATAACTTTTTACACGTATTTATATAATTCTACTTTTAACTAACTCCAAGTTGTAATAATCTCCCTCAGAAAATTATAGAGATATTATATTAAACTTCCATTAAATCAAATGAGAAGCTTAAGTAGTAGTATAATAGCTAAAACAAGAACTCAATAAAAAATTCCTTTATGGAGCTACGCTACTCAAAAGTTGTTTGTATACAACGGAGTTTTCAAAGGACAATTGGATCATTGACAAATTCAATTTGAAGTAAGTGCTGATGGTTTCTCAGCTGCACGATTGGTGTTGTCTAAGGTAGTACTGCGCATGTCCAAATGCCACCATACTGAGTTGATTTAGGCACTAAGAAAGCAAAAGGATGGAACCAGGAAGCATGTAAACTGTTTCTTGATCATAAGCCACTAAGATTGGATGAGGTTCTACCTCGCCGGTCAAAAATAAATGTTCTTTGAGGAAAAAAAATTCAGCAAGTAGTGAAATAAAGTATTTATCAAAATTCTTATGCTTTGTGTAGTAAACGCAATAAGCGAAGAGAGCAAGAAACAAAGGATTAGAAACCTGTCGGGCAGCACATTGCGACGTCGTTGCATTTAATGAACTTCGTAGTGAAATGCAACACTGTTCCCATCAAGCACTAACTGTTAATAGACTACTGTCAAATTTTGAGCAAGTGTCCTCATTTACTTTGCGTTTAACAGCTGTTCAAAACATACAACCTCGAGTATTTTTCTAAAATGGGAAAAAGTGAATTTCGTCTGCTTATTAAACATGATTTTTTTGCGGAAAAAAACGTCAATCAAACCAAGGAAAAGCTCGATAAATGCTATGGGGACTCTACACCGTCGATTTCAATGGTAAATTTGACTTTCGTTGTGGCCACATAAGTATAAATGACACTGAACATTCTGGACGGCCAATTGAGGTCAGTACACCCGAAAATTTCGAACAAATCCATCGTTGATGGTGTTGGCCGATCGAAGAGTAAAAGTGCGTGAGATTGTTGATGCCATAGGCATTTCAATTTTAAGTGATTAGCTGGGTTTAAGAAAATGGTCTGCAAGATGGATGCCGCGTTTGCTCTCAATTGACCATAAACTTAAACGTGTGACAACTTCAAAGGATTGTTTGGTGTTGTTTAACCACAATCAGAATGAGTTTTATCGGCGTTTTGTAAATGAGGATGAAACATGGATACATTACTGTAGTCCGGAGACCAAGCAGCAGTCTAAGCAATGGGCTTCTACGGTTCAACCTACTCCGAAGAAGGCCAAGGTAAGTTTGTCAGTCAGTAAGGTGATGGAAATAGTTTTTTGAGATACACGCTGGATAATCCACATCGATTAACTTCAAAAGGGAAAAACAATAAATGGTGAATATTATGCCCACTTATTAGACCGATTTAATGAGGATTTAAAAAGAAAACGTCCCCATATGGCCAAGAAAAAACTTATTTTTCATAAAGATAATGCACGGGTGCACACGTGTGCAATCTCAATGGCAAAACTCTTTGAATTGGGCTACGAATTGGTACCTCATCCACCATATTTTCCGGTTTCATATATATGTATATATATATATACATATTAGGGCTGGTGGGTTTGTATGGAGGCAAAAAATCGCTCAAATGACAAGGAAAATCGTATTGTATTGATCAAAATAAGAAGCTTTGCCGAAGGAACCATACCTATAAAATGTATTTTGATGTCCCGACTTTTGATCAAAATTTAACCCTTCGGATCAAAAGTCGGGACATCAAAATACATTTTAGAGGTATGGTTCCTTCGGCAAAGTTTCTTATTTTGATCCCTAGAATACGATTTTCCTTGTAATTTGAACGATTTTTAAATCGACCCGCCCTAATACATATAGTCATATATTATATTATTTGACTATGAGTATTCAATGTTTGAAAGCCAGCAAAGATCGAAAATTGAATGCGGCTAAGTGTACATTCCTTATGTATGAAAAAAAAATATTTAAATTGATATGCAAAAGAGTTTTTGTGTTTAAGTTAATTTTAAGATAAAGAACATAATTTGCATTCTCCGAAAATTCAAAAAAGCAATAAATTTATTTAACTTAACTTTTTGATTTACGAGTACTTCATTTATTGACCTTGGCCATACATTTGTTCGTACTTTATGTTTATAATTTTGTATTTTATTTTCATTTATATAAATTTAAACACTTCTATGTATATAAAATACTAAATATAATTTACAACTTTACACGTTTTACTTACAATGCAAATGATTTACAACCACCAGTACGGTTGCAATAACATGAATTCAAAATTTTTGTGAGGACACAAACTTGTGTAATTGTGTAAGAACAATAGTATCTATGTACGTAAGTGTATAGAAGGCATTGATGTCCCATAGCAAAATAGATAGTCAAGCTAACAAAATAAATGAGATAACAACTGTAATAGGAATTAAGGAACACACAATGTTGTAGTACGTTATTAAGATGGTAGTAAGCAACAAAACCCAACGATATTAGCAGGAAATGCAAAAAAAGTTGCATAAGCAAATTGTTAAGAAGACTAAGAATAGAACACTCGTAGAAGTAGCAAATTATATGCAAAAATGCAATACAATATTCATTGAAGAACTGAAAACGTATCATCATCATACTTTTTAAGCACAATCAAATTAAACATTGTTTTAAAATTGTGCAAGTAACATTTTCTTTGTAATTTAGAGCACCAAGGGGAGCTGTGCAAGGGAAATTTCAAAGACTTAACATCAAGTCGAAACTTTAAATTAGAAATAAATATTTGAAATATAATTATTGCATACTTTTGACGTTCTTAAAGAGAGGAAAATGAGATAAATTATATAAACATTCGAAAACTTAGTTATGATGTAACTCTTTTATTATTTGAAATCAAGTGCAAGCAATTTCCCAATTCTACTATAGTGTTTTAGGTATAAAAATAACTAAATCAACAAATACTTTTACTCGTATTTTATACTTCAGTTGCACAGTGGTGTGACTCGTATATGGTTTCTTCACATGTATGACGAAAATGTTTCATGATATAAAATGAACCTCTGAAGCATTTTTGGCAACTTTTTGATCTGATTTCCTTGTTCAACTAATTTCATGCAAATGTACATCATGTAAATTAAGTATAAGTATATATAGAAAAACTTTATTTTTTATACGCATATTTATACGTTCGAATAAGACGTTTTGTTTTAAATAGCCCGGAATTTTAACAATTATTATGACTCAACAACTTGTTACTATTTGAAGTAAAACTAAAACTATACCATTAAGAAGAATATGCCCCTATACACTACAAAAAGGCATTGAAATGATTAAATTCGCTCAAATGTAGAAAATTCATGGTCACTGTATTGATTTTGTAACGTTTTTTGTTTCTTCTGTAAAAAATATTAAAAAAAAAATACTTGCACGCGTTTGTATTTAAGGACGATATATACTTATTCATTTTTGAAAAACATTCTGTAAGCTCTAATTATTTTTTTTTTTTTGCATGGAATAACACACAAAAAAAACTTGGAGTTGTTTCATTGTTATATTTGTTAGGAAATTACACATTTTAAGCAAAAATTAAATTATTAAAAAACAAATTATGCTGCTTGAAACTGTCTAATCAGTGTAAAAATGATAAAATGATTTGTCGCCTTCAAAGTCGACAAAAAAATATTTAATAGATAATTTTAAATTTTATATAATATAATATATATAATAGCGAAATATATTTTTTTAGAAACAATCCATGCGTAAGTCATATCAGATTTATTTTAAAAGGTTTATAGTTTTTCATTCAATTTTATAACAGTTTATATTGTATTAAAATGCAACTTAAAATTATTATATTTGAAACTTGTAATTTAAATTGATTCAATTCATACAAAAGCCTTATTTGATAAGGTCTTAGACATTAGGTATAAAAATAAAACGTTCAGTTTGAATAGTTGTTTTTGTTTTGCTATTTTGAGTATTTTTTTAACTATTTTATACCACAGTCGTTTGATAAAATACAACTGAAAGGGTCGCAAAGCAATTTTGAAATTTTAAGCAACAAAGTCCAAAAACTAAATAGTGCAACACAAAAGTGTAGTCGAATTAAGGAATGTATGTACATATATACATATATATACATACATATGTATATAAAATAAATACAATAATTTATTGTGTGCAGTTACATTAATTGAGCCCTGCAAGTGCTGTTGCTAAAAATTAGCACATTAATGCTTAAAGACAATCAGATTGTATACTCGTATACTTAATATGAAAATTTTCTTCCGATGTTCTGACACAGTTGACTAACTAGACACTCCATATTCTTAAGAGTTCAGAAAATATATCTAAAGCACTGCTAATGTTTAATATTGAGTGAGAGCAAATATTGTTATTTGTGTTAACTAGAAAGGAAGAATTTTTTTTGGATCATTAAATGTGATTACTTACAAGTGAACTTCTTAAATTATCACCTACAATTTTACGAAAAGAGTTTGTATAATACTCGAAGTGTAATCATTTCCGCCTGAAAACTATAGTTAAGCAAACAAAATTTTCAGTCAATGCATAATAAAATTTTTTTTACAAAACAATCATTCCATTTAATTTGTTTTTCACTTCACACGAATGTATGCATGTATCTATGACAATTCATATGGCAGAATTAGTCGATTTTTATAGTGTTACTATTGAAGTTGTCGTATCGTTTTATTCCGAATATTAGTTAAGGGCCACTCAGACTATTATACTTTTTATTAATACATGTCAAAAATTCAAGTAATACGTGCAAGTGCGATATTGTGAATGCAAAATGTCATGACGAATGGTAAATAATACGATAAAAATTTGACATCCCATAAGACTTGACCATTTTTTGAAATTTTTCTAAACGATAATACTTTTCATCTGATCAGAGTTGCATTATTACAAAATCAACTAATAAACAAACTGATAAGTCGTCTGTTTCGACGACGTTGCCGTACCGTCATTTATGGGAATATGTATTCGTCTGAAACCGGCTATAAATATTGAATATGCTTATCGTATTGAATAATTTTTCGAGTAAGCCATGCCTGAAAACGAGCGAAATTATCGTATTTTCTTTTTCTTTATATTATTTAAACCAACTACTTTGAATGCCGTTTATTTTCAAGGGCCGGCACGACCACAGCTTTCATGAAACTTCTCTGCCGTCGGAAGTCAACGATTAATGTAGGCATGTTAATCCTGCAGAGCTGTTTGCTTTCCAATTGTGTTTTTAATGTAATATGAGGTGTGATGGTGTGAACACAAAATGTAACTTTACGTTCGATTTTTTGGCAGTCAAAACAAATGTCTTTAGATTTCTTTCTCGCAAAATGTGATAAAAGTCTTTATACATGTATAATAGTCTGAGTGGCCCTTTAGTAAATATGTGAGGCTGCAAGCGAACGTGTCAGGTGATATTATTTATCTTTGCTTTATACATGTGTGTATATATGTATGTGAGAGAGAAGTTAACGTTTGCTCCGTAAAAATATATTTTCAATCTCACGTGAGTTACGATACACATTAAATAAACAGCAACATGTTTTATTTTTTTTTTACAAATTTTATCAGCTGATTCGTAAACTCTCGACAAAAATCGACTAATTCTACCGATAGACCTTGTCCACAATGAAATAACAATTTCCAGTATTGATCATTACTCTGATTACAACATTGCAAAACTCACACGGTTCTGACAGTATGGCGATTTTGGTGACCAATTTTTTTTTATAATCTTTTTTTTTATAATCTGCTAATTCAGACGTAGTGATACTGCTTAGGTCTATAAAACAATAATATAGTTAAGAGTCTACTGAATAAATTTTGTTAACATCTTATGCCAAAACAATTATTTCTTCATGCACTTTTTTGTGCAAAAACCAAGAAATTTTTTTTTTCACTTTTTCCAGAATATCTATGTATATAATCAAATGCACACTTCTATGTTGATTTTCAGTAGCACTTTAAGAAAAAAAAATTATTCCAGTAAATTTTTTCAAAAAAAAAAAAAAAAAAAACTTACTAGGACTAATAATTTTACAATAAGGACATTTGGTAAAGGAGCAATAAAGCCTTAAATACTAAAATTTGCAACACAAAATGCATGAAACTGATGACACCATTTTATTTAGGGAGCAGTGATTTTCGATATTTTTGGATGCCCATGAAATTTGTCACCCAAATCGCCAAACTGAATTTAGGGTTTTAGATTTACATGTTGGTTTAGATTTACATGATGTTTTTATTTTATTCATTCAGTTTGATTATAAGAAAGAGTTCTAGCTTTTTAGTTATTCCGTATACGAGTATACGAGTATTCCTATACAAACCATTTGTGAACCTACTTATACGTATAACTGTTAAAGCTACTTCTGAGACAGATGCTGGTAAAGTAAAGTTTAACCCTGCCTGTTTACGAGTAATGCAAGCTTTATATGATTGAAAATTGAACTGCATTATGAAAAAATATGGAATTGTGTATTTTAAATGTTCACTAAAAGTTTATTTTATATTACACTCTTAGATATCTTGCCAAATCACTCTTGCACTAAAGAGCTGATAACTGATGCTTAAGGACAATCGTTTGGCCAAGCGGTTTCGTTAATAAATATATCACAGTGCCTTTGAAATTTAGTTTCATATAATAACTGGAAGGGTTCTTCCGATTCGGAGTTCCTGCATTTTTTTATTTAATAGAACATGAAATGTTATTTTAAAAATTAAATTGCAAAATATGCAAAAATTTCAAATGTTGTCATAGTAACATGCATGCATACATTTATATGGACATACATACGTATACTAACTATATATTTTTTTATTTCTTCTCCATCTTGCAATGGTATTTTGAAATGTATCTCTTTGCCAATACCAGCACTAAACTAATTTAGACTTCCAACTACATTTAAATTGGACACAGTATTTTACCATGTGTCAAATATTTTGTGTGTATGTGTGTGTGAATCTACTGTACATATACAAATCATATTCATCAAATTTGTACTTGTTTTTCTTACAGTTTTACCATTTCGGTATTAATCAGAAAAACTACTTTGGGGTAATGAAATGTGGAAGCTTGCGTAATGATATTGAGAGAGATAAAATGTTAAAACTGGAATGGGACTTTTATTGTAACGAAACTACTTTAGAATTTAAATTTCAAAAGTTTAAAATGAAATATTTTAAAATATTTCATTTATTTATTTAATTATTTATTATTTATTTAATTATTATTATTTATTTATTAATTATTTATTTAATATAAATTAACAAAATTAATTAAATTTTCACCTATTGTAGTGAATGTACAATTATGTACATCACTGTTAGAATTTTAAGAATTTATTTTTAATTATATTTTTTTTTACTTTGTTAATTATGAGACACACACTTATTTAACACACACTTAGTTATTTAAGAACCCTTTTTTTTCTTTATTCTTTTTTTTTATGTTTACGATTGGTCAGCAGAAAACTTTAAATATTCAAAACAATGTCAATGTACTAAATGTTTATTTGAGATTTGTAATATAATACTATTTCTTTATTAAGTAAAAACGTGGGAAATAATAATTTCTCTTATGAAATTTATGAGCTGACCAATGCAATAATTTAGTATATAAGCAATTGATTTTTAGGAATAAAATTCAGAATTAATTTGACAATCAAAAAGCTCTTGATTCTTTTTTCTTAATTCTCAAGTGGGCATTTTGATGCTCTGTTAATGCGGCTGAAGAGCTAAGTAATACTTTAACCGATAAACAAATCAAACACAGTCGATCCTTTAAAATTACACTACACTATAAACAATTTGATAATATTAATTAAGTTTTTTCACTCAAATTAATTAATACAATTAAAAATTTCATTGAATGAATTAAATTGTTAATTGAAAGCATTAATTGGTGAATAGTTGTTTCTGTGCTGTAACAATACTGTGTGTGTAGTTGCTCTTTGGCAGGTTTCTCTTTGGCAACACTGTGATTGGCAACTCAGTTTTTTTTCGTGTATCATATTGCTGTTAAACATGTTCAGTTTGGTCTATAATTTTAACAACACTTGCAAATTTCATGTTCGGTTAAGAAAAATCATCCGAGCACTTCTTCCACTTTATGGTCAGTTTGGACGACCTGCTGAGGCGGCAATTCGGAACAGTGTGACTTAATTTAACACCAAAATTACATTATTGCACATTAAACTACCAACACGCATACGTAGAGTGTGGACAGAGGAAAATTTTGCAGCTCTATTCCCCAGTGTTGTTGATGACCGTGAATTATCGATTCGGCACCATTCGTGGCAGTTGGGCCTATGTTACTTTTTTTGCCTAAAATAGAAGAGCTGGAATGGACTGACATGTAGTTTCAGCAACACGCTGCTTCATGTCACACATCACACAAAATAATAGCCCCATTGAGAGGCGAGTTTGGTGAACAGTTTATTTCGCGTTTGTGGCCAGTCAATTGACCGCCTAGATCGTGTGATTTAACGCTTTTAGATTATTTTTTTATGAGCTATGTTGAGCTTCGTGTCTATAGGAACAAGCACGCAACACTTGACGCACTGGAAGATAATATTGAGCAATTTATTCGGGAGAGACCAGCCGATATGTTGGCGATATTACACCAAAATTCGACCCTGCGTATGAACCATTTCAGGCTAAGCTTCGTATCGTGATAATGTTGGCATAGTATGGAATTATTCGTTTCTAATAAATGAATATTCTTTATTAGTTTTTTAGTTTTAATAACTTCGCATGTACTCGTATACGAGGATTCTAGAGGATAATAAACTTAACTTATAATTAGTAATTTTAAAGAGAAGCCAAGTTTTCGAATATTAAATTAATAAACTGTCCGAAGATTTTTGAAGCTCTGCGGCTTATAAATTAAATGTATTTGTTTGCAACTGAAATCACAAATTATACCACTCATCTACGATCCCGTTTCTTTTTATCCCAATACGTTCTTATTATATTGGTATGTTCACAAAAGTTGTTCAGCTTTATCGTAGGTACAACTTTGCCAAATATTTTTAGCAAAAACTTAGGAGTCCCCTTAAATTTTTCTTAAACAAGTGAAAATTTTTTTATAGCTTTGCTACTTATCTCACGATACAGGAGCTGGGATGTGATTTTCATAACAAAAATAATCGACTCTCGTATTACAGTTATAAATTTATTTTTCTTTTGATTTCCTTGTACTTAAAACTAGAGTATGAAAATAAACGAAAAAAATTTTGAATTTGTTTTGCTTCGTTCTTTGAGGTGAGTGTTTTTGTATTGTTTTTGCACATGAGCACAAACCAGAGAACACAGCCGATAAACAGCCACCGTCGGCCACAAACAATGAATTAATTTAATCGTACGCCGCTAGAAAGGAAACTAATGGGAAATAAATGAAAACGTTTTGAAATATTTGCGGCGAATTTGACTTCATTATACTCGTATAATATAATTTTATTACATTGTTGTTTAACACATTAAGTTTTTTTTATATAGCTAATCACCAAAGCTATAACCCCTCTCTCTCTCTCTTTTCTTTCTTTAATTTTTGCACAAAAGAGTGCAAATAGACTCTTAGCTGCATTATTGCTACATATAGCTTAGAGATATCATCAAGTCTGAATTAGGCCCATAAAAAAAATGGTCACCAAAATCGCAAAACTCGGTATAGGATTTTACTACACTTTGGTAGTACTATCGAGCCTTTACTGTGCAGTCCGTGTATTTTTCTGAAAGTCTCAATTTGTTGCATAGTGTTAATGGCGTTTTCTTTTCTAATAAAAAATGTTACATTTATTATGCTTTACAATAAAAATTTGCAATAGAATGGTTTTTCGAAACTGAAAGTTTAGTAAAAAATTATTGTATCACAAAGAACAATAAATTTATTTTTTTTAATAAAAAGTTAAAAAATCTTGCTGGTGTTCAAGAAAATAAAACGGCATTGGACATATGTATATAAATAAAAATGTTGCATAGCATTCAAAAATATATTCGTTTAATATTCTATTGCAATCCATTAAATATTATCAAACACTTTCATAATAATGGGCATAAGCATAAATTGCGATTTCGGCAAATAAACCATAATTTTATTATTTCTTAAAGTAAAAAAATCCGTTTTAGTTAATATTATTTGTTATTTAAATAGTGAAACATTTTACAAATTGCAAATACAAGATATGACTACGATCAAATGTTGGTAAGCAAAGGAATAAATAAACTAAAACTAAATACCTGGCTTAATCAATATTAACATTTAAGAACCCTTATTCATCCCCTCACATTGACTTTAGAAATTAAATCTTAATCCAAGCAACAGCACTTCCTGTAATTACTACTTAAACTGAGAAGAACAAACGCACTTTACAGTCTTTTTAATTTCGCTAATACTTTTTTCTACTTCATTTTTATGTGAAAACCACACCCATTACAATAACAATGTTCATGCACATTATATTTAATGGTAACAAGCCCTTTACAGTCAAAGTATGTATAATTTTCTTTAAAAATTCATATCACTCAGTACGCTTTGTTTTTTGCGTGCAAATTGCGTTGAATATTAAATAATTTCAATAAACTAGAAATTGCCATTTTAATTTTTTTTTGTTTCTCAATACTTTTATTTTAATTACACGCATTAAAAGCAAAATAATTATGTATAATTTTTATGTCCGCTTTAATATGTTACACCTGAGAAAAGACAAGTTGTGTGACAACAATTAAAAATATTTTCAAACAGAATGTATAAACAACAATTCAATTTATGGAAATTTTGTAGCTGTCACAGTTGTTAGCACACTAAAAATTATTGTTTGGACACAATAAATAAATTATACAAATATACATTCATATAATAAATATACAAAAAAGAAATTTATATTATTATTTGCATGACGATAAAACGAACGATGGTAGTACAAGTGACAAGTGTTTTCATTATTTTGCATAAGTTTAATTAATATTAATTATAAATACATATTCTGAAGCAGTAACAACTGAGGGAATCAATGTATTGCTTACGTGATAACAAAAGCTTCGAAAAATGCTTCTAAAAAGCACCTTACGTTGGTGCTCTCAAAGTAGAAAAAAACTTTTAAAAAAATTTGACCTAGTAACTTTTGCATCTGAGTACACAAAAACTATATGTTATTACTTCTGTGAAGCACTTTGGTAAGGCAACAAATTTATGGCTTTTTGGAAGCTGAATGTATTGCTTCTAGTTGGGTTATCTCGAACAAAAAATGCCTTATTCATGCGCAACAGCAAGAGTAACATTGTAACATTGTCTCTCTTACCAAAATGCTTTTGGGAAGCAGTAATTTTTGCTGGAATAAGTAATTCATAGGAAAGGATACATTTGTTGCTTCCAAAATATCTATAAATGCATTTTTTCGAATTCTTAGGAAATTATATTAAAAAAAAAATACCAGAAGCCTAAATAAAAAGCATATTTTTCATAATATACAGCACACAGTGTAGGAGAAAATTCTGGTTTGAGAAATGTCCGACAATATTGAAGTCATTAAAATTTTTAGTAATTTTCGGTTAAGTACTTTGACTTCAGTTAAGTATTGTTACATTTTAACCTTTCAAAAAACGTGGTTTTTGTAGGTTAAAAGATGTGCAATCAAAGATTAAAATTTTTATCAAATCACACACTTTGTTTACTCAACACATATATTAAAAGCTTTTAAAACACCCAATGTTAAATTAAATCACTACTAGAATACCACGATGTTAACTTCGCTGCTGTTTACACAATATTTGAATCGACTAAATTGACTTCACTGTAGCAGATAAGTCATCATACTTCTATCAAAACACAGTCATAAACGTTTATGACTTACAACAAATATGACGCAATAGAACACCTTGTGAATTGGCTCAGTATATAACAATGAATATTCTTTATAAAAGTGGCTATTAAAATAATTCCACAAAAAAACTATTGCTAAATTTAAGAAAACTTTATTTGTACTACTAATGAAGGCAATTGCCAAATTGCGGATTTGCAACTATAAATGTGTGCCAACTATAATTCCCGATTCACCTACGCAAAATTTAGTGCATAAAAATTTTTATAAATCCACCTAAAAATCTTATATAATATTCAAAATAAACAAATATAATTTCCACAAATACTCATACACATGGATAACTACATACGAACATATCCTGTAGGAAGTATCAATGATAATACAGAACTGATTCACTGTTGACTTTGTCAACAATATTTCTGATGAGTTATTCCCGTAAACAAATGTATTTCAGATTTACGTGAACACCTGCCTCTACAGCCTAAACTCATGGTGATGGTGGGTGAAAAAGGTAAGCGTGCAATAATCGCTTCCATGGACCCTTAGAAAGCACCATGTGACACTCCAAGAATATATAAGTTGTAATCTTTGAACATAGTTATCCCTGTACTACGATCAAGTACCTTGCTGAGGTACTTAGAGCTATCTAAACTCTTGCTGCCGAAACCGTGCTCAAAGCAGCTTAACACTAAGAAGCCAAGACTATTCTCCCAGCGTTTTTGGTAGCAACCACAGCCACCAAGTACGATTCTCCGTGATCATACGACGCGAGTGTAATTTCTTACACCCACAGCGAGGTTTCAAAGAGAATTCGTCACCATTAACTGGCACAGCTACAACCACTCATCAGAGACAGAAAAATGCCTGAGCAGACACTATTCAGTCACCTACTCCACACACTTTAACATCAACCTTATAACACCGTGGGCTGGGACGAAATCGAGCTTTTTGTAAAGAAGCATGAGGACCGCTACACCCATCCGTGGTGCCAGAGACAAACTTCTGGCCATATCTCGACGTTCCACCCCGAAAGGTTTCAGCTCTATCGTCTTTTGAACTCTGGGCAGTTTCCTTGGACGCTGCACCTGATCGACAACACAGACTTGTTTCTTTTGATAAAAATGTCCACATCCGTTCCTCTGTTGCCAGAGTAGTAGGTAGTAACTCATAAAATCTATGGGGTAAAAAGTTAAAGACGTCGATAAGGCCAATTTACTCCGGCTTGGATCCCTGGATTTCTTACACCCGTAATCTCCTAAGAGATCTCATTGAGGGAACCATATGCAGACAATAGAAACAGAAAGTCACTGCTACATTTAAGTAACTCTAGTCTTAAAAATTTAAAACAAAAAAAATACTTTGTATAGATTATGAAACCAACAAATTACCTTTCCTTTGCCAACGTCGAGAGTTTGTATCAGGCCAAATGTTTCCTAATCACCAAACTCAAATATTAATATGTAAACGTTCCGCTGACAATGCTGCCAAACAGTTACCCAAATAGTCGAAAAAAGTGGTGGCCTTAAGATATTTAATGTCGCCCATACATTACACAAGTTCACTGCATAAGTCTGGCACTGTACAGTGCATTTATGTAGAGTATAGGGGTGGTTGTGCTATTTACGCAGTGAACTGAGTGAATATCAAAACGATTTTGATATTTGCTCAAGTTTGTAGAACTGTACAGTGAACTTTTGTCGTGTATGTTTCAAACGCTCAGTTGTGTCGTGATTTTTTTTATATATATTATAGTTTTAAAATAAAAACTGTACAAATTACTTGTATAGTCACAAGCTTAGTTTACGCAGTGCCAGACTTGATCACAGAACTTGTGTAGGTTATGGCTGGTATAAATACAGACTTCCGACAAGGTAGATACATATGAAACTATTTCATATATT
This sequence comes from Nowickia ferox, assembly GCA_936439885.1. Lineage (NCBI taxonomy): Eukaryota > Metazoa > Arthropoda > Insecta > Diptera > Tachinidae > Nowickia > Nowickia ferox. The sequence goes on along the minus strand of OW387023.1, from coordinate 98,113,233 downwards.
ATTTTAATTTTTCAAATACACAAACTATTTTTTGACATGCATGCAAATATATAAATATATTTTCGTAAAATTAAATAAAGTTTAGTGCTAAAATGACCATTTATTGACTTTAAATATATACAAGAAAAACTAGTTTCTGTGAAATAAAATGTATAACTTAAATACCTTTCAAGTGACACACATTAAATATGTGTGTCACTCAAGTCGTTAGCAGAGCTAAAATTGCGTGTGAGTTATGATCAACAATTGTTGTCACTATCAGGGTGCAGACACTTTGATATATGCTTAAGTGTGGGTGTTTTATATTTCTCCCTAAATGGCTGCCATACAATTCTTAGAAAATGAAAGAATAAAAAACAAAACAAACGCCTCAAATAGCAACTTTCGTCAAGTCAATTGAGCAATGTTCATGTTCACTTAATTTTTCTAACACAAAATTACTATCGCAAACGCCACTATTTGATGTCGTGGCAAATGTCTATTATCCACTTAGTTATGTGTTGTTTTTATTATTCGTTCATTTTTATAACTCACAAAATTTTTGTTCGTTTGCAACTCACTCCATATACATTTTTATGGTCTTTCTTCTGCGTAAAAAATCGTTAAATTTTAACTGCTGTTACAGTCTTTTAGAAGTTACTTGTTGTCATAGACAAACAAAGGTAATGTGTTCCATTGATTGTCCACTCTTAGAGTTATTCTCCTTCCAAAGATAAGACAACTAAAAGCTACCCAGTGATCAGTATAGATTGTTGTTAGAAAACAAATGTAAAGCATAATGGCTCAGTCTGAAAAACGTAGCAATATAAGAAGATAACATCAAGATCAGCGTTATTCGGTTGATTTCAGTTAAATTTTTGTTTTTAATTTTCTATCTTTTTATGTATCATAAAATAATGCCTGTCACACGATATTGAATTTTTTTGCTTACAAACTTTGCTGTTCTACTTGCCAGTAACAACTATAAGCACAAAAATTACAATGAAAAGCAGAGCAAAGGTAAAGAAGAATAAACATGCACAAGACATTTCACGCTGGAGTACTGAAATTGTATGCAGAAGAGAGATTAGATGAGTAAGCACATAGATAAAACTTAAAGCCCAAAAGTTTTATTCAATATGCCCGTAAAGCTGAAAATCGATTTAGAAAGCTGATATGTGATACAAAACTAATTCTAGATCAGTAATTCTAGAAAACTCTGAAAGTAGGCGAAACACAAGGCTAAAATTTTACAGGTGTGACCTGGCTCACTTTTTAAAGATGATAGCTTAAAACCTTGCATACCTGCAACGTTTAGGCAAGGTTTCAGCTTGAGTTAAAAGCTGTATATTTAATTTTTAATTCCAAGTAATATTAGTGCCGTCCTGTCCCTCATGGTTAAAATGTTTGGGTTTTCAGATTTTTGTAGTTGACTTTTCAAATAGATCTACTTGTGTATCAAATTTTAACTCAATAGCTAAAGATTTTGTTTGAGAGTGTTTATCATTGGTGTCAAGTTTCGTTAGAAACGGGTAATAATATATGTATAAATTGTATATTTAAATGTAATGAAACATTAGGCTTAAACATTTCGAGCATGTTAACGCCAATGCTTTTAAACGAAAATTGATCTTTAGTAAATTTTAACTATGATGTTTGAACTTCATTTATTTGTATATTTATGATTTGATCAGACTAACGTTCGTATCGCTTTGTAAGCCAAATTGCGTGTGATAATTATTAATGAACAAATAACAAACACGTAGTAGCAGGGAATAACTAGCTGTTTTCGAAGGCCACTACACCTTCATCATCAGCGTTCTTTTTGTTTGGTCCACTGTGTGTGGATCAGTTTTTGCTTATCGCAATTTGAATGCCAAATTGTAACAAAATCGCTTGAGTTAAACGCTTCAGATTTGTTTTTTTAGTTCTGAGCTTTATGGGCGTGTCCCCAACCCCACCTAAAATTTTCATATTTCCACATTTTTCTAATTCTATGCCCACCCAGCTCTGCTTGTATACCAAATTTTAGCTCTGTAGCTATAGTGGAATTACTTCTTCAATTTTATGAGTATGTCAGTGTGTCAGTAAGTCAGTGAGTGAGTGAATGATTACGTCTTAAAATATGCACTTGACAGGAGAAAAGAAAAAAATTAAATATTAAAAAACAGAAAATAAGAAATATCCTAAAGAAAAATCCCAATAAAAAAAACTAAAAATACATAAATTGCCCTAAAGCTTAATAAAATAGTTTCATTGAACAAGCAGTAATTAAAAAAAAAATCAAAACACCCGACTGCGACCAACTTTGAACCGTTAAATATCCTAAATGGTCACTCGAAATGAAAAATCAAGAGAATCCTAAATAAGATTTAAAAAAAAACCTGTAGAATGACACCCATTTTGATATAGTTCGCCGAATTTTTACTTTTTTCCTATACACAAAATGTCATCTATTGGTCGCCATATTGAGTTGTCACTACTGTCATATGTTTAGTGACAAATTGATGGATGAAAGAAGTATCAAAAATGGGTTCACGCATTTGGAAAGGAACACATACATACATACCAACATAGATACATACATGCATACATAAAGGATGATTTTTTAGCAACTTTCTTTTTGGCAACACTATTTCAGGCAACTCAGCTGTTTTCGTATATCATGTTCCTGTTAAACATGTTCAGTTGGGTCTATATTTTAACTATTAATCGACTTATAAATGAACAATGCTAGCAGATTATTAAATTTTATTGTGCTCTTCTTAAATTTTATGCACAGAAAAAAGTATTCACCAATAAATGTTTTCAATTAATAATTTAATTGATTCAATTTAATTTTTAATTGTATTAATTAATTTGAGTGGAAAAACTTAATTGATATTATCAAATTGTTTATAGGTGAAAATTTAATTAATTTTTTAATTAATATTACAAATAATTTAATTAATATTACAAACTCATTCATATTACTTTTTTGTGTGTGGTCAGTTAGGGCGACGTCCTGAGGCGGCTATTCAGAATCTTGTGATTTAATTTTGTACCAAAATTACATTACTGAACATTAAACCACCAACGTGCGTGTTGGTGCGTACAGGGGAAAATTTTGCAGCTGTATTCGCCAGTGTTGTTGATGACCGTGGATTATCGATTAGGCACCATTAGCAGCAATTGTTACTTTTTATTTTTTGTCCAAAAGTAAGAGCTGGACTTGGCTGACATGTAGTTTCAGCGAGACGGTGCTAAATATTATACAGCATACGAAACAATGGCCCAATTGAGAGGCGAGTTCGGTGAACAGTTTATTTCACATTTGCTATTTCTATTGTGCTCTTTAACGCCTTTAGACTATTTATTGGGGGGTAATGTTAAGGCTCATGTCTATAAAGATAAGCCCGCAACGGTTGACGCACTGAAAGACAATATTGAAGAATTTATTCGTGAGATACCGGCCGATATATTGGCGAGAGTATGCCGAAATTGGACTCAGCATGTGAACCATTTCAGGCGTAGCCGAAGTCAACATTTACATGAAATCATCTTTAACCATTGAATTATATAAATTTTTCTAAAGATTCAAATAAAGATTTCACACATTTCTCTAAATTGTATGTGTTTTATTTTTATAAATCAAATCCGAAAGCTTCTAAAAACTCCCCATTTTCATAGGCTAATAAACACAATACCATTCTTTGCGACGCGCAGTCGGGTAATAATAAATAAACTCCTGCTTGTAATTGTTGAGGTTGATAACCACATCATAAAATTAAAAATTAAGTAGGAATTAAACTTCTTAAACGTATGCAAGTTATATAAATCAAAATGGTCGAATTAAAATAATTATGTGGTTAAGTAAATATAACTGTACTAAGGATTGCAGCAAAGATTTTAAAAAATAAAGCTTTTAGTGTAATTTTGGGATCATTAGAATTTAGCTTCGAAAGTATGTGCTTTACGAATAGAATTGCATAATAACATATATTTTCAAATCGCTTCAAACAAATCAAATTGATTTTGAATTTTAGTGTATTATGTATGTTATTATAATATTTTATTCATTATTATTTATTTTTATTATTATATTGCACCTTCTTTGTTATGCTACCTCTCAAGGTCACAAAATGTTTTGCTGGGTATATTGTAGCTTATAAATAAAAATAAATAAAACTTAAAGAATCCCACAAACGGGCCACCTATTTTGTGAGGCAATCAACTTAGACGACCAGGCGAGCATTTAGTTCGCATTGATTAGTTTAGTTTGTATTTTGTCGCGACAAATAATTGCCATTAAATGCTTTATCTAACGTCATAAATTGCTGTCAATACGTTTTCTGTGGCTGTCGCTACAACTATTGTCACACTAAGAATTTGTTATAAAGGTTATAACACAATAATAAAAAAAATTAAAAATGTGCGATACGCTTTTTTCTCTTGTGCTATTTTCTTTTATTATAAAAAAATTTTATTTAAGTGGGAAGAACAGAAAATAATTTTTTTTTCAATAGATTGATTTGTTTTGTTGTTCTTATTAAGAATACATAGACACGCCAGCATGCATAAGCGATTTTTTTCTATAATATTTGCATGGTTTTTAACCTAACGCTATTAATTAAATAGAGGAATTTAGTGATTTCACTTATTTTCGTAAATCGATCATATTTTAGGCTACGGAAATTTATTCCGACTTTTTTAACATCCATGATTTTCATATTTATGTATGCAAGAATTATAAAAATTTAAGTTATACCACGTGAAGACTGGCAAAAATGTAATGCAAAATTTAAAATCATAAGCTTTACTATGCTTATTAATTAAGAAAAAATAGCTACAAAAAATTCTGTTTAAAGTTTGAATTATCTTTAAAGAATTCAGCATAAAATTTGTATGATAAACACAAATTTTTTGAGTAATTTTTATACACATTTTTTAGACAAGTCGTTTTCCTAACGTGTGGAAAGAGGCCGCTGGTTTTTTTTACCTTAAATATTAATTTTGTTATACATCTTCAGCACACATTACATAATTCCCAGTCAACACATATCAAAACTTAAGACTCTAACTGTGATTTAAGTTTTAGTTAATAATTTTCTGTTGACATATCACAATTACTAATATGTTGAAGAATTTACAAACGGAAAGACAAACTCAAATACATTCATATAAAGGGTCCGCCATCTAACGTTTTTTTTTCAACTAGTGCTTATTTCGTGAATGGTAACACTTAGCTCATGTCTGATTTGACAGATAATTAGTTTTATCCTTCCGCTGAACGAATATGGTTGTGTATACGCTTGAACAACGCTGGGAAATATTGCCTGCGACCGTTTTTGCCAAAAAAAATCATCTTTTCAGATGAAGCTCATTTTGATCTTGGCGGGTATGTACACAAGCAAAATTGTCGCATTTGGGGCACAGAAAACCCGCACGCATACATTGAAAAGCCGACGCACCCAAAACGAGTCACTGTTTGGTGCGGATTTTGGTCCAGAGGCATAATTGGGCCAATGAGCAAGGAGTGGCCTTTACAGTCAATGGCGATCGTTATCGGGCCATGTTGAACGAAATTTTGTTCACAAAAATTGAAGAGGAGGATATTGGCAACATTTGGTTTCAACAGGACGGCGCTACTTGCCACACAGCCGAAGCTACACTCGATGTTTTACGCCCTGTTTTTGAAGATCGCATTATCAGCCGCAGAGCTGCTGTCGTTTGGCCACTTCGGAGCTGCGATTTGACACCGTTGGACTATTATTTGTGGGGTGCCGTCAAAGATAAGTGTTAAGCCGACAAGCCAGAGACAATTGACGCTTTAAAGGACAATATTCGTGAAGCCATTGGTGAAATACACACAATCGCACACAATCGATAATGTGCATAAAAATTGGACCGATCGTGTAGGCTACTGCATGGCCAACCGAGGCAGCCATTTGAATGAAGTTATTTTTCATTATTAACCGGAAGGATTGTACTTTCAAATAAAAAAAGAAATTTGAGAATATATTCAGTAGTTTTTTTTTTATAGCATTTTCAAAAAAAAAAGTTATTTTGCGGACCCTTTATAAGCAATTCCAGAGAAACTTCCACTATTTTCTAATGTAAGATAGCCAAGCAATTAAACTTGTATTTCACATCAATGTGGTTCTACTTAAACTTATTTTTTACAAAAAGATACAATCTAAAAAAGCATATAAAGAAAATTTTCACCTTTCTGTGGAAATGCCTATATAAAAATGTGAAAATTTTTTGTAACTGTCGACTTCAAAACCAAATTTCACCTCTCAATTGTAATGCATTGTGCCCAAAATCTATATTGGACATTAAACTTTGAGTTGTCTATTATAAGTGTTTCTTTTAACCCGTATATTATCATTTTAAGAAAATCAAATGTAAATTATATTGCATTAGATGGCAACCTTAAAGTTTATTCCACTACAAACTGTAAATCAAGAAATATTTTGAACCGATTTGCGCTAGATGCAACTACATTTCGTTTTCCAAACTTCACTTCTTTTTCAACTGTTGAACCATCAACTATGCAAATTTAATAAGATTAAATTTATACCTAAACTACTTGCATTCTAAAAATTACAAACTTACTTACCTTGTCTAAAGAACAACTTATTTCTAATAAATGAATTTAAAGAAGCGCGATTAAATGGTAACACATTGGCTGATCTAAAGAAAGTTGAGTAAGTGCATTCCTATTACTTCAAATGGAATGAAAGAAACTCAAACTCAATGTTATTCTCCCCAATAATTATAATGCCAATTTATGAGCAATTATAATTATTATCTCATCTATAAAATATGTAGTTGCAGTATTGGAAATCCCTCTCCCTGCAAACCCCTCTATAGAAGAGAATTAATAATAATACACATTATTACACATTGAAATAAACTTTTCATATCGTGGGCTTAATATACCAGTAAAAATATTGGCAGCAATTCTTCATGAACTACTTTTTCTCTACTTCCAAAATAACAATAATTCGGAATCGATTATTAAAATTATTTAATAAATAAAGCAGCTTTTTTTTCATGCAAAATTATAGCCCATTTTTAGTTTTCACAAAAACTTAAGACACATATGTATGTCTTGATTTTTTTATGAAAATGAAATTCATGTCATGAAATACTAGATTTTTTTATAAAAAATGCATTGATTTCAATATTTGAACATAGCAGAAATTATCTCGAATGAGTTTTTGCAATTTCTGAAAATTCGCACTTAAAAGGAATAAAATGTTGCCCGTTTTCGTTACTTTTTTCTTAACGATAAGGTACATATGACATACATTTAAAGATAATTTACTATATAGGTAACTTCCTACCACTCAGTAGAAGCTGAGAAGGTCCCAAAGAGTGCTAAGCGGGTAAAAAAAAGGTAAAATCGATATCTTTATATCTCGGTAACTACATTAGACAGACTAAAAGTTTCAAAAGCTTACGAATGCTGCTAAAAAAAATAAGCCGACGCGTGTTTGGTACTTTTTTATTATCTGTACTTTTGGAGGTTAAAAAGGGGGTAAAACCTGAAATGAAATATGAACATGTAAAAATAGTTCACAACGGCTTCCTACCCCTCAGTAGAAGCTGGAATAAAAAAATTTATGTTTTTTGAAAGCCACAAAGAACTACCAAAAAGGGTAAATACGGGTAAATACGTTGCTAAAAATTTTAAATTTGGAACAATTCATATAACTAATTGAAATATTTTAAATTTGAGCTAAATTTTATGGACTGATATAGTGTAGTAAAAAAAGCTAAAAGCTACTTTGAATATTAATTTGATACTTTTAAAAAAGACTTGAAAAAAAAGTACTTTTTGAAAAAGGTACTTCGAAAAAAAAGGTACTTATTGAAACAAAAACACTTTTTTGTACCTTTTTCAAAAAGTACTTTTTAGAAAAAGTAACTTTTGGTACATTTTAGAAAAAGTACTTTCAAGGCCAAGCCGCTAAATTGATTTTGAAAATTCTTGCACCAATGGCAAGCTACATTGCCACCATCAAACATTAGTTTTTTTTATCAGGTTCGGAACCAGATTTGTTTATAATTAATTTAATTATTATTATTCGAACTGCATTTGTTTCTATATTTAATGAATTGAACAGGCTAATGTTCGTATCGCCTTTTAAGCCAAATTACATGTGATAATTATTAATGAACAAATAACATCAAACTTAGTTGTAAATATTCTGACAACACATAGTTGAACGGAACAGCCAGCCGTTTTCGAAGGCCACTAAACCTTCATCATCAGCGTTCTTCTGTGTTGGGTCCACTGTGTGTGTTTTGTCAGTTGATGTAGATTTCTGCCTTATATACGAAACTTTCTTGCAAATGGAATATGTGAATTGGTTTGATTCATCGTATTTCAATTTGCTGAAATGTGTTTTGTAATGAAGGCCCAAATTTACCATCTCTAAATTTACAACAGTCTTACCATTGTCGTTTTTTCATTACTAATTATGCACATGTTAGTTATTTTGTTCGAATTTTGTTCCGAAAAACATATTTTTGGACTGACTCGGCTAATTTTCGTTTGAGGTTTGATTGTTTATCCAGTTTTAAAGCCGGATTTTAGTCTATTTTTTAATATTTTTATTTCCTTTTTGGTTTTTATAGTTTTTTTTTTAACATGCTCAGTGAGTGACAATTAACAAAACATGCATAAATTGTAAGTATATTTTTCAAAATATTAGATTAAAGCAACATTTGAAATTTAGCTTTTCTATATTCAAGCCATCATAAGCTACAAATGAAGAGTTTTGGAAAAATACACCACGGACTGGGCGGTATATGTTCGAGAGTACTACCAAAGGGTAGTAAGACCCTATACTCAGTTTGGCTTTGTTTGGTGATTTATTTTTTTATTGGCCTCTAAAGCTTTCAAAAATTAGTGCGCCCTCAAAAAATGGTGTTATCAGTTTTTGGCCAACAACTTATTCAGACCTATCAGCGCTATCACCAAGCCTGAAGTAGCTGTTGGCCAAAACGCAACTTTTGTACTAGTTAACCGATTTCTATGAAATCAACTGTTTTGAACTAAAGAAGTGTTCAACTTTTGAGGCATTATACTTGAAAGCATCCTGTTGTTAGGCAGGGTAGTTCCAAAGAGCGTCAAAGTTGAAAACTAAAGATGTCGAAATACTTTCGAAGTCTGTAAATTTTGCAAACATCTTTCGATCTTAATAATTTTTTTTATTTCAATTTTCTTTATTTCATACCACTGTGTGATGTCATTATTGTTGACTACTGTTACTAAAATATACAAATCTTTTAAAAATTTCAAAATTTAGTGAAATCTTTTTGTATTGTAGCATAAAAAATTTTGAAACATTTAATTTAATATTCAGCAATCAAGTGAAATATTTCATCTCTAATATTTCACTTTGTCAGAAATATGAAAATATTTCCTTTATACAACAGCAGTATTGTGATTTAATGCTTTCAAAAAATATTTCCAATTAAATAACTGTTCTGCCACCAAGAGCATAAACTGTTAAATGAAAAAACAATATTAAGAATACTTCGCAATATACGGCGACAAAGAAAAGTGAAAAGAGACTTAAAAAATAAAATAAAAATAATTGAAATAGAAGTCACTGTAAATTATACAAGATAAAATAATAAATTTTAATAAAACTTTATACACATACGCACTCAAACTCATTTGTAGACAAAACATTTATATGTATTAGTACGAGTAGCAAGCAATATTACCAACCGAAAACAAAAGGGCTAAAATAAAACGCGACATGGCTACATAGAATGCAACTTAAATGAAAAAATAAGAAGAAAAAAATTAACTTCTTACACACATGCATACATAGTATATACGAGTACATATGCACGTAGGTTTCTACTAGAATATAAGGACCCATGCAACACTTGTCTTTTTCGGTTTAAGCAGAACACTGGCTTAGAGGTCGTAGAGTTAAAAAAAAAGAAAAGAAAAAGGCTTTTACGCAATAAAGTGTAGCACGGAATAAATGACTCAAAGCCAAAAAAAAATTTCAACATTTGAAATATTGCTCAGATTTTATAATAAACTTTTATTATATGACTACTTAAAAAACTTAAGAAACTAGGATAAAATAGGACTTAAGAAAAGTATAGAAGCCGGTTTTTTATGATATTAGTATACCTACATTGAAGCAAATATGCAGAAAATTACATTATTTTTCCGGGTATATCAACAGAAAGTTTATATATAGTGGATTGTTAAGAATATAGGATTATGATTCACCATATATCTATATATGTAAGTGTATTCAAAGAAATTTTTTATCATATCAAAGTGAAAATATAGGCAAATCCCGGTATAACGAATGATATAATGTCAAGTCATATCGCAAAGTATTTTCAACAGTTATTTTAATTATTTTTATTGTAGACATGATACAATACAATAAAAAAATGAGTGCAATTTGTTTTCAAAAAAGATATCAAATGCAAACTAACAATATAATACTTTTTTCTGTAGGTTTTGTTTAATATTTTTTGCCGTTCGTTGTACAGAGCACACATTTTTAGAGTATAAAAACATTCGCTATAAAAAGTACAACTAAATGTTAGAAATATGTCTCTAGCAAGTTTTTGTTTTTTATTTTGCGATTTTTTCTTTCTCATTCGTTATATCCAGTATAAAAATAAGATAGTATTCCCTAGATAGAGGTGGTTAATGTTAAATTCGTTAATTTTCGTTAAAGCGAGAGATTTGCAATCTACTAAAAAAAAAGCTTTATTTGAATATAATTTTGCTGGATTTTACTAAAATATAAGAAAAGTACAATGCAACGAAAATAAAAAGGCGATTTTTAGTTTTATACGATTTTCACAAGTGTCACAAAAATATTGGGCCTAACTACCAGTGTCGTATTTCGACTATTCATACGACCATTTTGTACCAGATTAAAGAAAAAATCTTTCGAGTTCTTTAGTCTTATACAAAATAATAAGGCCCATTATAAAGATACATCCACAATTTTCGAAACTATTTTCAAAATAACTTAAGATCCTTAGGGCCATATTCATTCACACCGATACAAAAGTAAACTTTAAGAATTTAAAACCAGTATTTTGTATTGAAATACTAGTTTTTAAACTCTTAAAGTATACTTTTATTCGTTGTGAAAATGTGCAAATGATGCTCAAGACTTAATAAAAATAATGCTCAAGACTTAATAAAAATATTTCAACATATTTTTTTGAAATGTCAAAACCAACCTTATCACAGCAAAAATTACAATGCAAATCATTAGTTACTGCATTAATGAAGTCAGCTCCAAGTAGTTCCATTACTGGTGAAACATCAATGAATGGAATAAAAATTTGTCATAGGACGGAAGTGATCCAAATAATATACATGTCTAGAACCATTTTTTATATAAACAACAGCCTTAAAATATTAAATTCAGTTCCTGTAGTGATTTAGTGATTGGTATGCAATGATTGTGGTAAATCTTTGGAACAAGTTCCGATTTTTTTCTAATGGGTACAAATAGATTCTTAATTTAGGTTAGGAGAGTCAAAAGGGCACTTCTTCCATTTTATGGTCAGTTTGGCCGACCTTCTGAGGCGGCTGTTTGGAACCTTGGGACTAAATTTCGCACCAAAGTTACATTATTGAACACTAAAGCACCAACACGCATAGGTATAGCACGGACAGAAGAAAATGTCACAGCTGTATCCGCCAGTGTTGCTGATGACCGTGAATTATCGATTCGTTGCCTTTCGCAGCAATTGGGCCTCTTTTTTGTTTTTTGTTTCCCCAAAATGGAAGAGCTAGAATTGGCTCAAGAAGCTCGTGGCACACGCTACTTGCAACACACCACGCGAAATACTGGCCCAATTGTGAGGCGAGATCGGTGAACAATTTGTTACACGTTTGGGGCCGGTCAATATGCAGCCTATATTGTGCGATTCAACACCTTTTTTTTGTGGGACTATGTTAAAGCTCCTGTCAATAGGGACAAGTTCGCATTACATTATTAAAGACTTTAGTCGTGAAATACCCGGCAATATGTTGAAGAGAATATGCCAAAATTGGACTCAACTTATGAACAATATCAGGCGTAGCCACGGATAACATTTATATATAATCATGCTTAAACATTGAATTTTATAGATCATTCTACCGAATAAAATAAAGATTTCATAAATTTCTCTAAATTTTATGTGTTTGTTTTTATAAATCAAATCCGAAAGCTCTTAAAAAATATACACGATAGAGAAGACGGGTGGTGAAGAGAGAGACAGAGGAAACCTTTATTAATTTACTACTCTACTTTTTTTTTGGTGTGGCTTTGGCTGAAGTAGTTAGCTCGTCGACTGCAAAATCGAAGGTCCTGGGTTCAAGCCCGGTATTCAACAGTCATTAAATCACAACACCGGGCATTTTTCGGATGGGCTTTAGAGTCTTTTTGTATCAGTTGTTGTAGGAAAGTTCATGTGATAAAGGAATAGTCACTGACTTCAGCAGATACTAATCCTAATGTAACGTCAAAGCGCTTTGCTTGTTTGTAATAAAATTGCTACTAAGCAAAGCTTCCAAAATTTAATACGCCTCATTTAACCCCAGAGGTGCTGCAACAATGCGCGAATAAAAAAACGTGCAAAAAAAGAGTTGTAAAATAATGAAGCTTTCCTCTATGACTTTCTTCACTACTTGTCTTCTCTATCACTAGCCCTTTCCTAAAGACAGTAATACGTAGAAATAGTAGTAAGCATGCTTTACCTGAGTGTTACTTTTCTTCCTAAAAAAAAAAAAAAAAAAAAAACAAATAAGAAAAACCTATGAAGGAAGTTGCTCTGATGTTATATTAGGACTGGTATCCGCTGAAGTCAGTATAGTGCAGCCACGAGTGACTATGACCTTTTATTTTGTGACTGGGCTTGAACTAAGGACTTTCGGTTTTGAAGTCAATGTGCTAACGCAACTTTTTATAATTTAATTAAAATGTTATACTGAAACTAGCTCTGGCAAAATTATATTCCCCAGAAAAGAAATTTTATTTTAATTGCGCAAATCTGCAAACACTTTATGCTTTAAGTTTAAGCTTTAAGATATTTTCATATGAAAACTTTAAAAAGCACAAAAATAAACACAAAAATCTTCCATCATTCGATGACATTAAAAGTTAAAATTAAAAATTTTTTTTAATCAGTCTTGAACCAGTGCATGCTGCCTGGTTTTATAACTTATTGGATGCTAATTTTCATCACTTTATTTGGAAAGAAAAGCGTTAAACTTGCAAGTGGTTTAATGTTTAAGAAGGTGAGAAAATTTCTTTATTTGAACTAGTTAATTCATTTAGTTTTTCTGGTTGTTATTAAAAATATGAAATGAAGCGTATGAATAATAAAAATGTTTATCGATTCTGTGTTCTAATTTTTCTCTAAATTCATCTTTTAACTTTCTGGCCTGTGCATCACTTGGATTATATTCGCCTCAGTGTGATTCATATAGCAACAGAAAGAAACTTAGAAAACAATCCATAATTTTAAACATATTTACGGAATTCATTCTAAGGCAGATTGGTCTAAATAAGTGATATTTAAAAAAGAATTTGTTACTTATATTTAAAAAAAAAGAAAATTATTTTCTTGTAAGATATTTTGTATCTTACTCTATTTTAAACTACCTTTGGTCATATTTCTGAGGGGCTTAAGTATTATGTGTGTTCGTTTCACATACGAGTACAATTTAGAACTGGTTGTGGTGGTGCATTTATAATAATTAATTGTGCGCAAATAAATGTATGTATTCGTATTGGGATAGTGTAAAACTGTGTTAGTTTTAGTAAATGGTCAACAACAAAGAGACTACTAAATATCATCATACCACAAATTTTGAAGAAAAAAAGTAAAAAGTAAATGAAAAACATTGCAAACCATCCCAAATACTTTAATAGATTTACATGTACGAGAGTAAAAAATATAGAAAAACATACGAAGAGATGTAAGTTAAGAGTAAAAGGCCTTCTATTAGGCCTCACACGCAATAATAATAATCGTATTACCGAAGAAGAGTTTTGTTGCCCTTAGACATCTCAGGTAGCCTGCCAAAGTCGGGCAGAAGGAATGAATACTGCGGATTGATTTCAAAATTTAACAAGCAAAATTTCTCACAGCCATTAAAAAGTCAAATGTCGGAATAATAAGCAATTCAAAATAATGGTTTTTATATTTAATATAATAATTCGAGGGTTGCTTTGGCTGAAGTAGTGCATTAGTATCGCTTTGTTTCAGTTGTTGTAGAAAAGTTCAAGTGATGAAGGCATAGACACTAACGTAACATGAGAGTGTCCTTTTCGAAGGTATTGTGTAGCAAATTCATCGACAAAGTGAAATAACCAATAAGATGGCTTAGAAGATTTAATATGCCTCATTGTCATCAGAGACGCTTCAAGTCTGCTTTTTTAAAAATAACTGCAAAAAGGCAGAGTTTTCTGCCGTCTTCTCTATTACTATCCCTTTCCCGATTAAGGAAACACCTAGTTATAGTAAAAAGCATTCATCGCCTGAGTGTTACATCTCTTTAAAAAAATTTGTATTATCACAAAAACATACACAGAAAAAAGTATTCACCAATTAATAATTTCAATTAATAATTTAATTGATTCAATTAAATTTTTAATTGTATGAATTAATTTGAGTGGAAAAACTTAATTGATATTATCAAATTGTGAAAATTTAATTAATTTTTTAATTAATATTACAAATATTTTAATTAATATTACAAACTCATTCATATTACTTTTTTATGTGTACATAAATGTGAAATGGCCAAGTTTCTAGCAAAAATTTTAGCCATCTGAAATATGGAGGTTAAAAATTTGACAACAAGTTCTTGTTTTGCACAATAATGAATGAAAAGCTGACAATTACAAATTTATGTAATGCATAGCAAATTGTAATGATAATTATTTTACGAAACAAGAAATTGGTCAAAACTTTGATCTTAATACTTTTGATGGCTGAAATTTTTGATAGCAGCTTGGTCTCTTTTCATATTTATGTTTTTATGATGCAAATGGTTTAAATTGGTCTTTCTTTCATTTATAAGGATAAGTTTTTATTTTATATATACAATTATTGAAAATGAAGTACCATTCATTACTTTGTAAGCTTTTAAAACACTACTGCTCTTTACAAAATAGCGAAAAGTTTTTTCTGGGTGCAAAAAGATTAAAAAAATATATTTCGCAGGAATGTATGCGTGCAAGGCCTTTCGATGGGATTGATTTACTATAGTTAATAAACAACAACAGCTTTTAACAAAAACAATAGCTGTAATTGTTTCCTCAAATAAATCGGGGACATTAGGCCAACTTTAAATTTGTCAATCGTTTATCAATGCTGTCGTTAGCCCTTTCACATCTTATTACAATAATAATACCATACTTATCCGTTTTTGTTTGATCACAGACTTATAATTAATGTTCCTTCATATAATTTAATTTTTTTAAGTAAGAAATCAAATATCATTATTATCCCTCCGGTGTTCAGTGCCATAAGACATGGTAAATGCAGCATAAGGGTCTGGACAGACCCATACATGTTATAGAATAATTTTATTTGTTAATTCCATTGATTTAACATATACTACAAAGGTTAATTGAACTTACAACTACCCAGCAAGAAAAAAAATCGGAACTTGTTCCAAAGGTTTACCACTTTCACTGCATACCAATCACTAAAGTTATTCGTACTTGTAATCACATACCGTTCAGTTATTTGGATCACTTGCGTCCTATGAAAACCATGTATTAAATTCATTGATGTTTTACCAGAAATAGAACTACTTGCTGCTGAATTCATCAATGCTGTAAATTATGATTTGTATGCTAATTTTTTGTTGGGTATGTAATTGCATGGAATATTCGTTGAGGCATATAGGACGATTGCATCTGCTGCAGTTATATAAAGTATTTAGTAGTTTTTTTTGGAAAAAAAATTAGCAAATATGCAGGTCCACATACGTTTGTGGTTGTGCTACACCTGACGTCTATTGGAAAGACGGTTGTCACTACTCTGCTTTGCCGGATTCAACTGGTTTTGTATGATGAATGAGGCCAAATTGGAGATATCAAGTGTATTGTAAAACATTGAAAATCGTCAAGGATTAATCTAATGTTTACATGAATATCATATCAACATTTGATTCATTGTGTCTACGCTCACTTTAAATATATAATAGTCTAGCATTTGATCGGACTTGCATCTTTTCAATTGATTGGCTGTCATGGCGGTGGACTGAATCGAACTCCTAACGCATTAGTTGTTACAAGCAATCGCTCATTGTCAGCAATGCTCTATTTCTCCATTTTAATGATGTAACAAGTAGTAAAAAGAATTAAAAAACACGTTATCACTCTGATTTTTATGCACCATTTGAGATATGTGGCTGCTGTCAGTGCCATTGCTAGCAGTTTTATTGTTTTCATTAAACGGTCACATATTACATGAAATTCTGTTTGGGTCTGAGCAGACTTATATTTACCTGACTCTCAAAAGTAGTTTAAAATAAGTTTTTCTTAGCACAAATACATATAAAATTAAGTTTTTCTTTTGGAACAATAAGGTTAAGAAAGTCATGAACTGTGACAGCTATATTACTACATGCATTTAATTATCAATTTGGTCTGGCCAGATGCATATGAAAATCCGAGAGTTAATTCGATTTGGTCTCACTTACACGTGGAAACATACCTTTTGCGTGCTTAAATGTCTCTCCATGTCTGTTCGTTTATTAAGCCTAATTCAATGCACAGTGCTGGCAAAAATATTTTTTGCCTCTCAACTAAAGATTTATTTACAATATTTTTGCTTTCCGACATAGCCACTTCTTTAAAATAGTCTACAAAAAGCAATCGTACTGAATTCTATTGAGCAAAAATTCCATATATTCACAGCTCTCTTTCATAGTTACTGCATGAGCTAATGGTATGGACGGATATTAATTTACATTACTCGTATGTAGCAAAACTCCTTTCCGAGCCATTGGATACATAAATTTCTTTTATTGCTTTACAAAATAGTTTCTGTACTTCACAGAGAGAATAGATCGGTTAAAAATCTGTTGAAGCAACACATGTTTGATTATGTATTCCAATGTTCCATATTTGCTTTAAATTATCACGCTCATTAAACGTGATAGATAAAAATTGAAAACGGATTTGAACTTAACGCATTAATGTATGTCCCTATATGACACATATCGAGGGCTTATATTCAATACCCGCCATACACCAATTTTTGGAAAATGACTTTTTGATCGCAAATTGTTCACTGATGCCAGCTTAATCTCTGACAAAAATTTCCGAAAAACAAAATTAATATAAGTCCTTATTTTTAAATATTTGTGATATCGCTATCAACCGCACGATTTTTTTTTTAATGCAATACCCGCCATACGCCATACATTGAGAATACGGAACGAATAAATTTCCAATTTGAATTACCTTTTTTTAATTATATTTATTTTTTGTTATTGTTTTGTTATTGAATTCTTTTATATTAGAAAAACGTTAAACAAATGCCTCATTTAATAAAATTACATATTAGAGCAAAAAAAAATATTTTTATTACTGTGCAATAACCGCTACACGCCATAAAAATATTTGAAGATTTCAGTTGCAATACCCGACATCAACCATATCGCTACGAATAGAGTAAAAAGTTCTATTTTTTTTATAAGGGTGACTCAGTAGTCATATTTAAAAGATATTATAGAAGAAAGATTAATTCATAGCTTAAGAATTTTGGAATGAAACAGTTTTTTCTCTCTCCTGAAAAATTGTGTTTTGGCGTATGGCGGGTATTGAATATAAGCCGTCGATATATTTATTTAAATCAATTTTTTTTTTTTTTGAAGAACAGTGTTACTACATACATAAACATACTTGCTATTACTTACCAACATGCCATCACGTTTCGTAACTACATATTGTTGGAAAGTCGCGTCAACCATTTCATATTAAAATTGTTACGAGTTGAGTTATTTTTCGTGTCAGAAATCGCAAGATTTTGTTTACCAGTTGTTACGAATTCTTTACGAATTTGTAGCATTTGGTTTAGTGGGAAGTTTGTATACATTTAGTAAAATATGTTGTGCCCTTATTATGGTTTAAAACTCAATTTGGTTGAATTGAAATTGAAAAAACTTAGCATTCTAACAACTTAACTGTTTGTGGGTATTATGAATGACAACTAATTTTAGTTGTCTTCAAAACAATACTGGAAATTAATTATATCTAGTTTTTGCCTCACTATTTTTTCTTGAGATTCTATGTCTTATGACCAATATTAATTAACAATCTGATTTGTCTGATAATGTGGAGTAATGAAGCAAACCCACTGTTATCTGAATTTTATAAAAGGCAAGTACGAACGCACTGCACTATAGCGAATTTCTCTCCATAACGAAGTATTTTTTAGAACATTGTATTTTGTTAAGGCTTTCAGACATTTTTATCTCCCTGTAACGAATTTCTCTATAGCGTGGTTTTTTCTGGAAGGAAATTTTTATTGAGGCAAATTACTTTTGATATTCTAAATAAGTCCTCCATAACGAATTAGTTTTTCAATCATAATTATATTTCACACATACATGAATATGTTTGTACATAATTACATAAGTTATAGAAAAATCAAAAGCCATTGTAAAATATATACATACCTACGTTAAGTTTGTATGTCTTAAATGCACAATTTTATGTTATCATATTAATTAGTTTGGATGTAAGCAAACCTCAACTCAATTGATATTAAAAGCAAATATTTACATGGGATAAAATTTAAATATAGGGTCCGCCATCTAGCCTTTTTTTCAACTAGTGCTTATTTCGTGAATGGTAACACTTAGCTCATGTCTGATTTGACAGATAATTAGTTTTATCCTTCCGCTGAACGAATATGGTTGTGTATACGCTTGAACAACGCTGGGAAATATTGCCTGCGATCGACTTACAGAAGATGCCGATTTTGCAAAAAAAAAAAATCATCCTTTCAGATGAAGGTAATTTTCATCTTGGCGGGTATGTAAACAAGCAAAACGTCGCATTTGGGGCACAGAAAACTCACACGCATACATTGAAAAGCCGATGCACCCAAAGCGAGTTACTGTTTGGTGCGGATTTTGCTCTAGAGGCATAATTGGGCCAATGAGCAAGGAGTGGCCGTTACAGTCAATGGCGATTGTTATCGGGCCATGTTAAACGAATTTTTGTTCACAAAAATTGAAGAGGAGGATATTGGCAACATTTGGTTTCAACAGGACGGCGCTACGTGCCACACAGCCGAAGCTACACTCGATGTTTTGCGCCCTGTTTTCAAAGAAATACTTATCTGGCGGACCCTATATTTAAAGATTGCATGTTCTGTACAACGCATTATTTAATTATATAATTATATAATAACGCATTATTTAATTGGTCTCTAATTACTACGTTATAGAGAAGCTAAAATGTGATAGAATTTTTCATATTGAACATACTTATGTATAACAACTGAATCTGAAGTAATATGTTATATTTTATTTGAGTAAAAGTTTCAAGAATATATGCATACGCTATTACTTTCAATGCATATGTCGCGTTTTTAAAGTCATATTTTAGTTGCTTCCCTGGTCATTATCACAAATTTATAACTATTTATAAGTTTTTTATGGGAATTGTTACAATTTAACAGAAACAGTTCCAAAATAAAAACACTAATTATTAACTTGACTGCACCCAGTAAAAAAATATACTTGCCTGGCAACACTCTATTTTTAAATAGCTGTTGTTGTTATTTACATATATTTTCTTTACGCACTACAACTCGAGCTGAAAAATTTTCAGCAGATGTAGCAATGGTAAAGTAAGAAAATAAAAAACGTGTTGATTATTGACTTCTTGTTTCAACTTTGTTATTTGTTGAGCTTCTCATTTGTTTAAATGAAAGTTTAACATAATAACACTAGTTGTTCTAAGAAATTTTTGGGTAAAGGTTCCCTGATGATCTGCATTAGCAACAGTGAAATGCGCATAAGATCCAGCTAAGCCATTCAATAATCAATTTCGATGTATTTTTAATAAAAAAATTTTTACTTAATAAGTAATATAATAATTTGGAATTATTAGTGCGTTAAATTTGAAACTTAAAACCATTTCCATTCATTGGTCGTCGAAGTTGTTTGTTGGGGTTTCTTAATAGAAAGTAAAGTATAGTAGTTGGGCAGCTCATTAGATTACATATAAGGCTACACTGGATTTTTCTTCAATAACATTAAAAAGATTTTGGAAATAAAGTCCATCAGCAGCTCTTCTCTCCATTTTTATGTATTTATTAATTTGCTTATTTATTCCAATCTACGAAAAAAAAAGTTCGTACAAGTTCTATGCGTATAATTAATTACTATCGAATGTGTAATATAAATTTTATTAACATCTAAGTTCTATGCAAGAGTCTACAACAAAACTTTATAAGTTTTCAACCACAGCATAATTTATGCGCAAAGTTTTAACAACTTTAACAGATGAAGGATAAAAGAACTAATTTTGTTTTCACTCGTTATATATGTACATATTTTTAATATATATGACTGTATACATACGATAACATATATTTGTATATGCTGTAGGATGTTTAGTTTCATATCAAATATAATGCCATGTGTCATAATTAGGGAAACCACAAATATGCTCTAAATAGTGTTTAATGCACATTCAGTAAAAACTTGAAAATATGCCCTAAAAATTAAAAAAATATGCTTTTAAAAATAATATGAATTGATTTATTGGAAAAAAATATATATTTTTAATATATCACTTCAATAACATTTGCATATAAAATAAGACAAAAATTAAATAAATAAAAATGAATAATATTGAACTTCAACTTTGAAATTTATCCCTAGAAAAAGGGGAAAATCTGGTTCAAGGACCAGCACTGCGACACCTGATGGATCTTTTGTGCCATAGATCTGTAAATTAAATAAAATAAATCTCTGTATGACTCTCCTTATGAAAATCATCACAGATGTTGGAGAAGCCCACCTAATATGATCTAAACACAGAAACTCTACTGTTACATAAGACGATACACTCACAAAGAATGTGTGCCGTAGTCTCTTCATCTTCCAATCACAAACGACACAAGGGTGAACGAACTTGGTTACTTTTCCACAGAGAATAGTTCAGTCCAAAGTGACCAGCCGTAAATTATTCCTGTTGAGGTTCAAAATGCCATTTTACTTAAATGGCTGCATCAATCATCAATGCTTTGGTTTGCCTTAAATCAGAAGAAGCCAGCCACATTTCCTTAGCGGTTGAAGTGTCATATTCTTTGATCAGAGAGGTTACGGTCGACCGACTTACGCCACAAAACGGCTCTGGGCCCATAAACAAAGTAGCAGATGCCCTCTTGGCCAGTTCATTCGCTTTCTCATTCCGCAGATGACCGCTGTGGCCAGGTATGCAATAAATGGAAACCTTGTTCCATAGGGATAGCTTTTGTAATGAGTCAAAGCACTCTAAACTTAAGAGCTTAGCTGCCTGACTATCGGAAAAGATAGCTATATGCACGCCTCTAATGCCCCTATTTAAATTAATGTCAACACATTTGGTGATTGCCTGTATTTCTGCCTGAAATACCGTAGGCCATTTGCCCATGGGGAAAGAGATTTTTATGTTGGGTGCTACAACTCCAGCACCAAATCCATCTTCCGTTTTGGATCCATCCGTATACCAACATAAACTTCTGGAATCCACATCGGAACCGTTTTCGTCCCACGTTGCCCTAGGTGGAATTGTGACATTGAATCTCCTGACAAACTTCAGTTCACAGTTTGTCCTGTCACTAGGCATTCCTATCAGTCCTAAGCTGGGCATTGTACTCAGGATCGATGAGTGCCCATTGCCAACACAACGAGCAGATCTCGCGAGACCCATCCTATAAGCGGCCATTGCCGCAGAAGATCGAATAAAGATTTGTATGGCATCAAGGCATCAATGTTGCAAGAAGACACGCCCATCTCTGAATTTTATAGAGTTTAGTTGTCGCCACAACTTGCCGAGTCTTTTGCCACCAAACAATAGCGCTGTACGTTATGATTGGCTTAACAATAGATCCACATAACCATTTTTGGGCTCATGCCCCAAGTGCACCCAGCACAACTCTTCACCGCCCAGATCGCCCTAGTGGCTTTCTGTGTTACGCGCTGAACATGTCGGTTCCAAGTTAGCTTACTATCAAGGGTAACCCCCATGTATTTGATATCGGTCGAATAAGGAATATTGAATCCGTTCAACGATACTGTACTAGTATTTTCGATAAATATTCACTTACATTTCGTTGCCTGCCACATCTAAATAAACTTTACATTTAAAAATTTTCCTTCAACTTCGACTGATGTAATTGGGGCAATGGCCGTCACAAATAGCTAAACCAAATTTTTATTAAAATTAAATTCTTATATTTTTATTGAATCGCCCAAAGTTTCATAATTGTGGACTAAATGATTTTATTCAAAGCAACTGTTGTTATTAATTTTTTTTTGTAGTATGGCATAATAAATAAACCAAATGCATATAGTATGAAAAACATATAAAAAAATTCTATAACCTATCCAAATATGTCCTAAAAATTAAAAAAAAAATGCTAAAAATATGCATGTAAAACCGAATATATGAAAACCATTCTTTAAAGAGCAAAATATAACTTAACAAATCAATGCCAAAATTCATTAAAAGTTCTGAAAGGGATAAGTATGTATCTTATCTCCGCATTAAAAAACCACACAAGAAAAACATGCAATTTCATATTTGCGGTTTCCCTGGTCATAATTGTATCTACGAACTATTTTGTGTAGTACTGTAATGTTTGTTTGAATTACTGATTTGATTTTCATTTTTTATAGAAACCTCTGATATGATTACTTTGTGTACATGGCTCATTTACTGATTTTTGCAATTGTTTTTAGAATCAAAATTCATGGCGTGTTTAGTCAAAAACAGTCGTTGTATACATACACATGTACTCTGTACAAATAAATGAAGTTGAAGTATGTGTTTGTAATTTTGAATCCATTAAATCGAAACTAGGATTTAAAATGATACTTATAACAAAAAAAAACAATTTAAAGTTTGTTTTGCTTATTTCGGTTAATCTCTGTTAGACAAGTTTGTTTTGTTAAGGCTCTTTCTTGAGGCCTTTAAATTTATTATATTTGTAAAAGGTGATTCTATAAGTGCTTTCGTATTTGATTTAAAGAAAAAATTCATCAAATTTAAAGAAATGTATAAAATCTTTATTTAAGTCGGTAGAACGTTCTATATAATTCAATGTTTAAAGATGATTTCATGTAAATGTTGACCGCGGCTACGACTGAAATGGTTTATACGCTGGGTCCAAACTTGGCATACTCTCGACAACATATCGGCCGGTATCTCCCGAATAAGTTCTTCAATGTTGTCTTTCAGTGCGTCAACCATTGTGGGCTTGTTACTTTTGACATGAGCCTCAACATAGCCTCACAATAAATAGTACAAAGGGGTTAAATCACACATTGTCTGGGCAGGAAATTAATCCACCCAAAATATTAAATAAACTGTTCGCCGAACTCGCCTCTCAGTTGGGCTATTGTTTCGCATGGTGTATGGTATGTGGCACCTTCTTGCTGAAACCACATGTCAGCCAAATGCAGTTCTTGCATTTAGGGCAAAAAAAAGTAACAGAGGCCCAATTTCTTCGAATGGCGCTGAATTGAAAATTTGAGGTCATCAATAACACTGGCGAATACAGCTGCGATATTTTCTTCTGCACGTGCTCTACGTATGCGTGTTGGCGATTTAATGTTTAAAAATGTAATTTTGATGAATTCGATTACTTGCCTCAGAAGGTCACCCAAACTCATCATAAAATGGAAGAAATGCACGGATGCACTTTCTTAAGAGAGCATAAATCTTGATAATAAAAGTTGTTCATTTGTAAGTCTAATCATGGTTAAATTATAGACCAAACTGAAGATGTTTAAGAGTAACATGATACTCCATAAGCAGTGTTGCCACAAAGAAAATTGCCAAGAAATCATCTTTTATATATGTATGTGATTTTTATGAACATATAAAGAGTCTCACTATAAACATGCCAAGTGTTTTAGCTTCTTTCCAAAGCTTTTGGGCTTAAGTCAACTGAAGAGCTTCTTAAGCAGGAACGAAAGGCATATAGACCAGAGATCTTCATCCCATAGTACTGAGAGCTCTGCCAACAACCTGCTATACAATATATATGTATACAACTATATGTATACAACTATATGTATACAACTATATGTATACAGCTATAAGTATACAACTCGATCAATCAAAATAAACAACAACAAGACCACTACAGCACGTTTTGGTAACCAACA
Organism: Nowickia ferox; assembly: GCA_936439885.1. Taxonomy (NCBI): domain Eukaryota; kingdom Metazoa; phylum Arthropoda; class Insecta; order Diptera; family Tachinidae; genus Nowickia; species Nowickia ferox. The sequence continues at coordinate 98,088,851 of OW387023.1, read as the reverse complement.
AGCAAGATAAACACCAACACAGTTAAATAACAAATTCTGTCAGCCGAACTCTGCTAAATTTAAATTTTTACAAAATTGTTATCAGAATTTACAAAGTTATTTGTAGGACCACATTCAGACAAAATATTTACTGATTCAATGAATTTAATTACTGAAAATTAAATTTTGCTTTTTCTGTGTAGCCTTCATACAAAAAACACTTTAGTTACTTTATATTATTATTGTTTGAACTTCATTTGTTTCTAAATATATGATTAGGCTAAAGTTCGAATCGCTTTCTAAGCCAAATTACATGTGATAATTATTAATAAACAAATAACACCAAAGATAATTGTAAATATTCTGACAACCACGAAGTAGAACGGAACAACCGGTTGTTTTCGAACGTCACTACACCCCTTCATCATCAGCGTTCTTTTGTGTTTGGTCTACGGTGTGTCTTGTCAGTTGATGTAGATTTCTGCTTTATATAGTACTCGTATACTCAGCTTTTCGTTGCAAATGGAACATGTGAATTGTTTTGATTCATCGTATTACACTTTGCTGAAATCTTTTTTTGTAATGAAAGCTCATTTTTAGTATCTCTAAATTTACAGCAGTCTTGCCATTGTTGTTTGTTCTTTACTAATTGTGCACATGTTAATTAATTTGCTATTCCAGTGTTCGTTTTTTGCACAGCTATGCCATTTGTTTGAATGAAATGTTGTCTTATTCTACTTGAAGTTTCGTTGAGTGGCCAATTATTTCCAATATTTTACGGATAATAACATCGGCTCCATGGTACATAAGAAATTCAAATTTACATCGTGATTTGAATATGCCACAAGTAACTGAAGAAATTGCAAAATACGCAGGGAAATATCTTACAAAACTCGAGTTTCATCCTAATCCACTAGCTCGTAATATCTTGAATTTTACTGGACACATCCGTTTAAAAAAGAGGGGGACACAAGTGCTCTAATACTCAACACTCCAGAAGAAACTGCTTGAAAATACTTTTGTTTTTGCTTATCACGACTTATTTTCTATTAATAACTATCACTAAGTTTATGTCCGACACTGGTCGGGCCTAATTAATTATATTTAGATTTAAGATTTGAATAATTATTGTTAGTTCATATTTGAAGATACAATAAATAAATAAACTTTAAAATTTGAATGAGTCTTTTACTTTTAAAACACTATTTTTAATTTTTTTTTTTTTATAAAACTTCAGAAAACTTCCGAAACTACAAGACTGTTAAAAATGAATACCAACGTAATTTAAAGATCAATTTGTTGCCTTTCCTTCTGTGTTTTTTTCTTATTTAATCGAAGAACTGGTTCTCGAGTAAATGCAAATTATGTGATGAAGCATCCTCTTTTTTCTTTATAACGGAAAACCTCGAGATACAGAGTCAATTAAAATAAAACTAATTTATAGGCATTGAAGCTCAGAGTCATATGTATGCAAATTTACTATCAAAGCAAGTGCTTTAGAAATCGTGTTGACCTGTGTAATTTATAAAAAAAAAACTGAAAAGCACATGAAAGAATGAAAAAACACAAGACTTCGGCTTACAAGGAACAAGAACGAGATTAAGTTTTAATTGAACTGTTCGAACTGAAAGATATTTGCTTGTTTGTTCATGAGGTGGAAAAACTTGAAAAGAAAAGATTATTGTTATATCAATAATCAATATCATTATTTTAGTTATTTGATCTGTTTTATTTTGTATTTGAAATCAAAACCTCTATCAATTTGGGGCAAACGTAGGGATAGTTAGCACTATTTTTCCTTTGATTCGAAGTCTTGATTTTTAAGTATTTTGAACACAGATTATTTTAAGATCACTTTCAAGTGAAATAATAGAAAATATTAGATGAATTGTGAAACTTACGGGTAAAAACTGATACAGTATCCAAATTTAATTATGTCATTGGCTTATTGAATAATTTTTTTTCTCCTTATTTTTCTTGTCCTTCTATCAGTTTAACTCCTATCAGATCATAGAGCCTCAATAATTTTCTTAACTGGACAAAATTTGTCTTTCTTTTAATAAACATTTTTAATTATTTGAAAATATTTTTCAATTAAAATATTAATTAACTGTATCATTAATACCCCTTTAAAGTTGTTTAATACCCCTTTAAAGTTGATTTAACAAATTAATTTTGTAAGGCAAAACCGGTTTTAACGCATGCTTTAAGTTTAAAAATCGTTTCTGCATAAGTGTGTAAATATATTGTAATATGTGTTAAAGCTTGCTTTGTAGGACTTTTTATGAGTAGACATTAGAACTATTGCAATGCACCTTGTATTTCAGCCAAACCAATCCACCTGCTTAAGTCATTCAGTACAAATTGTATTTTATTCTAGTCAACATTTCAATTGTAAAGTTATTGAACTCAGTCTTTAGTTTAATTGATTTTGAATTTACTTTCAATTAAGTTTTTAATTAATTTAATTAAATATTTTATCTGAATATAACGTGTTTTATTATTTTTTCTTTTTTTTAGTAAAAATAGAAATTCCATTTTCGTTGTTATGAGTGCTACAATTATTTTGATTCAAGCAATTTAAAAACTTTATTTGATATCGGTATACATACATATATTTCAAAATGTGTAAGCAAGCCCAACCAAAAGGGTCTGCTGTGTGAATACCTTGTACATTTTAAGCACTGAAAAACTATGTACGCTTGTGTGTGCATAAAATGATTGTATATGTGTGCCTGTTTACTCCTGTAACAAATGACACATTTCACACAATAACTTTTCGTCTCTTATTTCTGTTGTTTGTCTAATGTGCAAATGTGTTTAAAGGAGTGTGTCCGCATGTTGATGTATACTGTTGAAGAGGTGAACTACTATAGTAGCCAAAAAGACATTTAAAGGATCACATACACGTACATGCTTACATACTTGCGTACATTTTAGATAAAATACAAGCTAACAAACACATGATATGACCAATTGTATGTAATATGTATATATGTGTTTATGTAACTAAAGAGAAAATGCTCACACAAACCAACACAAAATGTACCCCTTTTCTGTAGAAATAAAAAATAAAATAAACACTTTGTCGCCACATTTATGGAGTTGGTTTCCTTTCCGGTGTGTACAAAACCAACAAATTACAACATTTATTTCCAAGATGAATGGCTTGACAATTTATGCATGTGCATGCTGTAAGCCTTATTGTCTTTAAAAACTACAAAAAAAAAGCAAAAAAGAAAAAACAAGAACAGCAAATATTGTGGTTCCATTACATTTAAAATTAAAAAGCAACAAAAAAAAGTAGGGAAGAAAAGCAAACCCAAATACACAACCTCAAAGCAGAGCAAAGCCCAGAAGAACAACATAAAAATTAAAAGGCAAGAATACGTTTACCCTCGTTTTGCAAAATAAAATAAATGAGTGTCACACAAAGGAATTCACAATTAAAATATAAAACCCAAATAGTAATTCTACATATATGTGAAGGACAAATTTCTCTTACTTTTACATTTTGGCCATCCTTTTCCTTTTTTTATATAAAAATTGCTTTTGTATTTTAAAGGCAATATGTAGCCATTTGGCAAAATGTTTTAATATTCATGTGTGTTTGAAATTTTTAAGGTTTTATGTACTAAATTTATAATAATTTGTTGTGTCAGCTTTTTTAGGGGTCAAAGTATATGGATGTCTTAATTTTAGACACTTTTTTATTTGTCAGAATACTGCACGGTACAAATTTTGCATTAACACGAATTTTCCGGACTTATAGAATATAAAAAATATGTAAAATAAATATAAAATAAAAAATTATAATCTTACCAGTTCACGCAGGGATTTATGAAATCACACACTCTGAAAATAAATAAAATTAAAATAATTTAAAACATTATTAAACTGCGATACTTAAGACTACCCTTTGAATCCCCCCAGTAACCACGTAAATAAAGGGTCTTTTTTATTGAGGTATAGAACTTTAAGTTGGCATCACTTTTTTAACTGGCGGCCATTTTGTCAGCTGTCAAGTGGTTAATATTTAGTTTGGTTTGCCATTTCATCATGAACAGGTTGACAAAAGAACAACGCTTGCAAATCGTGCAAATTTATTTCGAAAATAATGGTTCAGTTCGCGAAGTTTACCGCAAGCTCCGTCCATTTTATTGTCGACAGAGCAATTAATTCGGTTAACCATGGATCGTTTTCGCACTACGTTTACTCTATGTGATAATACGCATCCGCTGAAGTCGCTCGTCTACGCCAACAAACCAGAAACGTTAGGGGGCTTGGAAGCCAACATTCGTGGCGTTATTGCCAACATACGGCCCCATATGCTCGAAAAAGTGGTTGAAAATTGGACCTGTAGAATTGGCTTTATTCGAGCCAGCCGCGGCGGCCACATGCCCGAAATCATATTTAAACGTTAATGGCATAAAATTATCCTTCCAATAAAGCCAAATTGATGGACATTAAAACGATTTTCTTGTGTTTTATTTCAATTCGAAGTTCTATACCTCTAAAAAAACACCCTATATATTTGTCAGCACACTAAAAATAATATTTGAATTTCACTAGTATATACAAGGATAAACCTCTTAAATTTAAAGGAATATTTATTTTATTTTTATTTATTTATTGAAGAAATACTTTACAAAGTAAATTTGCAAAGTATTGTTGAACAAATATGGGCGGGGTAGCTAGACCATATGCCCAAGATGTTATTAACAGTTTTTTAAAAAGGCTTTGTGACTGACTGTACACGACCTATGCCTTCACATAGGAAGTAGCAACGTGGTTGTTAAAGAAATTCCACAAAAGAACCGCAAAAATATACGGTTATCCGTGGCAGATCGAAGGCCAATAAACAACAGTGGCCTGATTGCACTTAAGAGATAATTGCCAACGACGCTTGATGTTGACTCGCCCAGAGCTGCTTTACGAATATAAAGGAATATTTAATTTGACAACTTTCTCCCGGAGCCAAACGATACATAGTTAGAGTTGTATAAAAATTGTAATTCGATGGCTATGCTTACATGCAGCAAAATTCACATCTAAGCCGTTTAAAACTATGCGCCATATCTATTATTCACAAATGGGCCAAGAAGCCAAAATGCGTTAAAGTTTTGGAAATGTGCTGGAATTAACAATATCAAACAGTTTTTATATCTAAATTAATAATTTGTTAGAATTTGATCATAATTTGAGAACTTATGGTAATTTTGTTAGATTAAAACAAAAAAGATCCAAAATAAATAAAAGTTGTTCGTTGTCAATTTTAAAAAGGGTAATTTGTAAGCAAATTTATTTTCGCAACACTGTTTTTGACAAATCAGCTGATTTCGTGTATCATGTTCCTGTTAAACATGTTCAGTTTGGTCTATAATTTAACCATGAATCGTCTAACAAATGAAAAACGCTTGCAGATTATTAAATTTTATTATCAAAACTTATGCTCGGTTAAGAAGGTGCATCCGTGCACTTCTTCCATTTTATGATGAGTTTGGGTGACCTTCTGGAACAGCTATTTAAAATCCTGTGACTAAATTTCGCACCAAAATTACATTATTGAACATTAAACCACCAACACGCATATGTAGAGTTCTTACAGAGGAAAATATCGCAGCTGCATCCGCCAGTGTTGTTGATGATTGTGAATTATCCATTCACTGCCATTCACAGAAATTGGGCCCATGGGACTTTGTATATATGTATGTACATACACAGAAAAAAGTATTGACCAATTAATGTTTTCAATTAATAATTTAATTGATTCAATTAAATTTTTAATTGTATTAATTAATTTGAGTGGAAAAACTTAATTGATATTATCAAATTGTTTATAGGTGAAAATTTAATTAATATTACAAATATTTTAATTAATATTACAAACTCATTCATATTACTTTTTTGCGTATATAACACACCAAATATTGTTACTATTGTTTATTATAGTTAATTTTTTTTCCAGAATTGTAATCTAATAAACAAAATAAAAAAAAAGCAATTGGGCCTCTGTTACTTTTTTTTTTTTTGCCCAAAATGGAAGAGCTGAACTTGGTTGTCATGTGGTTTCAGCAAGTCAGTGTCACATGCCACAAACTACGTGGTACAACAGCCCAACTAAGAGGCGGTGAACAGTTTATTTCACGTTTGGGGCGCGTCAATTTCCCGCCAAGACAATGTGGACCCAGCGTATGAACTATTTCAGACGTATCCGCGTTCAGCATTTACATTAAATCATCTTTAAACATTGTATATATAGATCATTCTACCGACTCAAATAAAGATTTCATTCATTTCTCTAAATTTTATGTGTTTCTTCTTTAAAACAAATTCGAAAGCTCTTAAAAAATCTCCCTAAATTAATCTTCTATTGCCCGGTACCCAAAAATTTTAACCTATTTTAAATGAAACTTTTTGTGTAGTGTTTTTGAGATCTAAATATGATAATGATAAGAATTATTGCTTTGAATGTTAATGCAGTTGAATGTTAAACAATTTAATTTTGTATATAAGTTTTATACTTATCTCCAAATATGTCCATTTTGTCAGCGGCACATTAATAAAAAAATATGACCTTTAAACTGTTTCCGTAAAAGATACTAAATAAATTTTTAATTGAAAGCAAAGTTTACTTTTTTAAATACTACTAGCCTTAGAGCAGTTTAAGGTGCTGGTAAGTGAAATTGCAGGCTTGGCAATAATGGGTTAGGTCTTGAAAAAAAAAATTAATTAAAAAGTCTGCTATCTAAGAGTTTTCAATTTACATACAGATTAAAAGGTTATGATAATATAGTTAAATTAGATTTTTATATAAAAATTGGTCACATACATATAAAAAACTTTTGATTAAAGCTCTTTACAAAAAAAAAATATGTTTAATTAATATTTAGAAAGTTTCAGCAGGCTATTTTCATATGTATACAAGACAAAATTTAAAATTTCCATCCCTGGAACCATTTCCTTGATTTGGCTATTTTTCATAACGGGTATATTTCTTTCTAAAACATAATATACATTTAATTAGTAAAGTCAGAAATAAATTATTAAAGTTCGAATTTCCAGCTCTGGACCAATGTCTTTGATTTTTTTGTATATTTAGTACAAATATATTTCTTTCTAAAATATAAAATATGTTTAAGAAATACACAAGAAACCAAGTTTTAGATAGTTATATTTATATAAAAAAATAATATTAAAAAAACAATTTCAGACCTGGAAAATTGAAACTTACTTTCGGTTTGCAAAATTGACTAGTTAAAATTAATTTTATTTTTTTCTTTATAAATTAAACATCTTTTATATTTTAGAAGGATATCGATTGGTATAAGATATCTAAAATTCTTAAAGAATGATTTCAGGGTTGGAAAATAAAAACTTTTTTTCTAATATACTTATAAAATAAACTTAATAAAATATTCTTTATTTGTTACTTAAACATACTGAAAATTAAAAAAAAAAAACAAAAAACTTATATTAAAAATAAAAAAAAATAAATAATTCAATGGTTCCAGAATTGGGAAATGGAAAATTTTTGATGTGTTGCTTATTATGCTGTCAGCAAAATTTCGTTTCAAATCAACAGCTTACAACGAGTTCATATTAATTTTGAGCCAATGAAGATAACATAAATAGTTTACTTTTATATATTTTACTTTTATATATCAAAAATTTTAAATATTACAAACCTGGAACCATATTTTTGATTTTGCTATTTTTTTGCACCAGTCAATAAGACTTTTTCTCACACATCATCCAAGATCGAGGCTTCTAGCTTTTCTCTTGGGAGCTTGGGGAAACCTATTTCACGTACAGACAGGCGGAGAGCATGACATCACTTTTTCGACTTCCCTATTCATAAGGATCTGGTATATATACACTTTATAGAATCGCATATGAGTATTTTGTAAATTGCACATGAAATAACAAACGTATATATACCGTTACTTTTCTTGGTAAAGGGTTCAATCCATTACATTATTCGAAATAAGTGCTTAAAGGTTGTTTAAAAAATTTGAATTATATGTCAATATTTTCTTATTAATTTGACGCCTTGAGCTTATTATTTTCTGTGGGGTATTAGACCCTTTCTGTTCAGAAAAAAAACATGTTGCTAAATATAAACTAAGGACAGAAATAACTACAAGTCCATATTTTTTACACAGTTGACAAGGTTACTTCTTTAGTTACCTTTCTCTGCTACACATTAACTTTAACCACAAACATTTAAAGACATTCCTTTTTTATACACTCTCTTACAGGTATTTATCTTCTTTATATTCTCCATGCTTTAACTTGCTTTTTGATAAACATATGAAAAACTTCATGTGAGAATACAAAAACATTTCATAAAGAGTTGATTACATTTTCTATTAGGGTTTTTTTTACCATAAATTACCTGTAAAGAAGTTACTGGTTTTGTCTTTTTTTTTTTCTAGCGAAATTTGTTTTGTTGTCTTGGATAAAAGTAAACGAAGTTACATTTACAAATAAGGGTTCGAAATAATGAGAATGTGTTATGTAAAAAATAAAAAAAATATTCATACATACGTCGAATATTTTGTAAATAACATTTAGGCATTTTAGTTTTAGTATTATTTTTAGTAAACCACATAACAGTGAATACTTAATAAGGACATACACATATATTTATATGTACATATATAAATTTGTTTTCTTAGATTTATTTAAAGGTTGAAAAAGATGTATAATAAAGATTTAGGCGTTAGAATAAAGTACCATGATATGCTGACACCATTATTAACTTTTGTTAAATATTTCAACATTCTTTGGGGGAAATGAGTTTTTAGAAAATTTTGTTGAAATTTATGTGTGTCAGTATTTGTTTAAAAAATAAATCAAAAAGATGTGCCTTACTTCTACAAGATTATGTTGTAAAAGTTTTGCTTGAAAGCGGTAACCCAACAACAAGTATCATGTTTATGGAGTCAGTAAAAAAATATATATATTAAAAAAAATATATATATATGTATATATTCTCGGTGCTTTCTTTGAAAGGGCTTTTAAAGATTGACGATTTTGTTCAGTTTTTGGGGTTTTTTTTTATTAGTCTGTATAAAAATACACTAACTTTACAAAATTTCAAGTGTCTATACACTCGTACATTTAATTGTATGTACATTATATGGGATTTTAACATTTTTCGTTGCTCGTTTTGGAACACCCTTTTTTTAACTCTCATGTATTTGTTGTTGTAGCGGCCAAAGTTCTACATACTCTTCAGATCTGTAGCTCTTACGGTTCTCGAGAAAATAGATTGTGACGGACAGACAGAAAGACGGACAGCGGTGCGAAAACAATAGGGTTCCTTTTCACCTTTGGCGCACGGCACCCTAAAAACAATTTTGATAATTTTGAGTTGTGACTGTTTATGATTTAGTATGCGATATATTCATATAATATAAGATTATATTAGCAAATTATTTAAATCATTTGATGAGGTTGCATGAAAAAAAATTTATATGTACTTATGTATAACATACTAATAAATATTCAAATATTAATAACGCCTTTTTGATATTAATATACATATAAGTAATAAATAAATTTTTGTTTTTGTAATACTTGTAATAATACTTATGCATCATATTAAAATGATTTATACGCAAAAATGAATACAAAATGTTGTGTGTTATTATTGTAAGTTTGTAAATTAATTAATTAACACATACATACATATGTATGTATGTATGAGATCATATCGCACCCTAAATACAAAAGGGGCACAACTCAAAATACTAAAATTTTCAGGAGAGACAAAAAACTGTTTATGTAAAAATGATTATAATATTTAAAGAAAATATTTTTCCATTATGAAAAAATTTAATATTGAAGAAGGTTCTGCTATACTTTTTTCAATCTTATATTATGTTTGCGAAAATAAAGTAAAATTTTGATTTATGACTCTTTAACTGAAAATTTTTTCGACACATAAATAAATAATACTGTTAATTGAACTTACTTTTTCCAACTAAAGAAGCACAATGCAAAATAATATACCACGAAATTGATCACTTTTACACTAATAGAGACAGAATTTAAAATAAAACTCTTTATGTGTAATAAAAGTAATCAGTTGTTCTTGAGCACATTAGCACAACTAAAAATAATTCTCTTTAGTTCATCGTGCAGAAGCAACACACTTAACATAAAAATAGACATAACTGTATTTTTCCAGTTAAAGAAGATAGTGATGTGAAAGAAATTTTTGCAGTAGCTAGAGATGTGTATTCTAAATTAATTTATGGAAAAAAGTCAGTTTTGGAAAATTTTGAGTTGCGCCCCTTTTGTATTTAGGGTGCGATATGTAATTTTCACACACAACATTAATAAATTGAAACATATTTTTAGGGGCATTTCAATCTTAACAAATATCATTCCTTTAATTAAATGTAATGACACAGGCTTTTATTATAGCAAAAAAAAAACAAAAAGCGTATTTCCTTACATTATTAAACAAAAAATAGTATACTGGTATGTAGCTAAGAACATATACACATAGTAACGCTGTATAAAACTTGTTAGCTAATTATTTAGAGATAACTGATTTAGACGGTTTCGCAATACATACAATATTTGAAAAATTTAAATGGACTAGATGGTGAAACAAATTATTCTTCATTTCTACCCTTTTCACAAATGTGCATAAATACGAGCAATAGTGCCAAAATTATAAGTTTATATGACAAGTGATGTACTTTATTGCTAATATCTCCTGATAAATAAGGATTTCATTAAGATTTGTGTTCAAAACTTGTCGAATATGTATTTTATTCATTAAAAAAACTGAATTTGTGATGATAGATTTTAGAAATAAATATATTTAGCCAATTGTCAAAGTCTTCTAAAGTCATAAGTGATAAATTACTATTTCAGACCAAATAGCATATAAAAAATTGTCATAAACATTAAATTCAAATGACAGAATATAAACACATGGGTTTATTTCTACTTCTTACGTCGTTAAAAAAAAGGCGAACTGATTGAAAATTTGGATTTTAATTCGAAAATTTTAAGAGATGTCCATTGTGATTTTTGCAATCTTCGCGATGAAAGCGATTTTTTTTATTTTGAAGCCTTTTGGCGATTTCTAATGAATTTTTAGGAATGTTTCCGATTTTGCGAATTTTCGCAAAATTTTGCAATATTCGCGATGAAAGGGATTTTATTTTTTATTTTTAACAGTTTTGGCGATTTCTAATGAATTTTAGGGAAGGTTTCCGATTTTGCGAATTCTCGTGGAATTTTGCAATATTCACGATGAAAGCGAGTTTTGCAAGTATTCTGAAAATTTTAAACTTTGCGTTTATGTTGCTGTTAGCAAGCTTTTGTGAATTTAAACCATTCGAGTTTTAGAAATTTTTAACCCTTCGTCTGACGCATGGGTCTGGCCAGACCTTTAACAGTTTGAAACGTTATTTTAACATATTAAACACTTAGTTAGAGACTTGAAATTTCAAGTACCCTCCTACAATTTAAAGCTTATTAAAAAACGGAATCCTGTGAAGGAAACTTATTCGAATATTTTGCTTCACACATCACATTTGTAACACATGAGGTCTGGCCAGACCCATATATATTTTGTATGAAGATGTTGCTTTTTTTATTTTTCTTGCTTTTTTAAATTATTTTTTGTTCAATTATCTATTGTTATTAATTGAGATATATTAGACACACAAACTAATAACTCCCTCTAGTTCTCAGTTCGGAAAAAAGACAAACCAATAGCTCCATCTAGTTCTTAATTCGCTTGCTCTTAATTAAGTAGCAAGATTAAAATCGGCAAAAATTTATAAATTTATTTAATGGAATAAAAAATTATATATACGAGTATGTTGTTTTAACAAATCGTTTAATTTTTATAAGTAAACATTTTTCTTAACTTCTGATGCCGTTTAACAATTCTGTTTGTTACGTCCAATTTAATGATATTTATGTCTACACATACATATATGATTTTATATGCATGTGTGTAAATGTATACGTCATTTCTCATTTAAGTGAAAAGAAATCAGTACTGCAGCCAAATTTTATTTTATTTTTTTATTAGAAGTTCTGAAAAGTTGTTTACTCAAATTCGGTGATGCACATATTAATCTTTATTTGCATCATGACTAGCGCAAGCCCATTATGATGAAATAAATATTTATTGGATAAATTTTGAAAAAAAAAATTTTGTTTCCTTTTTTTAAACTAAATGCCAAAAAACAAACAAATGAATTTATGAAATGAAAGACTTTGTGGCACTGACTGGTGATGTGTTAAAAAAGTATCAGAATAAAATCGTGTTAAATCAATTGTGAACGAAATATCAGCACATAATCAATATATAAATGTAAATATTTTTGAAAGGTGAACAAAGATATACCAATGAGCATATATCATGTGCATACATATACATATCTTAAATATAATCGCATTGCAAACAAACATGCAAACAGTGGAACACAAAACTGAGTGCTCGATTTAGGGATTTAAGCAAATGGATAACTTAATATATTATATAACCATAATTTTAGAAAAAACATTTTTCAATCGCTATTTTATCATTATTATTATTCAGTTTTGGGGATAAGGTTTTCAGTTTCGAAAAATTAATCTATTAATTGTATTTCACGGAAAAAAAATTTATCAAGAAAACATTTAAATAAGATACGATTTATTACAAAAAAAAAAAAAAAATTATACAAATCATAAAAAAAATTTTGTTTTATTAAAAAACAACAAAAAAATAATGATAAGTCTTAAGAATGCTTAATTATGAAAAAAATTCATATATATTTTCGAAAAGAAAAAAATTATATGCGAATATACGCTTTTCCCCACAATCATAATACTGTGGAATGAAATTTATTATTATTAACTATTGCAATTCCCTAAAAAGAAAACTTTATAGAATTTTAGGAACTGAGGGTGGCGTTGGCTGAAGTAGTTAGCACGTTTACTACAAAACCGAAGGTCCCGGGTTTGAGCCCGGTATCCAACAGTCATTAAATAACAACACAACACATTTTTCTGATGTGAATTAGTGTCCCTTTGTATATATTAGTTGTTGTAAGAAAGTTCAAGTGATGAAGGCATAGTCACTGGTCACTGAACTATACCGGCTTCAGCAGATACTAATCCTAATGTAACATCAGAGCGCTCGCCTTCGTTGTCTAGCAGTAGCATCGGCGAAGTAAAATAACCAGTAATATTGCGACTAAGCATAGCTTCAAAAAAAATTTAATACGCCTGATTTAACACTAGAGGCGCTGCAACACTGCATTATTAAAAAAAAACGTGCAAAAAAGCAGAGTTGTAAAAGAATGAAGCTTTCCCTTATCTCTTTCTTCGCCACCGGTCTTCTATATCGCTATCATTTTCCTACAGAGGTAACACATAGTAATAGTAGTAGGCATTTATTGCCTAAGTGTTACTTCTCTTTAAAAAAAAACGCACCTAATTCCGGTAAAGAATTATATAATTTCATTAAATCGAGAAAGCAAATAGTCTTAAAATTGCAAAAACTAAAAAAACCAGTTTCAAGTAGGCGAAAACTTAGTGTTGTCATTCGAAAAAAAATAAAACATCGGTTTAGTATAAAGGATTATACGAATAATTTGTATCCAATATTCGAATAATTTCCTAATCTACTTTAAAACATGAAAGAAAAGAACACACAAACTTTAAATGTTTTTTTTAATCTATTTTAACCATATCACCAACACAGAGCATTATTGATTATTAAAAATATAAAATAAATCGTCTACAAGCCAAAGAGCAGGATTATAAGATAAAAAAAAATTGGTTCACACATATGAAAATGCAGAAAATATCGTTAAGCCATAATTTATTTTGTGTGAAAAGTTTATATGAAAGAATACTCTCAAGAAGAAAAAATATTGAAATTTTTAATTGAAAACTTAACATTTATTTTCTGCAAAACTTGATTTTATGTATACGTATACGTATTTTTTAACTAATAACGTTACGTTTTTCATAATTTTAAAATATTAATAAATTAATAGGTTCGTTATTAAAATAGTTGTTTTTCTTGTGCAATTAATTGTCGTTTTCCGCTACATTTTTTTTAAATTACTAGAATAAAATTTTTCATCCTTTGTTCTTTCGAATATTTGAGCAAAAGTTCAAAATTATTAGTGTATTTTAACAAGAAAAAAATAATGTAATTTTATTTGTATTAGTATAAAATACGAATAATTGACAACGCTACTAAAACATTAAATTCGTATACTTGAAATTCGGATGCAATACTGTTACTTAAGACCTGTCCCACGATGTTACCAGAAATCATTCGAGCGACAAGTTTAGAAAATTTGTTGTTGTTTTCAATATAAGCATTCGTTCGAATGATTTCTGGAGACAGTTGAGTTTAACATAAAAAATATGAAGTATGAGTAATCGGGCAGCATAAGGTTTGTGCACAAAGTGTAGCATGCTTTTCAGAGCATGAATGCGCATGCAACCATTCGTTAAGCGGCCTACCCACTTCCAAATAATTGCACAATTTTTCGTTTTGTACAATAATATCGCCAATGTGTATGTCATATTCGAAGGTGGCACAATCAATATATTGGCAAATAACAAAAGACTTTTGATTTTTATTGTACAATCAAGACAATTATGTAATGTGGTGGCAACATTGTTCAATGTTGTTTACTTTTTCACTGTCAGGAAAATTGGGTAATATTTTTTTTAAAAAGATTGTGCCATTTATTGCATAGTATAGGTCAAAATGACAATAATATGTACATCAACATATGCAATAATATTGTATAATGGATGGGCCGCTTTACTCAAATACCAATTTTGGCGTGTGCGCAACATACATATACTATCTCTAGGGAATTTAACGTCAAGTATACGCTCAGATTATGAACAACATTCGTTCCGCATCAAGTTGAAATTAATTATTTCCCATACATTTTGACATATTTACAACCACGAGAAGAAACAAAAAAAAATTGAATGCGTCAATTTGGTTAAAAATGGTTTTTTTTAAATTCAATATAAAATAAAAAAATGAGTACAAATTAAATTAAATTATTAAAAATAATATTAGAGAAACCCGATTATGTCCCTTAGGCTAGATTTTTGTGTTATGAATGAAAAGATTAAGTTATATAAAAGAAATTTTCGTACATACACCTTTTATGATGGGAAATTTGCTCCAAATTATCTGTCCATTCGAACAAGAGAATTCATGAAATGTTATTCGAACAAATATAAAACACGAATAATTGACAACACTGCTATCTACGGAGACATAGATTGTTGTTAATATCAGCTATTTAACATAAATCGTTAATGAAATGGTATTATATGAGAAATGAATATACAATTGTGTATACAATTATTGATTTACCATTTTGCACTACATAACTACAAAACATATCGTTGGCCTAGAGTGTAAACCTGTTAAGTCCACTTTTAGTAATATATAAAATTTGTTTTCCCTTCAAAAGAGACGCTTTAGCTTGATTTGAAACTGTACATGCCAAAAAAAATAAATTATTAAAAAATTTGCATAGAAAATATTATACTGTTAACAATGTCTCAGTTTGTTTAATTATTATTGCTTGAACTTTATTTGTTTCAATATTTTAATATTTTATGATTTGATTAAGCTAAAGTGCGTATTGCTCTATAAGCTTAAATACATGTGGTAATTAATAATGAACAAAATATCAACAAAGTTAATTCTAAATTTTCTGATAAGCACTAGAAGAACGGAACAACTATCTGTTTTCGAAAGTCGCTGAATCTTCATCATCAGAATTCTTTTTCGTTTGGTCCTCTGGTGTGATGTAGATTTCTGCTTTATATACTTAGTTTTAATTGCAAATGGAATATGTGAATTGTGTTGATTCATCGTATTACAACTTTTTTAAAGCTTTTTTGTAATGAAAGCTCAATTTTAACATCTCTAAACATACAACAGTCTTACCATTGTAATTTTTTCCTTACTAATTATGCGCATGTTAGATATTTTGCTTAATTTTTGTTCTACTTAAGACAAACTTTTTTGGTTTATTACTATTAGGTATATTATATTTAAGTTTTGCCATAGTCCAAAAGGTTTTAGTTTTCTTTAGTTTAATTATTATTATTATTATATTTTATGATTTGATTGGAATAAAGTTCGTATCGCTCTGGAAGATTTTGTTAAATTGAGTGAGCAAGCTCAGACTCTAATCAGACGATATGGTTGTTGAAGTAAAATTAGCAACTAGAGAAATTATTCAAATTGCTTTACTTATGGGTATCCGGTCTTCAACCGCATGTCAAAAAATTACATCCGATTATTTCACTTTATATAAAATATTATACCGTCAAAAAACGTTACTTTTAAAGAGAGTATAATTTGGTTTCTAATGTTTTCAAATTTGCATGAAAAATAACGAAAACTTGTTTAAAAAAATATTTTTTCTATACAAATTTCAAGACCAAAAAAGCGTTGGTATTTACAAAATCCAGCCTTAAGTCGAGTTGTCCTTAAGTCAATAATTTTCTCCGATCTTGTAGCCCTGATCATAGGAAAATGTAAAAAATAAATGTACAAGTGCTATTTAATAAAATCATAAAACAAAAAGCAAAAACTTTTACATTAAAATCTTAATTTAACATTTTTTACTGTCACAGTAAACAGATTTTTGTGTGTGTAAAGATATATTTAACATTTAACACCCTATTAAAGTTATCATTATCGATAAGTGGTTAACATAATGTTATTTTGATTTGTTTGTGCGCTCGTTGGAGTTCGTGTTACTCATACACATACAAGCGCTTTCATATGAATGTAAGTTTTCTTGCTGGGTATACAAAATGAAATAACAACCTTTAACATGTTACTGTTTAACATATTAATGTAAGCACGCACAAACATTCATGTATGCAAGAGTTTATCTTTGTATTTGTTTTCAGACATTTATCTTACTTCAGCTGTGCTCATTTTAACATTAATGAAGAAGTAAATTAATGTATGACTTGCTTTATTTCAATATTATTTTATGTATTTTGTTGCAGAGTTCGTTTACATTTTATAAAATTTTAATTTGCCAAACAAAGAAATACATGTATACTCGTACATACTCATATCAAAATATTTCATAAATGCTGCATTTTACTTTTAATGACTTGTGTTTAATTTAGTGAATTATTTTTGTATAAAAGCATGAATAAAAAATTTATATTGATTTGATTTTATTTTGCATTGATAGAGTGTTCACAAACTGAAAATATATACAAATATTTAAAATAAATTTTTAGCAAGTTTCAAGTTTGAAAAATTTATGAATTTTTATACTCTTTAATGCATAATAATGGTAATGTTATATATAAAGTTTTTTTATTTTGTCTAAAAATTCCATAATGTTCATATGCGATCCAACAAAGTATAAATATTCTGGGTATTTATAAAGTAACTAACTGAAACTATTTTTTTTATATTTTAAACATATTTAATATCTTAGCAGGATCTTTATTACTGTTGTCAGTTCTAAGTGTTTAAAATTTCTTTACATAAAATTAATGAATTTTTTGAACTTAGAAATATCATTTAAGACCATTTGGAACATTTATGACACACCAGTCTAAGACTGAAGTCTCTTACTTTTCTGGAAGCTTGGGAAAATCGATTTCACGTACAGACAGACAAATAGACATCACTTTTTTTTATTCCTTATTTTTAAGGACCCATAATATATATATATATATATATATATATATATATATATATATATATATATATATATATATCGTGTGTCGCATATGGATGTTGTGAAAATTACACATGGAATGACAAGCCTAAATCTACTCTTTGCCATTTTTTTGAGGGGTATAAAGAAATTTAATATTCAAATAATTATTGTTCGACTGACAACATTAGTATTTACTTAACAGCTTCTTTTTTGTATTCTAGGCAGATTTTGTAAACATTTCCGTTTCTAGTCGTTGAAATTTATATGAAAAATAACAAACATTCGTTTCAAAAATATTTTTTTCCACACAAATTTCAAAACGAAAGTTTTTTTTGTATGTACGAAGGCGGATCAATAAGACCGTGACTTTTCGAACTTCCCTCGTAGTTATATGAAATGCAACACTGTTGCCATCAAGCACCACCTGTTAATAGACTACTGTCAAATCTTGAGCTAGTGTCGTCATTTACTTTGCTTTACCAGCTGCTCAAAACATACAACCTCGTGTGTTTTTCTTCAAGTGGAAAAAATAATTTTCGAGTGCTCATTAAACATTAGTTTTTGGGAAAAAAAAACCGTCAATCAAACTAAGAAAAGCTCGAGAAATACTGTGGGGAATCTGCACCATCGATTTCAATGGTAAAAAAAGTGGTTTACCGACTTTCGTTGTGGTAGCACAAGTACAAATGAAGCTGAACGTTCTTGAGGTCAGTACAACCGAAAATGTCGAAACAATCACGATATGGTGTTGGCCGATCGAAGAGTAAAAGTGCGTGAGATTGTTGATGTCATAGGTATTTCATATGGCAGTGTGGTTTCGTTTTTAAGTGATCAGCTGGGTTTAAGAAAGTTGTCTGCAAGATGGGTCTCGCGTTTGCTCTCAATTGCCCATAAACGTAAACGTGTGACAACTGCAAAGAATATTATGGAGTTGTTTAACCGCAATCCGAATGCGTTTTTGCAGCTTTTTCTGTGGATGCAACATGGAGCTATTACTGTACTCGGGAGACTAAGCAGCAGTCTAAACAATGGGTTTCTCCGTGTGAACCTGCTCCGAAGAAGGCCAAGGTAAGTTTGTCGGCCAATAAGGTGATGGCAGCAGTTTTTTGATGGAAACAGTTTTGGGATAATCTACATCGATTACCTTCAAAAGGGAAAAACAATAAATGGCGAATATTATGTCGACTTATTAAACTGATTTAATGAGGATTAAAAGAAAAACGATCAAGATAATGCACGGGTGCACACATGTGCAGTCTCAATGAATTTGGGCTACGAATTGATTGGTACCTCAACCGCCTTATTCTCTACATTTAGCTCTTAGTGACTACTTCCTATTTTCAAACCTAAAGAAATGGCTCGGCGAAAAGAGATTTAGCTTCAGCGATGAATTTATTAACCAAACAAGTGCCTATTTTAAGGACCTCGAAAAATTCAATTTTTTTTTTTTTTTTTTTTTGAAGGGATATAAAAACTAAATATTGGACTAAGTGTGTTGAGTTAAAATGAGATTATGTTGAAAAATAAATTTTTGTTTTGCAAAAAAAAAGCTGTGTTTCATTCAAAAAGTCATGGACTTATTGAACCACCCTCGTATATATCAAATATACCCTTTAATATAATTTTTATTTATTTATTTATTTTAATTATGTACAAAGGCACTTTGCTTTTCCAAGATGAGCTGGCTCCGAATAATAAATTTTTCATTTTAACATATTGAGCAGTTCGTTTTGAAATGAAGAATTTTAAGTGATTCTCGGGTAGCCACCAGCTAAATTAAAGTGAAACTGTATCTGACAAACCAGTTTTACTTTGTTTCAAATTAATGCATGCTCTCAATAATATGAAATGGCTTAACTGGCAAAGGTGTTTGCTAGTGACATTTTGTGCTATTATAAATTCAGTGTTTGCTTTAATTCGTATCCCACATAATTCTTACCAGTTCGAAAATCCCTTGACATAAAAATGTAAATTTACAGTAATGTTTATTTATAGTCTATTTAGCAACTATTTTCTTATACCACATAATTATCTACGCACCACATAAAGTCTTATTTGTATGTATATACTCGTAAAGGTCAGAAAAGAAAAGGTCTGTGTTAACTTAAACAATTTAATAAAATGCCTAATGCTAAATTATTATCCCTTTAAGTACAACAAAGTACAACAGCTACATACACGCGAAAAACTACATATTAGTTACACATACTCACACACTTGCCTACAAATGACAACAAGTAACAGGAAAAATGTTAAGAACTACAACCCCAGTATTCCCTTTACTATACCACTTAAATTAAGAGTATCAAGTTATATGCGAGTACACAGCAAGAAAGGCACTAAGCTGAACCTTTTAATGCTGCACATTGCTGGAATTTATACCTAAATATATTTAAACTGCTTTTTTTTAGAGTGTAGTTAAACAGAGAATCTGTAGATAGAAATAGAAATAGCAGCAACAAATGTATTGTTTATTACAAATGTACATATCTTTGTACATACATATGTATATACCAAGCAAATAAAGAACTAGAACTAAAGATACTGATACTACCAAATAACACTGTAGTAGATGTAGCGTCTGAAATAACATTAACTACCACAGCAACATGTCTTCATTCATCTTCCAAAGAATTCTAAACTTATCTTGGCTATTAAGAATAGTATTGCCACTGCTACCATTACTCGTACTTTTTATTTCTTTTGTTGCTGCTGGTGTTGCTTTTGTTACATTTTTTCTCAAATCAATTAATTATTTATCGCTTAAATTCTTCTTCACTTGTCATTATGTCATTGTTTACTCGTTGTCCCTGAGGCAACTTTTTAACAAAGTACAAGCAGCAACAGCAACAGCAACAGCAACAGCAACAGCAACAGCAACAGCAACAACAACAATGACAGAACAGGAAAAAGACAGAAACATAAAAATACCAAATAAGATGAAAATGGTTAAAACAACTAAAATAAGATGATTGTATCAAGCCATAAAGAATTAAAAAAAGTAGTCGAATAGAAAGAAGCATACAACTCTGACTAAAAGAAAACATCTGTGAACCGAGAACCGAAAGAAAAACAAAGAACACAACAAGCATAAGCAAAAAAGAAAACAATTCAACTTTATCAATTCTCAATTGAGACTTGGTGTTCGGAGCAGGAAAAAAATTAAAGAAAATACTTATGCAATAACAATAGCATCACGTTGTACATTAAACTGAAGACAAAGAAGTTTTTTTTCTTACCTTTTCAATAGCATTGACAGGAGCAATAGCTTCAGCCGATATTGACCCTTAACGATAACTTAAGCTTAACATTTTATGCTAGAAGTATTTAGTTTTACTATTTCTCTTTTCTCCCCCTTAAGCTGGCCATGCCTTAAAGGTCGTTCATTTTGGTTTAGTTCTTAACGAGGTTTACGATTTTCCAGCTCTTGTAGTCTTTTAGCTAAATTTTTTTTCTCTTTCTTTTCCAACAAGTTTTCCGTCCGTGTCATGCTGTTGAGTGTGCACAGAACTAAATTAAACTTTTGTGTTATTTTCTTAACATTTGCAACAATCGAAATCCCCAATTGATTGAAGAAAAAACTGGAAAGAAAACCAATTTAGTAGACAGCGACGACATCTTAAAACATACGCTAAATAAATTCATCAGCTGAATAATACCTTTCGTATAACAATTGGTTTGTTGCAACACTTTCATGAAACAGTATAGTATTACATACATATCTGAATATTTTCAATGATCACACACTGTATTAAAAATGAAAATGGTAGCTTGTTTTATTATTATTGTTCGAACTTCATTTGTTTCTATATTTTATGATTTGATCAGGCTAATTTTCTTATCGCTTTGTAAGCCAAATTTAGAACGGAACAGTTTGGTCAATCATTTAACCATGAATCGACTTACAAATGAACAACGCTTGCAGATCATTTAATTTAAATATTGAAATTCATGCTCGGTTAAGAAAGTGCATTTATGCACTTCTTCCATTTTATGGACCTTCTGAGGCAGCTATTCAAATTTATTGTGATTAAATTTTGCATCAGAAAAACATTTTTTAACATTAAAACATCAACACCCATAAGTAGAGTGTGGACAGAGGAAAATATCCCAATAACCAGTGTTATTTATGCCCGTGAATTAACGATTTAGTACCATTCGCAACAATTGGGCTTCTGTTACTTTTTTTTTTTGCCCCAAATGGAAGCGTTGGACTTGACTGACATATTGTTTCGGCAAGGCTGTGCCTCATAGTGTTAAAAAAACTGTAATCACTTTCATTTCATTTGATTTTGCTTCTGCTTTCGCTTTTGAAAAATACAACAGTTTCAGTCAAAGCAAAAAACAAAACGACGTATGATTAATTGCGCAGTACTTTCATCAGTCGACGATTTGAAAAGTTTTAATTTGATTTGCTTTTGCTTTTCGTTAGTATCACAAGTAAAAACAGAAGCAGTCTATATGCTTTCGGAAGAAGCAAAAACTCTTGCCTTTAGAAGTTTTAAGCAATCGCAGTAAAGTGGTTTTTGTTTTTTCCTCTTGTCTGATGTGCAAAAACAACAACAAAAACATGACAAACACCACCAAATGGTTGACTGAACCTGCAGAAAGCTTTTAAAAGCAAGAGGTTTTCCTTCTTCGACTGTGACTGTTTGGTACTTGCAAAAGCATACAGTCTGCTTACGATTTTATTACTGAAACTAACCAAAAGCAACAGCAAATCAAATTCAAATATTTGAAATTGTCGACTGTTGTACTGCGCAATTGGTCATAAATTGTTTGCTACTTCTGCTTCGACTGCGACTGTAGTTGATTTTCACAAGCACAAGCAAAAGCATTGGTTGATTTTGAACAGTTGGAAAAAGCCAAAGCAGCGAAAAGTAAAAATTTTACTACTTTTGCTACTTCGACTTAAGTTTTTTAAATATTGCTGCCACATGCCACACATTACGCGAAACAATGGTCCAATTGAGAGGCGAGTTTGGTGAACAAGTTTTTTTTTCAGATTTGGGTCTGGTCAATTGGCCGCCTAAATCGTGAGATTTAACGCTTTTATAAAGGGTGTTTTTATTGAGGTATAGAACTTTAAGTTGGCATCACTTTTTTAACTGGCGGCCATTTTGTCAGCTGTCAAGTGGTTAATATTTAGTTTGGTTTGCCATTTCATCATGAACAGGTTGACAAAAGAACAACGCTTGCAAATCGTGCAAATTTATTTCGAAAATAATGGTTCAGTTCGCGAAGTTTACCGCAAGCTCCGTCCATTTTATGGTCGACAGAGCAATTAATTCGGTTAACCATGGATCGTTTTCGCACTACGTTTACTCTATGTGATAATACGCATCCGCTGAAGTCGCTCGTCTACGCCAACAAACCAGAAACGTTAGGGGACTTGGAAGCCAACATTCGTGGCGTTATTGCCAACATACGGCCCCATATGCTCGAAAAAGTGGTTGAAAATTGGACCTGTAGAATTGGCTTTATTCGAGCCAGCCGCGGCGGCCACATGTCCGAAATCATATTTAAACGTTAATGGCATAAAATTATCTTTCCAATAAAGCCAAGTTGATGGACATTAAAACGATTTTCTTGTGTTTTATTTCAATTCGAAGTTCTATACCTCTAAAAAAACACCCTATACTATGTATTTTAGGGCTTTATTAAATCTGATGTCTAAATGGACAAGCCCGCAAGACTTCAATAAAATATTGAAGAATTTATTCGTGAGATACAGGCCTAGTAATCATTTAAGCCAAAATTGGACCCAGCATATGAACCATTTCGGGCGTAGTCACGGTTAACATGTATATGAAATCATCCTTAAACATTGAATTATATAAATCGTTCTACTGACTAAAATAAAGACTTGATAAATTTTCTAAAATTTTATGTATTTTTTTTTATAAATCAAATCCGAAAGCTCTTCAAAAATCATTAATTATAAGCAAAAATTTATTTTTTCAGTTAACTATTTTACAAACTTATTATGAGCACTTACAAAATTAATTGTAGGTTCGCATTCATACAAAATATTTGCAGTCTGTTTGTGTAAGCCGTTAACGATGGAAATCTTGACGTTGCGGTAATATATTAAAGAAAAGTTTTACAAATTTCCTTTAATCTATTACAAAAACGCCATGATTTCTACGTCAACGTCTTACAAAAACAGGGAGTTACTCATTCAAAAAAGTTGATAACTGAAAATTAAATTTTGTTTTGTATGTAATATTTGAGAGACAGATTCTAGATTATAAATGCAACAAAAGCACAGTTGCCAGATTTTACGAGTTATCGTCATTTGGACGATTTTTGGTGCCAAAAATAGCATTTTGACGACGAGACGAATTTTGCCTTTTTTCAGAACTATAAATAAATTTTAAACGTTATGAAGAACTTGACAGCTTTTGCTATAATATGAAATCATAATAAGTATTAATTCTTCCTGTTCTGTAAATCGAGTCGATTTAAAAAAGCTCAATTTAGAAAAATTAAATCCACTAATAACAAATATTTTTCAGACTTTTTTGAAGTTTTCTATTTTTTAGAGCTTGAAATATCATATCTGAAATCAATTAACTATGTGTGATTTAAAATACATCATCGGATTCGGTTTACAGAACATGGTCGAATAATTTTGGAACTAAATGGTTTTTAAACATGTTCTTGTACATAATTTATCAACTGAAATAACAGAAATACAAAATTTATATGGTCAAATGCAAAAACTACTTGAAAAAGTTATGAATAATTTTTTTAAAAAAAGGTTTGCTTGAGTGTAATAATTTTTATTTGGTGGATTATAAAGATGAGAATAATTATTTAGAAATTAAAGAACTTTACTTGGGAATATATGCCAGGGATGTATTTGCGGATGCTAAAGTTAATCAAATTTAAAAATGTGTGATAGCATTTTAATAACATTTGACTTCGATGATGAATTCAAAGCCTTAAGCTACAATATTATCATAGAAAATAAAAGGTGTTTTCTACGATATTCTATGAGTTTTTTCACTTTCTTGAAGAATGTTGAAGATAGGAAATTGAATCTGAATTCGGAAAATAAAGTTATTAAAATTTCCTTATACACTTAAACCTTTTAAATTTAAAAAAAAACATCAATTCAAAAAAAGGGACTTTAAAGTCATTTATTTCCCATGTTAAGTAATTTTATCCCGCGTTTACTGATTTTATTTTACTTTTACCGCAAATCTTCAGCAAATATAGAAAATAGTTTTTAACTTACGAGTAAACAAAGCCAAACTGAGAAATCGTTTTGTTATATCTTTTTTTGTACTAAGGATAATTTAAAACTAAATAATTGTAATTGTTTTGACTTGGAAGTAGTTCCTGATTTAATAGAATTATTCAATTCCAATATATATGTATGAAAAACAATGTGTTTTATTTTTGGCAAATTCTTTACATTTTCGGATAATAATCTGGACGATTTTTCGCTCGGAATTTGACGAATTGACCTCTATTTGAACTGGCAACTATGGCAACAAGTGCCTTCTTCTATAAATTCCTTAAACAGGAATAAAGAAATCTCTGTATTAAAAACAATTTAGGAATTTTAATATATTCTGTTATTGAATATTTCTCAAGACGTTTAAATTTTTTGTCTAGATAATATTGGTGTACATATTTTTTTAGTGTCTCTCCACTCTTGACTATTTAATACTCACTACGCAGTTTTTTGTATTGCAGACTAGTTGCATAATTTTTCTACAAATTAAAAAATTTCCTTATTAAGTTAAGGCGTAGTTACCGTTGTGTGTAAACTATAAACCGAACTAAGTTCTGTCTCCAATAACAATATACACAAACAAATTTTAAAGATGCAACACCAAATACATGTGTGCACAGCCTTCGTGTTGGATCAAATTTCAATTGAACTTTCCACATTAAAGTGGTTACAGTTATTATGGTTGATAGAAAATTACAAACAAAAAAGTAGAAGCAAACATTCACTTACATTTTTCAAGATTTTGTAATGGTTAGTATTCTTTTAATGGCCTACAAAGTAATGAGTGGTACTTATTTATCTAATTATTTTATGCGTATAATAATGACTGACCTGTAATGAATAAAATAACAAATTATTTATACCATTACGTGAAAGTACTTATTGCAGTACTTTCCAGTTAATAATGAAATATATCTAGAGAAAAATTTAATTATTTTCGCATATTCTTCAATATGCACATACATATGCACATATTTTCTTTGCAAAATTATAATTTTTAACAAGCCCAAGCTACAAGTTTTAAAATTTCGTTGCAAATATTCTGTTTATTTTACTTAAAAAAATTGCCAATTAACTTTTGAATAATTTTAGGCAAAAAGTAATCTAAATTTTTTTTGCATATTTGTAAGCAAAAAATAACCCATTACATTTTGAATACTTTTAGGCAATCAGTGATCTATTAACATTTGGATATTTGTAGGCAAAAAGTATAGGGTTCAGCTTCCTTTTGGAACTTCTCAAACAAAAATAATGGCTTATTCAGTCAATTTGTAAGTACTTACACTTTTTGCATTCTAGTAGGCAAACTTTTTTGCTGGGTATATTTAATCAATTGTTAATTGTTAAGTATGATAATTAAATTCTAATAATATGTTAAAACGACTAAACAATAACTCAATATTTGGGTCTCGAATTACGAATCTGAAGTAGAAAAGTCAAAGTTTGGTGAAAAAATACACACAAATATGTTAAATTTGTTTAAACAAAATATACATCGTTAGAAAGGTCCTAGTCTTGTCTTTCTAAATCAGTTTATAAATTTAAAGTCGGTTGATATTCAACTTAGTTAGAGGTCGATAACTGCCTACGGGTATGGTAACTTAAGATTTTGGGAGTGTCTGTACGTGGACTCGTACATACACGCAGATACACAGCAAAGTGGAGCTTTTAGCTATTTTATTTATTTCCAATTAAAAACAACAGCTGTAAGGTGCTTGATTTATTTTCAATAACAAAACCATAATATTGGATTTTATTGAAAATTATTCTAGATCGAATAAAAACCCGATAACATTGGATTTCATGACACTAAAGTTTTTCTTTGTTGGATGGGTTTCTATGGTTTCTAGTTATCTACAATTTGAAGTACTGAGATCCTAAATTCTCTAAAAGGGAACCCAAGTAAATGGCTCAGCGGTCCCACAGGAACAATCTCTTAAGCAGAGCTTAACGTTCAGAGTTTAACTTTTGCTATGTTAATTTTTTGTTAATAACTACAAATAAAATAATCTGAAAAACTAAGTATTTTTTTTATCAC
Source organism: Nowickia ferox (assembly GCA_936439885.1). Lineage (NCBI taxonomy): Eukaryota > Metazoa > Arthropoda > Insecta > Diptera > Tachinidae > Nowickia > Nowickia ferox. The sequence goes on along the minus strand of OW387023.1, from coordinate 98,061,865 downwards.
ATTTGCCTACTAAATTCAATTAAATAGTTTTAGTTTGATGCCTTCATGAATAGTATAGGGTCCGCCAGATAACTTTTTTTTTGGAAAACAGGGCCAAATGTTGCCAATATCCTCCTTTTCAATTTTTGTGAACAAAAATTCGTTCAACATGGCCCAATAACGATCGCCATTGACTGTAACGGCCACTCCTTGCTCATTGGCCCAATTATGCCTCTGGACCAAAATCCGCACCAAACACTGACTCGTTTTGGGTGCGTAGGCTTTTCAATGTATGCGTGCGGGTTTTCTGTGCCCCAAATCCGACAATGTTGCTTGTTTACATACCCGCCAAGATCAAAATGAGCTTCATCTGAAAAGATCATTTTTTTTTGCAAAATCGGCATCTTCTGTAAGTCGATCGCAGGCAATATTTCCCAGCGTTGTTCAAGCGTATACACAACCATATTCGTTCAGCGGAAGAATAAAACTAATTATCTGTCAAATCAGACATGAGCTATTTGTTACCATTCACGAAATAAGCACTAGTTGAATAACAAAAAAATTTTTTTAAGGCGGACCCTATACATGTATATGCATATGTATGTCGTTATGTAGTATGTATTAGCAAATTTAATAGCACAAAGTCTTCAGCATGTATTTATTTGATATATTTATATTCTTCTTTTTTTTTTGCAAAACTAATCCGTCTATTTATTAGTTTTCTAGAATGTTATAAATTCTTCAATATACTCGTATTGTGTAAATGTCAGCTATTCTTTGGCAGGCCAAAACAGCATTATTTTATATAATTGCACGCTCTAAAACTGCTATAGGTCTATTTGTAGAGCTTTTATTTTTAAAGCCCACTTCTTTGTCTATCATTAATTTATAGCAAGGCTAAGTACATTCAGGTTGTTTGTATATGTCTGTACATGCATAATATGTATAGATGTATGTATGTATGTACATGTTTATATCTCTGTGTATATAAATATATAAAGAGGTAAACTAATACAAGCATCCATGGATATAATATACATAAGTACCATATGGCATGGCCACGTGTTTAACTGTAGTTGAAACAACAAGAATAAAACACAAAAGGACACATTTAAGTTTATGTAGCAGAAATATCTCTTCACCAACAGATGCAAACTACATTGTAAAGAATGTTAAATACACATATATATATAAAAATAAGATAAAATAATAGAGGAAAAAGGAACATAAGAAGAAGATAAATTTATACATATTGATCAAAAGTTCATTTGCGGCAATATGTCTATTTTATGGTCGTCACACATTCCTACTCCCCACATTAGTTATCTTCATCAAATAGCTTTTTGTTGTATTGAGTCCACACAATCATTGTGAAATATTGCCTTGCATTAGTAAGCCCATGTACATATATACATACATACTCGTATATAGTTTTCTTTCTTTATTTGTTTATATTTAATTTTATCATATTATTTTTATTTTGCTTAGTTTACTAGCCTTTGGTTTTGGTTTGTTCGTTCAATTAATGTCAATTTATATGTCAACTATTCCTTTCTTTTCCCCCAACCAAAGGTATTTTAACAGAATTTGAAAAAGAAAAAATAAATAAAAAAAAATGAGTAAGCAAGAGTACACAACTGAACGTATCAACAGTCAGCTAGATGTCTAAACATACTTAAGCTATTTGTCAATTGAGTTTTCTCTTGTTGTTTAGTAAATGAAACTTGATATTATTTAATGGCATATGAGAACATAATAATGTTTAAGTTATTTGCTTTTATCAAAAAAGAAAAAAAGAAAAGAAGGTGCGTGGCATTTGTATTTATTTTTCAATGTTAGGATTTATCTAACAAACAAAAAATAAAAAAAATTATTTAACAGTTTTTAATAGGAGTTTTATATTTCTGAATTTCCGAACCAAAGGTTAAAAATGGTAAAAAAAAAAAATTAAATAATGGCAAATTTATTTTAAATAACACTGTAGGAATCTGTCAGTCGCTGACCCAATTGCATTTTAGGTTCGACTTAATAAAATTATTACATCAACTATTACACTTGCTATTTAGCATGACTTCAAATTTGAGTTCAAATAAAATAAACTTTTGTTTTCTTAAGTATTGAATAAAACCTTCTATGAAATTTATTATATGAAGTATTGTCTTAAATTTATTTTAATCAGAATGTATTTGGTGGTGGTTAGAGCGGCCCATCCATTATACAATACTATTGCATATGTTGTTGTATATAGTATTGGCGTTTTGACTTATACTATGCAATAAATGGCACAATATTTTCAAAGAAAGTATTGCCCAATTGTCTTCATTGTATACATAAAAAAAAGTCAAAAGTCATTTGATATTTGGCAATATATTGTGCCACCTTTGAATATGACTTACACATGGACGATATTATTGTATAATACGAAAAATTACAAAACTATTCAAGTGCGAGTGTCTATATGCATTTCATTGGCGCTTCGTCAAACCATCAGTAGACCACAACCGCACATTATGAACAGTCACAAGCCTCTAATCTTATTCACAGACTTTCAAAAACCATTGGAGAATAACAATCTTTTTGAAAATCACTAAATAATGAAAAAACGCGTAGTAGGCTTAAAGACTTACACGAAATCCAGCAAATAATTATTTTTACTTTTCTACACCTATGTATGTACAACTAGAAATCCATTGGATAATAAATACTAAAAGTATTTATGAGGCGAAGTAAAACATAAATCCAAAGCACATTTGAAGCTGAAGCAGTGCCCCATAACTGAATTCCGCAGCACGATATTGGCTACAAAAGCGACTTGTATATCAAAAGTTTGCAGTTTAGGCTGAGTGTTGAATTTCTGCCTGATTTTATGTTGGGGTAATCTGTGCTGTTGTCATTCGCTTCTAGCTCTTCTTTTTTCACATGCATGACGCTCAATATCCGTAGAATAACTTTTATTAAAGCCAGTCTGCGGATGGCAAGTAGTGGCATGTTCAACAGCCTGTTTAATATTTTCGTTAAGATTGGCACTGTTAAATTAAATATCATCAAATGTATTTAGCTTAATGTTTTTCGTACAATGACTACTGAGATATTTTTTTAAACCCAGCCAATTAACATGATTGATCATCTTCACATATGGGTGAGGTAAGTCAGTCTTAGTTGCATACAGATTGCAACGATCGTGGGAAAGTGATCGAAGGAGAGATCTAGAGAAGCTTCTACATGAATTAAATCCTTAGAGATATTTTTTAATACCATAAAATCTATAACATCCGGAATTTTTTGTATGTCCGTAGGCCAGTAAGTGGACTCCGTACTTGAAATGACGTTCAAGCCCATTTTTGAAATTGTGTTGAACAACGCCCAACTTCTATGTGTAATAAGACGAGAACCACAGAAAGGATGTTTTGCATTCTAGTCGCCAGCTGCTATGAAACATTTTCCAAGAGATTTGTAGAAATCCTATTGATCCTCAGTGATTGAAAATCTGGGAGGGGAGTGAATTGATGATATCACGAAATTTGTACAAACATTTCCAATGCAAATGTTTTCTGCTTGTAGATGTTCTTCATAACTGGTGTCAAGAATATATATTGCTCGATTCTTGACTTTATTAGAACTGTTGATCAACTGCATGCTCTTCCTCTCGGATCCTTTGAATCAAATCAGATGTATCCATTCATTTTAAAAAGGCTTCTGGAAGTCAAATGAGTCTCAGAGACCAGCATTATATCAATATTTTCAGTTCAGTTCATTTTTATGTTGGCGAATGCCGTTTGCGTTTCAGAAACATATTTTTAACATATGTTAACTAATGCCTGAGGCAGTTTATTCTGCATTCGAAGCATTTCTTGCATCATGCTAGTCATATTTGTTGTAAATTTTTATATAGTTTGCACCAGATCAGCAATAGTAGTTTCACGGCGACTGCAATTAAAGCTTGAGTTTGCATTTGTTGAATTATTTGGTTTGTGAAACTTTTTGCATGCGAATATAATTGATCTTCACAGAGTCAGCATACAATACATGTGCTGCGAAGCTACTTTAGCTAATGTGCAGGATTCGAGCCTACGACTTTCCTATCAAAATCAACAGCAATAAAACAATTGTAGCTATGAGCAAAGAAAATAAGCAACAAAATATCAACATCAACACACTTAACCCTCAGATGTTCATATACATACGTCTGGCCAGACCAAATTGATAATTAAATGCATGTAGTTTTCTTATTTCTAATAATATAGCTGCCATAGTTCATGACTTCCTCAACTATATTGTTCCAAACATATTGGAACAGTAAAACTTAATTTTGTATATATTTGTGCTAAGAAAAAACTTAATTTAAACTACTTTTGGGACACTGACAGCTGCCACATATCTCAGTTGATGCGTAAAAATCAGAGTGATAACGTGTTTTTTAATTCTTTTTACTACTTGTTACATCAGTAAAATGGAGAAATAGGGCATTGCTGACAATGAGCGATTGCTTGTAACAACTAATGCGTTAGGAGTTCGATTCAGTCCACAGCCATGACAGCCAATCAATTGAAAAGATGCAAGTCCGATCAAATGCTAGACTATATATTTAAAGTGAGCGTAGGCACAATGAATCAAATGTTGATATGATATTGATTATAAACATTAGATTAATCCTTGACGATTTTCAATGTTTTACAATACACTTGATATCTCCAATTTGGCCTCATTCATCATCCAAAAACCAGTTGAATCCGGCAAAGCAGAGTTGCAAACGTCTTGCCAATGTAGCACAACCACAAACGTATGTGGAAGTACCCGCCATTTTGTCAATTATCTCCCAAAAAAACGACTTACTACTTTATATAGCTGCAGCAGATGCAATCGTCCTATATGCCTCAACGAATATTCCAAGCAATTATATACCAAACAGAAAATTAGCATACAAATCATAAGTTACAGAATTGATGACTTCAGCTGCAAATAGTTCTATTTCTGATGAAACATCAATCAATTTAATATATGGTTGTCATAGGATGGAAGTGATCCAAATAACTGAATGAATGGTTTGTGATTAAAAGTACGAATACCTTTAGTGCTTGGTATGCAGTGAAAGTGGTAAACCTTTGGAACAAGTTCCGATTTTTTTGCTTGCTGGGTAGTTGTAAGCTCAATTAACCTTTGTAATACATGTTAAATCAATTGAATTAATAAATAAAATTATTTCTATAACACTACATCTAACGTTATTTGTATGGGTCTGGCCAGACCTTTATGGCACTGAACATCGGAGGGTTAAACAAAATATTATTTCAATAAATTTACTTTGATTGCCAATCCAAATTTTTTCATACTGATTTTAGATTGATATTTTTTCTGCGTGCAGCATCACAGCATATTTTGGTGTCACTTTACTCGTAAGCATTGATCGATTCTTGGTTATGTGGTGCTTATCAAAATTTGCTTAAATATTGTTATGTTAGACAATTTTAAATTTTTAGTTGAACTATAGTGAATTTTAAGAAATAATTTCTTAGTCGGGGTTAAGTTCAGTAATTTCAATTCTTATTGAATGATATATTTTTTATTAATTAATGTGAGTTTCTAAAGAAGAGAAGAAAAATTAAATTAGACTATAAGCTGGGGGAAATACTTAGTATATATAATAATATATAAATAAATATAAAGGGTGTTTTTTATTGAGGTATAGAACTTTAAGTTGGCATCACTTTTTTAACTGGCGGCCATTTTGTCAGCTGTCAAGTGATTAATATTTAGTTTGGTTTGCCATTTCATCATGAACAGGTTGACAAAAGAACAACGCTTGCAAATCGTACAAATTTATTTCGAAAATAATCGTTCAGTTCGCGAAGTTTACCGCAAGCTCCGTCCATTTTATGGTCGACAGAGCCAACAAACCAGAAACGTTAGGGGACTTGGAAGCCAACATTCGTGGCGTTATTGCCAACATACGGCCCCATATGCTCGAAAAAGTGGTTGAAAATTGGACCTGTAGAATTGGCTTTATTCGAGCCAGCCGCGGCGGCCACATGCCCGAAATCATATTTAAACGTTAATGGCATAAAATTATCCTTCCAATAAAGCCAAATTGATGGACATTAAAACGATTTTCTTGTGTTTTATTTCAATTCGAAGTTCTATACCTCTAAAAAAAACACCCTATATATAATAATTTTTCTTCTCTTCTTTAGAAACTCACATTAATTAATAAAAAATATTTCATTCAATAAGAATTGAAATTACTGAACTTAAGCCCGACTAAGAAATTATTTCTGATTAAAATTCACTATAGTTCAACTAAACTTTTAAAATTGTTTCACTTAAATCATCATGGGCACGTGACAAAAATATATGTTCCACTACAATAATATTTACAGGTATGTACCGACGGTACATCGAATAAGTAAAAATAATTAATGTGATGATCGTAAAAGATAAGCAAGAATAGTTAAACATACTTAGGTAGAGTGACATGACTTCGTGCTAACCTGAATATAAAAATGAAAAAAAACAGATAAACAGAAAATGAATAGTGATACTTACAAATGTGTTTACCAAAAGTAAATCAGTAATTGTATACACAATATAATCATTTCGCATATTCCATTTCATTAAAAATTTGCGTTAAATAGCTGATGTTAATAACAATCTCTACCCCAGTAGATAGACTTGGGTGCTGATGAAGTGCGTTGCTGAACAGAAAAATATCGGTATTTCCCCCCAGCTAATAAAGTCTAATTTAATTTTTCTTCTCTTTTTAAGAAACTCACATTAATTAATAAAAAATATTTCATTCAATATGAATTGAAATTACTGAACTTAAGCCCGACTAAGAAATTATTTCTGAATAAGATACTTAATGTTATAATGGATCACATGAGTGAGGTATCAGAAAGAATAAGCCAACTTGAAACAAAAATATCTTAACTGGAAACTGTCGAGGTGAAAATAACAAGTATGGGTAATGAAATAAAGAAATTAAAGTGAGAATTAAAACGACATGAAAATTTTACTGTCATGCCTGATGAATTTTTATTTATTGGATATCTTTCAAAATATATGCTCAACAATTAATACGACTATGGCTGCAGTAAAACACATTTATCGGTTGAAAAACAACAACAATAAAAATAAGTTTGACGCTCCTGATTCTGCAATTATCGTTAAAATGTGTTCCCCATACGATAAAAAGTATTTCCTAAAAACTCTTTCAAACTTCAAAAAAGAAAACAATGGATTTTATTTTTGTCTAAATCAACTTGGATTCAACTTTAACAAGAAATTCTTTTTGAACGAAAGTTTAACGAAAAATAAATATGAAATCTTAAGTGCTGCAATTAAAATGAAAAAGGAACGCAAAATACACAGTGTTTTTTTCAATGCGTTTGATTATATACGCTAAAGTATCGGTGAATGACCCGCCTATTCAAACCTGTTATTTCCTGAATCTAATCATCCTAGGAAAGGCTTGCAGTAATACGATCTATCTCTATTACTTAATCATGTACTATATTCTGCTCAGATTAAATTATTTTACATATATTGTTCAATATTATTTAATATACTTTTTTTATATTTTAAATTCTATAATGGTTTTATTTGGTCCAATAATGCTCTTTTTTATATAATCTCACACTTAAAAACTCGTGCGTTACTTTCTCGACTAATGTTTCATGCATAAATGAGCAATATAGTTAATAGTTGGGATCAATCCAATTACCCCGCTGCAAATATGATCAAAATCCTGTCTAAACAAAAAGTTGGCTTAAAAATGTGTCACATAAATTTGAGGAATTCCGATATATATTTGAAAATTCGAACGTTGATACATGGCTAAAGTCATGTATTACCAGTGCAGCTATATCTTTTTTTCCTACAATTTGGTAAGAATTTATAGGAGTGGTCATGCTGGTGGAATCGCTATATATACTAGAAAAGGAATATCATACAATATTATATGTAGCTCTAATAATGATGACACGTTTAATGATATTGCTGTTAATAGTAATAACATGGTTAAATATGTCTTAGTAGAGGTTAAATCCGAAGGAAGAAAGTTAATGTTAGCGAGTTTGTATAGGCCAAATAATCATACATCGATCGAACCGTTTTATGCTATCTTAGGAGAACTGTCAGTCCTCTATAATGATGTCATTGTTGTTAGTGATGTTAACTCGAATCTGCTTAATGACAACAGCTTATCAGAAATGGTGACCTCGCAGGGACTTGTACCAATAAACACGACTACACCCACACATTTCACTTCTAGTAGTACATTAATAGATCTTATTTTTGTCAGTAGTTGCTCCTTGTTTTTCTAAACATGATCTTTTATTCTTGACCTATAATTTCCAAATGCAAATACCATCCTACTCAATCACTTGCAGAGATTTTGCAAATTTAAACTACAATACACTAGAACAGGACCTTTATAATGTTAATTGAAGTGAGATATTTTATATGAGCTCTGCGGAAGACCAGCTAGCGTTCTTAGAATCACATAAGACACACTTGTTTAATCGATCAGTCCCACTTAGAACCAGAATTATACACCAAACAAAAATACCGTGGTTTTCCTCAAGAATTGGGCAAATTATGAGGCAACAAGGCCTTGCTGACTCACGTTGGAAGCGGTTTGAAACCATTGATCGTAGAGTTGCGCATTGTTTCCTAAGAACAGATGTTCACAAAATCATAAAACAAAAGAAAAATAAATTTTACACGGAGAAATTCTCCAATGCATTAGATTCCAAGAAAACTTGTAAAACTATAAAAGAAATTGGTATAGGTAAATTTAAAAGCAATGAACTTGTTCCTTTGACCCGGATGACCGCAACAAAAAATCTTTAAGTAATGCTATGATAGAAGCTGACTTAACCTATTACAATAATTACAGTCGTGGGTCCTCTAACAGCTTTTCTTTTGATTGCATAAACCAATATGAAGTACTTTCAAGCTGCGTGACTATTAATTCAAACGCTTTTGGAGCAGATGGCGTTCACCCCAAATTTTTCATATTATTAACACAATAATTACTACTAGCTGTGTTGCTTTAAATTGGAAAAAAGCTAGAATGATACCTGTTCCAAAAACCAGAACACAATACAAACCTATTGCTATTTTACCATTTATAAGAAAAATATTCGAAAGGGTCATTCATAGCCAGTTAATATGCTTTTTAAATGTCCACAAATTATTGAGTGACAAGCATTCTGGTTTTCGCAGTAACCATAGTTGTATCACTGCATTAGTAGATGTTGCAGAAGACATAAGAAAATCAATTGATGAATGAAAAGCTAATTTCTTAGTACTTTTAAATTATTCCAAAGCCTTCGCTACAATTGATCATAAGCTCCTCTGTTATAAATTGATATCAACATACACAGAAAAAAGTATTCACCAATTAATGTTTTCAATTAATAGTTTAATTGATGCAATTAAATTTTTAATTGTATTAATTAATTTGAGTGGAAAAACTTAATTGATATTATCAAATTGTTTATAGGTGAAAGTTTAATTAATTTTGTAATTAATATTACAAATATTTTAATTAATATTAGAAACTCATTCATATTACTTTTTAGTAGAGGAGTGTCTCAATAGTTGGTTCAATAGTTGGACCTTTGCTATTTTCGCTTTACATTAATGATCTGCCAAACCAAATTTATCGCTGTAAGGTGAGAGTGTATGCTGATGAAGTTCAAATTTATATTGCGTGTGGTTCGTCGGAAATTGAACAATGTGCCGTAACATTGAATGCTGAACTTCAACGTATCTTTTGGTGGCTACCGCTAATGGTCTGAGTATAAACCCTACAAAATCTAAATATATGTTTATTCAAAAGCGATCTACATATGATATCACAACTGATATCTATCTTAATAATATTCGTTTAGAAAAGGTAGAATCAGCAAAAAATCACGGTGTCTTTTTTAATAAAAATTTAACTTGGTCCAATCACATTAATTATGCTTGTGGTCGGACATATTCCATGCTTCGAACTCTATGGCCAATGAAATATTGTACAACCATCAGAATTAGAACGCTTCTAGGTAAAACTTATTTAATGCCAATTCTTATGCATGGATGTGAATTATTTGGCAGTTGTGACGTCACTAGCAAGCGAAAGCTTACCAATGTATACAAAAGCATTGTTCGTTATGTATATAATTTGAAAAGATTTGAATTCACATCACCGTTCGCAATAAAATTATATGGTATACAATTTGAAGATATTTTAGAAACAAGGGTACTTATGTTTTTGCGTAAAATTATTTATACGCATCAGCCACTACACCTTTATAATCGATTAGATTTCTCGAGATCTGAACGTGGTAGAAGATTAATTTTATTCAGGTATCTAGTTTACTTTCTGATTGGCAATTTTTTAAAAATGCAATCCGTCTTTGGAATTCACTTCCTTGTGAATTTTAATTAGTGAGTAACGCACAAAGATTTAAGAAGGCATTATTTGATTTTTTCTTCAGATAATCTTATAATTTTTTTTTTATATATCTATATTCTATGAGTAAATTAACTGCATATTTTTTATAATTTTTATTACATGTTATTTGTTTTATTATTAATTTTATTTTTATTTTTATTTTTTTTTATTATTATTATTAATTATTATAAATAATTTTTTTTATTAATCATTTATTATTATTTTTTTTAATATTTATATTTGATACTAAAACATTCTACACTGCAATAAGAGACTTTAGTCTTGTGTGTAGAATTGCAGCAATAAATAAATAAATAAATAAATAATTATAAAAAATAAATAAATAAATAAATAAATAAATAAATAAATAAATAAATAAATAAATAAATAAATAAATAAATAAATAAATAAATAAATAAATAAATAAATAAATAAATAAATAAATAAATAAATAAATAAATAAATAAATAAATAAATAAATAAATAAATAAATAAATAAATAAATAAATAAATAAATAAATAAATAAATAAATAAATAAATAAATAAATAAATAAATAAATAAATAAATAAATAAATAAATAAATAAATAAATAAATAAATAAATAAATAAATAAATAAATAAATAAATAAATAAATAAATAAATAAATAAATAAATAAATAAATAAATAAATAAATAAATAAATAAATAAATAAATAAATAAATAAATAAATAAATAAATAAATAAATAAATAAATAAATAAATAAATAAATAAATAAATAAAATAAATAAATAAATAAATAAATAAATAAATAAATAAATAAATAAATAAATAAATAAATAAATAAATAAATAAATAAATAAATAAATAAATAAATAAATAAATAAATAAATAAATAAAACCTTAATTAGAGTGATGTTTTTTATCGTGAAAGTAACATGTAGAGTTTTTGAAGAACGCTCTGAGCTTTTAAATGCTTTATATTCTAAATTTTTGCTCTTTTTATTAACTTATCACCTGAGACAACATGTGGCTAATTATGTGATCCTTTTAGTGCTTTTCATTAAGAGTTAAATGTTACAAAATGTTAAAATAATCCTTTTTCAATAAAAAGTTCTCAGTTTGTGATACGCTCAAAGCTTTTCTCAAATTATGTACTAATTCACAATTCATAATTATTTGTTTTTGTAGTAAAAAAAAAAGTAAAAACAATAACTTCTAATAGATGGTTTAATATTTTAAAAATTTAAATGGCAATTTTGATAAGTTTGCCAACTTTTATTTGAAAAGTTTCTTTGTTTTATTTGCTACCGCAATTTCATGTTGATTTAGATTTTTGTAGCTCGCAGCTTGATTCCATTTGATAATTTAAAAGTATCAGTAAATTATGAACTTAGCTTTATTTTAGTATATTCACAGTTTTAATTTAACAAGCTGCATAAAGAGGCGGCAACACACACCACTAGATTTTTAATAATAAATGCTAAGTTTCACGATTGCTAAAGTCACTTCTACTAATACACAATGCAATAACTTTCTTACTTCAATATATATAAATATATATATATTTTTATATTATATGTATATACATATATACGCGAAGACTCTCACATACTGTGCCATAACACAATTTTATATAGAATTAAAGGCAAATTCACACATGTATGCTTAGAAATATATATATAATAAATATATAAATTTTTCTCTAAGCTTGCCAGAAAAAAATACTTATATCCAAACTGAATGCAAGAGATGATGACAATGATGATATTTATTTTGAAATGATATGTAAAAATTTCATATTTGTATGTATGTAAATTTTGCAGGAAATATAATAAAAGTAAGGGATAAAAGTTATTGACCACTTGCATAGTTTTAAAACCATAATTTATTAGTTTTACAAATGTAACTATGGCTTTTTGCAGAGTTATTTTGGATGTGTTAGTAGGTCAAGAGAAAAAATTATATGTAGTAAAATTGATATGTAGCTTTTTTATCCTGCAACCAGTCTAGTAGTATGTTTCCACTATACTTGCTTCGCTTTCTATTCAAGCTTCACACCCCAATCATGAGCGAAGCTACTTGCTTCGCCATACAAAATTAGAATAGCAAATCAAGTAGATTCAATATGAAGCACATAAAATTGGTATCTTCTCTAACTTTTGTCGCAGTTTATCGCCAGTTTATCTGAACTAGCTATCAAACGAAAGCTATCAATTCAAAGATAACACAATAAACGAATTGATATACACAACGAAGAGCTCCAGCTGTCGACATGTTCGTACAGTTTTCGGTTTGACTGAGTGCTGCTTTCCTGTATGAAAATTGATTCTGGTTTTTATGTTTTGTGCTCAATTTTTTTCTTTTAAAGAAATATTAAAAGGGAAGTATATAAGGCAAAGATTGGCTCACAAGTCCATGTTAATGCTTCAAATAAGTTATAATTAATTTTAAAGTAAATTAAGTTTAATAATTAAGTTTGACGCACGCCAAATCTAGCTTAATTTAAGAAATTGTCGTGTATTGGCTACTTTGATTGTCGCATGAAAAGACAATAAATATTGGTGTGTTCTTAAAATTTTTATTGGCTCATGGTTGCTATGAACCATTCACACGATTGCCGTAACAGAGTTGCATTTGCTTGCGGTAAATCAGCATAATATTGTTCTCGATTATAACAACGGACAATTAATTGTGAAATCACACAATTGGCATATAAAATAGCACAACCCCACGAAATACAACTTTTTGTTTCCCCTTCAAAAATTCATTCCATTTTTTAATATATCTCAGTATATTGAAACATCATTGGTTTTTTCCATCACGTCACAATTTTTTTTATGAGCCTACCTAATATTTTCACGATCTATTCCAGTATAATTCACCATAAGTCGAAGGTAATGGGCCATAACCATAGTCAACAAAAAAGTCTACTTTTTCAGTTTTAGAATGAACTTTTTAAAAAAATTAATTTTCGACCTACCATAGACGAGAAAAACTGCACTTTACAAGGAAAAAGTCGGTTCTAAAGTTAAAACATGATGAAGCTGTTTTTAACTAAGTTACCATCGACTCTGGCTTTTTACTTCAAGACAAAACACATTAAAATAAGAGAGAAAATTTAATAAGAGTTGTGAATTAGCGTAATAAAAGTTAATAAATGAATAAAAAATAAAGCAAAAACAATTTGTGTTGTAATATAAGTGCACATGTACATATGTATGTACATAAATGTATGTATGTATGCATATGTATGTATTTTCAAACACATCGTCAGATGAGTCTTATTTTTTGTTTTCGATGATATGAAAAATTTCCAATATTAGTTGTGGCACCCAGTTAAAGTCGATTCAACTTAACACACACTTTGTTTTTGACTATAGTAGACAAATATTTAGAAACAGGCTTTTAATTTTAAGTTGTTTCTAAAACGAACCGACTTTATTCTGAGACTATGGTTATGGCCCAATATGTCCGTCGTCGACTAATAAAACATCATCGGGTAACTTACAAAATTTGTTTCAAATCATTTTGATAAAGTAAGCTAAAAAAAATCAATGGTTTCTTCATTATTTCCAAAATAAAATTGAAAAATTGGTTTTCTTTTTAAATTTAGCAATTTTTTTCTTTTAAAAGCTCATAAAAAATTCAAAACTGCAAAATATTGGGCCTAATTACGAGTGTCTTATTTCGACTACTACTACGACGAGTTTGTACTAGAATGAAGAAAAACTGTTGCAATTGTTAGTCTAGTATGAAACCATCGTAGTCGAAGTCGTAATACACCACTCGTAATAAGGCCCATTGAATTTTTTGTCTGTAAAGGCAAATGTTTTAAAAATAAAATAAGCTAAATATTAGGAAAATTGGCTAAAAATTATGGAATTTATCAGTATGTTACTAAACACAAACTGATTAAGAAACGTTAAGTTTGTTCAGAGCGAGAAAAAAGCAAGAACCTGTGCCCATGTTCTGTAACTTTGGTGAGAACTTCTCGCATCGAAAAAATGTGAAACGAAATATTTCATAGTTTCTCGAAAAGTGAGAAAAAAGTGTGTCTGTAAGTCATATCGAAAACTATCAAAAGTGATTACGTTATTACGTTAGATATGTCAAAATATAATAGTCGAAGCCGACGTGGCATCGCAGACGTTGTGAACGCTTATCACAAATTTCGTGGACGGCGACCAAAATTTACTAAAATTGAAAAATTTTCAACGACGGCGGCGAAAATATAACAGACGGCTGTACCAAATAATGTATAGTGCGACTTTAATGTTTATTGTTTACTAAATATTTTCCAATAATACAAAAAATAAAAATAGCTTTGTGGTGTAATTAAGTGATTATTAAAACAAAATTGTTGAAGTGGTACATATAAAGAGTTAATGCCATCAAATTGTCTTCTTGCGAAGACATATAGTCTACCAATTTGTCTTTTTGTTGCTTAGAAATTCGCATAGTTTTCTAAAATTATAAAAGAAAAATAGTTAATAATGAAAAAATCACTTTAGAAAAACCAAATACTAACATTTTCTGTGTTATTATCCATCGCACTTGGCTTTTTTAATATATCTTTTATTTTTATGAAATAATTTCTCACCGAGTTTTTATTTGTGAGTGAATTTGACAGTTCAAAGCGAGAACTTTTCTCGCAAAAGTTTTACAGACACACTTTTTCTGTAAATTGGCGAATAATTTCTTTACGTGACAGCTGTTACTCGCCAAAAAAAAGTTACAGACACAGTTTAGTGAGAAAAGCAGCTGTTTGTTTCAATTTATTGCATTTTTGTTTCATTTCACACATTTCAAGCGAAAACTTTCTCGACGCGGGAGTTACAGAACATGGGTACTGTATTATTATTTAAAGCAGGGATGCCCAAAAGCGGCTGAACGAGTTATCGCCCAAGTTACTATCGCCCAAAAACCAAAAATGTTGCATCGCCAAAAAATTGATGTAAAAAAAATTGGGTGATTGTGCATCGACTTTGGCCAACTCAACATTTTTAGATATTTGGGTATTTGTTAATAATGAATAATTGCCAAATTTCCGGAAATGTTAAAAAAAAAATTAAAAAATTTTGGGCAATTATTCATTCCAAATTCGGGTGACAGTACGTAATGCACAAACACCAAAAAAAAACTTTGGGTGATTATTCATTTTACACTTTTGGGCTTTTCTTCATTTTTTTTTTTGAGCGATCGGGCACTGTTTGTTTGGGTATTTCTTCACAATGAGTAATTACCCAATAATTTTGGGCGTGCGTTCCTTCATTTAGCTGTTTTGGCGATAGTAACTTGGGCGATAATTCATACAGCCGCCCAAAAGCTACTTATAGAAGCTACTTATGCAAACACCAATACATTTAAAAGAAAATCTAGCTGTATACAGTCTATCTATATACAGTGGAAAAAAAACTATTAAGACAAAGTTGTTTGTATATAATAAAATCTTTTCCGAATCATCAGGAGCTCGTTTTTCAATCATAAATGATGCTGCCGTTATGAGAAAATGGTACCCTAGAGATGAATCATCCCAGAGAATCATTTATAATACGATTTGCTGCTTAAGTTTTGAGCAATTTTCTGGTGGTATTGGGTTTCTTTTTGCAGTTTCTTTGCATTGATTTCCTTTCTTTTCAAGAAATCATTATTTGATCATACAGATGATTCAAAAGTTAATCCTTTTTGCAATCACCCAAGTGATAAAACAGTTTAAAATCATCAAAAGTGGTCTGAGGAGAATCATATAAAAGATTTTTGCAAAAATTATCAGCCAAATGCTAGCTGGGGCTGAGTGCTATATGTGTGTGTTATAACACACAGCCTAAAGCTAAGCGCTTTACAAAAATAAATGAGCAGCAAGCGCATAGAGCTTGGGCGCCGCTGACCTAAAGTGATGTTTTGTGAGTTTGGGTGTTTTCACTAAATCACTAGTAAAGTCTAAAATTTTTAGCCGATTTTCATAACTTCATAATTTTTAGCTTATTTTATTCTCTACAATGGCAAAAAGTTTAATATTTTTCAGATTTGAATTTATTTTAAGCTTTAAAAATAAAAATTGTTAAATTTTTATAAAAAAAATTAATTTTTCAATTTTGTGTTACTTATAACTAAGAACCATTGATTTCTTCAGCTTATCATATTTAGATGATCTAAAGCAAATTTTGTTAGTTAGCCGATAGTGCATTTTGGATCAAAGTCGGACATACTACCTTCGAATTGTGATGAATTATAATGGTTAGGTAGGCTCATAAAAAAATTGTGACTTGATAATTTTTCCGCCATCTATCGTTTTCTTTTCAACTAGTGCTTATTTTGTGAATGGTAACACATAGCTCATGTCTGATTTGATAGATAATTAGTTTTATCCTTCCGCTGAACGAATATGGTTGTGTATACGCTTGAACAACGCTGGGAAATGTTGCCTGCGATCGACTTACAGAAGATGCCGATTTTGCCAAAAAAAATCATCTTTTCAGATGAACTCATTTTGTTCTTGGCGGGTATGTAAACAAGCAAAATTGTCGCATTTGGGGCACAGAAAACCCGCACGCATGCATTGAAAAGCCGACGCACCCAAAACGAGTCACTGTTTGGTGCGGATTTTGGTCCAGAGGCATAATTGGGCCAATGAGCAAGGAGTGGCCGTTTTACAGTCAATGGCGATCGTTATCGGGCCATGTTGAACGAATTTTTGTACACAAAAAATTGAAGAGGAGGATATTGGCAACATTTGGTTTTAACAGGACGGCACTATGTGCCACACAGCCGAAGCTACACTCGATGTTTTACGCCCTGTTTAAAAAAAAAGTTATCTGGCGGACCCTTTATTTTTTCTGAAGCTTATTACCTAATATCTACCCGAATTGCTTATTAATTTCTTAAGAGGAAAATTATCGTGGGGTTTTGTTATTTTCACTTCCCCTATGTTGCATAAAACTAGATGGTTTTTAGATTAACTTTAAATCACCTATACAACTTTTATATCCAATGTATTGCAACTTCACATATAGTCTTCATAAATTTAAGTAAAACTAATTTCTTATTTTCCTATTCAAATGCCTCTACTTCTATTGCTTACTGTAGCCGGTGGATAAATTTTGATGATATATCATGCATAGTTATGGATGTCATTGAGCCAGAGTTGAGGCGCCAAAAATTTAAACATTTTGGCAATTGTTTTTTGGTTTCATTTTATTATATTTTATTTTTCTCATTGTTTCATCCTCTTTTTCAAAGTGAAGCTGCGGAAACTGATATGTTTTGGCAATGAAGAAATTCGAAACACAGACACATGTATATATACCAGGAAAAATAGGCAGACAGCTGGTTTATAGAATATTATAAATAAACTAAAAAGTATGTAAATTATGACAGTCGTTAATTTAATGCAGATTATTCAAAATAACAAAGAGCTTGCATAAGTAAGAAGTAGTGAAATGAATTTTATAAAATGCAAATATTTATTAAAATATATTAAATTTAATGCTAAGCCCCGTGCACACATGCATACTTGTACATACTTATGTTTTAAATGCTGACTCTATGCCAATTGCCCTCTTAGATCTTGGCTTATGTACGCTTATTTAGGAGATATTTGCACAAGTACTGAAACAATATGCAATTATGCCACGGCATACATGAAATCACCTAAACGGCTTAAATACTACACTAAATAATCTATAATCTAACGGCCACCAAAAATGATTTGCTTTCATTTGCACAAAGCATTAACAGCCTTAAGTCCTTTTGAGTGTTTGTAGTCTGGTTAATTAATGTTTGATATCAAATGGTTTCTTATTCTCATACTTTATTTTGGACTTAAGTTATTTGGATAAAGCTAAATGGTAGTAGCACAACTAAAATTATGAATGCTTTTAGCAAAAATTTATATTTCAGAAAATATTGTACGAAATTCTGTGATAGATTAGTAAAACACATTATTGCTGCTTTTTTATAGAAAAAAGTTGAAGTGGTTCAAAAAAAGTTTTGCAATATAAGCTAACAGATTAACCCCTAGTTTTTAACTTAAGAATTAAGTACGTTATTAGCTAATTTTTATTTAAAATTAAGTTGTAATTAAATACGATTTCATTTTTTCAGTGGTTAATTAAACTTCTTATTAAATTACGTTGAAAGTACGGCAGCACTGCAAAATTTCCCAGTATTATGGAAGGCTTTTCAAACAACAGCTGTTTAACATAAATAAGAAAGTTAGGTTATCAAAATGCAGAAAATTAAAATTGGATAAAAACACATTTTATGAAACCAAAACATCATCAGAATGCATTTTTCTATTTATATTTATGAAAATTAAAGGAAATTCTTTCAGGTATGACCACATGATGTTTTCAATACGACCACATGATGTTCATGTGTACGTTTTCAATAAACACATACACGCATAAAAACATATGGTGCGCTCATAAAACTTAAATAATACTTAATTACACAAGTTTGGGCATTTAATTATTATTTAATTATGCACTCAAAAGCATAATTTCGTATTTAATTAGAACCTAAAAGTTATTACAATTTGATTACCAACTGAAAAAATGGGCATAAAACTGAAAGAAAAGTCAAAGCAAATAAGGTTCATTTGTATTCGTTGAACCAATCATGGTCAGTTACCAACTTGTTAGTGTGTTGGCTCTGCGGAACTTGTAAAGAAATTGTTACGGGTGACGTTCCGGCCAGTATTTGTAGATTTTCTTACAAAGTTGTTAGCTTCTTTTATTTTTTCTGCCAAATAAGCCAATAATTTTGAAAAGAGCACACATTTCTAGGATCACATTATATTTTCCATCGAAGAATGAAATCGAATGTGTAATAAGAAGTCAACCGTGTGTATTTAAAAAAAGGTATTTGCCCATGTATGAAACATATTTCTACAATATTTGTGATTTTTCTGATTTTTATTACTAAGTTCTTTATTTCTATATATAAATTATATCTTTAGCCAAAAAAAGAACAAAAAAATTAGTTTAATTTAGTTATTTTTAAGTAACAACATAATTTAAATTTCCAGCTCTGGAGCGGTGTTTTTTTATTTTTCTAATTTCTTTTGCGAAAATTTTCCTTTCTAAAACATTAAATCTGTGGAAATGGGAAGAAAATGCTTAAGTCAGGAGAGCAGTTTTTAAACTTTCAGTAGATTTTCAGTAATTTACTTACTTTGCAATTCAATTTGGAAATTCGGTATTCATTTGATTTTTTTTTTTTTTTGGAAAAACATCGTTGTACACACTGTAACTAATAAATTAAATTTGAAATAATATCAAAGTATAAACTTAATTAAGCTATTATTCCGTGTCAGTTTATAAGTCGAAAAAAGATAAGCACCACTTTAATGCTTTTTAACTTCCTGAAAAATAGCACAGAGGTACTTTTGAATATGGAGATTATGGAAATGCTACTAACTCAAAATGTGCTTATCTCGACTTAAGCATTTTTTCCTTTTTGCCACAGAAATATACTTCTTTTTAGAAGAAAAAAAATTAATTCGCTTTAGTTGCTTTTATATACCAAAAAAAGTGTAAGTTTTCCAACCCTGAAATCATACTTTTAAAATTTTCTGATTTCTTACACCATTCTATATCTATATAGAAATACAAAAAAATTTTTAATTTATAGAGAAAATAAAATAATAATTTTGGTAGGTTACTTTTTTTTATATACCAAAAAAAATTTAACATTTTTAAATTTATTTTTAAGGCAAATGTAATTAATTCTTACTGAGATACAAAAAAGGCTTATTCAACAAAATAAAAAATAAAAAAAATCAGTTTGAACCAGTTACTTTTTAATACAAAAAAAAAGTTTAAGGGGCTGTCCCACGATGTCACCAACGTTCCACTTGTCGCACACTTCCATTCAAAACAAAAACAAAAGCAAATTTTAAAATTTTGTTGTTGTTTGCAATGTAACTGTGCGACGAGTCGAACGTTGGTGACATCGTTTAACTGGCCCTAAGTCTTCCAGCATATTGTTGTGTTCTGTTCAAGTTTTGCATAATAAATACAATTGTCTTCAAAGTTATTTGTTTCTTAAGAATTGTACATATGGTTATATTTGTATTACGATATCACAAGAA
Source organism: Nowickia ferox (assembly GCA_936439885.1). Taxonomy (NCBI): domain Eukaryota; kingdom Metazoa; phylum Arthropoda; class Insecta; order Diptera; family Tachinidae; genus Nowickia; species Nowickia ferox. Next base: position 98,041,368 of record OW387023.1, on the reverse strand, counting down.
AAAATACACTAATAATAGTTTAAAGCTTTTTTGAATGATCAAGCAGAATTGCGGCATAAAGTCATTTTTCATACAAATTGACACAAAAAAACAGCTCCAGAAAGCAGTCGAAAAATAATCACCAAACAGAATTGCGGCATAAATACATTTTTGATACAAATTGACACAAAAAACCAAACCCAAAACAAAAGCAGTTGAGAAATATAATTTATTTTATTTTGACAGCGTTTTTTTTTTATTCTCTCACATACTTATAAATAAACATTCAAGAAATTTATTATTCGACATATGCTCATATTATAAGTGAAATTTATTTGCTGGTGGTTAAGTGATGTCTATATGCACTTCATTGTTGCTTTAACTAATCGTCAGCAGACTTCAACCACACATTTTGAACAGTTCCAAAGCTCTTATCTTATGCACAAACTTCCAAAATATATTTAGGAATTCGCAAATAATAATATTTTTGAAAATCACAAAAGCAAAATAAGCGTAGTAGGCTTAGAAACTTATTGTTATCCGATGGATTTCTAATTGTATAAAGGTGTAGAAAAAAAAATTAAAAAAAAGTTGCATATTACTTTCGTTGAAATTAAGTAAAATTAGTTAATTTGGGATATGTCAAAATGTATGGAAAATTATTTAATTTCAACTTGATTTCGTGGCACTTTGAATGGGCTGTAAAGAACAGGGGTGCTAAGACTGCGTTTACGTATGCGAAATGTCTACACATGCCAATATTTGCGGCGAATTTATTTTGTTGTATAATTAATAATAATTAATAAATTTTATCAATTATAAATTTTATTGAAATAAAACTCTTGACGGCAAAAGGTATATGATCTAAATTTCTAATAATAATAGAACCGATTTTAAATAAATTTTAAATTGTTGCCCTTTAATACATTCCACTAATTTATGATATTATTAATCATTCGCGTTTGGGCTGTTTAATGTAATTTCGAATTCATACTTACTGAACTCAATTCTCTTTAGATTGGCTTGATCTCATGGTGAAGTTTAACGTCTAACATTAAACTAGACGCACACGCATAAGTATTCTCTAACAGAATAATGAAATGATGAAGCAACAAATGTATGCAAGGCCGGTAACAAGTCTCTAGAGAATAATTTGTAAGCAAGTTGGGTTTGTACGTTGGAATACGAGTATATACATATTTATGAAAATGTATCATAATAATCAGTGACATTTATTATTATAACAAAAAAACGTAAAGGCATGGGCAGAGCCAAAAGACCTGTTTCTCATGATACGTACACACATAACACACATTTACATTTAATGAATTTAAGTATGTATGTATATGTTCGACTGCACGCAAAGAAAAAATATTGTTAAGAGAACCATAATCAAACAGCAACATACTATGATTGCATTATATGGTTGCAGTCAAATCATATTATTGTCAATAGAAAAGCAAAGTTTTAATAAAATTACTATCTGAGTTAATAATAATATTATCTACAATAACAATTAACTTTGTTAAAACTAATCTTAGTATTGTTCACAGTTATCACATTTTGGTTAAATATAACAATACTATTATTAGATGTGACTAAAATATAATTAAGAATAACCATACCATATTCTAATATTATAATAATATTGTTAAACACGACCACAGTATTATTCGATATAATAATAATATTTTGTATTTTAACCATATATTGGTAGATCTTTTGCTTAAAACACCTGTGCGTCAAAGCCGAAATAAATATAAAATAATATTGTTGAAATAAAATGTGTATATGTGCACGTGTACTTACACAAATATGTGCGTATACACGAAATGCAGCCACACATGTATAAAGAAATGTATGTATATATATTTTTATTGATTTATTCTCTTGTTTACACTTCATTTATTTATTAATTTATTTAACACTATGAGTGTAATACCGATAACTTACAAACGAAGCACTGAACTGACAGAAGATATTTCTGAAAAAGATTTGTTTTAAACTAAATATAGTATGGTTTTGGATAACATTATATTGTTATTTACATCATATTATTTTTATATAATAATACTAATTATGTTGTAGTCATAAATTTTTAACAAAACTATATTGTTAAATTCTAACCATATCACACTTTTTCTGAATATAATAATGTAATCATTAAATTCAAACATCACTTTGTTTATCGTAACGCAATTAATGTTTAAAATAACAATAACTTGTTTTCAATGACCACACATTTGTTTCGGAGAACATAACATTGTTTTCTCAACCATACTACAACCATATCTTTTCTTTGCGTGTGCAAACACTAATATTTTAACTGACATAAACAATAATTAGAGCTACAAGATTTTGTTGGTTTTTATAGAAAATTAACTGTGAAGCCGAATCGGAGCTAAATGTGTTGCTACAACTGTGCTTGTGCAACCACATGTAGCACATGTGTATATATGTACATACATACATACGAGTATATACATTATTAGCAGTATTGCCAGGACTGCCAGAAGAAAATTATTGAATAAAATTAAAAGAAATTATTATGGGGATCTATTTAAGTCTGCAAGCTTCATACTCCTATTCGCGTACATTAAAGTTAATAAGGCTCAAAATCACCAAGGTTGTAAATTTCAAGATTGGTTTTATGTCAAAAATAATTTGAAGCTATAACGATGGCCTTTACTTTGTACTGTTGCAAACATTAGTATTTTAATAAATTTTTGACAGGGCAGCGCATAAAATTCTATACTTTTCTGGTAGTATTGGTTTTTAGTGAATACCTTTCAGAAAAACATCATTTTGGTAACGTTTTGCTATGTTTGATAAAATAAACAAAAATAAAGCAAAGTACATAGCTTAAGCATTGTTTATTAACATGGGCTTAATATGTCTCTATATTATATAAACAATAATTAAAACAATACATATAAAATCTTCTACAAGCAAATTACTCCAAAAAATTCAAGAAGTTGCGATTATCGTGCATAAAATTTAGAAAATTTAAAAATTTTCGAAACTCTTATAATCGAATGAACGTTACGTGAACAGAATGCAAATTCTGTAACATAACAAATTATTTTTTTTTTTTTTATAAAAAAGCTTAATTTATGCGTATTTTATTGAAATATATTAAATATATTAAATCTACAGCAACTGTAACCACACACAGTGGACCAAACACAAAGAACGCTGATGATGAAAGTGTAGTGGAATTCGAAAACAGCTGGTTGTTCCGTTCTACTACATAGTTGTCAGAACATTTACAACTTTAGTGTTATTTGTTCATTACTAATTATCGCATGTAATTTGGCTTACAAAGCGATAAGATCAAATCTTGTGGACTATGTGATCAAATGTTTTTGCATTTTTGCAATAAGAAATTAATAATCTTTTAGTATTCTTACCAAAGTATCATTTTATACAAATATTCGGTGTATTTAGTAATGACTGGTGTTAAATACCTTAAATGTTTCATTAATATTTTGGACTTGTTTTTGAAAGATCGTATATTAGGACGCGTTCCCGAAATAACTTTCTCTGCATGTACATATATTGGTTTAATTCAAAATTTACTTTTTTAATTAATTGTATTATTTGATGTGCACATAAGACAGATAAGTTGTATATTTTAATTTGTTTGTTATTTTTTTTTTTTTTTTTTCTTAATAAGGTTAAGATTTAGTACACTAAATTGTTTGTGAACTCAATCCTGCACCTTCTTGATTTTGATCCATATAGATAAAAATAAAAAATAAAACTAAAGGCTCATTAGTTTTTTTTATTTTCGTTGCCGTTCTGTGCCATTCTTTCTTTTCTGTATAATATAGTTTGGAGTTACTTTTTCTGTGCAAGTAATCAGCCGGCAATATTTAGAACTGATTAGAGTTGTATAAAAATATCACAATACACTAATAGATACATACAAATTTTTGGCTGTCATTTAACATTGAATTCTATTTACCACAGATTTTTCCGCAACAGAACAGAACGAAAAAGGAAAAACAAACCACATACATACAGATTTTCAATTGAACAGAAACAAAACAGCTGATTCAGAACGGAACAGCACGTACAAACTAATTATGCCTTAAGATTGTCCTTTTAAGAAAATTTTCAAATAAGTAAAATGATTTTTAATTATTGCAAACTAATATTTTTATGGCATTTATTTAATAAAAAAATATTCGTATTCATGTAAATTTGGTGAATGAGAATGCAAATACGAATCTTTAAGAACGGCCGAACGTGAGGGAATTCATACGCATACATAAACAACAAATACGCTGTAAAAAATCTTTCTCTCATCAATGCCCTTAATTTGAAAAAAATTACTCATAAGTCAATTAAAAATTTAATTGTGTCAATTGAAATTTATAATTAATTAAATTTTTAAGCAAAAGTTTTTTTGACTAAATTAAATTTTTAATTAATTATTTGCATACTATATTTTTTTTTTAAATAAAAGGTTTGAATAGCAGAATAATTTCTTCTGTGCATATTTATTCAATCAAAATTCTGACCTGACTTATGAATAAATTAGTTAAATGACTGGTTAGTTTTTCACGAACGAGTGATAGAAAGAGTATGTTCAGTTTAACCTACACAGGGTATATTAACATAAGCTTACCTTTTCAACTTGTTTTTTTCAGCCAATTTACCTGCTTTTAGTACTTTCTATTTACTGATTTAATGTCTGTTTTCTCCAACTCTTGGCAACACTAATGACTCGAGACTACATGAATGAGAATAAATGTATGTAGATATTTTTTTGTAGGTCTTTTAATGAATTCTTACATAAATGTCACATATAAATATACAAAGGTAAATTATGCATATGCACAGTGCGGCCGATTGCCAAACAGCTGGCCAAAACTCGAGAAATAAAAGTATTTGATAAGATTTTTTTAGCATGCAGTTGGCTAGAGGGATCCTATAACAATTAAAAATAGTTAAGAGTAACGTCCTATACCCTAAGTTCTTTCTTTATTTTCAGTTGGAGTTTGTCCTTTTTTCAAGCGCACTATTGGTGTAGTTATTCGGCAAAGCCTTTAAACGTAAAATTTTTTGTAAATGTCAGTTCCTTGATAGCAATTTTTTTTAGTTTTTTTTTCAATAAAATTGCAGTTTTCAAATCAAATGACAATAAAACGCTGTCGAATGCTGTCTTGAAACCATTTGGAGGTTACTTGGAAAAGTATTAACTATCAATTAACCCAAATTCAGTTACCACCTACTGCCACTTTAATTGTTATGGGTTTTTTTAAGGTTGCTTTACCCCAACCTCCCAATGAAAAATTTAATATTATTGAAATTTCCGTACTTTATGATGCAATAAAAACCCGAAAAAATTCAACAACATTTGGCATTTCTTAACAAACAATTATCAATAATAAAGTTGTCCAAAAATTATTAATAAATTGTTTAAATAAATATTTATTAAACAATTTTTGCGTTAAGCTATTATTTTTCTTAAACAAATCGAATGCGTTAATTTTTTAAAAAAACCCGTAAGATTTTCTTCAGAATTTTCTCTCAACTATAAAACTAATCTTATTTTTAGGTTCCATTATGATGTCCACTACTGTTGATTAATAAAAGATATTTTGAAGGATGATATCAACGTGATTTGTGCAAGGATCTAGTTATTATTTATGAGAAAAGAAGAAACGGCAAATATCAGATTTGGTATATAAGATAAAAAGAAGATGGGATTTAAGTAATAGCAGTGCAGAAAAATTTATAAGAAAAAATTATGATTGCTTGAGTAAGGCTGTTGAGTTGAAAAAAGATGATAAAAAAAATCAAAAAATATTTATACAAAACAACACAGAAAAAATTATTCACCAATTAATGTTTTCAATTAATAATTTAATTGATTGAATTAAATTTTTAATTGTATTAATTAATTTGAGTGGAAACACTTAATTGATATTATCAAATTGTTTATAGGTGAAAATTTAATTAATTTTTTAATTAATATTACAAATATATTAATTAATATTACAAACTCATTCATAGTACTTTTTTGAGTGAAGAGAGTTGTAAAGTAGGTCGGCAAAGGTTTAAATTGTCATCAGAACGAACAAAGAGCAGAAAAACGGAAGCTCTACGAGGTAATGTTTCAACTGAAAAACTCCTATACTCAACAAAAAGTAAATTACGATCTGAAGGTAAAACAAATTTTGCAACAGTAGTGCCTGATAGCTCGGAAGGAAGTCCAACCAAAGCTGGTTATCTTAAGGCAAATATCAGCAGCTGAGTAAAAAAACAATAAAAAATAAAAATCTGCAAAAAGCAAAATTACAAATCCGGCTTTAGGTCTTTCTTTCAATGAATATGAAGCATCAGTTACATTGCAGTCATTATTGAATCACACAACTGCTCGTATTATTTTGTATCAAATGGAAGTTATTAAATATTTATCTGCAAAAAAAACTCGAAAATTTTACCTTAAACGTTAAGTGGGGCTGTGATGGTAGTTCAGGACACAGTGAATATAAGCACAAGGTAGATAATGGAATCGAAGTCAGTGACGAAAAGGTTTTTTCAACTCCCTCGTCCCTTTACACTTTTTAAACAGAGACTCTGAGATGAAGGAAACAACTGTAGTTTGGAATAATCCTTGACCATCATCACCAAGATTTTGTTGGCCGATTAAGATTCAATGTGCAAAAGAGTCCCTAGACTTGACTAAAAAAAAAACAGTTAATGCTGTAGAGAGGCAGATAAAAAATTAAACACCATTTGAAAATAATGTTAATGGACAAATCGTGAATATAAAGTACGACCTTACTTTAACAATGATAGAGACAACAGGGTTTAATTCATTAACTAACATAATGTCTGCAATGCGTTTTTATCTATGCAATTGTACTTCAAAAACATTTAACGATATAGATGAAATGCTAATACAACAAGTTAATACAGATAACTTGAAATTTGGCTTATTATCCTTAAATTGTTGGATTAGATGTTTCGAATATTTGTTGCGTTTATCCTACAAATTACGAATTCATAAATGGCAAGCACGAAGTACAGAGGAAAAAAGATTCGGTGTCACGAATAGGGAAAAAATACAAATAGAAATGGGCCTCAATGTAGATAAGCCGAACCCTGAAAGTGGTACTTCAAACGATGACAATACAGCTCGAGATTTTTTTGAAAAATAACTGCAAACCCCGAAAATAACTGGCATCGATGAGGATATAATACATCGTTTTTATATTATATTGCAAGCCATCTCAAATGGTTGTGAAATTAATACAGATAAATTTCGCCAAAATACTATTCTATTAGTTAAAAAAAAAATTTACAAACTTACGAGTGGTATAATATGCCTACTTTAGTACAAAAGCTTTTAATTCCTGGCCCAGAAATTATAAAAACTTCAGTTTTATCTATCGGGAAAATGTCAGAAGATGCACAGGAGGCATGCAACAAATTTATTTCTATCTATCGCCTCAGCTTTGCTAGAAAGAATTACGGCCAGAAGACAATAGAGGATGTTTTCAAACGATTTTTAGTAGCCTCTGACCCTTATATTTCGAGTTGTCGAAAATTGCCAACTAAACCGCTAAAATTTCTATCCGCAGAGGCGTCCCTATCTGTCGGTAGGGTAAAAACAGAGCAAGAAAGTGTAGATAGCAGCTTAGCCTCTGAGTCCGGATAGATGTTAATGATTTTGAGGACAACGTAAATTTGTTAATGTAATTTATTAATTTTTTTATGTACTTTACTTAAATCGATATTATCATATTATGCTATCACACAAAAAAGTAATGTGAATGAGTTTGTAATATTAATTAAAATATTTGTAATATTAATTAAAAAATTAATTAGATTTTCACCTATAAACAATTTGATAATATCAATTAACAAATTAATTAATACAATTAAAAATTTAATTGAATCAATTAAATTATTAATTGAAAACATTAATTGGTGAATACTTTTTTCTGTGATAATTTAGTCACTTGTTTTATATATTATGTATAATTCTTAATTGTAATAAAAAATTTTGTGATAATATGAAAATTGTTGTTTTCGATTTCATTGTTTCGATTTTATAATTCTGACAGAGAATTCGTAATCAGCGACACCAAAACCCTCAAAGGCAATATGTAACTTGATTATGATAAATAATACGTGATTAGGGGTGAAGGGGGTGAATTTCCGTACATTTGACATACAATTTGTAATCAGCGACCCCTAAGATTCCATTTTGGAGTGAATTACTTGAATTTTTGAATTTTGGCCAGCTTTTTGGCAATCGGCCGCACTGTGATACGGTATGTATGTGTGTACGTTGCAGCAAATATTAATTTTTTTTCTAGTGCGTAGTATTGTGCAAATGAAAGTATATTGAATGTTTAACTCATGTGACTTACTCAGTCTTTATTACTTTTTTTATTTTTTTTTAGCAACCAAAAACAACAAAAAGTCATTTAGTTAAAAAGCTTTAATTTTTTATTTATTTTTTATTTACTTAGTGGTATTTTAAAACAACAAGAGCAATGGGCCACATGTGCATGACGTATGCAGATTTATGGATGAATATGTGTATGTATAGCCGAGGGTCCCTATTACATACATACATATGTATGTATGTATGTCATACATGCGTTTCTTGTTATTCTAACTTTCATTTGATATTTACACAAAATTGCTCTTATAAAAATTAATAAATTTAACATTTGCCTACTCATATTTTGTCGTTACTACTTTTGCTCTTGCTGTTGATTTTTTACATACATACATATATTTTTTTTGTAGTAATAAACTTAATTGAAAATGTGAAAACGTGTTGAAAACAAAATTTTATTGTTGTTTTTACTTTTGCTGCCGTTTTTTGAATGACAATGTTCGTACACATACAGACATTGCCAGTGAAATAATAATTATAATTATTATTATTTCAGGAATAATAATGATCAGGCCGTTGATTATAATCCCTAAAGTAATTAAGCAAATGAATGTTACAAGAAATGTGTGTTAGTACTTAAAATACAAAATTATATACTTATATACATACATACATACAAATCTGCTCATTAGTTTATCTCTGTGTGTGTGTGTTAGTATATAATTAAGTATGTAATATGACGTATTATTATTAATGTACAAATGTTAGCAGAAAGCCTACCAAAGTTATCCATTACATTATCTATGTAAGTACTAGTGTACACGAGTACATATGTACGTTTGTAATTCATTCAGTCAGGCTGTCTGCATAACATCTTTAGTTGTTAACGTTTCAATAAAAGGTGTAATGTTTTTTGAAAATTAAAAAAGCAAGCAAACGAGTAATAAACATGCAAACAAAGTATATGAAGTCAGCTTAAAAAAAAAAAAAGTTTTGTCATTTACAGTCTCACCTAGTTGTTTGATTATATAAAAGCTTCTTTTAGAATAGAAAATATTTTGGAGGGTAGAGAGTGGAGGGTTTGGTGTTATTGCAAATGGATTCCTTACTTGCTGATTTTTTTTAATAAACTTAGTTTATGTTAGTATAGAAACTTTCGAGGACTTAGAGACAAATCCTAGCAGTTGTGATTTAATTTAATAAAAAAATATCGATTGATATTTTGTTATCCGGTATTCGATAGTGTTGTGTAAGCTATAAGAAATTATTCAATATAGATCTAAAAAGATATTTTAACTAAAAAGAACGAACTCAAAAACTTATACCGTGTACAAAAAATACAATCAGCGTAGGTAAAATTCATACGAAGAACTAAAAAAAAATTCTCTTTAAGAGTTGCTTCCCACAACATTTTACATTCGTACGATGATTTTTTTCATGTTTCCAGGTTTGATTTTTTCCCTTCAAAAAAATTCGTTTTTCCCTACACAGAATTCAGTCATTTTAATTTAAAGAAACATAATTTAGAAGCATTAATTATTTTATTGGAGCTATAGTAGGTTACTTAAAACTTTAACATATGCAGTTCTTTTGTATAGGGTGTTTTTTTAGAGGTATAGAACTTCGAATTGAAATAAAACACAAGAAAATCGTTTTAATGTCCATAAATTTAATTTGGCTTTATTGGAAGGATAATTTTATGCCATTAACGTTTAAATATGATCTTGGGCATGTGGCCGCCGCGGCTGGCTCGAATAAAGCCAATTCTACAGGTCCAATTTTCAACCACTTTTTCGAGCATATGGGGCCGTATGTTGGCAATAACGCCACGAATGTTGGCTTCCAAGTCCCCTAACGTTTCTGGTTTGATGGCGTAGACGAGCGACTTCACATATCCCCAAAGAAAATAATCCAATGGTGTCAAATCACACGATCTTGGTGGCCAATTGACCGGTTAACCGAATTAATTGCTCTGATGGACGATTATGTCGACCATAAAATGGACGGAGCTTGCGGTAAACTTTGCGAACTGAACCATTATTTTCGAAATAAATTTGCACGATTTGCAAGCGTTGTTCTTTTGTCAACCTGTTCATGATGAAATGGCAAACCAAACCAAATATTAATCACTTGACAGCTGACAAAATGACCGCCAGTTAAAAAAGTGATGCCAACTTAAAGTTCTATACCTCAATAAAAAAACACCCTATATTAAATTACTTAAACTGATTGATTCCTTGTGCACTCGAAATGAATGCATACAGTTTTTTTTTCAGATATTATCCGATAATACAAATTTCATAATATTATACCCCTTTGAGAACCATCTTAAGCGATTGCGTGAGGTGCATTAAAAAAATTCGCAGAAAAACATAAATTATTTAAATGCTACATTTCCAAAAGCAGTTTTTGTGTTGACTAACATACAAAATATTTACATACATGAAAGTTAAAAAAGATCAGTCACGAAGCATGCCAGAAGGTAAGTACAATATTTTCGTTTTGGAATTTTCAAAAAGCATTGAGAAAAGTTATATTTGGCACTGGAGATTCAACGTATTTGATATACTCGCTCTTATTAAAATTGAAATTTTTATTTGACGAAAAAAGAGATAACGCAATTGTTTTATGCGGCCATAAGTTTGTGTTTGAGCTCAAGCTCACAATTGTGTGCAATGTAGTTTATTTTTAGGAAAAAGTTTTAATTTTTCACGGGAATCAGACCTTCAACAGGCTATAGATATACATAGGAATTCAAATATTGATTACTCTTTCGATAATGACCTCGAAGACACATGTTGTGAACGAAAGTATTGCAACGAAGAGTTTTCTTCTGAAGAAAGCTTTGTAGATGTTTCGAACATTTTTCGTTTTTCTATTTGATATTTTCAATGTTTCTGCTACTTCAACAGCTCTGAAACGTAACCCACTAAAAATCTGAATAACACAAAAGAGGAATTATGAAGACAAAACGAGTCGGAATCTCATGACGTATCAGTTCTATTTTCTGAAACTCAAAACACTGAAAATCAAATTAATAAAAGAGATAAATTATGGCGACAAAACGAATTTAAGTCTCACTCTATTCTTTTAATGCTAGGATGCCAGAATTTCGTAAAAATTTCGTAAAAATATTTCCCCGAAGGTCATTCTTTATTATGATGTGTTTTCATGTTTCCACTGGAATTGGAATTAATGTAACAGAGGATGAAATTAAAAATATCTATTGCTGCTCAATCATAATGCCTTGTCTAGAATATCCGCAGATTAATATGTATTGGGATAAAAACGTTCCTAATGAGCTTATTGCGAATTCGATATCAAGAAACAAGTTCATGAAGCTACGGAAAATACTTTACTTTGTTGATACAAACAAAGCACATTCAATCAATAAGTTGTGGAGAATGCAATCTGTGATTAACTTAGTTAGAAACCGCTCTAACCAATTATCTTTTGAAGTCACAAGCTACTCTATTGACGAACAGATGGTGGCCTTTACTGGAAGGTGTCCGGCTGAAAACTTTTTTATGTGCCACATTTAAGGAACTAATTGTTGATTTTGAGGTGCTTCAAGGAGGTGGTAAGTTTCCGGATTGTAAGCTTGTATACTGGGCCTTAAGACTTACAAAATGCTTGCCTAAAGGAAGTCAACTATACATTGACAGGTTCTTTACTACAATTCTCCTATTACAAAAAACTAGAAGAGAAAGAACATAAAGCGACAGGCACTAAAGTGAGGAATCGTTTAGGAAAAATAATCAATCTTCATGTTGGTAAAAACATGTCCCAAAGCGAAATGATTTAGTTTGTCAAAAATAATCAAATGGAAAGACACAAAATGTGTTACGGACGACGTTTGCCAGTTGCAATTCCTGCGGTTAGCAGCGATAATATCGCCGCCACACTTTTATAGAATATGGATTAATATTTCTGCTATTTCAAAAATGTAATGCATAGAGAATGATGTTGCACCCAAAGAAATAATTTCAGAAATAAAGAGCAAATAATTAAAAAAAAAATTCATAAGTATTCGTAAATATTTTATAACGAAAAATTCCCACATTTTTTAAATTTACTTCATATTCTTGGAAAGACGACATTTAATGAAAAAGCTCAAAATTAAAGTCTATAAAAAATAGTTTGGTAGTTTAAAAGATAATTTTCCTTGCAATATGTTCTAAGATTTTTAAATTATAATTTAAAATTTCTAAGCTAGATTTATTATTATTTATATTTTATTAGATGAATTGAATTTTTACCTTCCCGGTATGTCCAAAAATTACGCAATATTTTTTTATTTGACTTTGTTTCGAACACTAGAGGGTGGCGTTGGCTGAAGTAGTTAGCACGTTGACTACAAAACCGAAGGTCGTGGGTTCGAGCCCGGTCTCCTACAGTCATAAAAAAAATAACACCACGCATTTTTCTGATGTGTATTATTGTTCTTTGTATCAGTTTTAGTGGTCACTAAAACCTACACCGACTTTATCAGATACTAATCCTAATGTAACATCAGAGCGCCCTCCTTCGTTGTGTAGCAGAATCATTGACGAAGTAAAATGACGAAATGAAATAAAAATGGCTACTAAACACAGCCCATTGTGTCACCTTCAGCTTTATTTCAGTTATAGCCAATAATTTGGCTGGGTTCTTTAGCAGCGTTCAGTCTGGTTGCTCTACCAGGGTCATGTTCAGCTGTTGTGTTTTCTTCGATGTTATTTGTATAATGTTCTGTTGATAACAGTATAAAAGTTTTATTTATTTTCATAGTAACCAAATAAAGTTTCCCACACTTGACGTTAACTTAATTATTTAAATAAATAGGGCACAAAAGTTGTATTAGAGAGAACAGTTCCAACGAGAGTTAGGCGGACTTCCATCAATCTCAGTGCAAGTTTCAGACTGTATGAAAATGCTACCTAGATAAATCCATCACAACTCTATATCCCTGGTTGACTCCTCGGATGCCGTAAAAAAAATTTTCTGTGTAAATTTGGACTTTCAAGGAATATTTTGTTTTTGAGTCACCACCATCAAATTTGTATGACATATTTGGCTGGTTTCGATGAAATATTTGTTATTATTATTTTATAATTATTTAGCTCGCATTGTCAATAAAGGGAATTACATTTTTTGAATGTTTAGCCCTACAACAACTTGCTAGCTAGAAACATTGCAAAATAACACACAAAAACCAAAAACATCACATAAATAGTACTATATATAGTATATAATAGCCAGACCAAAAGGCTAATTTAATACACCTTCATATAAAAATAAACCTTCACCCCACAAATTTGGTCTGATAAAGTCCAAATTAGTTTCATTCGATTCAGCACATATCATTAATAGAATTCAGGTACCTGGTTTTTTATTTTTTCTTATATATGAAAGATATTGCAAGCAGAAAATAAATTTGGTCTGGCCAGACAAAGAGGGTAATTCTAGGGTTAATTAATTCAAGAAGAAGAACTTCAGTGATATTATCAAATTGTTTATGGGTGAAAATTTAATTAATTTTATAATTGATACAACAAAACCTTATTGATATTACAAACTTTTTTATATTAATTTTTTCTGTCTATTTTGTTTGTATTACATGTTCACTTAACTGGCAAAAGCTCATGCATATTAAGAATTAATTATCGAATTGGGTCTAGACTCTCAACTTTTGTGTTTGATAGAATTTGTAATTCATACTGACCCGTTTTACTTTGCAGCTGATGTTTACTTCCAAAATTAGATTTTAGATAAATACTTCTACGCTTTTAAGCAAAACAATTTATCACTTGAGATTTCCAAAGGTCCTGTATTCCCATATATTTACATACATACATATATAGATACTTGTTAAATTGCATACTCTCTTTCTGACGTTTTGTTTGCAAAACCTAGTGTATCATTCTACCATATTAACGCTATTTGTACGGCAGTGTTAAAGATCGCGGCATGTGAACACAACATTTCACTTACTAAATTCCATGTACACCAATAAGCATATGAGTACATATTCATGTCTAATGTGCTAGTTTAAGTTTATTTTGCAATATTTGAGTCTTTGAGTGTATAAGTATGAAATAATTTGTACATATATATGTAAGTGTATGTGTGTTAAAGTAACTATTTGGGTTAGTATAATTATTTACTACGTGGTATTACATGAGTAAATTCAAATTAACCGAAGTTAATTATTTGGGTCAGTGTAAACAAATAAAATTCAATTAAAGCAAATGTATGCATGATTATTTTACCGAAACTGGGTAGAAGTAATAATGCCATGTTTTATCATTTAGTAAAATTTTACAATTTACTAATTAAATAAAATCTAAAATCATACACATGAAAACCCATTAATGAAAAGTAAACATATAAAAAAAATAAACATTATGTCTGCTCTTTGTTATATTTAAAGCTTCAAAGTTAAAGTGAATGAGAATAAATTACACCATACGTAGTCTGAGTTATTTTCTTATGGAATGTGCATACATAAGTATATCTTCCCTGAAACAGTCTGGCATTTTATTTTTTAATTCAAGTAAATGAATTAATATTGGTCAAATGTAGTTCGATTCCCTCCTTCTTCTTCTTCTTCTTCTTCTTCTTTACAAAATCACTCTAATTAATATAAATATTTTAATCTATAAGAATTTAAAATACTAAAAATAAGCCTGATTAATAAACTATGCCTGATTAGAAATAACTCTAGTTCAATCAAGTATTACTTTAAATAATGTTGGCTTTGGTGAGATATGAGCACAAAAAATTTAAGTTTTTACTATTAAATAAATTGTAGAATATAAATAAAAAATCATTTAATTTAATTTCGTTGAATCCTACAGTATAATTAATATATGAGCATATGAAGATGAATATTGCTCATACGCCATGGTCTTATAACTTATGACGAGTACACATTAGAGCCCTGCTTAAGCATTCTTGCATTATTGCATTAAACCAACAATAAATGCTGTCGTATAATAACCCGAATCACCATGGACGTATTGATGGTCGTGTATACTCTTATGCGTGTTTACAAGAGATGTAGTAGTGTCTTCGCCTTTGATGCTTGTGGTAAGTTGTTTTGTGTATTGTACGTTTGAGTGTGTATGCAAGAAGAAAAATATAATGCCAGATATTAGTTTAAAAATAATTATTGAAATAGCTTTGAATTTCATGTTTATTTTATTTTATGTTTTAAATTGATTATTAAAGGGTTAGCTGGATCTTATGCTCTTATCATTGTTGCTAATACAGATCATCACGCAACTTTTACACTGCGATACATGTACATGTACATTAAGGGTACAACCAAAATAAGGCCCTATCACCACGCTGTAGCCGATGTTGTGCTGAAACCGAAAAATGTTTCCTCAGGTCATTTCGGAACAAAAAAGTTCCGCGTCGAAGCCGATTTCTGAAAGCCCTTTAAGTTTTTTTAATTTTTTTTAAATTTTAAAAAGTTGAACGAAAACAAACTTTTAAATTCGATTATTATAAAATTAATGCACAACAAACAAAAGTTACAGCGCCTGCTTTATTTTTATACTTTTAGCAATAAATTATAATATTTCGCAAATTTGCAAAGACAGCGTAGGTAAGTCGCAATATTTTATCACGATTAATTGAATTTATACAGAATATTATTCAATATTTAATGGAAAAACTTATAATTTATTTGTCATTTAATGAATTTATAAAGAAAAAATTTTTATTTTTTTTAGAACTTACTGATCCCAAACTTAATTGCATTTGACGCGGAACCCTTTTTAACGATATCGAAAATCTAAAGATGCAGTTCTTATTGTTTTTTTATGCACTACATGGTATGGATAGGGCCATTTTGATATTTTCAAAAATTGTAAAAAAAGTTGTATCCCTAGTGTACATGTACATGAGAAGAATCAGTCTTTATACTGAAAGAATTTTCTTTTAACAAATTAAAATATTTTGTGTTATATAAATTCTGTGAGAAAAGCATTTAGGTGAGTTTTTAAAAGTTTAATGATTTTTAACTAATGAAAATTCCAGATCCAGCAGTAAAATTATGTTTGCATTTAAGGAAAGTTTTGCTTGCAATATATTTTTTACCCGACTGCACGGTATTGTGTTTTTCAGCATATGTATATACGAGTATGTATGTGTGTTCTTTTGCGACCTTATATAAACCCAACGCGTAGAACGATTTTTACGTCAATCGATTTGTCTTAATCCCGGAAGTGTCACTAAAGATATGACAGCAGTAAAAATTTAATATGGCGGCCAACAGACGCCATTTTGTAAATACGAAAAAAATAAAAAGTTGGCGAGCTATATCAATATCATTCGTATCATTCGACAGGTATTTTAAAATTATCTTTAGGTTTCTCTTATGACTTTTCATTTCGAAAGACCGTTTGGGATATTGAACGGTTCAAAGTTGGTCGCAGTCGGGTTTTTTAATTTTTTTAATTATTACTTATTTATTTTATAAAGCAAGCGCACGCAACTAATGTCAATGTATGTGTTCATTTGTACGTACGCAGAAAAATAAAAGAGCATACACCTAACGTATGTATGTGAAGTTTGTGTACGCACCCATGCGTAGGAAGCAGCAAGCATCACAAATTCTTTTGTCCCAAAATATTTTCTTCTTTACTTCTATACCTACAATAACTGAAACAAACGTTTTGCACAGAGTTGTTCAGCCTTTGTTTTTCAATATTTCGCAGCAGTAAAGCATTTGATAAATACCTCAATTCTTCGAAATTCTCTTAAATGGTCTTATGCAAGGCTCTAGTACAGATCTGGCATTTCTTTGTTGTGTTTTCATTTTATGGTATTATTTTCACAATGTCTGCATGGCCATTCATTCATATTTGTTATATAAAAAGCAATGTCACACAATGAAAAATATCGCGGAAATGCCACTAGTGCACACCATTGCGATGTCACAAAATACCATAGTGGAATTAGTTACTGCAACTGAAATCAAACGCAGGCTAAAGCACCATCCAGTCATGTTTTAGAACATTCTGAAAAGTTCAGAAAGATTGGTTAATTGATTGGGTGCTTGTATATGTAATCAATTTGTATTAATACATGCTGATTTTTTCGGATTTCGGAAAAACACACATAAAATTTTGAGAAATTTATGAAATCTTTATTTGAGTCGGTAAAACAAAATGTTCGAATTTTGGAATGAGTGCAATTTTAGTATCATTTCGCCAACATATCGGTCTTTACCTCAGGAGTGAATTCTTCAATATTGTCTTCCAGTATGTCAACCATTGCGAACTTGTCCTTATAGACATCAGCCTTAATATAACACCCCACAATAAAAAGTCTAAAGCCGTTAAAAAGCACGATCTAGGCGGCGAATTGATTGGCTACAAATGTGAAATAAACTGTACACCGAACTATCCTCTCAAATGGGCAATTATTTAGCATGATGTGTGGCATGTAGCATCGTCTTGCTGAGACCACATATCAGCCAAATCCAGATATTCCATTTTGGGCAAAAAAATAATAATAAACAGAGGCCCAATTACTGAGAATTTCGCCGAATCGATAACTCACGGCCATCAACAACACTGGCGGATACTGCTGCGATATTTTCCTCTGTCCGCACTCTACGTAGGCGTGTTGCTGGTTTAATGTCACAAGATTTCGAATAGCCGCCTCATAAGGTTGCATTTTCTTAACAAAGCATGAATTTTGATAATCAATAAAATTTAATAATCTGCAAGCGTTGTTCATTTGTAAGTCGAGTCATGGTTGCCAAGAACAAAGTTGCTAAGAAATCATCCTTTACTTACCTTGCAAGAAAAGTGCTTTGCTCACTTGCTCAAACACTGCAAGGTTCACAAGTTGGCGCGCCTTCTTACAACAGACGCAATGTGGTTATAAAGAGTCCGCCAGATAATTTTTTTTTTTTTTTAAATGCTATTAAAAAAACTACTGAATATTTTCTCAAATTTCTTTTTTTATTTGAAAGTACAATCCTTCCGGTTAATAATGAAAAATAGTTTCATTCGAATGGTTGCCTCGGCTGGCCGTGCAGCAGCCGACACGATTGGTCCAATTTTTAAGCACATTATCGATTGTGTGCGATTATGTGTATTTCACCAATGGCTTCACGAATATTGTCCTTTAAAGCGTCAATTGTCTCTGGCTTGTCGGCGTAACACTTATCTTTGACGGCACCCCACAAATAATAGTCCAACGGTGTCAAATCGCAGCTCCGAGGTGGCCAAACGACATCAGCTCTGCGGCTGATAATGCGATCTTCAAAAACAGGGCGCAAAACATCGAGTGTAGCTTCGGCTGTGTGGCACGTAGCGCCGTCCTGTTGAAACCAAATGTTGCCAATATCCTCCTCTTCAATTTTTGTGAATTTTCGTTCAACATGGCCCGATAACGATCGCCATTGACTGTAACGGCCAATCCTTGCTCATTGGCCCAATTATGCCTCTGGACCAAAATCCGCACCAAACAGTGACTCGTTTTGGGTGCGTCGGCTTTTCAATGTATGCGTGCGGGTTTTCTGTGCCCCAAATTCGACAATTTTGCTTGTTTACATACCCGCCATGATCAAAATGAGCTTCATCTGAAAAGATAATTTTTTTTTTGGCAAAATCGGCATCTTCTGTAAGTCGATCGCAGACAATATTTCCCAGCGTTGTTCAAGCGTATACACAACCATATTCGTTCAGCGGAAGGATAAAACTAATTATCTGTCAAATCAGACATGAGCTAAGTGTTACCATTCACGAAATAAGCACTAGTTGAAAAAAAAACGTCAGATGGCGGACCCTTTATTATTGAACATTGAGGTCGTGATTGGAATAATACCCATAGAAATGTTTGTAATATCGTCCTCTGTTCCCAAGAGCAAATGGCCTACAATATTTCAAATACAATTACAGAGGCTTATAACTATTTCTTCTGATTGCAAGCCAGCTCTTAAGAAGTAAATCCGTTCCCAGCTTGGTTTAAATGCTTTGACTCACTACAGAAGCTATCGACTTGGAACAAGGTTTCCGTTTTCTAAATATCTGCCACAGCGGTCAACCGGGTAACTGGGAAGTGCATGAATTTGCCAAGGGAGCCTTGCTGCTCTCATTTGAATCGAAAATTGGTAATTTTTTAATCTCTCTGATCAGAGGAACTGATATCTCAATCACGAAAGAGGTGTGGCTTGCTTTGTCTGTTTAAAAGCAGGCCTAAGCATTGATGCAGCCATTTTTGTATAATATCATCCTGAAAATCAACAGGAACAATTTACGCTGCTTAAGTCGAGATAAGCTGTTTTTGAGTTAATGATACTTTCGTAATTTGGATATTTGAAGGTACCGCTGGGCAAAATCCCAGTTAAATTGTGCGATTTTTCAAGAAGTTATAGCAAAATGACTTGCGACTTATTCTTGTTTAGACTTCTAATCTCATATTAAATAATATCTTTATTTAGGTTCTACTTTGGTATATTTCAACATGATTGTAATATTTACTGTATGTAGGATGATGTTTGCTTAAAAAAATAAAGGTTAACAGAGAATTTCCTAATTTAACTGCAAACGAAATAAATTTTTGAAAATCGACTTGAACGCTTAAAAGTGCTCTCTTGCAAAACATTCAAATATGCCTTCAGTTTTTCCTTATTGCCACAGAATTAGAAACAGACAAACAGCGTTACATTAATTTATAGATGCATAATAGCTATTATTGAAATATCTACCTAGATAGATATTAACACTGGCTTATACCATTTTACAATAGTTTTAAAGAAATAATCTGGGGGGACAAGTTTTTCAATGATATTTTTCTCAAAAATTCCAGCGAGCAAATTCTAATAAAATAGAACTAGGCTTCAGGCATTTAATATCAGGCAGAATCTCAAAAATGTTCTTTATAATTTATTAAAATTTTTTCAACTTTTGTCCGATATCGATTTTCTTTAAGAAAAATCAGTGAGTTTCACTTAATCCTTGTGCAGCCTCAAAAAAAGTAAGTTCATTCGTTTTTATGTGCTTAACTAAGTGGAACTAAAATATTTCGACAGACAAAAACGAACAACCTAAAATGCCAATATTATTGAAGGTATTTTTGTCATAAACTTTAAATATATAACAAAAAACAGTTTATTGCCGACAGCCTTCACACATTATTTGCACCCAGTCACCTTTTAAAAGGTGCTTTCAGATTCAGTAGACCTTCAAGTAACAGAACTATCAAGCAGAAAAATCTATGAAATTATATTAAATTTTATCTTTGTTAGAAAACTATTAAGACCTATTTCAACATCGTATACATTAAATGTTAAAAAAGCAATTTTATAGATAAAAAAAAAATATAACTAATATTACAAGTTCTATTTACAGTCATTTTTTATGCCAAAAAGTCATAGGTGATGTCACAAAAGGCGTAACCGTTGGAATGTTAAAAAAAAATAGCGAATATGATGGCAACAACAACAACAATAGCAACAATATAAAACTACTTTTGTAACTTAATGTTTTAATCTTAATCTAAACGATTTTATCTAGTTCAAATTGATTTTAGTTTTGGCATTAGCTGCCTAAATGCTGGCAAATATTGTAACATAAATATTTATACCCTCAAACCACTTAAAACATTCTGGAAAACATTGTTCAAATACAATGTAACATCAAGCCAGTATGTGTCATTTTTTTTTCCTTAAAATGATTCCGTGCTTAAAACAGTGGCAAGCAAAAATGTTGAAATGTTTTTGTTTAAGTATAAAATAAGAGCTCAACCGTAATAAAGTTTTTAGATTCAAAAATTTCTGTTATGTTTATTAGAGCGACTCACCAAAAAAAGTGCTCAATGTAACCTCCTAAAAATGAACTTTGGACTTTTTTAAGATGACATTTAAAATATGTATTTGGCAAAAGAAAAAATTTGATACCCATATTGCCCTATTTAAAAAACGTATTTTTGTCAAAACGCGAACTAGCACGAAATTCCAAAAAAAAAATTAATCGACTAAAGATTAAAATATGTTAATTTGGCATTTTTATTACAAACAACCCCGAACAAAAAATTCAAAAACCGTTCTTTGTTACAGAATATCCTTAAAAAAATTACATTAATGATGGTCCTTGAACAAATTGTATATACAGTTGCACGCGCTTTAAAAAAGCCTTTCTTATAATACCCATATTGTATATGTTGGTAAGGAAAAAGATTAAAAAATTGAGAAAACATGAAAAAAGAGACCTTTTTTCAAAATGTTCCAGCTCACGAGAGGTCAAAGCTAGAGCCGAAATATTTTAGATGTCATCATAAAAAATCCCAATGTTCATTTTGAGGGACGTACACCTTGCACGAATTTCGCTTCCATAGAACTTAAGTCACTCTAATGTTCCTGTTTTAAATTAAAATATTATATTCAAAGAGCAAAGGAATCTAATTCTAATTAAAATAGTTTCCAGAATTTCTGTTATATTTATGTTTTAAATTATAACAGCTTTTAACCAAAGCATTATTTTCACTTAACTAAGCTTACAATTTTATGGTTTAGGTTAAAAAAGTAAAACTATAATAAAAACAATTAATTATTTTATTGGGAGAAAAATTATAGATGTACTTTATTTTATTCACAAGAATGTAGCTTCGGCTGTGTGGCACGTAGCGCTGTCCTGTTGACACCAAATGTTGCCAATATCCTCCTTTTCAATTTTCGTGAACAAAAATTCGTTCAAAATGACCCGATAACGATCGCAATTGACTGTAACAACCACTCCTTGCTCATTGGCCCAATTATACCTCTGGACCAAAATTCGCACCAAACAGTGACTCGATTTGGGTGCGTTGGCTTTTCAATGTATGCGTGCGGGTTTTCTGTGCCCCAAATGCGACAATTTTGCTTGTTTACATACCCGCCAAGATCAAAATGAGCTTCATCTGAAAAGATGATTTTTTCGATCGCAGGCAATATTTCCCAGCGTTGTTCAAGCGTATACACCACCATATTCGTTCAGCGGAAGGATAAAACTAATTAGCTGTCAAATCAGACATGAGCTAAGAAATAAGCACTAGTTGAAAAAAAAACGTTAGATTGCGGACCCTTTATTATAACTGTTAGAATTATACTTTTGCCAATACAGATTTGCCATACACTTTTGACCTTCACTGTTTAAACAACAATATGCATACATATGTATGTATGTATGTAACAACATGGAATATACATGAAACATCCGTACTTGAGTGTTAATTTTCCATACATAGTAAAGGAATGCATGAGATATTGAAGGTCTTTCGTTCTAAACTGAAATTCCGAGTGAAAGAAAAAAAATATACTTTTTACAACTGTGTGTGAATTATGACAGTAACTCGACTCAATTGAAGCGCTAAACTTTTTCTCCTTTTTCCATATTGTAATTTGGATCACGGCCAAAAATAATAATAAAACGGTAATTCGTTTATACTTCGTTGCAACGTTTTTTTTTTCTTTTTTTTTTTTGTTGCACTTAAAACACTTTTAAATAGAACAAAAAAATTATAAGTTGAATATTTATGATTGTTTGAGAAAATGTTTGCTTGTGCTTGCATTTAGGCAGAATTCAATTTAAATTCATTCATTTCTTTTCTCTGCTTAATTTATTTGAAATATTTGCAAATAATGGCAATAATTAAAATAATTTTTTTTTTCTATATCGCTTGTACTAGTTTTAATCATTTGTTGTTATTCTAGTTGTTTTTCTTATGCTCGCACTATAATATACAACTTGTTTGTATGAAATTGGTATTTAAAGTCGAACTGATGGTTTGTGTTTGTACTTATATTCGTATAAGTAGCAAGTACCTCTTAAAGTTCGTTTGTAAAAAAATATTTAATGCCTCGTTTTTTTTTTTGTTTTTATTATTTCTCTAGTATAACACTCTCTGTTAAAAAAAAATTAATAGTTTTTTGTTTAATATTGGATCAGGTTTTAATACATGTTTAAAAATCGATGTGTTTCCTTCAAACAACATGCTGCTGCATAGTCAGCAATACTATATGTATGTATATAAAAAACAAAATAGCCAGAAGAAAGAAAAAGTTTATTATTTTATGTAGAGCTGCTTGTAACCCCCTCTTATAACCCGATTGTTGTTTTTAGAAGCTGTTTTCAATAATACTAACAGTGATTCCTATAATGATATGGTAAATAAGATTAAGTTCGAAAAAAGTTTGGTGGGAGAAAAATTGTAATACGTTTAAGATCTTTAATATTTAAATACTAAAGTAAATGCAATTAGTTTATATTATTCAGTTTAAATGTCGATAACTTAGCCTTAAATTGTAAATTTTGTGAAATGCTGTTTCTTGTACAGGGTGTCTGGTAGCAGATTTTCATTTTCAAACTTAAATAAAAAACGTAATAATTGACGGCAAGTTTTACTAAGAGCACTGAACGATAGAATGGAAATGCGGATTTTACTTTTTAAAAAGTACGTCATCCAGATGTGTGAGTTGAACACACTGTTCAAAACGCAACCTTGTTTTCTGTGCCACAAACTGCAGTAAACTTGGTTCAATTGAGCTGATTTCTCGAAGAATATTTTCCTTTAATGCCACAAGAGATTGAGGATTGTCATAATAAACCCTCTTTGTGAAGTAGCCCCATAAAAAAAATCCATGGGAGTTAGATTGGACGACCTTGGTGGCCATGGGATATCCCCAAAGCGAATGATAACTTTTTGGGGGAAATTTTCCCGAAGCAAATTTATCGAAGCTCTGGCCTTGTGTGCAGTCGCCTTATCCTGTTGAAAACGCGTGTCGTACGCGTATACGATGGATGAGCTCGCAGGTTTTGTTAAAAGAATTCCGTAATCATCATGCGCCAATAATTATCACAAACAAATTGTCCAATTATCTCATGCGTGGATAATACAGAAAAAGGTATTCACCACTTAATGTTTTCAATCAATAATTTAATTGATTCAATTAAATTTTTAATTGTATTAATTAATTTGAGTGGAAAAACTTAATTGATATTATCAAATTGTTTATAGGTGAAAATTTAATTAATTTTTTAATTAATATTACAAATATTTTAATTAATATTACAAACTCATTCATATTACTTTTTTGTGTGTAAGGCACACTACACAGTTACCCTGGGGCAATGCAATGCCTTTTGGTATTTCAATCGAGGGTTGCGGGTTCTTGAAGACCAGTAACGGCAGTTTTGCTTGTTAACGTGGCCGTTAAAAAAATTGGATTTACGTGCGAAAACGCTTCAACATCGTTTCACAAAAATTTTTGCGAAAATCAAAGTCACTTTCTTTCACATCCTGAACGATTTGAATTTTAAAAGGATGGAACTTCAGATATTTTTCTTTTAATTCATGAATAATCGCTCTTGGAAGTCCCAGTGAGGCGGCTGTTCTTTTCCGTATTGAAAGTCGCGGATTTTCACGTAAAATGCTTTCAACCAGTTCAATGTTTTCGGGATTCCTTGAAAATCGACTGGGCTTTGGCCGTGGGACATTCATAGCCGAAGGAGTTGCGCGGAATCTCTGCACCCACGAACGAATTAAATTTACACGTATTCGCCGAATACCGAACTTTGAACAAAATTGTCGACGAGCAATTACGTAAGAACCATTATTCTTAAAAAATGTGTCCACAGCAAACGCGCGATGCTCTCTCGACTAATGGGACATCATGACTAGCAAATCCGATCAACCGATAATTCTAACGGTGCCACCTTCCTACCACACCGTTTATTGCTTTTTGAAATAATCGTATTTAAAAATATAAATTTGCCACCAGACACCCTTTCGTAATGAGCAATATTGCCAACAATACACTCTGGTGTGAAATAAAAAAAATTATTCCGAAAAAAGTCCTAATAATATTTTGAAGTGTCTTGCTGGAAGGTAAACATTAAAACACATTCGTGTTAAAAACATACATTCATAGAAAGAATTAAATGAGCTGTTTGACTATTTGAAAAATTTTACTTGAGATGGTCTATTAATTTTAGACTCCAAATAAGACTTCAGATGTATCGAGGCTTAGTTAAGTTACATCAACAATTTGTTTATAACTAATAGGCCAGTTACATTCTATATTAATTAAAATTGCAAAACGCGATGTAAAGCTACTTTTTGGTATGTTATTTGGACTTCTTAGGCGAGTGTCAATGTTTTCCAAGCAAAAAAAAAAATGGTTCTACTTGTGTAATACATGGAAAACTGCAAAGTGTTCGGACTTCAAAAACTATGGGCTTTTGACATTAGCTGCAACTTTCATTTTAACCCCGGAAGGTACGACGACGCTTGTTACAATTTTGCCGTTTTCTTCAGGTAAATAAATTTATTTTATATCCATTTTTCGTATAGCACCTGAGGTTATCATGTTTTAGAAGTATGCTAATTTTTGTTTTGCTCGGCGTTGAGAAAGTTACTCTTTTTTTAATATGCGTCGTCAGAACGATGAATTATGAAGTTTGTGTAACTTTAAGAACTTTTGGATGTGTGTTTCCAGTACTTGATTATTTGTTGTTTGAGTAGTTGGCTTTTAGCTTTTGAGTCTATAAGTATATAATAAAAAGGAGAAAAGTAGCAGTGGATTGAGAAAGAACTGGAAGTTGTTTTCTCGATGTACGAGGGCGGATAAATAAGTCCATGACTTTTCGAACTTCCCTCGTAGTTATATGAAATGCAACACTGTTCCCATCAAGGTCCACCTGTTAGCAGACTACTGTCAAATTTTGAGCAAGAGTCGTTATTTACTTTGCGTTTAACAGCTGTTCAAAACATACAACCTCGTGTATTTTTCTAAAAATGGAAAAAAGTGAATTTTGAGTGTTTCGAGAGTTTTTTTTACGAAAAAAAAATTATCAATTAAACCAAGGAAGAGCTCGATAAATACTTAGGAGGCCTCGATTTTAATGGTAAAAAAAAGTTGTTTACAGACTTTCGTTGTGGTCGCACAAGTACAAAAAGTACAAATGACGCTAAACGTTTTGGACGGCCAATTGAGCTCAGTACACCCGAAAATATCGAAAAAATCCATGATATGGTGTTGGCCAATCAAAGAGTAAAAATGCGTGAGATTGTTGATGCCATAGGTATTTCATATGGCAGTGTGGTTTTGATTTTAAGTGATCAGCTGGGTTTAAGATGGGCAAGATGGGTGCCGCGTTTGCTCTCAATTGACCATAAACGTAAACGTGTGACAACTTCAAATGATTGTTTAGAGTTGTTTAACAGCAAGCCGAATGAGTTTTTGCGGCGTTTTGCAACTGTGGATGAAATATGGATTCATTACTGTACTCCGCAGACCAAGTAGCAGTCTAAACAATGGGTTTCTCTGGGTGAACCTGCTACGAAGAAGGCCAAGTTTGTCGGCCAATAAGGTGATGGCAACAGTTTTTTGGGATGCATGCGAGATAATCCAGATAGATTACCTTCCAAAGGGAAAAACAATAAACGTCGAATATTATCCGAAATTATTAGACCGATTTAATGAGGATTTAAAAAGAAAACGACCCCATATGACCAAGAAAAAAGTTCTTCTCCTTCTTTAAGATAATGCACTGGTGCACACGTGTGCAGTCTCAATGGCAAAACCCTATGAATTGGGCTACGAATTGGTATCTCATCGCCATATTCTCCGAACTTAGCACCTAGTGACTACTTCCTATTTCTAAACCTAAAGAAATGGCTTGGTGGAAAGAGATGTATTTCCAACGTTGAAACTATTGGCCAAACAAATGTCTATTTTAAAATCCTATTTTTTGGAAGGGATACAAAAACTGGAGAAACGTTGGACTAAGTGTACTGAGTTAGAAGGAGATTATGTTGAAAAATAAATTTTTGTTTTGCAAAAAAAACTGTTTCATTCAAAAAGCCATGGACTTATTGATTATAATTATAAATATTTATTAGATCCTTTCGATCCTATAAGAAGCATAGTATACTTTATATGACTTTAGTGACTATTTCTTTTATTTACTCAAATTCATTAATAGTGGGAGTTTGTTAACATCGCCGAGTAAAGCAGAAAACAATTAAAAGATGCCTTAATGGCAAAAATACAAGAAGCGGTATTAATTAACTCTTCTCCCGTTTTTTAAATCGCAGATTACAAACAAAATATATGATAAAAGCCGATATAGAAAGCCCCAAAAACACTTCCGTGCCTCTTAAATAAATCAACGACTGATGCTTTTGGAAACATGTACCGATCTTGTTTAATATATCAATTTTAATATTTAAATACATTATTTTCCGGTAATATCTTAAGTCCTGTTTTACAAAAGCGAATGAGTTAAGTATTGCGGTGACACCTTCATTTATAATTGTATTTAAAAAAAAAATTAAATATTTTTTTGTTTTACTTCGATGATATACAAAACATGTATTACAAAAAAGTCAACTCTAAAACTTTTTTGTAAGTGGACAATTTTTACATACCGTCATTGAATCGATGAAGTATGACCTTAGCGCCATATAAATAAGTATGACCTTTCAGGGTTTAAAGTATCTCCATTTTTTAAACAATTACGTACAAAATATAATGTCATTAAAATTATTGTCTATAGATTTGTTGCAGCGGTGGGTCCTTTTCCTACATTTTTGGCAGCAATATCTTGATGAATGTTGGTTTTCAAATGCTCCAACGATTGATGATTATCCGCGTAGACAAAGTCTTTAGCGTAGCTGCACAAAAAAACTAACGACGTCAAATCGTATGATCGTCTTTGCCATTTGACGTTGTTAAATGGTAAGATTATGTATTCTTGAAACCACATATTGCCCAGTGCACAGAAATTGTTCTGAATTGAAGGCAACGATTTTTGTAGCGTATGTTTCGAAAACATACATACAAAAAAGTAATATGAATGAGTTTGTAATATTAATTAAAATATTTGTAATATTAATAAAAAAAAATTAATTAAATTTTCACCTATAAACAATTTGATAATATCAATTAAGTTTTTCCACTCAAATTATTTAATACAATTAAAAATTTAATTGAATCAATTAAACTATTAATTGAAAACATTAATTGGTGAATACTTTTTTCTGTGTATGTTTCGAAAAATGACACTTCCAGAGCATAATACGCACTAAACAGTCACTTTTTCCCGATGCTATGATTTTTTCAGTAGGAAATTAGCTTCTTCGCTGAAGAAAATTTAGTTCAAAAAAGCAGCATTGAAACCCTGTCTTTCTAGCACCCAATCAGCATATCTGCGGTGTTGTGAATGGTCAGATTGTTTTACTTATTACGTAAACTGGGTTTTATGTGGACAGAGGTATAAAAATAAATATAAATGCTAACTAAGTAAAAATATGGCCAATAGCTAAAAACTCCGTGAAATCGACAGATTTGGGTTAGCGTTATACTTTCCCGAACAGAAGCGACATTTTCGTGGTCAAGTTTGAAGCACCATTTCTGTAGTAAGTTTTAATCTAGGCTAGGCCAAATTCCGGCCTCTACATACAGTTTGTATATTTACACGAAGCCATTCGTCGTGTTTTTACCACATTCATAACTTTGTTTCCCGCAATCGTAAAATTATGAAATTTAAACCATAATTAGAATTACTTGATATGCGAAGCTTGAAAGTTTTACAATGAAAGCTGCCTCAGATATGGAGGTGCAAATTTGCGCATACTTTATAACACGTACTCACTGTCATACTCATCAAATTGCTGAAGCACTTCCGCTATAGCTAGAAAGCTGAAATTTGATGCACAAGTAGGTGTAGGAGAGTATCTAACCATAAAAAATAAAGCCTGGAGGTTTTAGCTAGGAGGCGGGGGGGCTACACCCATGAAGCTCTTAACTAAAAAAACCAACACATCTTTAACAGCTGACAGCCTTGATGTGACTAAAGTGATAGTCTGTCTTATTCTAAGCTGTTTATTTTTTACATTGCACTTCGCTGGCTAATATCATGACTTTTAGTTATAAAATATCTTAACTCCTCCCGAATGCGCCGACATACCAGTATTGTTTTTATTGCACCAGCCCATACATAACACTTAACCACGTAATTCAAGGGACTTCTGTTAAATTACCTATTTATTTAGGTGCAAGTGTGTTCACGTGTATTATACATATATCGGTTTATACTTATATACAAACTAACATAGAAATGAAAAAAAAACTCACAGAAATATGCTTAAATCATCGATTGAACCGTTCATAACATTTCCATTTGGCTGATTCTCAATTGAGACTTTGCTTCGTTGCAATGCAAATCGTTTAAAAGCGTAAAAAAATAGTTTAGAAAACTACAACAACTATGGGAAAAATCTCAAAGTGTTTTCATTTATATTTGTACATTTAAGCAAAAGCATTTTTCTTTTGATCTAGAGTTTTATACCCTTCACTGTGGTGATAAGTATAACACTGCAAATATTACGAATAGACTTACGTGATTGATATTGTACTTAATTTAATAAAGATATTTACTTAATGTAAAGCAGCAGGCTAGAGCCTGTCACAGAACTCACGAAATTAATGGAATATAGGTCAAAACGTTCATCTTAAATTTTGAATCATAAGTAATTTTTAATGCATAAAATTATATATTTAAAATTAGTTTTAATCATCAAATTATTGAAATAACACACACAGCAAAATATTTTCTAATAGACATACATATCGATGGCTTAATATAAGAAAGGCATGGCTCGAACTTTCGATATTTTATAGGAGTGGCAAAAGGTTGAATAAAAACTAAGGCATTCGTACACAAAAATAATTTTTAAATGGCCATAAATGCTTTATTTGAAAATGTATCGAACTTATTTCTTCAAGGAGAATGTAATTATATGTTGGCCACCAAAAAAAAAAGAAAAAAAAACGTTAAAAACGCATTTTTGAAAAAAAAAATCGAGTCACGCCCTTTTTATATTAAGCCATCGATATGTATAAATAACATACTTTACACTACTTGTACTGGGGGCAAGTCCAATGACATGTAGTATCCCAAGTACTATAGGAATCTCATTCTAGAAACATTGACGAATTACAGTTTTTAGTCAGAAAATTAAGCAAAATTTCAAAATGTCGAGAACACGGGCACTGAAGCAGTGTTTGATCAATTTCGAATATTATTTCAAAAGTTATTGACGTTCAGCTTAAAGCAAAGAGGATCGCTGTTTAAGCACAAACGCTAAATGGCTGGAAGGAATAATAACAATACCGGTTTTTGGCAGTACGTCTGCAGTGCAACTACAAAAAGAATTTAATGAAGGTAGTGAAAGATCAAAAACGGAGAGAAACGGAAGCAATTTGTTTTCAATTAACAACATTTGCTGCATTCATGAGTCAAAGAGCAGCGGAACATAATAGTGCAGCTAAATTTATAATGGATATAACGGGATCTTCCATAAAAGCAAGAATTTGCAAGCAATCGTTAACAAGTTCAGCAGAGGGAGCTTTAGCACTGTTTGTAACTGTTTGTAAATGCATAACTCACAAAAAAACAATATGAAATTTTGCACAATGCCAACAAAAATGTTTATCCATGTTACTCATTACTAAGAAATGCAAAAAAAAAAAATAAATATTTTTTTACCCCAATGACGATGCCATAACCGTAACTGAGACATTAGCGGGAAGTGAAGCTGCAAGCTCTCCTCGACAACAGAGCAATAGGATTATGTATACACCTTGATGAGGTTTTGCAGCAGTTGAACTATGAAGAAATTAATTTTCTGGAACTTATAAGCAAATAAGACTGTGGTGGGTCGCACCAATTAGCTTGTAAGCAGAAATTCGAAAACGATAGTGAGGCCAATATCATCCAAAGCAGTTGTATGCCGGTTAGACTAATCACAAATGCTAATCGAAGAATAAAAACGATATGACGAAATCCAACACCATCCTCCAACTAGGCTGTGTAGATCAATCCGCATGCGTTTTGTGCATGAAACTACTGGCATCACGAAGCAAAAAATATGATACATAAATAATAAAATTTAACTTTTGAAGAAAAGCAAAATGCAATGTAATAAAATAAACAGCACAAATTAAATACACGATGCTAATGACAATGGTTGACTGCATGGACTCAACACCTACAATGAGCTGCTACATTTGCGGCCAAACTTCAAAAGATTTAATACATTGCGAAAGAACGTTCCTCGAAATTGTGATGCTTTGAATTTTGTACTATCAATTTTACATGTACGCATACGTTTTTTACAATCGATACTTCATCTTTCATATAAACCAACAATGCAAAAGTGGAAAGCAAGGAACCATGAAGATAAAGCATTAGTTAAGAAAGGAAGATAAGCATCCAAAAGAGGCTTAAAAATGAGATGGGACTACTTGTGGATGTTCCAAAACCAGGATATGGCAACACTTCAATAATATTTTTTTGGGACCCATCAACTGTAGCAAAAATTACTGCCGTAAATGAAGAATTAGTCAAACGCCTGAATATATTATTGGTATATGGAATAATTATCATGTTGCATGTATTTTTACATGATTGCAAAGGATTTTCACTCATTCGTGCTTTTTGTAAACTGCTCAAAAGGAACCTATACAGGACATCTCGATTTGTATCGTTTTCTGCTGAATGTCCTCGAATAATTCGTACGATAAAATCTCATATGCTTATTTCGGGCCTTGGCAACTTCTTCTGATAATTGTCCAATTGGCAAGATTTCTAAATTGTGCTGGTCTCTGTGCAGAAGGGCCATTGGGTTCAGATAAGGACTTAGCCCTATTGCGACACACTGGCTCTACAAGAGTGTTATCAGACAAATTCTAAAATACACATCGGTAGTATGCGTAGGTAGGAAGTGTAACACTAAAATTTTGGTGAATGTTCAACGAATGTGCTGCCGAGGTATAAGTGGTGCTTTGAGATTTGCATTTGCTAAGGCATTGGAGACCATTCTTTATGTCCAACCTAAAGAAAAATTTGTATTAGATACTAAGCAGTTTTTGCTACAAAACGTCTACAAGTGATTGGAGAATATATCGGACAAGACAACATACTTCAAAATCAGAACATGTGGACGTCACTGACCGAATACGATCAGACTTTTGAAATGTGCGACCAGGTACGTGAGACTAGGGTTATAACTGAATGATAGCAGAAAGACACTACTGGGTCAAGCGAATTCTAGAAGAAACACCCGTAGGAGTTTGCTGCTAGACGGATGGCTCGAAGCTAGTGGAAATAACTGGCCCATGTTTCTTCATAGAGGAACCGGAGACCGAGATTTATTTTCGCTTGCCTAATACAGTCTTCCAGGCGGAGGTTCGTGCCCTCAAGGAGGTTATAAAATGGATCAATGTAAATATTAGGCCCGCAGAAGTCCTCGTATTTACCAACAGCAAGTCGGCAATTAGGGCAATCACAAAAGCAAGAGTAAACTATAGGACCGTTGAAGATTGCAAGAACATGATAAACGATTAGGCAGTACATGGCAACATTAGTCTAGTATGGGTGCTAGCTCACTACGGCGTAACCGGAAACGAATGTGCAAATTAATTGGCGGAAATTGTGCAACTAATGCAATGCCTTTCAAGGCAGCGAAGATTGAGTTGGCAAATTGGGCGAGGACACGATGGAATTGTGATACTGATTTGCAACGGATTGGAGTTACGAATGATAAAGAATGCAGGGCATGCATGGAGGACATAAAGACAATGGACCACTTTTTTTTGTTATTGTTTAGGTTTTGCCCAGCCAAGTTTCCGTTATTTTGGGGATGACACTTTACCAGGCATTACTCATCTTAGAAGCATTGACTGGAAAAGTTTGAGGGACTATAAATGTGGGGTTCGTTTTTTTAATTTACATGAGAGCGCACAGCAGACCTGGACTGGCTTATGTGTATATCTCCGGACATGAGCGTTATGGCTCCTCTTTTCAACCTAACTTAACCTACATATATAAAAATTAATCCGTATTTATATGTTTGTGTGTTTATTTGTTTATTCCTTTCCACGAGATTTATCTTTTGGAAATTTCGGGACTGTTTTACTCACGACCGGGCATAATGGGGAAAGCTTATTTATTTTATTTAATAATGCGGTGATAAGATACACCTTATTCAAAGCTTTAAATAACTTAAGTTTCAAAAACAACTGCCACTACAAAAAAGTAATGTGAATGAGTTTGTAATATTAATTAAAATATTTGTAATATTAATTAAAAAATTAATTAAATTTTCACCTATAAACAATTTGATAATATCAATTAAGTTTTACCACTCAAATTAATTAATGCAATTAAAAATTTAATTGAATCAATTAAATTATTAATTGAAAACATTAATTGGTGAATACTTTTTTCTGTGTAGATTCTTAATATACAATTTAACCTTCAACTATCAAAAAACACAATCTTTCAATTTTGTCCAGCTTTTTGGGTAAAATACTCTTCTGTGCAATGGCGTGAAGAAAAAAAATTAAAAGAAATAAAAATGGTTTTAACATGTTTAATTTAGAAATTAAGAAAAATTAATTTTTTACAATACTACAATATAATACCATAAAATTAGTATGAGTTAGAAAAGCAGTAAAAGAAAGATATGATAAAATTTATAATTATATACGAGTATACGTTTATACCATACGAATTTATATATGAAAACAAATTAGAGCACAAGATTTAAGCGCTTGGTATTTTGTGTAAATTTCGTTTTATAATTTTTTGTATTCTCGTTTTACAAGTTTTTTGGTGCGGAAATTACATTCATGCGGTTTCGATAATTAAACGTACAAGTATCTTCTAATTTTCTCTCTTTTATTTTCAATTTCATTTTCAAATTTTTTATATTTATGCTGCAAATACTTCATTTAAATACACTTGCTTAGCAACAAACATTTATAGAAATGTGTGTGTGTATGTGAAAATAAAATAAGAGTATTCCATAGATATGCTGATGCACTTTGTACATACATACATAAAAACATATGTATGCGTATGTGTTAAAGTATGCATAAATACAAGTGGTATCTAAAGTAACACTAAAGCTCTTCACACAATGTGGTTAGAAAGTTTTCGTTTCTAAACGGCTTTAACGTTAGCATATAATTTATCTCATGAAATCCCATCCACCACTGTGCCTTTTATATCTCTTCATTCGTTTTCTTGTTAAACATCTTCTTTTCATTCATGTTTCTTTTCAATTTCTTCTTTTCAATTTGGAAAATATGCAACGTATGTTAAGCAGCTGCTGCAAAACGAAGTTTTAGAACTTTGAGAGTTTTTGTATCCAAGACTTTTGCTCGCTTGCGATAAAAACCTGCAGATGCATATGAAATAAAATTGATGGCCATAGATATACACATGAAGCACTATTTGGTTAAGAAATAATAAGAACAATATTCAATTTTGTGTGTGTTAATCTTAAAGAGTTAACTGGTATTCATGATTTCTTAGATAACATTTGGTATTTTTTAATATTAAATAATTATTATAATGATATATTCTAGGCAAAATATGGCTTTAAGGAAGGATAATTAAGTAATAAATATAAGGAAGTGAATAAAATTTTATGCCAGTTTTACATATTTTTTTCTTTTATTCGGAGAGATACTCCTAAAGTTAAGCGGAAAAATAAAATAAAATAAAGTGAATTTTAAGGTCCATCTATAATATGCATAAGCTAACTTAAGCAGGTGTGCGAATATGTGTACGTAAAAACTATATGGCCAACTATTTATATCGTACTTAATGAAATTTTTCGTCAAGTTTCGTCAAATATTATTTGCTTAAGCAAAGTGCCAAACTGATTGCACATTTCGTACGGAAACATCTGTTGATGAATTATTGAAATTAAAACAAACTGCTCCAGAAAATATCAATGCTTTTTAACATGTTTATTTAATTTTTTTAATTAATTTTAAACTCAGAGAATACAAAAAAAAATAAATAAAAAAAATATTGCAAAAATAGTATTTGTTACGAAAATGAAAATTATGACCAAATTATTCAACGGCTTCTAACTGTATCATAAAATTATATGCGAGTATTTGTAATTTTGCAATGTGTTCAAATTGTCGCGGGTTACGTATATTTGAATTTTGATTTTTTTTGTGGCATTATGTTGGTACTAGTGTTGAGCGAAACTGTGATTTTTTAATAATGTTGCTCCTTGTAAACGTGATTTCTAAATCGCTGTTCTTTTAAACTGTGCTTGTGAGCACAGTTTAGCAGTATTTTGTTTGTAGCAGTTCTGTTATTTTGACAAAATCTAATTAGAAGAGCAGTTGTGAAATTAAACAGTGACTGTGATCACGGTTTAATACATTTCAGCTCTTCTGCATTAAAAGTATGTATTAGTATTGGTATTTTGATAAATGCTAATAAGAAGAGCGACAAGAACAAACAATTAGCATCAACCCTAAACAAATATTGATAAGTGTCGTATGAGAGTCAGAGAGACAGTAAAATTGCAAATACAAAAATGTGAGAGCTATACATAGTTGCCAGAAAAGACGATTTGACACGATTAGACGATTTTTTCTCGACAAACGGTGAACGTATACAAATAAATTTATGTGGTAGCATACAAGACCATTCGCAGTTTGTATGAAAGAACTACATTCGCAAAACCTGTTACTTGATAAATTCAGTCACAGTTGTGATTAGTGATTTTTCAATCGCTGTGAAACCTGTTACTGGTTTCGAAAAATAGCTCATCACTAGTTGGTACTCATGTCTCTCACTTATGCCGACAGTTTCGGCCATTTCGTATTTCACACAAAATTTGATACAGGTTCTTTGTTCGTTTTTTTTTTATGGTAAAAACCGAAGACGAGCTAAAACACGTGCAAGCCAAGCAGCTGTCAACAATTAACTAAACATTCAAGATGGCCGAAACAACAAAAAAATCAAAATTCGAATATACGTAACCCACGAAAATTCAAAATTCGCGATACGTATTGAACAGAACTCGTGTACAACAAAAAATTTTCCAGCATTTATCCTTTTAAAATTTTAAAGCTTTAGAATTTATTTGCAAATTTTTTGCGAATTAGGTAATTTTTAATAAAACTTATTGCTCTTAGGAGTGACTCAAGCCACTTTCGCCATTGTCTGATAGAAGTATTTTAATTTTAATTTTGTAGTTTTTAGCCCTTTTTACAGTTCTGCCGACTTTTAGTTAATCACCCGTATTGCGTATGTCTAGTCGAATGTTCGTCTACGACAGTTTTGTCATAGATTAAAGAAAACTTGTACACGTTTCCTTTAATCTAGCACAAAATTCTTGCATACGAATATTCGCCTCAACATACGAAATTCATCATACATCATACATCATCAACATATCATACTTTGCTATCATTTGATGTTAACAAGTTTATGTAAATTTTAGTAATTTCTGCGAATTTTTCCGAGTTTTTGGCATTCCTTATAATTTTAGCTGCTTTTAAACAATTCTAGAGCTTGTTTGCAGTTCTGCAATTTGGCGCCAATTTTTCCTATATTTGCGACAAAAGTAATTATTGGCCAAATCTTGCCTTTTTCACTATTTTACCGATTTTTAATCCATCTAACTATTTGAAGTTAGCAAATTTGTGTTAATTTTCATCATTTTGGCCAGCGTTTAAAAACTTCTCATTTGATTATTTTCTTTTGCATCTGCTCATAATTCCGCTTCTGAAAATTCATTCATACACAATATAGAGCTTCAGCTGTCGACATGTTGGACAAGTTTTCTGTTTGTTTGAATGCTGCTTTAAATAAATTCGGAAGTTAACGTAGTGGGGATGTTGTGTGTTTTTGTGTTCTTTTGATTTTGTAGTTTCAATTGCGTATTTAATCGCTGGCTGGAAGAAATGTTGTTGTTGTTTGTTTTACTACTATATTTGTACATACAGGAAAAAACACTCGTAGGCTGAGTCTACATCTGGCCTTTCTTGTGTGCCATATGCCCAAAAAAGCGTAACAACTAATTACTAATGAAAAACTGTTTGATTCAGACATGTATCTTATTGATTTAAACTGTTTCCAATCATGTTGGATTCTATAAAATTGTCTATTAGTTATAAATACATGAAACTGTTTAACCTAATAAATACGTGTCTGAATCAAAGATTTTTTCATTAGTAATTAGTGGTTACGCTTTCTTTCGCATGTGTGGCACATGGCACACAGATGTAAACCCGACCATACACACAAAATACACATTCACACACATACATACAAACATTTCTGTTTCCTTAATTTCCTATTTCTTTAAAGCAGTAGTCAGTCAAACCGAAAACTGTACGAACATGTCGACGGCTGAAGCTCTTCGTTGTGTTTATCTGTTCGTTTATTGTGTTAACTTGGACTACGACTCTTTGAATTTCAGTAGCAGAACTATGAGCAACAGGTTGTGAATGATTGGGCAGTCGAAAAAATAAAAAGTCGATGAAATAGCACAATTTTACGACTTTTGCTATTTCGACTTCAGTTTTTTTAACACTGATTTTGGCACTTTTTTCTGTTTTTTGGAATTTCTTATATCTTTAGGTATTTGTAATAAATTGTATGCCTTGTTTGCAAATTTGCAATTTATCGCAAAGTTTCTCTAATTTCGCAATAAAATTGATTTTTCCCAATTCTTTACTTTTTTTGCAGTGTTAACTATTTTTAATAAGTACAAGACTTCAATATCTCTGTGCTAATTTTCGCATTTCACAAATGTCAGTATTTTTGATTCTTAAAGTCTACAGAGTTTGTTCGTTTACGTTTTTGACGGTCTTGGAAGTAAATTTTTTTAAAGTTTTCTTGATTAATAGGCTGTGAGCCTATTCTTGAGTTACTGCTATTTTTCCACTCTATATAATCAGCTTTGGGAGATTTTTTCTATTATTTTAATCCCTTTAGAATTTGTGTATTTTTTGCAATATGTAACTTTTTTAGTAGAAATTTGCTAAAGGAAATTACCACATATTGAAACATTATTGGACATTTTGTCGAAAAAGTAAAGTAGGTGAAGAATTGTATTGATATAGTACACCTTTTATATGAAATGAAATGAAAGTAATTTTAAACTAGTTTAAAATGTTGGGACATTATGACTTTAAGACACTTAAGACTACCGTTTTAATACCACAATTGTGTGGTGAAATATTTTTAAAAATAATAACAAAAATTAAAAATGAGAAATTTTTCGGTATTTCGCCCAGCTAATAAAAGTTTAGTTTAATTTGTCTTCTCTTCTTTACAAAATCGAATTAATTAATAAAAATATTGCATTCAATAAAAATTAAAATTGACGTACAGACCAAACGGCTGGACCAATTTACTCCAACTATAGTCGAGCAGATATTAAATCAAATCACTGTGCTTCAAAGACACACAGATTCAACACAATATATTTAAGAACACTCTCGATCAAGTCACCTTTCAAACAGATAAAACTATATCAAAATCGCTCCAGCCGTTTGTAAGTGATACATTTAACGTGCACGCACAATAATATAAATTTAGATTGCTTATTTGTATTCCTCAAGTATGAATGTGGCACAACAGTTTTTTAGTGCAACTAACTTTAAATTTATCTAACAAATTTTTAAAAAATTGCAATTCAGGAATTTTAAAATTCTGCATTTTATTAATATCGGAATTTGCAATTAAAGTTTTTGTGTTTCCTTTTTTTATACATTTTTAGCAGACAAAGATCTGAGATATGTTTTGGTGTAAGAAGAATTTTTAATTTTTTTTGCTATCGAACAATTTAAGTTTCTTGGACCACGAAGACCACATTCTTCTTAAAACTACAAATACTCATTATATTATAGAGTAATGACATTTGTCACAGTAAAGAATTTATGAACCATGAACGTAAAATAATATATATATACTCACTCATCTAACACGACAATTATTTACTGAAAAAAATTACAAACTTCTTTTAAGAGAACAGATACAGTTTATTCTTCTACACCCACATACAGGCATAATAATG
Source organism: Nowickia ferox (assembly GCA_936439885.1). NCBI lineage: Eukaryota > Metazoa > Arthropoda > Insecta > Diptera > Tachinidae > Nowickia > Nowickia ferox. The sequence goes on along the minus strand of OW387023.1, from coordinate 98,002,130 downwards.
TCACTAATTGAATAAGTTATGGTTGGAGTTCTCTTACTTGTAACAAGTCTGAGAAAACATTTTAATGCATTGTATTTTATTTCAACTAGATCTACCATTCTGAAATAATTAAATAATAGTGATGAGATATTTTTCGAAACCTGTTACTTTTTCACAGCTATTGAAAAATCACTAATCACAACTGTGACCGAATTTATCAAGTAACAGGTTTTGCAAATGTAGTTCTTTCATTCAAACTGTGAATGCTCTTGCATGCCTACTTTACAGTAAATAAAGCTACCACATGAATTTATTTGTATACGTTCACCGTTTGTCGAGAAAAAATCGTCTAATCGTGTCAAATCGTCTTTTCTGGCAACTGCCTCTCTGACTCTCATACGGCAATTATCAATATTTGGTTGGAGTTGATGCTAATTGTTTGTTCTTGTCGCTCTTCTTATTAGCATTTATCAAAATACCAATACTAATACATACTTTTAAAGCAGAAGAGCTGAAATGTGTTAAACCGTGATCACAGTCACTGTTTAATTTCACAACTGCTCTTCTTATTAGATTTTGTCAAAATAACAGAACTGCTACAAACAGTGCGATTTAGAAATCACGTTCACAAGGAGCAACATTATTAAAGAATCACAGTTTCGCTCAACACTAATGCGGAATTCTTATTGTCTAAGAATAAATAAATACATTTCTCAATATCCAAAAGCTGTGTTTCCCCTAATCATTTCCAATTACACATGGGAGATAGTCAGCTTTCAATGCATTCTCAATTTATAATGGAACCAGTGTTGCCAATGAAGAAAAATTTACAAGATAATTATTTAATGTTAGGAAGCCACAAAACGCAAATGTTAGAAAAACTAAACTGTAATTTTGAAATTAGAATAAGTGGTAAATTTGAACGTGGTCTTAACGTGTTTTGCCATATCGTCGGCTAGAGTGTAAGCCTGCTAAATCCACTTTTTATAACATGCGACATTTTAATAACATTTGAAAAAAGAAGAAGACGCCGCATCGACTGGCTAAAATATTTATTTTAATTTGAAACTGTACATTTCGAAAAAAGTTAATGTTTTAGACTAATTTCTGAAGCGATGTATAGAAAATTTTAACAGTATTTTGTCTCTCCTATAAAATTTGCTTGAAGGGAGTTAGCAAGTTTACACTCTAAGCCGACAATGTAATTTTAATTTAAAAATCCTGCTAGCACTAAAAAACTACATTTTGCGGCGATTTTTAATGTAAAATGTTATAGGGGAACCCGTCAATACGTAGTTCACTTTTAACACTTTTGATAACTTCATGCCAGTTTTTGATTATACATAAGGCCGTATGTATGTAAATAAAACTGTTGCATCTTCCGGCATAGTAAACATAAATTTGTGAAATTGTGCTTATAATTTAGAATTTGTTTGGAACATACTTGGCTATAAAATTTTGCTTTTAGTTTACAATTTACTAATGTAAGTATTATATCAAACCAGAAACAATTCGAATCAAGACTTTAAGATCTATTGGTTTTCCAAAAAAGACAAAATAAAAATGTTAATAACTGCCCAAACAAGACTACAGTGTCTGCACCAAATTAGCTATAACTTTAAAACAAAAGAAAGGTAAATTTTGAAGCTTAACGAAGGTTAAAATGCATTATTCTAACAGGATATGCGTACGCCACTTGTGAAGGCATTCATATCTTAGACTTCAAGGCCTCTGGCTCCTTGAAAATCTCGTGGAACATATTAAAAGCCTTCTTTATAAATAAATAAAATTAAATTACATAAAAAATTCTGGTTTGAATTTAAGAAGTTATACGTGTAATAATTTTAAAAAATTTTCATACATTTTTTAATTGGGGCTAAGGAATACATATTTTGTCAACACTTTTAGTGAAAACACTTTGTAGTGAAATAAGACATGTTGTATTTTGTTTTTTTTTTTGGATTTGACACGCATTTACTTAATTTTATTATTTATACGTAGAATAGAACAGGGGGAAGATCTGGTCCAAAGACCGGCATTGCTACACGCTACACGCGCTGGATTTGTAAATAAAATTAAATCAATCTCTATATGACTCTCCTTATAAAAGTCAGCACAGTTATTGCAGCAGGCCGCCTAATATCATCTGAACACAGAAACTCAAAATGAAAAACACGCCTTTTACTGTTACAAAAGACGATACACTAAAGAATGTTTGCCGCTGTCTCGTCATCTTAAAAGCATAAACGACACAAGAGTGAACGAACTTGGTTGCTTTTATTTATACGTAATCGTAATACAAATTGCGTTGTGCAACACAAAACTAAAAATACAAACTTTCGTATTCCATTTCATAGAAAAGGTCATATTAAACAGATGGTGTTAATTAGTGATCAGTGCTCAAGTAGATAGATGTGTGTCAGAGAATGACAAGTACTCCAAAAGAAATATATATATGTACATAGTTTAGCAACTGCGCATAGTCGTAATTGTATCAAAAACAATTTGTACGCTCACATATTTTCTCTCAAGCAACTATGACTTCACGATTCCAACATACAAGAGCATCTCTACTTTATGCAAGCAAAAAAATAAATTACGCTACAATTACAAACAAAAAGGCACATGCGTATTAAGCTAATTGACTCTCTCTCTCTCATACTTTCAGTCTAAAGGTAGGATCACACGATTGCCACAATGCGTCAATTATTGGTCTATTTTATATGCACAATTTATTGCCCCATACGACAATCGAGAACAATATTGTGCTGATTTGCCGCAATAAAACGCAACTCTGGTGCGGCAATCGTGTGAACGGTTGATAGGCAACCATGCGGCAACAAATATGTTAAAAAAGCACCAATATTTATTGTGTTCTCGAGCGGCAATCAAAGTAACCGATGTTGCGTATTGGTTACTTTAGAATTTCTGAAAGTAATTTATTTTTTCGTGTGCGCCGTAAGTACGGTAAACTTAAACTTAGTTTATATGTTATTATAAGTTACTTGAAACGTTAACATAGAACTGTGAGCCAATCTTTAACCCATATATTTCGTTTTTATTCGTTTAAAAGAACGAAAATAGCACCTGCTTTGTATATTTAATGAGCACAAAATATACAAAGCAGAGGCAATTTTATTTCTTTTAAAACTATTTAAAACTATTTGCACGTAAACCAATAAAACAAACTAAGAACTACCACAACATCTGTTTGTTTGTGTTGCCACAAGTTAGAACAATCGTATGACTGAGCTGCGGCAATTATTGCCACAAATTCATTCTTCGCCAATTTGCGGCAATAAAATGTGCATTTGACTGCAAGGTATTTGATTGGGACAATTATATTATTGTGCACCAATTCAACACAATAAAAATTGGGTCAGATTGGTGTATTTGCGGCAACCGTGTGATCCTACCTTAAGTATTTTTATACACAGAATTTTAATATTGCATCTGTCAAAAAAAAAAAAAAAAAAAAACAGCCATACTCGAAATATTTATTCATCATTCGTTATTGCATACAATCATTTGTGTATATAAAATGAAATGGAAAATGTATGTGTGAAAACATGATTTATGTGTGTGTAAAAATAAAATAGCTCTGTATAACGCATGAGTATTCGATTTAATATTCAGAATATTTTTATATTCGTGCGTGTAATTGCAGCTCACACAGTCTATAAATTTTAGTTGTTGTCGTTTGTGCTGCGTAATGCAATGAATCAATCTATTCTCTCTGGGTGTATAAAAAAATTGTTGGATGTTTATAGTTTGCGTTTGCATTTTGCGTGTCTTTGTTTAGCTACATGCATTCGTAGTTGCTATGTACAGACGTTTGTCAGATCTTACAATATTGTTAGTAAAATGTGCTAAAAATTTCTTATAACCGTGTGAACTGGCAATTTTTGTCTGGCATCGTTGCCAGAAAAAGCATGTCTGTTCATTGCACGACTAGCAGCTGATAACAAATTGTCAGACATCTTACAATCTTGTGAACACATTGTAAAATTATTGCCAGATATTTGTCAGACATTTTAATATTGTCAGATGAGCGAAGTTTATGCATCTGACAATGGCGTCATTGTAAGAGAATTCTTTCTATGGGCAACACTGCATACGCTTTATTTAAAAGAAAATATAAATAAAAAAATATATGCCGACTAAATCATTCCAATTGCTTCTTTATGGTTCATAATAATTTATATTTTCACTTTTTACATTTAACACAACCAAAAGGGATTTATATTTAACAATTTCTAATAAATTCTTTGAGTCTGGCAACGCAAAACAACAGATCTGAACATTTTTGTTTATGAAAACCGTGTGAACTGACAATTTTTCGACTGACGATTTTGTCAGATGAATTTATTGTCATACAACCGTCTGGCAATAAATTGTAAGATTTTCTGACAAATTTAATACAACCGTGTGAACTGACAATCTACCTTTTGCTGGCAATTTTTGATTGCCAGTACATTGTCAGCACATTGCCAGATCTGACAATATTGTAAGATCTTACAATCGTCTGTACATAGCTTAACACTCAAAAAGTACTTAAAACGATACTTTTGTCATTCTCTGTTCTGTGTGCTGTTAAAGGCCATTGTAGTCTAAGTTAACATAATAAAAAAAATTCCCAGTTTTTAATGAAAATTATTTGTAATGCTGACTACTTCTTGAGTTAAAAATCATAACAGTAATTGGAATTTAAAATGATAAAAAGTCTACAAACGAAGTTTCATGTATTTGCGTGGAATCCCCATGTATGTATCTAAGATTTTTATAAAGATATAAGCAATATAATAATGGCTGAAAATGTATAATATCTGGCAAATTATACTTAAGACTACATTTTTTTTTTTAAATCGTATTTGCATTAGTTAATACGAAAAAAATTATTATAATTAGCCAATTTTGATATTTTTTTTTTTAAATCATACCTTAAAAGCTTTTTTTTTTCTCGAAACCAGAAATATTTATTAGAAATTAACCACACTGGCTTTTGCATAAAATTAAAATTTTTTTTCTTTCTTAAAAGCAGAGTTGAATATTGTGCGATTTCCAACATACCATTCGAAAAAAAAACAAGTGACAAAACACATTTTTAATGTCAAGTTATTTTAAAGGAACTAATTGTACTGTGCGAATATAATTATTTACATATAGCAATGATTTTGGTTTATTGATTCGAGTTCAAACGTAACAAACCAACCAAACTGAAAATTCTAATCAACAATTTGGTAACAAATTGGCAACATTGAATGAAACTCGTGTGTTTTCCAAGGGGACGCCAATATCCACATATTTCGTCACAGTTTGTTGCTTTGTTCAATTTGTTAAATCCTTTGAGCACCAAGGCGCTTGGGCTGAAACCATCTCCTTTTATGTTACTCTTTCGTTAGTTATTCCACATAAATAACATAAAAAATTTGTTCGTATACGATATGTTCCAAATAATATATTTTTTGGTTCCTAGTGATATTAACCAAATCACACTTATTGGACGTGTGATAATTTTAAGAATAAATTCACTAAAAATAATTTATACCGCAAAATTTTTTCAGTTTTTAATAAAAAAAATTAAATTTAGTGTTCGTTATATGCTCGTAAGGAGTGATAGAATTATTTCTAACAAACTCTCTAGTTCAATAAACCATGTTGTTGCGATTTTTTATTGAAATTGCAATAAGTGTACAATTTTTTCATAGAAATAAAATACCATTAACGACTCAAACAGATCAAGAATAATAGAGCAATATGCTAATATACAATACTTAAGACTCTAGCATTCACGTGCTGGATTCGCTGCGTAAAGTGAAAAACCCGTAACCTATTTAGGTCACATTTCGTTTCTGTAAAAAGAAACTATTTATTTAGTTATTTGCAAGCTCCACGCAGACACTTTATGCAGGTACTTTTTATTTCATTATGAAGTCGGAAAATATTTAAAACAGTTGGTTTCATGGAAATCGGTTAAGTAATTGAAAATTTGCGCACCCTTTAAGAACATTTTCAAATTCATTACACTATGAGCCCTTACGATATATAGTGTATGTGGTAGTCAAAGCGTTAAGCTATGAGCATACATATGTATACATATATACAACACAATTATAACACACGAGCTGTTTTTTTTTTAAACATAAATGTGTGCAAATGTATGTTCAGTATATTTGCCTATAAAAATGTGAATAGTAATGAACAACCAAAAAGGTTTTACTTCTGACTAAAGAAAAACAGACGCAAGAATTAACTATTACATTTCTAGCATTAAAAGGATACTTAAGGGAGTTACTTAACCGCCCAAAAAAAGGGGGGAAATGCTTGATGTTGAAAGAAATAGAAAATTGTCATTACACGGTTTAAAGTTGCTCAAATGGGGTGCAAGATAAAAGTATATAAAATAATTTTATAAATAAATGAATCTGTTTTTTTAACCCTTGTACGTATATCGATTAAACTTTATGTACTTCTAGCGTATTTGAAGTTTCCTTTAATTTTCTCTCTTGCATTTTATTTTACTGTTGTACGTAACTCAATCATGCAAGAGTTTAGCTGAATAGAAAAAAATTCAAGATTTTATGTTGAAATAGAAAATAAAAAATATGAAACGTCGCAAACAAAAATGTGACTTTTTGCTCTTATAAAACATTTGGGAAATAGACTGTTTCTAGAAAATTTATTTATATCAGAGTCTTGTAACTTACGCTTTTCTGTGCCATAACACAGGGTCAATATCGTGGGTGTGTATGAAACTTCCACTTTAGATATTATTAGACAAAACAAAAAAAAAATAAAGCAATGCCCCGGTTCCAGGAAATTTTAATAGAATTTTGTTTCCATATTTTATTGACTCTAGACTGTAAAAATATCTCATCTGATCTTTACACAAAAAAAAAAATTTTTCAATTTTAAAATATATCAAAATGTAATTTGTTCAATTTATGTCCTACAAAGAAATTTGTAAATTCAAATGCAAAAATTTTTAATAATAGGTTTGTTCATTTATTAAACATTGTTACGAATTTGTAAAAATTTTTATTGGAAACTGTACATTAACTCAAAAAGTTTGCAAGAAGAGAGCATCAAAAGAGAGAGAAAATTGAGAGATAAAAAGTTCTTAAAGATTATTACTCACAAGAATTACACAGTACAACATATGATTTTGGGACTCAATTCTGACAATTTCATGTGAAAGTAGGCCCAAAGTGAAGAACTTGTGCATCATTCGTTTTGTCTTCTTACCTGCTAAAATATTTTTAATATCGATTTGAAGTTAGTAACTATCGTATAGGGGAATTTTTCACGTTTTAGGCTTTTTTGTTTGACATAACTCGAGAACCACTAGTCCGATTTAGCTGAAACAAATTTAGAAAAATTAAGAATTACAATACCTCTAATCTGTTCTTATACCGTTTTCACTTCAAAAATGTTGTACTGTGTTATGCAAGCAGCTGAACTGTGTTTTGTTTTCAAATTAATTATGTGAAAAATATCTGAAAAAGCAAAACTCAAAAATGTGCATTTCTTGATTTAAAAAGATATGAATAAGTACATATGTTAAAGGCAAACATATTTTCTCAATTTATTGTTTTTCTTTGATTAAGGGCCATTATTACAACTTGCCGATAGTTAAAGTCAAGATTTTGTCGGACGAATAAATGGAAAGCATTATAAAACCTTCATTTGTTATTTTGTTATCCATTAAATAGTAATATTATTTATACTTATAACAAACAAATATTTAAGTTGTAATAATGCAAAACTTTTTATCGGGCAGACAAAATCCTGACTTTTACTATCGGCAAGTTGTATTAATGGCACTAAGACATATACATATATATGTACAATTTTATTGTAAAGGAATTTTTTTTTTGTTTTTTATATCTTATCTTATCGTTAATATAGTAAAATTGAAAAGTAATGAAAAATTCATAAAAATACGAAGGCGGATCAATAAATGCGTGACTTTTTGTATAAAACGAGGTTTTTTTTTTTTTCAAAACAAAACTTTATTTTTCAACATAATCTCCTTTTAACTCAATGCACTTAGTCCAACGTTTTTCCACTTTTTGTATTGCTTCCAAAAAATAGAATTTTTCGAGGTCCTTAAAATAGGCATTTGTTTGGTCAATAATTTCATCGTTGGAGCTGAATCTCTTTCCACCGAGCCATTTCTTTAGGTTTGGAAATAGGAAGTAGTCACTAGGTGCTAAATCCGAGGAATATGGCGAATGAGGTACCAATTTGTAGCTTAATTCATACAGTTTTGCCATTGAGACTGCACGCGTGTGCACCAGTGCATTATCTTGAAAAAGAAGAATTTTTTCCTTGGCCATATGGGGTCGTTTTCTTTTTAAATCCACATTTAATCGGTCTAATAAGTTAACATAATATTCGGCGTTTATTGTTTTTCCCTTTGGAAGGTAATCGATGTGGATTATCCCACGAGTATCCCAAAAAACTATTCCCATCACCTTACTGGCCGACAAACTTACCTTGGTCTTCTTCGGAGCAGGTTCACCCAGAGAACCGCATTGTTTAGACTACTGCTTGGTCTGCGGAGTAATATAATGGATCCATTTTTTATCTACAGTTGCAAAACGCCGCAAAAACTCATTCGGGTTGCGGTTAAACAACTCTAAACAATCTTTTGAAGTTGTCACACGTTTACGTTTATGGTCAATTGAGAGCAAACGCGGCACCCATCTTACAGACAACTTTCTTAAACCCAGCTGATCACTTAAAATCGAAACCACACTGCCATATGAAATGCCTATGGCATCAACAATCTCACGCACTTTTACTCTTCAATCGGCCAACACCATATCGTGGATTTTTTCGACATTTTCGGATGTGTTGACCTCAATTTGCCGTCCAGAACGCTCAGCGTCATTTGTATTTGTGCCACCATAACGAAAGTCAGTAAACCACTTTTTTACCATTGAAATCGATGGTTCAGAGTCCCCATAGTATTTATCGAGCTTTTCCTTGGTTTGATTGAGGGTTTTTTTTCGCCAAAAATAATGTTTAATGAGCACTCGAAATTCACTTTTTTCCATTCTTAGAAAAATACACAAGGTTGTATGTTTTGAACAGCTGTTAAACACAAAGTAAATGACGGCACTTGCTCAAAATTTGACAGTAGTCTATTAACAGGTGGTACTTGATGGGAACAGTATTGCATTTCATATAACTACGAGGGAAGTTCGAAAAGTTAGGGTCTTATAGATCCGCCCTTGTATATTCGGATATGTTCTGTGTATGTATTTATAACTCAGTTAGTGGATTTTACGGAAAAGGTACTCTAATAAATCTTATAATAACAAAATGACGTACCCTTTATTCTTTTAAGCGGCCCACCCACTTGCAATATAATTGTGCTATTTTTCGTGTTGTACAATAATATCGCCAATGTGTATGTCATATTCGAAGGTGGCGCAATATATTGGCAAATATCAAAAGACTTTTGATTTTTATTGTACAACCAACACAATTGTATAATGTGGTGGCAACATTGTTTAATGTTGTTTACTTTTTCACTATCAGGAAAATTTGCCAATATTTTCTTTGAAAATATTGTGCCATTTATTGCATAGTATAGCTCGAAACGACAATAATATGTATAACAACATATGCAATAATATTGTATAATGGATGGGCCGCTTTACCTGTTACAGCGTATGAGCATTATACTATTTGAATAGCAAAACACTCATACGCCCCATAGCAACTACACCAAAGAATGGTTTGACTATCTAGAGTCTTATTTTGAGACTGTGAATTTGCTTACTTTGTTTCGCTTAAAACACTGACTATTTGTTTTTTTATTTTTTTATTTGAAAAAAAACGTATGAATTTGCATTTCTTATGTTGATTATTTTACTTAGGAATAACATGCCTCATATTGGGACTGCGAATTATTACTTTTTAGTAAACAATTTGAAATTATTCTATATAAGCATATCATAATATTTAATGCGTGTACATATGTATTACACATTTAACATTAAGGTTAAAGCTAATTGGACAATTGTTGCTCTTCACCTTATGTTTTTGTGAAAATTTCTTTTTATATATACATATGTCTGAAACATTGATTTGCCTGAGGAGTGTAGACTCTGGTTTTTTTCTTTGAAAGCCATGTTAAATAATGTTTACTTTACCAAAAGATATACTAAAATATTTTTGCTCACATACATACATAGACATGTAAGTAATATTTACACAAAAACGAACGCACAAACAGTGTAAACGCAGTCGTTAAATGTACACAAAGGTGTACATGTCATGCCATGTGTTGGTGTGTGTGTTTTTGCATAAACGTGTCATATGTATTTACGTATATCTTTGGCTGTGTATTTATTTGCCTTTGCATATACTATATGCCTTTAAAGTGTAAATGTATGTCTATGTTCATAACTATTATATATACACACACACACGTTTGTATGTATTTAAGACCATGTGTACGGTTAAGCGAATATTTAACACGCGTTGTTATGCCAATCTTAAAAGTTGTCAACAACAAAAAAATCTTTACATTTTACTAAAGTGACAGTTTGTGCTTAGAGTTTAAATAGCATGTCATACTTTATTTACATTCATATCATTGCAAATGATGTTACTTACATCGCACATCCAGGAAAACGGTGAAATTCACACCTTGTACATTTGTATTGAAACTAAAATGGGCAGAACAAAGAAGAAAAAAATTTATAAAAAAAATAAAAACAAAATATATTTTTTTACATAAATGATACGAAAGATCAACTTGGAAAGAAGTTTACAAAAAGCAATTGCATACAATAGAAATTTCTCGAAATTTAAGCATCAAATAAAATTTATTGAAATATTTTATTTCCCTTCGCTTCGCCAAACATAGAAAGATAATATCTGTGGCAATAAATAATAATGGCTTAAGTTGACATAAGTGCTTTTTCATTTTATTACATATTCGTAATCTCTTCAGCAAGATCTATCAGTCAGCTAAATTTCAATTATAAAATGTTATTATTAATAACAAAAATTAAAATATTAAAAACCCCAGATATATCTAGAAAAGTTGTGAAGTTTAGAACATAACTAAAAACCCTCTCGATCAAGTCACCTTTCAAACAGAAAAAACTTAATCGAAATCCGGCCAGCCGTTCGGTCTGTAGATGGAAATATTTAATGAAAAAACTAAACACAAAAAAAGAGAAAACCCTTAATAACTCAAAACAAGAAATTTCGACTTAAGCCATTATTACTTATTGCCACAGATATAATAATCACTCTGATGACTCTAGGATTACAAACGAATGTAAATTTAATTTATCTTAATCTAATCGTAATTGTTTTGTGAGGCGAATAGAAGCTCCAGCCTTAAATTATGAAAATTTGAATAAAACCGTGAGGCATGGCGAGGTAATGTTGTAGTGTGGGACTCAATTAATTGAATGAAGTCAAAAACTTGGGTTGTACAGAAGGTGCAGTGAATAAAATGCATTATTTCAAAATAGTAAAATATTATTAAGCACAATCAGCTAAAAAAAAAAGTATAAAAATGTAAAGAGTGATTTTTTAATGCAAAAGGACTTTTTTCTTGGCTTTGTTTTTAAATCCTCATTAAATCGGTCTAATAAGTTGGCATAATATTCGTCGTTTATTTATTTTTTACCTTTTGAAGGTAATCGGTGAGGATTATCCCGCCTGCATCCCAAAAAAAATGTTGCCATGACCTTATTGGCCGACAAACTTACCTTGAACTTCTTCGGAGCAGGTTCACCCGGAGGAACCCATTGTGTAGACTGCTGCTTGGTCTACGGAGTACCGTAACGGATCTATGTGCCACCATAATGAAAGTCAGTAAACCACTCTTTTACCATTGAAATCGATGATGCATAATGTTTAATGAGCACTCGAAATTCACTTTTTTCCATTCTTAGAAAAATACACAAGGTTGTATGTTTTGAACAGATGTTAAACGCAAAGTAAATGACAACACTTGCTCAAAATTTGACACTAGTCTATTAACAGGTGTTACTTGATGAAAAAAGTGTTGCATTTCATATAACTACGAGGGAAGTGCAAAAAGTCACGGACTTATTGATCCGCCTTAGTATGAACAAAGATAATTGTAAATTTTATAGAATTATTGTGTTATTGGTCCTAAAATATTACAGAGAGAAACAAATCATGCATTTAACTTGTATGTGAAGTTAAAGGAGACGTACAAAATTTAGTGTGTTTTGGTATTTTTTCTGAAGGCATAAAAATGTTCATGTTTTTGAATAAAAATTCTTAACACAAGAGAAAAATTGAAAAAACCGGTGCTTATTGAAACTATTGGTTATAAATGTATGATGATACCATTATTTGATTATTTCTTAAGAGAAGTAACAACTCAGGCAACGAATCCCTACTACTATTACTAGGTGTTAGGTTCTTTAGGAAAGGGATAGTGGTAGATAAGACAGGTGGTGAAGCAAGAGATAGAGAGAATGAAACTTCATTATTTTCCAACTCAGCTTTTTGCACGTTTTTTTTAATAATGCAGAGTTGCAGTGCCTCTGGTGTCAATGAGGCGTACTAAATTTTTTTATTTTACTTCGCCGATGATTCTGGGTCACAATACCGACGATAAAAAAATCTATAATTCGCTTAAACATAAATTTCAGATCTTTAGGCAATTTAATACTTTTCTGGCAAATTCTACTGATTTTCATGTTTACTTTCTCAAAAAGTTTTCGTATATAAAACATTTACTCATATAAGGGAAGATCTATTTCTTTTATTATTATTTACCTAAAATATATTTTTTCCTTTTTTTCTTTATACAATAAAAAGTTTGTAAGTAAAAGAGTTTATTACTTATCAAAAAAAAAAATTCTTAAAAAAAAAACATAAATATTTTCGTACTCTCATGATTGTTACTGAATACACTTGAAATCAGCATAAGTATGCTCTGTATGCATTTATTTAAAACGAATTTCGGGTTTATGCATTTTTTTATATACTTATGTATGGTACTTTTGTGCATTTCAATTTGTAAGTAAAACTATTTTACAAAAAAATTAAATACAGCAACACATTTTATCAGGCATACACGAGTTTTTAGACTTTTGCAAACACAAAGATTTACATGAATAAAATACAATACAAGTGCAGTCATTTTGTGCAGCAAGAAAAATCATACACATCGAGCAATTATTCATACAAACTTATTACTGTTCATATAAATTTATACGTTTACCCAGTAAGCAGGAGTCGTCTAATAGTTGCTTTCGATAACGAGCTGATTGTATCACTTTTCTTCAGTTTGAGATTATGTCATTTGCTATCGAATAATGTTGTAATATGGTTCGATATCGAATGCCATAATCTCAAGCTGAAAAAAATTAACCGAATTTAACTCGTTATCGAAAACGATGATTAGACCCCAGTTTTTTTTGGAATATCTTATGACAGACAAAATTCAGTCTAGAATTTTTACCTAAATGCTGTAGTGCACTTTTAAGCTTAAAACTACGGAAAATTATCTCAAAATGAATCTCTTCAAACATCTTGCTATTAAGTTATTTTCACATCAAGCGAAAAACCCTTTCGATATACATTTATAAAGCGTTCTTAATTTAATATCAAATACAAATGTGCTTACTGGGAAAATTATTTTGTTGGCTTTATTTTATTTTTACTAGTATGGAGAAAAATACAACAAGGTACATGTTGAGCTTCTGATAGCTTACAACTTATTATTGCTGCAACCATTGTGCAGTCTTTGTCGCCATTGTTGCATTTTTTACAACAATAATAAGTTGCCAAAACATGTAGCTGCCAGCCACGTGCGTTTCGTAGAAATTAAAGGCAAATTTGTTTTATGTAACAACAAATGACTACAATAAAACCTCGAACTTTGGTGTTTTTTTTGGCATCCATATTTTGTTTGTTATCGTTTTTCCAGACATTTTTTTTTCATAAGTTTTGTCCATTATTAATTTAACTTGAGGAGTGTTAAAACTTATTGATGAATACTCTGAGTGTCATGAAAGAAAAGTGTGTTCTGTCATTATGAAAATTCTTTTTTGTTTGTATATAAGTCTTCAAGTCAAATATGTTAGGTTATGTAAAGAAGGGTGGTGCTCCTCCACTCGGAGACCCAATTGGGTACATTGTGATTCCCTTCTGTTGTCCAAATAGTAATATTTACCCCCTTTTATATGCAGAAGAAACCCTATTACCCGTCCTTGAGGCACCGAACTCCCATGATGAAGCCCCTGATGTCCTCTAGTTTACACCTCCCGATATCAGTAATAGTTTCATGGAAACGTCTGCTCAGCCATCTAAGCCTATGACGTTGCAGCTTCGGGCAGTGACAGATAACATGTTCAATAGTTTCTGGTCCTTTTTCATCCCCGCACATCCTGCAAAAATCTGGAGTGCCAGTTTCCCAAATACTGGTTCTTGCTCTGACTGAACAGTGACCTGTCAATGCACCTATCACAATTCGCATCGCCTTCTTATTCATGTCCAGTAGCAGTTTGAATCTTCCTGAGTCAAGTTTTGGCCACAAGCCCCTTGAGACTCTAAAATCCTCCCTACTTCGCCATGAACTATTGGTCCTGCTTTCTATCCAGTTACCGAGTTCTCTATAGTAATGACCTATCGGCAATTTCACCGACCTTTCTATCATCAAATATGTTACACATACATATATCTGTGGCAAAAAGGAAAAACTGCTTAAGTCAGGATAAGCTGATTGTGAGTTAATGAAACTTCTTCAATCTGCATATTTGAAAGTACCCCCGGGCAAAATCTCAATTAACTTGTGTGATTTTTCAAGAAGTTATAGCACAATGACTTGCGGCTTAACTTTTTTAGACTTCTAATCTCATTTGGAAAAATATCTTAACTTATGCCATACTGTGATATGTTTCAACTTGAATGTATTATTTACAGTGTGTAGAACGATGTTTGCTTAAAAGAAATAAAAATTAACAGAGAATTTTCCAATTTAACTGTAAAAGAAATAGATTTCTGAAAAACAACTTGAAAGTTTAAAAGTGCTATCCTGCAAATATTACATTATATATTTTTTCTCCTTCGTTTTTAATGCCTTCTGATTGATAAAAATTTTATGCTGATATGGATTTTTTGATAAAAAGAACCTGTGTGTTCATTTCTTATATATATTTATTTCTTATATATATATATATATTTACACAAAAAAGTAATATGATAATTTTGTAATATTAATTAAAATATTTGTAATATTAATTAAAAAATTAATTAAATTTTCACCTATAAACAATTTGATAATATCAATTAAGTTTTTTCACTCAAATTAATTAATACAATTAAACATTTAATTGAATAAATTAAATTCTTAATTGAAAATATTAATTGGTGAATGCTTTTTTCTGTGTTAATATATAAATTTAATTATATAAAATTATAAAAATATATTTAAAAAAATTAATTTTTCTTACTTATTCTGTGTTTCAAAAGTTGACAAAACTTTTTTGTCTCGAAAATCGCTCATATTTGTTACAGAAACGAGGCATAGGCCGCAAGATAAGGTATTCAATATCAACCGAAATCACAAAAACTTCCATTTAAACTGTTTCAAATATTTAAATTTTCCTTTTATATCGAATGGTTTGATTTGCTTCTAACGGCCCTTTTCACAATGTACAATTAAAACCTGACAAAGACTTTAATGGCACGTTTTCTATGAAGAACTTGCGGTTAAAGTTCAGGTTAACTCTTAATCATACATTGCGAAAAGGGACTTAAATCTTATAAACTTGTTATTGTTTTAAATTAAAAACAAAAAATCAGAAAAGGGGCCATCCACATATTACGTAACGCTGTTTTCCCTAATTTTTGACCTCCCCCCCCTCCTCGAACAATATATAATATATTGGCCAATAAACTTACACATTTGAGTTATTTCAAAATAAATTATATATTAGCAAGATTTTAATAAATCAGCTCACACAAAAAAGGAATATGAATGAGTTTGTAATATTAATTAAAATATTTGTAATATTAATTAAAAAATTAATTAAATTTTCACCTACAAACAATTTGATAATATCAATTAAGTTTTTCCACTCAAATTAATTAATACAATTAAAAATTTAATTGAATCAATTAAATTATTCATTGAAAACATTAATTGGTGAATACTTTTTTCTGTGCTCGTAGTCACACACACAAAATACAGTGATAGATAGAGTTTATTGTATAAATACAGTCAGGGTATTTTTCTATAAAAAAAAAAATATGGCTGTCACAAAGTCTTCTATATTTTTGGGGTCCCTCATACTTTTAACTCTGTCAAAAATAGTATATGCTCTAAAAGCATAATTGTAGAAATTTGTATAAAATAAATTTGCTTTTCTTTTTAACTGACTTCAAAAAAAGGACGAGTTTATCAATTCGTCACTATTTTTATTTTGGAAGTGACAAAAATTCTTTTTTCTTTTATTGTCTGAGAGGATAAAGCTTCCCATTGGTCCCATTGTAAAAAAATGGTTTGGGGGGAGGATACGCACAAAAGTTTATTTATTTGATTTTATGATATTCTACTTATTTGATGGCTGCGAAACCTAGCAAACACCTTTGGTTCTTGTAATTACACAATTTCAAAGTTGAAAAAATGGGCTTGGCCACGCGCATTAAAATTTATTATTATACTTCACTTAACCGATTTTTACAAAACTTAACACACACCCTGAGCTCTGATAACCACAAAACCCATGAAAAATTAATTTTATATCCCATACATTTTTTTCAACAATAATGTATCAGATTTCTGCATTGAAGTCGGTTTTTTTTTGGCAGAATTATTATATCAAGAAGTTGTTCAAATCCAATTTAATTTTTGTTACTTTTTCCCGTTTAATACTTTAAATTTTAGTACTATTTTTCTCATTCAATGCTCTTTATATAAAAATGCAATTTGATAATATTTTTAAGAAAAAAAAAGTCGTCCGAAGTGAATTTGTGTTCTTGTCCAATGCTCTAAGATCCAGCATTTTCTAATTAACACATTTTGGTTTTTTTTTTCTTTTTAAAGCGCAAAAAGTTCTTCAATTTAATTAAGAGAAAGAAAAATTGTCTCAACTTTTTTTATAAACATTTTCTATTTGCCACTTGAAATTTAAAATTTTATAAGTATTTCTTATTTTTTACATTCGTCTTGAAGATTTTTTGAT
The DNA here is from genome assembly GCA_936439885.1 of Nowickia ferox. NCBI lineage: Eukaryota > Metazoa > Arthropoda > Insecta > Diptera > Tachinidae > Nowickia > Nowickia ferox. Next base: position 97,984,947 of record OW387023.1, on the reverse strand, counting down.
TTTCCAGTGGAATGTCGTCTACACAAAAGTTAAATCGGATTGTTGTACTTAACATATTTATTTATGCAATAATTTCTCTTTTAAATCTTACTTTTATCCGACTTTTCGCAAATGAACATTTCTTGCTATTTGGTGAAGAATAGGAAGAACATTCAAGCAGATTGCGAATTATATGAAAGGATAGAGAAAAATATATTTTCACATTTTAAATGCTATCAAAACTTTAGTAATTTCTTGACAAAAAAAAAAGAAAATACTTGTTAAATTTTTTTTTTTTTAATTTTCTTTTGCCAAAATAAGAAAATAGTGAATTGTTCTCTTTTTTACTATTTTTAAGAAATATACATAAAAATACATTTAAAATAAACTTGAAACCAAGATATTTCTTTAAAAAAAAAACAAGGAAAAACTATTCAAAATGTTACCGTTTTGTTGTATGTTTATTCATACTTTTGCACTTTGTTCACAATCGCTTTAAGCCAACAAAGGAGAAAAAATGGTTTGTCGTGGTATCAAGTAGAAACTTAAAAATTTTGTTTTCTTCGCTTTGCATTTTTGTACTCTGTTTTGATTCTTTGAAGTGTTTTGCTGTTGAGAACTTCAAGTAGCATGATCGTTGTATGACTGAAGGGGCACATTGCCTATTTTTCGGCAGCGTGATTTTTTGCAATAGTTTTCCTTTTAGGTGTTCAATCTCTCGCTACTTAATTTTAACTAAATTTTAGGGATTTCTAGATTGAGCTTTATACAGCTTTATCGTTTGCTCATAGATGTTCTGCGTGCATGCTGACGTTAACTTCTATTTACAAATTTACGAAGAAAATAAAATAAGCTATGTTCATGAACCCTTCACCTACGTATGTACGTATTTTATACTCGTGCATACACAGATATCTGTTTCATATCTGTTTTGCGAAAGAAAAATGGTTAAATTACTTTTGCTCCATTATTTTATGTATTTATTATTATTTTTCTATTAAAGAATTCGATTAAAAAATTTATATTCGATATTATTCTGCACTAAGCAATTTAAGGACCTTTTTACATTATTAATATTTCTTATTGTATAAATTTTTTGATATTAAGCTTGAGGTCTCTTTATAAACATATTAACAATATTTATTTATATTCAATATTTTAACAATCCTTTGTGGGTCTTCTTCAAGTAAAAAAAAATATTTAACCAAAATAAGTAAAAGGGAACCGTTTAACCTTTATGTCAACGGCAACATACCTGGGTATGTTTTTAGTTTTGAAAACGCTGTAGCTCTAAACTGGATAACCGGATCGACTTGAAATTTCTTGATATCCTAGTCAAAACTGTTTTACGCAATAGTTCCAAGTTTGGTTAGGATTAGATCATCCTTTCGGAAGATAAAGCCCATTTACAAAGTTGCACCCTTAAGTCAACAGAATACATAGCTGCGTATGTATAGTAAAACGCATGCAAATATGATAATATAATATAAAAGTATAGTTTATTTTGAGCTAAGGTTTGTAATTATTTTTTTATTATTATTATATAATGTCAGTTTTAATTATTTTTGCTTAAAATTATTGAAATTCAAATACATCTATCGCATTGAGCTAAGTCTTTGGAATGCTCTGCGCACACTTTTTTGTTGCATAATGTGCATGCTTTACGAGTAGGGCGTCGTTTCGAGCAGATGTAGCAATTCCCCTTTACTTTTAGCCGGCCCGTACTATCACGTTCCTCCGATGCATGTGCCTCAGCATCCACAACTCCGATGGGCCCACCTTTCATGGCTTCGAAGGCGTTGCGCGTTGAAAAAACTCTAGATATTCTGCTGTTATTCGCCCTTCTTTCCATTTCTGGCTTGCACAATTGCTCGCTAAGCTGATGGAGAAACATCCTACGGCGGCTTGTAGATGTCTTCAGGTGAGTGTTGTTGTCAATGTATATTACGTATGCAGCAAACGCAGCAACGTCCACAATATTATAAAAGAAAGCCAGAGGCCATCCATTTGTGCGCCGCTTCGTACTAAATTCGGACAAGCATTTGTCCATATTATCAACGCCACCTTTGGTTTTGTTGTAGTCCAATATAAGCAATGGCTTCTTCTTAGGACCGGTCGTTTCTGTTGTATAATGAGTAGTGGATAACATTACAACTGCCTTGTTTTTCTTGGGAACGTACGAGCACATCTTAACGTGATTACAGAACCCAAACATTGATGATTCAGCCTCACGTCGTTTCGGGTTGGCAAATGCTGCTGGCGCGAATGTACGCCTTTTGTTGCAAGTACCCAGTATAGATAAATTGTTGTCTAACATCAAAGTTTTTGCCAAGTTGTAGCTAATGAAAAAGTTGTCACATACAATATTTCTTCCGCTTCCAGCAAAAAGGTTGACACATAAATCCTTTACTACTCTTTCGCCAACGTTTCTTTCACGTTCACCAGGCGGTGCCATTCCTGTATAGATTTGTCCCTGCATTGAAAAATTATATTCAATTTAGTTATTTAGATTTTGAACAATTTTCAACAATATTCATTGTACCTGCAATGGATAGGAAGAAATGGAGTCGCACACCTACCACACTTTTATTCCATATTTGGCAGGTTTTGAGGGATGTATTGCGTGAAGCCAGTTCCACCACGATAAGCATACAATTGTTCATCTACGGTGACGTTGGCTCCAGCCACGTAATATCTACGAAGACAGCTGTTAAGCATCAAAGAAACGTCCGATATTGCTGCTGCTTTGTCAGTTTGTTTTCGTTGCTGGCGTGTGTTTCCATTATCAAAACGTATGAAGCGGCTTATTTCCCAAAATCGTCGTACACTCATTGCGGCACGATATAGTGGATGTGAAGTAGTTTTCCACAAATCTTTCGTATGCACGTAACCAGAATGTGTAACGCCACTTAGCAAAAGTAGGCCCAAATATGCATCAAATTCACTTTTTGTTATGGGAATCCATGATCTCGGTTCTCTTGTTGGATGTTTTGCGTTGTCAATATCATAAAATTGCCTTGCCTTTCGATTTGATTCACGAATAATTATGTCGCATATTTCGTTTGACATTATCAATTGGAACGTTTCTGCAATGGTCAAACCCTGCGTTGCCCGCACTGGTCCAGATTCTGCACTTCTTAGAATGTTGTGCGTACGGAATCTTACAGGTTGTGGTTGTATCGAGGACCAAACATTACCATCTCTGGCAGTAAAAACTTCGCCAGTTTCAATTGGTGCATCTTCAAGATCTTCATCAGAATCACTGTCGCCCTCTGGGTCATATTCTGGTAACATGGGTTCTTCAACGTCTGAGTCATCTGCACCAATATCACCTAAAGCCTCGTCACCAACTATTGAATCGTGGTCACTTGTTTCTTCTTGGCTCTCTTCAAGCGCTTGCCGAATATATGCTTGTTGTTCTTCGTACGAAAGTGCGCTTAGTTGTCGCGGAGTAAGCCATTCACCATCAGCATCATTTCACTTTTAATATTTTTTTATTTCCACAAAATAAACAGAAACGTCTTTTCACTTCGAATCACAAATTGTAAACAAAATTTTCTGACGATACTACAAAGAATGAAATTTCCGCAACAATAAATGTTTCTACCTGCCTATATTATATATTTATTATATACGTATGTCGTCTACCTATACAACCACTTTTTTCAACAAACAATGACTGTGAGGATGAAATTGGTTATCATAAAATTTTTTAGCCTTTTGTCCATTTCTAACAAACTAAAAAAATAATTCGGAAATTCCAACAAACCAGGTAGATACGTAATTAGCATTTTTATGCTAACGACGTACCATTCCCCATACAAAACGTATGTACATACCCAGGTATGCTGCTGTGGACGTGCGTAAAGCATTTCTGCTGTTGACATAAAGGTTGATTTGAAAGAAAAATATATGAGCTAAAAAAGTATTTCTTGGTTTGGATTTGGACTTTTCCGTTCCGTTTTTCTTTAATTTATATTATTCTGATAATCCTGCACTGACCAGAACTTAGACTCTGACAATTTCGCTTTATTAGTGAGACATAATTTTATATGCTGTTTTGCAAGAGTGCAAAATTTTGACGAGATGTCTTTAGGGTATTCTCTAAATAAGAAAAGTTTTTATTTAAAAATAAAAAGTTGTTCTTAAGATTGTAACACACATCGTGCATTAATTTTTTGACCAAAATCGAATATTTGCAATCAAAAATAATCGATTTTCGTAAAAAAAAACTAGATCCAAAATATGTGTCGTTTAAGTTTTTTTTTTGGCGATTGTGGCTCGACATTGAGAAAAAACATGCTTAAGATTACTTTTGACTTAAATATAAATCTAATGATTTTAAGCAGATTTGTTATGGAAAAAAGTGATTAATTTTGAAGAATTTGAAATACTTATGTTACCACTCAAACAAATGAGTGCTTTTTATAAAAATTTGCTACTCAAGTCGATCGTCCGGGTTGTAAAAATTTTTAATTTTGAATTATGTATAAAATATAAAAATTATGAACATATCACAGTTTGTTACTATTTCGAGTAGATTTTCATTACTTACCGGATAATAAATTAATTTTAAATGTCTCCTCTCTATTTATTTTAAGTAGTTTGTCGCACAATTTTCCATGTGCACTTAAAAAACGTGAATTTTTCATTAAATGGGATCCTCGTTTTTAAAACAAAACTATTCAAGCTTATTTTGTTGTTTGTTGAAGCGACCATCAATAGGATGGTGAGGGGAGGGGAGGAGGGGAACTATCATTAGCCTGAAAAGATATAAAAGAAGTTTTATAAGCATTTTGTTAGAAATTCTTTGCTTTTTTATTTAACATGTTCTTCTATTTTATTTCTTTGGCATTTATTTTCTATGTTCCATAAAGTTTGGCATTGTTTTTGTGCAAATACAAGTCCACGGACAATTCAATGGCATGTGTTTTTTAAACTCATTTTTAGTTGAAAATATTTTTACTCATTTTGATCTCAGTGAACTGCACAAGTATTATTTGCTCTTGTTTGTCGTATTTTGTGCAAAGTTAAATTAAACCCAATGCCCGAGATAATTGTAAGATACTTAAGTATTTTTTATACTTTTCTGCAAGCAGACATTATTATACGTAAAAGCAATAAAAATTTAAAGAACAATCAAAAAGAAATTAGATATATTTTTATCGCTGATTAGTCATCTTTTCTGAGTTTGAAGGAATTGTAGTTAAGGGCCCATTTACGAGGCATATGAAATATTTTTAAAAACAAAAACTAGACGCCTTTACATAGAAAAAACATTCCTGCAATAAAAAACTTTAATTGAAAACAAAACCAAAAATCAATTAAAAATATAAATGTAAATGTATGTAATGGACAAAAACTTCCGCGATGGTGAGTGTCTGCTTATGGGAGCTTTCACTGTACATATGTATGTATATTTGTATATGTACATTTACTGCCAGTTTATAGAAGACAAATAAAAATTTTCGTCTGTCTGTTTATGTGGAAAACAAAAGCAAAGCCACTCAAATTTGTGTGCTTTCAAAATAAATAAACAGACGAGAATTTGTGCTTGTCTCCTATAAAGTGGCAGTTATAAGCAGGGATCGCAAATAACGATTATTTTCCAAATTTAAACTGAAAAAATCACAATAATAGAGAAGTGCTACTGGCACAAGGAATATACCACAATACTCCATGTTACATGGACTACCTATAGATGCAATGATTTTTATTTTTTTAATTTTTATTTATTCCTCACAAAATAAGAGTTATTTCTTGATTTTTATTTATTCCTCACAAAATAACAGTTATTTTATGACTTTTATTTATTCCTCACAAAATAACAGTTATTTTGTGATTTTTATTTATTCCTCACAAAATAAGAGTTATTTCTTGATTTTTATTTATTCCTCACAAAATAACAGTTATTTTATGACTTTTATTTATTCCTCACAAAATAACAGTTATTTTTTGATTTTTATTTATTCCTCAGAAAATAAAAGTCATTTTTAAAATGTGTTTATTAATTAATTTAATTTAACAAATAAGAGTTTTTGCATGGACTCTGGCGATAAATTCGATCTTAAATCTGTTAATATTAATTTTAGAGCAGAAAATGCTCTTTCTACAGAGACTTGTGTTGCTGGCATGCTATGCAAAACCTGTGCCAATCTGTACAGGTATGGATATATATATTTTTTTTCCTCCCAATATTTCATTACATCTGCATCCACGTCAATGGGCTTAGGATTGTAATTATCTATTTCGCTTATCGCCCTTTTCATTTCCTCCTCCAGATCACCATCTGAGTCTTCATCCTCTGAATTTACTTCAATAGAGTTTAAGAACTCGTTTAATAATGAACACGTGTTTGTGTCTTCAGACGACGGTAAAGCATCTGGTGTTTCAGCGTTTGAAGATGATGGTAAGTCAGAAGACTTTTGCGTTGCATCATTCTTCACAAAGAGTAAAATTTATTAAATTCATGTACATTAGACCACCCAATGGGCCGAAGTTTTTATTTTATTCGCTAAAGCCCATATGACATTTCATTTTTCTTTCATTTATCAAGTTTCATTTATCAAGCTGGTAACTCTTATGTGTTAATTATGAAGAATTTTTACTTGACTTCTATGAACTGGCAGTTATTAGTTTAAAAATGACTTTTATTTTCTGAGGAATAAATAAAAATCAAAAAATAACTCTTATTTTCTGAGGAATAAATAAAAATCAAAAAATAACTGTTATTTTGTGAGGAATAAATAAAAGTCATAAAATAACTGTTATTTTGTGAGGAATAAATAAAAATCAAGAAATAACTCTTATTTTGTGAGGAATAAATAAAAATCACAAAATAACTCTTATTTTGTGAGGAATAAATAAAAGTCACAAAATAACTGTTATTTTGTGAGGAATAAATAAAAGTCACAAAATAACGATTAAAAAGTAATTTTTAAAATAAAAATTATAACCGTTACGGTCCCTGGTTATAAGTCTTTAAATACCACCGTATGAGCTCAAAGCAGTAGCCGATTTTCTGTTAATGCATTTCGAACAATAAAATAAAGAGAAAAAGTCAAACCTTTGTTTTATTGTCTTTCCTATACTAATTTCATTGGCATTATTTCCAAAGTATTATGTAAGATTAGAAACCGACTTTATATTGATGCAAGCACAGCCATTGATATTATTCAAGTTAATGCGGCTACTGCAGTTACACTTAAGAATATTGCTGTAACATTAATTGTAGTTTTCCGCATTGGAAGCCATAAAAATCACTATTTAATTTCAGTTTAAATAAAAACCATAATCATAACGCGTTTAAAAGCTTAAAACAGACATTAACTAAACAATAGTTTTAACTATCAAAATCCAGCATTGTCTACTTTCAACACAACAATTCTTAATATTTATTTTACCAGTCATACGGGCTGCTTTCAAAGTTTGTAAAAAAAAAAATAGAAAAAAACAGCAAAAAATATTAAAAAAAGTGATATAAATAAAAATCTGTTCTTATGACCACAGTGTCGTTATTTTGTGCGCTTTATAAAATTGCTGTTATTCATGCAAATTTCTTTTCTACTCAACTCGTCCATGGTTTTTTTTTTGTCTTATTTAAAAAAAAAAAAAAAATATTTACATATTCATCTAAACAAAACGGCAACTTCCGCAAATAGAAGAGAAAAAAAGGCAACTTCCAAACAAACAACGGCCAAAATGTTAAAAAATGGAAATGTAGCAAACCAAATGACCGTGACCACAACGGTGAAGCTTTAGTTGCCTCCATCACTGCCACTATTACTATACGTCATCTTCTTTTCTGACCAAGCACCAAACCAAATCAGATTCTAATCATAAAAAGTATACATACATACATACATACGTACATACATACATACATATACAAAACACAGAGCCAGCGATAGTGAGTGTAAAAGAGAGAGGCAAACGCAATAAGAGTCATGGTGTGATTTCCAAATTTTTTGTAACCATAAAAAATCAACGAAAATAAAACAAAAGAAGAACACAAATTACACTAACAAGAAAAAAAGATGCTATTTCTTTTATTTGTGCAGAAAATATTTTACCAAAAAAAAAAAGTTTATAATTGACAGAAGTGTCATTTAGAGAATAATTGTCTTATCACTTGCAGTGACGCGTTCAAAACATTTTCAAAGATGATTTTTATACCAGTTGTTGTGCAAGGCTTTTTTGGTTTGAAATTATACACTACACCACAGGTGGAAGCAAATAATTAAGTTTAGCATTACATTTGTAGTCTAAGAATAAATTTCTATCTACTTCTTCGTGTATACATATAAACAGGATCATTGTTGAAAAGCAGCTATTCAACTAATGTATGGACTGGCTGTGTATATGTGTGTATGATATGGCGATGAAACTCTGGATCGTCGCAACTTGATGCAAACCTCATGTAGAAATAATTGAGGCAAAAATTCTCTCAAACATAGGACGTTATGTGTGTACTCATGTCTCTCACTTATGCCGACAATTTCGGCCATTTTGAATGTTTACTTAATTGTTGACAGCTGCTTTACTTGCACGAGTTTTGGCTCGTCTTCGAGTTTTACCTATTAAAAAAAATCGAACAAAGAACCTGCATCATATTTTGTGTGAAAAATGAAATTAAGTGCGCGAATGCATTCCGAATGTTGACTGTGGTATACGGAGAAGCTACCATCGACCGAAGCAACATTTATCGGTGGTACAAAATGTTCTCAGAAGGCCGAGAAGATGTGAACGAACAAGAGCGCGCCTAAGCCCGAGCACTTCAACAACAGACGAAAAAATTTATGAAGTGAAGAAAACGGTATAGGGTAGAACGCCACAGGGTAGAACGGTCAATAAGGAATATTACCTGCAAGTCAGCCAAAAACTCTTGGATTTTTGGAAGAACAAAAATTGGCTTTTGCACCACGATAACGCAACATTTAAAAGGCATAGGCGATGACCTTTCATAAAATAAACATACAGCCTATTAAAGTAAACATAGTATCAGTATCAAATAACACAATTTGGGCAAATTAAAATTTTAAAATTTAATTACCCATAACGCCGACAAAGGACGGACAGAAATTCCGACATACAAAGTCCATCTTGAATACTACAAGAATCATCGTAAGTTCTCTGAAAACGACTTCGTTTTCTGTTGATCGCTTTTCAGGATGATTTTACTAATTTAAAAATACATTTAACGGCCTGGCCCACGATGTCGACAAGAAAGTTTCTTTCGATTACTTACATTGAAAACAAAAACAAATTCTCTTATTTTGATTTTGTTTTCGATATAAGTAAGCGAAAGAAACTTTCTTGTCGACATCGTGGGCCAGGCCGTTAAATTCAGTCTCATATTCATATGATGATCTTAACATAAAATGAACGCTATGCAGTTCAATATGATATGTATCTAAGATTCCAACAAAGCTACTATATGAAAGAATCTCAAGCGCTGGTAACTGCATCAGAGTTTAAGATAAAAGTTCCTATTCTTCAATAGCGGGACAATTGATATAGAAATTTAATTTGATGATCGAATAATAGATAATAACCGTAAGAGTAGATTAATTGACTGGCCACTGTTAAACATGATAAAATACTGTTATCTTGGAAAAAATTATGATTTTAAGTATTTTTATCACGCCGCCCTTCCTAATATCAAATAACCTCTTAACGTGGAATGACACATATAATATCAACCATGGAAGCTTAAAATTTTATTTTTTTTAGGGTTCCGTACACCAAAGACGAAAGAGTACCCTACGTTCGCGCTACGATATCCGTCCGTTGGTCTGTCTGTCACAGGCTATTTTCTCGAAATTTTCACAGGATATGTTAAACTATAGCTGCTACAACAACAAATATAGAGAAGATAAAAATTATAGGGTGTTCTTAAGAGAGCATCGAATCGAAAAAATATCACCAAAAATAAAATAAACCAATATGATGCCAAAAAAAATTTAAAAATGCGCCAAAACAAACAAAAATCCAGAACTAAAAAAGCGTCAATTCAATAAATACGCCGAAAAAATAAAAAACCTGAAAGAATCGCTACAAAAACAAGCGCCAAAATTAAAAATGATTACGCAGAACGGAAACTTTTGTGAGCGCATCAATGTCGCACTATACTGAATTTATTTATACACGTATCTATATAGATGAGTACATATGTAGTGTATTTTAATTAAAGTTTTTTTAGGGTTATATTACGTTCGACACTGCTAAGCGCAGTATGCTCGTACTTCTTTTTTTTATTTTATTTTGAAATTCGAAATTGTTTTACGTTAACTGTAGGACTGGGTTGAGATTGCAGTCTGGTCAATGAATAAACAAACGTACGTTTGTGTAAATATTCCTTGTGAGTTTGCATTTGAGATGTTACCATTTCAGCAATGAAGAATTTTTAACAGCATTTTTTAAATTAACAACATGTCAAGGCAGTCTACTACTTTTTGTCAATAATAAGAAAGTTTTCAAAACGATTTTTTTTTTAAATGTTGGAACAAAAAATTATTTAGTATATGTTTAGTAATACCTTTCAACTATATCGATTTAAAAAATCCTTTATAATTAGAGCTCAAATTAATTTTTATTAAGGACGCGGAAAAACGAATTCATGTTTCCGACAAAAAAAACAACATGATGGGCAATTTGTTGCACTCAACTCAAGGAAACTTCTTATAACTACTGTTTTTTTTTTTGTTTTATTTTTAGCTACGACACTCAGAAAAGTTTTACATTAACTGAGTAAAGTTTTATTTGCGTGAAAACTAAAACTAATAAAAAACTCATATCCAAATTACCGTAATGAATGAAGTTACCAAAATAATATTTATATAAAAACATTTATTATTTATTAACATTGTCTCCAAATTTTGAAATTACGAAATTTCGAGCTAAATCTTGCTGCTATTTTGTAAGTAGATTTGTAGGAAATCTAAACAAAATCCAAAATTTTTATTTATTTTTTACTATCCTGTACAACATGTATATAAGAAAGATGAGTGAATTAGCTACGGCCTGCTTATAAAGGTGTATGAATTGGATACTTTGCAGTTGCTTAGTCACCGTCCTGACTTGCAATTTTTTATAATTCTGCCTTGGAATTGCATAAGTGTCCACATTATGAAATTCTAGTTTTGCAAACATGTTTTAAAAAATTCTATTACACTACAAATTTTCCCGACAAATTAACAATTCTATTTAATGTTCTATTAAATCTTTGCATTGAAGTCGATTTTTTTTTTGCAGAATTATTAACAGTGGTGGTCGTTAGGATTCGTTAATACAAACTTTATTGTGTTAGCATAACAATATCTCCATTATATTCAAAGGAAGCAGGCCTTTGATTAGACTGAGTCATACCCCAGCTAGAAAATAAACTGCGTAACAATGTAATTTGGCTTACAGAGCCATATGAACTTTGCCTTAATTGTATTATAAATATAAAGACAATTTAAGTTCGAACAATAGCAATTAAACTACCATCAATTGTTTATCTTTTACATACGAAAAGAGGCCAAAGAGTACGAAAAAAATAATAATTTGTATTTCAAGTGTGCTTCAGTCAAAATTTTTATGAAAATTTTGTTTTAATCAGAAATAATTTCTTAGTCGGGCTTAAGTTCAGTAATTTCAATTCTTATTGAATGAAATATTTTTATTAATTAATGTGAGTTTCTAAAGAAGAGAGAAAAACTAAATTAGACTTTATTAGCTGGGGGAAATACCGATATTTTTCTGTGCAGCCACGCACTTCATCAGCACCCAAGTCTATATACTGGAGTAGACATTGTTATTAACATCAGCTATTTAACGCAAATTTTCAATGAAATGGAATATGAGAAATGTTGTGTATACAATTTTGATTTACCTTTTTCATTTTCTGTTTATCCCTTTTTATAATTTTCTATTCAGGTTAGCACGAAGTTATAAACTTAAGCCCGACTAAGAAATTATTTCTGATTAAAATTCACTATAGTTCAACTAAAAATTTAAATTGTTTCAATTTTGTTTTAACGTACACTTCAAACTCAATTTCTTTTTTGCGTAATTTTTAATAATCTCATAATTTACTACTGAAGTTTCAGATTTGGCAGGGGTTCATGTTTTTGATACCAATGATACAGTAATAAAAAAATTAAAAGAGCAGGGGAGTTGATTCAAAACTGAACAATATATTCACAATTATCCACACTGCTGGAAAACTGACACTCCCTTGATCTTATCGCACTATGCCTTCTTGGTATGTTGCCGTTACAAAATTCAAAAGCAGAATGGTAGAGCTAAATAAGAGAGTTAATTGGATACCAAACCACATTAGAGATGGTCAATTTGGAAAATGGCTTGAAGGGGCAAACGATTGGTCTTATAAGAACGAACACAAAAATTTTATTCATGTGAAAGTTTTATAAGTTTGATAACTGGCATAATATTGTATTAAAGAAATCGCTTCCAGTTTAAACTGAAAATTCTGGCAGTGAGCTGTTCATATATTTATTTGGTTTACATATTATTCTAGAAAAATAAAGCCATACCTAGAAGCGATGAAATTAATTAAATAAAATTGTAGTAAAATTATAATCTTTCTTATTTGATTTGGTAACACATGAACTGTTTCCTTATTTGAATTCTTTAACATTTTTTTAATGTACACAACCTTTTCTTTGCACACCACAGGCAGTTCCCATGAAATTCAATTATTAAAATGCAGCTAATGTTGATTTAAGTGCGAACAGTTGGCGTTAATCTTCAATACGTTGGCAAGACGAGAATATAATTGAAGATTCGTATGCCTCAGACGAAAGCAAGTCTTAGTTATAATTAAACATTTCTAAATTATGCTCAAATAATTATTGCGCATATTGTGTTGTTTGCGAAACAATACAACCGTATAAAATGGTAATTTTAAACATTGAACAATATTATCTTACGAAATGGCCAACATTTTCCATACATGTTCCAACATGTAACTGGTTAGGAGGTAACAAGTTAGAAATTCGTACAGAGATACACATTCCGTTTGGTCTTTTATTTCATCTTCCATGTTGTATATTTGCCCTTCATGTTTTTTTTTAATGTATCATTCTTGTACAGGGCTGCCAGATACGTTTTTCCGTCATTACGAAATTAAAAAATATATGTCTCCAAAAATCTCTTGTTTAAAGAAAAAGTCTCCCAGAAAACTTTCTATTGAAAATAAGGCCAGCTTATCAATGACAACAACGTTCGGACTTGCCGCGCAATTTAATTGAAAACCCAAAAAATATTGAACATTTTGTTTTTGTTTAAAATGTAAGGGTGCGACAAGTCGAACGTTGTCGACATTCCATAGTTCTTTTTTCCATTATTTTTAGATGTACGAGGTTTGTTCAAAACGTATCGCGAATTTTGAATTTTCGCGGGTTACGTATATTCGAATTTTGATTTTTTTGTGGCGTTATGTTGGTACTCATGTCTCTCACTTATGCCGAAAATTTCGACCGTTTTGAATGTTCAGTTAATTGTTGACAGCTGCTTTGCTTGCACGTGTTTAGGCCCGTCTTTGATTTTGACCGATTAAAAAAAATGGAACAAAGAACCTGTATTAAGTTTTGTGTGAAAAACGAAATTAAGTGTGCGGATGCACTCCGAATGTTGATGCTACCTTGGACCGAAGCAACGTTTATCGGTGGTACAAAATGTTCTCAGAAGATGTGAACGACGAAGAGCGTGCCGGACGCCCGGGCACTTCAACATTAGACGAAAAAATTTATGAAAATCGTCGAATCACCATTAGAGAAGTTGCTGAGAAGACCGGGACATATCGATTGGCTCGTGCTATTCGATTTTTATCAATGATTTGAGCATGAGACGGGTCGCCGCGAAATTCGTACCAAACAACAATTAACTGAACATTCAAAATGGCCGAAATTGTCGGCAGAAGTGACAGACATGAGTATAAACATAACGCCACAAAAAAATCAAAATTCGAATATACGTAATTCAAAATTCGCTATACTTTTTGAACACACCTCGTAGTCGCGATTAATATAAATGCATTCAATATTTATTAACTATTTATTGCAGTTTCTTTAAGATTTATTTAATATTTCGCAGCAAAAATGCATATGAATTAGACCACTTTTATAATTAAGGGCACATATCGCACCCTAAATACAAAAGGGGCACAACTCAAAATTTCCCAAAACTGACCTTTTTCCATAAATTAATTCAGAATACACATCTCTAACTATTGCAATAATTTCTTTCACATCACTATCTTCTTTAACTGGAAAAATACAGTTATGTCTATTTTTATGTTAAGTGTGTTGCTTCTGCACGATGAACTAAATAAACAGTTTTTTGTCTCTCCTGAAAATTTTAGTATTTTGAGTTGTGCCCCTTTTGTATTTAGGGTGCGATATGTATGTATGTATATTCAAAAGAAACATGAAAAAATAAAGCCTGCCGAAGGCCGTACTGCATAATATTGCAAAGTTTTGTTTTTATGAAATAAATTACCGAAAACAAACGTTGCACACATGCATTGGTTATTGGGATCAAAAAAATATTATGTAAAGCCTGGTAGAGTTGTGTCCAACAGATGTTTTGAACTAAAATGAAATTAAATTAAATGGGTTTGAAATAACTTTTGATTCGAACGCACTCAAACTAGTTCAAAAAAGAGCTGTTGGACACAACTCTAAAGCCTGGCCCAATACCTTATAGTGTCTGATGCCAAGATGCAGTTGAAAATTAAAAAGTTTTTGCCAAAATTCCTTAAATTTAGGGAAATATCATTTTATCATTTGTAATAAATTTATTCTAATTGGTAAAAGACAGTTTATTTTATTCAATCTCATATACAACAGGGGATATCTTTGCATCCATGATAAGCAATATTTCTGTGACTGTAGCAAATTTTATTTGTTTCGTTGGTCCTTTTCCTATTCAACAGACCATTCATGTGGCTGAATACAAAACAACTCGTTTTGTGAATTTTTTCCACAATAATATTTACTTTTGTCTTGACGTCACATATGTATGTAAAGTAAATAATTGTTATTATCACAACAAATTTTTAAGAAATTTTCCCTAAAAAATTCCAATTTTCTTAAATCATTTTAAATAAATAAAATATATATATATATATAATATAAGAATTAATAAAAATATTTGGGCTTCGAAACCCTAATCTGGCAGCTTCGTTCTTTTATGTAGACGATTCTCGTATACATCAAAACCTAAACATACATACATACACGCATATACCCAAAATTAATTACTTGAAACATTTTGCTATCATGTACTCCACTTGGCTTCAGTTTTAGTAGGGTTCTGTTGGATTTAGCTCTCGTTCATTATTATTCATTCCATACTATTAGTTATAAATTAAGACAATTTCAAAGGCTTCAGTTCACTTGCTGTTAGATAAAAAAAAAACAAAAAGTTTCTTTAAAATTTTTAAAGTTTAGATGCAAATAAATCTGTATGAACACCATTTCCTTATACAAACATAGTAGTCGGACAAGTATGCAACCACTAGTGATTATAATAGTGTCACTTCAAGTTTGCGAAAGAAAAAAAATTTTAAATTACTTTATTTATAAACTCTTGCAAGCAAGAAGCCAAGAAAAAATAAAACAAAAGAATTATTAAGAAACTTTTATACATGTATGTATATTTAACTTAAAACCAAGTCATTTTCAGCAGCTGTCATTTTATTTACGCAAAAACTCTCACCCTCATCTTAGTTTTGTAATATGTATGTAAAATGTTTAACAAACATGTGTGGTCAGTTGAGTGGTTTGATGGCAGCAACAAAATTATAAAATAGATATGCAAGTTCGTATGTATAATGAAGAGTATCAAGGAAGTTTCTAAAGACTTTCAACAACTAATTCGCACCAACTTGAAATACTAATGCTTGGATTAAGAAATTTTGCAGATGCTGCTAAATTAAGACAGTTTATGCAGCATTTTTATTTGTAATGATTTTTAAGCTTTAAGTACTCAGCATATTATAGGATAATATTAGCAAAAAACAAAAAGTATTTACATACATTAATTTTTTTGCATGGCATTGGCCAAAAGCCAAAAACCAAAAAAAAACCTTATCGATTAAATAAATTGTTTAATAAAATTAAAAAATAAGATGTGTGCTAAGCTTTGCAAGATTAAATGTGAGCACCTTTGAATTTTCACGATTAATAAATTTGACAATCTTTTCACGAGACCCATAAAAACTTCTATTTGAAAATTTATACTAGACTCAGCCTTACGTGACTTTTTTAATGAATCACAGTTTCTGTTGCAAAACAAAAATTTATTTTTCAACATAATCTCCTTTTAACTCAATATACTTAGTCCAACATTTCTCCAGTTTTTGTATCCCTTCCAAAAAATTGGATTCTTCGAGGTCCTTAAGATATGCATTTGTTTGGTCAATAATTTAATCCTTGGAGCTAAATCTCTTTTCATGGAGCCATTTCTTTAGGTTTAGAAATAGGAAGTGGTCAATACGGGCTAAGTCCGGAGAATATGACGGATGAGGTACCAATTCGTAGTACAATTCATAAAGTTTCAATTCATTGAGACTGCACAAGTGTACACCGTGTATTTGCTTGATGAAAAGGCCATATGGGGACGTTTTCTTTTTAAATACTCATTAAAACTGTGTAATAAGTTGGCATAATATTCGCCATTTTTTGTTTTTCCCTTTTGAAGGTAATCGATGTGGATTATCCCGCATACATTCCAAAAACTGTTGCCATCACCTCATTGGCCGACAAACTTACCTTGGCCTTCTTCGGAGCAGGTTCACCCGGAGAAACGCATTGTTTAGACTGCTGCTTGGTCTCCGGAGTACAGTAATGGATCCAAGAGCGACCACAACGAAAGTCAGCAAACCACTTTTTTACCATTGAAATTCAAGTAATATACACAAATAAGGACACGGAAAGTTTTTATAAATAAGTAATTAAAATAAATTAAAGTAACGTTTATTTAGTTCAAATATTTTTTTTCAGAATGACAATAATTTTCACAATTGAAAACTATAAAAACAAAACCTAATACGATTAAAAAACTTATTTCAACACCCCCTCTCAATCGATTAGCCCAAGTTGATCTCGTAGTTTATTAAAACGACGGGAGTCTGTAGATTTTGTAAAAATATCTGCCAACTGCATCTCAGAAGGTATTGATTCAACACTGATTATTCCACTGGCTATATTGTCTCGAATAAAATGATGTTTTATATCGAGATGCTTTACATGTTTAGTATCAAGATTTGTTGCCATTCCTATACAACTTCTGTTATCTTTAAAAAAAATTTATTTGATACTTGTCATCTACTTCTTTGAGATCTGTCACTATTCCTCTAAGCCAAATTGCTTCCGTTGTCGCTAAACTGAGAGCTACATATTCAGCTTCAGACGATGATGTAGCTACTGTTTGTTGCTTTTTACTGCACCAAGAAATTGTACAGCCATAGACTTTAAATACGTAGCCACTTACTGACTTTCTATCTGATATGTTGGAGGCCCAATCTGCGTCTGCATAAGTTTCATAGACGAAGTTCCTTTAATATACCTCAGAACTCTCTTCAAATGTTGTCAATGTGTGTCATTTGGACTTTGTTGAAACCTGCCCTTATATCCGACGTGGTAACATATATCTGGTCTTGAACACAGCATAATGTACATTAAGCTACCCAAAAGTTCACGATATGGCTGGTTTGTAGCTTGGCTGGTTCTATTAATATCCATCTGCAATCCTTTTTCCATTGGAGTCTTTACTACATTGCACTCAAACATCCCAAATTTATTCAATATCTTGTTAGTACTCGATTCTTGTGATATACATAAGCTTTCATCGCTGAATGTTATTTTCATCCCTAGGAAGTATTTTAAATCACCACAATCGGACATTTAAAATTTCCTTTTAAGGTCATCTTTTAACTTGTTTATGCTTCCCATTTTACTTCCAACAACAAGCAAATCATCAACGTACAAAATTAAAAATAACATATCAGTTTTATATTTGTCAACTCTAACATACAGGCAGTAATCATGTTTTGATCTCGTAAACCCTAAAGATTCAATGAAGTTGCTAAATTTGTCATTTTAGCATTTAGGAGCTTGCTTTAAACTATAAAGTGATTTCACTAATTTGCAACATACTTCATTATTTCCTTTTACACCTTCCGGTAGAGCCATGTAAATAGCTTCCTTTAATTCTCCATGTAGGAATGCCGTTTTAACATCTAGTTGATGAAATTTGTAACCATGATGAAGACCAACAGCAAGGACGATTCTTATTGTGCTTAATTTTGCAACAGGAGCATATGTCTGCCAGTAGTCTGTACCATAATTTTGAAGAAAACCCTTTACAACCAATCGTGCTTTATATTTTGTAAAGCTTCCATTATGATCCTCTTTTATTCGAAATACCCATTTCGATTTTAGCAACTTGACATTAGGTGGAACTTTAACTTCATCCCAAACATGATTCACCTTCATAGAATTCAATTCATCTTTAATAGCAATTTCCCACTGCTTTGTGTCTTCTCTATTAAAAATGTCTGCATATGTTTGAGGTACTTGATTTTTAATCACTTCAGTATTGAAACCAGTTATATAATCCAAAAGTTTCTAATTCTTCCACTTCTGCGTGATTCATTTTCCCAAAGCGATACTTCTTCAGTTATTTCTTCGTCAGTTTCTTCATTTGTTATATCCACAACATCAGAGCCAAGAGATGGAGTAAGTGATATACTTTCATCTTCTGTTGGGTCGAGTACTGGTGTAGATTCAATTGAAGTGGAAACATCTAAATTATGATTGGAATCAGACACAGCATTATATTCACAGAGTTATTCAAAGAATTCACTTTGATGTATGAGCTCCAATCACACCTACGGTTTGGAACGGTTCAAACTATATTGTAACATTCATTGATGATTTCACACATTTCGCAATGATCTTTTGTATCAAAAAGAAGTCAGAAGTTTTCCAAAAAGTTCAAGAATAGCTTGGTAAGGCTTTGGTAAGTGCAATGTTTCCTGAATCTAAAATATCAACACTTACCATTGACCAAGGAAGAGAATACATGTCATTGGAGCAAATACATTGGTACAAGTCCAAAGGTATTCAAGTCGAAACTACCGTTGCTTATACTCCACAACAAAACGGGGTTTCAGAAAGATTCAACAGGACAGGTTTTGATAAGGTAAGATCAATGTTATCAGAATCTCGAGTGCCAAGATTTCTATGGAATGAAGCTGCCTTATCTGCGGTGTATATTATTAATAGATGTCCTACTAGAGCAATTGATCAAGATGCAACTCCAGCCGAGTTATGGTATCGTAATAAAATGAACCTTCAAAAAATAAGAATATTTGGATGCAAAGCTTATTGTTGCAAAGAGAAAGAAACTTTATCCAAAAGGAAAGAAAATGGTAATGATTCGTTACGCTCCAAATGGGTTTCGTTTATGGGATATGGAAAACCGTAAAGTAGTTTTAGCTCGATGGTGCAGAGTCCCCATAGTATTCATCGATCTTTTCCTTGGTTTGATTGACGGTTTTTTTTTTTTTTTTTTTTTTTTTTGTAAAAATAAATGTTTAATGAGCACTCAAAATTCACTTTTTTCCATTTTTAGAAATATACAAGAGGTTGTATGTTTTGAACAGCTGTTAAACGCAAAGTAAATGACGACACTTGCTCAAAATTTGACAGTAGTCTATTAACAGGTGGTACTTGATGGGAACAGTGTTGTGTTTCATATAACTACGAGGGAAGTTCGAAAAGTCAAGCACTTATTAATGCTGATATGATTTCTTCACTTCAGTAACGGGTTAACGTTGTTTCAACTTACTGGAATATTAAATCGACATGGAATAAAGTTCTTTCGAAAGAAAAATTTTCTCTAAACTTAAATGTTAAATTAATCTTCTTTTAGTAGATTTTAATATGAAATTTTTCTGTGTGTGTCACAGCATCCATTTATTAGAGAGTTAACAGAGGACCAAATCGTTAACTCGTTATCATCCAAAACAATTTTTTTGCAAAAATTTTTAGTAATAATACAAATGAGGCCGCTAAACAAAAAACTAGATTGAAGAAAACCCCACATTCCTCTTTTGTTTTTCTTCAATAATATAAAATAAATACAATTTATACGACTTGGCTTAAACCCCAATATTTCTTGGTACATTTCAGTTAATTACAATATTACAACGGTAGACAAATAAAAAAGAATTACTTATTTTCTAAGTCACATAACAACTACATGATTAGATTGAACATGACGCATTCACATTAAAATAACCTTGAAATTATATCGTTTTTTTGTTTAAGGAAAAGAAATTAGTTACTTAAAATTTGCTTGTCATACCCCATACTGTGTAAAGCTACTTTCTTTTCATTCCGTCTTGCCATGACACAAAAGCATGATGAGGAGAAAAACGCTTTTGCCAAATGTTGCATTTATATTTTCATAAGTTTCCGCTGGGAGCCATGACAGCAAAAGGCACCATCACTGAAGCAAAGCAAAGTATTGCTATAAAATATTTTAAAGAGAGAAAAATACAAACGAATGGAATGAACAGACACATGTATAGCCATTAAAAAGAACTTCAATGTAGGAAAAATACAGCAAAACTGATGTTTATTTTTATGCACATACGCATGGGCAACTTCTTAGCAAAGTAAGAACTTACGGACATAAAAAGCAATTATTAATTTGGCAACATACGCAAACTGACTAGCATTACTAGAAGTATATCGTTAAACAAAATGCAAACCGCCTTATCTGAAATATAGGAAATTATGCAATAAATAAACACACAACTGTTATTTATTGCTGGAAGTGGTTAAACTCTTTAATATTGCTCATTCTCTCAAAGAACGTCAAAACTCAAAGAAACTAGTTTGTCAGAAAAATGGGAAAAATAAAACTTTATTTTGCTCTCAAGAGTTTTCTCAAGATATTTTTTTTTTTTTTTTATGCATACATATATTTATTTATTGTGAATTTCATACAAGTATCTCAAGATACTTGTATAAAATTTTTTTTATGAATTTTTAAAAATTAAATTTTTTGAGTTATGGCGTTTTTTAGGTAAATGAGCGATATATTTAACTTAAGAAAAGAAGATAATTAAAAAAAATTGTTTTACCCCCTTTGTCATATAAAGCGGTTTGCATTTTCTGTAGCGATATTCATGCATATACACATGTCTTTCTTATGCACCGTGGTATAAAATAGAGAAGATAAATGTGATAAATGTGTGTGTGTGTCTGTGTTATTTGTTTTGACGTTCGTAAATAGCCGACAAACATCGCCTTACCAACGAAAGTTCCTCCTGCTGAATAGTAGGTAGTGTACTAATCTTGTAGACGGAAGTTCGCAAGTTCGAATCCTGCCGACAAACCAACGCAGCTTCTAAATTTCTAATTTTTTATTTATAACTTTAATTTTAAATCAAATTTATGTTAAATGATCAATTAAATTATGTTGAACTAAAATTTAATTCATGATACAATTTATTTAATCTTTGGCTATAGAACAATGTTGCGGAGGCTGCAGCGGTAGGCGCATTGACTCATGAGTTCGAATTCAAATATTGGCCGGAGAAGCGAACTATACATACAACATACAATTTTCTTGATGCCTGCGCCAATGAACATAATCACGTAAGTTAAATAGTTAACAAAATAGAATGACTACACTAATTCATGTTGTTTTAACTTAATATAACTTGGATTCAACATGGTTCTTCGTATTATTTCAGTATTAACTTGAAATAACTTTGATTCAGCATGATTCTTCATTTTAATTTAATATTACTATAATATTAAATCAACATGAAAAAAAAATTATTTCAAAGGGCAAAATCATTGCTACTTACATTAAACTTCCTTTGTTATCGTAGATTTCTATATAAAATTTATGTTTATGAATAAATATTTTTTATATATCACTCTCTCCTATAGCGTTGCTTTTAAAAAATCGAAAAAGTTTCATGCAAATAATCTTATGAAATTTCATGGAAAAATTAAAGCTTAAGATATTAAATTTGATTTTATCAGACTTATATTAATATGCTCTTTTCAAATATTTTTTTTTAAACAAATATACTAAAATACTTAGAATTTCTGTAAAAAGAATTGTGTCTTTGAAACTTATTTCGAACCAACTCAAAATACTCTGTTCAGTTAACTTTTACGTGCTTTAGCTTTTTGCATAAAATTGAAAAGACTTAGACTCAGTTTTTTCCAGTTAAACACCACTGTGCAACATGTGTGCTTTTGTAATTGTAAAACAGATGCTCCTCATATAGTTGCAAGGAAACATTTCATAAACTTTGAACATATAAACATTTAAAGTCAGACGTTTTTCGCAAAACTCATGGCAACATAAACTGTATTTCAAAAGTAACTGTTTTTCAAATAATTAATCAGAGTGCCCTTAGTCATTAAAATGTATGAATATTTACTGTCGTATTCAGAAAATAGAAACGCACCCGTATAGTTCGTCGTATCGAATATGTTTGTATTCCACGTTTATTACGAATTAAACGTAACAGCTAGTATACAATTTTAAAATTTTAATAAAAAATTCTTTCAACTCCCGAAAAAATTTAAATAAGCCCGCGCCTGCACCCATATACTTATATATACAAACTAAACCCCTGTGTAAGACCATTTAAAAGAGCTTTCAAGACATGATGGATTTTTGAAATGCTTTGCAGTGTTTGCAAGAGATTTGTTTCAGTTATTGTAGGTATAGAAGTCAAGAAGGAAATATTTTGTGTGCTTTTTCCTACGCATCCATATTTTCTATCAATTATCAATAATTTGCACGAAAAAACATAATTACAATGGAAATAGAATTCTCACAATATTATTAGTAATAACAATTGATTTCAGTTAATTTAATTATTATTATTCGAACTGCATTTGTTTCTATATTTAATGAATTGAACAGGCTAATGTTCGTATCGCCTTTTAAGCCAAATTACATGTGATAATAATTAATAATTATTATTAATGATCAAATAACATCAAAGTTAGTTGTAAATATTCTGACAACACATAGTTGAACGGAACAGCCAGCCGTTTTCGAAGGCCACTAAACCTTCATCATCAGCGTTCTTCTGTGTTTGGTCCACTGTGTGTGGTGTCAGTTGATGTAGATTTCTGCCTTATATACGAAACTTTTCTGCAAATGGAATATGTGAATTGGATACGAACATTAGCCTGTTCAATTCATTAAATATAGAAACAAATGCAGTTCGAATAATAATAATTAAATTAACTAAAATTAATAGTCATGGGCTTGTGGCAAAAATTAAATAAAAATATACTTAATAGTAACAAACCAAAAAAGTTTGTCTTAAGTAGAACAAAAATAAGCAAATTAACTAACATGTGCATAATTAGTAATGAAAAAACGACAATGGTAAGACTGTTGTAAATTTAGAGATGGTAAATTTGGGCCTTCATTACAAAACACATTTCAGCAAATTGAAATACGATGAATCAAACCAATTCACATATTCCATTTGCAAAAAAGTTTCGTATATAAGGCAGAAATCTACATCAACTGACACCACACACAGTGGACCAAACACAGAAGAACGCTGATGATGAAGGTTTAGTACTGAAATTATATTGCAATAAAAGAAAAGAAAATGAAATACTTTATTGATGTTCCTAATCGAATTTTTTATTCATGAATACAACAGGAAAAACATATTTTATTGTCGCAATTGAATTATTCCTTATTTGTAGAGAAATTTGCATGTTATAAACAAAAACTAAAAATTAGATAGAAGTGTCATATAAAAAATATCTTTTGCAGAATAATTACACAAAATCTCCATTTCACTAAAAAAGTAAGGACATTATTATATACATATGTATGTATAACGAAAAATATTCGAAGTGTTATTACTATTATTCTGAAGCAAATAATTTGCAGTTCCTTGATATGAAAATATTTCTGTGTAATAAAGCTGAACACCGGCAACGGATTTTACAACACATCACGTGGAGTAAAAATTTGCACATTTAACTTCAGAATATATGCAAAAAAAAATTAAGAATAATTTGCGATAGATATAATAATGTACTAACATGAATTTTTTTATTCTGCAAAATCGGTTTTATGTATGTATGTATGTATGCATGTATGTATGTATATTAGACGTGTCTACCAATGTTTCCTTTAGAAATATCAATTATATTGGTTGTATTAATTAATTAATTTCTTTAGTCACAATTCAAATTTCATTCTAAAATTTCATTTCAAAGCTATATTCGTTTATTAATAGACTTGTGTCGAACTCTTTCAGTAGATCGTTTAGCACATCATATGAAACCCTTGTGTCAAAAACGAGCTACTGAAAGAGTTCGAGTTGTTGGAACCGACAAAATTCGATTGGCTACAAATTCGGTTATCACAGCAAATCTGTTTTCTCTGTGTATATGCTCTTTTATTCACTTAGCAGAGGCACCTTCAGTCATTACTGCCACGAACCATTTCTCCAAGTCGCGAACCTTTCAGCAAAGACATAAGCCATATTGGAGTTTCCCAAGTATAACACATGCCACGACAATACATTTAAAAAGAGAGAGAGACTTATTTACATTTCAAAAGTATTTACGCAGGGCTCTAATACAAACATACATTCATGCATAAGTGCATTTAAAAAAACAGCATGTTAGTTTAGTGAATTTTTACTTACGCACAACTACAAACAATATACTCGTATGTATGTATGTATGTGAATATTTATGTACATTGTATGTTCATATACATATGGAACATATTTGAGTAGATATGTTTCTTTTTCACCAATAAACAAACTAACAACTCCTAAATACACATATTGTTCGTGAATGTGTGTGTGCATGTTGGAAATTTTTAGTATTAAATAAAAAATTATCAACATTTATAAATTTATAGCACTTGGCGCTCTCATGTTTGTCTGAGTGCTAAAACACTCAACATTTATGTATAGGGTGTTTTTTATTGAGGTATAGAACTTTAAGTTGGCATCACTTTTTTAACTGGCGGCCATTTTGTCAGCTGTCAAGTGATTAATATTTAGTTTGGTTTGCCATTTCATCATGAACAGGTTGACAAAAGAACAACGCTTGCAAATCGTGCAAATTTATTTCGAAAATAATGGTTCAGTTCGCGAAGTTTACCGCAAGCTCCGTCCATTTTATGGTCGACATAATCGCCCATCAGAGCAATTAATTCGGTTAACCTGTCAATTGGCCACCAAGATCGTGTGATTTGACACCATTGGATTATTTTCTTTGGGGATATGTGAAGTCGCTCGTCTACGCCAACAAACCAGAAACGTTAGGGGACTTGGAAGCCAACATTCGTGGCGTTATTGCCAACATACGGCCCCATATGCTCGAAAAAGTGGTTGAAAATTGGACCTGTAGAATTGGCTTTATTCGAGCCAGCCGCGGCGGCCACATGCCCGAAATCATATTTAAACGTTAATGGCATAAAATTATCCTTCCAACAAAGCCAAATTGATGGACATTAAAACGATTTTCTTGTGTTTTATTTCAATTAGAAGTTCTATATCTCTAAAAAAACACCCTGTATATAAAGGGTGTTTCAATACGAGTGATAGTTTTAAAAAATATGTACCACCACAACACGGTAAATACAAAATTACGGCTCTTCCAAAATTTGTGTACCACCACACTACTGCAAATACAAAAATTTTACTTTACGTTTACAAATACCGCGTTCTTAGTAATTCTATACCACTACAACACTGTATACTCGTATACAAAAATTCGACGTTAGCCTCCCAATACGTTTATAATAATTCTATAGCGCTACAACACCGTAAATACGAAACATTGACTTTCATTTGGAAATTTACATTGTGACGACCTTATAAATTTGTATTTAGAGTATTGTGACAACATTGAAAACAACTCGTAGGAGGACGGTAATTCGGCGTTATCATTTTAATGTTGTGAGTTCGTTCAAAACTTGTGAAACAAATATTGTGCTGGTGTTAGTTATGCCGCAAACTATCGTAGCAACGTCGTGCTGATTGTCTTTTTCTTACTGCGTAAGTACAGGGTGTCTGGGGGCAAATTTATATTTTTAAACACTATTATTTCAAAAAGCAATAAACGGTGCAGCAGAAGGAGGCTGGCGCCGTTGGAATTATCGATTGTGCGGATTTTTTAGTCACGATGTCGCAGTGGCCGGGTGAGCATCGCGCGTTCGCTGTGGAGACATTTTTTAAGAATAATGATTCTTATGTAATTGCTCGTCGACAATTTTTTTCAAAGTTCGGTATTCGGCGAATACATGTAAATTAAATTCGTTCGTGGGTGCAGAGATTCCGCACAACTGCTTCGGCTATGAATGTCCCACGGCCAGGGCCAAGTCGATCTTCAAGGACTCCCGAAAACATTGAACTGGTTGAAAAACTTTCAATACGAAAAACAGCAGCCTCACTGGGAGCGAATATTCATGAAATTTTAGAAAAGGATCTGAAGTTTCATCCTTTTAAAATTCAAACCGTTCAAGAACTAAAAGAAAGTGACTTTGATTTACGCAAAAATTTTTGTGAAACGATGATGGAGCGTTTTCGCACTATAAATCCCATTATTTGGAGCAACGAGGCTCACTTTTTCACGTCAGCAAGCAAAACTGCAGTTACTGGTATCCGAGAACCCACAACCTTCGACGATTGAAACATCAAACACCATTGCATGGCACCAGGGTAACTGTTTGGTGTTCCTTATCCATGCATGAAATAATTGGACCATTTTTTTTTTCGAAAATTTTCGAGGCCAGGCGACGAATGTCAACGGTGAAAATTATCGAGACATTATTACGGAACTCTTTTTGCCAAACCTGCGAACTCATCCATCGTACTCTTTACACACGTGGTTTCAATAGGACTGCTGCGACTGCTTCGATGAATTTGCTTCGGGAAAATTTCCTCCAAAAACTTATCAGTCGCTTTGGGGACAACCCATGGCCACCGAGGTCGCCCGATCTAACACCCAAGAATTTTTTTTATGAGGCTATTTCAAGAAGAGGGTGTATAATGACTATCCTCAATCTCTTGCAGCTTTAAAGGAAAATATTCGTCAAGAAATCAGCTCAATTGAACAAAGTTTACTGCAACGTGTGGCGCAGAATACAAAACTCCATTTTGAACCGTGTATTCAACTCGACGGAAGACATCTGGATACAATCCACATCTCCATTCTATCGTCCAGTGCTCTTAATAAAACTTGGTGTCAATTATTACGTTTTTTATTTAAGTTTGAAAATATAAATCTGCTACCAGACACCCTGTATATGTTTTTTTCCAAGTGTTTGAGCATTTTGTATTGTTTGCAGTTTTCTGCAGCAATATTTAACTAGATATTATCGATTATTTGGAACTACACAGAAAAGAGTATTCACCAATTAATGTTTTCAATTAATAATTTAATTGATTCAATTAAATTTTTAATTGTATTAATTAATTTGAGTGGAAAAACTTAATTGATATTATCAAATAGGTGAAAATTTAATTATTTTTTTAATTAATATTACAAATATTTTAATTAATATTACAAGCTCATTCATATTACTTTTTTGTGTGCAGTAAGAAATATTATCAAAATGTTAAGAATTGGGCCAAAAGGGCAAGTCCAGCCCACAAGCTACAGTTTTTGCATCATTTAAAACATAATTAAAGCAGAGAGTGATCAGAAATATTTGCTATAAGTTGCGTCAATATCTATTAATGAATCCGTAGTAAAAACTTAATAATTATTTTATTTCAAATATAACTGCATTGGCTAAGCTTCAAAATAATGCAAAAATCAAGTCGATATGTCAAACCCTTATTGTTGTATTCTAAATTAAAATCCTACCATTCATAATGAAACACTCTTTATTCTTCATGTCCATAAGTATTTATGTATATATGGTTTTATATATGAAAGTTTTGTTCTTTATGTAGTAAAAAATACTAAAAATTAAGTAAACTTATGCTTAAGAGTTAACTATTGTTGAACAGAGTTAAGTTTCTGCACTTTTTCTTTCTCTATTTTTATTTTTTGTTCGACTCACTTAAAGACATAAAAGAACACAGACTCACACTCTTAATTGTGTACTTATATACAGATGTACTTGTTTTCAAACTCCTATTTCCTGAGGACGATGACCATTGACATATATAGTTTGAGAATAAAAACAAACGGTAGTTATCAGAGCAATATACTCACAAAAGTACATACATATGTATGTATGTATGTATGTATGTAGAAACTTACAAACACATATAAAGAAAATAAAACAATTGTTGTTATTAGTTCATTTTAACATATGTTTTTTTTTGCAGCATAAGTGTCCTTTTCAAGGAACTTTTAGTGCCCGTGGGTATGAGATTAAGTGTAAGTACTCATATGTATGTGTGCAATTTTTTTTGTCTTCTTTTTGCTATTATGCTTGTATTTATATTTGAGAAAAACGTTTGCATCACAAAATGTTAGAATTTATTGCTAATATTCTCTCTATAGTTATTTGATAAATAAATTATTTATTCCTTGGAGTAGGTTTTTTTTTATGAAAAAAAAAAAATTTATAACTTTTAGTGAAATTTCATATTTTTTAACATTTTAGATTATTAAATACAATTCTCGCATTTTACAACAACAACAATGTAAATTCAGTAATAAAATTTTGATAAAATTTTTTAACTCTTCAATAATTTTGATTATTTCTTATTTAAAGATGTGTACATATGCAGAAGCTTTCTCATGCTTTGCTTGATACACCTTTGAATGATTCTCCATATCTAGTGTTTGATTTCAAAGATGCATTTCAAACGTTTAGTTTAAACATCAAACAACATTCAATGACATATGTACATATGGTCATACATACATATGTATGTATATAAATTTTTCAATTATTTTATTTAACTTCAGATAACGAAAGTTGTGTTAAATAAATGTAAAAAACCGACCAATATAAACAAGCTTAACAATACTTGTACATTGAGTCACCTCTTTGCCTTCTTCGGAAACGCTCAAAACAGCGTAATGCTTATGACAGTGCTACAGTTCCTATACTAATTCAGGATTTATTTATAACACTGTTACTGTAAAAAGACAATTATTTGTCAGCTAAATTCTTTAAAAGTTTGAAGCATCTGCTTTATTTACTTTGTGTTTGACAGCCATAGATAGCAGGCTATTGGGTGATTTGAGAAGAAAAAGGGAAAAAAGGTATATTTTTTGCGGAAGCAAACATTCAATTAAACCTAAAGGCTAAGCTTGATAAACACTTTTTGAATACTTCGCCATAAATTTAAATTAACTGAACTTTACTGTGGCTATACAAGCCACAAGAGCTTCTGATCTAATTAATCACCCAAGCATATGGGAAGCGATGCGCAGAAAAGGCATTCCCGACAAGATATGTAACCTTATCAAGGCCCAGTATCAGCGTTTTGAATCTCCGTATGTTACGCTAGAACACTACCCACTGAACTACAGAAGCACATATTTATTCTCGTACACAGTTCACTTAAAAAATAAATTAACAAAACTCGAAGTAAACATTTCATTCGCATCTAAATCATTTGTATCCAGGCAAGCGGGAGAGAATGCGTTATAAACAAACTTAAGTAATTTGAGTATAAACAGGCGACCAAATTCGTAGTGTTTATGTTAAATTTCGTCATTCGCTTACGTTACTGCATCCTCGTAAGGCAGAGGGGATGCACTATGTGCTTTTCCGCGCTTCCGAAGCGTTTCTTTTTCTCTTAGTATAGGGTCCGCCATCTAACGTTTTTTTCAACTAGTGCTTATTTCGTGAATGGTAACACTTAGCTCATGTCTGATTTGACAGATAATTAGTTTTATCCTTCCGCTGAACGAATATGGTTGTGTATACGCTTGAACAACGCTGGGAAATATTGCCTGCGATCGACTTACAGAAGATGCTGATTTTGCCAAAAAAAATCATCTTTTCAGATGAAGCTCATTTTGACCTTGGCGGGTATGTAAACAAGCAAAATTGTCGCATTTGGGGCACAGAATACACGCACGCATACATTGAAAAGCCGACGCACCCAAAACGAGTCACTGTTTGGTGCGGATTTTGGTCCAGAGGCATAATTGGGCCAATGAGCAAGGAGTGGCCGTTACAGTCAATGGCGATCGTTATCGGGCCATGTTGCACGAATTTTTGTTCACAAAAATTTAAGAGGAGGATATTGGCAACATTTGGTTTCAACAGGACGGCGCTACGTGCCACACAGCCGAAGCTACACTCGATGTTTTGCGCCCTGTTTTCAAAAAAAAGTTATCTGGCGGACAATTAAACTAAATGCATTGTTCAATGATAATGCGAAATTAGTTAGTTAATATGGTCAGCGCAAGAAGAACCACTGCGAAAGCCGGCTTAATATGAGCTAAAAGTATGCTCCAAGTGTTCTTTAATGCGGTTTAATATAATTTTTGCAATTATTTTGGCAACGGTTGGTAAATTACAAATACTCCTCCAGTCAGAAAAATCTTTAAGGTCTCCTTTTTTTAGCAATTTTAACATTAATTTCAACAATTTCATTCTTCGGGAGAGGATTCGGTTTCTTAGGTTTCAGTGATCAAAGGATTTTAAATTTGTGCTAAAAGAGCCGGATCACAACATTTGTATATTTCTGCAGGAATACTAACGATATTGCGGTAATAGCTTTCGCTATACTAGAAGCTGTTATTCTAATTCTAGAATATATACGAGGTGTGTCCAAAAAATATCGTGAATTTTGAATTTTCGCGGTTTACGTATATTCGAATTTTTATTTTTTGTTGCTTTATGTTGGTACACATGTCTCTCACTTATGCCGACAATTTCGGCCATTTTGAATGTTCAGTCAATTGTTGACAGCTGCTTTGCTTGCACGTGTTTGGCAATTTGAGAAGAATGTTGCCATTTTGGCAGGTTGCTTAGAAATTACATGACAGCTTGACAATGCCAAAATATAAGGAGTAGTAGATAGTGATAGTTACAGTACCAAATACGAACTTAGGCCGAATTTACATCTGGCATTTCATGTGTTGTCATTTCGTGGAGTCATTTTCATATGTGTGCAGTGTCTTTCATATCAAATTTTTCGATGACACACAATTTTGTTGTGTGATTATGACAGGAAAAAGTTCCATCACTAAAAAATGGCAATGCGGTATCATTGTCTACATCAAGAACTAATTTTAACATAATGACATTTAGTGACGTTTGCTTTATCATTGTGAGACTTTGCTTTTCGTATTGTTTGTTAAATAATATTTTTATACAAATGCATAATCGCAAAATGATTCAATTAGCTAGTGCCACCACAAAAATGTAATATGAATGAGTTTGTAATATTAATTAAAATATTTGTAATATTAATTAAAAAATTAATTAAATTTTCACCTATAAACAATTTGATAATATCAATTAAGTCTTTCCACTCAAATTAATTAATACAATTAAAAATTTAATTGAATCAATTAAATTATTAATTGAAAACATTAATTGGTGAATACTCTTTTTTGTGTTTATCGGTAATAATTAAAAAATTAAGAAAATCTAAAAAACAACAAAGAAAGTGGTGGAAAAGACCAGGGCTTAATATGCGCGCTACCGAAGGATTTTATTGTAGTCTGCATTCCAGTTTACGGAAGCAGGATTAAAGTTGGTTCAAAAATTTCGTGCGCATGAAGGAAGAAAATTTTGACTTTCTTGTTGACTGTTTGAAACCATACATCCAAAAGCAAGATACATTTTTTCGGAAAGCAATAACAGTAGGCGAAAGGCTTTTGCCCATGCAGAGTCGTGCGCATTTCTATCCCTATAAATGCTACATAAGTGATTCCACACAGCCTCACGAACTTCTACAAGCTGAATTAACTGTGACGTCATGTCATGAGTCCATGACGCTTGAATTTTCTTTACACGCTTCTGCGATTTTTCGTTTTCCTTTTTTTTTTAATTTGTACACATTTAAAGTTCTTTCTGTATTTTGTCAATGTCAAAATGGCAACACGCTGTCATTTTCTTTTTGTGTTAAAAATGCAGCCAACTTATTCTCACAGCTGTTCACATCAGATGCGTAAACAGTTTGTGTGGTAATGCCACACAACTAAAAATATCGGAAATGACAAACGTTGCCACTAGTTCCCACTGCTATTTTTGCCATATTTGTCAAAAAAATGCCACAGTGTGTAGTCGGCCTTAGTAGATATTCTACTTACGGCACTTTTAGTGATCGAAATAGGAACTTGGCTTTTTTACAAATTTATATTTTTGTGAATATTATTTTTACAAAGCCCTGCAAAAAAAATTTTTAAGAAAAATAACTTTTAATTTGTTAAACTTAAATCTCTAAGTCTTACAATAATATTTTTTATTAAATGTCATACATATGTATGTATAAAAAAGACGTGCTACAGCATAAATGAATATTTCAGATTTCATTGTCACAATTTAAACAATTGCACTCGAAAAACAATAAAAACTTAATTTTTGCCATAATTAAAACCTGCACACAACGAACATTAAACGATGTTCGTTAAAATTTTGTATAAAATTAAGCATTTGTTGGTTGTAGTATTTTTTTTTTTTTTTTTTTGTTTTCGCTCGGTTGTTATGACGTTGACATGCAAATATTTACTCACACAAAAACAACAAAGCTATGGCTGGATGTGTATGTGAGTGAGATTGCACGCTCGCAAACAAACGAGTATGAGCACTTGTATTGCAGACAGCAGTTTGACCAGAGGGCCACACTGCCAGTCAGCAGACATGCTGGACAATCAAACAAATAAAACTGAAAATTACATTTCATCATATATTTGTCGCATTTAGCATTTGTTGGTTGATTTTATGGTCTGCATGGATTCATGGATAAATTCATACGTTCATTTAAACTGTATTTTGCTTTTGATGTTGGTCGGTTGTTACACTGATGGCCATGTAAAATTTGCAATTTGTGGGTGTTGTGTGTTTAAACAATGCTTGTCGAAGAGAACAACATGAAAGCACTAAAACGAACGAACGTACATACATAATTTTTTTCCTTCTATCTTCTGAAACACTCATCATGTTTTTGCAGTTATTATTTTTCTGTACTTCCATTGAAATAATAAAAAGTTTAAATAAAATGTATACATTTGTAATGTTTTGTTCAAAAACTGTTGTACTTTATGAGCAAGTAGTTAGTTGTTGTTGTTCTTGTTGCTGCTGTTATGGCAAATTTCGTTTATTATAAAGTTAAACATTGTTTTCTGCTCAACTATTTGTTTGTATTTGGGAGCATTACGCACTGAATTCTTTCTACAAATGCATTCGTTTTCAAAAAAATGCGCTTTGTGTAAAATATAAATAATTATTTGTTAATAATTTTTGATTTAAATTTCATGTAATTTTTTGTTGTTAAAAAACAATGACCAAAAATAACCACAAGTCGTCAGCCTATTATTGGTTTGACCCAGCGACCATTTTAAAAAAAAATTAGCTAGGTATGGGGTATATATATTTCTATTATCTTCTTTCAGAATCCAAAACATGTTTCGCGAAATTAATTATGGTTTCTGAGATATTTCGCATTCATTTTGCTGCATTTCAACTATTTGAAGGTTTAATGAGTACTGTTTTGCTGCACATGCCACAGTTTGGCGTTTGCGTAAAATTTTTCACATAAAAACATACGCAGTAAACTTAACTCTTGTTTTGCTTCATTTCTATAAGAAACGAACAATAAAAAAAGAAGGTGCCATAAGAAAAATGCATTTCCAACTGTTAAGAAAAACCGTTATCATCCGGACGCAGCCGCCACTTAAATATGTTAATATAAACTTATTAAAAACTAAAATAAAATAAAAGAAACCTTAATTATGCATGTTTGAGTATAACAGAAATCATTTAATTTCATTCTTTATATTAAATATACCTGTGTAAGTGGACCGATAGTTAAAAATACTACGGCGGCGGCTTCTTGATCAGCGTTGAACGATCTCTAGACAAATTTTCTATTCACGGTAGTAAAGTATACGTATGGAGCACAAAAATCTACTTTTTGAAAATAAATTAAGAAAAGTGCTGTATGCGACACAAAATGTATTTTTAATTTTACAATAAAGTAATATTAACTTATAACTAACTTTATTTGCGAAAGTGCACTAAAATTTACGCATTTCTTTCAAACATTTGTCAGAAGCAATGGTGAAAATACAAAAAAAATTCTATCGGGTATACTTTGAGAAAACTTCATATAAACCTTCTTTGTCGTTTTTCTTACTGGCGTCCCTTTTTACAATGTATGATTAAGAATTAACGAGAACTTTAACTGACAGTTCTTCTTGCTGTTAAAGTTCCTGTTAGATTTTAATTGTACATTGTGAAAAGGGGTGTTAGTATGCTAAGTTGAAATTTTCATTGAAAAAATATTTACAAATTGGAAAAAAGTAAAAATAACCTTTCCTCAAAATTTCTTTTTCGGGTTGTTTTATTTTAGCGGTTATCGCTCGATATACTTGAAGAGGGGTTTTAGTCTTCGCATATATGTACCTTGACATGTGTCGGTATGATGTTTAGTACCAGTAAGCATTTAAAAAAATAACAAAATTCAAGCACTTTAAAATAAGTTGGAAACAAAGTTTAATTTAAAATTTTTTTCATGTAGTTTTTAAGTTTGAAAATATTTTGAAATAAGAAAATAAATAACGTACATGCAAAAATAACTAATTTATTAATAACTTGGAAATTGTGGCTAAAAACATCAATTTTATATAAATAAACAAGTGAATTTTTAGCAACAAAAGTTGAGTAAAATAGTGAAAACAATAGCAAAAGGCAGATGTGCGGAAAATTATTATTAGAAAACAAATTAATTGCATTTTTATTTTTATTTTAAAAGAATTATTCTTGAATTTAATTGCAATGCAAGGCTTAGTTGATGTAAATATAAGTGAGGGCTTGATTTGAACTGTACTACAACTGAATTGTTCGAATTGAATTCAAGTTACCTTGTCACTGGCGAACGCTATTGAAATAAAGTGTAAATCAAGCAAAATTCAACCTATGACAATGACATGTGTGACTTGAATAACAATTGTTTTAGGCTGATTTTGCATCTGGCATTTCATGTGTGGCACGTGCCAAAAAAACGTAACCACTAATAACTAATGAAAACCTGTAATTCAGACATGTATTATGTTAAGTTTCATATATAACTAATAGAAAATTTTATAGAATCCAACATGAACGGAAACTGTTTAAATCAATAAATACATATCTGAATCAAACAGTTTTTCATTAGTAATTAGTGGTTACGCTTTCTTTGGCACATTTCACACAATTGTAAACCTGGCCTTAGACTTGATTTCAAGCAAAATTTCTTATTGGATAAAGTTTCTTCTGGATTTGTATACACATGCATATATACGTATACGTTACGCACAATTATGACGACTTCTTTATTAAGTATACGCAGTAGTTATCCAACTATCTCTCAAACAATTTAAATTCCAGCAGTTGAAGTTTAACTTTAAATAAACTTTAATTCAAGCTTTTTCTTAAATGGGTGCAAACCCCTAAAGCTATTAGACAAACTCTAACTAGATTTATGAAAATTTCAAAACTGTAAAAATAGAAGGCTAATAATCTTTTCAAAAGTAGCACATAATACGAGGGTGGATCATTAACACAGTGACTTTTGAAGAAACGCAGGTTTTTACATAAAAAGTTATTTATTTTTCAACCTAATCTTCTTTGAGTTCTAGACACTTACTCCAACGCTTCTCCAGTTTTTGTATCCCTTCCAAAAAATAAGATTTTCAAAGTCTTTAAAA
Organism: Nowickia ferox; assembly: GCA_936439885.1. Lineage (NCBI taxonomy): Eukaryota > Metazoa > Arthropoda > Insecta > Diptera > Tachinidae > Nowickia > Nowickia ferox. Next base: position 97,949,083 of record OW387023.1, on the reverse strand, counting down.
CAGGCATTTGTTTGGTCAATAGTTTCATCGTTGGAGCTAAATCTCTTTCCACCGAGCCTTTTTTTAGATTAGGAAATAGTCACTTGGAGCTAAGTCCGAAGAATATGGAGGATGAGGTACCAATTTCTAGCCCAATTCATAGAATTTTGCCATTGAGACTGCACACGTTGCAGCCGTGCATTATCTTGATGAAAAAGAACTTTTTTTTTGCCATATGGAGTCGTTTTCTCTTTAAATACTCATTAAATTGATATTATAAGTTGGCATAGTATTCGCCCTTTATTGTTTTTCCCTTTTAAATTGGATTATACCGCATGCATCCCAAAAAACTGTTGCCATCACCTTATTTGCCGACAGGAGCAGGTTCAACCGGAGAAACCTTGTTAAGACTGCTGCATGGTCTGTGGAGTACAGTAATGGATCTATGTTTCATCCACAGCTACCAAACGCCGCAAAAACTCATTCAGATTGCGGTTAAACAACTCCAAACAATCCTCTGAAGTTGTCACACGTTTACGTTTATGGTCAATTGAGATAAAACGCGGCACCCATCTTGCAGACAACTCTCTTAAACCCAGCTGATCACTTAAAATCGAAACCACACTGCCATATGAAATGCCTATGGCATCAACAATCTCACGCACTTTTACGCTTCGATCGGCCAATACCATATCGTGGATTTTTTCGAAATTTTCGTGTATACTGACCTCAATTGGCGGTCCAGAACGTTCAACGTCATTTGTACTTGTGCGACCACAACGAAAGGCAGTAAACTACTTTTTTACGATTGAAATCGATAGTGGAGCGTCCGCATAGTATTCATCGAGCTTTTCCTTGGTTTGATTGACGGTTGTTTTTTGCAAAAAAAAAACTCTCGAAACACTCGAAATTTACTTTTTTCCATTTTTAGAAAACTACACATGGTTGTATGTTTTGAACAGCTGTTAAACGCAAAGTAAATGACGAAACTTGCTCAAAATTTGACAGTAATATATTAATGTACTTGATGGCAACATTATTGCTTTTCATATAACTACGAGGGAAGTTCAAAAAGTCATGGACTTATTGATCCAACTTCGTAGTATTCAGCATGTGTTGCCTATTTTTTTCTACTAACTTTTTATACCAATACAACACATGCCCAATAATATTGCTTATTCTTTTTGATAAAGATGAAAGTTTTGCACTATGAGTCCAGTTTTATTTTTTTTTTTTTGCTTTTTGAAGAAAAAATCACGATTTAATTATTCGCCAAAAAGTTCTACTAGTCGGCACCTCTGCTTATATATAAACAGCTGTGAATGTTTAAATTTTTTTAAATTAAATTTTCAATTTGTTGAGTGGGAAAAATTGCAATGAACATTAATTAACAAGATGGGTCTTTACACTAAGTTTCATGATGCTTACTCATTAGACTGGTGGCAAAAATTATTTTCTTTGATTGATATTCTTAACATATGCGCTGTCTAAAATATTAAGTTTGCTGCCATAAATGCGGTCTTAATTTTTTAGCTCGATCCAACGGTGTCTTCTGGTGCCTAGTGGGGCCTAAAATACACTATACATAGTGGGGATTTTGTAAAAAATGGAAAGTGTTCTGCAGTTTCTAAAGGAACCATCTGATTGTTATAAAACTTCATACAGCATTTGAGCAGGTTTCACATAACTCAACCATATATCTTTAAAGGGGGTGGAGCCACAAAGCCCCACCCCCCATTTGGCAACCTAGGGTTAATGAAAAATTAAATTCGATTCCCAGCCGATATTTTTGATCTGTTAAAACAGATTTTTTGCAAATAGATTTTTTTTTCTATCTAAGAACTAAAAAAAAGTCTGCTAAATTTGTGGGTTTTTGCTTATATAGCTGAGGAAATATTCCAGAACAAAATTAAAAAGATGTCCTTTTTTTCCAACCTTAATCCACTGTTCTGCTAATGGAGAAGTCAAATATTGTTCGACTCTGAAAAGGAAACTTATTACACACAAAAAAGTAATATGAATGAGTTTGTAATATTAATTAAAATATTTGTAATATTAATTAAAACTTAATTAAATTTTCACCTGTAAACAATTTGATATCAATTAAATTTTTCCACTTAAATTAATTAATACAATTAAAAATTTAATTGAATCAGTTAAAGTATTAATTGAAAACATTAATTGGTGAATACTTTTTTCTGTGTGTGAATTAAAAACAAAATTTGTAACATTAAACAAATTTGGTATCAAAATCACAATTAAGTCAAAAGTGGTACAGAATTCATTTAAATTCTGAACAAAATTCTATTGCTTATTTGGAAATAATTTTTACCGCAATTTTTTACTTTTGGATACAGAGTGAGTGCTTTGTAATGAAATGCATCAAGAGCCAACAAGAAATTAATTTTTTAAATTTGTATTAATTTTCATATTGAAAAAGTTCTACATAAAAGCTTGAAAAGCTTGACTTTGGAGTTCCAAGCAGTTTGTTTAAAAAGAATTACGTGCTCGTACATAAGTACAATAGCTTAAAAATTCTCAAAAAATTAAACTTTTCATGAATAAACATCTTTACTCGATGCTGAATACCTTTTTCAGTTTGAAGGATTTTTAACTTATTGTGGATTGTGTAGATAGTTCTCAATAACATTTTGAGAGATTTCTTTTTAAATCTACTGCTCATTAATATTTAGGCAGAAACAAAATGCATAGTACTCGTCAATTAACAGTTTTGAATAAATATTCTGCAATTAAAATTATAATTTTTTAAGATTTTACAATGGTAATAGTTAAATCATTATCCTACAATTTATTTCTTACCGCTTAACCCATTACTGCCTGACCCAAAAATTCATTGTCCGGTTTTAATGATTTTTCACAAAGTTGGATAGTTAGGGTATTTATATTGTCCTAACTATTATATTATACGGCACCTGCGGCATTGGGGTATTTTTCTACCGACTTCAGCATAAATGAGTTCTAAAATTTACTTTAATTTTTTCATTAAAATATCCTGAAAAAATGAGAAACAAACACAATTCGGGTGCGTTGTGGCGAATTAAATTTGAGTGGAACGTATCACTATAAAACTTTATAAAACAATTAACCCAAATAATAATTTTATTTCTTAAATAGACTCTGACTTTGAAGTTCCAACAGCAACGAGTCCAAATGACACCTGTTTGGCATTTGCTTTGTAAGGTATGTTTATTTTCCATCCATGACAAGTGGCATTACTATTGGAAATTAATTCGTGACTTCTCCTGTGGTCAATACAAGCAAAAGGTTATTGCGCTAGTGAAAACTTAGCATGTGTGGAGGGTATGAAACAATACTCAGTAAAGTAATATTATAGTGACTTACAAATTTTATAAAAATGTATGGAAGTCATATGATTTTAACTGTTTCTTTAATTGATGCGTGCCCCAGAAATGTGGAAGATAATAATGTGGACCGTAAATACATTATTATCTTTCCACCGGATAACGTTGATGGTATCATCGACAAGGAATAAATATATTTATGATAATGTCAAGATACCTTACGACGAGGTACATATCATTGGCCAACTAAATAACTGATCAGTTGGATATGGAATTTATGAGGCCTATAATTTAAGAGCCTAATTTTGTAAAACGCAATACTAAGCGTTGTCAAATTTTATTTGGAAAAATTTCAATTCAAAAATATAAAATTTGTCAACGCTAAGCGTTGCGTTTTAGAAAATAAGGCCTTAAATTCGCTGATGGCAGTAAAGACAAAGAATAAGAAAATAGCAATGATTGCAATGAAGTAAAGCCATCTACATAAGAATTAAGAAGTGGTATCCCAATGGAAAATAATAAATCATTCAAATTCGAGGGAAAATGCCTGGACACTACCATGCATCTCAAGAAGATGTGAAGGTGCAACAATCATGAGCCAATTAGAGTTTCGCGTGAGTGTTATTGAATAGTTGGAATAATTTATGACAGCCGATGCCGATTTCCTGTTTCGGAGAAAGTTGTCACAACTGCACAACAAACTGTAAAGCATATAGATTAATTAAATCACATGATTAATAAGATTGGAAAATGTGTCCAATGTAGGTAGTATAGAGCCAAGACAGAAACATACTATTTACTTCAAATGTCTCTTCCGAATAAAAATTAAGGATTTGAAAATTATATCTTAAATGTTAAAAAGTATATCTTTTGTTACTTTTTTTCAGATCCCATAACTAATAGTATTTTGTGTACGTTCTGAAATTAAAGATTAATATTAATTAATAATTATAGTAAAAAAAAATTAAAAAACATACATTACGTAAAAACGAATTTTACGTGCGTTTTTAATTATAAAAAGTAGAAAAAACGTATTAAAAAACTAAAAATAAAGAATTTTCGGTACAATAGTACTGGAAAAAGTACAACTTTTCTAGAAAAATAGTACAATTTGTAAAACTAATTTCTCATCCCTGATGTAGCCCCAAAAGCTTTTGCGGGATTTCCGTTCTCCTTCTTTCAAAGCGTCGTTTGTATTAAAAAATTTTAATATTAAAAATTTTGCATTTTTTATCCAACTGCACGACGCAAAGAAGGGTACTGTGCTTATCAGCCTTTGTATGTATGTAAGTATGTATGTATGTATGTATGTATGTATGTATGTATGTACATTTGCGGTACTATATAAGCCGAACGCGTGGAGCGATTTTGATGATTCAAACGTCAATTGATTGGTATTAATTCTGTCACTAAAGATATAACAGTAGTTAAAATTCAATATGACGGCCAATGGACGCCATTTTGAAAATACGAAGCATAAAAATTGTCGATGAACTATATCAAAATGGGTATTATTCGACAGGTATTTTAAAATCATCTTTAGGTTTCTCTTATGATTTTTCATTTTGAATGACCGTTTAGGATATTTAACCATTCAAAGTGGGTCACTGTAGGGTTTTGGATTTTTTTCATTTATACATAATACCCACTGATTTTCCTCTTAGTATACAATTTTATAAAATACTATTAATTTTGGTTATATATATTTCAATACTTTATCTATCTGTCTGTAGAGACAGATTTTCTACATCTCTCACCAAACTTTAACTAAAAATTGTTTAAGTTGGCTATATTTTTTGATATATTTCTACCCATTCGGCGTTAATGGGTAAAAGTCTTCACTGTCCATTGTTGAGATTTTTATTAAACCTTCACATACCAGCCCTTTTGATATAAATGATCTATTACATTAATTTCAATTTGACCAAATACTCAAAACTGCACACACATACAACATAATTATTTTTTTATATCTTTCAAATATATTATGCGAAACATGTTTTATGTCAAGTTTTTAAATTTCATTATTTGGAATTTGTACTTTTGTATTTGAACACTTTCAGCACCATATATGATGTTGTCTTTCTGCTTTTCCTTTTTCACTAATTGTTAAACCTCAATTGCATAATTTTAATAATCACCATACATTTCCATAAAGGACATAAGCACGTACATACATACATATGTGCATACGAGTATGTACATATGTGTGTGTGTATGTGTTTATGCAAAGTATGAAAAAGTGAAACAAAAATATTTCTCATTAATAAAAATTCTTTATGAATACAAAGTTAGAATAAATTTGTGAGCTCAAACTAGAGAAGAAAAAAAGTCAAATCGAATGCTTCATAAAGATTTCAATATCTATCTGTGTAGCTATGCATTCTGCTACGGTTTATATTTTTTGCATTTAAAGCAGATACAAGAATACTCAGCACATTATAAAAATATATACTATATCACAAGCATAACAGTTTAAGTACTCAGGCACTCAAGGACATGTATGTGTGTATGCTCAAATTCATGCACACTCGTCTCTACATTTGTTCAGCATCATACGAACAAGCACATGTTTGTACTTATAAAATAAAATCACATAAACGGCTTTAAATTATATGCATGCATGTATGTATGTATGTGAAAAAAATATATAAGTATATAAAAAAAAACTGAAACAAAATCGAAGAAGAAAAAAGCGTTAAAACTTGTTGAAAATGAATGAAGTACTGTCAAGAGAGGGTGCATCTGCGATATGGATGAGAGTGTGTAGATGTGCATCCTTTTTCGAAAATAACGTGCAAAAGAAACTGAAATGAAATCTTGTTTGTCAACCAAAAGCTTGGGTAAGTGTAAAAATTATTTATCATTATTTGAATATTAAAAAGATTTCTTGATCAAATCATAAATAAAAGAATCGTATCTCATAATAATTTTAATAACTAACGGCCTGTCCCACGTTGTCACTAGAAATCGTTCGATCGAATATTTATATTGAAAACAACAAAAAAATTTCTAATGTTATTATTGCTTGCAATACAAGTTGTCTATCGAACGATTTCTAGTGGCATCGTGGGACAGGCCGTGAGAGTGATATATTTGACTAAGCAGAATCTTATATACCCTTCACTGAGCATGAAACTTACAAATGCTATAATGGAAAACCGAATATAAATTTAATTTTTTTTAACAAGTCAAACCAAAGTAAGTGTAAAAAAATATGTATAATTGATTTACAAGTTAATGTTTTGGTCTGGAAATGAGTCACGGCGCTGCCAATGGAAATGGAAATGGAAGTAATTTTTATTGCTTCACTGAAGTAGATAACGCAGAAATAAATAGCAAATAAGCGTTGGCTGAAGTAGTTAGCACGTTGACTATAAAAACGAAGGTCCTGGGTTTAAGCCCGGTATCCAACAGTCATTAAGAAACAGCACCACTCATTTTTCTAATCTGCATTAGTATCTCTTTGTATCACTTGTTGTAGGAAAGTTCAAGTGATGAAGGCATAATCAGTGATCACTGAACTATACCGGCTTCAGCAGATAAAAGAACGAATTTTATGTACCTATCTAAAACATGCCTGCAGGAAATGGCACTGACACAAAACTAGTCACGTGATCGGTCTCCAAGTGATAGGGACCAGTCGGAGTTCTAACACTTCCTATCAAGCGGACCAGTCAATTTTACATGGGATGGGGTTAATTTATATTTTTGTTATTAACTATTTCATAGGGACAGAATCGGTAAGGAGTAAAGGTAGGATCACACGATTGACGCAATGTACCAATTATCGCTCCATTGTATATGCCAATCGTGTGATTTAACAATTTTTTGTCCCATACGACAATCGAGAACAATATTGTGGTGATTTGAGGCAATGAAATGCAACTCTGGTGCGGCAATCGTGTGAACGATTGATAGACAACCATGCTCCAATAAAAATGCTAAAAATGCACCCATATTTATTGTGTTCTCAAGCGGCAATCAAAGAAGCCAATACGCGACAATTTTTTGAAGTGTTTTCGTAAGTACTGTAAACTTCAACTTACTTTATGTATAATTATAACTTATTTGAAACGTTAACATGGAACTGTGATCCAATCTTTAACCCATATATTTAGCTTTTATTCGTTTAAAAGAACGAAAATCGCCTCTGCTTTGTATATTTAATGGGCACAAAATATACAAAGCAGAGGCAATTTTATTTCTTTTAAACGAATAAAACATTTTCACGTACAAAATAAAACAGAAAAAAAGTATTTCTTTTTAAAAGAAAACTATTTGCATGGAACTAAAAACTACCACGACAGCTGTTTGTTTATGTTGCCGCAAGTTAGACCAATCGTATGACTAGGATGCGGCAATTATTGTGGCAATCAAATTTTTAAAAAGTGGGGCAATCATGTGACTGCAACGTATTTCATTGGGACAATTCTATTATTGTGCACCAATTCACCACAATAAAAATTGGGTCAGATTGGTGTATTTGCGGCAATCGTGTGATCCTACCTTAATATAAATCAGCTACGTCCAAGCATAAAAAGCTCTTACATTTCCATTTGAGCTAAATAGCATAAAAAGCTCTTAAATTTTTTCTTGTTTCTATGCAAAGTAAGAGCAAGCACTGTTGTCGCGGAGATCTGATTGGCTGTTGAGCTCTCTTGTGCTCTCGTCAGTATGAAAGCACAAAAGCTCTTTTGTAAAAGTTTACGCATTGTGCATAAGGCTTGGACGTAGCTGATATAAATTATTTAAAATTATTATTATTTAACTATGAGATTGAATTATTACAATTGCAATTATACTTCATTTTTAAGCAGATATTTTTTGGTATTCGAACCGACAACCTCCGGCATGACAGGCTTGCACACTATCATGTTGTCAGATTAGGGGATTTATCAACAAATCAGGTGGTCTACTCTGTAGTACTAAACGAAAGCAAATGCTTTCGAAATGCTATGCTAATAGCATACAAATTCGAAATCATTTTCTTTCGTTTCGAAATACAGAGTAGACCCCCAGGGATTTTCTTTTTCGAAATGGGGATAAGAATTTTTGTTTGGGGATTGAGGAATTCATTGGGTATAACTTCTATTTTTTTTGGGAATTTATTGGATTTTTGGGGATTAATATTTTACTTAATACTTTTTTATTTATTTCTCGGAATATTTTAATTTCAATACATATACCAATTGCTTTTTTTTTTAGTTCATACATAATTTAAAATAATAAATGGTAACAGTGATCTCGTCTTTAACATTTGTTGTTAGCAAGATTTAAATAAGGTTTATTGCAAGACAAACAGGTACTCGCACTGGGGAGATTGCTCATCAGCTAATTTTATTGTTTACACGTATGTACTCGTACTATATAACTTAAATTATTTGACAATTAGTTCTTTACCTTATTTGATGCTTAGAATTTTATATACAAATAACAAGCAAAGTAAACATGTTTTGGGCAGAAGCTTGTTCATTTAAGATGCCGCTGGATCACGGCCGTTTAAAGAACTGGTAGAGTATTGTATATATTAAATTTACTTTGTGTATCAACGAGCAACGCTTGCATTGAACTAGTTTTTTCGGCAATGGAGTCAATAAAAAATTAAATTAGAAACAAAATTCAGTACGAATTGCTAAAATCTCTGTTACGAATTAATATACATTTTAAAAATAATAGAATTTGTTGTGAAATGGTAAAATTAGTACAAATTGCCTTTTGGGGAATTTTGGGGATACAAATTTTAAAATTGGGGATGTCAGTCGAAAGAAATCTGGGAACCCTGCTATAAAGCAAAGTAGTCAGGCAAACACATACTTAAATAACACAAGAGAGTAAATGCATGCTTGTGCGAATGTGCGTGTAAAAAAGAGCATAACAAAGTGACCACACGCGGCCCTTTGCTTATCTTTGATCTAAAGTCTTTTAGTCCTAGTTTACACTATGCTGGCGGGGAGAGAGAGACGAGGAAACAAGAAACGATTACTCAGCTTCATGTGCTGTCCATACGTTTTGCTTCCTCATTTGTAATATTAAAAAAACACACATGCTTGCTGAAAAATAAGACTTGAATTGTGTGAACGCTGATGAAAATTCAAAGAAAGAAAAGTGATAAGGTTGGCAATAAGACTTGACTAATGTGAACTAGGACTAAAGGGTGTACAATAGTTGAGACAATGGGCCTAATTACGCGTATCGTATTTTAACTTCCAGACATTGGAATATTTTTTCTTTAATCGAGTACAAAATCGACTACGACAAAGTTGAAATACGACACTCGTAATTAGGCCCAATATTTCATGTGAAAATCGTTTTTAGTTTGTTTTAATTTAAAAAAAATATATCAAAAAATTTCAGGTATGTGTTATACTACATTAGAAAAATTATTGCAATTTAAAAATGAAACAGATGTGTAATTATACATAATTCAAAAAGTGTTAAAATGTGAATTTTTTTAATAAAATTTTAATTATATTTCAAAACAGACAGTATTTTTAATTGGTACAATTCTGAATGCTGACCCCTGTATATCGATAATATTTTCTTTCTAACGAGCTAAGAAAATCTTTTTTAAAACACAAATGCTAAAACATAAAATACATAAAATGATTTTTCTGAGCTTAATAGAAATTTCAAGACGTATGCACGTTTGTGAATTCATATTTAGTTAACATTTTCCATTCCTTCCTTTGTGTATTCAATTGCTTCCAACCATATTTCACAAATACATACATACATACATATACACATGCATATGTATATTCTTTCTTACGAATAAGAAATAATAAGAAATTCTTGTCTATTTTTTTCTGTGTAGGTTCTGGATCCAACCACATCGAACTTGTTCAGTGCCGTTTACCATAATATTAGTTCGATTCCAATTAAATTTGCAAAATATCAGGACGATACATCACGACAATGGTGATTATGTAACCAATTTACATCCTGTCTCTTTTCACTCCCTACTTTTGGTAACGCCTGAAATTTCTCAAGGCATAGGACGAGTATGCTTGCATCAATTGTGACCAAATTTTCTGCAGGTATGTTAATGTCACCGATTATTACTCAAGAGAAAAGTAGTAGTATTTCTGACCAATTAAAAGTTGAAGAAAATGTCATTTCCACACTACCAATAAACTAATTGTTTCTGTATTTATGTATATACATATGTGTGTTTAGTCGTGCTAAACGGATTTCAAGATATACGAAATGATAAAAACTCAGATGCATAAACACACCTACTGTGCACTGTTGTGAACTGCACTCTGCACGGTATACTCATGGCATTTCTGTGTATCACATTACAAAAGTCACCACCACCATCTGTCCATATTCATCATATCACACGTATGTATAAGTTTATGTCCCAGTTGGCCAACTTGCCGAAGAAGAGACTTTCATTAACTGTCGATTACAGTTTTTTTTAAGACAATCTGATATAAAACGTACTCGGTAAGAGAAAAACTACTCAAATGCTCATGTATCAAACCAGTTAGTGGATATTAAAGCAATGCACTGAATACTCGAGCAATGTTCATGAGTAATCTACTCTCAGTAATTTTCTCTTTTGCCTACATGGGCATCCTCATGGGTTTTAATTTCAATGCTCGTGCAACGCTTTAGTGGATATTGCACCCTGGCTAGTCTTGAAATGTTTAATGTAAAATTATAAGTACCCAGCAAAAAAAATCGGAACTAGTTCCAAAGGTTTGCCACTTTCATGGCATACCAATCAATAAAGGTACTGAATCTAATATTCTAAAGCTGTTGTTTATATCAAAAATTGTGCTAAACAAACTTTTAAGTACATACTATTCAGCCATTTGGATCACTTCCGTGCTCATTGATGATTCACCAGAAATAGAACTACCTGAAGCTGAGTTCATCAGTGCTGGGACTAATGATTTGCATTGCCATTTTTTGCTATTAAAGAAAATAAGCTGTTGTTGTAAATTGTCAGTTCTAATGGGATAAACCAAATATAATCGAAACTGTCGCTCTTGCTGTGTGTGATATTTGAACTTAGCGACCAAATGTTAAAAAAAAAAATATCAACAATATAATTGACCTATCGCCCACTTTAACATTGTCGTGTCGTCCATCTTTCAAGCTGTCTGAAAAACGTGATCAACTGGGTTGCTCCAATATGAATTTAAGTTTAGTGTGATAATGAGGACTTTTACTGTTAGTATTTATACTCTTATATGTAGTACTTGGTAATGGTACAAACAAATACACACAAGCCTTTGCGTACACTTTTTCTTTAAATATAAACAAATCTTAAATACAAGTAAACAGAGTGTGAGAAGTGACACACAAGACACGAGTGTGCATGTATGTATGTTGTATAAAATAAGTTTGTTTTATTTTTATTTCGCTTTTTAAGCTTTTCTTTTTGCCGCTATCAATTCTTTTACTTTTACTTGCAGTAGAAGGTTAGCTGAATGGCTGAATGTTTAGTATGATGTGATTTTGATGCGATATGCATGAAACATCTTTTCGTTCACAAACACACATTTACACACACGCATGTGGTATAAGAATTTGATTTTCTTTTTCTTATTCTCATGTCATTCGCTGCATATTTTTCTACTTACTTAACACATTAAGGGCGCGAGTGTAAACATTCTATAAATGCATCAGCAAAACCACACACTACTCTACACACTTATGCAAGTATCGTCATACATATCGCATGCTAAATGTAAAAGTGACACTTCTCATAGAATTCACATTTTCAGGAGAGTCTGGAAAATATGCTACAATGATAAAGGTTGGTTAAATTTTAAAGGAAGATGTTGTTTTTGAAAAAAACACAAATTATTTAGAAAATTATTTTCATTTCTTTTTATTATTATAATATGGTATGATTCAATTATGTATGGAACAAAATATCGGCAAAATGGCACAACTCCATCCGATGGTCCAAATTTTCGTTGACGCTGAGGCATAATTGAGGTTCTATGCAGTTAATGTGCCGAATTATCTCATCCTTTAGCTCTTGAATTGTTGCTGGCTTATCGACGTACACCTTTTCTTTCAAATAGCCTTAAAGAAGGAACTCCAACGGTGTCAAATCACATGATATTGGCGGCCAATTAACATTGCCACCACATGAGGTAACACGGCTATTGAATTTGTCGTGCAAAAGAGCCATTGTTTCGTTAGCTATGTGGCAAGTGGCACCATCCTCTTGAAACCACATATCATCCACATCCATATCTTCCAATTCGGGCCATAAAAAGTTGGTTATCATCTCACGATAGCGAACACCATTCACAGCAACTGCCTAACCGGCCTTATTTTGGAAAAAATACGGCCCGATGATGGCGCCAGCCCATAAACCTCACCAAACAGTTACTTTTTGTCAGTGCATTGGTTTTTCGACAATCACTCTTGGATTATCATTCGCCTAAATGTGGCAATTCTGCTTATTGACGAACCCACTGAGGTGAAAATGTGCCTCATGACGGAAGATGATTTTCTTCGAAAATTTATCATCCAATGTTGCCATTTCTTGCCACCATTCTGACAACTGACAACGTTTGGAATGGTCAAGAGGCTTCAGTTCTTGAGTCAATTGCTCCTTGTAAGCGTGTTAATGCAAGTCTTTATGCATAATGTTAATCAACGACGAGTGTGAGAGGTGCAATTGTTGGGCACGACGACTAGTTGAGGTGGACGGCTCTTCAGCCACACTATCGCGAACAGCAGCAATATTTTCTGCAGTACGAGTTGTAGGAGCATGCACTGGATTGGTGTTTTTACATCTCCTACAGACCCGGTTTGCTCAAATTTTTGCACGATTTTTCCGATTGTACACACATTTGGACGATTAAATTTGCCGAAAAAATCACGAAGTGCACGATATGCATTTTGATTTGAACGGCCATTTTCATAATAAGCCTGAATAACTTTATCGATATAACTTTAAGAAATGTCAAATGAAATGCAGAAAAAAGCTTGACGTTTAGGTGTGGTACACATTCAACATCGGCCCTTGAAATTTAACCACCCCTTACAATTAGTTTTTATTTTCAAATTCCTTTGATTTGGTATACGTGTTTTGAAACACATTTAAAAAATATTAAATATGAACTTTTTGCTTATACTCGTATTCAGGAAAATATTTTTTAAAAAGTAAATCTCTTTTTTTTTTGTTCTGAGGGCATTTTAAAAATTCTTTTAAAATTAAAATTAAGCATTCGTACCCTATTTCCAGTAAAAAAAAACTGGCTAGAGCGCGCTGTGCTATGAATGACTCCAGTGCCATATCGGTAGCCATGCCGTTTGGTACCATTCACAGAAAAAATGTTTTTGCTATTTGAATACGAAAATCGCTGATTCAATAAAAAAATCTTTTGAATTTTCTGTGATGACGATTTTTGTATTATTGATAAATAAAATTGTAAGCACGTTTATTGAATATATTTTTTTTCAGTCAATAAAGAAATTTAATGAATCAAAGAAAAAAGTTGTTGACTGAAATTTAATTTTCAGTGATAATTGTTGTTGTGTGCGTGTGTATGAATGTCACATTTTTCAACCATTTGTTGTTTGTTTTTGCTTGGCTGCGATTAAAATTAAATGTGTTTGGGATGAGTCGCAGCGGCAACCTCTTGAGTAATAGACTAACGTACTTACCACTCAGCTAATGAGCAAATCGTTATTAGATACGCAAATAATATACTCAAAACATAATTTATATGTTTCTTCTGCATATGCGCTGTGTGTTATGACATAATTTAAAAATAACTTTGTTGAGTAAAAAACAAGCCAAGACGTTTTTCGGTGTTTTATCGGCTTTCACACGTATACAACACGAGCAATCAAAATTAACAACAACAATAGCAGATCACCGCGTTGGGTCAAACAACAAGCAAGATAAACACCAACACAAACATATTAAATTTAATGATATTTTAAAATGCGCGGTATTAATAAAATATCGTTTTGAACTAATGACAAATATTATTGAAATTAAAATTTGTTTTCAATAATATGGTTTTGTTGAAAACACTTATTTTTTTTCTGTGTTACAAGCGGTATATGTAAGCACTATCTCTATAAGGCTGAATGCAAGGAGGCTAACAAAATGTCGTCTTGCTACAATGATAGCCCCTCAATACAATTAACAAAAAGGCATCGTAGGTACATCTCGAGGCTTGTTGCAATCATGACGAGGCACTGGATGGTTGGTAGTTATGCTATTAGGAAAAGTCTGTGTTATAATGAATTCTACCTAAGTTGTCGAGACAAAAGCAAAGAAGAGATAATTTTCAATTTTCTTTGCGATTGTCTAGCTTTGCATCTCTCGAGACACAAGTATTTAGGCTTCCTGCAGAAAATTTGGTGGTGACAATTGATTTAAAGCTACTCGTCCCATGATTTGAGAAAATGCAAGTGTTACCAAAACAACGGAGTAGTATATATATGGTGAAAAAAGTCATATCGTGTAAAATGGTTACCATACTTACGCCATTTTCGTGATGTATCGTCTTGATGTTGAGTCAATTTAATTGGAACTTGGTCTAGTATTGTAGTAAACGGCACTGAACATGTTCGATGTCGTTGAATACAGGACCTATCAAATAGTGCAAATATAATCTTAATTGTTCTCTCCAATATGACTTTGGAACCAGTCCCGTAACTATAGCTAGATATTAATCATAGCTAAAATGGTATTTATACTTTTGAAATATGAGTGGCTCTGTGGTCGAGTGGATAGTGTGCTATATACATATGTCGTAATGACATTTTTAAATACTTTATAATATTCCACACCGAATAGGTCCCTGTGGGATAGTGCATTGACAAGTCACAAGGTGCATACAAAGTATCAATTAACCCCATCCTAGGCCATCCCCATATAAAAGTACCTGATCCGCTTCATAGGAGGTGTTAGAACTCGCACTGGTCCCTCTCACTTGGGTACCGATCACGTTACTAGTTATGTGTCGGTTCCATTCCTTGCAGGGCAGTTATGTAGTAGACGATCTTTCAGATTTATTTCAGATTGGGTTGAGTGAGCTTATCAGATATCTCAACGCGAAGATATGGATCTAGTAACTATCACCATATCAGAATACTAAGATACAGTTCTACATAGGTTGACACCGACGAGTGGAGTGGTCCTTTCAGAAAGAATCATCTACATTCTACTTAAATGTCTGCGTGAAGAAGGCAGCCACGTCAACCCACCCATCAACCTACCAACGAATTATTCAAGAACTACTTTTTCTCTTCTCTACTCAGGCAAAGAATGCCTATGCATACTATTACTAGGTGTTACCTCTCAGTTAGAGTTCGACCGATTAATCGGCTTCGGCCTTCGGCCAAAAGTTGGTAATCGGCCAGCATTCGGCCTATGGCAAAAATCGGGCGATTAGCCGAAGCCGAATATTTTTCATTCCAAGCTTGAAAAATAAAATTATGTTTGGTCGTTGCTCGCCGACAGTTTCTATTGTGTTTAACGTTTTGAAAGGGTTGCTATGAAATATAACCCTGTTGCTTTCTATTTTCTTTTACTTGGACGTTCTTGTGAGTGACCATATGAAAAAACAATCTAGAAATTGCAAAATAGCCACCATATATTTGTTCTTCAATTTGGAAAAAAAATTATAACAAGGTGGGTAATGTTTTTCTAATCAATATTTTTATATTAACATATTTATACCATTTTAGAATGGCCATAGTTAATCCTATTTGGACCTTTTTTGAGCGAAGTGAAGACAAGGCTAAGTGTAAGACTTGTAGCAAACTTTTATCTCTTGGAAGCAAAATACCAAAGAAGAAAACCATGGTCAACATAAAGAATCACTTAGAGACAAAACATATTGATGAATGAACTAGTTTCCAAACTTTGAGTGAAAAGAAGAAAACAGACCCACCAGCTAGTGGTGCTAACAAATTGCAGCAATCTACGCTTAAAAATGTGGTAGACAAAATGTCAAAGTGGTCTGATGACAGTCCCATTGCCAGGCGTATTGACAAATGTAATGTAATGGACTTGATTCTTGTAGATATGTTATCTTTTAATATTGTGAACGGAGCAGCATTTCAAAAATTAAACCTTAATGACTATTAAATTATTATAAAATTAAATTTTTTTTAGTACTTTTTATTTTTATACACACAAAAAAGTAATATGAATGAGTTTGTAATATTAATTAGAATATTTGTAATATTAATTAAAAAATTAATTAAATTTTCACCTATAAACAATTTGATAATATCAATTAAGTTTTTCTACGCAAATTAATTAATACAATTAAAAATTTAATTGAATCAATTAAATTATTAATTGAAAACATTAATTGGTGAATACTTTTTTCTGTGTAGTCTTGGAGACTCTGTTTGTTTGTTAATGAATTGTTTTGTTTTTATTTTTCTTTTTATGTATCCAATAGATATTACAGCTATTTCAGTGATCTCAAAAAAGCAGTTTTTTCTTAATTCATATAAAACGTAAGTATCATTTTTTAAATTTAAAACATTCGGCTTCGGTTTTGGCCGAAGTTTAGGATTTTAGCCGAAATTCGGCTTCGGCTTCGGCCAAAAAAAACGCCTTCGGTCGATCTCTACTCTCAGCAAAAAAAATGTGAACTAGTTTCTCTGTGTTTTGCCAACTTCCGTTAATTTTAAGCTGAAAAAGGACCCTGTAAGTGCATTCAAAGTAGAAGGCTTTTTTTAGTCTTGAAATTCTGACATGTCTTGAACTCCATCAGTAACTTTGGGTACCTCTAATGCTAGATTTCTTATAAATATAACTTCCATATTAGAAAACAAATAACTACTGCATATCTTTGCACTTACGCTTATAAACATTTATATGTGTGTTTTGAAAATATTATACTTAAACTGCATAAAGCATATTAACACCACATAAAAGTGACACAAGACATTCGCACAAAAAACTAACATTAAGAAAACATAAATTAAATAAGACAAATAGCTTAATACAAAGCCGTTTATGTTTTTGAGGTGTATAATGTCTTGAGAAAAATAAATAAATACTAATACTCTTCCTTATAACGGCACAAACATACAACCATTCATGGAATAATATACATATATTTTTCTTGTCCTGACTTGCAGTTATTAAATGGAAATACTTGTATATATTATTTATTTAAAAAAAAAGAAATCTAAAAGAGTTGTGCTACTCGTATTATTCAGCGAATGCTGTTTAATACGATAATGTACAAATGTTAGTATGTGTATTGCATTAGAAATCATAAACACATCTTTCACATATTTCATTCTTCACGCATCATAATTCTATTTCATATTTTATTTCCTCTTTTTTCACTCATAGAATACTAATACAGACACATAAATTCTTCTACTTACAAGCAGCTTTTAGCAAACTTATGGTTTTATTAATATTTCTCTTGCAGCATATTTATTATATATCTACTGTAAGTAGAAGTTGTTTGTTGGATTAAAGAAATGCCTGATTGAATACTTATGTATATTTTGCTTGGATGTGAATTTACAAATAAAGAAAAATTTTAACAGTGAGCGTGCGAATAAAAAAATTATTATTTATAAATACAAAATTCAGTAAAAAGCGACTGTGAGACTCGCACACAAAGGGTTTCGTACGGACACTACATATGCAATACTGTACGAATTTCAGCCCATTGAATTATGATGTAGAAAATTTAAAAAAATAAGTACCTGGATAATTTATTTTTCAAGTTTTGAAAATTTTTCTAGTTTTAGCGGTTTTTCTTATTTTTGCGCTTTTTTCGCTTTTGGGATGTTTTTCGGTTCTTGGCGTTTTTTCAGTTTTGGCGTTTTTTTCATTTCGACGATTTTTTAATTTTTGATTTTTTAGTTGTAGCGTTTTTGACCGAGCGCAGTCAAGTCAAAAATACTTGTGCGGCAACACTCTATTCTTGAATAGCTGTTGTTGTTATTTACATTTATTTCATTAAATACTTCTTACAACTACAACTCGAGCTGGCAAATAGTTAGCAGATGCAGCAATGTTAAAGTAGGAAAATAAAAAACATGTTGATTATTGAGTTCTTGTTTCAACTTTGATTTTTGTTGAGCTTCTCATTTGTTTAAATGATAGTTTAACATAATAATTCTAGTTGTTCTAATAAATATTTAGGTGAAGTTTCAATAATCAATTCAATGAATTTTTAAGAAAAAAAAATATTTTACTGAATAAGTAAAATAATAACTTGGAATTACTAGTTAAATGTTTAGCTTGACATTTTTGAGGAACAGACGGTATATGGCACCCTAAAAAGAAGACAAGGTTAAAGCTAAAGGAAAACTAAAATTTGCAATTAACATCACATTACATTGTAAATGCATTCCTTGGTTCAGTTGATAGACATACATATAATTGAAATTATCTTTTATCTCAACCTTGTGTGAGGTATTTCTAGAAATTTTTAGAAAAATTATTTAAGCGATATTTATGAAATATCTTATCATTTCAAGAGCAACATCAGTTTTGCATAGAAAACGCATTAATGTATTCAAAGATGTATGTTTTTAGGCTAGGTTAGGTTAGGTTAGGTTAGGTTAGGTTAATTTAAGTTAGAGTAGCCAATATGCTCATGTCCGGGCACATATACATAAGCCAGTCCGGGCCTGTTATGCGCTCTCATATAAATTAACAAACGAAACCCACATTTATAGGAAATTAGTATCGTTCACGTATTCCCTCAAACTTTTCCAGGTAGGTAATGCCCGATAAGGTGTCATCTCCAAAATAGTGGAAACTCTGCTGGGCGAAAGCTGGACAATGACAAAGGAAGTGCTCCATTGTATCCATGTCCTCCATGCATGCCTTGCATTCTTTATAATTTGTGGCTCTAAGTTGGTACAAATGCCCTCGTAGATTAGAGTGACCTGTTAAGATGCCGGCCAACTTTCCTAACTCGGCCTTGTTTAGTTTCAACAGTCCCCTATTTTATGTTCGTCCGGGTCGCCCCATAGAACCTTGGTTAGATTGCCCACAATTACTCACAGGACCCAATTTTGTAACTCCATCTTCGCTGCCTTGAAAGGCTTTGCATTAATTAGAGTTACTGCACGTTCATTTCCAGTTACGCAGTAGTAAGACGGCACCCCTAAAAGACGAATGTTGCCATGTTTTGCAAAATTGTTTATCATGTTCTTGCAATCTTAAGCGGTCCTAGAATTTGCTTTTTCGGTTGTGATTGCCCGAATTGCCGACTTGCTGTCTGGAAATATATAGACCTCTGTAGGCCTAATGCTCACACTGATACATTTTAAAGACTCGATTACCGCATGTATGTTTTTACTAACGAGATATTTAAAGAATAACATTCCTTAAGGTATGGTCACTCTTTGCGAACATTTAATCAAAAAGGCCTAAACACTAAATACAAATGAAAACAAGTTTGATTACACGTATTTAGTCCATATTTACACTATGCAAATCTTATTGCTAAGCTGATTAGTTTGATGGAGAGAGAGACGAGGAGAACAGTAAAGTTTCTTTTCACCTCGTCTCTCTTTCCTAACAAACTAATCAGTTGCTAAGCTGACTTGCATAGTGTAAATATGGACTTATTAAGTTAATTTGGTTAAGGCTTGAAAAATGTTTAACTAATGTTTATGAGCATTCAAGTTGCTTTAGATGTGGGTGAATAAATAAATGACCATCAGAAGGGAATGATCTCGGTTTAAGTCCTCTCTAAGTTCTTTCTTTTCATTTATTTAAAAAATATGTGTAAGATATTAATTTATTTATTTATTTATTTATTATTATGATTTGTCAATGAAATTGAATTCCTTGCAGACATTTACTTATATTAAATAACATTTCACAACATTAAAAAAAAAATTACAAAAAATATGACAAAAGTACGAAAAAAAAGTTTATAAATTTATACAGCTGGCTAAATGTGTTCAAATTCTTCTGAGAGGATCGTCATCAACAGAATTACTTCAACTAATATAGGAATGAAATTACACTATTATACCACAAATTTCCCGGAAAAATTAACAATTCTATTTAGTTTTTGTTATATTTTGTGTTTCTCATACAACTGAAGAGAGAAAATAAAGTAAAACATCAAATACATTCAAATTAACCAGTGCAAATTTCAAAATAAAAGAGAATTGCAAAGCACATGAAACTGTGTACTCCCTCCCTCCCTAATTTTCTCAGCTCTCTCACCATTAACCTCAAGAATTTTTGCAAAAAAAATTTTAAGTCGGGGCAGGGACTTACGGGATGTAAATTTCATTGATCAAAAATCCAAAACAGATATCATAATTAATATTTAAAATAAATATACAGCATAGTTCTACGGCTTTTTAGAGTAGGCAGCTTAATAAGGGCAAGTCGATGAGAAGGCAAGTTAAATGGGTTAAAACGTATTCAGCGAAATAATGCAGCAAAATAACAGAAATTGCAGTTGCACGACTCATAAGGTGAATTCTGGTCCATAAGTTTATCATAACTTAAAAAACTTTTGTGTCATCAGGATATATCAGCATATATGGAAATTTTATTGTTGTAAATATTTTCTAAAGTATAGAAAAAGACACTCAACTATTGCTAATATTGAAAATAAAATCTTTGAATCAAGTTCATTTGTCGAAAAATACCCATATGTCACTCTAATGCTAGGAACACAACTGGGACGAACTACGAATTTCGTCCACGTCGAAGAATTCGTCGCTAAGAGTTCGTTGCGTAAATTCGTCGTGTGAAGCACAACAACGACGAATTTACTAAGCGAATTCCTCTCTTATATTTCATAAAGTTGGTTATTGTGTGTGCGAAGACAGAGAGAGAGAGAGAGAGAGAGAAAAATTTGTTTTTTCGTCGTTCGTCGGCGTACAAAATAGAAAGAGTTCGTCACGCACGACGAATTTCGTTTAACGTCGGTGTTGTGTTCATTTTCAAATGTGTTTTATTTTTTATGACGAAAGTTCGCACCGAAATATTCGCTGTTCGTCCCAGTTGTGTTCCTAGCATAAATTACAATAGAGAAATATATAAAAGAAACATTTTCCTTTCACAAAACGAATAATTATGTACATATGTATGTATGGGATGATTGTTTAGAAGCTTTCGGATTTGATTTAAAGAAAAAGCACATAAAATTTAAAGAAATTGTTTGAAATCCTTATTTGAATTGTTTCGATCTATATATAGTTCAATGTATAAAGATAATTTCATGTGAATGCTGACCACGGATACGTCTGAAAGGGTTCATACGCTGGGTCCATCCAATTTTGGCACAGTCTCTCCATCATGTCGCCCAGTATCTCAAGAATAAATTCTTCAATATTGTCTTCCAGTAGGTCAACTGCTGTGGGCTTGTCCCTATAGGCATGAAGCTTAACATAGTCCCATAAAAAATTGTCTACAGACGTTAAATCGTACTACCTAGGCGGCCAATTGAGCGGCCCTAAAGGTGAAATTAACTGTTCACCGAACTCCCCTCTCACTTGAGCCATTGTTTCGCGTGGTGTGTGGCATGTGGAACTGTCCAGCTGAAATCACTTTTCAGCCAAGTCGAGCTCTTCCACTTTTGACAAAAAAAAGTAACAGAGGCCCAATTGCTGCGAACAGTGCCGAATCGATAATTCATGGTCATCAAGAAGACTTGCGGACACAGCTGCGATATTTTCCTCTATCCGTACTCTACGTATGCGTGTTGCTGGTTTAAAGTCACAAGATTTCGAATAGCCGCCTCAAAAGGTTGAACAAACCTTAAACCATGCATGCATTTTCTTAACAAAGCATGAATTTTGATAATTAATAAAATTTAATAATCTGCAGGCATTGTTCATTTGTTAGTCGATTCATGGTTAAATTGTAGACCAAGCGGAACATGTTTAACAGTAACATGATACACGAAAATAGCTGATTGGCCAAAAACAGTGTTGCCAAAAATAATGTTGCTAAAAATCATTTATATTGGCATTTTCACAGGAATGTCAACTTTTTGTAGCGTGCGACACCAAACAAATATGTTTTTGCAGAATGCTAAACTATTTTTTTTACTGCATTATTATTTGTATAGAGCGTCAGCAGCTCTAAATTAGGTGAAATTTTAGGCAAAATCGAGTAACATTATTCTCAAATATAAGCTTACTTGCTTGCTGTCGCACGCGACAAAAAAATAAACTTTCTTGTGTAAATACCCATATGCAGTTCATATGCAGGGAAGGTGTATACAAGATTCGGCATACAGCACGCACACTTACTTGTTCGTTTTCATTAAAATGTTCTCTCAATTAAAATATGTGTATACATATATAGGGTGTTTTTTATTGAGGTATAGAACTTTAAGTTGACATCACTTTTTTAACTGGCGGCCATTTTGTCAGCTGTCAAGTGATTAATATTTAGTTTGGTTTGCCATTTCATCATGAACAGGTTGACAAAAGAACAACGCTTGCAAATCGTGCAAATTTATTTCGAAAATAATGGTTCAGTTCGCGAAGTTTACCGCAAGCTCCGTCCATTTTATGGTCGACATAATCGTCCATCAGAGCAATTAATTCGGTTAACCATGGATTGGCCACCAAGATCGTGTGATTTGACACCATTGGATTATTTTCTTTGGGGATATGTGAAGTCGCTCGTCTACGCCAACAAACCAGAAACGTTAGGGGACTTGGAAGCCAACATTCGTGGCGTTATTGCCAACATACGGCCCCATATGCTCGAAAAAGTGGTTGAAAATTGGACCTGTAGAATTGGCTTTATTCGAGCCAGCCGCGGCGGCCACATGCCCGAAATCATATTTAAACGTTAATGGCATAAAATTATCCTTCCAATAAAGCCAAATTGATGGACATTAAAACGATTTTCTTGTGTTTTATTTCAATTCGAAGTTCTATACCTCTGAAAAAAACACCCTATATATGGAAAATATTTAAGGCTATTTAATTATTATTATTTAATTGAAATAAAAAAATACTCAAAATTAATTGTATAACTGCCAATTAAAATAAGGTCGTTAAGAAATTTCTCTACGATCTTAATAATTTGGCAGGTAGCTGCAAATAATTTTTCATATGTACGAATGTCTCTTCTTCCATACAAGCGGTTAAAAATAACTCAGACGTAGCATTGGATTGAATTGCATAATTTATCCTTCATTAAAACAATGTGTTGTTTTATGAAATTGTTGGTTTATTAATTGCAGATTGAATTAAAAGGAACACATACACATGTCCAGTTGCACAGAAACAAACTACCTTGCAATTCATTTGACGAGACTGGATGTGTGTCGTGACGTGTGACGTGGGAATGAACGACTGTCTTCCTAAGTGTACTTTGTAGTCCATCTAAATATCTTGTTCTTATGATTCGGAATATTTCCAAATAAATCGTTTTATATGTGCAAAAAGTGGAAAAATTTATTGATATATTCGTTCAAAATGAGCTGGCCATGCCTCATTTATTTGGCATTTGAGGTATGGAAATTCGGCAATTGTAGCACGTAGATTATCGAATCGTTAAATAGTAAAAAGTCGTGGTTTTATAATGTAAGGAAATTACATGGCTATTGAAGGGATATAACAACGGCTACTTTTCAAGAAATAAAAGGAATGCCAGTGCTTTTACAATTTGTCTTCAGCAAAGCATACATACATACGAGTATATATCTACTTGTTGTATCACATGCTTAGTGCTGATTCTTTTCCACTAACGCAATACAACTACAATAAAATGTTTATGTAGATTTATCCATATTTTGTAGATATGTAAGTATATGGCCTCCAAAATGAATGCCTCATATTCTTCTGAATGATAAACAATACATTTATACATAAACACACATACTCATGGACAGTGTAACAGACTGGGGTTGATAAAACTGATTCGTCCTTTTACTACGACTTATGTACGTATATGAAACATATGTAAAACTATAACTGCTGCAATTTTTATACATACAACCAGGATTGCTTCTTTTTAAAAATGCCCACCCATATAAATTTAACTCAAATAAGGATTACGATCAGTTTATCTGCAGCATATTTTAACCATCTGAAAATTGGCCACCGTCTTCAAGCTTTTGCAATTGTAAAATTAGACATTCAAAACTGATCGTAGCGTAGGAATGGGTTAAAAAAAATTTATATCACATTAAGGGGTGTCAATTTTGAGGAAATAAAATTTTGTTGCCATTTTTGTAAATGCGGGGTCCAGAAATATGTCTTTTGATGTGTTGTATATTAATTTAAAAGGTTTTTTCTTATTCATTTAGCTTGGTAAATTTAAGTTTGTAAAAAGTGTATATAAACAAAAAGGATTATTTTAGATGCACCTAAACTATTTTATTTATATTTGTCTTATTAACAAACACCATAGAAACATCGAAAAAATAATTTAAAATCTTTAATAGGCAAGAAATCTTGCTTCGATTCATTCCTAGACATGATTTTTCTGCTTGCTTCCTTAGCTCTAATAAATTCGTCCCGTTGCTTATGTGTGTACACTTTGCCAGCGGCCTCTGGATGGATTGTTGGAAAAACAAATATAGGCTACTGGTTTCTTAAGAGGTCTGAGGAGCTTTAACTGAAGAAGAATGTGGTCAGGTCCTTCCAACCAAAAGCATTTCGATATATTTGCAAACCAGCAGATATAATAAATGTCGACAATGTATTTCACAAGGATTTGTAATATCTTTAAGTTATTGCCTTTAAGGCCATGTTTTGAAACCATATACCGCAAATTTTATTTGCAGTTCTTAACCACCGATAGTGGCTTACTGGACAAATAGTGCCAGCTCAGTTGGCCTGAGTTATCTTATGCCTGATTTGTAGATAGATCTTTGACAATATCGTAATGAAATGGTGTCAAAGCCTCTGGTAAGAATAATCTGGTAAATAAGGGATTAATTTCAACTTTAGTTGCAGTACTGAGCATGTTGCCAATCGTTCCATTCCACTTGTTTTTCCATCCAACTCTGTGATCAAGTGCCGCAGAGGTAGCTCATTACTGTGAAGAGCACAAAACTCCCAGACTACTTTACGATTCAGCTTTTTCTCAACCCAATGTAAAATTTTTCCTTGCCATGTAGTGCTTACATTGGTTGAGTCACCACCAACATCCTGTAATCTTTTATCAATCCTGTTCTTCTTTAAGAAATTGACAATTTCTTCTCGTTAAGTCCTTCTTTGCAGTAAAAAAGCAAAGAAGGACTCACTACAAACTGTGTAATGCTCTTCTTTTATAACGCTTAAAAAAACTGATGACTTCAGTTATTTGCTGGACCTTTGAACCTTTGCGTCCTTCAGAGAAGATACTCGTACATTCAATATGGCCTGTTTTGCATCAGACACGGAGTTCTGCGTCAAGCAATTTTATTACTTTTTCTAGTGCCCTCTTTAGTTCATTGTGGTTAACTACAAGTCTCTTATCTGCTTCTGGAATTAAGCCAGTATCCTAAACAATCAGCTATTATAATGGCAGCTGTAGCACGTAATGTATTGTAAAGATTTGTTCTTGAAGTATAATAGACATCGAAATCATCGCATGGAATCTACAAAGGTTCCTCAGATTCATTACATGGCTGTTCATCTCCGCAGGAGGAAATAAATTCACTTGCAGGTAATGTTATCTCTGCTTTTTTTTTTGCTGATATTCCAAAATTCTTCGTCTTCTTGTCTTGGCCGATTTTTAGTTTGACTTCTGTGGTTGATATAGAAATCCTATTTGATGATGGCGAATAGATCAAACCTTCCCTATTTGACTTTTAATAAACACAAGTACTTTGAAATCGAGCTTTTTGTATATTTCGATAGAGGAACGTCTAATGTAGCTTCTCTTCTCTTCTCTTCCCTTTCTTCTCTTCATTTCTTTTTTCTTCTCCTCTCCTCCCCTCTCCTCTCATCACTCCTCTTCACTTCTCTTCTCATCCCTTCTCTTCTCTTCTCATTGAACTTATCTCCTCTTCAAAGATCCATCTAAGGTTGCCCTCTGTACTGAGTTGAAAATCCAATTAAAATTTCTCATTCCTTAAACAGACCTAACATTTAAATATTTCGAGTGTCTCGTATGCAGCTGTTTGATTGAATGTGTGTTTTTGTTTGTCTTTAATTATATTATTTCGGTGCGTCTGAGCTGTTGTTGTTGGACATTTTGTTATTCTATATCTTACCTTGTTATAATTTGGTTGTGTTTCATGTTTAAATTTCGAATGTTTTTATTTCAGATCGTAAAATTCCATATCTACACAAGTTGTATAAAGTATCAAATTTTATTACAGGAATTTGGTTTTTAATAAGCATGTGTATTTTTATCAGTGTTGCTATTTTAAATTTTTTGAGACTTTATTTACACTTTTAGGGTAACGCACACCAAAGACGAAAAGGAACCCTATTGTTTTCGCTACGATGTCCGTTTGTCTGTCACAGACTGTTTTCTCGCGAATGGTAAATTGGACGGAGCTGAAAGTTTGACAGTATATGTAAAACTAAAACAGCAAATATATATATCGGTTAAAAACGAAAGGGTGTTTTTAAGCAATCAATGAAACATATTGAAATCCTACTTATATCGAGCCTTGTTTCCGTAAGCGACCTGTAATTGAAAATATACTTTTGTTTTAATTAAAATTCGGTGAGCCTACCCATAGTTTAGAATTGTCAAAATACCAAAATTTTCAATAACTTTTAAGATACGGGCTATAAAATTTTATCGTAAGCGACAACTTACGTATGTAAAACAAATTTCAATATTATTTAAAAAAAAAAACCTTCTACTGAAAACTTTAATTTTTGACGCTTATGATTAAATTGATATATGCAGATACTTGAAATTTTCAACGTTGGTGTATTTTCATGCAGACTACACCAGTTAACACTAAAATTCTAAAATGAAAATTAGCTCATCTGAAGTTTTCTTCTGATTTTTCAACCTGTTGTTGATGTAGTTTCAAGCTAAAATTTTGTTTTATTAATAACAGAGTGCAAGATTATAATTTATCCTTAATGTAATTTTAAAATCAATTTTGGGTTTTTGCCATCTTATACAAAAACGTTTCATATATATTTATTACCTTTGGGTCAATATGATCCAACCTACTTCGTTGCACCGCACAGTCGAGCCATTTTTCGAGCAACTATGAATATTTCGAAATGCCGCACGTTTAACAAGTCTAGGGACAGAGAAGAAAGGAGACTTCGCAATAAACTTGATCCTATAAGATATTTTTGAGACAAAGGGAATAGCCAGCTCAAAGTATTTTAAAATCATTACGAAAACATAGATCAACAATTAGTTTCGCTTTGTAGTCTTCGCAGCTCCATTTATTTATCTTGTATTTATGTACGCATGAAATAGGGACGTTTATAAAAGCAACTTTAATATAACTAAATACATTTTATTTTGTAGGTGACCGTGAAGTACTTAGTTTATCTGAATCACTTCCAAGAGATCACTTTTTCACAACATATAATCTCGCGCAAGAACTTCTTGGCAAAAATATAGCTTTAACGGACACAGCAAGAGGAATCGAACTTTTTACCAGAAAAACTTTTGGACATGAAAAAGAAGTCATTTCTGTATTCTCAATTTGTATATAAAAAAAAAAGGAAACTCTTGAAATTTTCAAAAGCTAAAACGAAAAAATCCCGAAATTAAAAAAAATCGCCGAAACCGAAAAAATAGCCAAATGGATAAAATCACCAAAACGAAGAAAAGTGTAAAAACTAAAAAAAAGTTGCCAAAAATTTTACAAATCGGCAAAACTAAAAAACGCCAAAACAAGCAAAAAATTAAATTTTTATATCACGTTGTGACGTTCGTATAGTGTTACATATATACATATGTAGTGCAGGTACGGAGTTAAAGTCACTTGCGACTTAAAGTCGCACTTTACTTAATTCATATTTGTTTGTTTTTAGTTTTAGACTTCAAATTTATATTTTGGATTATATTTGTGGATTTATATTATAAGGTCTAAAAAATATACTTTCAGGTTTTTTTAAAGCTATGAACCCAGTGCAACATTTAAATTATAAAGCAGTAGTTACGTTAGCAGGTGCACAATTTTTTCAATAAATAAAATGTTTTCTAATAAATAGTATGTTTTATTCTAAATATAAATTCTTTCAAAATATTTATACAATAATAAAAATTGTATCGAAATGCTAGCATTACACAGACACTAAATAAATTTATTAAATTTTATCGTTATGAAATTGTATATATTAAAGCATCATTATTATCCATATGTTGAACTTACAAAATTTACACAATCGTATGAATTTATTGAAACAAAACATGCGTAAAATCCACTTGGCTTTTATTCATATACTTTTGAGCTCTATTTTGATATAAAAAAAACTCTTTAAAATTTGTTTTAAAAATGTAAACTACCGTCGCACAGTGGCGCCATTTGCCTTTTTTCGTTGCAAAAATCATATCTTTTGAACCGAACAAGATAATCGAATAATTTAAATTGCATGTCATAGATAATTGTTCAACCTATAAAATGAGCGGTTGGAGTGGACGCTACACCTTATAGGTGCTTACTTATGGGTTTTCAAAGTTAAAATTTGTGAAAAAATCCAAGTTTTGGTAACAAAAAAATTTTTTTTAAGAATTTTATATTTTTTTGTAGTTCTTTTGTAAGCTTTTCATGTTTTAAGATATTACCTAAAAAATTACAACAAAAGAGTTTTTTTTTAAATGATTTTTTCAATTTTCTGTAAAATATTCATTTTCTTGGTAAGACAAAGTATGTCTAAAATACAAATCATTTCTAAACTCTAATTTTTTCCTAACTCATCTATTTTATGGTAACAAAATCAAATTATTTTTACCAATCTTATATTTCTTAGTTCTTTTGAAAGCTTTTTCTGTTTTAAAGTTATTAGCCAACAAATTAAACAAATTTTTTTTCAATTAATTTTTTGAATTTTCTGTAAAATATTCATCACAATTCGTAACAGAAGGTATATTTAAAAGACTAATCATTTCTAAAGTATAATTCCATTGTAGTTCTTTTCGTGACTTCACATGCCGCAGGGAAGAAATAAGTGGATCGGAAGATGCTGCTAACATGTTGAAGAGGTCCTCATTTTGCCTCACCCTTGATGCTTTGAACGTGTTCTGCAATCTATATTTTTTGTAAAATTTGTTAAGAGACTCCTGCGCTTCTTCAGAAAGCTCTCCAATTGGCAAAGACTGGTACTCAATTATATCTTTGCCATGCGCCAATATTTTATGGACGGTCGGGGTCAACTTCTTCTGTGGATAAATTTTTGCTAAAAGAGATGCAGTTTCCGATGCATATTCTCCAAATTTTGTAGAATTAACACTTTCTTGGCAGTTTAAAACATTCAAGATCGTTCCCAATCTTTTGACGATTTCATTGTCAATTCCAGTGATTCTAGTTACTGCCTCATCATTTGCAAAAAATCTCCTTGAAGTGTTTCCATCGTTTGAGTTACCGTATCCACACTTGGGGCAGTCTACTTTTAGTCCAAGTTGTTTCCAAAAAGCATTCTGTATTTGCTTCTTTCTGATCTTTTCCTTATCCTTAATTGATGTATTTTCATCGATGTTTTCATCTTGTTGTGGTAGGGTATACGCCAGTTTTAGCAAGAACTCCATACACCTTATCCTTGCGTGCAATGGTGACATTCCATATTCGTAATTCTCCTCGTTTGTAGAATCGTTTAAATTACCGAAGTTCTTCTGACTCTTTTTGCAAATCGGGCATGTCAATGTTGAGGTTGTTCCTGTCAGTTCGTTTACGACTTTTCCGTCAACCATGGTCAGGTGGAACTCGTAACTACATTCAATATATTTTCCTTCTCCAATTTGCAATTTTGTATGCTTAATCTTGCTTATTTGTTCTTCAATGTCCTTCACCGTGGTCCTTATGAGTTCTGCCGATTCCTTTGCAAACTGAAACATTATTGGTCGGCAATAATGCACTGATGACGGTCGATGATTTTTCCAGTGTAGGGAAACATCAGATTTTAGCCGCAATGGAACAACAGATGCCATAAACATATTTCCGTCAGATATTGTAGTGTCATCGGAAGATATCCTTTGCTTATAAACGCTTTGTCCGGATGATCCATCGCAGCCCCATTTGCTGATCAATGTTAGTTTCTGAGGAAGAATTTCCACCTCATTTTCAGGAAGACTTTCCAACAACCGTTTTGCTGTATGGTCCATAAGATCCTGCAGATTGGCTTTCGCAGAGACTTCCGTAAACTCCGTACGCAATGGTCGTGAATTTATTTTGGCTTGCGTAATATGCTTGTATCCGGGGAAAAGGTCAGCCCCGTGTCGCATTAAAGATGCCCGTAGTATCTCATATTTCTCTTTGGAAAGTTCTAAGTCCAAAAACAGAGCCAAGGCTTCTTCGGAACTATACTTTTTAATATGTGCGTTTGTGGGAGTGGGAATGCTTTCCTTAATCCTTTTTAGTCGCAGTGGGCTTGCATCAGCAACAGATTTTGTAATCTGCGACCTAACTCGTTCACTATCCTTTATGTATTTAATAGACAGCGCATCCGATAAATCCTTCGTGGTCAAGTCATTGGTGGCATCGGCAAGTTTCCTCTTTCTTGTGAAAATTGAACACTCCTCCATACTTTTTTTTGGCCTTCCTTTTTCTCCTCTGGTTGATGTGGAGGGTTTATCTACTGCCAATATATCCAGGATGGTGTCTTCATTAAGCCAGTCCTCGTATTTGGAGTTGAAGATGTTAATGGTTCGATTGCATTTCACCCATTTTGTCTTAATTTTGGCATGTATCATACAAAGATTATTTTTTATACTTTTGCTTCTCTCAATATTTCCGTATAAGCTATCGAGTTCTTCTAAAGCAGCTTCCGCGAAACACGTTGGTGTAATTGACTTTCTAAACAGTTCAAATAGTTTTAAATTGTTCAACGCCATGTTTTCAATACTTGTTTCGCCAACTTTCAGTCGTAGACTAATGCAGGCATTAAGCTTGTTTTGCAATATATAGGCCTATGCTACCATGTCTACAAATGTACCTGTTACATGCATACATATGCATTTGGGCTGAATTATACAGTTTTGATATTATGCACGTAGCCAAATGAGATTTGTGCCTACCTGTACCATAAGTCAGTATTGTTCTTCACCATATGTACGCCAAAAATAATTTTTAAGTGAGGTGCGTACCTGCTTATTTCAATGAGTAGTTTTTTGTGCATCTTGTGTCTGTAACGGAATATTAGGACCAAATTTTTCGCCAGAGGCTCTCAGGTAGACAACTGACTCAAAATGCAATTTTCAAACTATTACATCAAAGTAACTGTCAGTCAAGGCATGTAAGGGATGCCCGCCATACAATTTCTGCAACCATGTCTTTTTAACGTTTTTTACCTGTAGAAGCCAAATAGGCACGTAAAGGCAGATAAAACCTTTTGAGTTATGTAAAAGACTAGTTAAAGAACATATTTTGAAAATATGGCGGAGGTAAAAAAAGGTAAATTTTTTTTATTTTCCGTCAAAGTTGAAGAATAGTGAAAAAATGGATAGTTTTTAAATACTGATTTACCTAGAGAAACACAAAGCAAACAGCACAATTTTTTTTATTGTTATACATTTAATAAGCACATCAATCACTAAAAACAAAAAAAAATACTATTCGTTGCCTAGTTTTCGTGATATTACACCTGAAATCGGATCAAACTACCTAAAAATTGTGTGTTTTTTTAAATCCGAAAATTGGTTAACTTTGAACAGTTATGTCTTCTAAACTAAAAATCTGATATTGTTAAGAGTAGCATATTTGAGATCGTTGAAAAGTTTACTATAAGATGGATTCATTTAAAATTTCGCAGGCGCACATGAAAATTTTGATTTTTGCAACCTCGTTTGCTCTACGGGCGCCACTGTGCGTCGCCTATGAAACTCAACATTATTTTGCCTCTTTTTAACTTATTCTTTATATTTTGGTCAGCCAGATTCCTAGAAATTATAAAACTAAATTTTTTTCTGCTGCTGGCAACACTGCTCATTATTTCTGGCCTTTGGATTTTTCCTACATTTGATGCAGTTTACATTGAGAACATATTCTTTATACATACAACTATGTGTGTATGTATATTGTGGTAAGTTGCTGTGGAAAACTGTCTGTTCTCATGCCATTCCTTGACGACTTGGCTTTGGTATTTTAGTGGGAAACTATGTTACCTCGACAATGATGTAAATGCCTTGGCTTAAGTTGTTTAAAGTATCATTTTGCTTAGAATGAATATTTTCATAGCATCAAAATGAATTTCGCTTAAGTCCAGAACGAAATAATGAGACATTCAAAATAGTAAACAACAAACAAATTCGATTTTCATTTTATAAAATTTTTACGAATTTTGGTATTTGGTTTTACGAATAGTGTTTAAAAATCTTAAGCCGAAGTAGCAAAAGTCGTGAAACTTTTACCTTTTGCTGCTTTGGCTTTTTCCAACTGTTTAAAATCAACCAATGCTTTTGCTTGTGCTTGTGAAAATCAACAACAGTCGCAGTCGAAGCAGCAAATGATTTATGAACCATTGGGCAGTACTTTCAACCGTCAACGCTTTCAAAAGTTTGAATTTAATTTGCCGTTGCTTTTGGTTAATTTCGGTAGTAAAAGCCTAAACAGTTTGTATGCTTTCGTAAGTACCAAACAGTCGCAGTCAAAAAAGCAAAAGTTCTTGCTTTTAGAAGATGTCTGCAGGTTAATGGTGTTTGTCATGTTTTGGTTGTTGTTTCTGCACATCAGACAAGAGACAAAAACAAAAACCACTTTACTGTGATTGCTTAAAACTTTTAAAGGCGACAGTTTTTGTTTCTTCGACTGTTTCTGCTTACGACTTCAAAAATCATATAGACTGCTTCTGCTTTTACTTGCGATATTAACCAAAAGCAAAAGCAAATCAAAATAAAACTTTTAAATCGTCGACTACTGATAGTACTGCGCAATTTGTCATAAATCATTTTGTGATTTGGCTTTGACTGAAACTGTTGTATTTTTCAAAAGCAAAAGCAGAAGCAAACTCAAATGAAATGAAAAGCATTATAGTTTTTTAAACAGTGGGTGGTAGGTCCTGTTTCAGTAAAAGTATAGTTTGGTTTTTAGAATTTTATAATTGCAAACAAAATAGAATTTTGTTCATTGTACTCATATCAGTTTTTGTAGAAATAACTAAAATGATGATACTGATTTGCTACACAAAAGTGCGAAATGCCAAAGTACTAAAGCGTGATGATAGACTCACCTCAGTGCTAAAGCTTTCGCAAGCCTTCAGGTTAGTAAAATCTTCTGGTCATTCGTTTGAACATTAATGCATAATAATTGTTTCTAAATTCTAACTCTTTTAAATGATGATCAAACATTCACATATCCAGCTGATATTGATAATCTCTTGGCTGACAACTTGAAAAGTATTTCCCACTTGCGGGAAAGTAATCACTCCCTGCCATTACCCTAATAACCCCCAAAACCAACGTCTAAATGCAGTATGTTCTGCACTTTCCAAAGTAATAGAAATTATTGTTAACTTCTGTATTTACAGATTCGAGGGAACCGGCTTAACAATGAATATAAAAAAAAAATTAGGAAAAATGTTATTTGCTTCTCTTATTTTAGCTCGATGCACTTTTTACAGCTTAAGTTAAAAGCTTCGATACCCTATTTATAATAATAACTATCCAGCTTCGTAAATTAGCCATCAACTGCCTGCCTTTAGGGGCCATTCCCTGAGTGCCAGTCCTAATATACAAAAAAAAAAAAGATTATAATACTTGACAAATTTTTTTTTTCTTGCGTTCAAACGCTATAGTTTGAGTAATATAATTTCATGTGGTTTTACTTTGTAGATGCCATATTCCACCAAACCCGAACACTTGGTTCTTCACCAAAAAAATTTCTGGGAATATTCTCGAATTAATACACAATTGTTTTCGTTTAACTTCGGACCGGGTATTTCTACTATATTTCAGTTCTTTAAGATGGACTCAAATAAAAACTCATATACACCCATATGTAGTTAGATTTAAACAGCAATATGTACCCTTTATTGCAACATAGTCATATCTCAAAAAAATTCGTTTTAAAGTTAACAGCTCGTCAAATTGTATTTCATCTTGTGCGCCTTCATTTCATACAAATAACTTATTTGCACAACTCTTAAGAGAAGAAATATTTTAAGTATCATCATTGAGTTATGTCCAAGTGCAAAACCTTAAACTCATTTTCTCCACATCCAGCTTTTTGAGTTATGAATATACTGTTTTATATGCCTGTATTTGAGAGAATGTTACAAATACTTTTTTGTCTTTACTTTAATTGTGCAACAGCGCTACTGGCGAAATTTAAATTAAATGAAAACATTTCCTTTTCATTATAGCTGCAGTTTAACCAACAGTTCACGACAGCTTTTTGAGTTGATCTTATTAAATTTTTTTTTTTTTTGGTATCCTTGTTCCTGCGAAAATAGGCCTGGCTGGTGTGTAATCAATTACTGTATATATACATATATCTTTTTTATTTTTCTCTTCCTTATATATATTTTTCCCTCAAACAAAACACATTTAATATTTATTTATTTTATTTAATATTTCTTTTCTTGCACAATTTAGTACAACGCTATTGGCTTGACATAAACTTTAAAAAAAAATATGTATTAAATCTGATTTATTTATTTTTGAAGTTTTTTTGTGGTTCGAAAATTCTAATTATAAAAATTTAAATATTTTTAAAGTTTTATTAGGCGTTAAAATAACTTCAAATATGACCTTTTATTGGCTATTGTATCTAGAATAACTATAAATAGTCCAATCAGCTAATCAAGTTTTGAAAGATTCTTAAATAATATTTTTTTTAATAATAGTTCTCATCATTCAACAATGATGCAATGAAATATAACCAAGTGGAGTACCATAATAAACTTTATATCGTTCGACACTATTAAATATCCAATGCTTTTCTGCCTAGAGGAGACTATTTAATACGTTGGTAACATGTTGAGAGCAAACTTACTCCAGGATAAGGGTTCAGGATAGAAATTCACGCGTGTCGTGCGTGACATGAAACTATTTCAGGTGTAAAATATGTGAGTACACACAGAAAAAATACCAATGTAAAATCACATACATATATAAATTTAGAACACATTTTAAAAATTAGAAAAAAACTTAACTTCACAATATCCATGAAAATATTATCATACATACAATGAAAGGTGAAAAGTAATAAATTCAGTAAAGGCCATGACTCACTATCATACAAAGTCGTGCGATCTACGAAAAAGTACAACCCTGGTGTGATGGAGTGTTATTGTCTTTTGAAAATTTTCATAAACTCCATCATACCAGGGTTGTATTTTTTCGTAGATCGCGCGACTTTGTATGATAGTGTATCACGGCCTTTAGAGAATTTGTTAATGAATACTTTTGCTTTTGGTGCAGGACAAAACAAATTCAATTATCGTTCTCAATTGACGATAACGGCTCTATCAGCGTCATTTTGGAAAAACTACGCCCCAATGACACCTCCATACCATAATCCTTTTACAGCTTTTATACAATCACTTCTAGGTTCTCAGAGCCACAAATGCAATACTTTCGGCAGGCGCTATAAAATATGGCTCAAGGAAATAACGCCCAAATAAGAAAATCAAACAAACCCCAATAAAATTAAGGAATTTATTATTGGGCCTTATTTCATTTTTTTTTCTTTATTTCATCTTGAGTTTGGTTTCATTGGGCTTTCTTAATTGTACTTTATTTAATTTATATTGGGTGTTTTTTTTTATAAATTTTCTTATTATTCTTATTTCATTTCTTATTTGGGAGTTATTTCCTTGGGCCTTATTGCATAGCTCCTTGCCATGATGCACAGCCCTGTTCACATCTGTATCTTTAAAATTTTCATATTATCTTTCCAATTCCTTGCACAGTAGGTAAACTATGACGCCGACAAGCGGTATATTCAACTAAAAAAAAATTAATACATATTTGGGGTATTCAAATTATTTTCATAAATTAACACGTTTTAAAGTAATAACACGAAAAAATATGACTGCTGTGAGCAACCCCTCATAACTATACAATTATATTTATATTATTATTTATATAGTTTTTTTTTAATGTACAAAAGTGCATTTCTTACTCTCTCTCTCTCTCTCTCTCTTTTAATTCCTTTGGTAAACTCTCACGAATTTTTAATTTCTACATGTAGTTATGACAAACAATAAACATAGCTGAGAAAATCTTATTATTTTATGACGCCTTTCTTTGAGTCACAACAACAATTTTTTTAAACTATGTTGAAATATTAAGACATTATGACACTTAAGACACTTAAGACACTGATATGAATACCCCAATTGTTGGTTTTTATTGTATTCAAGATATTAACATATTTTTTTATTAAAGTATAAAAAAATTAAATTAATATAATAAAATTTAAATTTAAGGACTTTAACTTAAACAAAGTTTTAAATTAAAATTAACTGCCTATTCCAGGATGTCACTCATTTTCATTCGCAAGCATTTTAAACGACAAACATCTGTTTTTCGTTCCACTAAAAGACTTTAGCATGAAAAGTCGAAATAAAATGAAAGCGAACCATAACGTAAGGATTTCAATACAAATATGAGCTCCATTAACAAGTTTTTCAGTCATTTATATGAACTCAAATGTCAAAATTATGCACTCATATTTTTATTGTCGACCGAGGCAAAATAAAATAAATAATTGCTGTATACATAAAATTTTTTACTTTGCCAATAAGATTTCTTGCCTAACCGGACGTTTGCCCCAAGAACCTTGGTATTGTTCAAAATAGTAAATCTAAACGTGATCTGCCCCATTTTGTAAGATGTCTCAAATACATTAGTACATTCGCATTCAGCTAGTGCCACCACCAATTCACCAGTTCACCCAAACTTTTGACAATACCACCGCAGCCAAAATGTTTAAATTGCTGGTAAAATACCATCACGAATTTGCTATTGGCAAGAAGCAACACTTGAAGAAGGTTGCCGAAGCCAAAGCTAAGGGTAAAGATGAGCAACCCAAAAGAAGCCTAATTTCTTACGTGCTGGCATCAATATTGGTCGAGCATAGGAAAGCTCAATTGTTCTTGATAGCTCATGATGTTGATCTCCTTGAGTTGGTATTGTCATTGCCTGTTTTGTGCCGGATAATGACGGTCCCATACTTCATTTTTAAAGGTAAAACCCGCCTCGGTTTGTTGGTCTACCGTAAGACCTGCATTGCTTTTGCTTTGTCTCACGTTGATGCTAACGATAAAGCAAACTTCAGTAAAGTAAGATTGTTGAAGCCATAAAAAGGCGCCGAGGCCTGTCCTCGACTACCTAAATTTGCTCCAGAGGGTCATAACTGGTGACGAATCGTGGGTTTATGGTTATGACGTGGAAACCAAAGCTCAATCATCTCAATGGAAGCTGCCGCACGAACCAAGACCGAAAAAAGCGCGCCAAGTTCGTTCCAATGTGAAAGTTTTGCTTACAGTTTTTTTCGATTGCGGGGGCATTGGTTGGTTTACGTGGCTGCCCACTACACGCAGGCATTCAAGTAGAATCTAGAAGATTCCTTTTTGCAGGAGCATAGTGCATCATGAGTTCTTACCACACGTTAGAACGGTCAATAAGGAATATTACCGGCAAGTTATGCGCAAGCAATCCACCAGAAACGCCCGGATTTGTGGAAGTACAAAAATTGGATAACTCCCCTGCTCACACATTGTTGCTTGTACGCGAGTTTTTGGCCAAAAACAACACACTAATGATGCCGCAGCCACCGTATTCCCCAGATCTGGCCCCGTGTGACACGAAACTGCAGAGGCACATGAAAGGACAACGCTACTCTAAGATTGACGAGATAAAGACGGCATCAAAGGAGGAGCTGAACAAGATAAAAAAATTATTTTTTGGAGTGCTTCAGAGATTGGAAAAAACGATGGCATAAGTGCATTATATCTGAGGGGAATTACTTTGAAGGACACAAAATCGATATTCATGAATAAATAAATAATTTTTGTAAAAACACAAAATTCGCGATCCTTTATGAACACACCTCGTACATAGGCTGATAATCACAATACACTTTTTTGCGTTGCGCAGTCGGGTAAAAAACAATGTCTTTTATACAATGAAGAACATTACATTGTACGAGTGTAAAGTGCTTTGAACTTAAGAGAGATTAGAAGAAAAAAAATAATAAAATTTGCTTGCTGAACTCTTTGCTACATTATTGCCTTATATTGCCATATAAAAGCTATGAGACCAATTTTTGAGCGCGCAATGATTTTCGAAATCTTTGGAGACCCATAAAAATATTGGTCACCAAAATCACAGAACTGAGTAAAGAATTCCACTACCCTTTGATAGTAAAATCGAACTTATAGTGTAAATTCCCTGTATTTTTTCAAACACAATCATTTGTTGGATAGTGTTATCCTTAGTTTGGACTTTGACATATTACTATCTAATTTGCTCTTACTCGTAATACCCCGGTACGTTTGATTCAATTGTAATTGTAATGAAAGTAAACTTGATTTGAAATGTTGCGTTTGAGGCCACGATATTTATTTATATTTCTAACAAATTCAAACTTATTTTATCGTGAATTAAATTTCCTTTGCCAAGCTTGCATATTTACAAGACCACTATATCAGTGAAACAGCCAACTGATAAAAACTTCGCTCACAAATACAAACAAGGTACGAGTGTTTTATTATATTAAAATAAATTTAGAGTTTTAAGGTGTTGGCTCCTTTGCAGAATAGCGTGAAAACGCCAAGTATTTCAAAATTTTTAACTTTTAAAAAATAATTGCTTTAATTTAAATCCTTTTTGTAAAATTCACTTAAGTTCTTTCTTTAATATTATACTCTTCTAAACTTGGAAAACAAATTCGACAGCATCCGTTTGTAATATCTTTAACTTTTATAGATTTTAAACAAGAGGAACAGTTGACTGTAGTATCTTTTAATGTTCTTATTATAACTTATACTCTAATTAAAATTACACACCTTTCGTGCTGTTTTTTTTTTCAAGCACGCTTTTTAACATAATTTTTAAGTTGCTGAAAATCTGTCGTGCTGCATTGCATTCTAAGCTGCAACATTAACGAAAATGCATAGCAAAGCACTTGTGTGTGCGTGTGAAAGAGAGTTTTGAAACTTTTTTTTAATACACTTTCAGTTCATTTGCATTAAGCGCACATCTCTTGCGAAGAAGTGAAAAGCTGCTTGTCATTACGAGGGTGGCTTACAATTTGTTTGTTGTAAAAAAGGTCTTTTTAAAAAATAAAAAAAATATCTAATACGAGTATATAATAATTTAATGCATTACTTAAAAATTGAATTGATATTGGCGATTTCATGGAACTTTTTAATTATATTGAATTATCAATGCCACTACTTTATTTGTATCTCTTCTTTGGCCTTATTTCCATAACTTAATTAATATTTCACGTGAAACTTAAAAATTATGTCTTGTCCAACTCTATTCATAATTTTTAATAATAACTGCATCCATTTAAAAATTTTCTCGTAGATTCTTTTTCATGCACTCTCCTTTCTGTTTGTGTGAAGTTTTAATAATTTAATAAAAGAAATTGTTCTACTTTTGTAATATTTTTCCCGATAAGTTTTCATTTAACTTATGACGTGAGTAGGGTGAAAAGTTTTTTTATTTTTTAATTACATAAAATCAGATTAATTAAAAAGAAAACTTACATATATTTAAAAAATTAAAACGCAA
Source organism: Nowickia ferox (assembly GCA_936439885.1). Classification (NCBI taxonomy): domain Eukaryota; kingdom Metazoa; phylum Arthropoda; class Insecta; order Diptera; family Tachinidae; genus Nowickia; species Nowickia ferox. Next base: position 97,909,039 of record OW387023.1, on the reverse strand, counting down.
CTAGAGCGAAATTCAAGTGAAGTTTTAAGTTCAAATAATGCCAAGATGTGCTGAAGCATAGGAGAGAGAAAAGCAACTGAAGGTAAAAGGTTGACTACAAAACCAAAGGTCCTGGGTTCGAGCCCGGTCTAAACAGGCATTAAAAAATAACATCATCCTTTGTATCAGTTGTTGTGGGAAAAGTTCTAGTGATGCAGGCATAAGGCACTGGTCACTAAAAACTACACCGACTTCATCAGATACTAATCCTAATGTAACATCAGAGCGCCCTCCTTCGTTGTGTAGCAGAATCATTGACCAAGTAAAATAACCAATAAAATAAAAATTACTACGAAACACAGCTTCAAAAATTTAATACGCCTCATTTAACACCAGAAGGCGCTGCAACACTGCATTAACAAAGAGCAGAGTTGTAAAAGAATGAAGCTTTCCTCCTCCATCTCTTCCTTCATCACCTGTCTTCTCTATCACTATTCTTCCCTATCACCATCTCTGACTATCTGCTCTTCAACTAACACGCAGCAAAAAGGGATCATTGTATTGGACCCAAGTGAGCTGGACTCTAAAATTTCACCCTTCCTTACCAGCAGCCTGCTAACCTAACCTAACCTAAGGTAAAATAATTATTATTAACAATAATTATTGTTTTATTTAAAATTTTTCATACAAGATTTTCCTAAAATGGATTTCCAAATCGTTTTAATTTTTTTTGAATATGGGAGTTTATGTTTTAGAAAGAAATAGTTTATTATACAAAAATTAGAAAAATAAAAAAACATAGCTCCAGACCTAAAAAACCTAAACTTGTTCTGGTATATAAAACTAGTTAAATAAAACTTATTATTTCTTTGGTAATTAAATATATTCTGTATTTTAGAAAGAAATATAGTAGTAGTAAAAACCAGAAAAATCTAAAGTATTGTTCGAGGGTTGGAAATTGAAAAAAAAAATGGTAAGAAAATAACCAAAAATAATTTTTTTTTTTAGGTAAACATATGTCATGTTTTAGGAAGAGCTTTACTCAAGATTTTTTTATATTTTTTTCAGTTTTTATATAAATTATAATTTAAGTATAAACGAAGGTGTGTGTCATGTTGCTTATTTTTCAATTCGAGGGTCTTTAGTTTTCAGCTTGTAACGAGTTCTTATTACTTATTTTTTTACGTTTATTTATTTAGAATTTTTAAATTTAATTTTATACTATAAATAAACAACTAGTAAGGAATATAATTTATAAATACAGTGTCTCCTAATGGGTTCTCATTTCATGCATTTGTTTACAATAATCATATTTTTCAATATTTTATATAATTTTTTATACAAGGAATGTATAGGTATATATAAATTATATTGTTCAGTTTTTAAAGGGATATTTAATTTAGTTATAAATGAATGCTTGTGCCATGTTGCTTATTACGCTCTCAGTACAATTATGTTTCAAATCGAAATGAAGTTCGAACAACAATAATTAAAATTAACGATGGTCTTTCGTTGACAGCTTGTAACGCGTTCGTGTTAATTTTTTAGTAAATGGTGATAAAAATAAAATTTATCGCTAAAGAATATTCATAACTATAAAATAAATGAAAGGAAATGTTCCATTCAAAACACAAAATCTAAAAAAATTGTTAGGAATAAACCGCTTACATAATACCTCAAACAAAAATTTTAACAGACAAGCATATTTATTCGATGTGGAAAATAAAATAGATGCACAATCGAATAAAGATGCTTGTTTTGTAAAATTTTTGTTTGAGGCATCAAACTTATTATGTTTGTACATTGTGATTCTCAATACATTATTAAGAGTCTGAAACGAAGTCTGTTATCTAAATTCAAAAATTTATTGTGTTGAAGTCTACTGGTGAGTTCCAAAGGCGTTAACGAAATGCATACAGGTATTAATTAATTTGAGTGGAAAAAATTGATATTATCAAATTGTTTATAGGTAAAAATTTAATTAATTTTTTAATTGATATTACAAATATTTTAATTGGTATTACAAAATTATTCATATTAATTTTTTGTGTGTATGTCGCTAATATCGAAAATAAAATATTGGAAACAAATTCTTTAGTAGAAAAATACCGATAGGTCTCTTACCAAAAATTGCACTAGAACAAAAAAATTAAACGTTTCATAAAACAAATATGTATGTATGTACTTAGGCATGTGTCTGTATACAACATATACGTACGTTGATGAAGAGTATATAAGATTCGGCACAGCCGAATATAAAACTCTTACTTGTTCTTTATATGTATATTCAGACTAACTTCAATAATACCAATTGGATAATTCAATTAAACTTTCAAGCTACAACTGAATATTTTGCTTGGCAATCGATTCCTAAACAAACCAAAAATATAACTAAAATATTAATAGTGAAATTAAGGTTCTTAACCAGTTTGCAAAAGTGTCGTATATCCATACGCCACGAATTACAATTAACAACAAATTTAGATGGTAAGTAATAATAGCAGCAACACGCCTGGAATTCTGCAACAATTTCACCTCGTTCGCTTTGCATAAGACTTACAATTAAATTATTATAGTACAAGGAATTTTTTATTAATTCGTGCAGTTGCACTGTAGTTAAAGTGTGACATCTATTATATGTATAAATTTTCATGAAATTGTTTTGACAATAAGACAAGCAAACTCATATATGTATGTGTACATGTATTGTGTAAAACATACACCTATATATATTTGTAAATGTATATATCTTTACGTATACATACATATTTCATACTTAAATGTCATGTTGCACATTTAAAATCCAAAGTTTAAAAATGTATCCATTGCAACACATATCCAAAACCAAGCATATAACTTTAAGTATATATTTTATCATGATAATAATATTATGCATATTCCCCAGCACTAATTTAATTAATCTTGTACCATGTACAGATTTTCTTAAAAGTACACTAATACCTTAACTAAATAACAAGCAGCTTCCTGAACAAACATAACATTTTTTTTTAAACACAACACACCACACACACACACACACACACACTCTATCTCTCTCTCTCTCATGTGCTTGCAATACTGTTATACAAATACACCGCTATGCATACTCTCATACCTTATAGTACTAGTGTCTTACCTAACTACCGTCATACATACTCGTGCATGCACACATGCATATTTAAAATTTTACATTATGTTTGTGTATATCTTAAGCCAAAAGTTGTAAGTTACCAAAAGTTTTACATGTGCAGGCAGATTATCTGCACATACAAGTATACAACAGTAGCTAACAGCAGTTGCATAAGAAATTGTAGCATTATCTTTTCGTAATTTGGCGCATTTCCAAATTGAGTCATTTTAACTATTGGTTGTTATAGTTACTACTATTCTTTTTTATTTGCACCAAATAGCGTAGAGACATGGCCACTTGAGGTACAAGCTTAAAAGTTATTTCTTAGCCGTTCCTTACACTGATGGAAAAATATTCATGATGTTGGTATAATGTGACATTAACAAAAAAAAATAAAAATTGAGCAAAATTGTCTTGTTTCCTTAACCGATTACACTTTTCATCATGACAATGTTCGAGCCCCTATATCAATTAGTTCTAAGCTCAGCCACTGTTAGGAAATTTTAAAAAGTTTCACAAACAGAGGATTTAAAATAAAATGGATTTAAAAGAAAATAAAAGCCAAGTTTATGAAAAATAAAAATTTAAAGGATAAATTAGTGCAAAATGTAATGCTATAATTACACTGCACAACAATATGGCAACTTTTGTCTTAAGATTGACTTTTATCATTTCATGTTTAGTAATTTCAAATATACCCTCAGTTTTTTTGTTAACAAAAAAATTGCTGTGTTAGCTTATTAATTTGTTTTTAATTAAGAAAATGTTAAGTTTTCTTAATATAATTAATTTGCTATGGCATCGTCAAGAAAAGCTTGTGTCAATGATTAGAAGCCTGCGTAAGCAGTCTTGATATGTAAATACGTCTTGTTTTTTAAATGTAGTATTGTCGCATGTATTACTATATACTAAACCAATAATAAATGCTGTCGTATAATAAATGAAGCACGATGGATGTATTGATGTTCGTGTATATGAGTGTTAACAAGCGATGTCGCGAAGACTTCCTGTTCGTAACAACCACTCAAAAGAAGTAATGTCTTCACCTTTGATGCATGTACGCTTGTTGTCCTGAATATTGTACGTTTGAGTTTGTGTGCAAGATGTAGATCAGCGATGCCAACTATTTGTAACCCAAACGCGCTATTCCCCTTCGCAAAACGCGCTAGAACGCGCTAAGTTGCAGCATTATCAACTATTTATTGCCAAAACGCGCTATTTTCTTACGCGCTAAATTAAATTTTAATAAAATTCGATGTATTTACATGTGTATTAGTAAATACAATTATATCCTAAACAATTAAAATCATTTAATACAGAATCAGAATTGCCTTCCAAATAATCGAAATCCTATGTCAAACTTTGTAACAACTTATATAAATTGTCGAATAGTTTTGCGATTCAAATGCTTTCTGTACTTCAGCTAGAATAGTTGCTTAATAAGTTATATAAATTTTTTTGATCACGAATTTTCATGAAATTTCAAAATATTTGCCATTTACAGTATTAAAATGCGTTTTTAATTCTAACCACAGTCAAGGAAATTTTATTTGCGACAGCTGAATTATTATCCAATTTAAAAAATTTTATGAGTTTTGAATACTGGAAAATTGTTAAATTTGTGCAAAACAAAGTAAACAAAATATTGAACTGAAGTGATACTGACTTTATTCAAAACGCGCTAATTTAGCGCTTTTTTAGTAAACGCGCTAAGACTAAAAAAAGCGCGTTTGCCATAGTTAAAACGCGCTAAATCTAGCGCGAAACGCGCTAAATTGGCATCACTGATGTAGATGGTAAGCTATTATGTTGTGTTTAAGGGTGGTTTTTTAAAGCGAGCGCAATGTCCAATGCATGTGTGCGTTTGTATGTGAGCAGAAAAATATAAGATTGTGATTGTGTTTGTACATGCGAGACGTTCTTATACGCGCCCATGCGTATGAAGAAGCAAGCATCACAAATTCTTTCCTCACGAAATATTTTCTTCTTTACTTCTACTGAAACAAATGTTTTGCAAACAGTGTTGTTCAACGTTTGTTTTAGAATACTTCGCTGCAGTAAAGCTTTTGAAAAATCTCTCATGTCTTAAAAGTTCTTGTAAGTGGTCTTTTGCAGGGGTCTAGTGCATATTTAAGGAATATCTACCGTTTGATTATGAAGGCGTTCGTGATTGAGGCTTACAAAAATTACTTTGGTGACACACTGGAAATGAAAGACAATCCTTGGATTCTACAAAAGCTATGCAAGACGCGTTTTGAGATTCTACGTTTGTGGATAAATGAGAAAAGCAATAGCTTTAGGTACAAAATCGCTATGATCTGGACGGAACACTTGAATCACCACGACGACTGAACATAACTGGCATTAATCGAAAAACTCGAGCCAAATGGGAATATCATTCCATACAGTCAGCTCAGAGACGTGTTTCGAGTCCTAAACTATCACTTGAACTTCAAGCTGATGCTTCACAGGAGGAACCTATACACTTTGAGGTGAAAACTGACAGTAGTGATGGTGACTTTGAATGTGACCTGAAACCGCCAAAACTATTCAACCAAGATGATTTAGACGACCTTGTTAGAGATCTGGGACTGTCATAGGCTGCTTGAGAAATGTTGGCTTCTAGGCTAAAAGAAAGATTTACCTCAAAAGAGAACTAAATCCTTTCATATATTTTCCTGAGCAAAATGATTTCGTATTTTCTAAAGATGTACCTGGTTTGATGGCTGCAATGGGACTTAAAAATTACGGTACTAGTGAATGGTGTCTATTCATAGACTCATCAAAACGTACACAGAAAAAAGTATTCACCAATTAATGTTTTCAGTTAATAATTTAATTGATTCAATTAAATTTTTAGTTGTATTAATTAATTTGAGTGGGAAAACTTAATTGATATTATCAAATTGTTTATAGGTGAAAATTTAATTAATTTTTTAATTAATATTACAAATATTTTAATTAATATTACAAACTCATTCATATTACTTTTTTGTGTGTAGTATCAAATGTGTTTTCTTACATAACAAGAATAAATTAGGGTCTTTGCCTATTGTACATTCCACAAAAGTAAAAGGAGAATATGCTACAATTACTCTGGTTTTAGACAAACTTAAATATGTGGCTCATAACTATTTGTTGATTTGAATATATCTGTTTTCTTTGCTTGTGGGACTGTAGATCTAAATATCAAACTTGGATTAAAAAAGATTGGCCACTTCGGCAAGCTCTAGTTGCAGGACAACAGAACGTGATACACTTACCGTTAGTATCAAGGGATTGCTTAACTTTGCCTCTGTTACATATAAAACTAGCACTTATAAAATAATTTGTAAAAAAATGGAAATTTTTTCCTCTTCCTATCAAAAAAAAATGTCCAAAACTAAAACGGCCACAAATAAGATCATTTATAAAAGACTCAAATTTTACGGACACTATGACAGAGATTTAGAAAACGGCATGGTATGAGTTTGTTTGGCTTGTTAAAACTTTTTATTGGCAAATAAGTAATAATAAGTTCTGAGTTTTCTCTACACGTCGAACAACTGAACAGTTACTTTCAAAGGCTTGGATGTACCATGAGCATTAAGTTACACTTTCTACACAACCACTTCGACTATTTTACCGCCTATCTTGGGGACCTAAGTGAACAACAGGGCGAGCGATTCCACCAGTATCTCCGTACCATGGAAGAACGCTGTCAGGGCTACTGGAACGCACCCATGATGGCTGACTATTGTTGGATCATTCAAAATAATTCTCTGCTTTCAGCTTTAACAAGAAAATCGTATAAAAAAAGTTTTTTATATTATAAGAATAAAATAAAATAAATAAATAGTTTTCCTTTAACACGACTACTTTCACATACCCAACGTTGCACAATAGCAACATATCGTTGCTTCAGAAAAAAAATTCAAACAAGTAATTTCATGGATTAGCTTGTAAATAATTTATTACGTAAGTTGTCTTTCCAGTAGAATGTAAACAATTCAATTAAAAGGAACTTATTGCATAATTTCTGCAGTTTCCGCGCCATTATGTCTGTTCAAATAATTTTGAAAGATTTTTTACAGCAAAGAAAAACAAATGAATTAAATTATGAAATTTTTATGTTTATGATTTTATGATATTATGAAAAAAGAAAATAAAAACATTGAAATGAAAAAGGCAGTTATCGAGTAAATCAGAAAATAGCTTAAATTGTTTGGAGGCATGTTGGGATGGTTACAAGCAGGGCTCGGATTTTCACTTCATTAAATTTAAAGGGGAGCATACTGGGACAATTTTTGTATTTGATTTATACTTGTGATATGCCTTTGAGCAGCAATATCCATACATCTACATTTGCCGATGATACAGCCTGCCTTAGTATGCACGAAAACCCTCACGAGGCTTCCCGATATCTACAAGAACATATTACATAGCTGGAACTATTGTTAAACTTATGGAGAATTAAAGTAAACGAACAAAAGTGTGTTCAGGTAACATTTACCTTGCGAAGAGATAATTGTTCCCCCATTCGAATCAACAATCAAGTTGTTCCTCAACATTCACATGTGAAATACCTTCATATATATACTTCTTGATCGACGGCTTACATGGAAACACCATATTGCCTCAAAGCTAACACAAATGAAACTTAAATTAACTCAGATACATTGGCAGATTGGTAGAAATTCAACACTCAGTCTAGATTCTAGACTTTTAATATACAAGTCGTTTTTTAAACCAATATGGTGCTACGAAATTCAGCTATGGGGCACTGCTTCAGCTTCCAATGTTAAGAGAATCCAACGAAAGCAAAACAAGATTTTAAGGTTAATAACATCGGCTGCATGGTACATCAAAAGTTAAAATTTACATGGTGATTTAAATATGCCACTAGTCACTGAAGAAATTGGAAAATACGCAAGCAAGTACTTAACAAAACTCGAGTCCCATCCTGATACCCTTGTTCGTAACATCTTGAATTTGTTTTGGAAACATCCGCTTAAAAAAGAGGGACACTACGGCTCTAATACTCAACACTCCAGCTGAAACAGCTTGAAAATATTTTTGTGCTTTTGTTTATGTCTGACACTGGTTGGGCCTAATTATTATATCACTCATCTTTCTTTAAGATACAATAAATAAATATGTGGAAAAAAAAATAATTTAAATTTAAGCGCTTAACAAATGCCACCAAAATTAAAACAATATAGAAATACTTTTGAAAATTCACATAACTTTAAAACTCGCCTCCCCCCCCCCCCCCCCCCAATTAATAAGACACCCACTATATAATTATAAGAGCCGAAACTTTTTTCTCAAGTCTTATAAGAATGGAATACATAGAAGTAGTTATAACTTAATAATTAAATTTAATGGACATAGTCCCGCCCATTTAATAAATTCAAGATTGTGAGCTTGAATTTAAGTATAATATATATATATATATATATTAGTGGGTGTGACAACGCCTTTTTTTTAACTGCAAAAATGTGTGCTGAGATCTCAGCAATCGAACAAGTAAAATTTCATAAAATCGGAAAAAATTTATTGGAAGTGCTTCGGCCTACTTTTTGATAATGAGACCAAAGGAAAACTATATCCTCCCAGTAAAAAGAAATTAATAAAATAGGTCTTAAAGCTACAGAGTTATGTATAAAGAAATACAGACTAATTGGCAACCTACTTCTTTCTTGAAGTGGGTTAAAAATTAAACATTATGTAGCAATAAAAATCAAAATAATTTTTAAGGATTTAATTAAGTTTTTTAATCATTCATTTAAAAAAAATTATTGTAACTTTCAAAGTTTTTTTTGATTAAATCTTTATTTGAAATCTAATTTTCCTGTTTGGATTCGAATAAATTTAGAAATGAAAGCATGCATTCGCAAGTGCCTAGTGCAAGTGACATATTTTGGGACTAGAACTTACTATCCTAAATAATTTTACGACTTTTGAATAAATACAACCCTGATCTAATAATCATAAATTCCATTACACCAGGACTATATTTTTTTCAAAATAGGATAGTCAATGTGTTTAACATTTACGTGGGCCTGTCATGCAGAACTACCTTAAAGAACAGGGGTACCTTAATTGGGTGTTCAGCAATTTAAATTTTTTATAATAGCTATGCTATTTATTGCGCGATATAGGAGTTACGACGTTATTTTCGTTACAAAAATAATCGACACTATTGCAGTTATAAATTTATTATTGTTTTGATTTCGATAATAAACGCAAAAAAAATTCTTGATTTTGTTTCGTTTCTTACTTTGAAGTGAGAGAAACAAAACGATTGAGAACGATTTTACAATTTGGTTCACCGGCCACAAACAATGCATTAATTTAATCGTACGCCGCTAGAAAAGAAAATAATGGGAAATAAATGGAAACGTTTTGAAATATTTGCAGAAAATTTGACATCATCATAAAATGTAATTTCGTTGCAGTTTTATTGCACACGTGAAATTTCTTTTATATAACTAAGCAGCGCAGCTATAACCGGGTGTCCCAAGACACCTCTGTTCTTTTTTCTTACCTCAGTTAACGCCAGCGTGCCAATTTTTTATCGAATAACCACTACTTCCAATTATTTTTCAAAAGCTTTATGTGGAGATCTGACTCTGTGTCATACCCAGGGACGAGGATTTCATGCAAATGCATTTTCCCCTTAATCCTAATAATGGCAAAAACGAAATATCTTTATGAAATCATAAATTTAAGTAAAAATTTATCGATTTTGGAGTGCATATTTTGATGAAAATTTATATTTTTTTATGCAAAACCAAAAATATGTATTTGGCTCATAATTTACGTCATATTTTGTAAAAAAAAAATCAAATTTCAACAAAAGCATTATTGTTGAAAAATTATTAATCCAAAAAAAGTATTAGATAGCTCGCGTAAATTTATTAGCTTGTATTTTTACAGAATAGTATAACAATTGTAAGGTGGGTGACACCTAAAAAATTTAATGTGAGGTGCCATTAAGATTTAAGAACAAAATATTTGCTATTGAAGCCGAAGGTAGTGAAACAATTCGTTAGAAGCTAAATATCGTTTCTAAAACTTATAACGGATTTCAAAGAACAAAACTAATAGCTGATATTAAATTCCTTGTAATGATTTAGTTAAATAAATATATAACAGTATAACAATTTTAAATGTTTAGTTGAACTATAGTGAATTTTAATCAGAAATAATTTCTTAGTCGGGCTTAAAGTTCGACTAAGAAATTATAAATAACAGTATGTAAATAAAATCATTTAAATTTGAGCCCTTCACAAATATATTACTATAATTTATCGCACAATTGTCTGCTTTTATTATGTGACAGAGTTCTCTTATGAATCAGTTTTGCACTAAATATATTTTACACAATATTATTTCGACAACATTAAACATTTTTGGTGCTGGTTAAAACTTTACATTTATGTATGTACAATATACATCTTTGAGCAAACAACAATGTGAAGAAGCTGCAAGAAAAAAGAAATCTGAAAAACAAATAAATAAAGCGAGGCAAAATGTAGCCATTCATGTGTTCATTTAAGCCAAGCCTTCAGAAAAACCATGCAGATGCGTATAATTACGCAACAACTTTTCATGTATTTCCTGTTAGCTTTATAATGTACATATGTAGTATTTTTTCATGTTACCAATTAAAAAGAAAAAGAAAAGGAAACACAACAGCAAAATAAAACAAAAAAAAAACTTTGAACATGCTGTGCCATGTTGAAAACAGCTCGCCATAACCAACTTAATCCGTCTTTTGCATTAAAGTTTCAGTTAAAATAAATTTATGTTAGAATCAAAGCTTTAAATTAATTAACTTAATAGTAAATATTCGCATGTGTATTTGGGTCTATCAATAAATGCTAAGATTAATACTTTTAATATTTGAAAGTTTACATGCAATGTCTTTAAAAATTTATTTTTTTATAATTCTGTGAACTTCAGAGGCGGAGTTATTATAAGCTCCTCGCTTATGTAAAAGATAATAGTCTCAAAGTCCTTTTCATTAAAGTGCTGTGCATTATTATAATTTATTTGACATATGTGACCCGGTCAATGAAAAAAAAGGTGGCTTATGACTCGAAAAATAATTTTTCACTTTTTTTTGGTTCGGATAGTTTTTGAGACGCTCTTTAACATGGTGAAAAGCAGAAAGTCGTAACTTGCTTAGAAGTATACTAAAAATGTAGAGATAGAAGAGCACAAATGAAAGGAAAACAGAATTTTATTGAAAATCGAGAATGAAGATAATATTTTAACAACAACAACCGTTCACAGTTTTTTTTCCTCAAAACTTCACTTGTTTATAACGGAAAAGACCAACAGAAACAGAACGAAGGAGACCAACTACCGAAAAACAGATGAAATGCATAGTTTATCTTTAACAGCTGATTTCTCGAAATTTTGTTTTTGAGTCATAATCCACCTTTTCATAGACCGGGTCACATATAGTTATGTGTTGATGTATATTAATACATACATATATTATTTCCTGTTTATAATTAGTATAAGTAGTTGAAATAGATTATTAATTTTGTAAGGGCAATGTGTTCACAAAGTTTCACAAGAAAAACATAAATATAATGTTAGGTAAAAATATGCGAACAGAGCCAATGCAAATGTGTTTTATAAAGAAAACATTTGGTACATAAAAATAACTTTTTACAACCATTCAACACAGATGGTAACTTGTGAAAAGCAGCAAAATCTTTATGCAGTAATCCAGTTTCTTCCATTTGGCTTTAGGTTAGGTTAGGTTAGGTTAGCAGGCTGCTGGTAAGCAGATTTGAAAGATAGAGTCCAGCTCACTTGGGTCCATTATAATGATCCCTTTGTGCTACCTGTATAAAAAGGATAAAGAACGAGTGAGAAAGAGAAAGGAGGGTGAGAGGGATAGAGGTGAAAAGATATGACAGTTATATATAGAGGTTAGGTGAGGTGATAGTGGGTCCTAGTTTAGCTAGGGGGGAGTTAGCGGCTATACCAGCCACTATTCCTTATATAAAGGTTTAAGTTTTTGAGCTCAATTTCCGATAACTCAGATAGGCTGCCGAAGGATATTCTGCCAAAGAGGTGCAGCCGCAGATCCTCCAGAGCGGAACAATGACACAGGAGGTGCAGGACATTTTCCTCCTCTTCCTCGTCATTGCAACTATAGCAGTAGTCATTATAAGGGAGACCCACACGTTTAGCATGGGTTCCGAAAGGACAGTGACCAGTCAACGTGGCCACGAGGTTTCTCAAGTGCTTCCTATTGAAGTTCATGAGGTTTTTCGTTCTATGTTAGTTAAGGCAAGGCCAGAGGGTTCTCGCTATTGTACAGGTTGGCTCGTTGCGCCATCTATCTTGGGCTAATTCCAGAAAGGTAACATCGAAGCGTCGCCAATAGGATGAGAGTGGGAGACCACAGAAATTTTCAATATCAACCTCTGTACTCGTAAGTGGCCAGTTCATCCGCAACTATGTTACCTGAGATAGTCCCATGTCCCCGCACCCAACTTAGTAGAATATTTGAGTGCTGTGCAATTCCATCGAGGGCTTTGCGACATTCTTGGACGAGAATAGATGTGGTGTACACACCTATGAGAGACCTAATAGCAGTTTTGCTGTCAGTTATGACATGGATATCTCTGTTCGAGACTCGATAGAATCTTAACCAGCGAATCGCTCTTTTAATGGCACATAACTCTGCCTGTAATATACTACATTCGTCCGGGAGTCTGAAGGACATTTCAATTCCATATTCTGGAATATAAACGCCCCCACCAACCATCCCCCTTTTTTTGAACCGTCCGTGAAAATCTGTACGGCTCTGTTCAATGGGGAAAACCATTCTATCAATGAAATTTGAAAATTCCTATTGAAGTTGGGTTTCGGAGTGTAGTAGTCGATAATATCCGGAATGTTATCCGCTATATCTAAAATGCTTGCATGACCCCCAGGTCGGTAGTTCCATGCGCCTGTTGCGTTTAGTCTGACGGCGGAACGTAGAGCCAGCTTTCTGGCCGCTAAGTCCACTGGAAGCCAACCCAACATAGCGAAGAGCGCTTTTGTTGGCGTTGATCTTATAGCACCTGTTATCATGAGTGCCATTTTGCGGAGAGTTCCCTCTATACGGGATTGACTAACCGCTGAGTCTAGTGCTTTCAACCAGACTGAAATTCCATAAAAAAGTATAGGTTTTATAACCGTCTCTAATATCCAACCGACTCCCTTGGGACTAATTCCCCAGTTTGGTCCGATTGAGTTTCTACAGACGTATATTGCCGTTGTGGCTTTCGCTACTCTTTTGGCTTTACTAAGTGCACATATATCATTACGCCATCTATAAGCACACAGCGAACATTCTAGAACTGCTCCCTGTAGTATAAAAGGAGGCACCCTGTGTGAGAGTCAGTCAGTGTGAATTAGATAATCGTTGAAAGTAAAGACATCGTGCGGTCGTTAATAACGTTAAGAACTAATTAAGTAAAGACAGTGAGTCTTTAGTGTTGTATAAACAGTGAGCATCCGCAGAATAAGTCTTTTGTGTGACAAACAGCCGAGAGGAAGTTTTGCTACAAAACCAGTGCAGTCAGTTGAGTGAGACCTGTGCATCCAACAGCGAGGAAGACTTATTTGTAATCACTTGCGGTATATTTAAGTGTTTTTTATTGAGGTATAGAACTTTAAGTTGGCATCACTTTTTTAACTGGCGGTCATTTTGTCAGCTGTCAAGTGATTAATATTTAGTTTGGTTTGCCATTTCATCATGAACAGGTTGACAAAAGAACAACGCTTGCAAATCGTGCAAATTTATTTCGAAAATAATGGTTCAGTTCGCGAAGTTTACCTCAAGCTCCGTAAGAGTAAACACGTAACAATAATATAAATGAAAGAAAACATTTACTTTGTATGTGCCGCCCACTTTTCTTATTGTAATGTTGAATTGTCATACGCTTCGGGCGTTCCGTGGAACTAGTAGGAAAAGCAATTGCCAGATTTGCCATTAGCAAACATACGAACATTTCAAGTTAAATAAAAGCCTTTGAGAAGAAATTCAATTATAACTAAAAATATTAAATAAATCCTTAAACTTTGAAACTATTTCGTTCAGTAAGAATATTTAGGATGTTTTTGTTTGAAAATATTTTTGAGTGTTTGGTTTTGAATTCTCTAATAGAGCACTTACTTGTACAAAATTTAGCAGATTTTTATTAAAATCTTTATGAAAATCTATACCGTTTAACCAACTTTTTTTGCCATTAATCAAGATTGTTTGTTGTCGAAAACGAAACCCAAGATTTTGCTCGAAATCTAGTACTTACGAGTTTAAGACAAAATTATAAACAAATGATATTGTCTTGGATACGAAATCTTGAAAATTGTAAAAAAAAATCTTACTTTAAACGATATAGGTTTTGATAAAGATTTCAACTCAAATATACTGCAATGTAAATGCAGTATAAAAAACAAAAATATTATTACCATGTTTTTAAAACATAAAAATTAAACTAAAGTATTATACAATAGTTTGAAAAATACATGAAAAAAATATTTGTTTGATATAATTCTTTGGAACAAAAGCGTTAAGCATATACCTGAACCTTTTAGCATAGACAATAATAATAATAACTGTCTTAATGAATCACAACTGCTATTTCTTTCCGTCCATGGAGAAGACGACACAATCGTGGAATAGAATTAAGGCATTAGATAATTTATAAATTTCTTTCGCGGTATAACATATAATTTTCTTGAGAGTTCTTTTTAAGCATTTGCTCATAGACGCCCTTGAGACTGCACAGAAAAGAGTAAATAGGAAGGTCGGCCTCCAAACAAAACGAAAGTTTTACGAGTCACCTCATGGAATGAAATGTATGTCAATAAAATATCTGAAACAGAAAAGAACTCTTTTATGTATGTGGTAAAACGGAAAAAGTTCTTAAGTATATGGCATGATTTTGAGTTAATCACACTCCTATAATTTCCATATTTGAAAGTACTCCTGTGCAAAATCTCAATTATTTTGGGTGATTTTTCAGGAAGTTATAGCGCAATGACTTGCCGCTTATCTTTTTTCAGTCTATAATCTCATAGGGAATAATAGCATAATTAGAGGTATACTTTGGTATATATTGCTAACTAAATGTATTATTTTTAATGTGTAGAACGATGTTAAAAAAAAATTAAATGTAAAATAAACAAATTTCTGAAAATCGACTTGAAAACTTAAAAGTGCTCTATTGCAAAACAGTAAAATATGACATTTGTACTTTTTCTTTGTTACCACAGATATTTTTAATCTTAAAAACTCA